>CM061496.1:21431076-24404652 GCA_030867185.1 Tagetes erecta
TACTCGTGGTGATCATGGGCATCCAACCATTATGCTTGAGGCAGTTGCTTCATATGATCTCTAGATTTGGCATGCATTCTTTAGGGTGGCTAGATCAAACAAAGACATTAATGTGCTTAATCAATCCCCATTGTTTAATCGAGTCCTCGAGGGGAATGCGCCACAATGTAACTTCACAGTGAATGCCCATGACTACGACAAAGGGTATTACCTTGCAGATGGTATTTATCCAGAATGAGCAACACTTGTAAAAAGTTTCACATATCCACCGGAGAATAATCTAAAAATGAAGTATTACGAAAAACGTCAAGAGTCCTCAAGAAAGGATGTGGAAAGAGCATTCGATGTTCTTCAAGGTAGGTGGGCAATGATACGAGGGTGAGGAAGATCATCAACCATACCGGTATTAGGTGATATAAGGCATGCATGTATTATATTACATAATATGATTGTTGAAGATGAAGGAAGGTCAATAACTAACTGGACGCGTGAAGATCATGAACCTGATCCAGAAAGTTACAATAATTGAGCACTGTCACAATTTCAAACACAACTTGAAAGGTATGAAAACCTACGCAGCCAGGAGGCTCATCAAGCACTAAGGAACGATCTAATAGAACATCTTTAGGCAAATAAGGTGCTATATGACTAGTTAAATCTTTATTTTCTATCTATCTTCCTTTGTCTATTGTTTTAGGTTGTTTTTATTTAACTGTAATCTAGTTGCCGTTTTTAATTATTAATAGAACATCTTTGCAGGTTTTAGGTTTATACTTATTTAATTATTAACTTTTTATTACTTGTATAATGATTATTCAATTAAATCAAAATTTTTATTAATAATAATTAAATGTCATTATTTAAATAAATAGAAAAAGAAAGAGTAATGTGGAAATATAAAGGTGATTTGTAGAAAGATGATGTTGGAGGTAAAAGTTGAATTGTGAAAGGATGAGTGAGAGTTAGTGGAAAGTTGATGTGACATGCTGACTGGGCTGATTCTTGAAAGAATTGGTTCCCAGCGTTACTGATAGTCTTATGAGTTTTCTTGAATTTCAAATTACCAATGCGTTCATCTTCATTACCTCATCAAGAGGAAACCACTTTGGATGAAAAAACCATTTGACCCAACTTGAAAAACCTATTTTTTTGTACCAAGTGATACTTGAACCTAGAACTATTTAATTAAGGTCATACGCTTTTGCCACTAGAGTACCAAGTGATACTTGAACCTACAACTATTTAGTTAAGGGTCATACGCTTTTGCCACTAGACCAAGCTAGTGGTTGTACTATCTCTTAATTAATGATTTAGTTTTATTTAGTGTTAGGTTTGATTTACGATTTCTATTGCTAGTTAGATACGAATAATTTATGTATATATATACACGTAATATACACGAATGCTTTCACTTAATGAAAATTAAAATTTTAAGATATCATAATTTTTTATGGTGAACAATCTACACCTGGTTGCATGCGTTCATGATGAGAAGGGGAAGGTTTTCGGAATCTAATCATCAACGTTGGGTGGTGTCTGGTAGTCGGAGTTTGTTCGTCAGCAGCATGTGGTTGCCGGGCGGGAGATGCAGATTGGTGAGCTTCTTTATTTCTTATCTAACTAGGCATGAGATTGGGTCACACGCTACGGCGGCCCGGTCACATGGTCGAATTTGTTTTTTTTAGAACGGCAGTTTGTGCAACGGCGTATTACTGAAGCACTCAAAGGTGCAAAGACCGAGATCAAAACCTCGCCTCTAACACAAATAAGTGCTTTTTGTCGGCATTGGGGCTCCCCCATTAGTGCATACGCAGGCGGAGGCTCACCACAACCCTCCTTACAGGCCAAGTTGATAAGAGTCGAAACTCGTTAACCAATGGTTCTAGGGAAAAACCGGGCATGAATCTTTAACCATGTCATGTTTATGTGACTTCGTCACATACGTCGATAAAGAAGTTTCATGTCTCGTACGTCACGCTACAAAGCTGTAACATGTCCTATATTAAAAAGCGAAGGAATATAAAAAGTTAAAAGTCAAAACAATGACACAGTCAAATTCAAAATCTTGAAGTCGTACTACATGTCAAGGTAGAGTAAGAGACCAAAGTCGAAAAGTCATCAAGACTTAAAATGACTAGTAAAAGTCAGGACCAAAACCGTAAATATGTCAAAGTTAAAAAAAACAATGTCACGTGACAACACATGATTGAGACACATGTAATCACATGAGAAGGCCGGTGATAACCAACCTTCTCAGTTAGTAAGTATATAAATTAGTTGATATTATTTTTAATATAAAAAAGTGGTTATTTTTAATATAAAAAAGTGGCTTTTAAAATAACGGGGTACAATGGTAAATTCACAGACAATTAAGAGAGTTATTTAACGCCCATCCAAGACAGAGACCAAATATATTATGTTTTGCCCAACATATGGGACCAAATTTGTAATTTTTAAACCCAGAGATTAAAGATGAAATTTTGGCAAAGTCTAGGGACCCATGTGTATTTTAATCTAAATAAAAACGAAAAATATTTTTTGTTGGATGTGACTTAACAACACAAGTTCTGATAAATCATAATGATTACGGATGCGGAAATCTAGGTGATATAGTTAGATTAAACACAAAACACACCAAAATATCAATGGAACACTAATAACACAGTTTGATACTTTTAATATTTTTACTTTCACTTTGTTATTGCAAAATGTGTACTAAGGTTACAAATACAAATGTTATCCACAAAACTATAAAAGTGTGGTTTATATACTAGTATTGAATATATTCTAGCTATTTATTTGTACACAAAATGACCAATGACAAACTACAACCCTTGATTAATCCATAACATGACATACAATATATACAGAATCCTATTAGATAGTACAATAAGGAAAATTGTTGCAACAGATCTTCAACATTCAACAGTGTTGGAAGTTGCGATGTCTCTATTATCTTCAACACTGGCATGTGTGACACCCCACCCGGCGGCGGAAACACCGGGCTTGTCAAGTGGATTGGATATCAATAGTACAAAGCACATGGTACACTAAAAGCATATTTTAATATCATTAAAGCAATAATGTCGTGACATAAATAAGAAATAAATAACTTTAAAACAGAAATAAAAGCCAACAATTAATAGCGTTTAATTCTGATTTATTCTAGGTCCAAAAAGCATCCTAAATGTCTCGAAAGTATAAACGTCTCAATACACCACCTGAAATATGTAAAAATAAAGTTAGCTAATTAAAGCTAGTGAGTAAACCACAATTTGAATACATAGTAATATAGAAATCCGAGATCTTCATAATATGCTGCGCAATCTTACATGCATAGCTATTTCATCATATTACTCAACCTTTAACCATAGAACACATGAACACATTGAACACATATTGAACACCATCATTGTATAGCAACTTGTAATCATTTGTCATGAGGAACCAACTCATGGTGCAATTAGTGATAACTTTCATTTAACCGTCATTTAACCGTCTCGAATGTAAGTTATCAAAAATTGTTTTAGCATCGGAGTGACATAGTAACATAGTAACAAGTATCACAGTATAGTAACTAGTAACCATTGAATAGAATCGCCGGGTTTAAATCACCTATCGATGTTGTAAAGTGTAGGTGGGTTTGTCAGACCATTAGCGCTAATATTGTACCGGTGGAAATTACAAGTAATATACTACTTTAAACTACCACATAAGATTGCATCAAGCCGCGAACTAGATTAACATATTTAATGATCCCATTTGAAAATAGAAACAAAGAAATAAAAAAAACCGAAAGCATTGTATAGTAATTGAACATATTTCAGCCCCAAAAGGTAAAAGTAAAAAAAAGGGGGGTGAATTTACTCACCTTGAAATGTGAAAGTAACCGAAACAATAGAAATGCAACAATAACGAACCGAGGGTTGCCCAAATATTAGTATCACCTAATTAATTGGGAAAAACCCTAATTTAGAAACGAAACAATAATATAGTAACAAGAATCAAAACCAGAAAATCTAGGGTTTCGGATTTGGAATTTTAGGGTTTTGAAATACAAATTGGGATTTAGGTATGAAAACGTAATTGTATTTTGGTATTGAATATATTTTGTACGAATCCATTTTTAGTTTTCTAGAAATAATATTCGTAACCTTGAAATATTATTATTTGTATAATTGTATTTGAAATTGCATATTTTTAATCCTTTAAATATATATATTTTTTTATTTAAAATATATTATTTCGGTTTTTAAAAAAATATGGATTAATGTTTAAAACAGTTAAAAAGTGAAAATTAAATAAACGAGAGCTGTGGGATTTGAACCAAGGGTCACACGTCCCACAACAGCAACACTTAACCACTGCACTAACATCACTTTTTGTTACCTAACTCGTTTTGAAATAATTTTATCCTTTATTAATTAGCAACACCCATTTTCAATACAAGCCCTAGAATAAGGATCATCCAATTGATGTTGATTTTGCTAGATTAAACCCAATTGATCATAGGGCTTTTAATCCCCATTAAACCCAATTGATGTTAGCCAATGAATTGATACGGATTCGGATAGGAATAGACGTCGAATGTTCGTGATGATTTTTATAAGTCTGGAACAGAGATGAGATGAAATTGATGTTTGGGGAAGATTTAGATAATCAAAAGGATTAAAACGAAACCAAGAATTACCTGCTACGATGCCCAGAAGGTGGAGATCGACTATGTCGCCGGAAAAATGATTTTGTTTGATTGATTTTGTGAATTACAGAGACAAAGAAGAATGTTTGGTGATTGGAATATGTTAGTCGAGTTGTAATGGATGTAATGGTATGATTAATTCGTCGATTTCGGTCTATATACGGAAATAGTATTTTTGAATTGATATCATAATCAAATGGAGCGCCGAATCAGCTGTAACGACACGCGAATATCATCAATACGGGTTCGAAACAGATTAGGAAAGGTTTTGGAATGATTTTTGGTAATTAAAATGGTCAAAAACACGTAAAATAAGTCTCGCCGGGAAAATTGCATCTTGCCGGAAATTTGGCCGGCGTGCTCTGCCGGAAAAACGGGATTAGAGAAAAGAATGGAATCTTTTGGTTTGATTTAATTTTGCTTTTACAGTTATGGCCCTTATAGTTTAGACTATTATTTATTTGATTCTAAAACTTTTAATTCAAGTTTTAAAGTTTACACTTTTCACCCAAAGTTAATTAAATACTTATTTTAACTAACTAACTTAACCACATTATCTCGTAACGTATTTAAAATTGTCGTTTTTATGTCGTTACGTTCTTTTTGACGTTGAATAGTTATTTTGAGGCTTTGATAGTTTCATTTTTTTTAACTTTTTTATAAAATACACTTTTGTATATATATATATTCATATATATACCTTGGAATTTAATTAATTGTATTTATTTACTAACTAACTTAGTAAACGTTGTATAATTAACTCGGTCGTTGGTATTAAATACTTGAAATAACGTAAACCCCGACATATTTACTTATAATACGCTACATTTTTTAGAAAAATTATTACGAATACAATAAAGATAGATAACTTCGGGTTCGAGTCGGGCATTCGGGTTCGGGTTTCGGGGCAGTTGTCACAGCATGCCTGTCTCTCCTGAAGATCTTCAGCTAGTGGAACTGTTTGCTAGAAAACTGTCTTTTAGCAGAAACAGTTTCAATAGGCAGGATTTAACAGATGAAACTTTATTACATAGAATTTAGCAGATGTTTTGTGTAGTCTTTTGGACTGTTTAGTTCGGGCGTTTGGCTTGTGTTTTATTGTATTTTCATCCTTCATATACCAACAATAATTATTTTTAAGTCATGGAAATTTGGAGGATTTCTATGAATACCCAAACGGGTTCGGGTTTTGAAACAAATCGGGGCAAATGTTGCAAATATCGACCAATACCATAAAGTTCGGATTATTGAAAGCTAATAACCCAAAAAATAAACCATGGTAGTATGTTACATTTAGTCACACTACTTGAGTGTGGCTAGTAGTTTGTCACTTTTTTTTCTTAAAGTGTGGCTAAGGTTTTTAAATTGATCATGTAAATCCAAAACTCAAAAAAACCATGGCAGTTGGTCATATTTGGCCACACTTTTTAACCACGGCTAGTAATGGGCACACTTTTGTCCAAGAGGTGGCTAAAGGTTTCAACTTTCGAATTGGTCACATGAAACAAAAATCAAATAAATACCATGGTCGTTGGTAACATTTGGCGACTCTTTCTTGAGAGTGACTACTAAATGCCTCATTTATTTCTTAAAGTGTGGCTAAATGTTTGAAGTTGTTACAGAACTTTCACGTTAATAATAAATATGTGATGAAAAGTCGTTTAGAAGGCTTTGAAGTATTAAAAGTGACATTTAGCCACACATTTTTATAAAAACGTGACATGAAGTTTTTAAAAAAACCGTGACTGTAGGTGCATTTTGGCGTGGTGTGATAATCCATGTATACATTCATTGCTTTCTTGGCTGAGATTTTAAAATTCGTATACATTTTATAACACAAGTTTCAAGCTTGAATGTTAAAATTATAGTGTTAAATTAGTTGAGTGTATCAATGGTGTCATTCCATTGTTATGAATATCTGCCATCATAAGAGTTGTGATGCTTGATTTTCTTATCTTATTACAATAGGTTGTAATTAATGGTTAGTTTCATTTATAAAATCTTCATAAAAAAGGTGTGCGGTTTTCATGTCAAATGATAAAGCAACTACAAATTCATATTGCCACAAAGTTGTGTTTTATTAACGACTCTCATGAATTTTGTCGGACGTAACCCCCTTGATAAGACGCTCACAGGAAAAACACATAGTAGCAACCACTAACAAGGATCGGACAATCACTCGTGGGTAAAACCTTTTTGTCTCACTAGCATTAACTGAATCATTAACAGATAGCTCTAAAAAATGAGACTTATGAGATTTGAATCTGAGACCTTAGATACATCAGACAACAACCTTATCATCACATCCAAATTCCATTGGTACAACAAAGTTGAGTTACATAATTACTTTTACCGATCCCAAGGGCTAATGTGGTGGTAAAATGACGTAATTTTTGAAAATGATTGTTAGTTTAAACTCTATAGAGTACAGATGTAGTTATTTTAAGTGTTAAAATTTTTTAACTCTTAGTGATATAGAATGGGGCCGTTGGTTACCATTCGGTTTTGACGGTGTTTAGGACAAACCGTGAGCCAAATCATTACAAGCGGTTTTTAATCATTGAAAACCAAAAACAAATAGTTGAAATTTAAAACAGAGCCAAAACAAACAGTTACTGACAGTTAGGTTACGGTTTGAGGTTTGCTGTGTCTTTACGTAAATTAATGCGGAAAAGTTGGGGCCATCGTCAGGGGCGTACCCACTTTGGTGGGGTGGGGGGCGCCCGCTCCCCTTGCGAATTTTTTTTTTTTTGTTTTTATATGTTAAATTCTCGATCGACCCCCATAAAATTTAACCCTCGACCCCCATACAGGCTTGAAAACTCAGTTTAATGTCCAGTTAGTAGCCTATATGAGACACATAATATTTAACAATGGATTGGGTTATATTATGGTTAGAAGATAGTAATATATATTTATTTATATTGTCATATATAGATAATCATTATGGTATTGTAACCTTAAGTGTTTCACCATTGCACAAAACCATCAATATAGTTGATGATTTGGATGGTCATGAGTACAAAATGGAAATATATAAATAAATTAACTACTTTTGCTAAGTAATCAAGTGAGAAGTGATGAATGGTGGAAAAATTAGTTGTAGAACCAAGGTTCACAACATCACCATTTTTATACCATAACACAAGTTTTCAAACATAATATTGTTTGGAAACATGGTTTGGTTTCATTAACTTCTTATTTGTAGATTAGTGACTTAAAAAAGATGTATAATGGAGGCATATGAAGTTTAAAAAACAAAACAAAAGATTTATTTTATATAGTTTGAGAAAAACAATCCTAACTCGAACCTCAAAATGGTGATTCACCAAACTCTATTTACCTTGGTAAATACATGGTAAAGTTATAGAGGATGTTTCAAGTATTTAGAAATAAAAAACTCACAAGTTGTTATTGAAAATTTGTTGAAAAAAAGATGAAATTTGAGAGAGAGTTTGAAAGATGAAAATTTGTAGAAATTCTTAAATAGATTGAGAGAGTTTAGATGATGAAAGTGATTAGAGAGATTTGGTTTGGTATTTATAGATAAAAATTAGGGTTAGACATTAAATAAGTTGGTTGAGTGGAGAGAATGAAAATTTTTACTTTTAAATATAAGTGGAGGTAAAATGAAATTTTTTTAATTTTGACCCATCAAATTTATTTGTTGTCATTTTTTTAATTTAACCCGACCCGGTTCGACCCGAACCGGATTGAAAAAATAATATATATCGATACTTAAACGATTACTACCAAATTTCCGACCCCCATGAAAAAATTTCCTGGGTACGCCACTGGCCATCGTGTAGCACTCAAGAAAGCTTTTAAAGTGTCATTTTTTCTTCTTCAACGTCCTTAAATACAAGTTGGAGCTAACCAAGTTGGAGCTAAAGAGTTGCTTAATTTGAGAACTAGACAACCGAAAATATCTTGATTTTATTTAGTCATTTATCAACATGTTAAAACTAAAAGATCAACGGTACAAATTTAGTGTTAGAACTATTAGTTTAATTTATGCTAAACCTAATATAAGCTATAAATAATCTAATTATGTGATATAAAATATATAAAAAGATTAAAATATATTTAAATCTTACGGTCTATTCTGGTTTTGTACGATTTGAAATATTTAAAACCATAATTCAAACTGCTCAATACGATTTAAAACTTTTAAAAATGATCAAAATCGTCTGTGAAGTCAAACCATTGACCAATTTAAACGGTTTTATGGTTGAAAAACCAAACCGTAAATATCCTTAGTGGTTTTCATATCAACTGAGAAAGCAACTACAAAGTCATATAACAAATCATTTTCCCTAGCCTAATCGTTTTAGATTAGGTTGTATTGTTAGACAATGACAAAGTTACGTTAGTTACATACTTACATTACATATGTTTTCATCAATTGTCGTGTCTCTCCTGTATATACTTATTTAACGACAAAATTGTGTTAGTTCTCCATTTTCTTTTGAGTTATTAGATTTAATAATCCGAACTTTTATATACTAACCAACAATAATTCCAACTTAAAAAATTACATGTGATAATCCCAGCTTGTAACTTATTTTCCTACAATGATCCGTAGTTAAAATTAACTTAAAAGCTGCAAAACATTGGTCAAAAATTTAAAAAAAATTAACGGCGTTAAACTAACTTTAACGGCAGATCATTATAGGAAAATAAGTTATAAATTGGGATTGTCACATGAAATTTTTTAAATTGAAATTAATATCGATTAATATACAAAATTTCTGATTATTAAAATTCAATATCCAATTAATCGAATATGACATATGCAACTATAATCCAAGGAGTATCATAGTAGTCAATATGTGTGCGTTGTCAAACTAACCATATAATAAATAATCATAACAACACACTTTTTCATAGTTTTTCCCAAGTCCAAACCACTTACAAATACCCAACAATATTTGTATCACAATTATTTCAAACAAAATAATTTTTCTTTCATACTTCATTTGCAATTAATTCATCATGGCTGCTGTTTCTACTGAAGTTGAGATCATTAATTCATTTCCTGCTGATAAGCTTTTCAAAGTTGTCTCTAACCTCCACAAGCTTGCACCTAAGGCAGCTCCGGAAATTTACAAATCCATGACAATAATAGAAGGCGATGGAGGCGTTGGAACAATCCAGAGTCATGTATATGCCGACGGTATTAAATCGAACATTATGACACTTTCTTTTACGTAAAGAGTTTGTATCACTGGCCAGGGCTGGAAATTGGGTAACTAGTTTAGACACGATAAGACATGTTAAACAAAATAGTGTATTATGTAATTTTATAATTTTTGTTAAATAATTAAAACTACGAGCCTAGAATTTATTATTACTCATATAACTGTCATGCTCAAACCATCAAAACCACGTATTAGACGAGTCATATTCTTGTTTGATACTTGTGTTAATCGTATCGTCTTTAACCTGTTAAACACGATAAGACACTATTTGTCAGATCTATCACTGACCGACTATTTAATGCAGGACTACCATACACAACGTCAAAGCAAAGGATTGATGTTGTTGATGTTAACAACTTTTGTTTAGAGTTCACAGTTTTTGAAGGTGACATTTTGTCGGATTATTTGGATTCGATCAGTCATCGTGTTAAGATCTCACCAACTGCGGATGGTGGTGCGGTATATAAGCACACAACGACTTTTAACTGTAAAGGCGAAAAAAAACCAACAGAAGAGGTACTTAACCAAACCAATGAAGGCTACAAGAAAGTCTTTAAGGCAACTGAGGCTTACATCCAAGCCAATGCTGAAGCCACTGGTTCTTTATTTTCTTAATAAAAATGAGTGTTTGGAGTTTAAATGGTTACATGTGTGTTATACTACTTTCCGAATGAATAAATGAACACTATATTATGTATCACTCTTGTGGTATTTATTTATTTATTTATTTTTAGATAGTAATGTGGTAAATCTAGTCTTTAAAAATACTAACATAAACTCAATCTAGACACTTGAGTTCAATTTCAGAATAATTTAAATTTAAACCACACAATAGGCAAGTAATCAAATATACATGTCAATGCAGTATAGCTTTAAGAAGTCCGGATATCAAACCCAAATAAAGCTACAAATAACAAAAACTAGACTAAAGACAAAGAATTTAATTGGACGGGAGGGATGGGGGGTCTAAATAACATATGCAATGGAAAAATGACTTTTATATTAAATTAATTAACTGGACTTAACGACTTCAAAGGCGAGAAAACTGAAGAATTTGATTGATAAGCAAAATTAGAGAAAATACCATCTAGATGACTCTTGATTGCGACTTATGGACTTGATTTGGTTATTTAACGTGATGAAACCGAGCTTTTAAAGATGTAAATCCTAAGAAACCTATTGGATCTCATATCATTATTTAGGTGTGACTGAATGAATCTTAAAGCACATGTTAAACTATTGGTTGAATCGAATTACCTCTCGGTCTCTCTAACAATACTAGCATACCCTAAAGATAGTCATTTTCTCAATCTAACTAACTCAACACATTACCATGCACGGGGTAACAATATAACACGTAATGGAATATTAAACACAATTAACAAGATAATCACGTAATTAGGAAAACTTCCTCTCAGACCGTTTAGTTCCTAAATGTTTAACTACAAAGATTAATTGTCTAACTTTTATCTTTCAATCTTAAGTTAGGTAGGTTTTTAAAGTTCCAAGTAACGATTTTATCAATTTTAATGATCACTACGTCTAACAATTCATTAAATAAATCAAGAACATGAAGTAAACAATTTAAGAGAATTCATATGATAATCAATCAATCAGTTCAAGTAAAAAACATGACAAATCATTCAAAATCAATACTTTAATAACCAAGACATATCCAATAATCCATGAACATGTAATTTATACTAGTATTCGAAACATCATAAAAAACATAACCGAAATCAAGTTTTACAATTAATTATCGATCATCATTTAGGTAGTTTTGATGTTTAGCTACTCATTTTTAAAAAGTTAGAGAGAGAGTAATCAAAGGTGTATTAGTTTTTAGGCTTTCAAATTTTTTTTTTTTTTTTTTTTTTTTTTTTTTTTTGGAGTGAATAAAAATTAGATTAAACACCAATGAATTTACAATAAGGTAGCAGGTAGACGGGCAACAAGTTGCGCCGCCACCCCCTTTTGAATAGCAAAACCTAGTCTACTGAAGACAAAACCTTGGCCCTTAGGGGTCGAAACATTGCTATGAATGACCCGTTGAACCCTATTCAAGAAGTTCACTGCCTCAGTGGCTAGGAAACCAAACGTATCAAAGGCTAATGGAATAAAAACATGTTGATTTTCCAAACATGCTTTCTCATGTTTAGCAATCTTGCATGATTCCGCCTTTAATGCCGCTTGTCGAGCAACAAATCCAGTGTCCCTGAGCGCAACCAAGGGGGACACTCCTGTAAGGTCCAAACATGCATGTTTTCCCCCTTTCCAACCAAACACTAGAATATCAGCCGGCCTTAAAGTAGACCTACCCTCAAGCGGATCTGTCAAAAAGTTCACAGGGGCCTCCTTTTTAGCTGAAATCCCTGCTCGCTTAAGGATATCACATAAGACATCCCTAACCAAATCGTGTCTGTATTTGAAGCCGGGTAACTCCTTGCAATGGACTGCATGATCACCAAAAGCATCCAAACAAACCTTGCGGCAAACGGGACAAGGCTCATCAATCGGGAACAAAGGAATAGATAGGCTATCTAGTAGTGAACCATTGGGAATGGAGAAAACAAGAAAGAGATCTTATCATATATAATTTTTTTCAGGTTGTAAAAATAAAAAATTAAATAACATTTATTGAATTTTTTGTCATTGATGTACTTTAGTTCTAGAAACTAGTTAGAAAATCGGCTTTAATGACTTTATACGTAAACTAGGTTTAATATCCGTGTGTTACACACGGATTAAATAGTAATATTTATAAAGAAATTATAACCATTATATTTAACAATTTGTAAATATATAACATTTAAGGAGTTGGCTCCATCAACTTGCATGGTGAAAAATTTAGCTAAATTTTACCTCCTAAACTTCCTATTATAGAAAAAAAAATCCCTCCAAAAATTGCTCCCCTAAAAGTTTGATTTATTAGATAGATACAAGACCTTGTGAACCGTTTAACGATATTTTTTAACAATGAACTAGAGTCTAGACCCAACACAAACCGTAGTGAAAAAAACATTTATATATCTATAACCAAACAACCCTTGAAAAATTTCCGTCCCCATAAAAATTTTCTAGGTCCATGACTTTATTTAAACTTGAACCTTAAAATAACAATGAAAGAAAGGAACAATGTTTCTTTCGGCTAGGTATCCTAATTCTGATTTTGTACTCTATTCTTTGGCTTTTGCCATTCCCATTCCCATTCTTTGGCTTTTGACATATTCTAATTTGACTCTTTGTGGATATATAGCATATCATCTACATAGATCACACGAATTATATTGTTTACATTTGATAAACAACCAAAATTTCCTTCTAAAAACCAATCACCATGTCTTGGCAAGAAGTTAGCAATTGCATTCAATGGCTTCTAAAGGTATTGATTGATTTCATGCATTTGGTTATATAAGGGTAAACAAAATATCAAGAGGCATGTGACCTAACAGTATTAACGTATGAGTAATTTTTATATGAGTGTTTCTTCCTAAGTGATCAAGTTTTAAGTCTCATGACAGACAAAATATAAAAATTTTAGTAAATTATATGAGCGGTTAAAAAATGATTAGTGAATTATTGAGTTAGTGGTTGATTTATTTATTTATATCAAAATGTATACATAGATGGTCATTACAAACCCAATTTAACGTATAAAACCTTATAAATTGCTGTATCTATTGTTTAACTATGATATAAAAAAACATAATTTTTTTCTCTCTCATACTTTATACTATATATAGGATGCACAAACACGCTTCTATGAACAATAACTTTATTATTTTCTTGATTGATCGTGTACTAAAGGTTATAAGATTAATGTGAGGCATATTAACATATGAAGCCTAGCGAATAACATTGTTGTTAACACATAGAGTGTCACCCTATATTATTATTATTATTACTAGGTTAACATCCGTGAGTACTCACGGCTTGAACGGTAAAAAAATCATATAGTTTTATATAGAAATGAGTAATGAAAAAGTTAACAAATGTAAATGTAAATGATATAATATGAATTTATTTGAGTGATTGTGGTGTTGACAATGGCACAGTGGTGTCATTGGTTAGTAATTTATTATAAGAAAAGATTATTAAGATTTATTAATTTTATTGTAAGAGTTTATTGCGCTTATGTATTTAAACGTGATGTGTATTGAACACTCCCGTTAGCATCTCTTGCTTATGTTATTCTGTTATGTAATTTTATAAAAACTCTAGTGGTATATGTTAAATATAAGGGTATTAGGAGCATCCATAAGATAAGGAGGTAACAAGATGAGTGCTTCTAATGGCTTGTGCCATGTTATTTCATAAATTTTTAATTTAATTCTTCTCGCCTCTTTAAACTTGGGCATCCACCTGGTGAGGTGGCGATAAAAATAGCCCAAAATAGCCGTTGTAAACATAACGGCACAATACCCGACGACACATTTCTCCTCCTCGTCACGAGGTGCCTACCTCATCCACCACCTTGCGAGACCACATCGCCACACCTGGGTGATGTGCTCGCAAGGTGAGGTGGTCTCGCCTCCCTCTCGTGAGGTGCACCGGGTAACCTAAGAAAGAATGAAATGGACGAGTTTGTAAAAGTGAAGGTGTCTTAAAAAACGCGTGTAATTTATAAGAGTAAACTGCAGCTTTGGTTCGTGTGTTTTGATATCATTAAAGGGTTTAGTCTCATCATAACAATTTAGGTTTTTGTGATTTCATTTACAACAAAAATGGTCACGAACACTAACTCCATCCAATTTTCCGTTAAGTCCCTCACATAGAGAAAAAATGTCATTTCTACCACTTTTTTTGACATGTGACTGAATAAAAATGTTAACCTATATGTTGACATAGATAAAAGAGTGGGAGATTTAACGAAAAGTTGGATGAAGTTAGTTTTCAAGACTATTTCTGTTAACAATAAAAATCACAATGACCAAAATTGTTAAAATAATACCGAACATATTATTAAATGTATTAAAACACAAAGAACAAAAATAGAGTTTATTTTTCATTAAAAAAAGGCAAAAGGAACAAGTATGTACATAAGAAGACATATGGTCCAATCCTTTCCTTCATTGCAATCCATCTGCAAAGAGAAAGAACATGAAAGAGATACAGAAGGAAGAAGCCTTCAACTTTTATTATTTTAAGTTTAAGCTTTTGTTTCTCTCTCAATATGTTTTTCCAAATATACAAAACTAACTCTAGAAACTTTGTTCCATATTCTTTGCAGTTCTTAATGCTCACTTCATCTTCATCCTTCAAGAGACTCAATTCTCTGGTACCTTTTTCACTCAACCCACACTCACATTTTCTTTAATTAATTGGTTGGTTTTGTATGATACATTTCTTGAAAACCACATAAAAAGTCAACTTTTTTAATGGGTAAATGATACATTTCTTGAATATGAAGATAAAAGCCATACATTTCCTTTTATACAAGTAATATGAATGGGTAATGGGTATTAAACTATTAATCATTATCTTTAAATAAATGCACTTTACTTGTTATTTTGTCTTGTCTCATTTCCAGATACATTTCTTTAGATTTGACTCAAATGCACTTTATAGTTTGTTTATATACACTTCAGTTTGTGTAAAAGAAATAAAAAGAATAATAATAAAGTTTGCATATTTATGTTGGCACATTCCATCTAAAGCCACTAATTACATTAGAGCTGAAGTTAATAGTGATTTATCAATCAATTTATGTGGGTAAGGGTTATGTTTCACCCTCTTTATTCAATGCTTTGTGGATATTGTCTTTTGAGTTGAAGTTTTGGTGAATTTGCAGAGACATTTTTAGGCGTTTAGTAAATAATTTTTTTTTGTTTTGACCCAAACACAGAGTTGACTATTCATAAAAGCTCAAATTATAAAACTTATTTGGTTGGGTAGGTAGATGTGAAAACACATTCCTACTGCCTCAATTGTTACTACAAGCAAAGTTGCAAAAAGACAGAAAATGTTAGTCGCAAAAGGACGTGCCAGTTTACACATCAAAACTCTTGATGATGTTGTCCTGAAAACTAAGTGTGACCAAGACGTCCGGGAAACATTCTTCATGCCCACCGGCCCGATAGTTGCATTTGTGTAAAAGAGTGATTACATACATTTCTACTGCCTCAATTCTCTATATACTAAACTAACTAAAGATTTGTTAATCTAAATGAGTTTTGTTTCTTGATGAGGGTGTTATATATGTTTTGATGAAACTGCATTGTGTAGTTAACGTTGTCTAATTTGCAGAGACAGTTGTTAGGTGGTTTGGGGGATAGAGGAGAGAGGAAGAGTAATATGTCAGTGATGTCAACAAGTATTGACGATGATAATAACGCTGCCAATGACAATGACGACAATGATGATCAACCCTTTACTCCTTGGGCTGTCTCTGTTGCCAGGTCAGTTATGCCTGAGTACTTTTTTATTATATTTTCTATGATTTATTAATATATTGAACAACATCTGTCAAATTAGCAAAGGTTTTAGGTCCAAATCCAGTTTTCACTAACTGAAAGCTGCCTAACCGGTGCGAGCTGTGTTTTTCCTAATGCTGTTGGTTGGCTTTGTAATGCATTTCTTGAACACAATGATATCAACATTCATACCATTTTTGTGTTTCAGTGGGCACGCTTTGTTGCGCAGCCCGCAACATAACAAAGGACTTGCTTTCACCGAGAAAGAAAGGGATGCTCATTTCTTACGAGGGCTTTTGCCTCCTGCAGTATTAACTCAAGAACTTCAAGTAAGTTTATAGTTCCAAGTTCCTTTCTTTTGACTTTTCATTTTGATTTTAAATGCACTTCCAAACACCCCCTTTGAAGACCAGTTTACTTGATCATGATAATTAGGAAAAAAGAACGTTGCACATACTCCGCCAATACCATGTTCCATTGCATAGATACATAGCCATGATGGATCTCCAGGTACTCTCGTTGTTACACACGCTAATTTATGAACTTGACTTGGATCTTAGAAAATAATTTATTTGATGATGAATATGTGGGCAGGAGACAAATGAAAAACTATTTTACAAGCTTCTCATTAATAACGTTGAGGAACTTCTTCCAGTAGTTTACACGCCAGTCGTTGGTGAAGCTTGCCAAAAGTATGGTAGCATTTTCCGCCGTCCACAAGGCCTTTACATCAGCTTGAAAGACAAGTAAGTTGCACTTTCAACTCTTTTCTATCATCATGTAAGACAAAGATGTTAGTGTTTGTAATAATAATCAGTATTTGAATTACCAGGGGAAAAATTCTCGAGGTGCTGAAAAATTGGCCGGAGAAGAACATCCAAGTTATTGTTGTAACGGATGGTGAGCGTATATTGGGGCTAGGTGACCTTGGCTGCCAGGTATTTTAGAATGGATGTTTATGCAAATATTTTCCATTATGTTATTTTTCTCTTCTTAACTTTCAATATCACAGGGAATGGGTATACCAGTTGGAAAACTTTCTCTGTATACGGCACTTGGGGGTGTTCGTCCTTCGGTTGTAAGTTATCTGCCATCCTCTGGAATTTAAAGTCATAACCGAAACTAATTATCATGTTTAAATAATGGTAATTAGTTTAAATGCATTCAAACATTCTCTAAATCACTTAATTGTTGTTGCAGTGCTTGCCCGTAACTATCGATGTGGGCACCAAAAATGAGACATTGTTGAATGATGAATTCTACACTGGTCTCAAACAAAAAAGAGCAACTGGCGAGGTTTCATCCTGTTAAGATAGTTTTTCTTTTTCTTATGTAATATGTACTCGCTAGAAGAGTTATTTAGCGGGGAGCCAGTTGGTTCTGAAGTCCTAAAGGTGATTGGTTTTCGTTCAATTTAGGAATATAACGATCTGTTAGATGAATTTATGACCGCAGTCAAGAAGAACTACGGAGAGAAAGTCCTCATTCAGGTTCTTTAACGTGTTTCTTAGTATTTTGCTGTTAAGTTCTTTGTCTAAACGTAAATCTGTTTTTTTCTCTTTATCCAGTTTGAAGATTTTGCCAACCACAATGCTTTTGATTTGCTGGTTAAATATCGAACAAGTCATCTTGTTTTTAATGATGATATTCAGGTAGTTGCCTTTTAACTAGAGGTGGGAAATGGGCAGGGTGGATCCCGGTCAAAACTGGTAATCTTTGGTATGAACTGAGACGGAAAGGGTTGGGTTGACCCGACACACTTTTCATCCAAAATTTTGTACTTTTTCATAAAAACAAATTGAGTGTAAGAAATTGATTAAATGTTTATATTACTTCAATATAGTTTTGTTCACAGGTTTTATATATTGAAAAATGCTCTTTTGGCAAAACATTTCTATTTGACCCGTTAAGGGATCTATCCACTCATAAGTAAACGGGTCGAATTCTAACCTTTTAGCATGCATTTTACATACTTCACTCTCTTTCAATGTGATTAAGGGTACTGCATGTGTCGTATTGGGAGGTTTGCTTTCGGCTTTGAAATTGATTGGGGGGACTCTATCTGATCATACATTCCTATTTCTAGGTGCCGGAGAGGTCAGCATGAGTTATTTTCTAAACAAATTTCTCACATTTAAATCTTACACACACATTTATATATAATATGTATCTTGATTGAGTCACCATTGTTGTTCTTTTGTTGTAAAGGCCGGCACCGGAATAGCAGAGATTATTTCACTTGCGATATTAAAAAAGGTAATTGCTTCATCATTCTTGGCCTTGCTAATTCTTTTTTGTAGCACATTAGCAATAAACGTGACACATTTTCGCTACACTGATTCATTCTAGCTCACCTGACTATAAAGTCAGTTACTAAAACCATTATATTTCTCTAAATTGATTGTTATTACTAAAACAACTGTAACACTTTCCGTCCAAAATTTTGTTATTAATATATGATCACAAAACAGTCACATTATTTAGTTATAATGTCATTTACTAATTGGATGATCTTCACCTTTACAAATGCTGTTTGCAGACAAAATTGACGGTGGAAGAGTCTCGAAAGAAAATTTGGCTAGTTGACTCAAAGGTATTACTATTAGAGGTCCCAAGACAAGCATATGAAAATGGGTGATCATTTCGCTACTGTCGAAATCTTTAGATTTTGTTTAACCCAACAAACGTATTTTTGTAAAACAAGTAGCCAATTGTATTTAAAAGCATTTTTGATAAAGCAAATAGGCTAAATTTATAAAACAAAGTTATATAATACAACTCGTTAGTATAAGGAGGACCTTTTTTCCTGACTCGCACAGGGCCCTAAAATTCCCAGGACTGGCCCTGTAGATTAATGTAAAGTGTGTGTTGCATTAATGCAGGGATTGATTGTGAGCTCGCGTAAGGATTCCCTTCAACATTTTAAGAAACCGTGGGCTCATGATCATGAAACTGTTACCGGACTCTTGGAAGCTGTTAAGGTATGATTGTAACTTCACTTTATGTATGTTTTTGCTCACACTCTTCATGAAATGTAAATTAAAGGTTAACCGTTTACATTATATATATGTTAACACAGACGATCAAGCCATCAATACTAATAGGAACATCAGGAGTTGGGAAACAATTTACAAAAGAAGTTATAGAGGCTATGTCATCTATTAATGCGGTTAGTTCATTCTTGTTATCTCGCATTGACACAAGAACTTTAATGTTTGCGCCTTGGGAGATTTGGGATTTGTTTTATCTCTAGTCGGTCAAACGAGTAAAATGAAAAATAACAACTTAAAAGTAAACGAGTCAAACGAGTAAAATCATTTTATCCACTAAATTACATTATAAACTTATGATATTTGTCACTCCCAATAAATTATATGTAACTGATCTATTTTCCCAAATGTAGTTTTTTACATATGCACAAGATTTAATACGAGTGGGATATTACTACGTATGTTTGTTTGTAGTTTTGTACACAAGATTTAATATGATGGTTTGGCATGTAGAAACCTCTGATAATGGCTCTTTCTAATCCAACGTCACAATCTGAGTGTACCGCTGAAGAAGCTTATACATGGAGCAATGTAAGTTACATCCCGTTCTACGTTCTTCATTATGTGCAATCATCAGGTATATGTGTCTTTTGTATAACTCGGCATGTTTGTTTGTTTTATGTGCCTCACAACTGTTGTTGTATAACTGGATCGTGTTAAATGAAAACATTAAAAGGCTCAAACGACTAGGATGTAAATATTTGCACACATGAACCGAAAACACATATAGAAGACTATGTTTATTAATTAAATGTCAAAGTAGCATTTAATCATGTTGAAGTAGAGAAAACTGTCAAACTAATGACATTGATCCTTTGTTTCAAAATATTTTCAGGGTCACGCAATCTTTGCTAGTGGAAGTCCATTTGACCCCGTCATATACGATGGCAAAGAGTTCGTGCCTGGGCAGGTTTAACCCTTATGCTATAACAATATCACGTTTCTTGATACTTGGTCGTCTATTTTCTTTATGGTACTCATTTGTTTCTGTTTTAAATGTAGGCAAACAATGCTTACATATTTCCTGGATTTGGTTTGGGATTAATCATGTGTGGTGCAATTCGCGTGCATGATGATTTCCTTTTGGCTGCAGGTAAATGTGACCAAACCCATCTTGGTTTTAATCCATCATCTAAATCATCTCATAATCATGCATGTTATAGTTTTTACTCGCTGTGTTGACATTTTTGTGAGCATATAGCCGAAGCTTTGGCGTCTCAAGTGACAGAAGAAGACTATGCTAAAGGCATCATCTATCCTCGCTTTAAGAATATCAGAAAGATTTCAGCCACTATCGCGGCCAAGGTAGCTTCGAGAGCATATGAATATGGTAAGTGTTATGAAATCTTGATTTCATTTCTTGTTAAAATTTTCTCATGGATAACACTGTGTTTTAGGTTTGGCGTCGCATCTCCCTCGTCCTAGCAATCTTGTTAAATTTGCAGAGAGTTGCATGTATTCTCCTAAGTACCGCAATTATCGCTAATTCTTTAGAGTAGATTAGTCTAAAAGTAAGGTTATATGTTGTGTGATTCAAGTATTGTATTATAATAATTGTACTAGTCTTCTATTCAGTGTTTAATTCTATGCTTAACCTGATCAAAGAGTGTTAGGAGGGATGCTACAAACTTGTACATTTATGTAAATCTTATTCACGGAATATTTAGAGGCAAGTTATAATGTTAAAGCACTTAACTCTATTTGTAATGGTTCAAACTTCATTGGGGCATTTTCAGTCATGTGACGTCACCTTAGCGTGGAACATTTTAAATTTGAAATTATGTACTGGTTAATACCCTTATAGTGCTCATTTATCATTACCCAACTATGATTTGATAAACATAACGCCTAGGAGGGTTTGACCAATAACTAACCTAAGTAATGATGTAGGAGCATTTTGTGCGTGACGAATGGGAAACATGCGGTATTACAGATAGTCTAATATGTACGCTTATGTACAAAAATTTACAATCCGGTTGGCTAAGTTTGGTGAGATTTTAGGGCTGGCGTGTGTGAATTTATGGTGGTTCATGTAAATTTATAAAATTACAACTAGTATGCAACTAAAAACACCTATGAGCAAGTGTACTCAGTGTATATTGTAACAACGTCAGATTAAGTACCAAGTCTTGAAGAGTTGTAAAAACTCATCATCAAAGATAACAAAAGAATCGGTGGTCTTTAACATGGAGGAACTCATCTCTGTGATTTTCTATATCTTTCTTCTTCTAAGTATAAGGGTTTTTCTTTCATTTCTGTGTTTAGTTTTCTTTACAAGTATTCATCTATTTATACTTAAGGATGATATATGAGAGAAACCCTAATCTAACCATTTGATAGTGACCTTCTCATTTCATTGTTGGATCATTCCTCCCTTTCTATCACATATGGCATCCAATTATTAACATTAAGTTCTTTTTTTTTTGTAAGGCAATGTTTTGTGTTAGTTATTAAGCTATGTGTCCAAAGTTTGTGTGTAATGTCGGATGATCCTGCTGCTTATTAAAAGAAATTTTTAGTTTGTGAAATGTGCAATGATGTAAATCTAGTGGTGAGGATTCCAAGGCCTTACAGTATAGATCCATGTAGGTCCTTGTTATATCATACATTGTAATAATAGACGGTGTATCAATTCTGGACGTGCGAAATTTGTCAAGAATTGATTATGAGAAATACTTTGTAATAACACGAACACACACAATAGTAATATCAAACACCCAAACAGCAGATTCACACTATCAAACATAATTTCGTAATGAGAAAACGCTAAACACTTTCTATTGGACACTTAACCAAAACGGTTCACCCAACATTACATTATAAAGGTTTGTACCATGCGACACCTAGCAATTGCCGCATGAGGTTTCGCACCTATGTTTCGTACAAACCTCAAACAATACAAAAAGTAACCATCAGCACAAGCAAAGTAATACTAAACTATTACAAGTTGCGTCACAACCTAATAGTCAACAAACCCCACCTTGACACCAGTTTGCTAACCTCCAATCTTTGATTATCCGTGCATTATGTCTTAATTTCCATCTCATTTAGTCCTGCAAAAATATTCTTCTTGACACAAGTATTAACAACCCTTTGAAATTTCTGACCTTCCAACATGCAATCTTTGTGAAACAAAATCTTCTGTTTGTACAATATCTGTAAATCCTTCTCTGATCGTAAACTCTCATAACTTTCCTAGTTTCCCTTTATATCACTGCTTTTGTGGTCTCAGCATCATAATACCAATACTTCAAGTTCCCCAAAATATCTTGGCTAAACTTGTGCATAGGTATTTTCTTCACATCATCAACCGAAGGTTATACAATCTTCACCTTTGGTTTCCATGTATCCAGATCAATCCTTTTATACACAATTCTCTTGGCCCTGTTCGGTTTAATCCATTTAAATTTGATCTACACTCTTTCTAGATAACATTTTCAATGTGTTCTACCCTCTGAGTTCTTGAACGATTGGGTAATGTCAGATGAGATAACTCATTTAAGTTACACAAAGGTAAGCTAGTAATAATGTTCTTATTAGCCCAAAAATATTGTACCGCATTTATCCTCTTTATGGCAAAGCAGGATAGAAGATCATCGTACATCTGATGAAATATCTTACCTTGTGGCTCTTTACCAGTTTCATACACGACCCTGATAACTAGAGGCAGCTTGATCTTCGCTTTGCTCTTAGCAATCTAGTCTTCAATCTCTGGAGTTGCTGTAGTCTCTTAAGTACCCAAGCTACCTAAATCAACACCATTTGATTCTTCTTCCATTATGTTAGGTAACACCGATCCATCCTCACTGACATACGAGGACTTCACAGTACCACCTTCATGTGTAATATCGGTTGTGTCATCCTTTATATCATCCTCACCAGCCTGTTCTTCTTGAACAAGCGGATCATCCATCAACGAATCAGCAAAAGAACAATCCTTTGACCAGTTTTTCCATTTGATTATCTAACAGGTCATCCAAATGTTTCACCATCTCAACTTCTTCAGCACTTGGCACTATATGTTCAACCTGCTTCCCTTTTCCCTTTTGCTCCCCCTAAAAGTAACAGTACCTTGAGACGGCCCATCAACCAAACTAGTAACAAAAGCTGGTAGTTCTTTGCATGAATCAGAACCACCAACCCCTCCAACACCTGAACCATCAATATCTGGATCCCTCAGGTTTACTTGAGTTTCCTTGCATGAACTCTCCTCTTGAGCTCCAGATTTTTGTACATCTTGGTCAACAAGATAACTCATCAATCCTTTAAGTATATTAATCTAAACCTCTCTATCAAGTTTAAGGCAAACCTCTTTCAGTTTCGAAACAGTTTTCTTAGTAGAAGCAGAAGAACCAACAACAGTCGAAGAAGACGCTCCGGTAGTAGAAGTAGTTGTGAACATGAGATATCCTGCTGAACCCCTGAAGGCCTATAGTGTGAAACCCTGAGATGTTTCTTAGGCCGCCTAACTGAACTCTCAAGAGCCCCCTGCAAAGGATCAAAGTCTACGTCCTCATCGATAAGTCTATGTGCAACACCCTTATACGAGAAGAAGCGTACTTTCGGGTCACATACTTCTTTCTCCTTCCGAATGAGAAAGAAGGAATAGTAATATCAACCTGAGGGATGACACGAGCATTGTGTTGAACAAGCACATATCCTCTCGCATCATTATCATTGTCATCATCCTCAGAAGAAGAAGATGCACCACCACCTTCTTCACCTTTCTC
Organism: Tagetes erecta; assembly: GCA_030867185.1. NCBI lineage: Eukaryota > Viridiplantae > Streptophyta > Magnoliopsida > Asterales > Asteraceae > Tagetes > Tagetes erecta. Next base: position 21,455,170 of record CM061496.1, read on the forward strand.
ACCATCATCTTCATCAGACTCACTTGACGAACCAACATCCTCCACTTGTCCTTCCACCACTGGCTCAACTTATGATGAGTGTTCCATAAGACTATTACACCCAAATAAGTTTTCTTCGCACTTGGACTGTGTTGTGTTTACAATTATTTTCAATCCCAGCCAAGGGCGTTGCCCCTTGGATCCCTTTATTTTAGACCTTAAAAATATAAGGGTTTCCAGACATATTACCTTAATTGTGTTATGATGTTGATATTGATGCTATATTTTGCAATGTGTTGTGTTACATTATGTATAATCCATAGTTGTCAATAGCGACGACAGCGGTCGCTATCACACGCTACATAGCGATGCGGTAGTTGGTCGCTATTTACATTTAGCGACCAAATAGCGACAAAATCGTTTTTTTTTTGTATTTTATAAATATGAAAACGAAAGTTAGGGTTTATCTGTTTATTATCCACGTCTCATGTATACAAGATTAAAACACTTCACCTCCATCCACCACAATTGAGAAGAAAAGATAAAATTGAGAAGAAATATGAAAAAACAAGTAGAAATCAAAGCTTACTTGAGATAAAAATGAAGATACGCAATGAAGATGAAGATTATAGGCTTCAATTTTGCAGCAGAGAAAGAAAATTTTTTATTTAGATGAAGTTGGCGGCTTTTTATAAGGTTTTAAGGTTTTAGGGTTTTAGGGAATTAGGATTACATATTTACTTTTACAAAGTGGCATACTACACCCTTAATATTTATGTTTTTATCATATTTGACCTAAAATATAATTTAGCATGTCCATATCAAGTATAAAAATAAATTATAGTAAATACTATATATAATTAATTAAAAAAATTCTTCTATGTTATCGCTAAACACAAATAGCGCCCACTATCTATCGCTATTTGCGACGTAGCGTATATGTGACTTGTTGCTATTTACCGCTATTCACTATTGACAACTATGGTATAATCTAATGATGACAGTAAAACTAAATGAATGTTAAATGTGACCATAATAAGTTTCATCTAAAAGAAAACCTTGTAAGCAAAGATGGAGATTTGAACTTGTTGCATTCTCATGAGCTACATCATAAAAACAAAGCTACATCATAAAAATAGAGCTACGCCAAAATATACAACTACCTCTAAAAAGGACCCTATACTAAAGCCGGCTAACGGGAATGGGCCATTAGGCGTTATAGGGATAATGATCAGGGGCTTAGCTAGCCATGAAGAAATTTACCAGGAGGGAATGAGACTTGAGGGGTTCGACCCTTTGGCAAACCTGAGACTATAAAAGATGAGTTTGGCCCGTATGTAGGCTATGAATTGACGGATGAAAGAAAATAAACTCTAATTCAATAAATTAATGAATAGAAGGAAAGCGTGATGAGTGTTATTTAAAATGAAGTGATACATTATTTACATAATTGGTACATAAAATGTGTATGAGATACTTGAGTATGAAATTTTACAAACAATTATAAAACTAGAACTCAATCAGCGAATCTAACTTTTGTATGCATATTAATTTAACATGTTGGGTGTGAACTCAAGAGGATGACACGAATTTTAAGCTACTTGTTGTTTTAAGGCTGCCATCTCAAGTTAAGAAGATTATTAAGAAGAGTTTTAAAACTTATTCATTATCCAAAAGACAATGTTGAATGTTTTAAGAGGTCTATAATGAAGTATTTACATTTTAATACTTTTTCATTCTGTGACACCCCATTCGGCGGCGGAAACACCGGGTTGTCATAGAAATTGGATATCAAAAGTAACAAAGCACACGACACACTAAAAGATATCTTTTAATATTATTTAAGCATAAATGTCATGACATAAAAGGGAAATTAATAGCCTTGAATTCGGTAATAAAAGCCAACAATCAATTAAGTTTATTGTCCATTTATTCTAAGGCGAAAGGCATCCTATGTCCCGTAAAGCATAAAACGCCTCAAACACCACCTGAAATATGAGTAAAATAAGTCAGCTAAAGAATTAGCTAGTGAGTAAAAACAGTTAATAATACATAATACGAAATCCGAGATCATTATAAATATGTTGCGCAAGCTTATGTGTATAGCAATTTCATTGATATTATTCAGCCATGACCATAGAAACATACATAGAATCCAACAACCATAAACCCTATAGGGTAACCTTTAGCAACAAGTCATGAGAACCACTCATGTTACAATTAATGATAACTGTCATTTAATCGCCATTTAACCGTCTCAATGTATAAGTTATATATCAATAATTGTTTTAGCATCTAAGGGACATAGCAACATAGCAACGGGCATCATGGTATAGCATCTAGTAACCAACATATAGAATCACCGGGTTTAAATCACCTATCGATGTTGTAAACTGTAGGTGAGTTTGTCAGACCATTAGCGATAACATTGTACCGGTGGAAATTACAAAATAATATAACTACTTTTGACTATCACATAATTTTGCATCAAGCGGCCGGCAATACTAACATATTTTATGATCTCATTTGAAATAGAATAAAAAAGAAAAAGAAAAAAACATAGTATATTATTGGAACATTTCAGCCTCAAAACATAAACAATAAAAAGGGGAGTGAGTTTACTCACCTTGAATACTAAGATAATAGAAACACTAGAATCGAAACCCCCCTCCCCCTCATCGTCTCTTCTGGTGAGCAGTTAGCCGGTGACAGTCACGAAACAACAGCCGCAAATTCTTGTCTCCGAATCATCTCTTTCGCTGTGTTTCGGTGAGTTTTCGGAGTTCATATTAATCGATACGAGTCTGATTATGTTTCAGTTCTACCAGATTACGTGTATGTATTAATTGTGTATACGTGTGGTATGTATGCGATAGGTATGTTCTGTTAATGTATATATGTATGCGATTGGACGTGGGTGCTACAAGTTATATATATATATATTATATATATATATATCGGTTGTATGTAAATTGGATAGCAACATGATAAAGGATAACAAGTCACCGTAAACCAGCAATATATGTATAACTTGTGAGCGTGAAAACAGGTTAAATGTACGTATATATCTTGTCATCAGGTAGTTGCGGTTTGATGCGATTCGTTATGGGTTGTTTTCACTCTTGTACGGTTGGTATATGTATACTTGCACGTTGCAGCAATGATCAAAATTATATGTCGGGATTGAGCTTGGTTTGATTTCGGTGTAAGAATATGTATGAGTGAATGTAGCAATGTATATATGTGTTTATGTGATAGAAACTGTATACGTATGAACAAGTAATTTTATAAGCAATATGTATCTACGTGAACTAGAAATTAGCAACAGTAGGATATGTGACTTAATCATGAGCTGATAATAGTATAGATCAATATGGGTTTGCGTATGTGGCTGCAGCAAATAGAGCAAAGACAAACTGAACAGTGAATATATATATATATATATATATATTCATGGTGTGCGGCGTCCTGTGATTCAATGTGTATGTATGCGTATGATCTAATGTATATATATGGGTATGTAACATCGTGAGTATGTACGTGTATATATTTTTATGTGAACCTAAAACCGTATGCGAGTTTGTATAAGTCGTTGTATGAAATTAGTATTGTTGTATGCGTAGAATCAAATGTAATTATGCATGTATGTATATGAATTCGGTATGTATGTTAAAGTTGTAGAGAGTGCATGCTAGTTTAGACATGTAAATGGTGAATGCTAATTAATATTAATGAATGTGAAATATACGATAGTGATATGTATGTGTGTATATGTGTAATTTTTAGTTATTAAATAGCAATTGATCATTAAACAGGTCATAGGACGTGTTTGGGATTTTGTGTTGCATATCTCGTAATTTTGCTGTGCGCTTCAAAGGTGAGTTCTTTGCCCGCTTTTAAACCTTTTTCGGGGAGATAACATACAAATATTTTACAACGCCTTCTGGCAAAACTTAATGCCTTCGGGCGGGGCCAACTAAGGCTATTTTTTATACCTTCGGGTAATGCCTACGGACAGGTTTCGGTAAGAGTACAAATGCCTTCGGGCAATATTTTAAACAGCCTTGGGCTGAGTTTTATACCTTCGGGTAGGGCCTTCGGGCTAGCTTTTAAACAGCCTTGGGCTGAGGTTTACGCCTTCGGGCAACGGTTTTGATAAAACAAAGTTCTATTGTCTAACTGTTTATTTTACTGAGCATGATTCCACCCAACTCTAAAGTCCTTTCCTTTTTGTCGAGATTATTAATATACAGTGGGTATAACGGGGAAATTTGAGTAGTACTACGAGTTTGGCAGACCCCATCATGCTGGATTGGTTTCCAGGTGGTGCAAATTGTCCTTTAACTTTTGGTCACCCGTTGTGGTGGTAACAAGGCAACCTTATCGTATCGTTCAGTTTAATCTCGACGTGATCATGTAGTAAACGAGGTGGTCTAGCTAACCAACAATAATAATGATGTTTATCGGTTAAACGGTTTCAGTATTTTTATATACTCTTGTTACTTTAACTCATTGAACTCACCAACATAATTTGTTGACTCGTTTTAGTGTGTTTTTCTCAGGTGGCTAGGAGCTGTGCACGTAGGACATATCATGCATGAGTCGTTTTATTTTATTTTGAACGGTTATTTACATTGTTGGTTTAATGAAAATAAATGCCGGTTTTGTGCTATTAAGCACATGTTTTATACTGGTATCGTGCTAGACTGTTGAGCACAAGTTTATTTAAATAATGAGTTTGTTTGAAAGCTTCCGCTAAACTTTGAATACTTACATTTTTATACCCTGAGTTTTGGGCTAATGTCTAAGTTAAACTTTTATTTAAAACGTTGAGTCAGTGTTACTATAACTAATGGCTTGAGATCCTGGTATGTCACACGCCTAAAGGATACACCGTTTGTGAAAATTGAGGGTGTGACAAACAAGATTCATCAAATTGATATTGATTTTGTTAATCTAATCCCAGATGATCATAGGGCTTTTACTAAGGGCATGAAATGGATCATTTTAACATAAAGAACTTACTTGGATTCGCACAAATTGAATCTGATTCAATGAAGAACACTATATGAGACGGGTCAAGATCAACCAGGGACTTAGAGGCTTTCAGATTTCAATTCCACTTGCAGAACTCAAGATGATTCCACCAATGAAAGCCCTAACATAATTGCAGGTTTAATGAAAGATTCGGTGACCAAACGATGATGAACAGGTTCGAACGAAATGAGAATCACTTACATATTTTTAGGTATTTTTGCAAGAAATTGAAACAATAGAGAGCAAATACGCGTAATGAGGAGTGTGTATGTCGATGGAATTATATTTTGGTGATACTGAAGTAGTCGAATGAGTTGAAGGTTAATTACGAATGAATTTGGTTTATCGGGTTATTAATTTGATATGATAAATTCAATTGGTTGCTGCTAATGAACTCAAAACACCGAGATGATAATTGTAGTTAATTGAATGTATTTATTTAGTGCATTATGAATCGATTTGATAATGTGGGTTTTATGTTACAATTTTAAATTCAAATTAACACATGGATTCAAGCTCTTTAGCATCGAATTGGACATGGTTTCGGGTTTGAAATACGCATACGAACATTTTATATAGGTTTGTTTGGTTTAAAAGGGCAAAAATCGTGAAGAAAACACCTTGCCGGAAATTGGAGATTCCGGCCAAAGAGGCCGGAAGTTTGCTCGCCGGATTCAAGGGGGTAAAGGGGGTTGGGTTGGGTGACTTTTATATTTTACACAAATGGCCCTTGAAGTTTGAGTTGTTAATTATATATGTTTTAAACTTTATTATAAGTTTTTAATTTGATAGTTTTGGCCCAAAGTTAGTTTATAAATTATACTAACTAACTAACTTAACCGAGTTGAGACGTAACGTTAATTTATATAAGTGACGTTTTTATATCCTTAGCTCGATTTTTTACGTTGAAAGATTATATCTAGACATAGAATCAATTTTCTTTGACAATTTTTATAAAATCTCCTTTATAAAATATATTTTTGAGATTTATTATTATAAATAGTAATTATTTAGTACACTTAGATATTTTGCGACGCAATACGATCAATTAATTAAGACAAGAATAACGTAAATTCGACATATTTATTCATAATAATAATAACGAACGTTACATTTTCAGAAATTAAATACGAATGAAACAAAAGATAGATAATATCGGGCTCGAGTCGGGCGTTCGGATTCGGATTCGGGGAAGATGTCACACGTTCCACCTAATTTTAAATAAATGAATGCTTTGAACTATTTAGTGCTATGTATGACCAACTGTGAGGCTTCCCGAGAGTAGGGCCTTACACCATGAAATTCTCAAATAGGTTGATCTATTTGATGCAAAACTAGTCCACACACCATTTGCCACCTATGTTGTTTTTTCATTCCAAGGGGATCCATACGAAGATCTTACTCATCATCGATCGGTCGATAAATGTAACTAAAAATATTTAAATGTATGATTATAAATATATATTAATTTAAATATAAAAATTATACAAAATAAACAAAATACTAAACGAGCCGAGCCCGAGCCGAGCTTTGGAAATAAAGCTCAAAACGAACCGAGCTCGAGCTCTGTTAAATTAAAACGAGCTGAGCTCGAACCTTAATGAGCTTGGGCTCGGCTCGTTTACACCCCTATACTTAACAATCACCTGACCCCACATATCATATGAAGTAAACTAAGTCAACCAGTTCTTACAACATTCAACCGATATACATTGTCAACATGTCAAGTGGATCTTGAGATATGTTAAACTGTTAAAGAGACCATTGCTTTCATTCTCTCTTTTACGGAACACAAAGATATGTCTGTTATCGGATGCTTAGAGGTCAATTGAGCCTAATGTTTAGAACCAGGCAATGTACTTATGGATATACCATTTTTCTCGACGACAATCTTGTTTCTTGGAGTGCCAAGAAACATCCAACGGTTCATGCTCTAGTTGTGAGTACGAGTATCGAGTCATGGCAACTTCTGCTGGTGAAATCATACGGGTTACACATTTATTACGTGAGCTACATGCTTTATTTATGACTTAGAATCCCATTACACATAAACGGGCAAACACCTCAACTTGGATTACCACTTTATTTGTGAACTAGTCTTTGCTAAAAAACTACATACTAAATTTATTCCGACCAAGCTTTAGGTTGATGACTTCTTCCACCAAAGGCCCTAATCAATCCCGTTTTAGTGTTTTTCTACACGCAGCTTTGTCTTGGACCAACACTCTTTCGTTTGAAATGAGATGTTAGTGTTAAATAATACAACATGTATACAGTTTGTATATGTAGTTGTATTTATTTCATTACTGAGATACTTAATTGTAAAATTTGTATATATTTATGGGATTTATCTTCCCATAATGAAAACATTCAAACTTAAGTCATCTCACTAGCTATTTAAAAATATTAAAAAGATTAATGAAGAAACAAAATCATGACATATTAAAATAATAAATGACAAAATCTTATGAAATGTAAACAAAGATGCTTAATTTAAATGGTTTTATGACTTCATCACTCTTATCACGAACACCTATAATTATTTCATAAATACACATTAAGCAATTTCTATTGTTGTAACTTGTAATTGAAACACTATATAGGTGGAAAAAACCAGTCTTATTAGCAAACTTAGAAACATATAAACTTTAGTGGCCGAATCACAAAAACTATAATAGCTACGCATTTCAACAACTTCCAATGTGGTGTAGTGGTAAAAGGCTTGGATTCTCCAAAAGAGACCCAAGTTCTAGTCCCACTACCACCACTTTGAAAGGGGCAAATGGGGACAATAAAGGGAGACTTGTGGCAACACAAGTTCGATCTCTGAGCCAAACAGGTTTTACCACTAGCTTGTCGTCGTGCCTACGGGCGGACGGCTTAGTGGGTTTCCCCCGAATTGAATTCGGGTTAATAGGTGGGTTTCGGCTACCCAGCGCTGCTTGTGTTCGCAGAGCGTTTGAGGTTGCCTTTCGCCATTGAGTTACCCCGGGTAGCCGGGCTTGCGTTGTCCAAAAAAAAAAGTTACGCATTTCAAACCAACGAGCATTTGATGAAGTGGTTAGGGTGAGATTTAAGTTCCTTAGTAACCGAAGTTCAAATCCCACACTCTATGCATTTGTTAGGAGACACTAAAGGCATAGATCAATCAAGACGACTCCTTATGTCGCGAGTTAGTCAGCAATAACAGTAACAGTCAAACTCAACATGTAGCGCGTAGCTTTGTAAGAAGCCTTTACAAAATGTTTTTAACCCCGGACCGGCCGGTTCGACCGGTCGGACCAGGATTCGGTGGCAACGGCGGTCCGGTCTTACCCCTTAAAACGGCCTGAAAAATAATCGGCCGGTTCTGACATGTTGAGGTCGAACCGGTGGCTGGAAATCGCCGGTCGGACCAGAAAAACACAAAAATAGAAGAAAACTTGGAAGTTTTGGGCTATAATTACACCGGATCTAGCTCGTTATGCTCCTTGAGGAGTTTAGCCAGGGACGGATCCACTTCTTGTCGAGGGGGAGGCAAGGCACCCTTGAGATTTTGATAAGCAGCAAAAAAAATTTGTAGTTCTTTCATGTAGGCACCTTCAGAAATACTTCAAAGACATCATTGACAGCAACAAATTAAAGAAAGATGGAGAAAAAACTTACAATGTTTGATGGAGAAACTCAAGCTTTAGTTCAAGCTTTAACAAATAAAATGTGAAGAAGATGAAAAAATTACAATCTAACAAAAAGAAGATGATGTTGAAGTATGAAAAGAAGATAAATTTGTTAGTTTAGCTGTTTAGTGCTAAAATTCCAACATCAAAGTTTAAAAAAACTCCATTTAATTAACACAATTACAAATCAGTCTTCTAAACTTGGTTTAAATTTTTTAAAACTATAAAACAAACATTCATTTTAATTTATTATATAAGTATTAGTTACCAAATTTTTGGAAACAACAAATATTATGCATTATTCATAAGTAATTAAAAATATTATATGTTAATCTTTACCAAATAAAGTTAGTAGTTGAATAATGTGTTTTGTTGTTGAATTACTCGATTAATTTGTATTTAATTTTTTTATACACATTTTGAATTTAATCAAGATATAAAATACATCATATCATTGAATACGTGAATATGAAGCGTTTTACAATATTACACGTTAGGTAAATAAACTTTTTCTTAGGTAAATGAGAGTTTTACAACTCATTTTGACATGTCTTTATTTGAGTCAATCATTTTTTTTTTCACCCTCATCATAAAAAAATCTGGATCAGTCATTGTATTTGGTCATGGTAGATATGAGCATCTAGAAAAAGATGAATGAAGTATATGTAATATGTTCTGTTTCTTAATACTCTTACAAGAATCCCAATGTGAAAATAAATAAACAAAGTAACAGGAAAATGAATCGGAAGGCGCAAGTTTGTAGCCAGCAATTATGGGAACAAATATGGGAAGAAGATAAATGAGATTTTATCAATATTTATTACTCCCCCTCAAGATGGAGCATGTAGATTACTAATGCCCAACTTGTCAAGTAGAGTGCGCAAGTGTTGTGCGCCTAACCCCTTTGTGAACACGTCTGCGATTTGGAGCTTGGTATCAATATACATGGGCTGGATTTCATGTGACTCAACTCTTTCACGAACGAAGTAACAATCCATCTCGACATGTTTGGTTCGTTCATGGAAGACGGGATTATTGGCTATGTGACGAGCTGCTTGATTGTCACAAAAAAGTGGAGTTGCTCCGATTTGAACAACACCTAACTCCATGAGAAGCCAACGCATCCAAATGACCTCACTAACAGTAGCCGCCATAGCTCGATATTCAGCCTCTGCCGAAGAACGAGACACCACAGATTGCTTCTTTGTCTTCCACGACACTAGAGCACCACCTAAAAGAAGCAAGTATCCGGTTCTTGATCGCCTAGTATACGGGCAACCAAGCCAATCAGAGTCAGAGTATGCAACGAGTTCACTGCCCCCATTTCGTGGTAAGAGTATTCCTTGACCAGGTGTAGCCTTGAGGCTTAAGACCCTGGTGGCGGCATCCAAATGGTTTTGTCTAGGATCTGCAAGAAATTGGCTAAGAATGTTGACCGCATATGCTATGTCCGGTCGAGTAGCTTGCAAATATAATAACCGCCCAACTAAACGACGATATAGGTTAGCATCAACTTTGGACTCCTTTTCATCCATTTCTAATTTTAAATTCGGCTCAATAGGAAATAAGCTAGGACGACATCCTTCCATTCCACAATCCTTTAAAATGTCAAGAGTATACTTTCTTTGACTAAGAACAAGACCATCACGCGTTCTTGCTACTTCAATGCCAAGGAAATATTTCAATGCCCCTAGATCCTTGATGCTAAACTTCTCATCCAAGCATGCTTTTATTTGTTGAATCTTTTGTAAGTCGTTTCCCACAATGATAACATCATCAACATAAATGAGTGTGGCGATGAAAACCTCACCACATTTGTAGATAAAAAAAGAGTGATCGCACTTGGATTGAGTGAACTTGAAACTTAGTAGAGCGGTCGTAAACTTTTGGTACCAGTTGCGTGATGCTTGTTTCAAACCATATAATGACTTTCGTAGTCGACATACTCTTATTTCATTTTCTTTAGAGAAGCCTTGAGGAATTTTAATATAAACTTCTTCTTCCAAATCTCCATGTAGGAAAGCGTTGTTGACGTCGAGCTGTTGTATTATCTAGTTTTTCTTGGTGGCGACGGTTAACAAGGTTCTAACGGTGACTAGTTTTGCCACCGGTGCAAATGTGTCATGAAAATCCACCCCTTCGTTTTGTGCGAACCCCCTAGCAACAAGCCTTGCTTTGAATCGTTCGATCTCTCCATTCGGTTTATATTTTATCTTGTACATCCACTTTGAATCAATGGCACGTTTCCCTTCGGGTAATGTTTCAAGAGTCCAAGTTTTGTTTTGCTCAAGAGCTTGTATTTCCTTTTTCATGGCTTCTACCCATCTCTCATCCTGCATAGCTTGTTTAAAAGATTTTGGCTCGTCGTTTGAACTTACGGCCGCTAGAAATACTTTGTGAGAACTTGAAAATTTATCATAAGATATGTAGTTAGCAATGGGATGCACCGTTGAAGCCGCTTGACTAGATACGGGTTGTGCATGGTCGACAGATGGAGGAAGTTCAGTGATGTAATCGTCTAATCGTTTCGGTGGTACACAATTTCTTTTGGGCCTGGTCGTTATAGCTTCTGTTGTAATCTCTTGGTTTTCTTGAACAACATTTGTTTCATCATCTTCCTCTGTTGGGCCTTGTGTTGATGAACTATGTTCTATTTTGTTTTGTATTTCCTCGGTCTCCATATTTTGATTAACAATATTTAAATCTTCAATAACATAGGCTGGTCCATTGAGTACTTCAAAGGCATCAGGTTCATCATATTTTTGGTTTTGGTTGACCTTTGCAAATGGAAACATTCCCTCGTGAAATTTGACGTCTCTTGACACAATCATCTTTTTGTTTTCAATATCATATATTTTATAGCCCTTGGTTCCTGGTGGATAACCCAAAAAAACCCCGGGTCTCCCTCTCATTTCAAACTTATCCCCATTCGTTTCATTACTCCTATAGTATGCTAAACAACCAAAAACTCTCATGTGGTCATAATCGAGTTTTTGATTGAACAACAATTCATATGGAGTCTTATTTCCAAGTATCTTGGACGGCAATCGATTGAGAGTATAAGCAGCCGTTAAGACGCACTCTCCCCAAAATCTTTTTGGTAAATTTGCTTCAAACCTCAAGGCCCGAGCCGTTTCAAGCAAGTGCCTATGTTTGCGTTCCACTACCCCATTTTGTTGAGGCGTGTGTGGGCAAGTAGTTTCTAGTAGAATTCCTTGTTTTTTTATAAAACTCGTTCATGACATTGGAAGTGAATTCACCACCATTATCACACCTTATTCTCTTAACGTTCTTCGCAAATTGATTTTGTACCATCTTGTGAAAATCAATTAAACGTTGACTTGCATCACTTTTGTGTTTGACTAGGAAAACCCACACAGATCTACTAAAATCGTCAACTATTGTTAAAAAATAATTGGCTCCCGAAAAAGAGGGCACACGATATCTTCCCCAAAGGTCACAATGTCATAATTCAAAACACTCCTTTGTTTTAATAGAACTAACCGGAAAAGATGACCTTGTATGTTTAGCCCTTGAACATGAGTCACAAACTTTGTCTTTAAGATTAAAAGACGTGTGTTTAAGAAAATTAACATTTTTGAGCTTTCCTTCAGATGCATGACCCAGCCTCTTGTGCCACTTTTCCACCGTTATTTTCATAGCCTTTCTTTCGTCCCCGAAAATCCCCATTCGGTACAAACCATTCTTGCACTCGTCTGCACCAATCAAGGTTCTTGAACGTAGTCCACGCATAACACAAAAGTCAGGAAAAAATGTCACTGCACATTGAAGATCCTTTGATAAACGACTCACTGATAGTAAGTTGCAATTAAATTTGGGAACATATAAAACTCCTTCAACTTTGATTCCACTCGGAAGTGTGTAATTGCCTCTACCTTCAACAGGGATAGCATCTCCATTTGGTATTATAATAGGCCTTTCAAAGATATTTCTTTTTTTGTTTTCTAATATGTCGGTTCTATAGGTTGTGTGTTCAGTGGCTCCTGAATCTACAACCCAATCATCATCATGGCTTTGTCTACCATTCATGGCGACGATCGATGTTTGTCAAGATAGCTTCAATGGCTTTTAGGTTTTTGTTAACAGCTAGATCAGTGTTTGAAACCGCTCTGATACCATCTAGAAAAAGATGAATGAAGTATATGTAAAATGCTCTGTTTCTTAATATTCTTACAAGAATCCCAATGTGAAAATAAATAAACAAAGTAACAGGAAAATGAATTGGAAGGCGCAAGTTTGTAGCCGACAATTATGGGAACAAATATGGGAAGAAGATAAATGAGATTTTATCAATATTTATTACAGTGGTGACCAAAAAAATGAGAAACAGAGAAAAAAACAAGATGTTAATGTCATGACACTGGATTTAAAGCTGATGGATAATAGTGGTGGTGACTCTTTATTCGATGGCCGGTGATAAAGATGATTGATTGAATTTGAGCTTTTGAAGTTCTCTCTGTTATGGAAAAAGAAAAGTAAAGCATGAATGTATGAAGGTCTCTATAAATTGTCTAGGAAATGAAATGTCTAGGCAAATGAAGTGAGTGTCTCGATACATATAAACCCCCCAAATTAATTCATTGTTTATATAATTAATAATATATTGTAAGTTTAAGAGTATATAATATTTTTATGACAAAAAATAGTTTATATACTAAAAATGTACTTAAGTTTTAGTAAACAGTAATTAATTACGTAATTTGGCTCATAATCCGGTTTAACCGGTCCGATCAATCCGATCAGTAAACCAATAAAACGTCTAGTTCATTATCCGGTCCGGTTTTCAAAATCTTGCTTTACATAACCTAACTACAAACATTTTGCTAAAAAAAACTAATGGGTTTGAAGTTCACATGCACCTCCGTTTGTTCTCGAAAATTCTTTTTATTTCTCCTCTGAACAACATATACATATATCATCATCATCTATCACCGCCACACTCACCATAATCGCCACAAATCGACTATCAATCACTAGACTTAAAATCAGACGCAAAAACCCTAAATAAACAAACTCATTTACGCCAATTGTCACGCGTACAAATCCGATTTTTTCTAAATTAATTCTTCCCTACAGATCTCTGCAACTTTTGATAATTCAATCGAATTGAATTTTGATTGATGGATGATCGATAATGCCTCAATTGCGTAGTGGTGTACGCAAACCGATTGAGAAAACAACGGCCACCAGTGGAAGAAATAAAGCGGTTGTTGATGATAAACATGCTGACAACATAAAAGAAGAAAACGAAGACATAAACAAAGTAGAAGAACAAGAAGAAGAAATTGAGGGAGATAATATTATGGATAGTGCAGGTGATAAGGGTTTGGATGTTGAAGATGAAGGCAGTACGGCTCCATTACCAGAAAAGGTAAATTTTCTACTGAATGTGTTTGATAATGTTTAAATAGTGTATTTGTTTTGTACTATTTGATGCTTTTTTTAAGCATCTGTTAGTGTTTTGAACCTCAAGTGCTGGTGGTTTTTATGGCTTTGAACTCAAGCTTTTGTTTATTATGTTTGTTTAGCTATTTGATGAAATGGTTGGCAATGAAGTTTCTTTTTTTATCTGCTTTTGTTTTGTTTTCTTATAAACTAAGCTCTTGAATAGTTTTAGGTTTGTGTTTTTAGGCTTGTGTCAGTAAGTCACATGGCTCTCTGAGATATTAAACCGTAACTCATGTTTCTTCTTTTTGTATTGTATTGTTAAGCACGAATGGCGGCCATTGTTGCTTTGATGCTATTGATATAAGTATTGTTAAGCCATCACTATATCTGTGTGATATGCTTACTTTTAAACCAATACCCTTAAAGCAGAGTACAAGACACACACTTGTGATTGATTGGTAATGTTAATTATGAACAATTGTTTTTTTTAACACAGGTCCAGGTTGGTGGTTCCCCTACGTATAAGATTGAGAGAAAACTTGGAAAAGGGGGGTTTGGGCAAGTATATGTTGGACGGCGTATCAATGCACCAGTTCCTCATGAAAAAACTGGTTCTGGAGCTGTAGAGGTATCACATGATGTTGTGCTTGAATGTTGTCATTGTAGTTGTGGGAAGAATGAATGCCATTTTACTTGTTATCTGTGATTAAATTTGAAACTATATTGTAGGTAGCTTTGAAGTTTGAGCACCGAAACAGCAAAGGATGTAACTATGGACCACCATATGAATGGCAAGTTTACAAGTAAGCCACCAGTTTTTCCATCTTTATATGTATGGTTTGACCTTCTTGTTGCCACATTTAGCTAAATTAAGAATTTGTTTGTGTGGTAATTCTCAGTGTTCTTGGTGGAAGTCATGGTGTGCCGCGTGTACATTATAAAGGCAGGCAGGGTGATTATTACATAATGGTACGTTTTGATCTGCTGTGTTTTTGTATCTGTAATTAAATCTTCCACTATACTCTTCTCAAGTGAATAAAAACTAACATTGATAAATTGTTGAAGGTCATGGATATGCTTGGACCTAGCTTATGGGATGTCTGGAATAACAACTCACACACGTAAATCCGGTTTCACTGTGACTCAACTATACATGCGTTCATACATAGATAGGCACACACACTGACACACACATATATATAACATACATGCGTATGTCTATATTTATTAGTAAACCGTTAACCAATTGCAGTTTTGTGATGCAATCTTTCTTTGTTCTCATGTTTAGGATGTCGATTGAAATGGTAGCTTGCATAGCTATAGAAGCCATCTCCATACTAGAGAAGATACACTCTAGAGGGTAGGCTTCATTCGTTCTTTATTCTACACTTGTTTACCATCTATTGTATATGTTGTTGATTACTTGCATGGATACATTTGCAGGTACGTACATGGTGATGTTAAACCTGAGAATTTCTTGCTTGGTCCTCCAGGGACACCGGATGAGAAGAAACTGTTTCTTGTTGATCTTGGTTTAGGTATATATGTAAATCATCCTTTTTTGGGTTTTCTTACCTCATAGATGTTTTCTAGGATTGTTGTAAGCAAAAGCTAAAACGTTAAGTTTCGAATATGCAGCAACCAGGTGGCGAGAGGTTGCATCTGGAACCCATGTTGAATATGATCAACGACCAGATGTGTTTAGGTAAGTTGGTGACATCTTTATGTGGGTTTTTCATTCGTTTTTTATAATTATTTTTGCATTGATAATATTTTTATATTGAAGGGGAACTGTTCGGTATGCAAGTGT
This sequence comes from Tagetes erecta, assembly GCA_030867185.1. Classification (NCBI taxonomy): domain Eukaryota; kingdom Viridiplantae; phylum Streptophyta; class Magnoliopsida; order Asterales; family Asteraceae; genus Tagetes; species Tagetes erecta. The sequence continues at coordinate 21,471,061 of CM061496.1, forward strand.
ACATGCTCATCTTGGAAGAACAGGAAGCCGAAGGGATGATTTGGAATCCCTTGCTTATACGCTTGTATTTCTTCTTCGTGGTAGGCTGCCATGGCAAGGATTTCAGGTTGGTTCTGAACTGTGAATGCTCTTTACATGTGTGCGTGCGTGCATGATGCTTTTCATTTTAGCTGTTTGGTATTTTTAGTTACTGGTTTAAATTCTGTAGGGTGAAAACAAAGGGTTCCTTGTGTGCAAGAAGAAGATGGCAACTTCTCCAGAAACACTTTGTAGCTTCTGTCCTGTCCCATTCCGGAATTTTGTAGAGTATGTTGTCAATCTGAAGTTTGACGAGGAACCTAATTATGCCAAATATGTTTCTCTTTTTGATGGGATAGTGGGTCCAAATCCGGATATTAGACCGATCAACACTGACGGTGCTCAGAAGGTATGTTATGTATGGAAAATATGTTGTATGCTCTCTTAGTGAACCTGAAATGTGTTGTGAACTTAACTCTTCTGTTTGTTTGCATTTATAATCTGTTAGCTCATTGGGCATAAGCGGGGGAGATTAACAATGGAGCAAGAAGATGATGAGCAGCCAAAGAAGAAGATTCGGATGGGAATGCCTGCAACTCAGTGGATAAGCGTTTATAATGCTCGCCGCCCAATGAAGCAGAGGTAGCGTACTTGCATTATTATTTTAAATAAAAATTTTGCTGGTGTGTTTGAGTTGATTTTCTGAGTGGAAAACCAAGAAAGATATATTGGAATTAGAATTGGCTGTTTTTTGCCATAAACTTTTGAAAATTTCGATTTTTTTTATGACTCAACTTGTCAAATGGGAAGATAGTCAAATTGGAAACTGCTCAAATGGGGATGTGCAAAGTTTTTATTGCATCAATTTTTCTACGCTCAGCTTATTTCAACTAGATTATCATCATTATTATTATTGTAATAATAACATAGTATTTGATATTTGTAATAACATGAATTTAGAGACATGGACCAGTTATAATTCCTTTTGATAATCAATAGGCAAATATGTTTTGGTTCAACCTGGCGTCTTTCAACCATTGCTAAAAAATCTGATCGTTTTACTGTGAGGCTGAAACGGTTCGGTTGTTACCCAGCTTCCCGTCTCTTACGTGTATCTGTGTTGTAGATATCACTATAATGTGGCAGAAGCAAGACTTGCTCAACATATTCAAAAAGGAAATGAAGATGGGTTACTCATCAGCAGTGTGGCATCTTGCTCAAACTTATGGGCTCTTATCATGGATGCAGGCACTGGATTCACCTCTCAAGTTTACCAACTCTCTCCCTTATTCCTTAACAAGGTTCTTCCTGAAGTTTCAATTGCAAACCTTGATTATCTATGCATACTTTTGCATACTACTAAGCCTTTTATTTGTTTTTTTTTCAAATTTAAAGGATTGGGTTATGGAACAGTGGGATAAGAACTATTATATTAGTGCAATAGCAGGTGCCAACAATGGGAGCTCCTTGGTTGTAATGTCAAAGGGTATTAAGCCTTTCTTCTCTCCATCGTATCTTTTGAAATTGTCTGGTGTAGTTGTTCATCATTTTACTGTCCTGAAATGTAGGCACCCCATACCTTCAGCAGTCGTATAAAGTCAGTGAATCATTTCCGTTTAAGTGGATAAATAAGAAATGGAAAGAGGGGTTTCATGTCACTGCTATGGCAACTGCAGGAAATAGATGGGCTATTGTTATGTCCCGTGGTGCTGGGTTTTCTGATCAGGTATTTTTTTTTGCTGCTCGGGAACCAATCTTGTGGGCTTGCAGGATGAATTGATGAACATGACCCCTATGCTAAGCAAACACATTTAAATAACTGTTACCACTCGTGTAACCCATTAATCTGAACGAGTCAACCAGGCTGACATGTTGTAAATGGCTTAACGTGCTGTTATCAAGTTGTTGGTTGTAATACCCGTAACCATAACCATACCCGGTAAATCTCGTCCTTACCTCTATCCCTCAGAGGCTGCTTCCGGTAGTTGTCGGGTTTGTGGTTTTGAGGCATAAAATTTATATTTTTTACTTTATTTTAAAGGGTCGCACATACCGGTTTTGATTAAATGGGTTAAACTAGTCAACCTGAACACGACTTGTTATTAAACGGGACACATTAAAGTGGTTAGTTCAAAACTCAGTTATCTACATGTCGTGTTTTGGTCATTGCCACCCTGTTTTTTACTGAACTTGAACAGTTTTTAGCTAGAAAGGAATGAAATGTGCCTGAAATATTATGATCGTTATTGTTGTTTTAGAATGAATCTCTAATCTTGCCCACTTACATGTAATTCCAGGTTGTGGAACTAGACTTTTTGTATCCAAGTGAAGGTATTCATAAAAGATGGGACGCTGGGTATAGGATAACATCAACTGCAGCCACATGGGACCAAGCTGCTTTTGTTCTTAGCGTACCGAGAAGAAAACCTGCAGATGAGACACAGGAAACACTACGGACTTCGGCGTTTCCTAGTACTCATGTCAAGGTCAAGTTTCCTCATCCTATCACCAGTCAAGTATATGTATATGCTTGATTTTTCATCTCATCTCATCTTTGTTTGTTGTCTGCTGCTGCAGGAAAAATGGGCAAAGAATCTGTATATTGCTTCTATGTGTTTCGGTCGAACCGTCTCGTGATCTGTCACTGTTTTGTCCATCAATCTCCAATTTCAAGCTGAGGTCCCTTTCTATTTGCCAAATAGTGGTGGTAGTATTAGTAGTAATCAGGATTTGTTTTTTTATAAATCGTTTAGATAATGCTTGTTAGATGCCAATGCATATCCTTTTAAATCATAGTCCAAGGCTTGACGTTTGAATCACACCACAAGCATTTGATCTGCTGTCTAAGGGTCAACAGGTGTAATTCAAATTCAAATATTAATGGTTTATAATTATGGATTCATCATTATCAGTAAATTTTGGTTTTCGTAGTCTTTTTTCGGTTTTAAGCTGATCCCTTTTTTTCACAAAAATGGAGAGCATATAGAATTTTGGTTTCCTTATGCTTTTCACATAATGAATAATTCAAGGAGTTTACCATGATACCTAGACAGAGTAGCTAATCTATTGGTGGTGTAGCTTCTTGTCCATTTACCTTCTATTTCGTTCGACTAATGATGTCGATCAGTTAATATGATGTCATAAGAACCCCTAGACCCCCTTTGATGAGTATAAATATATGTTTGATGTTTGGGTTGATTACAATACTTGAAATCGCAAAAAAACGCAAGCAAAAAACACAAAAACGAAAGCAAAAAAACTCTTTTTCATCTCTTTCATTTCGTTACTCTTGATATGGCATCACGATTCGCAATCGGTTCTTTTCAAGCTTCCAATGTTGTTCAAGTTCTTCAACCTACCCGAAGCCAAAAAATTTAACGTTGGGATTTAGTGGAGATGAGTAATGTGGGTCACGCAAGGCTCGTTGCAAGTATAGTGGAGTTTTGTTGGGGGCGGCTTCAAACTCGACTTTAGACAAGCATATCACAAAGAAGTTTTGTCCGGTGTTAAAAAATGCCTCCAAGTCAGATCAAGCCGATATGGGGGCCAGTGGCAAAATATTTCATTATAGCGTCGATATGGTCCAATATCTTATGGCGAAGTTTGTGATTTAAAATTGTTGCCATTCAACCACTTTGACAACCCGCAACTGACGACTCTGATTCGGGAAACGCTTCAACCTCGTTACACCCACGTAAGTCGTACTAGATTGTATTTTTCAAAACTTACAAATCGGTGTTAATTTAACTAGTGACATTTGGTTGGCTTCACACGGTTACATTGAAAGTTATAACATGCTTAATGTCAAAACTTAAAAAGCCGTCAAACTTAAACCAGTTGTCAACTTTTAACTAAACGAGGTTATTTTCAAGTAAACCCATTTATTAAGCTCGTCATGTTCGTTTGACATGTATACTAAACGGATTATGCTAGCCAACCTAAAATCGGATTACTTTCAAGTTATGTTTATAGTAGTTGTTGACCCTGCCTCCATTAAGTGTAATTTAGGACCTTAAAAGATACTTGAAAACCTGTAACTTGATTTTTTTATACACCAACTTAATATACCTGTTAACAATTCTTTAGTTTAATACAATTGGTTCTTATTAAGAACTTTTATACTAGCTTATTTTATCTGTAGATAAAAAATCATAAATTATTGTTTTATATAAGTAAACAACAACAGTTTCATTCATATTAGGACAACATGATTGAAGAAGTGCTCAGTGAATACAAAAATAACAAAAAAACTAAGAAATAAAATCTATTAACAGATAAGTCATATAAAAAGAAACTATAAAAACTCATGTTTTAGTGAGTGGTACCTGCTGCTGATGATTCAAAATAATCTTTGAGCATCTCCTTAATCCTTTGCTTCATCATCTTATCTTCAACACCTGCAAGCATGTTACGATAAAACATCTGCAAACGTATGAGCTTACGACGATCATACGATTCCAACATATTCTCCCACTCTTTCGTAATATCAAATGTGCCTTGCGAGTCCCGCAATGAGAGTGGAATATCATTATCTCCTTCAAAAGGCCTTCCGAAAAGAGAACCATGAAGAATGCTCGCATAACGCTCCATTATCGAAAGCTTCGACTGTAGAAAATTCATCTCTTCCATTGCAGCAGATAATTTCTTTTCCATATCATTAGATCCTTCAGGTTCAGGATCCCCTTCCATAGCATTAGCAACAGTTTCTTCGTTGGGTGGGGGCCACAACACGGCTTTTGGGATGAAAAAGTCAACATCTTGACCATTTCCAAGGACCCCGCTTCTTCCCCTTCCCCAAGACCAAAGCTTATATCCACCATCTGCAAGAACAACAGTATGAGCAGCACCACAAGCTACTTGAAGAGGTTGCGGGAAATTTGCGCCACTGATGAGGCGAGGAGAGAGTGCATCTCCACCATCAGGTTCTGTAAAAGTAGCTTCAGGACACAGCCCGAGCCCGTTTTCCATTCCCCATGACCAAACATTCCCAGATGACGAAACTACGCTTGTGTGAAACAAACCACAGTCGACCGAAACTAAAAGCAAATTCCTGGGCAGCCCAACGACCATTTCAGGGTAGGATGAGTCTTTGGTGGTCCCAATACCTAGCTGCCCGTTGCTACCACGACCAAAACTCCAACATACGCTTTCACTCTTTGTCTTTGTTGTATAAGTAAGCACACAAGTATGGGACGCTCCACATGCTACTTCATAAGCTTCCAACGTGTTGAACTTCTCAACTACTCGAGGGTTTGACCTTGTCTCTGTATCTCCAAGGCGAAGCTGCCCATAATTGTTGCTACCCCAACTATAGCATGCAAGATCACCACCATTATCGACTAACGCTACAATGTGCCCACTTCCACATGCCACCTTAACCACAGTATGCCTTTGGAAATCAATGGATACCGGAATAGTAGGTGTAGTGGAAGATTCGTGCAAAGTGCCCCACATCCAAAGACACCCTATATCATCTATTGCTAGTGACGTCATACCTCCAGCTTTCACAGAAGACATCTGTTTGTTTCAAAAGCGAGTGATGAAATGATATGGTCATAACTATGTTGCATAGTGTTTGGATCTAACTATGTTACATGAAGATGTGATACTCACTTTAGACGGTATTAAGTGTTCGGATCTAACTATGTTCATAACAGCCTTGTGTATCACGTATAAAGAAACATTTACTAGTGTTTTTGCCCTCACTGTGCGTATAGAGGGCCAACCAATTTTAAATAGAGAACCGCATAAGAACTTGTACTTAGTGTTTTAAAGATATCGTTAGAGATTACATAACAACCGGATACAAGTTTTTTATACGCTTCTAACACATTTCTACTATCTGCATTGAATGGCCGTGTTTGTGCCCCCCCAACCAAATACCTTAGTTGGTGATCCATCTCTCATAGGCATCTTCACCAAACATGGAACAAAAGAGTTGTCGCCATCGACGCCTAGTTGACCATCTATGTTAGCGTCAAGGACACAAAAGACTTGTCTCTTTGTAATAGTATTCAGATTTTTAAAAAATGTTATATAATCTCGATCCAAACGACATATCAAACGTTGAAAGGAACAACAAAGTATCATCTGTAAGGATACAAGAGTTGTAACCCCAGCTCCAAACCGACCCATCATCTGAAATTAAATGGTTATATTGTGTCAAAAAATGAAAAACCAAGTGCCAATTTGCAGTATTATTTTTCATTTTGAACAGAAAAATCAGGCTCTTCATATACACGCAAATTACATAAAAGGTAAGTATATGTACCAGCCAGAGCTAGAGAGTGATAAGCGCCGGCAGATATGGCAACAATTTTCGTTGAATTGAATTGGATATTGAGGGGGGCATGTTGATCAGTTTCAGAACCAGTGCCCAATCGGCCGAATGTTCCTCTGCCCCATGAATAAACCTTACCATCACCTGCATCATCCTCAAATCATCATTCAACAACCACTTACTACAACAATAGAACTATAATTAATTATTACCAGTGAGAGCAAGAGTGTGAGCTTCTCCGGTAGCAATCGCTATTACTTTTTTTCCACTGTTATCCATGTCCACCCTTTCGATTGCTTTGCTTTGCTTTGCTTTGCTTTGCTTTCAGCCTCCTTATCATTTTCTACCTCTTAGTCTTAAATCTTAATAGTCCCACTTAAAACTTTTTTTTTCTATCAATTTTCACTATTTAGTTAATTTTTCATGCATTCTTTATTTAAGTGGTAACATGATTTGAGTTTTATTTTATAAGAGACTAAAGTTTAATTATTACCAGTGTCACTTTTGATAGATATTAGTAATAAAGCATGTTTCGGGCTATTACCCGGATTCATGTATGAGCCTAAGGTTTTTACTTGACACAGTTAAAGTTTCGTTTCGACTCCGATCAACTTGGCATGTAAGAGGGTTGTGGTGAGCCTCCGCTGCGTTTGCAGTAATGGGGGAGCCTCAATGTCAACGAAAACACCTACTGATGTTAGAGGCCAGGTTTCGATCTCGGTCATTGCACCTCTGAGTGCTTTGGTCATAGGTCGTTACATCAACTGTCATTCTAAAAAAAGGTTCCATGCTTTTTTTTTCTAGTATTTTTAGGAGGACCTAACCGTACGTTGAATCATTCCTCTTACTTGTTTACTAGTTGGACATGATTTGCAACCGGATAATTATCATAAAGAGTAAGCAGTAGTTTTGGTTTCTGTGTTTTGATATTAACATGTTTAGTCTCACCTTAATAGTTTTGATCCTTATGATTTTATTTTCTAATAGAAATGGTCCCGAACACTTACTTCATCCGATTTTCCGTTAAATCTCGGAGTAAAAATGTTATTTCTCTCACTCTATTTGTCATGTGATTGAATAAAAATGTTAACCTACATGTTAACCAAGATAAAAGAATGGGGAAACTGACTTTTTTTTAACTTTTCACCCCTCAGATGTGGGGTGCGTGTGGGAGATTTAACGGAAAGTTGAATGGAGTTATTCTTCATGACCATTTCTATTAGAAAATAAAATCAAAAGGACAAAACTGTTAAGGTGAGACTGAACATGTTAATAATATTAAAACACCTTGATCAAAACTGTAGTTTACTCTATTACAAATATATAAATACACAATATAGAAAAATTTCAATTTTTTCAAGTTATCCCTCCCGGTTCGACCACCACGGTTTTAAAAACATCGGTTTTCACATGTCATACCGTTGATTTGTTTTGATTAAATTGTAATTTTTGTACCTAAAAAATCAAGTTTCAGTCCGGTCCTTGTTATTTTGAACGAAGCAACATTGGTCTCTGACATTTACGGTTTTATAACACGTCCCGTCCCTCAAGTTAACTTTCGTTAGTCTAAACGAGAGTAGTTTAGTCTTTTTTTTCACAATGAAATTTATAAACTTCTGTTTAAGTCCTTACTTTTAATCCACTTAATCGTGATTTGAAGTCTCTTTTGTATTATATATTATATTGCTTTCGGTGAGTCTAACCAACGACAGATTTAATCTGGATCGTTGGATCATGCTCAGTGGCGGAGCCAGCCCAATATATCAGGGGTATCCTCCGAAAAAAATTTGTCCTATACTTGTACAATTTTTTGCGCACACTTATACAAAAAGTTTTTTTTTCCGTACACTCATACAAAACATTATTTTCCTGCATATCATTAGCAATATCTGGAGTTTTATCAATATTTTCTTGGAAACTATTAACAATATTTGGACTATTTTAACCAATATCATCATTTTCTTAACACTTTTTAAAAAAAACTGACATTAAAAATATGTTTTGATTGTTCAGGGGTATCCTTTTAAATGTTCAGATGTATCCTAAACATAAAACGGGAAAAAAACATTAAATTTTACGTTACGCGCGAAAAATTGAGCCGTAGCCCGGGCTACGGCTCAACTATATATACATCCGCCCCTGATCATGCTAAAACATAATTATGACCTTAGATACGCAACGGTTAAGTTATTTTCTGGCGGTTATTTTGCGATTATTTCATGTTGTAGCAGTTAAGTTAAAATAGGAGATATTGTGTATTTCATTGCAATTTATTAGTTTTATAGTAATAAACCCAAATAAGATTTTATTATGTTTATTTTTATTTGTGAGTGTGTGGTTAAAAATTGTTTGTTGGTAGTAATGTATATAAATAATCAAAAAAGAAAAACGCTGCATATGAGACCCATGTTAGTCGTTGATAACATGTCGAGACCCGGCCTCTAGACGGGTATAAAACTGGTTACTCTTGTCATCACTCAATTGGACTTGTGGCATATCACTGGTGTAGTTTTACGGTTTCTAGTTATACTATGTATAATTTGGAAACTTGATGAATAGTAAATTTATATGTTTTAGATTTTTGACACGTGCTTTTGTTAGTTTTTATCTTTAGTCTTTTGTGTTGTGAGACTACATGTGTAAGTGTAACTGTGGTGTAGGATAGTTGTTTTTATAAGTTGTGAGGCTGGACAACTGTATGTTTGTGATATATGTGTATTTTTTATGTGAGGACATTGGTTTTATTCATATTTATGGGTTTTGTACCGGACAAGAAACAGAGACATTATTGTCTTTGTACTGGAACCACCGAAATTTCCTGTTTCCCGCCGATTATGTTGCCTTTGCCTTTGTCGATTTCCGGTTTCCGTCTTTTAATGATGTTTGGTGGTTGTTACGAGGGTGGGTGGCGGCGTTGTCGGCTATTTCATATGCGATTCCCATATTACGATGGTGTTCATAGGTGGTTACATGGTTTAATGATTAGACATGTTTAGTTGTGAATGCTGTCACTTTGTTTTTTTTTTTTTTTGTTTACATTTTTATTGTTGTTGGGGCTATGAAGAGTGATATCGAGCTGTGACACGATGAAGTCACTATAATTCTAAGCCCCTTATGATTACTTTTTTATGTGTGTAAGACTAGGGGTGTTCATTCGAATCGAATGCGAATTGGGCGAATTAGGCGAATCGAATTGGTCGAATTGGGACTTTTAAAAACTGTATTCGTATTCAATCCACATTCGAATAAAAATCTATGTATTCGATTCGATTAAGTTATTCGAATTCGAATAGATTCGAATGTATTCGCTTTAAAAAAATATAAATAAGCAAACACATCAAGCAACAATACAAATGTAGCACAACATCACCCAAACAATATGCAAAATACTAGCACATCAACAAGTCTAAAACATGTTAACAAAAGGTCTAAAACTGCATAATCAAACACAAAAAAAGACTATAAACAAGTTTAAAACCCGTAGAAACAACAATTAATTGAAGTTGTCACAGCACAAAATCATGTTCATATGCAGAAACAACAATTAAGATTGGGTAATGGGTTGGGTTTGAGTATTTTTAACTTTACTTCAAGTCCATTAAATCATATTCATATATATATAATTAATTAGATATATTAAAATATATATTAAAAAATATATAAATTTCTTATTCGAATTGGACGAATCGAATGCGAATACAGAAAATCATATTCGTATTCGATCCACATTCGACAAAATTATTCGAATCGAATTCGAATGACTGAAAGTCGATTTCGAATGGCCTTAATCGAATTCAATTCGAATCGAATTTCGAATAATTCGAATGGTATTCGAATAATGAACACACCTATGTAAGACCGTCAAATAAAATGCTCGCGCAACGCGCAAGCACGCACATATAACTAGTTATAATAAATAACGGTAGTTCGATACAAGCGTGTATTCAGGTTCACGTGATGTCATGTAAACTTCGGGATTGACCTGCCAACCGTAAACACGGCCCATTCAATTTAATGCACGTTCCGACACAAGTCATCCGGATGTATTGATCAACCGTCTATATACCAAAGTAGGCTCTTATATAAAGATTTATGAAGTTACAGGATTAGTTCACTTATAAACAAGCATGTTCATATCGGATTAATATAGGTTAACTTTTTAAATTTGTAATATAAACCTTTTAATCCATACATATTATTAGTTAACATAATTATGGTGATTGTAATCAGACAACAAAGGCTTAAGTTTTTGAACAGTCTATAAAGATGTGTTTGGAGCTTTTACCCTTTCCTTCTCTTGTGGCTTAATATGAAATCATCTTCATCATCGTCGCTATCGTGTGACACTCGTTTATTTGGTTTTGCATCCCCGTTTTTTGAGGGTTGTGGCTTCTTTGAACTTTCACCTCTGCTTTGCTGCCCTAACTGGTGTGGCCTCTTTGAACTTTCTGGTCGACTTGGTGGTGGTGGTGGAGACTTGACTGGTGTTCCTACTCGTGTTTCCTTTTGTTTCCTCTTCTTTTTCTCAAACGCCTTTTTCGCCCTCTCAGGTGACAACATGCCGTGTTCCATCATCCTACACATCCACATGTAATTAATCATAATTAACTAGTTTCTTTTATGCTCATAGTTATTACAATCATAAGATGAAGCCGTGTGTTATGTTTTAGAAAACTAACAGTCTAATAGGTCAGGTAGGTATTATAAAAAAAATCTACGGTTGTAAATCGTGTCACATGTTGAACCTAAACATGACGCAGGGATGGAGACACTTAAAATCATGTGATATTAACAAGACCCGTTTAACACATTATCTAAACGAGTGAATTGGTTTGACATGTTGGCAGGTCATAATGAAGTTGTAAATGTGCTAAACATGTTAAAGGGTTGGATTAACCGTGATGTAAACGAGTTGTCAGGTCAACTTGTTCAACATAACATGTTTCATAAGTCCACCAGTTTAAATAAACAAGTTAACATGACAACCCTAACACAACCCTTTATTTTGACAGATCATGACAACCCAAAACCTGATTAATTTCATGTCGTGTTTGTTTTGTAAATCTACCTATGTCAAAAATTCTTAAAACTAAAACAACCTAGCTAAAACGAAATCATGCAAGCAGGTTACTCCTGGAGTCTGAATAGTTCAGACATCTTATTGGTTCAACACTTATCTATTCAAAACTTGCCAAAAAGATCATAATTTCAACGGAGGTAATTTTAATCATAATTGATACACACCAAGTATTCAAGAAATTCAAAAAACACTTAAGAAAACATTGAGCCGAGCACCCTTGTCATTAAATTTTGTTATGAAAGCAATGCATTTAAGATTCGAACTCACCAAAACTCTGCCATTTCACTAGAAGGTATCTGTTTGGACAACGACTCGTAAAAGATCCGTAGAGGTTCTCGCTGCAAATCATAACATAACATTACACGAAAAACACAATGTTAAATGCTATAATCAATTTAGCTTACATAACAATGACCAAAGGCACCAAAAAAAAACCTTCATGATCATATACCTCTTCTGGAACATCAAACTTCTGTCCAGGCAAAGAGTAAACTTTCTTTTCTCTCGTTTTAACCGTCGTTGTTTTCGTTGTCGTCTTCAAAACGGATTTTCCTTTACCCTTCATTACGAAAATCCACAAACCCAATTAACTTACAAACATACATACATGCATACAACAACACAACTTAAAAGATTGACAACAACCAAATTGGGAATTGTTTGGATGTGATAATTGCAATCAATTTCACAATCAAACATAAAACATAATCAATCAAACATAAAACACAATCAATCAAACATCCAATTGAATATACCAGTAACCAGATCTAGTTTTAGTGGTGTAATTAACGTGATTTATTTGTCTAATATTTTGATGAATTTCGATTATTGAATTGATATTTACTATTACTAAATATAGAAATGATGAAATTGTTACCTCAACTTTAGTTGTGATGGTGGAAGTGGAAAATTTATGTTTAGAGTCAATGGATTGGGATTGGGATTGGGATTGGGATACAACTCTGTTTTTGATAACAGATGAATCGAATTTGGTTTTTGGTGTAGAGCCATCGCGATGAGTTTTAAGAAAATTAGGTTTTGTTTGTGTGGCCATTTGGGATAAAACGTTAGCTAAGTGTGTGTCATATGATCTGATCTGATTTGATCGGGTAGAGAAGCAACGAACCTAGAGAGAGAGAGAGAAGTGGTGAAACAGAAAAAGCAAAAATGGTAAGTAATTAATACAACTAAATATGTCATATGTCATGTGGAGTTTTAACTCAACTTTTTGTCTTGGTCTTTACCTCGTTAGGAAATAATTTGGTCTTATATTTTGGTGTAGTGTGGTCTTGAGAAATATAAGATATTATTTTTTTGGATGTTTGGATTTAAATCGAGATAAAATACTAAGATAAAATTATATAAAAGATTCAATATTTTAGAAAAAGTATATGAAATTTAGGTCATTGTGTTTTAATACAATTAATAGTTTAAGTTTTATTTTAACAGTTTTAGTCCTTGTAATTTTGTTTTCTAACATAAATAGTCTCGAACACTCAATATATCCAATTTTCCGTTAAGTCTCCCTTACATGCGGAGTAAAAATGTCATTCCTCAAACTTTTTTTTGACACACAATTGAATAAAAATATTAACCTACATGATATCTTACGTTGAGGGGAAGAAATGATATTTTTACCCCTCAGATGGGGGCGCATGAGCGATACTTAACAGAAAATTGGATGAAGTTAGTGTTCAGGACCATTTCTATTAGAAATAAAATCACAAGGACCAAATTGTTAAGGTGAGACTAAAACTGTTAATGGTATCAAACACAGGAACCAAAACTGCAATTTACTCTTCTAGAAACTTTCAAGGATTATCCTTTATCTTTCGGGACCCCCTAATCCCACACCCACTTGGCTGACCAGCCACCCATCTAACGGCCCGTTAGATGCTTAACGGGACGTTAAATACTATTTTAAATGTAACGGTCGTTATATGCATAACGGGCAAAGCATCTAAAATATAACAGTCGTTACATTCTTAACGGGCGCTCATATCTTAAAAACTAACAGCATCAGAATAACGGTCGTTAACAGCTTCACGGGCTAATAGACACCAAACTCACGGCTGTGTGATTGATAACGGTCGTTAAAGTGTTAGTTAGGCAATTAATGATTACATGCTTAACGGTCCCAGGAAACACCCACCCTCTTAACGACCGTTAAAGACTGATAAATGAATGACCCAAAGCCTGCAAAACTGCTACCAATCAAATAGAAGTTTTTTTTACAGTTTATAACGACCGTTAGAATCATAACGGGCCGTTAAAGGTACCGTAAAAAGTTACAGTCTTCAATTTTTGAAAATTACTAATGTGACGATTGTACTTGGTTTTCACTTAATGAACAGCAACGATCATATTTGGTTTTTACTTAGTGAACAACAACTTTCGTTTTCATTTCACCAGTTTACTTCAACAAAAACTCTTGTACTTCTACATTCTTTCACAAACAGTTAAAAAAATGTTTTTCTGGGACAATAATTATATTTTTAGCGGTGAGAGTTTTGACTCTTATGTTGGCGAGGGTTACGGCCTCGACAGTTATCAGGGTTACAGCGGTGAAGGCTATTACTAGGGTGATAATTATCAATACTTTGGTGGTGAAGAAAATTACAAAGTTGGTGCTGACGACTCAGTCAACGGTGGCGGTGACGATGGTGATAACGGAGGTAATTAAGGCGGGGATATCTCAAGTAATAGCCCTTCGAAGAGTTTATACGAAACCAGTCAAGTTTTTTTAAGTCTCAAAGAGTTGGTTGAGTGGTTTGAAAAGATAGAACGTGACAATGGATATGTTATTGTAACGAAACGATCTAAGAAAAACACTCTTAAAGTTATTATTAAGACATGGCTTGTATGTGATCGTAGTGGTGTATACAAGAACACATCCACCGTTAGAAAGACCGGCACGAAGAAAACAAACTGCCCGTTTGAGTTACAAGGTAAATACGTCTTAAACGACGGTGGATGGTGATTAGTTATTATTAACGATACCCACAATCATGACGCTGATGAACATCTCGAGGGGCATGCGTACACAACGAGGCTGTCTAAAAAATAAGTGGGTTTGGTGAAACAACTTTCACAACAAAACAGGTCCGGACTGAAAACAATATACAACGTACACGATAAAATAAAAAGGTCCGCCCAAATTGGTAAAACTCCGATGCAGGTTTTTTACTCAAAGCTCGCTCAAAACGATTATGAATATGTTGATTCTGTAGATAATGAATCGAATACTGTTAATGCTTTTTTTTATCCACAAAAAATAAAAAATATTGTGGCGTACTTTCCCGCATGTGTTGATGATGGATTCTACGTATAAAACAAACCTATATAGGTTGCCGTTTGTTCAGATGGTCGGTGTGACTTCTACCCTCAAGTCGTTCACGGTTGCCTATGCGTTTATTAATTTATAGCGTGAGGAGAACTTCAGATGGGTGTTACAACAGTTAAATAGCACACTAGAAGACAAGTCTTTTAGGCCACGTGTTATAGTAACAGACATGGATCTTGCTCTTGTGAATGCTGTGAAGGAAGAATTTCCAGACGCTGTACACTTACTTTGTAGATGGCACATTCAAGAAAATATTAGCAAACATTGAAAGGATAGTTTTGCTACTACGAAGGAGTAGGAAACTTTTATTCACATGTGGTCTAGGTTGATCAACTAGGTAACTATACAATTTTACGAGTACTACTACGACCGCTTGTATAGGCAATTGATCCAAAACCATTCAAGTAATTACTCGAATATTATCGTTTTATTTTTGTTATCTTTATATTTTTTGTATAAATTTATAATTTGTTTTTAAAAATTTTCAAGGGTATTAGGATACTTAAATGACAATTGGCTTATGCCATATAAAGACAAGTTTGTCTCGGCGTGAATTAATACAACATATAACTTTGGTCAACACACAACAAACCGTGTGGATAGCCAACACGCCCTGTTGAATAGCTACCTTAATGCCACTAATAGCACACTGGATCGGTTTATCTCCTTCATCAATTCCATATTAAACACGCAGGATATAGCTATAAAAGAATCTTTTACCTTAAGCAAGATTAAGTTGATGAATCAACATGATCATCCACTCTTCGAATTGTTACGGGGTAAAGTTTCTAATGTTCCTATGGATCTGATTTTTGATGAGAAGAAGAAGATTGATAATCTATTCAATCACCGTTTAGTATGTGGACACCATCTTAGCACAACTTACGGGTTGCCATGTGCTTGTCAATTGAGCGGATATTTGCAAACAGGTGATTTATATAAATTTGATTATTTTGTGGCCTTATTTTGGAATTTTTTTGCAGGGCAAAAAGTTTCGGTGGATGAGGTTGATGCTTTTTGGAGGAAGCTTGATTTTTCACATGCTTACATTATTTTAGATGAAAAAATAGATGTTCGAGAAGAAATGGAGAAGGTGACAAAACATGTACTTGCCAAACCGGAGTCGGTACAAAAGAGTTTGCTAAAAAAGATCACGTCGGTAGTTTTTCTTTTCAAAACCGATAAAAAAGCTCCGAAAGTGGAGACAAATACTCGTGGTTAGCCAAGAAAACAAAAACAAAAGAAACTTCCGTGGATCCACCTAGACATAGTTCTGTTTCTTTTGTTGCAGAAAGACAAGATATCCCAATCCCTTCCAGACACTCAATCTCTGTGGTGGGTTCGCAGTCTTCCGACCTGTCTCACCAACAGAATTCAATGTTTTCTAAAGTTAAAGGGAAAAATGTTAAGTATTCATTTACATCGAGAGATGAACATAAAAACTGCAAAGAGGACTATCTAAGTTGGATTCAAGAATTGTTCCACCCATTCATTATTGGCATGCAGAATGTACTCCCGGATGGTAATTGTGGTTTTCGTTCAATAGTTGTCGGATTGGGGTTAAATGAGACAGAGTGGCCTCACGTTCGTAGCTCACTAATTGAAGAACTTGATGAGAAGGCCGAGATATACGCATTCTATTGGCCGGACCTGAGTAGGGTTCGGGAACAGTTAAACTGGTTTGGAATTGGTACAGCTCCGCTAGATAAATGGATGGATGTCCCGGACGGTTTGATCTTCACGGCTAACAGGTTTAGCGTGATCATAATCTTACTATCTCATGAGAACTGTTCAACTTATTTTCCTTTCTTTATTTCTCCCTTCGATATTGCAAATCACCAGATAATTACAATCGCTCATGTTAACAATAACTATTTTATTAACGTTGTATTAAGTGATGACAGCCCGATGCCGTTGCCAGGTGGTTATTGGCGTAATATCAGCCTCAAAGGAATAGCAAAACGTATACGGTGAACGTTTACAAAGATATGTTAACTTGAAACCAAATGTAGATCCCGAATATGTTTCTTTATTCTAATTGTATACAAGTACATTATTTATGTAAATGTCGAATATATTATTTTATATATTGTATGTATTTAATTTGTTTCACCCAATCATATATGAAGTATATTAAAAAAAGAACAAAAAAAGAAGTTTTAAAAAAACTTTTTTTTTACAAAAGTTGACTCCATTTTGGTCCTATTATACACCCAAATAAAACAAAAAAAACCGAAGTTTTAAAACAACTTTTTTAAAAAAAAAAATGACTCCATTTTGGTCTTATTATACACCCAAATCAAACGAACAAAAAAACGAAGTTTTAAAAAAACTTTTTTTTTTACAAAAAATGACTCCATTTTGGTCCTATTATACACTCAAATCAAACGAACAAAAAAACGAACTTTTAAAAAAACTTTTCTTTTTTTACAAAAAATGACTCTATTTTGGTCCTATTATACACCCAAATCAAACGAAAAAAAAACAAAGTTTTAAAAAAACTTTTTTTTTTACAAAAAATGACTCTATTTTGGTCCTATTATACACCCAAATCAAACAAAAAAAAACGAAGTTTTAAAAAATTTTTTTTGTTTTACAAAAAATGACTCAATTTTGGTCCTATTATACACAAAAATCAAACGAACAAAAAAAAAGTAGTTTTAAAAAAACTTTTTTTTTACAAAAAATGACTCTATTTTGCTCATATTATACACCCAAATCAAACGGACAAAAAAATAAGTTTCAACAACACAAAACATAAGTTTCAACATCACAAAATATAAGTTTCAATAAGTTTCCACATCACAAAATAAATATGAACATCTAAGTTTCAGCATCAAAATATAAATAAAATAAATTTCAACAGATAAAAACATCAATCGTCATGCTGCTCATCAGCTGTACCATCTTGCCCATCTCCTGCACCATCTTGCCCATCTCCTGCACCATGATCTGTAGGCACCCATGGTACTATGACGGGTAATAGAGGCAAGTTAGTGACACCTTGAGACATATACCATCTCTCCGCTGCTTGTGCCTGCCAGACGGTAAAATCATCAATCTGTCGGGTCAAATGAAGTCTCTCAGCCATAAAATCAGCCGTCATAGGGACACGTCTAATAATAACTCTCTGAGATGACGACGGTGCACCTCCTAAAGTCCCCGGCTGATCCTCCTGTTGGTGTTAGTCCTCTCCCTCTACTATGGGTGTCCAAATGGCATCGTCAGATGTAACCCAAAGAATACCATCTTCAAATCTACCGACGATCGACATGGCTATCGCAATAGACTCCCCAAGAATACTGGAAAACGCCTCAGCCGTCTGCTGGACAAGGTAGTCGTCAATGTGTAACCCCAGATAAGAGGCAATACCCGTCACATATGCCCCACACACAATGGAGCTCTCCATCTAAAACACAGTGTTTTGTTAGAAACATATAATAAAACAAAATATAAAGAAAGATAATTAAATAATTATATATTATCTTTCCCGACCAAATATTCGAGAAGTAGCTGGCCATATAATGAGCCAGATTCACCCTCCTGTGCTCAATCAACGCTCTCAAATAAAACATGTCGCCGTACCTAACCTGCTCGGTGCTTAGCTCACGCCCATTAATCGTACCTACAAACACAATCATATTTATTAAAATAATGTTTAAAAAAAAGATAAAAGCAAAAATATATTAACGGTTAAACACAAACTTGCAATCGCCCTCTGCAGATAACGAATAAGTGGATCCTTAAAGCTAGTCGATCTAAACATACCTCTCACAGGTGGCTTGTCGCTGATCGACGGCCACCATGCAGCCAATGGCGTTGGCTCCGACTCGATCTCATCAGTATAGAACCGAGGGTCTAATGTCTCATCCATTGTGTAAAATCCAAGAGTCGTAGCCCACTCGGCTAAAGTAAACTGTCGAAGCTCCCCACCAAGATAAAATGAAACAGCAATGTGGGTGGTGCGATCAATGGATGAAGTGGGATCACGAGGTGGGGGAGTGAATGAAAACGTGGACAGAAACTCTAGACACATCTCCCTATATGACCTCCTGTGTCCAGAATCAAACATCGGTCGCCACAGAGTAGAACCAGCTAAACCAACAAGACCCACTGCTATCGGCTGTCCATCCCCGTTAACCACACATCTCTAAAATAACTACTATTTAACGAATCCGAATCAAGTAATAATTCTACAAAACGAGTATACAACTACAATTTACCGAATCAAGTTAAATCTAAAACAAGTTTATAAGATGGTTAGTTAGTTAGAAAACGTACCCGTAAGTTTGAGTGGTCGGAAACACCGTTAGATCGAAATCGCTCGTTAATATGTTTTTGTGAATGTGTTTTTTCGTGTGGGTGTTGTCAAGAAGACAAGGGTGTCTTAAAAACCAGCTAAATATATATAACGCTCGTTAGGTCTGTAACGGTCGTTATTTCCTTCTATTTTACGCTTAACGCCCGTTAGGATTGTAATGGGTCGTTAGTTTAGAACTGAAACATCTTTCTTATGTTCTAACGCCCGTTAGGTTGATAACGGGTCGTTATATAAATTTTTAGTTTTTAATTTTTAGTTTTTTTTGCTTTGTTTTTTTTTCCTCTATAAATACCATTCATTCTTTCAAAAAATAAATTAAACAATCTTGTCTTACTGGTTTTAAAAAATGAATCCATCGACGGAAGAAGAGAAGTTGGCTTTAGGAAAATCGATAAAACTAGAAAGGAGTGAGGAGCCAAATTGGGATCGGGTGTCTGCTCAGTTCCATCTTCACCTTTGACGTAATGAAGAAACCCATATCGTCATTCAACTCAACAGTAAATGGTTTGATATGCGTCGTAAAATGATTAAGTTTGACACTTACTACGACCAGGTAATCGTAGAACAAAACGGCTTGGAAGTGCTAAATGAGTCTGACGTTACTTTCTTGGCTCAAGAAAAATATCGTTCAGAATTCGGTATTCCTTTTAGTCATTTTGCGACTATGGAGTACTTTTAGGCATCATTTTAACTATTTTTAGTTTATGTTTTGTACTAATCATCTGTGTTTTGTAATAAATGGGGCTTTTTGTTTTGTAATAATCATGTGTTTCGAAACAAATGTAGACATTGCATTAACATTCATACTTTTACATATGTTTCCTGAAACTGTTTATGATGTACGCGTTGCGTATATTTCATTAGCCATAAACCGCCTAAATCTCAAACAAACTCCTTGTATAGTTCCTTGTCGCTACTCCAAAGACCTGTTTTGAACAAGTCTACGCATTAACATACAAATTACAATACCAGCATCAACATCAATATGACCGGCGTCACCAGGCCAAACATTTTGAGCAAACACCGGTAAGGATTCTACCACTTCTTGACGAGTGTGTTCCCAATAACTTATCCGACCAAGAAACCATATGAAATAATCTTCAAATTCCAAAACAATTCACGAAACTCTAGTATGAATGCCAAATAAACCATGACACATATTTGGAAGACATTCATACGGAAACCATATATGAATTTCTAATGTCCCCATATTAATCTCGAAAAGATACCAGTTTATATCGTCAGTAGATATCGGTAGATAAACCTGCAATTACAAAGAATAAATTTATTTATTTTGTTTGCATAAAAAAAAGTAATAAATATTATATTATTACCGTATTAACATCCCAAAATGCAGGATAACATGGGTGAGACCCATCACCATATTGTAGTGAGTCTATATCTCCTTCGATTATTAAGTAAAAAAACTCACTAGGAAGACATGTCCAAAACAATTTTTCCTCGGTTGGTTATTTGGATTTCTTGTTGACGCAAATGCATCAGTCTGGCTACCCAAACAAAAGTATGCTGAAAAAGAAAACATTTAAATTACATTTAAATAAAATAAAATACCATGACATAAATGATTCTTATAAAAACATACATATGACCAAATTAAACCGCTGTTCTCAAACCCTAGTAGAGCACCCCACCATTTCCGATTAAGTTCATCGGCGTAAGGACACCACACACAGGACTATCACCATCTGGTAAAACTGCACAACATTTCTTGACCACCCAACATTACTAAGCCAGTTATGGTTTTCAACAGGTGCAGGAAAATCATCTCTGTTTGAAGATGTACGACTTCGTCTAGGCATTTTTACTGAATTGAAGGATTGAAAGTGAATGAAAATTGTTATCGTTCAAAGTGAATCTTACGTCAAATCAAATAATTTGGGGCATTAACTTTCTAACGAACATATTAACGGCCGTTAGACAACTAACTGTCGTTATGTTGTCTAATGTAACGGTCGTTAGGAACTTAACGGTCGTTATATTTTTATTTATTACCTAACGCTCGTTAGAGCTCTAACAGCCGTTATTATGGTGGCTGGTTAGACAAAAATGATGTGTGAATAGACCACGCCTATATTTCAAATGTGCTCAACATTTTGTAACGTGTGTCGTCCTTTAGGCTAACTTTCGTTAGTTTTTGTCGTTAACTTTTAACATGTGACTTTCATGTGAGGGTAGAATTGACTTTTTAACCTAAAGGGCTTTTATGTAACACTACTCCCTCAGGCGGATCTACCAGGTTGTCGAAATTTGTGGGATTCCTCCTCTTTAGGTTAACTACAACACTACTACCTCTGTGGTTTTTGTAATCGTAGCACCACGCTTTTATCGGACATGGTATTTATCGGACATGGTATATCTAAGATTGACAATGGTGCATGCCATGAAACCATTTTGGTACATGTTTGGCGACAAATACTAACTTGGTAATATTAACTATTAACTGTTAAATCATCGTCAAAAAACAATTTGGTTATCTTCCATCTTTAGTTCTTTACTTTATAAAATGGGACTAACCGCAATATGCATTTTTTAGATGATAAAACATGCTTTTATTAATGTATAAATATAGAGTTACTTCAAATAAATTAGAAAGGCAGAATTTTTATTACCAATGAATCCTACTTGCAAGTAGGTAGAGGAAACAATGTCAATTTACAACATCAGGCATAAGAGAAAACTAAAACCATTACGATTTAAAAGCAACCCAGTCCTACCAATTAATCGAAAGCGTGCGAGCTCTACTCATGACCATAGGAATCCCATGATCTTGATGTCTTCAAGTTATACGTTCGATGATGGTCTATGGTTGTCGAATACTACCC
The DNA here is from genome assembly GCA_030867185.1 of Tagetes erecta. Classification (NCBI taxonomy): domain Eukaryota; kingdom Viridiplantae; phylum Streptophyta; class Magnoliopsida; order Asterales; family Asteraceae; genus Tagetes; species Tagetes erecta. The sequence goes on from CM061496.1 coordinate 21,492,946, forward strand.
AATTTCTAAGTTTCCATATACACCATATTCTAACTAGTATAATAATAACATGAATATCTTCTTTTCTTGGAGAAGACGTGATCGAATTATTGACATGAAGGAGATTACACATAGGGAAGGCACATATAGGAGGGACCTTGCATCAAGTACCAACATAACTCCAAAGCATTGATGTAAAATAACACAATATGAATAAGTGCAAAATATCAATTAAAATGGGTTAATTGGATGCATGATAGCTTGATTTGTTTTAAATTGATCTCAAACTTTACCACAGTAATTGTACATGGCACTATACACTGATCTAAGACAATTTAGTAACTAGATCAATGGATTCATCAAAGAGTAGCACAGGGTTACCACGCCTACGTTGAACTTCACCCAAGCAGATATGACCGAGGCTAAACTAAACATATCCATGCCCGGTTTTAACTTTGCGGTTGATATGTCTAGATTAAATGGTGAGTCCTCAGCTACAACCAAGTGAAAAATAAGGTTAAGATGAAGCAAAATAGCGTAAGGAATACTGCTAATAAGCTATAATGGATGTTAGTTACCAGGCTCATTCTCATCAGAGTAGATGTTGGGTTCTATTTCTGAGTCTGTTATGTCATGAGCGAATGATAAGCCAACTATAACCAAGCGAAAAACAATGTTTAAGATGACGCATAATATGTTAAGTAATATGGCTCATTAATTGTAATTGATGTTGGTTATCGGTATACGACTCATCCTCATCAAAAGCGTGTGATATGACATCAGCTACAACCAAGTGAAAAACAAGGTTTAAGATGAAGCTAAATATCTTAAGCCCATATATAAGTGATGTTAGTTACCATGTCCAACAAGATATGAGTATGATATGCAAAGATCGCGTGATTTGTCAGTATCATAATGTGCTAATAACTACTTGTCCTCATCAAGTTGGTAGCAACTGCCAGAAAGTTTGGGACATAAGCCAACCATCAACACGTTAAAAGGATTCAAATATGAGTGAACAAACCCCAGAGAATACAAGTGTGTAAGGCCAACAACAATGCTCCTGTGATCGACAAAAAAAAACATGCATGTTTTAACAACAAAAAGAACCCCATGCATGATCGATAAAAAGAACATGCATCTGATGCATGTGTGGTTGACCTCATCAACACTGCCATGTCAAAGACACAGAACCTTATGAAGACTAGTGCGAGGGCGGATGCTTCTTGTTCTTAAGTAAGTCATGAAGGTTGCAATCCTAAGGCTCCCAAGGTAGATGAGACGATCATCTTTTTCACGTCCATACAAACGTATATTATTGAGATGTTCCGTAGAAGCAAGAAGCATTCTATGTTCTTTATTGGCAAAATCATGGAAACCCTGCACGAAGCGTTTCACAGCTGCTCGAAGACCTTAGTATGTCCCTTCAAAAACAAGGCTACCATTGTTTCCTTTGGAGATTACTTATCTTAACCTGGTTTGTAAATTGATCTTGGTTTCGCCTATTCTCTGATCTTAGTAGAAGAAGACGGAGAGAAACACATCTATCAACATTATTTATGATTTGGTTTTGAGAATTAAAAATGGTTTACACTCCCTCATACAATTAAATTAAAAATTTACAAAACAAACATTTTACAAAATAAACATGCTACAGCCCAGCCCATCACCACCCGACAAACATTATTTTATTTTCTTCATTTGGTTTTGTTTTTAAATCAAACTAGATTTATGCGCTGGCCGGGGTCGCTCGTTGCGGCGGCCAGGGTGTGTTGTGTTTCAGATATTTGATTGTGGTATAGTGTCCTTTATGGACATTATACTGTGGGTGTAACACATTTAAGTTGTTAGCTTACAGACATTGTAGGAATTAAGTTGTCTTGCTAATTTACATAGTTTCTAATGGACATTCTGTTAGGACATAGCACCAGCTGCAGATTGAGCATTCTTGTTTCATTTTCACCATCTTAGATCGTGGCTCCACTGCTGCCTTGAAAGGCTTGTTGTGTGTGCCTTTCGAGTTCTGGTGCATTCTACCTTGCATAAGCTTTCATCGATTTTTGTTCACTTTCGCTGTGATCAGTTCTATGAAAGTTATTCCAGTTAGATTGTTGATCGCATCGTTGAATAAATCGCACCTCTGTTGGTCATTCTGCAATCATCACAAACAAAAGTGTATTCTTCTGAAAATGCTCTCTTGCCACAATCATCACAAATGAAAGTGTCATGGTTAACTGTTTTCTTATGAAAGGTTACCTTTTGGGCTATATTATATATAAAAATTGTTATGAAACAAAGTGTATCAAACTTTCAATTGACTATAAATGTGATTGAATTGTTCTTCACCAAACTCTATTATCGCCTCAACGATTACAAACAACAAAAAATTTGAATGAATGAAATGATGAACAATGTAACCACCTACTTATAACCACTATTAGTCGTTAACAATGTGTTAACAAACTAACTATGCAAATGAGCATAAATGGCCCTTGAAACTACTGACAGTTTACCATTCATACCCGTGCACTTTATTACATTTTACAAAACAATCTTCACCTGTTGACTTATGTTGACTTTAGTTATGTTGACTTCAGTTTGACCTTCATATCTACAATTCTCCACCTATGAAATCAAACTGAATCTCAATCAACTAACCAACCCCCAAAGCTCCCAAACAAAAACTGAACTTTGAACTAGGCAAAGACTTGGTAAACATATCTGCAGGATTATCATTAGTATTCACTTGCATCACCTCTGCTTCTTTAGAACTGACCACTTCCCTGATGAAATGATACTTCACCATGATATGTTTAGTCTGCTCATGAAACACACTATTCTTTGCTAACTGTATGGCACCTTGATTATCACAATGAACAACAGATCTTGACAAATTTAATCCAGATTATCTGTCATTCTCTTAAGACACAAAGCATCCTTCATTGCTTCAGCTAAAGCAATGTATTCAGCTTCAGTGCTAGACAATGCTACTACCTTTTGCAATCTAGCTTTCCAACTAACTAGATTCCCCATGACTTTGAAAGCATATCCAGTGATTAATCTGCCTTTATCAAGATCTTTTGCATAATCTGCATCAACATACCCTTTAACCATCATCTCTTTATAATCATTCAGCCCATAGATCAAACCCATCTGCCTTGACCTGTTTAGATACCTCAATAGCCACTTCACTGCATTCCAATGATTTCTCCCTGGATTTGCAAGAAATCTAGTAACCAGACTCACACCATATCCAATGTCTGGTCTAGTGTAAACCATCAGATACATCAAGCTCCCTACTACATTCACATAAGGAACTTTGCTCATATCAGCCTTTTCTTCGTCTGTGGATGGAGAGTCAACATTTGATAACTTGAAATGAGCTGCCAATGGAGTTGTTACTGGTTTACACTTCTCAATTGCATACATGTTCAACACTTTGATAAGGTATGAACTTTCAGTCAAATTAAGTTGCTTCATCCTTCTATTTCTGGTTATTTCCATACCAATCATCTTTTTGGCATTACCAAGCTGCTTCATATCAAATTCTTCCATCAACACCTTTTTGGTTTCTTCTATTCTTCTCTTATCTTTACTTGCTATCAGCATGTCATCAACATAGAGAAGTAGATACAAGAATTCTCCATCTCTATACCTTTTATGATACACACAACTATCATATGGACTCTTGTTGAACCCTCTTGACATGATATAATCATCAAATCTTCTATACCATTACCTAGGAGACTGTTTCAATCCATAAAGAGCCCTTTGCAATAAACACACCTTATCTTCTTTGCATCTTTCTTCAAACCCATGAAGAAAAGCTGTTTTAACATCCAATTGTTCTAATTCTAGATCATAACTAGCAACAATGGATAAGGGTATTCTAATTGATGTGTGTTTGACTACAGGAGAGAAAATCTCCTTGCAGTCTATCCTAGACTTTTGTGTATAGCCTTTGGCCACAAGTTTTGCCTTATACCTTGGATTTTCACTTGATTCCCCATCTTTAAGTTTATATAGCCATTTACACTGCACCAATTTCTTATCATTTGGCTTTTCCACTAACTTCCATGTTTGATTGCTGTGAAGAGATTGCATTTCTTCTTCCATAGCTTTACTTCACTTGGCTTTATCATTACATTTTACAGCCTGTTCAAATGATAGTGGTTCAAATTGAGTTTCATGTTTTGCAGTCATAAAAGCTACTGCATATACATTGTCATCTTCACGAAACCTTATAGGTTTAACCATATCCCTTTTTGGGCTATCTCTGGCTATGCTTGATTCAGGTATTTCAACTGTTTTACTACTAGAACTCTGATCTGAAGGTTTTATTATAGGAGACTCCACCTGAATTGGATCATGGATTCTCTGATAGCTATATTTTCAAATTCATGATCTACCTTTGTCATTAAGTCTTTATACATGACATCTTCTTTGTAAGTCACATTTTTACTTACAATCACCTTAGAATTGGATAGTCTCTACAGCCTAACTCCTTTTACACCATCACCATAACCCAAGAATATACACTTCACTGCTCTAGGCTCTAGCTTTCCCTGACTGATCTGAGCATATGCTAAGGATCCAAACACCCTCAATTCAAAATAATCTTGTTTATATCATGACCATACTTACATTGGAGTCCTTTTGTTTAAGGTTGTACTTGGTGATCTGTTGATTAGATATGCTGCTGTAGTGACCGCTTCAGCCTAGAATGACTTTGGCAATCCAGCATTAATCAACATACACCTTACTTTATCAAGAAGAGTCTTGTTCATTCTCTCTACCAATCCATTTTGTTGACGTGTACCTGGTATTGCAAGATGTCTAGCAATTCCATGCTTCTTACAAAACCCATTGAACTCTTCATTACAAAATTCTAGGCCATTGCCTTTTCTTAATTTCTTTACCTTCCTTTCAGTTTGATTTTCCATCAATATTTCCCAATCTTTGAACTTAGTGAATGCTTCATTCTTTCTTTTCAAAACATAGACCCAAACCCTTCTTGAGAAGTCATTTATGATTGACAAGAAATAAGTTGCTCCACCTAGAGATGAATGCTTTACCGGCCCCCACAAAATAGCATGAATATATTCCAGTTTTCCCTTAGTAGTATGAACCCCTTTGTTGAACTTCATCTTGTGTGCTTTACCCAGAACACAATTCTCACAGAATCCTATTTCATAATTCTGGATATTACCTAACACACCTTGCTTGTTTAGTTCTACTAATCCTTGCTGACTTATGTGTCCCAATATTTGATGCCATAACATAGCAGAATGACTTGATCTATCTATTGCTACACATACTTTACTAGTAATCAATTCACCATCTAGTAAGTATATATTATTTCTTTTTCTATCACCAGAAAACTCAACAAGATATCCTTTCACTATCTTTGCTTTACCATCTTTTAGATTAACATGCATTCCAGATTTTTCACATGTTTCTAGAGAAATTAATCTCATTTTAAGATCAGGAACATACCTCACATTGTCCAGTGTCATCTCAGTTCCATTGGATAGTTTGAATAAAACAATACCAATGCCTTGTATGTCACAACTTTTATCATCACCCAATCTCACAGCTCCCATATTTTTCAATATTAGTTCTTGAAATGCTTCTAATATAGGGGTCATATGAAAAGAACAACCAGAGTCCAACACCCAACCTTTTTCTTGTTGATCTTTATATACCATTAACACATCAGAACTTTCATACCCATATACACTTTCATCTGATTGGGTACAGTTACTGGTATACTTTGAAACATTAGCTTCATTCTTCTTTCTTTTGAACTCTGGACAATACTTCTTCAGGTGCTTTTCTGACTGACACACATAGAACTTTCTTTTAAATTTTGATTTTCCTCTAGACTGACTTCTAGATTTGTTTGCTTTATGATCTCTATTATCACTTCTTCCTCTTACAAACAAGCCATCTCCACCTTCTTCTTTAATCTCACCTCTATTGTGCAGTTCTTTTGAATTCATTGCAATAACCACATCTTCAAGAGTCAATGTGTCCTTTCCAAACATTAAAGTGTCCACAAAGTGCTCATAACTTTGTGTCAATGAGGACAAGAACATAATTGCTTGATCCTCACCATTAATTTTCACTTCAGTGTTTTCAAGGTCTAGCACTACCTTGTGAAATTCATAAATATGTTCATTTATTGATTTACCTTGACCCATTTGGAAGGTGTATAACCTTTTCTTCAGGTACAGACGATTTGCTAAGGACTTTGTTAGATAAAGAGTCTCTAATTTGGTCCAAATACCTAATGCAGTCTTCTCTTTGGAAATTTCTCTTAGCACCTTATCACCAAGACTTAGATTAATGGCACTATGTGCCTTCTCTGTAATACTTTTTCAATTTTCTTTAGCATCAGCCACTTCCTTTTCAGTTGCTTTTTCTGGCAACACATGTTCAACTCCATCTAATGCGTTCAATAGTCCCTGATGAACAAGAAGAGCCTTCATGTCACACCCTCAATTTCCACTAACGGAGTTATACCGTTTAGGGCGTGACATGCCAGGATCTCATTGCCATTAGTTACATTGAACGACCTCTATATGAATTTAAAAACCAACATTAACAAAAACCATGTTTAAAATATGTTTCAGTGCGGAAGCATAAATAAAAATTCCTACAATTCAATGCGTAAACCACGAGTCCGAACATTAAGTTTAATAAAAATAAAATTAACAAAAGAAGTTTTGAATGCAGCTAAGACTCAACCAAACATGCTCCTAACCCGTGCACAGTACCTGAGAAAGACATGCTAAATCGTGTCAACACTAAGTTGGTGAGTTCACAGGTTTAAGTAATTAAAAATACAACAATAGCCGATAATGTAAAATACAATTATATCATTGGGTAGCGAACCCAGTTTCTTATTATTTAAGTGTTTCGATACCGAGCTGACTGAGATTTATTGCGCCTCGACACCATTGCTACAACAATGGACCAACAACATAGGACAATTCACACCTTCCCAGCTCCTAGCCGAGGGTGGGGTTTGTCAAACCCAGTAGTACTACCCGAACTTCCTCGCTATACCTCGTATATTAACGGCTCGAAGATTTAGTGAGGACTTTAACAACTTGTTATGTTTACGCTTAATAATCAAGAGATATAATGCAAATACAGTTATCAAATTTAGTTTCGTGCATGCTTTCTCCCTCAACAGGAAAATATTAAAAAGGGGCCGTGAAACTCACCTTAGGTTTGCGCGGCTATAGATAAATAGCAAAAACTATAATTTCCAAGTTGAACCAATAACCTGCTAGAGTTCTAATAATTAGAAACTAAGTACTTTAATAGAGTTTACATTCGGTTTCGCGTTCCCAATTCGGTTTCGTATCAACTCCCAAATATAATGTCTCATGAAATTTTCAAAAAGTTTAGTCTAACGCCATATTTTAAAAATTTTGGATTATCAATCTATTTTATATTACTCATACCATATATAACTAACAAAGCATGCATTAAATAAATACACACGCAAATGCTTCTTTTTTTTATGCAGATGCCAACATACGATTCAATTCATCTATGCATATGTGTTCTCTTCTCTTCACCCTTTACTAAACTTATATATATATATATATATATATATATATATATATATATATATATATATATATATATATATATATATATATATATATATATATATAGGGTTAGGATCTTTACAGAACACATTTTAATTATAGAACCAAAAGAACAATTTATAACCATTGATTTTAGGTTTAATGGTTGAGATGAAAATGAGGGAAAAATGTAAGTTCTATGTTTCTAGTTAAGGTTAATTTTATAAAATATGGGGTAGTTTGGTAAAAGTATAAATATAAATAATTAATATTAATTCTAAAAAACTAAATTTTTCTCTCTCCTCTTTAAATACACACATGAATATATACATATTTATAAATTTAGATAACTAATGTTCCGTAAATAATTAATTTTTTTTATTTTGTGTTAGATTATGTGTAATTTATTTTGCAAATTATGTGTAATTCATTTTTCAGATATCTAAAATGGTCTTTTTAATATGTATTTGACGAAAATAAACACTTATTCAAGCTGTAAAAGAATGTATATTATATTTTACATATGTAAATACACACACATATGTAAATTAGTTTTCTTAACGTTTGTATATATATATGTAAATCTACACAAGAAAATATACATACATGTACATTGGTCTTCTCAACGTTTATACATATATGTAAATCTACACAAGAAAATAGACTCACATGTAAATTGATCTTAATGTTTGTACATATATGTACATCTACACAAGAAAATATACATATACGTAAATTGGTCTTCTAAATGTGTATACACATATGTATATCATCATTATCGCAACAACCATAAACACAAATCAAAATCACTCTCATCACTTGATTTTATCATATACACACCTAAATCCTTGTGTTTATTCACTGCAAATTAAAATCATTAAAAAACTATGTATAAGAAGATTTAAACAATATAGAAACATCACATGGTTTAGGGTAATAAAATGTGTGTTGAATTATCCTAGTTTATACAAACGACAGCTGCCAAAGTGATTGTTAATTACTCAATTTTCATCACCGTCATCACCATTTAACCCAATTTTCGTTCCGTAACCGGCATCGGCGTTTAACTCAATTTCCGTCACCATCATCACCAACATACGATGCCCTAACCGATAACTCAATTTCCGTCACCGTCATCATCAACATACGATGCCTAAACCGATCACCTTCATCACTATCACCGTCATCACCAACATACGATGCCCTAACCGATCGGAAACAATAGCACCTTCACTTCTTGATTTTGATTTGTACTCGTAAAGAATCATTCGAAATCAGGAAATAAAGAAACCAAAGAAATCGTTCAACTTGGCTTCTTAAGATTTCAGATTTTAAACAGAAAATGTTTGAATTGGATGTAATATTGATCTATGATTTTGAATCAAAGAAATTCATGTTTCCTTATTTAGAGGATACAATACAAAACGAATTAATTTGTCAAATTACCTCAGTGACCTTCTTCATTAAAAAATATATAAAATAAACATAACTAAATCAAGGGTCAGGATTTGTTCTTTTCGTTCTCGCGATAAAAAGGAGTTCTGTAATGATCCTGACCCTATATATATATATATATATATATATATAGGGGAGAGATTTTCTAAAAAGGCAAAAAACTCTAAAAAGCCTAAGAAGTAATCTGGGACGTCGGATTATGGTGTTTTACGGCCCAGATGGACGCGGTGGCATTTTTGTAATTATTTTGATGTTTTAGTTATGCGCGAGATGGAACCGGGGGTAGATTTGTCAATGTGCGTTTTAAACACCATGTGTATAAAAACACCATGCATACGACTGACTGTATAAAAAAAACACCACCCAGCTGAAAAAATTAACTAATACAAAACGTCATAACTTACCTGCAACAGAGTAAACACCGAAGTCGAATGAAAACGTCATAACAATGATTAATACGTCAAAAACACGCCATACATGATCGGATGTTCGTAATTAATAAACGAAAACGTTAAAAACATTGATCGGACGTTCGTAATTAGTAAACGAAAACGTCAAAAACAAACAAAAACATTATCGCTTTCAATATTCGCCATAGATGAATGATTATGGATTCAAAATTAAAAACGAAAAACGTCTAAAAAACGTCACCATGATCGGATGTTCGTAATTAATAAATGTCAAAAAAACGCCATAACTGAACATCGTGCAGATATCGGGATTTCCAAATCAACACCATACGTATAAAAAGACGAAGATGCCCCTCCGTGTTTTTTCCTCATCATGGACACGTGTTTGTTTTTTAATGCTTCCTACACTTCTTAGAGTTTTAAGCCTTTTTAGAAAATCCCCAATATATATATATATATATATATATATATATATATATATATATATATATATATATATATATATATATATATATATATATATATATAGGGGAAAGTGAATACGAGGCTGTTATGCGTGCAACTTACACGCGAAACCCCATCAAAACTACGTAGTTTTGATTAAATATAGAAATAAATTTTATTTTTTTAAACAACAATGATCATCGACTTTCATTTAGGTTAAAATCACACACTTTGAATCGTGTTCTTCCAAGTTGTTAAGCAATAATCAATAACGTGGTTAGGAGAATCATCAAGGCAAGTATTTTTTTATTAAATCATTCATCAGCATCTCTTTTTTAATTTAAATCTTTATTCAATAAAATCGTGTAGAATTGTCAAGTTTGATTAATCATATTGATTTCTTCAATTAAACCTTATAAAACATCATAATCGCTTTGCTGTTGATATCCTAGACTTGGTTTGCAATCAATTGTGTCCTAAAAGTACATTTTTTTGCAATAATATGTATGTTGGTCTTGATTGCTACAATTCTTCATCGCTACATGACATTAATTCATCTTTCTTTAACTGTATCTTTGGCTACAGGATGTTCATCGTTAAATTTTGAGTTCTTTGAAGATGTGATTTTGAAATTTGTGTTCATCCAGGCTAGGATTGTTGGTATGTTTTGTTTCTCCATTAATTTAAACTAAGTTGAGTGTTGGATAAAAGCACATAAGCGGATGAATTAACCGCATCTACTTCATGAAGACAAGACTTGATGACTGATGCGACATCTTTCGATATGAAACAGCTAGCCCCGGTTCGAATCATTGCATGAAAAGGTTCTTATGCAGATAAGTAAATTTGATGGTGATAATGTTGGTGATCGATTATATTTTTGCATCAGTTTAGTAAATATATGAGTCATGTTTGCATCAATAATGTATTATGCAAATGTCAGATTATATAGAATTATTTTTGTAAAGAAAGTTTTGTTCATACAGTTTAGTATATCTCTTGTACGTACAACCATGAAATAAGTTCTTTTGTTAGAGTGATGACTAAGTGGAAGGGATAACTTTTAACTGAATTGCGATTTTAGTTTGATTACTTCAAGAATTGGTATTGCTAACTAAATTGCGATTTTGAGAATGGAAGGCAGGAACTAAGAGTATGATTTTGAGGATATATACAATATAAAGTGTTTTTGGTTTTTTTAAATCAAAACTACGTAGTTTTGATAGGGTTTTGCGTGTAAGTTGCACGTATAACAGCCCCGTATTCACTTTCCCCATATATATATATATATATATATATATATATATATATATATATATATATATATATATATATATATATATATATATATATATATATATATATATGATGACATAGGTCATATGACCACATGGTTGGACAGCCGGAAGCCAGCAGCCAGGAGCCTGGTACGTGAACAGTAGCGCTACAGTAGTCTGACACTTGATTTCATAACAAGCATTCAAACATATCCCATAATATCTTCAAAAGATATCATGAGAAAAGCAAACTGAACATAATTAATGCAAGGGAAAAGCCTTTACACGAAAATGGCTAAAAACATATTCTACTATTCAAACCTGAGGTGCTGCAGGCTGCCAAGAATGGAAGGTGCATTGGTCGAGGGGCAACCTCGAGCCAGGAGCTACTGAACCCTTCAGATTTGATTCAGATTTGCTTGGGCAATACACAATATCTTGTGTATATATATATTGCTGCAATCTGAAGACAAACACATTCATACATCACTTGGCTCTTGCACTCCACTCTTAAAACACACACACACCCTCACTACTCTTATCTCCCATTTTCTCTTAACACTTCTCTAACCTTAAACACTTAGATCTATAACCGAACAATACCATGAACCTTAGAACATCGTCACTACCATCCTCGCCATATTCTTGTTGTAGCAACAAGTGGCGCCCACCGTGGGGCTGCGTTACTTAGAACAATTTTCCGGTAGTTTCAGCCCTTGTTCCTAAGTAATCTCTTTTTATGTTCGAGGAAGACGGTTTCTAGTCGGTTTCAAGCCATACATCGGCAAAAGGCGTTGGTTGTAGTGCTCCAGCAGGCAGCAGCGGACGGACCTTTGGTCGAACCGTCATTACAAGATCTATAATCTTTAAGATCTTCATATCCTACGAAGGCAACAAGGTCGCCATCAAAGAAAGATGTGTTATTTTTCATCGACAAGGTAGACTCACCTCCTGAAGAAACTAGGTAAACGTCTACGCCTTCTAACACACTACAGTAACTAGGTACGTGTTTTTTGTACAAAAAGTTCATATTTACTCCAGCATGTCAACTATTTGTAAAAATATCTCGATTATCTTCATTTTAGTAGTACATGTTAACTACTTGCAAAAAAAAAGACACCTATAAAACCGTATATCCTCAACAAAACTCATTTTATGATAAAAACATAAGAGATATGCTCTTTATTATTATTATTATTATTATTACATGTGGTCACATTTTTACCACATATGTACAAAACATTATGTATGCTCACTAGAATGGCAAAGTTATAATCGACTATGTACAAGTTGTTAAACATAGTGTACCATATAAACCTGCATGATAGTTACATATATAAAAGTCAAGCGAAAATGTTGAATGTTTTGATTCATGTGTTTAAACTTTTGCTACTGACAAATTCATAAAGTTTTGCTGAAGGATAACAAGAAATTTAAAATAAGACATCACTTTTGTGTTACTTTGCTACACACTTTTGAAAGTAGAAAAATATGTCTTCATAAAAAAAGAAATGTGACAGCTACAGCCTGACAGCTGCTCAACCTGGGTATAAGAGCTTACTGTTCACAAAAGCTTTACAGCTACTCAACCTAGGTACACGAGCTTACTATTCAAAAAAGCTTTACAGCTACTCAGCCTGGATGCACGAGCTTACAGTTCATCACAACTTTACAACTATTCAGCCTGGATTAACGAGCCTACAGCTCACTCTAGCCTTTTAATTTTTTAGCATGTATAAACAAGCTTACTTGAGATAAATAAGCTTACTTTCAATTGCACCTAATCAAGCTTCATATTCAGCTACAAATGCTTCATATTTGTTACAACTTTACAAGCTTCCTGTTCACTACAACTTTAAAGATGTACAAGCTTCCTATCTGTTGTAGCCTTAACACATCTTCAACAAGTATAAGTGAACCGGATAAACTGACTAGCAAGGTAACAAAGTAAAGAACCGAACGCAACCGACATCTATGAATACGGTCGTGAAACGGGTACCATAACACCGTTGATAGGTAACCTACCTATTGAGAAGCAAAACATTTAGCAACCTGATTTTTAGCAGACACACGATAAACACTGTTAACCAAAATATGTAACGTAAGTAGGTGTTCTATCTATGTGAAAATACAGATGACAGCTTCTTGCTTTCAGCTAACAGCTTCTTGCTTTCAGCTAACAGCTTCTTGCTACCAGCTGACAGCTTCTTGCTTCCGGCTAACAGCTCCTTGCTTCCCGCCGATAGATTCTTACTCCCAGCTACTTGGTGATCAGGTTGTCAACAAACCGGAAAGCAAAGAATCTCTAGCAATAAAATGTTATAAAAATCCTCTTTTAACGGGAGGTTACATGGATTAATATCTATGATGTACCAATGCTATCATGCAAATAAGATTATCCAGATAGCAACGATAAAAAAAAGTGAGAAGCCCGGAAGCCACACACATTAGCTTCTTAGCTCATAAACTCATAAACATCTTGCTACAGTATCCAAAATATGTAATGGTCTGAATTGTCAAAACATTGATTCTTTGAAGAGATCACCAGGGAAGAAAAACTCTCTTCTAATATGTGACTTTAACCTACATAATAAAGGTAAATGTATGCGTTACACTAGCTAAAAGCAGACAAACGAGTAGCCCCAAAAAGATATGAAGTGTATACATAAGCCATACTTAGAGAACAACTACAAACAACCGTCTCTAGTATCCTAAACATACTTGTTTTACACAAACAAAGCCATATTTGTTTATTGAACATTTATACAAAGGAGACACATGTCTTAAGCTATGAATTAACTCATATCAACACATGGCATACGAAACCTCTTGATGAAGCAAAGACGGTTGATAAAAACCATGTACATGAGTAATGCTCTAAAGAAGCGAGTCGTGCTTGCTCATGACAAAGACTTAAACAAGTAACATCACTTGTGAAAGGCAGAGTCTCTATCAAGCTTCCCTCACCTGATAGCAAACCTTATATTCCATACGAAAACCATGATGTCAAGAGACGATGAGATACACATCACCAGTGAACGTGGAAGGCTCCGTCTAAGACATTTTCCACTTTTCGCTCAAATCAAATCTCACCATAAAATCCTTCGAAAAAGTCCAAAGAAGGGTGGAAATATCCCTAAATGTGACTGACAAATCAAAATCAAGATTTTTGTCCAAGGATCCTTTTTCGTTTAAAACATCACTGGACTTCCTCCGAACGGAAACAAGTGAAAATAATAACTTGGAAGACTACTTGCACATGTTTACAAGAGCAGTTGGAAAAAAGAAATGAACCATTGCAAATATTGCCACACATTAACATGCTCGACATAACTCTAGTTCGAATACGCATCCCTTGGTAACTAAAGCATAAGCTTCTTAGCGAACTTCGCTAAAAAAGAAGTTACAGAAGAAGAAAATCAACATCTTACACCAAGATATGAATATAAAAGACCTTTGAGGCTTCATAGAAGTATTAAAGGGTTATCCTACAACAGAACCACTAAAAGGATAAATATACACAACTTCAAAAACGTTGTTCGACGAAGACGAGCGGTCAAAGATTCCGACAGAAGCATCCTTCTAACAAGTAAAGAAGCTTCCAAACGAGCTGATAGCTTCCTCGTGAAGCAAAGCTCAGAAGCCATAAAAGAAAATATCCATAAACGTTTCTTTCCTTGTCATCAAGGACTCGTGAGAGCAAAGAAACAAACATGGCTTACACCTCAGGGAGGCTAAGATGTAAAGAAGCCTTATAACAGAATCACGACCAAAGAAGCAAACATGGTTAACACCTACGCGTGACACTAGCGCATCAATGATCATGCATAAACAATGCTTCTCACGTCTTTAAAAAGGAACAAGCACATATTCGCAAAAGTCAAATACTTCGCTCATAACATGCTTCGAAACACAGTAGTATCTACATAATAAGACAAAACTTCTTAGCCATGATCTTCAAGCTTCAAGCTCCTAGCTATAAGCTTCCAGCTTCTACCTATAAGCTTCCAGCTCCGAGGTACAAGCTTCCAGCTACAAGCTTCAAGCTTCTCGAGACGTTATAAACTCAAGCCAGCTATATTCTTAAAGCAAAATGGCATCGATATTTTCATAAAGATGTGATTATTTCTCACGATCACATTAACGTATCTATTGATACCGCACAGGAGCGACGCATGAAGCTTCTCGATTACTAAGCTACATATTGACCACTGGTATACAGGTCAAACCACAAAGCACAATGGTAACTTCTTTACAAACGGATTGGTCAAGCAAGACACTAAACGAATCCAACAAACAAAGGTCCACATCCCTTTATAGGATCATGCTTAGCTTTGTTATCCCCTTACTTCGTGCTATGTAAGGCAGTCTCAAAGAAAACAATATAACATACTGTGAGGTTCCATAATAAACCTCTACACACAGATCCACTTATGGATCCCTAAGCCTTTAGATAAAAACCTTGAAAGCCACGAGCTCAACCTCGTCTGACAAGCCACGAGCTCAACCTCGTCTGATAAGCCATGAGCTCAACCTCGTCTGACAAGCCACGAGCTCAACCTCGTCTGACCTTAACATGTATAAATATAAGGACACATGAGTCAAGAAAGACATATAAACCTAAGAAGCATGAATGACACTTATGTCACTCTTCTCATGATGATGCAAAGTAAAGAAATACTTCATATACCACCAAAGATACTATCGGTCCATTTGGACTTCAGAACCGTAAAAGCATGCAAACATGGAAGCATCATACGGAAGTATATGAAACACTTTCTACTAGTACTAAAGCACTTTGAAGAACAATAAAAAAAGGTCAAAAACACGTCGACAAAACAACAAAGTAGCCTACTTAATCTCTATAGTAGCCTACTAAAATATCGACATTACAAAAACATCCAAGGCAAAGTTTTTCACTACACTCTCACCTAAAGACTAACTTTAATAGAGAACATGTTGATTAAAGCTTGACGCCTCAGCCGTACTTCACCATACGAATCAAATCAACATTTTCTAAGGATGAACGGACCTGTGGTTGAATCATCCATATGAGACTAACCTCTTTTCAACACAACATGATCCTTTAAAGGAACAAACATGTCCCCTAAGGCATATGCTTACCTTACCTAAAAAATAAGCAACTCCAAAAAGAGGAAACGTACCCTTTTAGGCTGAGGTGGCTGCTAAATAGCTATATCCATGAAATACCCTTCAAATAAACGAAGGTCCTTCCATATATTCTTCAATTGGATTCGACTCAGCTCCAATGGGGAAATAAGCTTCATAAGCCTTCATCTATGGTGACCCAGGAGCTCAGAGCTTCCCTGCCATTAAACGATTGTTACAACTATAACTCATTTAAGAAGCTCATAAATGAGAAGTCGAAGAACTAAGAAACATACTGAGTCACAAGCACTCATAACTAAGTCATGACTACTTATGACTGGGGGCTATGACATAGCTATACGAGTAACCTAGGCTTTTGCTCAAAAACTGAAATGGCATCAAGCATTTCAGGGCTAAGCTTTTGTTAAAAAACTGAAACAGCTATGAGCATTTTAGTGCTAAGCTTTTGTTAAAAAACTAAGACAGCCACAAGCAGCTTGCTACATATGTAACATCAGTAGGGGAACCAAATAAACCCTGAGCAAGGTCATAAATCAGAGTAAGGTACATGTCTCTTTATGGCATGAACATTGCTTCTTTTATCCAAGGAGCAAATGAAGAAGCTACGGGGTGAAAGAAGAAGGTATCGAACAAACTGAAATGACGGTACATCCTTCAAGCTTAAGCTAAATATCTCTAATCAGGTGATCCTACCTACATCGAGCATATTAAAGCGCTTAACTTGAATCAAAAGATATTGGTGTAAACAAAACCTACAAGGTCAAGATTAACAAGCATCTTGCTCAATCATCAATGAAGCTTGTTAAAAATGCCTTACGGAAGGACTCTTATGACAAGAATAACTTCTATACTAAATAACGAGTTTAGATGCTCCAGTTGCTACCGTCAAGGATTCAATCTCTAATCGATGATTAGCTTCTACAAAGCCTACAAGGCTTAGAAGCATAATCACAACCCATAAGAAGCATTAAAAAAACTTATGGACAAGCACATAGGTCGTTAAAACAAGCAAAAACGTTTAAATCTATGAGTAATGTAACATTCAATAAGCTAAAGAAGCAGCTTGAGAAAGCAAAAACATAGCTTATGAGAACATCAAAATATCTCACCTAAGCTAACGACCTATCATCAAAGCATCATGTTAAAGCACCAGCCTACAATATAACACTGAAGCGACTTGCTTAATCACCAAAGCAGTTCGCTAAAACAATGGCACATGCTTATTGCTAAGCACATAGCCAATGCGCTAGAGAAGAAAGGTCTTAACCCTAAACTAAAGCATTTAACCATAACACTTTGTCTAAATCAAAAAACAAGTTCGGATTTGTTAAATACTACTATCAACTCTACAAAATCTATAAGATTGTTTGATCCGAAACTTATAAGCTTGTAAAGACAACTGTACACATAGGAAGACTTAAAATCATCATAATCTCAAACTCAGAAGCCTAAACTTCAAAGTTTTATGTCCTCGGAAACACATGAAGCTCGGTCCATAAGCTTTTATGTATTCGAGTATACGCAAAATAAACGAATACCACATTATGATTCAACAAGCATAGAAGCAATGAACCATTGCATTAAACAAAGCTATGCATTTGTCTCATACGGTTTAAAGTTTATAATAGTAAAGAAGGCTTCTCTTGAAGGCTTCTCTTGTCTCAAGAAATCTTCTTTTTAATTACATTCCCTAGTAAACTAGCTCACAAAGACGATTAATCAAAGATCGTCGCGTAATATATTATAATAGCTATGGGGTGAAGTCAAGTTTGTGTGAATAATGACAACATCAACGGATATATTCTCACACTTGACATTACTTAGAAATGTTACAAGGTTTTGAAGCTTACACTAAGGTAGACTAGCTGGCCATCTTATACAAGAAGGCAGACCACCTTGGTGCCTTAGAAGCTCACATGCAGCAATAAAGAAGCTAACCTTCTCTATTCCAGAAAAGAAGCATCCTCTTCTTTTCGTTTAACTTTGTATACATAACATATGACAATACACCGAAGGTACAAGCTTTAACGTGAGCATGACATGCAAGAAAATTCATCTTCTTGTAAAAAGACGACACAAAATACCTACATTAGTGCATTACTAGAATCGATAAACCGATTCACAACCTTCAAACACTAATCAGGACATGATTCCTAAAAGAGAGTTCTACAAAGTGTTAACTCATAAACGTTAATCTTAAAAGATAAGTACAATATTCATAAGGCAACCTACCTTAGGTAAGCTTGATAAAAAAAAATATATAAATAAAACTTGTCATGAGTCTCTTTATCTGATGACATTTAAAGTCTTTTACGACTCATGGTTTCACATACAAAATTATTTCATATTGAACCTTGTCTATTATCCTATCGAAGGGTGAGCCCCTCCTAACTAGGCTCCATGGGGTCCGGAACTACACCTCTCCATGTAAAGGTTTGAGCTCCTAGGCCATATCGCTCAACAGGAAACAAGGAGCTATACTTTCCTGTATACAGGGTGAATTCCTAAAACAATACAATTCCATAGATACATAAAATCAATCCATGAAAGAGGGTGAGCACCTCACGCCAAATATGCTCCATAAGTACAAGAAAGAAAATTACTCTAACTTATGAAACAAATCCAAGAAGAAAAAGCTTCTTGGGACTTAACAGATAGGATAAGGTGCATTAAATTTCCTAGTTAAATTAGGTAAGGTGAATTGCAGCACCGTACCTCGATGAGACTACGAAAATGATAAACCATAAACGACAAAATTAAGATAAGTTATCTCCTCTAAGACTAAGAGGTCACATGAGCAAATCACATGCATAAAGTGCCTTCAAGGCCAAACAATGGCATAAAAAATTCATGTATCGCCCGCATAGGCTAACATGACATCAAATGGGACCCGACGAAGTGTCTAAAATACCACAATGAGCATAAAAAAGCTCGTTCGGAAAACAGCCAATTAATCCTCAAAATCTACCGACCGTGCTGCTCGCATAAAAGCATGAGTCGTAAAAGAATCTGAAGTATCATGCCAACTAAAATGTCATCGGGTAGTGACATTGAAAGGCATAGCTAAAGACACTTCACTCAAGAAAAGCTTGGCATGTTTATATCACGTAACTTCAAAGGCATAAGTTCTCTAGACAACAAACTTATCCACATATTTTAGCAACTCAATGCTAGTCATTTGTTACAAAACAAAATCAAAAGAGACAATAACTTAGTCTCATACTTTGAAGAAAAGAAGCCTCTTAAATAAGCTTCGACATACGCCCATCTATGCGTGAAAGAAGCTTATAGTATGCCAAAAGAAGCTTACCAGCATACATGATAAGCTACTTTTCAAAGCTTACTAGTACATGCAAATATGCAATAAACTAGCTAACCTTCGAAGCTTAATCATATACACAACAAGTTCGCTAACATGTGCAATAAATTCGTTTTAATACGAAATAATATTGTCAACATACGCAATAAATTCGGTTTCATACAAAAGAAACTCACAGGCATGTACCAAAGACATGTCTCCACAGGAGAAGCTCACCGATTTACCTCGTCTGCTTCTACCTGCTAGCTTCCATCGCTTGTGTCGAAAAAGAAAATCTACACGTCAGCTCAAAGACCTAAAACATCTGGGTAGACAAGCTATTCTGTTTTATTAACAAAATCCAAAAGCTTTTACTCGGCAAAAGACAATGGGCAAAAATAATGTCCTAAAAGGCACCCGAGCGCACACAAACACAAATGTGACAGCTTCATGAATAGATACCCCAAGCAGGCTATTGAACTCTACGATATAGGAAGATTGCGTAAACTAACCTTATAAACTCAATGTTCAAAGCCACTGATGCAATGCTTCCATTCACGGTCGAATTATTAAGCTCTCACAGATACGAATGACAAGCTCACATTTTAGCTTCTCACAATAAAAATGATTGATGAATACCTTCAAATTTTCGATAATAAGAAAACTTGAAAGTATATTACCAAGTCATGATGAGTTAGCCAAAAACCAGCGTAGACTACTTTAATGTGCAAGAAGCTCGCCTTCTACCGCATAGAGCACACATACTGCGCCGAGCATATGTAACAACACGCAATAGATTTGACCAAGTCAACATATCAGCTTGTTAAATATCACGTAGTACAAAATCATGACTTGCTAAAAATCTTCATTGAGCCATCAAGCCATAATCTTTCAATGGCACTTGACATCATTGCTTGAAGGCTAAGCTACCCTTCAAAACTTTCACACGAGATAAATACATTATCAACGAAATATGATACAATCTCGTTATTCGACCCATCACACTCTTGGCAATACAACGTAAAAGCCTAATAAGCTAGAGCTCAAACGCACCAAAGCCTAACGAGTCAATATCAAATGCATGGAAGCTCGTAGAAGCTAACAAAGCTAAAGATCGGCTGGCTAAAATCTTATCGCCACCTTCTGACCTAGGCTATTTTATCACGTCCAATCAGGCAGACGATAGTCTTTCAATTGCTAAGAACTAAAACAGACTAAGAAGCTTGCAGCTATGAGCCAGAAGCTTGTAGCTACGAGCCAGAAGCTAAATCAAAAACAATCAAATGATTCTAAGTCACAAACACTTATGACAAACATCACAAGCGCTTATGACTGGGGGGCTGATGACATAGGTCATATGACCACATGGTTGGGCAGCCGGAAGCTAGCAGTCAGGAGCCAGGAGCCTGGTACGTGAACAGTAGCGCTACAGTAATCTGACACTTGCTTTCATAACAAGCATTCAAACATATCCCATAATATCTTCAAAAGATATCATGGGAAAAGCAAACTGAACACAATTAATGCAAGGGAAAAGCCTTTACACGAAAATGGCTAAAAACATATTCTACTATTCAAACCTGAGGTGCTGTAGGCTGCCAAGAATGGAAGGTGCACTGGTCGCGGGGCAGCCTCGAGCCAGGAGCTCCTGAACCCTTCAGATTTGATTCAGATTTGCTTGGGCAATACACAATATCTTGTGTATATATATTGCTGCAATCTAAAGACAAACACATTCATACATCACTTGGCTCTTGCACTCCACTCTCAAAACACACACACACCCTCACTACTCTTATCTCCCATTTTCTCTTAACACTTCTCTAACCTTAAACACTTAGATCTATAACCGAACAATACCATAAACCTTAGAACATCGTCACTACCATCCTCGCCATATTCTTGTTGTAGCAACAATATATATATACAAAGTTACACACACCAGATTTATATACTACTATAGGTACGCATGCATACATAATCAACCCACATACTCAAGACACACATCAATCAATAATTTCTCACAAGGTAAATTTACATACAACGTTGGTGCACATGTAAACAAACTCACGCATATATATACGTATATTACTTACACCTATAACGGACAACATGTATACACACCTCTGGCCTGTTGTTTAAAATTAATCTTATGTTATTTTTAAGACTCACCTAAATCACATACATACGCCAATTCACAGCAGTTACTCGATCTTTACCCGAACCGTAATCACGGATACCCGAAACGGAAACCAAATGGAAAACATAATCATGAAACGAGATAACGAAACTTACTAGCGATAATGAGGGAAGTGTGGGGGTGTTCGTTGAAGGTTGCGGACGTACTCGGCGATTGCCGGAGATGGGGAAGATGACCGGAGATGATGACGATAACTGTTGTGCGTGTCAGAGACGGTTGCGGTTGATTGTAGAGGTACTAAAAGTAGTGACCGGTTACTGGAACGGTGGTGACGGCGACTAGTGACTACGGATAGAGGTGGCCGGAGATGGTGCAATGGCGGCGACACTGCTTCTTCTTTTTTCTTTAGCAAAGAGCGACGAGAGAGATGGGGACTAGGGTTGGGTAATTATAGTTTCAATTAAAATAATTTTTACACATTGGTCCCTTAACTAAATCAAATGTTTAACTTGTTTACAAAGTTATTTAATGAATTTTATTTAATTACTAATCAAACCCCATACTTTTATGTCATATATATTTTCTGAAATTATCCCGTTTACATTTCGGTACGTTTTCGATGTATAAGAATTTGTAAATCCCCAATGTAATAACGGCTAATGTCACTGGTTGTAATATAATAATTATTCGAATTATTCTCTTTGTAATAAATAGTTATTTAGATAAATATATAAATTAATTTATTATTAGCGTCATGTACGAAAAAGGATTTCATCTTGATGAAGACTAACAGATTTTGGTTAAGTTAAATTGACGACGTTAACCCAAAATTGTCAGGTGTCACACTTCATCTTCATTCTCCACAGACTAGAATCAGTTTTTCCAACAAATTTTCCTATTTCAAATCGAGTAGACACCATTATTGAACAACACACCTTCAATCTATTCAATATTACTGTAATTGATCTTTAATCGTTCGTTTTTTCAGGCTGAATTCCCAATTAACCTCAATTTGATCTTCAACACCTTATGTGTTACAATTGATCTTCAATTGAACTTCTAATTGAACAGATATGATCGAATCACCATCAATTTTACTTCGTTTCACTTAATCGAGCCCTCACCAAGCTCTGATACCACTTGTTATGAAACAAAGTGTATCAAACTTTCAATTGACTATAAATGTGATTGAATTGTTCTTCACCAAACTCTATATCTCCTCAACGATTACAAACAACAGAAAATTTGAATGAATGAAATGATGAACAATGTAACCACCTACTTATAACCACTATTAGTCGTTAACAAACTAACTATGCAAATGAGCATAAATGGCCCCTATAACTATTGGCAGTTTACAATTCATACCCGTGCACTTTATTACATTCTACAAAACAATCTTCACCTGTTGACTTATGTTGACTTCAGTTTGACCTTCATACCTACAAAAATGATGCATATCGAAGTTAAGTGAAATGATGATATGACCAGTAAAAGTTTTTAATTGACCCAACTAATAAATAATACTATGCGTCAATGCTAATTTCTATTATAAAAAAGTTATATTTCTATAGATAAACTTTATTATGCCAAAAGACTTACAAAGAATAAAGTCACTCATTTAATCATAACACATTTCCTAATCAAGTTTTGTACGTAACAACAAATTAAAAAACAATGCAAAGAGTAGGAAAAATCACTAGTAACACATTGCTACATGAGCTGGTCAACTTCACCTGTATTTATAAACAACTCATTTTGACCCGCTAAACACACACACCACTTGAAACTTCCTAATAATCTTTTACCGACAAAGTACAAAAGCAAGAATTGGGTTTTAAAACATGATTCTAAATAGTCACGACCATGACTCTTTTAAAAGTGCAGATTTGCTCCTCTTTTTCATGTTTTTTTTCTTTATTTTCTTCTCAGGGGCTATTTATCTAGCAAATAGCAAAAGGAAAGGATTCATGTGTATATTCGATTAAAAAAACATCATTTTTTATGATAATCAGGGTAATTATGATAGATAATTTTGTACAAATGATGGCATATCCGTAGCTTTTGCACTTATGACCCAAAGATCGAACAAACAAAGAAAGATAGAGCATATATAGAACTTGGTTACTTTCATTGACTCAAATGATCATACACGAAGTTTGTATACCAAGTAGTATTCTCATCTCACCATTTAGTCAACTGTATACCAAATAAGTCGTTATGACCAAAGATCAAACAAACAAACAAAACATAAAGAAACAACCAGAAGATAATTTCATTACTTTCATTGATTCAAATTATCATACAAGATGTATTTTGACAAAATATTCAACTCATATAATAACCAACTAGACAAACATGAAACTAACTATTTAATACATGTAGTAACTAGCTATCTCTAATATATCTAACAACTATCTAGCTTAGGGTTGACTCCTCTTCTTCGTTCCATGCCTTTTTAGTGAAGTTCTTGATTGTGAGGTGATTAAAATGTGACCAACTCTCTTTATTAATGGATGAAATCACATTCTTTAACTCAACTTCTTCATAACCGTGACTTTTTAACGATGTTTGAGTAAGTTGATCAAGATGTGATCACCATTGGTAAATATGGGTGGATGCAACATTCTAGCTCGTGTGATGGCGCATCCACCCTTATTAAAGGCACATACCCTTGTTTAACAACAACCTCACCACTGTTGTCCAAGACATCATGAATACAAATTTTGATGACATGTTGTAAGAGTTGATATGGTCTTATAAGCCATCAAAATTGGAACTCATAATATATATTACTTCATTGGAGAGCTCATGTTGTCTTACCAGGTCTCTGTTTATCCTAGGTTCATCGAAAAATAAGAAAAGATACAATCACTCGAAAAGCAACTCATCATTCTTTAGGTGAATGAAGATATGAAAGATCTGCTTATTGAATGTTTGTCAACTGTTGGATCTTCACCTTATTGGTAGATTACCATAGACTAACTTACATGGTTCATTGTTTGTTCCCTTTTTAAGCGCTCCATCGTGCTCTACCTCCGATCGGTGTTGTAGAGTAATAAACCTCCAATCACCTGAAATTTCAAGAAAACGCGTTTAGAAAACCCAAAAAAATGAACCGCTATTTTTTTTACGATTACAGTATTTACCATCGACGTTGTCTTTGTGGGGTTCCTCCATTGTTTCTCTGATGGTCGGTTGACGATTCAATGGAAATGAACTGAAACCCTAATTTTAATGTGACGATGGCGAGGAAGAAGATTTTGACTTTATTGTGGTTTTAGAGTGGCAATCATGATTACTTAGGAAGTAGTAGGAAATGAGATGACAACTATGACATCTGTCCCAAAACCCGAATCTGAATGTCCGACTCGAACCCGAAGTTAATTATCTTTTATCGTATTCGTATTTAATTTCCTTAAATGTAATGTTTTTTATTAAGAAAAAAACTAATATGTCGGACTTTATTTTATCTCTCGTCTTTAATAAATCGATTGAATTCATTTCGCTTAATATATATCTAAGTTTACTAAATAGTTACTATTCATAATGAATAAATCTCCAAAGTATATAAATTGTATTTTATAAAAGAGAATTATAAATATTATCAAATATATAATTTGTAATTTATAAAAAGGGATTTGTATAAATATTGCCAAAGTCAATTACTATTAAGTCAAAAAATTAGGTTTTAACGTTAAAAACGAAGTAAATGTATAAAAACGTCTTATTTTAAACGTTACAAGATATCATGGTTAAGTTAGTTAGTTAGTTAAAATAAGTATTTAATTAACTTTGTGTTAAAAATGTCAATTTCCAAAGTTATATTAAAGTTAAAACTTACAGATATCAACTAATTCAAAAATAAAGGACCATTTCTGTAAAAATATTGCAAGCCCAGCCTCCCCTCGTGCAGTCTCGCATTTCCGGCGTCCACCCTTCCGGCCAGTTGGCCGGGAAACCTAAGTTCGGCGAGATCTTATTGCACGTTTTAAGCCGTTTCACTCAAATCAAAGTAATATAAAATGTTCCTTGACCCATTTCGAATCCGTGGCCACTACTTCAACATCATATAATCAACAAAATCCTAGTTGAAATCGATTTCAAAACCGTAACCGTTGACCCAATTATTAATTCATCGATCTAATGCTTAATTCATTAAATTAATTGAACCTAAACGCTCCTCGCATCATTTCAAAGTTATTCCAGTAGTTTAGTTCATCCATAATTCGCAAAACCATTCCGTTTAATCCTCCAAAGAACCGAATTCTAAAAAAAAACTAAGTCACCATCGAATCGTGTTGTTTTCCTGAAATTGATCAGCAATTTCATTCATCGCATTATAAGGAATAAATCTGCAACTTTAATTGGATTTAACAGCTTCTAAGTTCAACTTTGATTCCTAACCCTTCGAGTTCGTGTTCTTCATTATCTACGATCCAATTCGTTGCTAATCAAGTAAGTTATGCTATACAAAATACACCTTATCTTGTCTAGATCAAAAACCCTCAACCAATTTCTCATTTCATTGTTCCAATCCAAATCAATTTGTGATTTTGCATTCCTGGGTTTAGGTGAAGATTTGGGTTTTCATGGAAAATAGGTTAAAACATTTTGTTGTTGAAATTTGATCAATATAAAGATCCTGATTTGCTAGTTTATTGTTGATGTGTTGAACCAAAGGACCCAGGTTTGAAACCAAGGGCCTGCATATTTTTATTATTTTGTTTAAATCATGTTACCAATCATTTTTATCAAAAATCTTAAATCATAAATACTAATACTAAACCATTTATATTACAAAATACTAAAACCTTATAAACTATAGTAAAATCATTATTTTATATAACTTAGTTTTATAAAATTAATTATTATTAATACTTTTAATACTATAAAAATACTATAGAAATGTATTTTAAATATTTACAAAATGCATACAAAGTTTTATAAATAATAGGCTATGTAAATAAGACTTTTATATGGATTTTATATGCTTTAGAATAGTGTTAAAGTATTTCTAATAAATATAACATATTTTTGACATTATAAAATTTGTTGTTAAAAATATAATATTAAAGATTCTATAGTTAATCAAAAAAATAATTATTATTACAATTGTTATCGTTACGAATAAACGAGTTTATATATATATATATAGGGTTAGGATCCTTACAGAACCACTTCTTATTTACAGAACTACAGAACCACTGATTTACATACATGTATACACACATATATATATATATATATATATATATATATATATAGGATTAGGATCAAATGAAAAGACTCATATATTGCAAGAAGAAAAAGAAGAAACCTAAATCACTAAAAAACTTATCAATGGTTTAGTTTTTTTTAAATAAATTCACTTCCTACATACAAATGTATAATGTATAAACTAAAAAAAATCATTAAAATATTTTTTACGTATGTATTTTTAGCGTTTTAAATTTACCTACACATGTGTAAGTAACCTAACTTACACATGACTTTCACATGTGTAGGTTTAACATTTTATTCAATTTTATTTTTTGTATGTCAAAGTTAATGAATAAATATTGCATTTCTATCCTTTTTTTGTATGTTAAAAATGTTTTTGGTTGAAAAAATGAAGAATTTAGCTATTTCTTTCACTTCTCGCAATATTTGCTCTTCTCAAATGAACCATCCCCTATATATATATATATATATATATATATATATATATATATATATATATATATATATATATATATATATATATATATATATATATATATATATATATATATATATATATATATATATATATATATATACGTTTAATGAGAAACCTCCCAAATCCCAATTCAAAACCCTAGAATTCCAATTTTCTTTAGAATCCTATTGTTTCAATTCTATTTTTTTATGCAATATGTTTACTAAGTTAGGATTGTCATTTAATTATGTGATTATAATATTTGGATGATCATTGGTTCTATTTAGACTATTTACTATTTGTTTCGCGATCGAGTTCCAAGGTGAGTAAATTCACTTACATTTTGGGGCCGAAATATGTGTTCTATTACAATGCAACGTTTTCTAATTTTCTTTCAATTTTCAAAAGAGATCATACAAATGTGTTAGTCTTGCTGTAGCATGATGCAGTCTTATGTGGTAGGTTAAAGTAATATTATTACTAGGTAATCCCATGGTACAAGTTAGCGCTAATGGTTTGACAAACCCACCTACTTATACAACAACGATATGTGATTTAAACCCGGACATTCAATTACAATTACAATTAAAATTTCAATGTTACAAGTTGCTATGTTGCTATCCAATGTAACAAGTTGCTATGCCAGGTCCCTAAGTTGCAAAATAATTATTGATAACTAATATATCAAGACGGTTAAGTGACGGTTGCTTGAAGAGTTATCTTTATTTAATACATGAGTTGGTTCCTCATGATAAATGGTTGAAAGTTATATTACAATTACAATGTGTGTTCAATGGGTCGTGGTTTAGAATAGTATGAAATAGCTATACATGTAAGATTGCGCAACATATTTATGACGATCTCGAATTTCTATACTACTATTTATCAATTGTGTTTTACTCACTAGTTTAAAGCTAACTTTATTTTCACATATTTCAGGTGGTGTTCATGTTAGTTTGCTGCTTTTACCAACATCAGATTGCCTTGGACCTAGTAAAATAATGGGCTAAATGCATATTTCCCCCTCTAAAACACTTTAAATGTATATTTACCCAGCTAAAAAAATCAATTACATATTTCTCCCTATAACAACTTTAATTTGCAAATATACTCATTTTTAATAAGGTCATTTAGTTAACATTGGTTATATATGCAATTGATTTTTTAGTTGTGGAAATATGCAATTAGGGGGTGTTTATAGGGGTAAATATGCAATTGAATCTAAAATAATAAAGACAATTGCATTACTGTTTCGGTCTTATTATTTTTGTCGTTTCTATTTAAGACTCATGTTCCAAAACTTGTGTTATCACAATTATTAGAATTTAACAAATAATTACCATTTGCTTTGTTTACTATTAATATTCAATTTCTATGATAACCCGGTGGTTCCATCACCGGGTGAGGTGTCACAACATCGGTCGTATATGTGACCATATACACATATATTGCGACCATTAAAAAATGTTTGTTCGGAATTAAAATTGTTTAGCCATGACAATTTACATGTCTTTGGGCAATCAAATAATTAGTGTAACTAACTAATAAATGTCATATTTTTTCTATCAATAGCATTTTTTGTCACATTTTTCTATTAGCATTATTTTTTGTCAAAAT
The DNA here is from genome assembly GCA_030867185.1 of Tagetes erecta. Classification (NCBI taxonomy): domain Eukaryota; kingdom Viridiplantae; phylum Streptophyta; class Magnoliopsida; order Asterales; family Asteraceae; genus Tagetes; species Tagetes erecta. Next base: position 21,521,980 of record CM061496.1, read on the forward strand.
TTTCTATTAGCAGCATTTTATGTCACATTTTTCTAGGGATGAGCTTTTGCTACCGGGACCTGGTACTTAATATTATCAACATTCGGGATCGGTACTAGGCGGTACCGGTACTTTGGTAGGTTAGTACCTTATGGTACCGATTACCTTTTTTTCATTTATTTGAAATAATATGGGATGTTATGAATGCTGTGTATTAGATGTTTAATGTTAGAAATTGTTTTCTCTATAACTCTGAGTCATTTTGTATTGTTTTTGAGATTATCAACTTCTACATCGAATGCATTTGATATGATTTTTAATTAATTTATATAATCCTTCATCTTTTTTTCTTATTTTCAAGTATATTACATTTATCCATACAGTCATCCGTATATGGTTATAGAGTTAATTGCCAAAATGGTCCTTGAGCTTTGTATGGTTTTGCCAAATTTTACACTTTTTAGATTTTTTGGTTAAATGGTCCCTACTCCCCCAAACTTGTTGCATAAATAGCCTAAAAGCCTAACGTCGTTTATTTCTGCCGTTACATAACCCCACGTGCAAAAGCCTTTAGGGGCAATTTCGTCTTTTCAAGTTGGAATACTAAAATAATAATTTTTAATAAAAACCTCATCCAGCAACAACAGAAACAAGAACCAAAACCATTAACGGGATCACTTTTCCTATCAACTGGATAACTTTTTCTATCAAAACCTTATACCAATCATGTTCTCTAAAATAAATAAACCCAAAAATAAAAAAATAAACCATTCAATCGCCACCTCTAACACCGCCAAAAACAATTATCAACAATGGCTGTTGGAATCGGTATGCCCAAGAGACATATTAAAATTGATGTGGCTAGTACGTTATGACCCAAGTCGGGTCATACCCAATGACAAGCTAGACAAACACCGGGATATTTATTTTATGACATGATCTAAAATAAATATCAACACTTAGAATATTTAGAAATTGGGTTTCTAGATATTTGCACTTGTGTTAAAAATAAATTATATGGATGATTTATGTTATGAGAGAAAGAATCTTCTACAATGTTGTTTAAGTTGTTTAAATAACATTTAGGAGATATATTTTGCTACACCTTGTGTTAAATAAGTAAAGAGAAAGAATTTAAACAAAAAAAAATATATATGTTATTAGGGTGGGACCCACATGGGCCGCCCCCTTCCCATGTTTTCTCCTCTCTTTTGGTTTTGGTAATTACAAGGCATGCAAAAGGTTGAGTGTTTTAGACTCTAACACCCTTTGTCTTTAAAAGACATAACACTCTTTCATAACAAAGATACACACATTAGTGTAAGAACAAAAGGTTGTTCTTCTCCTCTTCTTTTCTTCTTCTAATTTTCGGCCAAGAAGAAAAAGCCAAGAAGGAAGGAAATTACAAGTGTTAAATCCTAGCAAAATGGTGTTTTGTTGGAGGCTTGAGGGTATACAAGCTTGAGGTCTTCTCATTTGAAGATTTTCATTCAAGAATATCATCTTCTTCATCATCAAAGGTAGTATTCTAACCACCCTATGGTTGTGTTTGATAGTATGTATTTCGTATATGGATCCGGACTTTGGGTTTTGCATGTTAAACGGGTTTTAATAATCAACATATTAACAAGATTTTAAACTAATAATCCGCTGCGTTTTTCTATAAATTGGTTTATATGAACTTTGATAATCTTGTTAAAACCCAACAATGGCATCAAGAGCCGCTTATACGAATACATGCTTCACTAGATCCAAAATTTTCGGGTTTCATGGTGTGTTTCACCATATGGCCGAAACTTTTAGGGCCTTGGTTCCCTTGGATTTTCAAGATAATAATTACATGCATATGATTATCTTGAAAGTTTAAAGTCATTAAAATGGTTAGTTACTTTGTTTGGACAAAACCCGAAATTTTCGGTTTTATATATTTTAGGCCGAAAATTTCAAGGGTTCAAAGGGAACCATTTTAAACTTATGTTATTACATATTTGGATATGCTTTTGAGTGTTTCATAACCTAGCCATAGACCTTGTGCATGTATGATTTTGTGTTGTGGTTTGAAATATGCAATATGGTTGTAATATTAGTTAATATTTTATTTGGGTTTGTAATTTATTTATTTATTTCATTGATTTGTAATAATAAATAGATTAGGTGTAATTCCATTACTAGAAAAATGTATTAGGACATGTTTTGTAATTGGAAGAACACATATGGACTTGATTTTGGCTTTGGCCTTAAAGGGGTTCATAGCCCAATATGGGATTCTAGCCCAATGACCCAAACCCAAGATTTGCAAGCCCAAAAGGGGCTGATTTGAAGGCCCAAAAGGAAGCCCAAATAAATGAAGAAACACAACACAAAAGATGGATACTTGAAGCATTCGGATGCGGGATCAAGTGGGAGTTCATCATTTCATGCCTTGTGTCATGTTGTCCCTTAAGAAAGACCTTTTGGCACACTTGTTTCGGTTAGCAAGTGTAGCTAAAATTAGTTGGCTATGGTTATGGACTCATATATGGTTGTTTATGCATGTTTGGTTGTTATGATATTGTTTGTTATGATATTAGGATATTGATAGCTAACAACTATAACCGACAAACTTGCATCATTTTGATTCCTTAGAAATCATTAAGTAATAAAATTAATTTTATCAAAAGGTTAATGATTTCATAATAAAATGGGTTTATTAAAAGGAATTTTGAAATTTGGTTTTCAACTAAGTACCATACATTTGAATGCATGCAAATGAAAGGTACACACTTTGTTTTCTCATCTAGAATTTAGAAAAGAACAAAAATCCCTTTTGAATTTTTTGGGGGAACAAGTTTAACACCATCCTTTTATACAACACTCGAATCATTTGGGAACTTGATGTGGGATAAAGGTCACCTAACCACATTGGAGAAAACTTGTGAGTTTGAGGTGGGTTTGCCATATTTATGGGATAAAGGTCACCTAACCATTTGTATGTGCAAATTCACACGTGTGTGTAAGTAGGACGACTTGATTTGGAAACCATGTGATTAGGGTCACCGAAGCATGGTGTTCAATGGTGTTGATGGGATTAAACATGCCAACTAAACTTATGAAGTTTAAATGATCCCATAAAACTAGAAGTTACAAAGGGTTGTAATCGTCAAACGTTGACTACCTTGTTAATTCAAATAATAGGATAAAGGTCACCTAACTACTATTTGAATGTGACGTTGGATTCTAGATTTTAATCATTAATTGTCCAAGAGACACAAAAGGGTATTAAAGATTAAAATGTATTAATGATATTGAAAATACTAAATGTGAACTTTGTTAAACTATGTTGATGGCCGCAATCAACAATCCACCTAATGCAATTATCCCACCCGTGCATAACCTATCACTAAGAACCATACATAGACAAGGATCGTCTCAATTACAAAATTTCATGGATTGGTATCGATGCTTGAGAATTGTTCTCAAGCAAGAAAAGAAATCCTACATTTTAGACGATCCTATTCCCGATGAACCTAGTATTGACGATGAAGATGCCTATAACGAATGGGTAAAAAGGCTTTACCGGTTCTCATGATCAATGACGATGGTAGCAGAAGAGGCATCACCCGGAACCTAAGGCAAAGGTTGCCAAAGGTAAGGGTCAAGTCAAGGGTAAGTTCAAGGGAAAGGCGAAAGCGCAACCACCCAAACCCAAGGAGAAGAAGCTAAAGGTTAACTCGGAAGATCCGTGCTTTGGTTGTGGTGAGATAGGACATTGGAAGAGGAATTGTCCAACCTATCTCAAGGAGTTGAAAGCTAAGAGGGATGCGGAGCAAACCTCGGCTACAACTTTCATGATCCACATTGATCTTAATATTATTTCTTCTAACACATGGGTATTGGATACCGGATGTGGAACTCACATTTGCAATTTGTTGCAGGGTTCAAAAGAAATAAGCTTTACAAGAAAGGAGATACAAGTCTCTACATGGGCAACGGAGCAAAAGTTGTAGTCAAAGCCCTAGGAGACTATGTTTTAAAACCTCCAAGTGTTTTGGAAGTAATTTTAAAAAAAATACTTTGTATGCTCCTAGTTTGACTAGGAACATTATCTCTGTTTCTCGTTTAAGACAATTTGGTTATGATTTTAAGTTTATTGACAATGGTATTTGTGTTTTCATGAATGATGTCTTTTATTTTAAAGCAATGCCGTCTAATGGCATTTATGAATTAGTTCATGACAACACGTCCTTTTATAACTTGTTGTACCAATCTAGCACCAAGAAACTCAAAGTGGATTTGAGTAAGACCTATCTTTGGCATTGTCGTCTTGGTCACATAAACAAGGGTCGCATTAATATACTTCAAAAGAATGGTCTTTTGAAAAACAAATGAAGGTGATTCATTTGACAAGTATGAATCTTGTTTACAAGGAAAGATGACAAAGGATCCCTTTAATGGAACTAACCAAAGGGCAAAAGACTTATTAGGTATCATACATTTGGATGTATATGGTCCTTTTAAGACAATGACAAGGAATGGTGAAAGATACTTCATTACCTTTATCGATGATTATAGTCGTTATGGGTATGTGTACTTGTTAAGACACAAAGATGAAGCTTTTGAAATGTTCAAAGTCTTCCAAGATGAAGTTCAAAATCAACTCAAAAGGACCATCAAAGTACTTCGTTCGGATAGAGGAGGTAAATACCTTAATGATACTTTTCAAGATCATCTTAGGAGTTGTGGAATAATCTCACAACTCACTCCACCTGGAACACCACAACATAATGGTGTGTCCGAAAGGAAGAATCGAACCTTATTGGATATGGTTCAATCTATGATGGCTAGAAGCACATTACCTCTATCATTTTGGGGTTTCGCATTGCTCTCTGCAGCCCATATTTTAAATATGGCCCGGACCAAGAAAGTGGACAAGACACCTTTTGAAATATGGAATGGAAGAGTTCCATCATTATCATATTTAAAGGTATGGGGTTGTGAGGCTTGTATCAAGAACAACACCCAAAACAAATTTGAAAGCCGATCCACTAAGTGTATCTTTGTAGGATATCCCAAAGACTCTATGGGATATTATTTCTACAACCCAACCGAGCAAAAGTGTTTATTGCTCTAAAGGCTGAGTTCTTGGAAACTAAGTTCCTTACAGAAGGAACTAGTAGAACGGTGGAACTTGATGAGGATCGAGATCCACAAGCCGATACACGTTTGGTTGAAACTAGCATTCAACAAGAGGTTGTTGAAAATGATCAAATGGATGATCAAGACACACATAACGTTCGTTGATCTGGTAGAAATAGTAATCCACCCGAAAGATATGGATTTTTCATGAATGGATGCTATGTGGTAGATTCAGATGAACCCACCACATATCGAGATGCAATGCCACAATCCGATTGTGACAAATGGCTTGAAGCCATGAACGTTGAGATGCAATCCATGCATGACAACCAAGTATGGGACTTGGTTGAACCACCGCTTAACTCCAAACCGGTTAGAAGTAAGTGGGTTTTCAAGAAGAAAACCGATATGCATGGAAACTTGGATACTTACAAAGCAAGGCTTGTAGCAAAAGGTTTCACTCAAACTCAAGGGGTTGATTATGATGAGACTTTCTCACCCGTGGCAATGCTAAAGTCGATTAGGATATTATTTGCCATAACCACATATTATGACTATGAGATTTGGCAAATGGATGTCAAAACCGCTTTCCTAAATGGACATCTTGAAGAAGATGTCTATATGATTCAGCCCGAAGGTTTTGCCAATCCACAATATCCTAATAAAGTATGCAAGTTAAAGAAATCAATCTATGGATTGAAACAAGCATCTAGAAGTTGGAATCACCGTTTTGATGAAGAGATTAAAACCTTTGAATTCATCGAGAACGCTGATGAGGCTTGTGTGTATAAGAAAGCTAGTGGGAGCATCATCACCGTTGTATGTCGATGACATACTACTATATGGAAATGACATTCCAACCATGCAAAGTGTTAAAACTTGGCTTGGAAGTCGTTTTTCAATCAAAGATCTTTGTAAAGCCGCCTATATTTTGGGAATAAAGATCTATAGGGATAGATCAAGGCGATTGATAGGTTTAAATCAAAGTGCATACATTGATAAGATCTTGAAAAGGTTCAAGATGGAAAACTCTAAGAAAGGTTTGGTACCTATTCCAAGAGGAACAATATTGAGTGCATCTCAATGTCCAAGCTCAAAGGATGAGCAAGAGAAAATGAAAGGAATCCCATACGCATCTGCTATAGGATCCTCATGTATGCAATGATATGCACCAGACCGGACGTGTCATGCGTTTTGAGCATGACAAATAGATACCAACAAAATCCGGGTAGTAGCCATTGGATGGCGGTTAAAAGTATATTGAAATATCTTAGAAGGACTAAAGATGTGTTTCTAATATACGGTTCTTGTGAGGAAGAACTCGTTGTAAAAGGTTACACGGATGCGAGTTTCCAAACTGATCGAGATGATTCTCGATCACAATCGGGATACATTTTCATTATGAATGGTGGGGCAGTCTCTTGGAAGAGCTCAAAACAAGATGTGGTGGCCTTATCCACCATAAAATCGGAATACATAGCCGCCTCATTGCCGACCTAGGGGTGGTCCGTACCATTCAGGACCCCCTAGAGATCTTTTGTGATAACGAGGGTGCGATTGCTCAAATCAAGGAACCTCGTACACATCAAAAGACAAGGCATATTGAGCGGAGATTCAACTACATAAGGGATGAAGTTGAAAAGGGAAAAATATGTATCCGCAAAGTTCACACTGATCAAAATATTGCGGATCCACTCACGAAGCTCCTCGAAAGGCCAAAACATGAGACTCATGCTTGTGCCTTAGGACTTCGATATTCTAGTGATTGGATTTGATCTATTTTGTATTTGGATATCGGAACAATTGTTATTATGACTCATTCATATGATTATGGTTTATGATTATGACATTTGAGTTGTGTTCCCTTTAGCATGTTTAAATCCATGAATAAGTTAATTATTCTAAATGTCCGTAGTCGATTGTATTTGTGGGAACAAATATGAAAGTAAGACTATTATGAACTTGGATTGGTGGATATTCATAAGGCATGAATATAGATCACACTACTAGAAAACAAGGCTAATGCAACTTTTTAAATGCAACCTTTTTTAAATGAGTTGCATTTGAATCTAATGCAACTTCGTTGAATATAAAGGTTGCATTAAAATACCTAATGCAACTTTTTTTTATAAAAAGTTGCAAAAACAAATTGAATTTGCAACCTTTTTATTTAAAGGTTGCAACTTATAGTAAATATTGCAACCATTTTATTAAAAGGTTACAAATTTTCTTGAAACTTGCAACTTTTTTTAATAAAGGTCGCATTATGAATACTTAAATGCAACTTTTATATTTAAAAGGTTGCACTATTAGCAAAAAGTTAAACGCAAGTGGAACCATGTCCTAACATTAATTAAATATACCACAAAAAACTTTTATTTAGTGATACACACTTAGAGTATGTAATATCAAGAAGCTAAACCTAAATTCCTATTATAGAAATGAGAAAATGACCCGAAAAATAGATGATAAACATATATATCGTTTAAACTTACTATATATATTAAAATTCCTGGATCCGCAATATATATATATATATTGTACTATACGTACACTTACATTATCAATAAAACAATGTTGTAAAAAGAAAAAAAAAAGGTTAGTCAAAACCACAAAGCTACGTTATAATAATACGGGGACTTGGTTTTAACCAAGCACTTAAACGCTTAGTTTCAAAGAGATGCAACACAGCAATAAAAAAATTTCTAAACATGTTGTGTATCAAAATTTTCATTTCATTAATTTTGCTAGTTAAGTAAAAAAATAAAACCGTTGCTGACAAGAATCGAACCCAGGTTTTCTATGCCAAACAAATTACACTTAACCAATGGACTAAGGAGCTATTGTTGGTTTTTATTCTACTTATCTATTTAAATACTAAAATCACTTCTTTGAATCTAATTAAAAGAAAATGTCAATGCATAGAATTATCCTAAAAAATCAAACGCCTGATGATCGAAGATCAATAACAACAGCGCCTAAATCAACCTGGTGATCGATCAAAATAACTTGTGTTTTCTACAGAATTGTTCGTCCAAACAGCCTGGTGATCGATCAAAAACGACATGATATTTGATATTGTTCAACAACAACCAACAAACTTGTGTTTTCTAAAGAATTGTTCATCGAAATACCTTGATATTGATCATCAGCGAGCGACCAAACAACTTGGGTTCTGAAATTAAACTAAGGTTAGTTTTCAGTTGTTATAGTGTGTTATGATGTACAATTGAAGCTTGAATCTTTCATATTACATTTGATTATAAGTGATTTAGTTTCAAAATCAAATAACCTACAGAGCATGGGGTATTTAGGAATGATTAGTTTCTCACAACATGTTATAATCTGAGACATGGGACTGGTATGCATTAATACAATCTAAAATAAGAAGATGATTACTAAGTAATAGGATCTAAAAGTCTTATATGTTTTGAGATTTGGTTTCTTGTTTAAATTGCAGCTTTGATTATTAGTTTTGAGGTTTAGGTTCATTCCCTACCGTAGGTAAAAGCTAATTTGTCCTAAATATGATTTGAAATGGCTTAGATGGTGAGATGGGTCAAATGGTTTAAGTCTAGCATGTTGAAAGTCATCTAAAATGTTATCTTTTCATGCAATTTTGGTTTTTTGTAAGTAAGAGCAGTTTGACAAAAAAGGTCCGAAAGTTGTTTCAAGTTCACTCGAAGAAAAATAAAATTGGGGGGGGGGGTACAGTTACAGTCATGGCCTATCACAAAACCTACAAATTTGCATCATTTTTTGAAATGCACATAGCTTGAACCCAATTCTATAAATCATATTGATACTTTGAAAAAAAAATTGGTTTAACTTGTATATGTTTCGACCCTTTAGGTGATTGACCAGACCCTACTGTTTTCCGTAGCTTAACTTCTAAGACTTGCATTTTGCAGCGTACGAAAGAACTTCAGCAAAGTAGTGAAATTATAAAGGAGTTGACAAGGATCAAAAGACGTTTAAGAGTGTTATAGCTTGTCTAATAAAAGTTTCATTAGCCGAGGAAGCTACTAAGGTAGAATTTAGATTATTGTTGTTTTTGTAATCTTAATTAGCATTTTAACATAAGGAAGCATTGACATCATCTATATTATTGAAATTATGAACACCACAAAATTAAATAATTAGTTTACCTTAACAGGTTAATTTGAAGTTATGGTTATGTTTTATATTACCATTATTATTAAAAAAATTACTAGGAAGTTTGATTTATGCCTTCTAAATCACGTCCATTCCAATCGTTGCTATTAACTTTCAGAAACGTGAGACATGGGGAATGCTAGAGATTGGATGTATTTACCTAGACGCGTACCCGAATTTGAAGCCGGGGTTATTGAATTCCTTAATTCTTCATTTGCTAAGGCGGCAAAAGGAACTCAAATATGTTGTCCATGTAAATTGTGTAAAAACCGTTACTGGTATCGAAGAGATGAAGTATTTGATCAATTAAAAGGACACGGATTTGTTGATGACTACTATGTGTGGGTTTTTCATGGAGAAAACCCCGTACAAACAAGATTTAATACCGGCATAAATGATAATGAAGATGGTATGCATGACAATTTCCATGAACTATTGCATGATAGGTTTACAGATACTCTAGAGGAACCTAGTATAGTTGAAGGAGGTTTAAAAGAAGATGCCAATAAGTTCTATAAATTGGTAGAAGATGGACAGCAAGAGTTGTTCCCTGGGTGTAAAAGTTTTTCAAAGTTATCTTTTATTGTCAGACTTCTTCTCTATAAGACCCTTCATGGACTTAGTAATGTGGCATTTGATGATCTTCTAACACTTTTACACGAGATGATTCCAGAAGCAAAACTTCCAACTAGTTTTACTCAAGCTAGAAAAATCACAAGGGATTTAGGGCTTAGTTATAAGAAGATTCCTGCATGTCCAAATGATTGTATGCTTTATTGGAAAGGGTATGAAAATTCTGAAGTGTGCCATATTTGTCATACTTCTAAGTGGAAACAAGTGAACGAGAAGCAACAAAACAAGGATAATAATCAACATTCTACAAAATCTTCAAAAATTCCTGCTAAAGTGGTATGGCATTTTCCTTTAAAACCTAGGCTACAAAGACTTTTCATGTGTTCAGAAACAGCTAAACATATGACGTGGCATGATGTAGGACGTCCAAAAGATGGAAATTTGAGACATCCTGCAGATGGGCAAAGCTGGAAGGAATTTGATTGTTTGTATCCTCAATTTGCAAAAGAAACTCGAAATGTGAGGTTAGGTCTATCAAGTGATGGATTTAATCCATTTGGAACAATGAGCATTGCTCATAGCACTTGGCCTGTAGTGTTGGTTAACTACAATATGCCTCCATGGATGTCATTAAAACCGGAATACTTTATGTTGTCTTTGTTAATTCCTGGACCTGAATCTCCAGGTAATAACATAGATGTTTATTTACAACCTTTGGTTGAGGAGCTTAAAGAATTGTGGATGGAAGGGTTGGAGACATATGACAAATCTAAAGATGAGACGTTTAAAATGCATGCAGCCTTAATGTGGACAATTAGTGATTTTCCAGGTTACTCAATGTTGTCGGGTTGGAAAACAAAGGGAAATTTTGCATGTCCATGTTGTAATCATGAGACTAGCTCGCTTTACTTGAAGCATAGTAAGAAAACATGCTATATGGATCACCGTAGATTTCTAGATGCTCAACATCCATGGCGACGTAACAAGAGTGCTTTCAATGGAAAGATTGAGAAGAGGCTCTCTCCAAAACCTATATCAGGTGTTGAAGCTTTGAGTGAGTTGTATAACTTCAAAAATATTTTTGGAAAGACACAAAAGAAGAAAAATGATAGCACTTGTCCCTGGAAGAAAAGGTCAATATTTTTTGACTTACCGTACTGGCAATTCAATAAGTGTCGTCATAATCTTGATGTTATGCACATTGAAAAAAATATATGTGATAATGTGATAGGGACCTTGTTAGATATTAGTGGAAAGTCAAAAGATCACCCTAAAGCTCGACTTGACATATTCGAACTTGGTATCAAAGAAAGCCTTCAACCCGTACTTTCTGCTGACGGTAAGCATATTACCATCCCGAACGCATGTTTTTCAATGACTTCAAAGGAGAAAGTTAATTTTTGTCGTGTTTTGAAGGAAACAAAATTACCTTACGGGTTTGGGTCTAATATAGCACGTTGTGTGCATTCTTCGGAAAAGAAGTTTTCAGGTTATAAGAGTCACGATGCTCACATCTTTTTGCATTACTTGCTTCAAGTTGCTGTTAGAAAATCATTACCAAAGCATGTTGCTATCCCTTTGATGAGGTTGGGTGTATTTTTTCGGAGCTTGTGCAGCAAGGTAATTAAGCCTGAAGACCTTGACAGATTAGAAGTAGAAATTACACAAACATTATGTGAATTTGAGAAAATATTCTTGCCAACCTTTTTTGATATAATGGTGCATTTACCTATCCACTTAGTAAACGAGATTAGGCTTGGGGGACCCGTTCAATATAGATGGATGTTTTTTATGGAGAGATACTTGTGCAAGTTGAAGTCATATGTACGGAACAAGAACCGACCAGAGGGATCCATAGCAGAAGGCTATTTGATTGAAGAATGTTTGACTTTTTGCTCACGTTACATGCATGGAGTAAATGCAAACCTTAATAAGGATGCAAAAGATAATGATGATTTGGAAGGAGAAAACAAACTAGATGAACGAGTATTCGTGAATGGTGGACATCCTTTGGGAGGGAAAAAACGAAGACAAGGCGCGGTTTTCACTTTAGATGTTCCTTTAATGGAACAAGCGCATCGATATGCCTTATTCAATTCGGATTGTGAAGAAGTTAATGATTATATCCGGTAAGTAACAAATTCATAGTATTTTTTCCTTCAAATTATATGTTAGTATTAGTTATTTCATTTTTATGACATGTGTGTGTAAATGGTGTTGTAGTGAGCATGAAGCCTATCTTGAACATCAACCTCGACAAACTCGATGGGAACAAGCACAAAACCATAGCCACGAGTTCTCCAATTGGTTTAAAGACAAAGTAATAAACAATAATGTTCCAGATCATATTTTTTGGCTTGCCAAGGGACCCAGTCTTACATCCAAGAGATACTATGGGTATTATGCGAATGGATATAAGTTTCATACTAAAACAAGAGATGTTAAACGTAAAACTCAAAATAGCGGTGTTTTAGTTACAGCTTTAACTTCTAGCTTTGCAAGTTCGCGGGACAAAAATCCATCCGTTGGGAGTGTTGACTATTATGGCAGAATTTTGGACATATTTGAACTTGACTATTGGTCAAAGTTTAGAGTTGTTTTATTTCATTGTGAGTGGTACCAAGTTGAGAAAGATGATTTTGGCTTAACATGCGTTAATATGAAGAAGTCGTGCTCTTCAAATGATCCGTTTGTCATGCCTTCCTAAGTGAAACAGGTGTTCTATGTACCAGACCCTGTAGTAGATGGTTTGCATTATGTTGTCAAAACAATTCCAAGGGATATATATGACTTCGATGAAGAAAATAATGAAACAGATGGTGAATTCTATTGGTGTGAGCCTGATGAAGATAGGTTGGGTTCTAGTGCACAAGCTAGTGAGCAAGAGACTCGTTTATCAAGAGAAGATATCCCTCCTCTTGTGGTTGATGCAAGTACAAAATTAGATGCTACGAATGTATTTGACAGTGAGAATGGTGATGATTCTGATAACGATGATACAATATGGGATTGGATGCACGCGGATGAAGATGATGATAACGGAGTTATTAAGGTACCAAAAATATGTTTCTGGTTCATTTTTTTGCAAGCTCAAAATGTTGTTACAGACTTGTTTGAATTTTTTCTCTCGTTGATGTTTCTATTTCTGTGGATTGATTTTTGCTCTCAAATATTCCAGTGACCAAGCAATACTCAACGTACAAAGATCTAGCCTTGTGTTGATCAGGTCAGTTTTGCAAGGGTTGATCATGTTGGCTTTTCTTTCTATGATTCAAGTGAGTTTATAATATTATAAGATGAGAAGCGGTTATTTGAATCTTAAATGTATGGAAATACTGACATGTTGGAACTTTAAGGTAAAAAAGAGCTGATGTATTTATGAAAAAAACCAAACATTGGTGATATATTTTATGATGGAAGAGTAGATCATGTTTGTTTTTAGTTCTATGATTCATCTTTAAGAACAAATTTGACTTCAAAAGTCAAACAATACTACATAGATGTTAATCGCTAGCCAAACTAGCCAACTAGTGTTTTGAAGATTTTATAAATGGTTGTCTAATGTTTCCAATGACTTTTAAAAGTCAAGGCGGTTATGACCTAGTCATACCAACCAGCTAGTGTTTTGAAGATGTTCCAAATGGTTGTCTAATGTTTTAATTGACCTTGAAAAGTCAAGGATGTTGATAAATTAGTATATGTATTGATATTTTCTACTTGAGCCTTTCAAATTTCTAAATAAATTACAACATGTATATTAAAAAATATTGTTGTACTGCTCACGTTTATCTCGATGAACTTCTCATGAATTCCTATTTACTTGATGCTTCTTTGCAGTGTCCTAATTGAAAGGGAATGCTTCAAGAAGCTAACATTGGAATTGGAATTAGTGGTGTTGAAGGAAAGCAGCTAGCTAATTAACCAAACTTTTAAATATGTTGCATTATTTTTTTCGGATGGTGTGTTTAGGTTGTTTTGACCCGATTATATTAAAAGTTGATTATTAAAGCTTCGGATGGTCTATTTAGGTAGTTTTGACCCATTTATATTGAAATTGCATTAATATATCTTCGGAATGTGTGTTTGGGAGGTTTTGACCCTTTTTAACTAAAAGATAGAGTATTATAACTACCTTAATCATGTTTAGGTGGCTTTGACCCGATTGAACTAATTTTGTATTAATATAACTTCATAAAGCATGTTGTTGCACACGTATCCTGCAGAATGTACGTGTGACTGTTTTACATGCTGCTGTGATTTTGATCATATGATTATGCATACAGACATCTTGATCTGCACACTTTTCATATCAGATCAGATGCTACAAAGATGCCACAGTTCATTATCTGCTTACTGTTTTCATTAGCTGCACTGCTGTTGTATTTATCATAATCGGCTGCTGCAATTCTGTTGTTTATGTCATCCAACTACTAATATAATAACACTTGATTAGCAGCAACTTTAATTAAATTTCATCTGTACATCTTTGTGAAGTGAGGATAACTCTACACACTATAACACATGCTGCTGCTGTAAATCATAAGGTGCAGCAGTTGGGATCATGATCAGATCTGCACAAACCTAATCACAGCTGCTGGTAGTTAATATGATCTGCATCAAATCATATGTTGCTAAATATCTGCTGCTGCAATCTTCACACATGCTGGCTGCATCTTATCATCTTTGATTTGTTTTGCTGTTGTGCTTAACACATCATGCTACTGAAATTTTGTTATCATTGTTCTGAACGATCCACAGTTATGATCTGAATGTTCATCATACACATGTTGTTGCATCATTTTTCAATTTAGCACTAACATGTTAATGACCTGCTGCTTATGTTCATCATAATCTGAATGTATGCTTGGGAGGTTTTGACCCGTTTTAACTAAAAGATAGAGTATTATAACTAGATTAATCATGTTTGGGTGGCTTTGACCCGTTTGAACTAAAAATGGAGCATTATAACTACATTAAGCATGTTTAGGTCGTTTTGACCCTTTTGAACTAAATTTGTGTTAATATAACTTAATAAAGTAATTTAAGGTAGTTTAACCCATTTTAATTCATTCTCGACTAATATAACTTCTTAAAACATGTTTCGTTCGTCGTTTCAACCTCTTTGAATTAAAACGATACATACTTAACATGTGTGTGGGTCGTTTTGCCCCGTTTGAATTAAAAATGGAGCATTATAAGTACATTAAACATGTTTAGGTTGTTTTGACCCATTTCAACTTAAGTTGGAGTATTATAACTCCATTAAGTTTGTTCGGGTGGTTTTGACCCGTTTTCAACTAAAATTGGGGTAATATAACTACATTAAGCATGTTTGGGTTGTTTTGACCCATTTGAACTGAACTTGTGTTGGTATAACTTAATAAAGTATTTTAAGGTGGTTTAACCAAATTGAATTCATTCTCGACTAATATAACTTCTTAAAACATGTTTCGTTCGTCGTTTCAACCTCTTTGAATTAAAACGATACATACTTAACATGTGTGTGGTCGTTTTGACCCGTTTGAACTAAATTTGTGTTAAAATAACTTAATAAAGTATTTTAAGGTAGTTTAACCCATTTGAATTCATTGTCGCCTAATATAACTTCTTAAAACATGTTTCGTTCGTCATTTCAACCTCTTTGAATTAAAATGACACATACTTAACATGTGTGTGGTCGTTTTGACCCGTTTGAACTAAATTTGTGTTAATATATAACTTAATAAAATATTTTAAGGTAGTTTAACCCATTTGAATTCATTCTCGACTAATATAACTTCTTAAAACATTTTTCGTTCGTCATTTCCACCTCTTTGAATTAAAACGATACATATCTAACATGTGTGTGATCGTTTTGACCCGTTTGAGCTAAAAATGGGGCATTATAACTACATTAAGCATGTTAGGTCGTTTTGCCCCGTTTGAACTAAAAATGGAGCATTATAAGTACATTAAGCATGTTTGGGTTGTTTTGACCCATTTGAACTTAAATTGGAGTATTATAACTCCATTAAGTTTGTTCGGGTGGTTTTGACCCGTTTTTAACTAAAATTGTGGTAATATAACTACAATAAGCATGTTTGGGTTGTTTTGACCCATTTGAACTGAACTTGTGTTAGTATAACTTAATAAAGTATTTTAAGGTAGTTTAACCCATTTGAATTCATTCTTGACTAATATAACTTCTTAAAACATGTTTCGTTCGTTGTTTCAACCTCTTTGAATTAAAACGATACATACTTAACATGTGTGTGGGTCGTTTTGACCCGTTTGAACTAAAAATGAAGCATTATAACTACATTAAGCATGTTTGGGTCGTTTTGACCCGTTTGAACTGAATTTGTGTTAGTATAACTTAATAAAGTATTTTAAGGTAGTTTAACCCATTTGAATTCATTCTCGACTAATATGACTTCTTAAAACATGTTTCGTTCATCGTTTCAACCTCTTTGAATTAAAACGATACATACTTAACATGTGTGTGGTCCTTTTGACCCGTTTGAACTAAAAATGGAGCATTATTACTACATTAAGCATGTTTGGATTGTGTTAGACCATTTGAACTAAAATTGGGGTATTATAACTCCATTAAGTTTGTTTGGGTAGTTTTGACCCGTTTTCAACTAAAATTGGGGTAATATAACTACATTAAGCATGTTTGGGTTGTTTTGACCCATTTGAACTAAATTTGTGTTAATATAACTTAATAAAGTATTTTTAGGTAGTTTAACCTATATGAATTCATTCTCGACTAATATATGTAACTTGTTAAAATATGTTTCTTTCAACCTATTCGAATTAAAACAATACATACTTAACATGTGTATAGGTCGTTTTGACACGTTTGAACTAAAAATGGGGGCATTATAACTACATTAAGCATGTTTGGGTCGTTTTGACCCGTTTGAACTTAACATGGAGCATTATAAGTACATTAAGCATGTTTTGGTTGTTTTGACCCATTTGATTTCATTATCGACTAATATAACTTCTTAAAACAAGTTTTTTTTCCGTTTCACCCCCTTTTAATTAAAATTGGATTACGATACATACTTAACATGTGTATGGGTCTTTTTGACCCGGTTGAACAAAATGTAGTATTATAACTACATTAAGCATGTTTGTGTCGTTTTGACCAATTTGAACTAAAAGTGAGGTATTGCTACTACAATAAGTTTGTTTGGATGGTTTTCACCCGTTTTTAACTAAAGTTGGGGTATTATAACTCCATTAAATTTGTTTGGGTCGTTTTTTATTTTAACTCATTTTTAAGCAAAATTGAGGTACTAGTATCTTACTTGACGTCTTGACTAAAATTAATACACCATTATTTGCCCTAAAACAAAAATTATAATTTGTTATGTTGTACACTTAAAAAACTTTTTATTTGTTTAATACCTATACAAGTTTAAAAGAATTAGATAAATATAAAAATTTTAATTTATATATTTTTTTTGTTATTAAACAACCCTAGTTGATGTAAGTTCTCTAAACATTATTTTTTTAACATTCTTGCTCTATATATTTATCAAATAATTTTATTCCAAAACTGCTAAACATGCTTATTACCCGCCTAATGATTCAGTTATCTCCAAAACCCCATTTCAAAACTGCTAAACTGCTACAATCTTCGATCTTCAATATCTAAACTCTGCACTTTGCCTGAAATTGTTCGACTCCACAGCTGCTATATTCACTCTTCAGTCCACCGGTATGTGTTCTTCACCATGGTTTAGTTTTCTTTGTTCAAAAACTATCATCGACGTAATCTTAACTCTATTCTTTATCATTTTTAAGTTTTGATTTCTTTTAATTTGCTTAACCCTAATTTCATAAGTAAACTGTAACCCCTATGTGTTGTTCTTGATCTTGTTTGAACCGTTCACATCTACTTGTTGGTCTCGTAATTATATATTAAGAGCATAAGGATGATCAACTGTATTGAAAAGAACAATGCTATCTCAATCTTAGACAACGGTTTACCAATAGAAGTTCAATTTTCATGTGTCAAAACTGAATTTATGATGTGAATGGTTTAACTGAATTTACAAAGCAAATGGAATAATCATATCGAACTGATATTGTTATGATTTCGAAAATTGCTTGTGCATATGGATTAATTGTCAAAATTGAATTTTTGAAATGAATTTCTGATCTGAATGGTTTAATTGAAGATACTAGTATATAGATTATGTTTGTTACTCTGTTTAATTAGATACTCTTTCAATGTGTGAGTGATTCAAGCATATTGATCTTGATGGATCTGGTGGTTGTTTATGTATGATTAAGCTAGTGTTTGTTGTGATAGCCATATTCTAATCTCTTTCATATTGATCTTTAGCTAGTTTTTGATTACTTTCATACGAAGTTTGATGAGAAATGAAGAATTTTGTGAACGATCTTAACTTTTTGAAGCTACAATATACAAATTTGGGCAATTTTAAGTGTCTAATCTAAACTAGTATTATACTGGTCTCGCGCGTGCGCGAGACATGGTTGTTAACATCGTTTAAGAGTTTCATGCCTCGTGAGTTTAGTTGATGCCTTTTGCTAACCGTAAGCTTATTACATATTGATACAAAGGAAACCGAAGTAAATCAATTGCACTTACATGTGTGCAACTACAATAGTTAGGTCGATAAATAACATATACAAAGATTGAACGTTTTAGAAACACACAACATGAACCAAAAATTCATATATTAAAGATAATTTTGTATCACATAAGAAACCCTTAAAGCTTTCAAGGTTCAGAGTTAGTGATTCACAACCTGAAATTAATGAATCAAACTATCATGGCTGAAAGAAAAAAAAGGTTGCAGCTATGATGTTGAAAGCTTATAAATCTGCCATGCCAAGGTTTGATCCACAACCCGAAATTAGAATGAGATTTTACTCGGATTGATACACTCATCATAGTCCCTTGTCTAAAAACCAATTGCAGATACACTACTATTTACAGCATAAGACAGCTCATAAAACAAACATTCATACAACATCAACATCCCCAACACCAATCATTTACAAAAAAAATAAAATTTATAGGCTTATGAAGCCATGGCAGCAACAAATGTTTCACAAATTACTTTATTACCATTTGCATACAACCATTTTCATAATAGCAAAGCGATTCAACATGTGAAAGAATGATATGTAGCATCCAAAGGCTCAGAAATAGAAACTATTGATATTTGTTTCTACAAATGTTCAGATATATATTATGTAGAACATACATTTGACATAAAATGCATTTTGAACTATTGTTGTATTTCATATTCAACATTTACTAATATACTCGATGCATCCCTACAAATATGAAATTTGCTAAAAAAAGATAGTGACCAACAATAAAACAGTCACCGTAGATTTGCTCAGTTGCTTGTGTTAGTAACCTGAGCAACGCAGTTTCAGTTGGTAGTGTTTTGTAACCAGAGGCGGTGTCTGCTTCAATGTTTCAGTTATCTTTTGGTGACAAAAAAGCATCAAGATTACCTACTTGTTGATCTAATATACTTCAACTTTACAAAAACTTATATAGCTAATGCTTGTTGATGTGATTCTGATTTCTACAAACTGTAAGAGCAATCCTGCAAATAAATAAGAACTACAGTTTTTTTTTATATACGAACTGCATTTTTTTACTGCAGTTTCTTATGTATAAAGACTGCATTTCTTAACTACAATCTATTTTTACACTATTTTGCAGTTTTTTTATATATGTAGTGCAGTGTATTTAAATTAATGGACTGTTGTGCTTTTATATATAGGCTGCAATTCTTTTTATAAGTATGTAGTGCATTGTTTTTATACAAAATGGATTGCAGTTTAATGTGTTGTATACCCATTATACCGAGTTTTACTCCAGATCATCGCAGATGATAAATTTGATATATATCATTTTTTTTCTACTGTAATGTCACATTGATTATAGAATACGCTCATATATGCTTAACATTTTCTTTTATATATATTGGCTGCATTTTTTCTATTCTGTATATACAGTGTTACGTTGAAAACACCCTCATGATAGCAACAAATTGTTATAAACCGTTTTAGAAATCATAGCAACTCATGGACCTAGTGTAATTCATTTCCAATTGTTCATATAGTTATTGATATTAGTAATTGAACATGAATGTCTAATTTTGTGAAACTGGATATTGAGTAGGTATAATGGCAAATAGAAGTAAGCAAAATCAAAGCAAACAAACACAAGTCAATCAATATGAGATAAATAGACTATTAAGGGTTCAAGAAAACAAAAGGAGAATGCATGATTTGGGCTTGAAAAAGATTTCAAATTCTTTGACAAGTTTGGTTGAAACTCAAAACTTCAAGAAAAAAAAAGTGAAACCAACACTCAATAATGCAAGAGATGTCGACTATGTTCCTGATATTGGTGACGAAAGTGAGGAAGATTACACAGAAGTTGATACAAGTGTTCAAGTATCCAAAAAGGTAATTAGATTATGAAGTTTTAATATATTATATTTTACAATAGTTGTTTTCTAATGAAGATAAAATTTTTTGTATAGCAACCTCGTCCAACATTTATTGCACCACTGTCCATCAATAAGATTGCTAATCTAACAAAGCAGAATCGAGTGATCGCCCCAAAGGTTTCCCGAGAGTTTCAATTAGATTCAAATGCAAAAAAGAAGAACCAATGTAGAGCAACCACTACTATGGGTGAAATAATCTTAAAAAAGCAAACAGGTGTATTGAAAAAAAATGCAGCAATACCTAATTGTACTAAACGTGGGTCAAAGAAACAATTGTGTCTGGTTGATGAGTTTGATGATGAGGATGAAGGGATATTTCAAGGTATTGTTTAGTTGATTATAAATACTATTTGGCTCAAAACTACCTTTCATATTAATTTACACTGTTATGCTTTTAGATGATGATGGATTTGATATGGAACTAGATGGTTTGGAAAGCAGTGATAGTGAATGGGATATTATGAGAAAGGAAGGTATGCGTGCTTAGTGATCCACCTATATTTGTTTGTTGTTTCTATTTTTTGATAATGCTACTTATCGATGGTATTATTATAATTCAAATGAAAAGATGGTGTTGATCAAGAAGAAGACTATGAAGACATGGAAGATACAACAATGGCAAATAATGAAAATGAGACACAAATGGCTAATAGCAACGAAGAAATGGAAAATGAAGGCGATGTGCAATTACAAAGCTTTGGTTTAGAACAAGTTCCCATATTACAAAAAGCCATAGGTTTGATTTAACTAATTGTACCAAATTTTTGGCTTGTTATTGATTAATTATATATATTTATATGTGTCTGTATTTTAATGTATATTGAAATTCAGAAACTTCAAAAACCAAAAAAAGAGGTCCAACAATGTTGCATGCTCTGCACACGCGGAAAGTTAACGAGCGTGAGGTCATTATATGTAATGAATTTGGACAACCAGTTGGACCAGAGGAGAAAGGTGTGGTCGGAAAATTCTCTAGATTTTTGGGTACATTAGCTCGTAATCATAGCTATGCACCATTGATCTATAGTACATGGCATAAGGTGCCACATAAAAATAAGTTATGGGAGTATGTGTTGGTAAGGTTTCAGTACTTTCATTTCTTTTATTGTTAAGTTTTCATTTTCTAACAAAAACTTTTTTCAAAGGAAAAATACGATGTGCCCGAAGCTGCTAAAAAATGGGTTTTAAAGACTATCGGACATGCATACAAGGTGCACAAAAGTCGGTTTAAGAGTAAACACTTCTATCAATTTAAGGACAACAAAACAAGATGGAAGAACCGGCCACAAAACATTCCAGAAGGTGACTTCTCTCAGTTGTTGAGGTTATGGAATAATAAAGATGTGGAGGTAATTTTATAGACATGATATCTCTATTAATAGTATTTTCCATTCAGAGTTGTCTTTAGCTTATCTATTTATTTTTATGTGTAATCAGAAACGTTGTTTGCAAGCTAAGAAAATACGTATGACACAAAAAAATATGCACACTGCTGGTCCAAAAAGCTTTGCTAGGATTCGTGACAAGCTGGTAAGATGTCTTTCTTTTGCTATGTGTTTTTTTACTCTTCACGATGTTTATTTTTTATGAGTTAGTTATACAGTTGTTCATTGTGATTTCATCTAAACTCTGCATTGTGTGTTTGATTTTCATGAATAAGTCAACGGGTCAGATAAAAAGTGTTGAAGTGTTGCAAAGCACTGTAAATTTGTTGTTCAAAATGTATAAGTTGATGTGTATTTACATATGATCATCATTGATATTCTTTTGAGCTGCTGCTATAGTTATTATGTGCTTTCTGTCTTGCAAGTGTTGTTTAACGATGTTGCTGGTCTGCATCATTAATCTACAGCTGATTCATTATTTTATTTAGTTATATTAACTTCATATATCTCTCCTTGCTGCTTATGCTGTTTGCACACGATGATCATGATCTACTGCTTCATTAATAGTTGTTGCTGCACATATAATCATTATCATATGTGCTGCTATCATGTATGCACCTTTCAATTATCCTTATGATTCATTGTAGATCTGTATAACTCATTCACAATAAGTTTCTTTATTAATCTTCATTGATATTCTTTTGAGCAGCTGCTATAGTTGTTATGTGCTTTCTGTCTTGCAACTGTTGTTTCACGATGTTGCTTATTTGCATCATTAATCTACAACTGATTCATTTCTTAATTCATTCACAATAAGTTGCTTCATTAATCTCCGTTGATATTCTTTTGAGCTGCTGCTATAGTTGTTTTGTGCTTTCTGTCGTGCAACTGTTGTTTCACAATGTTGCTGATTCATTAATCTACATATGATCATTGATATTCTTTTGAGTTGCTGCTATATTGTAGTTGTTTTGTGCTTTTTGTCTTGCAATTATTGTTTCACGATGTTGCTGATCTGCATCATTAATCTACAGCTGATTCATTTCTTTTATTTAGTTTCATCCACACATCTCATAGATCATGACTTGATATTATGATGACAATGACTATAATCTTGTGTAACATATGTAAACATCTCTTGATCATCATCATATATTCATTTCTGTTAAGTTGATAATCTTATAATAAAACCAACAATTGGATTATGATACATACTTAACGTGTGTTTGGGTCATTCTGACCCGTTGGAACTAAAATTAGAGTTTTATAAGTTCATAAAGCATGCTTGGGTTGTTTTAACCCCTTGAACTAAAATTGGAGTAATACAATTATATTAAGCATGTTTGGTTGATTTTGACCCGTTTGAACTAAAAATGTAGTATTATAACCACATTATGCACCCAACCATTGCTTTTCTCATTAAACCAAACGGGTTGTCAAAATACATGGACAAAAGCATGAGTCAGCCAATTTCAAATTTGTTAGTTTGGAATGCAATGGCTGGGAGGGATTAACCCCAGTAACAAAGTTTTATAAAATAATAGTTGATGACCACCTTGGATTTAACAAACTTAGGCATTTAGACTAGTGAACTTTAGAAGAAAGATTAACTTACTAACTTTTTTATCGATGTATGTTATCATGCTTACAGAGAAACGAAGACCCAAACAAGGAATTACCTAGTTTAACCCAACTATTTGAACATACACGTAAAAGGACTGAAGGGCGTGCGTATCTTGATACATATGATGATACTGCAAGGAAAATTGTAAGTTCTTTCTACTTTTTCGTCTCATGATATTTAGTTATCAGAATGTTAGTAAATCATAGTTGATGACCACCTTAGGATATGCATTTGTTAATATGGGTAATGCAGTAGTTGTTTTTTTATAGAATCATTTCAAATACACATGTATGTTGCAATGGAAAAGCATGACTCACCTGCTGCTCTTGACCCACATGCAATAATAGAAAAAGTTTACTTCATTGCAACTTTACATTCCTAATAAACCAAGTTGTATACATCTTTAAACCACAACTAAAACTCTGCACTCTCCTTGTTGTGATGGGATGTTTACGCAGCATATATAGAACATTGTATGCAATGTTTTTACGGAATTTTTACAATACTGCACACTGTAGTTTTACTGTATTTTTATTGCATTTTTTTTACTGATTTTCACTGCAGTTTACCGTTGTTTTTACTTAAAAAATTCTGCACTTTTACTGCACTTTTAACATTGTTTTTACTGCATTTTCACTGTATTTTTTACTGATTTTCGCTGCACTTTTAACTGCAGTTTTACTGCTGTTTTTACTAAAATTTTGCATTTTTACTGCACTTTTACCACAGTTTTTACTACATTTTAACTGCAGTTTTACTGCGCATTTACTGCAAATTTTACTGATTTTCACTGCACTTTTAACCGTAGTTTTACCGTTGTTTTTACTAAAAAAATTCTGCCTTTTTAGTGCACTTTTAGCACTATTTTTACTGCATTTCTGCTGCAGTTTTACTGCACATTTACTGTAGTTTTACTTTATTTTTACAAGAACTTAGCTGCACTAAAAACGTTGTCTATAAAAAAATTTACTGCACTTTTAGCACTGTTTTATTAGCATTTTCACTGCACATTTACTGAGTTTCACTGCACTTTTAACTCTAGTTTAACCACATGTTTTTACTAAAAAATTCTGCACTTTTACTGCACTTTTAGAACTGTTTTACTGTATTTTCATTGCAATTTTACTGCAATTTTTACTGCAGTTTTTACTTTATTTTTTCACGATCTTAGTTGTAGTAAAAACGTTGTCTAAAAAACATGGAGTTAATAATAAATGGATTTTACTTATTAGTTGATGTCTACACGGTAATTTCTTATTTTCTGTTGAAGGAACAAATGAAAAACTACAAATCTCAAGAAGATGGAAGTGCTTTGGTCGATCCTTTTACGGTTGTAATGAACAAGGAACATGCCGGCTATGTTCGACTTTATGGCAAAGGTGTTACTAAAAAAATGGTGAAAACACTAGATGGTGGTGAGGAACCATACATGATTTCTGGTGGACTTATGGAATCACTCAAAGCGAGCATTGAACTTGAAAAAACACAATTACTTGAAATGCGAAAAGAAATGGAAGAGGACCATCAAAGAAAAAAAGCCGAGCTAGAAGCTATGAGGATGGATTTTAACACCCAACGAGAAAACTTAGAAGCTAAGATGCGGGATATAATGGAAAACCGACTTGCCGGAATACATTAGGATCTTGGAGACAAGAATGAGTTTTTTTGTTACTTTTTATAACCGTAGTTGTCAACTTTATTTTGATCATGTTGTTATTTTGAAGTTGGATGGTATATGAATGTCTATTATATTTATCTTTATGTTACTATTATGTTACTTTAATAGAGATACAATTGCATATTAATTGAATTTTTAGTATTCCAAACAATTAGCTAAAGAGTTACATTTGCTTCTTAAAAAGGTTGCACATATTGTATCTATAATCTTAAAAAATGTTGCATTTGATATAAAAAAAGGTCGCGTTTTGCTACTATATATATAATTGTGGTTGCATTAGAGTGAACCAAAGGTTGCATTTTAGTCTAGAAAATGTTGCATTTGGGTCTTGTAAATGTTACACATATAAGTAAAAAAAGGTTGCTTTAGCATGAAAAAAAGGTTGCATCCTAAAATGGTTGCATTTGAAGTCTAAATGTAACCCTTTAAAAAAAGGTTGCATTATCTAATAAAATGGTTGCATTAGATCTAATGCAACTTCGCCTAATGCAGCCCCCAATAAAAGGTTGCATTAGACCTAATGCAACTTTTTCAAGGCCTAATGCAACATTTTACGAGGGTTGCATTAGAATTGTTTTCTTGTAGTGAGAGCAAAGGAGTTGCTGCCATGGTTCATAAATATTTATGGGATATAAATATTGGACTGACCCGCTCTCAAATATTACTACATGGAGTCTTTGTGACTGATCACAAGTAAAAATTTGAGTAAAGGAGAATATCATAGTATCCTCTGACCTGAGATACATATTGGGTCTTGATATTCACTGAGTCTTATACTTTGACTTAATTCTTTGTTGTTCTGAAACATGACAACACATAAGACTAAGCTCAGGTATAATTTTAAGTGGATGTGAGAGACGTATGTAATCAAGATGGAATTTGTCCCTCTTATTCGTTGAGAGTGAGATGTCTAAGGCCTGTAAAGTTAAATCAACAGAGAATGATCACTCTGTGTCTCTGGATTTGACATGACATCTGTGACAAAAGGATAAATGATTAATTCACCTAAATCATTTCAAGTAAGGAACTTGAAGGAGATGATGTTATTGAATGGCACTTAGTCATACGTATTAGGGGTAGTAAACCGTTGTTAGGCGGTATTTGCTGCTTGCATCAATTTCCTATGCAACTTGTGCAAGTGGGAGATTGTTGGAATCGGTATGCCCAAGAGACATATTAAAATTGATGTGGCTAGTACGTTATGACCCAAGTCGGGTCATACCCAATGACAAGCTAGACAAACACCGGGATATTTGTTTTATGACATGATCTAAAATAAATATCAACACTTAGAATATTTAGAAATTGGGTTTCTAGATATTTGCACTTGTGTTAAAAATAAATTATATGGATGATTTATGTTATGAGAGAAAGAAACTTCTACAATGTTGTTTAAGTTGTTTAAATAACATTTAGGAGATATATTTTGCTACACCTTGTGTTAAATAAGTAAAGAGAAAGAATTTAAACAAAAAAAAATATATATGTTATTAGGGTGGGACCCACATGGGCCGCCCCCTTCCCATGTTTTATCCTCTCTTTTGGTTTTGGTAATTACAAGGCATGCAAAAGGTTGAGTGTTTTAGACTCTAACACCCTTTGTCTTTAAAAGACATAACACTCTTTCATAACAAAGATACACACATTAGTGTAAGAACAAAAGGTTGTTCTTCTCCTCTTCTTTTCTTCTTCTAATTTTCGGCCAAGAAGAAAAAGCCAAGAAGGAAGGAAATTACAAGTGTTAAATCCTAGCAAAATGGTGTTTTGTTGGAGGCTTGAGGGTATACAAGCTTGAGGTCTTCTCATTTGAAGATTTTCATTCAAGAATATCATCTTCTTCATCATCAAAGGTAGTATTCTAAACACCCTATGGTTGTGTTTGATAGTATGTATTTCGTATATGGATCCGGACTTTGGGTTTTGCATGTTAAACGGGTTTTAATAATCAACATATTAACAAGATTTTAAACTAATAATCCGCTGCGTTTTTCTATAAATTGGTTTATATGAACTTTGATAATCTTGTTAAAACCCAACAATGGCATCTTTACCTATTCGTTACGGTGGCTCCGCCGCTGTCGCCGGAGATCGTTTGTTCAACGATCATCTTGTTTCGGATCTAATAACCTTCATTCATTCTCGTTTCTAAAACTCTCTGCGAAATCAAGTTTTCTGACAATCTCCACGGCGGGGACGGTAATTGTTTCAGATCGTTTGTTTCAGATCGGATTTAGTTAAAGCTTTTGTCAATACAGTTCCGATTGAAACGTTGATTGAAGAGGAAGAGTACGATCTAAGTAACGATAACTGATAACGTAGGTCATATAACCACTTGGTTGGGCAGCCGGAAGCCTGCAGCCAGGAGCCAGAAGCCTGGTACGTGAACAGTAGCGCTACAGTAACCTGACACTTGCTTCCACAACAAATATCCAAACATATCTCACAATATCTTCAAAGGATATCCTTGGAAAAGCAAGACTGAATACAATTAATGCAGGCAAAAGCCTTTACACGAAAATAGCTAAAAACACATTCCACTATTCAGACCTGAGGTGCTGCAGGCTGCCAAGAATGGAAGGTGCACTGGTCGAGGGGCAGCCTCGAGCCAGGAGCTCCTAAACCTTTCAGATTTGAATCAGATTTGCTTGAGCAATACACAATATCTTGTGTATATAAGTTGCTGCAATCTGAAGACAAGTCCATACTCATTCACATTGGCTCTTGCACTCCACTCTCAAAACACACACACTCACTCCTCTCTTTACTTAACATTTCTCTAATCTTAACACTTAGAGTTATAACCGAACTATTCCCTGAACTTAGACATATCGTTAGTACCATCCTCTCCATAATCTTGTTGTAGTAACAAGTGGCGCCCACCGTGGGGCAGCGCTGCTTAGAACAGATCCCCACTAGATCTCGACGCTGTTCCTAAGTATTTTTTCTTTATGGCTGAGGAAAACGATCCCCCTGAGTTCAGATCATCTCCGACGTTTCATGTGTCAGCTTCCAGCCATACATCTTCTGAAATGGCTGGACAAACCACTCCGACAACGGACGGACCTCAGGTCGAACCGTCACTCTAAGATCTGCAATCTTTTCACACTCCCTCTCCTTCACGAATGGGTTTGTCGTCACCAAGACACGATTTGTTTTTCCCTGTGGAAAAGATAGATCTAACCCCTGAAG
The DNA here is from genome assembly GCA_030867185.1 of Tagetes erecta. Lineage (NCBI taxonomy): Eukaryota > Viridiplantae > Streptophyta > Magnoliopsida > Asterales > Asteraceae > Tagetes > Tagetes erecta. Next base: position 21,550,180 of record CM061496.1, read on the forward strand.
GAGTAAGGAGACAGTTTTTGCAGCTTAGGGAGTTGATGAATGGATACGTTAGTGAAGAACGAGCAAAAGGGGTAAGGGTTAGACTTGTGTACGGTGACGAGCCGGAGATAACTCTCACTCCGCCACCACCACCCTTTGATTTAACAACCTCCCCCTCTACGTCTCGTTGGACTCCAAGAGAAGCTCGCAACAGACCGGCTGAAAGGGTGAACCAAGAGACTTCACCAACAATGACTCCAAGAAACTTAGAGCTCACTATGGATCAAATGTTTCACCAACCTTCGGTGTCACCTCCGACAGCCACATCTTTTGAAGAGGCTTTAAGGTCACTACCCTTGCTCCAAAGTGTAGTCTCTCCCATACCGGTCCGGCAAGCTGTCCAAGTCCTTCACCGTTCACACCTCAAGGATTCGCATATCCTAACTACATGCATCCACAGATGGCAGCCTTCATGATGGCTCAGGCTGCTCAACAGTGGGGAGGGGCTTACCCATGGCTATTTCCGCCTACAAGCTCCCCCCTAACGGCTCCTCAGGCTTCAAATATTCCCATCACTGGTCAACCCACTCCTAACCCTCTTGTGACCACTCAGCATGTATCACCTCCGGTGGTCACACACGAGGCAAGACCTCCCAGACAAACGACGCCAAGCGAGCCCTCAAAACCTTACAGGTCGAGCTCCTTGTCTTGTTTTTCGGAAGAAATCGCTAACTTCGAGTTCCAGACTAAGATTAAGATGCCATCAAACGTGAAAACATACGATGGGACAGAAGATCTAGAGGACCACCTCCAAGTGTTCACCGGAGCAGCCTCCGTAGAACGATGGACTAATGCAGAATGTTATCACATGTTCATGCAAACACTTGTTGGATCTGCACGACTTTGGTTCAGTAGCCTCCCAGAAGGAAGCATACACTCTTTTGATGACTTGCACAGAAGCTTCTTAACGAACTTCACACAGCAAAGAAGGTACACCAAAGATGCAGCAGTGCTTTACCAGATCCAACAAAGAGACAACGAAGATTTGAGAAGCTTCATGGAGAGGTACAAAAAAAAAGGCTGAGCTACAACGGAGCCACGGAAAAAATGCGTGTTTCCGGCTTCATGAACGCCATAAGGCCAAAGAAGCTCCTGAGAAACCTCCATGAAAACATACCTCAAACGATGAAAGAAACCTTTGAGCATGTTGAAGCCTACCTCCGGGGTGAGGAGGCACTTGACAATAGGGAGACCAGGAAGCGAGATCGTCAACCCTGGATGGGAAACTAATCCCCAAACAAGAAGCCACACTTTCAACCCTTTGTGGAACGGCGATCTTACCGCCATTATGACCACAAAAGAAGGGATGACAGGCGAGAATCCCCACGCTCAAGTAAAGGTCAAGACAAAGAGAAACATGTGTTTACTGTGCTAACAAAAACACCTTTGGAGGTCTTCACAACTGAGGAGGTTAGGTACAGCTTCAGACCTCCCAGACCTCTCACCAAGCCAGTCAGCAAGCGAGATTCAGGAAAGTTTTGTGTCTTTCACAACGACGTTGGTCACCACACCAACGATTGCTTTCAGTTAAAAAAGAGAATCGAAGAAGCTGTTAAGACAGGGGACCTGGCCCACTTGGTGAAGGAGTTCAAAGACAAAAAAGAAAGCAAGAAGGATGCAGAATGCAATATGGTGCACACGGCAGCCAGGCTCTTTAGGAGGCCCCGCTCAAAAGCCTGGACCCGACAGAGCATTGGCTTCCCCCCGACTGATCCCGAAACATTCATTACCACACCGGTCATCATAGAAGCTGAACTTGATGGCTCCTTGGTAGATCGGGTTTATATGGATTGTGGGGCAGGAGCTGAAATCATGTATGAAAGATGCTTTCTCCAGCTCAGCGAAGAAACAAGGGCGAGACTACAACCATCCGGGACACCACTGGTCGGATTTGCAGGGGAGAGGATCCACCCCTTAAGTGAAATAACTCTTGAAGTTTGCCTTAGGGACGAGGACCTCTCCAAGGTTGAAGAGCTGACGTTTGCTGTGGTACGACACCCTTCTCATTATAACATCATAATTGGGAGACCGGGTATAAGTGCCTTCCAAGACATAGTCTCGACAAGTCACGGGATGATGAAGTTTTTGACAGAAGGAGGAGTCGCCACCCTGAAGCCTACAGCAGAAGCTCTTCTCATAGCCTCTGCTGAAGAAGCTTCAGAGTCTGAGCAAAAACAAGTCATAGAAGTGAGCCTCAATGCTTCATATCCCGAACAGACAATCAAGGTTAACAACAACCTTTCTAGTCACATCTTGAGAAAAATAATAAAGTTGTTGCAGGAAAGCCAAGACATTTTTGCGTGGTGCCCGGAAGATATGACAGGAGTCCCCAGGAACACTTCCGAACATTCACTGAACATCTACCCCGGTCACAAGCCGGTTGTACAAAAGAAAAGATGCCTGGCTCCTGAAAGAAGCTTAGCTGTAGATGAGGAGGTAGAAAAGCTTGTACAAGCAGGTACCTTCCCACTTCCAGCTTCCACCTCCCGGCTGCTAGCTCCCCCTCATTTTTTAGAAAAATGGTTAGCATATCTTTTGATAACATGACTATTAAAAGTTGATTTTGTAAGCAGGTATTTTAAGAGAGGTCAAGTATCACTCTTGGGTAGCAAACCCTGTGCTGGTCAAAAAGCCTAACGGAACATGGAGAATGTGCATAGATTTCAAAGATCTCAATAAAGCTTCTCCAAAAGATTGCTATCCCCTTCCCGAAATCGATAGGAAGGTCGACTCTCTTTCCAGCTTCCAATACCGGAGTTTCCTAGACGCTTACAAGGGCTATCACCATATTCAAATGAAGAAAGATGATGAAGAGAAAACTGCATTTTACACGGACAAAGGAATCCTTTGTTACACAAAGATGCCCTTTGGCCTGAAAAATGCGGGGGCAACATACCAAAGATTGATAGATCAAGCCTTTGCGGAGCAGATTGGGAAGAACATGGAAGCATATGTCGATGACCTGGTGACTAAGAGTCAAACTGAAGACGACATCGTGGATGATATGGAGGAAACCTCCAGAAACTTGAGAAAGATCAACATGAAGCTCAATCCGGCAAAATGTTCATTTGGCTAAAGGGTAAGTTCCTTGGACACATTGTAGATAAGCAAGGTATCAAGGCTAACCCTAATCAAATACAAGCCGTGCTTGACATGAAATCTCCACAAACCAAAAAACAAGTGCAAAGTCTCGCAGGTAAAATCGCTGCACTAAAGCGCTTTTTGCCAAAGTCGGCTGAAAAATCACTACCTTTCTTCAAAACTCTTAAAAATTGTGTCGACACAAAAGATTTCAAGTGGACAATAGAGGCAGAAGCTGCCTTCCAAGATCTCAAAAAACAAATAGCCTTCTTACCAACCATCACCGCCCTTGTGGCGGGAGAGCTTATCACTGTTTACCTCTCAGCAGGTACTTCGACTGACAAGCTAGAAGCTAAGGTCAAGAGTCACAAGCTACAAGCTTACACTCGTTTACTTTCATGCAGGTATGGAGGCTATAAGCGCGGTACTCGTGGTGGAACGAGCCAAGGTAGAAATGCCAATCTATTTCATCAGCAGGGCTCTCAGGGATGCCGAGATCAACTACACCCCCATGGAAAAGTTGGTGCTTGCCCTGGTACATACCTCAAAACAGTTGAGAAGGTACTTTCAGGCTCATCACATCAGGGTGCTGACTAACCAGCCTATCAAATCCGTGCTTGAGAAGCCAGAAAATTCAGGAAGACTGGCCAAATGGGCAGTGGGACTAGGGGAGCACAACATTGAATACTCCCCAAGGAAAGCCATCAAAGCCCAAATCTTGGCTGATTTCTTGTCGGAGATCCCAGAAAAAACCAAAGAAGTAAACGAAGTGGCAGCTGAAGAAGATAAGAAGCCCAGGCCAAAATCAGCATGGACTTTGTTCACGGATGGAGCGTCCAGTGTAGAAGGTTCCGGAGCTGGATTGATCATAACTGATCCCTTTGGAACCGAATACACTTACGCGCTTCGCCTTGAATTCCCATGCACAAACAATGAGGCTGAATATGAAGCGCTTCTAGCTGGTCTACGGATAGCTAGAAGCATGAAGGTCGAAGAGCGAGAAGCTTTCGGTGACTCCCGAATAGTAGCCAATCAAGAAAATGATGAGTACACGGCAAAAGAACCATCAATGATCAAATACAAAGCCAAAGTCAAAGACTTGATGAAAGAATTCAAAAGTTGCACCCTCCAACAAGTCTCAAGGTCAAAGAACAAACAGGCTGATGCCTTAAGCAAACTCGCATCCTTGACCTTCGCCCACCTAACTAAGAAGGTGTTGGTCGAGGTCCAAAAGGTCCCATCCATCAGCGAGATAGAAGTGCAAGATATAATTGATGAAGTTCAAGAGACATGGATGACGCCCATTATCAATTTCCTCAAAGAAGGGAAGCTTCCCCCCAATGAAGCAGAAGCCTCCAGGCTCCCGTCCAAGGCTGAACACTATGTCATAGAAGATAATGTGCTATACAAGAAATCGTACCTCTCCCCTCTTTTGAGGTGTGTAGGTCCAAAGCAGAGTAATTATCTTATTCGAGAAGTTCATGAAGGGGTATGCGGTGCACACGCTAGACCTCGCTCAGTCGTGAGAAGGCTAATGAATTTGGGTTATTATTGGCCCACAATGCACAAAGATGCCTCTAAAGAAATTAGCAAGTGTGAAGGTTGCCAGCTGCATGCTCCCGTCAAAACAAATGCCAAGCATGATTTAGTCCCGGTCATGGCTGCCTGGCCATTTTTTAAATGGGGTATGGATATCGTGGGTCCCTTTCCAGAAGCTGCTGGAAGGGTCAAGTTCTTGCTTGTGGCCATCGATTACTTCACCAAATGGCCCGAAGTCAAACCACTTGCATCCATAACCGGTAAACAAGTCATTAACTTTGTTGGGAGAATATAATTTGTAGGTTTGGACTACCAGGGGAAATTGTTACGGATAACGGTCGTCAATTTGCAGAAAAATCATTCAGCTCATGGTGCAAGGAATTCGAAATCAAGCAGGTGTTCAGCTCCGTAGCTTACCCTCAATCAAACGACCCAGTCGAGCAAATGAATCGAAGTATTGTCGAAGGTATCAAGGCCAGGTTGGGAAGGTACGGGAAAAATTGGCTGGAAGAACTCCCAAGCGTCTTATGGGCCATAAGAACCACCGAGAAAACAAGTCATCTTAAAACCCCATACAGCTTGGTATACGGTTCTGAGGCTGTCATCCCAGCTGAAATTGGTGTCAACACAAGACGCATCAGGAAAAGAAGCAGGGATGACAACGACAGGAAGATCCTATTAAATCTAGATCTCCTGGAAGAAGCTCGAGACCATGCACTGATCCGAGAAGCCATGTACAAACAGAAGCTAGAAGCTTACTACAACGCAAGAGTTAAGAAGGAAATGTTCAAACCAGGAGATCTAGTGCTTCGAAATAATGAAGCCAGCAAACAAGAAGGCCTCGGGAAGCTCGGGCCTAAATGGGAAAGACCCTACATCGTCAAAGAAGCCCACAAGGGAGGGTCCTACAACCTAACAGATCAAGAAGGGAAGATGATCCCTCGTCACTGGAATGGAAAGCACTTGAAACACTTCTACGTTTAAGTGACGAAACATTGTAAAATGCTATGATTGATGTAATCGTGTGTTGAAATCAAAATGAATCTTTTGTTTTAAAAAACTTTCTCTCTACATTATCCTATCAAAGGTTGAGTCCCTCATAATAAAAACTTCATGGGGTCCAGAACTACACCTCTCCATGAAAAAGGGATGAGCTCCTAGGCCATATCGCTCAACAGGAAACAAGGCGCTATACCTTCCTGTATAAAGGGTGAATTCCTAAAACAATTAAATTCCATGGGTTCGAAATTATTGAAACAAGGTCAATCCATGAAAAAGGGTGAGCCCCTTACATCAAAACGGCTCCATAAGTACATAAAGAAAAGAATAACTTATGAAAACGAAGTCCACAAACATAAAAAGATATTGTGGCGTCTAACAGATAGGATAAGTTGGTAAAAACTCTTTCTCGCTTATGTAAGATTGGGTGTCTGCAGCATCACATCACAACATAACATTAAGAAAACAACCAACAAAAATAACAACACGCACGATAATCATAGCACAAAAGTCATTGATAACAACGTCAAACGAACCAGTAGAACGACATAAAACATAGCCACAAAGGGCTACCAACATAAGAAGCCTATTGTCTTCAGGTCAAAACATGACCAAGCAAACCAAATGTAAATTGTTTAGAGGCCAACATACGGCCAAATACGAATAAAAAGCATTGTTTTAAGAACCACAAAACAGCATACCATAAAATCACTGGTCGAGAAAGTCACCAGGAACAGGGAAGCCAGGAGCAGCAGCATCTTTGGGAGAATCAGCATCGGAGGGAGTGGCTTCACTTGAGCTTTTGACTGGAGTAAGGTCCTCAGAAGCCAGGTCACCAGCTGGAGTCGAAAGAGTACCAAGATCCTTCAGCACCACGTCAACGTTCTTTTCTACGACCTTTAGCCTTTTCAGGGAAACAGCGGGGAGGTCTGCCTGGTCTTGGGATAGTAAGGTAGGAGCCGGACGCTTCTTGCCAAGAACCCTATCAGCCACCTCCTTGCTCAAACCTTTTGGTTCAAGACTTTGGAGAAAAGACAATGGTTGACCAGAACATCCAGAAAGTTCCTGCAAAAACGGGTAAGAAGTAATTTCTAGCACCTTCACAGAGTTAGCAAATTCACCCGCAGCATCCGGCTTATACTCCTTACAGGCCTCCTTGGGGACGCCTTTCAGACAGTTGGTGTACCCGGAGAGTAATCCTTGATGGCGGCCATAAGAAAGGGCTTTCATGTATATCATTGAAAGAGGTTCCTTAAACTCAACACTATTCAGCAAGTAAGTCACGACCTACTTGAAGCCCTCCTCAACTAACCATGTGTTGGTCTCCTCCAGACGCCTATTCTCCTCCATTGCCCTAGTCGTCGCAGCCTTCCCTGATTTTAGCTCATCAACCTGAAGCTCCAGCTCCTTCCAGCCTCCAGCTCCTTCCTTCCAGCCTCCAGCCCCTCACGAACGGAAGCTATCTGGGACTGAAGAGTGGAAAGCTTAGAGGTAAGATCCTCCTTCTCCAGGGTCAACCTCCTGATAAAATCAGCCCTCTTGCTAGAAATCTTGTCCACCTCCCCCTTTGCGGCTGACAAATCAGTGAAATCTTTATATGTGTCCCTCCAACGATCAGTTATCTCTGGCACAAGCGCCATAAACCTTGCCCCGTTGGTAAAAAACTTCTTCAATAACTCAACGTTTTCCAAACAATCATTCTGTTCCCTCTCGGCAAGAGGGGCAAAACCATGAATAGCTTCGCGACAGACTGAAGCCTTGGAAAATGTATCATGAACACCAACATGCCAATCGGGGATATAAAGATCATCCACATCAGGGTCCTGATCAACAGGAACTGAGGCGGAATCTTCAGCAGCCTTCCCCTTGACCTTGGCCGAAAGCTTCTTAGATAAACCAGTCCTACCCTTCTTCACGCTTGGCAACTCACCAACTACAACAACACCCTCAACGACAGAACCTGAAATTTCAACCAAAGGGTCCATCTCAACAGCAGGGTCCACATCCTTAATCCCCTCGACCTTGACCAAGGGATCAATGCCAATGAGAGAAGCCACAAAGTTATAGTCTTCGACATCGACAGGGTCAGAAGATGAAAGACCCTGAAGACCAGAAACTTGTGGCACCTCTTCAACCTCCTCATGCCCTGGCGAGGAGACAGGAAGGGTTCCTACTCGACCGACGAACAGAAACACTCAGCTTGATCACGATTTTCGAAGACGACCCACCAACAACACTTTCATAAGCATCCCCCAAATAATGTCTACATGCCTTTGTACGCAAAACAACACCAGTTACGCCGGGTGGAACAACCGAAGCCTTAAACTTCACAGCTGAAAAATCTTCCAAAAGCATACAGTCAAACACCTGGACAACTACAATGAATATGAAAAAGGCAAAATAAGCGGAAGCCAAAGCAAGAAACAAGTAATAAAAGTAAGAATATACAAAAACATACCTTCATCATCCACAAACATAGACGGTTCCATATGTGGGTAAGACCACCTGTCATTCAAACCGAGTTTCACCAAAAACTCCTCGGGAAAGGTCCTTAGGCGAGAAGCAGAAGATCGAAGTTTCTCCATCAAGACTTCATTAACTTCACCAACCGATGGAACGCTCTCATTCAAGGGATCCTTGATGCGTGTAATATATATATAAAATAAACAAACAAAAACACCTAGTTTTAATATTTATAAAACCTAGACAAACTAACTAACTTACACACAACCGGTAGTGGACCGGTCGAATGTAGTATAGCTTAAGTAAGTCCGGGTGTCGACCCACAAACTCTATATACTACGCTAAATTAACTAATAGAGACTCGACTGACTAAACACGACTTAAAAGAAAGATTATTTGAAAAGGGGGGGTTTTGCTAAAAATAGAAACTTACTAAAAATAGAAACTTTCTAAATTAGGAAAGTTACTAAAAATGGAAACTAAGAATTTGAAAAATGGATTTAAAGCAGATGAGAGAAAACAAACCACCTAGGCTAGAATCATCGTTAACTTCAGTTATCACTCACATTGGATTAATGGTTATGGAACCGGGATCTAAATTTAGTCACTTAAAAGTTTTCCTAATTAAGACCCTCGACCCTTCTCGAGAAGAAACCTAAAGGATAACTATTAAGTTATTAGCACACCGGTTACGGGATTAAACTTCCTCAGGGTTATCTAATCAAATTATGCCTAATTGACCTATGCTAAAGATCTATCTCACGATACGACCCTTAAAGCCATTTGAACCCAATTATTTAATTTAACAAGCAAGATTAATAATTAACACTAAGCCGGAATTTTCACAAAAACCTAAACCTAGCAAATTAACTAACCAAGACTTGTTAACAACCTATCACCTCACGGATATCTAGATTGGCTACACGTTATTACCGATTTCATTAACACTATTAATCATATGGTTATACTGCAGTTAAACCATAATAATCATAACTCACGTTAATGACTAAACGGTTCCTATTACGTGACATAGACGATCACCAAGAACACATGGATTAATAATATCAATTCTACCAATTCAAACACATATAATGCATTAAACAATCATAAGGTTTCAAACTTTAATTAAACATAAACCATAACCAACAATCCAAACATGAGTTCAAACAAACGTTAACGAATCAACATAATGCCTAGGTAGTTTTAAAGTGCTTAGCCACACATGTTCATAATAAAAAACACAAGTTTAATGGTAATTGACATGATAGAAAAGATGAAAAAGAAGAAACAATAAAACCCGATGTAACCGAGAAGCAATCCTCGATCCAACCGACTTCTAGCACTTCGTTTCGTCTTCGTAGCCTCCAAAAACCTCTATTTTTCATCCAAAACCGTCCCCAAGTCGTCCCTTAGGGTTTCTAGGAGGCTAGGGTTTCATAAGGAGTGTTTATATAGCGAACCGGGCCAAGAAAAGCCCAAACTTTCTTCGTTTTCGCGTACCGGCCCGCTCGTAACTCCGTTTCGCGTCCCGTTTTCGCCTACGGATTCGATTTTTCATGATCTATCCGTTTCTTTATCAACATGGGACCTACGAAACACAAAAACATTAGTTGTATCAAAATTGCTATGAAAACCGTACCGAAACAACTAAAAACGTAAACAAACTCAACTATGGATATATGTATAATTTATACTCTATCAAACATCCCCACACTTAACCTTTTTCGTCCCTGAAAAAGCATGCACATAGAATCATAACTAATTAAGGCTTCAACATTCATCACAGTTTCATAAACAAGAACCGAATCCAGATAAACATCGGTGTGTTTAATTAAACACCCTAAAACTAGCCAATTAAGTTTCCCCTTATGTTTAATTTTAACTTAATTAAACCATTTATCTACAGGGTCTCACACAGAGGAAAAATAAGTTAGCCCGATTATTTTTGCTTGACGAGGCACAGGATTAAACCACAAAGGTTTTCCTACCAAAATAACCTAAAGAACTTAACTAAGCTAAAGACTAGTGCCATATTAGGGTGGATTTTGATGGATGAATTTTGTGGGTATAGACTGTTATTCTTTTTTTCTCATAAAACAAGATCACCTCACCTAGGGGTGTCGTATCCAAGTCGCTATCCCGGAGGTAGAGCACATGAGGTCTTGGATCACTTGCCTTTTTTTTTTTTCATTTGGCTACTTTGAGCTCTTTTATTTGGCAGATACTTTGAGCTTTTTTCAGTACTATACCCGGTGGACATTTTATTTACGGATGCGCCACTTCTTTCACAAGAAGTGTGTTATAATCCCAAAATGGCACTACCCGTTAACCTATGTAAGTTCTAAAGCCTAAAATGGTGCCTAATTTAATTTAGTTAAGGCCTTCTTATTCCTCCTAAGATGACAACCCACGAGATTAACGATAATTAACTTTCTATTACTACACTTAGGGAAACTATCTCAGCTAATTGGGTTACCAAAAGTTTATCCAAATTCATCTTTGTTTTAGAAACCACAACTCATTTGAAAACCAGAATCAGTTTCCTATCACTTTCTATTAACGTGCACAACTTAAACAAAGACATTTTTCAATTATTTTAAATTTTTTTGGATTTTTTTAAGACTCTATAAGACTCAAAATAAACAAACAAGACTCAGAAATGACTATTTCTCATCCCCACACTTAAGTTCTACATTGCCCTCAATGTAGAGATAGAAAACATCTAAAAAATAAAATAAATTGCAAAAATTAAAAACATAGAAGGTGAATTGGAAAAGACTTAGCTGGTAATTTGCAGAATGCGTATGCTCCAAGTCTTCGTTCCAATCTTCAGCTTCGATCGTATAGCATTTCGGTCGTGATCGAGCTTCACCGACACTCTCGAGATCTTCCTTCGTCTTCACAAATACAAACTCACCCGAATGGTGATTGAGTACGGGTGAGAATGATTTAAACCTGCAAAACAAACACAAGATACCCGAGCGTAAAACTGACTCGACAAAAATAAAAGGTATAAAAAAATGAAATTCTACAAACTCTACAAAACTCACAAGAAACCTCCCCACACTTGAACTTAATCAGGAGGTTTCTCTTTGACCTGGACCCTATCCAATCCTTTCAATTCCACCCGATCCAGATAAACACTTAAAAACTTGCAAGTAGAATTGAGAAAAATTTGGCTAATTGATTCTAAGGCTCTAAACTGGTCGGACCACCAACATTTAAACTTTCCTGGAAAGAAATGGATCCATGGCATATACCTAAAGGATTTATCATGCTTAACTTTTAAGAATTCTATCTTCCTAGGTTTGTAAAAACATTCATCCTTAACCCGACCCCGATCTTTCCTTTTACTTTCATTTGCCTTATCCCATGACTTAGGTAAACTAGGCATAACTTTATCCTAGAAATGTTCCATGGGCCGGCTGTGGTGTTCCTCTTCTATCACCACACTTAGTTGATGATCCCCACACTTAGTGTTTTCATAGGTTGTAGGGTCGATCATCTCTACTGGTTCATCTTCCAGGAGGCTATCTAAATAAGTTAAGTCACCCTCGGTATCAATCACACCTGAATCACTATAATCGGGTAAACTATCTAAATCTAGATCTAAGAGCTCATCCTCCTTAGACAAATGAACCTCTAACTCATCCTCATCTAACTCACAAAACAATTGCAAAATATCAAAAGAATCTGAAGATTCAAATGTATCACACGAAGAGTCAAATAGTTCAGGAATATCAGAACAAGTTGAAATTTGGTCAGAACACTTACCTGTTTCGAAGAGATCATCTTCATTATCCAATTTTGCAACGACATACTCCACTTTCTGTTTCTCGTCATCAGTGGAGATATTCGGTTCTTGATCGGCTTCGCATGTTGTCATCCTTAGATTAGCGAGTTCATCCGTAAGCCTCCCATTTTCTGATAGATAATGTAGTTTCTCCGCCGAACTTAGTGAGTGCCATCGAGTGTTCATGACCTCCTGCACCTTCATTAGTTCTTCTTTCATGCTCGAGCACTTGTTCGTTTCCACTTTCTCTTCCTGACAGACTGGAGGTGGGACTGAAACGTCCATTTTCGTCTCCGGTTGTACTTGGAATTCCTGCAAAACACCGTTCTCACAAGACAAGTGTAAAATATCCTGTGGTTCAGAAATAATATTACAAGATTCAAAAGAGAATGTAGAGAATGAGTTATTATTACCTGATTTCTTATGCAGCTGCTCATGTTGAAACTCCTCTTCTTCATTTGACTTCCTCATGATATCCCTTAGAGCCTTATTAGTATCTTCCATCATCAACTGGCTCTGCAATAAGTTATCATGTTCTACTAACGCTCTCTGAGTGGTGGCTTTATTAGCAACTAACTAGGTTAACAACTCTTCTATCCTACTTGGAGCACTATCACTACCCCTAGCAGAGTTGCTATCAAAGAATTGACCACTATGATCTGACGGTGTAAAATATGGGTCAATTGAATACACCTGTGATGAATATGACTGCACATGCCCAAAAGAGTTAGCAAAATGAGGTGGTGCCGAGGACCTCGTATATTGTGGACATAGACAAGTAAAGTGAGGTCCTCCGCAAATTTCACACATATTTAAATAACAAGAAAGACTCAATGGGGAGAAAAAACAGAAAAATAAAAACTAATCCTACGACTCAAATAAAACAAATAAGACAAAGCACGTATGTAGCAGTTAAGACTCAACAAAGTTAATTAACGCAATTACCAAGAGTCCTCGGCAACGGCACCAAAAACTTGATGCGTGTAATATATATATAAAATAAACAAACAAAAACACCTATTTTTAATATTTATAAAACCTAGACAAACTAACTAACTTACACACAACCGGCAGTGGACCGGTCGAATGCAGTATAGCTTAAGTAAGTCCGGGTGTCGACCCACAGACTCTATATACTACGCTAAATTAACTAATAGAGACTCGACTGACTAAACACGACTTAAAAGAAAGATTATTTGAAAAGGGGGGGTTTTTGCTAAAAATAGAAACTTACTAAAAATAGAAACTTTCTAAATTAGGAAACTTACTAAAAATGGAAACTAAGAATTTGAAAAATGGATCTAAAGCAGATGAGAGAAAACAAACCACATATGCTAGAATCATCGTTAACTTCAGTTATCACTCACGTTGGATTAATGGTTATGGAACCGGGATCTAAATTTAGTCACTTAAAAGCTTTCCTAATTAAGACCCTCGACCCTTCTCGAGAAGAAACCTAAAGGATAACTATTAAGTTATTAGCACACCGGTTACGGGATTAAACTTCCTCACGGTTATCTAATCAAATTATGCCTAATTGACCTATGCTAAAGATCTATCTCACGATACGACCCTTAAAGCCATTTGAACCCAATTATTTAATTTAACAAGCAAGATTAATAATTAACACTAAGCCGGAATTTTCACAAAAACCTAAACCTAGCAAATTAACTAACCAAGACTTGTTAACAACCTATCACCTCACGGATATCTAGATTGGCTACACGTTATTACCGATTTCATTAACACTATTAATCATATGGTTATACTGCAGTTAAACCATAATAATCATAACTCACGTTAATGACTAAACGGTTCCTATTACGTGACATAGACGATCACCAAGAACACATGGATTAATAATATCAATTCTACCAATTCAAACACATATAATGCATTAAACAATCATAAGGTTTCAAACTTTAATTAAACATAAACCATAACCAACAATCCAAACATGAGTTCAAACAAACGTTAACGAATCAACATAACGCCTAGGTAGTTTTAAAGTGCTTAGCCATACATGTTCATAATAAAAAACACAAGTTTAATGGTAATTGACATGATAGAAAAGATGAAAAAGAAGAAACAATAAAACCCGATGTAACCGAGAAGCAATTCTCGATCCAACCGACTTCTAGCACTTCGTTTCGTCTTCGTAGCCTCCAAAAACCTCTATTTTTCATCCAAAACCGTCCCCAAGTCGTCCCTTAGGGTTTCTAGGAGGCTAGGGTTTCATAAGGAGTGTTTATATAGCGAACCGGGCCAAGAAAAGCCCAAACTTTCTTCGTTTTCGCGTACCGGCCCGCTCGTAACTCCGTTTCGCGTCCCGTTTTCGCCTACGGATTCGATTTTTCATGATCTATCCGTTTCTTTATCAACATGGGACCTACGAAACACAAAAACATTAGTTGTATCAAAATTGCTATGAAAACCGTACCGAAACAACTAAAAACGTAAACAAACTCAACTATGGATATATGTATAATTTATACTCTATCAATCCTCAGGCTTTCTCCGTGGCATGGCAAAAGGAACAATTTCGTCCGAAACAAGAAAAAATCTATCCTTCCAAGATGCCGATAGACCGATTTGAGACGACACCAACGCATTCTCCACTTGGGTCTTCTCAATGGTAAACCAATTACCATTTTTCGCCAACTGAAAAAACCGGCGAAAAACCAAGAGATCTGGCTCATGGCCTAGGGCGCGGCAAGTAATGTCAAAATGCATGATACGTGCGATTCCAACCAAAGCCATTTGACAGATGGACAAACGGTAATATTCAATAACATTCAGAAAAAACTTGGAAAAAGGATACCTCAAGTTAGAATGTTCAAAGTGACGAGTATAAAGCGTCACTTTTCCGGGAACCAGTTTGCTAACCGGCGATCTGGGCGAAGGAACTATCGGATCAAGCGACAAAGGAATGCCAAACTGGTTACAAAACTCGTCGACCTCTTTTTGTGATAATCGAGAGAATTGGGAGTTCATATCATTCTTAGCCATGGTGGAAGCAACGACGAAGGTAGTAATGGTGCTTGAGAGAAATCAGTGATGAAGATAAAAAAGAAAAGAGATGAAAGGAAGAAGAAGAGAAGTTATGAAAGTAAAAAGGGGGTTATCACAAATCCCTAAAAAAGGGGAAGTAAAAACGGACGGTTAGATGGGAGCTAGAAGCCCATCTAATCAGGCGCAGCAGACCTACAAGGTCTTGTCAAGTCCCATCAGCCATACCACATCACTTCACCTGCTGAGTAATAACAAGGGACCAGGCAGCCAGAAGCCGGAAGCTCGAGAAAAATAAAAATGACAACACAAAACTATAAGTCACAACCACTTATGATAAACATCACAAGTGCTTATGACTGGGGGGCTGATGACGTAGGTCATATAACCACTTGGTTGGGCAGCCGGAAGCCAGCAGCCAGGAGCCAGAAGTCTGGTACGTGAACAGTAGCGCTACAGTAACCTGACACTTGCTTCCACAACAAATATCCAAACATATCTCACAATATCTTCAAAGGATATCCTTGGAAAAGCAAGACTGAATACAATTAATGCAGGCAAAAGCCTTTACACGAAAATAGCTAAAAACACATTCCACTATTCAGACCTGAGGTGCTGCAGGCTGCCAAGAATGGAAGGTGCACTGGTCGAGGGACAGCCTCGAGCCAGAAGCTCCTGAACCTTTCAGATTTGAATCAGATTTGCTTGAGCAATACACAATATCTTGTGTATATAAGTTGCTGCAATCTGAAGACAAGTCCATACTCATTCACATTGGCTCTTGCACTCCACTCTCAAAACACACACACACACTCACTCCTCTCTTTACTTAACATTTCTCTAATCTTAACACTTAGAGTTATAACCGAACTATTTCCTGAACTTAGACATATCGTTAGTACCATCCTCTCCATAATCTTGTTGTAGTAACAATAACATTGGCATGTTGGAGAAGATAGACGAATAGATGAAAACTTCATTAACAAAGATCGTGAAGAATATGAGGCGGAGGATTGGCCAGATGTTGGTAAGGAGAGAACAGTTTTATGGCAGGTTGGATGTTTTTATTAGGAAATATTATTTTAACATTGTAACTAGAAAAGACGAAATTGCCCCTAAAGGCTTGTACACGTGGGGTTATGAAACGACATAAATAAACGGCGTTAGGCTTTTAGGCCGTTTACGCAACAGGTTTGGGGGAATAGGGACCATTTATGCAAAAAATCTAAAAAGTGTAAAATTTGACAAAACCATACAAACCTCAGGGACCATTTTGACAATTTACTCATGATTATATTAATAAGTATAGAATTAAACTGGAATTAGAGAAAAAAAAGTAAAAGACATGAAATCAATACCAAGGTGGTACTAGTACCGAAATAACGGTACTGTATCGATAAATTAAGGACGATAATGTACCCACTTTTGATATTCAAAATCCGGGATCGGTACTAGGCGTTGCCGGTTAGTACCTTATAGTACCGATTACCCATTTTTTCATTTATTTGAAATAATATGAGATGTTATGAATGTTGTGTATTAGATGTTAATGTTAGAAATTGTTTTCATTGTAACTCTGAGTCTTTTTGTATTGTTTTTTAGATTATCAACTTCTAAATAAAATGAATTTGATATGATTTTTAATTAATTTATACAATCCTTCATCTCTTTTTCTTATTTTCAAATATATTATATTGATCTATACAATCATCCGTATGTGGTTATATTAATAAGTATAAAATTACATCGAAATGAGCAAAAAAATTATAACAAAAGTATAAAACATGATCCCAAGGTGGTACTAGTACCGAAATAAATTCGGGACGTAATCGGTACACACTTTTCCTCACATTCGGTACCGGTAATAGGTAGTACTGACATTGGGACGGTACCGATCTCATCCCTAAATATGGCTAATACAAGTCACATTTTTTCTATTTGCAGTATTGTTTGTCACATTTTTCTATCATCATCGTGGCTAAATACATGTGACATTCTCCTATTAGCGGTGTTTTTGTCACGTTCTTCTAGGGGTGTAAACGAGCCGAGCCGAGCCCGAGCTCGTCTAGGCTCGAGCTCGGCTCGTTTAAGTTTAACCAGGCTCGAGCTCGAGCTCGGCTCGTTTCAAGTTTAAATTTCAAAGCTCGAGCTCGAGCTCGTCACAAACTTCTCAAGCTCGAGCTCGGCTCGGGCTCGGCTCGTCTGATGTTTTATTATTTTATTTTTAATTATTTATATTTAATTTTATATATATTTTTAATTATTTATATTTAATTTTTTTAAAATTTTTAGTTATATGTATTTTATTATAACAAAATACATATTATATATTTTTAATCATAATTTATCTATATATTTTAACTAATAATAATATATATTTATAAAATAAATAAAAAATATATATAAATAAAAAGCTCGATAAGGCTCGCGAGCCGGCTCGAGCTCGATGTGTAAAGCTCGAGCTCGGGCTCGATAACTTAATGAGCTTTTTTCTTAGGCTCGGGCTCGAGCTCGAAAAAGCTCGGCTCGTTCGAGCTTTTTATCGATTCGATCTCAAGTAGCTCGCGAGTAGCTCGGCTCGTTTACACCTCTACATTCTTCTAGTAGCATGACAAATACATGTCACATTTGGTCACATGAAAAACAACAACATGGTCGCTGGTCACATTATGCCACAATTTTCAAGTGTGACTAATAATTGTCATATTTTTCTCAAAGTGTGGCTAATAGTAGTGATTTTAGTCGAATGAAACAAAAATCTCATAAATACCATGGCCGTTAGTAACATTTGGCCACACCTTATTGAGTGTGACTACTAAATGTCACGTTTATCTTCTTAAAGTGTGTGCTAAAAGTTTGTAGTTGTTATAGAATGGTCACATTAGTAAATAAATGTGTGGCTAAAAGTATGTTAGAAGGTTTCGAAGTATTAAAACTGACATTTACCCACACATTTTATCAAAACGTGAAAGAGCATTTTTTAAAACAATGGCTAAATGTCACGGTTTACGTCGTGTGTGTTATGAATGGTCTGTCAATCATGTTAATGTATCTGCTAACGACGAATACCGCTGGACCAAGTTAAGTCAAAGATTATTCGTTTTCTCTGTAAGCGGGCCTTGTTTTATTTTAATTTTAAAAGCGTGGCTAAATGTCACTTTGTATTTGCATTGGCTACTTAAAATATTCATGTTACAAATGATGTAAGAATACGTTTAACATTTAAATTAATACTTGATAGAATTTTGGTTCTACAACTTGAAGAATATTATATATTTATATGCATGTGCAAGTGGATCTACAATATTCAAACAAATTATAAAGAAGGAGTGTCAACCAATATTTGTCTGACTTTTTGATACTGAAAAAGTTCTAGAGAGTATTGGCCATAAAGAATGCAACATCGATCACTATATTCAAACCCTGCATGTGAAACATTGAATAATCCCATTATTGTCATTAAATAAAAGCAATATATAATAAAAATAATTGTAGTACAATTAGTTGACTACTTAAAGAATAAGGTTGTTTAATTTGTATAAGTGCTAAAACAATAAGATGTATGAACTATTGAGTGTTAAACCAGTAAGATGTCTTGATAATTCAAACTTAATATACTGTTTATCCATTAAAAGATAAATGTACGTTTTATCAATTCAGTTAGTTGCTCAAAAAACAAGCAGTCTTAATAAACTACATCTAACCTAATCAAAGATTTATTTTAATCAAAGACTCAAGCAAACAACCCGTAAAACTATTTTCATGGAAAAGCTATAATGCAAGTAACTAATTTGTGCTTATAAAACTTACGGATTTTAATTTCTACATTTGTGATACTAATTCATCCTTCTTTTTTTCTTTTTTTTCTTTTTTTTTCTTTTTTTTGCATTGAAGGTGAAGATTTATTTATTTATTTCTTTTTACATTTTCAATGGTATATAGGGCAGGTTAACCATATATCATGCTTGTGATATTCAATAATTAGTTAATAGTTTTTTTATTTCATTTTATAAAGGTCAAACATTTCATACTTTGTATTCAATCTATATACAAATATGCATAAATAGTCAAATTCAAGATCTACGTATAATAATATCCTATGAAATATATATTATGAACATTCGTATACATATATGCGTAGATATATATATATATATATATATATATATATATATATATATATATATATATATATATATATATATATATATATATATATATATAGATTGGGGATTTTCTAAAAAGGCTCAAAACTCTAAGAAGTGTAGGAAGCAATCAACAACAAGCACGTGGCAATGAGAGAAAAAAAACACGGAGGGGCATCTTCGTCATTTATACGCGCGATGCTGAGATGTTCAGTTATGGTGTTTTTTTGGCGCGATGCTGAGATGTTCAGTTATGGTGTTTTTTAACAGCGCGATGTTGAGATGTTCAGTTATGGTGTTTATTTGGCGCGATGCTGAGATGTTCAGTTATGGTGTTTTTTCACAGCGCGATGCTGAGATGTTCAGTTATGGTGTTTTATCACAACGCGATGCTGAGATGTTCAGTTATGGTGTTTTATCACAGCGCGATGCTGAGATGTTCAGTTATGGTGTTTTTTCACAGCGCGATGCTGAGATGTTCAGTTATGGTGTTTTTTATATGCATGTTGAAAACGCACAATGACTAATCTACCCCGGAACCTTATCGCGTGTCATTAAAAACATCATAATATTTACAATATTGCCACCGCGTTAATCTTGACCGTAAACACCCTAAATCTAACGTCCCAGATCGCTTCTTAGTCTTTTTAGAGTTTTAGCCATTTGTAGAAAATCCCACCCCTATATATATATATATATATATATATATATATATATATATTTACGTATATTAATAACCGGAATTATTAACGTGGCTAATCTTGTTGTTAGCCTTTAACAATTAACCCACTACTAATCAAGACACTAAAAGGAAATAAACTGAAAATTAAAATTAAACGTGTGCATGAATGGGTTTGACACCGTACGTATTATCTTTATCTATCTGTATCAATCTTTGTGAATGTGTGTTTTAAAATAACAAAACATCATAAAATATAGTGCATGTTGAGCCTCAAAAATCTTCTATGTGATATCATCGATGCGTAGGAAAATTGCATTTAAAAAATGCCCAAATTAATTTTAATAATTCAAACTAAACCTAATTATAAGATGTTAATGAATTTAATCATAATCCACGTATATATTCTTATAATTTGATCAATAATGATCTCAACTTTTAGTTTAGTTAATTACTAAAGGTGATCTGAATAGCATAACTTCACATGTTTATGTTTGCCTTCCACCCAATTTCAAAATAATAACAGTGAACAAAATGAGGAAACATATACGAGCGAAATCAAATGGAAATCAAGTTTAAAAGGAGAGTACAAATATCTGTGAAGAGTATGGTACTTGGATTGTCTTTGATGATAAAAGTGAAATGTAGGATTATTATTTGATTCGGAAATCACTATTTCGATTTGAATATCACAGATTCTTTTGGAAATCATTAGTTCGAAATTTAAATTGGATTCGAAGTTTTTTTTATCAAATACGAATTTGTGATTTGCAATTTAATTTCCAATATTTTATTTGTTTCCCACCACTTTTATTTTTATTTATTCTACTTGTTTACACGTGTAAGTTGCACTTGTCACTGCACGCTATTTTGATATGAATATGTAGTTTATAGCTGTAAACTCCTAGGCCGGCTTGAAGTTTGTACATTTTTGTTGGTTAACTTACCATATTTTAATTTTTAATTTGTAATTTAGATGGTTTTTGCTTAATATGTGGATTTAGAGTTATTATTATATGCTTTAAAACGTTTTATCATTTTGAAAAGTGATAAATTTGTATTTTGAAACAAATTAGTTTTCGATTCAAATTCAACTCAAATTACGTTTAAATTCGAATCTGTTAGGATTAAAGCGGTACGCGGAAGCGAATTAACACACACAATAGCACAAACGAATATCACGCAGACAGAAAATAATAACGACACAAGTATTTTAACGTGGTTCGGTCCCAGTGGGGGACCTACATCCACCGGCAGCAACAAGGTTATTTCATTAGGCTCAAAGGCGCAAGATTACAATTACATGACTAGAGTATATATAAAGTAGATCTAGGGTTTCTAACTTAGGGACCAAGAAACATTAACCGGGCCTAGCCCATGTCTTCTAATGTCAACCCTAAAGCCCAAACACAAGGACTTCACAAACCCAACAATCTCCCACTTGAAGGCCTTGCGAATACTTCAGCCCGCCATCAAGCACAATACCCTTGTCATCCAGTAATTTCAGTAATCTTCAGAGATGGAAATCCTTTCAAGCCTCCAATTCCAAGAACAAGCTAAAACTTCAAATAATCAGAAGTTCCCCAAGCCTTCAGTTCCCAATGAACAAGCTAAGATTTCATATAACAGAAGTTCTCCAAGCCTTCAGTTTCCACAAACAAGCTAAGACTTCAAATAACCCAATTTACCTAGTTGCAATGGCCCTTTTCATCAGTTACCTGAAAGGCCCATTGAAGCTCCCAAAAGCTCCAATCTGGTCATCACAGACCCAGTCATGGCAAAACCAGCCAACGACTCATCCTCAGTCTCAACCGGCTCCCACTGATTCGCACTACCGGCTCCAGAGACTTCCAGAGGAAAAACCACTCTCCAAATTTAGCAAGTACCAAGGAGAGATTTTACCATTCGGAATTCCGGTCCTCAAATCCAACGGAGTTTACTCATTGTACCCGAAACACGCCCTGTGCTCCCACTGTCAACAAACTCCTGACCTAGTTTAGACCTCCAAATGCACTCAACCGATATCCCTGTGGCTCCAGAATTCACACTTGCAGAGTAAATTCAATTAGCTCTACCTGATTCAGTGAGTCAAGACCTTACTACTCGGAAGTTGGTTCACTACTTCCGGCGATACATAAACATGTACCTTCTCAAAGTCTACAATAGATTCACCAGTACTTTATTACAGTGGGTAACATGAAATAAAGCACACCCGAATCTTGAACCCAAGAGTCTCACTGCCTTCCACCGAGTCTCAATGCATCAAACTCAGACACATACCCAGAAGCAGAATTTACTGTATTTGACATCAACTCTAAATACTGTCAATGCCTCCATACAGCCTCACCAAGTCATCTATGCCCAGCTCCCACTGTCCCTGTTATCTCAACCCTTGCCAAAACCAACATCCATGAGATGAATACCCATTCGTACTTCACCGGCGAAATATTTTCACCTGGCACAATATCCCATATCCACTCAAATGTCGTACCGTTGATCACCACCGAACAAGAAATAGCTCCACAGTTCAGACCAACTAACAGGCGAACAATTATAACAGCAGTAGAGCTTTCATGGAGAGCAAGCGGTACCAAGGATTCTATGATCGTACACACGATCAGTTAACACAAACCCTAACCGAAAGATCATCCCAAACGAGCAATAGTTCACATGACTTGCCACTAACCTCTTGCATTTACTTTTGTCGTCACCAACACATCCGTTGGTTCCATTTTCTCTAGGTTTATCCCAATCAGTACCACACCCAAGTTCCTTTGACAAACCAATCAACCAAAAAATCCATAACCGTCGAACAATCCGATCATAACCATCCTCTCTTCAGTTATTTAACAATAACAAGCAAGGAACAAATCGAATATAGTGAACAAACACAACGATGACACGGGACCAATCGAACCAACTTGCTCTTGCAACGTCAATATATCAAATAACTGTAAACAAATATAAACAGTTACCTCAGACTATCTCCTGCAAACAAATCTTGACCCGAAACGTTGAGTTCACACAACCCGCAACTATTCAATTTCACAGTTGATAATTGATAGTCAAACTCAAAACTTAAAAAAACACAAAACCCTAACCTTTACCCGACAAATTCAAGAGTTTTCAACCAAACTCTAATTGCCGGCTTCAAAGGATTTAGCCCGGTACTTGAATCTCGGTCACGACCACCTTAGTTTTTTTTCCTTCTTTGATCGAACAAGCACCCAAGAAAAAATACATTATTTGTTTTCTTCGATCACCAAATAAAAAGTGTATTTGCTTAATAGATTTGGGCTATTCAGTGTCGGCTATCGTCCACCAACACAAGCAATCTAATCGTGATTTTATAACAGACCGATTGACACGGATCTTTCAGCGAATTCCAAGCGTTTCCGGCAGCGACTACCGAACCCAAACGCTAAACGCAAAACTGTCTTCAAACAGCAAAGCCAATCTTCTACGAATCGTCTTCCGTGCAAGAACCGTGTGTTCACCGAGCCTAAGCTCTGATACCACTTGTTAGGATTAAAGCGGTACGCGGAAGCGAATTAACACACACAATAGCACAAACGAATATCACGCAGACAGAAAATAATAACGACACAAGTATTTTAACGTGGTTCGGTCCCAGTGGGGGACCTACATCCACCGGCAGCAACAAGGTTATTTCATTAGGCTCAAAGGCGCAAGATTACAATTACATGACTAGAGTATATATAAAGTAGATCTAGGGTTTCTAACTTAGGGATCAAGAAACATTAACCGGGCCTAGCCCATGTCTTCTAATGTCAACCCTAAAGCCCAAACACAAGGACTTCACAAACCCAACAGAATCAATCTGCTTCTGAATCAAATTAGAATTAGAATTAGAATCGAATCCTAATCCTACAAACCTAAGTCAAATCCACTTTCAAAAATTCAATTTCCCTAATCGATTAATGTGATGTTGTAACTTCATTTTATATTTGTATTGTAGCTCAATTAAATTGGCTAATGCGCTAACGTCATGTCCTAATCATATAAAAAGTGTATAAAAACTAGAAAAAGGTATTCAAGAAAACGTACGTCACTAAGAACCTCATTCTTGTTTTAAATTTAGTACATTGTTACAATGTTACATCATGATATACATCACATATAAAAAATGTTGTAGGATGGCCGATTAAATTGTATAACACTTAATTGTTAAGGTTGGTTATCAACCGGTCTTTCACGTGACGACACGTGTTTCAATCACATGTTGTCACCATGTCAAGTTATTTTTTTTAACTTTTATACATTTATGATTTTAGTTCATGACTTTTAATAATTGTCATTTTAGTTTCTGATGATTTTTCAACTTTGATCTCATACTTTACTTTGACATACAGTTCGAATTTAATATTCCGGATTTAACTGAGTTATCGTTTTGACTTCTAACTTTTAGTATTTCTTTGTCTTTCGATATGTGACACATTACGACTTTGAGCCGTAACGAAATCACATACGCAAAACACGACCACGTGACCTGGCTGCTGCAAGGTGCGGCCGGGTCTCATATCTAGTTATAACTAAAGTTTAAAGTATTTTGCTTTCTTTCTTATGTAATAGAGTTGAGATTTATCCCATGCATCTTATAATTGTCATATCAAGTGTAATGCTTATAACTCTGGTGTAAAATAAAAGAAAGAAGCTAGGCTTATATATATACTTACTTTTGAAACTCAATGTTGATGGATGAAAGTTGATTTGCAATAGTGCTAAAAGCAGTATCGGACAAGACCATAGTGGTACCGGACCTCGACGGCCGAGAAACCGACGTTTGTGCACGATCAACGATTCTAACTTCAATGGTTTGTCCGGGAATGCAAGTTCGTGGTATGGCTGCACTTATACACTTAACCAAATACTGCCTCCCACAAGCTGCGCCGTTATCCCATATCCCCTCTCCTGCTGCTGCAAACAAATTACTCGACGGAAATTGAGAAGCGTCGTTCCCATAACATGCAGAAGCTGTCATACATGAAAAAGTCTAGAGATGATTAAACTTGTTTAATTAGAAATGAAAAGCAATAAGTACCACGTACGTACGCGTGTATGGCGGACTGTACAAGCTAGCCGTGCCGACCTCACCGCGTATAATATGAGAAAGGGATGATAAAAGAAGGATAGGGAGCCATAGTTGTTGAAGCTTCAAGTTGAATATCATGATAGACAAGTTATATATGATCAAGAGTTCAAGACATGAAGAGAGAAAAAGGTTAGTGCATGTATATATATACATATAATATATAAGGTACAAATTGTTTAGAATTTAAAGACAAAATGGTGGATTAAAAAAACTAAAAATTACAATCTTAATTGAATTTCAAATAGTGTGTCGAAGACTTTGTTCCTTTATTATTTTTCTTAAAGAATAAATTAAAAAATTAAAAAATAAATGACAAAATAAAAAAATATAAAAAATTTACATTTCATAGTGTCTATTGTAAATATTATGACATAGTTAAATTAAAAAGCACACAATGTAAACGTTAATATTTTTAAATTTTTTATTTTTCAAGGAGGACAACAGAATTTTTTAATTTTTTCTTTTAAGAAAGACGACGGATGAATCTAAAATAGTTTTTAAAATTCAGAATTAGAATGTGATTTATAAGTTTTTTTATCTGATATTACAGCTTATTTTAAATCCATTGTATCTAAAAGATTCTGTTTAGTTTTCTTATGTTTACATGTCTAATTTAAAATACTTTAAAAAATTTGTCAACTAATTAAAAAAGTCATGTGGTGAAGATCGAGAAATTTTTGAAAGATAGATTCGTTTATCAACTGCTTATTACTAGGAGTGATTTTCGTTAATTAAAATGTAAATTAATTTGTAATAATTAATAGATAAAGTGTTTGGATACCAGTTAATATTGTCTTTGACATCTTGTAGAAGCATCATATATGGTGAGAAACAAACTTATCAATGAAAAGGTGTACGTAACAATTATCTTGTCTTTTACATCTTCTAGACAGAAACTTAGAAGACACCAATCATCTTAAATGTATTTTTTTATGATTGAAAAAATCATAAGCTTTAAAGATATAAAATATGATCTGATAAAGATGATCCAACTTTGTTGGTCCATCAAGATCGAGACTTCAGTGCTATAATGATTTGTAACAACAAAACACACTTTGATTAAGAGAAACAAAAGTCCAATATAACACAACAACCAAAAACAAGATCAAAACCACACAACAAGAGGTAAATACGCTACAAAGATAGATAAAGTAAGCTCCTAGCACCTCCAGATAACACACACACGATTCTAGAGTTTGGATAAGATTTTGCCAAAAGTTCCATTGCCATGAGATAAGGTTACAATATATATCAGCTGTAGGTTCGCTGATAGATTCGCTGTCAGGGAATCTATCAAGCGAACCATATAGCTTCGCCGGGCACAATTAGGTTCGTCCGGTCGACAAAACAGAACAATACACAGAAACTATTCTATGCTACGGGCGAATCTATAGATTCGCCCGTAGGTTCGCTAATACCAAAAACTACAAAATATACAACAAAAGATATAACACCGACATGCCGGTGAGTCCAACCTATACTTGACTATCAATACTCCCCCTAGGTTGGACCTCACTTGGGGAAGTCTTCTATTTAAGCTTCGTCTTTGTCGGCTTCAAAGATGCTCAATGAACGTTCCAGCCCTTGATTCGATTTCGGCCAATGGATTTGTTACATTATCAGATCCGGCCTCATCATCTTCACTAAACACCAATATGGCAACATTGACTCCACAAACTCAGCTTCAGCGACATCGGTATCAGGCATATCAAGAACAATCGTTTCCGCCTGTACTTCTTCAGTATGCTCCTCACCGACCACATCCAAATCAACAACCTCAACAGGTTTCTCAAACCTTCTCTCAATCGATTCATCAAGCTGTCTGGACAAGTCATCAATATCCATGTTTTGATCGTCAGTCATCCTCAGCCTTTCGTTTACCTTCCTCAATTCAGCACGTATACCTTGGGCTTTGTTTGCGACTTTCACGAACAAGTTCGCTTCAGTCCTTGTGTCATCTCCCGCCCCGTGCTTAATACGGTTCTCACACAGTACCTTTAAATCCTCATCGCAAAATGAGAAGACCTCCATTGGATCAAACAGACGTATTTCTGGACGGTAATCTCCTTTGAGTCTGATAATTGCCTCACTCGTACTATTATCACAGAACCACTTGTGAAAATCCTATAGTCTGGTGGCTACGTATCGGGAACCCTAACCCTTGTCATAATATTTGGGGATTCAATCTTCAATACAACTTTACCCTTCCAAGAAACCCAATGCCTGTCCTTCTTTTGCCTCATCCTCTTTGGTTTCTTGTACCCAAAATCAATGAAATTATTCTGAGCAGCCTCTCTAATCGTAACCTCAAAGGCACAGGCTCTCCCACTGTCCTCTTTTCCCAACCGAGGTAGTTCAGCTAACCTACGCAGATCCCACCGAGGCAAGGTGGCAAAATGCTTCATGTTTCTGATATAACAAATATCTCCTCCCCTTCTTTTAATCATGTACGCATCTACAAGACTGTTATACTTCCATGCAATCACCTGCCTATCCAATTCAGAAGTGTTTGGCTCATCGAGATGTTGAAAGATGGGAACTTCTGGAACAGCCTCTACATCTTTCTTGAACCACTCAGATTTGTCTAGCTCAATATGTTCAAACTGATAGCTCACACCCTTTTCTTCAACTTTATACCTCTCAGGTTCATTCTCCAAATCTTCCTCACTATCAGCATTTACATCAACTTCCGGCTCAGTACTAACGACGACTTCGGGCCCAGTAAACACATCCAGATTTATCCCCATATCTTCATCAAACAATTCTTCAGCAGTTTTACCTTTATCCTTATCCCGAAACTCACATTCCATTAACGGATACTTTGCAGCATCCGTTAAGCTTTTCAGTTCTAACTCAGACATAGCCGGATCTGACCCATCCTTTTTCTTCAAACTATTCAGCTCCTTGAAAATTCTAACTATCAAGCACTGTTGATCCCTCATCATCCGACCCATTTCAAAAATAACCGTTGATTTCTCTGCATCCTTCGTTTCCAGATCATCATATCTACTCTTTAGATCCACAATCTCAGCCTTCAGACTCACTATCTCACCCTTTAACTCACTAACAGTCTCAGCAGATTTACCCGATTCATCATGCTTCGCTTTCTTTGCAGCTTCAGTGGGAGCATCGGATTTCCTCTTGGTCCTTTTCTCTCTACCCTGATCAAAATCAGCCTGAATCTCATCTATTTCCCGATCTAAGTCATAATCCTTGTCCTTAGCATACGGCTTCTTTTTCTTTAACCTCTTCTCAACAACCTCTATATTTTCACCACCCTGTTTCCTCTCATTCTCCATTAACCTCTGTATATGTACCCATCTATCAGCAGGGTACATATTCTCCCACAAGTATGAAGTCCTACCAACACAATCAGAACGTGCAGATTTGCAGTCCCCAAAAATCCTCGAATGCATATCCCATATCTTCAGCACATCACCAACAACATGCAGATTTGGCAGTTTATCATTCAAAATCATCTGCAAAAATCTAGGATACATCAGCCACTTGTTCCCCTTAGTGGCATGAATGTTTTCGAGCATGTAGTTGTAGATGAGCTTCGCAAGATTTGCCTTCTGCCCCCGACAAAACAAAACCATGGCCCTTGCCCAGTCCAGATTCAACCCATCAGTACCTCCTTTCCTATGGTCCAAGCACATAATAAACACGTGCGCAATATACCTCCATTCCTTGATCAAATAAGATTTCACAAACTCCATCTTCTTCTCCCCCGGCATAGGACCCTCATACCCGGCAGTCCTAAAAGCACCATATACTTCTTCAGCCGTCATCATTAATTCATCGCCAACATCATCCTCTAACCTTAAAATCCTAGCCAGATCGGCTTAAGTAAACTCCAAATCAATCCCATTAATCTTGGCACAAATGCGTGATGGCTGCACAGACACGTTCATCACTGCTGTTCTCCAAAAGTCTCTGATGTGCAGCTCGTAGATGGTTGGTGAGTGAGATATAGCGTGATGAATATGGGAGGACTTCAACCATCTAATACAATCTTTATATCCCGCTGCCTTCTCATGATTCTGGTCAAGCAAAGCACACATATTGTGCTTCCTTTCAAAGAATAATGTAGACATCGTGCCTGAAAAATAAACGGAAATTGATCAGAAACGTAAGTTTTGAAAACAGTTAATAGATTCGCTGGGATAAATAGGTTCGCTGCATGGGCGAACCTGAGATTTGGCACCAGAACCTATAAATTCGCTGACATGAAAAATCAGTCATTTGGTCGAGCGAATGTATAGGTTCGCTAGAAACAGTCGGGCGAATCTATGTTGATGCACGGGCGGCATAACAGCATAGATTCGCTCGAAGTTTTGAACTTTCGTTCAGATTCGCCAGACGAACACATAGGTTCGCTGAAAACCCTAGTTTTGAAAAACGGCCAAATCTCAGTCAAAACATCATAATCAACCAATCAAAACAACAATCAGGCATTAATCATGAAACAAGCACGTATTGATAGACTTTAAAGCACACAATCAGTTGTTTTTAACCATAATCACAGGATCAAAATGGATCGATTGGATTATTAGCGATTAAGAACAGGTTAAAGGCAAAAATTGATAGTAAACATGAGAGTAAAACATACCAGAGATGGTAAAACAAAAGCGGTTCAAAGGTAGTGAGTGTGGAGAGTGAGAATCGAACGTGCGATTTTTTGAAAAAAAAGGAAACGGCTACAGTAATAGTGACAGCGAATTTGTGAAATGTTTCGCTGTCAACACATATATATACAGACACAGGTTCGCTGACAAAAACACTAGCGAACTTCAGATTCGCCCGAAACCAAAGGTCCAAGAGAAGACACGGCGGCGTGAAGAGGTTCCTGGCGAACCTGTAGGTTCTGGCGAACCTGTAGGTTCGCTAGTAGATTCGCTGGGACTCAAAACAAGAAAAATTAAAATATTTTTGGTTTTTCTCAAATTTTAAATTCTTTGTAAATCCACGAAAACGCCCCACGATTTCAACGCTCCGAGTATAAAAACATTAACCTGGATTTTAAGGATATAAAATAATAATTAAAACTAAAGAAGGATATATATACTTTTCATGACGTTTTGAGCAGAATCCGGAAAATCATAGATTGGCGGGAATGCAGATATGTTTGTCCATTTAAACCCATGCCTTAGTCTTTTCAACAAGAGATCAGCAGCTTCTTTTATCATGTTTTTGGTTTGATTGAAGAAGCTCAGACAACTCGGTCCCCACAGACATCTAGGTAAAAAGAACAAGTTCTGTCATCAGGATATATCTGAGCAATATGATTGACTTTGCTTGAATTTCGAGGATCAAATCTTGAATATTGATCGATGCATTAGCTTCTTTTGACACTTGTGCAATTTTTGCATCTTTTTGTGAGTGGAGCTTGTCAGCAATGATTCTTTTGAACACATTGCGACTTATTATTTGGGAAACTCAAATAGTTTAGAGCTCCAGGTCTATACCGACGTATAACAGAGGAGATAAACATTTGAGCATGCTCGGTGAATCTTCAGGTCAATACTTCCGTATAGAAGAGAAGATCCACCAACTCCAGGTCAATACTTCCGTATAGCAGAGGAGTTAAGCACTTTTGACTCAATACATTCTGAGGAGTTAACAAGTAACTCACTCAGAGGTTTTTCCGAAGAGCAACACTAGCAGCTTTTTATTTGTTTTGCTAACTAGAAACTCAATTCGGGGTTAGGGTGAGGGTGATTTGGGATGTTTAGGGAAATCAAAGCAAAGATTTGTCTCACCATTCAAATGGCTTCAAGGCGAGCGACTGGAGCAAAAAATTCAGTGTAGTCAATCCCCTCCTCTTGAGCAAATCCTTGAACAACCAATCTCGCCTTGTTTCTGATAACAACACCGTGATCATCTGGCTTGTTTCGGAAAACCCACTTAGTGCCGATGGGACACTTATTAGGAGGAAGATCAACAAGTTCCCAAACTTTAAGCTTCCTAAATTGCTTCAGTTCTATTTGCATGGCATCAACCCAACTAGGATCTTCAAGTGCTTGTTTATAATTCTTTGGAACAACTTGAGATAGAAAGCCAGCATAGAGACACTCATTAATCAAACCACTCTGACTCCGAGTTCGCACACCATCAGTAATTGATCCTATGATATAATCATGAGGATGATTTTTCAAAGTTTTGAAGTCTGTGTTGAGGAGCAAAGGGTTGGTTTGGGATGAGGATGTTTGATTAGATGGTTGTGAAGGTATATTTGAAGTTGGAGGAATTGTATTAGTGGTAGATGTTGGAATGGAAGTGGATGATGATGGAGTATCTACTGGAGAGATTTGAACGGTTAGAGGTGGTGGAGGTGGAGGAATGTCAAATGAAGTGGGAGGTAATTGTGTAGTTGAAGGTTGTGGTTGTGATTGTGTAGGTGGATGGTTAATAATAGAAACTGATGTGTGAGGAATGATGTCATCATCGTCAGAGTCAGGAAGATTGAATGATTTGAAAATAGTGGTGGAATCATAAAACCATGCAGGTTCACTACCAATGCTTGTAGTGTTTGATTCTTGCCAGTCAACATAATAGGACTCTTGAACAATCCGCGTTCGCTTGTTGTAAACAAGATTCGCTTTTTGTGTGTTCGAGTATCCTACAAAGAAGCATTCATCCGAAACAGCACCAAACTTCGTTTTCTGATCTTGAGTATTCAACAGAGTGCAAGAACATCCAAAGGGGCGCAGAAAATCGATCAACGCTTAATCCCACGAAACAGCTGGTAGGATGTCTTCATCTTTTCTTTGACAATCAGTACCTGATTCAAAGCATAAGGTGCACAATTGACTGCCTCTGCCCAGAAAATAATTGGAAGCTTTGACTCAATCAGCATAGTTCTAGCAGCCTCCACAAGAGTTCGATTCTTCCTTTCAGCAAGACCATTTTGTTATGGCGTTCGTGGGGCGCTAAACTGTCTGAGAATACCCCGTTGTTCACAAAAAGAATTGAAGATATGGTTTCTGAATTCAGTTCCATTGTCGCTTCTAATGGCTTGAACCTTCCGTTTTCCAAGAACCTCGATTTGAGGAATCAGCTTCATTAGCTCTTCAGCAGTCTCACTCTTGTTTGCCAGGAATCTCACCCAGGTGTACCTAGAGTAATCATCTGTGACAACCAAGCAATAAGATTTCTTAGCAATAGATTTGACACTTATTGGACCAAATAAATCAGTGTGTAACAATTCGAGGGGTTCTGAGATTGAATTTTCAATTTTAAGTTTATGTGGCTTTTTGTGCTGCTTTCCTTTAGCACAAGCCATGCATTTCTCAACCACAGAAAAATCTTTAAGTGGTAAACCCCTGACCAAATTGTTCTTAACCAATTTATTTAGAATTTTAAAATTAATGTGCCCTAAACGTCTATGCCATTGAAAAGATTCAAAAGATGAAGCTTTAGATAGGAGACAGGTCACGGTGGAAGTTGATTCTTTTGATCCCATATTTAGCATATATGTATCATTTCGTCCTGGAGCTCGCATGATCACCAATTCTTCAGGAATAGAAAACTCTGGCTTCAAGAACAAACATTCATTTGGAAGAAACAACACTGGGATATTCTTATCACAGATTTGTGATACACTGAGAAGATTGAATGCCAGTTCAGGAACATAGTTGACGTCTTCCAAAGATAGGGAACCATTCGAGACTTCTCCTTGACCAATCATTTTATCACCGTTCTTGTCTCCTGCAAAAGCAACGTATCCACCATTGATAATCCGATAGTTAGTCAGCAGGTCCTTCAACCCAGTCATATGTCTAGAACATCCGCTGTCAATATGCCAATGACTATTTACAACGGCACTTGAATGTTCCTGACATTTATTTAAATATAGAAGTTAGACTTTTGAAACTGGCATCCAAGCCTTTGTGTACTTGGGCCGTGCAACAGAAGAAGAATTACAAAAGAAATTATTTACAAACGTGTTTAATCTTTTTCCAAAAGATTTTTGCTTTGAACTGTTTGTGACAAACTTAGGGCATTGCTTAACAGTGTGATCAATATTTCCACATTTAATGCAATGAGATTTCAAACCCACTTTGGAAACTTTATCAACAAGAACTTTATCCATTTCAATTTCCTCATCACATTCAGACAATTGAGAATTGCAATCACTGTAAGAGTCATAAGGCTCTTTTGATTTACCTGCTGTGACTTTTACCTTTTCAGATTCAGATTTAGGTTTTGAAATCCTCACAGGTGTGAAAGATGGAATTTGATGAGTAAAGAACTTTTGAAAGCAATTTGTTTTGGTTTGACTTTCAGAGACATGACCTGAAAGTTCATCTTTGTCATTCACACACTTATTCACAATCACATCATCATTCAACACATTAGGGTTTGAAGTAGTACACCCTAAATTACTATTAAAAATAAAATTGTCTGAATGTAACACATTACTAGAAACAGAATTAATTAATCTAATGTCTTCAACAGACTTCTTGGAATCATAATTAGAACAATCATTACTGCTAGAACAACCAAGCCCAGTACTCCCACCATAAGCGTAATCCTCTCTAACCTCTTTAAGATTTACTCCACTTAAACCTGCAATAGAGCTGTTAGTATCATTCTGTATAATCTCTTGTATCAACTCATTCGAAGGATGAGGAATAGGTGTTGGAGAGTAACAGAAGGTACTAGGTGGGGGATATGCATATGTTTCATTGGTAATACCCAAACCTGTCTTAACTCTGGCCCCCGTTGTTTCTTGCAGAGTTCCTCCCTTTTCATACTAGATATTGTCCATTGTTCCAATTTGTTTTTAAGTTTTATGGTCTCAAATTCAGCAAGAGTAACTTGCTCAGTTAAGTAATTTATTTCACAATTCTTTTCCAAAAGAGATCTTTTTAAATGTTCATTTTCTTTCAAAGCTTCTCTTAATTTGACAAAATATTTTGATTCACTCACTTTAAGCTCTTTGTTAGTTCTTTTTAATTCGTTTCATTTGACATTAACAATTTATTAGCTTTGTATATGCCAATTAAATGAATTTTGCATGCAGATGAACACATATCTTCAATAACTTCATAAGGAAGACCAATTACCAGTTTTTCTGCAGCAAGAGCACGATCGCACTGGCAGTAAGGAGTGTTCCTCTTGAATTCATCCACAGCATCAAGCCTCGCCTTCTCAATTATGGCTTCCAAGTTAAGCTTTGACTCTTCATCATTCTTCATCTCATTTACCGCAGCTTCACATACCAATCTCGAGTGATTCAGATGCCCTTGAACAATAGCATCTGACTGATCTTCATCAACTTTCTCCACTCTCCCTTCTTCATCTTTATCTTCATCATCCTCACACTTTAACTCAGCAGCTTCATCATAATTTCCATCATTTTCACCATAAAATTCTTTGAAAGGATCAAAGCAATTTATATAGTTATCATCATTCTCAACAATCTCAGCAACCAAGGCATGATTAATTTCTTCCTTTATTTCTTCAATTTCTGCACTCCAATCAAAATTGGTTAGCAGTGCAGTATCATTCCTTGGTTTCACTTCCTCAAGTCGTTCTTGAATAGGGGTGGTTCTTGAATTTCCAGAATTCACGGGTTCAGTAACAATTGGTAAAGGACATTCCCTTTTGAAGTGACCCAATTGTTTGCAGTTGTAACATCTCAGCTTTCCTTTGTCATACCCGAGCTTGTTGTTCTGTCCCTGATTCCCAAAAATTCTTCTACCTGTTCTTTCTATAAACCGTCTAGCACGAAGAGTAAGCATGGCCATTTGCCATTGGATGTCGGTTTCTTCAAGATCATCAGGATCCACCTGATACATATCCTCAACAGTCATCCCCTTTCCCTTTAACTCACCAGCGACAAGAGCTTCATAGCTATGAACAAACATTCCAAACAAAGCCATAGTGTCAGATGGAATCTGAGTGGTGACAGATGCATTTGAGCTTGAACCAACACTTGTAGATGCACCAACAGATTTAACAGAACCAAGACTTGATGATCCTCCAGGTGCAGCATTGTAGATATGAGAGTTTGCAGCGGATGTAATGAGTGCAGCATTCTGAGAAGGAATATTTGGAACCATCATAGACTGATTGTATTCTCTTCTCTTCACATCAAGATCAAATGACTTCAGCTTGTTTATAACATCCATCAGTTTATAGTCATGAAAGTTTCTTTCTTGTTTCAACAATTTGATCTGAAGACTCCACTGAGGCGGAAGTGAATCTAACAACTATGTGACTTGTTCATGATTTCCCAGCTTCTCATCATACTTTTTCAGGTTACTTGATACAGACAGAAATCGATTGGTAATTTCAGTCAAACTTTCTTGCGAATACCCCACAAATGAATTGAACTCTTTCTCAGCATGAGCTTTTCTATCCAACTTCAAATCCTCATTACCATCATAGAACTCGCACAACGCATCATACAAGCTTTTTGCAGTTGTGTGTTCAGCAAACCTGTTGTAAATATCCTGATGCAAACAAAGTATCAATGCTCCGAGTGCCTTTTTGTCACGGTCAAGCAACTTGGTGTCTCCATCAGTAAAAGTACTCGGATCAGTGTTTATTGAAGTAATAGTTCCCTCAACTGTTTTTGGCACATGCGGACCATTTATAATTGACTCCCTTTGATTATAATCAGTGTAGTAGAAAAACGCTTTTAGACATCTCTTCCAATCCTCAAAATTTTCACCACTAACAAGCCTCGGTGGCCTGTTTGGTTGAACACTATCCAGATCATTAATATTCAGAGTTGATGTAGTCATAATTTTAAACAGATTGTAGTTTCGCCAAAGACAAACAGATTCGCTGGATTAGATTCGCCCAAGGAGCAAACAGATTCGCTAGCAGATTCGCTCAACAAACAAAACAGATTCGCTGGATAGTGGGCACAGTTTCGCCGAACAGATTTGCTGTCAGATTCGCTCAAATGATTTTGGCAGCAGTTTCGCTTGCACAATGAGCCAAACAAGTGAACTTTCGTTCAATAAAATGTCAGATTCGCTAAACAGAAACACTGAAACACGGACCACAAGATTGTATTAGATTCGCTGGATGAACACCCAGATTCGCTGGATGAACAAATAGGTTCGCTGGGTTACGGATAAAACAGTTTCAGTTAAAAAACGATCAGAACAGCTTCAAAACATAACCAGTTGTAGATCCGTTTGTTTCTAAAGCTTCCTATGACCAGATATGATAAAACCCAAGCAAAATACAACACAGAAACACACAAACGAGTTCAGAAATGAATCAAATAGTGTTTTGACACAAAAAAAACCCCAAAAACATCACAAAAATCTCTAGGATCAAATAATCAAGAGCACTAAGGCTCTGATACCATATTGTTGGTCCATCTAGATCGAGACTTCAGTGCTATAATGATTTGTAACAACAAAACACACTTTGATTAAGAGAAACAAAAGTCCAATATAACACAACAACCAAAAACAAGATCAAAACCACACAACAAGAGGTAAATACGCTACAAAGATAGATAAAGTAAGCTCCTAGCACCTCCAGATAACACACACACGATTCTAGAGTTTGGATAAGATTTTGCCAAAAGTTCCATTGCCATGAGATAAGGTTACAATATATATCAGCTGTAGGTTCGCTGATAGATTCGCTGTCAGCGAATCTATCAAGCGAACCATATAGCTTCGCCGGGCACAATTAGGTTCGCCCGGTCGACAAAACAGAACAACAAAATATACAACAAAAGATATAACACCGACATACCGTTGAGTCCAACCTATACTTGACTATCAAACTTGCATCGACCAAGTCTTTTTAATGTTTTTCGTAGGCAAATTTTAGTGGCATGAGCCTATATATGATAATTTATAAAATATAAAAATGAAAATAAAGAACATTAGAATAAAATTTTATAAATTTCTGAAAAGTTATTTTGATAAGTTATTTTGATATGGAAGATCGACCTAAACATTTAATTGTTTATTATTTGTTAGAAGAGAAAATTGACAACATGCTTATAACTTTTAAGACGATGTGTAACGGGTTATTTTTCCCCACTAAAAACGCTTCAAAACCACTCCTTGGAGTGTTTTTCATGTTGAAATTGGTGTTTTCTACAAAGCATCCATTAAACCTATTTTACTGATAAATGTTAAAATGAAATGAAAAAAAAGGTTTTTTAGGGCTTTTTCACCACTAGAAATAGGTCTAATTTTTTTTTAACAGCAGCAAAGTATATATATTCACATCAAAAAAGTACAACCAAGAATAAACTAACAATGGCTAGGAACTACCAACAAGAAAATGAAAATTTGATTACAACATAATTAGAACTAGTTAGATAAGAAAGTTTGCCATGATCTTCATAATGTTTCTCCCTTCGTTGTGCGATTATTTATCCAAATAGAGCTCCATGTTTTAATTTCTTCAACCATACGAGATATGTTCCATTGAATGTTGTTGAAAATTACATCATTTCTTGCCTTCCAGATGATCCATAGAGTGGTTAAAAAGATTGCCTTAATCTTCCTCTTTACATTAGAATTGGTGGAGATAGATTTGACGTGGTTTAAAAGTTCTTGAATAGTGTACACCTTGAAGGATGGGATGTTACACCATTGGACGATGGAGGTCCATACTAGATCCGAGATAGAGCAGATTAGTAGGACGTGGTGGATTGATTCAATCGGGTGTGTGTAAAAAGGGCAACATGAGGCCTCTAAAGGGATGCATTTTGCAAGGATAGCTTCCCTTGTAGGAAGCCAATTCAGCAGCACTCTCCAGCAAAAAAAAGTTTACTTTGATAGGGAGGGTTTTATCCCAATCAAAATCGATTGAACCATGCGATAATCTACTATTGTCAATGAGCCTTCTTTCAGATAGGTCTAATTGACCTACATCAAAAGAACCAACCCTTTTTAAAAGTCATCAATTTGTTATTTCTCGTGAACCAACAGTAACGGAAACAATATATAATTTACTCTTTTTAGTTTTTAAGAGTCAATTTGTTTCACAAAGACTAAGCAAGAAAACAAATTTTTGTTTGCTTTTAACCTAAACAACGTATAATATATTAATACATCCAAGTTAACTGTGTAAATCAAAAATCAAAAATCAAAATAAAAAAAGGTAGTGGCTAACTTCCACCGATTATATGTATGTACTAGGTGTATACCTATGTGAGAACACGGGATTGGTATATACTTTGAAATTACTTTTTCTCCATCAAAACGATACTAAATATTTTTTCCAATTGACAAAAGTGGTTACACAAAAGATAATAACTATAATAAGATTACATAAATCTTGCAATACTTCCTACCCAGTCAAGCGATTGTCCTTGGCTCTTATTTATTTTCATTGCAAAGCATACGGCAATTGCTTTCTACAAATCTTTATCGAGATTCTTTTGTCGGAAGGCGTTATATGTATTCTTGAAATTAATGTCTGATGTCCAATGTTGTTTTCCGTGATTACTTTAGCCTCAATCACATTTTTTTTCCTAGTCTGATTGCTTGCAAACGCTTACCATTGCATAAACCATTTGACTGATCAATATTTCCGAGTAACATTATTGGATATCCTACTTTCAAAACTAACTTGTGATTTGGTAATCCAGATTACTGCAAGCTGTTTAAAAGCTCATTTGAAAATACAACTGTTTCAATATTTGATGCTTGTTCAGATTGACAGAGACCATTCGAGCTTAGATAGATGGTTTCATTACATGGAATTATATATAGATGTATTTAAATTTAAATAACCAGCTTTAACTTATACAACTGTTATAGTTTTTTGTACATTACCTGGTATCATTTGTAGTAACTTTTCATTATTGAATTGACTAAATTAAGTGTTGGAGCAAGAATTGCTCGCTGTTGGAAATAAACATAATCATTGAAGTTGTTTATCATATTTGGATATGTAAACAAAATAAGGGACTTAACTGGATTATCGACGTCAGTAATAAGTAAGTCTTCCGGGATTTGAATCTCTACTTCACCATCATTTTTCTCCCCAAGAAGACCCTCACCAAGTTTTAAAGTTCATTCTGCAAACTCCTTAATTTCAACTAAATCTATATGTTCACTTCCCACTCTTAGGCGCATGTTAACTATTAATTTAAGAACCTGACAATGGTTCCATATATATGAAGAATTCAAAGATGCTTTAACAATGTTGCTTTGAGAACCTTTTGGAATAACTGGTAGAATTTGTCTAAAGTCACCACTAAATACAATCACATTCTTTCCAAACGGTTGATCTTCACTGTTTTTTTTAGATGAACGCAAGATATCTCTCATTGTCCTATCAAGTGTCTCAAAACAATGTTTGTGTATCATTGATGCCTCATCCCAGATTATAAGTTTTGTCTTCTGAATCAAAACAGCGAGATCACTATTTGGTGTAACTGAGCATACTGAATTCTCTAAAATGTTGATTGGAATAATAAATCTAATGTGCAGTTCTCCCGCCACTGAGTAACAAAGATGCAATTCCACTTGATGCAACATTTAGAACTATTTCTCCTTTAGAACGTAAAGCTACTGGTAAAGTTTTCCAAAGAAATGTCTTTCCCGTACCACCAAAACCGTATACAAAAAATACACCTCCCTTATTTTTTTCTATTGCTTCCATTATTGTTTGATAGAGATATTTTTGTTCTCCTGTTAAGGTACGTAAATAAGTTGCATGCTCCATTATCAGACTTTCTTTATCATATAAAAGCTCCTCTCGAATTAATGAGTTGTTAACTTGAGAAACGTATTCATCATCAGGGCAAGGCATATATTGGAAGTTTTTCAATGTACTGCCATTCTTATTTAGCAACTCTTCAATATCTGCTAAACAAAGATTTTGAAGATCTTTTTGTTCCCAGACTAATCCTAATAGAAAATCCAAGAGAAATGCTTAAAGATAGCTTATATAATTAAATCAGAAAGACAAGCAAATAACATACCAGGACAATTAAAAATCTTTCGTTGTCTATGCTGGAGATCTTCACAAGTATAAAATGGATAACATGGTGTTTGAGTTTCAAGTGGGGGATAAACGATTTGGTTGGAAAGCCGGTACCACATCATCGATAGTTCATGTCATGGGTGAGCTAAATCAGCAACCTGTGTTATCGTTTAAAAAAATTCCTTCACTTGTATTTTACTATGATAAACATGATTCTTGCGAGTATCAAGGTAAATTATGAGAGATATAAAAGGGTGGAAATGCATTTGGTAATATTGGTTTTGGTTTAGTTCCTAATCTAGTTTATGTTAAAGGTAACAAATATGGCTTTTCCATTAGCTTACAGTCGGTCATAATTTTCTGGGCGATGTGAAGGCACATGTTGTTCCAAACATGTTTTATGTTCCTTTTCTAGTCACTACTTTGGTATATGGAATTCTTAAGCTTCTTCACACACATCCGTAAACTTCCATTTTCTATTTGTCAATGAAATGGGCGTGCTGAAAGTAGCAGGCATTGTGATTAGGTTGATCAACCCAATTTCCTTATGTGTTCATAAATGAAAACCAACCTTTCGGATATTACACACAGCACCAACAATAGCTTGTGAAAATAAGAATACAAGTGCTCCTACACTAGTGCTTTAGTTCAAACAAAATAAGGGATAAAAACCTTACATGGAAAGGAGGAACAACAATCCTACTCTATTAAAAGTATGAAAAGGTTAACGAACATCAAATTGTATCCTCTACAACGACTATGTTGTTTGGATACAACATCATAAAATTTGTAGTTCTTCTTGGTTTTAACTAGTTATGGTTTGATTTTTGAAGGCTAAATTGCTAGTGTTGGACTTTGGTTATGTTCCCGGACCAAATGTTGTTGACAAGACATATTTTTATCAGGTTGGTACGATGGTTGACCCTTTTTTTTGGCTTGGTTTGCATCTTGTAATTCAATTTTAGACCTTACATTTGTTGTTTAGGTTTTTGTATAAATAGGTTTCTAGGTAGTTTCTTTGGACTAATCGTCTAGAGCAGTATTGTAACCAGAAACCTAGTGATAATTAGAGAAGATAATTGAAAGTGAAACATAGTGTGTTTGATTGCTTCTTGTTTGTTAATCTTACATACGTATGTTTACTAGATCCACGAACAACTTCTAAATGGATTCCTCTCGTCTAGATTATATCAACTAAAATATCGATCTCTAAGGGAGATCCAGGACCTACATAGATTTTTTTGTATTAAGATCAAAGAAATTATCAAGCGTTAAAATACATGGGAACTATATATATATATATATATATAGGATTAGGTTCATTTAAGAAGAGTTATATATTGCAAGAAGAAAAAGAAAAAATGTTAACCATTAGATCACTTAATCAACGGTTGTTAAGGATCTAGTAATTAAACAACCTATTAAAGATTAATTAAAATTGTTAAGGGTATTGTGGGAATTACACGTACTCATTAATTAATACTAACACCATCCCTTTAATCACGGTCAATCATATTGAGAGTTAAAAATCCAAGTCTCAATTAAATTGATTCAAGCATGTATGTACTCGTTTAATCACGTTTGATAATTTTATGGTGAAAATGTAGTCAAATAATATAATTTTGGGTAAATATTGTTATTGGCCTTTTACCATTAACTTTATTCTTTCATTAATTTTTTTCTTTAATCAAGCTCAGTTTGTTTCATAGTAAAGTAATGTAACTTTGTTATAATTTATTTAAATAATAATTTATACATATGACTAATGAATGATATATTTATATGTAGGTGTTCGTTTGAGTATTTTGAGTTTCAACCTACACATATAAAATTTCAAACCTATTAATATTGAGTTTAAACTTACATAAGGATTTTCAACCTCTATTATTGGTGTTTCAACTTCACATATGTTAAAGTTATGTTTGAAGATTTTGAGTTTCAACCTACACATATAGATTTTCTACCTACACAATATTTTATAACACACACATAAGGATTTTAACCTATATAGACGTGCAACTGTTAGTTTACTTATAACCATCGGTATGAACTTCAACCTACACATAGAATTTCAACCTACAAATATTGAGTTTTAACTTACATAAGGATTTTCACCTCCATTGGTGTTTCAGCCTTCACACATGTTAGAAGTTTTGTTTCGAGATTTTTAGTTTCAACCTACACATGAATTTGAACACCTACACATGAACGTATAATGTACTCATAAGGATTAATTTTGAACCTATATGGACGTGTGATTTTTAGTTTACTTGTAACTTTCAGAGTGAAAATTAAAACACTAGAGCATCTACATATGTTCATGCCGTTGGTTTTTGTGTAACTTTGGAATAGTTATGTGTGGGAACAATCATCTTGTGTATTTTGGTTGATCGATCGTGTATTAATATATTTAGTACCTACATGAACACTTAAACATAATTTTTTATATTTATCCACATATTATTTTTATTACACCTAGAGTATTGAGTTGATTTGTTATTTCAACGTCAGATAATATTATCATGCGCAAGATAGGTTGGTTTTGTGAAGGTATATATTTTGTTACTGTATTATACGTTTCACTATCTCTATGATAAGCTTGATAATGTGTATGATTAATTTCAATGGATTAACGGAAAGAAATAAATTATAGAGACAATAGTTTTAAGATATGTAGGATAATACTTATTACAATAATTAATTAGAAGAGAGAGAAATAACTAATTGGAAAGATAAAAAAATTTATGTTTACCATTATACCCTTTTAACTTAAATCATATTTTTATGATTGAATAAAAATTGAATGGTTGAGATTTGTTCTTTTTCTTCTTGCAATATTTGTTCTTCTTAAAAGAACCCTCCCCTATATATATATATATATATATATATATATAGAGGAGAGTTATCCTACATAGTGTTAGAAATCTAAGAAGGCTAAGAAGGATTTATGACCTTTAGATCTTTTTTTTAATGGTTGAGATCAATTTGTAGGAAAAGAAATTGGTGGAAGGGTATATTAGTCATAGCCACTTTTGTTGACTTTCTCTCTCCACATGCAAGGCACATGCCAATTCCCCCACTTTTTTTAAAACTTTTATAACTTTTGGATACGATATTATTTTTTTTTAAAAAATTACACCAAAAAAACAAGCGTTTTGTTATCTTTAAAACGCGTATAATATTGATATATAAAAAATAAAAAAAAATTTCGGCACTTATTATAACTAGTAAAATATCATAACTTGTGTAATATCATGTGATTGTGTTTTATTATAACTAGTAAAATATCAATTTTATCGGTTCATTCTTAAGTCATTATATAATATCATCTTATTATAAATATTTGTTGTGTCATATTATGTGTTTAGAAATTATCACCGTGTCACAAATTGTTAATATGTGTTTGAGAAATGTTTAAAGACAACGTCATTTTTTGTTACAAAGTGTGAGAATGACACAATGGTAAACAAAGACACAATGACACTTTTAAAAAAACTATAACTCACAATATAAATCAAATTTGAAAAAAGTGGTTCGGAGACCTTGTTCCCCATGTATTCCTCTTTCAGAAAATAAATAAACGAAAAATTAAAAAAAATTAAAAAAATTACCGTTTTTTTATTTTTTAAATTAGACACAATGAAAAAAGACACAATGAGAAAATAGTAGTTTTTTTTAACTTTTGTTTATTTATTTTTTAA
This sequence comes from Tagetes erecta, assembly GCA_030867185.1. Classification (NCBI taxonomy): domain Eukaryota; kingdom Viridiplantae; phylum Streptophyta; class Magnoliopsida; order Asterales; family Asteraceae; genus Tagetes; species Tagetes erecta. The sequence continues at coordinate 21,593,672 of CM061496.1, forward strand.
GGAGGATGATGTGAGAGCAAGATCTTTGAAATACTTTTTGTGTTATTGTGTAATTATTATTAGATCATTGTGTAATACTTGTCAAATAAGATTACACAATGACCCGATGAATGACACAACAACCTTACGGATGACACAATCACACAATGACCTGATGAAAGACACAATGACCTGACGGAAGACACAATGACCTGACGTTAGACACAATGAGCTGAAAAATTGTGAAAAAAAAGTTCGTTTTTTATATATCAATATTATACGCGTTTTAAAGAGAAAAAAATTCTTGTTTTTATGGTGTAATTTGTTTAAAAAAATAATGTCGTATGTAAAAGTTATAAACGTTTTAAAAAAGTGGGGGAATTGACATGTGACTTGCATGTGGAGAGAGAATATTTAAAAAAGTGGGCATGACTAAAATACCCAATCTCCTAATTTTCCTAGATGCCACATGTCAATCTCTTATTGCTTCTTAGCCTTCTTAGATTTATTACACTATGTAGGTGAACCTCACTCTATATATATATATATATATATATATATATATATATATATATATATATATATATATATATATAAAGAGATGGAATCACTAGGGTTTCAAAGATGGGCTTTTTCTTGGAGTAGTGGGCTTGACTAACATGGCAAAGGCCTCCACTACTAATTAGGGCTGACAAATTGTGTCTTAACATGCTTTATAGGTTAAAGACTGTGAGAGTAACACAATTAACAAACATGAAAATGACTCGTTTAACATACGGTTTCTATTGTTTGAATATGTCAGTTATATTGTGACAACCCGCAAATTCAGGTTAACACCGTTAATTACTATTAACTATTCCATTAAGTTTTATTAAGTTTGGGGTTAAAATTGCAAATAACTAAAATCATTAATTAACTTAAAAACTAAATTTAAACAACTTACTAAAGATCAAGGGCTTAATATGTAAAATTAAATTTATTTAAACCAAACCACCCCCCTCCCCTTCCTTCTTCTCGACGGCAAACACACCCACCCACTTAAACCTAACCCTAATTCAGCCGCACCACTCTCAGCTCGTGCAACCGGCTCTCTCGTCGTGAAACCCAACAACCCGTTCGTCGTTTTCACCGTTTCTTTTCCGGTAAGCTTCGCAGACCGAACTCCGATGTACGTATTTATATATATAGAAATCGGTCATGTAATCTGTGTGTATATATATACGTTTGCAGAATTAAGCAGCCACCATCGCCCCGTTCTCCGGTCGTCTCCTTCATCGCTTTCCGGTGAGTTTCGCGAACCACAATTATGTTTACGTAAGTTTCGCGCTGTTTTAATTGAGTTCCGCTCATACGGTTTTAAGTTTCGCGTCACGTTTTGGTTCCGTTCTAACTCGGTTTCGATGTGTGCGTGTATACGGTTCATTTAGAAGCAGAATTGTGTGTTGGGATTGCTTTTGGTTGTCTCGGAATTGAACCCGTAGGTTCGTGCGAACGTTATATAGGAACGATACATATACAGGTGTGCATTCATGTGTAGTAACAAATTACAACTAATTGATATGTTAATCAAATATAAGTATGTATGTGCGATTAGTGTGTGTAGTATATATACATGGTGTTGTTCATAAAGGTATTGATGGGATATATGTGTTTGTTGTATATGTGTGGATATATGCGTATGTATGGAGCTGAAAATCAATACATACTTCATTGATGATGTGTTAACAATGAGTGTATGTATATCACGGGCATGTTTACGGTTATGTGTATGGGTTGTGAATGCTTGAACATATGGGTGTATGTATGGGGTTATGCATATGTGCAGGCATATATATATATATATATATATATATATATACACACGTTTGAGTGCATGTATATGATTTAGATGTATTAAATGGATGATAGTAATGGGATGAAGAGGATGAGGTTAATAGGTATAAAAATATGTGATTTGAGTGTCTGAATTGTTTTCGGATTCTGTTTAGGTTGTATATATTTTTATTCATTGTAGGTATAAATGTATATATGTTTTTGGTTGTATGTGTAAGTAGTTATATATATAAGCATGTTATGATTTAGTGTATGTTGTGTGCGTGACTATAATTTTGTGGGTGTAGCAGTATTGAGTATACATATAGGAATTATATGTGTGTTTGTATGCATGGATTTCAAATGTGTGATGGTATGCGTATAGATGGTGCATGGTATGTAATATATATGTGTTTGAGAAATTGTATAACATGTGGATGAATTATGTAAACCCGTGTGTGTATAAACTATAAGGAACTAATAACATGAACATGTTTTTGGCTACTGCGAAACCGAGTCGGAAATGAGAAACCGTACACGTCTTCTTTATATTCAATTTGTAATTAATCTAGCAATTATACACAGGCAGTGGAACTATCTAGGATTTATATTTGCTAACATATTGTAGCTGCGCAATCTAAGGTGAGTTCTTTGCCCGTTTTTAAATCTTTTTCGGGGAGAAAACATACAAATGTTTTTAATGAGCCTTTGGGCAAACTATTTTACAGCGCCTTCGGGCGGACTGAATTTTTATGCCTTCGGGCAGGGCCTTCGGGCAAAACTTTATGCCTTCGGGCGGGGCCAACTAAGGCTGCATTTTATACCTTCGGGTAGGGCCTACGGGCAGGTTTCGGTAAAAGTATAAATGCCTACGGGCAGGTTTCGGTAAAAGTATAAATGCCTACGGGCAGGTTTGGTAAAAGTAAAAATGCCTACGGGCAGGGTTTTATTAGGGCTTATAGTGCTTTACACGAATTGGAACCACATTAAGTCCTTATAAAAGTTCGAGGTTGATTAATATATGAGTAGTACTACCGGGTTGTGACGGCACCCCACCCTTGACTGGGCGTCATGTGGTGCAAATTGTCCTTAATGGTTATGGGTCATCCTGGTTAGATGGCGACAAGGCAAAAGTAACGTTTAGCTTTCATCTCGACGTGTTGACAAGCAATAAGCATACGGTCTTGCAAACCGCCTAATAAAATGGATTTTGTTTATTTTGGTTATAAACGGTACTTTTTTTATTTATGTACAAATCTCATTGAACTCACCAACATTATGTGTTGACCGTTTTAGTATGTTTTCTCAGGTAATTAAGGAGCACGAGCACGAGTAGGACATGCATGCATTGGGTTGTCCTTTGGACTGTTTCAAAAACTACATTTAATCCTTATTTTATTTTATTGACTTGGTTTGTTATTTTGTGCGCGGGATTTTTGCGTACTGGATTTATTTTATGCTTCCGCTAAACGTTGGTTTTAACATTTAAACTCTGAACTTTGGTTTATTTATAAAATTAAATATTTTGTTAAACGTTGAGTCAGTGTTAACTGTAACTAATGGCTTGAGATCCTGGTATGTCACACGCCTAACGGATACCCCGTTTGTGGAAAATTGAGGGTGTGACATATATGTTTTATGTATCAATAATAAACTATAGCCTCCTAGTTTTAATTGATTTAAAATTTTTAAATTTTACATAAGGTACTTTTTTGCTTAACAATTCTCCCACTTGGAGGCTTTGACATCTTCAAACTGCACTATGATAAACTTCAAACTGTTCTTTGACAATCTTAAAACCTGAACTCACAAGTGATAACATAAAGATCTTACCCACTTGGAGCCAATACCGCTTTATTCATAACAGTACAAAATATCATCCATGTCACCATGTGTTCTTTAGCAGCACTCACCTCTTTCTTGCCACTAGTGCCTGGTCTTCTTACAGTTCCAACAAACCACATCAGTACGGGTCTTATACCGACCCCTTCTCCTATTCTCACTACCTTTGATGTTCTTTCTCCCCATGCCTTCAGTACTCAACAAACCACTTGAGAATTCACCCGCACTTTTGTGTCGTACATCACTACATCATCTCCCAGAATAAGATCCCGTGTTTTCTTGAACATAAACTTGCTAGTATCCGATGAGTTACTAACTACAGTTACAGTTTCGGACCAACGTTCAGGCAATGAGGATAACAGTAGTAGGGCTTGAACTTCGCCATCAAACTTGATGTCGACTGACACAAATTGAGATATAATTAAATTGAGATTGTTGATGTGAGTTGTTATTGAGCCATATTCTTTGAACCTAGTATCATAAGGTCACAGATAAGAAAGACCTTGTCTGACGTAGAAGGATTCTCATACATATTCGATAATGTTGTCATCATACCACCGGCTGTGGTCTCCTTCTAGATGTTATAGGCAACATTCTTTCTCAATAAGAGCATTATCACTGCTCTTGCTTTATTTTCTATCTTATCCTACTATCCTAGTCCTTCTGTGAAGTACCCTCTGGTTTCTCACCTTCTAACACGTCTTATAAATCTTTCTACACTAACCGTGCCAACACTTACATCTTCCACTATCTAAACTCCTTTCTGTCAAACTATGTGATTACGAACTTTTTTTCTTTAGTCATCGTAACAGAGACTTAACTGCAGAAGCAAAACGTGTGATCGTCGGTTCAATTCGTCCGCAAATCCGCCTGTAATTTCGCTTCTTGCATGAGATCTAAACTTTCGTTCAATTTCACTGGAAATTTCGCCGGAGAAATTACTCAAATTCGCTCGACAATTTCGCTGGTAATTTTGCCACTAACTTCGTAAGTAATCTGTCATGAACTTTGAACTTTCGTTCAATTTCTATACACAAATTCGCTAGTAACTTCAGCCATAAATTCGCAGTCTGAAGGCCTAATTTCGCTGAACTAACAATAGCAGAAAAAAAAAAAAGAAACAAAAACTGTAAAAAGTAGACAATCCAAGAACTCTAAAAGCCAAAAGCTATGATACCGGATCAACAATAGAATCTCGACCGGCCACACACACGATGGACAAAGATCAACACACAAATAGATAAAATGCAAGAAAAAAAGACCTGATGATTTAGAGTGGTTTAGTGTAAACTGACCTATAAAATTACGAGATATTTGGTCACGCTTTAGCTGGGGAAAAATACGTGGCAAAAGGCCTAAGTCAAAATTAAAACTAAGTCAGACCCGGATGGTCAATGGCAGAAATATGTCAAAGTAGAATAGTAGGTCAAACTCGTAAACACGTAAAAAAAATCACGTCTCGTACATTACAGTGTAAAGTCGCATATTAAAAGACAGAGAAATATCCAAACTTAGATGTCAAAGCCGGGAAGCGAAGTCGTAAATATGTCAAAGTAGAGTAATTGTTCAAAGCTGTAAAGTAATTAATTCATCAGGGATCAAAGCGATAATAAATCAAAATCTATGGTCAAAAACATAAATATGTCAAAGTCATTGGTTAAAACCGTAAACATATAAAAGTCAGAAGGTCAAAAACGTAAATATATAAAAATTTAAAATACAATAAAAAAAGTTAGCATATCGATGGGTGACACGGGTCGGTGTCATCGACCTTTAAAATTAAAGTTTGTATCAATATATTTGAAACTGATCCAAAAGTCCAAAACCTGAAGAAATCAAACGTGTTACACCCTTACACAAACTACCAAAACCTAATAATTCCTCCATAGTACTCGTGTCACGTTGACACAAATCGTCACCCTACTAAAATCTAAACAACCAAAGGCACGTAACAAACAAAACCAATCAAAGATATAAAATATTATCATCTATTAACAATACTAAGCCACGTTCCCTTAAACTCATTGTCCTCCCGCCAACTTCGCTCTCTCTCACATCTCATTTTCTTTGTTCTCCATTCAATTCAATTCCGGCCTTTTATTATTATTATTTCCTTGTGCATGTGTAACTTTTTTTCAATTCCTCTATCAATTCAATTGTTTTAATTTCTAGGGTTTATTAAATATCAACATGCCTAGATCTAGAGGTATCCCACCTGGAATTTTGTTGATTAGAAGCATTAGAGGTAAAGATTGGAGCTTGAAAACGTATAGATATTTGATCCTTTTTGTTACGTTTGTCGCGTATGCGGCTTATCACGCGTCGAGAAAACCAAGTAGCATTGTCAAAAGCGTGTTAGATCCTCACCCTGTCAACCATGATGCGAGTAACAGTAACAGTAATAATAACGGTCAGGTTAACGTGCATGTGCATGTTTTTCCTTGGCCTATTGGAGATGTGTTTTTGAAATATAATGAAACTCATGATGATGAAAAAGGGGGGTGGGCGCCGTTTAATGGGAAATATGGTACGTCGAAACTAGGTGAAATCGACGTTGCGTTTCTTGCTGTTTATTCGTTAGGGATGTTTGTTGCTGGGCATTTAGGTGACACGTTAGATCTTCGGTTGTTTTTAACGTTTGGGATGATTGGAAGTGGGATATTCGTGGCGTTATTCGGGATGGGTTATTTTTGGAATGTGCATCATTTTTGGTTTTTTCTTGGTATGCAAATGGCTGCTGGTTTGTTTCAAGCCACTGGATGGCCATCTGTTGTTGCTGTTATTGGCAATTGGTTTGGTAAAAGAAGAAGGGGATTGATAATGGGTGTATGGAACGCGCACACGTCCGTTGGTAATATTAGCGGCTCGCTTCTTGCGGCTAGTGTTTTGGATTATGGTTGGGGATGGTCTTTTATTCTTCCTGGAGGTTTTATAGTTATTGCTGGTGTTATGGTTTATATGTTCCTGGCTGCGTATCCTGAAGACGTCGGGTTTCCTTATCCGAGTGACTCTTCTCCAAATGCTAGGGGAGTGATTCGTGACGATAGAATGTGGGAGGAACAAGATGGTACTTCTAATGATGAAGAAGCACCCGTCCCTCGGATTTCTTCTCTTCATAGGAAAGGCGTTGGACTCGTTGGAGCTTGTTTTATACCGGGTGTTATTCCCTTTGCGTTATGTCTTTTCTTCTCTAAACTTGTGGCATACACCTTTCTGTTTTGGTTGCCCTTCTATTTAAGCCAAACAGGTACTTTTTCTGCACTCAGTTTCAATAACTCATCCTTTAGTATACTTGTCGTTAACGCGCATGATATAAATCTAAGATTTGCCCTCGTCTACATCCGATACAGTATTGTTTGGCTTAAGATTTGTTGGGTTTGTTTGTTTGGTAATTTGTTATAACCAAAACTGCATAAGGGGGTTTGGATGACAGTTTTTGAAACTGTCATAAAACTGATTATTTTACGTTTATTAATCAAAATCGGCTTATATCCTTATGCTGTTTTAAGGTTTGATGATCAAATACTTGGTGTTTGATATGTTTGAGTATTTAGAAGATGATTAGTTGTATTGCAGGTTGTATGAATTTTAAGTTCCGAAACACAAATGCAAATAATTTCGAGTTTATGCAACTATAGTTGGTTTTAAACAAGTGATTTTGATACTGATTGTTGTTAAACTTCTGGCTATGCGTCTCTGGGACAGAAATCGGTGGGGAGCGTATGTCAGTAAAATCTGCAGGGAACCTATCTACATTATTTGACGTAGGGGGGATAGTTGGAGGAATTTTAGCAGGATATATATCTGATAAACTTAAGGCTCGAGCCACAACAGCAGCCACGTTTACGTATGCAGCGATTCCATCAATGCTTTTATATCGTTCATATGGGAACATCTCAAAGACGATGAACATCATACTCATGATGATCGCTGGTCTATGTGTCAACGGCCCGTATGCACTTATAACAACTGCAGTCTCTGCAGACCTTGGTACACATAGCTCTTTGAAAGGCGATTCTCGAGCGCTGGCTACTGTGACGGCTATTATTGATGGGACGGGTTCAATTGGGGCTGCTTTGGGCCCACTGTTGACTGGCTTTCTTTCAACGAAAGGATGGGATGCAGTTTTTGCTATGTTGATGATAGGTGCGTGTATTGCGGGCTTACTTTTAAGTCGTTTGGTGTGTGCTGAACTTACTGAGAGAACTTCGTCCACTAGTCCTCGTGGACGGAACAATGTTCAAGTTCAAGGTAACTAAACTAACTATCGTTTTTATCGCATACTATTTGAGTTTGGTTTCATACAAGATGTTTGAGGTTATTTTGCTGCAGGTCCTTTATCTCAATCACTTTTACGTGACGGGAGGAGGTAGCTCTGGAGTCGTTGCTGGCGTGCATCTTTTACGCGGTCAAGCACTGGTTGCAAAGAACAACATAGCTGCGAAATGTGACATAAATTCAATCCTTGGTTTCAACACATATAACCTGAGTTTTTATCTCTTTGGTTCCTATGTTGGGACGATCAATATTTTTTTCTTTCATTTGTTGAAAACTTTATATATGGTTACAAAACAAATTAAGTTAGGAAGTTTTTCTCACTTAGGTTATTTGAATTTTTTTTTAAATATGATATATGGTTTATGAATATTATATTATATGTGACTTTGTATTCAAAATGTGAAGAGTAAATAGAAAATAAAGGTTTAAACTTTAAACGATCGTTTCAGACATTTCAAGTGAACTTGTATGCTACTTTCATAATGATGTCTAGAGAGTTTTTAAAACCAAATGTTGATTTTGTATGTGGATTGTTATAATCTTCTACAAGTATGAACTAGAAACCTTTTGTACATGTAAACACAATTTAACATTCAACACATTGTGAACATTCCATGTGTGATGTGACTATGTGCGGAGTTGCAAACATGTGATATTTTGTGCCTAACCGGTCTTTGTGACGGTGAGAGTGCGAAGGACCCTTAGACTATCGGGTATGCATGCCCGTGAGCCCGTCTACTCATTATATGTATTATATTAGTGTCAGATCACACTTCACTCTCTTCACTCTTCACTGAGACAAAAAAAAAATATAACCATTCCACTTTACTATCCCTCTTTCTAACATAACCAAACCAAACCCAATAAATCCCTTAACAAAAGCCATTGATAGGATTTGGAGAGGGTGGGATGGAAGCCACACCATTAGTATGCCCTTGAGGGTAGAGGGGTTGCATCCAGCGAGACCCTGGCTCCACCACATATTATACGACAAAATTCCCAATAAGAAATAAGGATGCCTAAAAACAGGCAATTAACAGCATAAAATAGACCACAAGAAGTAGAAAAAAGTACCCTAAGATTAACAATATACCAATGTGGAAAATAGGTGTTCCATCTACAACAACCCACAACAATATACAAGGACACAAGCAATTTAAAGACATCTCACGATAAACAGCACATTATAGGCAAGTTGAATAAAAAATGAGGCAGATAATGATTAACAAGTTACAATAATCAACACAAAACATGGAATAAACCACATGATACATTAATCAATCAGAAACAAACAGATCACTAAGATTGTGTTAACATATAAGGGCTACCGACAAGACACATATATAAGCCATCTAAGACCTCTATTAACCATCCTTAACCCTAATTCTATGCCTCTACGTATTCCTATCTTCGACCATGTCCTCAAAGAGGTGTAACCCTAAAAGATCTTTCCTAACCCTCTTTTCCTAAGTCAGTTTGGGGATTCCTCTACTCATCCTCCCTTTTAGAACGTGGGCCTCGTCTACTCTAACCAGTGTTGTTGGTCTTCTATTAACATGCCGAAGCCATCTTAATCCCACATCTCTTATTTTATTTGCTATACTACTCACTCCTAACAAGTTTAAAAATCTCATTTCTTATTCGGTCTGATCTCGTGTGCACACACATCCACTGCAAAATTCATCTATGCGACTTCAATATTGTGTGTTTGTGTCTTCTTAGTGCCCAACACTTCGTTCCATATATGCTATAGCATAGTTAGTCTGATCACAATTCAAAAAAAATCTTCCCTTTAACCTAGTTGGGAAGTTCTTGTTACACACCTACCCTAGTCTACCCATCACATTGTACATGCGATCCCAAGTATTTAAACTCGGTTGCTTGTGGCACCGGACGACATTAAATGGTGATCTGGATTTCTTCGACGTCACCTACTCCACTGAAGTCGCAATAAAGGTACTCGGTTTTAGAGTGACTGATCCTAAGATCTTTGCCCTCTAAGGCTGCTTGCCACTCTTCTAGTCTCACATTCAGACTGTTTACTTTCCTCAAATAAGACAGTATAATCTGTGAAATTGCAACGTAAAACTATCTCCTGCTTGGACTTTGTCAGCTAATCTAGAACTATGGAATCAAGAATGGGCTTAACGCAGACCCTTGGTTAAGGCCAAGCTCAATTGCAAATGAATTAGTATCTCCCACAAACGCACACACCCTAGTTTTAGTCCTATCATACATATCTTTTATTATGTCTATATAGTTCCCATGGACCCCTCTAGCCTCGAGGCTAACCCAAATTAGTACACGAGGCACACTATCATACACCTTTTCTAGGTTAATGAACATGATATGTAGGTCTATTTTTTCTCCCTTTTTCCAACATAGTAAAATTATATATAAAATTAATAAAATTATAGTTACAACGACACAAATGTTAGCTAAAAGTAATCTTATATATAAACAATTTTACAAATCACAAAAACGTATTAAAACTGTTATTGCTGGTGAATTAAGAACTTCAGCCAACTATCATCAAAATCATCGTAATATGACTATGTTGTGTCTATTGAAGGGTTTTCAGGTGCCCCAATTATTATGTTGTAAAGTAACATGGTAATCTTAAAACCAATAAACCAGGAGCATATTCATTTACTCTGTATCGTTGCATACAAGCTAAGGGGAGCTTGAATATGTTTGGCATAATCATTGGTTTTCAATTTATCACGAGTATGAACCCTATTATTTTGGGATAATACTGGTTGTGATGATGAGCCTTAGCTCATATGAACCATGACCTTGGAAGGGAAAGATGACAAAAAAAACAAATTACAATGGTCATTGTTTAGGTTTTTTTTGTTTTATATAGATTGTTGTACTGTCGATGATGATGGATTTGTTGTCTGCTTTTGATACATCAACGGATAGTGTAGAATGAAGTGATGACAAACCACTTGCCTGAAATCCCAGTTGACTTCTACGTTTGATGATAACTATAGGCTTATCCGAGATACGCATGGATTTGTCAACAGTTCAATTGATGGCGTTAAATGATGCAATGATAAACCACTTGCCTGAAATACAACATGACCGGTTTGACTTCAAAGTTTGATGATGACTACAAGCTTACGGTTGAATCTGTTATCTGCTTCCAAACCGTGATTACAAATGACTTGGCTGAAAGGCCTACATGGCCATCCCACATGACCGATATGACTTCTAACTATGCCTAACATTCAAATATCCACCCTTGCCCCGGATTTTTTATAGTGATTCGCTTAGTTTAAAATTTTGAAGTTCAAAGCGACATGATTTCACTTTAAACCTCTATTTATTTTTAAGTACAAAGCAGTGACCAAAAAACAGTGGCGGCAAGGTGAACGACCCAGTGTGATGTAGAGGTCAAAATTGAATTTGCATTTAGTGTTAACTTTTGTTGACTACAAATGAGCAGAAAATAAAAATAGTTGGTATATAAGTGAAAACTTTCATTAAACCTTAATACAGGTTAATAAGTTAACCCATTAAATAAACGCTTCATGTTCAAGTTAACCTGTTCAATAAAATAGGTGGGTAGAGTAAATCGACACCATTTTTACGTGCCATGGTCGACCTGATGACGTAAAATCAAAACCAAGGATTGCTTGATAACTTGTACTAATATTCAAGCTAGAAAAAAGGAACGATACAAGACAAATAAGCTCAATGCCGTACTAGATAATTTACATAAATAAAACGTAACACCATTGTTTAGGTTTATAAATAAAAAAAGTTACTTCTCTGACAACCCAAGCTTAAAAAAATAAAACTTACTTGACCCCCAATGATGGGAACTGACCAACATCCTCAATCGCAGGTGCAGCCATGTCACGCATTCTGTTTCCACCAGTTAAACCACCTCTGGACCCACGCCCACGACCCCTACCTCGACCACCTGAACTGTAGAACCTTTCCCCTTCCGCAGGCTTCAGGAACTCATTGATGCTAAGGGACTGTCCAATTAAAAAGGATTTCAGGTCAATCAACTAATAAAAAAACAAAGTTACCTAAAGCAGTTAATCTCAGTAATAGGTGCTCCAAAATAATATCGGTAAAAATATCAATACCAAAAATATCGGCCGATATTACCGATATATCGTTGATATTTTGATTTCAATTTATCAGCAATCTCAGTGAGACCTCGGTTTTGACTTGTTGAACCATTCTTGTGTTTTAAACCGTTGAGCTATTGGTCAAGTGGCCCAATTTCTTCTCACAAGACCACATGTGACTGCTGTGTAACAATGGGCTGTCGGTGGTTTTTGGCTCGGAGGAAGATTTTGTTGCATACGATTAGATCTTGTATTTATTTTTTAATATAAAATGTTCAACTCTTGTTTGGAGTTGTGACTTAGATCATGTTTTTGTTATTAAGTATTATTATGCATGATATTTTAGCTACCGATATCCCACCGAGATAACCGATATCTAAAATATCGACCCTAGACCAATCACCAATATTTTTCCACATTAACTTGCATAGGAAAAACTAATGTTCAATGTTAGAAAAATCTCACCTTTTTGGCTTTCTCTTCCTTGTCAGCAGCCTCTTTGCGCTTATCCTTCTCAGATCCCTAAAAATCAAGTGATTTTATATAAATTCCAATAGAATATAACACTTAAACAGAGTGGATCTATTCATGCACAATTAGAAGTGTTTTTACCAGTTTGACAAAAATGTCCTCTTCACTCTTTTTGTTTGAAAGCAGCTGCATTTTTGCTAGATCTTTATCCAGAGCAACCTTTCGTTCTTCTGCTTTCAGTGACTGTAATGCTTTTCTTTTCTCCTCAAGCACCTTCTCATACTCCTCCAGAGTCATTTCCTAGACGTGCAGTTTAACAAAATAACCATGAGTTGATTGGCACAATAGCTCAAACTGAACAAATTTATTGCAAAAAGATAATTTGACCACCCAAATTTATTGGCATCCATGCAGCATTCATGTTTAAATATTATAAAACAATAACTAACAAAAACTATTTTATATAAGAACTCCAACAAGAAATGAAAGTGACGAGATCATGATCAAATAAAGTAACTAATTGAAAACTATAGAAAGAGAGGGGCCCAGAAAAGCAAAGTGCGTATCATAAGCATATCATATGGTTAAGGATTGTTTAGGCTGTTCTAGACCCGTTCCAAGACATTTTTGGATGTTTCACACACATTTGGCTAGAACTTACAAAATTTTGACTGGAATTACAGATTTTTCACAAAACTTTTTACCTAAGCCATGCCTCACCTTGCATATGCACAAGTCTAAGTCGCCTTTGACAACAAAGGCACTACTAAATTATTTAGAAAAAATAATATAACTTGTTCACTTTCAAAAACTAGAAAACAAAATTAAAAATAATGTGAAAGAAAGTCCTAAACACATAGCAACCAACTGGTTTAGCACATAGTATAAACTTATAAAGAAACATCAAACAAGAACCAACTCCCATTAAAACTTAACAGAATTTTTTACACATCCTAGGACTTCAAGCTATATCCAACCTCTCCGCCAATTGTCCAAGATCTCCCGTGTAAGTCAGACAAAATAACTCGAATAGATGATTTTTCAAGAACAAAAAGAATTCAGTTGTCAACTCTAGATTCGCTAAAATTGGTCATCATTAGCTGTTTCTAAATTACAAATCATTTGTAACTGGTAGCAATGTGTGCTCAGAAGTGCAATCATTAATAAAAGCCAGTTAATCAGTTACTCTGGAAACCAAACCAACATATTTACATCTACTATAACTCCTAATTTCAAAATGTAAACAAAACCTAATATTATGATCCTCCAATATCCTAATATGTTAACACACAAAACAATATAAAAGAATTTAAAAATGACCAAAACAGCCTACACTCACCTTCTCTTCAGGCTCCTTCTCTTCTACCTCACTTGCAATATTTTCCTTGTTGGTATCAACTCCGTTTTCTTGTTCAGCAGGCTTCTCAGACTCCACATTTTTCTCTCCTTCAACCACAGGTTCTTCAGGCTCACTACAATAAAATGCATAAATAGCAAAATCCCATCTATAAACATCATTTTCTCTGCCAATCTAGCCCTCATAAGTTTAAGAAATAAACAAATCCATAGAAGTTGTTGACTAAAAAAATGAATACTTACTAGGCAACTTCGTCAGTTGCAGTTCCCCAATTTCCACGACCAGCACCTTCACGCTTAAACTCATTACTACAAACAAAAAGACATAATTAAAAAGATATGACCAGATAACAAATATATAAATATGGTGGGTGTGTGCATGTCACTCTATTTTTTAAATCAAGATTAAACAGCTAGATATAAACGAAAAAAATGGCTCACCCACGGCCAGTCCCGCTGCGGCGCTCAAAAACCCTCCTAGGGCGTTCACCGTCTGCTGCATCACCATTAGTGTATCCACCACGACGTCCACCACGATAACCCCCGCGAGGCCCATTGTAAGCACGTCTTTCAGAGGACTTGTCAACATCTCCATCTTCTGAAGGTTTGTAACCTCCATTAAACCCATTGTTCGTTCCATAAGAATTCTCATTGTCAGCAAAATCACGGTTAATCCCACGTCCACCACGACCACCACGGCCATTCCCACGTCCACCATACCGGCCTCCTCCTCTCTGACCATCAGCCTTCGCCTCTTGCACTACAAATGAAACCAACGCATCTTGAAAAAAAACACAATGTTTATAAACTATATCAACTTCTACATTCAAGTACAATAGCTCTAGCTCTGACAGACTTTAAACTATATACTTACAGCCTCGACATAACATGCTCGCCACAGTTCCATTTCATTCATAATCAACAACCTATAAAGTAAGGATGGTTTTAAAAAGCACAAGTCTCTGTTCTTCGCTTACCTAAAGCGTGCATTTTCTGATTATGTGTACGCTTTTCCCACTTTTCTTTGTAGCGCAAATCACATCGCTTTCTCACTTTTGGTACAAAAGTGTATTTTTTTTTTCACTGTTTTGGAGGCACTTAAAACAAAATCATTTTGGTTTCTTCCACTTTTATAAATACATTATAGAATGGTGCTTAGTTGTTGTTATATATATTTATATATATATATATTAGTGTTTTATTTGTAGTATAAGTGGATTGTATAAAACTTATATTTATGAAAAGCGCATCGCTTTTCCACTATAAGCATTCATTTTGCACCTTATCACTTTTTAAGGCCTTTTAACCAAGAAAGTAAGTACTTGTAAGGTCACACTTCATTGCTATTTAAATTCACTAAGTACCTGTTTTAAAATAGCATTTAAAACCAAAAGTTATCATGTATATGTTATCAATAATCCTATAAAGCCAAACCAACATATTGTAACAAAAACATATTTGTTCCTCTAAATAAAAAACAGTCTAGCAGTTTCAACTAATCAAACTGAAAAAAATTGATATCATCCATTTCTTAACTTAATCTTCTAAAACCGCTCCCTATACAAACACACATATTTGATATGTACACTAATCGCCAATGAACCAATGCATCACCGACGTAAGAACTTGTGATTGAAACGACAAAAGTAATAATAATTTACCAGCCTGAGCAGGAGGAAGCGGCTTAGAAGGAAGCTTGGCTGCGGGCTTAGCAGCCGGTAACTTTTTGGTGACCGGAGCAACAGCGGCAGGAAGCTTAGCAATGAGGTGGCTTGGATCATCGTTGTCATCATCAACCAAAAGATCAAAGGGGTTCATCGTTGCCATTTTTCAACACAATGAATTGAATAAAGAAGTAGAAGAAAAAAAAGTTTATATATGAATCGATTTATTAAGAGAAGAAGATTGAATGAGGATATGAGTTGGAGTAAAAACAAAACCCTAGCCGAAGCGGCAGAGATTTGATAAGGGGAAGAAGATTAGATGGGTTATAAACCCTACAGGGTTTTATGTACTTCGTGGGCTGATGTTATTGGCCCAATAATCAAACTATGTATCTTCTTTTAACATTAATCATTATTATTATATTAATATATATGTAATAATGTAAGAAGTTGTTTGGTAAATTTTGAATGGATAAGTGTTGAATTATAAGAAGTATGAATTATTAAGTGTTAAATTAGTAAGAGATCTGAACTATTAAGAGTTGAGTGTTATAGTAGGTAGTCGGGTGTTATGTGTGAAATCTAGTCGTTCAAGCCGCTCTATATACATAAATAATCTAACTAACTATCTAAGGATATTAGGCTTAACTAATATCTTTCTATGACTGACTTTTATCTCATGGCTTGTTTTACACCACCACAGAGCAATCCTCAATCAGAGTGACTGTCGAAATGTCTCTAAGTTTCTTCTTATTGGAATAAGATTCCTAAAAAACTTAGCGTATTTGGCATATGTTGGAGTATCTCGATGAAATGAATATTAATTTTGAGCTATTTAAATAACTCCAAAAAGTATCCATAAGCATGTGCGTGAATATGTTATATGTAGCATTAAGTTCGCATGATATGGAACATGACTCAAATCTACATCACTAGTCTCCCTCTCACTCTTCTCTCACTCTTCTCTCACTTTCTTAGTTGAAGCCTCACTACTCAGTACGCTCACAAAAGCTTCTATCCTAATTCTTACTCCTCATCTATTTGCTCCTCAACATCAATATGTGGCTCTTCTATCTCATCTCCTTTGTCACTACGGGTCACAATGACGAATCTAGCTCTAAAAGTCAGGGGTGTCCCCTAAAATATTTTTATGTATTCATACAATAATGAAATAAAATTGTCATACATTCATACAATAATGCATATTTTTTGTCTACTTTAGTACTATACTTTAATTAAGGATATTTATCAAACAATCTTTTAACAAAACGCTTCATTTACCATGGTAATAATCATTTTCATGCATATCATTACCGATATCCGCAGTTTTATCATCATTTTAAAGAAGGACTTTTTTCTTGTATTCATTATAAACTTCAATTAAAAGGTGATCCATGGATGACCTAAAGCTCACCCTTTAATCAAATTAAAACATATTAAGACAAAAATTAAAACTCCAACTCTTCAACAACAACAAAAACCTATATCAACTCCTCCCTCAACCATAGGGAAGGCTCCATACTTGCACACACACAATTTCGACATTCCCTTAGCTTTATGGTGAAATTGGTTTTTAATCTTGGTGTTATTTGAAGTCTAAAGCACAAACCAAGTAAGTATTGATCCTAATTGTTATGATATATCACGAAACATAGGTTTCTAGGAATCCTAGTTCATCTAAATTCTTCAATCGATAATCTTAATATGTAATTGGCTTTTGACTAGTGGTTTATTTGACTTTTTTGATGAATTGGTAATCAGTAAATCCAAACTTGCATTTTTTAGAAACTAGGGTGATTATGATTGTGCTGGAACATGAACTTTTATGTATGTTAGATATGAACTTGTATGTTGATTAGAATGAAATTTGGATATTAACCATATTGCATTAATCATGTTTTTAACAAAACCGGTGATGACAGAGTTTGGACAGATTCGTGACCTGGTTTTTCCTTGGACTCTAACTTGATGAAAACCGAAAGTGGTTTGTTCTTGAGCCTAGATGGAATTTTAAAGAGTCTAGTTTCCATAAAACTAAACCAATATAATTTTAGAGCAGGTTAAGTTAGACCTTTTGATTTTATAGAGTTAATTGCCAAATGGTCCCTGAGGTTTACTAGGTTTTGCCATATTTTACAATTTTTAGATTTTTTGCCTGTATAGTCCATCCCCTCTCCCCAAACCTCTTGCGTAAACGGCCTAAAAGTGGAACGTCGTTTAATTCTGCCGTTCTAAATCCTCACGTGCACAAGCCTTCATGGGCAATTTCGTCATTTCACTTTTAACCACTCTCTAAATCAAAATGTCAATCGCATTTTTTATCCATTAGCTTCATCATTTCGTTCTCTATACTTGTGTTAGTTTTCTTCCCACCTTAACTCCATCACCATAAACCAAATGCCATAACCTTATCCCCATCTAAGTTAACATTGTAAACAATACACATTGTCGCATGAAATCATCCTGAAGTGCTGCATGTTTAGTTGATCTGATTTTTGAGCTATGGTGACACCACTCAGGTTCTTTTGCGATAAAGATGAAGTTTTTGATCCAATAGCCATTTATGGTGAGTTTTTATTTTTTTTTTATCCATCATCGTTTATGTTTAGTGGTTTATTGTGTTTTACAATAGTTTTATGGTTGACTAATTGGTACTTTTCTCAATGCTCAGAGCAAAACCCTTACGTATTTACTCTAAAGATCAAACACGGGGGGAGTTTCTCAACTTTTCCAACCAGATTTATTAGGGAGGGCAAGTTAATCATGTGGATATGATGGAATACGATGTGTTTTCTAGTCATTGAGGTAATGCGAATGCTCTCACTGCTTGGTTATCCTAAAGATGAAGCCATTTTCTGTTGGTTTAGGATTCCTGGAAAAGATTTGGATTTTGGTTTAAGATGTTTAGGAAATGATAGAGATGCTCTAAATTTGCTTACACATGTGAAAGATAATAAGGTCACTGAGATATACACTGAGCACCGGTTCATAAAGTTAGGTTCATATTTCTTATCACCACCGAATAGTAAGGTTGTTATAAAGGAGTTGGGATGTGAAGGAAGTGAGAAAACAAGCTCATCACAAGATATCTTGAAAAAACTTAAACGACCACTAGCCCTTGAGTGGCATGTAGTGAATAATGATGTGAATGCTAATATGGGTGTGACTAGTGATATGGTAAATGAAGTGAATGATAATGTGGGTGTGACTAGTGATATGATTGGTAAAGAGGGCATGGTTAGTGAAGTTAATGATAATGTGGGGGTGTGGTTAGTGAAGTTAATGGTAATGTGGGTGTGGATAGTGAAGTGAATGCTAATGTGGGTGTGGCTAATGAATTGAATGATCATGTTGTTGTTGAGGTGTTTGATGTGTTGATAAACACATGGTTTGATTATATATATTTTGGCACATTTAACCTCATTTTATGTAAATATCTTTAGTTTTTATTTATTTTATTTTATTTGTTTTTGTTTTAGGTAAGCTTGAATAAGAGAAGAGGATTCGGGACGAAAACGAGAAGAAAACGAAAGAAGTTTGAGCAAAAACCAAGATTTTGTGAAAGATGAAGACCTGATGCACGATACACCCCTCATCACCTGATGAAGAGGGGTGCATCACCCTGCCAGCTGATCATAATTTTGCAGTGACATAGCACGATATATGAAGAGGGGCGCATCGGCCTAGAAGGAAAAACCCTAAAAAAATCACTATATAAACAACATTGTGCACACTTTTAGGGCATCACCTCTTCACCTAAAAACACAAAACGGCTGGAAATCATTGAGAGGGTCATTGGGGTGATTATAAGTGCAAATTGGTGTGGATTCAAGCTTTGATTAGTGTTTTGGTCTTTGATCTTGAAGCTTTGAAGATTTTCTTTAAAGATTATTGATGAGTTGAAGACTAAAAGTTGCTGATTTGAAGATTAAAGTAGTAGATCTCGAAGATTCAAGCCTTGATTTGAAAATTGTTGGCCAATCCGGGTGTAATCTACTATTCTTTGTGCATTTTTACTTGATTTTTCTTAGTTATTATTGATATGATACTAGATCTAGACATTTTGATGTTGGATTTAAGGATTATGTTGATATTTGGCTAGATTTTGCATGATTACTTAGTCATTATGGATGATTGATCATGATTTGATGACTTTTGGTTGATTTTGATATGTTGGATGGATGTTCTATGTGAGAAAGTTGGTTTGTTCATCGATATCGTCATGGGTGATCAGCCACCTGTTCATCGAGTCAATGCAGACTACGCTAGACCGACCGCGGCTGGTGCTAGATCTAGTGTTGCTTGTCCACCGAACCAAGTCAACAATTGGTTCATCCCACCTCAAATTATTTCCATGGTGATGAACACTGTTCAGTTTCATGAATTACCATCCGAGGACCCGAATTTTCATATCTCACGCTTCGCGCGTATTTGTGACACTTTCCAGGTAAATGGTGTTACTGAAAACGCATGCAAGTTGTGTCTCTTTCTGTTCTCACTCACTGATCGAGCCCATAATTGGTTAGAGTCTCTTCCCCCAAGTTTCATTACCACTTGGGATGACATGCAGGAGAGTTCTTGAAAAAGTACTTCCCTCCTACTAAGACTGCACGTTTGAGGTGCTTGATCGAGTCTTTTCAGATGCGGTCGGACGAGACTTTTTATGAGACGTGGGAACGTTTCAAGGAGCTGCTACATAACTGTCCCACCATGGTATTGAGTCTTGGTTGTTAGTTCAGAAATTCTATAATGGTGTCACCCCTGCGATTAGAAACATCATAAATACCACAACTGGAGGCAATCTATTGACCACCAAGACTGTTAAGGAGTACAATGATTTATTTGAGGATCTCGCCATAAGCAGTTTTGAGTACCGGATACTCGAGCTTCAGTTATTGCCATACCGCGTGGAGTTCATCATGTTGACTCCAACACAGCTTTGTTAGCACAGGTTGAGGCGTTGATCACCATTGTGAAGGAAATGAAGAGTGAGCAGAAGTGTGTGATTTGTAGAGCTGGCCATGACATTATTGATTGTCCCATTGCCCCCACTAATGATGTTGAGCATGCTGCGTATCCGGGGGGCAAGTCCATTGGTGATTATGGTCAAGGTGATTATTCCAGTGAACAGACTAGATTTCAAAACACCGCCTTTGGTAGTTCTTACAATCAAACTGAAAGAACCACCCTAGATTTAGTTTGAAGAATGAGAATCCATCGGGATTCCAGCAGCGTCGTCAGAGTTCGTATCAAGGCTAGGGTAGTAGTTCAGGAGAAGGATCATATCAGGGCCAGGGTGTCAGTTCGAGTGGTGGTATGCAAGGTGAGAGAAAGAGTTCGTTGAAAGAAATGATGACGCAACAAGCTAAAGTACTAACACAGTTTATGACACAACAGACCCAACATCAGCAAGAGTCGCACACCAAGTTTAGAGAGTATGATACGATGATCCACAGCCAGGGCACACAATTGAAGAATTTGGAGCGTACATTGGGTCAGATCGCGAGTTCTTTGACTGAGAGGCAGCCGGGTGGGTGCTCTTCCAGCTCTGACTGAGAAGAACCCGAATGCTCAAGCTCACGTGATGGCTGTCTCTACCAGGAACAGTTGGACGGTCGATGAGATTGTGTCACCTACCCCATACTCGGTGAATCGTGTGAACTACTCATGGGAGGAATATTTTGGTGACAAGTTGATAAGTGTACCAGCTGTTGTAGAAAGAGAGTTTGACCCGGAGAGTGATTTAGCTGAGCTAGAAGCACTGTTGTACGAAAAACCAACAATGGAACTACAACAAGACATACATCATGAGTTCGAAAGAGTTGAGATAGGGGCCCCTGCTGGCATGGTGCAACCAAGGCTATGCCCAACAAGTATAGCACAACCAGTAGAGCCTGAGGTGAGTGTGAAGAAGCAAGTAGTTCCACACACATTAGGGAATGAGTTAGTTGATCTTGAGAGATTAACTGAGCGATATGAGCCTGAGAGAGTAGTTGCGAAAGTAGTTGAGAAATCTACTGAGGGACGAGTAGTAAGGAGGAGGAAGATGTATGACCCATTAGTATAGCCACCAATTGATATTAGAATGCTTCCATATCCTGGTAGGGTGACTAACCATAGATTTGAGAAAAAGTATGGTAAGTTACTTGAGATGCTTATACAGCTTCAAGTGAACCTGCCCTTCATTGAGGCAATACAACACTAATCTAGGGAGTTTCACCCTTCCCTGCAATATAGGCAGTTTGTCCTTCAGCAACGCCCTTGCTGATCTAGGTTCTAGCATCAATTTGATGCCTTATTCGTTGTTTACCAAGTTAACCTAGGAGAACCCGGACCGACACAAATGACCATCCAGCTCGCAGATAGATCCATCAAGTACCCACATGGCATTGTCGAGAATATATTGGTGAAGATTGAAAAATTCATATTTCCTGTGGATTTTGTCATTCTAGACATGGACGAAGTAGAGAGACTACCCTTGATTTTAGGTCGCCCTTTCCTAGCTACCTCAAGGGCATTGATTGATGTCCTTGATGGTAAGCTGACTCTTCGAGTTGCTGATGAGCATGTGACCTTTGCTGCTTGTGGTATGACTACAGATCTGAGTACTCAGCGTGATACACCTTCCCAGACAAACACGTGTGCTACATCGGTGAGAAGAAGTGAGTCGGGTTATTCTATAGAAAGTGTGGGGATGCGGGTAGTTAATCATGGAACAGGGATGGGGTGAGAGGTCACGGGGTTACAACGAATAGAAGCGTGCAGAGGTAGAGGATGAGTTGCAATACATGGATCCACCATGAGTTTGTTAGAGATTGATAGAAGAGCACATTCCGTGTATATAATAGTTAGAATAGTTTTAGTTCTATGTATTTTTAGTTATAGGTTAATATAGTTTAATATAGTTGGTATTTGATTTTATTAGATCTAGATTTGTTTTTACATACATCTTTCCATTAAAAACATCAATTAAAAAAAACACAAAAACATCTTAAAATTTCCAAAATCACAAAAATATTTTCTTTTTAGCTCTTAAAAAAATATACAAAAAGATTTTATTTTAACATTTCTTTTATGAAAATCCAAAAATAGTTTACTTCCTTTATTATTTTAATTTTTGTAAATAACTAATAAAATATTTTTACCATGTTAGGTTTGTACAGTTTATTTCCATTTATTTTGATTATCTTTCTTGTATATATTCTAATTTTATTTTATTTGACTGTGCTGGATATTCTCTATAACATGAGCACGAGATGAATTATCATATTATTAGTTCGAAGAGATCTTTTCTCACAAGTCATCATCTTTATCTTCTTTTCTTGGGTCACTTATGAGATTGTATATATTTGCTACCCTCGTGGGCCCGTACATTCCAAAGGAATATTAGTTTTCCTTTTCTCTTTGTTTTGTTTTATTTTCTCTTTATTTTTATATTTGTTTCACACATTGGGGACAATGTGTGTTTCAAATGTGAGGATGGATTTTATAGCTAGCTTTTTAGTTGTTATTTTCCAATCAAGCCACTCTCGTACTCAATCTCGATTCGTGAGCTCTCTATTTTTATATTTGTTTCACACATTAGGGACAATGTGTGTTTCAAGTGTGGGGATGGATTTTATAGCTAGCTTTTTTAGTTGTTATTTTTCAATCAAGCCACTCTCGTACTGAATCTCGATTCGTGAGTGGTTCGGCTCACTTTTGATACAAAAAATATATGAAGATCTCTAAAAAAAATACAAAATAGAATAAAAGTTGGTTTCTTTTAAAAGACTTGTCCCGTTTTTGTCACCTTTTTGCACAAAAGACGCGTCTCATTCAATGTAAATCGTTGACAAAAGGTGGGTCGGTTTGGATTTGTGGGTTCTTAAATTTTATATATTATATAACTAAATAAAACGAAAAAAAGTCGACCTAACTAGCCTTTGAAAAAAAATAAGGTGTTGGGATACCTAGGATAGTGGAGTGAGTTGGACAGTTGAAAGATTGTGCTTTACTTGCATCATAATTCCCTACCCTTTGTGTTCTGAGGATTTGAGCCTAATTATTGAGCTTTACATGATTATATATATGCTCAATATTCTTTTGTTGAGAGTATGACCAATAATATAGTTGCAATTATAGAAGTTGTATGCTTTGATGCATTTTGAGACCTTAGACTTGAAATAAAAACAAGAAAATGATTGAGCCATTTAGGATTCACTTATCTGACCCATATACACCTTAACCTTTTTTGTTAACTTCCCCTAGTTACCCCGTTTAAGCCTTAGCCTTTTTATTTGATTTGACCCATTTAGCCATTTCCTTTCGTATATTTTTAAACCCTTTTTGCTTTGGCCCAAGTGTTTGAGAATCCGGCTAAGTTAGTGTTTAAACAAAACTTTTTTTTTTCTTTAGTAGTTTTACATTTTGGGAAGTTTTTAGAAGTTTGTATATAGTTAGAAAGCATGAATAAATGTTTATATGAAAAAGAAGAAAAAGAAAAGAAAAAAATGTTGAGAAAAAATGAGAAAAGAAGAAAAAGGGTAAGAAAACTGACCCTAAGTTAATTGTATATTGGGTTTGAGATCCTAAGTTTTATCAAAGTTTTGATTTTTAATTACAAGTGGAATGTTTTGATTGTTTAGATGTTAACAAAGCCGGGTTTTTAGCACTTTTAGTTTGTTTTCCTTTTCATTATACTACCCTTATCCCTTGCCACGTTACAACCCAAATAAAGACCTCTTGAGTCTTGTTAATTTCTTGTCAATAGGTGTAGATTTGATTGGCATTCAAGCTTATGTTAATTTGCATTACTTTAGTTGGTCTTGAGAGTTCACTCCCAAATTTCATATTTAGCCCGAGTGATTGAGTGAGAGTGAGGAGTGCAAGTATGTATAGTATAATACTTGAAGGTAAACAAAACTTGATTGAGTACGCCCTTGGTTTTAAAACTGCTTCACGGTGCTAGTTGGGTTATAAGTCTTTGATCGTTATAATTAACATAATAATAAAGTTAGGGATTCCTCGGTTGGGACTTGATTTTACTCGATGTAGGCATATTTGTTTGGGAATTGTGTCGGATGTGATTGTAGATATTTTGCTTATGGACAAGCAAAACGTTAAGTATGTGGATATTTGATGTGTTGGTAAACACATGGTTTGATTATATATATTTTACCACATTTAACCTCATTTTATGTAAATATCTTTAGTTTTTATTTATTTAATTATTTTTGTTTTTGTTTTAGGTACGCTTGAATAAGAGAAGCGGATTCGGGACGAAAACAAGAAGAACACGAAAGAAGTATTGAGCAAAAACCATGATCCGAGCAAAAAGTTATAGCAAATTCAAGATTTTATGAAAGATGAAGACTTGATGCATGATACACCCCTCATCACCTGATGAAGAGGGGTGCATCACCCCGCCAGCTGATCATAATTTTGCAATGATATAGCACGATACACCCCTCATCACTATGTGAAGAGGGGCGCATCGGCCTAGACCGAAAAACCCTAAAAAATCACTATATAAACAACATTTTGCACACTTTTAGGGCATCACATCCTCACCTAAAACCATAAAACGGCTAGAAATCATTGAGAGGGTCTTTGGGGGTGATCATAAGTGCAAATTGGTGTGGATTCAAGCTTTGATCGGTGTTTTGGTCTTTAATGTTGAAGATTTGAAGATTTTCTTTGAAGATTTTTAAGATTATTGATGGGTTGAAGACTAAAAGTTGCTGATTTGAAGATTAAAGTGGTAGATCTCGAATATTCAAGCCTTGATTTGAAGATTGTTAGCCAATCCGAGTGTAATCTACTATTCTTTGCGCATTTTTACTTGATTTTTCTTAGTTATTATTGATATAATACTAGATCTAGGCATTTTGATGTTGGGTTTAAGGATTATGTTGATATTTGGATAGATTTTGCATGATTACTTAGGCATTATGGATGATTGATGATGATTTGATGACTTTTGGTTGATTTTGATATGTTGGATGGATGTTCTATGTGAGAAAAATGGTTTGTTCATGATTATGTATGCAATATGTGTATTGGTTCCAGGGCCGGCTCGTGTATATATTTAAGTTAGAGTTGTGTCTAAGGCCCCTCAAAATAAAGGGCCCCAAATTCTTAAGTTTTACTTGTGTTTATTAATAAATTAAAGCTCATATTTTTAATAAATGTTGAAACGATCAATCAGCTCACAAAGTGAAAGCCCACTTCAGTATTATAGAAGAAATTATAGTGCCCACAAAGTGAAATGATTGAATATAGAACTTTGGTTTGTGTGTTTATGTTAATCAATAAATTTATCTACTCATTGACTTGTTATATCAAATATTTTTTTCTCCTTGCTTGATTTAGTTTTATTTACCCTTAACTTTATTTTGAAATTTCAGAAAAAACATACTCTATTCAAATTCAAAAATACTAATATAACAATACAAAAATTACAAGGAAACTAAAGCCTTAATGCTCAAAAAGTTTTTTTTTTAAATATGTAACAATCACAAAAAGGAAAAATAAAAAATAACGATCAAACATTGAACTCCGCCAGCTATAAATAATTTAGCCATTCCCCAATGCCGACGAAAAACACCTATTGGTGTTAGAGGCGAGGTTTCGATCTCGGTCCTTGCACCTCTGAGTGCTTCGATAATAGACCGTTGCACTAACCGCCGTTATAAAAAAAAGTATCGGTCTCAAGTCCGGATAAAAGTTGTTGGTTTATAACTGTTAATATTGAAAAGGCCTCAAGTTTTATTTCATCTAAGGCCCCTAAAAGGTTTGAGTCGTCCCTGATTGGTTCCATGATCTTTGATGATATCTTGTCTAGATTATGGTTGATGTTGCATGGATTTGATAACTTTGTGACCAAGATCATATATTTAGTGTTAAAATCACTAGATTGAGACATTATTTGGATCGATCTAGGAATAGATATCCATAAGATAAGATTGATTTGTGGATTTGAGCCGATGTGCTAGCCGGACTCGATACCAGGAGGTAGGAGTTTGTAGATTTCAACTTTTTGTTAGTTGGTTTGGGTTAAAACGCTACGGGAGTGAGTTTTGCTTAATAAAAACTGACAACTTGTGTTTTCTAGTCTTAGTTTATAACAAACCGATTGATCCAGTTATTTTAGTTTACTGTTTGAGTTAGTTTCTAGGATTAATGGACTAGTAAGCTGAGAGGCAAGCCAGTTTAGGTTCCCTTAGACATCCGGGAGTGATTTGTAGACATTCCTCACACCGTGAGCTTCACATATTTATTTTAAGACTTTCTAGCACCCACGAGACCTTAGTAGTAGGTACTGATGTGTTAGATTGTTTTGAGTAGATATATCTTCAGATCCGGTTCCGACATATCCAGAAAGCCGAGAGTTGTCAGATTATCATTAGGATTCTCGCCTAAGTAGTCATTATTTCACTCATAGTTCTCCGTTAGCTTATTTCCGTCTTTAGTTGTTTATTTTAGTTAAGTTTTTATCCTTAGTTTATTTTAGATAATTTTCCTTAGTCTAAATCTTATTTTTAGGATAATTTTAGGTAAATTGTCTTTTGTTTGTTTAATCTAGACTTTATAATTAAAAATCCAAGTCTTTAACATCAGTTAGAAGTTGAAAGAGATTCGGTATTAAAGGACGCCAAACTCAGATCTTTGGGTAAGATATTCGGACTTACTTGACTTGCTACATACCACAGGTATACTTGCCGATTGTATGAACTTGTTGACTTGCTACATGGGATGTTCCTTCAAGTGTGGTATGTGACGAAGGGGAAAGTAGTAATAAGGGCAAATCTGTAATTTCCAATCCGGATCATAGGTCCTAGGAAATGGGTAGTTCCAAACGTCATCGGTATCATTCCAAACATATTCCATTGTTTCAATTGTATCTAAATCTTGTTTCGATTATCAAACGAATCCTTATTCTTCACCACAAAAACGCATACGTGTTCATCATCAAATCGTTCTTGTTTTCTAGAATTGGTCATCGGGATATATCCATGGTATCATAGCAATGAATCTAGAAGAGTAATTGAACTATATCAACCTTAATCATCCAATTTGAACCTTTTTTAGTCGTCACCTTCTTCATCTTAGTCGATCCAATTATACATCAATCGGGTATGTTTATACATCATTCTACTCTATTTCGCTTGCTTAACAAAAGCCCTAATCCAATTTTAGTTTATATCGATTATTGTTAGGAATTTGAGAATTAGGATTTATAAGCATGATGGTGATTTGGGGGTTTATGTTTTAAGCCAGTGAAAAAAATAAAAACCGTTCCTATAAACAAAAATTAGATCTGTTCTAGTGGAAGTTGTGTGTTTGTTATGTTGTAGTTTCCCTGGGTTTATTTGTTTTTTTACTTGTTACAAAATCTATTACCAATACTTATAACATATATATATTGTAAAATGTCAAAATTCCTATCAAATTAAATAAAACTACGATCTTGTATGATTCCAATTTTATAAATTTAACCTTTACAAACATTTTTAATTTAATACTTCAAAAATGCTATGAAATGTAGTTTAATACTTCAAAAATAAATAAAAGTTTTATAAAAAAAATAGTTTATAAATAGAGACTTTTTATAAGGCTTCTAAATACTATAAAAATATGATAAATATATAATATATTTTTAGACGTTAAATAGTGTATTATAAGAAAAATATATTATTTGAATATGTATCGTCATCAAAATATTGTTATTTCTATTACTATTAATTTTCCGTTGTGATCTTAAATAATTTTATATATTTCTAATCATTTACCGAGAAACCCCCAATCCCAATTTGAAACCTTAAGATTCAAAATCACCTTAGATTCCTATTGTTCCTATTTTGGTTTCTATACTATACGTTTTGCTAAGATAGGATTGCTTATTTACTTAGGTGATCCTAGTAATTGGAAGTTCCATGATTTCTATCTAGTTGGTTTACTATCTAATTCGAGCCCAAGTTTCAAGGTGAGTAAACTCACTCCCATTTTTACTGTTTATGTTTTTGGGGCTAAAATATGTGTTCTTGTTGGTCCTGATAATCGTAGATCCATGCTATAATGATATAGATCTGATCAAAACACTTTGTCACCACTAGATCTAGCAACAAATTGTTATGATGATTGATCAAAAAGTGATTAAACCATAAGAACCCATTTAGTATTTGATTTAAGAAGAAGATTAGATGAAGAAGAATTGATTTGATGCAACAAAGATATAACAAACAATTCCTTGCAATAACAATAACCAGAATCGAACTCAGATCCAAAACACAAATGTATTCAATAAAGTTCCAAGAGTTGTGTACAATGAAACCCTAATCAACTATATATACGGAAGCTAGTTTCGAAAGAAGTTTCGCAAATGCGAAACTACCTGCTCGCTAGATCTGGACACGCTGCATGCGACATTCAGTGTCGCATGCAGTGTCGCATAAGCATAATCAAGCAAAACACTAAACAAGCTATATAAACTAACTATTTCAACGAAAGGCAAATACGACTAAACTATTACAAGGAAAACAAAAGTACAATAATGATAACGGCAAGGTGAAATACCACCCTACATGTGGTCATCAATACTCCCCCTAGGGGGGTACTTCACCTGCCGGGTCTTCTACATCAGCTCCTCCCTTTGCAGCTTCAAATAGATGTCCTAATTCACGAACCTCTGCTTGTAACTCCGTCTGTTTTTGCACGCTCTCGGTGAGCAGATTTACCTCCGACCTAATCCCACGAGCCCGATTAGCTACTCTTTCGAACAAAGCAGCTTCCTTCTTCGTCTCCGCACCGACTCCAACTTTAATCGAGTTCTCACACAAGATTTTCAAGTCTTCATCCGAGAAACGAAACACCTCCATCGGATCAAATAGTCTGAATTCTGTTCCATCCTTTACACGCATAATAGCCTCCCCAGTCTGATTATCGTAAAACCATGTCTCGAAATTTTCCAATCTCGACGGACTAGGATATGGCATCCTCAATCTTTGTACAGTCTTTATCGGCTTCAACTTCAACACGATCTTCCCTTTTCTAGTAACCCAGTCTAAGTCTTTATTCGATCTTCTCCTTTCAAGCTTGTTGTATCCAAATTTCTCAAAATTATCTTTTACACCTGCTTGAATCTCTTCTTCCAATAATTTTGCACGATCACAAAGATCTGCATTAATCATTGGTAGAACAGCCAACCGCCTCAAGTCCCATTTCGGGAATGTCATGAAGTGTTTACGGTTGCTAATATAGTTAATCCCGCCCCCTCTCCTCTTTATCATAAGCATTTTCAGCTCCAAACTGAATTTCCAGCTAAAGATTTTGTTATCGGATTCTTTAGAGGTCGGGGCTTCTATATTCTGAAACAAATTAGTGACTTCTTCTGGTTCATCCACCTTCTTGAACCAATCTGATTTGTCTAATTCTGCAACATTCCCCTCCTGATCATTCCTTTTTGTAATATATATCATCACTTTTTCCTCTATTTCATAAAATTCAGGCTCGGAGTCGTAATCTATCAATTATTACTCAATCTCCTCCTCAACAGGTCTTGTATCTTCGGCTTTAGATCTTTCAACTATCACCTCATCACCGCCCAAGTCAGTCTCTACATTGAAACATAAGTCATCAGTAACTTCTGTTTCTTTAGCAATTCCGCTGCCTCCTGCTGCACTGAAACCCCCGAAATCCTTTTGATTGGTTCCAGTTTGCACCATTTCCTTCAGTGTTGGATATTTTGATATATTCACTAACGCATTGATTTCTGCTTCCGATTTAGTCTAACCCACCTTCACTTCTTTCTTAACCTCATTTAATTCTGTAAGAAGTTTCTTGATCAAGCACTCTTGATCAAGAACTATTTTCCTTAGATCCTCCATCTCACCTTCACGGTGTCTTTCATGTTCCTCCAGGTTCATCAGTTTCGTTTTCACCATTCCCAATTCATTCGCGAGAGACGTATTCAACCCTCGAATAACGTCCTCATCCAACCCAGCAACACCCCTCTTTTCCGGCTTCCTTCGGAAGGTTTCGGGCAAGTGTTCTGAAACTACCGGCTGCTTACCTTTAAATTTCTTCTTCTTTATTTCAAACTCAGACTCGGCGCGGGATGGCGACTGATCTGCAACCTTTCGCTTCTTCTTTTTACCTCTTGATTTAGCAATCTCTACCTCAATCTCGTCCAGTTCTTCCTCAAACGGCACTGCCTTTTCTTTAACATATTTCTTCTGCTTCTTGATTTCAGTCTCAATCACGTCTCTCTGTTCCTCAAATCTTCTTTCCTCATCAGCTTTTAGTTTCTCAATGTATTCCCATCTCTCGTCAATGTACATATTCTTGAATAAATATGTGATCTTTCCAGAAAAGTTATATCGAGGAGCAACACAATCAGCAAAAATACGAACATTCATTGGCGTCAGTAACAATACATCTCCAAGTTTTTGCAGATTAGGCTTCAGTTGATCTATAAATGTCTGTACGAACCTTAGGTACAACAACCATTTATCCTTCCTGGAAGACCGTATATTCTCAATCATATATCCAAAGATCATCTGTGGGATGTTGGCTTTGTCCCCTTCAGCATTGCCCTGGCCTACTCGAAATTCAGCCCATCTGTCCCACCTTCCTGTGATCAAGACTAGCAATGATCACGTGAGCAATGAACCTCCACTCCTTGGATAGAAACGACTTCTTTATCTCCCGTCTTGCCATAAAGTCTGTCCCCTCGAATCCCATCTCGATAAAACCATTGTGGACGTCTGTCAGGTTCAACAGCATAGGTTAGCCGACATCACGTTCCATTTTCAGAATCTGCGCCACAGCCTCAGTAGTAATAACAATACGCTCCTCCATGACCGTTGCAGTAATTTCTCCTGGCTGCTTGTTCAAGTCATAGTTCGCTGTGTTCCAGAAGTCTCTAATGTGCTACTGATCCATTACCGGATCGTGAGTGACAGCAAAGAATATCGGAGAGCTCTTCAGCCAGGAGATGGAATCCCGAAATTCCACAGACTTCGGGTCCCTCTCATTCAAATAAGCGACCACGCTCGATCGACGATCGGATTTTAACGGAGGAGGAGGAGGCTTCGGTTCCATATTAATCCTAAAACACAAAACGGAAATGTTTAAGTAAAAGAAATGATAATAATAAAAAAAATTGAAATAATAAAAATGAATTAGAAAATAAAATAATAAAAACAATATTTCAGAAGACAGTTTCGCAAAATTGCGACACAACAGTGTCGCATGACATCGATACTGCTGTTTCGCAACGCATGAGTTTACGACACTACCGAGTGCGCACGGGCAGCATAACAGGGCAGTTTCGCAAACACACGTTGAACTTTCGTTCAGTTTCGCAAAATGAAACTAAGTTTCGCAAAATGAAACTAAGTTTCGCAAAACGCAAGAAACCAACAGTCAATAGATCAAAACACATATCAGATCAGCATAAAACAGGAAACAAAATAGAAATGAAGGTTCGAAACATGTTAAATCACAAGACTTACCGGTCAAATGCAACTAAAAATACTTCAAAATGATGGATTGAGGTTTAGTGAAACTAGGGTTTTAGGTTCGTGATATGAGTTGGACTTTGAAATGAATTGTGACCCAAATTGACCCAGATGCACGTTTATCAGAGGGCAGTTTCGCAAAATTGTGAAACTGTAGTTTCGCAAAAACCCTAAAAATTAAATAATATTTTGAAAAACAAATGAAGTCAAATCTAATTAAATTACAAATATTTTAAGATAAAGTTAAACACATCCCCTGAGAATTTCAAAATGAATAGCAATAGAAAAGCCCATTTGTTTGAATAGACAGTAATACGAAGGTTTCACTTTGAAAGAGACAAATAGTAAATAGAATGAATCATGAGGAAGTCAGATAATGCATTTAGAGCAACCATCCAGAGAGACATAGATTTGGCAAGATTTTCAAAATGTTTGGCCATTTAAACCCATGCCTTGTTCCGTTAAACCCTGTGACGATCTTATCATGTTTTGAGTTCGATTCGAAGAAACTCAGGCAACTCGATTTCCACAGACATTCAGCAAAGTAACTTGTTTTGACATCATGGCTTATTGAGTTTAGATGATTCAGCGAGATTTTGTTATTTTGATGGACATAGACCAAGATCAATTAATAATCAAGGTGAATGTATTTGGGGGTGAACTGGAGTTGGGTTTAGAGCATCAACAACGATCTTGATGTAGAAACATTGTGAGCATATTCTTTTGTATGAAGGTCAAACAACGATCTTGATGTAGAAACATTGTGAGCTTAGCATTTGTGGGTTGCAGATGATGAGCGCTACAAGTCTATATTTATATATAATAGAGGAGATGATCATCTGAGCGTGCTGATGAGAGCTTCACTGCTTCAGGTCTATATTTACATATAATAGAGAAGATCATCACTCCAGGTCAATGCTTCTGCATAGCAGAGGAGATAAACACGAAATGAGATTCTGAAGAGCTAACTAGAAGCATCATTATTTGGGAAAAATCAGAACACATACTCTCGAATCTAAAGCTACGGCTAAGGGGTTTGGATTTGGGAAAAATCAAGCTCGAATCAAATACTCTCAGCCCCTTTTTGTCAAAACTTATTACTTTGTGCAGGCCAAATGTCTGTAAAAATGCTCCTTATTACCGAGCTCTTTTGGATTTAGTTTAGTCATAAAGTTGATGTCTAATTATATTCGGGCAGAGCCTATTGACACATCAGAACACAAATCAACGTCCTTCTTTAGGTGCTTTCCACACATATCTGAACCCTGCAAGAAACAACATATTTACATAAATGAAGCTCAAAACAAACACAAAAATGAATAAACTGAATTTTAATTTCAGTTTGTAGTATTACTCCCCCCAAATTTCAGTTTTCAGCATAAACTGAAATTTTCAACAAGTTTAAGAACATACTCAAAGGGATGGCAAACATTATCACAAAATATAAGTAATAAAATTAGACTCTCCCCCCCTTTATTATATTTTAATTTTTTTTTTTGTAAAAATTAAAAAGAAAGAAGCCCAAGCATGTTGATCAATTCGTAAAAGCGCGGTTTGTCAAACGTTTTAGTGAAAAGATCTGCTTTTTGATTCTTTGTGTCAATTGAAATGATATTGATAAAACCCTTCTCTTGAGCATCCTGAATGGCATGAATTCGGGTTTCAAGATGTTTCGTTCGGGTGTGATGAACGGGATTCTTTGCAATCCCGATTGCAGCTTCATTGTCGCAGAAAATCGGAGTATGGAGAAAATTGATGCCATAATTGATCATCTGATGTTGAATCCATAACACTTGACAGCAACAGCTGGAGGCGGCAGTGTATTCACTCCCAAAGATATTGACACCCTCCAGATACAGATTTTTGATCAAGTTTACAACCACCATAATAGCTGTCAGAATAAGCGTAAAGATCAAAACTTTCCCCTTTGGGATAGCACAAGCCTAACCGAGGAGTTCCTTTGAGATAATGAAAAATTCGCTTCACCGCCTTTTCATGTGACTCCTTTGGATTAGCTTGATATCTCGGGCAGTAACCAACAACAAATGTGATATCAGGACGACTTGCGGTGAGATACATTAAAGAACCGATCATAGATCTGTATCGATATGCATTAACAGACTTGCCAGATTCATCAGGAGTAAAATAAGGAGTAAACTACAAAAAACGTCATTTATGTTTAGGTTACCTGCAAGTTGGGTCCTTAAGTGAAAATATCTACAAATAACATCCTTATTTTTGTAGTTTTTTACCATTCTGGTCCTTTAAACTAACTTTCGTTAGAAAAGTCAGTTAAATTCAACTATGTGCAGCACATGAAAGGGTAAAATAGTCTTTTCAAACGTAAAGGACTATTTTTGTTATTTATTTTGTCTTTTTGTGTGTATGTATATATGTATATATATATATGCTAGACCTGGCAAAACGGTCGGGTCGGGTCAGTTGCCTGGGTCAGAATGGGTCCGGGTCAGAACGGGTCCGGGTCGAGATGGGTTGTTATACAAACGGGTCAGAACGGGTCGGGTCAGGATGGGTCTGGGTCAAAACGGGTCGGGTCAAAAAAACCCATTTACAAATAATAACATATCTCTAGCAATTCCCACTCAAAAACAATAAATATTTCATCAAAAAAAATAACTATTAACATGCCATTAATCACAATGATGAAGATGAATATTTTAATTGAAACTACCATCACCTTAATTCATTCGAGTTGTTTTACAAAACTATGATGAATATTATAATTTAAACAAACAAAATGCAAATCTCAAAATCCAAAGCAAAACAAGTGCAATGATTTAGTGCCCATATTATCATCATCTAACGGAAAAGGGCCTGGCTAATAACTTAATTCACTTCAACAACACAAAAACAAAAACATAAATATAAGATTGGGACCTGATCAAGTAGGTGAAGTGAGCCACGATAGAGACGCCATTAACTTATGAGTGGAGGATGAAAGAACGATTGTAATGTTACCTAGTTCGTGTCACAATCGTTGGGTTCACCGGAGACGATTGCGTGTCACAATCGTTGCCGGATACAAGTTTGTTTCTTCAATTGATTATACGGATGATGAAAATCGATGTAAAAATCAAACTTGTAATCAATTTTAGGGATGATTGAAACTGACGAATGTAAATCGACGATTGAAAACTGATGATTGAAGGAGACGATTGTAATGTTAGGTCAGTAATTGATTATAGATTTGTAGGGTTCACTTCTTAGTGGAGAGGATGAAAGAACGATTGTAAGTTTGTAATGTTAGGCTTGACCCATCATGACCCGTGGACTATTTCACCCAACCCATCATGACCCGTAAGTCTTTTTCTCCAGTCCAATGGGTTAAGTTTTGACCCGCTGTGGAGTTTTCTATGACCCAAACTAACCCAACATGGATTGAAAAATTACCCAATGTGACCTAAAACTATCAACATGGGTCTATTTTGCCAGGCCTAATATATGCTGTAAGTGTGTTTACTATTCACTTTCAGCATAAAGTACCCATCCATATTTATATTGACCAACAAGTCTCAATTCAGTAAACATGTCTTTGGCCAAAATTCCAATCAATTCCAATGCAATTCTTCTTTCTTTAATCTGCCCCCAATGTCTTTGGCCAAAATTACTTCAATCCTTTTTATTGCTAACATCTTTCTTACGACGACTACCTGTTTAGCTTTTGTCCTATTGAAGGCCCGTATGGTTGCTTTGTCCTATTACGATGACTATCCATACCTGATTTTCGGCATCTTCGCCGGCGGTGGAGACGGGGGCTGGGATTTTCACCGGAGAAAACTTCCGATCATCCAAAGAATTTGACAATCTAGGTGATGTCTCAAAACTATCTATACTCAAACCCACATCCGGCGTTGGGATTTTGACCGGTTGCCGAGGCGGCGGAAGTGGCGTAGCAGGGCGTGAGCGAAGGAGCCGTCGGAATAAAAAGTTCCAGCGACTTCAATCTAGAAGTGGCGTAGCAGGGGTGTAACGAAATAGACCTTGGCGGAGACTACAACTAGAAGATGAGTAAGACGAACATGGGGTTTAGATCTATGAACAGGAAGTTTAGAACAAGCGGTTCAGATCGATGATGGAGGATGGTGGCGACGGTATTGGTTGATCGGGTAGAGGATGGTAGACAACGATGATGTTAATGGTGTGACTGTGATTGAGTTGGAGGATTAATTGTTGACTTGTTGTTATCCTCTTCCTCTATGTATATACACACACACACACACATATATATATATATATATATATATATATTATCATTATCATTATCATTAAAAATAATATAATTAAATAAAAGGATAAAATGACTATTATACCCTTAAATGAGGAGCACATGGTTAGATTTAACTGAGTTTTGTAACGATCGTTAGTCTAAAGGACAAGAATGGTAAAAAAACTACAAAAATAAGGATGTTATTTGTAGATATTTTCACTAAAGGACCCAACTTGCATGTAACCATAAACATAAAGGACGTTTTTTGTAGTTTACTCTAAAATAAGTCTGTGCCGTGAACGGAGACAACTCAGAAGAACAATCATCCATCTTGTATTTTTGCAGAATCTCATGAATATACTTCTCTTGATGAATAAGTATACCGTCAGATTTCTGTACCACTTGTAGTCCAAGAAAGAAGCACATTTCACCCATCATACTCATCTCGAATCTTTCCTTCATCACCTCTTCAAACTCCCTGCATAACCTTTCATTTGATGACCCAAAATAATGTCATCAACATATACCTGAACCAACAGAACGTCATTATCAATCACCTTTTTGAAAAAGGTCATGTCAATAGTTCCTCGAGTAAAGCCTTTGCTCAGTAGATACTGTGTCAGTGTCTTGTACCAAATGCGAGGAGCTTGATGTAATCCATAAAGTGATTTATCCAATTTATTGACTTTATTGGGAAAATCCGGATCCTCGAAACAAGGTGGCTGACACACATATATCTCTTCATCAATGTCCCCGTATAGGAAAGCACAGTTCACATCCATCTGGTATACTTTAAAGTTCTTGCGCGCAGCATGAGACAAAAATATTCGAATTGCTTCAATTTTAGCTATAGGAGCAAATACGTCGGTGTAGTCAATGCCTTTCTCTTGTGAAACCCTCGAACGACCAAATGAGCCTTGTTACGAATGACAACTCCACGATCATCTGGTTTATTCCTGTAAACCCACTTAGTACCAATTAGGTATTTATTTGGTAGAAGATCAACCAGTTCCCATACCTCTAACTTTCTGAATTGTTGGAGTTCCAATTGCATTGATTCAACCCAACTTGGATCTTGTAAGGCCATGTTGATGTTCTTTGGAACAGTTTGTGATAAGAAGCAAGAGAATAAACACACGTTGATAAGACCAGATTGATGACGTGTTCAAACCCCGTCAGAGATGGATCCTATGACCAAGTCATGAGGCTGATTTTTCAGCTCCTTGTAATATGAATTGACGGTTGATATATCCGACTGTGGCTGTGTAGTGGAATCAAGAGTGAAATCAGCAGTAGAAGAATCAAGAGGATTTGGTGCATGAACAGATAGTGATGAAGAAAAAGATATGTCAACAACATTATGAGAGGATGGCGGTGATTGTGGGATTTCTTGAACAGGTATAGTAATCATTGGATCAGGTAGAGCTTCAGTATGCACGGGAATAATATCATCTTCTCCAAAAATAGTGGTAAGTTGAATGAGTTGAACATAGTCGTGGCATCATAAAACCATGCAGGATCAGATCCTGTATCACACACATTTGATTCTTGCCAATCGACGTAGAAAGATTCTTGTACAATTTTGGTCCGCTTGTTGTAAACTCGATAAGCTTTCTGCGATGAGGAATAACCGACAAAGAAGCATTCGTCAGAAACAGCTCCGAATTTGGACGTTTGAGCTTGAGCGTTCAACAAGGTGCACGAACAACCGAAAGGTCGGAAGAAGTTGATCAGTGGTTTTCTTTTATGGAATAATTCATATGATGCTTCATCTTGTCCTTGACTATTAACACCCTATTAAGCACATAAGACGCACAATTTACTGCTTCGGCCCAGAAAATGATTGGAAGTTTCGATTCAATTAACATAGTCCTTGCAGCTTCGATCAGAGTCCGGATCACCTGGGTCTCTTTCTCTTAGGTTGGTTCTTGCGTTCTGCCACACCATTCTGCTGTGGGGTCCTTGCTGCACTGAATTGTCTCAATATTCCTCTTTCTTCACAAAATGAGTCAAAAATGTGATTTCTGAACTCAGTTCGATTATCGCTCCGAATGGCCTTGACCTTCTTCCAACTGATTGTTTCAATCTTCAGAATAAGACTCTTGAAAGTAGCAGCAGTTTCCCCTTTATGTGCAAGAAAACTTACCCATGAATATCTCGAGAAGTCATCTGTTACAACAAGACAGTAAGATTTCTTAGCTATACTTTTGACACTAATTGGCCCAAACAAATCAGCATGTAATAACTCAAGAGGACTAGAAATTGAATTTATCAGTTTGAGCTTATGAAATTTTTTATGCTGTTTCCCCTTTGCACATGCCATGCACTTCTCTGCAACAGAAAAATCTTTAAAAGGTAAGCCACGAACAGGGTTATGTTTAACAAGTTTATTTATATTATCAAAATTAACATGACCGAGTTTCCAATGCCATAGAAAGGATTCAGAAGAAGATGCTTTGGACAAGAGGCATGTGGAAGTAGATGTTGACTCCTTAGAATTAATGTCGAGCAAGTATGTATCGTTCTTCCTTGGTGCTCGCATAACGATCAAATCTTCAGATATAGTGAAATCGGGCTTAAGGAATAAACATTCACCAGATTTGAATAGAACAGGAATATCCTTATCACAGATTTGTGAAACACTCAGCAGATTGAAGTGCAGTTCTGGAACAAATACTTATCACAGGAATATCCCCGGCAATGGCGCCAAAAACTTGATGCGTGCAAATATATATAAAAATAAATAACAAATAAACACCTAGTTTTAATATTTATAAAACCTAGACAAACTAACTAACTTACACACAACCGGCAGTGGACCGGTCGAATGTAATATAGCTAAAGTAAGTCCAGGTGTCGACCCACAGACTCTATATACTACGCTAAATTAACTAGAGAAGACTCGACTGACTAAACACAACTTAAAAGAAATATTATTTGAAAAAGGGGGGGGGTTGACTGCTAAAAATAGAAAGTTACTAAAAATAGAAACAAGCACGAAAAACAAAGTACGAAAACAGTGATTGTGATGAACCACCTAGACCCAACTCCTCTATGTTGCAATTATCACTTGAAAACGGATGTTTTTTGATTATGGAACTAGTAACAAAGATATTTACTTGATAAACACCAAAATAAGACCCTCGACCCTTTCCGAGAAGAAACTTACGGTTTTCTAGCAAGTTATTATGAACACTAGTTTAACAGGTAAACGCCCTCACGATTGTCTAACCTAATTATGATTTAGTGACTTCATACGAATTCCAACCTCACAGTTTAAAACCCAAAGCCATTTTAATGCATTCAATTGATTTATTAGACATGTTTGCTAAACATAACCTAGATCGAATTCTCACGAATACCAAATCTTAGCAATTAAACAAACAAGACCTAATAATGAATCTAATCACCTCACAGATATCTTAGAAAGCTAGCATATTTTTATTAGATTGATTTCTATTATGTTTCCTAGGGTTTTAAGCATGCATTTAACCATAACACATTCATAACACACAGACGATGAATTGAATTAAATCCTATTATATGATATAGACACTCATCAAGGATTCAATGGAAACAATAATAACAATCAACCCAATTCCAATACACATACACGCATCAATCGAATTAAAGCATTAAACTTTTACTAAAATCATAACGAACCATAATCAAAACAATCTGAATCCAAGTTTAAACAATCAACATAAATTCATCTAAGTCTAGACGGTCTATAAGTTTAGCTAATAACCATGTTTAAAGTAGAAACAAAAACCAAAACACAAATAAAGTTACCGTTCATCGAAAATAATAAATATAATTCAACAGCCTGTCTGCTAGCTTAAATTAATTCAGCTGTCTGCCAGGCTGGTTAAATTAATTAAATCTACTACCGCTGACTTCCGTGACGTGCCTCCCTGCCTGCTTGCTTTTCTTTTTCTACTTTCGAACGACGGGTGCTTCTTTTTTCTTTTTCCTTCTCGGCCGTCTCCCCCTTTTTTTTCTTTAGCCGCCGCACACACACACACACACACACACACACACACATATATATATATATATATATATATATATATATATATATAGGGTAGGGTTCAAATGAGAACTCATTTTAAGTTGAGAACTAGATAACTACTAAAAATACAAAGGGATGGAATTTTAAAGAGGAAGGGTAAAATTGGAACTTTAAATATATAAATCTTTAAACATTTCTATCTTTTGCATACGTTAATATTATTTTAAAGAAATTGCACCATTATATCAAGAATTTCATTATCTTTCATTTGAGTATAAATAACGTCATAAAAAATATTTTTTTTCTCGTTTTTTTAAATTTCATACTACATATATGTAGTATTGCGATATTGTATTTGATTATATTTTTCTTTAAACGTTACTAACTTTTTCATACGCTATTTACATTAAATAATTTTTAAAATCACATTTTGGTTTTTTTGATACTACATATATGTAGTATCAATGTACTTGATGCATTTATTAAGTGGCCAAATGACTCAAGAGTCTAATAATTATTTAAAGTGTACATATGATATCAAATAACCAATAACAAAGTTCGTAAAATTTCATATTAAAAAACTTATGGCAAATGGAAACAAAACAAATACTTATACTATGTTTAAACATAAAGATAATAATAAACTAATAAACCAATGACAAAAATATCATAAAAAGGTAAAAAAAACTTGAAATTCAAACTATAAGATAGTAATGCATCAATATTGCATATACTGCATATATGTAGTACTTTGATACTACATATATGTAGTATTCGATACTGCATATATTTGCTTACTATAAAATTTAAAAGGGGATAGTGAATATGATGATGTTATGCACCTAAGTTACACGTAAAACCATTAAAATTACGTAGCTTTGATAAATTAACTAAAAATTTTTTATTAGAAAACTTAACTCATTGATCTTTATTCAATGTTAATGGACGACTCAGTCTTCTCCTCTTAGATCATAATTTTTCTCTTTCTCATTTACTCAATAATCGTCATTCATTTTAGTAAAATATTATCTGTCCTTTAAAAATTGATTGTAACTCAATTTGGCTTCTCAATTCCAAATAACAGATTAATATAACATGACTATTATGATATGCGCATGCTGCACATATTCATACCATATCACATAACGTGAACCAAATTATTGCTAGCAATGTCAATACGATCATATGAGAAAATCCAAAATTGGAATTGAGGCATGATGATGTTGTTTTTTTGTTATAACGTCATCGAAATCAATGCCCTTGAACTTTTGATATTTTATCAAAGTATGTAGTTTTGATGGTTTCTTGGGTAATTTAGGTTCATAACAACACCGTATTCATTTCCCCAATTTAAAAACATACTGTATCGTATATTACATATATGTAGTACTGAAAGTAAAAAAAAACGAGAAATTTTTATTTTTTTATAAAGTTATTTATACTCAAATGAAAGATAATGAAATTCTTGATCTAATGGTGCAAAAAAAATTTAAAAAACTTAACGTATGCAAAAGATAGAAATGTTTAAAGATTTACATATTTAAAGTTCCAATTTTACTCCTCCACTTTAAAATTCCATCCCTTGTCTTTTGGGAGTTCTCTAGTTCTCAACTTAATATGGAGTTCTCATTTGATCCCTCCCATATATATATATATATATATATATATATATATATATATATATATATATATATATATATATATATATATATATATATATATATATATATATATATATATATATACATATATATATATACATATATATATATAAGAAAAGAGTTAGGTTACTTGTTTTAATTATTCATGCATGAATGGGCTTTTAAAAGAGGATCCAATAATATGAATGGAAGTTAAATTCTTAAGTCCTAATATATATAAAATTCCATATCCACGTGAACATATATTGTGAATTCCCAACTGATACCAATTTAAACAAATAAACGTGACGCTTTATTTTAATTAACTGATATAAGTTGCAAGTCAACAAAAACACTTTAAAGATTTTATTAATTTGTTCGATGAAAATTTGAGATAAAATAAATCATTTAGCTCACGGTCTCTTAAAATCATAAAAATATAAATATGAACCAATTAGGAGTAGAAACAGACCAAAAGAAACCCAAAAAGTGTATGGAATATTTATACTTAATTTGTATAATTTAGACCACATCAAATATCCTTATCACAGATTTGTGAAACACTCAGCAGATTGAAGTGCAGTTCTGGAACATAGTTAACTTTCTCGAGCGTCAATGAACCATTTGTTACATCACCTTGACCGATCATTTTTACACCTTTCTTATCACTAGCGAAAGCCACATACCCACCATTTATGATTCTGAAATTTGTAAGGAGATCCTTCAATCCCGTCATGTGTCTAGAGCATCCGCTATATACATGCTATAAACTATTGATAGGCTTCCTCGGACGTTCCTCATATGGAAGGCCCATGATGATCTTCTCAGTTGCCAAAGTTTCTCACAATTGCAGACAGGCGTGTTCCTTTTCCTTTCTTCCTCCTCGTCATCCACATCCTTCATATCTTTCACAGCTTTCCCTTTTTCAGCAACTTCAATTGATTTAGGCTCAGAGGCTTGTTTATTGATGTCTTTTTCAGATTCACTTCCCTCATTTCTTGACATTTCAACAACGAGAGCATGATTGATTTCTTCTTGTGTTTCGGCAATCTCAACGCTCCAATCAAAATTTGTTATCAAGGCAATCTCTTTTGAGTTACTATTCTCACTTCTTTCCATCACAATCGGATTCTTAGCATTTGGGGATGGTGGTTCAAATATAGTTGGAGAGGGACATTCTCTTTTGAAATGTCCAAGCTGTTTGCAATTGAAACATCTGAGTTTAGACTTATCAAAACCAACTTTGGCATTTTGGTTTCCAAAACTCCTCTTTCCAGTTCTTTCCATAAACCTTCTAGCC
The DNA here is from genome assembly GCA_030867185.1 of Tagetes erecta. Taxonomy (NCBI): domain Eukaryota; kingdom Viridiplantae; phylum Streptophyta; class Magnoliopsida; order Asterales; family Asteraceae; genus Tagetes; species Tagetes erecta. The sequence goes on from CM061496.1 coordinate 21,636,844, forward strand.
CTCACAGTAAGCATCGCCATCTGCCACTGGATATCAGCTTCCTCAAGATAATTCAGATCCACTTGTAGCATGTCTTCCATAGTGATCCCCTTTCCTTTGATATCCCCAGCAATCAGAGCTTCGTAACTGTTCACAAACATACCAAATAATGCCATCATGTCTGTTGGAACTTGTGACGTAATCTGATCCTTTCCAGCATTCTTTCCTTCAGAGGATGCATTTCCAGAGACGTATGAAAAACCAGAATTGTTTGTTGAACACATGGATGTTGATGAGAGCAGCACAACATTCTGTGACTGAATTAGAGGATAGACAGCTTGGTTGTACTCCCTTCTTTTGATATCCAATTCAAAAGACTTCAGTTTGTTGATCACATCCATAAGCTTGTATTCCGAAAACTCCCTTTACTGTTTTAACATTCTCACTTGCATAATTCACTTAGGTGGAAGTGAGTCTAGTAATTTTGTAACTTGTTCAAGAGTGGTTAAGTCTTCATCATACTTTTTGAGGTTGCTTGTAACAATCAAAAATCAATTTGTAAGATCCGAAATCTTCTCGTTTCTATGGCCCATGAACGAATTAAACTCCTTTTGAGCTTGAACACCTTTGTCTTTCTGAAGATCTACATTCCCATCGTAGAATTCACATAATGCTTCATACAACTGCTTAGCGTTCTTATGTTCCCCAAATCATGTGAATTTCAGAGCTCAAACACAAAATCAAAGCATCAAAAGCCTTGTTGTCCCTATCAATCAGTTTCATGTCTCTCTCATTAAACGTTTCTGGAACAGTGTTTCGGACACTGATATCTCCAATAGTAGTTACGGGAATATGTGGTCCATTTTCAATTGAATCCTATTGTGTGTGGTCCGTATACAAGTAAAAGGCTTTCAATCTCCTTTTCCAGTCCTCAAAGTTATCCCCGTTAATCAACTTTGGTCGTCTGTTAGGTGACCCACTCTCCAGATCAGCTAATGTAAATGACATAGACATTTTTCAGATTTGTTCAGATGCTAGTTTCGCAAAACATTACTAGTTTCACAAACAATAACTAGCTTCGCAAAATAGTTTCGCAAACTGGTTCGCAAAAAATATCGCAAAATGCTTAGCCAGATAGCTTCGCAAGAGAAATTGAACTTTCGTTCAGGGTAATGTCGTAATCACAAGGGCAAATAGGCAGCACTTTCGCTAGACCAAGCACAAACAATGAACTTTCGTTCAGTAGGTTCGCAATCCAGTGTCAAAATGTTCTCCAACAAATGATCATAATAGTTTCATAAAATGCACAATAGTTTTGCATGATGAATATCTAGATTGGCATCTGAAACCCCCTTCTTCACGAAAAACACACTAAAAATCCAACAGCAAACTCAAAACAGATCCAATGATAGATCTGATGATTTCGATGGCTTCAGTAGTAAGAATGGAACAATCCCCAAGCAAAATTCAAAGAAAAAAACAACGATTCAAATCCAATTTTGATTGAAGAAGCCTTTAACCAAAACTTAAAGCCAAAATCAATCCCAGATCTCAGATCTATATGTTGATGATAGATCTGTGGATTTTTATTGATCCAAATACCAAAAACACAAAGTTCTCAATCCAATATCATACCAAATATCAACATATCAGATCCAGAAAGATTGAAATAAACTTTTTATCAAAAACCTTCAAAAACCTCAAAATCAAGAGCACAATGGCTCTGATACCATATTGTTGGTCCAGTTAATCGTAGATCCGTGCTATAATGATATAGATCTGATCAAAACACTTTGTTACCACTAGATCTAGCAACCAACTGTTATGATGATTGATCAAAAAGTGATTAAACCATAAGAACCCATTTAGTATTTGATTTAAGAAGAAGATTAGATGAAGAAGAATTGATTTGATGCAACAAAGATATAACAAACAATTCATTGAAATAACAATAACCAAAATCGAACTCAGATCCAAAACACAAATGTATTCAATAAAGTTCCAAGAGTTGTGTACAATGAAACCCTAATCAATTATATATACAGAAGCTAGTTTCTCAAGTAGTTTCGCAAATGCGAAACTACCTGCTCGCTAGATTTGGACATGCTGCATGCGACACTTAGTGTCGCATGCAGTGTCGCATAAGCATAATCAAGCAAAACACTAAACAAGCTATATAAACTAACTATTTCAACGAAAGGCAAATACGACTAAACTATTACAAGGAAAACATAAGTACAATAATGATAACGGCAAGGTGAAATACCACCCTACATGTGGTCATCAGTTCTAATACTATACTACAGTTTTTTTTTCCTTTTTGATTCTATTTCAAATGAGATCATAAAATGTGTTAGTCTTGTCGGCCGCTTGATGCAAAATTATGTGATAGTCAATAGTAGTTATATTATTATGTAATTTCCACAAGTATAATGTTAGCGGTAATGGTCTGACAAACCCACCTACACTTTACAACATCGATAGGTGATTTAAACCCGGCGATTCTATATGTTTGATTGTATACGTTGGTTACTAGTTGTTATACTGTGATGCTTGATGCTATGTTGCTATGTCCCGTAGATGCTAAAACAAATATTGATAACTTGTACATCGAGACGGTTAAATGACAGTTATCACTAATTGTAACATGAATGGTTCCTCATGACTTGTTGCTAAAAGTTACCCTGCAAGGTCTATGGTTATTGTTTCTGTGTTCGTTTATATGGTCATGGTTGAGTAATATGATGAAATTGCTATAACATAAGCTTGCGCAACATATTATGATGATCTCAGATTTTCTATACTGTTATTTATCAATTGTGTTTTTACTCGCTAGCTTTAAATAGCTAACTTTATTTTACCCATATTTTAGGTGGTGCGTAATGAATTTCTTATTTCTATTTTCCAAGACGTAGGAATGTTTCAGACCTAGAATTTTAATAAACAATAAAGTGTTGTGGTTATCGTGTTCTTATTTATCTCTTTTTATGGTTTTTCCATGTAGATACTTGTTCTAAACTTATGATATCATTATTAGACTTTATTAAATATATACCATGTGCTTTGTTTACTAATGATATCCAATTTCTATGACAACCCGATGTTTCCACCATCGGGTGGGGTGTCACAGGATTCGTTACATTCACTAGAGAATTTGTTCATTATATTTGCTGGACGAAAGTTCATTGTTATCAAGTCATTTGGTCGAGCAAACTTACTGCTGATATCTCAGGAAGAGTGAACTTATATATACGTTGGATCGAAATTGAGTTTTTAACTTGAACTTTATTTGAAATTGAAAGAAGATGTCGATTACCCTTGCTGATCTAGAAAGTGGAGGACCAAACAAATCCTCTAAGTTAATCAATGTTGATGACTTTGAAAATTGGAAAACCCATTTGAAAGCTTTTTATTTGTACACTGATTATAATCAGTGGGATTCAATTATTAACGGAGCACAAATACCACTGACAACTGAAGGAGAAACTATTGTTGAAAACAAGGATCCAAAGGGTTACACAGAGAAGGATAAGAAACCGATTGACTGTGATCACAAAGCATTATGTTCTCGATCTAGTCTTATGTCTTACCACAGAAATCAACAATCGCTTTGGTGAACATAAGAATGTCAAATCTCTCTATGACGCTCTTTGTGAAGTTTATAATGGTAACGATGATCGTCTTCAAGCACAAAAGGAATTCAACTCCTTCACCAGTCACAAGAACGAGAATCTCTTTGATCTTACAAATTGTTTTTTTACTGTTACAAGCACCCTAAAGAAATATGATGAGAAACTGACCAATCACTAACAAGTGACTAAGTTACTTGATTCACTTCAACCGAAATGAAGTTTGCAAGTAAGAATGTTGAAACAGGAAAGAAGTTTCCTTGATAATAAAGCTAATGGATATTATAAAAAAAACTAAAGTCATTTGAATTAGACATTAAGCAAAAAGAGTATAACCAAGCCATGTTCCAACCACAAACCAACAAACCGAATGTTGCTCTTATTTCATCCAGTACAAACATTCATGTGAATGGCTCAAGATCCATTGGCTTAATCGGTAATGGTTCTACTAGAAATTCAAGTGGTACAGGTTCCGGTCCAGAGATTTCCAACACTTCTCAAGTCCCGTTTAAAAGTATGGCTCTATTCAGACTGTTTGTTCATAGCTACTAAGCCTTGGTGCTTGAGAATTAAAAGGGAAGGGGATGACGGCTAAGAACATGTGTTAAGTTTTGACACCATGTTAAAGCGGAATACAAGATGAAACGTACTTTGATACATAGATATTGATCATGGTAAACAACTAGTGATTAAAACTTGAAATATAACATTGTTATTACAAAACATTAGCTTGTCTAACATGTCTCGAATGAGATTTAATTCTAAAGCCTACACTAGAAGCTTTATAGCAATCCCTTTTGAAGCATTATTCCTATAATGTTATTCATGATTGTACTTGACTTATTCCTTAAGTTACCGGAAAAAAATGCTTAAAATATTCAACACATGGTTGGTGAGTTTACAGGTTTTATTGACGGTATGAAAATGTTCTTGACATGAAAACATGATAAACGATCCACATGATTGATATAATTATTATCTTGCAAGAACAATAATAAATATTATTTTACCATGAGCCTATAACCAAACCAGTTGATGCATGCCCCCACCCGAGTCTCATTACAAACAAGGGCAAATAAAACAATTGAATAATATACATTCATTCCTTGACTTGTTGGCGCAACCAACATGATGAATGGGGTGTCAAACCCAATAGTATTATTTATATATATCCATGGCTTCAAAAGCTAATGGTTACAGTAACATTGACGGGCACTTGATAAGTAATGACTTAAACAACTCATTGATGCGGGCCCAAGTGTGTAGGAGTGGGCCCTTATGTCTTTGGAGGCCTATGATCGTGTCTACAAGGGTGCTGCACAGAAATGGGCATAACTTAAGTTACGAGCCTCCATTTCGGATGAACTACTAGTCAATTCGAAGACCAGGACGAGGTCTACGACTTGGTAAGCCTCCTTACCCGACTTTTTTTCTCTAAATAAGCCTCTGATTGGAGTTATGGACACTTTTCTGTTTTTTTCATATGTTTTGGACTTTGTTTTGGGCTTTGTTTTCGCCCATGGTTGTTTTTAGGCCCATTAGGGTTTTGTCCCTATTATTTATGATATGTCAATGCAGAATGAATGATCATTGATCATTCTTACACAAAAGAAATATTGTCTTTATGAATTCTCCACGTTTTGGGTGAATTTGGGGGCTTGGGTTTTGGATCATCACCGGTATTCGAAGAATCAACGTGTTTGAACCATAGTCTTAATCTTGACACTAAATCACTCATGTAAAATAATCGAGATCATAATCGTTATCATAATTTTATACTGACCATGCTTTTCCCTATAATTAAAAACAGTAAAATGGGTCGTGAAACTCACCTTGAAATGAAAGTAAGTAAGCTAGCAAAGTCCAAAGGTAACACCGACCTAAAGGTGTCCTATAAACAATATAAGACTTGTAAGGTCATGAATACTAATTCTAGATCGCCATGTTTAACTCATCCACAAGTTAATTTATCAAAATATGTTTGTAGTTAATTAGACAGAAGCATTGGCAAAAAAAATTTAGAACAAATTACAAAACTCGTCCTTTATGTTTGTTTAGTATTACAAAACTCGTCGTTAAACTTCACTATTTACAATGTCCGTCCTTTATGTTTTAAAAACATTACACGTTTCGTCCTAACGACTAACTCCCGTTAGTTTTTTCCGTCAAATCCACCCATGTGCCCTCCACGTGAGGGCATAATGGTCTTTTTTTTCACCCTAATTTTTTTTATAAAACCCATTTTATCCCCTTCTTCTTCACACTATCTCTCAAATTACAAACCCTTGTTTTTCTCCTTTGTACAAAACTGGACCACCATGGCAAATAACGATTACTTCATACGACGATCAATGGATCAATCTGATGTAGACAAACTATATGGTATGCATTTGCATTTTAGTTCCTGTACGTGTTTGTTGTTTAACCCTAGTTTTTTAAACTGAATTTCAATTCAATCTTATATTCTTATATTTTACAGTGGGCTATCCTAATATGTTTTCTATCAAGTTACATCATGGTGGTTCTTTGACTCCATTTCCAGGGTCTACATACAATGGAGGTAAAGTTAGTTTCATTGATTTGGTTGATATTGACAAGTTTTCAGTACATGAGTTAGATGGAATTATGGGAGAGTTAGACTATCCACTTGATGAACAACCCATCTACTATCACTTCTTGGTACCTGGAGAAACACAATTAGATTTTGGGCTTCGAGCACTTGGTAATGATAAAGATGTTTTGAACTTGTCCAAATACGTGTCTGAGAATAAGGTGATAGATGTGTACACTGAAATTGGGAGAACAAATTTACATACATACTTTTGCTCACCTGGAAAAGTAACTATTGAAGAGATCATTGATGAAGGACTTACTGATGTTGAGGTAACAAGGAATACTTCAAAAAGGCTGCAACTTGAATGGCTAGAACCAACAATTAAACAAGGTGGCATTGGGCAATCAAGTGTAAAAGACCATGATATGGCTAATATCAACTATGATGACTTGTTTTCATATGATAATCTGCAAGTTGATATTGTAGAAGCTGGTAGCATACATGGTAACTCAATTATGATGGAATCGGGTAACATACAAGGTAATACTATGGGCGCTAGTGCATTTATGGATAATACTATGGGTGATATGAGACGTTTTAGTGGTGAAGAGTATAGTGGTGAAGAGGGTAGTGATGAAGAGGACAATGATGAAGAGGATAAGGATGAGGAGGGTAGTGATTCAGATGATAGTGATTTTATAGTTAATGAAGAGAATAAAATGCGTGAGTTTGATGTAGACATGATGGATTATAAAATGAATGTTGATTTAGATGTTGATGACACTCTTGAGGATGAAAACATAGAAGATGACCTGGAAACTCTTAACAATGATGTTTTTTATAGTGGTGATGAAGAGGATGAAAATGCTACAAGTGTTCGAAGGCAAAAGTTGAAGTATTTGAGAAAGCTAAATGAAGGAAAAGCAAACTTTTATCTAGGACAAATGTTTGGTACTAAGCAGGAAGCTAAGATTTTGATTCAAGATCATGCTGTTGAAACTAGAAGGAATATCAAGATTATAAAGGATGATGGTGGTAGGGTAAGGGCGATTTGTAAAGGGCCTTTACCAACTTTTGAAATAAGAGAAGATGGAACCCAAGTGGGTTGTATTCAGCAAAAGCATAAAGGCAGGGGGGCAGATAATTGCAAAGATAAAGGTAAGGGGCCAGATTTGCCAAAGGTTAAGAATGTTGGTGGTAGAGGAAAAAAGACAAATCCTTACCTTTATCAATGCCCTTGGACCTTGTATCTTGGAAAAGATTCTGAAACTGAATCATGGATGGTGAAGACCTTAAATACAACTCATAAATGCCTTCAAACAAGATCTATTAATGCTTGCACATCCACTTTCTTAGCTAAAAGATTGGTAGATCAAGTTGAGGAAAATCCAGAGATACCAGTGAGAGCAGTTCAAGAACAGTTTCAGAGGAGGTTTGAGGTTGCAATTTCTAAGATGAAAGCGTACAGGGCCAAGGTTAAAGCTAAGCAACAAGTAGAGGGAGATTATTTTTCTCAATATGAATTGTTATGGGATTATGCAAATGAGATTAAGAAAGCTAATCCAGGGACAACTGTTAGGATAGATGTTGAACAACCAGGTAATCATACTGATGCAACCATAAAATTCAGGAGGATTTATGTGTGTTATGGAGCTTTAAAATAGGGGTTTAAAGCATTAGGTAGGGATCTCTTGGGTCTAGATGGGGCATTCATGAAAGGTCCATTCCCGGGTCAAATCTTAAGTGCTGTTAGTGTTGATTCAAACAAATGAATATACCCTGTTTGTTTTGCTATAGTAGAGGCAGAGAACCGTAGCTCTTGGACTTGGTTTCTTGAACTTCTAGGTGAAGACATGGAGTTGTCTAGAAACTCAAATTTCACCTTCATCAGTGATAGACAAAAGGTATGTCTTTTTCTTTAACTAATTCACCTTTACCATGTTTGTTTACTTTGTGCTAATTAAAACTTGTACTACTTAATTTGGACAGGGACTTCTGCCTGCAATTGAGAGCTTGTTTCCATGTGCCGAGCATAGATTCTGTTTGAGACATATTCATGAGAACATGAAGTTAACATTTAAAGGGAAGGTCTATAGGGATATGATTTGGAAATGTGCAACCTCAACCACAGTTGTTCAGTTTGAAAAAGCAATGGATGAGGTGAAAGCCTTCAACCAAGATGCCCATTTATGGTTGACAAAAATACACCCAAAACATTGGTCCAGATCTCATTTCTCTGGTATGTAAAACACTATCTCACTTATATGTTTTGTAATGTATTTGAAAATGTGAAACTTAGTATAAGTATTATATTGTTAACAGGTAGGGCAGTTTCTGATGTGTTGTTGAGTAATATGTGTGAGGTTTTTAATGGCAAGATACTTGAAGGAAGAGATAAGCCTATCATTTCAGCACTTGAGTACATTAGAGAATACCTAATGAGAAGAATAGTAACTGTTTTGAAGGCTATTGAGAAATGGGATAAGTTGCTTACACCAACAGCACATGATCAGTTTGAAGCAATCCAGAAAGAAGCAACAAAATACATTGTACTTTGGAATGGGGGTGATCAATATCAAGTGAGTGGTCCATATGGTAATCAATGTGTTGTTGATATGGGTAAAAAGGTTTGTGCTTGTAGGAGATGGGAAATCACTGGTATGCCTTGCAAACATTCTGTTGCAACTATATGGTTCATGGAAAAAATGGCAAGGATGTAGGAATTTTAGAGAGTTGGGTTCATCCAATCTACAGAACGGAGAGGTGGAGTAAAGTTTATAGTTACAAGATTAACCCGATCAATGGCAAATCATTTTGGGCAAAGTTACAAGTTCCTACAACCCTAAAAACACCTACTCATCACAAACAGGTTGGAAGACCAAGAAAAGAAAGGAAGAGGTCAGCGGTTGAAATGGAAGACAAGGGTGGAAAGCTTTCAAAGAAAAATACTTCAAATACTTGTGGCTTATGCAAAAACAAAGGGCACAACAAAAGGACATGCAAAGGGCAGCAGCAGGCCAGTTAGTTTGGTTTGGTTTTAGTATGTTTTAAAAATATGTCTTTTGGAACAATGGTAGCTAAAAGCTGTTTATGTATGGGTCTATGTATTTAGAACCTTGGTACTTATGATTTGTCTTTATGACCACCCATGTAATGTTTTTTGTTGGGTTTATGCTAATGTGGTTTCTGTTAGTGCATATGGTAATGTGCATATGTTAATGTGATTGTAGAGTGCATATGTTAATGTGCTTAAAATGTGCATATGAACTCATTGTCATTGTTTTGGTAATAAGCTGTAGTTGTTTTGCACTTAAAAACTATATGGTTTTATTGTGCAACTTAAAACAGTTGTAATGTGCAGGTTTTTATGTACAGTGTTTTGGTCACTTTTATGCAGGTAATATGAGGCTATATTGTGTAGTGTTTTGGTCATTTATGTGTAGGTAATTTGTAGTGTTTTTGTCATTTTTGTGCAGGTAATGTATAGTGTTTTGGTCATTATTGAATTGTCTTTTTTTTTCAACTTCAAACAATAATTGTAACCTAAAAGTGTGCCATACTTGCACTTTTTCATTACAACAAAATTACATCCATTACAAGATTAGAAAGGATGAGTATAACTTTCATAGCCATAGCACTTTTACATATTTAAACAAACCATTATATATTACTTATTCATTAGACACATTACAACCATAATGAAACTTATCCAACTTATCCAACTTATAATAAACAAAATCTTCCATTTCCAAACTTCTGCTTGTTTAGCTTTGAGCATTTCTTCAAGTTTGTTCTTTGCTTTAAGCAGCCCAGGGATGATATCAATAGATCTTGAACACATTGGTTCATCAAACCATTTAAAAAAACGACACCCCTGAAATATATAAAAAAAACGATTTAGGGCAAAAAAATGTCATAAAAGATTATATAGATCTTGGTCGTACCTTGAAGGGACAGCCATGGAACCGACGACCTGGGTTTTGAGGAGTCCATGAGGTTACGAGTACTGCTTCAACACCACATCGACAAAAAACCATTGTTGATTTTGATTCGGTTTATGAGTGGAGAAGATGAGCAGAGAAGATGAGTGGAGAAGAAAGAGTTGCAGGTCTTTGATTGAATAATATGAGAGAGAATATTTGAGTTTAAAGACTTAAAGAGGGTTATAAAAAAAAATTAGAGTGAAAAAAAGTTAAAAAAGACCATTATGCCCTCACGTGGAGGGCACATGGGTGGATTTGACGGAAAAAACTAACGGGAGTTAGTCGTTAGGACGAAACGTGTAATGTTTTTAAAACATAAAGGACGGACATTGTAAATAGTGAAGTTTAAGGACGAGTTTTGTAATACTAAACAAACATAAATGACGAGTTTTGTAATTTGTTCAAAAATTTATGTTTTAAATGCTGACTAACTCCCATATATATATAAAATACTATATAATATGTGCATAACACTTTTATCTTTCGTGGTATTTTTACCAAATAGTTCCAATAGTCCACTTTACACAAGTGTAACTTTTAGTCAGGTAGCGGAATTTTAGTTAGTGTTTGCTACTTATTTTCATAGTCCAAACAATTTTAATAAATTCTCGTACTTTTACCACTTTTATCTTTACGTCTTAGTTTCTAAAAATATTAGATTCTTAGCCTATGGTAGGGTATAAAGGTCTCAAGACAGGTAATATATCAGCAACTATCCGTGCAGCACTTTTCAAGATAGGTCTAGGGAGTTGGGCTTATTAAGGGGTCAAATCCTACTTTCATGACTTGTTCTTATACTAATTTTGATCCTAAAACTAGGTTCTTTTAAAGAAGGAATGAACTCATTTTAGGCCTTTATGGTTAACTTGCACGTCCATCTTTAAGACCTATCAGATCTGCCAAAAATCCAGATTCGACGGTCAATCTTATTTGTGAATTTTGAATGGGTTATACTACTACAAAAGTTATGAGGTTAGGTTCATTGGAAACTATACATCCTAAACTTAAACATAGGCTCAAGAAACAACATGTTTGCATCATTATTCATCTAAATATCAGTTCGTGAAGAAGAACTAATTTTTCTAGCAGTTTCTGTTTTCAATCTGCTTGATTTCCTTGGGTTAGTTTTCATTATGTTTTGGCATTTTCGGATGAGTTAATGGACATGAACACATCTATATGGCATGCATATATATCTTAAGAATGATCTTCTAAGCTTAACGAGCAAGGAGAAGGATGAATGAGAGTCGGGAAAGCTTGATGGCATCTACGAGGTTTGAACTTGATCACTAATCACCTAACTAATCATGATTCTTGGTTGAGTTTTAGGTTTTTGGTGGTGGCGTTGCAGCCAAGAGTTAGAGGGAGAGTGAGTACATGTTTGTGAGTGTTGTTATGGTGAAGAAAAGAATGCACATGGGTGGTATTTATAGGGTGAGAAGTCATGGAACTAGAGACTTATAATCTTGTTACCTTGCAACCGGTTTTTGGGACTTGGTTATGGGTTTTTGGTTGGAATGGAATGAGAGGAAATATGAGAAAGTGATGGGTGGATCTTGATCTTTCTTGGGAATCATGGTGGCTGATTTCTAATCCTTGGAAATCACCATGTTATGTTGATTTAGTATGGAAATGGATACAGGTGTATAATGACATGACAAAACATATTTGTCTCCTTTTTTGGGTGCTACATGGGGAAAACTTTAAAGAGAGGGGGTGTGTAAGAATGTTTTGTTTGGTCTCAAGGAGATCATATCTTGGTTGCTTGATTACTTTAACATGAAATCCCTTGGAAAACCAAGTTACTTGATTTCTTGATCATGAAAATATGATCCATCAGATGACAAAGCATGCAACATTACTTTGATGTCATAGTGATGCAAGAAAGCACATCTGGTCCTTTCCTTTTTTAGCATGAGATGATTTATAGAGGTGGATGTGGAAGATTTGTTGATTTGACTACTAATGGGTATTTTCATTGGGACCATGAGAGGATCAAATTCTATATCTTGTAGGATTCTTCATCAAAAGACCTGACATGAGTATGGCATTTGATGAAATGGTGACTAAAGAAAGTATTATTGTCTGATACCTCTTTTGGGTCCTCTAGTTGACGTGAAATAGGGTGGAAGAAAGAGGGTTCTCAAGATTTCATGCAAGTGTGGGAGGTTATATGACAAGACACCAAACTAGCTAGTATAAAGTAAATAGTGACTAGGGAAAATAGTGATGACTTGAAATTGACGTTGTTACATAAGTGGATCGAGATCATATGGAAGAAATGAATCTTCAATGGTAAATGGTCATGCTTACTCTAAGGGCTAAAAGATTTTTGGAGAGGACAGAAAGGAAGAATGTTGGGAACCAAAATTCTAGGATCTGTTTTGACAAGTCTAAGACTCTAAGCTTAGACATTACACATGTAAGCAACTGGGACATTTCAAAAGAGAATATCCTTCACCTATTGCCACTAAACTAACAACTACTGCATCCAAGATCACTTCTATCATTGATAAAGGGGAAAGTTCGAAGAAAGAAGCTGCTCTTCTTACTAACTTTGACTAGAGCACTGAACTAGCCGTGACGGACGAAGAAATTAGGCTGAAGTTCCAAATGATCAGAAAAGTAAGGAAGTTGATAAGGTGAAGAAAGACTATGAAGCTGAGAAGTAGAAGCAAGATCAGGTGCTAAAGCTAGTGAAGCTGAGAAGGAGGAAGAAAGAAAACATAACACCAGAGTGTGTAATTGATAACTTGATTATCCACAACCTTATCTATGAACTTGGTTATACATGAAATGGATTTTCCATGATTTTATGAAACTTGATTTTACATGCACCTGATTGTCTAACGTATATGAACTTGACTTAGCATGAATGTGGTTATTTGCTATATATGGAACATGAATCATTATAAACATGATAACTACAAACTAGATTTCCCATGGACTTAAATATCAAAGAACGTAATTACTCGAGCATGAAATCAGAACCCATGTACATCATTATCTACCTTTTAATAGTTTTGTACTTTTGTGTGTCCCTTTGACCTGTGTGACATAATGAACTATGCGGACAAAAACTAGAGTAATTATGGGTGCACACAGAATTACGAAAGTTGGTGCATGGTAGTCATTAGTAAGTTTTATCAGGTGTTTTGGGTAACACGACAAATGTGGTGTGATAATGGAATGGTTATGAGTGCAAACAAGTTGAGCTACTCGTGAGCTACTCGAGATCGAATCGATAAAAAGCTCGAACTAGCCAAGCTTTTTCGGGTTCAAGCTCGAGACCGAGCTTAAAATAAGCTCATTAAGTTATCGAGCCCGAGCTTTACATATCGAGCTCGAGCTGACTCGCGAGCCTTATCTAGCTTTTCATTTATATTTTTTATTTATATATTTCTTAAATATATATTATTATTAAATGTTAAAATATATATAATGTATAATTAAAAATATATAATATGTATTTGTTGTATATAAACTACATATAACTAAAAGTTTATGTAAAATAAAATAAAAATAATTAAAATTTAATATAAAAATAAATATAAATAATTATAAATAAAATATTAAAAAATCAGACGAGCCGAGCTCGTGCTTGAAAAGTATGTGACAAGCTCGAGCTTTGAAATTAAAGCTTGAAATGAGCCGAGCTCGAGCTCGAGCCTAGTAAAGCTGAAACAAGCCGAGCTCGAGCTTAAACGAGCTCGGGCTCGGCTGTTTGCACCCCTAGGCATGGTGGATACGCCGCCGGTACATCCTATATATAAGTTTTCTTGTCACAACGTCAATGAAGTGTTGCCTATGTCCAGTGTAGTTTGTGTAACTTCGAGACCTTGAACTATTACAATTTAATCTTAGCAATGTTATCGTTTGCATCTTTCATTGATCATTATTCATTATCAACATCTAGAGTTCACGTTTGTGTATACTTATCCAACTTCTCGGGGTTGACATATTCTTGTTCAACTCGAGGGAGCTAGATAACGTTAGTACGTTTATGATGGAAGTGCATCATCCTGGACAACTTTTAAAGTTGTGTCACATTTATTCATTTTATACCATGTTTATTCCTTTATTAATTTAATCATCTTAATTACCGTATTTATTCATTTTATAAATCACATTTATTTGGTTATTCACTTTGGTCATTTTATTTTTAATCACCAGATTGAACTCTATCAATACCTACTAATCATGTTAATCTTATTTCATTTTATTCTTAAGTATCAATCAATCATCATCTAAACCTTTTTTCAATTAGTTCACCTTTTTATGACTCGAACCATATTTAATAAACGACACTCAATATTTTAAAACAAATCAAAGGAAATAAATTTCTAGTAAAGTATCTCACTAAATCCTATTCAATTCATCACAAACTTTATCAAAACTAATATTTTGAAATTTTAAATCCAAACCCATTTGACTATTCATAAAATTAATGTAATTAAATCATTAATGTAATTAAATCATTAATTATAGTAGTAAACCATTTTGTAAAAATAAAAATACTTCGCTTCAATCATTTTGTCTTATTTAAATTAATGTAATTAAATCATTAATTATAGTAGTAAACCATTGATTTATGAACTTCTTATTTATAAACTTACTAAACATTAAGGTCGGTTATGTTGGTTTTGTCCTTTTCTTGAATTCTTACTAAACATTAAGGTCGGTTGTGTTGGTTTTGTCCTTTTCTTGAATTAACTACTTATATAATCACTTAGTTTGAATACTCTCAACAAATGTGGATTTAGATCATCTGGTTTATGCGTGTCATTTAGATTGCAAGTCACATGGGTTCGATTCTCAGTTACAACATTTTATTTTGTGCTTTCTTTGATTTCAACTTTTTTAGTGTGTTATATGTTACGTGTTTTTTGTCGTTTCAACCTTCAAAGTTAACTTATGTATAGTGCTGGACACAATACTTTATTTATATTTACGTCTAACAACGTTACCATTCTTCCATTTTCAACTTATGTTTTTTAACTTTGACGTATCTATGATTTTAATCCCCGACTTTGACTAATAATTGTTTTGGCCTTGATGACATAGCCATTTTCCGACTTTCACTTCTTATTCTACCCTGAAAGATTTACGCTTTTAACCCTCTGAGTTTGACTTGATTATCATTTTGACCTTCAAGTTTGAATATTTATCCGCCTTTTAGTATGTGACACATTACGACTTTACACTGTAACGTACGAGAACTGAGACTTTTTTACCCAAAACCCGACCATACGACCCGGCCGCTGCATCGTGCGGCCCGATCTTAATTCTAGTTTATAAGATAACTTTATGAAAATTATAAGTTTATTTTAAAAAAATATGTGATTTAATAAAACTAATTAACATATTTAAACTAATGTTATAAAAATTTATGAAGTTTTATAAACCAAGTTAGTTAGATTGGTATTCAAATAACAAAAGTAATTTAAGGGGGTTGATTTTGTAAATAAGAAAACTAAATTTAAAACAGTTTAAGACATAATATTACAAACTCAAAGCAGAGGGACCAATATGTAAATATTCAACTTAGAGAAATAAAAACCAAATACCCCCTTTTCATTTCCCCTGCTTTTCCGATGATTTCGTCCGCCGGTCTCCGGCATAGCTCCGACGAGCTATAAAATCAATTATCTAGCATTTTTAAACCCAATTAAACCATCGATCTCGAATATTCACGGGTTTGTCTTAAACTCGTTCTATATCAAACCAACATCACTAGAGGTCATTAAATAACTCTTTATACTCATTTCAATTCGTAAAACAAAGATATATTGGATTCTACCGGTCCTAACTATCACATTATGGCTTCTACCGGTCCAATTATTGAATTGGCTGTCAACAGTCCCAACTTTTATCACTTTGGCAACCAACGGTCCGTCGTTAATTATTTTTAAAGCTGTTAAGTTTTTCTCGAATTCAAAACCGATGTTTTAGGTTTTTTGATCGGAATGATAATACGAGTCGATTGATGTAAAAGTTTGCTCAAAATGGCTCTCTGAACGATACAATTTTTACATCCGATTGAAGCACTGTTAGGTTTAAACATCCGATTGAAAGCACCGTTTCAAGGTAACTTTTCCATTCTATCGACTTGTATTATCCTTCTGATCAAAAGGCTGAAAACATCGGTCTTGAATTTGGAAAAAACTTAACAGCGTTAAAAATAATTTAACGACGGACCGTTGGTTGCCAAAGTGATAAAAGTTGGGACCATTGACAGTCAATTCAATAGTTGGGACCGGTAAAAAGCAAAAGGTGATAGTTAAGACCAGTAGAAACTAATATACCTAAAACAAAAGCCCTAATAGTAGTTGTATTAATGATACACGATTTGGATGTCATTTGGGGTTTTTACTAACAAATATATTTTACTATTTAGGATTTAGGATTGTTTAAACTTTAGTGGGAATTTGGATCTAACGTGGGAATTTAGGATTGAGAAGAGACATTTTTGGTACGAACACTAGCTTTTCGACGTTAGTCGTTGATTGGAAGTCATTTGGTTGGGTTGTAGGGATACATAACATCGCCATACTTGTGTTACTGCATACTGCAAGAACCCGGATTATAATGTGACCCGGACTTGACTTAGCTTTATTGCATCACCCAACTTGTGTAATGCATAAGTCATTAAGGGGCTGTTTGGCAAAATCTGAATCATTAAGTGCTAAAATGGTTAAGAGATCTGACCCATTAAGAGGTTCCATCAATAAGAGGGATGTTGGGTACAACTTCAGATGAGTATAAAGTTAGTATATGCTCCATTCAGTTTCATTCAGCATCTCTCAGTCTCTTAACCATTCAGCACTTAACTGAACCATTCAAATGCTAGTTTTTTCTGAAACAAACGCTCTGAATGCTGAATGTTGAATGGTTAAGCACTGAACTGAACCATTAAAAAGTAAATAAACAGCCCCTAAGACTTAAACTTCGAGTTTCAAAACACCAAAAGTGTGGTGAGTTAGTTACGATACATCCTATACATAACATTAAAGGTATATTGAATGTTTGGCCTTCGACTCTTATTTGAATTGACAAAGTGGGGTTATTTGTGAATTAAACCTATCGCCAACTATTTATTGGTGACCCCTTTGACTCTTTGAGTATGTTTTTCAAGATCGAACATTAAGGTAGCGTTTGGTATGCAGGAATAAGAAATGGAATGGAATGAACTATTACGACATAATGAAAAAAAGTATGTTTGGTTGGTCAATGGAATGGAATGAACCATTACAAAGGAATGAAAATCATCACCCCATATTTTTTTTCATTCCTTCAAGAAATGAAATATTTTTTTTAATTTATGACTACAACCATGACTTGACTCATGCCTCAAACCTTGACCCAACCAAAGAACCCATGAACCAACCCATGTGCTAACCCATGCCTCAAACCATGACCCGAGCCATGAACCGACTCACGTTCCGAGCCATGATCTAATTTATGACCTCACTCATGTATTGACCCATGTATCAAACCACAGACCGACCCATGAACTGTCTCACGTTCTGAGCTAGGGATGGCCGTAAGACCCGAACCCGATGGGAAAACCCGAAACCCGAGACATTTGGGTCGGGTCCATGGGTATAGGGTCGGGTCTGGGGCTTAAGAAAAAAACTTTCGCAGGTCTGGGTCGGATCTGGGATTACCTGCTAGACCTATTACCCGAACCGATTACCCGATAACACAAACTCGTAGACCCGTTAGCATACCCAAAAATAATTTATTATTTTTCATGTATATGTTTAATTGTTTATTATATTATGTAAATTAAAATATATATGTTTCCTATAATCCATTCAAATTTTTTAACTTTTAAGCCTTGACCAAACGACCAAACCATTCTTTTTTAGTAATGTGAATGTTCAAGCACATTTGGACATTGTGAATTTATGATATTATGATAATTTGAAGTATCCTTTTAATTATATAGTATGATGTATTTTATAAAACTATCGACGAGCAAACTCGACGAGCATCATAAACGGGTATACCCGAGTACCCGCAGGTAGACCCGAAACTCGACGGGTAAATACCCGACATAGACCTGACGGGTTTTGGGTCGGGTCTGGGACACCCATTTCTAATCGGGTTTGGAGTTGGGATTACTTAGACCCGTCCCAGACCCGACCATTGCCATCCCTATTCCGAGCCATGAATTGACTCACAGCCCGAGCCATGAATACTTGACCCATGACCTAAACCAGGAACCGAATCACGACCCGATCCATGAACCAGCCCGTGACCTGATCCATTCCTCGAACCATGACTCGGCCCATGGCCCGACCCATAACTGGAACCATGATTAGATCTATGACCTCACTCATGTATTATCCCATGTATCGAACCACGACCCGACACATGGCCCAAACCAAGACCCGACCCATAACCCAAACCAAGACTCGACCCATAACCATGAAAATATATTTTTGTCATTTTAGTGAAATTTATTTTATTCATTTGTCTTTTCCTTCATACCAAACAAAACAATATAACGATTCATTTTATTTCTGTAAAGCAACCAAACAAGATAATGGAATGGAATGATCATTTTCATTCTTTTGTCCATTCATTTCATTCCCTCATCCATCCCATTACCTCATACCAAACAGACCCTAAAGACTTGTGTGGACTATAAAGAGCCGCACATTATGTGCTTTTATAATTTGATGCAAGCTTGAAGATTTGATCTTTTGTACTTGTTTAATTGTTAGTTTAGACATGAAAACATTTGTTCTTACACCATACAAGTTTGACAAAGTACTGGCCTTTAAACTCTCTCTTGTTAGCAATGTTAGCAATTGTACTACTATGTTTCTGCCTTGGCGGGATGTGACAACAAGAGTCATCACAATGCCAGAATAAAGCATAAATGCAATGCCTTAAACAAGGGAATTATAGACTCGGCACTAGTGTTTTCGTGACTAGGGCTTCAAGATTTTGGGCTTCCAAACGGTAACGAAGTCCCGTTAAACCTTGCAAGTTTGTAATCAGGGAATACAAGCATTGAAACAGGTATACACTTTTTTTGTAAACAAAAGGAAGTGTGTATCTTAGTGTTAAATGAAAATCAACGAAACCATGTTTGTTTACAAATTTTATACAACCAAATGAAAACTGTAAACCCATCAAAATTGAGATGCATATGGGTTTGTGTAAAGCCTCATTGGTGGAAACCCCACCATCAAAATTACATATCTTCATTTTTCAACTCCTCAACATCTGTATTCAAATTAAACAAAAAGATACCCCACCCCCACCCCACCATATCTCTTTCAACATGTTATATAAATGCTAACCAATGAAACAAGATCTTTCATCTATGAAAAGAACAACCATCAAATGAAAAGTGTCCATTCTTTACCACCCCCAACTAAAGAGAACAAAATTTAAGAAAGAGGGCATCTTCCTCCATCATTAACCAATTCATGGGCATCACATCGAATATTGACCCGACGCTATTAAACATGTCAGATGAACGTTGACCCATGTGATGAGCGTTGGAACTTCTAATCTGATTTGCAGGTCTTCACCTCGTTCTCTTGGCCTTGTAGATGGAGAGACGGATGGATAAAGAAGATCGTGTTTCACATGTACTTTCCTGATGATTTCCATATTCTTCCTTCTAAAGAAATGACCATGACCGTAACATCATCATGGTACTTCCTACGGTCGCCTTGTGGGATGTCCAGCAACTCATGCAAATCCATCCCTATTGTCATACACAAAAACACCCATTTTAACCTAAAAACAAACATGGTATGTGTGCATGACAAAAGAAGATGATCAAATTCAAATGTTAAGCCATCATTATAAAGCAATCCAGCAGCTAATTTGTACCTTGGCCTAGGCATCCTAATATAAAGCCAAATTAAGCTACTGGCAAAACTGACTAGCGTGCCAAACAGATAAAAAGTAATTGGTATGAATGACTTAAAACACTGTTTTTATGATAACGAGTGTCAAATTTACTAAAAAAACTATTACCATTCATGGCAGCTAACACAGAATAGCGACCTACTTTACAAGGACTCGCATGTGCTATATGTGCCATGTGGTAGAAAGTAACAGCTTCCATGCATTGAATTTTCTGAAGTATGTGCCATGTGCTAATAAAACTTTAATTGACACTGAACTCCCTTCATGGTTGTACCACTATCCCCTTCAAAGTGCAAGTCTAATTAGGGATGAGATCGGTACCGTACCGGTACCGAACCGGTACCGATACCGAAAATACCGGTACCGAAAACATGGAAAAGTGGGTACCGGTACCGATACCGAATCTATCGGTACGGTACCGGTTCGGTACGGTACCGGTACGGTATAGGTACGGAACAAGTACTTTTAGGTATTGGTACCGAACCGGTACCGATACCGAAAATACCGATACCGAATTTAGAGAAAAATAGGTACCGATACCGGTACCGAATTTATCGGTACGGTACGGTACGGTTCGGTACCGGTTCGGTATTTCGGTACCAAATGCTCATCCCCTGTCTAATACATCAAATCCTGCAAGAAAAACGTAGGACTGCTGCTGATCTGTACCCCCCCCCCCTCTTCTAAAAAAAACTAATACTAATCCTGCCTTTCTCGTAGCCACGTACAAAGTTACCGAATTTGCTCTAGTAGCCGCGAATTCCATACTGGATCGCGCTGTAACGAATCAGAGTTCGCTAACGAACCCAATCGCCACTGGTACGCGCTTTAACTGGAATGGTACCACAAACAGGTATCGTGTCCAACGGTACCGCTATCGAGATCGGCAGACTGTAAACTTACCACCAATTTCTACTCCTACTCTTAAATTTCAGTTTTTTATCTTCAATTTCTGAAATTGCTCTTTGAAATTTAGAACTTTTATGTTTATGTTCTTTTGTTTGGAATTTGGACCATTGAATTTGCTTATTTCTGTTTTGATTTGGGTACATAATACTGGTTCGTAAGGAAATGAAACTACCCCTTCATACCGAATACATCCCCTCTAGCGAATCGCGTACCCATACCGGAGTGAACCGTGAATTAGGCAACTATGGTCACGTATCTCAGTAACTCTACTCCTTAACCAAGAAACACTCAAGCACCTAACTCCGCTCATGCAAATCCCCTCAAGATTGTTAAGTTCAAGGTTCTTAGGCCGCCAGAGAAAACAGAGAATGGAAAGACAGGTCAGATATCAGCATATCACTTTTTTGTGGCAGCCACGTACCGCATCATATAGAAATGCACCGTTAAACTTAATAGTCATTGGCTGCTATAAATGTGTTTGTAATAGGTTGCCAAATTGCAAAAAAGTAAAATAGGTTGCCATAAATGGGAACTGGGTACAAGTGTCTTGCTATTTTGTGCATTAACTTCTGAATTATACAGCAAGTAAAGCTCCAACTAAGTATGATTAGTCAAGGGTTTGAAGCTTGAAAGAACAGCAAGGTATTCAAAGCTAGAAGCTTGGTATGATTATTTAGGACAGATTAATGGGTATCAAAGGAAAGGCCAAGGGAAATTACCAGCTTTTCTGGCTGCTCGTAAAAGAAGCTCCTCTATAAGGTGTTGAGCAGGGTCACCATCTGGAAACTTGTCCATGAAACTCTCAACATGAGAAACCACTTCTTGATTGCTAAAATATTGGTATAACCCATCTGATGAAAGAACTAGAAATTGATCTCTAGGGCAAAGATGATGGTGCCGGAGTGAAGGTTCACAGGATACATATGGCGCATTACCAATATATTCATTGCGAAACATCTCCAACAATGAATCGTTCCATTTGGGCTGAAATCAACCAAAACAGATTAGATAAATACATATGACACAATCCTTCATACAACACTTTTTCTATAATAGTTAATAATATAATCTTAGTATCTGTGCATTTCATCAATAAGCATTAAAAAGAGATGTAAGCAACCTCAATCATTAATCAGAAAGCAATGCCCATTATCATTAAGATACACATGTAGTAACTAAGTACATGCATGGAAGAATGTAATGTATTTTAATTTGGAGCTCATAATAGCATGCCTCTTCTAGGTACGGCAGCTATGTTAGCTGATCATATTTATGCAACAAATCAATTTCTATCAGATATTATGTTCCACATCAAAGATATTGGCTGATCAGATTTCTCAATCTCCACCAGATTTTATGTACCAAATCATAAAAGCAAAATGCATGCTTTTAATTATCATTATCCGTAAATATTTAGGTTTTCCTGGAATAAGATTTGTAAGTTGTCTTTATTAAATCAGTAAAATATATGATTTTAATGCTCATTACTTGTATATTCTAAGAATAAGGCATGCAAGTTGTCTTGTATGCTAAAATCAGTAGTGTTGAGGTACTTTAGGCAGCTATTTAGCTGGTATATTAAATATGCCTCATAACTGATTGTGCAAAACAAACTCACATGGACTTCCTTGAAAGAGAAGTACGGATGTGTAAGCCATGGTATAGAAGAAACAGGATATAATTACACCGCAACACAATGGATACCTCAGAGCTGATTATGCAAAAAAAAGAAAAAAAAACATAGAAAGAGAGCCCTAAAGATCCACCCAAAAAAACTACCTGTTTAAGGAATCCAGCCCCAAAAGCACGAGTAACCTTTAGACGGCCTTTTACTCTACCATTGACGATACATTGGTTGTCATCTGGATGCTCATTCTTGATTCTTATAACTTCCTGCAATAGTAGCATGATTAAGGTGCTATTAGATTTAGGGTGATATCTGCTGCTATTAATACTGAGGTGATATTGGCCAAATTAACTTTAACAGGATGGCACCCATTGTTTCTGTGCTATTTATTAAAGTCTTAAGTCGGGAACAACAAACCAACAAAAACATGCATCTAACAAATAAGGCATGTAATAACACTTAATCATCATTCACCAGAAAATGTTGTCACATGTTAACTTTCTCAAATTAACGACTTTTTCTCACATTGGGCAAAACAAAAAGTAGCTTCAAACTAAATTAAGTCAACAATATTCTTTCCTTGATCGTGACAAAAAGAATCAAAGGTAGTGAAAGAATTCTTTAGGGCACTAGTTTTACTTTTACAATATGACCACCGGAAGGAACTTCAAACTTGATTATCCAAATTGTAAGATAAAAAAATCAGTCCCTACATTATCCGCCTGGAATGATCATCTAACTACATTGCTTTAAATTCACAAATATCAGAAAAAGATTTAAAGACGTTACATTAGGTTCAAACCAAGAAAGATACCATACATTCCATATTGTAAAGTAGTGAAGGGTATATAAATTCTTAGTTAAATTAGTTACATATACTATCAACCACATCTTGACTTTTAAGGAAAAGTTAGTAAGGCTTCATTAAAGTTATATTAGTAAGAACATAATGTCACTTACTTCTTCTATACTTGTGCTGTGATCAGTGGATAGTTGCAACGCCATCAACCTCATATCATGCACAGTAACGTTATCAAGAGCATCTTTTGATTCAACAATACTGTCAACAGCCGCCCCATTATCCCCCAATGCCCCTGCCCCAGATGAACCAACTTCTTGTGGCTCTTCATGTTGTGCTACAATTGCCCGACTGTCTCCTAAATTCATCACATACACATCTTCGTCTCTCATCAAAGCAACCAGTAAGCAGGAACCCATAAGTGCAAGTTCTGGATACTGGTCCATAACCTTATCAGTCATGTCCAAATATGCAAGCTCGGTTAACTGCAAAGCCCTTGACATTGCTTTCAAAACCATCTCGTGATCTACAGGACCAATTTTCTTCATCCTGCAAGTTCTTCCAGCATTACTTCTTTCCTCCGTTCTGCTTTCCACTTCCTTGTGCTCTTTAGCATCCAGCCCAAATCTCCAAGCAAATAACTTACTACCACCCTCTTTTTGCTTAGCAAACCCACTTTTCAACTTCGATAACAATAATGACCTTCTACTAACTCCTGATGTAGTTTTGCTTATACAAAGCGCATCATCTACAGAAAACGCAAATCTTTCTGAGCCGGAAAGATCAAGACCATCTTCAGGTTCTTCCTGAGCAAGATATTCCCATAATCTCTTTCTCCTAGTATCACCTGATTCAAACGTAACTTTCTTCCCGCTGTTTGAATCCAACGTAACAGCTTTCGGTGCTTCTTCCTCTTGTTGTCTAGAACTAGATTGAGTTAAAGATGACTCCTCAGAGTCCCAAAACAAACCTTCAAGCTCTTTATACGTAGCTTTATATAAATTTCCCATCAAAAATTCAGG
This sequence comes from Tagetes erecta, assembly GCA_030867185.1. Taxonomy (NCBI): domain Eukaryota; kingdom Viridiplantae; phylum Streptophyta; class Magnoliopsida; order Asterales; family Asteraceae; genus Tagetes; species Tagetes erecta. Next base: position 21,661,243 of record CM061496.1, read on the forward strand.
AGCATCAGGACCATTAAACCCATCATAAATCCCAACAAACAGCCAACCATGCTCTTCTGAAACCACCACGTGTACTCGATCCTCCCCAGCCTTCCCAAGAGCCCACTGAACATCACTCTCGTCTCGCCCATGCTCACGCTCAGGAGGATTAGCCTTAACAAAGTTCCTAACCGGAACCACCCAAGGCGGATGAAAGTTCCTATTAAACGCCTTTCGCATCCCAGGAATGCCCTTCTTTCGCTTCTTTTTAACATAAACACCACCAGCATTCAACGGAGCAGAGAACGGGACCCTATTAGAATCCGAACCAGACCCAAAGTTCGAGTCCAAAGGACCCGACAACGCCCCACGTTCAATCGGACCAGACATGAAAAAAGCCCTCTCCATTGGACCAGACGAAGCCTCACCTCGCGGCAATGGCTGAAGCGGAAGTGCACTAAACGACGACGTACTTTCAAACCCATTAGACTTAACCCCACCACCAACAACAACAGGCTCAATGGCATCATCGTAAATACTATCTAATTGAAGGACAGTTCGGGGAGTAGAAGTGTTAGCACTTACCGAAGCACCGGAAATAGCTTTAAAACCACCGGAAACAGTCTCCGGCTGCCGTGACCTCGATTCATGCGCCGGTGAAAATCTCAGAGATTGCGACGGAGAAATGAAGCGATCGGAGTGAGTAGGAGAAACAAAACGAGCTGAAGAACGAACGTAACAAAACGAATGACCTAGGGTTTCGTCCAATGGCTCCGTCGGAGTAAAAACTAACTCCGGCTGGCTCCGGTGACGTTTCTCCGCTGCTGCTGCGGGAGTGAAACAAGGAATAAGCTGCGAAAAACCACTCCCCATCACATTTGATTCACACACACACACTCACCACCACTCTTCGTTGCCAGTGAGTTGCAGAACAAGAAGAAGAAAAAAAAACTTAATTTTAGAGAGAGAAAATGAAAATGAGAGACAAAGTGAAAGTGGTGAAATGTGATGTATAATAATTTTAATTTTATTGTTTGTGTTTTGTAATGTTTTTGCGGGGTGGTGAAATGGAGCTGAAAGTTTTAATAATAATAAAGTAAGAAAAGGTAGAAGAGAGGGGGAAGACTTTTGTATGAATAGAGAGAGAGAAAGAAAGTGGGTTAATTTGATGGTCAATTTTAGAATATAAAAAAGTGGTTATTTAAGTAGGTGAGTGGGTTGGTTGATTTGGATTTGGTTTTGCTCTCTAATTTTAAATCAAAACCAATAAGTCAAATCAAATTTTTAAGTTTTAAAGCTTGATTTTCTTTCCAATTAAACCTAACCTTTACTAACTAAACTAATTTAAAATTTGGTGAGAAAATTTGTAGTTCATAAAATATTAAATATAGTTGTTACATTGTTAAAAAATTATATAACTAAATATTCACATATATTTATATAAACATTTTGAACTTAATTGGGTAAGGAGTTTTTAGTGATCACAAGGTATGTAGTTTTATACATGAATAAATACTTAAAGTAGTTGTTGTGCTAGAGTCAATATATGTTCATTTTAATCATTTATATACATAATAAGTAAAGATTGCTATTTTAGTATGTTGCTTAGCTTAAGGCTTTGACTTATATAATATAACTTTTGATAAGTGAAGAATAAGAATGAATGAAAGGAGTTGCGTTCATGCGATAATTTGATTCATTCCTTATCAGAGAGAGACCCAAGTTAAGAACTAAGGAGAGGAAAGTATTCAGATTGACCAACTTCATAGCACGAATACGAATTAGGGCTCAAACTTCAATCATTGCTATTTTATCTATTTTAATTGGGTGTGTATAAATTAATACTTAAGTTTTGCGTAAGGACAAACAAAACTTGAAGTGTTAGATATTTAATATAGCAAAAGCTCACATATATCTTGTATCAAATTATCTTCATTTCCTAACAATTTTGATAACTTTATTTGATTATAGCCCTTGTTAATTATGTACATATTAGTTAGTTAGCCTATGTAGAAATTTAAGTAGTTCACGTCAATGGGCCACATATTATGATTTCATCCTCTATTTATAGAGGTGTTTATCTCATAGTATTTCTCATCACTTCAAGTAATACATTTCAGCTTAACTTCTTTATACGTTATCAGAGCCACGAAGTCTCTTGGTACAAACCCTAGCTACCTGAATTTGTTGCCAGCCCTTGTATAAAAAACTGGCTGCCACTATTTAAGATCCTGACATATTCACTACAATTTATTGAAGATACTTTTGAAAGCAGTATTATGTGTCCTTATTGTTATATTCATTCTTTCATAGTATTGTTTGTGTTTAATTGTAATAATTAACAAGAATTTCGCACTTATTAAGTTATGATTCAACAGAACTTGTTTAGTATGATCCAATAAATGGTATCAGAGTAAAGGTACCAAAAAGTTATGATTAACAAGAATTTCGCACTTTTGTGTTTAAAACGTTTACCAAAACCTGAAATTGAAAAGGTACAAGGGGAGATTAAGCAGACATCAGTGGGTAAAGATGGAGCAGAATTAAATGATAAAGCTTATGATGCTAAGAAGGAGGAGGAACAAAAGACAAATACCAGAGTCTGCAACTGCGAGAAGGCTCTTGCTTCTGAACAAATCATCATGGAGCTTCCATACGAGACAGTTCAGGATATGTGTTCTTCTGATTGCAGAACTCGTTTATTTGGTATTTATGAAGCTAACAAATTGTTAATCGAAAATGAAAAATATTTGACTCAGGTAAATAAAGAACTTAAACTTAACGAGTCAAAATATTTTGTCAAATTAAGAGAAGCTTTGAAAGAAAATGAACATTTGAAAACGAGTCTTTTGAAAAGAAATGTGGAAGTCAATATGCTAACTGAACGTGTTGCCCTGGCTGAGTTTGAAACCAGTAAGTTGCAAACGAAACTCGAAAAATGGACAATTTCGGGGATGAAACTTGAGGATTTAATCAAAAGCCAACGGGGGGCTCGTATTAAGACTGGGTTGGGTCATGAAGACAAGGCTTTTGTATATCCTCCTCCCAGCACTTACTGTTACTCTCCTACACCAGCTCCACACCCGACCAATGAGTTGATTCATGAAATAATTCAGAAAGATACTGATAGTTTGTATGCAGGATTGGAGAATGTGAATCTTAAAGAGGTGCGAGATGATTATGAGTCCCCGACTGGTATTGGATACAGTAAACTGGATGTTGTCAGTCAAACAAATGATTGTTCAGTTTCCGGTGTTAGTAAATCTGTACAATCTGTTTCTTCTAACTTCTTTGACAAGTTTAAAGCAGGTGAAATTCCTACTTTTGAGCCTGTCCTGATTGCGAAGGAAGAGATAAAGTCGGATTCACGTAATCATCAAGCCATCAATCAAGATCTGTTAGAAGCAGAGATACTTATTGAAGATTGGACAAGCTCAGATGATGAACCAAAGACAAAGGAAAGTCACGGAGATTCAAAGATCAAGATGTCATCTACAACTGTCAAATCTGAAATGCTTCCAAAACCTGAATCAAGTCAAATCAGGATCTCATTTCCAGCTACAAGACAAGTCAGTCGTCCATCAAAAGCTCAAAAGAAGAAGTCTTCACCTCTATCCATCATATCTCAAGTTTGTAAAAGACTTGAGAACAAGCAAGTGAAGATCTCATCTCCCATCCAACAAAGCAAAACAAAAATCAAGCAACCACCCACAACTCGACAAAAGACGCCAAAAGCTTCTCAACAAGTTGCATCAAGCTCGAAGAAAGCCCCACCCCCAGCTGCTCCACATGGGCCAATCAAGCATCAAAAGCCATTCAAGGCTTGCTTCAAGTGTGGAAAGGATGATCATGTGCTCAAGAAATGCCCAAAAGGACATGCTTCGGACGGTAAAGGCAAACAAGTTTGCTTCTCCGGATCAGTGTCTAGAAAGAATCCTTCACATGGTAAAGGTAAACAGGTTTGTTTATTTGAATTTCAAGTTAATAATCATACATGTTTGAAAGGTCGGATGACGAACATTCCATCCCTACCGTATCATGTGAAGCCGGTTTCACATGATTCAAAGATGAATGTGACAACATCACCAAAACAAAATTCTTTTTCCTCGGGGCTTAAACAGAAAATGATTTCCAAATTTAACTCTTTCAAATCGAAAATGTTTGAATCTAAACAAATTTGGCAAATTAAAAGAAAAGAGGAAACGGGAATAGATACAAGAACATGTTGTGTGCATAGACAAGTGTCTTACACTGATGAAAAAGGAACACCCAGGACTACGATGGCCTGGGTTCCCCTTTCTAACTAATCTGTTGATGAGTGCAGGAACATTTCAGGAGGACTGTTAGTAATCCGGTTTACTGACAGAAAATGTTCTTTATTCAAATTTGAGGCGAAACAAATAGGTCATGGTTTTGGTATCTTATCCACATTCTGGATCCTTCTTTGATTTTCACATATCTAATTACACCGTCACTGCATTTTTCTTGATAACTCATTTATCATCTTTTGATAAGGTAATATGGAAGGCGTTTTATTGGTATTTTCTATTTTATATATTGTAAATAGTTTAAAAAAAAGGATTAAAAAAAAATTTAAAAATTTAAAAAAAGGGGGGGAGTCTAACATTTTTACTTGTATTTTTGATCAAGTTTTCTCATCCCTTTGAGGTCGCTTTTTGAGTCTTTTGAAAATTTCAATTTTGTGCTGAAATAGAAATTTTAAGGGAGTAAAATCTCAAATGAAAATATACTGAATATCAATTGTCCAAAATTTTCTATCTGTGTAAATATTTTGTGTTTTTTGAAGGTTTCAGGTTTGTGTGGAAAGCACCTAAAGGAGGACGTTGATTTGTGTTATGATGTGTCAATAAGCTCAGCCCGAATACAATTAGACAGTAATTCTGTGATCAAACTAAGTTCAAGAACTCGGCAATGAGGATTATCTCCTTGACATGATTGGCCTGCACAAAGTTACAAGTCCTTGTCAAAAATGGGTTGAGAGCGTCAAATCTTTGCATTGATTTCCCTAAACATCCCAAATCACCCTCACCCTAGCCCTGAATCGAGTTTCTAGTTAGCAAAACAAAATAAAAAGCTGCTAGTGTTGCTCTTCAGAAAAACCTCTGAGTGAGTTACTTGTTAACTCCTCAGAATGTATTGAGTCAAAGTGCTTAACTCCTCTGCTATACGGAAGTATTGACCTGGAGTTGGTGGATCTTCTCTGCTATACGGAAGTATTGACCTGAAGATTCACCGAGCATGCTCAAATGTTTATCTCCTCTGTTATACGTCAGTATAGACCTGGAGCTCTAACCATTTGAGTTTCCCAAATAATAAGTCGCAATGTGTTCAAAAGAATCATTGTTGACAAGCTCCACTCCCAAAAATGCAACAATGCAGAATGTCAAAAGAGGCTCATAAATTGATCAATATTCAAAATTTGATTCAAGAATTTCAAGCAAAGTCAATCATATTGCTCAATAAACCCTGATGATAGGACAAGTTTCTTTACCAAGATATTTGTGGGGACCGAGTTGCATGAGTTTCTTCAAATCGAACCTAAAACATGATAAGACCATCACAGATTGTCTGTTGAAAGGAACAAGGCATGGGTTTAAATGGACAAACATATTGACAATCTAGCCAAGTCTTTGTTTCTCTGGATGGTTGCTCGAAACGCATTATCTGATATCCTTTCATGAAGTTTTTATTTTATTTTATTTTATGTTTGGGTTCTTGAGTCTTGTTGGTCGTGTGTATCTAATGGGATGTGTTCACTTTTTCAAAAATATTTGTGATCTTGTCGGACTCGTCCTCTCATTTCCGAATTTTTAATTTTTAGTTAAAAAAAAATCCAAAAAGATTTTTAATTTCAAATTATTTTCAAGTCTTCCATATTATGCTATTAAAATGTTATCATTTTCACATGCATTTCACGGGAAATTGCACACACAAACGAACACGGGTTCGCTTGTTTTCATACACAAATAAACACGGGTTTATTTTGTTTAATGAAATGATCTAATGAGAAATCTGGAGATTTTGTCTGTGATTGTTGTGTTACAGATATTTGCTGCAAATGATGGCCGATCATCAGTTGAGCAAAGCACCTGACCAGAGAACATGTTCCTCAAAGTTTGCAGAAGATACCGAGCTAGGAATCCTCCTCCTACATCTTCTGAAGCACTCAAGAAAAGTTTGTTGGAAAGCAGTTCCAGATTTTAAGAAAGGATGCACGCAAAATGGGGGAGCACATTAAATGGGGGAGCTTGTGAGATTAAGGATCTTCAGCAACAAACTTTGGCTAGCCTCAGTCTTGGGGGAGTTTTGTTGGAGCTGAAATTAAGACTGAAGCTTACCAAATTGAAGATCCAACAGTATTGACTTATCGGTGCTGATTGCGATGCAAGACGTTGATAATAATAGACTATGGGGGAGTATTGTTGGACCTGAATTGTAGTCTAATATTATCAACACAGTCAAAGTCAACAAAAGTCAACATCCGGTCAAAGTCCACGTAAAAATTCAAATGGCGCGTTAGAGACGAAGAACCGAGTCAAGACGTTGAAGTTGTTTTATGTCTAGGATCGTTAATGTAATAAATATATTTTGTGTCAACAAAATATATTTAATCTAGCTTTAGACATGTTTTAGCCTTTTAACTTGTTATTTTCTAATTAGTCTAAGTGTAGGGACTATTAGTGTAATTAGCATGTTAAGCACTCACTATAAATAGTAAAGTGCACTTAGGGTTTAAGGGGGCTTGAATGAGCATTTGATTGGGGTTTCCACTTTTGTAAATCTGATGCAATCAATAGAAGATCAAATCTGAGTTTTTCATTGTGTTCTTCATCTAGTTCATCATTATTTTACCATTTTGATCCAAAATCTTCACAAGTTACTGATTCAATAGTGTTTTGGGACCAACAGTATCAGAGTTTAACTCTTGATTTGCTTGAATCTCTCTAACAAACATATTATTTTTTGTGTATCTAAGACCCAACACTATGTTCATTTGAAATTTCTCTAAATTGGAAAATCCAAATGCTACTAGAGGTGTAGCTCTTGCTAAATCTAAAGATGATTAGGAAAGTCGCACTCAAAGTAGGTAATGTCGACAAATATCTATCTAATAAATCAAACTTTTAGGGGACAATTTTTGGAGGGATTTTTTTTCTATAATAGGAAGTTTGGAAGGTAAAATTTAGCTAAATTTTTCACCATGCAAGTTGATGGAGCCAACTCCTTAAATGTTATATATTTACAAATTGTTAAATATAATGGTTATAATTTCTTTATAAATATTACTATTTAACCCGTGTGTAACACACGGGTATTAAACCTAGTTAGCATATATTTTACATCAATTTGTCACATTTCTTAGCTACTTGTACAAATATATCCTTAATTGTCTTGTTTTTATTTTTTTAGCCTTGAATTAGGAGAAATCATTAATGGACCAAAAACGAAGTGAAACTAGCATAAGGAAGAATATAGACTAATCCACGTGTTGCACAACGACAAAACTGGTCTAACACTAGAAGATTTTGAAGTTTCAAAAGCAAAGGCACGGCCCTATGCTTCTAGGATGCTCCCTCATGTGTTCAAAACAGAAGATACACGAGACAATATCGCATACATGCCTTCGTGCCTCCAACACACGCCCCCGTGCCTCAGTTACATGCCATGTGTCGGCTATGTGTCAGGATCGTACTGACATGAGATCATGGAGTAGGAAAAACGAAAGTACACGACCTCGTATCTCTCATACACGGGCGGTGTTTTGGGCATTGTTCTACCTATAAATAGCCATTTTGCCTCATTTGCAAAAGGGAACACCTCTAGAATCTCTAACCGTTATTTTCAATGTTTCTTAATGTCTTTTTACAAGTTTGAATCTTTTTTTTCCGTTATAACCATGAGTTTAGGTTCTTAGCTAAACTTGGGTGATGACTTGACACGTTGTTTAATATTACTGTGTTTTATCTTTGTTTTTGTTTTGTGTTTATGATTTAAGTCTTTGTTTTACTACTGTGAATATCGAGTTAAAGAAACCATGTCCAATCGAATCCGTGTGTAGGTAACGCTCAATCTAAGATAGTCATGTCTATTTGGTACAACCCTTCGTAGTCACCTTGGAAAAGTGGTTAGTGACTGGGCATGGAGGCTTTAACTCGGTATTCTGACTTGATGTTTCGGATTTAAGTGACAAAATTCCGAAGCACTAATGTTAAGTTTTTCTATCCTTTTAAGAAAGGCTTCCGTTTTATTACTTTGCATAGTGATAGTGCGCTAACGGGCAGTTTTGAGAAAGGCTTCCTTTGTATTACCTTGCATGATCCTTTATTCAGGTTCCTTGGGGGTAGTTCTGTCGTTTCATACGTGGATATTCTTATACCAACTGAGTGTTGAGTTGCCCCTAAAAAAAGTCACAACAACTTCACTTAGGCACACATGCGCTTTAACTGGCTCATAATAGAACTAAAATTTTAGGATACTAGATAACGGAAGTTAAGGAATTGATCCCAAGCAGGTATTGATCTAACTACGATCTACTTTGTTTTAAGTTTACTTACTGGTTATTTGTGTTCTCTATCTACAATTTTACTTTTCTGCACAAAGACCCTCTTTTAAATATTGAACTAGACGGTGACTGAGATAAATTATCGGGAGCCTCTATGTCCTTGGACGATATCCGATATCTTACCAATACTATGCCCCCATGTGCAATATTTGTAAAGGTGGAATAGCCTGTTTATAAAATATATACAGATATCACGCACCAAGTTTTTGGCGTCGTTGCCGGGGATACAAATATTTCGAGAATAATTAAGATCATTGGCCTAGTTCATAACCCTTTATTTTTTTGTCTTTTCTATCCAAGACTACACACACGGCCTCGTGCCTCATTAACAAGAGGCGTGTGCTCACTCTATGACAGTTTATTTTTAGTTTAGTTAGTTAGTTTATGAACTTTAATATTTTGGTCGAACGATTTCCTCATTTGGCTTAACCAGAACATTTCTTCCATCGAAAGCTTAGAGATAAAAAGAATATCTTACAAAATAAGTCATCGGAAAGTTGATGAATTTCTTAGACCGCCCCTTACAAATTTCGGAAATATCCTCTCTAGGACAGAAGTCAAGGCGAATAACTTTGAAATTAGACCCCCTAATTCAAAGGTTGCAAAACTCGTCTATATTCTATGGACTTCCGGACGAAGATGCACATATGCATGTTTCCAACTTCTTGGAAATATATGATACTTATAAGATAAACGGTGCACCTAAAGTTGCGGTTAGATTGCACATGTTTCCCTTCTTCGTAAGAGACAAAGCTAAGGTGTGGCTCAACTCACTTCCCCATGGTTCAATGACTACAGGTAAGGGTGTTGATCAGGTTTTTCTATCGGTTTTGGGTTAATTGGGTCGGGTTAATTGGGTTTTTATGTGGCATGTCAACCCAAATACCGACCCTAATAAATATCGGGTTAATTGGTAATCGGGTTTATTCGAGTCGGTATATTCGGTAATCGGGTTGCTAAATGGGCTTCTAAAGTGTTCTATTTATTTTTATTTTGGTTGCAAATCGGAAGTTGTAAACAACTAGGTTAATTCAAGATAAACCAAATGAGTTATAATCTTCACTATAATATACATACACCAACTGAATTTGTTCAATTAGTTTGTTTATAGAGTGGGTTCGCAAATATAACATACATATTTATACAAAGTATGTACATACATATATATATCAATCAAAGAATCCATTGAGTTCCACCTCTACCGAAAACCAATAACCTAATACTAAATATATCGAACCTAAATGAAATTGGGATATACTTTTGAAATATTAACTCTAAACGACATGAAGTTGTGAAAACTAAATTATATATATATATATATATATATATATAAACGACATGAAGTTGTGAAAACTAAATAATATATATATATATATATCCCCTTTATTCGGGTTATTCGGGTTGACCCAAATCTAAAAAATAATATCCATTTACCGACCCTAAAGAGTAAATCGGGTTCAGGTTTGCTTTGTATTCAGGTTCAGGTTTATCGGGTTATGTATTAATCGGGTTCGAGTTGATTCGGTTCGGGTTCGGGTAAAAATGACACCCCAACTAAAGGTGAAGGCTTAGCGTAAAATTCCTCTAAAAGTACTTCCCTCCACAGAAAACTGCCAAACTAATGACTGATGCTAGTTCGTATCAACAAGAAGATAGGGAAGGATTGTACCAAACTTGGGAACGATTCAAGGTGTTATTACGTAGGTGCCCACACCACGGAATAACGGTTTGCAATAAAACCTAATATTCTACAACATGTTGAATTCTCATACTCGCCAAGTTCTTGATTCGATTTCAGGAGGAATGTTGAGTAATAAGACACAGAACACGACACTCTAAAAAATCAATGAAATCTCCCTAACCAGCTTTCAGTAGAACTCTGCATGAGTCAATGCCATCTTCAAGCCATGAGCTTTTTAATGGACAAAGAAACGGTCATGCAAGCATTAATCGAAGCACTTACCACGAATATACGCAAGCTCCAAGCAGGAAAATCACCTCTAGCGGTCCTGGTGTGGGAAGGATGTAGTCGGCCTCTTGAAGAATAGAGTTGCATCTAAGGAGACTTGGAGCAAATGAACTTCATAAACCATTGGCCACAAGGGCAATTGAATAACAACAACTGATATTGGAGGAATTAGAACAACACAGGGTGTAGAAACAACAACCCTCAGCAATTTCTAAGGCCGCAACATAGCTTTAAACATCCAGCATTCAACAATGCATCATACTAAGGAGGGAGTTCCTCGAATTGCCAAGAATAGTCAGCAGATGTTATGATCCAACGTATATTTGCGTAGATGGATTAGAGATACGATGGAAAGTTCGACGATCTACATGAAGGATTCAAGAGATGCGAAGCCATGATCAAAAGCCTCGAAGTGGCAATCGAACAATTGGCAAAGCAGAACTCAGAAAGCCCATAATGAGTCCTGCCGAGCAATACTAAAGTAAATCCAAAGGGTTCAGTTAACATCATTTTCCTACGGAACCGGAAAGTAGGACTGAAGCCAGATGAGCACTAGGAAGACACACCACGAGAGGAAGTAAGGGAAATCATTGTGCTAGAAAAGCCCCTAAAACATTCCAAGGCAAAAGGTGAAATGAACGGGACCTCCCTTATGAAGAGAGTCAGGTCTTTCCACCAAAGAAGATAAAGGATATCCAAGATCAAGTATCTTTTGAGTAGATCGAGCTGACGCAACCGGTGAAAAACAAGCCCCCTAAACCCAACTACATTAAGTACCATTTCCAAAGCGTCTAGCTCAAGAAGAATCCGAGTAGCAATATGGGAAGTTCATGGACTTACTGTGGTAGCTTCACATAAACCTTCCATTTATGGAGATTTTAAAGTAAATGCCAAAGTACGCCCAATTTATGAGGGACTTTCAGAAACACAAGAAAAAGATAGTGGAAGTGCACCAAATTAGTCTCGGGGAGGTTTGCTCTATGACACTTGTGACATCCCATCCGATGGCGGAAACACCGGGTTGTCATAGAAATTGGATATCAATAGTAAACAAAGCACATGGTATTTATTTATTAAGCCTAATAATGATATCATAAGTTTTGGAACATGAGTCTTAAATAGAAACGATAAAAATGATAAAACCGAAATAGTAAATGCAATTATCTTTATTATTTTAACTATGTCCAAGACAATCATGTGTCAAAAGTAGCAAACTAACATCAACACCACATGGAATTCTAGGGCTTCGAATTGAGATTTGGGGGTTTCTCGTTAAACGACAAAAATATATAAACTCATTTATTCGTAACGCTAGCAATAGTAATAAACTAATAATAATTATTTTGATAAACAATAGGAACTTTAATAATATATTTTTAACAACAATTATATTTTATCAAAAATATGTTATATTTATTATAAATACATTAAAACATTTACACAATTTTAAAGTATACAAAAATCCATATGAAAGTCTTATTTGTGAATCTTATTATTTATAAAACTTGTATGTATTTTACAAATATTTATATTCATAACAGGGGGTGGTGTTATCAGGAATTAGTATTTTGATAGTATTAAAAGTATTTGTAATAATTAAATTTATAAAACTAAGTTTATATAAAATCATGGTTTTGATACTTTTATAAGATTTTAACATTTTTAATAAATATATAATATGATACTAGAATTAGGTTTAAGGAAAATGATAAAAATGGTTAACATGATAATCAAGCAAAAAGTTAAATGTATATGCTTGTCCCTGGTTTTCGATGCAAGGACCTTTTGGTTGAAAACAAACATACAAACTAGCCGAGCTATGTAGTGTTTTTTTTGTGTAAATCTGATTTGAAATTATTTTAACCACTCTTAAATAAAAACCCCAATTTTCAATCAAAAACCCTAACCTTAATTCCTAAATTACTTTGAATTGGATCAATGAAATCAGAAATTGATAGAGGGCTTTGAATCTAGACATGATAAGGATCATTTTAACATAAAACACTTAGGGGCTGTTTGTTTCACCTCTTAATGGTTCAGTTCAGTGCTTAATCATTCAGATTCAGCATTCAGAGTGTTTGTTTCATAAAAAAAGAGCCTCTGAATGGTTTAGTTAAGTGCTGAATGGTTAAGAGATTGAAAGATGCTGAATGAAACTGAATGGAGCATATACCAAACTTAACATCACCTAAAGTTCTACTCCAATATTCCTTCCATTGATAGAGCCTCTTAATGGTTCAGACCTCTTAACCATTCAGCACTTAATGATTCAGATTTTGCCAAACAGCCCCTTACTTGATTGGCGACGAATTAAATCGATTGAACATGAAGAACATGATTGACGGGTTTGGATTCAAGGTTGGACTTAGAGGCCGTTAAAGTGCAATTTCTTTTGTAGATTTACTTCATGTAATGCGTCAAACAAAAACTCAAATACTATTTTGGATTATATTAAGGATTTGATGATGTTTGGATGAAGAACACAATGAACAAAAAGTGAAATCACTTACAGATTTTTGATTGATGGTTCGAGAAATTGAAGTTACAGGGAGTGAAAGGGGGCTTAGGAGATTGAATATGTCGATTGAATTGGATTAATTTAAGCCGAGAGGTAAACCAGTTTAGGATCCTTAGACATCCGAGAGTGATTTGTAGACATTCCTCACATCGTGAGCTTCACATATTTATTTTTGGACTTTCTAGCATCCACGAGACCTTAGTACTGATGCGTTAGATTGTTTTGAGTAGATATATTCTCAGATCCGGTGCCAACATATCTAGAAAGCCGAGAGTTGTCTGATTATCATCAGGATTCCCGCCTAAGTAGTCATCATTTTACTCATAGTTCTCCGTTAGCTTATTTCAGTCTTTGGTTTCCATTTTAGTTAACTTTTTACCGTTAGTTAACTTTAGATAATTTTCCTTAGTATAAATCTTATTTATAGGTAATTTTAGATAAACTATCTTTTACTTGTTTATTTAGTATTTCTAACTTAAAATCTAAGTCTTTTACAACGGTTAGAAGTCGATAGAGATCCGATACTGAAGGACACCAAACTCAGATCTTTGGGTACAATATCTGGACTTACTTGACTTGTTAAATACGACCGTACACTTGCCGATTTTGTGAACTGTTGGGTTTTTTTCACTTTATAAGTTTAAAACCTGATTTTCCAATCCATACATATTTTCACGCACAACACGGTTCGCATCAGCGTCGTTGTTGGGGATACAAAGATTTCGAAAACGATTAAGATTGTCGGCATAGTTTAAAACCCTTTAGTTTTTATTTTTCTGTTCCAGACTTCAAACAGGCCCCCGTGTTCCCCCTACACAAGTCGTGTCTTTTAGTTTTGTAAAAACTTTTCACATAAAATAACTAAGGTATATTCCCCTACACTAAGTCGTGTCTTTTACTCTAGCCATTTTTTGCACACTATCTTTTACTCACTTTTATCTAAAAAACAACAAAATGATAAAAAATATTACATCCTTTTAATTCCAATTTAGCTTCTTGTTTGCACTTCGCGAAGGGAATGATGTAGGAATGGACAAAATCTACCTTTTAGGCTTTTACCGGTCTTTCCAAAAGTGCTAGGAAAAAATGGGCTAAAAGGGTCTTATTGTTGTCAACAATGTGGTAATTGGAAACATGAAGGAAGATGCAAACAAAGTCAAACCTATATCCAATCTGAATATGTTTATTTGATTGATGTAGGCCCTATTAGGCTTTTACCCAAATGAACCTTGAAGAAAGATTCAAATGTAGAATACAAGATGTGATGAGAGATTATACGAATTAAGAATAAAAACTAAAATCACTTCACGAGCTCTTGCGGAGCAAGTGAACATGTTTAGGTATCAATAAGCATGCTCGGGTCTAGTAAAGGACCTATAAATAAACGTGATGCTAGGTAGGAAGCAACCCACTAATTAGGAATATATGTTCTTAATTAAAAGAAGAAGTGGTCATTTGTTCTTAATGAAGGGGTCGATACTGCTCAACTTTAGTAGGCGCTATTAGGCTCTTAAAGGCTTAAAGCCGAACGAGCACATGCACGGAGTTAATAAGATTTGACTTGTTCACCTTGGTCTTAACAATCTGACCTTAAAAGAGTTTGGGTCCAGTTAAAGACCCGTAAATAACTTAAATGTGACGCTTTCTAGGAGGTATCCCTTGGCGTTTTACCGCTTTCTAGTTTAAATAAAAAATATAGGTTATTTTAAAAATGGTTTTAAAAGTAAAAGTTAAGTTTGCACAAACGTAAAAAATATGAGACACTGGTCAACGATACAAGATGTCAACAAATGAAGAAAAATTCAGATTTTCGCACCTGCCACATAGTACACGGCCCCATGTACAAGCACCGTTAAAAATGGACAATTATTTTACTTTTACCAAGGATGGTAATGATATTGTATCACAAGCAAATGGTTTCAGATATTAGCGAGTGGACATTGTATTCACCTTTTAATCCTCTTGACATCCATTGATTTTGATCATGACTTCTATCTCTTAGATGCCATTTGATAATAAACAACCTCAACATTGCGATTGTCGTCAAAAGTAGGCAGGTTACACCTTTTAAAGACATCCATATCATTCTCCTTGACGATCTCAACATATGATGTCTCGCATTGTGCCATGGAGGTGCCGAAGGTGATAGTTCTAGACGAACCGAGCTTGGATCTAGATCTGAGATTCTTTGGTGATGTTGTTTGCAATCAGTGATGCGAAATCTCACTAATCACGTATTGATGCTTGAATGTTCATGAAGATCAATGCAATGTATGATGAAGATGATGATAATATGAATAGGTGAATCGTATTCGATCAATATGAAGGTTACAAAGGATATGGAATGAAATGCATGCCACTCTTTTAACAAATGACCTAGGTGATGGTATTTATAGTCTATACCATTCACCTTACAATGTAACCTAAACACGTGCAATTAAGCACAAACGCGCATTTAAGCACGAAATGATTACACAAATATTCTAAGACAAATACAATTAATGAACGTCTTCACCCGTGCTTGCTCGTGATGATGCTCGATATCTTCACTCGCTTATATTTGGAAAGTGACATCTTCAAATAACCCCAACAGTACTCCCCCTAAGATGACACTTTACAAATCTGACATATCAGCTTAAATCTTCATGTGACGAGCATAGAGAGCAACTTAAAGTTTTGGTATGCATTATCTTCAAGAGGACCCAACAGTACTCCCCCTAAGATGATGCTGCCAAAACTCTGTCTTTCAACAAGCAATCTGCATCATTCTTTCCATTTTAGAGTAACATCAGAGGCTATGGAAAGAAACAAGCAGAGAGTAGATTCCGGTGAATCTATATATCAGCAACGGGATCTTCTTCAACGGTTGAAGTAGAATGCGAAGACTTCTTTGACTTAGAATACTCCCCCTCAAATTTTGCTTTAGAGGTTAACGGGATCTGTGTATGAGATATTAAGAGGAGGATTCTTAACACTCAGCAATCTGACTTGGAGATCTTTGGACTGGAATCAGGCTTGAACAGGAACATCTTCAAGTCGCGTGGAAGCTTGTTCTGCAATGGAAACAGTTCCTGCAACTCAAAGAAAAACATTAAAACTCAGGCAATAATGTGCATTTATCATCAATGTAAAGATTAAGTTCTCAATCGGATGAGATATTGCTCGTTGAATAACTCCTACATCATAACACAAGTTAAACTACCAACACAAAAGAAAAAGATTAAAATGACAATCTTTTTGGAGTTTTGAATTTTTCAATGTTTTTGATATTTTTGGAATTTTCTCTTTACATTTATGAATCTTTAACCTGCAATGAGATCATACTAGCAATTTTCCAACACATGTTTTGCAGTTTTGAGAATAGACATTTGAATTGTGAAGTAATTGAGTGATGAATTGTTGAACAAATCAATTAGCTCGAAGTGACACACCTACTTTTTCTATTCTTGATGATTAATTAGGTTGATTAAGAATAAGTTTTTAGTGACCCATACCTTGCACATTAGAAAGTTATACACTTCATTTAAATAACCCGAGAACACCTCAACACGTCAGGTCACTTACAATCATAAACATTGTGGAATTTGACTTCTATTTGGATTTGGTCCACTTTAGGACTTCTTTTGAATTACATTTTGGAATTTTTCATTTCCTATTGTTCCCCTTGGGAATCTTCTGAATTCCTTTTTGGAATTTGTTTGGTGACGGTCCACATTTGGGACTCTTTTTGTTCCATTTTGGAATCTTTTGCTGCATCTTGAAGCTCAAAAGAGACTTCGTGTGAGACTTTAGGTCTGTGGATACCACAACAAAGAAGCTCACGATGCGGTTCATCACACTGAATAGATTGCATCGTTACCCGATGTAATTTAGATGCTTCACGAGATATCTATTTGATTTGTATAAACGTTTCACATGCACTAAGATGTTTCAAGCACAAAAACTCATTAGAACTTAGTTAAATCATCATGGAATGTACATGTTCAGTATACTTGTCTGAGCTGTCTCGCACATCAATTTTCACGCTTCAGTCTTTATTATTTAAAATGATGCGTTGATTAACTCTAGTGTACTATCATTTCTCATGTACATGCAAGTAGATTCAACATATTTTTGGATTTTTCTGATTTTATAATTTTTTTTTATTTCAATGGTTTTCTCCCCCTAAACTTTTAAATTTCTAAGAAAATTGAAAGTTTAATGAAAAGAAAATGGCAGATATGTTATCAACGTATGAAGAGTGCATGCAATATACTTAATCTAAACAGACGAAATGAAACATCGGTTGTTTCTTGCACTGCCATCATTGTTTGATTTTTGAAAATGTTTTTTTTTTTTAAAAAAAATTCCTGCAATGATTCCTTTTTGTTTCCAACTCCATTTGGCGTCAGTTGCATCGAAGACATCATGAAAAAGATTCGGTATCTTGTCATGATAAGGGATCAGCCACGGTCTTCTTTTCTTTGTTTGACCGGCCTCCATAACTGTCCCTAACACACTAACAAATTAGTTAGACGTAATGACCCAAACCATTTCGGTTTTTGGTCGTCCAAATTCATCAACATAAGAGATATTCTCATAAGTGCAAGGAATACCTTCAGGTGGTGGTTCTGATGATACAATGTAATTTGTACCTTCATCTTCTTTCATGGATTGTTTGTCAAAAGAGAAATTATAGTCATTTTCAAACAAATTGTGAATTTCTTTTAAAAACAGGTTTTGTTGACTATATTTCTTATTCAAAGATTGATTCACTATTGGAATCATTTTATCATTTAAATCATGATTTCCCTTTTTGTTTTTGACAAACTTTGGTGTCCATGAATCATTGACATGTTGATTTTCATCAAACGAATGTCTATGATTAGATCTTTTAAAGTTAGAAAAATACCTGGAAGGGTATGCACCTGATGAACTTCTTTGGACTGACCTTCTCGGCTTGTAGTAGCACTCGGATGTGTTGTGATTTACCATGTCACAAAAGGAACAATACTTGTTGTAGTAGCATTCCATTGTGTTGTGGTTGTACATCTGACAGTTGGTGCAGTACTTGTTGTAGCAGCATTCTGATATCATGTGATTGTACATCTCATATATCTCGCAATACTTCTGATGAGCCTTGAAGGGAGACTTCTTTCTTTGCTTTTGAGAAGCTTTTGCAGTAGAACCTTTTTCTTGATGAGGAGCTTTGACCTCTGAATCTTGTTGAAGCTTGATTGAAGAAGTTGGAGTCTTGAACTTGTTGGCTTTTGAACCATATGGAAAGGCACCTTGACTGTAAATACAATCTGAAATATGATGAGTTTCAGAGTCACAGATTAAACAGTATACGTCACTATTTGAATCACTCGGGGATTCGGAATCTTAAGACTTTGGAGTTGAAGAAAACTGTGGTGTAGAATCAGATGAGGCGGCCTTTGTCTTGTTCTTCTTGGCTTTGCTCTTCTTTCTTCTAACCTTCTTCTTCTTCTTCTTCTTCGACTGAATCTCTTCTGTCTTTTCTTCTTTAGAAGATAGTGATCCAACAATTCCGGTTGGCACTAATCCTTCTTTTTCTTGTTCGGATGACTTTGCCCTTTCAACTTCTTCTTTGATAAGCACAAGATCAGATTGTGATCTGTTCAGTTTGTCAGTAAGCTCCATGAGTTGTACATTCAAATTATGTTTTTCGATAAGCATTGAATCAACATTCTGTGTAAGAGAATTGAATCTGTCTTCACACATTTTGTGATCTTCTTGAAGACTTTTGAATTTCTCTTGTTCTTCTTGAAGCTTGGTTTTCAGACTGCTGTTTTCTGAATTAACCATTTCAGAGAGTTTCTTCAACGTTGTAATCTCTTCTTGCAAATTTTTTATTACACTGGATGAGTGTGCATTTGATTTTGCAGCTTCATTCTTGACAGTTGTAACTTCTTGTTCACTTTTCTTGAGTGACTCTTGGAGAGATGTGATTCTTTGATCAGATGCCTTTTGTTGTTCTTGCAGATTCTTGTGCCTTTTCTCTTCATCCTGGAATTTATCCCAAATCCTGAAAGAATATGTTCTGTAGTGTTCACATTGTTGAAAACATTCTTTGGTGCACATCTTTTCTCTTACATTGACAGGCATTTCAACAAATGAACTCTGAACATCTTTCTCGGATTCCTTTTCAGACATCAATTTCTCCATTTCTGATTTCAATTGAGCAATTGTCTCATCTTGCTTTGCAATGATTTCTGACAAGTTGCTAATTTCTTTATCTTTCTTTTCAATCTCTTGAATGGAAACAACATCATTGTTTTCACTCCAATCATATTCTTCTTCTTCATCATGATTTTCATGAGAATTTGTTTGAGTCACAAGTGCGAGTTTTGTATGTTCAAGAAAGTCTCTTCTCTTTTGATCACAAGCTTTGGCTATTTGAAGATATGTTGTTTCAAACATATGATTGAATTCTGTAATAAATTCATTGATATCTTCTCTTTTATTTTCTTCTCGGATCACGGTTAACATGCCCGTTGACATTTTTCTTGAATTTTCAAAGTTATTTTGATAATTGTTCTGGGAAGTCATGGTGGCTAAATATGACTAATTTGAAATTTTGGAAAAATGAATTTTTCGAATTTCCAGACTCATTTTTTTTAGAGACGGGTCAAACTTGGGACGGGTCACTATTTAGACGGGTCAACAAGTGAGACGGGTAACTGTTTGGTCGTGTCAACAGTTTGGACGGGTCAACAACTTGGGACGGCTGAACAGTGTTTTCACCCGGCTGAACAGTGCCTTCACCCGGCTGAACAGTGTTTTTCACACTGCTGAACAGTGTTTTTACCCGGCTGAACACTTCACGCGGCTGAACAGTACTTCACCCGGCTGAACAATGTTTTTCTATCACCCGGCTGAGAAAGTTCACGCGGCTGAATAGTGATTTCTTCTACTTCACCCGGCTGAATAGTGAATTCACCCGGCTGAATAGTGTTTTTCTTCTTTCACACGGCTGAACAGTGAATGACGCTATATGGACGTGTCAAGTACTGTGGAGACGAGTCATGCACTGTAGAGACGTTTCACCCTTTGTTGTAGCAACACTTAGAAAAATTTCCTTAAATCAAACACTCAATACTTCAATTCTTCTTCAGATTACGATGCGTTTCTGGGCAAATATCAATCAAATCTTCAAATCTTCATATCAGATTGACTTTTCAAAGTCAAAATTGTGATGAACACAAGATCAATTCTTCAATTTTTGTTGTTTTTGTTCAATTCAATACTTGTATTAGCTTAGGAATGATGTTTCTAACACTCCTTCAAAGTTTTTCTACCTTGAATCAAGCTAAATCTCACTCAGATCCAAATTTTTGATGAAGAACACAACAAGTGGGTTTTGAGACAATTTGACAAAATATGGATCGAAATCAACAAATCAGTGATGTTTGATCATGAACGAAGCTTAGGATTATGATTTATAACATATCTCAATCATCAATTTCTCAATAACATCAACAAATTCCAGATCACATAACTGAGCAGTGAATATGACGAAAATGAACAATTTCTTCAAAAACTCAATCAAATCTTCACCAATTGATCTCAAACTTTGCAGTTCTTTACACAAACATGAATCAAAGCTAATGGTAGCTAAAATTCCATCAATAACAACAACAATCAAAGATCACCCAACAGCTCTGATACCAATTGATAGTTCTAGACGAACCGAGCTTGGATCTAGATCTGAGATTGTTTGGTGATGTTGTTTGCAATCAGTGATGCGGAATCTCACTAATCACGTATTGATGCTTGAATGTTCATGAAGATCAATGCAATGTATGATGAAGTTGATGATAATATGAATAGGTGAATTGTATTCGATCAATATGAAGGTTACAAAGGATATGGAATGAAATGCATGCCACTCTTTTAACAAATGACCTAGGTGATGGTATTTATAGTCTATACCATTCACCTTACAATGTAACCTAAACACGTGCAATTAAGCACAAACGCGCATTTAAGCACGAAATGATTACACAAATATTCTAAGACAAATACAATTAATGAACGTCTTCGCCCGTGCTTGCTCGTGATGATGCTCGATATCTTTCCTCTCTTATATTTGAAAAGTGACATCTTCAAATAACCCCAACAGAAGGACTTCATCTGCTATGACGTCTTTGCATAACATATCCAACACAATATAACATCAATTAGAAACATAGATAAACACCATAAGTTCAAGGACCCTTTTGCAATTATGTCTCTTATAAATCCCCAAAAGGAGGTCCCTATCCATCTACTTTTTTCCCATTTGCAGACCATCATCGTTAACAAAAATGGGGCTTCTCTCTTGGTTCAAAGGCAACAACAAGGAACAACACCAACAACCTACTTCCCCCAGTGGCACTTCTACCCTCACCACCACCACCACCACCTCTAAACCAGTTTCATCAACAACTGAAGACATGAACGGTGCCGTTGAAGTATCTCGACCTGCATCTAACGTCGATGTTACAGTTTTCGAATTCGGTTCTGTTGCTGCTGCATCTGATAAGGTCACACTTGCTGGCTATTGCCCCGTATCTGATGACCTTGAGCCTTGCCGTTGGGAGATTTTGCCGGCCACAGGCTCCGACGCACCTCAATTTCGCGTCGTTTTCTGATTGTTCAGTTGTAAGTTCTGTGTTCGATTTGAGTTGACTTTTGGTTATCGTTTTGTTTTGTTTTGTCAAACCCTAAAATAAACCCTAGTTTTTGTTGTGGCTATTTGCGGCATAGTTATGTTTTATGTTTACGATTATCTGTTATTAGTCTGTTCCATTTTATGGTGTTGTTGAATAGTTTTAGACACAGGAGTAATTAATAACACCACACACACAAATCTGTTGGTTTTGTTGCCAGTTTGTTGTCCGTTTACATGTCGTTTTCTTTGAAGATATATAAATGTAGAGTGATCGGTGACGGATCCAGAAATAGTGTTTCAATATTATTGAAACTGGAGATAAAAAAAATTTGATTCGAAGCTTTAAAAGGTTAAAAATCCATTAAAAACAATTCTTAAGAAATGCTTGTATGGAGAATTGAACTTGAGACCTTTTGTAGATTAACTCTAATTAATCCAACACATCTATATGGGTTTACTTAAAAATTTTCTATGGGTTCAATTTGAAATTTTCTATATAATTTATGCTAAAATTTAAGACGCGGTGGGTTCATGTGAACCCATTGCTTACACTTTGGATCCGTCCCTGCGAGTGATAAGAGACGTGCATACCGTAGGTTAAATGCATTTTGTTGAAAGATGTTTTTATAGAAGATATGATGTTTTCTTTTAGTTTAAGTGATTGAACTCGAATGGGATGTTGTGGATTTGTTGAATGCATATTGTTGATGTTTTGGATCTTGATGATAGAGTTAATTAGTTGTTGAAGGTTTTTGTTAAGATTTTAATGCCTAAAAAAGATACATGTATGTTATGTGGGAAGATTTGATCGGTGAATGTAGATTTACATGCCGGGATAATAGGTTGCTTGGGAGTTGAGAATAGTTCAAATGTAGGTCTAGAAACCTTTTAAGCTGGATGACGTGTGATCAAATAAACAAAAGCATATTTGAAGTCTAATTGCAAATTTGCATCGAATCACGCCAATGAAACAAAACAAACCTACCTAGTAGTATCTCACTCATAAAGTACGGTATCTGATGGCAACTTATGATTATAAAAGCTAGTATTGTGAATTGCCCAAAATGATTTCTAATCTTTTGTTTTGAAAGCTTCTAAATACTTGATTATGTTTCAACCCTCATATACCTTGAGCCTACTTTTATAAACTTTTGACATTTGGCCTATTAGCATGCCCAAATCTATGCGCTTGATATTGACATTACCTGTTATACTTTGAGTAACTAGAAGCTGATGATAGCAAAATGCTTAAACGCTAAAGCTTACTGTATAAGCGAACTTACCCTCCCGTAGGAGTGTGCAAAATCTTGTTTTACAGCCGAAGAACTGGTAGGACCGAACCAGTTCAGAACCTGCAAAGGTTATAAGGTTCAAGCTCCGGTCCCGTTTCTACATATATGTTATATAGCTCTGGTCCAGTTCTGGTTCTGAACCGGCAGATGCTAAACCAAACCCATGAGAATAAAGTAACTAGTTTTTTTCAGAAAGTAGCAACTTTTCTGATTTGAGATTTCAATGTTTCTTATCTCTGTGATGACTTCGTTTCAAGATTTTAAGTTTCTGTTAAAAGATTTCTGTATATAGATTCATAGAGATTTAGTTTTTTTTTAACAGCAACATCATAGACTTGTCTGGAAGAATTTCTAATCTTATGCGTGATTCGAACCCATAACCTCTTGGTTCTATGACTCCACTCTTACCATTAGACCCCAATCCCTCACCGGCTCACCCCATAGAGATTATGTTTAAAGATTTCATAGTGTTTTTGGCTTTATTAATGGTTTTTTCATTGTTTTCAGAACTAAATCGGACGTTAAATCAGTCTTCCTATCGATGGGACCCGATCAAAATATAATAAAAATAAACATATAAAGTATTGGATGACGTCAAAAATATAATAAAAATAAATATATAATAAAGTATCAGTTTATCAAATAAAAAATAACCATTCATTAGTTTATCAATGGTTTTAAACCAAGCTTATAAAAAAAACATCATCAATTTATAAAAAAATGCATCTCTCATGCAATTTATAACATCAAAATGACAAAGTGAGCATTTTCTCTTCTTTCATTAGCCTTCCTATGCATCCAAATCTTCAACATAATCACAATCAATATCATCATCAACAATACCATCATCATCATCATCAAGTTGAACCATATCATTTAGGGTTTCAAACGAACTGAACTTTTAACGAACATTTCGTGAACCGTTTATTAAGAAGTTTGTTTGTGTTCGTGTTTGTGTTCGTTCGTTTAATAAACAAATGAACACGGCCAAGAAATTTCGTTCGTTTAACAAACGAACATGGACAAGAAATTCTGTTTGTCAAGTTAAACAAACGGACATGAACAAAGGTCGTGTTCGTTTGTTCATTTAAAATTTTTATATGTTATATATATATATACTATCGGTTTATTTATTAAAAAACTTGATACCCTAGTTATATTATATGTCTCCACCAACATCTCTCATTTGACTATTAAAATTTGACTTTGCGTTAAAACTTGACAAACTTCTATTGTAATTGTTATGTTAACTACTTTTTTTTTTGTTTTTGATGAACTTTTGTTAATCTTTGAAGTAAAAAAAGGCAAATTCTATTCCAGAATGAATATATGTCTGTTTATAGTCATCTTTGTGAGGGAACGTTCGTCTATGTTCATTATGTTCATGAACATATGTTTGTATTTGTTTAAGTTTGGTAAGTGTTTGTGAACAGTTTATTAACATGTTTGTTTTCTTAATGAACGAACACATAATAGAAATTGCAATCGATAAGCGTTTTGGGAACAGTTCATGAACATATTAACTCCTTAACAATCGAACACGGACAAGACATGTTCGTGTTTGTTCGGTTCGTTATCAATTTATCCAAAAATGCGTCTTTCATGTAATTCATAACCTCAAAATGAGCATTCATATGCATCTCCTTCTTTCACGAGCCTTCCTATGCATCTAAATTATTATCATAATCACCATCAATATCATCAACAACATCATCATCACTATCAAGTTGAACCATGTCATCTTTCACATAGAAAGTTACGTAATAAACTAGTAAGCGAACATATCTTCTCTAATATAATAAAGAAAAACAAAAATAGCTTATATGATATTTTTTAAACCTTCTGGCTTATGTGGCATCATTTGAGAGTTTTTTTTTTCACAATAATGATTTTTTATTTTTAAACATGTATATAAAACATATTTTAATAACATTAATTACATTTTGGTTTGCTACCAGGGTGTTTATGAGTCTGTTTGTATTTGATTGAGTTTAAAAATGAAAGTTATGGATAAAATCGATAATAACATACAATTAAAGAACTCACTGTTTTACAAACATACATAACTTTTTTATACAAACATATTTTTAAAAATAAATTACACTATAAAATTGAAAACTTAATCTCTTTAATTTAAGTATAATATTGTTATAATAATTAACAGTTTTTTTAAAAAAAATATTTTGTTCCGGTTTACGACTATTTTGTCTTAAAACTTATTGGAACCATCATGAATATTCTTAAAATCATCACTTGAGTTTGTGTTCCTAAGTCTAACGCGAGCACTAAACTAGTTCATTATAAATCAACTAAATAGTTTATCTTAAAAAACTACCAACCTTCGGATGCTTGTGTTTGTGAAGTAGACAGATCAAGGTTAATTGGCGGCTTCTCGTCTATAAGAATGAACGATCGATTAACTCTCTTTCTCCTTCATATAACCAAATCTAGGGGCTGTTTGGCAACGTCTGAATGGATAAGTGCTGAACCAGTAAGAGGTCTGAACCATTAAGTGTTGAACTAATAAGAGGTCTGAACCATTAAAAGCTAGTATATTGCTTAATTATTCAAAGGCAAATGTCTGACCACTTCAGATAAGGGGTCTTAAATATTCAGAATTTGTATAATGCTTAAACATTCAGAGGCAAATGTTTGAATTGTTCAGACATCTACTCGTTAAACAAATAGTCTGAATCATTAAATACTAAACCATTCAGACATCTGAACCACTAGGGGCTGGTTGGTAATGCTGAATGATTAAGTGCTGAATGGTTAAGATTGTGACACCCCGCCCGGTGGCGGAAAACACCGGGCTGTCATAGAATTGGATATCCATAGTAAACAAAGCACATGGTGTTACTTTTATTAAAGTCTAATAATTATTGTCATAAGTTTGGCAAAACCCAAGTCTTAAATGCGAAACGACAAATTCATAATAGCAGTAAATGAAATAGTCATGTTTAGTATTATTTCTAGGTCCAAGTCCCTATGTCTTGAATAGCAAAGAAACAAGCCAAAATCACGCGCCACCTGAAATTCGCGAAAATAAAGTTAGCTACACAAGCTAGTGAGTAAAACCCAAATTGAATAGTAATAGTATTGAAATCCGAGATCAACAAGATATGCTGCGCAATCCCATATGTATAGTAATTTTGTAATATTACTCGACCAGGACCCCTAGAATAGAATAGCACACCAACCACAATAGTAACCATAGTATCTCGTCTAGCCATTTATCATGAGAACCACTCATGTAGTAAATAATGATAACTTTTAATAACCGTCGTTACCGTCTCGATATATAAGTCATCATTTAGCAATTTAGGGACATGGCATAGTATAGCATCATAGCATAGCAACATAGTATAGCAACATAGCATCTCGACATAGTAAACATGGAATTAGAAAGGCCGGGTTTAAATCACCTATCGATGTTGTACAAGCAGGTGGGTTTGTCAAACCATTAGCGCTAACATTGTACCGGTGGGATTACAAAGCAATAAAACTACTTTTAACTAACACATAAGATTGCATCCAGCGGCCAAACTAGACTAACATATTTGTGTGATCTCTTTTAGAAAACGAATAGAAAACGCAATATAGTAAAAGACGTATTTCAGCCCCAAAATAGTAAAATGGAAAAAGGGGAGTGAGTTTACTCACCTGAACAATATAGATAATAGCACGCAAGAAAGTAATTAAATAGAATCGAGGATCGCCCAGATATTAGAATCACCTAATTAACCGGGAAAACCTAATTTAGAAACGAGATAAATAATATAGTAACTAGAATCTAGAACTTAGAAATTCTAGGGTTTTGGATTTGGGATTTTAGGGTTTTAAATTATAAATTGAAAATTAGGGTTTCAAAATATAATTTGGGAATTTAGGGTTTTTAAATCCCATTTAGTGTTTCAAAATCCAATTTGGGAATTTAGGGTTTTAAATCCAATTTAGGGTTTCAAAATCCAATTTGGGGATTTAGGGTTTCAAATCCAATTTAGGGTTTCAAAATCCAATTTGGGAATTTTGATACGAAACGTAATTGTATATTTTTATAATAAACAATTTTTAATTTTATAATTGATATATTATTTATATACAATCTTAATAAATATATATATGTGACTTAGAAGCAAGGGGGTTAAAAGGATAAAAATTAATAAAAGTGGTCATAGTGGGACTCGAACCCACGACCAAACGCACCTTGTCCAGCGCCCTACCCGTTGAACCAGGCGCGCTTTTTGGTTCTTAAACACGCAGTGAATTGTTTTAACCTTTACAATACAAAACCCCCATTTCCATATAAACCCTAGATTTGAAAACCAACCAATTCGTTCTTAATTTGATGATCCAATCCCGAAAATCATAGGGCTTTTAATCTACACATTACAAGGATCATTTCAATGTATTAAACTTACTTGATTAGCAATGAATTTGATCAATGAAGACGAAGAACACGTACACGATGGTTTGAGAATCAAAGGGGAAACTAGAAGCTTTTAAAACGCAATTACCCTTGCAGAATTACTCCTCGTTATGCGAAAGACAAAAACCCTAACCCAATTGTGAATAAAATCAACGATTCGATGCTCGGTTGATGAGTTGAAGGTTTCGGCCAAGATGAAGATCGATGACCAAAGGTTTGATGATTTTGGTTGCAATTGGGATGAAAGAGAATGAAAGAGAGGTCCATGGTTTGTTTTCAGTAAGATAATTGCGATCCACAGAGTTTAGAAACGGCTAGTCACGTTTGGGTTGCAATGAGATTGATTGGGATTACTTGACAGTTAATTTGCTGTTTTAAAACTCGATTGAGTGTTGGTGATATATTCGAAACGCCGCGACGGTTGCACAGGTTAATTCAATTTTGAGTGAAACCGTCGTTTAAATTAATTGGGTTTTGGTTGAGGGAACCGATCATTGAATTTGAAGTAAGCATGTTTGTTTGTGTATTAGAACCAAATTAAATGTGGTTATGGGTTCGAGTTTGACACGGGGATCGTTTTACCGAGTTTAAATTGGGCTAACAGTGCCTGGAAATGATGCGAAAAAGGCTGCCGGAGCTCGGCATTTTCCGGCCAAAGTGGCCGGAGTTATGCTGGCCGGAAACGCGGGTCACGCAGGGGGGGGGGGGGGTTGGGTTAAAAATGTAACTTAATTACTTACAAAACAACCCCTGAGGTTTTGGGTCTGGTTTATTATTAACTTAAACCTTTAAAACAAGTTTGAGAATTGACGATTTTGGCCCAAAGTTAATTATATATTTATTTCAACTAACTAACTTAACTAAATTGAAACGTAACAATTATGTAAGTGACGTTTTTATGGTTTTAGCTCGTTTAAGCCTTTACGAGATCATTTCGAGACTTGGAGACGTTTTGGCTTAACGTTTTTACAAATTTTCTTTCACGAACTATATATATATATATTTATTTATTTACCTATATATATTTTTGGGATTTATAGTTCCGCCATTATTTATTCGATGTACGTGAACTTTTGAAATGTGAAATCAATTGAGATTGGAACAACGTAGGATCACTGCGTTTATTTCATTATATTAATATACGTTACATTTTGAAATAAATACGATTACAATTGAAAGGTTGGTAACTTCGGGTTTGAGTCGGGCATTCGGGTTTGGATTTGGGGCAGATGTTACAGTCTGAATGATTAAGATGTCTGAATGGTTAAGGACTGAATGGTTAAGAGATTCTGTTTGGTTGAATATATAAATGAAATTTATAAAAATTTTGTTTCATTCATTTTGTCTCACATTAGACGGATTTTGTTCGTTCTTTTTATGGTGGGTTTAAAAATGAACATAAAAAAGCCCATTAGGCCTAGTCCAACAGCTACTAGGGTTTAAATCTTGGTCTGGTCACTTTAACGCTTTAAAACTTCAAACCATCAACATCTAGGATTTGAAACTTCTATACCATCTCTCACACACAGTGATCATGGTGAAGAACAGCAAGAGTAAGCGAAATGCTTCAACAACCATGATAATCGGACCGATTCAGCAGTCTCGTCTAAGCAGCAACACGCTTTGGTCCCTGTCCACGTCGCAGCCTCGTCGCCAGCACAATCAGACCTTCATTCAGATTTGAAAAAAGTCTGAATCGCTCAGTTCATTCAAGTCTGATTCGCTCAGACGTTTTCCGTTCAGATGCGTCCGTCAAACGGTCTGAAGTTTGACCGATTCAGACGTTTAGGTCTGAATGACTCCATTCAGACCCAAACAAACACCTCCTTCATATCCACGCCATAAAGAGTCTAAAACAAACAGTTCCCTAGTGCAAAACTTTATATCCACGCCACGAACAAGCCCAGCATCCCCCTTCATATCAGCAAACCGGGTGCAAGACTTTGTATCCAACCCCACAATCAAGCTGAACATCCAGCAAGCCCATAAACATCAGTTTAATAGTAAGCCCGATTCACACAAACATGCAACAGAATATTAAGTCAGAAATAATGACAATATAATTTGACGTGTGAATTGGTTAAGTGTATTAAGTCAGAAATAATGACAATATAATTTGACGTGTGAATTGGTTAAGTGTATCACTAATTTTAACAATTGTTTCTAGAACAAAAGTACACCAACTTACGTTAACTAATTATGGTGAGGTAAATTAATTAGGGTGAAGTAGGTAGTTGACACAAGACTATAAATGAACTTCTATATTATTTAACAGTTCTCTCTAACAATCAAGTAGGATGGTCAAGATTTTATAAAACCATTCTTAAAGCCCAATGTTTATAGAAATGAACATTTATATATGTACATATTATTTATACCAGGTTGCATGAGTTAAAATATAAAAACGATAAAGTTAATATAATACTAAGGTAAAATAAATGACATAGCAATAAAATTAACGTAAAATGTATTGGTAATTTATTTTGGTAAATTGGACAAAAATAATCCCAACTAACATCTATTGACTGAAAATAATCTCAACTCAGTTTATTTCCAGTGGTCCCAAATCTAATTTTTTTGACCTCCAGTGGTCCGCCATTAAGTGCACTTAACGGCCGTTAACTTTTTTTTTCGAATTTTAAAACAATGTTTTATGGATATTGATCGGGAGGAGGATACGATTCAATTGATGTAAAGCTTACCTTTAACCGGTGTTTCAAACGACAAAACGGTATTCGATCGGGTGTTTAAACCCTAACGGTGCTTCAACCGGATGTCAAAATTAATTCATTTGGAGCAACAATTGAATGTAAGGTTTACATCAACGGACTCGTATTCTCTTCCCAATCAAAATCCCTAAAATATCGGTTTGAAATTTATAAAAATAGAAAAAAAGTTAACGTTAACGGCGGACTACTGTAGGCCAAAAAAGTTGGATTTTAGACCACTGGAGGGAATAAACTGAATTGAGATTATTTTCGGCCAATAAATTTTAGTTGAGATTATTTTAGGCCAACTTACCATTTATTTTGGATAACTTTGGTATGATATATATTTAGATGGGTTGTGAAACAAAGTCTAAAATCTATCTAATAAATCAAACTTTTAGGGGGCAATTTTTGGAGGGATTTTTTTTTTCTATAATAGGAAGTTTGGGAGGTAAAATTTAGCTAAATTTTTCACCATGCAAGTTGATGGAGCCAACTCTTTAAATGTTATATGTTTACAAATTGTTAAATATAATGGTTAAAATTTCTTTATAAATATTACTATTTAACCCGTGTGTAACACACGGGTATTAAACCTAGTACATGAATAAATTTAGATTAATTGGTAAATTTTAGAAGTAAATTTTAATCTACCTAATCTAATAATTGAGTAACTCATTCATATGTCATCATTTTAATTACTCCACATAGGATTTTGCTTAGGTGTCATGTTCTAAATTAATTTGATGGAGAATTTTTAGACGGGTCATGGTATGCTCCATATTGGAAATAACCCGATATGTTTAAATAAATTCACAAATAATCATCAATTATCTCCTAACCCGATATGTTCAAATACAAAATTTACCAATTATCACGATCTATATCTTAACCCGATATGTACCAATTATCATGAATTATCTCCTAACACGATATGTTCAAATAAAAAACTTATCAATTATTATGATCTATCCTAACCCGATATGTTCAAATTAAAGTTTTACCAATTATCATTAATTATCTCATAACTCGATATGTTCAAATAAAAAAATTAACAATTATCATGAATTATCTCCTAATCCGATATGTTCAAATAAAAATTTACCAACTATTATAAATCATATCCTTTATTGTAACATATGATTTTTTATATGAATAAATTTGTAAATATCCAAATCGATTTAATAAGAGATATGTTAAAAATAAATTTGATATCTAAACTGAGTTAAAACCTATAAAACTAAAATCGTTGTAGTACACGAGTACTAATCTAGTCTAAAATTAAGGATATATCCCCTTACTAAGAATATTTATTACATATTTACCCAACCCTTAAAATCAATTACATATTTCCCCCTTTTAAACAATATATATTACATATTTATCCATTCTATTAAAATTAACATATTGAATTACTTCTTTGCCCTTAATGAACTTATTAAATGTTTATATACATATTTCGTCTTTTTAATACCTTCGTTTCCTCAACTTCTCTGTTTGAATAACTATTTATATTTTCACTCTTTTAATTCTGAAAGATTTTTTTATTAACTCGATAAATCTTTTCACTCTCGTTTTTTGCAAAAAATAAATGGTGTTCTTACCTCAACTAAAGGTTTTGGGTTATAGGTAACTATAAAAGTTAAAATTTATAGTTTTAAATTTATAGTTTTAAATTTTAGAATATTTTATTAATTCAAAAAAATTATTTAAAATATTCTAGCAATTAAAATCTCATTGGCTGTCCAAAATTAAAAACTAACATCACACTATTTAGTTTAAAACTGTTTGTAAATGATTATACTTTGAAATTCAAATTATTTTGCATATTCGCGAGTATATCATAAACGTGACGAGGAGTTGATGTTTTAAAAAAATTAATGAGGAGTTAGATATTTGAAAAAAAAAGTGGCCATGTGTTATGAAAATTTCAACGACGGTGACAAGATTAAATTGTCATATGTTTAGTTTTTGAAAAGTTACAATCAATGTTTGTTATAAAATTGTGATTAAAGGAACTACTACAAAAGGGTAAATGAGTCAATTTTAAAAAAATGATGAAATATGTAATTGATTTTAATGATTGGACGTATATAAGTAATTAAAGGTCTTACTTAGGGTATATATGTAAAAATTCCTTTAATAAAATGATTCTAATTGAGATTTAGAAAATAGAATATCGAGATAATCATGTAATTATATATTGGATTTGAGGATAATAATGACGAGAAAATAATCTATCTATAAAGTTAGGTTTTTTAAATTTATGCTACAATCAAATTACTTAAATTAACGAAAATCATGTAATTAGTTTTAGATAAAGGTAAATTGGCTAAAAAAAATCCCAACTAACACCTATTGGCCAAGAATAATCCCAACTCAGTTTATTCCCTACAATGGTCACAAATCGAACTTTTTTGGCCTCCAGTGGTCCGCCGTTAAGTGCTCTTAACCGCCGTTAACTTTTTTTTTTTTTTATATTTTTCGAATTTCAAAACAAGGTTTTATGAATATTGATCGGGAGGAGTATACGATTCAATTGATATAAACCTTATTTCGAACTTGTCACACCCCGGGTTTGGCATGCCCGGACGTGTGACCCGATTGGTACCTGCTTTGATTATTTTATTCTGAAAACACAGAGTTCAATGTAGCGGAATATTTTTCTCAAAACTTGGTCCCATCTCATAATATTTCACAATGTTTGCAAACATTGTTTTCATATAACTGGGCTTAACTACCCGTTATTTTACATTGTTTTCATATAACTGGGCTTAACTACCCGTTATTTTACAAAACATAGTAATTTCATATTACTATAATATTTGAAGCCACAAGATTTCTTCATCGAATGTGTCCATTCTTCCTTGATGTATCTTGTGCTTAATTAGCTAACATGCACATGTAAAACATCATATGTACAACATGGCATTTAGCAATTCAATGTCATTACCTGTAAAAGGTTTTAAAAATAAAACATCAGCGATAATGCTGGTGAATATCATTTGTAGACCCAAATCATTTAAAAGCATGAAAGCATTAATTTAGATTAACCTTTAAAAATAAAACATCAGCGATAATGCTGGTGAATATCATTTGTAGACCCAAATCATTTAAAAGCATGAAAGCATTAATTTAGATTAACCATACTAGGAACATGGATAAAATACACATCATGCTGCACACTGATAACAGTTTGTTGGCTGTGAGTTATTTCATTATAACTCTGGTGCCTAGGGAATCTCACTCCTTTGGGCACACAAACTGTACCAGCCACGCTTAGTTATAGAACTCACCGTATGAGTTCTGCCTAAACACGTGTATACCATTTCTGATCAGACCGTACGTGCCAAGTGTCCGTCTCGTATTTTACCAGCATGCATTAATAAATTAACTACTTTTCATGCTGGTTTCGAAATAACAAAGATTTCGTAAAAGCATTTAAAATACAAATGTATTCACCTTAATCAGAATAACTGTCATTGGAAAACACTTCTTCTAACTCTCTAACCCTTTGAGATTTCTGAGCAAGATCCTTGTGCACTTTGAATCTATACACGTGACTTAACTGGAGCCACTATAACAGTTATGAAGTTTGATTCCTATTTAATTAGGGCAGATCTCAGTTATTAGTTATGTAAGGAGTGGGTACTAGCTTGTCATCGTCGTGGTCAACTATGGATAACTCTATCTAGTTTAGACATGGTTGATCAGTCCATGTCTAGACCAGGGTCAAGTTACTCAATGTCTACCCCGACCCTGACCCTAAGCCCCAGAAAATATATACTAATAAATATAATTATTAACTAGACATAAACTTAAACAAGAATATACCTCTTAAACTATCTACGATAATTTGATGTGGAGTCTCCCTACTGGTGCTCCAAAAATGACTACTAACAACACCCATCAGGGTACTGTATACACGGGATTCTCTAAACTAGAGCCTTCCCGTCAAAAGAATTGGATATATATAAAACTCTAACTCTAAGTATCTATATATAGAAACTAAGCAATCAGCTCAAATTACATTTACATCGATGTGGGATTCAATTTAAATTGACATGCTAGCTTGCTAGCTTAATATATTATTATTAATTAATTCGGCTGCTTCATTCGTTTTTCTCGTGTAACTTTTAAAATATAACGTTTTATAAAATTATAAATATACCGCTAGGACGAGTTCATCATTCTCTACGCGTCGACCTAAGTTTCGTTAAAAACGGAGAAAGTTCAAATATAATATAATATTATTATAAGACGGTGTCCTATAATAATAATTACTCGCCTAAACATCTCATGTGCTAATTCGTTTCTTAATCGTTTGGTAATATTTGAAATACGATTTTCGTATATATATCAACTGCTTAATTGCGACTACAAGGTCGAGTATCTTAATTAATAATTCGGATACGAATTTTTTATAGGTGTTACAGAACTGGTGTTCCAAACGACAAACGGTCTTCAATCGGGTGTTTAAAACCTAACGGTGCTTTAACCGGATATCAAAATTAAACCATTTGGAGCAACAATTGTAAGTAAGGTTTACATCAACTGACTCGTATTCTCCTCCCGATCAAAATCCCTAAAATATCGGTTTGAAATTTGAAAAAAATAGAAAAAAAGTTAACAGCCGTTAAGTGCACTTAACGACGGACCACTGTAGGCCAAAAAAGTTGGATTTGGGACCACTGGAGGGAATAAACTGAGATGGGATTATTTTCAGCCAATAGGTGTTAGTTGGGATTATTTTAGGTCAATTTGCTTTAGATAAATGCAGTACTAGCTTCCTTATAAAATTTGAATAATTTAAATTTCCTAATTTTTTAAATGTGGTTTATTTGAACCGGGTAAAAAATTGGTATATGACATGACCCAATAATGCTCCAAATAGTGAAATATATAAGTTATGAATGTTTGTCACATTGGATTTTACGTATCTGAAAGTGTTAAGATGACATCATATGAATTAGTTATTAAGCTAATAAAATAAATTTTACATAACTCCATAGAAAAAATATCATATGTTATGATTTTATCATAATTTCCGGTGTACACTTTAAATCGAGTTTAGACGCATATCAGAGTATTTGCTTGGCGTGTGACATTTTAGGAAATAGCAACATCGTCTTACATCATATCTTCCAACACAAGACTCGCTCCAACGACGATAGAAATGCGCATTGGTTTAAAAGCTCACACGACATGGAACATGATGAGATACGTTACTTTCAAGGACTGGAAAGGCTTAATTTATAAGGAACGATGCTTTTAAAGATCGGGGCACATGGGTAAGAGGGGATCTGTGAAGATATTAACATGAAGTTGCTGAATGAAAAAGGAAAGAAGGATGAAAGCACCGAACCATGTATAGGAACCTATAAATAGGTAGGAAAGCTCAGTTGTAAAGTTTCAGAATTTTTACACCTAGAAAAACACACACATGAAATGTATCATCGTTTATATCAATAAAGTCTTTCATTCTTATCAATCATAGAACAATAGTCGAAGTTTATTGTAAGGTTTGATCATTGTTCTAACAATGGCGTCATCCGTAATGTAGATCATAACAGTTTTGGTTTGATTAATTGAGCAGAATTGTGCGAATCGTGAGTAATAGCGGTCTGACTGATTTGAAACATGGGAGACAAAGATATAAACTTGAAAAATCCTGAGGGTATACCGAGCAAACTTGATGATGAGCAAGGAAAGAGTGTGGAAGAGGCAACAAAAATGATTCAGAGTGTGTCAAAGGACGTATCAAGGGAATTTGATATGAATTTTTTGGAAAGAAATAAGACCTTGTTGAGAACGTTGCGGTTACAACAAGAACATGAAGATAGCCTGAAAGAATTAAGAACTCAACTGTTTGGTACGTCGGAGTCCTCTTTGAATAGGATCAGTATGCAAGATGCTGAAGCAATAAAAACAATGTATGAAAAGTCAATATTGTATGATATGTTAAAGAAAATCAATTGTTTGGTCGGAAGATGCAGGGATGGCAGGAAAAGGCTGATGAAAGGATAAGTAGAGAGGAAGGTTTAGATGACTTGACGAAACCATATCGGCCGTCCTCATTGATAGGAGTGTCAAAGTTCTCTAGAAGGATTGTGGAGGCGGAAATTCCAGGGAAACTGAAAATGCCGGCGGGAATAAAGAAGTATACCGGTTTAGATGATCTGGATCAACATCTGTTTGAATTTTACGGAGCAGCGCAAATACAGGAGTGGACCATGCCCGTGTGGTGTAGGATGTTTGTCCAAACCTTGGCAAATGCAGCTAGGGTGTGGTTTAACAGTCTTCCGGTGGGCAACATTGATAGTTTTGATGATTTACAGAGGTTATTTGTCAAGCAACTTAGTCAACAGCGGAAAACGGTGAAAGCGATAACAGAAATTCATAATATTAAGCGGTATGATGCAGAAAACCTGGAGCAATTCTTGATTCGTTTCAATAAAGAGACCATGCAAATTCATGGGGCTTCAGATCAGTTGAGGGTATCTGGTTTTTGCCATGGGGTCCGAAATGCGCAATTGGTAGAGAAGTTACATGAAGATTTACCTCAGACCATGGAGATGTTAATGGACAAAGCGTGAGCGTTTGTTAAAGGAAAAGCTACATGTAGCAATATGGCGAGTACAAGAGGCAAGGTGAACAGTTACAGGGGAACGAGGGTTCGAAATGTTTTTGTAGATCGAAGGCAACAGTGTAGTAGCAATAATAGATTTCAGTCGTATGCCAAGCCAGCGTTAACCAGTATGGTACAACAGAAAGGGTCGCACCCAAGGTTTATCCATTACACAGAGTTAATAAAGACGCTGAGGCAGATTTTGGCAACTAAGGGAGTAATTTTCCCGTACCGACGAAGCAGCGTCCTTCGGTCAATAAAAATTCGAATAAATTTTGTGAGTATCATCAGGATAAAGGTCATGATAAAGATGAATGTTGGATATTGAAGCAGGAAATTGAAAAAGAGGTTAAAACGGGGCGTCTGGCGCACTTAATAAAAACAATTAAGGATGGAAAGGGAAGCCCAACGATACACAAGGTGATTGGTATGGTGCAAGGAGATATGTCTGTGTTGGATAGAAAGAGGAAGAGAACAGGATCAAGTGTGGAAAAGTGGATGTGTCAAGAAATATCTTTTCCGGCAGTAGGGCCGGAGGAGGTTCATGAGGGACCAATTATAATTTCAGCAATACTGGAGGGTCATCAAGTGCGGCGTATCTACGTAGATAATGGGAGTGCTTTGGAGATCATGTATTTCCAGTGTTTCCAGCAGCTAGATAAGAGTATCCGGAAGTTGTTATTACCAGTAAATGCACCGTTGCAGAGTTTTTCAAGGGAGATGGTTCAGCCATTAGGCCAACTCACAGTGTCAGTAACCATAGGAGCAGGGTATCTGGTGCGAACGTTGCCTATGACTTTTTTGGTGGTAAAGGCTCAGTCAGTGCATAACATCATCTTGGGACGAACTGGTATAAGGGCGTTGAGGGCAGTTGCATCAACTGTTCATGGAGCAATGAAATTTCCAACTCTAAAAGGGTTGGTAACGTTGGTTACAGAATCAAAGGTGCAAGTGGCAGAGATTCGACATTCTGTGGGAAATTTAATAGTGAAGTCTGGTGCAGGGGAAGAAATAGTTGTGTCGGAGCAGTGGTTGATAAATGATCGTTTTCCATATCAAAAAATTAAGGTAGGAACGGAAATATCGGAGGAAGTTAAGTTAGCGTTGTGGGAATTGTTGGTAAATTCTTTGGACGTACTTGCGTGGCAACCAGCGGATATGACAGGGGTACCTAGGAAATATGCGGAGCACAAGTTGAAAGTGTATGAGTCAAAAAAGCCGGTGCAACAGAAGAAAAGAGGCATAGGTGCAGAGAGGAGTAAAGCTGTAATGATAGAGGTCCGGAAGTTAGTAGAGGCAAACATTTTGCGCCCGTTGCGGTATCAAACATGGGTTGCTAATCCAGTCATGGTGAAAAAGAATGATAATTCTTGGCTCATGTGTATTGATTTCAAAGATTTGAATGATGCATGTCCAAAAGATTGTTACCATTACCTGATATTGATGAGAAGGTAGATGCGGTGGTAGGTTTTCAGTTCAAATGTTTTCTGGATGCTTACAAAGGTTATCATAAAATTCAGATGAGTAAAGAAGATGAGGACAAGACAGCTTTTATACGAAGGAAGGTTTATTTTGCTATACTAAGATGTCGTTCGGGTTAAAGAACGCCGGAGCTACTTATCAGGAGCTAATGGATGATACGTTTCTTCCACAATATGGGCGTAACCTGGAGGCATATGTGGATGATATTGTAATAAAAAGTGATTCCGAACGACAGATGATATGTGATATAAAGGAGACTTTTGGTAGGCTAAGGGAAATTAACATGCGGTTGAACCCGAAGAAATGCTCTTTTGGTATGAAGGCGGGGAAATTTCTGGGCATGATAGTGGATGCCGATGGTATAGGGGTAAATCCATCTAAGGTGGAGGCAGTAGTAAAAATGACAGCTCCAAAATCAGTAAAATAGGTGATGGTTCTTAATGGAAGAATGGTAGCCATGCAACGTTTTTTTGTCAAAAGCTACGGAGAGGTCTCTTCCATTCATGAAGGTTTTAAAGCAAAGTCTGGGAAAGAACAATTTCAGTTGGACAGAGGAAGCGGATCATGCGTTTGAAGAATTAAAAAAGCATCTGTGTGGGCTACCGAAGGAGGGAGAACAGTTATATCTATACCTTGCAGTAGCAAGGGCAGCGGTTAGTTCTGTATTAATGGTTGATAGGGGAGGTGTGCAAATTCCTATATACTGTAACACCCCACAAATTAAAGTAATAATTTTATACATAATAAGTACGAGAGTTATACTTTACATATTCTCATACGAGTAGTTAATGGGTAATGTGGCAATTAGAAATCTCAAATGTTTAGACGGATAATTAATATTTTAGGAGACCGTCTAAAAATAATAAAATATATTATTTCTTGAACTTGCTCCGTTTTTAATGAAAGTTAGGTCGATGCGTAGAGAAAAATGAGCACGTTCTAACAACATATTTATAATTTTATAAAACGTTATATTATATAAGCTATAAATAATAGAAAAAACGATAGGCTAAACTAATAATAATGTGAATATAATACTTATAATTATGTTAATTCCCATACACATATGAAGTGTATGTATGTGAACGTGAAGGTGAAGCATAAACATAATATATAAAATAATAATAATAATAAATAAAGATTGTCTTGTTGAAACAATCTAAAAACCGACTCAGATGTGGCGGTTCTAAGCAAGCATATATAGCAAGTTTGGTTAACATTTTATTCATTACTTTCACTTCATCAAACTTTTCGAATAGAATGAGGAACATAATTCTGAAACTATTTATCTGTCTTAGAAATATTCAAAAGTCAAGGTGAGTCTAACCGCTCCATCCTTTATATGTTTTATGCTTTGGGGCTGTATCTGAGCTACAATATATATGTTATATGATCGATACTTATGTATGTTTATCTTTTATGAATGACGATGATTTATGTATAAGTTAGATGTGAAATTAGTTATATTCCTGGTGAGAGACATGTCATCGTTCAGGTTCGTCCGACTCATGGTTGTGTTAATCACATGGTGGGTTCTCGAGGAACCGGCCCATGAAGGGCAAGTCCATGAGGGACATATGTTACACCACAGGACAAGTCATTAAGGTAAGGTCCTTGAAGGACCAATGATGTTTACCTCGGGATGTATATGCGCTTAGTTGGATTCATCTAAGTAGAAAGTCTCACTAGTCAGGTATGGCACACATGTTGGGTCTTGAGGACCTATTAGACCATGATGGTCATTATGTTAGCCCTGAGGGCTATTTATGTGGGAGTCAGTCCCGGTGCCTTGTTATACCTCTAGTGGTATATATGTTAACAGGCACTACCACGTCGAGCGTGGAGTGAGAGTTGACTTGTATTATGATTAATTAATTAATTTATTTATTTTACATGGAAATAATATGTATGTATGTAAACATGATGAATGTTTTATATATGGTTATGACTCACCAACAACGTTGTTGTTGACGTCTTTTAGCTCATGATACATGTGCAGGTAATAACAGAATGTATTAGCTGGGTCGGGAGACTTAGCTGATAAGAATAAAGAAATATTCTTCTCATAGGAGATTGAAACCAAATCGGATGCCTGGGAGCAGTGTCCGTAGTTAGATGATGATTTGATGACATCACTCTTGGCGAGTGCTTGTCTTTTTGTAAACACTGTTAAGTTCGAATTTGGTATGTGTTTAGTGGT
The DNA here is from genome assembly GCA_030867185.1 of Tagetes erecta. Classification (NCBI taxonomy): domain Eukaryota; kingdom Viridiplantae; phylum Streptophyta; class Magnoliopsida; order Asterales; family Asteraceae; genus Tagetes; species Tagetes erecta. Next base: position 21,701,688 of record CM061496.1, read on the forward strand.
CTTATGTAAAGACTTCCGTTGTATATGTATTTATTTTATTATTATAAATGGCCAGTTATGATACGACACGTCATGCCCTGGGGTGGGGTGTGACATATACTATATTAGTCGTGTTTTGAAGGAATATGAAGAACGATACACAATGTTGGAAAAATTGGCTTTGTCTTTAGTATATACTTCCAGGAGGTTGCGCAGATATTTTCAAGCACATACTATAGTAGTTTTGACAAACTATCCAATTAAACAGGTTTTGAGGAAGCCGGAAATATCAGGAAGGCTAGTCAAGTGGGCAATTGAATTAGGCCCGTTTGAGATTGAGTTCAAGCCAAGAATCTCCTTTAAAGGTCAGGTTTTGGCAGATTTTTTGGCAGATATACCGAATGAAGAAGAGGAGGTTACTTGTGAAAGTGTGGCCAGTGAACTTGGAGAATGGACATTACATACCGATGGGGCGGCGAATGATGAGGGGGCGGGAGCAGGGTTGATCTTGGTAAGCCCAGAAGGTGATGAGTTGACCTATGCGTTGAAACTAAATTTCCCTAGTTCTAATAATGAAGCAGAATATGAAGCATTTCTGGCTGGATTAAGGTTGGCCCATAAAGTGGGGGCTAGACAGATCAGGGCACATGTGGATTCTTTGTTAATTGCTAATCAGGTGTCGGGGGAATATGAGGCAGAAGGTGATAACATGGCGAAGTATTTAGAACGGGCCATGGCTCTGCTGCGATCTTTTGATGCATATGATGTGGTACACGTGTCACGAAGTAAGAATAAGAAGGCTGATGCATTGAGTAAACTCGCTTCGGTAACATTTAAACATTTGGCGAAAGATGTCCGGGCAGAAGTGCTGCAACAACCGTCAGTACAAAGTATTGAAGTGCACATAGTAGATGTATTGGAGGATAATTGGATGACCCCGATTGTGGATTTTATTGTCAATAATAAAATGCCGGAGGACAAAGCGGAAGCAAGAAAGATGCGTGTTCGATCTTTACAGTATCAAGTTGTGGATGGTAAGCTTTATCGGCGCACCTTTCTAGGGCCATTGTTGCGGTGTTTGGATGCGGTGGAAGCCAGCTATGTAATTAGAGAAATTCATTGGGGGCATATGTGGGATACATGCTGGGCCAAGAATGGTTGTTGCTAAGGTGGTTAATGCAGGATATTATTGGCCGGGGATGCACAGAAGCGCTGTAGCTGAGCTTCAATCATGCTTGGATTGTCAAAAACATGCACCAGTCAGTTTGAGACCAAAAAATGACATGATCCCGGTGACGGCGGTATGGCCGTTTCAAAAGTGGGGCATTGATATTGTGGGACCGTTCCCTGTGTCATCAGGGCGTGTTAAGTTCATCCTGGACTCCTGGTGGCTGTGGATTATTTTACAAAGTGAGTCGAAGCTAAACCGCTGGTTAAGATCACAGGACAACACATTAAAACGTTTGTGTGGGAGCATATAGTGTGCAGGTTCGGTTTGCCATTATATATTGTTAGTGATAATGGAAGACAGTTTGCTGATAATCCTTTTAAAAAGTGGTGTAAGGATTTGCATATTACGCAAGTATTTGCGTCGATGGCACACCCACAAGCAAACGGGCAAGTGGAGAGGGTTAATCGGAGCATCGTCGAAGGAATAAAGGTAAGCAATATTTAATTAACTCGTTCTTTTATCTTGTTTTAATATTGGCCGGTGAATAATCATACTGATGCATAAAGGTGCGGTTAAGCGCAAGTGGTTCTGGTTGGTTCGATGAGTTGGCGCATGTTTTATGGGCACATCGGACAATGCCCAAAACCAGTACGGGGGAGACACCGTTCAGTTTGACATACGGGACTGAAGCTGTGATACCGGTAGAGGTGGGGATGCCAACGCAGCGGATGCTCGGGGGAATTGATAATGAAAAAGCACTAAGGGAAAATTTGGATCTGTTAGAAGAACGACCGCGCTCAAATGTGTACCAGTCGCCAGCTTTAGTGATATACTGATATGGAAAAATTTCCTAAAGATTGTCAAATCTGGTACTTCTCCTACAGCTCTACAAGAAATTTCGAAGTGCATTATCTTAGCTATTCCAAGCGGGGCACATTGGGAGATATGGATACCATAATGCAAAAGGGTTTTTATCAAAAAACGAGTAAAAAGGAGCCTACAATTGGCGGTTTTAAAAAAGTGAGTATACAGGGCAATGCAATAAGGAGGAAGGGGATATACAGAAGTTTTGGCCGGAGGAAGTGTTGGGTGAAGATCAGTCGGGATATCGTACTTTTTTATTAATTTATGTAATTGGCTCTCGGTTAACTTAGAATAGCACAAGTGCATGTTATTTTTAACTTTGTCAGCCATTTTTGGTAAAATGTTTACAGTTAATTCGATGAACATAATGCAAGCAAGTCGTACAACAAAAAGAACAGGCGAGGCAAAGAAAAATCAATTACCTTCGTATACAGACATGGTAGGTTGAATGATCTTTGTACAAGGACTCGTTTATGTGCCGATTGCAGGATTCAAAAGTAGAAGAAACCAATGGACGTGGAAAGATTGAAGTTTTTGAAGGAACAAGAGGATGAGGTTGACAGACGCTTTAGGGAGGAAAATAAAGCAGAGAAGATAAGTGTGGGCCTGCCAAGGATAAGGAGCCTTTATATACGAATTTTGGCGGAAGGTGAAGAGGTGCGGTGCCTTTATCTTAAAGAAGTGATGATAGTCTACATGTATTTGTCAAAACTCATACAAATAGACTAGAGGGTCTTGATGAGGTACAGTACTTTCAAGGACCGGAAAGGCTTAATTTATAAGGAACGGTGCTTTTGAAGATCGGAGCACATGGGTAAGAGGGGATCTGTGAAGATATTAACATGAAGCTGCTGAATGAAAAAGTAAAGAAGGATGAAAGCACCAAACCATGTATAGCAAAGCTCAGTTGTAAAGTTTCAGAATTTTTACACATAGAAAAACACACACACGAAATGTATCATCGTTTATATCAATAAAGTCTTTCATTCTTATCAATCATAGAACAATAGTCGAAGTTTATTATAAGGTTTGATCATTGTTCTAACAGAACACATACAAAATGTTTTGGTCTCGAAGACATACTACCGACCGAAGAAAACATACATGCAGAAGTGGTAGCAATTGATCACCTCCATTATGTTATGAAAAACTGACACAAGCAACAATAGTTCCGACGAGTCACACATTAACCGACAATATATGATTTTCATTCGATCTGGTCATATATTAGAAGGTTGTGCTATTAAGCATGACCAACAAAAAAATGGAATGTTTATTTGTGAAGTTTTACAAAGATAACAGTTTCAAAGTCTTTATTTGAGCTGGAAATGAACATTAACCTTTTTCTTATAAAAAATATCCATTTACCAATCTAGGCACCTGATATCCATCTAACTAACAACTGTATCCAGTTGACTAAACGAAACAAAACCTAAAAAAATAATTTCTCATAAAATGCAAAAAAACCAATTTCATCTGATATTTATACCAACAAAAACAATCCCACCTCATTTCTTGAAATCGAATTCGACTAATTAAGCAACATATCTCGGTTTCTTTTGTTTCTTGCTTCAGCTTTCCAATTCCTGCCACTTGGGGTACTCGACTGTTCTCTAGCGTCCATGATTTGACTTCCAGAAAGTTGATCTGTACTTGCAGACGTACAACTGCCAACGTTTTGTTGTTGTTGTTTTAATAAATGTGCTGTCCTGGCATCTTTTTTCCAGTTTCTTTGACTGTAGACACGGGTCACAGGAGTACCATTGTCTTGGGTTTGGTCACCATGTTCAACACAAACGATGTTCATTTGTGTTTCGTAGACTTGGGTCTGGTCAACTTGTTGACTGTAGACATGGTTCACAAGAGTATCATTGACTTGTGTTTGGGCAACTTGTGGGTGATTGATGATGCCCGCTCGCTTTAAATCTGCTTCTTGACGCTTCCTAGCCCTATACCTGCGTTGTCTTTCCCTATTCTTTAAACGGCGAGCTATCACTTCAGGGTCATTATCGTCAAATGGGACCATTTGTAAATTATTCACAGTTGTCATCTGAATAACATTATTACCGTTTTCCATTTCAAATGGAGACTGGAACATCTGCAAGGAAATATATAACTGGATCAGATGCTTCAACTTTAAATGTCAAACAAACTACATGTAAACTCCAACAAATCATCAATTTAGGTGGAAAGAAGAGTTCTGAATAATACAAGCAAGTGTTCAAGACAAATAATTTGTAAAGCAACTGTCTCATTTATTTGCTTTAACAAATACAACTTTTGACTTTTGAAGACAAAAGTATAGCAACTAATCTCTCTAGATTTAATAGCTTGCCTTTTCATGATACATCACTCACCTGATCTAATATATGCAAGAGAATGGCCCCAGATGAGATTTACATCATCTGCCACATTATCAATGGATCATTCTACCAAGTAAATGTATTGTGAATTGCTTGCATGATAAAATAAAAAAAAGTCATCCGTTGACTTTTCCGTGTCAGACAAATTAGATTAAAACTCAAAAGTTGGAGTGAATTGAGAACATCTTGTAGAACAAGTAATGAACATATTCAAACGTTGGTTTTTACAAATTCTAGGCTGGAAGCCAAACAATGTAAATGCATCTCTTTTCTTGGTCAATTTACGATATTCAACATCCAGTTAAGTCCTAAGTTTCTCATTAATGAAGCTTACTTAGAAACAGAAAAAAGAAAGATAACCAAAACCCTTCTCAATCAGATGTCACCGTTTGACTTCAAATGCTAAATGAGCTACTTCCAATTTCACAATTCAAGTACAAATGTTTATCTTTTCAAGGGATTATAAAACCACATCAAAAGGCAGAAGAAAAAAGTATAGCAAAAGATATCGTACTATGTAAAGGATTACTTCAATTTTGTAGATTTAGCATATAAAGCTTCCCTTATAAAGCCAATGAATGCAATTTCCAAGCTGAAAGCATTCCAAATATTTTAACATATATAAATTTATTCTTGTAGAACTAAAGCTCCAGGTTTATAGAAATTTGGTCTAGGTTGTATATTATAAGATTTCATAGAAAATTTCCCATCTATTTTTTGCTAGTTTGGTGGATGTGTTTGGTAGAGTTTATAGATCAGAAACTTGTAGTACATAGAAACTAATGGAATAATGTCGTGCGATCAGTTTAAGTATATTTTTGCTTATACACAAGTTTTAGATGCTACATGTTACATGTATTGTTTAAGAGAGAGCAGATCCATGATTTGCATATGCATAATCGACAAGAATTTGGAAGTCTAACAGCAACGTGTCTAGTTTTGTTCCCACATTAAGGTTCTTAACAAACTATCGGAACCACAAAAACCTTGAAATAGCAACTTAATATTACCTAGAGAAGGTATAAATCTGCATCTTGGAACAGTTTGTGTTATAGAATAACTATAACCAGATAACCAGCAAGAATAGAGCATGTTTTAAGCAATTGTGTTTGGACATATTTCTGTTGCTTGAAGTTTGATAATTAATTTTTTGGCAAATTCAAGCTATTGAAGTAAGTAATGATATAAACTGTTAAGATATCAAGTTTTTAAAAATAACAAATAATTTATGTTCCGGTATAATACTTATCACTATATATTGTCAAAGTAACATTAAAAAAAATGATCACATATATAATTCCATCAGCTGTCTTTTTCTTTTGAATAAAACTATTAACAATCAGACATGTTAAGGAAACATATTTGAAACATAAAAAATGTCACATAAGTAAATATTGATCCCTCGTCACATAAGTATATATATGGTGGACATGATTACAGAAAGTCTAGTTCAATTACCAGGCACGTATCAACTAGACATAATCAAGGCCTAGAACGCAAGATGTACTTACGATGCGTATGTCTTCACAGCTTGCCAAAACATCTGTTTATAGCCTCCATGCCTCCTTAATAACACATAATGAGTAACTAGATCTAACACTAGATTAACACCATAAGCCTATTCAAAAGTAATTAACCTAATAAACAAATTTTATGAGCTTTTAGTAAAGGTCAAGTCGTCGAGTGGAGCCAGCATGGGCCAAGTCAAACTTGACTCAACTCTATTCGACTATCAATACGAAGAGATTGATATCACAGTTGGTATTATAGGACTTGATAGTTTTGAACTCCGATTGACTTAACTTAATGTTGTAAGCTCATCTTGACTAAACAAAACTAAATAGTACAACTTAGTTACAACCCTATCACTAAACACCAATAAACTTCAGTTCCAACAAGTTAACAGTCTTTTCCCTAAATCATTTAATGTCACAGAAACTTAACGCAACAAGATGAGAGTGCGGTCCCTTTTCGGAGATTATGAGCGTGTAAACTGATTAGTTAGACCATTAACATTTAACAATTTTCAATGAATATCATAACAACTTTTACACATCTATTCAAATAGCCTGGTAAAATTATAGTCAACAATTTCCCCTAAACCCTACATACTCATCATCTTCATGATAAAAAAGCAAATAACATAATCCAATTTATTCTATGGAACAAATACAATAAACCTAAATAGATTATGTAGCAATGAATAAACAAATGAATGCACGTTATCTAAGCAAATAACAACAAAATCGTAAAAAAAATTACCCTGAGATACAAAGGCTAATAAGGCAAGAAGATCGAGCAAATCATCAACATGATTCGATTGATTTGGTTAGAGATGAAATATGCAGATCGAGTTTATGATAAAAATTAGAACGACGATCGATTTACGCGAATTGTTCGCTCTTGAAATGTGGCCTTTAAAAAACGTACGCACGGTTTTGACAATGAGAGAAAAATTGTTGCATCTTTTTCGAACAATTAGTAGCTTATCCTCCAAATTGAATTAACTACGTCTATGGTCCCTTGGTTTTGGTCAAATTATAATTTTTGTCACAAACTTTAAAATATTACGAATTTGACTCTAATTGTTTAGCAAAACTTTCATACCTAAAAACGAGTAAGTGTTCTCCCTTAGAAGATTTGAAATTGGTTACATGGCTCATGGCTGGCAATGGTGGTCTTCGATTGTGGCAGGTGATACTGAATTTGAAGTTTGAACAATGACCTCGTGAATTTTGACCTTGACTTTCCTTGGATGTACAGTCAACTCAATATATGTATTCTTAAGGGTCATAAAATCAAATATAGATTGGATCTTGTTAGGGTTACCGATTCATATGATTATTTGGAAAGGTGAGCGATAAGACACTTAATGTACCTAAAATCATGCGATGAAGGACAAGTGATTGTGTTGTGTTAGTGCAAAAAGGTGAAACGGCCCTGGCTAAGGCTATGAGTTCGCTTAACTACAGTTAGGGGTGAGCATGAAACCGAAAAACGATCCGAAACCGAAAACCCAAACCCAAAAAACCGAACCCAAATAGAAACTGTGGGTTTCGGGTTTAATTTATTAAAAAACCGAACTTTTGGGTTGGGTTTGGGTTTTGTTAAAAAACCGATCCATAAAAACCGAATCGACCCAATAATGTTTATGTATATGCTAAATTTCATATATGTAAGACCCATGACCTATGTTATGTAAAAGCCTATATTGTAATATGTGACACCCGACAAATTCAGGCTAACTTCGTTAGTTAAACTCTGTTAGTCACGTTAACGCAATTATACTTATCATTTAATGTGATGAATTAAATGTACAAACTGTTACACAAACATGCACACGAAACGACAAACTGTCATGTAAATATACACACGAAATGGCCACACGAATTAATACCCGGGCATTGGTGATCCTAAATGAATACGAATACAATAATAATACATTTTAACTATTAGGTGTGTTTAATTGTTGAATTTTCGTGTAACCGCGTATTTTACCGGTTTTAACCGTTTACGGATTTCGGTAACCGTTATGAAACAAAAATGAATATTTGAGAAAGATTTTTATTGTGATTGCAAAACCGAAACAAATCAGGGCCCGTGGATCATCCATGTGACCCATGGATGGCCCAAGGCCCAACCCAACTCAACATTTAACTATAATTAACAAAATTAACAAAACCCTAAACCTAAACTAATAAAAAAAACGTTTTTTGGCTTCTTTTCTCCACCTTGCTGCCGTCGCACATACATACACCAATACAAGATCGTTTTGTTGCTAATTGATTCGATTTTTGGTGATTTCGGTTGTTGATTGAAGTGATAAACGCAATACTAGTAAGTGGTTATGTTAATTGTTATTATATAATTCGAAAATTGTATGTTTTGAAAACCCTAGTTCATCCAAATTGGCCAAATTGATGTTGTGTTGTGGAAATGGTTTAGTGTTTGTGTGAAAATGGTTATTTTGATGGTTAGATGATGAAATTGGTGCAAAAAGTGTGTTTATGGAATTAGGGTTTGATATGGAATCATTGAAACTTGATGTTGCATGAATGATATTGTGAAAATAGGATTGAATATGTATTTAGATGTTGAATGGGATGAAGATTGGCTACTTGTTTGTGAAATTTCATGATTGTTATGCTAGATTACTAAAAATAGTAACTTTTGTGTTAGAGATCGTGTGAAATCGCATGTTATGGACATATAATGATCCTTATGGACTTGCTAGCATGTTTGTAAGATATGTTAGACGAATTTTGGTTATTTGAACATACGAATTCGACTTGGTTTGGAATACTTGCTAAATGTAGAAACTTTTTGGCATGAAAATTGACTAGGATGCATGTTTTATGATTTTGGACGCACAAACGTGATTTGGGGTTGCATGTGAATGATTGTAGACATGTGATGATTGGTAAACGTGCTTTGATCATGCAATGACATTTATAGGTACTAGTTGAATTGAAAGTGAGTACTTGAAATTGGTTATTTGAAGTCTAAGTTGTATATGCAAGTAACTAGGATGCATGATGAAAGTTGTTACTATACTAGTTGAACAAAGCATGTGAACATTATATTATGCTTAGAAACGACCACGCATGCTAGTATGCCTTACGTAGGAACCGCAAAGTGTTAGTATGTGTTGTTGACTTGTGTAGCGTGCTACGGTATTTGTGTAATAGTTGACATGCTTAGGATGTTGGAATATGCAAGTATACTTTACAAATTCGACTTTCCTATAAAGGAAACTTTTGTGGAATTTGAAATCCAACTTGTTGAATGTGTGACGTGTAATGTGGTATGCGAATGTAATATAGTTAAATACATCATTTGTAACGTGCTTACACTTAATAAATCACCAACGGGTCGTGGGTCAACTCGGGTCAACTAAAAGTCAAACTTGGTCAAACTTGGACAAAAATTCAAACTTGGTCAAACTTGGACAAAAATTCAAACTCGGTCAAAAGTCAAACTTTTCCGATCACGCACAAACTGTATGACCAATTGGATGCATAGGGTACTATGACCCTATATGAACACACATTAATGGACCTACTGTTATTTAGGTCGCTGCATTACGTTGTGTACTTTAAACTATTTTGTTGTGCAACTTAAGGTGAGTTCACTAAACCGCACTTTTACTATTCTACCCTTTTATGGGCTGAACACGGACGATTACTTTTACGGATTTACAAATTTTGTATGTCGCATGTCTGGATAGAGCAACTTTTATTTTGTTCATGAAAGACCACATGGATACCTAGTTGACCGTTAGTATTTGTGAAATAGCAGGGAAATTTTGAGTAGTACTGACAAACCCCACCCGGGCTAGTCGCGATAGCACGACAGAAGGACCTGTCGAACGGGTGTTGAATGACCTAACATACTTACAGTGCATCCTGCTGGGATGTACGAACGGGCAAAATGCACTTAATGTGTACATACTTCAGCTTCGGTCAGATACATACGCCTCTAGGACATGTGCTGTAGACTAGCTACCCACAATGACATACTTAATTTATATTTCTACCTGCAACTGAACTACTTGATTTCATACTTACTTTGTGAACTCACCAACCGTCGTGTTGACACTTGTTAGACTTTCACTTGTACAGGTCACCGAGGTTCAACGCACTTAGGACATGGCATGGAGTCACAACTTTGCATTTAAACACTTTCTTGCATTTAAAAACTATGTTTGGTTTTAACAAATATTTAAACTATGTTTCTTATGTTGGGCGCGTGTTTGCGCATTTAGTTCCATTTAACATTATTGACTTTACATTTCGATTACGCTTCCGCAAAAATTATTAAACGTTAACTCTACATTAAATTTTATCATTTAATGAGACACGTATATTCTAAATTCATATAGTGTCGTTTGGTGTAACTAATGACTGAGATCCTGGTTTGTCACACACTTAACGGTAAAACTCCGTTAGTGGATTTTGGGGGTGTGACAGATTGGTATCAGAGCCATTGGTTATAGCGAACTAGGTTTGCATTGCATTCTAGACTATAACTGTACACTACATTAGTTGCACCGAGTGAAATATTTATGAACTTATTATTGGTTAGTGACTTGTACACACTTGATTTCAGAAATGACGTTAGTTGCACTTGTGTAAATTTATTTGTGACCCATATACATGTTATTTACACATACACACACCTACACTAGCATTATATGAAGTGACCAGATGGTATTATGTGACACTTTTGGGCAAATTGTTTTTAGTGACTGGCTCTGCTAGTGAAGGTTGAACTAGGCGTGTATCTGCTAGTTTTTGAATTGTTCACTGAAGTATGCATGAGAAATATTTGACAATGACCTTGTTCAAAAGTTATCCCGCTTTTTAGGCCAAATTTTTTTTTAGGGGCCTTAGTTGGGAAATGTTTACATTTCATTATAACTTGAAACTTGCAAGATTATGGCAACAAACTGGTTTCGTATGAAACCTAAACAATTCAGTTTTGAATTACCTACCTCATTATGGCAATCAACCGGCAGAGACCGATGCCTAAGGTATAGAGGTACATGAACAACAGTAATGGGTTTTGTCTAGAAACTCGTTCCTAGTGAGGTCTTGACTTATTACTTATATGACCTCCTACGTGCTATTACACATTACTTATTATACGACACGTTCGTGTGCTACAACATGTCACTTGATATGAGACATTATTAGTTGTAACATGTCACTTACTGTGTGATCCACTACATGTTATCTACTTGATTTGATATTACTACTGCTTATACACATCGTACACTCAGATTGTGCCTAGACTAGTAGTCTTACACTTAGTATGAACTTACACCATACCTGATACATGCGACCCATTGCTACATCACACTGATAGTCTGTTAGTGTCCTATACATCTAGTATAGTTGTCTCCTACTTATAAGATTACCATATACTTATACACATTCAATACTTGACATGGGATAGCAATATCATACGGATAAATGTAAATCAAAGAACATAATAAACATAAGATCAATGTACTCGATGGGAGACAAATTGGGGTGATTGTGTAAGGTAAATTGACGATTACGGGTGCGCAACGTAATGGTGAATTTACAGGTACATGATGACCCTGGCAAAATCTGCTATGTGGGTAATACCCAAAAAGAAACACAAAAGTGAGCATCCAGTCAATACAAATTCGTCTGAAACAAACATTCATCTCTAAATAGTGCACTGATATCACGTCTATCTTTGACTGAACCCATAAAACCCACCTATGGATGGTAGACAGTTACAATACAACCTTTGATGTAGTTTATCTTAAAACTATCTACACATTACGACCATACAACTAAATCACAGATAATTAAATTCTTGCCTTGATAACACACAAATAAGAACAAAGATCTATATTGACAAACCTCACAATGTTTAACTACTGCTACATTTGACCCCTAATGATGATGATTTATTCTGCATATAAACAATCTGAATCCTCCAGTTAAAACATTTGCCTTACTTAACTCCCAAAATTTTAAATTCCAGTCTGCGGACTATAATCTTTTAGCACACCAGTAATATCTTAACATCATTGTATCTGCAAGTGATTGTTAAACAAACTCTATAACTGTTAAGACTCCATGGAGGAGCCTTATAAAGCTAACAACTTATTTAAAAATAACCTCCTGTTGATACGACGAACCAACTGCGTAATATTTCCCATTCAAAATCACTTCGTGTGAAGTAAATCTGTATCACTTAAACCTTCATGTGAATACCTCGTAACATACCAGACTCATCCTAGAAGTACTTCACCTAATCGTAACCTATTCTCAATTTCCTTTCTGGATTCTCCAAGATAAACAGAATTTAAGTTATTCCTGATAATAAGTTACCTAGAAATAATTCCGACTCAAGACGTTCCAAATGTTAACGATGCACTGGCGAACCACACATGTAGTATGCATACGTTTCAACCTAGTTGGATGACTTGTCTCGGTCCAGGACTCTTGTAAACGTTAACTAATACACCCAATCTGCATCTCCATTATTGTAAAACACGTATTGGATTTAATTTATTCTATTATTATTACTATTATTATTATTATTATTATTATTATCATTATTATTTTCCTCTTTAAAGAACCTGTATGTAATTCAAAAACATTATCTACACTTTGTACATCGTAATATATATTCAAACCTCTTTACCTGCTTGGTAGAGCAGAAGTCAAGTTAAGCTTTCTTAAAAAACTCAAGTTTGTGATTAGTCACATTTGAACCACATAAAATTTTAATACATAACTGAAATTACCATATATATTGTAACGTTTCCATTTCACTTAAAGTATATTCCCTTCTTCCCGACCCCTTGAATGACTTAGTAAAGCAGGCAAGAATGTCAGTGCGTGACGTGTACACCTTCAAGGTGCTGGTGGTGTGGTGGGTTAGCTGCGGTACACCCTATATATAAGCACTAACAGTACGTTGGAGGTGGACCTGAAACCAACCCAATAATTAACCGAGGAAACTCTAATATATAAACATGTAATTTCTTATAAAGCTGTCGATCTATCACTTAGAGGGTAATCTACTATGTACTCAGATAAATTATAAGTTTCATATATCCTTTATTCACAATAATATCAAAAACCAAACGGTTCATAACTAACTCACGCATATAAATTCGAATTTTGAATACATTTCACGACTTTAAGAATTATGGTGATGATTACCACCGTTAACAATAAACCAACACTACCTGTTGATGTTCTGAGGGAGCTTTACTCCTTACGGTCCAGGGTAACCACTCTCTATTTTGTTTCATTCCCGGTACACCTTTGTATTTGTCAAGAACCATAATATTGATACTCTGATTATCAATTGACACTTTGAACGCCTGACGTCCCTTCTTAGAAGCTCTATTATTCAACAACTTCTATATTAGACTTAATTAGCTTCCTTAAAAAAAATATTTTAGCCGCCATGTAAGAAACCTTAACCAAGCTATTCTAACCTGTGAAGGTCCTAGTAGAGGAAACCATGTAAGCTATGATGTTATTGAAGCCACCCGACACACGTAAAGATATAACATGATCTAATCTGTTAATGAACTTGGAAACCTAGACTTTAAATCGGACTGTTATACCTCATCGTCTTCTATATCCTCTAATGGCGAATCTAAACACTACCATATGATGAATCCTGTTATAAAAATCACAGCTAGAATGTTACTATTTGATACTGGAACCTTTACCTAGTACGTTAGGGAACTAAAACCACAAATAATGAACTGGACTAAAACTAAATCTTCATAAATAATACCCGAAAAGTGAATAAAATCCCCACCTAATGTCGGCTTACGAATCTCATGGAACCTGCCCCTATGAGAAAATGGTTTGTTGTCGTATACTCCCTCACACCCTTGTAAACATTACCCTGGAGTTCAATTAAAATAGGTGCCCATAAGAACACCTGTTTTCGACTAATGTGGTAGGAATTAAAATCAGAAGAAACAACGGAAATCACGTAACAACAAGAGCTGGTTAACACAGTAACACAACCATAAAACTATCTAGGTTAAAACACTAAAAAAATAAATTAAGAACTTTGTAATGAGATGACCAGCATGAAACTGTGATCATATGCAAGAAGTGGAACGAAATACTGAGGTATTGTAGTTGTAAAAAATATGGAAACAAATGTATGGCGAAGTCTAAGATAACTTTCTGGCAAACCTTCTCCGTTAGAAAATGCTTGGCGTATCATATGCCCCCCTGGGCACACTTCTAACAGTAACATTCATATTTCATCAAAGAGAAAATCGATTGTAATCCTTAGGATTAGGAACACCTCATGTAACATAGACACTTTCATTTTTATACTACTTCAGTAAGCAAACATTAATAACATTCTACCCTACATCATCCAACCACTTTTCCATCGACCACAACGAATCATGAATACTTATTAAGTTCCTTGATCATTCTTGCTTAATCCACGTATGTCCGAACATATAGATAGTATCAAAACTCATTCCTCATCTATTTTTAGAAGGTCCATGACATCCTTGAGACCGCGTGTTGACAACGCTCCTTTAATGAAGTCAAGTACCTACACACGGTTTACTTTGTACACAAATTGTCTTAGTTTATCAATCTATACCAATAAATGAACCCTTCTGTTAGTACTCGGTCCTCGGGTAGCTAATAACAACGTGGAACTCATTAACCTAGATCCCCGAAATATATAGTATAGAAATCGCTATTTGTAAATCCCATCCAAAAACTCTAGAATTCCATCAAAACCATAATACGTTAGACCATTTCAAACCCTAGGGTATTGGCCTTCTAGATCATTGACTGGATTAGTTTTAAAAGATAAACATTGTACACAACGTTTCTGAAGTCTTCAATCTATACAGTATTTGAATGGAACACTCGTCGTCCCAATCGATGAACAACAACGTTTCACGGAAAATCAGTTGAAATAATAGGCAAAGAATTCAGAATACTCAAACGATGTAAGATCACTATAGTCGAAGTGGCTAGAACTTAGAAGCATAGACCAGAGTTACGTAATAGTGTGAAAAATCAAATAATGTACAAGCATCTGTAATTATTTCAAATGACAACATCAAATACTAATACTATTGGTTAAATTTTCGGGATGAAAATTCTTTCAACAAGGGGATGATTTTGTGACACCCGTCAAAATTCCGTACTAAAAGTGTGGCCCAACGAAATGGACACACAAGGCCCAGTAAGGCCCATTAAAGATTTTAGGTTCATCTGAAGCCCAAATCGATAATCTCAAGTCCAATAAATAATTAAAATTATGTAAAAAGCCGTAGAAATGAATTATAAGTCTCACAAATGAATATTCATAGTAATAAATGGCTAATGCGGTAGATAACCAGTATCTATCAGAAACGTGACACGCCGAGTGTCATGACCATGAATATCATTATTCTCATTTTAAGTCATTCGGAAATTCAATTCTAATGTCAAAATGCAAATTACGCGTGCGGAACTGATAAAACCGCGCTAAACGTTCGTACGTTTACGTTATTTGCTGAAGCAGTCTCGATGTCTAAAATGACGTGAAAAATATTATCAAATACTCGTTTTGATTCAATATAAGTAGAGAAATTATAATATTGACATTCGGTACGCGAAAACGCTTAAAACAGTTAAGCGTGTAAAATACGCGATATTAACGTGTTCCGAGCCGTTATCGTCATACACGTCATATTTGATGCAACAAATATCCCGAGAGTATTTATTATATCTAATGGTATCTAAAGTTGCGAAACGAAATTAAATAAAAATGAGACGTCGGTCAGATTTTTACGCGGTACGAGCTGGCACGGAGCAACAGGCAAATTACTAAAGCACTATATAATGGAATTATCTCCATTTTTCTCACAAAACACACACATGAGTGTGTTTTAGAGAGAGAGAGCAGGAGAGTTCTCTGGATTTCCGGCCACCTTCCGGCGGTGGTCCGACGGCGGTCCGGTGGCGGCCGGCGGCGGTCCGCGGTGGTCAGACGACGGCCGGAGATGCCATTTTCGACCCGGAACCAATTTTCGATGTCCCGAACGCGATGGTAAGCTTCTTTTAGCCTGAATCCCTCTTTAAAACCGATTAAATTCGTGAGAAATGTTGTAAACATGGTTGCATGTTGATGTTACAAAAACGCAGTGATTTTCTAGGACGGATTCCCGAACATCCAGCCGTTGGATACGTCTAAAATTTGGTTTGGTTGTGCCTAACATATATAAGTTAACATCTACCGTTCAGTTTTTGTATATCTTACCCATAGGTACGGTTTTTATGTCCAAAAACGGAACATTTCGTAATTTCCGTCATTGAAAACCCAGTCCCAAAGATCGTCACTTTTCTGGAGATCCGACCGTTGGTTACTGACGAAATTTGGACTGTATGTTCCTTATACGTATGTGTACATTTCCACCGAAGGAAATTACGATCAGATGATCGGAAGTCCGATGTTTATACAGATCAGTTTGTACGAATTTCTTGAATGAAATTAGGAAACTTGTTGGTGTTGCATGGTGGGTCAAACAAGGTTCCGTGGACGATCCGAGGCCGGAGAAACGTTCGTAATGGAAAAACGAACACAATGATATAATCGGGTCTCGTTGCATGTCGGTTTTGAGAAGATTCGTAAACGCGAATCGGACGCGAAAGGTATAAACTAGACGTTTTGCTATCGATTTGTATTGTGCTAGACGAGTGAGACGAGTGCGAATTATATAAGTAAAAATTTATAATTACTATCAATTTGACACTTATAAAATACAAACCAAATGAGACGGTATATAAATATATACACATAAATGCAAATAACTAGTTATATTTAACAAAAACTTGATAAAATTGGTATTATAACTAGTGTTATATAAATACGAGATGTTGGAAATGTATTTGTATAAAGTAAAACCAACACTCGGTTCTTGTACAATTAAGACTAATGAATAGGATTGTTATAAAAAAAAACAATCAAATTAATAAAATGGATTTTTAAATAAACAAATATGTTTATATATTGAATATTGGAGATTCATTTTACAATACAAAATATAACTCTTGGACTTTAATAAAAATACAAAATGACGAAACCAAATATTTTCATATGTTTTAAATGAATATGACGGAATCTTGGATAAATAAATTTGCGTAAATGTTGATAATTTATAAATATATAACCTCGAAGACTTCATGTTTTCAAAAGTCATGAACTAAATATATGTATAATGGATACATTTTGGGAAAATACATAACTAAAATATGTATTTTATTATAATTGTCTTAAAGTATAACTATATAATACAAGACAATTGAAACAATAACAAATGTATTGTACTAGAGATATTATGGATATAATTAGTTTTTGGACAAATAAATATACACAAGTGATAATTATATATTACCTAAGTTAAAATCGAAACAAACTTTGTAAGTGTAATATCTATCTAATAAATTAGAGTTTTTAGGGGGATTTTTTGGGGGGAAAACACAATTTGTTTTATAAAAGGAAGGTTGAGAGGGAAAATTGAGTAAGTGAGTTAATAAAGACAAAATTTTGTGATTAATAACAATTTACAAAGTTATTTATAAATTTTTATATATAATAGTTATAATTTTTTAAAAATATTTTTATTCAACCCGTGTGTAACACACGGGTATTAAACCTAGTTTGACAATAATCCAAAAACGTAGTACACGGATAATAAAACCATGAATCCAATAAATTCGTAACGTATGAGACGACACGTTAGATGGCCGGTTAAGCCAAATAGAATATAGTCTACTTCCATATCCTAATTCGGACACATATGTGATTATAGATCAGGAACTTAAGCCGAAGATTCGGAATTATGACAAGATTATATCTGAAAACAAATAGGAAATACTTAAGTGCATGGCTAAGGTGAGTTCTATGATGCCCTCTCTTTTAATCGTTTTGAATATGTTTTGGGCTGGAATGCATACTCGTATTGGTTTGTGTGTTAAACTGTTTTAACTTATGTGAGTTCTATGAAGCCCTTCCTTTAAATTGTTTTGAATACGTTTTGGGCTTGAATGCAGACTTGTAACGGTTTTGTGTTAAACTGTTTTAACATACGTGAGCTCTTCGCCCCGTTTTAATTAAATGTTTTATTTAACTGTTTTGGGGGAAAAGCATGATATGGTGATATGATGGGTAATCGGGATCATGTATAGTGTTATGACGGTATAAGTTGGGTCAGCAGTATGAGTATATATTGTTGAGCCCCTAAATCCCCCCATAATCATTAACCTCGGGGAGGCCACAGACTATATTGGTAGATCTATCGGGTTAGAAGGGCCCGCTCTCGCGATCAGTCGCTCTGGTCAGGATATTTAGCGAGGGAGTTTATATGTTTGGACTGTTGTGGGGCAACGACGTGTTTCTTGGTTTGATTATGGATTTATGACCGAAGTTTATCATAGTACCTAGCTAGTCTATGATCGTTATATCATTATCTCGAGTACATCATATCGTATGGCATGGCAAAACCAATTTATTACATGTGGCTTAAATTGTTAACATAGCATGGGATGTGCTAGTGTGTTTTACAGGGATTTTTCATGTGCACAAGTGTTTTTGAACAAGCGTGCCTGATAAGCCAATGTTTTATATCTCGTGGAGATGATATTTTAAAAGGACTGTTTTTCATAAACGTTTGACTATTTTTTTATGAACTTGATAACAGGTCCTTGAAACAGTTTTGCCCTTACTAAATAAACTTAGAACTCACCAGCGTTAGCTGACTTGTTTTAGTATGCATTTCAGGTAAGAAAATAGTTATCTCAAGTAAGCTGTGCGGCAAGTTTGGAGGCATTGGCTGGCTATTTGGCAAAGGAATTACATTGGCATTATCAAAATTTAGTATGTAGCCGTAAAATATATGTGTAAATGTATATGTAAAAATTGGACCTTAAGACTTCCGCTGTAATACTTAAAACGGCTACGTACTTGTGTAAATCCAATCATCATGACGTGACCCGGAAATCGGGGTGTGACAGATTGGTATCAGAGCCGTAGTTTAAGTGAATTAGACGCTAGCAAGTAGTGTCTAGTCTTAAACCGAGACTTGAAAATAATGCGGAAAGCCAATGAAGCCGAATCGCCAGATGCCAACAGCTGCGATTAGTTAGATGACTTGCCCAATAAGTAAGTGAAAATATGTTCATGTGTACAAAGATCAATTAAATTGGTGTCACAAGTTACAAAATTTCAAAAAGATTATTTTAATCATACTTGCAAAACGATCAACAGAACATAGTATCATTTTATAAAAAAAAAATGATGAATACGTATGTATATATGTAACCGTACATATATGAGTTAGTGATTATCATTTATAAAAGATTTCAAGAACATTAAAACTACATCTTTATCATGAAAATATAAAATGAAAACATGTTCTAGGTATGTGTTATATATGTCACTTGATGTTTGCACATAGTTTATGTTCGATATAAGTTGATTACATTAAATGATAAATTGAAATTTTATTAAAAATCATTACTACATCATATTTATTTTTATCATTAAATGTATATATGATTATTTGAAAATGAAGGACGTTTATTTGTTAACTACGTGCAAAAAGTGTAAAATTTTGAGAAAATTGATATATATTTCTCAATAACATTAGAGTATCTAGAAATATATATTTTGGAAGTGCTTTATTGCATACAAAATAAGTATTTTTATGATTAAATCGGATCACATGATGATGATTACTTGTTGATTCTATGTACAAAAAGAATCTTAAAATGCATTAAAAAAATGTTTTGGCATGATTTTATTAGGGCACATTCAAAAACATATATTTTAAAGAGAAACATAAGTTTTTAATAAAGTATTTAAATTATATGATTCATATACTTGATCATTAACAAAGTATGTAAAAAAAAAAATTGTAAATGATCATGATAATATGGGTATGTTAGTGAAAACATGATAATGCACGTGTTAGTGTCTAAGAAATATTGTGATAGTAAGTGTATGTATATATATGGTATGTATAAAATTACATGTGAAAATATCATTACATATATGGAAGTTACATGTTTAAAGAAAAATTCCAGAAATTAAATATTTTATAAAGAAATATTAGATGTGAAAAATGAATATTTAGTTATGTGATAATACAACTAAAAAACTAATTAAAAATGTGTATTATTATTTTTCTTACTTAAAATAGTATTTTTATGAAAAGTCAAGTTTTGACAAGCTTTGGTATATGTATTTATGTGAAAAGTGACGAATTTTTTTTTATAAAAAAAAATAGATTAACTGTTGAATTTGTAGTCAATTATGTATGCAAAGTCAGTAAAAAAAATACTATTTCTACGAAAAGCGAACGAATCTATGAAATAGGTTTTAGCATAAAAAAAATTATATATTTTTCAATGTTTAAAACCATATTTAAGTATATATGAGAAGTCTTGTTTACAAACTTATCTTATGTGAACAATTAATTGTGAAAAATGTTACGCCTTTGGTCGAAATAAGAAATTTTAAATGAAACTAGTTGGAACTATGTGATAAAATGATTTTGTTAAAGTATTATTTATAATATGAGATTACATGATGATGTGAAAATATGTTCTAAGTTTTAGTAATGAAAAGACTCAAATACAAAAAAAAAAAAAAATTTACGATGGTCCTTTAAAAAAAAATGCATTTTTGCTCGTTTGGAAAAACGAGTAGCTGTAAATGTCAATTTTACACGTTATTGGTTGAAATGTATATTTTTTTTATAAAACATTGACATTTTTATTATATTAAATTCATGAAATATATAATTAACATTCATGAGTTTAAATGAGTCTAAATAAACAATTTGCCATTTATAAAAGAAATTTGTGTGCGTAATTGTGTATATATATTATGCCTGTTACATGATGAGCCTTAGGTTTGGTTTAACCTTAACTAGGAAATCTAGTTTGAAGAATATCATCATTGGAATAAGTAGAATTCTCATGAACAATTAGTTTACTTTTACCTCTCAGCTAAGACAATAGAATAGTTTGAATGTAACTAGCTCAACATCCAGTATAGGTTAAGATAAAATGCTTAATAACTGGTAGAGGTTCTGATAACATGCTCAATGGTTGGTAGAGGTTTTGATAACTTTCTCAACGACTGGTAGAGGTTTTAATAACCTGCTCAACAGGCGGTAGAGGTTTGATAGCCTACTCAACAACTAGTAGAGGTCTTTAAACCTGCTCAACAGTTTAGAAGCATTGGTGTTAGGATAATTGCTGAGTCGAACTTGAAAATGAACGAAGCTTTGAATCTGCCCTTACGCGTCCCGTCTGGACGAAAAGAATAGTTAAACCATTAACAACTGGTTGTTGTTAACAACAAACTATTAATGATTGGGAAAGTTGGAAAGTTTCATAGTTACGAAGTGCCCGAACGAAATTAACAATTAGACAAGAACAGCAAAACCCAAAAGAAAATTTGGCATTATGATTTGTGATGGGAGAATACTAGAATGATCCAGTAAAGTAATTGACAGTTACATTTTGGCCTACGTAACTGTGAATTATTATACTTGTGAACTCTAGGAAATTCCGTTGTTTTGATTAATGCTTAAATGAACAAATATGATTCAATAAATAAGTTTGAATAACTTATATATTACTTATGTATATGAGACTCGATGGTCGTTAGATACTTGAACTAAATGCCTCTCGAAAAAAACATACGGCCGAGAAGAGCGGAGAAATATGATTCGCTTTTACCTATTAGGGGAATGACTCGATAATCCGAATGAATACTATGAATTAACGTAAAACAATAATAAAGTATCTCCCCAATTCAACTGACTCCTTAAACTCCAGACATCTTGTGATTATCCTTAATAACTTGTAATTATTCAATAGTGCTTTCATCGCACGTTCTAATATTCGTATTTGACCTCTTCTGTCATTTAACGCGAATGACTTTTCCGTAAATTCTAACCCCCTTGTGACTATTCTTGGTAATATAATCAGTTCTGATTTCTTCAGCCAAGTGTTTAAACACTTACTTCTATTTGGCTTGCTTGATCAAGAAGTGCTAATCTTTGATTGAGCACCAGACGTAAACTTTATTTCTTTCTACACGAATGATTCATCTATATTTCTACAATTTGGTATAGTTTAAAGATCAATACCATTCTCGAAAGACTATTTATGGCTATCAGTAAGTGAAGCCGTAAGATTTTAAGGTGATGCACACATACGCAAACCTTATATTTCTTGTAAAAGATGTTTATCCTTCATTTCCTAACTAATACCAATAAGATGGTAAGTCTTGTGGCTTATTATTCGCTTCAAATTGAATTTTTCCTAATTACGAATGTTGCGACTTCTCAAGTGAAACATTGAAATTTGGGTTCTCAAACCGCGTGGTGATTATTATAATAGAACCCTCAACTCTAGACAGATGAGCGTCTCAAATCTTGATAAACTTTTGATCTTTGGATAAAATATTCATCTCAGGTCGGGACATGAATCGACTACCATTCTCAAATGTGCTTGAGATTGACGTTTCAAGTTTGGAGAATGTCCTTAATGAACATATTCTCATTAATATTACGCTTGTATTCCATCCTCGTTAACTAAGTGAAAGTTGTCTTTGACAACTAGATCTCCATAAGTGTGGAAGAATTGTGATAATATTCCACGAAAGACTCCTTATGAAAATGACTTGTCATCTTGGACGTTGACTGTCTATTCTAAAATGACCACTCGATAAATGAAATTAAATTCATATCCTACGTATTAAAGATTTGAACCTAAAATATATATCAAGAAACGTTATACCATCTAGAAATGCAACATGTTGGAATAACTCGACTATAAAATCTAACCAACACGATATCAACAAGAAAACTCATGATTCAGATGAAGGGATTCGTATTAAAAACCAAATGAATAAATGACTAAAAAAAAAGACTAAGCTGCAGTTAGAGTCTCAGAGAAATGCTACTAGCATGGCAGAGATTAATAAGCGCACTCGATTAAGTGGTTTAATATTACTGCATTGGATAATCATGTGCATCTGTTTAGTCTAACAAAAAAAATATACTCGTTTAAAGTTGGACTAAATAAAGCCTGATTGGCAGACATAGGTATTAGATTGAGTTGTAGTTGTGTTATACAACTAAGAAACTTTCTAACACCTTTGAATAAGTTGAACTCATCCATGATATTAACAAATGCCGAATGGCTCAAGCTCTTTATGTGGCCTATTTGACGATCTAACAAACAAATCTCTAATTTGATTAGAAAAATCTTATGATAATAAAGGAGGCATAATCTTTATGAAGAAGGTTAGCTCATTTTTAAATCCTTCTGTTCAATTAACGTAAGGCATACAACCTCACGTATTGAAACTCATAACCTCGCTTACCAATAGTTTTAACCATATGGTTTCCGTGAAATCTTAGAATATGTCATACAATGGATTATGGCACTTGATTAATTTCGAGGACGAAATTTCTAAAAGGTGGGGAGAATGTGACACCCGTCAAAATTCCGTACTAAAAGTGTGGCCCAACGAAATGGACACACAAGGCCCAGTAAGGCCCATTAAAGATTTTAGGTTCATCTGAAGCCCAAATCGATAATCTCAAGTCCAATAAATAATTAAAATTATGTAAAAAGCCGTAGAAATGATTTATAAGTCTCACAAATGAATATTCATAGTAATAAATGGCTAATGCGGTAGATAACCAGTATCTATCAGAAACGTGACACGCCGAGTGTCATGACCATGAATATCATTATTCTCATTTTAAGTCATTCGGAAATTCAATTCTAATGTCAAAATGCAAATTACGCGTGCGGAACCGATAAAACCGCGCTAAACGTTCGTACGTTTACGTTATTTGCTGAAGAAGTCTCGATGCCTAAAATGACGTGAAAAATATTATCAAATACTCGTTTTGATTCAATATAAGTAGAGAAATTATAATATTGACATTCGGTACGCGAAAACGCTTAAAACAGTTAAGCGTGTAAAATACGCGATATTAACGTGTTCCGAGCCGTTATCGTCATACACGTCATATTTGATGCAACAAATATCCCGAGAGTATTTATTATATCTAATGGTATCTAAAGTTGCGAAACGAAATTAAATAAAAATGAGACGTCGGTCAGATTTTTACGCGGTACGAGCTGGCACGGAGCAACAGGCAAATTACTAAAACACTATATAATGGAATTATCTCCATTTTTCTCACAAAACACACACATGAGTGTGTTTTAGAGAGAGAGAGAGCAGGAGAGTTCTCTGGATTTCCGGCCACCTTCCGGCGGTGGTCCGGCGGCGGTCCGGTGGCGGCCGGCGGCGGTCCGCGGTGGTCAGACGACGGCCGGAGATGCCATTTTCGACCCGGAACCATTTTTCGATGTCCCGAACGCGATGGTAAGCTTCTTTTAGCCTGAATCCCTCTTTAAAACCGATTAAATTCGTGAGAAATGTTGTAAACATGGTTGCAATGTTACAAAAACGCAGTGATTTTCTAGGACGGATTCCCGAACATCCAGCCGTTGGATACGTCTAAAATTTGGTTTGGTTGTGCCTAACATATATAAGTTAACATCTACCGTTCAGTTTTTGTATATCTTACCCATAGGTACGGTTTTTATGTCCAAAAACGGAACATTTCGTAATTTCCGTCATTGAAAACCCAGTCCCAAAGATCGTCACTTTCCTGGAGATCCGACCGTTGGTTACTGACGAAATTTGGACTGTATGTTCCTTATACGTATGTGTACATTTCCACCGAAGGAAATTACGATCAGATGATCGGAAGTCCGATGTTTATACAGATCAGTTTGTACGAATTTCTTGAATGAAATTAGGAAACTTGTTGGTGTTGCATGGTGGGTCAAACAAGGTTCCGTGGACGATCCGAGGCCGGAGAAACGTTCGTAATGGAAAAACGAACACAATGATATAATCGGGTCTCGTTGCATGTCGGTTTTGAGAAGATTCGTAAACGCGAATCGGACGCGAAAGGTATAAACTAGACGTTTTGCTATCGATTTGTATTGTGCTAGACGAGTGAGACGAGTGCGAATTATATAAGTAAAAATTTATAATTACTATCAATTTGACACTTATAAAATACAAACCAAATGAGACGGTATATAAATATATACACATGAATGCAAATAACTAGTTATATTTAACAAAAACTTGATAAAATTGGTATTATAACTAGTGTTATATAAATACGAGATGTTGGAAATGTATTTGTATAAAGTAAAACCAACACTCGGTTCTTGTACAATTAAGACTAATGAATAGGATTGTTATAAAAAAAAACAATCAAATTAATAAAATGGATTTTTAAATAAACAAATATGTTTATATATATTGAATATTGGAGATTCATTTTACAATACAAAATATAACTCTTGGACTTTAATAAAAATACAAAATGACGAAACCAAATATTTTCATATGTTTTAAATGAATATGACGGAATCTTGGATAAGTAAATTTGCGTAAATGTTGATAATTTATAAATATATAACCTCGAAGACTTCATGTTTTCAAAAGTCATGAACTAAATATATGTATAATGGATACATTTTGGGAAAATACATAACTAAAATATGTATTTTATTATAATTGTCTTAAAGTATAACTATATAATACAAGACAATTGAAACAATAACAAATGTATTGTACTAGAGATATTATGGATATAATTAGTTTTTGGACAAATAAATATACACAAGTGATAATTATATATTACCTAAGTTAAAATCGAAACAAACTTTGTAAGTGTAATATTTGACAATAATCCAAAAACGTAGTACACGGATAATAAAACCATGAATCCAATAAATTCGTAACGTATGAGACGACACGTTAGATGGCCGGTTAAGCCAAATAGGATATAGTCTACTTCAATATCCTAATTCGGACACATATGTGATTATAGATCAGGAACTTAAGCCGAAGATTCGGAATTATGACAAGATTATATCTGAAAACAAATAGGAAATACTTAAGTGCATGGCTAAGGTGAGTTCTATGATGCCCTCTCTTTTAATCGTTTTGAATATGTTTTGGGCTGGAATGCATACTCGTATTGGTTTGTGTGTTAAACTGTTTTAACTTATGTGAGTTCTATGAAGCGCTTCCTTTAAATTGTTTTGAATACGTTTTGGGCTTGAATGCAGACTTGTAACGGTTTTGTGTTAAACTGTTTTAACATACGTGAGCTCTTCGCCCCATTTTAATTAAATGTTTTATTTAACTGTTTTGGGGGAAAAGCATGATATGGTGATATGATGGGTAATCGGGATCATGTATAGTGTTATGACGGTATAAGTTGGGTCAGCAGTATGAGTATATATTGTTGAGCCCCTAAATTCCCCCATAATCATTAACCTCGGGGAGGCCACAGACTATATTGGTAGATCTATCGGGTTAGAAGGGCCCGCTCTCGCGATCAGTCGCTCTGGTCAGGATATTTAGCGAGGGAGTTTATATGTTTGGACCGTTGTGGGGCAACGACGTGTTTCTTGGTTTGATTATGGACTTATGACCGAAGTTTATCATAGTACCTAGCTAGTCTATGATCGTTATATCATTATCTCGAGTACATCATATCGTATGGCATGGCAAAACCAATTTATTACATGTGGCTTAAATTGTTAACATAGCATGGGATGTGCTAGTGTGTTTTACAGGGATTTTTCATGTGCACAAGTGTTTTTGAACAAGCGTGCCTGATAAGCCAATGTTTTATATCTCGTGGAGATGATATTTTAAAAGGACTATTTTTCATAAACGTTTGACTATTTTTTTATGAACTTGATAACAGGTCCTTGAAACAGTTTTGCCCTTACTAAATAAACTTAGAACTCACCAGCGTTAGCTGACTTGTTTTAGTATGCATTTCAGGTAAGAAAATAGTTATCTCAAGTAAGCTGTGCGGCAAGTTTGGAGGCATTGGCTGACTATTTGGCAAAGGAATTACATTGGCATTATCAAAATTTAGTATGTAGCCGTAAAATATATGTGTAAATGTAAATGTAAAAATTGGACCTTAAGACTTCCGCTGTAATACTTAAAACGGCTACGTACTTGTGTAAATCCAATCATCATGACGTGACCCGGAAATCGGGGTGTGACAGATTTAACACCCGTTAACTAAACCTCGTTAACTAAACCTCGTAACTTCTATTAATGAAATTATACTCCACATTTAATAAGTTGAGATAAACGTGCTACATATTACACAAACAGTTACATGTAACGACAATCCAAGGAATTACCAGATCACTTGAGTAATACACGGATGTTGGCGAATTAATAAAATAATAATTCCGAACTACTAAATAAATATAAATTTAGTGAACTTACATGTTATGTGACTGAATGGTTTTTGGGAACATGGTGTGACAACTTGAAACCTATTTTAACGACCGTATCCAATTTTCGGGACGAAAATTTCTTCAACAAGGGGATGATGTGACACCCGGCAAATTCAGGCTAACTTCGTTAGTTAAACTCTGTTAGTCACGTTAACGCAATTATACTTATCATTTAATGTGATGAATTAAATGTACAAACTGTTACACAAACGTGCACACGAAACGACAAACTGTCATGTAAATATACACACGAAATGGCCACACGAGTTAATACCCGGGCGTTGGTGATCCTAAATGAATACGAATACAATAATAATACATTTTAACTATTAGGTGTGTTTAATTGTTGAATTTTCGTGTAACCGCGTATTTTACCGGTTTTAACCGTTTACGGATTTCCGTAACCTTTATGAAACAAAAATGAATATTTGAGAAAGATTTTTATTGTGATTGCAAAACCGAAACAAATCAGGGCCCGTGGATCATCCATGTGACCCATGGATGGCCCAAGGCCCAACCCAACTCAACATTTAACAATAATTAACAAAATTAACAAAACCCTAAACCTAAACTAATAAAAAAAAACGTTTTTTGGCTTCTTTTCTCCACCTTGCTGTCGTCGCACATACATACACCAATACAAGATCATTTTGTTGCTAATTGATTCGATTTTTGGTGATTTCGGTTGTTGATTGAAGTGATAAACGCAATACTAGTAAGTGGTTATGTTAATTGTTATTATATAATTCGAAAATTGTATGTTTTGAAAACCCTAGTTCATCCAAATTGGCCAAATTGATGTTGTGTTGTGGAAATGGTTTAGTGTTTGTGTGAAAATGGTTATTTTGATGGTTAGATGATGAAATTGGTGCAAAACGTGTGTTTATGGAATTAGGGTTTGATATGGAATCATTGAAACTTGATGTTGCATGATAGATATTCTGAAAATTGGATTGAATATGTATTTAGATGTTGAATGGGATGAAGATTGGCTACTTGTTTGTGAAATTTCATGATTGTTATGCTAGATTACTAAAAATAGTAACTTTTGTGTTAGAGATCGTGTGAAATCGCATGTTATGGACATATAATGATCCTTATGGACTTGCTAGCATGTTTGTAAGATATGTTAGACGAATTTTGGTTATTTGAACATACGAATTCGACTTGGTTTGGAATACTTGCTAAATGTAGAAACTTTTTGGCATGAAAATTGACTAGGATGCATGTTTTATGATTTTGGACGCACAAACGTGATTTGGGGTTGCATGTGAATGATTGTAGACATGTGATGATTGGTAAACGTGCTTTGATCATGCAATGACATTTATAGGTACTAGTTGAATTGAAAGTGAGTACTTGAAATTGGTTATTTGAAGTCTAAGTTGTATATGCAAGTAACTAGGATGCATGATGAAAGTTGTTACTATACTAGTTGAACAAAGCATGTGAACATTATATTATGCTTAGAAACGACCACGCATGCTAGTATGCCTTACGTAGGAACCGCAAAGTGTTAGTATGTGTTGTTGACTTGTGTAGCGTGCTATGGTATTTGTGTAATAGTTGGCATGCTTAGGATGTTGGAATATGCAAGTATACTTTACAAATCCGACTTTCCTATAAAGTCAACTTTTGTGGAATTTGAAATCCAACTTGTTGAATGTGTGACGTGTAATGTGGTATGCGAATGTAATATAGTTAAATACATCATTTGTGACGTGTAATGTGGTATGCGAATGTGTACATACGTCAGCTTCGGTCAGATACATACGCCTCTAGGACATGTGCTGTAGACTAGCTACCTACAATGACATACTTAATTTATATTTCTGCCTGCAATTGAACTACTTGATTTCATACTTACTTTGTGAACTCACCAACCGTCGTGTTGATACTTGTTAGACTTTCACTTGTACAGGTCACCAAGGTTCAACGCACTTAAGACATGGCATGGAGTCACAACTTTGCATTTAAACACTTTCTTGCATTTAAAAACTATGTTTGGTTTTAACAAATATTTAAACTATGTTTCTTATGTTGGGCGCGTGTTTGCGCATTTAGTTCCATTTAACATTATTGACTTTACATTTCGATTACGCTTCCACAAAAATTATTAAACGTTAACTCTGCATTAAATTTTCTCATTTAATGAGACACGTATATTCTAAATTCATATAGTGTCGTTTGGTGTAACTAATGACTGAGATCCTGGTTTGTCACACACTTAACGGTAAAACTCCGTTAGTGGATTTTGGGGGTGTGACATAATACATTATTATATGATCATATTATATTTTATCTATGATTTATTGGTGTTTTTTTGTCGAAGCATGATGACATTCAAAATTTTGTTTATGGTTATTGTTTTCTGAGTAAATTTTCTTTTGAAATATGGTTTATTTTTAATGTTTAAACTTATGGAAACATAAATTTAAACTTTAGTATTATAACATGTTTTCTTGAATCATTAAGAGTTGTGTTTATAACTTGTATTTAGTACTAAAAAACAATAAATTTAAAGCCAAGTTGAAAAAACCGAACCCAAACCCAGTCCGCAAACCCAAAACCCAAAACCCAAAACCGAAAAACCCAAAACCCATGGGTTTTAAAAACACAAAAACCGAATTTTTGGGTTTGGGTTCGGATTGAGGTAAAAACCGACTCAAACCGACCCATGCACACCTCTAACTACAGTATTGGAAAGTTGGCGGTATAATAATGAGACAACCACAATGTCAAAATATATATTTAATCCTAGACTGTTAAATCATACAAACGCATGTCATCTTCATAAATAAAGGGTTAAATAGTCTTGATTTTCATATATATGTAGTATAACCATGGTGTTAAGAACTTAAGACTTCAACTTTCTCATCTTCATAAACCAAGGTATTGATAACTTTGAGCCTTGGAGCAATTTGATTGTTAGACGTGTTGGATTATTTTGTTAAAAATATAAAATTATAAAGTTGATGGTCGCTTTAATTTTGTAGTCAAAGTGAGAATTTTAACTCATGGGATGTTTCATTCTATTATTCATGTTTAATGAGGAGTTTCAACTCATGGTTTATGGGTAATGAATGAAATCTTACACACATTCTTACATATAAATATACTTTATTTGATTATTTTTAACTTTCGGTTTGTTTGAACGCCCCTAGTCGATACCCACCAAACAAAATACAACAGTTTAATACAACATTATAAGAAATGAAATCTTAATTGAAGAAGAAAATATACTTTTGTAAAAAAATGTTAAAATTGTTTTTTGTAAAACCTTATGGAAGGGGTGTAACAAGTAAAAAAACTAGAAAAAGAGGTGTGTATATAGCAACACCCATCAAGATTTTAGGGAGACATTTTTTTAGGTGGTGGAATATTTGTTCAATAATATGAAGTTTGAGAGGAAAAATTAAGTGCAATTTTGTTTTTTCCCCCTTTTTTATTTAATATTCGGCCTTTTTTTTCAAAACTAAAATTACGGGAATATTGATTTCGCAATCAATCATTCCCTTATTTCATATTTCAGTTTTTTAAAATCATTTCTTCTTGAGTTATAATTGATTCTTAAATTTAAATTTTGACTAGATATGAATACAAAAGAATGTGTAATGTAACTAAATATTTAATCTAATGTTTGATAAATTTATTGAACTTGTCTAGTATATCACACGGGTTTTAAACATATTTCGCATTACTCCTACGCGTTTTGTTTTGCTATAAATGAATTGTTTGATTTTTTTTTGAAAAGAAAAATCTAATTCTTTTTTTTAGAACGGCGGTTGGTGCAACGGTCTATGACCGAAGCACTCAGAGGTGCAAGGACCGAGATCGAAACCCCGCCTTTAACACCAATAGGTGTTTTTCGTCGGCATTGAGGCTCCCCCATTACCGCGAACGCAGCGGAGGCTCACCACAACCCTCCTTACGGGCCAAGTTGATCGGAGTCAAAACTCGTCAACCAACTGTTCCAGGGAAAAACCGGGCAGTAACCTTTAACCATGCCACGTAAAACCCTCAGGCTCAGACATGAAGCCGGGTGGTAACCTGGGACGAGCTTCATTGCCAATATCCACCAAAAGTGACACCAGCGGGGATAGAACTTGAGTCTCCTATGGAGAACTCAAGTCATCTTACCACTAGGCCACAAGTGGGGGATAGAAAAAAAAATCTAATTCTTAATTTCCGTTGACTAGTTCAAGATTAAATATCCTCAGGTTAACTAACCTTGTTTAGGTTTTCAATACCATTTTAAATCAATTTTGTGATTGTTGTAAGTGGGAGTACAGATTAATTTTTTATTATTTAAAATTTATATGACTCAATGGTGAAACCCTAGAGATAAAATAAGTTATGATCCTAAATTGAATGATGATCTATGTATGTTTGTGTAACTTAAATATTAGACTTCCTTCAATACTTAGATTTTGGGATGTTGAACAACTCTCATTGTTTGTCTAAGGTAGCGTTTGGTATGCAGGAATAAGATGGAATGGAATGGACCATTACGACCGAATGAAAAAGAGTGTATTTGGTTGGTCAGTGGAATGGAATGAACCATTACAAAGGAATGGAAAATACCACATTTTCATTTCATCTCCACCCCATGTTTTTTTTCATTCCTTCAAGGAATGAAATATTTTTTTTAATTTATGACTAGAACCATGGCTCGGCCCATGCTCCAAACATTGACCCAACCCAAGACCCCATGAACCGACCTATGTCCTAACTCACGTCTCGAACCATGACCCAACCCATGAACCGGCTCACGGTCCGAGCCATGAATCGACTCACAGTCCAAGCCATGAATCAATCCGTGACCCGGCCCATGACCAAAACCATGATTCGAATCATGACCTGACATATTCCTCGAACCCAGACCCAATCCATGAATTGAATTATGACTTAACCCATGAAAAGAACCATGACCCAACTCATGAACCAATCCATGAACCTACTAATGACCCGCTCTATAATTTGACTCATGACCTGAACCATGAACCGAATCACGACCCGAGCCATGAACCAACCGTGACTCGACCCATTCCTCGAAGAATGTAACAACCCAGTGTAACCGCACCATGATATTGTCCGCTTTGGCAGCCGGAACACCCTCAGGCGCCGCCCCTCACGGTTTTAAAACGCGTCATGGTAGGGAAGGTTTCCACCCCCTTATAAGGCGGGTTTTGTTCTCCCTCCCAACCGATGTGGGATGTTACATTCCACCCCCCTTAAGGAGGCCAGCGTCCCCGCTGGCACATCGGTCCGGTCCCTAGTCTCTGATACCATCTGTAACAACCCAGTGTAACCGCACCATGATATTGTCCGCTTTGGCAGCCGGAACACCCTCAGGCGCCGCCCCTCACGGTTTTAAAACGCGTCATGGTAGGGAAGGTTTCCACCCCCTTATAAGGCGGGTTTTGTTCTCCCTCCCAACCGATGTGGGATGTTACAAAGAACAAAAGTTGCAATCGCTTATCTGTATCAAGCGATGCTTGAAGAAATGATCCTTTAGGTATCAAACTTCACAACTACAAAGGAAGTTTGGGATGCTATGAAAAAAAATTAGTCTAGAAGAAAGTCAAGATTCAACAGGGATAAAAGAGGTGGAAAGTCTAATAGAAGAAGGGGTCGGTCAAGTAACAAAATCTAGATCTTCTGAATATGATCAAAACAAGAATCACTAGCAGAATGAAATAAAACCAAAAGATAACTAAAAAATCTAATGTTACAAAGCATGAAGAGTTTGCTCATTATGCATCTGAGTGTCCTCTTAAGAATAAGAAATCAGATGCAAATTTGACACAATTTTGTGAGGATGAGCATGCTCTATTGATGGCAGCAATTTATCAATCACCAAAGGAGGTGGTATCTCTAAATGAAGCCAAGTTACTTCCTTTAACTTATGCTAAAGAACCTTGTAGTAGTGATGTGTGGTATTTGGATAATGGGGCTTCCAATCATATGACATGAAATGAATTAGCATTTTCAATTCTTGATAAGAATGTAGGGGGAGGGCAAAATTTGGAGATAGGTGATTATACTCATAGATGGTAGAGGTTAAGTTATTTTAGATTGCAAGAATGGTGAACAAAGGGTGCTTAAAAGTAACATTCTAAGTCTTGGTCAGGCCAATGAGAATGGTTGTGAGATTAGAATGAAAGATGAGCATCTTTGGATTTATAAAAGAGGGGGCAAATTGTTAATGAAGGTACAAAGGTCTAGTAATAGATTGTACAAGATTACACTGATAATTAGGTCACATATGTGCTTTCACACAATGCTTGATGATGAAGCTTGAAAATGGCACGATAGATTGGGTCATGCGCATTTTAACTCAATAAAATATATGGTGACAAAGGATATGTTTAAAGGTGTGCCTATGGTTAGCAAACCAAAACAACTGTGTGAAGCCTAATTGGTAGGCAAGCATTCAAGAGGTGTTTTTCATGTCAAAAGTTTGTACAGATCTGAAAAACCTGTAGAATTAGTAAGTATGGATTTGTGTGGTCTAATTAGGGGTGTTCATTCGAATCGAATACGAATTTGGCGAATCGAATTGGTCGAATTGAGATTTTTAAAAACTGTATTCGTATTCGATCCACATTCGACTAAAAATCTGTGTATTCGATTCGATTAAGTTATTCGAAGATTCTAATGTATTCACTTAAAATAATATAAATAAATAAGTGCATCAAACAACATTACAGATCGATGTAGCACAAACATAACATAAGTTTAAAACATCACCCAATTAATGTGCAAAATATCACCCAAACAATATGCAAAATATTAGCACATCAATAAGTCTAAAATATATTAAAAAAAAGGTCTAAAACTGCATAATTAAACACAAAAAAAAGACTTTAAACAAGTTTAAAACATGTAACACATAACAATTAAGCAGTTGTCATAGCACCAAATCATGTCCATATACAGAAACAACAATTAAGATTGGATGCCATTGGGGGTGTTGGTCCAACGGTAAGACGCAAGTCTTCTATCCCTGGCCGGGGGGTTCCCATTTTATCCGGGTGGGTTTCCTCCTTTCAGGGGGTGCAACGGGAGCCTCTGTGGGGTAGCTCGTAATGGGTTGGTTGCCTTCAGGTGGTCTAACCAAGGGGTTTTTCCGGTGTTGCTGTTCAAAAGAAAAAAATAATAATAATATGATTGGATAATGGGTTGAGTTTGAGTATTTATAAATTACTTCAAGTCCATTAAGTCATATTCATATTATATAGATAATTAATTAGATATATTAAAACATATATTTCTTATTCGAATTTGGCGAATTGAATGCAAATACTGAAAATCATATTCGTATTCGATCCACATTCGCCAAAATTATTCGAATCGAATGCGAATCGAATTCGAATGAACGAAAGTCGAATTCGAATGGCCTTAATCGAATTCGATTCGAATCGAATTTCGATTAATTCGAATAGTATTCGAATAATGAACTCCCCTAGGTCTAATTTCACCTAAACCTCAGGCTGCTGATTGTTGACGATTGTACAAGATACATGTGGATTGATTTGTTGAGGAATAAAGATCAAGCACTTGCAGCATTCAAGGTGTTCAAAGCAAAGGTTGAGATTAAATTTACTAGAAGATTAAATGTATTAAAACAGATAGAGGGGGGGAGTTCACCTCATAAGATTTCACTCAATTTGCAATGAAATTGGTGTTAAGAGGCAACTAACATCTCCTTACACCCCTCAACATAATGGGATTGTGGAAAGGAGAAATAGAATTGTACTAAACATGACAGCAGGTATGCATAAAGCCATGAAAATACCACATGATTTTTTTTCAGAGGCAGTGAGACATGTTGTGTATATATTGAACATAGTTCCTACTAGAAGTTTGAAAACTAGAACATCTTTTGAACAAATGAAAGGTAGAAAACCAAATTATTAGCATCTTAGAGTACTTGGGTCAGGGGTGTTCATTATTTAAATACCATTTGAATTATTTAAAATTCGATTCGAATCGAATTCGATTAAGGCCATTCGAAATCGACTTTTGGTCATTTGAATTCGATTCGCATTTGATTCGAATAATTTTGTCGAATATGGATCGAATACGAATATGATTTTCTCTATTCGCATTCGATTCGCCTAATTCGAATAAGATATATATATATATTTAATATATCTAATTAATTATCTATATATATGAAGTAAAGTTAAGAAATACCCAAACCCAACCCATTACCCAATCTTAATTGTTGTTTCTGCATATGAACATGATTTGGTATTGTGGCAGCTGCTTAATTGTTGTTTTAACAGGTTTTAAACTTTTTTATAGTATTTTTTGTGTGTTTGATTATGTAGTTTTAGACCTTTTGTTAACATGTTTTAGACTTGTTGATGTGCTAGTATTTTGCATATTGTTTGGGTGATGTTTTGCACATTGTTTGAATCAGTGTAAAAGCTAGCACCAACAAACAAATCACCCTCATCATCAGTTTTAACAGCATCTTGAGCAAGTAAAGCATTCTCAACTGTATTAGAAGGATTCACCACAAACTTATACTGAGCATGAGAACCTGATCTGTCAGTGTTTCTTGAACTTTCATCAATTTCAACTTCTTCAATCTTTGCAATAAGAAGATCTAAGTCCATTGGAAACTTTTCTGTATGCTTCAGTAAAGTCACTGTTTGTTTCCATGAAGATGGAAGAGCACACAATAGTCTATCATTCAAGTCTTGAAGATCTGTCTTTGCACCAACATTTGTCATCTCAGTTGTTAGATGCACAAATCTGTTCATCATCTGGTGTACAGATTCTCCAGCGATATGCTCAAACAATTCTAATTGTCTCTTTAATTTCTGCTTCTTAAGACTTCTTAACTGTTCTCCTCCTTCAAAAATTGATTTTAATGCCTTGAATAATGTGTAGCCAGTTTGATAAGCATCCAGTCTCGACAACACTTGAAGTGGCAGCCCTTTACACATTAAGGAATAAGCCTTACTGTCATTCTTGACCTTTCGTAAGTCCACCTTGTAGATTATCTTCAGGATAAGGTTCAGCTGAGTCTTTTGTGTAAGTGCTTGCACTGTCAGGAGCAGTCTGAGTAGGAATATTAGGACCTTTATCAATAGACTTCCACAAATCATTATCAATAGAGCATAGATGGTGTTTCAATCTGATTGTCCAGTTCTTGAAATCTGCACGATTAACCAATCTTGGTACACGATTATCAGAATCATCAATAGGTGCCATTTTAAATTTTAAAGAAAATATTTTTGTGTTTTTGTTGATTTTTGTAAAGACTAAGTTAAAATTTTAAGAATAAAAGGCGACTAAACAGTAACAAAGTAAGATAACAAAGTTTGAACCAACTAAAATAAGTCACACGGTTGAACAGTGAATTTTGTTCTTCACCCGGGTGAACAGTGAATTTTGTTCTTCACCCGGCTGAACAGTAAATTTTATTCTTCACCCGACTGAACAGTGAATTTTCTTCTTCACCCGGCTGAAAACTTCTTCACCCGTCTGAACAGTCACACGGCTTGATCAGTTGCAAATCTTCAACACTGTATATATTCACCCGGCTAAAATGTATACCCGGCTGAATAGTCACACGTCTTGATGACAATCACACGGCTAAACAGATATAACTTGACACGGCAGAACTTGACACGGCTAAAAGAATCAATCACCCGGCTCAACAGTTATCAAAACTTTCACCGGGCTACACTTGACACGGCTAAAAGAGATAATGACTCGGCCGAACAGTAACAAGTTGATGCGGCTGTAGAGTTGATCACCCGGCTGAATAGTTGCTACTTCACCCGGCTCAATAGTACACAACTTTTACTTGCAAATTCTTCACCCCCTAGACAAATTTCTTTACACGGCTGCACAGGACCTAATTGTTCATCAAACTAAGTCCAAAATTTTTGTCTAAGTCAAATTTTATCACCCGTCTAGTTCATCTTCAACCTGATCATCATGTTCATCAACATCTTCATACAGATTTTTCTGAATTTTAACAAAACTTGTCCAATTTGTCCAAAAATCACACACATGCAGTTATTTATACCGATTATCAATCTCCTATATCAATCAATCCAAAACATGATTAATTTTCGATGAATTTGAGCAAAAAATTGATCGAACAGTAACTCTTAATTTCTTCTTAATTCCTCAGATCTGATGAAAATCTGATGGAATTTGCACAATTGTTGTGAATTAGAAATGATTCCGATGGTGAATCAGATCAAAAAACATCAACAGATCATTCAGATAATGATTTAAGCAATATTGATGTGTTTTTGCTTGATGAATAGCGAAGAACACATAGTACCAACAGCTCTGATACCAATTGATAGGTTCAATTGGATCGATACTGCTCCAAATCAGAATGATCAACGTACAAACACAACAATTCAATCAGCAACACAATTCATTACTTAATAATTCTCTTGTATTGATGATCAAAGCAATAGTTGCAGTACAATGGTGCAGGAGAATACAATCACACACACATTTTCTCTCTCTAACGTGTAATTTGTGATCTAGACTCTCTCTAACATTCACTAGCAACATGCTTTATGCATCACTACTTAGGGATAATACAAAATTAACCCTACACTATACAAACTTGTATAAACAAAGTACAAAGTAAATCTTCTAACAAGAACGAGCCATAACAGTACTCCCCTTAAGATTTAACTTTGGACTTTTAATCAAAAATCTTCAGCTTTAAGTCTTTTTCTCTTTAATCTTCAATCTCTCTTGAATCACATTTCTTCTTCTTTCACATTCAGATCTAAACCAACCTTAGGTGAAGACTCCTTTGGTTGTTCAGTATGTATAGTTGCAGGAGCAGATGATGTGATAATATCACAAGTATCATGAACAAACTTAACAGCTTCAGTTTCATCAACTGTCTGTGCCACAGTCTCTACCTCAGCAACAAGCTCTTGTGCAATCTGAACTACATCGATATGTTTAGGCACACTCACTTCTTCAATCATAGGTTCAGTCACAGTCTCAGATCGTCGTGATCTAGTATAACAGACTGTGATGTCTTTAGGAGTTTCAAGAATAACTGATTCTGCTTCCTTTTCTGCTTCATCAGATTCTGATTCAACATCAATCTCCTTATCACTAACAACAACATTCTCATCTTCATTGTTATCATCATCCTCATTACCATTATCATCAGAAACACCTTCATCTTCAGTTTCAGAGCTACTAGATTCTTCATTTTCAGATCCATTCTTATCACTTTCACTCGAGTCAGTCTTGAGGGCATCAGGAATATCATCTACAAGATCTAATGGATCAATTACTTCACCTTGGGTAATATGATGATATATTCCTCCAATATCTTCCTCATTGTTTGCTATATCTCGCATATAGTCAAACATTTTCACTTCGGCAACGTTTCCAATGCTCATCTTTCGATAAGATAACGCATTCATATCTTCAGTCATGAGCAAGTCACCATTCACACCTTCTTCACGAATCACAGGATGTGCAATGTTAATCAACAACTGCAAGAATCTCGGATACATCAAGAATTTGATTCTCTTCCCCTTTACCAAGTTAAAAATAAACCCCTTCATTATCCATCTTGACATATTGAAAGGTCTATTTGTGGCAATTGCAACTATTGGGGATGCAATGTCTGATGGAAAGTTATCGAATCTAGCACTTCTTCTTGATAAACATTGCTGGATCACATAACACAATAACTTCCATTGCCTGCTCAATCTTGCTCTAACAAGCTGCTGTTTAGGAAATACAGGAGGATGTACCATATTTATAAAAACATGCTTGACATTCAGCAGTTGTGTATTCATCAGGAGCACCAACTTCTTCTACATCCAATCTTAGAGCAGTCCTGATAGACTCTTCAGACACAGTTATCTGCAATTGTCTGGTAATATTCCCTCTTACAACAGATACACCTTCCTCATCTGTAATAACCTCTACTGTTCTCCAAAAACTTTTGATCAATCTTGCATATACAATGGGTTTTGCACACATTGCATATATATATTTGGTTCTTCTCAGAAATCAAATCATATCTCTATAGCCATCAGCTTCTGGTATAGATTCATCCAATACAGCCACAAGATTGTGCTTTGGTTCAAACTTTAGATCATTCATCTGACAATCAAACAAAGACACATGTGTTAGATGTCAACATTTGATAAACAAACAACATTTGTACAAGAGACAAGCATAAAGACATAATATAACAAATCACATTAACATTTATCACCTAAGTTGATCAACAGTTTGATAATATCATCTTGTTTAAAAAACTTTGTGTATCAATGATTATGTAACTATTAGCTGACTTAACTGCTTAAACACTTAAGTACAAATTTGTCATTTGCTAAATGAAATTGTAACACATGATCCAGTTCATTTTTAGCATCAATTAGTCAATTATATGCAGATTATGTATCATTTGTGATCAAAATCCTGAACAGTTCAAAGTTCATCAATGGCGGTTTCGACAGGATTTTGAAATTTTCTTTTGATTCAGTCGGTAACAGATGATTTGATGTTTATTAATGGATGAAAATTGGTGATTAACAGTTATTACACCTATTACAACACTTGATTTCAGTTTTAACACACACAATCAAAGTGTCGATTCAAGTCCATTTACTGTTCATCATCAACATTTCGATTTTATGAGCAATAGTGAGTTTGATGAAATTTGATCATGATGATCATACCTTATTCAATCTCTAAAACTTGTTACAGAATCGGTGATTGAATATGATATAACGCGATTTGATACAGGGTACTTGCTTGAGTGATTGTGGAAAAATGATAAGTGTTGAGAAGAGACGGGTATTTATATATGAATGAGCCGGCTCAAAATTAGGTCAACTAATTTGGGACGGGTCAACATTTTAGACGGGTAAGCAATTAGGCCCAAAAAGCCTTGGACGGGTCATGTTACTGTTGGGACGGGTCAAACCTTTGGGACAGGTCAACATATGAATAGAATTTAACATGAAAAACACTTAGAAGGGTCAAACACTATTGAGACGGGTCAAGCACTGTTGAGCCGTGTCAACACTGTTGGATCGGGTCAACATTTGTTTAACATATGTTTCACCATGTAGACATGAGTCGGGTCATGATATAGCCGTGTCACAAGATTTGGAACGACTACACCTTTGTTTTGTGTTACCCATCACCCGGCTAAACAGTAGCATTTTCTTTCATCACCCGGCTGAATAGTGACAATAGCTTCATTACCCGGCTGCATAGTAACAACACTTCATTACCCGGCTGCATAGTAACAATAGCTTCATTACCCGGCTGCATAGTAACAAATATGTCATCACCCGGCTTCAACACTTAGACGATTTTTCTTCATTTTCTTTGTCTGTTGACTTTTCAACTGCATTTATTGCACCTGCAATCATTCTCGACACATTAATTAGACACGACATCCTTATTAGGGTTTGTGTTAAATAATTTATTAATCATGATCTAGGGCAAACAATTTAACACATAAAAAACTTCTAAAAATTTCCTTTTTCAATTTTCTTTGATTTTCCTCAAAAGGCATTGTGCAAACATTTTTGCATTACCAATATTTCTATATCCCGAAGCATTTTCTTTAATCAAAAACAAATCACAAGACTTCAGGTTTGTTTTTTTTTTTATCATATCTAATACATTTGCTTTCATTAACCACTTGATCCTCAAATTCAAAACACTTATTTCAAATATTTTTGTACTTTTTCTTCAATTATTTCTCCCCCTAAACTTGAAATTTCCAATAAATATTTAAGTTTAAAAAGAGTGTCAAAATGTCAGCAAAGACTCCATATGCCTGCACACACAAAGCACACACATTAAAGTAAATACATATGCAATGCAATGAATCAAACATTTGCAGTGAGATCATACCATACATCATCTGAACATGTTTTGTAAGTTTTGAATAGACATTTGAGTTATGTTTGATTGAGTGATGATATGAAAACATACCAATTAGCTCGAATTGAAACAATTACTTTTTCAGTATCATGATGAGATTAAGGTTCGATTAAAATGACTTATGTGACTCACATGTATACATATGTCAATATATTTCCTTATCAACAACAACTCGAATGCATGTTGCACAAAAAACTGGTTACTTATAAACATAAACAGTATGGAATTTGGGTTCTATTTGGATTTGGTCCACTTTGGGACTTCTTTTGAATTCCATCTTGGAATTTTCATTTCCTATTGTTCCCCTTGTGAATCTTCTGAATTCCTTTTTGGAATTTTGATTTGGTGACGGTCCACATTTGGGACTCTGTTTGTTACAACTTTAGGAATCTTTTGCTGCACCTTGAAGCTCAAAAGAGACTTCGTGTGAGACTTCAGGTCTGTGGATACCACAACAAAGAAGCTCACGATGCAGTTCATCACACCGAATAAGTTGCATCGTTACCCGATTGTTCAAATAACATCACAAGAAGTTCATCAAAAGAGATATATTTAGACATGTATAACAAAGGAACTTAACACAAAGATCATTAAGTTTAGATTTTTCAACAATGAACTTACTTTTTCAGTCTAATTGCCTGAGCTGTCTTGCACATCAATTAACACTTATCAGTCTTTATTAAAAATGATGAAACCGATAATGTCTGTGTAACTATCATTTCTCACTTTTTGCAATGTAGATTCTTATGACATGATTTTTCTTCTTTTTCTTTTTGCATTTTCTTTCTTTTTGTTTTCTTTTTCTTTTTCATACACACTCACAATGCAAGAATAAAAAGACATAGGAATCAATACTTGACATTGACTTATTATATTTTTGGATTTTATATTTTCTGATTTTGTATTTTGATTTTCGTAAAATAGAATTAATCATGGTTAATTAACCCTATGGATTGAATTAAGAATTCAAACCGTCCTAACAAGAATGGTTTTGTGAAAAGATCTGCCAGTTGTTTGTCGGTATGAACTTTAATCAAAATTATTAATCCTTTTTCAGAGTTGTCTCTGAGAAAATGATATCGAATTTCGATATGTTTTGTTTTTGAGTGTTGAATAGGATTAGCAGTAATGAACATAGCAGCAATATTATCTATGTAAATAGGAGTTTTAA
The DNA here is from genome assembly GCA_030867185.1 of Tagetes erecta. Classification (NCBI taxonomy): domain Eukaryota; kingdom Viridiplantae; phylum Streptophyta; class Magnoliopsida; order Asterales; family Asteraceae; genus Tagetes; species Tagetes erecta. Next base: position 21,744,102 of record CM061496.1, read on the forward strand.
GAAAGTTAAACCCGTAGTCAAGTAACTGGTTTTGTAACCACAAAACTTGAGAACATCCTGCGGATGCAGCAATATACTCTGCTTCAGTTGTGGATACGGAAACATTGGTCTGCTTTTTGCATTTCCATGAGACAAGTCGAGGACCCAGAAACAGACATCCACCTGTGGTCGATTTCCTGTCAAGAGCACACCCACCAAAGTCACTATCAGAATAACTATATAATTCAAAATTTCCTTCATAAGGATACCATAACCCGAGATTCGGTTTCCCTTTAAGGTATCTGAAAATACGTTTGACAGCAATCAGGTGCGACTCTTTAGGATCGGACTGATATCTGGCACATACACATACAGAATACATAATGTCTGGTCTTGATGCAGTAAGATACATCAATGAACCGATCATTGATCTGTAAAGTGTTTGATCAATAGATTTGCCTTTTGGATCAGGCTGAATCTTGCAGTTGACATCAGATGGAGTTCTTATAGTCTGACAATCTTGCATCTTGAACTTTTTCAGCAACTTTTCAACAAACTTTGATTGGTTGATAAAAATTTCGTCTGCTGACTGTTTTACTTGCAATCCGAGAAAGAAATTAATCTCCCCCATAGAACTCATCTGAAATCTGGATTTCATAATCTCCTCAAACTCTTTGCACATGGATGGACTTGTTGATCCAAAGATGATATCATCAACGTACACTTGAACACATAAAAGATCTTCATTTTCCCGCTTCATGAATAAAGTAGGATCAATCTGACCTCTTGAAAAACCATGTTCCAGTAAATGTTTAGATAACGTCTCGTACCAAATTCTTAGGGCTTGATGTAGACCATATAAAGCTTTGCTTAATTTGTATACACGATGTGGATACTCAGGATCCTCGAAACCTGGAGGTTGTCTGACGTACACATCATTGGTAATTGGTCCATACAAAAATGCGCCTTTAACATCCATTTGAAACACTTTGAACTTCATGAAAGAGGCATATGCTAGGAAAACACGAATAGCTTCAAGTCGAGTGACCGGAGCAAACACTTCTTCATAGTCGATACCTTCTTCTTGAGTGTAACCTTGTGCAATAAGTCTGGCTTTATTTCTGACCACAATGCCAGGTTCATCTGGCTTGTTCTTGTACAACCATCTTGTACCAATAGCATTTTCTCCTTCAGGTAAGCCCACTAATCTCCAAACTTCTTGTTTTCTGAACTGAGGTAACTCCTCTTGCATGGCTTCAATCCAACCGTTGTCTTGCAATGCTTCTGAAATGTTCTTCGTTACCACTTGAGAAAGGAAACACGAATAAAGACAAACGTTTGCATGCTCAGTCTGACTTCTCATGGTTCTCTGATTCAATGGACCAATAATCTGAGAGATAGGATGATTCCTATGAACTCGGTGAGTTGGGATTTCTTCACCTTGTACTTGAGTCTCCAGATTAGACTGATTCAGATTCGGTAGATCTTGTAAAATTGTAGAAGTATGCGGAGTAAAATTAGGAACTTGTTCTGGTGAATTGTTGGTCCATTATGATCGTGATTTCAGTGCTATATTGACTTGTTTAACAGCAAAATACCAAATACTTGAACAATAAGTTGTATAATAACCAAACAAACCCAATAACAAGATTACAACATACAATCGAGGTATATAAGCTACAAAGATAAGTAGAATATGCTCCTAGCACCTCAAACGAACGATTACACAACACGAACAGTAGATCAGAGTTTAGGTAAAAGATGTGCAAAAGTTGTATTGAAATGAAGATAAGGTTACAATATATAGCAGTGTTAGGTTCGCTGATAGATTCGCTGTAGCGAATCTATCTAGCGAACCAACACAGGTTCGCTGGGCACATAGGTTCGCCCAGTCGACACCTAATACAAAAGATAACATGAACTGCGAGCGAATCTATAGATTCGCCCGTAGGTTCGCTAGAACATCTACAAATACAAGTCATACTAATACATACAAAAGTAACACCGACAAGCCGGTGAGTCCAACCTATACATAGTGACTATCAATACTCCTCCTAGGTTGGACCTCACCTGGGGAAGTCTTCTTAATTTAGCTCCGTCTTGATCTTGGCTTCAAAGATGTTCAACGTACGCTCCTGCCCTGTCTTCAATTCCGGCCAAAGGATTTGTAACGTCTTCTGATCCGGCCTCATCTTCACTCAAATTTAACATCGATTCTACAAACTCTGTATCTGCGACCTCAGTATCAGGCATATGTTGAACTGTCGTCTCCGCCTGAGTTTCTACTATATGCTCCTCGCCCGTAACATCCAAATCAATAACTTCCACCGGTTTCTCGAACCTTCTTTCAATCGATTGATCCAGCTGTCTAGTTAGATCATCCATATCCATACGCTGATCATCAGTTCTTCTTAGCCTTTCATTCACATTTCTGAGTTCAGCACGAATCCCCCGGGCTTTGTTTGCGACCTTCACAAACAGGTTCGCTTCAGTAGCAGTATCATCTCCAGCCCCGTGCTTTATCCTGTTCTCGCACAACACTCTCAAATCTTCATCACAAAAGGAGAAAACCTCCATTGGATCAAATAAGCGGATTTCTGGACGGTCATCTCCCTTCAGTCTGATAACAGCTTCACCCGTACTATTATCGTAAAACCATTTAAGAAAATCCTGCAGTCTGGGTGGCTGAGTTTCCGGAACCCTAACCCTGGTCATCACTTTTGGTGCATCGATCTTCAGAACAATCTTACCCTTCCACGATACCCAATGTCTATCCCGTTTCTGTCTCATCCTCCTCGGTTTTTGGTATCCAAAATCAACAAAGTTTGTCTTTGCAGCTTCTCGGATGGTGACCTCAAACGCACACGCCCTACCACTGTCCTCTTTTCCTAACAACGGAAGTTCGGCCAACCTGCGCAAATCCCACCTTGGCAGAGTGGCGAAATGCTTCCTATTCTTTATATAACAGATGTCACCGCCCCTTCGTTTGACCATATAAGCATCCACCAGACTGTTATACTTCCATGCTATCACCTGCCTATCCAGTTGGGAGGTGTTCGGTTCATCAATATTCTGAAAAAGTGGCACTTCACGAACAACCTCTTCATCCTTCCTGAACCATTCTGATTTGTCTAGTTCTACGTGCTCGAACTGGTAACTTACTCCCTTTTCTTCCACTTTGTATGTTTCGGGCTCGTCATCCAGATCTTCCTCACTATCTGCATCTACGTCCAACTCTGGTTCATCTATCAAAGTGTAATCCTTACCAGATCCTCCGACCACTTCTTCCCCCTCAAACACATCTAAATCAATGCCCATCTCTTCATCGAATGCCTCCTCGGCAGCTTTCCCTTTACCTCTGTCTCCAAAATCAACATCCATTAACGGATACTTTGCAGCATCCGTTAAGGAGTTCAGTTCAGCTTCAGTCATTGCTGGCTCAGTCCCTACCTTTTCCTTCAAACTGTTTAACTCCTTGAAAATCCTCACCATTAAACATTGCTGATCCTTCATCATTCTGCCCATCTCGTATATAACTGTTGATTTTTCAGCATCCTGTTTTTCCAACTCTTCATGTTTTCCTTTCAGTTCCACCAGTTCTGCCTTCAATCTTTCAATCTCACCCTTCAATTCGTTACCAGACCCAGCAGATGTACCCCCGGTATCGTGGTTCGCCTTCTTTGATGTTTCAGTTTGAGCATCAGACTTTCTCTTCGTTCTCTGTTCCCTACCAGCATCTATCTCTGCCTGGATTTCATCCACCTCTCGCTCGAACGAATAATCTTTCTCCTTTGCGTACGCTTTCCTCTTCTTTATTCTCTTCTCAACCTCCTCAATATTCTCTCCACCCCTTTTCCTTTCAGACTCAATCAATCTCTGTATCTGTACCCATCTGTCTGCCGGGTACATATTCTCCCATAAGAATGAAGGCCTTCCGACACAATCCGACCTCACTGACTTACAATCTTTGAAGATCCTTGAATGCATCTCCCAGATCTTCAGTTCTGCACCCTCCACCGGCAGATTTGGCAGCTTATCATTCAGAATCATCTGAATGAATCTGGGGTACATCAACCACTTAGCCCCTTTGGTGGCATGGATGTTCTCCAGTAGATAGTTGAAGATCAGCTTCGCAAGATTGGCTTTTTGCCCTCGGCAAAACAGCATCATAGCGCGTGCCCAGTCTAAGTTCAGCCCGTCCGTACCCCCTTTCCTATGATCCAGGCACATAATAAACACGTGAGCGATGTACCTCCACTCCTGGATCAGATAGGACTTTACGAACTCCATTTTCTTCTCACCGGGCATCGGACCCTCATACCCCGCTGTCCGAAAAGCCCCATATACTTCTTCAGCTGTCATACTAACCTCTTCCCCGATATCCTCCTCTAGCCTTAAAATCCTAGCTAGATCAGCTTCAGTGAACTCTAAGTCATAGCCACCGACTTTGGCACAGATACGTGATGGCTGTACCGACACGTTCATTACCGCAGTTCGCCAGAAATCCCGAACGTGCAGCTCATATATAGTAGGCGAATGAGAAATGGCATGATGTATATAAGACGACTTCAGCCATTTGATTGAATCTCTATAGCTGCCGGCCTTTTCATGATTCTCATCAAGCAAAGCACACATGTTGTGCTTTCTTTCAAAGAATAATGTCGACATTTTGCTTGAAAAACAAACGAAGATTGATCAGAAATGAAGATTTGAAAAACAGTTAATAGTTTCGCTGGAAATTAGATTCGCTGGTATAGCGAACCTGAGATTTTGACACAAGAACCTATAGATTCGCTGACATGAAAAATCAGTCATTTAGGTCGAGCGAATGTATAGGTTCGCTAGAAACAGTCGGGCGAATCTATGTTGTTGCGCGGGCAGCATAACGACATAGGTTCGCTCGAGGTTATGAACTTTCGTTCAGATTCGCCAGACGAACACATAGGTTCGCTGGAAACCCTAGCTTTTGAAAAACGGCCAAAATCATAGACGATGCACCATAAACAAGCATACAAAGCAACAGACAAGTAATATATACATAAAACGAGGCTATTATGAACTGAAAGTCTAACTAAAACCTACCAAAACAGTCGTTGATTTACAGAAAATCACAGGTCGACAGATTAATCATGTTTATAGTGCAATTAAGAGTTTAAAACAGAGATTAGGATGTAGGCGACGACATACCAGACCAAAAAGAAGTGTTAATAGTGTGAAAAACCGGTGAAATAGTGAGAATCGAACGTGCGGCGGTTTGATTTTTGAAAAACGTGCTACAGTACAGATGACAGCGAATATGTGAGATATTTCGCTGTCACTGTATATATATACATACACAGGTTCGCTGGCAGACAGACCAGCGAACTTTAGATTCGCCAGAAGACCAAGAGTCAAAGCGGCCTTCGGCGCGGTGCAAAAAGGTTGCGGGCGAACCTGAGATTTGGGCGAACCTATAGATTCGCTAGCAGGTTCGCTCGCACACAAATTAAAATACTTTTGGTTTTTTCTCAAATTTTAAATTCTTCGTAAATCCGTGAAAACGTCCCACGATTTCAACGCCCCCAAAAATAAACATAAACATATACACATATAATCCTAAAAATACTAAACAAAACAAGATAGAAGTTAGAAAAATAAAAATATAAATATAAAATACAAAAAAAAATAACAAAAAGGAATTTTAAATGCAAATAAGGATATATTTCTCATGATGTTTTGAGCAGGATCCGGAGAATCATCGATTGGCGGGATTGCAGATATGTTTGTCCATTTAAACCCATGCCTTAGTCCTTTCAACAAGAGATCAGCAGCTTCTTTTATCATGTTTTTGGTTTGATTGAAGAAGCTCAGACAACTCGGTCCCCACAGACATCTAGGTAAAAAGAACAAGTTCTGTCATCAGGGTATATCTGAGCAATACGATTGACTTTGCTTGTTAATCAATGCATTTGCTTCTTTTGACACTTGTGCAATTTTTGCATCTTTTCTTTGTGAGAGGAGCTTGTCAGCAATTGATTCTTTTGAACACAATGCGACTTATTATTTGGGTAACTCAAATAGTCTAGAGCTCCAGGTCTATACCGACGTATAACAGAGGAGATAAAAATTTGAGCATGCTCGGTGAATCTTCAGGTCAATACTTCCGTATAGCAGAGAAGATCCACCAACTCCAGGTCAATACTTCCGTATAGCAGAGGAGTTAAGCACTTGACTCAAAACGTTCTGAGGAGTTAACGAGTAACTCACTCAGAGGCTTTTCCGAAGAGCATCACTAGCAGCTTTTTATTTTATTTGTTTTGCATACTAGAAACTCGATTCGGGGATAGGGCGAGGGTGATTTGGGATGTTTAGGGAAATCAAGACAAAGATTTGACGCTCTCAACCCATTTTTGACAGAACCCTTATCTTTGTGCAATCCAATCATGTCAAGGGGATAATCCTTGTTGTCGAGATCTTGAACGTTATGTTTGGCTGCACAATCACTGTTTACTTTGTTTTCGGGCTGAGCCTATCTGACATATCCCAAACGCAATGCTTCTGACCTCCTTCAACGTCCCTTCAACATCAATCAAAATGGAGATCCTGAAATAGCAAAATTTGAAAAACTATAAATAGTTAATCTTTTAAATCTCCCCCAAAATTTCTATATTGTAACTACCAAATAAGAAAATTTTGTTTTTCAGATTTTCTTAATATATATATATATATATATATATATATATATATATATATATATATATATATATATATATATATATATATATATATATATATATATATATATATATATACGGAATAAAAGAAAGATAGAAAGAAATAAAAGAAAATAAAGATAAAATAAAGTAACGGAGCGATGAAGCGAGTGACCCACGGATTTTTCAAAGAAGAAGAAGAAAAGATAATTTACATATTTACAAATGGATTCTCACAGAAAAAGGTTTTCAAAAAGATATAAGTCCTAGCATGGAGATCAGTTCATAAAAACGTGGTTTGTCAAAAGTTTTTGTGAAAAGATCAGCTTTTTGCTTTCGAGTTTCAATAGGAATAATATCAATAAACCCCTTTTCCTGTGCATCCCGGATTGCATGAATTCTTGTTTCAATGTGCTTGGTTCGAGTGTGATGAATAGGATTCTTGGCAATTCCAACAGCAGCTTCATTATCACAGAATAGTGGCGTATGAAGAAAGTTGATGCCATAATCCATCATCTGATGCTGAATCCACAGCACTTGGCAACAGCAACTTGACGCAGCTATGTATTCTGCTTCTCCTGTGGACAGAGAGACGGTTGTTTGCTTCTTGCTTTGCCATGAAACAAGACATTCTCCAAGATATTGACATCCGCCAGTGACTGATTTTCTGTTAATCTTGCAACCAGCATGATCACTATCAGAAAAGGCATGTAAATCAAAGTTCCCACCTTTTGGGTACCAAAGTCCCAAACGAGAGGAACCCTTAAGGTAACGGAAAATTCGTTTAACAGCTTTTTCATGTGATTCTTTTGGATTGGCTTGGAAACGAGCACAGTAACACACGGCAAATGTGATGTCTGGTCGACTTGCAGTCAGATACATGAGAGATCCGATCATCGAGCGGTACCGATGAGCATCCATAGGATTCCCATTATCATCGGAAGTGAGGCATGTTTGAGCTGTAAAAGGAATCAATTCAGGAGAAGAATCATCCATGCCAAACTTCGTGAGGATTTCTTTGATATATTTCTCTTGGTGGATCAGAATTCCATCAGGCTTTTGTTCCACTTGCAGCCCCAAGAAGAAACACATCTCCCCCATTATGGTCATCTCAAAACGATCCATCATCACCTTCTCAAATTCTCTACACAACCCTTCATTAGTCGAACCAAAAATGATATCATCAACATACACTTGAACGATCAGCAGCTCGCCATTCACCTCCTTCTTGAACAGTGTCATATCTATAGTCCCACGAGAGAAACCTTTGCTGAGAAGATACTGTGTCAGAGTTTCATACCAGATCCGTGGAGCTTGATGCAACCCATACAAGGATTTATCAAGCTTGTAAACCTTTGACGGGAAATCGGGATCCTCGAAACCTGGTGGTTGACAGACATAGATCTCCTCATCGATATCTCCATATAGAAATGCACATTTCACATCCATCTGATAAACTTTAAAGTTTTTGTTCACGGCATGAGCAAGAAAGATTCTGATGGCTTCTAGGCGAGCGACTGGAGCAAAAACTTCGGTGTAGTCAATCCCCTCCTCTTGTGCGAATCCCTGAACAACCAATCTCGCCTTGTTCCTGATAACAACACCGCGATCATCAGGCTTGTTTCGGAAAACCCACTTGGTGCCGATAGGACACTTATTAGGAGGAAGATCAACCAGTTCCCAAACTTTAAGCTTCCTGAATTGCTGCAGTTCCATTTGCATGGCGTCCACCCAACTAGGATCTTCAAGTGCCTGCTTATAATTTTTTGGAACAACTTGAGACAGAAAGGCAGCATACAGACATTCATTAATCAAACCACTCTGACTCCGAGTCCGCACACCATCAGTAATAGATCCAATGATATAATCGTGAGGATGGTTTTTCAAGGTTTTGAAGTCAGTGTTGAGGAGTAAAGGATTTGGTTCGGTTGATGGTGTTTGATTAGATGGTTGTGAAGGTGTAGTATGTGAAGTTGAAGGAATTGTATTAGTGGTAGATGATTGAATGGTAGTGGATGAGGATGGGATATCTGATGGAGAAGTTGGAGCAGTTTGAGGTGGTGGAGGTGGTGGAATATTAAATGAAGTGGGAGGTAGTTGTGTAGCTGAAGGTTGTGGTTGTGGTTGTGGTTGAGGTGGATGGTTAAAGATAGAAACTGATGTGTGTGGAATGATGTCATCATCGTCAGAGTCAGGAAGATTAAATGATTTGAAAATAGTGGTGGCATCATAAAACCAGGTCGGTTCACTACCAATACTGGTAGTGTTTGACTCTTGCCAGTCAACATAGTAGGACTCTTGCACAATCCGCGTTCGCTTGTTGTAAACACGATACGCCTTTTGTGTGTTCGAGTATCCCACAAAGAAGCATTCATCAGAGACAGCCCCAAACTTCGTCTTCTGATCTTGAGTATTCAAAAGAGTGCAAGAACATCCAAAGGGGCGTAGAAAATCAATCAGCGGCTTAATCCCTCGAAACAGTTGGTATGAAGTCTTCATCTTTTCCTTGACAATCAGTACCCTGTTAAGAACATAAGCTGCACAATTAACTGCCTCAGCCCAGAAAATAATTGGAAGCTTTGACTCAATCAGCATAGTTCTAGCGGCCTCCACAAGGGTTCGATTCTTCCTTTCAGCAACACCATTTTGTTGTGGTGTTCGGGCGGCGCTAAACTGTCTGAGAATACCCCGTTGTTCACAGAAGGAGTTGAAGATGTGGTTTCTGAATTCAGTTCCGTTATCGCTTCTGATGGCTTGAACCTTCTTCTTTCCAAGAACCTCGATTAGAGGTATCAGCTTCATCAAAACTTCGGCAGTCTCACTCTTGTTTGCCATGAATCTCACCCAGGTGTACCTAGAGTAATCATCTGTGACAACCAAGCAATAAGACTTTTTAGCAATAGATTTGACACTTATTGGACCAAATAAATCAGTATGTAACAATTCGAGGGGTTCTGAGATGGAATTTGTAATTTTAAGTTTATGTGGCTTTTTGTGCTGTTTTCCTTTAGCACAAGCCATACATTTCTCAACCACTGAAAAGTCCTTGAGTGGTAAACCCCTAACCAAATTGTTCTTAACCAATTTATTCAGAATTTTAAAATTAATGTGCCCTAGACGTTTATGCCACAGAAACGATTCAAAGGATGAAGCTTTAGACAGGAGACAGGTCACGGTGGAATTTGATTCCTGTGATCCCATATTCAGCATATAGGTATCATTCCGTCTCGGAGCTCGCATGATCACCATATCTTCAGGAATAGTAAACTCTGGCTTCAAGAATAAGCATTCATTTGGAAGAAACATCACTGGAATATTCTTATCACAGATTTGCGATACGCTGAGAAGATTGAATGCCAATTCAGGAACATAGTTGACGTCTTCCAAAGTAAGTGAGCCATTTGAGACTTCTCCTTGACCAATCATCTTGCCACCTTTCTTGTCTCCCGCAAAAGCAACATAACCGCCATTTATGATCCTATAGTTAGTCAGGAGGTCCTTCAACCCTGTCATATGTCTGGAACATCCGCTGTCAATATGCCAATGACTATTTACAACGGCATTTGAATGTCCCTAACATTTATTAAAACAAACGAAAAGTTAGACCTTTGAAATTGGCACCCAAGCCTTTGTGTACTTGGGTGGAGGAGCAGATGAAGAATTACAAAAGAAATTATTTACAAATGTGTTTAATCTTTTTCCGAAAGATTTTTGCTTTGAGCTATTTTGGATTAACTTAGGGCATTGCTTGACAGTATGACCAGTAATTCCACATTTAAAACAATGAGACTTCAAACCAGTTTTGGAAACTCTGTTAACAGGAATTTTATCCATTTCAATTTCCTCATCACATTCAGACAGTTGAGAGTTGTAGTCACTGTAAGTGTCATAGAGTTCTTTTAACTTAATTGTTGTGACTTTAACTTTATCAGATTCAGGTTTTGGTTTAAGAATGTATGAAAAAGATGATTCCTTGTCTTTTGGTTTAGAAATTCTCACTGGTGTGAAAGATGGAATTTGATGAGTGAAGAACTTTTGAAAACAGTTTGTTTTGGTTTGACTTTCAGAGACATGACCTGAAAGTTTGTCTTTGTCATTCACACACGCATTTTCAATCAAATCATCATTCAACACATTAGGGTTTGAAGTAGAGCACCCTAAATTACTATTAAACATGGAATTGTCTGAAAATGACACATTACTACAAACAGAATTGATTAAACTAATGTCTTCAAAAGTCTTCTTGGAATCAGAACTACTGCAATCACTACTGCCAGAACAACCGAGCCCAACACTCCCACCATATGCGTAATCCTCTCTAACTTCCTTAAGATTTACTTCACTTAAACCTGCAATGGAACTGTCAGTATCATTCTGTATAATCTCTTGAATTAACTCATTTGAGGGATGAGGAATAGGTGTAGGAGAGTAACAGAAAGTACTCGGTGGAGGATATGCATATGTTTCATTGTTACTAAGACCCAAACCCGTCTTAACTCTGGCCCCCCTTTGTTTCTTGCAGAGTTCCTCCCTTTTCATACCAGATATAGTCCACTGCTGCAATTTGTTTTTAAGTTTTCTTGCTTCAAACTCAGCAAGTGTAACTTGCTCAGTCAAGTAGTTAATTTCACAGTTCTTTTCCAAAAGAGTTCTTTTTAAGTGTTCATTTTCTTTTAAAGCTTCTCTTAATTTGACAAAATATTTTGATTCACTTAATTTAAGCTCTTTGATAGTCCTTTTTAATTCGTTTTCGTTTGACATTAACAATTTGTTAGCTTTGTATATGCCAATTAAACGAATTTTGCAAGCAGATGAACACATATCTTCAATAACATCGTAAGGGAGACCAATTACCAGTTTTTCGGCAGCCAGAGCACGATCACACTGGCAGTAGGGAGTGCTTCTTTTGAATTCATCAACTGCATCTAGCCTTGCCTTCTCAATCATTTCTTCCAAGCTAAGCTTTGACTCCTCCTCATGCTTCACTTCATTAACAGCAGCTTCACAAACCAACCCTGAATGATTCAGATGTCCTTGAACAATAACATCTGATTGATCTTTATCAGCATTCTCCACTTTCTCTTCCTCATTATTTCCATAAAATTCTTTGAATGGATCAAAGCAATTTATATCGTTGTCATCAATCTTAGCAATCTCAGCAACAAGAGCATGATTAATCTCCTCCTTGGTTTCTTCAATTTCTGCACTCCAATCAAAGTTGGTGAGCAGTGCAGTTTCATTCTTTGACTTTGCTTCCTCAACCCTTTCTTGATTTGGAGCAGATCTTGGATTTGCAGAGTTAACTGGCTCAGTAACAACTGGTAAAGGGCATTCCCTTTTGAAGTGTCCCAATTGTTTGCAATTGTAACATCTTAACTTTCCCTTGTCATACCCCAGCTTACTATTCTGTCCCTGATTTCCAAAGTTTCTTCTACCGGTTCTTTCCATTAATCGTCTGGCACGAAGAGTGAGCATAGCCATCTGCCATTGGATGTCTGTTTCCTCCAGATCATCAGGATCCACCTGATACATATCTTCTACAGTCATACCCTTCCCTTTTAACTCACCTGCAACAAGAGCTTCATAACTGTGCACAAACATTCCAAATAAGGCCATGGTGTCAGATGGAATCTGAGTGGTGACAGATGCATTTGAGCTTGAACCAACATTTGAGGGTGCACCAGCAGATTTAGTAGACACATGACTTGATGATCCTCTAGATGCAGCACTGTATATATATGAGTTTGCAGCGGATGAAATAAGTGCAGCATTTTGAGAAGGAATGTTTGGAACCATCATTGACTGATTATATTCCCTTCTCTTCACATCATGGTCGAAAGACTTCAGCTTGTTGATAACGTCCATCAGTTTGTAGTCAGGAAAGTTTCTTTCTTGTTTCAACAGCTTGATTTGAAGACTCCATTGAGGAGGAAGAGAATCTAACAGTTTTGCGACTTGTTCATGATTGCCCAGCTTATCATCATACTTCTTCAGATTACTTGACACAGATAAGAATCGATTTGTAATATCAGTCAAGTTCTCTTGTGAATATCCCACGAAAGAGTTGAATTCCTTTTCAGCTTGAGCTTTTCTATCAAGTTTCAGATCCTCATTGCCATCATAAAATTCACACAATGCATCATATAGGCTTTTTGTTGTTGTGTGTTCAGCAAACCTGTTGAAGATATCCTGATGCAAGCAAAGTATTAATGCCCCGAGTGCCTTCTTGTCTCGATCTAGTAACTTGATATCTGTTTCAGTAAAAGTGCTTGGATTTGTGTTTGTTGAAGTGACAGTTCCTTCAACTGTTGTTGGCACGTGCGGACCATTTACGATAGATTCCCATTGATTGTAGTCTGTATAATAGAAAAAGGCTTTCAAACATCTTTTCCAGTCTTCAAAGTTTTCACCACTAACAAGCCTCGGTGGCCTGTTAGGTTGAACGCTATCCAGATCATTCATATTCAGTGTTGATGAAGTCATAATTTTGAACAGATAATAGATTCGCTGAAGATAAATAGGTTCGCTGACTAGATTCGCTAAAAGAACACAGCAGATTCGCTGGAAGATTCGCTGATCACAGATTCGCTAGACAACTAAAAACAGGTTCGCTGACAAAACAAGCACAGATTCGCTTGCCTGATTTTGGCAGCAGTTTCGCTTGCACAATGAGCAAAAACAGTGAACTTTCGTTCGATGAAATGACAGATTCGCTGGCCACAACACAAACCAACAGTACAAAGATTTGAAATAGATTCGCTGGAAGAACAGCTAGATTCGCTGGAAGAACAGATAGATTCGCTGGGTCACGAACCAACCTGTAACAGTACAAAAGCAACCCGAACACCTTCAAAACTTGACCATTTGCAGATACGTTTGTTTTAAAGGCTTCCTATGACCAAATACCACACAACATGAGCAAAATACAACTTCAAAATACCAAATTTAGCTCAGAACAGAATCAAGTAGAGTTTCGACTCAAAAACACCAAAATCAACATAAAAAATCACTAGAATCAAACAATCAAGAGCACTAAGGCTCTGATACCATATTGTTGGTCCATTATGATCGTGATTTCAGTGCTATATTGACTTGTTTAACAGCAAAATACCAAAGACTTGAACAATAAGTTGTATAATAACCAAACAAATCCAATAACAAGATTACAACATACAATCGAGGTATATAAGCTACAAAGATAAGTAGAATATGCTCCTAGCACCTCAAACGAACGATTACACAACACGAACAGTAGATCAGAGTTTAGGTAAAAGATGTGCAAAAGTTGTATTGAAATGAAGATAAGGTTACAATATATAGCAGTGTTAGGTTCGCTGATAGATTCGCTGTAGCGAATCTATCTAGCGAACCAACACAGGTTCGCTGGGCACATAGGTTCGCCCAGTCGACACCTAATACAAAAGATAACATGAACTGCGGGCGAATCTATAGATTCGCCCGTAGGTTCGCTAGAACATCTACAAATACAAGTCATACTAATACATACAAAAGTAACACCGACAAGCCTGTGAGTCCAACCTATACATAGTGACTATCATGAATTGATGAAGTAGTCAAATGTTTCTGGAACAACTTCAACATTTGGATCTGATGATGGTTGATTATGAACAGATCTACCATCATTAGGAGAATTTTGCCGATTCACACCATCTTCAAAATTGTTTGATTCCTGATCTTCTTGAGAACCAGATGGACCCGGAGCTTGATTTGATACCACAGTATCAGGATTGTGAAATGACATGAATGGATACTCAGAATTGAGATCATTATCATCTTCATTATCTGAATCATCACTTCAACATCCTAAGTCTCCTAATTCTTTCTTTGTTTTTCCTGAAAAATCAAACAAGTTAGAATTGAAAGACTTGGATAACGAATCTAAATCAAATAACCATTCGGGACCATGAGCCACTGACGGAAATGAATTTTCTAAAAACTTAACATTAATAGTTTCAATAACAACATTCGTTTTGCTGTTAAAAAACCGATAAGCTTTTGAAACTGATGAATATCCTAAGAAAAATCCATCGTCAGATTTTGACTCAAATTTACCGAGATGATCACTTAAATTTAGAATCGACATAGGGCAACCAAATGCTTTCAAGTATGAAATATTCGGTTTTCTTCCAAACAATAACTCATAAGACGTTTTATGTTTATCCTGAACCAATAATGTCATGTTTTGTACAAAGCAAGCAGTAGCAATAGCTTCGTCCTAGAATGTGATAGGGATTTTGGCATCTGCAAGCATAGATCTTGCTGCTTCAATTAGTGTCCGATTTTTCCGTTCTACGACTCCATTCTGTTGAGGAGTTCTTGGAGCACTAAATTGACGCGCAATTCCTTTATCTGCACAAAACGAGTCCACATTAGAATTTTTCAACTCGATTCCATTGTCACTTCTCAAGATTTTTACTTTACAATCTAACTGATTTTCAACTTTGATGATGAATTCTTTTAACAACTCAGCAGTTTCAGATTTAACATGCAAAAAATAAACCCAAGAAAATCTTGTAAAATCATCAATGATGACAAAACAGTAAGACTTCTTTCTGATGCTTTGAACATTTGTTGGTCCGAATAGATCCATATATAGCATCTGTAAGGGCTTTGAAATGGAGTTCTCTAGCTTGGACTTAAAAGACATTCGGTGTTGTTTTCCTTTCAAACATGCTGGACAGAGATCAATTGTTGAGAATTTCTTTGACGGTATTCCCACAACATGATTTCCAGTCACCAGTCGGTTCATGTTTCTGAAGTTTGAATGGCCCAGCCGTCTATGCCATAGCTGACTCTCATCATTTGATGCATGAGCAATGAGACATGTGGTTTCGGTTTCAGCGTCAATCTGAGACATATCAAGCTTGTACACGTCTCGATCTCTTGGAGCTTTAACCACCACCCATTCATTGTCAATCTTAAAACCTGATTTGAGTATGTAACAAAAAGATCAAATAATGTTAAATACGATTTGTCACAAATTTGAGATACACTTAGCAAATTAAAGTTCAACTGTGCATAGTAGTTGACTTTATCAAAGCTAATAATCCCATTTGTCACAGTTCCTTCACCGGTGATTTTTCCACCAGCATCCCCTCCAAACGCAACATGTGTACTATTCTTTAGCTTAAAATCTTGAAGCAAGGCATGGTTGCCTGTCATATGCCAGTTCCACCCACTATCAACAAACCATGAGTTGATAGGTCTTCGAGAGCGCACCTGCAATTCAACATTTACTTAGTTAGTTTGGTGAACCCAGGCCCATATGGTCTTGGGTTTTCCGAATCTATCTGTAACAGTAACTTGTTGATAATGTAAATTTTGAAAATTTGATTCATTTAAGAGATTTGGTTGAAAACTGTTTCTGCCACTGGCTTAATTTGTTTGCTTTCTTCTTAAAGCTGAAAACCTTTCCTCTAACTTAGGATCAAGGTTGTTTTCAAATCTTTGATTTCGTACCATCAAAGCTCTTGGCGTAAAACTATTAACCTGCTGATTTCTTGATGACATTTCCTTAAATCCAGAATTGATTCTTTTGAAAGGTTTCAAATCAGGAGAATGACTTTGGTTTGATTTTTGAAAACCAAAAGATTGATTTCTTTGAAAATTCGGAAAATGAGTCATTTCTCTTGATGAGTTTCTTCGAAAGAAACAATCTGCAGTGTCATGATTTCTCCTTTCACATATCTCACAAAACTTGTTATAAAAACATTCTTCTGAAGAGTGGTTTCGTTTATCACAGTAATCGCAATACCTGTTAAAGAAACACTCAGCAGTAACATGATTATAACGATCACAAATCTCACAGTGTTTCTTACTGATCTTAAAGAGCCGACTGTTAACTTTAGATGTTGAACCAACATGTGATTCATTAAGAAACTTGTTTGTTTTAAAGTTAACTTGGTTCTTTTGTGGAGATTGTGGTTGTGACTTTGATTTCTTGTTATCAAATTTTGGTTGTTTGGGAACTTGATTCGATTTTGAAACATCTTGCTTAGTTACCTTCTTTGATTCAAATCTTTTATCATTAACAGCGGAAGTCTTAGGACCTGAACCTGATTTCAGACCAGAGTTAGATTTGATCTTAGAATTTATTTGGTTACCATGAGAGGAATTCATATCAAACGTTCCTGCTGACACAAATTTGATTGGTTTAATTTTAGACACTTTCTTTGTCACAGGTTTTACAGTTTCAGCTTTAACAACTTGAGCTTTGGTGTTGTCGTTTGATGTTATGACATTTTTACCTTTTGATTGTTTTATTTCAGATTGATTGTTTGACACTTTCGTTTTCTGCATCTTTGCTTTCGAAACTTCAGTCTTCTTCATTGTTTCCTGTTTGACCAGCTGATCAGCAACACGAGCTTTCTGCTCCTTTTTCAACTTGATGTATTCTGGATCGTTGTAACCCGAAAATTCTGCTTCATCCTTGACCGTTTCTGCTGGTTTTGGATTCAGTTTCAGATATTCAACAAGTTTCACCAGAATAGGATCAGATTTATTGCTTGCTTCATCATCAGCTTCAACAGTCATACTGTCATCTTCTTTCAAACTTTCGAGTAAAACTTTAGATCCTTCGGATTCAGATTTGCTTCTTTGAATTTCTTTTAATCTTTGTTCATTTTCAGGTGAATGATCAAATTCATTAAAGTTATCTGGTAAAGTGTTAGTGATTGATTTAGGCATTGGTTCATGTGTGAAACCCAATCCTGTTCTGTTTTCTTTTCTATCACTTATCAACTTTGCTAGAATTGCTTTTGAACTTTTCATTTTTTTCAATTCAACCTCAGTTGCTGCATGAGCAATCTTTTCTGATTCAAAGTTTTTTGTCATTTCTTCCAATTGTTTATTTGACAGTTCCAGTTCCTTCAAGGTTTTGTTCCATGATTCTTTAAGTGACAATATCTTCTCATTAGCAATTTTGTGATCAATTTTAAGTTGTTAATGAACTTGTTCATGTTTACTTAATTTATCACCATTTTTAAATGAATGAGTTCGATAATGTTCCACTTGTTTAATGCATTGGTCAGAACATAACCTACCTTTCACATCATTAGGTAAAGGAACATAGTTAAGGGGTAATTCGATACTAACCTTTAGTTAATTTGTTTCAACAGATGAGAGAGACTCTTCAGATGTAGCCATAAGAGCAATATTTGATTCAGTTTCTTCAATTGGATCTGACTTTGCACTCCAGTCATAATCTTCAGAATCTTCACTGATATCATTAATCACTTGACAATCCCCTTCTTCAAACCAGTCTTCTTCCTCAATTTCACAGACAAGTGCCAAACTAGAAGTAAGATCAGATGTAAACTGTTCCGCATAAGCACTCCAGTCATATCCATCTTTGACACTAACCACAAGTTCTTTGTTTTGATCTTCAGGCTTTTTCCCTTCATCTTTCAGTTCTGGCATGGGAAGACTTTGATATGGCTTTTGAATGAAACGTTGATTTCTGTTCTGATAGCTTGAAGACTGTTGTGAGTTCTGACTTTGACCTTGATGCTGATTCTATCCACTTGAACTAGCTTGATCATTATAATTCTGATTCTTAGGAGCTTTACATTCCCTTGAAAAATGACCATAGCAGTTACAGTTGAAACATCTGGCCTATGACTTGTCAAAACCAACTGTCTTGTTTGCATTTGGCTTGTAACTACAGTTCACATACGTATGTTTCTGAGTTCGGTATGCAACCATAACCATTTGCCAGTTTAAGTCCATCTCTTCAACGTCATCAGGATCCATTTCAAACAAATCTTGAAGAACCACATCCAATTGAGTCAAATGACTACCTTGATAAGCTTGGAAGCTTGCCATGAATGCAGTAAATCCATTCTTAGTCTCATCATCTTGTAACAAGATGTTCATGACATATTTTACTTTAGCTTGAACTGTTGAACTTAAACTTTGGTTTTCTGCTTGAGATTTCATTTGTTGAACTTGAACTCTTGGTGGAGATTGAGGTTGAGAGTAAATTGATGAGCTTGGTAGATATGATGAATCAGTGTAAAAGTTAGCACCAACAAACAAATCACCCTCATCATCAGTTTTAACAGCATCTTAAGCAAGAAAAGCATTCTAAACTGTATTAGAAGGATTCACCACAAACTTATACTGAGTATGAGAACCTGATCTGTCAGTGTTTCTTGAACTTTCATCAATTTCAACTTCTTCAATCTTTGCAATAAGAAGATATAAGTCCATTGGAAACTTTTCTGTATGCTTCAGTAAAGTCAGTGTTTGTTTCCATGAAGATGGAAGAGCACACAATAGTCTATCATTCAAGTCTTGAAGATCTGTCTTTGCACCAACATTTGCCATCTCAGTTGTTAGATGCGCAAATCTGTTCATCATCTGGTGTACAGATTCTCCAGCGATATGCTCAAACAGTTCTAATTGTCTCTTTAATTTCTGCTTCTTAAGACTTCTTAACTGTTCTCCTCCTTCACAAATTGATTTTAATGCCTTGAATAATGTGTAGCCAGTTTGATAAGCATCCAGTCTCGACAACACTTGAAGTGGCAGCCCTTTACACATTAAGGAATAAGCCTTACTGTCATTCTTGACCTTTCGTAAGTCTTCACCTTGTAGATTATCTTCAGGATAAGGTTTAGTTGAGTCTTTTGTGTAAGTGCTTGCACTGTCAGGAGCAGTCTGAGTAGGAATATGAGGACCTTTATCAATAGACTTCCACAAATCATTATCAATAGAGCATAGATGGTGTTTCAATCTTATTGTCTAGTTCTTGAAATCTGCACGATTACCCAATCATGGTACACGATTATCAGAATCATCAATAGGTGCCATTTTAAATTTTAAAGAAAATATTTTTGTGTTTTTGTTGATTTTTGTAAAGACTAAGTTAAAATTTTAAGAATAAAAGGCGACTAAACAATAACAAAGTAAGATAACAAAGTTTGAAACAACTAAAATAAGTCACGCGGCTGAACAGTGAATTTTGTTCTTCACCCGGCTGAACAGTGAATTTTGTTCTTCACCCGGCTGAACAGTGAATTTTGTTCTTCACCCGGCTGAACAGTAAATTTTCTTCTTCACCCGGCTGAACAGTGAATTTTCTTCTTCACCCAGCTGAAAACTTCTTCACCCGTCTAAACAGTTACACAGCTTGATCAGTTGCAAATCTTCAACACTGTATATCTTCACCCGGCTAAAATGTTACCCGGCTGAATAGTCACACGTCTTGATGGCAATCACACGGCTAAACAGATATAACTTGACACGGCAGAACTTGACACGGCTAAAAGAATCAATCACCCGGCTCAACAGTTATAAAAACTTTCACCCGGCTACACTTGACACGGCTAAAAGAGATAATGACCCGGCTGAACAGTAACAAGTTGATGCGGCTGTAGAGTTGATCACCCGGCTGAATAGTTGCTACTTCACCCGGCTCAACAGTACACAACTTTTACTTGCAAATTCTTCACCCGTCTAGACAAATTTCTTTACACGGCTGCACAGGACCTAATTGTTCATCAAACTAAGTCCAAAAATTTTGTCAAAGTCAAATTTTATCACCCGTCTAGTTCATCTTCAACCTGATCATCATGTTCATCAACATCTTCATACAGATTTTTTTTGAATTTTAACAAAACTTGTCCAATTTGTCCAAAAATTACACACAAGCAGTGATTTATACCGATTATCAATCTCCTATATCAATCAATCCAAAACATGATCAATTTTCGATGAATTTGAGCAAAAAATTGATCTAACAGTAACTCTTAATTTCTTCTTAATTCCTCGGATCTGATGAAAATCTGATGGAATTTGCACAATTGTTGTGAATTAGAAATGATTCCGATGGTGAATCAGATCAAAAAACATCAACAGATCATTCAGATCAAGATTTGAGCAATATTGATGTGTTTTTGCTTGATGAATTGCGAAGAACACATAGTACCAACAGCTCTGATACCAATTGATAGGTTCAATTGGATCAATACTGCTCCATATCAGAATGATCAACGTACAAACACAACAATTCAATCAGCAACACAAATCATTACTTAATAATTCTCTTGTATTGATGATCAAAACAATAGTTGCAGTACAATGGTGCAGAAGAATACAATCACACACACATTTTCTCTCTCTAATGTGTAATTTGTGATCTAGACTCTCTTTCTAACATTCACTAGCAACATGCTTTATGCATCACTACTTAGGGATAATACAAAATTAACCCTACACTATACAAACTTGTATAAAACAAAATACAAAGTAAATCTTTTAACAGGAATGAGCCCTAACATTGAAAGAAACAATACATGGTCTCTCATTGATCTACTTAAGAATGTAAAACCTATTGGATTAAAATGGTTGTATAAGGTGAAAGGAGATGTTGCTGGTACAAGACATAAGGAAAGTGTAGTTGCTAAAGGGTATGCACAAAAGTATGATATTGATTTTGAGGAAGTGTTTGCTCCAGTTGCTAGAATGTAGACAGTTAGGCCCTGTTTGTTTAGCTCTTAATGGGCTATGAATCTGAGCAATTCAAAGGCCCGTTCAGATAAGAGCATTTGGTTTGCAAGGCGACGTCTGACTGAATCAGACATAGGCGTCTGACCGATTCAGACTTGCACCCAAGTCTGAATGAGTTTCTAAATGGGTGGCTGATGCGTGCAAATATATATATATATATATATATATATATATATATATATATATATACACACACACACATACTAACAAATAAAAACACCTAAGTTTTAAATTTATAAAAACCTAAACTAGACGACTATTTCACACACAACCGGCAGTGGACCGGTCGTTTGCAATATAGCGTACGTAAGTCCGGGTGTCGACCCACAGACTCTATATATTACGTTTAACTAACCAAATTAAGACTTGACTGACTAAACACGACTTAAATGAAAATATTGTTTAAAAGGGGGGGTTACTTTGAAAACTAATTTGCACAAAAGTAAGAGATAACACGTAAGACGAATTAAAACAAATGAGAAGTAAACAAACCACCTAGACCCGACTCCCTAGTTGCTTGAATTATTAGTTTCTTAGAAAAATTTTTGACATTGGACTGGGATCTTGAAATGATCGCTTGACCCGAACACCGATAAGATCCTCGACCCTTTTCTAGAAGACACATACGAGTTTTTATCAAGTTATTAATTAAACCAGTTTAATAGTTAGACTTCCTCACAGTTGTCTAAAATTCTATGACTTAGTACCTAGATCGTTTATCTACCTCATAGTAGAATAAACTAAGGTAATTTCTCCGATTTGATTGACACAAGTAAACAATGTAATTAAACTAAGCCTAGACCACTCTGCACATAAATGAACCTAGTTATTTAATCACATAGACTTACCATTTAAACTATCACCTCATGGATACTAGTTTAGCTACACGTTCTTATTAATTTTATCCAATTAATATTCCTATGGTTTTAGTGCACCTAGACCATAAACTAATAACTAACATACAGTCCGCGACCTAACTTAATTCTTTTATATGAAAGACATTCATCAAGAACTAAATGGAACAATTAAACCAAATCAAACCAAACCAAACCAAATATGTAATTAAGCATCAATAAATCAAAAGAAACACTTTATTAAATCATAAACCAAACCAATGCCATAAACAATCCAACAAACATGCAAACAAAGTAACTAGTTCATCATTGGCCTATGTGATTCAACGAGTCTAGCCAACAATCATGTTCAATAAGAAAAACCCAAATTTAATAATAACAAACATGATGAAAGAAAAGTCAAGAATGAAGAAACAATGAAACCCGATGTATCTAAGAAGCAATCCTTGATCTAACCAGGGGCGGATCTATTCTTGTCTCAGGGGTAGCCTGGGCTACGGCTCAAATTCTATTGCGTAGTGTAAAATTCTTTAGTTATTTTTCCGTTTTATGTATAGGATACCCCTAAACAATTATAAGGATACCCCTTAGTGGTTATATTTAAGAAAAAAATGAATGAAGTGATGCCTTGATTTTTTTTCCGGTCATTAAAAGTTGGTGAATGTCATTGAAGATCAAGTGGAGAAGAAGACACATGAAAAAGAAGATTTATTGTTTCTTTTAGACCCCTAGTTTTACTTTTTATCCATTCAATTTTAATAGTATTTTATTACTTTCTTTATCACTCTAGAATTCAAATAGAACAGACAATTATCACTTCAGAATGCTTTTTGTGTTTCTCATATTTTTTTTTGTATACTAGTTATTTTAACATGCTTAAAGTATATAGTTTTTATTTAAGTTTTCTAGACTTTTTGTCAAATTCAATATTCAAATTATAAAACGAGTAAATTGCCAAAATAGTCACTAGGTTTGTACCGTTTCGACTACTTTGGTCCTTATTTTTTTTGTTGCCATTTTGGTGTTCGGTTTTGTAAAAAAAATGTCACTTTGGTCCTTCCGTCAACTTCTGCTAAAAAATCCGTTAACCCCAGGGGAATTTTAGTCCTTTACTTCACAAGGACCAAAATGACAACTTATTATTATTATTATTATTATTATTATTATTATTATTATTATTATTATTATTATTATTATTAAAACCAAAAATATATACCCAACCCATCTCCTCACCCATTCCCATTTTTCTAAACGCTCCAACCAAACAACCTCTCAACCACCACCATAACTGTCAGCAACCACCACCACAACTACCTCTAAACATCGATCATTTGATCTGCTCCAGTGCTCCACTCTCATAACCATCCAACTCCTCCACCACCATAATCATCCATATCCTCCACCCCCAAAACCGTCCATCTCCTCCGAAAACATCAACCACCATCGTCATCATCGTCTAACATCACCACTGCCACCGGCGTTGCTGAAATCCGGCGACGAACAACATTCTACGATCTAAAGCTTACCAGATTTGGAGTTCATATCGATCTAAAGTTTAGCTGCGTGGAGTTCAAATCGATCTAAAGCTTACCAGATCTGAAATCCGGCGACGAACAACATGTCTCAAAACGCTACGTGTTCGTGTTAGATCTGAATCTGTAAAGTCTCCGACGATATCAGCGGTTGTATCGGATGATTTGGTTGTAGATCGGACAGTGCAGATTTTGAAGAAAGAAGTTTTGGGTTTACAACATTAAGAAGGAGATGAAATTGAGCTTGAACTTGTTGTTCTTGATAATGACACCTTGAGATTGTAGGTTGTTGTGGAATTAGGTGGTTGTAGGTGGTGGTGGTGTTGTGTGGTAGTGTGGTGGTGTAAAAGAAAAAGAAAGCAGAGAACAAAGAAGAAGAAGAAATGAAGTGGTGTGGTGATGTTGACTTTAACATATTTTTTTTTAAATTTAATAAACGAGGGTATTTTGGTCTTTTAACATAAACTTAACAGAAATCGTTGACGGAAGAACCAAAGTGGCATTTTTTTACAAACCCGAACACCAAAATGGCAACAAAAAAAAATAAGGACCAAAGTTGTCGAAACGGTACAAACCCAGGGACTATTTTGGCAATTTACTCTAATAAAAATCTTCTAAAACTTTTAGTTTTTTTTAATCTTATATTACTTATATTTTCCGTTAAAAAAATATATTACTTATTTAACATGCTTAAAACATATAGATTTTTTTTAAGTTTATTAGTTTATGATTATGATTTTTTTAAGAGGTATAGTAGAATTATATAATGATTTGACTCCGATAGAAAAGATCTTGGTTCCACCATTGATATTGCTAATGACATATAAGAAAAAGATGATAAAACTCTGGATATCATTAATGATATGTAAGAATATTATGGTTATTACGATAAAATGAGATATATTGTAGAAAATAGTTTGATGAATATCGGTGGTTAAACTATAGTACTATAGTAAACAAAAAACTCATTATTGGATGGTGAACGGAAAAAAAAAATATTGTTGTATGAATGTATGGCAAAAAATAAAATTTAAGGGATACCCCTGAATTTTCGAGCTAACTCCGCCACTGGATCCAACTAACTTCTAACGCTTCGTTTTCGTCTCTCTAGCTTAAAAACACCTCCATTCTGCTATATTTCGTATGCCAGTCATGCATGGAGGCTAGGGTTGAAGTTAGAAGAGTTTATATAGCAAAAAGGGCAAAAAATTGCGAAAACAATCTGTCGAAACGGCCTCGCCGCGTCATGCGGCGAGGCAACGCATTCATGGTCGCGCAGGTGACGTCATCACACCACCACCATAAAGGGACGTCGTGTCACGCGGTGATGTCTGGTCATGGTGGCCGTGTGACATGGTGAGGGTTCTTCGGCTCATCGCGTGCTTCGGTTTCTTTATTTTTGCTTTCCGGTTCGCTCGTAACTCTGTTTCACGCCCCATTTTCGCCTACAGTCTCCGTTTCTCACAAGCTTTTCATTAATTTATCAACATGGGATCTACGAAACAAAATTATATCAATAGTAATTAAAACTTAATGAAAACTGACTCAAACGACTCAAAAACAAATAAAAACTATACATGGGATAAATGTATAATTTGCACTTTATCAGTGGCGACGAGGGATGCGACCAAAAAAGGGGCTGGCGATAAGAAAAACGACCAGAAAAGGGGGCTGGCGAAGAGAAGCGACAAAAAAAAGTGAATCAAAACCATCCTCGCACGGGCCCTTGTTTTCGGAGTTGCATTCGTGTCTGCGGGTCACGCGGACGTCGCATTGTGGCAAGGAATTCAAACCAAATTTACATCCTCATGTGCAGGTATGTGCTAGAGTAAAACATGACCCAAGAACTTAATTAATGCCATGAATGCTTCCATATATAAACTAACAATGTTTTTGTCTCCACTCCAATGTGGGACAAAATGAATAAAACAAAATTTTTAGAAATCTCATTCAGATATCTAACCAAACAGAACATCTTAATCATTCAGCACGTAACCATTCAGACATCTTAACCATTCAGACCTCTTAACCATTCAGCACTTAACCATTCAACAATTCCAAACAGCCCCTTAGACTTATTTTGGCTATGGCTTCTAGGTTGGATCTCAAAGTGTATCATCTTGATATGAAATCAACCTTCTTAAATGGGTTCTAAATGAGGGTGTGTATGTGATGCAGCCTTAAGGATTTAAAGTAAAAAGAGTAGAACAAAAGCTGCATAAGTTGCATAAGACATTATATAGGCTTAAAAAAGCTCTTAGAATCTAAAATACGTGCCTTAATGAAGCCATGAAACAATTGGGTTTTAAGAGGTGCCAAAGAGAAGAAACTGTTTATGTAATGTTAAATCATACTTCAAAGTTGATAGTGGGAGTGTATATGGATGAGATGATTGTAGCTGCACCTGATATGAAAGAAGTGAACAGATTTAAAGAGAAAATGAAGTCTAAGTTTAAAATGACTGACTTGGGTTTGTTGAGTTACTATCTTGGCATTGAAGTGATTCAAAGGAAAGAATGGATCTTTGTAAAGCAATCAGAATATGTTAAAATGATGTTGAAGTTAGCAAGGTTAGAGGACTATAATGAAACTAAGATTCTTGTGGAACAAAGGTTGAAGCCTGATAAAGTTGAAGGAGATAGTGTAAAATCAAACTGAGTATAGAAAGTCAATTGGCTCTTTGAGACACTTAACCCACACCAGACCTGCCATATTGTTTGCTATAAGTTAATTTAGTCGGTTTATGCAAGCACCAATAGTAGATCATTGGAAGGCAATCAAGCATTTGACAAGGTATGTTGAGTGACAAATTTATGCTTGTGGAGATAGAGATGGCAAATGTACTTCTCTGGAAATGTGTTTTACTTCAATAGTTGTCTAGTTACATGGAGTTCTCAGAAGCACCAAACTGCAGCTTTGTCCAGTTGTGAAGTAGAACTCATGATAACCATAAGTGCAACTTATCTAGCTCTTTGGCTACAAGAGTTATTGAATGAGCTAATGGGTCAAAATCAAGTAGTGGCTGTACGAAAAGTTGATAATAAATAAGCTCTTGTACTTATGAAAGATCATGCCTTTCATGGAAGGTCTAAACACATTGAGACCAAATATTATTTCATAAAGATTTCTTGGAAAAGAAATATTGAAGTTGAGTTTGTAAGTGGAAATAAACAAAGAGCTAATATTTTGACAAATGCACTTCCAAGAATGAAGTTTAGTGAAATGAGTTGTATTCTTGGAGCTGAAGATTTAAATGAAGATGTTTGGAATTAAGGGGGAGTATGTTGGATAATTCCAACATAGTTATAGTCAAATATGTCTACATTTTTCACTTATAGGGACTGAACTTGTAAACATGATAAACTCAGGGATGTGATTGGTAATTCTTTAAAGTTAGATTGTTAGTTCTTGAGATTATTGTTAATGAAGTAGATATATAGAGGATTAGTGAGTTCAGTTCTTGTATCCATTTTACAATTCACTTTCACTGTTATATTGCAAGTTTTATTGATATTGAGTAAACTTTTGGATTTGATCTTGTTGTTGTTAGTCGACTCTGCACTTCAATAAGGCCAGAAATATGAGCAAGTTTTTCTAAATATAAGACCGGGATCATTTCAAGGTATTCCTTCCCCAATGTTGTTTCCTTTCACGAAGGTAGCAAATCACATGATCCAAAACCACACCCTTTCAATCGCAGACGCAACCAATACGATCATAACACAGAAGCTTCATCAAAGAACAATAAACAATTAGAATGTATAAATAAACAAAGAAAACTTAAAAAAATTAACTATAATTTTAGCATTTCTCGTTTTCCTGGCGTGTTGTTATATACAACCATGGCCCAACCCATCTTTAACCCATGACACAAACCATAAGTCGAACGAACCTTGACCTGACCCGAACCATGACCTTACTCGTTCTTTTAACCCATGAGCACGAAGCATGATCCAATCATGTAACTATGCTCTAAAGTTTGGGTGATGGTTTGAATATTATATCTGAGTGAGTTTTGCAGTGTGTATTATAGTTAGAACGATTTACCTTTGGGGGTTTAATGTTTTAATTTTGGTTTCCTCGCTCTGAGGGTCATGATAAGACATTTTATCCAAATAGTGTTTTTATTTCCTTTTTTTAAGTACTCACGTTCTTTCATGACCCGAACCATAATCCGACCCATGGTTCAACCCAACACTCAGCTCATAACCCAACTCATGACCCAAACTATGCCGGACCCATGACCTTTTTTTATCATTCCTTATTGAACGATGATTCTTACTTCAAATATCTCACTAATTCTTTCAACAACCATCTCACACGCTAATCTTTAGAAGATACACATGTCAGTGGTGACAAGTAGTGAAGATACCACAATTTTGTACCTACTAAAGATATGTAGAGAATGTTCATTTTCTTAATCTTATTTCTTTTGTTTGTATTGACAGTCAATAGGAATACAAATCCGTGATATGTCATAATGTGTATGATCAATTGTTGTGGCTTGTCAATTATTGAGTAATACATATACCTCACTTGTATATACTAAGTTGTAGATCCAATTGCTAAATTAACAAAATTTAGTGACCAAAAGTCCAAACCCCTTGTATATTAAGGTAGCTTTTAGTTCTTTAATACATTAGATAATATAATTGTATGCAATTGCCATTTTGATTCAATGTAACGTTGTTGATATTAAAAGCTCAGATTGTTACGGTCTCAGATTCAAACCTGACTTAATAAAAGATTTTTTCGTAAGTGTAATTTCTTTCTTAACCATTGTTCTTGAATAATTCAAATTTGAAACGTCAAAATCATATCAACAATTGACATCCATCTCTGAAACACTCACTCAGTATTAAAGAAACGCATTAAAGAAACACAGTAAAAAAACCGAAATTTTATAATATTATTTCCAATCCTTATATAATATATCAAAACAAAAAAATCTTATGTGGCATCTTTTCATTGCTTTTAGCTTATGTGGCATTATTTGAGAGATTATCTCACAATAATGATTTTTTATTTAAAATATGTATATGAAATTTATTATAATAAAACTAATTACATTTTTGGTCCCCCTAATATTTTGGAGAATTATGGAAAATTTAAGATTATTTATATTTTTAACCCTTTACTCAAGGGGTGTACGTTAGTCGGTTTATATTTGATAGGGTTTAAAAATGAAACTTATGGATAAAGTTAATAATAACATACAAATAAAAATCTCAGTGTTTTATAAATATACATAACATTTTGATATGATTTAAAAATAATAATAAACTACACCATAAAACTAAACACTTTATTCTCTTTAATTTGAGTATAATATTGCTATACTAAAAATCTAATTTTTAAAAATATATCATGTGTTCCGTTTTACCACGGTTTTGTCTCATAACTGAATGAAACATTCATGAACATCCTTGAAACATTCATTTGAATTGTGTTCCCGAGCGTAGCGCGGACACTAAACTAGTTATAAATATAATTAAATTTATATATTATATTTGTTAGTATAGATGTAGATAACATGTATAATAATTGACACTCTATCTTTTGGTCGGAGATAGTGCTCACGTCACGAGCGCTAAAACAACATCTCTCTCGTTTCCCTTCCCCAGTTCGATCTGTTGTTTCCATCATCATCATCTTCATCAGGTTCACTCACTCTTCTTCATCTCTCATGCACACACAAACGCTCCTTTAATTCCTCTCTTCACACATCCACAATCACTCAATACATCTAGGTTATGTTCATCTCTCACACTATAAACACTTTTTCTTATTCAATTTCTCTATTATTATATCGTCGCGAAACACACAATCAAGCAAAACCTTGTTTTTGGGTACAATTTGCCAGATCTGCCTCTTATTTTATTGCATTTACATTATTGTTACTTTAGTTTTTGTGTATGTAGTTAAATAGTAGTGTGATGATCATTAGATGTAACTCTATAGGTATTTTTAGCTTAATTACAGTGCTCATTATGCTTGTTTTATTAACTAGATTGGACTATAGGTGTGTAGATATATAGCTGTTCTTGTTAACATGTAGCATCATTTTATTATGTCTGGCTCGTCTATTGGTTGCGAAAACTATGAAGCTAAAGGTTTTAGTAGTAGATTCATTTAGTATGCTTCAAATTGGTTTAATTTGGTCACAATCACATCATAATCACTTCTCTGGAGAAAAAAATGAGACGGGAACAACAAACCGGCAAAAAGAGGTAAATGATGGATTTGAATAGGATGCCATTTTTTGCTCACTACTCTATGTGAAAAGATGCATCGGGGTA
Source organism: Tagetes erecta (assembly GCA_030867185.1). Lineage (NCBI taxonomy): Eukaryota > Viridiplantae > Streptophyta > Magnoliopsida > Asterales > Asteraceae > Tagetes > Tagetes erecta. The sequence goes on from CM061496.1 coordinate 21,773,990, forward strand.
CATTTATAGGGTTTTATGCGCGCTACTCATATGTTAACGTCTGCTTACCTTTCTATTTCCGATAGTTCTTTGTGTGTGGAAGTTAGATATTAGATACACTTGATATTAAAGGATGTTATAATATGTGTATAAGAATAAGAACGGCCTATGGCTTACATATGATAATTGAATAATCTTTCTATTTGATGAATCATGCCTATGTTATAACTGGCAGTTGCTATGTTTGTACACATTTGGTCATCGGGTGATTACTGATTACTAAACTTATTAGTTATTTGTGAGCTACTTGATTGATTATGTATTTGTTGTAACATGCATTAAGTCATTAACAACTAGAGGTTTGTTCTATGGCTGACTGAGATTAGGAACACAAGTTTCAGTGTGGTCGTTGTTCATTCATCTCAAGTTCCCACTTTTGTTGTAATAGGCTGGTTGCTGCCAAAGCGGATGGAGCCTGAATCTGGTACCTTAAATTCGAGAAACCGTCTTCAGGTTCTATCACCATCTCCTACAAATGTTTATTATGTGTATATTCTTTTTTTGGTTTTTGCTAATTGTTTAACTCATCAAGAGAAAGTTATATCATCTTTCGTTCAAGTTTATAGTTCTTGAACTTGGCACTAGATATTTCCTGCGTATGAATCTTCAGATAATCTCTCCAGTTTGGCTATACACTAGGGTGGAGGATTGGGGTATGGTGGTTAAAGGGGAGGGTCACAACTAAAAGGTTGTGAGTTGAAACCTCACCCTGCGGAAGCACTTGACTAGTAATCTGTCCATTTAACGGTGTTGGGGTCTGGTGGTAAAAGGGGAGGGTCACAACTACTTGCCTTAGCACAAAAAAATTATAAATTAACTGCTCAATTCTGTTTATTTATGTAATAGTTGTGCACATGTAACAATTTGACTGCTGGTGTGAATCGTGATTGTCAGCACCCAAATACTCATTCTTTGTGTAATATGTGTTTGTTCCTTCTCAACCTTGGCTACTCCAACATGCCATAATAGGCTTGTTTTTTTTCTCTTTGTTTTTTAAATTATGAAGGAATCACTTGGGTAAAGGCCATTGGTTGTTAACTAATTGGTTTTTTGGGTTATTAGTTCATAACTCATTCAACTTGTTTCAGTCTCTCATCCATGTGTTTTGAGGACTCTTTGATTTATGTTTACAACTTCACAAATGATATATGCATTCTAATTAAATCTCATTAACAATTGTATCTAAGAGTCCTAAGGAAACTGAACAAGTTGTGTAGTACTACGAGTTCCTTTGCATGATGTATCCATGATTTTCATTTATGTTTGTTAGAAACAATTATTTGGAAAGTGAATTATCTAGGCCTTATTTATCCACTCATTCCATCCCCTAAAATTGCAATGCTTAACTTTCCCTGTAATTTAATAGAAGTATGTTTCTATTAGATAAATTGTTGATGATGTAGGATTTTGGATCCAAATCAATGTCAGTTGTTATTTGTATGGATATGTATAAATCCTTAGATTAGAAAGTTACTATAAAGCATCATGATGGAAGTATCACCTTAGAGCTAGTAAAATAGATTGAAAATAAGGATTCATGTATTTTAGCATTCAGAGGGAAGGTTAGTTGTCATTTCACCCTCCCCTTACTTACCTATGAATGGGATTTTACTAGTATGTTTGTTTGTTGTACTTTTAGCAGTCAGAATCACTTAATAATTTTTTGTGGTAGTCATATTTATTTAGAGTTCCTCGAGTGAAAGTTTGACATGAAGTCTATTTCTGGGTTTGCAGTTTTACTTGAATCTATCACGGAATTTATTGTTGGCATATCAAAGCTTTGGCGTTGTGTTTGGTGACTTGAGCACTTCACCACTTTATGTCTATAGAAGTGTGTTTTCAGGCAATCTGTCTGATTATCAAACTCCAGACGTTATATTTGGGGCATTTTCTTTGATATTTTGGACCTTAACCCTTGTACCTTTGCTAAAATATGTGTTATTCGTTTTGAGTGCTGATGATAATGGTGAAGGTGAGCCAAATAGAGTCTAGAGGTGGCAGTTTCGATTCATTTACTTATGAATGGGCTGATTTGGGTTGTGATTACTGCAACACGTCAAATAAAAAAAAAGTTAAAAGGGCGGCCTGGGGGGTCGGTGAAATTCAACCAGTGGTTATTCTTTTAATTCAAGATTTAGTCTGCTATTGTAAGATATGAAAGAAATTTTTTTGTGTGTAATCTCAAAGTTGACACATTCTAAATAACCTGTTCCAGTTGTGACTCGTTGCCTAACATGCCTGCTCTGCCCATTCACTTTTGCTTGTAGTTTATATACAGAGTTATCTATGTTACAACTACATATGAACTTTTCAGGTGGAACAATTGCCCTATACTCACTACTCTGTAGGCATGCTAAGTTTAGTTTACTTCCGAATCAACAAGCAGCCGACGAGGAGCTGTCATCTTACAAATATGGTCCCTCACAGCCTTCATCGCATTCACCTTCACCATTAAAGAGGTTTTTAGAGAAACATAAAAAACTACGCACGGCTTTACTTATTGTTGTATTATTAGGAGCTTCTATGGTTATCGGTTATGGTGTGATTACTCCTGCAATTTCTGGTTGGTGCTTTTAACTTAATTGTTATTTTCTTATTTCATTATGAATTAGTTTTTCAGTTTTTTATTTTTGGCATAAAAAGGTTGCTTACTATCAACGGCGGATTTAGCCTGAAATGTGAGGGGTATCCCCTAATACTTTTTTGGCCTATGCTCGTACAACTTTTTTTTTTGTACAGTCATACAAATATTTTTTTTGCCGTACACTCATACGCAACATCATTTTCTTGCTTGTTGTTAACATTTTTTTGGAGTTTTATTATCATTTTTCTTGAAAATAGATAGCAATATTTGGACCATTTTAACCAATGTCATCATTTTCTTAACACTTTGTCAAAAAACGTTTGCTAATAAAAACCTGTTTCGATTGTTCAGGGGTATCATTTTAATTGCTCAGGTGAATCCTAAACAAAAACGAGAAAAAAAACACCAAATTTACATTACGTACGAAAAATTGAGCCGTAGTCTGGGCTACCCCTTCCCTTTCTTTATGTTTGCCCCTGCTTACTATATTTAAGAATGCAAAAGTTATTCAGATAAGATAATTCCAAAATAAAGAAACTAATACTCATCATATTGTAAAGCAGCAGTCTATTATGGTTTTTGGTTTGTCTTGTGTTAAGTCGATGTGACGAACATTTTACGAGTCAAATTACTTATAGATGTTATTACCCGGAGCTTAAACTCTCCCCATCTCATAATAAATGCAACTCGTGATCAGACATATAGTTTAAGAAAAGAGTTTGATTGATAATAAATCATCTATAATTTGCAATGATGATAAAGTAAAGAAATACCTGCAAATCAAAGTTTATGCCACATATATTTTGTAATGAGTACTAATGGAAAATATTAACTGTAAACTGTGCTGAAAAGGGAAATGTATTTGTTTTATGACATCCTGGAGTCATTGCTTTTGAGGTAGACAGATTAATGTGTATGGTGTTTGATATTCCTTAGTTATCAAGGGACAAGACTTGACAATCATGGTGTGTATCTTATTTCAGTTATGTCAGCAGTATCAGGACTTCAAGTTCAAGGTGTGGGATTGGAGCTAACTCATGGTAACTAGTCTCTCGAGTTTAAGTCTCTTAATCTTTCTTAGTTAAAAGTTGTTTTTTCTAATTGGAATAGATATATCATCAATCGAAACCATGTGCTTATATAAAAATGTTTGACTATTAGGAATCTTGTAAAGCAAAAAGCATTATAATTAGTAATTTGTCTAGACGACAACCAGTTGGTGATTTTAGCTTGAAAATTTGTCAAAAGTAGAAACCTTGCAATCTCATGGAATATAAATTGAATTATTTTTTGGGTTTTGTTTTCGCAGGGGCAGTACTATTATTGGCTTGCGTCATTTTGATTGGCCTGTTTGCTTTGCAACACACTGGCACTCAACGGGTGGCATTTTTCTTTGCTCCTATTGTTATTTTATGGTTGATCTCGATATGTGGCATTGGGTTATATAATATCATAAACTGGAACCCAAAGGTTGTGTATGCATTATCTCCACATTACATAATCAAGTTCTTTAGAGAAACAGGTAGAGCTGGATGGCTGTCACTTGGGGGTGTTCTTCTCTCTATAACAGGTATCTGAATCCAAATATCTAATCTGTATTATGCATTGAAATGTTAGATTGTAAGTTGATTTCTTTAATCAAGATTATGGGGCATGTGAATTTGCATTTTGGAATTGATTATATGCATAAAACAGTTTTCAACATTTGGAGAAACAAATTTTGCTTCTCTTTGTCTGGTTATTTCAGAATATTTAGTTTAACGCCTTATGCAACAAATCTGGTATTCTAAGAGTAAAGCAAATTTACCTGTTCTTAACATATTTTGATAGACTTCTACACCTGTTTTGAAAATTGACTCATTGTTTTTTTCTTCATAAATAGTTCTTTTTAGTCCTATTGTCATCTATTAATTCCTTAAATAAAGAGCTAGCCTAACACTCAAACGTCTAATTATTTTATTATTATAACTTCAAACATATGTACATCCAAACACTTTTTGTGGTCCAGTCTGTTACGACTGATTATACAATATCACACATTCACATAACCACTTTCCAAACGCACTATCCAATACCCCTTTAATTGAACATATAGCAGATGTTATGGGATTTTCTTGCTGGTGTTTGCAGTCTCTTCCTTTTTCCTTATCTTTTTTTCCCGAGTTTCGTCCACCAACTAGTTACACATGATGACATTTGTTTATTTAATGTCAACTCATTAGTCTTATCTCATTTATTTTGGTTTGTATCTGAAATATTTCTCAGGCACTGAAGCTATGTTTGCTGATCTCGGCCACTTTACTGCCTTTTCTATAAGAGTAAGTCTGCCAATTGTGCTATAAATATTACATGGAAAATGGAACTCTTTATGCTAGCGCTTCACATGCCACAAGTTCAATAACTTTCAAATCATAATCTGAGACAACCAAAATCATCCAAATGAAAATTTTCAGTTAGATGGCCTGCCTCAGATTTTTAATACAATTCGGAAAGTTGTTATAGTTATTAAATTGGTTTCTACTAGGAGATTGTATAATCATCCATCAGGTACTGGAAAAAGTTATATATCCACACGTTTTAGGATATATATTGTTAACAAAGACTAAGAATCCGTTTTATATTAGGATTAGGATATGCTGTATTATAAACTGGGCATTAACGTTGAATCCCATTTCATGCTTAATAATAGTTTGATTTGATATTTACCCACTGGGAGATCCCTACCTCTCGAGTAGTAGGACTATTATTTATTTTCTTTCTTTATTACGAGTGTTATATATGTCCTGTCTTTGTTATCAGTTGATCTGGGTTCAGGCCATATTATCTGCTTTATAGCTTATTAAATTTTTTTACGAAATATGAAATTAATGCTTGTCTATGTATGCAGCTTGCATTTGCCATCGCTGTATACCCGTGTTTGGTCATACAATACATGGGCCAGGCTGCTTATTTGTCTAAAAACATCACGTCTATTCCAGACAGTTTCTATAAATCTATTCCCGGTTAGCCCTTGCAATTTGATTCTCATGTATCTTCACTAGATGTGGTACTGGTAAAACATGTGGGTTACGTAACGGGTCAAAATAGTTTAAATATGGGCCAAAACGGCTTCGATCGACTTAAGTTGGACAGCGACGCTTCTTTTTCCAATTTTTAATTTTCTTGATAATTATGGTTATTGACACTACAGTGTTAAAATTATAATCAGGGGTTTCTTTAACAAAACATTTGATGCTAGTATGTGGGCTATGCAAGCATTTTATTACGATTTTGGCTAATTATGATCCATTTTCTTTGTATCTGCCATATGTTTAACCCGTCATCAATAAAAATGGGTGGAAATGTCACCTCTAATAGTTTTATTTTAATTTTTTTATATTTTTTTTGGAAGGGCAAGCTCACACATACATCTAATCTTACATCTAAATCTAAACCATTGCCCACCACGAGATTCAAACCCTCAATCTCATGGGAGGGACACCACTATGTATACACTAGATACCATTGGGTTACAAGCCCTTTTGTCACCTTTAATAGTTCCAACTAGTTTGATTTAGTCTTATATGCATTCTTTCTTGTCTTGCAGAACCGGTATTTTGGCCGGTCTTTGTTATAGCTACTCTAGCATCTATTGTGGGGAGCCAAGCTATCATTTCAGCTACCTTTTCAGTTGTGAAGCAATGCCATGCCCTAGGTTGTTTCCCCAGGGTCAAAATTGTCCACACATCAAAACATATGTTTGGTCAGATTTATATACCAGAAATCAACTGGATCCTCATGGTTCTTACTCTTTTGATTGCTGTTGGGTTCCAGGACACTACTCTAATTGGCCATGCATATGGTAAGTTGTTGTCAGATATGTAGAGTTTCCAGTTTTAACCCACACAAATAATATAACAGGACTTTTCGGGGTGTAATTTTGTTCATAAGGGGTCAATGGGTAAAATAGGATTAACTATAACCACAGCTGTCTAGTTTAGACTCTTTTATGTTTGTTTTGGGCTAGTTTAGGCTGTTATAGCCTATAGGCTTATTCTAGGCTTGTTTAAGGGCTAGTGTAATTTTTTTTAGACCCGTTGATGATTATTAGCCGGAATTTGGCCTGAAAATGCACCGGAAAATGGGGGATTTTGAAATGAGCCTCAAGGCTGCGTTGGGCTGCGCCTGGGTGCTTAGGTGTGTGCTTTGCATGATTTTGACAACAAAGATTATAAATGAAAATGGGTCAAATAGGTTGAAAGTTGCCTCAAGTGTATTCACATAATTTTGATCTTTAAATCATTTTTCATTTAAAAATCTGCACTATTTTAATTAGTACAGTTAATTATATTATTTAGTAAATTATATATTTGTAAAATACAAGAAAACAAACAACAAATTATGTTTAGTGGGCAACCCAACCCAACCCAACCAATTTGACAAGTACTTGAGAATAACTGTTACCTAATCTTTCCAATCCTCTCATCTAAAGATATCATTTAGCATTGTGGTGTAAACCTGAACCAGCTTGTATGATTTTGTTTTATCTAAATGTCCGATTTGACCCATTCTAGAAAATTCCCTAATCAAGTTCCTTTCTGTTTTGTTTTTGGATAATTTTAATGATAAAACTGTTGTTTTGCAGGACTTGCATGCATGACGGTTATGTTTATCACAACTTTTCTCATGGCACTTGTTATAACTTTTGTGTGGCAGAAAAACATCATATATGCCGTGATTTTCCTTGTTTTTTGGCTCATAGAAGGTAGCTACCTCTCAGCTGCGATCATGAAAGTCCATCAAGGAGGTTGGGTGTCTCTTTTACTCGCTTTTGTTTTTATGGTGTTAATGTATGTTTGGCATTATGGTACCCGTAAAAAGTACAACCATGACCTCCACAATAAAGTTTCATTGAAATGGCTTCTTGGGCTGGGACCCAGTTTGGGTATTGTTCGTGTGCCTGGGATAGGCCTAATATACTCAGAACTTGCCACTGGTGTGCCTCCAATTTTCTCTCATTTTCTTACAAATTTACCTGCTTTTCACAATGTCCTGGTTTTTGTTTGCGTTAAACACGTACCCGTGCCTTTTGTATTGCCTGAAGAACGGTTCCTTATTGGGCGTATCTGCCCAAGATCTTACCGCATGTATAGATGCATTGTTAGATACGGGTATAAAGACATCCAAAGAGATGATGGCAACTTTGAGAATCAACTCATTCAAAGCATAGCGGAGTTCATACAAATGGAAGCTGTTGAACCTCAGCTCTCTAGCTCTGAGAACACATCCTTTGATGGTCGAATGGCGGTCATAAGCACAAGGTCAGTTTTCTACTCATTCTTAGAGCATCTACTTTTGAGTTAAAAGTCCAATGGTGAATATCGACTTCATTTTGAAGTTAAAAGTCCATCTTAAAGGTCAAATAAGTATTTCTTTTAACAGTTCTGATGAAATGAATCTCAGGTCAAATGCTACTTTAATCGTCTCTGAGCAGCTGGACTATGTGGGTTCCGCCATTCAAAGCAGCAAATCCTTAATGCTTCAACGTTTAAGATCCGAATATGATGATGAAAACCCACAAATAAGAAGGCGGCAAGTGAGGTTCCAACTTCCATCATCAGGTCCAGTGATGGATGGTGCGGTGCGAGATGAGCTTTTGCAGTTGATACAAGCTAAAGAAGCAGGAGTTGCTTATATCATGGGACACTCGTACGTTAAGGCCAGGAGGTCGTCTTCATACTTGAAGAAGCTCGTGATCGACATCGGCTACTCTTTTCTTCGTAAAAATTGCAGGGGCCCTGCAGTTGCACTTCATATTCCTCACATAAGTTTGATTGAGGTTGGTATGATTTATTATGTTTAGGTTGTTGGATTTGCTTGCTCTTTTATACTTTTAAAAGCCAAAATAATATGAAATTAATTTGTTTGCATTTTCATTTTCAACAATATATAGAGGGGGTGGAAAAAAGATTTTTTTTTTCCGTGGGGTGCATGAAGGTGCTATTACATCCTTACACTTTTAGTGTCAAACTGCCAGTCAAATTATGTGTGCATGGTAATATAAAGTTAGTCGTAACATTTTCATTACCCTATGCATATTGTTATATAATCATTGCATCAAAACTAATTGGAAAATGTCCCAGACAAACAAGTTTTCTTTCTTTTTTTTCTTTCCAATTAGATCATTTAGACTTTGTTTTATTTTAAGGCAAATTGGCCTAAAATAATTCCAACTAAAACCTATTGGTCGAGAATAATCCCAATTCAGTTTATTTCCTCAAGTGGTCTCAAATCCAACTTTTTTGGCCTCCAGTGGTCCGCCGTTAAGTGCACTTAACGGCCGTTAACTTTTTTCTGACTTTTTTTGAATTTCAAAACAATGTTTTATGGATATTGATCGGGAGGATGATACCATTCAATTGATGTAAACCTTACCTCAAACCGGTGTTTCTAACGACAAAACGGTCTTCAATCGGGTGTTTAAATCCTAACGGTGCTTCAACCGGATGTCAAAATTAAATCATTTAGAGCAAAAATTGGAGGTAAGGTTTACATAAATAGACTCGTATTCTCCTCCCGATCAAAATCCCTAAAATATCGGTTTGAAATTCGAAAAAAATAGAAAAAAAGTTAACGACCGTTAAGTGCACTTAACGACGGACCACTGTAGACCAAAAAAAATTGGATTTGGAACCACTGGAGGAAATAAACTGAGTTGGGATTATTTTCGGCGAATATGTGTTAGTTGGGATTATTTTAGGCCAATTTTCCTTGTTTTAATTACATAAACTTCATTTTAAAAATGTGTTCCAATTTTAAATAATTAACATGCATTTGGTAAACATTGTTTTTAGTATTCAAATTATAATAAAAAAAACAAATTCCTGTGTATCCCTCCATATTGACGATGCAATTACCATCTTCCCAAACCTTACAGTCGTTGATTTTAGCAACCCAAAATAAATTTTTTAAAGAGATTTTTTACAACTTAAAAATATTGGTTTTTTTCTAAAGTTTAAAAAATGTTTGACAAATTAAAATAATTTATAAAATTCAATAAATATTTAGAATTTTTGAGGTACTTTTTATATATTTTTAAGCTATGTTGCTATTTTCATATCATAATAACTAGATTACACCCACGTGAAATACACAATCATATATAAAAATAATATAATTAAATACATAATGTAATTAAATAAATACTAATTTAGTTACTAAAAATTATGTCAAATATCATATATCTAAACTAGAATTTATATTTTATATGGATAATATTTCGTATATATTTGTAAAAATAATCAAACTATATATATATATTCAAAGTAATTTTAAACTAAATAGATAAATACATGAAAAGATAAATTTAATTATTTGAAAATATATGCGTGTAGTATTTGACTCGAATAAGATCCATGAGTTTAATGGAAGGAGAGTTCAACACATAGGATTTTTCCTTTGTGGCATATCTAAAATGATTACACTTTGACAAGTTACTCAATTATTAGAATATGTAGATTTAAAAAATGGTTACAAGTTATAAATGCCACATATATATGATTGAAACATGTTAAACTTAAATTACCTAACTGAAATAAAATAAAGTTAGAGTAATTTAATTAAAACAAAATTGAAACTTGGTTTTGTTTCTATAACACTACCAACCAAAACTTTGTTTTTAAGGAAGGATTTCGTAATTAAATACATGAAAAGATAAATTTAATTATTTGAAACGAGTGTGTTGCTATGATCAAAACTTTATCAACGCTGAATATAATAGTCAAACTTTGTTTTTTAGAGTAAATTTGATTTTGATCATTGAGATTTGGTTTGTTTCACCATTTCAATTTAAAAATGACATCTTTAATATATCAAGCCATGAGGTTTGAATTCGATAATAGTTTTGGTCCCTGACACTATTGTTGAATTATTCAGTTAAGTCTAGGGTAGTTTGGTCATTGCACATATTAGGGACAACATGTGTAAATTATGTAGATAATCTAATGTTCAGGGATACTTTTGTAATTCACATAAACTAATAGAAAAATATGCAACAAAATATATATTGGTTTTGCGACTGTTACACCACACCCCACAAGCTCCGCCACCACCACATGATAAAGACTAACTAAAATGGTGCGCTTCCACGTAACAAAGCTTGTCTTATGGCCAAAAGTTTAAAAGAACAACACGATGTTGACTTCCATTAAATTTTCGGTCAAGTTGTCAAACCTACAACAATCTGAGTGGTTCTTTCTCTTGCTATTATAAAATAAGAATGCCCACTTTATCAAGTGGATGTTCAAAATGTTTTCCTTCATTGTAATCTCATAGAGATGGTTTATCTTTGCAACCATAGGTTTTTGTTGATCATGAACACCCAAATTAATTATGTATGTTTACTTAACAAATATCTATATGGTCGTAAGCAAGCACCTCAGACTTGGTTTGATCGTTTCTCTCAGGATTTGCACAAACTTGGTTTTCAAGGATCGAAAACTGATCCTTCCCTATTTATATATAAGTTAGGGAAAACACTCATATGCACCCTTGTTTATGTTGATGACATGATTATTACTATTGACAATGTAAGGTTGCTGATAGTCTCTTTAAACAACTCAGTAATGACTTTGCTCATAAATATCTCGTTAATTTAGAATATTTCTTAGCCATTGAAATGGTGCGCAAAGGCCACTACTTTGTCTTATCCAAACAAAAATGTCTTTGTAGTTCTTCAATTGAGAAGGCATGACGAACTCAAAGCACGTATCTTCTCATGTGATGATGTCTCAAGTTCTATCTCTTGAGGATAGCCTTTACTCTGTGAGCCTGTGTGTATCATTCACTTCTTGGTGCACTATGAGATTTCAAGGCCACACATTGAAAAATCTAACAAAGGCTGCCAATACATGCATGGACTATTGAAAAAATCATTGTTCTGCAATCAAATGCATTCTTAGATACTAAAAAGGGCACCCAAATCAAGGCTTGCTAATGCGTCACAACTCTGGTCCCTCAAACAATGGCGTAACTAGACCAAAAGTTTAGGGATATCTCTCTAAATTTTTTCCCCGTACATTCATACAATAATAAAAAAAACACACTAATAAACAAACAAAAAACATACATAATAGATATGTCCCCGTCGTTCCTTCATAGCTTGAAAGCAAATCATCACATCCTCGTCCGTTACTTATCAAAATTTTCTTTTCCGACTGTACAAACCAAAGAACAGTTCAAAAAGTCGTCACCCATTCGATTACGCAAATCCGTCTAGACAAGCTTCAATTTAGAAAAAAACACCTTTCAACGGTTGCGGTCGTAACCAGTAAAACCAACACAAGCTTTAATATCCGATAAACCAATGGAAACAAACGCTTTTTTTCTAGTTTCCATCGTTAGACGAGCAATGCCACATAATCCATTCAATTTTTCAAATCTATCACATTCTCTTAAAGTGTGATAAAAAAAATTAAGTTCACCCTCAATACATCCTCTTTCTCTTATAGGAAAATCAACTTTATACAAATTAGAAAATGCCACTCTCTTTGATATGTCAAAGTTAGAAAACCGATCACAATAATTTAAACACAAATATTTTATAGCAAATTAGTTGATACCTCATTCAATCGATTTCCAAACTCTTGAATTTGCATATCCAAAACCTTACTAAAAATTTCTACTTCAAAATGAAGTCGACTGGTTAATAAATTCTTTCGGTTTCTTGGATTGCCATAATTCTCCATCATATCTAACACCCTAATCTCATTCTTTTCAAAAAAAGGATTTCACTTTTTCAACATCAACTCAAACCCATTTTGTCTTAAATTATTAAATGCATTTTTTTGTTATGTTTATCAACTTTACCGCTTCTAATAGGTCTTGACTTTTTTGTTGAAGATGTTTTGAGAGAATATTTGTGAGGCCTAAAAATTTATTTATCAAGTGCAAATAAAAAACACATTCAAGCTCTTTGAAATAATAGAATACCTTTTTGTGTGACTTCGTTTTCTAATGCAATCTCCATCTTCTTTAACATAACGAAGCACAGTAACAACTTCCAGAATTAATTTAAGCAAACTTGTGATTCTTTTAATGATGAGAACCCCACCATGTATCTCCAGCTTGTGCAAGTGACACATCTTGGTTTAATCCTTTTCCAGTCTTAATTTCACCTTTAAGAATTTCTTTTTCCACTCTCTATTTTTTTGCTTCCCGTAGCATATGTTTTCATTTGCATGAAGCAGAAACCGTATTAACAACCATGAAAATATATTCATAAAAAGTTTTGACACCCTCATGTTTTTTTTGCAACAACTACAATCACTAACTTTAGTTGATGAGCAAAACAATATATGTAATGTCTTGATGGATTATCTCTTAAAATTAAAGATTTTAAGCCATTAAACTTCCGTCGCATGTTGCTTGTTCCGTCATAACCTTGACCTCTTACCTGTTTAAACAAAAATAAATTATGAAAAGAAATCAAATAATCTCTATTAAAGTTTTAGTAATGAAACTTATTACTTACTTGATCTATGCTCAACTGTTATTTGCTAATAAAGAAAGAATGAATTTTTAAGAGTAGAAGAATTGGTATTTGTCACATGAACAACTCTAATACAACTCTCTTTTACAACTCCAAGTTTATCAACATATCGAACTACTACTACCATTTGTTCCTTTAAAGACACATCACTAGACTCGTCTACTAGCAACCCAAAAACAATATCTTTAATTTCTTCACAAATGATTTTGGTGACTTCTTTCGTAAAGGATTCAATCATCTCTTCTTGTATTGTTGGAGATGTCAATTTATTATTCTTTTTTGCATTCCCTAATGTGTACTTACCAATATCCGGGTTGTTGGCACTAATCAACTTAAAAACTACAAGAAACATGCATGGAGAAAGAGACTTTTCTGATTCATCATGAGCACGAAATGATGAGGTATTTTCTAAACGAAATATAACACTCTTAATCGAGCCCTATTTTCAACCATTTCTTATTTACTCAACTTATTGAATGCCTAATGAATTGATCATTTCGGTTTCACGAGATCATCACATTTTTTCATTGCCTTATAATGCAAACTACGTACCCCGCCAACATGTTCTCTTATAGCACCCTTTTTAGTCCAATCACAAAAGCCTTTAGTTGACCAAGTTCCTCCCCCACCTTAGTTACTAACATTTTGTTTAAACAAACAACAAGGTAAGCAATATGCTTTATCCGATTTTGTACTATACTCTCACCATGAGAATTCCGCTAACCAGTCTTTCACAAAACGTCTGTTTTTACCATAAACTTCTTTGGATTCAAAGTTATTACTACTTGGTTGCAAAGGCCCTTTAACAAGATATGCCTGCCTTATCTCATCCATTCGATTAGGATGATAACTATCAATAGGTGGATTTCAATGGGATTCGAAGGAAGATCCTTCAAATCAATTAGGGTTGGCCGTGAATGAAATGATGTTGAAGACATACTTGAACCAAGATTTGAAATACTTTAACCAACATTATCACTCTCCGGAGTTCCATCATTATCAATATCCGTGTTAGGACACTTGCCTAGAAAGATTTACTTTAGTGTTTGTTTGTAAATATTGTTTTGTTTAGGTTATAATTTGTATTATCCCTAAAGTGTATTGATGACTATAAATAGAATGTTATAGGTAACTAGGTCAAGTGTGTGAGTGAAAAGTACTGATTATAGCAGCTTTTGCACCTTGATTGTACTGTAACGATTCTGGTTATCAATACAAGTGAATTTTGAGTAATCTCTGATTCGTGTGTTGATTTCATTGTTACTTTGCATAGATCTGTGATTGTAATCTCATTACAAGCAGTTTCGACCCATTTGAACCTGTTAATCCGGTATAGTTGGACTAACATCACTATTGACACCCGAATTCGTATCAAGATTTGAACTACTTTGACCAACATCAACATTTTCTTCTTACTGACACTTATGTTTAAAAGAAAGTGACAATAAGAACTTGTTTTAGTTGTCTTTTCATTCTAAACCTAATTCAATAACAATAAACAATGGTAGATTATATATTTAAATACAAATTGAACACATTTCACTAAAACCCTGAAACTCTTAAAACAATACAAATTTCAATAAATACCTAGAAATATGGAGGGAGGTGTTCCTAAGGCAGTGGAGGCCAGCAGCGGCAAGGAGCAGTAGCAAGCGGCATCTTTTGCTTCTATTTATGCAGAAACCATTTTTTAAAAACTTTACTTGGGATTTAGGTTAATAAAAGTTTTAAAACTTAGTTTGGGCTAGGTGATGATTTAAAATTTAATTTCAGGGGACCCTTCTAACTTTTTAAGGGTAGCCTAAACAAAAAGAGGGAAATAAGTTTTATTACAATTGGCGTGATAATTTGAGCTGTATTACGGGCTACTCATGCCCATCCTCTATGTCCGCCCCTAGCAACCTACCTTGTTGCCAACCCAGGATTTCATGCTTGAACAAAACATATTGAAATCGATTCTTATTTCGTTCGTGAAAGAGTTGCGCAATGCAAGGTCGAGGTTGAGTTTATATCAACAAATGATCATATTGTTGACATCTTCACAAAGGCACCGCTGACTCAAAGATGTACATCTTTATGTTCCAAGCTACACGTTGTTCCCCGCCCTTAGTCAACGGAGTAATATTAAATCAATTGTACATGTGTAAAATTAGAAGTTAGTTATTGTAAACATGGTTACTATATATAACCATCATGTAGGAAACTAGAGGGGATGTGAATAATTTTCTAACTAAAGATTTTCCATTTTCAAATCTTTTTAAAATCTTCATTCTATTTTGTTTTAAAAATCTTGCTTATTTTATTTTGTGAAACCAAGTTATATGTATGATACTTGTTTAATAATACACACATCAAAAGTAACTAAGTAAGTAGAGAGATAAGGAAAAAGAACATGACACCCAGATTTATAAAGATTCAAAAGATGTTAACTAATATCTCTACATCATCTCCCGGATCCTCCGATCAAGATCTTTCTTCACTAGACATCTCCCTAAAATGGTACGGATCACCACTACCCCGTCTCTCTAGTTCAAGGTAGAGATTGCCTTCTGCAGTAGTCTTACCAGAAGACTAGCTTTACAATTCTTCACTAAACAAAGGTAGTGATCACCTTTTCACCAATCTAACCAAGAGACTAGCTTTACATCTTCTTCACTAAATAAAGGTAGTGAATACCTTCTTCACTAATCTCTATAAGAGACTAGCTTTACATTTTATGAATCTATATCAAGATAGAGAGATTCCCTAACACTATATCAAGATACCGCTTCTCAAACTCTCACAAATACAAGTTGGACACTATATCAAGATAGTGTGTTTACAATCACTATATCATTATAGTGAGTTCACAACACTATATCAAAATAGTGTTTACAAATTCCCTTTTTGTGTAGATGAACATTGTAGCACGACCCTTTCTTGAATAGCTCTCATGATCTTGATCTTTTCATTTTGATCTTTATCTTGTAACAGTCATATGATGATATGATGATATGAATATGAAGATAACATATCTTGAAGTATTTGAGAGTCAAAGGCTTATTTTAGAAGATGTGTAAGCCTTTTATTTATATACCCAAGACAAAAGATTATGACAAAACTTTCTGGAGTCTTCACGGTTATTCAACGGTCGTTCCAATCAATCATAGAGAGTCAGTCCTTTTGCTTTCTTTTTTGATAATTTGAACATTGTGAAGAGTCACTATCCACCTTTATCTCTTTCTTCTAGGGTTTTCCATATTTTTGTAACTTCTCAAACTCGAAAGCCGGCCTTACCTTCTATGTTTTTAGTAAAGGGTCTTTTCAATAAGGCTCGCGCTAAGCGCTCACGTTTTTAAGTCCTTTACCATAAAAATGGAGATCCTCCTTTTGACTTATTTTAGTCTATTCTAATTTCTCTCTTTGGCTTGTTTGTGTCTTCTATGCATAAAGGGCTTTTGAACCTTAGCCATTTTAGTAGAATACTTTCAAGACATAGGGATTCAAATATTTGGGTGATAAATCTTGTTACTTGCAAAACAAAACTTGTAAGTATTAATCCTTAATAACATAAGACCATTTATTTAAATCTTTGACTTGATAATTCAAAGTTGATGATCTTCAAAAAAATATGACTTAGACCACAATGATACTTACATATTTAAACATCTGTTCAAAGAACTTGTATTAATTACACAGTAATTTGTCAAGATAATCACAAGCAAACAATCCCGTTTAAGTTCTAACTTCCAATTAGTCTTGACTTCATATAATCATGATCATATCTCAATATTTATTAATTGATTTATGCAATTCCAATATTTTCATGAATTATATATTTGATCATTGTATTAGTGCATATGAGGATTTAGACTTGTATTTTCAATTTCCACATTGCTCCTCATGTGTATTTATGTAAGTACGCAATTAAACTTTCATGTGTTTTCGAGATATTCAACAATTCATATAAGGATACTAAGCATATATCAAGATGACAATCAAGATGATTTCACAAGTAGAGTACAATTTTTCATCTAAGTTTTATCAATCTTAAAATTTAAGAGTTAATCATTATGCATGAGATGATTTGCATAAAAAACTTCTAATAAGTAATAATGATATGACTTTCTAGTTATTTAAATGCCTAAAACATAACATTTTCACTTTGCATCCTATGAATTTTGTTTGAGAGGAAGTCATACATGATGCATATATATTGTTTGAACATTTTCACAAGCATGTACAGGAATGATTCATATTGTTTGAACATGAATGATCATATTCTCAAGCAATCATAATTAATCAAACAATGATCTAGCATGTATGTGATTATCATCAAATTATATGAGCACGTTACATGTACTAAGTTCAAGCATGTTTCAAGAATGTGTATTTCCCATGAATATTGATTAACATATCATTTACTCAAAGCATACTCACATTATTGCATCTAACACTCAAATTCTCATCCTCACTAATCTTGTCATTTAGATGGTTTAACTGAAGTGTCAATCCAAGACAAGATATCATTAGTGAATATCAAAAACAGTTTGCATGTTATTCCATAGATACCTAGCACCAGTTCACATATGTCATTTAAAACACACGGTTTAAGCATACTAGCTTAAATGCACACATGACTAGAAATCGAGGCGAGGACCTATAGGCGATTGAAGATGGTGGTGGAGGTTGGAGACAAGTGGTTCCGGATATTAAAAGAAAGAGAGAGAGAGAGAGAGAGGAAAATAACTTGAGAGGAACTGGTATGAAACATGATGATGAAGGGACGGGCAATAGACTTCAAAAACCTTTCGGTGCAATTTATGTTTCGTGTGAATCAAGGCTATCACAAGTGTTTACATCGCACCCATCTTACACAAACAATTGATTTATTCCTTAGAGTCAAGTGATTCTACAAATGATAAAAATGATACAAAGTGTGAGAATGATTTACAACCATTCGATTTATTTTTAATTATTGAGGTCAAGTTGTAGGAGAACGAGTTGGAGACGTGGTATTTTTGCCATTGCCAGTTTTGTTGTTTTTGTCCTTTCACATGCAAGACACATGTCAATTTCCCCACTTTTTTGAAACCTTATTAACTCTTACATACGACATTATTTTTAATAAGAACTACAACAAAAAACAAGTCATTTTTTACCTTCGAAACATGTATAATATTGATATATAAAAAACAAACCTTTTAACTTTTTTTCAGCTCATTGTGTAATTTCTTGTCATTGTGTTATATTATTACTTGTGTAATACCATGTTTTTCAGCTCCTTGTCAGGTCATTGTCAATGTGTAGAAATAGTATCACATTATGTGTTCAAAAAGTATTGTGTTAAATTTGATTGTGTGTTTAAATCAACACGTAAATGCAAATTGTTAATGTGTATTTTATGTGTTCGGAAACCTTTTAATTTTTTTCAGCTCATTGTGTAATCGTTGTGCTAAATTATGTGTTCGGAAAGTATCATTATGTCAAATATGATTGTATGTTTGAATATGTGTCTTAGGAGATCATTATGTTATGTGGCTTGCTTACTAAGAATCATTGTGTAAAAATTGCTTAAACCCAAATAACTACATCATTATGTCACGTCCACCAACACCATCAACGCCTCCTTCTCATTCCCATCCTAGCACCACCACCACTAAGTCCAACACCTGATAATCATACATGCCATCAAATTATTTCCATTAAAGGAGATTAATACGATCCACACAGATCAGAGCCGGAAACGACAACATGTAAGACCAATACACATTTGCATACCCTAGGCCAGACAAAAAATTACCAAAATTCCTTTACAGTTAAAAACCAGTAAAGAGCCACAAAACGTGTGGTAGAGAATGACAATATCCCACAAATAAATACAATTATCCCACAAACAAATATAGCACCCTTTTTAGCTACTCGAATCCATCAATCTATCAATAACACAAAACACCCTTTTTACTATTCAGAACCAATGGTTTATAAATAAAGGGATGTTGATTAGCCATGTTTCATATAACAAATCAAAGTAACATGGAAAAATGATAAAACTAACACCAACTAGCTCAGAGTTGTAAAAATGACACCATGGCTATAATGGTGGTTGTAAGTCTAACCCTACCATCCACCGAACTTCGCCATAGCATAACCGTCATGTATTTTCAGAAATATTTGAACTTATCACTACTAAGTCACAAACCCTAAAAATAGGACCATGCACCTGCCAGGAACAACAGAAAAATCAAACTACATACATCTACGGCTGTTCAAATCGCTCGCCGCTCGCTCGGAAATTGCTCAGAAAATGCTCGCTTGTTTTTTCGCTCGATTGTAAACGAGCCGCTCCGCTCGGTTCGGTTTGTAAACGAGCCAAGCAACGAGCAAAGGTACTCTCGGTTCGGTTCGTCTCGAATAACCATCGCCAACATCCACCATGAATTAAACATGGTGAAGGAGACTGAAGCGTAGGAAGCAACAAATGGTTTCACCCCTTTGCAATATTGCCAACTATCAACCACCGGTCACCATCCAACACAAACCATTAGAATCCCTGGTAGTCCAAAAACCCAGATTAGATCAAAGGAAATCCGGTGTGGGTCTCCTTCTCAAGCACATAAATAACAACAAAGATGCAAATTAAAAGGATGAAGTAAGTGGGAGAGTAACCCAAGAACAAAAACAATAACAAATGGAGTGTTTCCTACAAACATCAAATGTAATTGTAGTACATAACATCAAATGTAGTTGTAGTACACATATCCACCATATAAACTACTAAAATACCATAATACCCAAAAGCCATACAAAATTACAATAACACCCTTTTTTATTGTTCAATACCGGTGGTTGATTAATAAAAGAGTAATAATAATAATAATAATAATAATAATAATAATAATAATAATAATAATAAGAGTTAAGTGCAAATTGCACCCCTGTGGTTTACAATCAAAAGCGCTTTGCAACCCTGTTTAAAAACTTAGACCATTTGCAACCCTCTGCTTTTTAAAGTGGGTCATTTGCACCCCTAAGTTAAGTTGACCGTGAGTTGACCGTTAAATTAATGGTAAAAGTACCATTATACCCTTTAGTGACACTTACTAAATCCAACTTTATTTCAATTCTTATTTTGACCAAGATGGACAGAAGATCTGGTAAGAAGCTCAAGAAGGAGCCTATATTCTTGAAGAAAGGGATGCCACGATGGTTAAGTTGCTTCCCACCAAACCATTAATAAAAATTAAATTAAATGAAATAATACCCATGTGAAATTAACATGATAATGTGGTCATATACAACTTATAATATATAACAGTTACCCATAGTGATACTGAAACTAACACCAACGAAGGATTCTGTTCCGGTGATCGTCATCAACGAACCATTCTTCCTCAATTGCATCGAATTTTTCCTCCTTTTTAGGCTGTAATGGTTGACTACCTTTTCTTGACAAGGTCAGAGTGAGCCGGGAAAACGGGTGAACATATGCATGTATTTGATAACGACGAATAGACATATACCGGAATCTGATCGAAGCTCTTTGACTGCATGACAGGGTGTAGATCGGAGCATGCGAGGTTGTAATTAACGAAGGAGGTGAGTCGATTCTCTGGATGCCGGAAGAAGGTAGGATTTTTCGAATTCCGGTGCCGATGTTGTGATTTGTTATGGATTCCGGTGCCGGCCGGAGTTTGGTCGATATAGTGATTTACTCTTATGATTGAACATTTTTAGTGTTTTACTTTTTTCTTTGGTTATTTACATTTCATAATTTATTTATTTAATATAATTTATAGTATTTGACAATTTTAACCTTTAAACAAACGGTCAACTCACAGTCAACTTAACCAAGGGATGCAAATAACCCACTTTAGAAAGCATAGGGTTGCAAAAGGTCTAAGTTTTTTTATAGGGTTGCAAAGTGCTTTTGGGTGTAAATCACAGGGGTGCAAATTGCACTTAACTCTAATAAGAATAATAGTAATTTCCTATACTAATAAATGAGTAAATTTTTGTTACATGTCATTCTCTCAAACATGACACATCATTGTCATCTTACTTTATCCTATGTGTCACTCCAACATTAATATAAAAATTTCTTTCTTTTAATATCATAAAACTTGAATTTAAAATTCAACATTTTTATTACTTATAACCACCTTAAAATATTTTATATTTTGTACAATCAAAATTGAATGGTTAACATAGAATTCGTACAGTTTCGTCATCATAATAGTAAAATTAATTTTGTTACGTTTTTTTAATTTAAATTCAAAAAACTATATTTTTACAGACTTTGATTTTATTTATAAGTTTAATAATTTAACATCAAGTAATCTCATAACAAAAGTACATGATTATATAACTATTTATTTTAATATACTTTTATTCAACCCGTGTTTTACATGAGTATCTAACATAGTAATAATAGTAAAAGTAATAATAATAATAATAATAATAATAATAGTAATAATAATAATAATAATAATAATAATAATAATAATAATAATAATAATAATATATAAGGGTGGAGTTAATCTACAAAGTGTACAAATGGTACAAAATGTGAAAATGACAAAATTATACAAAAAAGACACAATGAAGGATTAAAAAAATCACAACACACAAATTAAATATAATTTTTAAAAAGTTCTACGGAGACATTATTCCACACATCGTCCCCTTTATAAAAAAAATAAATAAAAAAAATAACGTTTTAATTGTGTCTTTTCTTTTTTACTTCAATTGTGTCTTTTGTAAAGTTTTGACACAACAAAAGACACAATGAAAGTAAAAAATAAAAAGACACAATGAAAACTTTGATTTTTTTTAAAAAATTATTTTTTGTTTATTTTTTTTATGAAAGAGGACGACGTGAGGAACAAGGTGTCCGAAACACTTTTTTGAAATTCGATTCACATTGCGAGTTATAACTTTTTTAATATGTCATTGTGTCTTTTTTTTTATCATTGTCCTTTTCACACTTTATACCAAAAAATAATTTTGTATTTGAACCTCTCCCACTATCATAATCTAGTTAAAATTATATAGTCACCTATAATTAAAACTTAAACTTATCTCATGAATGTGAATTAATATATGGTCAAAGTAACTCTAAATGGGTTGAATGTGCTTGTAATGAGTGCGGGTGTTGATCGGGTTTCGGGTTAATCGAGTTTTTTAATATGATATGTTAACCCAAATACCAACCTTATTAAAGATCGTGCTAATAGGTAATCGGGTTTATTTGGGTCGGTATATTCGGTAATCAGGTTGCTAAATGGGCTTTAAAGTGTTTTATTTATTTTTATTTTGGTCGCAAATCGGGTGTCGTAAACAACTGGGTTAAGTCAAGATACACACCAATTGAATTTGTTCAAGATGCATACACCAAATGAGTTATAATCATCACTATAAAATACACACACCAACTTAATTTGTTCAATTAGTTTGTTCATAGAGTGGGTTTGCAAATATAACATACATATTTATACAAAGTATGTATATACATATACATATCAATCAAAGAACCTTTTGATTTCCACCTCTCCCGAAAACCAATAACCCAATACTAAATATAGAGAACCTAAAAGAAATTAGGATATGCTTTTGAAATATTAACTCTAAACGACATGATATATGGTGATGATTATTACAGAACAACCTTTTATCGCGAGATCAAAAAGAACAATTTCTGGCCCTTGATCAAGTTATTGACTATTTTAATATCACTAAGTTACATATATGTAAATCAATGGTTCCCTAATTTACAGGTATGTGAATCAATGGTTCCTTAATTTACATGTATGTAAATCAATGGTTCTGTAATTAAGGTTGTTCTGTAAGGATCCTAACCCTATATATATATATATATATATATATATATACATATATATATATATGTATGTATATAATATTTGATCTTCTGAAAACAACATCACCACTTATTCGGGTTAATCGGGTTGACCCGATTCTATAAATAATATCCATTTACTGACCCTAAAAAGTAAATCGGGTGGTGGGTTTGCTTTGAAATCGGGTTCGGGTTTATCAGGTTATGTCATAATCGGGTTCGGATTGATTCGGTTCGGGTAAAAATGACACCCCTTGTAATGAGTGATGTTTTAATACTCTTCCTTAGACATACTACCATTCATTATACATTGTTAACAACATACTTCATGTTGATATTAAATTGATACTCCAGGGCCTACAAATAAGTTTTGATCTTTCTGGATTAGCTATGGTGCCTCGTTAAAAAAACTTGCTAAGAAACCTAGTTAGAAGAAGTTTATGAGTTAGGTCCACATAACCCATAGGAACAATAATTGAGAATTGACTAAAATTAGATGTTCAACCTACCTTAAGACTTAAAGATAATAGGTAGGTGAGATTGTCCTTATGATTAGGTTAGGTGTTTATGGTCCGAGAGGAGGTTTCCTTAGTATTAGTTAATTGCATCTTGTGACAGGTTATGAATTCCAAGTTACCCCATATAGTCATAGTAGTGTATCGAGATTAGTTCGACTGAGAGGCGTGCTAACGTTAGGGTACTTTAGTATCGTTGGTGAAGCTGAGAGGTAATCAACCTAACTGGTGAGTTCACACTTCCTTTAGGTTTCCTTTTGGTCGCAGCTAGAGAATGATCTAGGGTCACTAGGTTTCTTTTAGGTTTGTATCTTTAGATACCAGTTCCATCATAGTAACCATCGCCGAGAAAAAACCGAGAAACACAAGCGTGATTCTCTACCTCGGTAGCACTTTCTTCATTCTTGAGTTCTTCTTTATATATGTTGCTTTCAATTAATATAGTTTTCTTATTTTAAGTATTTTATTAGTTCTCGTAGAAACCTACCATCCAATTAAATTCCTTTTCATTAGTCTAGTTTTAGTTATTAATAGTGCCCTTTAGGTTTGATATATATCCAGACTTCTTAGAGCTATAATACATTGATAGGTACACTTGTCTGTTGTGTGATTTAAGTTTAGGGTTGTCTAGAACTTTAACTCAAGTATCTAGATCGAGTCAGTATTATATTATTATTTTTATGCTTAGATTTACCACTTCAGGCATCACTACCCTAGTCTGTTTGGTGATTAGTAGGTGATGTGCGTGAAAGTATATATATATTTAATAAAGATTTTTCACACAAATTTAGTTTTAAAAGGGGTTTTCACCTAAAAATACTAAATCACACACAGAAAGGCAAGTGTACCTGTCGGCTAGTAATATAGTAAAAATGGCAAGAACCGGATATCAATCCGTGGACACGGTAGCTCTCGATACTAAACGTTTGTTAATGTTTGTCCGATTAAAGAGCGAATTTGGGTTTTTCTTAAACTAACATACAAGGAAAATATTAAACTAAGAGAATTTTAACTAGAGGAATAAAACTATGGAATTAAGATATTATCTAGACTAAGAATCCACTTAACCTTGATGATGAAAACTAATAATGGTGAAGTCAATTTTTCTTATAGGAATAACTAGACTCCGATTAAGGATATCTAACTAAAATGATTCTTTGGAAAACTAGAACGATAAACACATCCTAATCACCTAAAATCATACAATTAAGTCCAATTGATGTCTTTTATGTCAAGAACTAAAGGTAAACTAGTCATCCGCTAAAATGTCCTAGTTTCATAATTAAAGGAAAACGATAATCACATCCTAATCACCAATAATTACGTAAAGTAGACAAAATTATGAAATATTCCAACATGTAATTCTCAAACTAAGTCATGCAAATCTAGATATTGTGGCCACAATTCTAAACCTACACATCTAACATGTTTAAGAAAATACAACATCACAATCATCTTTTCAAATATCTTGTGAAAGAAAGCACACTTGTCTAATTTCATGTCATCTAACATTCCAATCATCATTTCTAATATCATGGCATAAATCCTACAAAATTCATTTATAAGATTTACAAACAAATATCAAGAAGATGGGTTTTTCAACATGTCAAACTTCCTAATATTCATCAACATCATATGACAATAAAATTGGACAAGCATACAACATCATTGAAATATCACCATAATTTCATCATTGATCTTAACATAAAACATCACCAAAATATTCAAGTTTCATTCATCATCAAGGCATAAGTATCATCCTAATCTAGATAATATGAGTATTTAGCCCATAAGGCTTACAAAAACTACAAGAAACATGATTAAACTAGCTAAAAACATGATTAAACTAATTAAACGTTCAAACCGAAAACAAGCAAGGAGAAGGAAAGATGGTTGGTTGGTGATTCTTGAGTCTTCTATGGCTTCCAATGGCTTCCAAAACACTCAAAATCAGTGAAACTTAGTGTAATTTTGCTCCAAAAACTCAACAACCCGTAATGAATGAACACAAGGCTTTTTATAGCAAACAGCAGATGTGCACTACCTGGCGCACGGTCGTGCTCCAGGTCGTGCTGGTAGCTACAGCGCCCAGGCATTTCGCAGTTTCCATTTTCAGCAAAATCTCGATTCCCGTCTCGAGGTAGCAGGCGCACGACCGTGCTTAGACCAAGCACGACCGTGCTTGAGCCAAAATCACGGGCACGACGATGACATGCGCGGCACGAGCTTGTGACGCTCTCGGAGATGATGTCGCACGGGCGTGCTTGGCTGGCGCACGGGAGTGCTCAAGTCAAAATCTCGAGCACGTCCTTGTGCACAGCCTGTGCACCCGAGTGGAAAACACGGGCACGATCGTGCCTGGTCCTTGCACGGTCGTGCTCTGTCCTGTTTCTCATCGATTTCTCATGAAAACGCGTCTTTTCTCCGTTCTTTTCTTCGGTGGTTTGTCTTGGCTGTAAAATCACAAAAACCACAATTTAGTACTTAAACTAATGAAATTACAACCAATTAATAACCAAATTCGGGTTAAATGTGATGAATAAATATGTATATTTCTATACATATTAGTAGGTTTCGAGAACGAAACCTAAATAAACGGGAGAGACTTGTAACACCCCAAAAGTCAATACGAGCAATTTGCATAATAATGGGCTTTCTTTATGGTTATTTAAATGAGATAAAAGAAAAAACGAGATTATGGACTTAAGGGAGTCCATAGGCCGAAAATTGTGAGCTTAAGGGTCCATAATCAAGAAAATCTTAGAGAGAGTGAGAAAGTAGAAAAAATTTGAAGATTTTTGTTGAAGAGATTCAAGATATGAGTGTGAGAGAATCAAAACATCAAGAAACGAACAAGAATCCATGTAAGAAACATCTCAAAAACATCTCTTTAGATCTGGAACGAATCTAGGGCTTTGAGTTTTTTAAAAAGTGAGGAAAATCATCCTAATATCACACTTTACGTTTGAAATAATATAAAAAGCATAAATTTAGCATCTTGGGTGATAAATTAATTTTTTGGACGTAAATATCACATTTAGCGTCAGGTCCAGATTAACGGCTTTTAATGCCCAATAAGCCTTATGCTCCAATTCCACAGGAAGATGACACGCCTTTCCATAAATCAACCTAAAGGGAGTGGTGCCTATAGGTGTCTTGTATGCAGTTCGAAAGGCCCAAAGCGCATCATCTAATTTCTCCGACCAATCCTTACGGTTTTGACTAACCGTTTTCTCAAGAATTCGTTTGATGCCCCTATTAGTGACCTCAACCTGTCCACTGGTTTGTGGATGATATGGCGTTGAAAATCTATGGTTCACTCCATAGCGTGACAACGCCCTTTCCAATTGGGAACTGCAGAAATGCGTCCCACGGTCACTAATGAGTGCTTTGGGGGCACCAAAGCGAGAAAACAACTTCTTCAAAAACTTGGCAACTACCCTGGCATCATTAGTGGGCAAGGCCTGAGCCTCCGCCCACTTGGAAACATAATCAACCGCCACCAAGATATATTTATTGCCATAAGAAGTTGGGAAAGGTCCCATAAAGTCAATACCCCAGACATCAAAAATTTCACAAACTTAGATACTGTTATGAGGCATCTCATTTCTGGAAGAGATGTTGCTTGCCCTTTGGCAAGCATCACAAGCACGGATCATATCATGAGCATCACGAAAGATGGTGGGCCAGAAGAAACCAACATCAAAAACCTTCTTCGCAGTGAGAGTCGCTCCATGATGTCCTCCTGTGGGTCCTTCATGGCAGTGGTGTAGGATTTTAGAAGCCTCCTCTCCATACACACATCTGCGTACAATCTAATCTGCTCCGACTCTGAACAGATAAGGATCCTCCCACAGGTAGTGCTTCACGTCAGCAAAGAATTTCCTCTTTTGCTGGTGAGTCAAACCCTTCAACACAATACCACTTGCCAAATAATTGGCAAAGTCGGCGAACCAAGGATGCTCATCTTCATGCGTCTGTATGTGCATGAGGGACTCGTGGGGAAAATTGTCATTTATGTGTAACCTTACGTGTTCCTCTGAAGTTGGGCACTCAAGACGTGAAAGATGATCTGCTGCAACATTTTCAGCCCCCTTTTTGTCACGGATCTCAATATCAAACTCTTGCAGCAACAAGATCCAGCGTATCAATCGGGGTTTAGCATCTTGTTTGCTGAAAAGACAACGAAGGGCAGCATGATCCGTAAACACAATGGTTTTAGAAAGGACAAGATAAGATCTGAATTTATCGAATGCAAAGACCACATCCAAGAGCTCTTTCTAAGTGGTGGTGTAATGCTCTTGTGCGTCATTCAGGGTCTTGCTCGCATAATAAATCGGATGGAAATGCTTATCTTTCCTTTGCCCCAAGATTGCCCCTACTGCAAAGTCACTCGCATCACACATTAACTCGAATGGTAAAGACCAATCGGGGGCTACCATGATAGGAGCATTGACGAGTTTTTCTTTCAGAAACTGAAATGCTTTTAAGCATTCATTGGAGAAGACAAAAGGGGCGTCTTTCTCAAGGAGCTGTGTCATAGGCCTGGCGATTTTAGAAAAATCCTTGATGAATCGCCTGTAGAAACCAGCATGGCCCAAAAAGCTCCGAATGGCTTTCACCGAGGTAGGAGGTGGTAGCCTAGAAATGGTATCAATTTTGGCTCGGTCAACCTCAAGACCCTCCTGTGAGATCTTGTGCCCTAAAACAATGCCCTCCTTCACCATGAAGTGGCATTTTTCCCAATTAAGCACAAGATTGGTTTCCTCACACCTCGTCAACATTTTCTTCAGATTTGTGAGACAGTGATCAAAAGAGCTCCCATATACAGAAAAATCATCCATGGAATCCTCGATCATGTCATGGAAAATGGCTACCATGCAGCGCTGGAAGGTAGCTGGGGCATTGCACAGTCCAAAGGGCATCCGTCGGTAGGCGAATGTGCCATAAGGACATGTGAATGTCGTCTTCTCCTGATCAGGAGGAGAAATGGGGATTTGAAAGTACCCCGAGAAACCATCAAGAAAACAATAAAACATCCTCCCAGATAAGCGTTCAAGCATCTGATCAATGAAAGGGAGGGGGAAATGATCTTTTCTCGTAGCATCGTTGAGTTTGCGATAATCAATGCAAACTCTCCAACCAGTGACGGTGCGAGTAGGAATCAACTCATTCCTCTCGTTAGTGACCACCGTCATCCCTCCTTTTTTCGGGACAACCTGTACTGGACTCACCCATGCGGAATCAGAAATCGGGTAAATCAACCCAGCATCAAGTAGTTTGATCACCTCTATCTTCACGACCTCTTGCATATTAGGATTGAGGCGTCTCTGATGATGTACAACAGGTTTGAAGTCCTCCTCCATCAAGATTTTATGGGTACAAAAGGATGGATTGATTCCTTTTATATCCATAATCTTCCACGCGATTGCCTTTTTATGCAATTTCAAAACCTCAAGTAATCGCGCCTTCTCGTCACTCGTTAAATCAGAAGAAATGATGACAGGTAAACCGAACTCACCATCTAAGAAAACATACTCTAAATGGCTAGGTAGCTCTTTAAGTTCAACTGGTGGTGGGTCCTCGACAGAAGGTCGTGACTTGGGTTATGCATTGCAATCAATAACCTCAAAGACCTCTGGACATGAGAAAGAATCATGGTCAACAAGAATATCGTCTCCTCAATGGATGTGTCATGGTGAACTGAATCCCATGTTTGATTAGGAATTAACTGTGTGTCCAGGGCCTTTTCATTGAATGTGTCATGTAACTGATTACTCACACATGTGTCAATAGTGTCAATGAAATACAGTGAGTCATCCTGACTTTGTGGATGCTGCATAGATCTCCCAATATCAAAAGTCACCTCTTCATCATCAACCCGAAGAGTAAGTTTGCCCGTGCAAACATCAATCAAGGCTCTAGCTGTGGCTAGGAATGGGCGACCTAAGATAAGGGGTACATTCTTATCCTCATCCATATCAAGAATAACAAAGTCGACTGGGAATACAAATCTGTCAAGTTTCACCAGCATATTCTCAACTATACCCCGCGGGTATTTCACTGATCGATCAGCAAGCTGGATACTCATACGTGTTGGCTTTGGTTCTCCTAGGTCAAGCTTAGCAAAAACCGCGTATGACATTAGGTTTATGCTAGCACCTAGGTCAGCCAAAGCATTGCTGACAGACAAACTACCAATCAAACAAGGGATAGTGAAACTCCTAGGATCATTCATCTTCTTTGGTAGTTTGTTTTGGAGAATAGCTGAGCACTCCTCATTCAAAGTAACATGAGACAGCTCCTCGAGCTTCTTTTTGTTTGTGAGGAGGTCTTTCAAGAATTTAGCATACTTGGGCTTTTGAGCAAGGGCTTCAACGAATGGTAAATTGATGTGAAGTTGCTTAAAAAGCTCGAGGAATTTTCCATAATGCTCCTCCATTTGCTGCTTTTTAAGTCTGCCCGGATATGGAATGGGAGGATTGTATGGTCTGACTGGCTCCTTGGACCGTGCTGTACTTGTTGGACTTCGCCTCAGTTGCACCTCATCCGGAGACTCAGTCTCTTCTTCTTCAACAACCGGCTGTGAAGAAGGTGATGGAACAGGCTCAATGGTCTTGCCACTTCTTGTCGTGATGGCTTTGACATGACCTTTTGGATTCGTCTCAGTGTTGCCTGGAAGGCCACCCTGAGGTCTCTCAGAAAGAAGTTTGGCAATTTGCCCGACCTGGTTTTCAATGTTTTGCAAAGAAGCTTTCTGATTTCTCAGTTCAGTTTCATTTTTCAGGAATCGATCTTCAGTATATCGATTTGTTTCTCAGAATTGGCTAACAGTCTAGCCATCATGTCCTCCATAGTAGCTTTCCCTTCTGTTGGGGTTTGTGAGCTACTACTGGGTCCCTGATTATGGAGTGAGGCTTGTGGAGGACGGGACTGGAAGGATTGAGTTTGAGTCTGCTGAAATGGGGGACGCTGATTGAATCCGGGTGGTTGCTGGTTTAGGGAACCAGACCTCCAACCGAAATTTGGGTGATTCCTCCACCCAGGATTATAAGTATTGCTGTAGGGATTGTTTTGGGGACGAGTCTGGTTACCCATGAAATCAACCTGCTCGTGCATCATTTCCCCCATCTGACAATCACTACCTGGATGCGGCCCCTCGCATAACTCACAGCAGGTTTGAACACGATTTGCCTGCATTTGATCAACTTTTGTGGAGAGAGCCTCCAACTGAGCAGTTAAAGCAGTGTAGGAGTCAACTTGGTGAACTCCATGACGAGATGTCCTAGATCGCGGTGCGTGACTAGAATAGCTCTTCGCGGCTACCCTTTCGAGCATATCGTATGCTTCTTGCGGTCTCTTTTTGCCGAAGTCCCCATTCGCGTGCATGTCGAGAAGCTGCTGACTCTGCGGTTCTAGAGCATTGTAAAACGTGTCGCAAAACTTCCATAACTCTAAACTGTGGTGTGGGAGCTTTCGAGCAAGGTCCTTGAATCGTTCCCATGCTTCGTGAATGGACTCGCCATCATCCTGCTCAAACGCTTGAAGTCTAGCCCTAAGCTTTGAGGTTTTCTCAGCAGGAAAATACTTCTCCAGAAACTTCTCGGCCATCTGAGTCCAAGAAGTAATGGATCCGGAGGGAAGTAAAACCAACCAGGCTTTGGCTCGGTCCCGTAAGGAAAACTGAAACAGCCTAAGCCGGATAGCATCATCAGAAGCGCCATTGATTTTGAAAGTAGCGCAAATTTCAAGAAAGCTATTGAGATGGGCGTTAGGATCCTCGTGATCCTTACCGTCGAACTGACACATGTTCTGGACCATTTGAATGGTACTGGATTTGATTTCAAAATTGTTCGCTTCGACAGTAGGCCTCTCGATACTCCAGGCCAGATCATTGAGTGATGGTTTGCCGAAATCGGCGATTGTTCTTTGATCGTCGGGTTCTGCCATTTGTTCTTCCTCCTCACCGGATGTGTTGTCTTCTAACGTGTCGCCCTCGATTGCAGCGGCTACGAGGCGGGACCGCAACCGCAGCCTTCGATGTAAATTTCGCTCCGGTTCTGAAGATGGTTCGACGATATCGGCGACCGGAGTTGTAAAAGAAAAGACGATGACGAAACTATTCCTACAAATAAAAATAAAATAAAAATAAAAATCAAGTCGAGAGAAAAATACACACAAGGTATTAACAATGGTCAAATCACTAACTCGAATCGTTCTCGAAATCACCGTGTCCCCGGCAACGACGCCAAAAACTTGATGTGCGTGAAAGTATATATATATATATATATATATTTAATAAAGATTTTTCACACAAATTTAGTTTTAAAAGGGGTTTTCACCTAAAAATACTAAATCACACACAGAAAGGCAAGTGTATAGTAAAAATGGCAAGAACCGGATATCAATCCGTGGACACGGTAGCTCTCGATACTAAACGTTTGTTAATGTTTGTCCGATTAAAGAGCAAATTTGGGTTTTTCTTAAACTAACATACAAGGAAAATATTAAACTAAGAGAATTTTAACTAGAGGAATAAAACTATGGAATTAAGATATTATCTAGACTAAGAATCCACTTAACCTTGATGATGAACACTATTAATGGTGAAGTTAATTTTTCTTATAGGAATAACTAGACTCCGATTAAGGATATCCAACTAAAATGATTCTTTGGAAAACTAGAACGATAAACACATCCTAATCACCTAAAATCATACAATTAAGTCCAATTGATGCCTTTTATGTCAAGAACTAAAGGTAAACTAGTCATCCGCTAAAATGTCCTAGTTTCATAATTAAAGGAAAACTAGAACGATAATCACATCCTAATCACTAATAATTACGTAAAGTAGACAAAATTATGAAATATTCCAACATGTAATTCTCAAACTAAGTCATGCAAATCTAGATATTGTGGCCACAATTCTAAACCTACACATCTAACATGTTTAAGAAATTACAACATCACAATCATCTTTTCAAATATCTTGTGAAAGAAAGCACACTTGTCTAGTTTCATGTCATCTAACATTCCAATCATCATTTCTAATATCATGGCATAAATCCTACAAAATTCATTTATAAGATTTACAAACAAATATCAAGAAGATGGGTTTTTCAACATGTCAAACTTCCTAGTATTCATCAACATCATATGACAATACAATTGGACAAGCATACAACATCATTGAAATATCACCATAATTTCATCATTGATCTTAACATAACACATCACCAAAATATTCAAGTTTCATTCATCATCAAGGCATAAGTTTCATTCATCACCATAAGGCTTACAAAAACTACAAGAAACATGATTAAACTAGCTAAAAACATGATTAAACTAATTAAACGTTCAAACCGAAAACAAGCAAGGAGAAGGAAAGATGGTTGGTTGGTGATTCTTGAGTCTTCTATGGCTTCCAATTGTGACACCGGCTTCCAATTGTGACACCCCGCCTAGCGGCGGAAACACCGGGCTGTCAAGAGAATTGGATATCAATAGTAACCAAAGCACATGGTAATTATTTATTATGCCAAATAATGATTTATACATTTGGAACAAGAGTCTTAAATAGAAACGACAAAATTTTTTAAACAGAAACAATAATTGCAATTGTATTTATTATTTAACTAGGTCCAAGGCAATCCTAAGTCTTGGCAAAGCAGCAAAATAATATCAAGCATCACCTGAAATATGTAAAAATAAAGTTAGCTTTTTAAAGCTAGTGAGCAAACCACAATTTGAATACATAATAATAAAGAAATCCGAGATCATCATAATATGCTACGCAATCTTACATGCATAGCTATTTTATCATATTACTCAACCTTTGACCATAGAACACATGAACACATTGAACACACATTGAACACCATCATTGAATAGCAACTTGTAATCATTTGTCATGAGGAACCAACTCATGGTGCAATTAGTGATAACTGTCATTTAACCGTCTCGAATGTAAGTTATCAAAAATTGTTTTAGCATCGAAGGGACATAGTAACATAGCAACAAGTATCACAGTATAGTAACTAGTAACCATTGAATAGAATCGCCGGGTTTAAATCACCTATCGATGTTGTAAAGTGTAGGTGGGTTTGTCAGACCATTAGCGCCAACATTGTACCGGTGGAAATTACAAGTAATATACTACTTTAAACTACCACATAAGATTGCATCAAGCCACGAACTAGATTAACATATTAAATGATCTCATTTGAAAATAGAAACAAAGAAACGAAAACCGAAAGCATTGTATAGTAATTGAACATATTTCAGCCCCAAAAAGTAAAGGTAAAAAGGGGAGTGAATTTACTCACCTTGAAAAGTAAATACAATCGTAGCGCTAGAAACGCGCTATAAAGAACCGAGGGTTGCCCACATATTAGTATCACCTAATTAATTGGGAAAAACCCTAACTTAGAAACGAATCAATAGTAGCAAGAATAAAAAATCCAAAATCTAGGGTTCCGGATTTGGGATTTAGGGTTTTAGTTTATAAATTGGGAAATAGGGTTCGTTTTAAATTACCAATTGAGAATTAGGGTTTTAAAAATACCAATTGAGAATTAGAGTTTTAAAATTACCAATTGAGAGTTAGGGGTTTGAAATACAATTTGGGATTTAGGGTTTGAAATTACCAAATGAGATTTTGGTACGAAACGTAATAGTATTTTCGTATTATATATACTTTATACGAATCCATTTGTAGTTCTTTTTTTTTATTTTTTGAAATAATATTTGTATTAAATAATCATAAACATATAAAAGAATGTTCTTTAATTTAATTGGAAAATATAGTTAAATGTGTAAAATAAATAAACAATAAAAATTAAAGAAAACTGGAAGCAGTGGGTTTCGAACCCACGACCATCACGCCCAAATACAAAGTCTTAACCGCTGAACCAACTTTGTTTTTGTTATTCAAATCCATCTTTCATTTATTTTGTACAATATTAACCAGTGCCAACCATTTTCAATATAAGCCCTAGAACAAGAAATCGCCAAATTGAATCTAAAGTTGATAACTAATTCCCAAATCAGGTTAGGGCTTTTGATCTTCATTGAATCAGAATCATTTTGATGTGTAATACTTACTTGATTATGATTATTTGATACGGATTCGAATAGGATGAAAACTCGACTGTTCTTGATGATTTTTGTGAATCTGGAACTGAAATTAGTTGAAATTGATAGGTTAGAAATATGTAGATGATTGAGAGGATTAATATGAACCCAAGAAGTACCTGGATTGATGCCTAGGGGTGTTCATTCGAATCGAATGCGAATTGGGCGAATTAGGCGAATTGAATTGGTCGAATTGGGACTTTTAAAAACTGTATTCGTATTCGATCCACATTCGAATAAAAATCTATGTATTCGATTCGATTAAGTTATTCGAATTCAAATCGAATTCGAATACATTCGAATGTATTCGCTTTAAAAAAATATAAATAAGCAAACACATCAAGCAACAATACAAATGTAGCACAACATCACCCAAAAAAAATGCAAAATACTAGCACACATCAACAAGTCTAAAACATGTTAACAAAAGGTCTAAAACTGCATAATCAAACACAAAAAAGACTATAAACAAGTTTAAAACCCGTAGAAACAACAATTAAGAAGTTGCCACACACAAAATCATGTTCATATGCAGAAACAACAATTAAGATTGGGTAATGGGTTGGGTTTGGGTATTTTTAACTTTACTTCAAGTCCATTAAATCATATTCATATATAGATAATTAATTAGATATATTAAAATATATATTAAAAAATATATAAATTTCTTATTCGAATTGGGCGAATCGAATGCGAATACAGAAAATCATATTCGTATTCGATCCACATTCGACAAAATTATTCGAATCGAATGCGAATCGAATTCGAATGACTGAAAGTCGATTTCGAATGACCTTAATCGAATTCGATTCGAATCGAATTTCGAATAATTCGAATGGTATTCGAATAATGAACACCCCTATTGATGCCTCGAATGTGGTAAACGACTAAGTCGTCGGAATTGTTCTTGGTTCGATCGATTTGTTAAATTCAGAAAAAGATGAAGATGATCTGGTAATTGGAATGTGTCATTCGCACGAAATGAGGTGTTTTTTAAAGGTTAATTTGTTGGTTATTAGTCTAATTACGGAATTTGGATTTTGAATTTATCAATCAAAATTAATTCGTGCTATAACAGCCGATTACGCGTTTTTGGGCGATAGAAAGGTTCGAAAATGGTCAAAGGCAGATTAGGAAGGTTTCTATTGAGTTTAAAATGGTAAAATTGCGTGATTTAGGGGTCGTCGGAGCTCGGGCCTTGCCGGAAAAAGTGGCCGGCGTAAGCCGCCGGAATCACGGGCAAAAGAAATGGGGGGCTGGGCTGGTTGAATTAAATTTACAGTTCTGGTCCCTCAGGCTATGTTTTGTTCCAGCTTTGGGTTTATAACTTTTAATTAAAGTTTAACATTTGGCAGTTTTGGCTCAAAGTTAGCTTATACGTTATATTAACTAATTAACTTAACTACGTTAACTTGTAACGTTTATATAAGTGGCGTTTATATGTATTTAGTTCGTATTTGACGTTAAGAGACTATTGCTAGACTTAAAAGCGTTTTTGTTTAATAGTTTTTATAAAATCTCTTTTATAGTATATTTTTTTGGATTTATTATTGCGAATAGTATTTATTTGGTAAACATAGATAATTCGCGACATAAATATGGATGATTAATTAAGATAGGAATAACGTACTAATCCGTTACACTTATTCATAATAATAATGATGAGCGTTACATCTTTTTGAAATAAATACGAATACAATTAAAACTAGAAAATCTCGGGTTCGATTTGGGTTCGGGGCAGATGTCACACCAATGACTTCCAAAACACTCAAAATCCGTGAAACTTAGTGTAATTTTGCTCCAAAAACTTAACAACCCGTAATGAATGAACACAAGGCTTTTTATAGCAAACAGCAGATGTGCACTACCTGGCGCACGGTCGTGCTCCAGGTCGTGCTGGTAGCTACAGTGTTTTCTTTTTCGCCCAGGCATTTCGCAGTTTCCATTTTCAGCAAAATCTCGATTCCCGTCTCGAGGTAGCAGGCGCACGACCGTGCTTAGACCAAGCACGGTCGTGCTTGAGCCAAAATCACGGGCACGACGATGACATGCGCGGCACGAGCTTGTGACGATCTCGGAGATGATGTAGCACGGGTGTGCTTGGCTGGCGCACGGGAGTGCTCAAGTCAAAATCTCAAGCACGTCCTTGTGCACAGCCTGTGCACCCGAGTGGAAAACACGGGCACGATCGTGCCTGGTCCTTGCACGGTCGTGCTCTGTCCTGTTTCTCATCGATTTCTCATGAAAACACGTCTTTTCTCCGTTCTTTTCTTCGGTGGTTTGTCTTGGCTGTAAAATCACAAAAACCACAATTTAGTACTTAAACTAATGAAATTACAACCAATTAATAACCAAATTCGGGTTAAATGTGATGAATAAATATGTATATTTCTATACATATCAGTAGGTTTCGAGAATGAAACCTAAATAAACGGGAGAGACTTGTAACACCCCAAAAGTCAATACGAGCAATTTGCATAATAATGGGCTTTCGTTATGGTTATTTAAATGAGATAAAAGAAAAAACGAGATTATGGACTTAAGGGAGTCCATAGGCCGAAAATTGTGAGCTTAAGGGTCCATAATCAAGAAAATCTTAGAGAGAGTGAGAAAGTAGAAAAAATTTGAAGATTTGAAGATTTTTGTTGAAGAGATTCAAGATATGAGTGTGAGAGAACCAAAACATCAAGAAACGAACAAGAATCCATGTAAGAAACATCTCATAAACATCTCTTTAGATCTAGAAAGAATCTAGGGCTTTGAGTTTTTGAAAAAGTGAGGAAAATCATCCTAATATCACATTTTACGTTTGAAATAATATAAAAAGCATAAATTTAGCATCTTGGGTGATAAATTAATTTTTTGGACGTAAAAAGTTAAGATTTTCGGTGAAAAACGAGTTGTTTGGTCATTGAAACTTGTCCAACGAATTTAAGGAATTTGCCTTCAGCGAGTTTGATCAAATTCGCCTAGTGATGTTAGCAAATTTGGTGGCAAGGATGTGAAGACCGGTATGTGACAACCCCATTTTTAGACTCATATTCTATAGGTTAAGACCCACTAAGATGCTAGAATTAGTGTCGAGCTAGACATTAAGTTTGATTTATTCCTAAACGGTTAGACTTGACTTGTCTATAAAGCATTAGGCTAGATAAAAACTATTTAAATAGTTTAATTAGCAAACATAGTTATACGCCAAAGTAAAATAATAAGTTACAAAAAAAAATCGTTATAATGTAATGGCTATTAGTTTCTAATTAAATAAAGCATAATCATGAGATTAATAAAATCCCAAACCCAACGTGAATATATGGATGCATGCATAGTAACATACATGTCTAATGTAATCATAATTATTGGATTCTTTCAACTAATTTAAACATGACTAAGCATTCCTAAATATTTCAAACAAATCTTCTAGTTTCTTTCCTTTTGGAATGTCACGTGCAACTCTCCAACTCAAGTGGATATGAAAACCAAAGAATAAATATAATAAACTAAACAATTCAAAATTTATGTTATGATAAGTCAATAACAAATATCATTATCAAACAAACTAACTAACATCCCTAATCTTTCTACCCAAGTCTTCTTTATATATCAACCCTCCTCCTTTCATAATACACCCAACACCAAAGAAGCCATCGTTCCATCTTCTGTTTCCTCTTGAAGTCACAAGTAAGTTTATGTGTGTTTAATGTTCTTTGGTGATCTTCACTTTAATTCCTTATTATCTTTTATATTATTCTTGAAGGATCATGTCATTCTTATTAAATATCTATTAAGATTACACTTACTCTAGATCTAAACTTGGAATAAATTCCAAGTTTAGCTTGAACCTTTTTGTAAACTTCATAAGAACCAGAAACGTCAGATTTTGACATTCGGATTGTTCAGGTCATAACTCGACCAAAACGGACCCAAATAGACTGATTCTT
Source organism: Tagetes erecta (assembly GCA_030867185.1). Classification (NCBI taxonomy): domain Eukaryota; kingdom Viridiplantae; phylum Streptophyta; class Magnoliopsida; order Asterales; family Asteraceae; genus Tagetes; species Tagetes erecta. Next base: position 21,812,562 of record CM061496.1, read on the forward strand.
AGTCCTAAAACTAAGTTTAAAGAGTCTATTTTCCAACCCAATAGGTCTCGTAATTTATGGGCAACTTTAAGTTAATCAAAAGTGAAAAACCAAACCAAGGGTCAAAGCTGTTTTCGGGTGGCAGAATATGGGTCGACTTCTCAAGGGTGTAACTCTCTCAATTTTAACGTTTTTAAGAAGATTCTTTTTGAAACAGAAATTTTCATGCGTCTATAAACTTTTCCAATTGGTCTCTTCTTATTTTTATGTATAAATTATTTTTAGCAATTTTTGACATTTAAGAACACGAAGCAGTTAAATTCTGCTACATACGGATTTAAATAATTTTAACGAAACCCTTAGCCTTATTTAAAAATTATGAGAAAAATATATTAACATAACAATACCTTAAAATTATCATACAAATATTTTCAGAATTTAACTCATTCGTTTGGCTAGCAATTAAAATCCGTAAACATGACCCAAGAAGTTGGCCAAAAACTCAGATTTTAAAAACTCACCAAATAGTCATTTAAGCTTTCATTGAGACATCTAGAATAACAATAGGATGATGGTTTTTCTTTTACGCTAGTCCTTATACGTGACATATGTGTTGTAGCCTTCGAGTAGTAAGATTCACAATTCATTTGGGACTTTCGTTTTTGGAATAATCACTAACACTCTCAGGTGAGTTCACAGCCCCTATTTTTACTTTTTAACCTTTGGGGTGAGAAACATGCTTGTACGTAAACTTATACGTTATTTATTCTTTAAACTGATACGCATTTATTCTTTTGATGCTTGTATTAGACTTGTTGTTATTCTCATGGGTTTTAAACTATACTTGTCTCATACTCTTAAGTCCCCTTTTAAACTACACAACTAGTTAACTTTATTTTTAAGCCGGTGGATATGTTTGGATAGTACTATTCGGGTTGACACCCCCATTCAGGGTTGGTCGCGCCAACCACAGTCACGATGCGACTAACTGGGTGAAAATATTCAAAGTCATTGATAAACTTAGAATGCCTTGAGACGGGTATTCGTTGGGGCAAATGATTCTTGTCAGTAGGTTTAGTTGTGGACTCATGTTAATTACTTCAATTGCTATACTTGCTCGTTATATATTTTTGCTATACACACATAAACCTTATTATTGAGTCTAAAACCTGTGAATCTCACCAACTTTATAGTTGACCGTTTTTAGCATGTTTCTCAGGTGGCAATAACTAAGTAAGGTTGGAACCTTTGGCTTGGATGCATTAGTGAAGAACATAGACCTCAATTGAGACTTTATTTGCATTAGACTTTACTTTCGTTATACTCATTTATTTATTTGGTGGACTTGTTTGTCCTCTTTGTTTGGATTTTTGTTTTCAAGTTTGAATCTTTGACACTATAGATCAGACTCGCGAGACATATCCGTGTCGAACGTATGTCACGACTCTTTTTAATGAAATTCATTTTTAGTATTCTCTTAAATACCAAGGGTTGTGAGATACGATCGCAGCGCCCCGGTGTTTCCGCCACCGGGGTGTGACACGGTATAACTAGGATACTTTAGTGAATTTACGAAGCCCCAATGAAATTTGGGCATGTTGACTCGCAAAATTTCTAGCGAAATTATTAAATTCGTTGGTTAAATCCTGAGCGAATTTGCTAGTGAATTTAGCAGAAAGTGACCAATTTATGTGCTAATCTTTTTGCAGGTAGTGTAGTGTTTTCCTACTCTAGATTTCTTAAACTTGGAGTTAATTATCAATAACCATGTGAGTTCTAGATCCCAATTTCTACTCTTTTTAATTGTTTTGGGGTGCAATGCATATTGAATGACCATATTTTCAGGCAAAGTTTCTATTGTTAGAGATGTCTCCCCTTGGCAGGGGTGGAGATAGTAACGGGCCAAGGTACCGCTCAAATTTTCGCTAAAGAGGTAAAAACAAAATTTTATTTTCTCATTTTACGTTTAGGCTATCTCTGAATATTTAAAATGATACCCCTGAAATTTTAAAAAAAAAACTAACCTACTATATATTATAAATCTTAATATCCATGAAAAACTAAAATAATGGTGTTGTTTTCCCGACCTTAACATAGGTACTAAACTAGTATATTATAAATGTTAATATGTTAACACATTGCCCAAGCCTAATGCCCCAATCTAAATTTTAAAACTATTTTAGCCCAAATATCCAATCACAAGTGACAAGCCCAAGCCCAAATTGCATTTTAATTGATAAAACTTAAAAAAACAACCAACTGTCACGTCAAATTACCTCCTTATGACAAAAAAATCCGAAGTATGCTGTTAAAAGAAAAACGAATCTCTGGGCAACTGCTTCTCCCAGCTCCGACCTTCGACCAGGTCTCCCAGCTCCGGCCGACGCTGCTCTTCCCTCCGAAGTTTGTTGTCATGAGTGTTTGTGAGATTGGTTCAATTGTATTTACATATATAATCTAGCATTGTTTTGTGTTATTAAATTAGGTTTAGGATAAAAAGACAATCAAAACAAGTTCTTAATGGCAATTGTTTTAATAAGATGTGACCTTGCTCATCTAATGGTGGAAACTGGAAAAAATTGTTCGTTTCCATTGGTTTATCAGATACTGAAGCGTGCGCTGGTTTTACTAGTTGCGATCGCAACCGTTGAAATGTGTTTTTATAAATAAAAGTTTGTCAAGACGGATTTGCGCAATCGATTGGGTGACGAATTGTTTAACGGTGCTTAGGTTTGTGCGATCGAAAGAGAAATATTTGATAAAGTAACGGATGAGGATGTGATGATTCGATTTCAAGCTATGAAAGAACGACGGGGACAAATCTATTAGATATGTTTTTTTGTTTGTTTACTAGTGTGTGTTAATTATTGTATGAACATACGTGGAATTTTTATTTAGGGGTACCCCTCAACTTTTAGGATGGCTCCACCACTGCCCCTTGGTCCCCGCTAGTTTAGACTTGACATGCATGTATATAAAACATGTGTTCTCTATTGTAAAGAATGTAAAGTGGGCCCAACAACATAGTTAAAAGTCTTGCAAGATAACATAAGATCTTGCATCTGTTGCATTTTCACATGTATAAGAGGTTTACCTTGTGTATCCTCATCAACATAAGAGTTTTGCTTGTTTATCCTCACCCGAATAGGATTTGTGTATTTATACCAACTCACTCGTAAATAAAGCAAATATAAAACATATTTAAAGAACCTTAAAGTATGAACAATGAAGAGTAAAGAGCATGACCTTATATTGCCGGCATGAGCAAGTTTGAGGCATGGAACGCGGAGAAAGTCTTTGGTTCCTAGAGGCTCGGGACCAATGATTGGTTCCTAATTGACCGAAACATTTACATTCTCAAAGAAAATTTTCATGTGATAATTGAGGTTCCTATAATTACTTTGTTACAATAATTGTGAATGACAGAAAACTAGATGAACAAAGCAGTTGACGTGTGTGTCTTTAAAGGTATCAAACTTTCACATGATGGCCCTGTATTATCCCATTTCCTCTTTGCCGATGATGTTATTATCTTGGGGGATTGGTCGACGACAAACTTTCAAAACCTGATTAGATTGTTGAGATGTTTCTACTTGGTGTCCGGCCTAGAAATTAATCCTAGGATATACAGTTTGATGGGAGTTAATGTGAACGACAATAGTATTTCAGAAGGCCTTGGCGAAGACCCCAATATTTGATGGGAGTTAATGTGAATGACAGAAAACTATTTGATCAACTTGGGTTAAAGGTTGGAGCTAACATGAACTTGGCGAAGAACTAGAGACTCGTGATTGATTCTTTTGAAGCAAGGTTATCGACTTGGAAGGCCTAGAAATTAATCCATAGGGGGGAGAATGACCTTAATTTGTTCGGTTATGGATAGCTTCCAGTTTACTTCTTTCTCTTTTCAAAGCTTCGGACAAAGTTATTGACTCTCTTGAAAAATTAGACGGAAATTTTTCTGGGGTGGCTGTGAAAATAAGAGAGGGATCAAATGGGAAGTTGTTTGTGCCAAAAAAGAAGATGGTTGTCTTGGGTTGGGCTCGCTAAAATTGCTAAATATGAACCTTCTAACCAAATGGTGGTGGCGGTTCCTATCAAATGGGAATTGCTTATGGAAAAAGGTAATCTTCTCCATTCATCACATGAACCTACAACAAGCTTTATTGCCGGGCAGAACTAATATTGGGGGCACATGGGTGAATATTAAAAAGATTGATGTTTTTATGAGAAAAAAATGGTAGAAACTTGGGCCATCTGTTTTCTCATAATAATGGGGGTTGGAGTTGGACTGCTACTCCGGATGGTACGTTCACTGTTTGTGTGTCCCTGGCAAGGTTAATATTTTAGCATGACGTTCGGAAATGGATCGGCTTCCGACTAGATGGAAATGGCGTTCGGAAAGTTAAGGATTCCTTTGGATTACTCACCGAAGAACAACTATCAAGTTGGAATGGGAAGATTGGTTGAGGTTTAAATATTAATTTCTTGATTGTCGTTGTTTTTTCCATTGTTGTCTGTTGTTTTCCTTGTTGTTTCTCTGTTTGTTGGCTCCTGCTTCGAGTGTCTGATTATAAAAGTTTGTCTTAAAAAAGACAGTTCAAGCAAACAATTTATTTGCAACACATGTGAATCAACTTTATATAATATAATTTCATTTATCACATATGAGATCATAATTATTTTTCAACTTTTTCACATTAACCCTTATTCTACTTTTAGGTACATGGTATATATATATATAGAGGAGAGATTTTCTACAAATGGAAAACATCTACAAATGCTAAGAACAAATCTAGGGCATCAGATCATTAGGTTTATGGCCCAGATTAACGCAGTGGCATTTTTGTAATTAGTATGATGTTTTGGTGACGCGCGAGATGAAGCCGGGGATAGATTTGTCATTGTGCGTTTTCAACACAAAACTCAAACAAGGGTCTAATATCCAGAAAGCGGTCGAGATCCCTTCTTAATTACGAATCCAGACCTATATTACGAAGATTCCGCTTCGATATTATGGCGTTTTGAATGTCGAATTGACCATATTAGTCATTTGTTATTCTACAATTGTTGTTTTCTGTAATTAGTTCAAATGTTAAAAACATCATGATTCAAAAGACACGAAACCATTTGATAGGGCTAAGAAACACCATGATTCAGTGCTGAGAAAAGTTAGAAACACCAATAAAAGATGTGTGAGAAATAAAACACAAAAAATGTCAATTTTTGTTTTCTGTGATCAGTTCAAATGTCAAAAAACACCATGATTCAGAAGACACGGATCTCATTTGACAGTGCTAAGAAACACCATGATTCAGTGCTGAAAAAAGTTAGAAACGCCAAGAAAATATGTGTGATAAGTAAAACACCAAAAACACCCATTGTTGTTTTCTGTGATCAGTTCAAATGTTAAAACACTAGGATTCAGAAGAACAGATCTCATTTGATTGTGTTAAGAAACACCATTCAGTGCTGAAAAAAGTTAGAAACGTCAAAAACGTCAAACGACACTAAAATTCGCAAAATTACATGCAACTACAATGAATAAATAAAAAATTACATGTAAACAAAGCCCGATCATCGCCACCATTATCCGTCATTGGAGAATTATTATGAAATAACATCTCAATGTCGCTTTTAGAAACCCTGTCAAATGTACTCGATAATGCCGGTCTTTCCAAAACAACATACAACGTATAAAATGACGATAACGCCCCTCCGCCTATTTTTAGCCTCATGGACACGTGTTTGATTGTGATTGCTTCCTACACTTAGAGTTTTAAGCCTTTTTAGAAAATCTCCAATATGTACATATATATGGGTAAGGATCATTACAGATAACTATTTTATCTAGAGAACAAAAAGAACAATTTCTGACCTTTGATCAAGTTATTGACTATTATAATATCACTACTTTACATATATGTAAATCAGTTATTCCTTAATTTACAGGTATGTGCATATATACCACTCTTAAATTTAAATAAAAACATCACTTTAGTCCCTCTTAAAATCACCAAATATAAATATGAACCAGTTACGAGTAGAACTTGACCATAAGTAAGCACAAAGTGTACGAATATCTATATAAAAATATGTATAATTTAGACCACATCAATGTCTAATTTGTTTTCTCGGATTCCCAAGTGGCATCCGAGCCCTTTCGGTGTTTTCGTTGCACCTTGACTTGCTTGACTACTTAATTTCTTTATTGTTTCTCTTTCCTGCTTAATATGACAACATGTTGCTCCACATAGTTTAACTTTTCATCTACCATGATATCATCAAGAGGCACGTTCATCTTAATATCGGCCAAACATTTCGTAAATGCGATACATGGAAGGTGGGATGAATCCCACTTAACTCTTATGAAAGAACTAACTTATATGTCACGTTTCCAACACGAGCCGATATTCTACCTTCTTGGCTAACAACCTAAACTAAACTAATTAACTAAGAAAGAGATAAAATAAATGCATAACAAAAGAAGAAGAAAATTACCTCAACGAAGCTTTACAAACGAGATGAGTTCGAAGGGCAACACTCGTCAAAAGCATAAAAAAACTACTACGCACAACTCCCAAGGGGGTATTGCACTAGTGGAATCACCAAATTTTATTATTCCTATTAATCTAGTTAACTTTCATTAATTATATAACGAATTAATCTTTATAAATTTTATCTACTTAATTATTATTTATTTCTATTTAAATCAATTATTTATTTAAAACTCTAACCTCCTATTAAAACCCTAGTTTCTAAAATCATATATAGACTATCTGTCACACCCCGATGGCGGAAACACCGGGGCGCGGCGATCGTATCTCACAACCCTTGGTATTTAAGAGAATACTAAAAATAAATTTCATTAAAAAGAGTCGTGACATACGTTCGACACGGATATGTCTCACGAATCCGATCTATAGTGTCAAGGATTCAAACTTGAAAACAAAAATCCAAACAAAGAGGACAAACAAAACGACAATCAATTCTACCAAATAAATAATTATAAGTCTAATGCAAAGTCTCAAATTAAAGTCCATCCTCTTCACTAATGCATCCAAGCCAAAGATTCCAAACATACTTAGTTATTGCCACCTGAGAAACATGCTAAAAACGGTCAACTATAAAGTTGATGAGATTCACAGGTTTTAGACTCAGTAATAAAGTATATATGTGTAAAGCAAAATATATAAAGAGCAAGTATAACAAATATGATGTAATTAACATGAGTCCACAACTAAACCTACTGACAAGAATCATTTGCCCCAACGAATACCCCGTCTCAAGGGCATTCTAAGTTTATCATTGACTTTGAATATTTTCACCCAGTTAGTCGCATCGTGACTGTGGTTGGCGCGACCAACCCTGAATGGGGGTGTCAACCCGAATAGTACTATCCAAACATATCCACCGGCTTAAAAATAAAGTTAACTAGTTGTGTAGTTTAAAAGGGGACTTAAGAATATGAGACAAGTATAGTTTAAAACCCATGAGAATAACAACAAGTCTAATACAAGCATCAAAAGAATAAATGCGTATCAGTTTAAAGAATAAATAACGTATAAGTTTACGTACAAGCATGTTTCTCACCCCAAAGGTTAAAAAGTAAAAATAGGGGCTGTGAACTTACCTGAGAGTGTTAGTGATTATTCCAAAAACAAAGTCCCAAATGACTTGCAAATCCTCCTACTCGAAGGCTACAACACATGTGTCACGTATCAGGACTTGCTCAACTAATAACATAATAATACTTGGTTAAGTTATCGGTATTATTTATGTGTCGGAATGTATTAAACGGGTAAGATCTTTTATGACTTAAGTATGGCTCGACCTCACTTTGGGTTTTAACCTATCTAAGCATCTTACTTGGCGTTCTCTACGATCTCGTTTCTGTAGTTGTTGTTATTGTTATTAACATTCTGAATTTTAATGTATTTAAGAGTTTGATTACGGGTTTAAAGTTGTCGTTTATTTACGTAATTATCTAATGACATAATAGCTTGATGCGACTTTAAAATTAATGTCTCAATTATTACCTTATTCATATATACAGGTATATGTATATTCTAAACATGATATCACCGTACTCTCGCTTAGACTTCAATGTTTGGTCAACCTAGGTGAGCTTAAGCTTATAACTTAAGTATTCATATCCATACAAAGCACAACAACGACTAATCATTTTGTCCCACTTATTCTATTTGTTCCTCCAAGTTCAAATACATACTGTTTAACAATTGTGTAGAAAACAAACCCAAGAAGCAAGCTACTGATTTCTATTTGAATGAAACATTAACTATCTTTATGCAAGGTTTTTCATATATAATTTAGACTTCCCAAAAGGTTCATGAATCATTTATATGTTTGTAATATAACCAAGATTACCTTATGTGAGGAAAGAACTAGCGGTTCGGGCGATGTAAATACGACAACAAAGTCCGTAGCCGTTGAGTTTGCGAGTCGTTTAGCGTCCGAGTGTCACGTTGTCAACTCCTACTTACAGCGAATGATCCGGTGATTCACGTTCCGCTACACGTACCGATGGTCTACAGCAACTGGTTGTCGCCAGAATTTTTTTTTGAGATACAAGGGTTTTGGGGTGTGTTGAATTAGGAGGATTTCAATAACTTTATAGCTTCCCGTCGTTGGTTTCGGTCGATTTGTTGCAAGGATAAGGGAAGAATTGAATAGTTTTGTATCATATTTTATATTATATGCGAGGACGTATCTTTTCGTGTATATCTCCATTCTTGTTGAATATATGACATTATTCAACTTGTTTAAATACCAATGTGATTAAATGATAACGAACCTGTGTTTAAGAAGTTTGGATTGGGAATTATCATGGTCATATAATTTACAATTAAGTTCGCAACTAAAATTATTATTATTATTTTTTTTTGTTTCGTTCAGGTTATTATTATTTTTGGTTAGTTGAGTCGATGATTTAATAATATAATTAGATTGATAAGTTTTGATAGACTATGTCTAGCCTAATGTTCAAGGATTAAGTCGAGCCCAAAAGTCTAACCCAACACATATTCTAGTATCTGAACGGGTCTTAACCCATAAAACTTGACTCTAAAATCGGGGTTGTCACACTATCATGCTAACATAAGACACCATTTCATATGTTATCATTAAGAGATTCCGGATGCCTTATTCAAGTCTTTACTTCATCAATCAATTTCCATGTGAGCATCCGTAACCCATTTTCATATTTTTTTGTATTTTATGATCTCATGTGAACCTATTTTAATTCAATTCATGTTGTGTTTCTACTCAGTATACTCAGTATACTGAGTATACTGATGTTTAATTCATTCAATTCATGTTTTTACTCAGTATACTCATGTTTAATTCATGTTTTTACTCAGTATACTCATGTTTAATTCATTCAATTCATGTTGTGTTTCTACTTGCATTTTGTGTTCATTTATGACATACACTATTCAAATCATCGTAATCGATGATAGATCTGTTTGCATGAAAAACTCACCTCATATTTCATGTTTTTTCTTAGCGGTTGATTGAAAAATGATTATATATTCATATGCTTTTGCTTAGTCATTTAGTGTTTGATTGTATACTGTTTGTCTTATGTGAAACACTTCGCTTTTTACAGTATTAACATACATATGAATTGAAATTGAATTATTTTTACTCAAATATATGTTACTCACTGGCTAATTCTTTAGTTGATCAGATTATTTTTCACAAGATTTCAGGAAAAACGATTTAGAAGGCCTTAAAGGATGCTTCGTAATTAAGATCTTGAATCTAGTTTATTTAATAAATAAAATCAGTGTGTTCGGGTATTTTAGTTTTTTTTTTTGAACGGCGACTTTCAATTTTTGCAACCATTTGGTCGCATCCCCCGCAATGAGGAACCCACCACCCCACTCCGGTCAATATGTTGTCTTAACCGGGCCCACTTGACATCGGAATTTGGCTAGGCGTTCAACCGGGAAAACCAATGGGGTTTTTCCTGGAAAATCTCGCAGGAAGGGAGGTTAGAACCCTGGTTTTCTTAACATTATACACGTGCACTATTTATCCCACTGGTTTTCTTAGTAAGTTTTTTTTAATGAGGCATCATAGTTGATCCGAAAGGAACAACTTAGTTGTAGGTTCTGGAGTATCATATATGCTATTAACAATGTATAATGAGTGGTAGTATGTCTAAGAGTATTAAAACACCACTCATTAAATTGACCATGTATTAAATTCACATTCATGAGATAAGTTTAAGTTTCAATTGTATGTGACACTTGAATTCCATCTTCAATTTTTCTAACAATGATAATCATCCAGCTTGGATGCAAAAAATAGTTCTAATAATAAAATTTGTCGTTTTGGTGTGGAGTTTTATGTCATAACGTGCGAAACATAATATCTTTTTGTATCTACACTTCTATTATCAGAACTAAGCCGTTGCATGCTAATGTCGTTGTCAAAACATGCAAGGCATAATTTTTATCCATGTATGTATAGTTTTTCTATCTATTGGTTCCATCGAGTTTTACAAATTACATCATAGAACTTATCATATTGATAATGTTTTTCTAATCTTCATTTTTGTTTCTTCTTTATGGCGTTATTAAACCAGAAACAATTCATTATCCATGTATATATCAAATTTAGTACATTAGTGTTTGAGTTAAAGACATTATCAAGCAATGATATTGACTGCAAACAGTTTTAGTTTTTGTGTTTCACCCCCTTTAGCTCTAAATGTAAGATGTAAATATAGATCACAAGTTGTTGTTAGCGGTTTATCTGGTGGTGGTTCTAAAGTAGTATTATTGTCAGAATCATTTAAACGCGTTGAGAATGATACTAAGAAAATGGAAGACAATTCTGAAGAGCTGGAAGCATTGTGGGATGATGGGTATGAGACTTGGAGCGTTGAAGATTTTTTTAAACTAGCTAAAGGTTTTAGCGAGCCTGATGGAGGACCACCACGCTGGTTTTGCCCCGTCTCATGTGGTAGAGCGTTGAAGGATTCCCCGCTTCTTTTGTATTTGCCAGGTGAATGGTTGCTGATGAATAACTAATTCGGATTCGTGCAAGTCAATATTTTGTATTGTGATGATGAAACCAATGATTTTATGCTGCTTTGCGCTTCGTGTTTATAAGGATTGTTATGTATTTAGGATTGGATGGTCTTGGATTGGGACTCATTTCGCACGAAAAAGCTCTTGGAAAGTAATTCACATAGTCATAATGCTTATATTTGTTGAAACTTGTTGTTTTAAAACATGATTTTAAAAGTGTTCTAAGGCGTGATTGCAGGGTTTTTGAAGTTAGATGCATGCATATTCCTGTCCAAAATAGAGCACCATTTGAAGGTATTAATCTTCACTTCAGTTGCTAGCAGGACCGTCTTTACAGGCTTAACAAGTAACGCAATTACTTCACGCCCCCACCATTTGAGGGCCCCTAAATTTGTAGACAATGCATGTAATATCATAATATGAATATGAAATTTTAGGTGTGATACGTACGTAATTAAATATAAAAACTTATTTCTAAATCCATACTCATACTTAAAAGTACAAATACTACTAATTTTGAAGAAAATCTTGGTGAACACGAACATACAAGTTTATATGAACAAATAAACATAAACACTTTATTTTATTATTATCGGTCTGAATCCGAAAAGAAAAATTTTATATTATCTTTTAAAAAAAAAAGCCCTATTTTTGTAGTCTGATTGAGGTCTCTTAATTCTGTCTAAGGTATGAAATATATACCCGGGATATAAAAAGGCATGCACTACCCTGATAACACCACCATTAAAAAAATACATGTTTGGTAAAGAAACTATTATCTTTTAGTAAAATTTCAACTTTTGAACTCTATACAAAAATTATGGTTAAGCTTAAATTGAAATTCAAAGTTACAAGTTTGTATTGACACAATTTCAATCTAATTTTCAACCCTTAATATTATCAAAAGTAACATCTACATGACAGTTATCATTTCTTCCATCTAGTACCTAACAAAATATGTTCACTATCATTTCTTCCTCAGACTGTCATTAACGGTTAGGAATCATTGGCTCGGGAGGTGGCTATCATAAGTTTGGCGGTTGCGTAGACCTTTTTCTAAGATTAGGATTCTCGTCTTGTAGTCATACGGAAAGGAACCATTTAATTCAAGTCAGAAGTTACTCCAAATATGAATGTAGGAAACATGTTTTTTCCAGCATTTGGCCATTGTAACTACTTTTCAGTTTTGTAGCTTCAAATGTTTAAATGCCTATGGGAAAGGCATATATATATTGATAAAATAATATATAAATCATGTTGGTGATCACAGTTAAAACTATAAATTTGTCATGCATGCACATAAAGTTTCTAATAATACCAATTTTTATAATACCTCTTTATGTCATCAACTTTGTTACATGAAGATTTGGTTCAGTTTGTTGAAGAAACAGTGCGGCTTGAGCACGCTTCATCTCCAAAGAAGCCGATCTATCTGGTTGGAGATTCCTTTGGCGGGTGTTTGGCTATGTCAGTTGCTGCGCGTAATCCTACAGTCGACTTAGTACTAATTCTAGTAAATCCAGGTTACCTTTTTAACCACAAGTCTACTTTCTGTTCATCTAGATGTGGCAAAATTTTCGAATAATGCGGGTGGGTAATTGGTCCAGGTTGGATTGACCTGAACCATTTTATGTTCTATAGGTTTAATTATTTAAGTAAATAGTGTGTGAGACTCATATATGGTTACTAAAACTTCATTATTTTTGCTGTAATCTAGTTTTTTTAATAAAACAATTTTGCGTTTGGTTCATTAAAAAAGAGTTTCTTAATGGTTCAGTTCAGTGCTGAATGGCAGGGCCGGCCCTGAGGATTTTGGTGCCCTGTGCGGGCCAGGAAAAAAAGGCCCCCTTTCCCGAGCACCATCGCACAAAACCAATTATTTTTAGTTTTTTACCCTAAAAAACAAACATTTTATAAATAAACATAGCAAATTGATTTTTTTTTCTAGTCGCTAGCCTATCTCAATCTGCCAAAAAATTGATTTTTTTTCTGCTGCCGTTCTTCAACATCGAACAAAAAAAAAGATTTTTGTGGACTTGTTGTGGACTTATGGTCATGTGGGCTTTTAGTGAAACTAGTGGGCTTTTGAAAGTAAAAAACAATGGGCTTTTGTGACAAATTCTCTAGCCTACACATAAGTTTTATAAAAAAAATTTATATTATATAAAAATTTTTTAAAAAATTTGGTGCCCCCGTCGAGCGGGTGCCCTGTGCGATCGCACACGGTGCACCCCCTCTTAGCCGGCCATGCTGAATGGTTAAGTGACAGATAGATGCTGAATGGAACTGAATGGGTTAAAATGACGACTTTTATATTCATTCAATCACCATCTTTTTAATCATCTGGTGTATGTCTTTCAGCAACTTCTTTCGAGAGATCACGGTTGCCAACTTTTCTTTCTCTTCTGGAAACTCTTCCTAGTGCACTCTATGGTGCCTTGAGCTTAGTTCTCTTACCTGCAATACGGGTCGGTGTCCTTTCCTATAATCTGTTATACTTGAAGTACGTCTATTTTTCTCATCTGTTACATCTTTGTTTCTTGCCAGCGCTTAGTTGATTTGTTACCAAAAGACACTCTTATTTGGCGGTTAAAACTACTTACATCAGCTGCTGCTTATGCTAATTCTCATATTCAAGACGTTGCAGCTGAAGTATTAGTGCTGGCCAGGTTCCTTTCTTTTTTAGTTTATGCAGATGTTTCTTTTTTACTCGAACGGTTTGCACATTAGCAGTCCAAAAGAAACGAAAATATATTCGTTGTAACTGGAACCTTGAGGAATATTAATATGATGGGTTTGGTAATTTGTTACCATAACATTTCAGCTCTAAGGATCAGTTCCTCCCTAGTAAAGACGAGGCAAAAAGGCTAAAAAAATCGTTACAGAACTGCAGAATATGCATCTTTAAAGGCAACAAACACAACCTCCTGTTGGTATGTCAATTCATATGTTTGTCCCACCGTGACGTTTTGATCCATCACACAACTTTTGTGTATTGTATGCGCAGGAAACTGATAATAACTTGTTGACGATAATTAAAGGTTCGGCAAAGTACCGTCGCACCTCATATCATGACACTATCAAGGATTATATCCCCCCCAGTATGTCAGAGTATAGAAGGCAATCCGAAGGACATTGGTAATATCACATATGCGTTTGTCGTTTTATTTTCATTAGTTCCCAATTGAGCATTTTGATGGTTAACTGGTGTACCCCACAACCTTTTGGTACTGTTGTTGAAACAATGAATGCAGGTTGTTCCGTTTTGCTACTAGTCCGGTAATGCTTTCAACTTTGGAGGATGGAGAGGTGGTGACGGGTTTGGGGGGATTCCTAGTGATGGTCCGGTAGTGTTTGTTGGCAATCACATGCTCTTGGGGCTTGATCTGTTTATACTTTTTCTCGGGTTTTTGAAAGAAAAACGCATAATGCTTCGTGGGTTAGGCCACCCACAAAATCTTCAACTTGATATCGAGTCTGGGATACCTCACCTTTCTATATTGTTGCGAGTATTTGGTATATTGCCTGTTTCTGCAACAAGTCTTTTCAAATTGTTATCAAACAAATCACATGTGCTGCTTTATCCTGGCGGTGTACGTGAGGCCCTCCATCGTAAGGTCTCACACCTCATTTACTTGTATTTTCAGTTACTTACTCCGCTCCCCTATTGTTGTTTGTGTGTTTATCTTTTTGTTTTCTCAGGGTGAGGTGCATAAGGTTTTTTGGCCTGAACAACAAGAATTTATAAGGATGGCAGCAAAATTTGGGGCTACCATTGTACCTTTCGGATCCGTTGGGGAAGACGATGTATCAGAAGTAAGGATACATGTGCTAGTGTGCACGAACCGTTCTATCTCTTGTTTTATGTCCGTTGCGAAAAAAGTGTTTTGACTACTGATTTATATGTCAAGAACAAACTTGTTTTTGGCCATCCTTTCCGAATCTTAGTTACCCGAAAACTTCTCTACCTTGTTCACTCTTTTTGGGCCGAAAACTTCAGTTTCAGGTGTACATGTATTTTCTCCATGAATGCTAATATCCGAAACATACGTGCAGATGATCATGGATTATAACGATCAGATGGATATTCCCGCACTCAGTGACCAGCTGCGGGAGCTTAATGAAAAATCGATTCTTTTGAGGTAATATGCACCTCTTGTGTTTTAATCTTTTCACTTATAGAACTTGTCTACTTTTAAGTGAAAGCAAAGCAAACTGACATAAATGATTTGGCACATTTTATATGTTAGTGTTTGTGTTTTTTTAACAACAGGCAAGATAAGGCAGGGGAGGTTGCTAAGCAACAACTTCATTTGCCTTTAGTTATGCCCAAAATACCCGGTCGGTTTTACTATCTATTCGGGAAGCCTATAAAAACAAAGGGAATGGAGAAGATTTTGAACGACAAAGAACTTTCGCAAGCATTGTACGCGCAGGTAAAGTGCATGGTTGAAAAGAATATAGCGTATCTAATTAGGAAGCGAGACGAGGATCCTTATCGTGGTTTTGTAAAGAGGGTTGTGTTTCAGGCAAAAACTAATACTTCATGGGATAAAGTTCCAACATTTGATCCCTGAAAATTTTCTAGCAATTATTGTATTGAGTCATGTCAGCAATATGCTATAAGATCTACATTAAACATGTTTGTTGTTTGTGTTTGTCCTTTTATTTAACTAGATGATTAAGAGAATGGACAAAGGCACAACTCTGAAGATGAATCAGTCATATGTTAAATATGAAAGTGCTAATCAATTTGAATTTGTGAACAAATTAAGGGCTATTCCCCTCTTAATTGATAGAGGGTTGAATATTGGTGAAATTGAACAGTATTTTGTATAATGGCCCACGTGTTAGTATGTGTTTGTTTTTTTTTTTTTTGCTTTTTGTGATTTTATTTGATGAATATAATGTTTGTTTTTTTGTGTTTTACATGTTTTGTTGGGTTGGTGCAGTTGGTAATTGTTTATTGTTGGGTTTTTGGTGACCTGGGTTCGAACAGTGTGGTGCATATTAATTTTTTGTTTGTTGTTGACATGTGTTATTTTAGCGGGGTATGTGTCTTCTTTTTGTTTTATGGTTGTTTTTAGTGTGCATTGCTTTTGTTTTGTTTAAAACCGTAGAAACAGTCAAACATTGGATCCTTAACTGAACATTTGTAAGCAAACCACTAACAACAAATTGTGCATCATGTTGAGCTCCAACACATTTTGTAAACCAAGTTCACAATATAAAGCTTGCATATTTAACCTACAGACAAAACAAAGAACAATAAAACGCTCGTGAGCAACCGAATATATCTAGTTTTAGTCAATGTGTTAAGTCACTTGTGAGTGTCTATGAATAGGTAATGTTGCCAGGACGTATGTGTAGTTTCGTGAAATCCTGATCTGTTACAGAACGTAGATCATATAAACTTTGTGAACGAACTTAGATCACCTTCTTCGAATTACTCTAGATTTCAATGATTTGATAAGGTCTTCAACTTCACCTTCAAACAATCTGCACAAGTAACAAACCGTTAACGCAACACAAGGAACAAAACAGAGGTTCCTTATTTTCTTGTATTAACCCTCTGACATGAGAATCAGTTTTTGATAAATTCAAGTGTGTAATCGATGGTATAAAATGAGTCAGAAGAGCATACCTTTCTTTTTCTAGAGATTTCTTTTATAGAAGAATGTCGAGATAAAGTTGGTGGTCGAAACCATTTTTGTTAAAAAAATTCACAAAAACAAAAACTGTTAAAATAAAACTAAATCTGTTAAAAATATAAAATATATTAAAAAAGAACAAGTGAAAGGACTAATATGGTATTATTAAGCAAAACCACAATACAAAATCAAATAAACTGAATAGGGTTTAGGGTTTGTGTCTTCAAATCCCCGCACAAATGGATGATCAAAATCAAAATCAAAATCAAAATCAAGGTTTTGAGAGCTACGTAGTGATACACAACATAGCAAAGAGACACAACGTTGGGACATTAGCTCGTAGCGCCACCGCATTCGGCGTTTCCGAGCTCATTCTTGTTGGCCGCCGTGACTTCAACTCTTTCGGCAGCCATGGCTCCACTTCTCATATCAAGTTCCGCCATTTCTACTCACTCGCCGATGCTCGTATCTTCCTCAAGGTCTAGCTATTACTCTTTATTTATCTACTTGATTATTATCGTTTTTCAAAGTTATTGAAATTATTTGTTTTTGTAGCAGGAGAAAGATTGTGATATATGTGGTGTTGAGATCACTGACAACTCCACTTCTGTAACTAGTCACCCGTTCACAAAATCTACAGCTTTCCTTCTTGGCAACGAGGTATGCGAATTGCGATTCTGTCTTTACCTGTATGTGGTGGACTGGTGGGTGCTTGTGTTAATGAGAAAGGATAATTTTAGTTGAGTTAGTTTGATAATCTTATGGGTTAGAGAATAGGGGCAATCAGCATTGTAAATCGAAAAACTTTACCTCAATGAGGTGTGCAAGTTCATTTCGTGTTTCGGTCAATGTAGTTTAAATCTAGTATTTACATCCACTTACCACTAGTCGTTGGTTGAGTGGTCGATCATCGATGCAATCACTCATAAATCTTACTGGTTAGACAATAGTAATGATCAATGTGATTGCGTTGGTTGTTATTTTGCTTTCTATGAAATTAGAGTTGATAGTTTGACCCATTTGCTTATGAATGGTTATGTGTTATGTTTAACGCCCAAAAAAAAGAATGCTAGAAAGAAAACATGCCAAAGGGGTCGGTGTTCAAGTAATTACAAGTTCAGTTTTTTGTGCATAGAATCGTTGTTTTGGAAATTAGGTGGTTATGGAAATCATTTAGGTTTATTAAAGTTTGGAAAATGACCAAAATGACAGAAGTTGGGAAAATGATTAAAATGACAGAAGTTGGGAAAATGACCTAAATGGCAGAAAAAAGGGAAAAATAACCAAAATGCCAAAATGGCAATTTAATAAACAATGGTATTTTCTTCATTTAACCCAAATCTAATAGAAAAAGTTGACGGAATGACCAAAATGATAATTTTTTTACAAAACCAAACACCAAAATGGTAAAAAAAGACATAAGGACCAATGTGGTCGAATCTGTACAAACTCAGAGACAAAATATGTTTGGGTCGCTGATATTAAATAACCAACTGTTTTGACTTGCTTTTTTTTTTCCTTTTGTAGGGCAGTGGGTTATCTGCTAAAGAATGTGAAGTTTGTGATTATTTCGTGTATATACCTCAATATGGGTGTGGCACCGCTTCTCTAAATGTCACTGTTGCAGCTTCCATCGTTCTACATCACTTTGCAGGTATATTCACCTTAATAAATTAAGCGCATGTGCTGTAAATTATTGCATATTCGCACCGTTATTAGGAACTTAATTAGCACCATGAACTCCATGATTATAGTTAGTTTTGAAGGTACCTGAAGTAGGAGTATGAGTATGCATACTACTGAATAAATTGCTGAATGAATTGTTTGAAGCTTAGAAGTTTAGTGTTACAACCCTTTGTGATGAAAATGATTGTGTTATACAAACGTCTACATGACAAAATTTGTGAATTTTTTAAATAAAAAACATAATGATATAACTTAAGTCCAAGTTTACCAAGTTATCTGTTCAGTTTTGTTGATCTCGGCATTGTTTTCATCGTGAAAACTTGTCAAACGCCTTCTGGCTGCTCTTTGCATACTACCATGATTACCATCTGGTACCACAAGGTAGCGGTGTTAAATGGATTGTGTTCGTGACTTTGTGGGTCAAACATGACATGGAGCCAAACATGACATGGATATGGAATCGTGTCAGCCACATGAGAACCTAAGCACGACACAAGGGGGGCATGATCACGGCATGTTTAACCTGAATCTGTATTTATTTATCTTTGCATACTAATAGTTCAAAATTATGACATTATCACTACAAGTCTACAAGTACAATTGTATATAGAGTTATTATGTTTGAACTCTAAAATCTTATGCTTTTATATTTATGTCATCTAATATTTGTCATAAAATTTAAGTTATGATCTAAACCATTTTTTCAGTATATAAAAAAATAAATGGGATAAATGGGTCAAAGCATGAACCCACCAGGTTGAACCGAACACAAACTGTTTAGCTAAACATGCTCCACCAGAAACTGATCCAAACCCTTTTAGACTGGACTGGTTCACCTGTCATTTTGTTTAGCTAAACGTGCCCCAATCCCTATTTCTTTGTTAAAGTGTATTGTACCTTGATAGTTTGGCTCACAGTTTTACTTAGAAACCGTCAAATTGAACCGTGAACAGCCTTAGAACATATGACACATAAACATATGCAAAAGTAACAATTAAAATTGAAAATGAGAGTAAGTTATTTAAGTAGTCTATTAACTAACAAAATTTAAAAAATATAAATATAATAAAATTGATAAAAAGAATAAACGAATTGGGGAATAAGAAAAATGGGTAAATGAATTAAAAGAAAACATGAGAAAATTACACATTTTTATTTGGGCAATAAGTTAAAACTACATAATGCGTGCATAAGTTTCAAATAAAAGACACTGTAATTATTGAAGTCAAAGGACGTAACTTGTAATTTTGTATACATAAAGGACGTAATCTGTAATTTACTTTTTTGATTGAGTAAATTACATTTTTTGGCCTTTATAATAAGCCAAATTACGGATCGTGGCCTTTATTTTAAATTTTTGCACTGATTGGCCTTTATATAAATTTTTCTCACGTTTTTGGGCCTTTAGACTAACGCCTGTTAAATTTCTCAGTTAAATCCCCTCATGTGCATTGCACATGAGGGTATTATGGTCATTTTACATCTATTATTATTAAATATCATCATCATTGTATTAAACTCAATTTTCACTGTATATTTCCCAAAACCAAATCACATTAAAGTTTTCAAACCTTCAAAACATACACTACATCACAGGTTACAAACAAACTCATACACCTTCTCCACTTCATCTTCATCATCTCCAATGGCGGATCAAAAGCAATCAAATCATGGCATTGGACTATTACCTGTTATAAAGTGACAACGTACTTTGTTATAAAGTGGCAACGTACTTTGTTTGGCAACACTCTCTTCATCGTCACCGGAAGATGATGTAAGCATGGCATTTCTCGGTGTAACGATGCTAAACTTAACTATCGGTATCTGATTTCCGATCATCATTTCCAACAACACACCGGAAGCTTGAGACGCATCGGAACGTTCATCGGTTATCGGAAGCTTGGCGTACGCCGGCAAGCACCGATGATGATGATGATGATGATGATGATGATGATAATGATGATGATGATGATGATGGTGGTGGTGGTGGTAATGGTGGATATAAACTGAATATTCCATTCAATTGTGTATAGAATGTGAATAATTAATTGAAGTGCTACATATTCAACCATTATTGTCTATACGAATACATTACCCAATATCGAAGCGACAGAAACTCAACGAACGATTCCGGCGGAGAACAGCCCAAACTCCTCTGCTTAGCAGCCTTAATCTGTTCAGTTTCCGCATCAGGTTGACCTACCTCCACCGATCCCCAGGAAACACTAATCGCAAGCGCAAGTTGCATCTGAAACTCCTCCTCGAAGAAACTCGAATCAACAGTTGATGAATTCGAACTTTCGTTGACGTTCTCACCGGAAGACGATAAACCGGCACCGGCACGTACCATCGATTACCGGTGATATAGGTTGACCGGAAGAAGGACGTAATGATGACGTGTCGGCGGGGAGACGATTGTGATTGTTATCGGTGTTGCAGCTACTACTGCCGATGTGAAGTTTTCGTAACAAGTGTTTCATCTTTGACATGATTGTGGATCGATTTGCATCAAAATCAAAAACAAAATTTGGAGTTGAGTTGAATTGAGTTTGTTTCTCTCTCTAGAATTGGAACTGGAATTGAAAATGCTGTGTTGTTTCTCTCTCAACAGGCAGGAAACAAAAAAATGAAAAAAGAAAAAGAAAAAGGAAGAATTTTGATTTAGGAGATTTTAATGGTGGTGGAGATGATGATGAAGAAGGTGTGTATGCATTGTATTGTATGTATATATATGAACTGTGTATGAAGAAGGTGTATATGAACTGTGTATGATACATATGACTATATGTATTGTATATATAATAATGTTACACTAATGGTCCTTTACTAGTGAAATTACCAAAATGCCCTCATGTGCATTGCACATGAGGGGAGTTAACTAGAAAAGTTAACGGCCGTTAAGTTAAAGGCCCAAAACCGTGACAAAAATTTATATAAAGGCCAATCAGTGCAAAAATTTAAAATAAAGGCCATGATCCGTAATTTAGCTTATTATAAAGGCCAAAAAATGTAATTTACTCTTTTTGATTTAACATGAGGTGAACATCGTCAAATTTTACCCCTTTGATTGAAGTTTTATTCCTTCAGTCTGGGCAGGATTCCCTGAGCGAACACGTGACGGGAACAAGTTTGTTGTAGCAGAAAGACCGGTGCATAAGGTGGGGCGCAACTTTTGCACCGAGACAGCAGAATCTGTTACGGCAGAACGCAAGCTTAAAAGAGAACATGATGCGAAAAACTGTTTTTTTGAAGAAATGGAAGGAAGTGATTCTTCAAACAATCTACTTGATACAGTTTTTGGAGATTAGTTTCTTGAAATTTTTCATGCATTCAATTCTTGATAGAAGTCCCAGTTTTCAAAGCTATATGGGTTGGTTAGTTACAGTTAAGTTTGTTGTTCTTATAATGGTGTTTCATGTACTGAAAACAAAATTTGCAACTTCTAGTTTATTGTATATCATGTGACGATCTATTATTAATCACCTTATTTCTAAAGTTAACAACTTTACAATTGCAAGTCTAGTTTTGCTTGTGTGTGGTTTTAAATAAAATTTATTTCCAACGAAGGTATAAATAAAAACGATGTTATGGAATCATTATGTTGTGAGAGAAACTAAATTAATAATTTACATGTAGGTTTTTGCCGGTGCCTTGTTGAAGTTTTATTTTGATTAATCTGAGAGTAAATTATAAATTTTGGACTTTATAATAAGCCAAATTACGGATTGTGGTCTTTATTTTAAATTTTTGCACTGGTTGGCCTTTATATAAATTTTTCTCACAGTTTTGGGCCTTTAAGTTAACGGCCGTTAACTTTTCCGGTTAATTCCTCTCATGTGCAATGCACATGAGGGTATTTTGGTCATTTTACCTTGATGTCAAAAATTGATAATATAGTTATTATTTGGGGACCATTTATGTAATTTCTTCAAACTATATATAAGATGTGAAATAAAATATGAGATCGAATCTTGTACAAACAAATACTTTAGACACACAATGTTGCCTAAAAGCAAAATTCAACAACCGTACATCGAATTAAGCAAGACCAGTTTTGATTTGGCATCAAAAGCAAACTCAAAACAATGATTTTGTGTGACTTGCGAATAGAAATGGCAAGCAAGACCAATGTTGTGCGACTTGTGAATAGAAATGGCAAGTAATGACGCACTTTTGTGCGACTTAGAAGACGGCGGTGCACTCGCCGGCTGATTCGGGACCATAGGAGGGTTTGCGTTGGTGGTGATCGTGCTTAGGACTGCAACAGGAAGCTTACAGGGGTGGTGCTAGTGGTGTTCGAAGGCGTCACGGGAGAATGGTAGGCAACGGTTCAGAGGACGGTGTTGATGGAGGTAGACAATTGTGAATATGCTGGTGTTTAGTTTGTGGGATATCTATAAAGTTTGATGGATGAATGAGATTGTTTTAAAATTGATGTTACAAATATACCCTTTTCTATTTTATAAAAATAAAAATTAAAAAAAATAAGTTTATTTGGTTTTTAGTGTTTTCAATTATAAAAGTTGTTTTCATTTGAACCTATATATATATATATATATATATATATATATATATTAGGTTCAAATGAAAACAAACATTATAATTGAAAACATTAAAAACCAAAGAAACCAATTTTTGATTAATTTTTGTTTTTATAAATAGCATAAGGGTATATATGGAAATCAACTTTATAACCGATCCATATTTATCTCAAATTATTTTGAATTAGTCTTTTATAATAATCATTCATCTAACTCTTCCATAACCGATCCATATTTATCTCAAATTATTTATCTCACTGTTTGATGAAGAACCATTGCAACAATCGATTTCTTGTATTCTATCTTATGGTATGTTTACAATAGTCAATCTTACAGTTCAATCTATTTGATCGTTTACATAAACTACATAATACTAGTCAATCTTTAAGATGTGTTCCTTTATATTAATCTTATGAATCAATCTAATTTGTTTGATATATGTTGTTTTTTTATGAATCAGTTGTCTGCTTGAGGAGATGGACAACACAGTTCTTCATATTTACAGTTGTATAGTAGCAATGATGAAGGTACGTATACGTATACTAGTGGTAATCTACAATTTTGAATTAACAGGTTTCAATCATCTACAAGTTCAAATATAGGTTGGAAATATTTTTGTATAGTGATAAAAGAGGCTATTAAAGACAACCAGTAACATGTTATGAATTGGTTTTTTTGTCGGATTTCAAGTAGTTTGGGAGACGATTTGTTGAGACACAATTTGTGTGTATCAATTTAGGAAATCAATATCAAGTAAAACTAACTTTGGTGTTATTTTACTTTGTAAACCTATTCTGGTACATGCTTTGGGGGTCAACGTTTTGTAGAATCTGATAGTATAAGTATACGTATAATCTATGTTTGATATAGTAGGACAACATGTCGAATTTTCCCAATTGTTTAATTGATAGGGGTAAGTAGAATACATATATGTTGTACAACGTGCACATGTATGTGCACTGTAGCTAATCCATCTTATATAGGAGTTTGTTAATATACGTATACGTATATGTTGTTAATATGGTGGTCTGATTTAGGTGGTGACGGTGATCGGAAATGGTAATGAATGATGGTAATCGGCAGTAGTACGCGATGATGATTGGCGACGATGATGGTGATCGGCAGCGGTGATGTGGTGCATTAATGGTGATCAATATTGGTTGTGACGTTGATGGCGATTTGAGTGGCGATGATGATCTATAGTGGCAACAGGTGTGGCTACGGTGAACATGACGAACATTGTTCTTACGTAAACGTAACACTACTGTTACGTATACGTAATTGTACTTACTGTTACCCATATTGTTTGTTTATTTAATACATACTTACTTTCGGTGATACTTCACTTGTATTTGCATCGGTACAACCTTATTTCATGTCATTTTTGTAATAAATATACGTATCTCATGTCATGCATGCAGTTCTCTTATTTTTGTATACGTAATTTAGCAAGTTTAATATACATAGTCGTGTCTCTAAACCAATTGAACTTTAAATACATATATGTAACACAATTAAAGAAGTTATGATTGGAAATCAGGAGAAAAATAAGAGAAATGAAAATAAGAGAGAGAAATAAAAGTAAGAGAGAGAAAGATGAAAGAGAAATGAAAATAATGGAAAGTTATGGGTTTTTACTTTGACTAATATGCCCTTTTATATTAAAAAATATTATTTGTCAATAAATATCAAATTCATAGATTTCCTTTGGTTTTTAGTATTTTTAATTATAATCTTGTTTTCAATGGATCTCACCCCTATATATATATATATATATATATATATATATAATCATCATTATCCACACCATTACCCACTTCTCTCCTCTTCCTCCTCCTTCTTCAACACCTACATTTCCATAAGCTTCCTCCTCAAATCTTTATAATACATCAACCTAATCGACTCGATATAAACCTCAATGTCATACCAATCAGCAATCTCAACAATGTAGGGGCTACTATTATCAATCAAACCTCTTAATTGCCCTTGTTGCCCCATTTTCCTGCGAGTATCCAACAACTTATCAGCAAAAAACCTACTATGAGCCACCAAGATCTGTCTATGAACATTCATACAAACACTCAATCCATCTTTCAAACTCAAAGTAAGCTTCACATCACTCGAAATTGGATCATTAAACAAGCTCCTAGGGCTCCCACAAGCCAAAATCTCCGACAATCATTGTTGCATCAAAGATTGTGTATCAACAAATGGTGGGATGAGATGACCGTTACTAGGTCTTTTTAAGGTTGAAATTGGACCATTGTTGGGGATCTTGGAATCGGGTTCATTAGCCATCATTTCAAAAAGGGTGGGGCTGGATCGGGTCGATGGTGGAGATGATATCAGGTTCAACAGTAGGTGTTGAAGAAGGAGGAGGAAGAGGAGAGAAGTGGGTAATAATGGTGATATATATATATATATATATATATATATATATATATATATATATATACACACACACATATGTTCTACAAGAATCGATCTCATATTTTATTTCACATCTTATATATATAGTTTGAAGAAATTACATAATGGTCCCTAAATAATAACCATATTATCAATTTTTGACATCAAGGTAAAATGACCAAAATACCCTCATGTGCATTGCACATGAGGGGAGGTAACCGGAAAAGTTAACGGCCGTTAACTTAAAGGCCCAAAATCGTGAGAAAAATTTATATAAAGGCCAACCAGTGCAAAAATTTAAAATAAAGGCCACGATCCGTAATTTGGCTTACTATAAAGGCCAAAAATTGTAAAAACATAAAAATAATAACGACTAGATTTGAAATTATAATATTTAAGGTCGTATATCGAATCATAAATAAAAATAAGCGCGTTAAAATGATAATTGGGCTGGCTCAGGCACAGATCCCCCGGTTTTTTTAGTTCATCCAATACTGGGCCGGCCCATTTCCCCTTATCAAAGTGACCCTTATTCTCTAAACCAACCCAGCCAAAGCCAATCCCTTCAAATGAGGCTCCAGTTCCTAACCCTCTAATCAACTCTTAACTTCATCCCTTTAACACAACTCAAGAACAATTAAACCTCATCGCCAATAATTCATCAAGAACCTTAATCTAATGTATACATGGAGGAGGGGGAATCAGAGACGAACCGCTTCCGGTTGATAACCAGGTGCATACAGATGACTCGCAATTGAAATAGGACCAATTGCTTAGGGCTAAAGTAGAGGTACAATGGAGATTAGGAAGATGGTGGGGATGATTAGCATTTTTGAGTTCAGCCACCAGTTTAGCGAGATGATTAAGGGAGATGCGAAAACAACGGTTCCACGGCGAATTATCTTTCCAACATCAGGGGTGTTCTTGATCCGGCCAAGGCGTGATGGATCAAAGAAATCACAAAATTGGTTTTATATGTATACAGGAGTCGAAGTGTGTTGCGATTTCTGAGATGGAATTGAGGGCTTTTTGGGGCAATTCGAATTTGGATTTCGAGTTGGTAGATCCCACCGATCGCTCGGGGCGGGGGGTCATAAGTATGTGGGATCCCTCCCTTTTTGTCAAAAGTGGGGTGTTAAAGAATATGAGTTATCTACTAGTCTCTAGGAACTTAAGGGGCTGTAGGCAAACAATTCATATCGTAAATGTTTAAGCTCCTCAACGCCTTCCAGACAAAAAGATTTTATGGGATCCTCTTGAAACCTTGAAAAACTCCATGCCGGGCATTTGGATTATATCTGGGGATTTCTGTGACATCTGCCCCAAAACCCGAACCCGAAAGCCCGACTTGAACCCGAATGTGTCTATCTTATATTTAATCATATTTAAGTTCTGAAATGTAACACTCGTTATTATTAATATATATCTATAAATATGTCAGAAGTTAATGTTAAGTCATTTTTCATAAAACGACCGAAGTACTATCTAATGTTTGCTAATTAATTATTAAATGGAATAATTAAATCTTATGTCTAAGTATATCTTATCAAAGAAATTTTATAAAGGTTGTTAAAAATAAATGTTATTGAGTTCTAAAATAGTCATTTGACATCAACCACCATATAAACTCATGAAGAACGTCATTTGTATAGGCGTTACGAGCTAACTCGGTTAAGTTAGTTTGTTAAATATGCGTATAAATTAACTTTGGGTAAAACTTGACAAGATTGAAACTTGAAGTGAAGTTAATACTACATTTAATAACAATTCAAAGGTGGAAGGGCCGGAAATGTAACATTTTAAAACAGCACCCAAACCCCCATCTCCCGTGTTTCCGGCTGTGGTTTCCGGCCAAGGTCCGGCGACACTCCGGCAACGCCCAAAACGTGATTTTTAGCCACTTTTAAACCAATTAAAGCTCGGTAAAACGTCCTAATTAAGTTTCGAAGCTAATGCACTCATAAAGATCCGAATCCATGTTGCTGTTCACATTCCTTCGGCCACTGTTTCAATTTCGGCAAAACTTGTAACGGTTTCGAGCAATTACTATAATATCCATTCAATTCGTGGTTTCCAAAACGCCCCTGATATCATTACCAATGCAAACAATAATCAAATGAATCATTAACCTAAATTAATCGTCGGTTGGATCCGATGAACATCAAAGAAAAACCTCAAAGCTATTCGTGTTCTTACGAATCATAGCAGAACAATCAAGCCTAACCAAAACGCTGATAATCAATCACGGTAACGCCCTGGCAAGTCAATGTTGACAAAGACCCACGAAATCGCAGCCTTATTTTCGTTTTATTCATTAGCCTGCAACTCCAAATATCATCTACAATTTGTGTTGGCATTCTGCAATTGGAAATAGATTTTTGAACATCATAGATTCAAGAAGCGGTCTGAAAGTTTAATTGGATTCTAACGACCTCAAACCTTCAATTTGTTTCGTTATCCATCGTTCTTCTTTTTCTTCTACTTCTCTCAAATTGGCCAACAATCAAGTAAGTTTCATATACCAAAATACTCGTGATTCAATGTAGATTAAAAGCCCTATGGTTGATTTGGGTGAGATTAACAGGTTTGAATCAATTGGATCGATCTTCATTCTAGGGTTTATTAGGAAATGGGTATCTTTGTGTATTAAAGATTAAAAGTTTTAACAGTCGAGTTAATAAACAAAGATGGTCTTTGGTTCAGTGGGTATGTCATACGAGTGTGTGGGTGATGACCCGGGTTCGAGTCCCATTGACCATTTTTATTTAATTTTTATGTTTTAACCTATTTACTTTTAAGTTAAGTCATATATTTCTTAAGGTTTGTATAAATATTATTCCAATAAAAAGAAACTAGTTATACAAAGGAGTTATTCTAAATTTTAGACATTTTATATAAAGATGCGTTAAAATATATATATATTACTTAAAACGTTGTCGTTTATCATAAATCGGTTCTTGAAACCCTAATTTCCCAAATCATACTTTGAAACCCTAAATTTCAATTGATACTTTAAAACCCTAATTTCTCAAATTATATTTTTAAAACCCTAAAATTGGATTTGAAACCCTAAATCCCCAAATTGTATTTTAAAGCCCTAACTCCCAATTGGTAGTTTAAAACCCTAGAGAAAATCCCAAATTATATTTTGAAACCCTAATTTCGAATTTATAATTTAAAACCCTAAAACCCCAAATCCAAAACCATAGAAGTTCTATTTTTTTATTCTAGTTATTACGTTACTTGCTTCGTTTCTAAATTTCAATTTCATTTAATTGAAATTTCTAAAGTTTCTAAAGTTTCTACGTGATCTTCTATGGTATATTTAAAAGATTCTATGATATTCTAACTGGAACGGGGTGCTATTATTACATCGGATGTTTCTATCGGTCAAAGATGTTGCTACAAAACCGTGTTATTCTACGTTTCATCATATATTCCGTTTGTTTCTAAGCTGCAATAATACTTATGCGATATACTCGCTAGCTTGTATCCATATAACACAATTACACTGTTGTAAACCAAACATTTCAAATCAAAACTAAGACATATCCCAATCGAATTATCCAAAATTTCAGATCATGCATATATCAATTACCGAACTCTAAGTCGTATTTCTAATCCTAAATCAATTATCGACTCACCAATCAAAGGTTCGTTATGATTTCTAAATTATAGTCATGGCTAAATTCCATAACTAAATAAGAGTTAACGGATTTTGCTATTCTTATAAGCTAATGTATTTGAAATCGAACGTCTACACTCGAAATATTTCAACTTGACTTCTACACTCAAATAGATTCAAAACTACTTATCTAACTACAAGATCCTAATCCAATTTCTAATCCATCATTAAAACGATAAATCTACTATCAAATTATGAACTAAACATCAAAATATGTACTCGTTAATCAGCTACACGA
Organism: Tagetes erecta; assembly: GCA_030867185.1. Lineage (NCBI taxonomy): Eukaryota > Viridiplantae > Streptophyta > Magnoliopsida > Asterales > Asteraceae > Tagetes > Tagetes erecta. Next base: position 21,841,811 of record CM061496.1, read on the forward strand.
TACTATCCATGAATTCGTTATCCAAATCTAACAAAAACTCACTATACAACCATTCTCAAACTCATTCAACTAAATGTTTTCATCTATACATATGACCACCAACGAAATCTTAAGCAACTAGTCTTCATGAACTAATCCAAACCCAATGTGTTTCATTTATAAACTCGTCACTCTAACACAACGTATAATCAATGGACTTTGTAAAACTAACGGTATTCGATTCTATCAAAATAATTTCCTTATTTTTCCAAACAAAAATGTATATACATATTTATTTAAAAAAAAAACAAACAAACAAACAGAATTTTAATAACCTTTTGGTCTTAGTATCTTGTAAGAAAAAAATAGATATATGTACATATAAATTTCATGATAAATGATTTCTTTAAAAAGTGATTGGTCATTCTAACGTCGGTCAAATATTTACACAAACATTTTCCCGTTTTCTCAAATATGACACAAAGACTTGCAACAAACACCATGTCTTCTGTTTTTCCAATATCAAGTACTTATAACTTAAATTGTGTCGTTTATTTTCAAATCAATCCTCTTATCTATGGTAAAGATCAAAACTTTCTACTTTTTAGTTAGCTCTTAAAACTACATTATATAAAAACAGTATCATCTCTTATAAACTTGTTTACCTCCATAGTCAACACATTTGGTCTACCTAAAGCTGCCGGTCATATAAATACAAACACCTTAAAAGTTAAATCCAATTGGAACTAAGTGATCTATTCATTCGAACTATAAATTGGATTATCCGCATTATCAAATTTTCTTGAAACTAATTTTTCTAAAGATCCCAATAAACTATATTATTACATGTACACCATCAACTAATGCTTATGAACTTGTCAATATCAGAAAACCTAGATAACTACATCTTACACACATAGAGTCGATCTTCACAAACTTTAGTGTTACTATCTTAGTACTCGGATTTGACTATCTATATCGTTGAACAAAGTTATCTATATCAGCAGTGTCTACTTAATGGACGTTAGTTTCTTCTGAATCATCAATCTATTTATCATCTTAATATGATTTTCCCAAGTACTATTTCTATCAAGTATGATATCAATACCTATACGTATCATCTTTTTAACCATAATTGTTGTGTACTTCTGACTCGCACGTGATCAAATGAGAACTGTGCAGTCCATGCAAAAAACTAAAGTAATTACGGGTGCACACAGAATTATGAAAGTTGGTGCATGGGAACCATAGTAAGTTTTGTCTTGTGTAGCTGGCCATATTTAATCATCTTATTTTCACTTGATTTGTTTACTCATTTCACTAATTGCATATAAGCCACTTAATTATGTGTAAGGTTACTTAATTCGTTTCAAACATTCTATTAATCACGACTATTCTCGATGATCATTTAAATAATTCTAAATCCATATACTTAAAATATTTCATTTGCAAGTTGGTAACATATTATGTTCCTATATTAAGTAGCAAATAAGATTTATTCAAATCTACATACAAATAGTTCAACCGAACTCTTATAAAGGAAAAGAGTTAAATAAACAACTCTCGATGAGACAACGCAAATTAAAAATAAATAACTTAATCTCGTTATATAAAATTGTGTCTCAATTCAAATGCTCACCCTTCCATTGATCGAATTTTCAAGAGTTTCTTGTGAGATGAAACTCCCTACGGAAGTGGGCAGTGTTCATCCTATGTTTCATGTTTCTAATCTGAAGAAGTACTTATCTAAAAAAAAAAATAAAAAAAAATAATATCTCTTTTTGCATATCGATAATGAAACGATGGAATTTATTGATCGGCCATTAGAAATTATGGACCGTGAAGTTCAAACAACTCAAGCGTAATCAGATATTAATCGTTAATGATCGTTGAAACTCAAATGTGAACATGATTTTAAGACCAAATGAAGGTTAAGTATCCGCACCTTTTCGCTTCTTCTTCTTCTACTTCGGTTTGAGCAAATTTCGGGACGAAATTTCTATAAGGAGGGGAGACTGTGACATCTGCCCCAAAACCCGAACCCGAAAGCCCGACTTGAACCCGAATGTGTCTATCTTATATTTAATCATATTTAAGTTCTGAAATGTAACACTCGTTATTATTAATATATATCTATAAATATGTCAGAAGTTAATGTTAAGTCATTTTTCATAAAACGACCGAAGTACTATCTAATGTTTGCTAATTAATTATTAAATGGAATAATTAAATCTTATGTCTAAGTATATCTTATCAAAGAAATTTTATAAAGGTTGTTAAAAATAAATGTTATTGAGTTCTAAAATAGTCATTTGACATCAACCACCATATAAACTCATGAAGAACGTCATTTGTATAGGCGTTACGAGCTAACTCGGTTAAGTTAGTTTGTTAAATATGCGTATAAATTAACTTTGGGTAAAACTTGACAAGATTGAAACTTGAAGTGAAGTTAATACTACATTTAATAACAATTCAAAGGTGGAAGGGCCGGAAATGTAACATTTTAAAACAGCACCCAAACCCCCATCTCCCGTGTTTCCGGCTGTGGTTTCCGGCCAAGGTCCGGCGACACTTCGGCAACGCCCAAAACGTGATTTTTAGCCACTTTTAAACCAATTAAAGCTCGGTAAAACGTCCTAATTAAGTTTCGAAGCTAATGCACTCATAAAGATCCGAATCCATGTTGCTGTTCACATTCCTTCGGCCACTGTTTCAATTTCGGCAAAACTTGTAACGGTTTCGAGCAATTACTATAATATCCATTCAATTCGTGGTTTCCAAAACGCCCCTGATATCATTACCAATGCAAACAATAATCAAATGAATCATTAACCTAAATTAATCGTCGGTGGGATCCGATGAACATCAAAGAAAAACCTCAAAGCTATTCGTGTTCTTACGAATCAAAGCAGAACAATCAAGCCTAACCAAAACGCTGATAATCAATCACGGTAACGCCCTGGCAAGTCAATGTTGACAAAGACCCACGAAATCGCAGCCTTATTTTCGTTTTATTCATTAGCCTGCAACTCCAATTATCATCTACAATTTGTGTTGGCATTCTGCAATTGGAAATAGATTTTTGAACATCATAGATTCAAGAAGCGGTCTGAAAGTTTAATTGGATTCTAACGACCTCAAACCTTCAATTTGTTTCGTTATCCATCGTTCTTCTTTTTCTTCTGCTTCTCTCAAATTGGCCAACAATCAAGTAAGTTTCATATACCAAAATACTCGTGATTCAATGTAGATTAAAAGCCCTATGGTTGATTTGGGTGAGATTAACAGGTTTGAATCAATTGGATCGATCTTCATTCTAGGGTTTATTAGGAAATGGGTATCTTTGTGTATTAAAGATTAAAAGTTTTAACAGTCGAGTTAATAAACAAAGATGGTCTTTGGTTCAGTGGGTATGTCATACGAGTGTGTGGATGATGACCCGGGTTCGAGTCCCATTGACCATTTTTATTTAATTTTTATGTTTTAACCTATTTACTTTTAAGTTAAGTCATATATTTCTTAAGGTTTGTATAAATATTATTCCAATAAAAAGAAACTAGTTATACAAAGGAGTTATTCTAAATTTTAGACATTTTATATAAAGATGCGTTAAAATATATATATATTACTTAAAACGTTGTCGTTTATCATAAATCGGTTCTTGAAACCCTAATTTCCCAAATCATACTTTGAAACCCTAAATTTCAATTGATACTTTAAAACCCTAATTTCTCAAATTATATTTTTAAAACCCTAAAATTGGATTTGAAACCCTAAATCCCCAAATTGTATTTTAAAGCCCTAACTCCCAATTGGTAGTTTAAAACCCTAGAGAAAATCCCAAATTATATTTTGAAACCCTAATTTCGAATTTATAATTTAATACCCTAAAACCCCAAATCCAAAACCCTAGAAGTTCTATTTTTTTTATTCTAGTTATTACGTTACTTGCTTCGTTTCTAAATTTAGGTTCTCCCGGTTAATTAGGTGATTCTAATATCTGGGCGATCCTCGATTCTCTCTAGTTACTTTCTTGCGTTGCTATTATCTTTATTGTTCAGGTGAGTAAACTCACTCCCATTTTACTATTTTTGTTTTGAGACTGAAATATGATTCTTATTACTATACTACGGTTTCTTACCTTTTTTTTTATTCTATTTTCAAATGAGATCATAAAATGTGTTAATCTTGTCGGCCGCTTGATGCAAAATTGTGTGTTAGTTAAAAGTAGTTGTATTATTACGTAATTTCCACCGGTACGATGTTAGCGCTAACGGTCTGACAAACCCACCTACACTTTATGGCACGTTAGGTGATGTGATACCGGCGATTCTTGTTGTTGATTCTATGTGTTGGTTACTAGATACTATCCTATGATACTTGTTACTATGTTGCTATGCCTCTAGATGCTAAAACAATTATTGATAACTTATTTATCGAGACGGTTAATTGACGGTTAAATGACGGTTAGACGACAGTTATCATTAATTGTAACATGAGTGGTTCTCATGACCCGTTGCTAAAAGTTACCCTGCGGGGAATATGTTTCTTGTTTCTATGTGATTCTATGGTCACGGTTGTGTAATATGACGAAATTGCTATACACATAAGCTTGCGCAACATATTTATATTGATCTCGGATTTCATACTAGGTATTATTTACTGTGTTTTTACTCACTAGCTATTCTCGTAGCTAACTTATTTTAATCATATTTCAGGTGGCGTTTGAAGTTGTTTCGGTTGCTTGACACGTAGGATGCCATGGACTTAGAAAATAATAAAACAATGACGTTTCTGTTTCCGGATTTATTTACTGTTTTGAGACTATTTATTTCCTGTTACGTCACAACATTGAATGCTTAATAATATTAAAATATACTTCTTAGATGCCATGCGCTTTGTACTTTTGATATTCAACCCACTTGACAACCCGGTGTTTTCCGCCACCGGGTAGGGTGTCACAATTTCAACGCTGTTAGATTCCAAGAGGAGAGAGAATACTATTTTCAATTCTGGTTGCGTGAGAAATTTCAACGATTTTATACACAACTCGGGTTTGCTGGAATATCAAATGAAGGGTAGCAAATTTACATACGCTAGAAAATCCAGAGCCAAAATGAGCAAGATTGATCGTTTTATGATTTGTCAAGAATTCTTTGATCTATGGCATAAGGCTTGTCTTATGGCTATCCCGCGTTATCTCTCGGATCACTCACCTCTTATTCTTATCATCATCCCGATGGACTTTGGTCCCATCCCTTTTTGATTTTTTAATTCTTGGTTGGATAGGCTTGATTGTGATAATGTTATTAAACATGCAATCTCATCATTTTCTTATGCAAGACCTCCTGATTTATACCTTATAGAAAAACTCAAACATATCAAATCAGCTTTAAAATTTTGGTTATCAAACATCAAGATCAAGGAGGAGGATACATTCAAAAATCTCATTGTGGATATCCAGAGTCTAGAGAACATCCTTGAATCTCGTGTGTTGATGGAAGAATGCACGGTGGGGACTAGGGAACTTGAAGACCACCGCATCAAAGACATTCATCAGAGGTCAAGGACCAATTGGGCTTCATATGGTGATGATAACTCGGCTTATACTCACAGGGTTATTAAAAGAAAGAATTCCATGAATCGCATCCATGGCATCAATTTGAATGGGAACTGGTGCAACAAACCCTCTCTAATAAAAAAGGAAGCTAGGCGGTTCTTTGTCAATCGTTTTAAAAAACCCATCTCGGGCAACCCAATCCTTCAATGCCAGAATATTCGAAAGCTATCAGATCTTAAAGTTTCCTCCTTAGTCACCCCTTTTTTGGCGAGTGAGATTAAGTAGGCCGTTTGGGATTGTGGAGATGATAGAGCCCCAGTCCGAAAGGTTTCAACTTCATATTTTTCATGCGATATTAGGATCTGCTGGGTCTAAGACTTAATCAATGTTTTACACTACTTCCATCATGTTGAATCCTACTCCAAAGGATGCCGTTTATCTTACATCGCTCTTATGCCAAAAATTATTTACCCGGGCCGATTTAATGATTATCGGCCTATCCATCTAATTGGCTCAATCTCTAAGGCGGTGTCTAAAGTTCTCGCTAGCAGGTTAAAAATAGACTTGGGTTCGGTAATTTTCGATACTCAATCGGCCTTCCTTAAAGATCGAAACATTATAGATGGGCCTCTAATCATCAACGAAATTATACCATGGGCCTGAAAAGAAAAACAAACTATTTCTGTTTAAGATCGATTTTGAGAAGGCGTTTAATCACATAAGTTGGGACTTCTTGGATAGTATCCAAAGCCAAATGAATTTCCCGGTCAAATGGCGACGATGGATCATGGGTACTCTAAATTCTACTCGGTCCTCTGTCCTTGTAAATGGGCCCCCCTCCTTCGAATTTCAATATATTAACAGGGAGTTCGCCAAGGAGACCCTTTATCTTCTTTCCTCTTTATACTTGGAGTGGAAGCCCTCAGTTGTATGTTTAATCAAGCGGTAGAGTCAAATGTTCTGCTAAATAATGGACCTTTCATTTCTCACCTTCTCTTTGCTGACGACACACTAATTGTGGGTGAGGGATCAATTACCAACGTGAAAAACATGGCTAGGCTCATTCGATGCTTCCATTTAGCTTCTGGCCTTAAGATCAACACATCCAAATCCAAGCTTACAGGTATTGGGATCGATCAATCAGAGGTGGAAGATATGCAACTCAGACCAGCTACCTTTTATCTACCTAGGGCTGAAAATAGGAACAAATATGAATCGTATATCTAATTTGGACCAGGTGCTAAATACTTTCGATGCTCGTCTGGCACTTTGGAAGTCCACCACCTTGTGAATTGGGGGCCGCTTAACGTTACTCAAAGTAGTGATGGAAATTCTTCCAACTTATTATTTCTCTATTTTTAAAGCCCCAACCAAAATAATTGACATTCTGAAGCAAAACGCAGGCGTTTCCTCTAGGATACCCCAGACTCGGGCAGGGGTATTTGTTGGGTTAGCTGGGATCTTGTCACTTCTCCGATTGAATCAGGGGGTTTGGGGCTCACCCCTTTTTAGGAGGTGAATTTGGCGCTCTTAACTAAGTATTGGTAGAGATTCAAAATGTAACCCTTAGCCCTTTGGAGAAAGTTTATATCTTCCATTCATGAAACACCAAGAACGTGGCCCATATTACCACATGCAAAATCTCTTGCAAGTACTTGGAACACTATTGCTAGATTGAAAAACAGCTTATCATCTACGGGGATCTCTATTGCGAACCTGATCAAAGGCGTTGTTGGAAACGATATGCAAATTCATTTTTGGTTGGATTGCTGGATAATCTAACAACCCCTCAAAAACATGTTTCCAAATCTATATAGCATAGAGAGGGATAAAGGAAGGCTCATTGGCAATAACATCATGATGCGGGGTGGTCAATACTAGGCTTTGGAGTTGGAAGAGGCAACCCTCCTCAAGTCTAGAACTTAGTGAATTGACGGTTATCACTAACCTTATCGCGACTCCTAATTTCTCGATGATGCCATGTGGGAGTGGATGGATGACGAGACAAACACATTCACGGTGGCCTCCATGAAAAGACTCATGCAACAACCGGAACCCAAATAATAATTTTACCATGGAGTGGAACAACTAGATTCCAAAAAAGGTCAACATTTTTATGCGGCAAGCCGAACAAGAAAGAATCCAAACGCACATCGCTTTTGCTACTAGACATGTTCCAATTGATTCAATGGAATGCCTCATTTGTAGACCCACTCAAGAATCAGCGACGAGATGGCTTCGAATATACGGGAAATCATCTCAAACTGTCTCAAAATTCCTCCGATATATGTTTTCTCAATCCATGACGTTCTATCGATTCACAAGACTCCCCCTATCACCTACTCTAAGAATAAGAAAAGCCACTCAAGGAATCCTCATGACGACGGGTTGGTGTATATGGAAAGCCAGAAATGCTGTCATATTTAACAACGAGCCGCTCAATCTTCTTCAATCATCGAGAGTATCAAGTCGCTCGGTTTTCTATGGATCAAAAATAGGTCTTCGTTTAAACATATATCATGGAATACTTGGTGTAATGCTTATTTTTACCATGTTGCATGATGTAAATTTTCCTTTTGCTATTTGTTGTGGGCTGTTACCTGCTAGGTAGGGCCTGTGTTGTTAATGAAGTTCAATGTTAAAAAAACGATATACTCAAATATATAATATAAATACAGTGTAGAAAAAAAGTAAATAGAAATAATAAAGTCGTAATGGTATATTCATTATATATAATAGTTGACCCTGGCCGTATATCGGATTGTGGATAAAAGAAAGAAACTGAATATACCGAATACATAATATATATGAAGATGTGATGACGAAGGTCGTTTAACCTTATGATCAAGAAGCAAGCAGTTAGAAGCCCGAAACTCTGTAGCTACAATAACGCTACAGTAAGCTATAGTAACATGGTAGACTCATGTTGACAAGTTATCACAAAAGTTCAGGCCCAAAGGTGTTCATGGACTAGCTAGAAACTACTCGAAATTTATCATGATTTCCCAGGTGCTATATCATTTATTACACTCATATAGAAGAGAGTTAAATTCAAATAAGGTTCTAATAAAGTAGAAGTCCTTGAGACATTGAAAGAAAAGTTAATCAACGCGCATATACTTGCATTACCCAAAGGTAACGGTGGTGTTATGGTTTATACTGATGTATCTTAGTAAGGTGATCGCCTATTTTAAAGCTAACTAAAGGCTAAGGAGTTACGCAAAACACAATCTAAAGATTAGATGTGATGGTGTTTACTTTAAAAGGTTTGGTGACATTATCTTTACTGTCACACCACGACCGTTGGCGGAAACCTCGGGGAAGACGATAGTGAATCGACTGTTCATAGCTCATGGTGCTAAAATGATTAAAATAATATTAAATCTAATTTTCATCATTACAAAAGGCATTGAATTCAACAATTAAACACTACAACATAATAGATGATTCATTATTAATCTAGGTCCAACATGTCCTAAATAAGGCATCTTGATAAATCGGCTAAAGTGCATTCTCTGAAAACATGTGAAAAGTATTTGTTCAGCTAACGAATTAGCTGGTGAGTAAACACATGTTTAAATACATGAGGAAAGATCAAATACAAAATTGATTTTGCCTAAAAAGTATGAGAAGTGACTTAAATCACATCAAAACTGGGTCAAACGAACTCCGTTTGAGCTCATTCAAGCGGCGTTGGAACCGTCTCGTCGAGCTTTATCATCTTAGCTTCTAGGGTTTAACTTTTAGGGTTTAGCTTTAAAATTTAGTTTTTACCTTAAGGTTTAGCATTGGGATTTAGCTTTTAGGGTTTAGTTTTTAGATTTTAGGCTTTTATATGGATGGGGTGAGGGATTTAGGTTTTTAGGGGGTGGGTGGGTGGGGTTTAGGTTTTTGGGGGGTAGGGGTGGGGGGTTTTAGGTTTTTTGGGTGGTGGGTGGGTGGTTTTTAGGTTTTTAGAAGGTGCGGGTCGGGTGATTTAGGTTTTTGGGGGGTGGGGGTGGGGGGTTTTAGGTTTTTTGGGTGGTGGGGGCGGGGGTTTGACGACACGGTTCTAACGCCGCAAAAATGAGTTCAATCGGAGTTCGTTTGACCCGGTTTTGATGTGTCTAAATATCACTTCTCACGCTTCTTAGGCAAAATCCATTTTGTACGGTAACCTTCCCCTTAAATACATATAGATAATGATTAAAAGGATCAAATAGTCAAAATGATTAAAGGAGTTCAATTCTCATGTTATGTCAAAACCCATAAATGCAATTGTGTAACATACAAGACAAACACATAATCAAACCTTAGATAAAATGCAGTCACATAATCACACAAATTAAGCTGTTGTTAAATAGGGACAAATGATTAATTCAGTTACAATCACCCAAGAATAATGGGGTAGGTATTTAGGCCAATAGATCTATCATTGATATGTCGGTTAAATAAATTAATGATTATGCAAGAATCAATGTTTATCAAGCTATGAACACATAATTGCAAGTAATAACACAAACATGAATTGAATTGATTGAACTGGTGAAATGAATAACATGAGAAATTGATGAAATGACAAAATGATAAACATGTTTAATAGGTTCACATGAGTTCACCCCAAATTGTAAACTGAAAAAAGGGCTATGAATACTCACCTGGTAATAAATGATAATGGATAATGAAATAACTTGAATCAAAGCACCGAAAGGTCTTCTAAGAAGTTAATCTAAAGAGAGGTGTCTTGAGTTAGAATGGACTTATGATTTCTAAAGATGATTACATTCTAAAGAATTTTGGGATCTAGGGTTTTAAATTAAGATTTGGAGAGTTTTAAATTGAATAATAATGATTATGAAATAATTTATTATAATGTGGATCGTTTATGTTAAATATATATTTATTTCTTTTAAACGAGTGAAGTAAATGTCTTAAAAAGATAAATGCAATTGGTTTAATAAAAGTAAAATAAATGTATAAATAGTTTTATAAATTTTGTAAGACTAAAATCATACTTTTTATTAAAAAGTCTTATAACCTTTCATTGTTAAAAATATATGTGATTCATGTACAAACATATGAATTTATTTGAAACAAACGATCAATGGTTATTACCTATTTAATAGTAATTAAAGAATTATGAATTAAATAATAGAACTGTTTTTATTTATATATAAAAATAAGAAACATGAATTGAGGTGTAGTGGGGATTCGAACACGCGATCCCTGCGTTCAAAGGCTCGTGTGTAAACAAGTAGACTACAAGCAATTAGTTGTTTAAATCTGGAAACAAATTAATAAATCTAATATTTACAAAAACCCCAAGTATCAAATGAACCCTAGAAATCAAAACCATTCAAAACAAATCTGTAACTCAAATCAACATTAGGGCTATTGTTCTATGATAGAAGAAGAATCCAAAGACTATAAGTTTTACCTCAATTGAAGACGAATTGATTAAGAAAATAAGAATCTCGCCTTTGATGAATTGAATCGGACTATATTAGTCAACGACTTTAAATTGACGATTTGAGGAGATAAACAGATGATTGAAGATGAAAACCTCTGACTTGATTTCTGAAAATATGACCCGATTGATAGAGGTTGAGTAATCATGCAAAACCGAAGAACAATGAATCGATGTGTGAATGTGTGTAGTGTTTTGGTGCAATAACGTTGCAGAATGATAAAATAATCCATATGGAGTGATTTGCCCAATGTATATCGAACTTATTCCACTAAGATTGAATCGAACGAGTATGAGTTGTTAATTGAAATTTTCGGAATTGATTCAATATAATTTCTATGTTTATGCTTCAATTAACATTGTGTACACGTTTTCATGGATTATAGGAATGATTTGTTATAATAATTTCGAAGTTATACGCGGATTTTGACGAGTTTGATATAGTTGCCGGAAATAGGTTTTGGGTTGCTGGAATTAGGAGAGGGATTTGCGAGATTTATGTATTTGAAATTGATTGTGGGTTCAAAACTGACATGGGGATGAATTTACCGGTTTAATATGGCATTAAACTGTGAATTTTTGGGTGTTTGGTTGTTCGCCAGAGCTCCGCCGCTTGAGGTCGGAGATGGCGCCGGAAAAACGGGGGTGGGATATGGGGCTGGGTCAAGTTACATTAAAAGTCCCTGATATTTTAATTGTTAACACTGTGACATCTGCCCCAAACCCGAACCCGAATGCCCGACTCGAACCCGAAGTTGTTATCCTTTAAATTTTAATCGGATTTATGTCTTTAAAATGTAACGTTTATTATTATTATTATTATGAATAAACGCATTTATTTTTACGTTATCCCGTCTCAGTTAAATAATCGTATTTATGTTGTAAAACATTCACGTATATCAAATAAATATTGTTGGAACAATAAATCTCAATATATATATATATATATATATATATATATATATATATAGCTCGTAAAAGAAGATTATCGAAAACGTTAAACAGAAACGATTCAAAGTCTCGAAATAGTCTCTTAATGATGTAAACGAACTAAAACTATAAAAACGTCACTTAAATAATGGTTACGTTTCAATTTAGTTAAGTTAGTTAGTTAAAAGATATAAATAATTAACTTTGTGCTAAAACTGTCAAGTTACAAACTATTATTTAAAAACTTATAATAACTAATTTAAAACAACTCAAACTGCAAGGGCCGTTATGTAAATAATCAAGTTACACTTTTAACCCAGCCCCCACCCGTTTCTCCCGTGTTTCCGGCGAAGAAAAGTCCGGGCGTCCGGCCACCTTGGCCGGAAAATGCCGAGGTCCGGCGAGTGCAATCTCCACTCGTTTTAACACCAGGAATCAATTAAAATCATTGGAAACCTTCGTGGTCGAGGTTCGAACACATTAACACCTTCAATTTATGGTTTAAAACACTCGAATCTATGTTAATTTCAAATCCAAAAACCGGTTCTAATACCCATTTACTTGAATCGACCCAAAACGCATCAAACAATAAATTAAACTAATCAATCTCGTCTCTTGGGCGATTGGAAACCGATTTTGACATTGAATTGAGTTCAGCATAACAAATAATACCAAATTGATTATCTTTTACTTTTAACAAAACCCAAAACCCATTCGGCATTTTCCTGGTAATCAAAACGCAATTCAATCGACACACTTCTTCCCCATTGCACGATCTTGTTTCCTGTGCAACCAATTTCAAGCAAAAACATCACAAATTCAAGTTTAATCCTCAAAACCGTCGCACCCTGTTCAGCGTTTCATCAACTCGTTTCTTCACCAATCAAGTAAGTATTTTATATCAAAATGCTCGTGTTGTATCGTAGATCAAAAGCCCTATACTTGTTCTTGATGAGATCAACAGAATAAAACGAATTTGGATGATCTTGTTTCTAGGGTTTTATTTCGAAATGGGTCTTGAATACTATAATTTGTTAAAACAATTTAAAATCAGGTTCATTAACAAAAATTTATTCTGGTCGAGTGGACAGGTAGTGTAGGTTTGTACCCAATGGTCACGGGTTCGAAACCCACTGCTCCCACTTCTCTAACTTTTATATATTTTTCATTTCTTAAACATTTAATCTTATTTATCTAATAACCTAACAACATATTTAAGTTAAAACTATTTTTATAAATATAAAAACTCATAGTTTCAAAATTCATAATAATGCTTTAATCTATAAGTAATATTACAAATATTACTCCGCGGGATACTAAAATGGATTCGTAATAAATAAAATATATATACGAAAATACAATTATGTTTCGCGCCAAAAATCTCATATTATTCTTTAAAACCCTAATTCCCAAATTATACTTTAAAACCCTAATTCTCAAATTATACTTTGAAACCCTAATTCCCAAATTTATAATCTAAAACCCTAGAATTCGGACTTTTGATTCTTGTTATTGTTGTTTCGTTTCTAAGTTAGGGTTTCTCCCAATAAATTAGGTGGTAGTAATGTTTGGGCAACCCTCGGTGCTTTTTAGCGGCGTTTCTAACGGTTCGATTGTAACTACTTTTCGAGGTGAGTAAACTCACTCCCCTTTTTACTGGTTACGTTTTTGGGGCTGAAATACGTGTTTCTATAATACAACGGGTTCTTTTGATGTTTCTATTTTCGAAAATGAGATCATTAGATGTGTTAATCGTGAGCAAAATTGTGTGATAGTCAATATTAGTTATATTATCTTGTAATTTCCACCGGTACAATGTTAGCGCTAATGGCTTGACAAGCCCACCTACATTAATGGCCTGATAGGTGATTTTGACCCGGCTATTCTTTGGTTGATTCTATGTTACTAGTTACTACATGTGATGCTTGTTTCTACGTTGCTATGTCCCTTAGATGCTTAAACACTTTTGATAACTTGCATATCGAGACGGTTAAATGACGGTTAAACGATGGTTATCAATAAATGTTACATGAGTTGGTTCCTCATGACTTGTTGCTAAAGGTAACCCTGCGGGGTCTATGATACTTGTTTCTATGTGTTTCTATGGTCATGGTTGAGATATATGTTGAAATTGCTATGCACATGAGATTGCGAAACACAATCTATAATGATCTCGGATTTTATACTATGTACTATTAATTGTGTTTTACTCACTAGCTAATTCTTTAGCTAACTTATTTTACACGTTTTTCAGGTGAAGTTTGATACAGTTTTGGTTCAAGACACGTAGGATGCTTCGGACCTAGAATAAAAAGACAATAAACAATATTTATTTGTCGGTTTCTATTACGGTTTTATGACTATTGAATGCTTCTTTATGTCACGACATTATTGCTCAATTAATATTAAAATATGCAAATAGTGGGCCATGTGCTTTGTACTTTGATATCCGATTCACTTGACGTGCCCGGTGTTTTCCGCCGCCGGGCGGGGTGTCACAAACACTTCATGGTTTAAAGGTTTAAAATAAGTTTGGTTAGTGGCATATTTGGTCCTTCTAGATGGTTTTGTAAATTAACTTAACTCAACTAACCAAACTAACAAAAAAAAAGTTTATAAAAATGTGTTAATTATATAGATGTTGTTTATATGTAATTACTTTTATAACTTCCAAATTCAAACACGAATTTAATGAATAAATGATACAATTAATGATTACAACGAAATGAAACACATTTATTACTTAATAAATTGATAGGAAATTTTTTTTGAATTACATGGATATTCAAATGGGCCCGGGTTTGAATTTGGATTGGGTATGAATCAGGGAAAATGTTACATTTACGACATAAGGTTTGTCGTGTATTCATACCATAAGAATTTAAAGCACACATTCCAGCAAAAGGAGCTCGATATGCACCAAAGACAATGGATGAAAACATTGATCGACTATGATTTTGGAACTCCGATATCATATGTGAAAGGAAAACGTGGTTACTTTGACCCTAATCTCGAAAGAATGTATGAAGTTGATTCACATATGCGTTATGAGAAGATACGTATGTGTGGATCCGATTAATGATTTGAATGAGCCCTTGATACACGTTAGGGTGAAAATGTTAAGAATGAAGAAGTGATAGGAACTCTAGGGAAGTTAACGCTGGGAAGCTGAGATTTGCGTCGGATAGGCCGCAGACTTTGGTTTGAATATTGAACTTCGGGAATTTACGAAAGATAATAATATTCGAAGAGGCTCATCAAACAAGATGCTTGATGCATTCGAATACAGAGAAGATGCATTATACAAGGTAGGGTTATTTTGATGGCCAAGTATAAGAAATATATGATGATCTATATGAAAGTATGAACTAAGTTTCCACTTACGAATGCTTTATAACAATTCATAAACACAACAGTCAAAGCGATATTCTCCTCGGTTTCTTTTAATATCTTAGTAGGCATCACCACAAGAGCATGTTGTGGTGCAGAAGAGGTTGTAGCAGATTGTAGAGAGCATTAACGTTCTAATAGGTCATATGAGAAGGCTATGCAGAATAGAATGGTATAGCGGGAGGCAAAAAACCAGTTTGAGAAATCAAAGTTGTTGATGAACTAGTTGCACTAGCCAAGTTGTAAGTGCTTGTGTGGTTCATGGCCCTCTATTGATTATCCATCTCACATGCCATAGTACTTGCAATCAATTCTTGCAAGGTTATTCTTTTAAGATCCTTTGTCTTTTTGATTAAGCCAATGTTCATATCTCAGTTTCTGGGAAGTGAGTTCAGCAGCTTCTCGTTTACCTATGTAGTATCCAATATGATATCAGCAGTCTTCATCTATGTAATTAAAGTCACAAACCTGTTAATCTGAGCATCTAAAGTTTCATGAAGAATATAATTAAACAGGTTAAACTTTTGTCAAAGCATGTCCTTTCTGCTCTGCTTCTTATCACCATCCCTTCAAAAGCTTCTACCAATGCATCCCATAAAGCTTTGGCAGAAGTATGATTCCGGAACCCAATGAAAACTTCAGGTGAGAGACCTTGTGAAACAAACGACAATGCCTTCTCATCAATCTCTGTTTTCTCAAATCTTCATCCGTCCATAGATTTTGAGGTTTTTGAGTTGTAGCACCAGTTTCAGCATATGTCTCATACGCTATCTGAACTGACCCTTTAGAATCTATGTCCACAGTTTTGGGTCTCTTCCCTAAATGTGTTGAATGAATTTGCATGTCCATTCAGCAAATGATTCCCCAGCAAGCAATCTAGGGACCCTCGTGCTAGTCCCAAGGCATTATCCATCTCTAGCTTAGTCTGATTGGAACATTGCTTCCTAGAACACAAAATTGTTTCCGCGAACCACAAGAATCTTTCCGAGAACCCAGCAAAGTCTTCGAGAACACTGATTTGTTTCCGATAACCATGTAATGCTTCCGAGAACCAATAAACAAGATCTTTGTCCGGGAACTTCTTTTCCAGGCAAACTTGATCTGAGAACCACCTTTGCAACTAAAATTCCAGAAATTTTGGGATTAGTAGATTTTCTTCCAAAAGTTTAAAGATTTTGTAAATCTTTGAATCCCCTAAAAACACTCCAACAATATTTCAAGCCTCTAAGAACATATCAAATAATAGAAATCCTTCCTGTTCTTTGTGTTTCTTCACCACCAACTTGAATCTTGATATTCAACCGAGCCTTGAATGACTTCAATGGCTCTGATATCAATTGTAAGTACTGAAATCCTTGATGATCTATAGAATATCAACCCGACGCAATCAAAGATTAGAATCAAATGATTGTGATCATTCAAGTATGAACTAGCACATGACTTGTTCGCCTGGTACTAGTTCTTTAGTCTTAGAAGAATAACCAAGAGAAAGAGAGAGTTTTCGTGTAATGTGAATTATGTTATAAAAATCTTAATAATTTCATTCATCATCAACGAATATATACTTAGATGAGTTTTTGCAACCCCAACAAAGCGTAAGTCCAAAACACACCAATTAACCACTTCGAGAACCACAACAATATTCTTGAGAACTACTAATAGCTATGAATCTAATTACATATTAACATAGGCCTAACAAGTTTGATGTGCTCTTGACTGAAAGGTTTTTTTTATGGGATCATGTATATATTATGGTAATTTTATTGTTTTTTGTTTTAAGTTTACGTACGGTATTGTAAGGTGTTGTTAGGAGTTGTGAGGTGTCGTACATTACACTAACATGCTTTTCAAGTTGCTAATGTGGCATACAGAGTCATAAGATGTCCTAACTTGTCGTACGATGTTCAAAGGACTCGGACGATTTCATTAGGTTTATTATGGAGTTTTAAGGTTTCGTACGGTGTTGTAAGGTGTTATTAGGAGTTGTAAAGCGTCCTACATTATACTAACATGCTTTTCAAAGTGCTAATACAGCATATAGAGTTGTAAGATGTTCTAACTTGTGGTACGATGTTCAAAGGACTTGGACGAAATCATTAGGTGTATTATGGAGTTTTAAGGTTTCGTACGGTGATGTAAGGTGTTCTTAGGAGCTGTAAGGCGTCCTACATTACACTAACATTCTTTTCGAGTTGCTAATGTGGCATAAAGAGTCGTAAGATGTCCTTAGTTGTCGTACGATATTCAAAGCACTCGGACGAATTAAGTAGGTTTAGATAGAGTTTTAAGTTCACATACGGTATTGTAAGGTGTTCTTAGGAGCTGTAAGACGTCCTACATTACACTATCATGCTTTTTAATATGCTAATGTGACATACAGAGTCTTAAGATGTCCTAACTTGTCGTACGATGTTCAAAGGACTCGGACGAATTAAGTAGGTTTATATGGAGTTTCAAGTTTACGCACGGTGTTGTAAGGTGTTGTTAGGAGTTGTGAGGTGTGATACATTACACTAACAAGCTTTTTAAGATGCTAATGTGGCATACAGAGTCTTAAGATGTCGTAACTTGTCGTACGATGTTCAAAAGACTCGGACAAATTCATTAGCTTTATTATGGAGTTTTAATGTTTCGTACGGTATTGTTAGGTGATGTTAGGAGTTGTGAGGTGTCTTACATTACACTAACATGCTTTTCAAGGTGCTAATGTGGCATACAGAGTCTTAAGATGTCCTAACACGTCGTACGATGTTCAAAGGACTCGGACGAATTCAGTAGGTTTATATAGAGTTTTAAGTTTACGTACGGTATTGTAAGGTGTTGTTAGGAGTTTTGAGGTGTCGTACATTACACTAACATGCTTTTCAAGGTGCTAATGCGGCATACCGAGTCTTAAGATGTCCTAACTTGTCGTATGATGTTCAAAGGACTCGGACGAATTCATTAGGTTTATTATGGAGTTTTAAGGTTCCGTACGTTGTTGTAAAGGGTTGTTAGGAGCTGTAAAGTGTCCTACATTATACTAACATTGTCACATCCCCAAATCCACTAACGGAGTTTTACCGTTAGAGGCATGACAAACCAGGATCTAGTCATTAATTACACCGAACGACTCTATATGAGTTTTGAAAAACCAAACGTTAAACCATTAAATGTGGTAGTTTAAGCGACAATCAGAGTATTTAGTTTTTCAGTTATGCGGAAGCGTAATAAATAAGTAAGTTTAAGTAAACCCAAACCATGCAGAAAGTAAATGCGCAAACACACGCGCCCGACACAAACCACGCAGTTTAAATAGTTTACAAATCCCAAAAAGAAGTTTTTAATGCAAGAAATGTTTTAAATGTTTACGAGGACGCCATGCCATGCCCTACGTGCATTGTACCTCAGTGACCTGAAACAATGAAAGACTAACAAGTGTCAACACGACGGTTGGTGAGTTCACATAGTAGTATAAACCAAGCAGTTCAGTTGTAAGCAGATTATTAAATTAAGTATGTCATTGTAGGTAGCTAATCTACAGCACATGTCCTTAGAGGCGTAATGTATCTGACCGAACCTGACGTATGTACACATTTAGTGCAGTTTGCCTGTTCGTACATCCCAGTAGGATGCACTGTAAGTATGTTAGGTCATTCAACACCCGTTCGACAGGTCCTTATGTCGTGCTAGCGCGACTAGCCCGGGTGGGGTTTGTCAAACCCAGTAGTACTACTCAAAATTTCCCCGCTATTTCACAAATACTAACGGTCAACTAGGTATCCATGAGGTCTTTCATGAACAAAATAAAAGTTGCTCTAATCCAGACATGCGACATACTAAATTCGTAAATCCGTAAAAGTATTCGTCCGTGTTCAGCCCATAAAAGGGTATAATAGTAAAAGTGCGGTTTAGTGAACTCACCTTAAGTTGCACAGCAAAATAGTTAACAGCACACAGTATATAATACGGCAACCTAAATAACAATAGGTCGATTAATGTGCTTTCATGTAGGGTCATAGTACCCTATGCATCCAAATGGTCAACAGTTTATGCGAGTGTGGTTTAGTTTCACTTTTTGACCACGTTTGACTTTTTGTCCAAGTTTGACCAAGTTTGACTTTCAGTTGACTTTTGGTCCAAGTTTGACTTTAGGACCAAGTTTGACTTTTAAGTCCAAGTTTGACTTTCAGTTGACTTTTGGTCCAAGTTTGACTTTTAGGTCCAAGTTTGACTTTTAGTTGACCCACGACCCGTTGGTGATTTGCTAAGTGTAAACACGTTACATTTGGTGTATTTGACTAAACCCCATAAGCATACCACATCACACTTCACGTATTCAACAAATAGAAGTTTCAATTTCACAAAAGTTTCCGTTATAGGAAAGTTGAACCTTTAAAGCATGCGTGCATATTACAACATCCTAAGCATGTCAACTATTATACCAATGTCATAGCACGTTATACAAGTCATCAACACTTATCATTACTTTGTAGTTGTTAATATACAACACATTAGCAAGCATGGTCACTTCTAAGCATAATATAGTATTTACATGCTTTGTGCAACTAGCAAAGTAGCAATCTTCCTCATGGCATCTTAACTAATAGCACACACCATTTAGATTTCAACAAACATACTTTTAAGCAATCGTTCTACTAACCAACTAGCATCTACCAAAGTCCTCTCATGACCAAGGCATGTTTTCCAAATACCACATGCTTACAAACATTCATATGCAAGGTCCAAATCATGTATATATATACGAAATTGCTAAACATGCTTCCTAGCCAATTCTTATGTCAAAAAGTTTCTACATTTAGTAAGTGTTCCAAACCAAGTCGGATTCACACGTCCAATTGCTCAAAATTCATCTAACATATCTTCTAAACATGCTAGCAAGTCCATAATGATCATTATATGTTCGTAACATGCGGTTTCACACAATCCTCTAACACAAAAGTTACTATTTATAGTAATCTAACGAAACGTTCACAAAATTGCAAAACTAAATAAACAATCTTCATCCAATTCATCATTTAACACTATAATCAATCACATTTCACACAAATCATGCATAATCATCAAGTTTCAATGGTTCCATACTAAACCCTAGTTCATGAACACACTTTTTGCACCAATCTCAACATCTACTCATCAAAATAACCATTAACACCTAAACAACATATCATTTTCACAACATAATATCAACTTGGCCATTATGGATGACTAGGGTTTCCAATATATATATAATTTCGCAACATATGTCAAGAATTTAGATAAACACTTACTAGTATTGCTTCTAACACTTCAATAAACAACTAAAATCACCAAGTATTGAACCAAGCTAGCCAAAATCAATGTGTTTGTGTGTGAAAGAGTTGCGGCAGCAGCAAATGGGAAAGAGGCAGCCAAAAAACGTTTTTTCCTTTGTAATTAGGTTTAGGGTTTTGCTTAATTTTGTTAATTATGGTTAAATGTTGAATTGGGTTGGGCCTTGGGCCATCCATGGGTCTCATGGATGATCCACGGGCTTCGTTTTTGCTTCGGTTTGTAATCACAGTGACAACTTTACCAAACTTAAATTTTTGTTTCGTAAAACTTTACTGAAACTCGTAATCGGTTAAAACCGGTAAAATACGCGGTTACACGAAAATTCAACAATTAAGCACACATATCAATTAAGATATATTATTATTGTATTTGTATTCATTTAAGATCACCAACGCTCGGGTATTGACTCGTGTGGTCGTTTCATATGTATATTTGCGTAACAGTTTGCACATTTAATTTGTCAAATTAAATGAAAGATATAATTGCATTAACGTGACTAACAGAGTTTAACTAACGAAGTTAACCTGAATTTGTCGGGTGTCACAAACATGCTTTTCAAGTTGCTAATATGGCATATAGAGTCGTAAGATGTTCTAATTTGGGGTACGATGTTCAAAGGACTCGGACAAATTAAGTAGGTTTATATTGAGTTTTAAGTTTACATACGGTATTTTAAGGTGTTGTTAGGAGTTGTGAGGTGTCGTACATTACACTAGCATGCTTTTCAAGGTGCTAATGTGGCATAAAGAGTCTTAAGATGTCCTAACTTGTCGTACGATGTTCAAAGGACTCGGACGAATTCAGTAGGTTTATATGGAGTTTTAAGTTTACGTACGGTATTGTAAGGTGTTGTTAGGAGTTGTGAGGTGTCATACATTACACTAACATGCTTTTCAAGATGCTAATGTGGCATACAGAATCTTAAGATGTCCTAACTTGTCGTACGATGTTCAAAGGACTCGGACGAATTCAGTAGGTTCATATTTAGTTTTAAGTTTACGTACGGTATTGTAAGGTGTTGCTAGGAGTTGTGAGGTGTCGTACATTACACACTAACATGCTTTTCAAGTTGCTAATGTGGCATACAGAGTCATAAGATGTCCTAACTTGTCGTACGATGTTCAAAGGACTCGGACGAATTCATTAGGTTTATAATGGAGGTTTAATGTTTCGTACGGTGTTGTAAGGTGTTGTTAGGAGTTGTAAAGCGTCCTACATTATACTAACATGCTTTTCAAGGTGCGAATATGGTTAATAGAGTTGTAAGATGTTCTAACTTATGGTACGATGTTCAAAGGACTCGGACGAAATCATTAGGTGTATTATGGAGTTTTAAGTTTACGTACGGTATTGTAAGATATTGTTATGAGTTGTGAGGTGTCGTACGAAATCATTAGATATTGTTGTGAGGTGTTGTAAAGTGACAATTTTGGGTTAACGTCGTTAACCCAACTTAACCAAATTTCGTCAGTCTCTTTCAACTTAAAATCTCATCTAATAACTAAAAATTATAATTTAACTAAATAACTGAAAAATATTTATTACAAAATAGTAATTCGATCAAATTTCGAATCATAGCGAATGTCGTCATAACATTAGTAATGAGCTCATACAACTAAAAAGTGTTGTTGAAGAATTGACGGAATAATTTCGTAAGTCTTATACGTCGTACAGAGTACTAGGGTCAAATTGTAATTAGTTAAAAGTTAATTTAGTTAACTTTGGGAACAAGTTTTATATATGTAAATCTTGAGGGATTATATTGCAAATATGAATTATATAAAATGAATCTCTTCCTCTCCTTCACGTAAACAAAAACAAAAACCTAACAGGTTCCGTCGACAACCACCTGCGCCACCACCACTGGCATCGCCAGTACACCGCAGCTGCTACCACCGACGAACTCCTGTGAACGTCACCACCTGGAACACCCCAACCCGGATAGGCTGACGTGTCACTATCACAGTAGTCAGAATCAATAACAAATTCTATAATTACTAACTAATTGTTTTACAAAAGAAAAGTTACAAAGTCCTAACTTCTTATCGTCAATTCTATTTCTCCAAATTCTCTAAAATCTCTATTGTTCTCTAGCACTCTTCACACATCCCCAAAGATCCCCTTGAATACCTGCCAAATAACAAAGAAAACACCAAAAAGAAATACGGCTGAGCCAAAAACGCTCAGTAACGGAAAGAACAATAGTAATAACACGACTAAAGGGGTAACGATTATCAGAGTAACAAAGGTCAGCGGAAGCAGCAGATACAAATACATATGAAGCATAACAAATCCAGAACAGAAACCATACGGTTAACTAATAAAACTTATCTGAAACAAATACTGAGTCACATATGCCGTATGGCTAGAAATACCCATCGAGCACAAAACAAATCAAAACTAATAGTGTAAACAAACCCGTCGGCTTGAGTACTGTGAGCTGTATGTGGGCAAACACCATCACTCACCAAAACTGAACAAAACAAAAGTCTAGGATCGATCCATATGCCTCCCCAAATATCACTCATCGAGTGCCAGAAATATGGAGACGCCGTGAACCAGTCACACCGTCACGGAAAGTGCTACGTCATCGTATGCCCCAATGACGCACCGGCAGAATCCCTACCGGAGGCTAATTGCTCGGGTATCAGAGTTAAAACAAATAACTTTCACAACAAAGTCTAAACAAATGGTCTAATGCAAACATCTATAATGGAGCATGCGGTAATGAGTACAATATAATAAGTACCACATGCGTGTCAAATCAAAATATAGGTTTCAAAACAAATTAACGGACATGTCAAACGGTTCGACTCAAAAGAACAAATGATACTATGAAGTCAAAGTAAACGAATGCTTACTAAAAAGGGTAGTGAAAATAAGAGTTATACTACGAGTAAAAGGGGTCGAAGTCCATACCGACAAAATATATACTATGATGAAAGGGACACGAAATCCGTACTACATATATAGTAACAGAAACAACATATATATACTATGATAAAAGGGACACAGAATCCGTACCTTAGCCAAAAGCACAAGCAAAATAACACCAAATGAATAGTCCTCAACTCGTACAAGAACCTATAGTTTAGTTATCATATTAATTAACTTCCCAAACTATACATTAAATCGTTGGTTTATTGGTTTCTGACGACAGAGATATTCAAGTTACTTAATAAATTTTTAATTAATCATGTTTAAAATTTCTAGTTTTAAGAAATATTCAACGTCCTAACAACATAACATATAATGTATATATATATACATATATATATATATATATATATATATATATATATATAGGAAAGTTATCCTACATAGTGTTGGAAATCTAAGAAGGCTAAGAAGGATTTATGACCTTTAGATCTCTTTTTTAATGGTTGAGATCAATTTGTAGGAAAAGAAATTGGTGGAAGGATTCATTAGTCATAGCCACTTTTGTTGACTTTCTCTCTCCACATGCAAGGCACATGCCTATTCCCCCACTTTTTTTAAACTTTCATAACTTTTGGATACGATATTATTTTTTAAAAAAAATTACACCAAAAAAACAAGCGTTTTGTTATCTTTAAAACGCGTATAATAATGATATATAAAAAATAAAAAAAAATTCGGCACTTGTCTAGTCTTTGTGTAATATCATGTGATTGTGTTATATTATAACTAGTGAAATATCACTTTTATCGGTTCATTCTTAAGTCATTATATAATATCATCTTATTATAAATATTTGTTGTGTCATATTATGTGTTTGGAAATTATCGTCGTGTCACAAATTGTTAATATGTGTTTGAGAAATGTTCAAAGACAACGTCATTTTTTGTTACAAAGTGTGAGAATGACACAATGGTAAACAAAGAGACAATGGTAAACGTACAAAGACACAATGACACTTTTAAAAAAATTATAACTCACAATATAAATCAAATTTGAAAAAAGTGGTTCGGAGACCTTGTTCCCCATGTATTTCTCTTTCAGAAAATAAATACACGAAAAATTAAAAAAAAATTAAAAAAATTACCGTTTTTTTTATTTTTTAAATTAGACACAATGAAAAAAGACACAATGAGAAAATAGTAGTTTTTTTAAGTTTTGTTTATTTATTTTTTAAGGAGGATGATGTGAGAGCAAGATCTTTGAAATACTTTTTGTGTTATTGTGTAATTATTATTAGATCATTGTGTAATACTTGTCAAATAAGATTACACAATGACCCGATGAATGACACAACAACCTTACGGATGACACAATCACACAATGACCTGATGAAAGACACAATGACCTGACGGAAGACACAATGACCTGACGTTAGACACAATGAACTGAAAAATTGTGAAAAAAAAGTTCGTTTTTTATATATCAATATTATACGCGTTTTAAAGAGAAAAAAAATTCTCGTTTTTATGGTGTAATTTGTTTAAAAAAATAATGTCGTATGTAAAAATTATAAACGTTTTAAAAAAGTGGGGAATTAACATGTGACTTGCATGTGGAGAGAGAATATTTAAAAAAGTGGGCATGACTAAAATACCCCCTCTCCTAATTTTCCTAGATGTCACATGTCAATCTCTTATTGCTTCTTAGCCTTCTTAGATTTATAACACTATGTAGGTGAACCTCACTATATATATATATATATATATATATATATATATATATATATATATATATATATATATATATATATATATATGTATATTTAACAAAATTGCTATATTACTTTTACTTAATATATCTTTCACCTATAGCTACTTATAATTGTTTAAAAGTTGAATTGACTAGCCAAACACCTTTTGATACCATCACTTTTCCCATACTAAAAATTACCTACCATTCTCCCATCCATACGTTAACCCACACCTATATAATTAATATATACCATACACACACCTTCCACCCAACTTTACATATATATATTAACTTTACATATATATATATATATATATATATATATATATATATATATATATATATATATATATATATATATATATATATATATATATATATATATATATATATATATATATATATATATATATATACTGTGACACCCTGCCCGGTGGCGGAAAACACCGGGCTGTCATAGAATTGGATATCCATAGTAAACAAAGCACATGGTGTTACTTTTATTAAAGTCTAATAATTATTATCATGAGTTTGGAACACGAGTCTTAAATATAAACGACAAAAGTAATAAAACCGAAATAGTAAATGCAATTGTGTTTTTATTATTCTAGGTCCAAGGCAATCCTATGTCTTGGCAAAAGCAGCAAAACAACATCAAAACATCACCTGAAATATGTGAAAATAAAGTTAGCTAATTAAAGCTAGTGAGTAAAACCCAAATTGAATAGTAATAGTATTGAAATCCGAGATCAACAAGATATGCTGCGCAATCCCATATGTATAGTAATTTCGTAATATCACCCTACCAGGACCCCTAGAATAGAATAGCACACAACCACAATAGAAACCATAGTATCTCGTTTAGCCATTTGTCATGAGAACCACTCATGTAATAAATAATGATAACTTTTAATAACCGTCGTTTACCGTCTCGATATATAAGTCATCATTTAGCAATTTAGGGACATGGCATAGTATAGCATCATAGCATAGCAACATAGTATAGCAACATAGCATCTCGACATAGTAAACATGGAATTAGAAAGGCCGGGTTTAAATCACCTATCGATGTTGTACAAGCAGGTGGGTTTGTCAAACCATTAGCGCTAACATTGTACCGGTGGGATTACAAAGCAATAAAACTACTTTTAACTAACACATAAGATTGCATCAAGCCGCGAACTAGATTAACATATTTGTATGATCTCTTTTAGGAAACGAATAGAAAACGCAATATAGTAAAAGACATATTTCAGCCCCAAAGTAGTAAAATGGAAAAAGGGGAGTGAGTTTACTCACCTTAAAATCCAAAGATAATAGTAACACCAGAATCGCAACTAGAAAGAACCGAGGATCGCCCAGATATTAGAATCACCTAATTAACCGGGAAAACCTTATTTAGAAACGAAGCAAGTAACACAATAACTAGAATCAAGAAACTAGAACTTCTAGGGTTTCGGATTAGGGAATTTAGGGTTTCAAAATATAATTTGGGAAATTAGGGTTTTAATGTCCCAATTGAAGATTAGGGTTTCAAAATATAATTTGGGAAATTAGGGTTTTAATATACCAATTGAAAATTAGGGTTTCAAAATATAATTTGGGAATTTAGGGTTTTAAAGTACCAATTGAAAATTAGGGTTTCAAAATATAATTTGGGAATTTAGGGTTTTGAAATACAATTTGGAAATAGGGTTTTGCACGAAACGTTATAGTATATTTTTGTATTACATATATTTTATACGAATCCGTTTAGTTTTATATTTGAAATGTATAAATACTCATAACCCTGAACCATTATTTATATATATGTATACCTTTGAAATTATAAGTTTTTAACCCCTAAAATATGTATAACTTAAAAGGTGTCATTTGGATTGTTAGAAAAATATAAGGTTTAATGTTCAAAATGGTAAAATATAAAAATTAAAGAAATGAAGGCAATGGGTTTCGAACCCACGACCAAATTGTGCACAAACAACGATCCCACCACTAGACCAGAATATATTTTTGTTATTAAATTCGGTTTTTAAATATTTTATTCTTTTATGAAGCAAAACCCATTTATACAATGAACCCTAGAATCATGAATCCATCAAATTCGACATAACCTGATTCTCAAACACAGATCAAACATAGGGCTTTTGTTCCTCATTGGATCACGAGTATTTTGATGCATAATACTTACTTGTTTGATGATGAATTGGATCAAAGAATGTGGAGAACAGGAATGCGACGGGTTGAGATCAAGCTTGAGTTCCAGGGATTTTTCATTGAAATTGAGATAGCAGAGAGTGAAAAAGAGTTGTAGAGATGAAAATTATCGATTGAATTTGGTCTAGAAGTTGTCGAATGGTTCGAAGTTTGAATGACGAGCAAGAAGATTAATTGGAAGTTTAATTTGGTGTTTAATCTCAATTGAATGCTATAGCCCGTTTCTAAACAACGAAAGGATCGATTTAGTTAATCCAATTTGTCAGTTTTGAGCTTTCGAAACGATTGAAATGTATGGGTTTAAGATTGCGGTTTTTGAAACCGATTGAAGGTGATTTGGTTTGATTAAACGATTATTCGATAGTGCCAATGAGTTCGAAACTCAACTAAAAACATTTTACACCGGTTCAATTTGAAAAAGGGTGGCCAAAACTGTGTTTTTAGACCTTGCCGGAGTTTCGGCCGGCGCCGGCGAGAGGCCTCGCCGGAAATGCGGGATGTTCAAAACAGAGGGGGGGAAGGTTTATAAAGTTACATTTCTGGTCCTCGAGGTTTTATGTTAGTTTTAATATAGGGTTAAAACTTTTAATTTAAGTTTAGAAATTGACATTGTTAGCCCAAAGTTAATTAAATCTTTATTTTAACTAACTAACATAGTCACGTTAACTTGTAACTTTTATAAAATTGACGTTTTTAAAAGTCTAAGTTACGGTTGACGTTAAATGGTTATTTTCTTGACTTGGAAGTATTTATCTTTAGCAATATTTACAAAATATCTTTATAAAATACATTTTATATACTTTTTTTGTATTTAGTAATTAACTAGTAAACGTTCGATGATAACTAGAGATAAATTCGATCGCTTTATTAAAGATGGTAAAACATGGAATCCGAAATCTTTATTTACATTAATAACGAAGCGCTACAACTTAAAGAGATTACATACGAAAAAAATAGTAGTAAAAAAAATGGATTCGGGTTCGAGTCGAGCATTTGGGTTCGGGTTTGGGGCAGATGTCACAGTCTCC
The DNA here is from genome assembly GCA_030867185.1 of Tagetes erecta. Taxonomy (NCBI): domain Eukaryota; kingdom Viridiplantae; phylum Streptophyta; class Magnoliopsida; order Asterales; family Asteraceae; genus Tagetes; species Tagetes erecta. Next base: position 21,870,306 of record CM061496.1, read on the forward strand.
CCTCCTTATAGAAATTTCATCCCGAAATTTGCTCAAACCGAAGTAGAAGAAGATAAAGCAAAAAGATGCGGATACCTGGCTTTCATTTGGTCTTAATTCATGTAATGATCATTAACGATTGGTATTTGATTACGCTTGAGTTGTTTGACTTCACGGTCCATAATTTCAATGGCCGTTCAATAAATTGCATCAATTTATTATTGATATGCACAATGAGATTTTTTTTTTATCGGATAAGTACTTCTTCATAATAGAAACTTGAAACACGGGATGAACACTGCCCACTTTCGTAGGGAGTTTCATCTCGCAAGAAACTCTTGATAATTCGATCAATGGGAAAATGAGCATTTTGATTGAGACATGATTTTAAATAACGAGATTAAGAAGTTATTTATTTTTAATTTGCTTTGTCTCATTGTGAATTGTTTATTTAACTCTTTTCACTTATAAGAGTTCGGTTGAACTATTCGTATATCGATTCGAATAAATTTTTATTTGTTACTCAATATAGGAATAAAATAGGATACCAACTTGCAAAAGAATTATTTCAAGTAGATGGATTTGGAATTAGTTAAATGACCATCGAGAATAGTCGTGATTAATAGAATGTTTGAAACGAATTAAGTAACCTTACACACAATTAAGTGGTTATATGCAATTAGTAAAATGTGTAAACAAGTCAAGTGAAAATAATATGATTAAATATGACCCAGCTACACAAGACAAAACTTACTATGGTTCCCATGCACCAACTTTTATAATTCCGTGTGCACCCGTAATTACTTCAGTTTTTGCATGGACTCCACAGTTCATTCGATCACGTGCTAGTCAGAAGTACACAACAATTTTTTTAGGTTAAAATAATGATACGTATAGGTATTGCTATCATACTTGATAGAAATAGTACTTGGGAAAATCATATTAAGATGATAAGTTGATTGATATTTCGGAAGAAACTAACGTCCATTAGGTAGACATTGCTCATATAAATAACTTTGTTCAACGATATAGATAGTTAAATTCGAGTACTAGGATAGTAACACTTAAGTTTGTGAAAATCGACTCTATGTGTATAAGATGTAATTTTCTAGGTTTTCTGATATTGACCAGTTCATAAGAATTAAATGATGGTGTACATGTAATAATATAGTTTATTGGGATCTTTAGAAAAATTAGTTTCAAGAAAATTTGATAATGCGGATAATCCAATTTATAGTTCAAATGAATAGATCACTTAGTTCCAATTAGATTTAACTTTTAAGGTGTTTGTATTTATATGACCGATAGCTTTAGGTAACCAGATGTAAGGGGTAAATAAGTTTATAAGAGATGATATTGTTTTTTTTTTTTTCTATAATGTAGTTTTAAAAAAACTAACAAAGAAGTTGAAAGTTTTGATCTTTACCATAGATAAGAGGATCGATTTGAAAATAAACGACACAATGTAAGTCATAAGTACTTGGTATTGGAATAAAAACAGAAGTCATGGTGTTTGTTGCAAGTCTTTGTGTCGTATTTGAGAAACGGGAAAATGTTTGTGTAAATATTTGGCCGACGTTAGAATGACCAATCACTTTTTAAAGAAACCATTTATCACGAAATTTATATGTATATATATATCTATATTTTTTTTTACAAGATACTAAGACCAAAAGGTTATTAAAATTTTTATTTTTTTTTTAAATATATATATGTATATATATATTTGTTTGGGAAAATAAGAAAATTATTTTAATAGAATCGAATACCGTTAGTTTTACAAAGTCCATTGATTACACGTTATGTTAGGGTAACGAGTTTATAAATGAAACACATTGGGTTTGGATTAGTTCATGAAGACTAGTTGCGTAGAATTTCGTTGGTGGTCATATGTATAGATGAAACATTTAGTTAAATGAGTTCGAGAATAGTTGTGTAGTGAGTTCTCGTTAGATTTGGATAACGAATTCATGGATAGTATCCTGTAGTTGATTAACAAGTACATGTTTTGATGGTTAGTTCATAATTTGATAGTAGATGTATCGTTTTAATGATAGATTGGAAATTGGATTAGAATCTTGTAGTTAGATGAGTAGTTTGGAATCTACCTGAGTATAGAAGTCAAGTTGAAATATTTTAAGGGTAGACGTTCGATTCAAATACATTAGCTTATAAGAATTGCAAAATCCGCTAACTTTTATTTAGTTATGGAATTTAGCCTTGACTATAATTTAGAAATCATAACGAACCTTTGATTGGAGAGTTGATATTTAATTTAGAATTATAAGTACGACTTAGATTCGGTAATCGATATATGCATGATCTGAAGTTTTGGATAATTTGATTGAGATATGTCTTAGTTTTAAATTGAAATGTTTGGTTTACAATGGTGTTGTAAAGTGACAATTTTGGGTTAACGTCGTTAACCCAACTTAACCAAATTTCGTCAGTCTCTTTCAACTTAAAATCTCATCTAATAACTAAAAATTATAATTTAACTAAATAACTGAAAAATATTTATTACAAAATAGTAATTCGATCAAATTTCGAATCATAGCGAATGTCGTCATAACATTAGTAATGAGCTCATACAACTAAAAAGCGTTGTTGAAGAATTGACGGAATAATTTCGTAAGTCTTATACGTCGTACAGAGTACTAGGGTCAAATTGTAATTAGTTAAAAGTTAATTTAGTTAACTTTGGGAACAAGTTTTATATATGTAAATCTTGAGGGATTATATTGCAAATATGAATTATATAAAATGAATCTCTTCCTCTCCTTCACGTAAACAAAAACAAAAACCTAACAGGTTCCGTCGACAACCACCTGCGCCACCACCACTGGCATCGCCAGTACACCGCAGCTGCTACCACCGACGAACTCCTGTGAACGTCACCACCTGGAACACCCCAACCCGGATAGGCTGACGTGTCACTATCACAGTAGTCAGAATCAATAACAAATTCTATAATTACTAACTAATTGTTTTACAAAAGAAAAGTTACAAAGTCCTAACTTCTTATCGTCAATTCTATTTCTCCAAATTCTCTAAAATCTCTATTGTTCTCTAGCACTCTTCACACATCCCCAAAGATCCCCTTGAATACCTGCCAAATAACAAAGAAAACACCAAAAAGAAATACGGCTGAGCCAAAAACGCTCAGTAACGGAAAAAACAATAGTAATAACACGACTAAAGGGGTAACGATTATCAGAGTAACAAAGGTCAGCGGAAGCAGCAGATACAAATACATATGAAGCATAACAAATCCAGAACAGAAACCATACGGTTAACTAATAAAACTTATCTGAAACAAATACTGAGTCACATATGCCGTATGGCTAGAAATACCCATCGAGCACAAAACAAATCAAAACTAATAGTGTAAACAAACCCGTCGGCTTGAGTACTGTGAGCTGTATGTGGGCAAACACCATCACTCACCAAAACTGAACAAAACAAAAGTCTAGGATCGATCCATATGCCTCCCCAAATATCACTCATCGAGTGCCAGAAATATGGAGACGCCGTGAACCAGTCACACCGTCACGGAAAGTGCTACGTCATCGTATGCCCCAATGACGCACCGGCAGAATCCCTACCGGAGGCTAATTGCTCGGGTATCAGAGTTAAAACAAATAACTTTCACAACAAAGTCTAAACAAATGGTCTAATGCAAACATCTATAATGGAGCATGCGGTAATGAGTACAATATAATAAGTACCACATGCGTGTCAAATCAAAATATAGGTTTCAAAACAAATTAACGGACATGTCAAACGGTTCGACTCAAAAGAACAAATGATACTATGAAGTCAAAGTAAACGAATGCTTACTAAAAAGGGTAGTGAAAATAAGAGTTATACTACGAGTAAAAGGGGTCGAAGTCCATACCGACAAAATATATACTATGATGAAAGGGACACGAAATCCGTACTACATATATAGTAACGGAAACAACATATATATACTATGATAAAAGGGACACAGAATCCGTACCTTAGCCAAAAGCACAAGCAAAATAACACCAAATGAATAGTCATCAACTCGTACAAGAACCTATAGTTTAGTTATCATATTAATTAACTTCCCAAACTATACATTAAATCGTTGGTTTATTGGTTTCTGACGACAGAGATATTCAAGTTACTTAATAAATTTTTAATTAATCATGTTTAAAATTTCTAGTTTTAAGAAATATTCAACGTCCTAACAACATAACATATAATGTATATATATATATATATATATATATATATATAGGAGAGTTATCCTACATAGTGTTGGAAATCTAAGAAGGCAAAGAAGGATTTATGACCTTTAGATCTCTTTTTTAATGGTTGAGATCAATTTGTAGGAAAAGAAATTGGTGGAAGGGTACATTAGTCATAGCTACTTTTGTTGACTTTCTCTCTCCACATGCAAGGTACATGCCTATTCCCCCACTTTTTTTAAACTTTCATAACTTTTGGATACGATATTATTTTTTAAAAAAAATTACACCAAAAAAACAAGCGTTTTGTTATCTTTAAAACGCGTATAATATTGATATATAAAAAATAAAAAAAAATTCGGCACTTGTCTAGTCTTTGTGTAATATCATGTGATTGTGTTATAATATAACTAGTGAAATATCACTTTTATCGGTTCATTCTTAAGTCATTATATAATATCATCTTATTATAAATATTTGTTGTGTCATATTATGTGTTTGGAAATTATCGTCGTGTCACAAATTGTTAATATGTGTTTGAGAAATGTTCAAAGACAACGTCATTTTTTGTTACAAAGTGTGAGAATGACACAATGGTAAACAAAGAGACAATGGTAAACGTACAAAGACACAATGACACTTTTAAAAAAATTATAACTCACAATATAAATCAAATTTGAAAAAAGTGGTTCGGAGACCTTGTTCCCCATGTATTTCTCTTTCAGAAAATAAATACACGAAAAATTAAAAAAGAATTAAAAAAATTACCGTTTTTTTTATTTTTTAAATTAGACACAATGAAAAAAGACACAATGAGAAAATAGTAGTTTTTTTAAGTTTTGTTTATTTATTTTTTAAGGAGGATGATGTGAGAGCAAGATCTTTGAAATACTTTTTGTGTTATTGTGTAATTATTATTAGATCATTGTGTAATACTTGTCAAATAAGATTACACAATGACCCGATGAATGACACAACAACCTTACGGATGACACAATCACACAATGACCTGATGAAAGACACAATGACCTGACGGAAGACACAATGACCTGACGTTAGACACAATGAACTGAAAAATTGTGAAAAAAAAGTTCGTTTTTTATATATCAATATTATACGCGTTTTAAAGAGAAAAAAAATTCTCGTTTTTATGGTGTAATTTGTTTAAAAAAATAATGTCGTATGTAAAAGTTATAAACGTTTTAAAAAAGTGGGGAATTGACATGTGACTTGCATGTGGAGAGAGAATATTTAAAAAAGTGGGCATGACTAAAATACCCCCTCTCCTAATTTTCCTAGATGTCACATGTCAATCTCTTATTGCTTCTTAGCCTTCTTAGATTTATAACACTATGTAGGTGAACCTCACTATATATATATATATATATATATATATATATATATATATATATATATATATATATATATATATATATGTATATTTAACAAAATTGCTATATTACTTTTACTTAATATATCTTTCACCTATAGCTACTTATAATTGTTTAAAAGTTGAATTGACTAGCCAAACACCTTTTGATACCATCACTTTTCCCATACTAAAAATTACCTACCATTCTCCCATCCATACGTTAACCCACACCTATATAATTAATATATACCATACACACACCTTCCACCCAACTTTACATATATATATTAACTTTACATATATATATATATATATATATATATATATATATATATATATATATATATATATATATATATATATATATATATATATATATATATATATATATATATATAGTAGTTCATATATATATATATATACCCCTGAAAGAGCAGCTCATATCTTATCACAACTTAAACTTCCGTTGTTTAAAGATTTCAAACTAATCATCCATATTCATGTTAAGAAGAAGTAAAAAACAGTCGCGGACAATTGAAGGTAACATTTTAAACCCGTAAAGCTTATACGGAGCATAACGAAGGGTCGGTGTTGGTACCTGAAATCGATTTGCGAGACCGATAGATTATAAAAGCTTGAACATCATGAACGAGAGTTGAATGGAGACGAATCAGAAGGATGCAACGTATTACAGACAACGAGAACCGCAACTGAACTGGACGTGTTACAGCGGCCGGCTGTGGTCGGTTTCGAGATGCAAACGCAGCCACGCTTTATCAAATGTGAGGGGCTGGTTACGTTTTGATGATGAGCGGCGGATTACGGTCTCCGGAAACACCTTTACATGAAACAGTAGTTAAAGATCACAAAGAGCTTGCTAGGTTTCTTTGTTTTTGTTTGTGAAATTGAGGTTTGCGTGGGTTTAATTTAACCGACTGGGACATGCCATTAACCTCGGAAGTTTGTTGAAGGTGGGTTTTAAAAACAAATTTATAATTGACCAAAAGATGTTTTTAGTTTATTTCTTTATTTTAAAGTTGGATATACAAATGGGTTGCATGAAACGAACTTGTTTGCTTTAAATTTTATACAAATGGGTTGCATGAAACGAACTTGTTTGCTTTAAATTCTCCAATCTTAATTGTTTTTTTTAGTTCTAGAATATCTTGGTTTTAAATTCCCGTCAAAATTAGCTAGTTATTATTAGTATTATTTCATTTTACATACCAAGTTCATGTTAATTTGTATGAATAAGTTTGGGGCATTTACATATATCCCCTTCCTAAGTTATTTTATTACATATTTACCCAACCCTAAAAATCAATTACATATTTTCCCTTCCTTAAGCACATATATTACACATTTACCCATTCCATTAAAATTAATTAATTGAATTACTATTTTACCCTTAATGAACTAACTAAATGATTATTTACATATTTCCTTTAGTTTTAATCTAAATTGAATCCATTAGGCCATTATGTTTACAAACTATTTGTATTATTTTATTTTTTGAATGACTTTACAACTAACTTGTTTATTAAAGCTCGTCATGGATCTAGCTTTGTTATTTGATATAACAATAACAAATTTTGTCTAAATCTCATTTACACATATATATTTATTTGTGGGAATTGATAAAAAGGGTAATTGTGTCAACTTTTAATAGAAGGGGAAATATGTAATAAAAATTAAGGGTTGGGGATATATGTAATTAAGAAGGTTAGGAAGGGGAAATACGTAAAAAACCCAATAAGTTTGGTTGTGTCTCTTGTTTTTTTATTTTTTTATTCTAATAACTGACTGTTTTTATTTTATTCATATATATATATGGGGAAAGTGAGTACGTGGCTGTTATACGTGTAACTTACACGCGAAGCACTCTCAAAACTACGTAGTTTTGAGTTAAAATCAAATAAAAATTTTACTATTCTTAAACATCACAATTGTGTGAAGCCAAAATCCCAATCATCGGCCGACCATTAGGCCAACTTCAAACCCACCATCTACAATGAGAAATTTATCGTCTCCGAAGAATTACTGGTTTTGAAATTATATATTGTTTCAATTAACATATCATGGTTGCATTTGTCATATATATGTTTGAATTACCATTATGGTCAAATTGTCATTATATGGTCTCTTCATTAATGATTGTCATTATATGATTTGCAAATTCAGATCGATTTTATTCACAAATTAATTGCAACCAAAAAGCGATTGGGTTTTATACGATTTTGATTACAATCAAAAGATGATACGGATTTGGACTTGAATTGCTTACCAACTAAATAGTTATTTGAAATTTAAAATCCCGATCGATTAGGTCTATTTATTACAGGAGATTGAAGAAGATGAGTTTGATTGTGAGGCCATAAGGCGTTGGCAATCTGGGATTTTGAAGGCCGATAATAGGGCTTGTGATTTTGAACACAAAAGAGATAGGGATTTAAACTTTGGTTTAAAGAATAATATAACTTTTAATCGATTTTAACTCAAAACTACGTAGTTTTGAGAGGTTTCGCGTGTAAGTTACACGCATAACAGCCATGTACTCACTTTCCCCTATATATATATATATATATATATATAGGGAAAAGTTCAACGGGAACCCCTTTTTAATCGGGGAACTAGGGAACGATTTTGGGCCTTTGGATTATCTTTGATTAATTTTGGGTGGGGAACACCTACACCCTAGAATCCTATACAATGCATCCTTAAAAAGGAAAAAAAAGGCGCGCTGGTAGGTTTCGAAAGCGTGACCACGCGCATTAATCTCACGGGTATTACCGTTGGACTAAATTTCTTCTTGTGTTACTAATATTGATTAGTTAGTATTTACTTAGGTTTAGTTTTCGCAGCCTTTTTTGGATTTTTATTTTTTTTATTTTATGTCTTATATATTATTATTTTATTAAGGTTAGTTTTAAGATTTAATTTTAAGATTTAGATTTTATATAGATTGGTATTAAATTTAATTTTTAGTTAATGTTTTTTTGTAGTTTTTTTTATATTTATTTTGTTTTAATTTTATTATTTTTTGTTTTATCTATTTTTATTTAGCTTTAAGGGCTAGTTTTGGGTTTAAATTTTAAAATTTATATTTTATCGACGGGTGTAAATAAGTCAAGCCGGCTCACACACAAGCTACTTGAGATCAACTCGGTAAAAAAATATTTATAAATTTATGAATAAAAGATTTTGATTTTAAATATTTTATATTAAAATGCTTTTTTTTGTTATCGAGCATGGTTTTTGAAAATGATTAAAAGGTTAAATAATATGTATTTGTTAAACATAAGATGTATGATTATAAATATATAAAAATTTAAATATAAAAAACACATATAAAATAATTAAATACTAAACGAGCCGAGCCTCAGCTTTAAAAAATTTCGACGAGCCGAGCTCTAGCTTTGAAAACAAAGTTCGAAATGAGCCGAGCTTTAGCTCGAGCTTTGTTAAACTAAAATGAGCCAAACTCGAGCCTTAATTTGCTAAGTGTGGATTCAAACTCGTGACGCTGAGTGCACGACTCACAAAAAAATGCTTAATCCATTGTGCGCTTTAGCATTAACTTGTTATTATTTCGGATTCATTAATATTATTACTATTAGTTTCACTGATTATTATTAATTGTTTTTTACTTGCTTGATTTTTTATTAATTTTACCTTTTACCTTTTAGAGGTTAACTAAAATGAGCCAAACTAGAATCGCATTTGTTAAACCTCAAATCACATGTGTTAAAACTAAAATCAAATGTACTAAAGCTCAAATCACATGTGTTAAAACTATAATCATATGTGCTAAACCTCAAATACATGTGCTCAAACTAAAATCACATGTCTTAAACCTCAAATCACATGTGTTAAACTTTAAATCACATGTGCTAAAACTAAAATCACATGTTATAAACTTCCAAGCAAAGACAAAACAATTTTGCAAAACCCCAAATAAATGAGCTAAAATTTAAAATCGCATGTGCTAAAAGTTAAATCACATATGCGCTAAACTTCAATCACACATGTTATACCTTAAATCACATGTGCTAAATCTAGAATCACATGTGATAATCCTCAAATACATGTTCTAAAACTAGAATCGCATGTGTCAAACCTCAAATCACATGTGCTAAACCTAGAATCACATATGCTAGATCTCAAATAACATGTACTAAAGCGAAAATCACATGTGATTCTAGTTTAGCACATGTGATTCTAGTTCTAGGCTTTTAGCACATGTGATTTGAGGTTTAGCACATGTGATTCTAGTTTGTCACATGTGATTCTAGGTTTAGCACATGTGATTTGAGGTTTAACATATGTGATTCTAGTTTTAGCACATGTGATTCTAGTTCTAGGCTTTTAACACATGTGATTTGAGGTTTAGCACGTGTGATTCTTGTTTTGGCACATGTGATTTGAGGTTTACACATATGTGATTCTAGTTTTAGCCCATATGATTCTAGTTTTAGGCGCTTAGCACATGTGATTTGAGGTTTAGCACATGTGCTTCTAGGCTTAGCACATTTGATTTTATATTTAGCACATGTTATTTGAGTTTTAGCACATGTGATATGAGGTTTAGCACATGTGATTTGAGGTTAGCACATGTGATTCTAATTTTAGCTCATATGATTTGAGTTTTAGCACATGTGATTTGAGGTTTAACACATGTGCTTCTAGGTTTAGCACATATGATTCTAGTTCTAGAACAAGTGATTTAGGTTTATCACATGTGAATCTAGGTTTATCACATGTGATTCTAGTTTTAACACATGTGATTTGAGGTTTAACATATGTGATTATAGTTTTAGTACATGTGATCTAGTTCTTGGCTTTTAGCACATATGTGATTTGAGGTTTAGAACATGTGATTCTAGTTTTAGCACATGTGATTTGAGGTTTATCACATGTGATTCTAGTTTTAGCACATATGATTTGAGTTTCAGCACATGTGATTTGAGGTTTGGCACATGCGATTCTAGTTTTAGCACATGTGATTTGAGGTTAACACATGTGATTTTAATTTTTAGCACATTAATTTGAAGTTTTGTAAACTTGTTAATTGTCTTTGGTTGAAAGTTTAGCACATGTGATTCTATTTTTAGCACATGTGATTTGAGGTTTAACATATGTGATTCTGGTTTTAGCACATGTGATTCTAGTTTTAGGCATTTAGCACATGTGGTTTGAGTTTTAGCACATGTGCTTCTAGGTTTATCACATGTGATTCTAGTTCTAGCACATGTGATTTTAGGTTTAGCACATGTGATTCTAGTTTTAGCACATGTGATTTGAGTTTTAGCACATGTGATATGAGGTTTAGCACATGTTATTCTAGTTTTAGCACATGTGATTTTAGTTTTAGCACATGTGATTTTAGTTTTATGCACATGTGATTTTAGTTTTAACACATGTGATTCTAGTTTTAGCAAATGTGATTTGAGATTTAGCACATGTGATTATAGTTTTAGCACATGTGATTTGTGGTTTAGCACATGTGATTCTAATTTTAGCACATATGATTTGAGGTTTAGCACATGTGATTCTAGTTTTAGCATATGTGATTCTACTTTAGCACATGTATTTTTTTTGTTATTAGCACATGTATTTGATGCTACCACACACGATTGTAGTTTTAGTACATGTGATTTGAGGTTTAGCACATGTGATTCTAGTTTTAGCACATGTGATTTTTTATTTTTAGCACATTTATTTGAAGTTTTGTTAATTGTCTTTGGTTGAAAGTTTAGCACGTGTGATTTGAGGTTTAGCAAATGAGATTCTAGTTTTAGCACATGTAATTTGAGGTTAAGCACATGTGATTCTAGTTTAGCACATGTGATTTGAGATTTATCACATGTGATTCTAGTTTTAGCACATGTGATTTAAGTTGTAGCACAAGTAATTTGTCGTTTAGCATATGTAATTTGAAGTTTAGCACACTTATTTGAGGTTTTATAAACGTATTAATTGTCTTTGGTTGAAACTTTAGCATATTTGATTTGAGGTTTAACACATGTGATTCTAGTTTTTGCACATGTGATTTTTAATTTTTAGCACATGTGATTTGAGTTTTAGCACATGTGATTCTAGTTTTAGCAAATGTGATTCTAGTTTTAGCACATGTGATTTTAGTTTTAACACATGTGATTCTAGTTTTAGCAAATGTGATTTGAGATTTAGCACATGTGATTATAGTTTTAACACATGTGATTTGTGGTTTAGCACATGTGATTCTAGTTTTAGCACATTTGATTAGAGGTTTAGCACATTTGATTCTAGTTTTTGCAAATGTGAATCTAGTTTAGCACATGTAGATTTTTTTGTTATTAGCACATGTATTTGATGCTACCACACGCGATTCTAGTTTTAACACATGTGATTTGAGGTTTAGCACATGTGATTCTAGTTTTAGCACATGTGATTTTTATTTTTAGCACATTTATTTGAAGTTTTGTTAATTGTCTTTGGTTGAAACTTTAGTACATTTGATTTGAGGTTTAGCACATGTGATTCTAGTTTTTGCACATGTGATTTTTAATTTTTAGCACATGTATTTGAAGTTATTAAACTTATTAATTGTCTTTGGGTGGAAACTTAGCACCTGTGATATGACTCATTTAACCCATTTATCAAAATGAATCAAATAATTTAAGGGTTGTAAGTTGGTTGCTGTGTACGTCGGTTAAAGATAACATACTTAATATGTGGGTTTATGTATGACAACTAAGTATATTGGTTTTAATTAAAAAAATGTTATAATAAACCATATACTTACTGAGATTAATATCATAAAGCACATTTTTCAGATCACATTCAAGTATAGCAAACGTAAAATATATAAATACTTAGCTTTGAAAATGTAAAGGTTTAAAATTTTAATGGGTAAATGAATTTACATATTGAGCTCGAGCCGGCTCACAAGCCTTTTATATAGTTATTTATTTATTTTATAAATATATATTCTTATTAATTGTTAAAATATATATATAAATTATGAAAAAATATAAATATATATATATATATATATATATAATATGCATTCTGTTATATATAACTAAAAATTTATGTAAAACTAAAATTAAAATAATAAACATAAAATAACAAAATACCTAACGGGTCGAGCCCTAGCCGATAGAGCTCGAGCTTGAAAAGTTTGTGACGAGCTCGAGCTTTATTAAGTTGAAATGAGCCGAGATCGGGTTCGACTCGTCTCGTTTACACCCTACCCAAATCCAAAAACCTAACCTAAAAAACTTAGCCATAAACTATACCAAAAAACAATACCATAAAGTTAAATTTTAAAAAAGGTAAAACGTAAAATTATCCTATTATCCTATATATTGATAATACAATTGTTTTGAACAGTGTCAAATTAGTCCTTTTCTCCAGGCCTTCGTTGTCAACGTTTTATAACTAGGTGTTAAATCTAAAATCACATGTGCTAAAGTATACCAATCGACATTAATCTTTTTTATTTATATAAATTTCAAGTTTAAAACATGTGATTCTAGTTTTTAGCACATGCGATTCGAAGTTTAGCACATGTGATTTGACGTTTTGAACATGTGATTTTATGTTTTAGCACATGTGATTTCGAGAAACCTAAACCCAAAAGCTTAACCAAAAAACTTAATCGTAAAACTAAACCGAAAAACTATACCTTAAAGCTAAACTCTAAAAGATAAAACGTAAAATTAATAAAACATAAGCAAGTAAAAAAACAATTAATAATAATCAACGAAACTAATGGTAATAATATTATAGCGTAGTGGTTTCAGCATTTTGTTTGTGAGTTGCGTACCTAACGTCACGAGTTCAAATCCCACACTTAACCCGCCGCTCACCAAAGAAGCTAAAATTTGGGTTGTAAACAAGCCGAGCCCGAACTCGTTAAGGCTCGAGTACGGCTTGTTTTAGTCTAACAGAGCTCGAGCTCGGCTCGTTGGAAAATTTTTCAAGCTCAAGCTCGGCTCGGGCTCGGCTCATTTAGTATTTAAGTATTCTATATGTAAATTTTATAATTAATTTATACATATTTATAATCACACATCTTATATATAACAAATACATATTATTTAATCTTTTTATCATAACTTTATAAATATTTTTTATTGTATTTAGAAAGATATATTTATAAAACTAAATAAAAGATATAAACAAAAAACTCGTTAAGGCTCGACTCGAACGAGTTTATACAGAGTCAATCTCGACTTGACTCATTTAAATCACTAGTTAAAATCTAAATCGTAAGATTTAAACTAAACATAACCCTTAAAGCTAAACAATAATGGATAAAACAAAAATAATAAAATTAAAACAAAATTAACACAAATTAATAAAAAAATTATGATAAAAACATTAAACAAAAATTAAATTAATTTTTTAATTAGAAAAAATCTAATATAAAAATTAATCCTTAACGTTAAACATCAATTGATAAATATAAACTAAAAAGTAAACAAAACATAAAAATAAAAAAGAAACTGCGAAACTCATGGGTAAGTATAGAAAAATCGAAATAAGAAACATAACAATAGCGTGGTCTAGTGGTCAAACGCGTGTGGATTAACACCGTGGTCTTGAGTTCGAATCTTCACAGCGACGGGTTTTTTAAATTTTTTTAAGTGCAATGTATAGGATTATGAGGGTGTACATGTTCCCCACCATTGGATGATCCAAGAGTCAAGAATTGTTCCCTAGTTCCCCGGTAAAAAAATGTTTCCCATTGAACATATATATATATATATCCTTATATAATATAGCAAAACAAAAAAATCCTATGTGGCATCTTCTTATAGCTTTTAGCTTATGTGGCATTATTTGAGAGATTATCTCACAATAATGATTTTTTATTTAAAATATGTATATAAAATTTATATAATAAAACTAATTACAGTTTTGGTCCCCTAATATTTTGGAGAATTTTGAAAAATTTAAGAGTATTTATATTTTTAACCCTTTACTACAAGGGGTGTACGTGAGTCGGTTTATATTTTATAGGGTTTAAAAATAAAACTTATGGATAAAGTTAATAATAAAATATAATTAAAGACCTCAATGTTTTATAAATATACATAACATTTTTATATGATTTTAAAAAAATAAATTACACCATAAAACTAAGCACCTTATTCTCTTTAATTTGAGTATAATATTGCTATACTAAAAATCTAAATTTTAAAAATATATCATGTGTTCCGTTTTACTACGGTTTTGTCTCAAAACTGAATGGAACAATCATGAACACCCTTAAAAGCATCACTTGAATTGCGTTCCCGAGCGTAGCGCGGGCAATAAACTAGTATATATATATATATATAGGGAAGGGATCAAGAGAGAACTCCATATTAAGTTGAGAACTAGAGAACTTTCAAAAGACAAGGGATGGAATTTTAAAGTGGAGGGGTAAATTTGGAACTTTAAATATATAAATCTTTAAACATTTCTATCTTTTGCATACGTTAAGTTTTTAATTTTTTTTTCGCACCATTGGATCAAGAATTTCAGTATCTTTCATTTGAGTATAAATAACGTTATAAAAAAATAAAAATTTCTCGTTTTTTTTAATTTCAATACTTCATATATGTAGTATACGATATTATATGTTTTTAAATTGGGGAAAGTGAATATGGTGTTGTTATGCATCTAAATTACATGACAAACCATCAAAGCTACGTACTTTGATAAAATAACAAAAGTTCCCTGATATTGATTTCGATGATACCATAACAAAAAACAACACCGTCATACATTAATTCTAAATTTGAATTTTTCTCATATGATCGTATTCACATTGCTAGCAAATACTTGGTCCACTTTATGTGATGTGGTATGAATATGTGCAGCATGAGCATATCACAATACCAATTATAAGAGTCATGTTATGTTAATCTGTTTGTTGGAATTGGAAAGCCAAATTGGTGTACAATCGAATTTTAAAGGACAAGTAATTTTTTATTAAAATGAATGACGATTATTGAGTAAATGGGAAAGAGAAAATTATGATCTAAGTGGAGAAGACCGGTTCGTCCATTAAATAGAATAAAGATCAATGAGTTAGTTTTCTAATAAAAAATAATTTAACTTATTTTATCAAAGCTAGGTAGTTTTAATGGTTTTACGTGTAACTTATGTGCATAACATCACCGTATTGACTATCCTTCTTTAAAGTTTATAGTATTGCATATATGTAGTATCGTATACTACATATATGTAGTATCATACTACTACATATATGTAGTATATGCAATATTGATGCATTGTTATCTTATAGTTTGAATTTCAGGTGTATTTTATTTTGTTATTATATTTATCTTTAATTTATTAGTTTATTATTATCTTTATGTTTAGACATAGTATAACTATTGGTTTTGTTTTCATTTGTAATAAGTTTTTTTATATGGAATATTATGAACTTTGTTACTGGTCATTTGAGATCGTATGTACATTTTAAATAATTATTAAACTCCCGAGCTATTTGGCCGCTTCAAAAAATGCATCAAGTATAGTGATACTACATATATGTAGTATCGAAAAAACGAAAATCTGATTTTTAAATTTTTTTAATATAAATAAGGTATGGAAAAGTTAGTAACGTTTAAAGAAAAATATAATCAAGTACAAATTCGCAATATTACATATATGCAGTATGGAAATTAAAAAAACGAGAAAAAAAATATTTTTTATAACGTTATTTATACTCAAATGAAAGATAAAGAAATTCTTGATCTAATGGTGCAAATTTTTTTAAATAATATTAACATATGCAAAAGATAGAAATATTTTAAGATTTTTATATTTAAAGTACCAATTTTACCCCTCCTATTTAAAATTCCATCCCTTGTCATTTTGGTATTTCTCTAGTTCTCAACTTAAAATGAGTTCTCTCTTGAACCTTACCCTATATATATATATATATATATAGAGTGAGGTTCACCTACATAGTGTTATAAATCTAAGAAGTCTAAGAAGCAATAAGAGATTGACATGTGGCATCTAGGAAAATTAGGAGAGGGGGTATTTTAGTCATACCCACTTTTTTAAATATTCTCTCTCCACATGCAAGTCACATGTCAATTCCCCCCACTTTTTTAAAACGTTTATAACTTTTACATACGACATTATTTTTTTAAATAAATTACACCATAAAAACGAGAATTTTTTTCTCTTTAAAACGCGTATAATATTGATATATAAAAAACGAACTTTTTTTTTCACAATTTTTCAGCTCATTGTGTCTAACGTCAGGTCATTGTGTCTTCCGTCAGGTCATTGTGTCTTTCATCAGGTCATTGTGTGATTGTGTCATCCATAAGGTTGTTGTGTCATTCATCGGGTCATTGTGTAATCTTATTTGACAAGTATTACACAATGATCTAATAATAATTACACAATAACACAAAAAGTATTTCAAAGATCTTGCTCTCACATCATCCTCCTTAAAAATAAATAAACAAAACTTAAAAAAACTACTATTTTCTCATTGTGTCTTTTTTCATTGTGTCTAATTTAAAAAATAAAAAAAACGGTAATTTTTTTAATTTTTTTTAATTTTTCGTTTATTTATTTTCTGAAAGAGGAATACATGGGGAACAAGGTCTCCGAACCACTTTTTTCAAATTTGATTTATATTGTGAGTTATAATTTTTTTAAAAGTGTCATTGTGTCTTTGTTTACCATTGTGTCATTCTCACACTTTGTGACAAAAAATGACGTTGTCTTTGAACATTTCTCAAACACATATTAACAATTTGTGACACGGTGATAATTTCTAAACACATAATATGACACAACAAATATTTATAATAAGATGATATTATATAATGACTTAAGAATGAACCGATAAAAGTGATATTTCACTAGTTATAATAAAACACAATCACATGATATTACACAAGGACTAGACAAGTGCCGAAATTTTTTTTTATTTTTTATATATCAATATTATACGCGTTTTAAAGATAACAAAACGCTTGTTTTTTTGGTGTAATTTTTTTTAAAAAATAATATCGTATCCAAAAGTTATGAAAGTTTTAAAAAAAGTGGGGGAATTGGCATGTGCCTTGCATGTGGAGAGAGAAAGTCAACAAAAGTGGCTATGACTAATGTACCCTTCCACCAATTTCTTTTCCTACAAATTGATCTCAACCATTAAAAAAGAGATCTAAAGGTCATAAATCCTTCTTAGCCTTCTTAGATTTTCAACACTATGTAGGATAACTCTCCTCTATATATATATATATATATATATATATATATATATATATATATATATAGAGGCACACTCAAATGAGAACACCTCTTAACTTGAGTACAAAAAGTACAACTTTAACGAATCATATATGGAGTCAAACTGTTGAATTTTTTGTAATATAAATTGACCAAAATGCTTATAATTTAACACACATTACTTGTACACAAACACACATTTTGGGTGCATATATGCATTCTAACAAACGACATCATGAATCATATTTTTTTGAATTAAATGTTAAAATTAGTTAAATTATAAGCATTTTGTGTCAATTTATATTACAAAAAATTCAACAGTTTGACTCCATATATGATTCGTTAAAGTTGTACTTTTTGTACTCAAGTTAAGAGGTGTTCTCATTTGAGTGTGCCTCTATATATATATATATATATATATAGAGGAGAGTTATCCTACATAGTGTTGAAAATCTAAGAAGGCTAAGAAGGATTTATGACCTTTAGATCTCTTTTTTAATGGTTGAGATCAATTTGTAGGAAAAGAAATTGGTGGAAGGGTACATTAGTCATAGCCACTTTTGTTGACTTTCTCTCTCCACATGCAAGGCACATGCCAATTCCCCCACTTTTTTTAAAACTTTCATAACTTTTGGATACGATATTATTTTTTAAAAAAAATTACACCAAAAAAACAAGCGTTTTGTTATCTTTAAAACGCGTATAATATTGATATATAAAAAATAAAAAAAAATTTCGGCACTTGTCTAGTCCTTGTGTAATATCATGTGATTGTGTTTTATTATAACTAGTGAAATATCACTTTTATCGGTTCATTCTTAAGTCATTATATAATATCATCTTATTATAAATATTTGTTGTGTCATATTATGTGTTTAGAAATTATCACCGTGTCACAAATTGTTAATATGTGTTTGAGAAATGTTCAAAGACAACGTCATTTTTTGTCACAAAGTGTGAGAATGACACAATGGTAAACAAAGACACAATGACACTTTTAAAAAAATTATAACTCACAATATAAATCAAATTTGAAAAAAGTGGTTCGGAGACCTTGTTCCCCATGTATTCCTCTTTCAGAAAATAAATAAACGAAAAATTAAAAAAAATTAAAAAAATTACCGTTTTTTTTATTTTTTAAATTAGACACAATGAAAAAAGACACAATGAGAAAATAGTAGTTTTTTTAAGTTTTGTTTATTTATTTTTAAGGAGGATGATGTGAGAGCAAGATCTTTGAAATACTTTTTGTGTTATTGTGTAATTATTATTAGATCATTGTGTAATACTTGTCAAATAAGATTACACAATGACCCGATGAATGACACAACAACCTTATGGATGACACAATCACACAATGACCTGATGAAAGACACAATGACCTGACGGAAGACACAATGACCTGACGTTAGACACAATGAGCTGAAAAATTGTGAAAAAAAAAGTTCGTTTTTTATATATCAATATTATACGCGTTTTAAAGAGAAAAAAATTCTCGTTTTTATGGTGTAATTTATTTAAAAAAATAATGTCGTATGTAAAAGTTATAAACGTTTTAAAAAAGTGGGGGGAATTGACATGTGACTTGCATGTGGAGAGAGAATATTTAAAAAAGTGGGTATGACTAAAATACCCCCTCTCCTAATTTTCCTAGATGCCACATGTCAATCTCTTATTGCTTCTTAGACTTCTTAGATTTATAACACTATGTAGGTGAACCTCACTCTATATATATATATATATATATATATATATATATATACTACATTAATAAGCAAATTACATGGGCAAAATAGTCATTTAACAAATTCCTTAAATTTCAACACTATAAAAGCTGAATACTTCTAGGGTTTATGTGTATCTCTACCCGCCTCCATGCCTCCATGTTCAAAACTCAGTTTTAGGGTTACAACGTCGTCTCAACACGCCTCCCTGCTACTCCATCAATTCCTCTGCTTTGATCACTCATCTCAACTGCATTGCTTGCCAAGATGGCGTTTACAACGTCCTCCCGTCTCCACATTAGCAAATTTCACGAGTGTTTTGACCATGGTGTGTATTTCTGTGAACAATGGCGATTCTGATAGCTCCTCAATCATGTTCCAGCCGGTAATAGTGGTGGCTACGTAGACGTTTGTGGTTACCAGGAGGCAACAAACTCAAGCAACAGTCCATTTTAGGGTTCGAGTCGCCGAATATCAGCCCCCTCCTTCTCACGCACGAACATCAATTTAAAGGGTATGTTGATTTCTGACTTTCTTTAAGCATGTTTGTTTCAGTTCTGGATTGACTTTGTTTATATCTGAATTTATCTAAATAGTTCTGGACTGAGTTTGTTTCATTAATTTAACTCATCTTTAATGCTTTGCTTCTTTCAATATTTGCTGATATAATGTTATACAATTTTGAAAAGTCATTGATGTTTGTTGCTACGAAATGGATGTTACTCCTTTTTCTTTAGGGGCTACTATGCACATGGAGGAGAAAATGGGGGGGGGGGGGGCAACTGTGTTTATGTAGTCTTGTGTGTTTCGGATCCGAATGAAATCTAATGTTTTAAAGGGTCAAAGTGTGTAGTTTCTTGCAGTTTATTGTTGTAAAAAATGTGTTAAGCATAAATTTTTCTACTTATATGCTGCATTAAAATGTGATCGAGTTTAAATTACTCAGTGCATTCTCATCACTTAAACTGCCATATAGACCGTCTCTCACTGATTTCAATCTTCTATTCAGTGCAAGGTTAAAATGGATATCAATGTGCTAATTTATGTAGCATGTGGTTGTTTTCTTGATAAAGAAGCTACTCCTCCATGGATGCCTTTCATTTCATCTCTTAAGGTGTGTTCTCTCTTGCTGCTCTTGCCCATAAGTGTCATGAAGTTTGTTATGTTATTTTTTAGGTGCTGAATGTTGGTGTGTTATAAGATTCAATTAAGGATTCATGGTATTTGAGATTCATGTTTGCTTTGCCGTGTTAGTATTTTTTTTTCTCTGTAAGCTTTCACATGATTGTAAGAATGCAGCCAATTGAAGATAAACAGTAAAGTTGGCGTAATATTTTAGATGGTAATCTTGTTATATATATATATACGTATGTGTATGAATTTTGTTTTTGTTTGAGTTCAAGTCTAAACAAACATTTAGAGCTTTTGTGAACTATTGATATCTATTTCAGTTCATGGGCATCTGTTTATTACTTGTTTTCCTTCTAACATAACATATCTTTTAATTTTTTTCTTTTAATCTTGAGTTGAAATGAAGCTGATGAGACAACGATTCCATAGGAGTGTTGATGTTTTTTTATAAACCAACTTTATTAAATTTGTTTTTTTTCTTTTAAGGTTTTATGTAGTTAAATTTGTTGCTGCATTTTGTGCTCCAACGGCATGTTTTAAGGCTTATTTGTAATTACATTTGAGGGTTTAAAAAAATGAATTTGTTGTTTTGTTTTAGGCTGTTTTCAAGTCCGATTTGTAACTAATTTGGATGTTGTTTCTTGGCTATGTGTTGCTGATGTTATCGAGTCAGATTTGTCACTATCTAATTCAAGAATCATTCTTCGGGTTTTATTTTGGTTATTTTTTTGGGTCGATGGATCTTATTTGATCACTTTCATGATGTTTGCTTATGGATCTCTTGATTTTAGCGTTATTTTAACGCCAATGAAGTATGATATACAGTAGAAATGGGCTGCAAAAGACAATTATTTGCTTTGTACATAACCAAATGTATGCTGCAAATTTATGTGCTACCGAACCCAAACTTTGGCTGCAATCTGTTCAGGATGGTAAACTAACAATTAAACTAACCGTTATTTAATCATGTAGACGCCAGTGGTCAGGAGGAGTTGAAGAAGTTGCAGCTTTAAATCTATCATAACAGATTATGCTCTTTCCATGTTTCTTTCGCTTAGCTCTTTAGTTTTTGACTTCAGTAGCATTTTTCCATGGAGCATACAGCCATTTGTGGGTATGGATATCACTGATTTTTAGATATATTTTCTGAACACGTGCAATGTTAGAATGGGGGGGGGGGTTTAAATGATGAAAATGGTTTACAAAGAGCTAATGACATGTTGTTTACTACTAATAATTCAGTATTGGGGTTGTTGTTTGTGCTAATGTGCTGTTGTTCGTGTTATTGTGCATCACTTCTGGTAAAAAAAATGAACTATGTTATATTGAAATAACTATATTTTAACCTGTTTGACCCATTTCAATAGATTAATGTCGAGTTTGTGAAGTTTACAAGTTGCTGATGATTTCAATGGTGTATTTATGCAGGCTCATGGTTTTGGATCTAAATGCTTATTTATCAGATAGTTACTTTAATAGATTTCTGCAATGCGCATCAGTTCGAAGTACGCACAATACATGCAGCCGTAGTTTCCTCTCAATGATTCGGTGTCCGGTAAATTTCTGTAACTTACCGCTGAATTTTAATTAGTTCTTGGTACAAATGTGGCAGTAGTTTCTGTGTTTTACCACTGAGTTTATCAGTGTGCTATAGCTATGTTTTGCTACATTTTTGCTGCGTTTGGCTACTGAATTCTTTAGTGTTTTTTAGCTGAGATTTGATGCAGTGTTTTGTAGCTGTTTATGTACTGTTTATGTACTGTTTTGTACTAGAACTTTGTTTTTGTAGTTTTGTATTGCATATCTATTATATCGGAACTACCTGCATTTTTACAGCAATGTTTTTCGCAATTTTGGCCCTTATTTTGCTGCATTTTCATTCGTGTATGGTGACTCAATTGAGCTTCTCAGGTATCTTAATGTATCACATTTAAAGGCTGGATTGGTAAGTTGTCTGGTGGTCAAAGTACCTAGCAGTTTTTAAAGGTTGTTTGTGCTTATGTGTTGTTGTTCGTGTGATTGTTTATTTGTTTATGCATCACTTCTGGTAAAAAAGATGAACTATGTTATATTGAAATCACTATATTTTTACCAGTTTGACCCATTTCAATAGATTATTAATGCTGAGTTCGTGAAGTTTACAAGTTGTGGTTTCAATGGTTTATTTATGCAGGCTAATGGTTTTGGATCTAAATGCTTATTTATTAGATAGTTACTTTGATAGATTTCTGCAATACCCATCAGTTTGGAGTACGAACAATACATACAACCGCAGTTTCCTCTCAATGATTCAGTGTACAGTAAATTTCTATAACTTAAAATATGTTTTGTTTAGTTCTTAGTACCAAACTTGGATTAGTTGTTGTGTTTTACCATCGAATTTATAATGGTATCATTTGCGTCAATTTGACTTTATATTGAAAGGCTTAATACAACAAACTAAATACTACAATAGTGACCTTTTACAACTTTTTTAGGTTAAAGCTCATGTAGCGTTAAACTATTTATTTGCTACATTAGCAATGAATCCACTAAACTATAATGAGACCAACATGCCTAGGTATTCAGTTACGTGTTGGGAATGGAGATTAAATTGCATTTCAGTTATGTAGAGCTTGCTACCAATGATGAGTAAATTGCATTTCGGTAAATTAAAATTTCAAGTTACATGTTGAGAATTGAAATTGACTATGTAGAGCTTACTACATACAACCTACTCGACTAAATGCCAAAGAGAAATCATATTGGTAAGTTAATCATACACTAAGTCATGTAAGTAAGGTCCATTATCTGGTTGCAATAAGCAGGTGAAACACGGTTGTGCCGGTCCAAAACTTTACACATTTGTCACGACTACATCTCCGTGTGATCAATGGTAGTTGTCTACATAAATTAATGTTATTTTCTTTAATTGCAATATACAATAACTATATACACTTGTTCTATTGTTCAAAATAAACTTCTTTACTTGCATAATGCAATTGGTATTTTGTTACTCTACTTGCACATGTCTATTTCAAAATCGGAAATGATGAGTAAAAGAAATGGCTCACATGTGTAAGACTTGACTATTATATTTAAGTAATGCCTTTTTTTCTTTTTTAGAATCGGAAGAAGCAAGACCGATTAACTTTGTGCTAATGTAACTTATAGTTCAAATGAATGCAGGTTGGGATCTTTTGTTTTTCTGTTGTTGTTCACAAGTTACTCATGTATTAGTGATTTGAAACTCAAATATATGATTCCATGTTATTCATGTATTTGTTTTTAATAGATATATTTGTTACCGATATATTATTATTTGTGTATTTGTTATTATTTAATTGTTATTTGTAATACTCATGGCAAAGATAGCACCAATATACAAATAAGAAAGATAACAAAAGCATCATAGAATAAAAGCTATCAGAGTGTTAATTAATTAATAGCCACGGGTATCGCGATATAAATCATTAATGCAACATCGCCGCCGCATCGCGCGGGTACGCTCCTAGTATATATATATATATATATATATATATATATATATATATATATATATTTTTCGGGCATTATACCACCGTTTTCGTCGCTGGTCTTCTTCTCCATCATCTTCTCCGGGTCCGACAAACACTTCCATCATCTCCGATGACTCCCGCAATCACCGACGAACATCCCTCTCTTTCCCACGTCGACCGGTACATGTTTAGTTACTTTAATCGTTTCGTATTGTTTCGGTTTCGCCGCCGGGTTGTGGCTTGGGTTACAATTCAGTTAAAAAATATATATATGTATATATCTACGGTGTGTATATGTATAACTTTGGTGTGTCGAGAATTAAGGTCGGGTTCGGTCCGTAGGAGACTGTGTTCGTAATAGTATGTAGGTATCTGAGCTTGATATACGTAGGTGTGCTTATCTATGCAACTGTTGTTTGTGAGCATGAATGTATACATATACATGTATGAATATATAAAAACTGAGTTAAATGTGTATTGCTTAATGCTTTGTGTGTGTATGTGGTAATATATGCGGTTGTGTGTGTATGAGATGTCATGATGATAGGATGATGATAGATATAGTATGGGTATGTATAGATGTGTTCATGTGTTGAGATGACTATCGGGTCGGTTTGCGAATCGGGTTTGGGGATTAATTTACATGTCAATGTCTTGTATGTGGGAATATATATGTATACGTATAGTTTGTATGTATATGCTTAATACGAAGCACCAGTAGCGCAGCAGTGTATATATATATATATATGAATGTGTATATGCTAGGCAATATATAAATAATCATGTGTGTATGATTGGGGTTATCTAAGTATGTGAAGTGTGTTTCTTATATATGTATGTATATATGACAAAGTGTATACTTGAGATCATTCATTTGTAGAAATATATACATAAATAGAGGATGTAGAGTCTTGAATAGGCATGCACATATAAGAGTATGATAATGTTAAAGATGAGTTCGTAATGTAAGTTTGAGTTTGCATGATAATGTCAAGTTTGCTTGTTTAAAAAAAATACTAATAATAAAAAGAAATAAATTTAAGTACATGTAAGGATGATGAAGGAGGTTAAATATTTATACTAGGATGATTAACGGGGTTGAATCATAATAGTATAGTAACATGATGACAAGTATAGTAGATGATGGGTTGTATATGAAGATGATTAAATTAAAATAATAATTTAAATATTTTGGTCGGGTCTCAAGTCCAAACCCACTTTTATTATATGATGTATTTATACTCAAGCGTTGGGTACGAAAGAAACGAGAACGCGAAACCGAATGTAAACTCTATTAGAGTAATTTGTATCTAATTAGTAGAACACAAACAGGTTGTTGGTTGAACTTGGAAGTTATACTTTTTGCTAATTATTTGTAGCTGCGCAACCTAAGGTGAGTTTCACGGCCCCTTTTACTATTTTCCTGTTGGGGGAGAAAGCATGCACAAAACTAAATTTGATAATGGTATTTACTTTATATCTCTTGATTATTAAGCGTAAACGTAACAAGTTGTCAAGTCCTCACTAAATCTTCGAGCCGTTAATAAACGAGGTATAACGAGGAAGTTCGAGTAGTACTACTGGGTTTGACAAACCCCACCCTCGGCTGGGAGCCGGGTAGGTGTGAATTGTCCTATGTTGTTGGTCCATTGTTGTAGCAATGGTTTCGAGGCGCATATAAATCTCAGTCAGCTCGGTATCGAAACGCTTAAATAATAAGAAACTGGGTTCGCTACCCAACGATATAATTGTATTTTACATTATCGGCTGTTGTTGTATTTTTACTTATCTAAACCTGTGAACTCACCAACCTAGTGTTGACACAATTTAGCATGTCTTTCTCAGGTACTATGCACGGATTAGGAGCATGTTTGGTTGAGTCTTAGCTGCATTCAAAACTTCTTTTGTTAATTTTATTTTTATTAAACTTAATGTTCGGACACATGGTTTACGCATTGAATTGTAGGAATTTTTATTTATGCTTTCGCACTAAAACATATTTTAAACGTGGTTTTTGTTAATGTTGGTTTTTAAATTCATATAGAGGTCGTTCAATGTAACTAATGGCAATGAGATCCTGGCATGTCACGCCCTAAACGGTAGAACTCCGTTAGTGGAAATTGAGGGTGTGACAGATTGGTATCAGAGACCTTGGTTATAGCGAACTAGGTTTGCATTGCACTGCATTCTAGACTATAACTACACATTGCATTAGTTACACATGCATTCACGTAATTCGCACTCATTCAGATAAATTGCATTGCTAATATTTTTTTTCATCTTTGGGTAAAATATATATATATATATATATATATATATATATTTTACTATAACGATATACATAGAATTAGTCTTTCATTTATTTGCTCACTTAGTTATAACACACAAACATACACTAGCATTGTATGCCTATCGACATGACTTGACTTTGCGACCTGCATAGTTAAGTTGGATTAAGTAAAACTTTAAAGAACACTATAATAATCTACTATGTTAGCGATGCTTGAACTAAATATGTACTTCCTAGCTTCATATTTTTATCATTGAAGTATACATAAGTTATGTTGATCACAACTATGTTGACTCATTATGCTGTTGGAAACCTAAAACTGTTTTGAAATTAGAAGTTATAACTCATATCATGATGGCACAAACCAGTGTAGATCAGAGCCTAATGAAAACACTTTTATAGTTACTTAACCATATGACAACCAATAGGCAGTGACCATCATCTAATGAATAGGGATACAGGAACAAATGAACTAGATTATTGACTGAAACATCTTTATTGTGAAGTCTTGACTTGACTGTTGTATAACCTATTATCCTTTATCACACATCACATGACACATTTTGTGCTAAAACATGTTACTTGATATGAGACCTATTATGTGCTACAACATATTATTAGTTGTGTGAAACTAGTAGGTGTAATGAGTATGTTATCCACTTGCTTATATGTTTTCCCTATAAGTACGTCACACTAGGCTTCTATTTGTATCTTTTACATGTAGTGTATATTTATAAATATCATTATATCCTAATTTCCTTAGACATGTCATATACTTAAAATGGAATAAAATACCATACAGATAAGTACTAAACAATAAGAAAGACAAAACATATAGGTAAACCATGCAATGGGAAGGAGGTTAGGATGGTCATGTGATGTAAATTGACGATTACGGGTGTGCAACGTAATGGTGAATTTATAGATACATGAGGATCCTGGCAAAAGCCCGTCGTGTGGGCAATACAAACAAATAATAAATAAATCAAAAAGTCTACTCAGATTTATCTAAAGCAAAAGTCCATCTTTAAATAACAATAGTAAAAAAAAAAGGTTCATCCTAGACTATTATAACCGTACAAGCTATCTTAGTTAAACTAACGCAGATAATGAATCGTAGTAGTTAGACATTATATTTATACGTATAAGATATGTCATTATCATTAACTCCCTCTCACGCTCCTGGTAAAAAAAAACAAAACTTGTAGTTTCTGACACTCCATCTTCCTCACCCACTCCCTCTACTCTTTCAACACTTAAACCGATAAAAATTGTGTGTTCTATAAACCTTACAAGTTACCAAATTCGACCCAAACTTACCTAACTACTTTGTATAGTTAACTCGTGAAAATATAGTTAAAACAACTCACATCAACTATTAGTTTTCTTTGATCCAAAACGGAAGTGATTTGCCATTACTAAAATTTCGGGACGAAATTCTTTCAACAAGGGGAAGATGTGACAACTCAAAATATTTTCTTTTCTTTTCTTCCTTTCAACCTCAAACTCTTACTAACCTTCGTCAATTTTCGGGACGAAAATTCTTTCAACAAGGGAATGATGTGACACCCGACAATTTCGGGTTAACGTCGTTAACCTAACTTAACCAAATTCTGCCAGTCTCTTTCAACTTAAAATCTCATCTAATAACTAAAAATTATAATTTAACTAAATAACTAAAAAATATTTATTACAAAATAGTAATTCGATCAAATTTCGAATCATAGCGAATGTCGTCAAAACATTAGTAATGAGCTCATACAACTAAAAATTGTTGTTGAAGAATTGACGGAATAATTTCGTAAGTCTTATACGTCGTACAGAGTACCAGGGTCAAATTGTAATTAGTTAAAAGTTAATTTAGTTAACTTTGGGAACAAGTTTTGTATATGTAAATCTTGAGGGACTATATTGCAAATATGAATTATATAAAATGAATCTCTTCCTCTCCTTCACGTAAACAAAAACAAAAACCTAACAGGTTCCGTCGACAACCACCTGCGCCACCACCACTGGCATCGCCAGTACACCGCAGCTGCTACCACCGACGAACTCCTGTGAACGTCACCACCGTTTTCGTCGCTGGTCTTCTTCTCCATCATCTTCTCCGGGTCCGACAAACACTTCCATCATCTCCGATGACTCCCACAATCACCGAGGAACATCCCTCTCTTTCCCACGTCGACCGGTACATGTTTAGTTACTTTAATCGTTTCGTATTGCTTCGGTTTCGCCGCCGGGTTGTGGCTTGGGTTACAATTCAGTTTAAAAAAAATATATATGTATATATCTACGGTGTGTATATGTATAACTTTGGTGTGTCGAGAATTAAGGTCGGGTTCGGTCCGTAGGAGACTGTGTTCGTAATAGTATGTAGGTATCTGAGCTTGATATACGTAGGTGTGCTTATCTATGCAACTGTTGTTTGTGAGCATGAATGTATACATATACATGTATGAATATATAAAAACTGAGTTAAATGTGTATTGCTTAATGCTTTATGTGTGTATGTGGTAATATATGCGGTTGTGTGTGTATGAGATGTCATGATGATAGGATGATGATATATATAGTATGGGTATGTATAGATGTGTTCATGTGTTGAGATGACTATCGGGTCGGTTTGCGAATCGGGTTTGGGGATTAATTTACATGTCAATGTCTTGTATGTGGGAATATATATGTATACGTATAGTTTGTATGTATATGCTTAATACAAAGCACCAGTAGCGCAACAGTGTATATATATATATATATATGAATGTGTATATGCTAGGCAATATATAAATAATCATGTGTGTATGATTGGGGTTATCTAAGTATGTGAAGTGTGTTCCTTATATATGTATGTATATTTGACAAAGTGTATACTTGAGATCATTCATTTGTAGAAATATATACATAATTAGAGGATGTAGAGTCTTGAATAGGCATGCACATATAAGAGTATGACAATGTTAAAGATGAGTTCGTAATGTAAGTTTGAGTTTGCATGATAATGTCAAGTTTGCTTGTTTAAAAAAAATACTAATAATAAAAAGAAATAAATTTAAGTACATGTACGGATGATGAAGGAGGTTAAATATTTATACTAGGATGATTAACGGGGTTGAATCATAATAGTATAGTAACATGATGACAAGTATAGTAGATGATGGGTTGTATATGAAGATGATTAAATTAAAATAATAATTTAAATATTTTGGTCGGGTCTCAAGTCCAAACCCACTTTTATTATATGATGTATTTATACTCAAGCGTTGGGTACGAAAGAAACGAGAACGCGAAACCGAATGTAAACTCTATTAGAGTAATTTGTATCTAATTAGTAGAACCCAAACAGGTTGTTGGTTGAACTTGGAAGTTATACTTTTTGCTAATTATTTGTAGCTGCGCAACCTAAGGTGAGTTTCACGGCCCCTTTTACTATTTTCCTGTTGGGGGAGAAAGCATGCACAAAACTAAATTTGATAATGGTATTTACTTTATATCTCTTGATTATTAAGCGTAAACGTAACAAGTTGTCAAGTCCTCACTAAATCTTCGAGCCGTTAATATACGAGGTATAGCGAGGAAGTTCGGGTAGTACTACTGGGTTTGACAAACCCCACCCTCGGCTGGGAGCCGGGTAGGTGTGAATTGTCCTATGTTGTTGGTCCATTGTTGTAGCAATGGTTTCGAGGCGCATATAAATCTCAGTCAGCTCGGTATCGAAACGCTTAAATAATAAGAAACTGGGTTCGCTACCCAACGATATAATTGTATTTTACATTATCGGCTGTTGTATTTTTACTTATCTAAACCTGTGAACTCACCAACCTAGTGTTGACACAATTTAGCATGTCTTTCTCAGGTACTATGCACGGATTAGGAGCATGTTTGGTTGAGTCTTAGCTGCATTCAAAACTTCTTTTGTTAATTTTATTTTTATTAAACTTAATGTTCAGACACGTGGTTTACGCATTGAATTGTAGGAATTTTTATTTATGCTTTCGCACTAAAACATATTTTAAACGTGGTTTTTGTTAATGTTGGTTTTTAAATTCATATAGAGGTCGTTCAATGTAACTAATGGCAATGAGATCCTGGCATGTCACGCCCTAAACGGTAGAACTCCGTTAGTGGAAATTGAGGGTGTGACAGATTGGTATCAGAGACCTTGGTTATAGCGAACTAGGTTTGCATTGCACTGCATTCTAGACTATAACTGCACATTGCATTAGTTATACATGCATTCACGTAATTCGCACTCATTCAGATAAATTGCATTGCTAATATTTTTTTTCATCTTTGGGTAAAAAATATATATATATATATATATATATATATATATATTTTTTACTATAACGATATACATAGAATTAGTCTTTCATTTATTTGCTCACTTAGTTATAACACACAAACATACACTAGCATTGTATGCCTATCGACATGAATTGACTTGGCGACCTGCATAGTTAAGTTGGATTAAGTAAAACTTTAAAGAACACTATAATAATCTACTATGTTAGCGATGCTTGAACTAAATATGTACTTCCTAGCTTCATATTTTTATCATTGAAGTATACATAAGTTATGTTGATCACAACTATGTTGACTCATTATGCTGTTGGAAACCTAAAACTGTTTTGAAATTAGAAGTTATAACTCATATCATGATGGCACAAACCAGTGTAGATCAGAGCCTAATGAAAACACTTTTATAGTTACTTAACCATATGACAACCAATAGGCAGTGACCATCATCTAATGAATAGGGATACAGGAACAAATGAACTAGATTATTGACTGAAACATCTTTATTGTGAAGTCTTGACTTGACTGTTGTATAACCTATTACCCTTTATCACACATCACATGACACATTTTGTGCTAAAACATGTTACTTGATATAAGACCTATTATGTGCTACAACATATTATTAGTTGTGTGAAACTAGTAGGTGTAATGAGTATGTTATCCACTTGCTTATATGTTTTCCCTATAAGTACGTCACACTAGGCTTCTATTTGTGTCTTTTACATGTAGTGTATATTTATAAATATCATTATATCCTAATTTCCTTAGACATGTCATATACTTAAAATGGAATAAAATACCATACAGATAAGTACTAAACAATAAGAAAGACAAAACATATAGGTAAACCATGCAATGGGAAGGAGGTTAGGATGGTCATGTGATGTAAATTGACGATTACGGGTGCGCAACGTAATGGTGAATTTATAGATACATGAGGATCCTGGCAAAAGCCCGTCGTGTGGGAAATACAAACAAATAATAAATAAATCAAAAAGTCTACTCAGATTTATCTAAAGCAAAAGTCCATCTTTAAATAACAATAGTAAAAAAAAAAAGGTTCATCCTAGACTATTATAACCGTACAAGCTATCTTAGTTAAACTAACGCAGATAATGAATCGTAGTAGTTAGACATTATATTTATACGTATAAGATATGTCATTATCATTAACTCCCTCTCACGCTCCTGGTAAAAAAAAACAAAACTTGTAGTTTCTGACACTCCATCTTCCTCACCCACTCCCTCTACTCTTTCAACACTTAAACCGATAAAAATTGTGTGTTCTATAAACCTTACAAGTTACCAAATTCGACCCAAACTTACCTAACTACTTTGTATAGTTAACTCGTGAAAATATAGTTAAAACAACTCACATCAACTATTAGTTTTCTTTGATCCAAAACGGAAGTGATTTGCCATTACTAAAATTTCGGGACGAAATTCTTTCAACAAGGGGAAGATGTGACAACTCAAAATATTTTCTTTTCGTTTCTTCCTTTCAACCTCAAACTCTTACTAACCTTCGTCAATTTTCGGGACGAAAATTCTTTCAACAAGGGAATGATGTGACACCCGACAATTTCGGGTTAACGTCGTTAACCTAACTTAACCAAATTCTGCCAGTCTCTTTCAACTTAAAATCTCATCTAATAACTAAAAATTATAATTTAACTAAATAACTAAAAAATATTTATTACAAAATAGTAATTCGATCAAATTTCGAATCATAGCGAATGTCGTCAAAACATTAGTAATGAGCTCATACAACTAAAAATTGTTGTTGAAGAATTGACGGAATAATTTCGTAAGTCTTATACGTCGTACAGAGTACCAGGGTCAAATTGTAATTAGTTAAAAGTTAATTTAGTTAACTTTAGGAACAAGTTTTGTATATGTAAATCTTGAGGGACTATATTGCAAATATGAATTATATAAAATGAATCTCTTCCTCTCCTTCACGTAAACAAAAACAAAAACCTAACAGGTTCCGTCGACAACCACCTGCGCCACCACCACTGGCATCGCCAGTACACCGCAGCTGCTACCACCGACGAACTCCTGTGAACGTCACCACCGTTTTCGTCGCTGGTCTTCTTCTCCATCATCTTCTCCGGGTCCGACAAACACTTCCATCATCTCCGATGACTCCCACAATCACCGAGGAACATCCCTCTCTTTCCCACGTCGACCGGTACATGTTTAGTTACTTTAATCGTTTCGTATTGCTTCGGTTTCGCCGCCGGGTTGTGGCTTGGGTTACAAATCAGTTTAAAAAAAATATATATATGTATATATCTACGGTGTGTATATGTATAACTTTGGTGTGTCGAGAATTAAGGTCGGGTTCGGTCCGTAGGAGACTGTGTTCGTAATAGTATGTAGGTATCTGAGCTTGATATACGTAGGTGTGCTTATCTATGCAACTGTTGTTTGTGAGCATGAATGTATACATATACATGTATGAATATATAAAAACTGAGTTAAATGTGTATTGCTTAATGCTTTGTGTGTGTATGTGGTAATATATGCGGTTGTGTGTGTATGAGATGTCATGATGATAGGATGATGATAGATATAGTATGGGTATGTATAGATGTGTTCATGTGTTGAGATGACTATCGGGTCGGTTTGCGAATCGGGTTTGGGGATTAATTTACATGTCAATGTCTTGTATGTGGGAATATATATGTATACGTATAGTTTGTATGTATATGCTTAATACGAAGCACCAGTAGCGCAACAGTGTATATATATATATATATATGAATGTGTATATGCTAGGCAATATATAAATAATCATGTGTGTATGATTGGGGTTATCTAAGTATGTGAAGTGTGTTCCTTATATATGTATGTATATTTGACAAAGTGTATACTTGAGATCATTCATTTGTAGAAATATATACATAATTAGAGGATGTAGAGTCTTGAATAGGCATGCACATATAAGAGTATGACAATGTTAAAGATGAGTTCGTAATGTAAGTTTGAGTTTGCATGATAATGTCAAGTTTGCTTGTTTAAAAAAAATACTAATAATAAAAAGAAATAAATTTAAGTACATGTACGGATGATGAAGGAGGTTAAATATTTATACTAGGATGATTAACGGGGTTGAATCATAATAGTATAGTAACATGATGACAAGTATAGTAGATGATGGGTTGATAATGAAGATGATTAAATTAAAATAATAATTTAAATATTTTGGTCGGGTCTCAAGTCCAAACCCACTTTTATTATATGATGTATTTATACTCAAGCGTTGGGTACGAAAGAAACGAGAACGCGAAACCGAATGTAAACTCTATTAGAGTAATTTGTATCTAATTAGTAGAACCCAAACAGGTTGTTGGTTGAACTTGGAAGTTATACTTTTTGCTAATTATTTGTAGCTGCGCAACCTAAGGTGAGTTTCACGGCCCCTTTTACTATTTTCCTGTTGGGGGAGAAAGCATGCACAAAACTAAATTTGATAATGGTATTTACTTTATATCTCTTGATTATTAAGCGTAAACGTAACAAGTTGTCAAGTCCTCACTAAATCTTCGAGCCGTTAATATACGAGGTATAGCGAGGAAGTTCAGGTAGTACTACTGGGTTTGACAAACCCCACCCTCGGCTGGGAGCCGGGTAGGTGTGAATTGTCCTATGTTGTTGGTCCATTGTTGTAGTAATGGTTTCGAGGCGCATATAAATCTCAGTCAGCTCGGTATCGAAACGCTTAAATAATAAGAAACTGGGTTCGCTACCCAACGATATAATTGTATTTTACATTATCGGCTGTTGTTGTATTTTTACTTATCTAAACCTTTGAACTCACCAACCTAGTGTTGACACAATTTAGCATGTCTTTCTCAGGTACTATACACGAATTAGGAGCATGTTTGGTTGAGTCTTAGCTGCATTCAAAACTTCTTTTGTTAATTTTATTTTTATTAAACTTAATGTTCGGACGCGTGGTTTACGCATTGAATTGTAGGAATTTTTATTTATGCTTCCGCACTAAAACATATTTTAAACGTGGTTTTTGTTAATGTTGGTTTTTAAATTCATATAGAGGTCGTTCAATGCAACTAATGGCAATGAGATCCTGGCATGTCACGCCCTAAACGGTAGAACTCCGTTAGTGGAAATTGAGGGTGTGACATAATGTGGTATACAGAGTCATAAGATGTCCTAACTTGTCGTACGATGTTCAAAGGACTCGGACGAATTCATTAGGTTTATAATGGAGTTTTAATGTTTCGTACGGTGTTGTAAGGTGTTGTTAGGAGTTGTAAAGCGTCCTACATTATACTAACATGCTTTTCAAGGTGTGAATATGGTTAATAGAGTTGTAAGATGTTCTAACTTAGGGTACGATGTTCAAAGGACTCGGACGAAATCATTAGGTGTATTATGGAGTTTTAAGTTTACGTACGGTATTGTAAGATGTTGTTATGAGTTGTGAGGTGTCGTACATTAATCTAACATGCTTTTCAAAGTGATAATGTGGCATACAGAGTCTTAAGATGTCCTAACTTGCCGTACGATGTTCAAAGGACTCGGACGAATTTAGTAGGTTTATATGGAGTTTTAAGTTTACGTACGGTATTATAAGATGATGTTAGGAGTTGTGAGGTGTCGTACATTACACTAGCATGCTTTTCAAGGTGCTAATGTGGCATACAGAGTCTTAAGATGTCCTAACTTGTCGTACGATGTTCAAAGGACTCGGACGAATTCAGTAGGTTTATATGGAGTTTTAGGTTTACGTACGGTATTGTAAGGTGTTGTTAAGAGTTGTGAGGTGTCATACATTACACTAACATGCTTTTTAAGATGCAAATGTGGCATACAGAGTCTTAAGATGTCGTAACTTGTCGTACGATGTTCAAATGACTCGGATAAATTCATTAGGTTTATTATGGAGTTTTAATGTTTCGTATGGTATTGTAAGGTGTTGTTAGGAGTTGTGAGGTGTCTTACATTACACTAACATGCTTTTCAAGGTGTCAATGTGGCATACAACGTCTTAAGATGTCCTAACATGTCGTACGATGTTCAAAGGACTCGGACGAATTCAGTAGGTTTATATGGAGTTTTAAGTTTATGTACGGTATTGTAAGATATTGTTAGGAGTTGTGAGGTGTCGTACATTACACTAGCATGCTTTTCAAGGTGCTAATTTGGCATACATAGTCTTAAGATGTCCTAACTTGTCGTACGATGTTCAAAGGACACAGACGAATTCAGTAGGTTTATATGGAGTTTTAAGTTTACGTATGGTATTGTAAGGTGTTGTTAGGAGTTGTGAGGTGTCATACATTACACTAACATGCTTTTTAAGATGCAAATGTGGCATACAGAGTCTTAAGATGTGGTAATTTGTCGTACGATGTTCAAAGGACTCGGACAAATTCATTAGGTTTATTATAGAGTTTTAATGTTTCGTACGGTATCGTAAGGTGTTGCTAGGAGTTGTGAGGTGTCTTACATTACACTAACATGCTTTTCTAGGTGCCAATGTGGCATACAGAGTCTTAAGATGTCCTAACTTGTCGTACGATGTTCAAAGGACTCGGACGAATTCAGTAGGTTCATATTGAGTTTTAAGTTTACGTACGGTATTGTAAGGTGTTGTTAGGAGTTGTGAGGTGTCGTACATTACTCTAACATGCTTTTCAAGTTGCTAATGTGGCATACAGAGTCATAAGATGTCCTAACTTGTCGTACGATGATCAAAGGACTCGGACGAATTCATTAGGTTTATAATGGAGTTTTAATGTTTCGTACGGTGTTGTAAGGTGTTGTTAGGAGTTGTAAAGCGTCCTACATTATACTAACATGCTTTTCAAGGTGTGAATATGGTTAATAGAGTTGTAAGATGTTCTAACTTATGGTACGATGTTCAAAGGACTCGGACGAAATCATTAGGTGTATTATGGAGTTTTAAGTTTACGTACGGTATTGTAAGATGTTGTTATGAGTTGTGAGGTGTCGTACATTAATCTAACATGCTTTTCAAAGTGCTTGTGACATCTGCCCCAAACCCGAACCGAAATGCCCGACTCGAACCCGAAATTGTTATCCTTTAAATTGTAATCATATTTATTTCTTCAAAATGCAATGTTTATTATTATTGTTATAAATAAACGCATTGAATTCTATGTTATTCTCGTCTCAATTAAATTTACATCGTAAAATATCCACGTATATCAAATAAATATTATTTGGAACAATAAATCTCAAAATATATATATAAATAAATATATATATAGTTCGTAAACAAAAAAACTAGTGAAAATGTTAAACAAAAACGTTTCTAAGTCTCGAAATAGTCTGTTAATGGCGTAAACGAGCTAAAACTATAAAAACATCACTTATACAATTATTACGTTTCAATTTGGTTAAGTTAGTTAGTTAAAAAAGTGATTTAATTAACTTTGGGCCGAACCTTTAACTTTTAAAATTGGAATTATAAGTTATTAACCAAAATAATAAACCATCTCAAATTGCAAGGACCTAAACTGTAAATTTACATTAAACCAACCCACCCTCCCCCTACATCCCCGTTGTTTTTGGTAAAAAGTCCGGCAGCCGCCGGCGACTGCTCCGGCGAGTTGCAAAACGCAAATTCAGGCACTTTCAACCAAATCAAATCTATGTAAAATAATCCTAGACTCCATTCGAACATGTTACCACTCTTAAACTAGATGCTAATCAACCTAATTAACATCCTAATCGGTTTCAATATATCACCCTTAAACCCATTAATATCAAACGACTCAAAACGTTCAATACACTAAATTGAATTAACTAAATCGATCCTTTAGGTGATTAGAAACTGATGAAAGTGTTTAATTTAGTTTAACTCAACCAATTGATCACCAATTAATCATTTTTCAACCGCAAATCAACTCTAAACGTGTTCATCAGTTTTCAACAAAAAATTAATCCAATTCAAGCAACCAAAACACTTCTCCGACATTGAGTTCACTCCCTGGTTAATCAATTTTAACTACAATCATCAAAAACTCAAGCTTGATCCCAAAACTGTCGTCTTGTTCTTCGTCCTCAATCGGATCAATTCGTAACCAATCAAGTAAGTATCATATATCAAAATGATCGTGTGTTTGTGTAGATTGAAAGCCCTCTATTGGTTTTGGATTTGATTCACTGGATTAAACGAATTTGGATAATCTTATTTCTAGGGCTTGTTTTGATAATGGGTACTGGTGATTTATATTAGTTAAAACAATTAAAAACGAGTTTCAATAACAAAAATGAATCTGGTCTGGTGGTTAAGGTGTTGGTGTTATAAGGCAAGGGCACGGGTTCAACCCTCCTTGCCTTCGTTTCTTTAAATTTTGATGTTTTATATATTAAACATTAAACCTATACGTTTCTAAATAACCTAAATGATTTCTTTTATGTTAAGTATAATATATATATATATATATATATATATATATATATATATATATATATATATATATATATATATATATATATATCCAACAACGAAAAATACTACAACGTTTCGTATAAAACCCTAAATCCCCAAATTGGATTTGAAACCCTAAATTGGATTTGAAACCCTAAATCCCCAAATTGGATTTTAAAACCCTAAATTGGATTTGAAACCCTAAATTCCCAAATTTTATTTTAAATCCCTAACTCCCAATTGGTACTTTAAAATCCTAAAGAAAAATCACAAATTGTATTTTGAAACCCTAATTTCAGATTTATAATTTTAAACCCTAAAACCCCAAATCCAAAACCCTAGAAGTTCCATCTTCTTGATTCTAGTTATTACGTTACTTGCTTCGTTTCTAAATTAGGTTCTCCCGGTTAATTAGGTGATTCTAATGTCTGGGCGATCCTCGATCTCTCTAGTTGCGATTCTAGTATTACTATTATCCTTGGATTTCAAGGTGAGTAAACTCACTCCCCTTTTTTACTGTTTACGTTTTTGGGGCTGAAATACGTGTTTCTATAATACAAAGGTTTCTTTTGATGTTTCTATTTTCGAAAATGAGATCATTGGATGTGTTAATCGTGTTTGGCCGCATGTAGCAAAATTGTGTGATTGTCAATATTAGTTATATTATCTTGTAGTTTCCACCGGTACAATGTTAGCGCTAATGGCTTGACAAGCCCACCTACATTAATGGCCTGATAGGTGATTTTGACCCGACGATTCTTTGGTTTATTCTATGTTACTAGTTACAACATGTGATGCTTGTTGCTACGTTGCTATGTCCCTTAGATGCTTAAGCATTTTTGATAACTTGCATATCGAGACAGTTAAATGACGGTTAAACGATGGTTATCAATAAATGTAACATGAGTTGGTTCCTCATGACTTGTTGCTAAGGGTAACCCTGCGGGGTCTATGATACTTGTTTCTATGTGTTTCTATGGTCATGGGTGAGATATATGCTGAAATTGCTATGCACATGAGATTGCGAAACACAATCTATAAGGATCTCGGATTTTATACTATGTACCATACATTGTGATTTACTCACTAGCTAATTCTTTAGCTAACTTATTTTACACGTTTTTCAGGTGGAGTTTGATTCTGTTTTGTTTCAAGACACGTAGGATGCCTTGGACCTAGAATAAAAAGACAATAAACGATATTTATTTGCCGTTTCTGTTACGATTTTAAGACTGTTCGGTTGCCTCTTTTTGTCACGACATTATTACTTAATTAATATTAAAATATGCATTTTAGTGTGCCATGTGCTTTGTACTTGATATCCGATTCACTTGACGCACCCGGTGTTTTCCGCCGCCGGGCGGGGTGTCACAGTGCTAATGTGGCATACAGAGTTTTAAGATGTCCTAACTTGTCGTACGATGTTCAAAGGACTCAGACGAATTCAGTAGGTTTATATGGAGTTTTAAGTTTACGTACGGTATTGTAAGATGATGTTAGGAGTTGTGAGGTGTCATACATTACACTAGCATGCTTTTCAAGGTGCTAATGTGGCATACAGAGTCTTAAGATGTCCTAACTTGTGGTACGATGTTCAAAGGACTCGGACGAATTCAGTAGGTTTATATGGAGTTTTTAGTTTACGTACGGTATTGTAAGGTGTTGTTAAGAGTTGTGAGGTGTCATACATTACACTAACATGCTTTTTAAGATGCAAATGTGGCATACAGAGTCTTAAGATGTCGTAACTTGTCGTACGATGTTCAAATGACTCGGACAAATTCATTAGAGTTATTATGGAGTTTTAATGTTTCGTATGGTATTGTAAGGTGTTGTTAGGAGTTGTGAGGTGTCTTACATTAAACTAACATGCTTTTCAAGGTGTCAATGTGGCATACAACGTCTTAAGATGTCCTAACATGTCGTACGATGTTCAAAGGACTCGGACGAATTCAGTAGGTTTATATGGAGTTTTAAGTTTACGTACGGAATTGTAAGATATTGTTAGGAGTTGTGAGGTGTCGTACATTACACTAGCATGCTTTTCAAGGTGCTAATGTGGCATACATAGTCTTAGGATGTCCTAACTTGTCGTACGATGTTCAAAGGACACAGACGAATTCAGTAGGTTTATATGGAGTTTTAAGTTTACGTACGGTATTGTAAGGTGTTGTTATGAGTTGTGAGGTGTCATACATTACACTAACATGCTTTTTAAGATGCAAATGTGGCATAAAGAGTCTTAAGATGTCGTAATTTGTCGTACGATGTTCAAAGGACTCGGACAAATTCATTAGGTTTATTATGGAGTTTTAATGTTTCGTACGGTATCGTAAGGTGTTGCTAGGAGTTCTGAGGTGTCTTACATTACACTAACATGCTTTTCAAGGTGCCAATGTGGCATACAGAGTCTTAAGATGTCCTAACATGTCGTACGATGTTCAAAGGACTTGGACGAATTCAGCAGGTTTATATGGAGTTTTAAGTTTACGTACGGTATTGTAAGGTGTTGTTAGGAGTTGTGAGGTGTCGTACATTACACTAATATGCTTTTCAAGTTGCTAATGTGGCATACAGAGTCATAAGATGTCCTAACTTGTCGTAGGATGTTCAAACGACTCGGACAAATTCATTAGGTTTATTATGGGGTTTTAAGGTTTCGTACGGTGTTGTAAGGTGTTGTTAGGAGTTGTAAAGTGTCCTACATTATACTAACATGATTTTAAAGGTGCTAATATGGCATATAGAGTTGTAAGATGTTCTAACGTGTGGTACGATGTTCAAAGGACTCGGACGAAATCATTAGGTGTATTATGGAGTTTTAAGGTTTCGTACGGTGATGTAAGGTGTTCTTAGGAGCTGTAAGGCGTCCTACATTACACTAACATTCTTTTCGAGTTACTAATGTGGCATAAAGAGTCGTAAGATGTCCTTAGTTGTCGTACGATGTTCAAAGCACTCAAACGAATTAAGTAGGTTTAGATAGAGTTTTAAGTTTACGTACGGTATTGTAACGTGTTCTTAGGAGCTGTAAGGCGTCCTACATTACACTATCATGCTTTTTAAGATGCTAATGTGGCATACAGAGTTTTAAGATGTCTTAACTTGTCGTACGATGCTCAAAGGACTCGGACGAATTAAGTAGGTTTGTATGGAGTTTTAAGTTTACGTACGGTATTGTAAGGTCTTGTTAGGAGTTGTGAGGTGTCATACATTACACCAACATGCTTTTTAAGATGCTAATGTGGCATGCAGAGTCTTAAGATGTCGTAACTTGTCGTACGATGTTCAAAAGACTCGGACAAATTCATTAGGTTTATTATGGAGTTTTAATGTTTCGTACGGTATTGTTAGGTGTTGTTAGGAGTTGTGAGGTGTCTTACATTACACTAACATGCTTTTCAAGGTGCTAATGTGGCATACAGAGTCTTAAGATGTCCTAACATGTCGTACGATGTTCAATGGACCTGGACGAATTCAGTAGGTTTATATGGAGTTTTAAGTTTACGTACGGTATTGTAAGGTGTTGTTAGGAGTTGTGAGGTGTCGTACATTACACTAGCATGCTTTTCAAGGTGCTAATGTGGCATACATAGTCTTAAGATGTCCTAACTTGTCTTACGATGTTCAAAGGACACGGACGAATTCATTAGGTTTATATGGAGTTTTAAGTTTACGTACGATATTGTAAGGTGTTGTAAGGAGTTGTGAGGTGTCATACATTACACTAACATGCTTTTTAAGATGCAAATGTGGCATACAGAGTCTTAAGATGTCGTAACTTGTCATACGATGTTCAAAGGACTCGGATAAATTCATTAGGTTTATTATGGAGTTTTAATGTTTCGTACGGTATTGTTATGAGTCTTACATTACACTAACATGCTTTTCAAGGTGCTAACATGGCATACAGAGTCTTAAGATGTCCTAACATGTCGTACGATGTTCAAAGGACTCGGACGAATTATGTAGGTTTATATGGAGTTTTAAGTTTACGTACGGTATTGTAAGGTGTTGTTAGGAGTTGTGAGGTGTCATACATTACACTAACATGCTTTTTAAGATGCTAATGTGGCATACATAGTCTTAAGATATCGTAACTTGCCGTACGATGTTCAAAAGACTCGGACAAATTCATTAGGTTTATTATGGAGTTTTAATGTTTTGTACGGTATTGTTAGGTGTTGTTAGGAGTTGTGAGGTGTCTTACATTACACTAACATACTTTTAAAGGTGCTAATGTGGCATACAAAGTCTTAAGATGTACTAACATGTCGTACGATGTTCAAAGGACTCGGACGAATTCAATAGGTTTATATGGAGTTTTAAGTTTACGTACGGTATTGTAAGGTGTTGTTAGTAGTTGTGAGGGGTCGTACATTACACTAGCATGCTTTTCAAGGTGCTAATGTGGCATACATAGTCTTAAGATGTCGTAACTTGTCATACGATGTTCAAAGAACTCTGACAAATTCATTAGGTTTATTATGGAGTTTTAATGTTTCGTACGGTATTGTTAGGTGTTGTTAGGAGTTGTGAGGTGTCTTACATTACACTAACATGCTTTTCAAGGTGCTAACGTGGCATACAGAGTCTTAAGATGTCCTAACATGTCGTACGATGTTCAAAGGACTCGGACGAATTAAGTAGGTTTATATGGAGTTTTGAGTTTACGTACGGTATTGTAAGGTGTTGTTAGGAGTTGTGAGGTGTCATACATTACACTAACATGCTTTTTAAGATGCTAATGTGGCATACAGAGTCTTAAGATGTCGTAACTTGTCGTACGATGTTCAAAAGACTCGGACAAATTCATTAGGTTTATTATGGAGTTTTAATGTTTCGTACGGTATTGTTAGGTGTTGTTAGTAGTTGTGAGGTGTCTTACATTACACTAACATGCTTTTCAAGGTGCTAATGTGGCATACAGAGTCTTAAGATGTCCTAACATGTCGTACGATGTTCAAAGGACACAGACGAATTCAGTAGGTTTAT
Organism: Tagetes erecta; assembly: GCA_030867185.1. Taxonomy (NCBI): domain Eukaryota; kingdom Viridiplantae; phylum Streptophyta; class Magnoliopsida; order Asterales; family Asteraceae; genus Tagetes; species Tagetes erecta. The sequence continues at coordinate 21,913,479 of CM061496.1, forward strand.
ATGGAGTTTAAGTTTACGTACGGTATTGTAAGGTGTTGTTAGGATTTGTGAGGTGTTGTACATTACACTAACATGCTTTTCAAGGTGCTAATTTGGCATACTGAGTCATAAGATGTTCTAACTTGTCGTACGATGTTCAAAGGACACGGACGAATTCATTAGGTTTATTATGGAGTTTTAAGGTTTCGTACGTTGTTGTAAGGTGTTGTTCGGAGGTGTGAGGTGTCATACATTACACTAAGATGCTTTTTAAGATGCAAATGTGGCATACAGAGTCTTAAGATGTCCTAACTTATCGTACGATGTTCAAAGGACTCGGACAAATTCAGTAGGTTTATATGGAGTTTTAATGTTTCGTACCGTATTGTTAGGTGTTGTTAGGAGTTGTGAGGTGTCTTTTACACTAACATGCTTTTCAAGGTGCTAACGTGGCATACAGAGTCTTAAGATGTCCTAACATGTCGTACGATGTTCAAAGGACTCGGACGAATTCAGTAGGTTTATATGGAGTTTTAAGTTTACGTACGGTATTTTAAGGTGTTGTTAGGAGTTGTGAGGTGTCATACATTACACTAACATGCTTTTTAAGATGCTAATGTGGCATACATAGTCTTAAGATGTCGTAACTTGTCGTACGATGTTCAAAAGACTCGGACAAATTCATTAGGTTTATTATGGAGTTTTAATGTTTCGTACGATATTGTAAGGAGTTGTTAGGAGTTGTGAGGTGTCGTACATTACACTAGCATGATTTTCAAGGTGCTAATGTGGCATATATAGTCTTAAGATGTCCTAACTTGTCTTACGATGTTCAAAGGACACACACGAATTCAGTAGGTTTATATGGAGTTTTAAGTTTACGTACGGTATTGTAAGGTGTTGTTAGGAGTTGTGAGGTGTCATACATTACACAAACATGCTTTTTAAGATGCAAATGTGGCATACATAGTCTTAAGATGTCGTAACTTGTCGTACGATGTTCAAAGGACTCGGACAAATTCATTATGTTTATTATGGAGTTTTAATGTTTCGTACGGTATTGTTAGGTGTTGTTAGGAGTTGTGAGGTGTCTTACATTACACTAACATACTTTTAAAGGTGCTAATGTGGCATACAAAGTCTTAAGATGTACTAACATGTCGTACGATGTTCAAAGGACTCGGACGAATTCAATAGGTTTATATGGAGTTTTAAGTTTACGTACGGTATTGTAAGGTGTTGTTAGTAGTTGTGAGGGGTCGTACATTACACTAGCATGCTTTTCAAGGTGCTAATGTGGCATACATAGTCTTAAGATGTCGTAACTTGTCATACGATGTTCAAAGAACTCTGACAAATTCATTAGGTTTATTATGGAGTTTTAATGTTTCGTACGGTATTGTTAGGTGTTGTTAGGAGTTGTGAGGTGTCTTACATTACACTAACATGCTTTTCAAGGTGCTAACGTGGCATACAGAGTCTTAAGATGTCCTAACATGTCGTACGATGTTCAAAGGACTCGGACGAATTAAGTAGGTTTATATGGAGTTTTGAGTTTACGTACGGTATTGTAAGGTGTTGTTAGGAGTTGTGAGGTGTCATACATTACACTAACATGCTTTTTAAGATGCTAATGTGGCATACATAGTCTTAAGATATCGTAACTTGCCGTACGATGTTCAAAAGACTCGGACAAATTCATTAGGTTTATTATGGAGTTTTAATGTTTTGTACGGTATTGTTAGGTGTTGTTAGGAGTTGTGAGGTGTCTTACATTACACTAACATACTTTTAAAGGTGCTAATGTGGCATACAAAGTCTTAAGATGTACTAACATGTCGTACGATGTTCAAAGGACTCGGACGAATTCAATAGGTTTATATGGAGTTTTAAGTTTACGTACGGTATTGTAAGGTGTTGTTAGTAGTTGTGAGGGGTCGTACATTACACTAGCATGCTTTTCAAGGTGCTAATGTGGCATACATAGTCTTAAGATGTCGTAACTTGTCATACGATGTTCAAAGAACTCTGACAAATTCATTAGGTTTATTATGGAGTTTTAATGTTTCGTACGGTATTGTTAGGTGTTGTTAGGAGTTGTGAGGTGTCTTACATTACACTAACATGCTTTTCAAGGTGCTAACGTGGCATACAGAGTCTTAAGATGTCCTAACATGTCGTACGATGTTCAAAGGACTCGGACGAATTAAGTAGGTTTATATGGAGTTTTGAGTTTACGTACGGTATTGTAAGGTGTTGTTAGGAGTTGTGAGGTGTCATACATTACACTAACATGCTTTTTAAGATGCTAATGTGGCATACAGAGTCTTAAGATGTCGTAACTTGTCGTACGATGTTCAAAAGACTCGGACAAATTCATTAGGTTTATTATGGAGTTTTAATGTTTCGTACGGTATTGTTAGGTGTTGTTAGTAGTTGTGAGGTGTCTTACATTACACTAACATGCTTTTCAAGGTGCTAATGTGGCATACAGAGTCTTAAGATGTCCTAACATGTCGTACGATGTTCAAAGGACACGGACGAATTCAGTAGGTTTATATGGAGTTTAAGTTTACGTACGGTATTGTAAGGTGTTGTTAGGATTTGTGAGGTGTTGTACATTACACTAACATGCTTTTCAAGGTGCTAATTTGGCATACTGAGTCATAAGATGTTCTAACTTGTCGTACGATGTTCAAAGGACACGGACGAATTCATTAGGTTTATTATGGAGTTTTAAGGTTTCGTACGTTGTTGTAAGGTGTTGTTCGGAGGTGTGAGGTGTCATACATTACACTAAGATGCTTTTTAAGATGCAAATGTGGCATACAGAGTCTTAAGATGTCCTAACTTATCGTACGATGTTCAAAGGACTCGGACAAATTCAGTAGGTTTATATGGAGTTTTAATGTTTCGTACCGTATTGTTAGGTGTTGTTAGGAGTTGTGAGGTGTCTTTTACACTAACATGCTTTTCAAGGTGCTAACGTGGCATACAGAGTCTTAAGATGTCCTAACATGTCGTACGATGTTCAAAGGACTCGGACGAATTCAGTAGGTTTATATGGAGTTTTAAGTTTACGTACGGTATTTTAAGGTGTTGTTAGGAGTTGTGAGGTGTCATACATTACACTAACATGCTTTTTAAGATGCTAATGTGGCATACATAGTCTTAAGATGTCGTAACTTGTCGTACGATGTTCAAAAGACTCGGACAAATTCATTAGGTTTATTATGGAGTTTTAATGTTTCGTACGATATTGTAAGGAGTTGTTAGGAGTTGTGAGGTGTCGTACATTACACTAGCATGATTTTCAAGGTGCTAATGTGGCATATATAGTCTTAAGATGTCCTAACTTGTCTTACGATGTTCAAAGGACACACACGAATTCAGTAGGTTTATATGGAGTTTTAAGTTTACGTACGGTATTGTAAGGTGTTGTTAGGAGTTGTGAGGTGTCATACATTACACAAACATGCTTTTTAAGATGCAAATGTGGCATACATAGTCTTAAGATGTCGTAACTTGTCGTACGATGTTCAAAGGACTCGGACAAATTCATTATGTTTATTATGGAGTTTTAATGTTTCGTACGGTATTGTTAGGTGTTGTTAGGAGTTGTGAGGTGTCTTACATTACACTAACATACTTTTAAAGGTGCTAATGTGGCATACAAAGTCTTAAGATGTACTAACATGTCGTACGATGTTCAAAGGACTCGGACGAATTCAATAGGTTTATATGGAGTTTTAAGTTTACGTACGGTATTGTAAGGTGTTGTTAGTAGTTGTGAGGGGTCGTACATTACACTAGCATGCTTTTCAAGGTGCTAATGTGGCATACATAGTCTTAAGATGTCGTAACTTGTCATACGATGTTCAAAGAACTCTGACAAATTCATTAGGTTTATTATGGAGTTTTAATGTTTCGTACGGTATTGTTAGGTGTTGTTAGGAGTTGTGAGGTGTCTTACATTACACTAACATGCTTTTCAAGGTGCTAACGTGGCATACAGAGTCTTAAGATGTCCTAACATGTCGTACGATGTTCAAAGGACTCGGACGAATTAAGTAGGTTTATATGGAGTTTTGAGTTTACGTACGGTATTGTAAGGTGTTGTTAGGAGTTGTGAGGTGTCATACATTACACTAACATGCTTTTTAAGATGCTAATGTGGCATACATAGTCTTAAGATATCGTAACTTGCCGTACGATGTTCAAAAGACTCGGACAAATTCATTAGGTTTATTATGGAGTTTTAATGTTTTGTACGGTATTGTTAGGTGTTGTTAGGAGTTGTGAGGTGTCTTACATTACACTAACATACTTTTAAAGGTGCTAATGTGGCATACAAAGTCTTAAGATGTACTAACATGTCGTACGATGTTCAAAGGACTCGGACGAATTCAATAGGTTTATATGGAGTTTTAAGTTTACGTACGGTATTGTAAGGTGTTGTTAGTAGTTGTGAGGGGTCGTACATTACACTAGCATGCTTTTCAAGGTGCTAATGTGGCATACATAGTCTTAAGATGTCGTAACTTGTCATACGATGTTCAAAGAACTCTGACAAATTCATTAGGTTTATTATGGAGTTTTAATGTTTCGTACGGTATTGTTAGGTGTTGTTAGGAGTTGTGAGGTGTCTTACATTACACTAACATGCTTTTCAAGGTGCTAACGTGGCATACAGAGTCTTAAGATGTCCTAACATGTCGTACGATGTTCAAAGGACTCGGACGAATTAAGTAGGTTTATATGGAGTTTTGAGTTTACGTACGGTATTGTAAGGTGTTGTTAGGAGTTGTGAGGTGTCATACATTACACTAACATGCTTTTTAAGATGCTAATGTGGCATACAGAGTCTTAAGATGTCGTAACTTGTCGTACGATGTTCAAAAGACTCGGACAAATTCATTAGGTTTATTATGGAGTTTTAATGTTTCGTACGGTATTGTTAGGTGTTGTTAGTAGTTGTGAGGTGTCTTACATTACACTAACATGCTTTTCAAGGTGCTAATGTGGCATACAGAGTCTTAAGATGTCCTAACATGTCGTACGATGTTCAAAGGACACGGACGAATTCAGTAGGTTTATATGGAGTTTAAGTTTACGTACGGTATTGTAAGGTGTTGTTAGGATTTGTGAGGTGTTGTACATTACACTAACATGCTTTTCAAGGTGCTAATTTGGCATACTGAGTCATAAGATGTTCTAACTTGTCGTACGATGTTCAAAGGACACGGACGAATTCATTAGGTTTATTATGGAGTTTTAAGGTTTCGTACGTTGTTGTAAGGTGTTGTTCGGAGGTGTGAGGTGTCATACATTACACTAAGATGCTTTTTAAGATGCAAATGTGGCATACAGAGTCTTAAGATGTCCTAACTTATCGTACGATGTTCAAAGGACTCGGACAAATTCAGTAGGTTTATATGGAGTTTTAATGTTTCGTACCGTATTGTTAGGTGTTGTTAGGAGTTGTGAGGTGTCTTTTACACTAACATGCTTTTCAAGGTGCTAACGTGGCATACAGAGTCTTAAGATGTCCTAACATGTCGTACGATGTTCAAAGGACTCGGACGAATTCAGTAGGTTTATATGGAGTTTTAAGTTTACGTACGGTATTTTAAGGTGTTGTTAGGAGTTGTGAGGTGTCATACATTACACTAACATGCTTTTTAAGATGCTAATGTGGCATACATAGTCTTAAGATGTCGTAACTTGTCGTACGATGTTCAAAAGACTCGGACAAATTCATTAGGTTTATTATGGAGTTTTAATGTTTCGTACGATATTGTAAGGAGTTGTTAGGAGTTGTGAGGTGTCGTACATTACACTAGCATGATTTTCAAGGTGCTAATGTGGCATATATAGTCTTAAGATGTCCTAACTTGTCTTACGATGTTCAAAGGACACACACGAATTCAGTAGGTTTATATGGAGTTTTAAGTTTACGTACGGTATTGTAAGGTGTTGTTAGGAGTTGTGAGGTGTCATACATTACACAAACATGCTTTTTAAGATGCAAATGTGGCATACATAGTCTTAAGATGTCGTAACTTGTCGTACGATGTTCAAAGGACTCGGACAAATTCATTATGTTTATTATGGAGTTTTAATGTTTCGTACGGTATTGTTAGGTGTTGTTAGTAGTTGTGAGGTGTCTTACATTACACTAACATGCTTTTCAAGGTGCTAATGTGGCATACAGAGTCTTAAGATGTCCTAACATGTCGTACGATGTTCAAAGGACACGGACGAATTCAGTAGGTTTATATGGAGTTTAAGTTTACGTACGGTATTGTAAGGTGTTGTTAGGAGTTGTGAGGTGTCGTACATTACACTAGCATGCTTTTCAAGGTGCTAATTTGGCATACTGAGTCTTAAGATGTTCTAACTTGTCGTACGATGTTCAAAGGACACGGACGAATTCATTAGGTTTATTATGGAGTTTTAAGGTTTCGTACGTTGTTGTAAGGTGTTGTTCGGAGCTGTGAGGTGTCATACATTACACTAACATGCTTTTTAAGATGCTAATGTGGCATACAGAGTCTTAAGATGTCCTAACTTCTCGTACGATGTTCAAAGGACTCGGACAAATTCAGTAGGTTTATATGGAGTTTTAATGTTTCGTACGGTATTGTTAGGTGTTGTTAGGAGTTGTGAGGTGTCTTTTACACTAACATGCTTTTCAAGGTGCTAACGTGGCATACAGAGTCTTAAGATGTCCTAACATGTCATACGATGTTCAAAGGACTCGGACGAATTCAGTAGGTTTATATGGAGTTTTAAGTTTACGTACGGTATTGTAAGGTGTTGTTAGGAGTTGTGAGGTGTCATACATTACACTAACATGCTTTTTAAGATGCTAATGTGGCATACATAGTCTTAAGATGTCGTAACTTGTCGTACGATGTTCAAAAGACTCGGACAAATTCATTAGGTTTATTATGGAGTTTTAATGTTTCGTACGATATTGTAAGGAGTTGTTAGGAGTTGTGAGGTGTCGTACATTACACTAGCATGATTTTCAAGGTGCTAATGTGGCATACATAGTCTTAAGATGTCTTAACTTGTCTTACGATGTTCAAAGGACACAGACGAATTCAGTAGGTTTATATGGAGTTTTAAGTTTACGTACGGTATTGTAAGGTGTTGTTAGGAGTTGTGAGGTGTCATACATTACACAAACATGCTTTTTAAGATGCAAATGTGGCATACATAGTCTTAAGATGTCGTAACTTGTCGTACGATGTTCAAAGGACTTGGACAAATTCATTAGGTTTATTATGGAGTTTTAATGTTTCGTACGGTATTGTTAGGTGTTGTTAGTAGTTGTGAGGTGTCTTACATTACACTAACATGCTTTTCAAGGTGCTAATGTGGCATACAGAGTCTTAAGATGTCCTAACATGTCGTACGATGTTCAAAGGACACGGACGAATTCAGTAGGTTTATATGGAGTTTAAGTTTACGTACGGTATTGTAAGGTGTTGTTAGGAGTTGTGAGGTGTCGTACATTACACTAGCATGCTTTTCAAGGTGCTAATTTGGCATACTGAGTCTTAAGATGTTCTAACTTGTCGTACGATGTTCAAAGGACACGGACGAATTCATTAGGTTTATTATGGAGTTTTAAGGTTTCGTACGTTGTTGTAAGGTGTTGTTCGGAGCTGTGAGGTGTCATACATTACACTAACATGCTTTTTAAGATGCAAATGTGGCATACAGAGTCTTAAGATGTCCTAACTTCTCGTACGATGTTCAAAGGACTCGGACAAATTCAGTAGGTTTATATGGAGTTTTAATGTTTCGTACGGTATTGTTAGGTGTTGTTAGGAGTTGTGAGGTGTCTTTTACACTAACATGCTTTTCAAGGTGCTAACGTGGCATACAGAGTCTTAAGATGTCCTAACATGTCGTACGATGTTCAAAGGACTCGGACGAATTAAGTAGGTTTATATGGAGTTTTAAGTTTACGTACGATATTGTAAGGTGTTTTTAGGAGATGTGAGGTGTCATACATTACACTAACAGGCTTTTTAAGATGCAAATGTGGCATACATAGTCTTAAGATGTCGTAACTTGTCGTACGATGTTCAAAGGACTCGGACAAATTCATTAGGTTTATTATGGAGTTTTAATGTTTCGTACGGTATTGTTAGGTGTTGTTAGGAGTTATGAGGTGTCTTACATTACACTAACATGCTTTTAAAGGTGCTAATGTGGAGTTATGTTCTCAGGAGTCTAAACTTCTTGCTTCATTTAATGAGGCAAGTCTTGATGAAGAAAGATTCTTGAAGCAGAAAGCGAAGGTGCATTGGCTGGCTGAGGGGGATGCTAATACTAAGTATTTCCATAACACTCTGAAGTGCAGAAACCATAGAGCTCGGATAGACGTAATTACTGATAGCAATGGATATCTGCATGAAGGGAAGGCGGTTCCCAAGGCGTTTGTTGATCATTATGTCGGGTTTCTGGGAAAGGAGGATATTTCTATTATCCCCATAACTCCGGAGTTGTTTGATGTCCGGATTGATCAGGCTGTGGCTGTTGATATGATTCGAGAGGTTACAGTGGATGAGATCAAAAGGACCATGTTTGCTTTTGGTGATGATAAAGCTCCCGGTCCTGATGGGTTTACAGCTGCGTTTTATAAGAAATCATGGGATATTGTGGGTAAAGATGTGTGCCTCGCTGTGCAGGATTTTTTTCGTGAGGGAAAGTTACTTCTTGAGATGAATCATACGCTGATTACGCTTATCCCCAAGGTTGAGACTCCCTCTTTTATTACGGATTATAGACCTATTGCTTGTTGTAATGTTCTGTTTAAGTGCATTACTAAGATTCTTGCGGATAGAATGAAGGAGAGCCTGAGTAATATTATTAGCTTTAATCAATCTGCTTTTATTCCGGGTAGAAGAATATCTGATAATATTTTATTGACCCAAGAGCTTATGCATAGATATCACCTGGATAGTGGGCCTCCAAGATGTGCTTTTAAAGTTGATATTCAGAAAGCTTATGATACTGTGGATTGGAAATTCTTGAAGACGGCTTTATTGGGTTTTGGTTTTCATCCTATGATGGTTAATTGGGTCATGATATGTGTTACCACGGTTTCGTTCTCTATCTCTGTGAATGGTAGTTTGCATGGGTATTTTAGCGGGAAACGTGGTCTTCGACAGGGGGATCCGATGTCCCCGTATCTATTTACTATGGTTATGGAGATCCTTACTTTGGTATTGAGAAGGGCTGTTTCATTGGACTCGTCTTTCAGATTCCATAATAGATGTGAGAAGATTCTTTTGATCAATTTGTGTTTTGCAGATGACTTGTTTCTATTTGCTAGAGGGGATTTGAGCTCTGCAAAGGTTATTATGAAATATTTAACAGATTTTGCTACCATGTCTGGGTTGAGCCCGAGTAACCAGAAAAGTACCATATTTTTTTGTAACGTCCCTGTGCAAACCAAGAACAGTATTCTGAATATTATGCCTTTTGTGGAGGGTAAGTTGCCGGTTAGGTATTTGGGTGTTCCCCTTGTGGCGTCTAGAGTAAGGACTTCGGACTGTCGGGCTCTTATTGAAAAAGTTGATAATCGTATTGGTGACTGGAAGAATAAGTTGCTTTCTTTTGCTGGTAGATGTCAACTCATTAACTCTGTTATCGCTTCACTTCATGTGTTTTGGTCTTCAGTGTTTATACTCCCTATCCGGATTATGCATGATATTGAGGCTAAGATGAGGGATTTCTTATGGGCTCGGGGTCCTTTGAAGAAGGGGCGTGCTAGGGTTGCTTGGAAGGATGTTTGCATGCCAAAGAATGAAGGTGGTCTGGGAATTAAACGCGTTAGGGATATGAATAAAGCCATGATGTCATATCACATTTGGAGCATCATCTCTAACGGTCCTTCTGTTTGGGTGGATTGGATCAAGCAATATAGGTTGAAGGGGAGGAACCTTTGGAGTGTAGAGGTTCCTAGAAATTGTTCTTGGGGTTGGCGGAAAATTCTTCAACTTAGGCCTCTTGTTCGTAGTTTTGTGTGGTCAAAAGTGGGGAATGGTAATAATACGTCTGTTTGGTATGATACATGGTTTGAAGGGGGTCCGTTGATTGAGATGTTGTCGCACAGGGATATTAGGAATGCTGGGTTTTCTTTGGAGGATAAAGTGGCTGGTATATATAGGGATGGTGGTTGGAGATGGCCATCTACTTGGTTAAATACTTATCCGATTCTTAACCACGTCAGCCAGATGCGGTTATATCCAGATACATTGGATCAGTATTTCTGGAAAGCGGGCTCGAATCTGTGCTCGTTCTCTACTAAGGAGGTGTGGGATTGTCTTAGATTACGTGGTCCTTTTGTTGACTGGATTAAAGGGGTTTGGTTCTCTCAGTGTGTTCCGAAGCATGCGTTTCTGTTATGGTTGGTGATGAGGGAAAGATTACTCACCCAAGACAAGATTCTGTCATGGGATCTGGCTAGAAGGGGGAATATGAACATGATGTGTTGTCCGCTTTGTTACAGGGATTATGATTCTCATGACCATTTGTTCTTTGAGTGTTCCTTTGCTACTAGGGTTTGGGATCTTACCAAATCTGTGGCTAGATTGCAGCACCTGTCGAACCACAGATTGGATATCATTGATTGGATAAAGTCGGCTTATTCGAAGTCATTGCGTCATGTGGTTGGTAAATTATCTATTGCAGCTGCTGTCTATTTGGTTTGGCAGGAAAGAAATAACCGGTTGTTCAAGAACCAAACACGGCCCCCGGAAGTGGTAGCTGAAGAAATCCGTAATATAGTGCGTTGCAAATTACTGGGCCTTAAGTTTAAGAACTCGACTCGGGTGTGGACTATTCTAAGGGAATGGAAGATTGATCGCGAAAAAGATTTGGTAGATCCAGGCTGATTATTTGTATTTCTTTATTGTTGATTTAGCATGTCTAGTGTGTGTCTTGTTTTGCTTTGTTTACTAGGCAGGTTTGCTTTTGTTGGTGTTTTCCTTTGTACACATTCATGGGGCATGTCCTATGTTTGAACTAGTGTGGTATTCTGCCATGCTACTTATTCTTATGATTGATTTTAATATATAGAATCACCGGGGTAACCCTTTACCCAAAAATGTGGCATACAGAGTCTTAAGATGTCCTAACATGTCGTACGATGTTCAAAGGACTCGGACGAATTCAGTAGGTTTATATGGAGTTTTAAGTTTACGTACGGTATTGTAAGGTGTTGTTAAGAGTTGTGAGGTGTCGTACATTACACTAGCATGATTTTCAAGGTGCTAATGTGGCATACATAGTCTTAAGATGTCCTAACTTGTCTTACGATGTTCAAAGGACACAGACAAATTCAGTAGGTTAATATGGAGTTTTAAGTTTACGTACGGAATTGTAAGGTGTTGTTAGGAGTTGTGAGGTGTCATACATTACACTAACATGCTTTTTAAGTTGCTAATGTGGCATACAGAGTCTTAAGATGTCGTAACTTGTCGTACGATGTTCAAAAGACTCGGACAAATTCATTAGGTTTATTATGGAGTTTTAATGTTTCGTACGGTATTGTTAGGTGTTGTTAGGTGTTGTGAGGTGTCTTACATTACACTAACATGCTTTTAAAGGTGCTAATGTGGCATACAGAGTCTTAAGATGTCCTAACATTTCGTACGATGTTCAAAGGACTCGGACGAATTTAGTAGGTTTATATGGAGTTTTAAGTTTACGTACGGTATTGTAAGGAGTTGTGAGGTGTCGTACATTACACTAGCATGATTTTCAAGGTGCTAATGTGGCAAGCATAGTCTTAAGATGTCCTAACTTGTCTTAAGATGTTCAAAGGACACAGACGAATTCAGTAGGTTTATATGGAGTTTTAAGTTTACGTACGGTATTGTAAGGTGTTGTTAGGAGTTGTGAGGTGTCATACATTACACTAACATGCTTTTTAAGATGCAAATGTGGCATACATAGTCTTAAGATGCCGTAACTTGTCATACGATGTTCAAAGGACTCGGACAAATTCATTAGGTTTATTATGGAGTTTTAATGTTTCATACGGTATTGTTAGGTGTTGTTAGGAGTTGTGAGGTGTCTTACATTACACTAACATGGTTTTCAAGGTGTTAACGTGGCATACAGAGTCTTAAGATGTCCTAACATGTCGTACGATGTTCAAAGGACTCGGACGAATTAAGTAGGTTTATATGGAGTTTTGAGTTTACGTACGGTATTGTAAGGTGTTGTTAGGAGTTGTGAGGTGTCATACATTACACTAACATGCTTTTTAAGATGCTAATGTGGCATACAGAGTCTTAAGATGTCGTAACTTGTCGTACGATGTTCAAAAGACTCGGACAAATTCATTAGGTTTATTATGGAGTTTTAATGTTTCGTACGGTATTGTTAGCTGTTGTTAGGAGTTGTGAGGTGTCTTACATTACACTAACATGCTTTTAAATGTGCTAATGTGGCATACAGAGTCTTAAGATGTCCTAACATGTCGTACGATGTTCAAAGGACTCGGACGAATTCAGTAGGTTTATATGGAGTTTTAAGTTTACGTACGGTATTGTAAGGTGTTGTTAAGAGTTGTGAGGTGTCGTACATTACACTAGCATGATTTTCAAGGTGCTAATGTGGCATACAGAGTCTTAAGATGTCCTAACATGTCGTACGATGTTCAAAGGACTCGGACGAATTCAGTAGGTTTATATGGAGTTTTAAGTTTATGTACGGTATTGTAAGGTGTTGTAAGGAGTTGTGAGGTGTCGTACATTACACTAGCATGATTTTCAAGGTGCTAATGTGGCATACATAGTCTTAAGATGTCCTAACTTGTCTTACGATGTTCAAAGGACACAGACGAATTCAGTAGGTTTATATGGAGTTTTAAGTTTACGTACGGTATTGTAAGGTGTTGTTAGGAGTTGTGAGGTGTCATACATTACCCTAACATGCATTTTAAGATGCAAATGTGGCATACATAGTCTTAAGATGTCGTAACTTGTCGTACGATGTTCAAAGGACTCGGACGAATTCATTAGGTTTATTATGGAGTTTTAATGTTTCGTACGGTATTGTTAGGTGTTGTTAGTAGTTGTGAGGTGTCTTACATTACACTAACATGCTTTTCAAGGTGCTAATGTGGCATACAGAGTCTTAAGATGTCCTAACATGTCGTACGATGTTCAAAGGACACGGACGAATTCAGTTGGTTTATATGGAGTTTAAGTTTACGTACGGTATTGTAAGGTGTTGTTAGGAGTTGTGAGGTGTCGTACATTACACTAGCATGCTTTTCAAGGTGCTAATTTGGCATACTGAGTCTTTTTTGGGTAAAGGGTTACCCCGGTGATTTTATTAATTACAAACTTTGAAGCACTTGTAGTGTGGAAGAGATCCACACTAAAACATAGTCAGGACATGCCCTGAATATGTAGACAAGATAACACATATCTACCTATCCAAGAAAGCAAAATGCTAATACATAACAACTAGCCTATAAGCTAGAATATCATCGAGCAATGAAATCAAACTATCCTCCATCGTCACATTTGGTATCTCCTCCAATACTCCAATCCTTTTGAACTTTCATAGCCGGGTCTGTTCTCTTGAACTTCAGATTCATAAGTTTGCATCGAACCGAATCAATAATTTCAGCAGCAAGCACATCTGGCGGACGAGCATGATTTATAAAAATACGATTATTCCTTTCCTGCCAAATATAATACGCAGTAGCAGCTACCACAAGGCCATCAACAATGCAATTAGCTGATTTAGCTTTATAATGAGTCACCAACCAGGGTATAATATCATTCCAAACCGGGGTCATATTTTTCATAGATGAACGTTTCCTTGTCGCAAGCCACACCTTAGTCGCATATTTACACTGGAAGAACAAATGTTGATGGGAGTCCACATTCTCATAGCATAGCAAACAACACATCATATTCATAGATTTCCTCCTTCCAGCATCCCATCCCAAGAGTTTATCTTGAGTTAACAGTTTACCACGCATAACTAACCAAGCTAAGAAAGCATGTTTAGGAATGCAAAACGGGAACCAAATAACCTTCGCCCAATCAACCATCGCCTCACTCGTACGCATAGCATTCCATACATTCTTAGCTGAACATTCCTGCAAATCATTCCCAACCTTCCAAACTAATCTATCATTTGCAGCAGTATTAAGATTTATATGAATGGTATCCAGAATAGGAAGGGAAGCTAACCATGTAGGAGGACATAAAATTCTATTACCAACATATATATCTTTCACCTTCGCTTTAAGATCATACCCACCATTGGCTATCATTCTAGGCGTGATATATGTATCTAGGGGGCCGACATCACACCACCTATCAAACCATGCATATGTATTACTTCCATCTCCCAACACCGACCAGAAATAATGTCTCACCAAAGGACGAATTTGCAAAATTTTGCGCCAACTCCAGCAACAGTTACTTGGAACTTTAATCTCCTAAAAACTCTTGCCTTTTAACTTGTTTACATGAATCCATTTGACCCAAAGCGACTCACGATCACTAAGGATACTCCAAATATGATTAGTCATTAACGCCTTGTTCACATCTGCAATTCTCCTTATTCCAAGACCCCCTTCATATTTTGGAACGCAAACAGATTTCCAAGAGACCTTAGCTTTACCATTCTTCATAGGGCCTTGGCACCACAAAAAACCCCTCATTTTTCCCTCCAGCTCCGATATAATACGCGAGGGAAGAATACACACAGAGGACCAATAAACATGTAATGAAGATAGAACCGAAATAATCAGTTGCACTCTTCCTGCAAAAGACAGAAGTTTATTCATCCAATTCGAGATCCTTTTCTCCATGCGCTCCACAAGAACATTACAATCTTTGTAAAGTAATCTCGACGAAATAAGGGGCACCCCCAGATAACGAACCGGTAAAGAACCCTCCTCGAAAGGTAATATATCCAAAATAGCCCTTTTAACACCGTCAGGCACATTACAGAAAAAAATTGTACTCTTTTGAGTACTCGGCACTAGACCCGACATAGCAGTAAACTCTTTCAGAGACTTAACAATACATTTCGTTGAGTTAGTATCTCCCCGAGCAAAAATAAAAAGGTCATCAGCAAAACATAAATTAATTATTCTTTGCTTAGAACACTTGTTTTGGAATCTAAATCCCACCTCAATACGTGACGACTGCTGTAGAATAAGGGTTAAGATTTCCATAACCAATGTGAACAAGTAAGGCGATATAGGATCACCTTGACGCAATCCTCTTTTCCCCTTAAAGTAACCATGAATATTCCCATTAACATTCACTGAAAATGTAACTGAAGATATACATAAATAAATCCAGTTTACCATCTTTGGGTGAAATCCAAACCCCAATAGAATCTGCTTTACAAACTCCCAATTCACGGTATCATATGCCTTCTGAATATCAATTTTGAAAGCACATCGCGGTGGCCCCTTCTTTCGGTGATAGTTGTGCATCAACTCTTGCGTTAGAAGAATGTTATCAGAAATTTTCCTTCCTGGAATAAACGCCGACTGATTTATACCAACAAGACCAGCCAAGCAATCCTTTATACGATCCGCAATAATTTTACTAATACATTTATACAGCACATTGCAACAAGAAATAGGGCGAAACTCAGTAACACGAGATGCATTTGTTACCTTTGGAATAAGGGCAATAATCGTATGATTTAGTTCTCTCAGAAGCTTATCCTTACTAAAGAAGTCTTGGATCGCAAGGGTAACATCTTTCCCAATGATTGGCCACATTTTCTTGAAAAAAGCTGATGAAAAGCCATCCGGGCCCGGAGCTTTGTAATCCCCAATAGAGAACATCGCATTTTTAACTTCCGTTTCCGAAACCGGACGAATCATATTAACAGCAACACCGTTCTCCAATCGTCTCTCAAACAAATCAGGAGAAATAGGCATCGTAACAATATCTTCAACACCCAAAAACTGCTCAAAGTGTTTCACAAAAGCTAAAGGCACGTCCCCACCTTCATGTAACAAACCATTTGTATCTATAACCCTCTCGATACGATTACTATGGTTTTTACATTTCAGAGAGTTATGGAAGAAAGAGTTGTTCGCATCACCCACTGCTAACCAATGAATCTTCGCCTTTTGTTTCAAAAATCTTTCCTCATCTATACTTGCTTGATTAAATTGAACTAAACACCTCGCTTCCTCTTCACAAAGAATACCATTCGAAGGGTCTAAGTCAATCGCCCTATGAATCTCGTCCAACCTATTCCTCCATTTCGTAACATTAGAATGTAAATTTCCTTGAGCATGGAGAAAAGATCTAATGGGATGCTTGAGTAACCGAAGCTTCTTAACAAGCTTGAACTGATGAACCCCTTCAATCTGATGTAACCATTGCGCTTTCACCATATCAGAAAACCCCGGTTTATAAAGCAGAAAGTTAGAAAACTTGAACGGCTTAGGTTTATTCCGATTAATACAAGGGAGTTTAAGTACACATGGTGTATGATCCGAGATTCTATATGGCTGAAAAATTGCAGTCGTAGTACTAAACTCACTCATAAACTCAATATTCCCCATAATACGATCAATCTTGTTACGAATACCTACACCCTTCCCCGGCTTTTGGTTCCAAGTAAAATGCAGCCCCGTTCTATTAATATCCATCATTTCAATTTCTTCCATACACTCTTTGAATTCACGCATGGGCATATCAATACAAGAAGCCCCAACAGACTTGTCTTCTAAATTCAGAGCACAATTGAAATCACCCATAACCACCCATGGACGCTTGCCTATAAAACTTTTATGATATTTCAGATTACTCCAAAGGCATCTTCGGTCAATGTAGTAATTATCAGCATAAACAAACGAGGTAAAAAACACCTTCAAGTCATTCTTAATCGTAACCTGAATATGCATAACCTGATTTTTTTGATGCAAAACCATAACATCACATACGGATGAATCCCATCCAAGAATAATGCGCGTCCCTTTGTCACAAACACCCCCATTAGACGTCCAATTCCAATTCTGAAAAACTTTATTACACACATTAAACAAACCAGCCACATCGACATGAGACTCCAGCACAGCACATAAGCTTAACTGGTTCTCCTTAACCACCTGACGAACCTCCTTTTGTTTCAGGGGACGGTTCAGGCCCCTTATATTCCATGAAGCTAAACTAACCATTGGAAACTCCCACAGAAGGAGTTCTTGCCCCTTTTTTTGTTGGAATGGTCCCCGATTCCATAAAACCCACAGTTTCATCATATACCATCTCAACGTCCTCTTCATCAGCCTCCTTGCTGTTATTTGAAGTAGTCTCTTTTCCACCCTTATCATTCTCCTTCAACATGTCAAACATATTAGATGTTTTAATCGACGACTCCCCTACCACTTTGGTATCCTCATGTCCTTTAGACTTAGCCACCGGGCGATATTCAAATTTCGGTTTCTGATTTTTCAATACTAGACCTCCCTTTTTACCTCCTTTTTTATTACCTACTTCAACAAAACCCTCATCATCCATTTTCTCCTTCAAATCCTCATCCAAGATTATGTTTTTGGGACATTCTTGATCATTATGACCAAAAATGCAGCATGTTGAACATCTCGGTGGCACCCATTCATACTCAATTGTAACACTTTCTTTCAAGTACTCGTCCCCATATAGGTCTGGAATCGCTATTGTGATCTGCTCTTTTAACTCTTTATCAGCTGAAATCTCTATTAAAGCACGAGCATAACTACTTCTACCCCATACATTCTTACACATCGAGGTTGAGAACGAATCAAGCATCTTCGGTTGTCCAAGTTTTGATGCAAGCAAACTTAGACCTTCATCTGAATATGCAGCCAATGGAACATCATGCATTTTCACCCATACCGCAACATTCTTAATATCTTCCTTCCTAACTTTAGAAGTGGGAGTCCATATATTCAAGAATATTGGTTTACTCCTAATCAGCCATGGTCCGCTTTCTAAAACCTCCATCATCCCTTTCGAATCCTTGAATTTGAAAAAGAAAAAGCCATTCGTGTTCATCATTGATTTTTCCAGGCCATATTTCCGCCAATGAGTTTTTGTATAATAATCCACAACAGGAAAAGCTATTCTATCACCCAGAAAATACCCATATAGCAAGAACTCCAGCTTCTCACAAACCCTACTAACCGATTCTTTAGATAATACAATATCACAATCCTCTTTCGATTCATCATTCACCAAATATCGAAAGTTTATACCTGCATTACTCGATTCCTTCCCCTTTGCTAGTACTTGATCAGCATAAGATCTCTTCCCTGTATCATCAATACCACCTGACCCATTCAGATTAGTTACCATATCATTTGAATTACCCTTAGCTGAACTTGCTGCAACATCATCTGTTTTCATCATGTCAACGCTACCAGCAGCTCCATATTTACTACCATCTACATCACGCTGATCCTGCTGCATGGAAGATGCAGTCTGCACATTCTGCACATTGGCAATACCATCAGCCCCATATTTTCTTAAGATTCCTACCCTCGGCACCCCATCAATATTAGTCACTTTTGAAGCTAACGAACTCTTGCCCATCATAGACGAACGATGAACAAACAAGAAGACCAGGTCACAACGAACTATCTCTTAAAAGGTTAATAGGATTCGTACCAAGAAGCTAAACTATATTCAACAGCCGCTCTTGATTACAGACCTACTAAGCAATTAGAAACAGAACGTAAATGATCATGGATTCAGTAGAAACAAAAAACCCTACTCGACAAACCCTAATTGTTGCTAACAACGCTCGAACAATATGGTAAACCACGTTATCTCAGGGTTGTTACACAATATTAGACGTAAATCGATCAGGAAACAAAAGAACAAAACAGAAAACAAGCACGTAAACACAATCTAGAACATGCAAACCCTAGATGGTATGTCTAGGTTTTGTATTCAAACCCTAGATAAACAAGAAACAAAAACAAGATCAAGAATCAAGAACAGGAATCGGTTAGGAGTTGTAATCAGCAAGAAACAAGATCCAACCGAATCAAGAAACCAAGAACCAACCGAATCAAGAACCAAGAACCCTCAAAATCGCCAAAATCGCCCCCATTTATTCTAACGTGCTTTTCTATCCATACTGAGTCTTAAGATGTTCTAACTTGTCGTACGATGTTCAAAAGACACGGACGAATTCATTAGGTTTATTATAGAGTTTTAAGGTTTCGTACGTTCATGTAAGGTGTTGTTCGGAGCTGTGAGGTGTCATACATTACACTAAGTGGCTTTTTAAGATGCAAATGTGGCATACAGAGTCTTAAGATGTCCTAACTTGTCGTACGATGTTCAAAGGACTCGGACAAATTCAGTAGGTTTATATGGAGTTTTAATGTTTCGTACGGTATTGTTAGGTGTTGTTAGGAGTTGTGAGGTGTCTTTTACACTAACATGCTTTTCAAGGTGCTAACGTGGCATACAGAGTCTTAAGATGTCCTAACATGTCGTACGATGTTCAAAGGACTCAGACGAATTAAGTAGGTTTATATGGAGTTTTAAGTTTACGTACGATATTGTAAGGTGTTGTTAGGAGATGTGAGGTGTCATACATTACACTAACATGCTTTTTAAAATGCTAATGTGGCATACAGAGTCTTAAGATGTCGTAACTTGTCGTACGATGTTCAAAAGACTCGGACAAATTCATTAGGTTTATTATGGAGTTATAATGTTTCGTACTGTATTGTTAGGTGTTGTTAGGAGTTCTGAGGTGTCTTACTCTACACTAACATGCTTTTAAAGGTGCTAATGTGGCATACAGAGTCTTAAGATGTCCTAACATGTCGTACGATGTTCAAAGGACTCGGACGAATTCAGTAGGTTTATATGGAGTTTTAAGTTTACGTACGGTATTGTAAGGTGTTGTTAAGAGTTGTGAGGTGTCGTACATTACACTAGCATGATTTTCAAGGTGCTAATGTGGCATACATAGTCTTAAGATGTCCTAACTTGCCGTACGATGTTCAAAGGACTCGGACAAATTCAGTAGGTTTATATGGAGTTTTAATGTTTCGTACGGTATTGTTAGGTGTTGTTAGGAGTTGTGAGGTGTCTTTTACACTTACATGCTTTTCAAGGTGCTAACGTGGCATACAGAGTCTTAAGATGTCCTAACATGTCGTACGATGTTCAAAGGACTCAGACGAATTAAGTAGGTTTATATGGAGTTTTAAGTTTACGTACGATATTGTAAGGTGTTGTTAGGAGATGTGAGGTGTCATACATTACACTAACATGCTTTTTAAAATGCTAATGTGGCATACAGAGTCTTAAGATGTCGTAACTTGTCGTACGATGTTCAAAAGACTCGGACAAATTCATTAGGTTTATTATGGAGTTATAATGTTTCGTACGGTATTGTTAGGTGTTGTTAGAAGTTCTGAGGTGTCTTACATTACACTAACATGCTTTTAAAGGTGCTAATGTGGCATACAGAGTCTTAAGATGTCCTAACATGTCGTACGATGTTCAAAGGACTCGGACGAATTCAGTAGGTTTATATGGAGTTTTAAGTTTACGTACGGTATTGTAAGGTGTTGTTAAGAGTTGTGAGGTGTCGTACATTACACTAGCATGATTTTCAAGGTGCTAATGTGGCATACATAGTCTTAAGATGTCCTAACGTGTCTTACGATGTTCAAAGGACACAGACAAATTCAGTAGGTTTATATGGAGTTTTAAGTTTACGTACGGTATTGTAAGGTGTTGTTAGGAGTTGTGAGGTGTCATACATTACACTAACATGCTTTTTAAGTTGTTAATGTGGCATACAGATTCTTAAGATGTCGTAACTTGTCGTACGATGTTCAAAAGACTCGGACAAATTCATTAGGTTTATTATGGAGTTTTAATGTTTCGTACGGTATTGTTAGGTGTTGTTAGGTGTTGTGAGGTGTCTTACATTACACTAACATGCTTTTAAAGGTGCTAATGTGGCATACAAAGTCTTAAGATTTCCTAACATTTCGTACGATGTTCAAAGGACTCGGACGAATTCAGTAGGTTTATATGGAGTTTTAAGTTTACGTACGGTATTGTAAGGAGTTGTGAGGTGTCGTACATTACACTAGCATGATTTTCAAGGTGCTAATGTGGCATACATAGTCTTAAGATGTCCTAACTTGTCTTAAGATGTTCAAAGGACACAGACGAATTCAGTAGGTTTATATGGAGTTTTAAGTTTACGTACGGTATTGTAAGGTGTTGTTAGGAGTTGTGAGGTGTCATACATTACACTAACATGCTTTTTAAGATGCAAATGTGGCATACATAGTCTTAAGATGTCGTAACTTGTCGTATGATGTTCAAAGGACTCGGACGAATTCATTAGGTTTATTATGGAGTTTTAATGTTTCGTACGGTATTGTTAGGTGTTGTTAGTAGTTGTGAGGTGTCTTACATTACACTAACATGCTTTTCAAGGTGCTAATGTGGCATACAGAGTCTTAAGATGTCCTAACATGTCGTACGATGTTCAAAGGACACGGACGAATTCAGTTGGTTTATATGGAGTTTAAGTTTACGTACGGTATTGTAAGGTGTTGTTAGGAGTTGTGAGGTGTCGTACATTACACTAGCATGCTTTTCAAGGTGCTAATTTGGCATACTGAGTCTTAAGATGTTCTAACTTGTCGTACGATGTTCAAAGGACACGGACGAATTCATTAGGTTTATTATGGAGTTTTAAGGTTTCATACGTTGTTGTAAGGTGTTGTTCGGAGCTGTGAGGTGTCATACATTACACTAAGATGCTTTTTAAGATGCAAATGTGGCATACAGAGTCTTAAGATGTCCTAACTTGTCGTACGATGTTCAAAGGACTCGGACAAATTCAGTAGGTTTATATGGAGTTTTAATGTTTCGTACGGTATTGTTAGGTGTTGTTAGGAGTTGTGAGGTGTCTTTTACACTAACATGCTTATCAAGGTGCTAACGTGGCATACAGAGTCTTAAGATGTCCTAACATGTCGTACGATGTTCAAAGGACTCAGACGAATTAAGTAGGTTTATATGGAGTTTTAAGTTTACGTACGATATTGTAAGGTGTTGTTAGGAGATATGAGGTGTCATACATTACACTAACATGCTTTTTAAAATGCTAATGTGGCATACAGAGTCTTAAGATGTCGTAACTTGTCGTACGATGTTCAAAAGACTCGAACAAATTCATTAGGTTTATTATGGAGTTTTAATGTTTCGTACAGTATTGTTAGGTGTTGTTAGGAGTTGTGAGGTGTCTTACATTACACTAACATGCTTTTAAAGGTGCTAATGTGGCATACAGAGTCTTAAGATGTCCTAACATGTCGTACGATGTTCAAAGGACTCGGACGAATTCAGTAGGTTTATATGGAGTTATAAGTTTACGTACGGTATTGTAAGGTGTTGTTAAGAGTTGTGAGGTGTCGTACATTACACTAGCATGATTTTCAAGGTGCTAATGTGGCATACATAGTCTTAAGATGTCCTAACTTGTCTTACGATGTTCAAAGGACACAGACAAATTCAGTAGGTTTATATGGAGTTTTAAGTTTACGTACGGTATTGTAAGGTGTTGTTAGGAGTTGTGAGGTGTCATACATTACACTAACATGCTTTTTAAGTTGTTAATGTGGCATACAGAGTGTTAAGATGTCGTAACTTGTCGTACGATGTTCAAAAGACTCGGACAAATTCATTAGGTTTATTATGGAGTTTTAATGTTTCGTACGGTATTGTTAGGTGTTGTTAGGTGTTGTGAGGTGTCTTACATTACACTAACATGCTTTTAAAGGTGCTAATGTGGCATACAAAGTCTTAAGATGTCCTAACATTTCGTACGATGTTCAAAGGACTCGGACGAATTCAGTAGGTTTATATGGAGTTTTAAGTTTACGTACGGTATTGTAAGGAGTTGTGAGGTGTCGTACATTACACTAGCATGATTTTCAAGGTGCTAATGTGGCATACATAGTCTTAAGATGTCCTAACTTGTCTTAAGATGTTCAAAGGACACAGACGAATTCAGTAGGTTTATATGGAGTTTTAAGTTTACGTACGGTATTGTAAGGTGTTGTTAGGAGTTGTGAGGTGTCATACATTACACTAACATGCTTTTTAAGATGCAAATGTGGCACACATAGTCTTAAGATGTCGTAACTTGTCGTACGATGTTCAAAGGACTCGGACGAATTCATTAGGTTTATTATGGAGTTTTAATGTTTCGTACGGTATTGTTAGGTGTTGTTAGTAGTTGTGAGGTGTCTTACATTACACTAACATGCTTTTCAAGGTGCTAATGTGGCATACAGAGTCTTAAGATGTCCTAACATGTCGTACGATGTTCAAAGGACACGGACGAATTCAGTTGGTTTATATGGAGTTTAAGTTTACGTACGGTATTGTAAGGTGTTGTTAGGAGTTGTGAGGTGTCGTACATTACACTAGCATGCTTTTCAAGGTGCTAATTTGGCATACTGAGTCTTAAGATGTTCTAACTTGTCGTACGATGTTCAAAGGACACGGACGAATTCATTAGGTTTATTGTGGAGTTTTAAGGTTTCGTACGTTCTTGTAAGGTGTTGTTCGGAGCTGTGAGGTGTCATACATTACACTAAGATGCTTTTTAAGATGCAAATGTGGCATACAGAGTCTTAAGATGTCCTAACTTGTCGTACGATGTTCAAAGGACTCGGACAAATTCAGTAGGTTTATATGGAGTTTTAATGTTTCGTACGGTATTGTTAGGTGTTGTTAGGAGTTGTGAGGTGTCTTTTACACTAACATGCTTTTCAAGGTGCTAACGTGGCATACAGAGTCTTAAGATGTCCTAACATGTCGTATGATGTTCAAAGGACTCGGACGAATTAAGTAGGTTTATATGGAGTTTTAAGTTTACATACGATATTGTAAGGTGTTGTTAGGAGATGTGAGGTGTCATACATTACACTAACATGCTTTTTAAAATGCTAATGTGGCATACAGAGTCTTAAGATGTCGTAACTTGTCGTACGATGTTCAAAAGACTCGGACAAATTCATTAGGTTTATTATGGAGTTTTAATGTTTCGTACGGTATTGTTAGGTGTTGTTAGGAGTTGTGAGGTGTCTTACATTACACTAACATGCTTTTAAAGGTGCTAATGTGGCATACAGAGTCTTAAGATGTCCTAACATGTCGTACGATGTTCAAAGGACTCGGACGAATTCAGTAGGTTTATATGGAGTTATAAGTTTACGTACGGTATTGTAAGGTGTTGTTAAGAGTTGTGAGGTGTCGTACATTACACTAGCATGATTTTCAAGGTGCTAATGTGGCATACATAGTCTTAAGATGTCCTAACTTGTCTTACGATGTTCAAAGGACACAGACAAATTCAGTAGGTTTATATGGAGTTTTAAGTTTACGTACGGTATTGTAAGGTGTTGTTAGGAGTTGTGAGGTGTCATACATTACACTAACATGCTTTTTAAGTTGTTAATGTGGCATACAGAGTCTTAAGATGTCGTAACTTGTCGTACGATGTTCAAAAGACTTGGACAAATTCATTAGGTTTATTATGGAGTTTTAATGTTTCGTACGGTATTGTTAGGTGTTGTTAGGTGTTGTGAGGTGTCTTACATTACACTAACATGCTTTTAAAGGTGCTAATGTGGCATACAAAGTCTTAAGATGTCCTAACATTTCGTACGATGTTCAAAGGACTCGGACGAATTCAGTAGGTTTATATGGAGTTTTAAGTTTACGTACGGTATTGTAAGGAGTTGTGAGGTGTCGTACATTACACTAGCATGATTTTCAAGGTGCTAATGTGGCATACATAGTCTTAAGATGTCCTAACTTGTCTTAAGATGTTCAAAGGACACAGTCGAATTCAGTAGGTTTATATGGAGTTTTAAGTTTACGTACGGTATTGTAAGGTGTTGTTAGGAGTTGTGAGGTGTCATACATTACACTAACATGCTTTTTAAGATGCAAATGTGGCACACATAGTCTTAAGATGTCGTAACTTGTCGTACGATGTTCAAAGGACTCGGACGAATTCATTAGGTTTATTATGGAGTTTTAATGTTTCGTACGGTATTGTTAGGTGTTGTTAGTAGTTGTGAGGTGTCTTACATTACACTAACATGCTTTTCAAGGTGCTAATGTGGCATACAGAGTCTTAAGATGTCCTAACATGTCGTACGATGTTCAAAGGACACGGACGAATTCAGTTGGTTTATATGGAGTTTAAGTTTACGTACGGTATTGTAAGGTGTTGTTAGGAGTTGTGAGGTGTCGTACATTACACTAGCATGCTTTTTTTTTTTTGGGTAAAGGGTTACCCCGGTGATTCTATTATAAAGACAACCGTCAATGAAGTACAAGTAGTGAGGAAGCGTTCCACACTAGTTCATATATGGGACAGGCCCCACATATGTGAACATAAAAACAAAAAAACCCACAAAACAACACCAAGACAAACCAAACAATCTAGCCTACCACAAATTGATGACATAAACAAAATTAAATAAAAAACCATTTCATCAGCCGCCATCATCAAAAGTGTAGATTCCACCCCAAAGAAACCTCAACCAATATTGCCAGCAGATCAACTCCCTAGTAATCCAGAATATCAGACAAACCATTAACACCCGATGTAGAAGGAGTACCTGCCCTCTTAGAACCCGATGGAGATTCTAGCGCCATTGCCATGCTCATCATATACCTTGCCATCCCATTATCCATATCTAAAACCTCATCCACTTCCGAATCCGAGTCAAACCTAGAGCTTTCCTTATCCATGTTCCCTTTCACCTTGTCTGTCTCAATTTCATCTATTTTCTCCACAGATAACGCCTCAAAAGGGTTTGATGTAGTTAGATCAGATTTACCCATATTTGAACCACTTTTAGTCTCCATAGTATCAATCTTTGTCACTTGCTTTGTAACATGTTGCACTTCCTTCCCTTTTTTGTTAACTGGACGGTGCTCGAATTGGGGCTTTTTTAAAGCAACCCCAAATCTTTTTGCAGCTTTCTTACCCTTTACTTCCTTAAACCCTTTATCATCCTCTCTAGCATTTGTGGTCTGCTCATGCTTATTCGTATTAGTACAATCAGCATCATTATGGCCAAAAACACAACAATGACCACATCTTGGAGGCTTCCACTCATACTCAACCATCACATGTGCTGCTCCAAACCCATCCCCCTCTAATTCTGGAATAGCAACAGATATCTCTTCTTTAAACCCCGCATCCGCTGAGATCTCAACCAAAGCTCTTGCAAAGCTACTTCTACCCCACATGTTTGCACACATAGAGCTTGTGAATGAATCCAACAACTTTGGAGTCCCAATTTGCGAAACCAAAAGACTCAAACCAACATCAGAATAAGCTACCAACGGAATATCATGCAATTTTACCCAAACAGATACATTCTTGATATCATCCTTGTGTAGCTTTGTGTTAGGGGACCAGACATTCAGGATAATCGGTTTATTACGAATTATCCAAGGCCCTGCTTCGATCACATCCATCATCCCCTTCCTATCATTAAACTTAAAAAAGAAAAAGCCATTTGCATTCATCATTGACTTTTGCAAGCCAAATTTTTTCCAATGAGTTTTAGCAAAGTATTCAACCACTGGATACGCTACCCTATCCCCCAAAAAGTAGCCATACAAAGTAAATTCAAGTTTATTACAAATCATACGGACAGTCTCTTTGGGTAATACAACATCAAAACCTTCTTTTTTCTCCTCATTCACCATATAACCGAACTTAACTGGTGTTATAGGTAATTCAGACTTTGGTTGAACAATAGCAGCATACGTTGTATTCAAATTAGACTTACCGGGCGCATCATTCACACTAGTCGCATGAGCAAGAGAACCCACAGATGCATCAGCCGTATGCTTGTGAACTGAATCAGTCATGTGAGATGAATCAGTCGTATGACTTGTTGTATCATTATGCTTAGCCGTGTCAACCCCATGAGGTTCAAGATTTGTTGTATCATTCTGCTTAGCCGTGTCAACCCCATGAGGCAGATTAGGGTTTATGGATGAACCCCTAATCGCCTTTTCCTGATTCAACAAATTGCAACGTGGATTGCCATCGATCTTTAGCACCTTACTAGCCAAATTACCACCTTTCATACTCGTTTTTATGATCAGAAACGAATCTGATATAAAAACCCAAGAACAGGCTAAACCCTAATTGCACAAAAGAAACTAGGGTTTTAGGTACTATATGACACTAGATGAACGAATTAAGGATCAAGTAACAAACCCAAGAATCAAGAAACGATCAAGAAAGAAGAAACGAATCAAGAAATCAGATTCAAGAGCAAAAAAACGAATTAGGGTTTATGTAACCCTAATAACCAGCCGTAACAACCCAATAACAACCCAAGATCAACAAACAAGATTCAAGAATCAAGATTCAAGAATCAAGGTTCAAGAATCAAGATTCAAGAACAAGAAACGAATCAAGAACCAGCCAAATCAGCCCAAAATCGCCAAAATCGCCCCCCCTTTCATACACTAGCATGCTTTTCAAGGTGCTAATTTGGCATACTGAGTCTTAAGATGTTCTAACTTGTCGTACGATGTTCAAAGGACACGGACGAATTCATTAGGTTTATTATGGAGTTTTAAGGTTTCGTACGTTCTTGTAAGGTGTTGTTCGGAGCTGTGAGGTGTCATACATTACACTAAGATGCTTTTTAAGATGCAAATGTGGCATACAGAGTCTTAAGATGTCCTAACTTGTCGTACGATGTTCAAAGGACTCGGACAAATTCAGTAGGTTTATATGGAGTTTTAATGTTTCGTACGGTATTGTTAGGTGTTGTTAGGAGTTGTGAGGTGTCTTTTACACTAACATGCTTTTCAAGGTGCTAACGTGGCATACAGAGTCTTAAGATGTCCTAACATGTCGTATGATGTTCAAAGGACTCAGACGAATTAAGTAGGTTTATATGGAGTTTTAAGTTTACGTACGATATTGTAAGGTGTTGTTAGGAGATGTGAGGTGTCATACATTACACTAACATGCTTTTTAAAATGCTAATGTGGCATACAGAGTCTTAAGATGTCGTAACTTGTCGTACGATGTTCAAAAGACTCGGACAAATTCATTAGGTTTATTATGGAGTTTTAATGTTTCGTACGGTATTGTTAGGTGTTGTTAGGAGTTGTGAGGTGTCTTACATTACACTAACATGCTTTTAAAGGTGCTAATGTGGCATACAGAGTCTTAAGATGTCCTAACATGTCGTACGATGTTCAAAGGACTCGGACGAATTCAGTAGGTTTATATGGAGTTATAAGTTTACGTACGGTATTGTAAGGTGTTGTTAAGAGTTGTGAGGTGTCGTACATTACACTAGCATGATTTTCAAGGTGCTAATGTGGCATACATAGTCTTAAGATGTCCTAACTTGTCTTACGATGTTCAAAGGACACAGACAAATTCAGTAGGTTTATATGGAGTTTTAAGTTTACGTACGGTATTGTAAGGTGTTGTTAGGAGTTGTGAGGTGTCATACATTACACTAACATGCTTTTTAAGTTGTTAATGTGGCATACAGAGTGTTAAGATGTCGTAACTTGTCGTACGATGTTCAAAAGACTCGGACAAATTCATTAGGTTTATTATGGAGTTTTAATGTTTCGTACGGTATTGTTAGGTGTTGTTAGGTGTTGTGAGGTGTCTTACATTACACTAACATGCTTTTAAAGGTGCTAATGTGGCATACAAAGTCTTAAGATGTCCTAACATTTCGTACGATGTTCAAAGGACTCGGACGAATTCAGTAGGTTTATATGGAGTTTTAAGTTTACGTACGGTATTGTAAGGAGTTGTGAGGTGTCGTACATTACACTAGCATGATTTTCAAGGTGCTAATGTGGCATACATAGTCTTAAGATGTCCTAACTTGTCTTAAGATGTTCAAAGGACACAGACGAATTCAGTAGGTTTATATGGAGTTTTAAGTTTACGTACGGTATTGTAAGGTGTTGTTAGGAGTTGTGAGGTGTCATACATTACACTAACATGCTTTTTAAGATGCAAATGTGGCACACATAGTCTTAAGATGTCGTAACTTGTCGTACGATGTTCAAAGGACCCGGACGAATTCATTAGGTTTATTATGGAGTTTTAATGTTTCGTACGGTATTGTTAGGTGTTGTTAGTAGTTGTGAGGTGTCTTACATTACACTAACATGCTTTTCAAGGTGCTAATGTGGCATACAGAGTCTTAAGATGTCCTAACATGTCGTACGATGTTCAAAGGACACGGACGAATTCAGTTGGTTTATATGGAGTTTAAGTTTACGTACGGTATTGTAAGGTCTTGTTAGGAGTTGTGAGGTGTCGTACATTACACTAGCATGCTTTTCAAGGTGCTAATTTGGCATACTGAGTCTTAAGATGTTCTAACTTGTCGTACGATGTTCAAAGGACACGGACGAATTCATTAGGTTTATTGTGGAGTTTTAAGGTTTCGTACGTTCTTGTAAGGTGTTGTTCGGAGCTGTGAGGTGTCATACATTACACTAAGATGCTTTTTAAGATGCAAATGTGGCATACAGAGTCTTAAGATGTCCTAACTTGTCGTACGATGTTCAAAGGACTCGGACAAATTCAGTAGGTTTATATGGAGTTTTAATGTTTCGTACGGTATTGTTAGGTGTTGTTAGGAGTTGTGAGGTGTCTTTTACACTAACATGCTTTTCAAGGTGCTAACGTGGCATACAGAGTCTTAAGATGTCCTAACATGTCGTATGATGTTCAAAGAACTCAGACGAATTAAGTAGGTTTATATGGAGTTTTAAGTTTACATACGATATTGTAAGGTGTTGTTAGGAGATGTGAGGTGTCATACATTACACTAACATGCTTTTTAAAATGCTAATGTGGCATACAGAGTCTTAAGATGTCGTAACTTGTCGTACGATGTTCAAAAGACTCGGACAAATTCATTAGGTTTATTATGGAGTTTTAATGTTTCGTACGGTATTGTTAGGTGTTGTTAGGAGTTGTGAGGTGTCTTACATTACACTAACATGCTTTTAAAGGTGCTAATGTGGCATACAGAGTCTTAAGATTTCCTAACATGTCGTACGATGTTCAAAGGACTCGGACGAATTCAGTAGGTTTATATGGAGTTTTAAGTTTACGTACGGTATTGTAAGGTGTTGTTAAGAGTTGTGAGGTGTCGTACATTACACTAGCATGATTTTCAAGGTGCTAATGTGGCATACATAGTCTTAAGATGTCCTAACTTGTCTTACGATGTTCAAAGGACACAGACAAATTCAGTAGGTTTATATGGAGT
Organism: Tagetes erecta; assembly: GCA_030867185.1. Lineage (NCBI taxonomy): Eukaryota > Viridiplantae > Streptophyta > Magnoliopsida > Asterales > Asteraceae > Tagetes > Tagetes erecta. Next base: position 21,943,840 of record CM061496.1, read on the forward strand.
TTTAACTTTACGTACGGTATTGTAAGGTGTTGTTAGGAGTTGTGAGGTGTCATACATTACACTAACATGCTTTTTAAGTTGTTAATGTGGCATACAGAGTGTTAAGATGTCGTAACTTGTCGTACGATGTTCAAAAGACTCGGACAAATTTATTAGGTTTATTATGGAGTTTTAATGTTTCGTACGGTATTGTTAGGTGTTGTTAGGTTTTGTGAGGTGTCTTACATTACACTAACATGCTTTTAAAGGTGCTAATGTGGCATACAAAGTCTTAAGATGTCCTAACATTTCGTACGATGTTCAAAGGACTCGGACGAATTCAGTAGGTTTATATGGAGTTTTAAGTTTACGTACGGTATTGTAAGGAGTTGTGAGGTGTCGTACATTACACTAGCATGATTTTCAAGGTGCTAATGTGGCATACATAGTCTTAAGATGTCCTAACTTGTCTTAAGATGTTCAAAGGACACAGACGAATTCAGTAGGTTTATATGGAGTTTTAAGTTTACGTACGGTATTGTAAGGTGTTGTTAGGAGTTGTGAGGTGTCATACATTACACTAACATGCTTTTTAAGATGCAAATGTGGCATACATAGTCTTAAGATGTCGTAACTTGTCGTACGATGTTCAAAGGACTCGGACGAATTCATTAGGTTTATTATGGAGTTTTAATGTTTCGTACGGTATTGTTAGGTGTTGTTAGTAGTTGTGAGGTGTCTTACATTACAGTAACATGCTTTTCAAGGTGCTAATGTGGCATACAGAGTCTTAAGATGTCTTAACATGTCGTACGATGTTCAAAGGACACGGACGAATTCAGTTGGTTTATATGGAGTTTAAGTTTACGTACGGTATTGTAAGGTGTTGTTAGGAGTTGTGAGGTGTCGTACATTACACTAGCATGCTTTTCAAGGTGCTAATTTGGCATACTGAGTCTTAAGATGTTCTAACTTGTCGTACGATGTTCAAAGGACACGGACGAATTCATTAGGTTTATTATGGAGTTTTAAGGTTTCGTACGTTCTTGTAAGGTGTTGTTCGGAGCTGTGAGGTGTCATACATTACACTAAGATGCTTTTTAAGATGCAAATGTGGCATACAGAGTCTTAAGATGTCCTAACTTGTCGTACGATGTTCAAAGGACTCGGACAAATTCAGTAGGTTTATATGGAGTATTAATGTTTCGTACGGTATTGTTAGGTGTTGTTAGGAGTTGTGAGGTGTCTTTTACACTAACATGCTTTTCAAGGTGCTAACGTGGCATAAAGAGTCTTAAGATGTCCTAACATGTCGTACGATGTTCAAAGGACTCAGACGAATTAAGTAGGTTTATATGGAGTTTTAAGTTTACGTACGATATTGTAAGGCGTTGTTAGGAGATGTGAGGTGTCATACATTACACTAACATGCTTTTTAAAATGCTAATGTGGCATACAGAGTCTTAAGATGTCGTAACTTGTCGTACGATGTTCAAAAGACTCGTACAAATTCATTAGGTTTATTATGGAGTTTTAATGTTTCGTACGGTATTGTTAGGTGTTGTTAGGAGTTGTGAGGTGTCTTACATTACACTAACATGCTTTTAAAGGTGCTAATGTGGCATACAGAGTCTTAAGATTTCCTAACATGTCGTACGATGTTCAAAGGACTCGGACGAATTCAGTAGGTTTATATGGAGTTTTAAGTTTACGTACGGTATTGTAAGGTGTTGTTAAGAGTTGTGAGGTGTCGTACATTACACTAGCATGATTTTCAAGGTGCTAATGTGGCATACATAGTCTTAAGATGTCCTAACTTGTCTTAAGATGTTCAATGGACACAGACGAATTCAGTAGGTTTATATGGAGTTTTAAGTTTACGTACGGTATTGTAAGGTGTTGTTAGGAGTTGTGAGGTGTCATACATTACACTAACATGCTTTTTAAGATGCAAATGTGGCATACATAGTCTTAAGATGTCGTAACTTGTCGTACGATGTTCAAAGGACTCAGACGAATTCATTAGGTTTATTATGGAGTTTTAATGTTTCGTACGGTATTGTTAGGAGTTGTGAGGTGTCTTACATTACACTAACATGCTTTTCAAGGTGCTAACGTGGCATACAGAGTCTTAAGATGTCCTAACATGTCGTACGATGTTCAAAGGACTCGGACGAATTCAGTAGGTTTATATGGAGTTTTAAGTTTACGTACGGTATTGTAAGGAGTTGTGAGGTGTCGTACATTACACTAGCATGATTTTCAAGGTGCTAATGTGGCATACATAGTCTTAAGATGTCCTAACTTGTCTTAAGATGTTCAAAGGACACAGACGAATTCAGTAGGTTTATATGGAGTTTTAAGTTTACGTACGGTATTGTAAGGTGTTGTTAGGAGTTGTGAGGTGTCATACATTACACTAACATGCTTTTTAAGATGCAAATGTGGCACACATAGTCTTAAGATGTCGTAACTTGTCGTACGATGTTCAAAGGACCCGGACGAATTCATTAGGTTTATTATGGAGTTTTAATGTTTCGTACGGTATTGTTAGGTGTTGTTAGTAGTTGTGAGGTGTCTTACATTACACTAACATGCTTTTCAAGGTGCTAATGTGGCATACAGAGTCTTAAGATGTCCTAACATGTCGTACGATGTTCAAAGGACACGGACGAATTCAGTTGGTTTATATGGAGTTTAAGTTTACGTACGGTATTGTAAGGTCTTGTTAGGAGTTGTGAGGTGTCGTACATTACACTAGCATGCTTTTCAAGGTGCTAATTTGGCATACTGAGTCTTAAGATGTTCTAACTTGTCGTACGATGTTCAAAGGACACGGACGAATTCATTAGGTTTATTGTGGAGTTTTAAGGTTTCGTACGTTCTTGTAAGGTGTTGTTCGGAGCTGTGAGGTGTCATACATTACACTAAGATGCTTTTTAAGATGCAAATGTGGCATACAGAGTCTTAAGATGTCCTAACTTGTCGTACGATGTTCAAAGGACTCGGACAAATTCAGTAGGTTTATATGGAGTTTTAATGTTTCGTACGGTATTGTTAGGTGTTGTTAGGAGTTGTGAGGTGTCTTTTACACTAACATGCTTTTCAAGGTGCTAACGTGGCATACAGAGTCTTAAGATGTCCTAACATGTCGTATGATGTTCAAAGAACTCAGACGAATTAAGTAGGTTTATATGGAGTTTTAAGTTTACATACGATATTGTAAGGTGTTGTTAGGAGATGTGAGGTGTCATACATTACACTAACATGCTTTTTAAAATGCTAATGTGGCATACAGAGTCTTAAGATGTCGTAACTTGTCGTACGATGTTCAAAAGACTCGGACAAATTCATTAGGTTTATTATGGAGTTTTAATGTTTCGTACGGTATTGTTAGGTGTTGTTAGGAGTTGTGAGGTGTCTTACATTACACTAACATGCTTTTAAAGGTGCTAATGTGGCATACAGAGTCTTAAGATTTCCTAACATGTCGTACGATGTTCAAAGGACTCGGACGAATTCAGTAGGTTTATATGGAGTTTTAAGTTTACGTACGGTATTGTAAGGTGTTGTTAAGAGTTGTGAGGTGTCGTACATTACACTAGCATGATTTTCAAGGTGCTAATGTGGCATACATAGTCTTAAGATGTCCTAACTTGTCTTACGATGTTCAAAGGACACAGACAAATTCAGTAGGTTTATATGGAGTTTTAACTTTACGTACGGTATTGTAAGGTGTTGTTAGGAGTTGTGAGGTGTCATACATTACACTAACATGCTTTTTAAGTTGTTAATGTGGCATACAGAGTGTTAAGATGTCGTAACTTGTCGTACGATGTTCAAAAGACTCGGACAAATTTATTAGGTTTATTATGGAGTTTTAATGTTTCGTACGGTATTGTTAGGTGTTGTTAGGTTTTGTGAGGTGTCTTACATTACACTAACATGCTTTTAAAGGTGCTAATGTGGCATACAAAGTCTTAAGATGTCCTAACATTTCGTACGATGTTCAAAGGACTCGGACGAATTCAGTAGGTTTATATGGAGTTTTAAGTTTACGTACGGTATTGTAAGGAGTTGTGAGGTGTCGTACATTACACTAGCATGATTTTCAAGGTGCTAATGTGGCATACATAGTCTTAAGATGTCCTAACTTGTCTTAAGATGTTCAAAGGACACAGACGAATTCAGTAGGTTTATATGGAGTTTTAAGTTTACGTACGGTATTGTAAGGTGTTGTTAGGAGTTGTGAGGTGTCATACATTACACTAACATGCTTTTTAAGATGCAAATGTGGCATACATAGTCTTAAGATGTCGTAACTTGTCGTACGATGTTCAAAGGACTCGGACGAATTCATTAGGTTTATTATGGAGTTTTAATGTTTCGTACGGTATTGTTAGGTGTTGTTAGTAGTTGTGAGGTGTCTTACATTACAGTAACATGCTTTTCAAGGTGCTAATGTGGCATACAGAGTCTTAAGATGTCTTAACATGTCGTACGATGTTCAAAGGACACGGACGAATTCAGTTGGTTTATATGGAGTTTAAGTTTACGTACGGTATTGTAAGGTGTTGTTAGGAGTTGTGAGGTGTCGTACATTACACTAGCATGCTTTTCAAGGTGCTAATTTGGCATACTGAGTCTTAAGATGTTCTAACTTGTCGTACGATGTTCAAAGGACACGGACGAATTCATTAGGTTTATTATGGAGTTTTAAGGTTTCGTACGTTCTTGTAAGGTGTTGTTCGGAGCTGTGAGGTGTCATACATTACACTAAGATGCTTTTTAAGATGCAAATGTGGCATACAGAGTCTTAAGATGTCCTAACTTGTCGTACGATGTTCAAAGGACTCGGACAAATTCAGTAGGTTTATATGGAGTATTAATGTTTCGTACGGTATTGTTAGGTGTTGTTAGGAGTTGTGAGGTGTCTTTTACACTAACATGCTTTTCAAGGTGCTAACGTGGCATTAAGAGTCTTAAGATGTCCTAACATGTCGTACGATGTTCAAAGGACTCAGACGAATTAAGTAGGTTTATATGGAGTTTTAAGTTTACGTACGATATTGTAAGGCGTTGTTAGGAGATGTGAGGTGTCATACATTACACTAACATGCTTTTTAAAATGCTAATGTGGCATACAGAGTCTTAAAATGTCGTAACTTGTCGTACGATGTTCAAAAGACTCGGACAAATTCATTAGGTTTATTATGGAGTTTTAATGTTTCGTACGGTATTGTTAGGTGTTGTTAGGAGTTGTGAGGTGTCTTACATTACACTAACATGCTTTTAAAGGTGCTAATGTGGCATACAGAGTCTTAAGATTTCCTAACATGTCGTACGATGTTCAAAGGACTCGGACGAATTCAGTAGGTTTATATGGAGTTTTAAGTTTACGTACGGTATTGTAAGGTGTTGTTAAGAGTTGTGAGGTGTCGTATATTACACTAGCATGATTTTCAAGGTGCTAATGTGGCATACATAGTCTTAAGATGTCCTAACTTGTCTTAAGATGTTCAAAGGACACAGACGAATTCAGTAGGTTTATATGGAGTTTTAAGTTTACGTACGGTATTGTAAGGTGTTGTTAGGAGTTGTGAGGTGTCATACATTACACTAACATGCTTTTTAAGATGCAAATGTGGCATACATAGTCTTAAGATGTCGTAACTTGTCGTACGATGTTCAAAGGACTCGGACGAATTCATTAGGTTTATTATGGAGTTTTAATGTTTCGTACGGTATTGTTAGGAGTTGTGAGGTGTCTTACATTACACTAACATGCTTTTCAAGGTGCTAACGTGGCATACAGAGTCTTAAGATGTCCTAACATGTCGTACGATGTTCAAAGGACTCGGACGAATTAAGATGTCCTAACATGTCGTACGATGTTCAAAGGACTCAGACAAATTAAGTAGGTTTATATGGAGTTTTAAGTTTACGTACGATATTGTAAGGTGTTGTTAGGAGATGTGAGGTGTCATACATTACACTAACATGCTTTTTAAAATGCTAATGTGGCATACAGAGTCTTAAGATGTCGTAACTTGTCGTACGATGTTCAAAAGACTCGGACAAATTCATTAGGTTTATTATGGAGTTTTAATGTTTCATACTGTATTGTTAGGTGTTGTTAGGAGTTGTGAGGTGTCTTACATTACACTAACATGCTTTTAAAGGTGCTAATGTGGCATACAGAGTCTTAAGATGTCCTAACATGTCGTACGATGTTCAAAGGACTCGGACGAATTCAGTAGGTTTATATGGAGTTTTAAGTTTACGTACGGTATTGTAAGGAGTTGTGAGGTGTCGTACATTACACTAGCATGATTTTCAAGGTGCTAATGTGGCATACATAGTCTTAAGATGTCCTAACTTGTCTTAAGATGTTCAAAGGACACAGACGAATTCAGTAGGTTTATATAGAGTTTTAAGTTTACGTACGGTATTGTAAGGTGTTGTTAGGAGTTGTGAGGTGTCATACATTACACTAACATGCTTTTTAAGATGCAAATGTGGCATACAGAGCCTTAAGATGCCGTAACTTGTCATACGATGTTCAAAGGACTCGGACAAATTCATTAGGTTTATTATGGAGTTTTAATGTTTCATACGGTATTGTTAGGTGTTGTTAGGAGTTGTGAGGTGTCTTACATTACACTAACATGCTTTTCAAGGTGCTAACGTGGCATACAGAGTCTTAAGATGTCCTAACATGTCGTACGATGTTCAAAGGACTCGGACGAATTAAGTAGGTTTATATGGAGTTTTGAGTTTACGTACGGTATTGTAAGGTGTTGTTAGGAGTTGTGAGGTGTCATACATTACACTAACATGCTTTTTAAGATGCTAATGTGGAATACAGAGTCTTAAGATGTCCTAACATGTCGTACGATGTTCAAAAGACTCGGACGAATTCAGTAGGTTTATATGGAGTTTTAAGTTTACGTACGGTATTGTAAGGTGTTGTTAAGAGTTGTGAGGTGTCGTACATTACACTAGCATGATTTTCAAGGTGCTAATGTGGCATACATAGTCTTAAGATGTCCTAACTTGTCTTACGATGTTCAAAGGACACAGACAAATTCAGTAGGTTTATATGGAGTTTTAAGTTTACGTACGGTATTGTAAGGTGTTGTTAGGAGTTGTGAGGTGTCATACATTACACTAACATGCTTTTTAAGTTGCTAATGTGGCATACAGAGTCTTAAGTTGTCGTAACTTGTCGTACGATGATCAAAAGACTCGGACAAATTCATTAGGTTTATTATGGAGTTTTAATGTGTCGTACGGTATTGTTAGGTGTTGTTAGGTGTTGTGAGGTGTCTTACATTACACTAACATGCTTTTAAAGGTGCTAATGTGGCATACAGAGTCTTAAGATGTCCTAACATTTCGTACGATGTTCAAAGGACTCGGACGAATTCAGTAGGTTTATATGGAGTTTTAAGTTTACGTACGGTATTGTAAGGAGTTGTGAGGTGTCGTACATTACACTAGCATGATTTTCAAGGTGCTAATGTGGCATACATAGTCTTAAGATGTCCTAACTTGTCTTAAGATGTTCAAAGGACACAGACGAATTGAGTAGGTTTATATAGAGTTTTAAGTTTACGTACGGTATTGTAAGGTGTTGTTAGGAGTTGTGAGGTGTCATACATTACACTAACATGCTTTTTAAGATGCAAATGTGGCATACAGAGTCTTAAGATGCCGTAACTTGTCATACGATGTTCAAAGGACTCGGACAAATTCATTAGGTTTATTATGGAGTTTTAATGTTTCATACGGTATTGTTAGGTGTTGTTAGGAGTTGTGAGGTGTCTTACATTACACTAACATGCTTTTCAAGGTGCTAACGTGGCATACAGAGTCTTAAGATGTCCTAACATGTCGTACGATGTTCAAAGGACTCGGACGAATTAAGTAGGTTTATATGGAGTTTTGAGTTTACGTACGGTATTGTAAGGTGTTGTTAGGAGTTGTGAGGTGTCATACATTACACTAACATGCTTTTTAAGATGCTAATGTGGAATACAGAGTCTTAAGATGTCCTAACATGTCGTACGATGTTCAAAAGACTCGGACGAATTCAGTAGGTTTATATGGAGTTTTAAGTTTACGTACGGTATTGTAAGGTGTTGTTAAGAGTTGTGAGGTGTCGTACATTACACTAGCATGATTTTCAAGGTGCTAATGTGGCATACATAGTCTTAAGATGTCCTAACTTGTCTTACGATGTTCAAAGGACACAGACAAATTCAGTAGGTTTATATGGAGTTTTAAGTTTACGTACGGTATTGTAAGGTGTTGTTAGGAGTTGTGAGGTGTCATACATTACACTAACATGCTTTTTAAGTTGCTAATGTTGCATACAGAGTCTTAAGTTGTCGTAACTTGTCGTACGATGATCAAAAGACTCGGACAAATTCATTAGGTTTATTATGGAGTTTTAATGTGTCGTACGGTATTGTTAGGTGTTGTTAGGTGTTGTGAGGTGTCTTACATTACAGTAACATGCTTTTAAAGGTGCTAATGTGGCATACAGAGTCTTAAGATGTCCTAACATTTCGTACGATGTTCAAAGGACTCGGACGAATTCAGTAGGTTTATATGGAGTTTTAAGTTTACGTACGGTATTGTAAGGAGTTGTGAGGTGTCGTACATTACACTAGCATGATTTTCAAGGTGCTAATGTGGCATACATAGTCTTAAGATGTCCTAACTTGTCTTAAGATGTTCAAAGGACACAGACGAATTGAGTAGGTTTATATAGAGTTTTAAGTTTACGTACGGTATTGTAAGGTGTTGTTAGGAGTTGTGAGGTGTCATACATTACACTAACATGCTTTTTAAGATGCAAATGTGGCATACAGAGTCTTAAGATGCCGTAACTTGTCATACGATGTTCAAAGGACTCGGACAAATTCATTAGGTTTATTATGGAGTTTTAATGTTTCATACGGTATTGTTAGGTGTTGTTAGGAGTTGTGAGGTGTCTTACATTACACTAACATGCTTTTCAAGGTGCTAACGTGGCATACAGAGTCTTAAGATGTCCTAACATGTCGTACGATGTTCAAAGGACTCGGACGAATTAAGTAGGTTTATATGGAGTTTTGAGTTTACGTACGGTATTGTAAGGTGTTGTTAGGAGTTGTGAGGTGTCATACATTACACTAACATGCTTTTTAAGATGCTAATGTGGAATACAGAGTCTTAAGATGTCCTAACATGCCGTACGATGTTCAAAGGACTCGGACGAATTCAGTAGGTTTATATGGAGTTTTAAGTTTACGTACGGTATTGTAAGGTGTTGTTAAGAGTTGTGAGGTGTCGTACATTACACTAGCATGATTTTCAAGGTGCTAATGTGGCATACATAGTCTTAAGATGTCCTAACTTGTCTTACGATGTTCAAAGGACACAGACAAATTCAGTAGGTTTATATGGAGTTTTAAGTTTACGTACGGTATTGTAAGGTGTTGTTAGGAGTTGTGAGGTGTCATACATTACACTAACATGCTTTTTAAGTTGCTAATGTGGCATACAGAGTCTTAAGATGTCGTAACTTGTCGTACGATGTTCAAAAGACTCGGACAAATTCATTAGGTTTATTATGGAGTTTTAATGTTTCGTACGGTATTGTTAGGTGTTGTTAGGTGTTGTGAGGTGTCTTACATTACACTAACATGCTTTTAAAGGTGCTAATGTGGCATACAGAGTCTTAAGATGTCCTAACATTTCGTACGATGTTCAAAGGACTCGGACGAATTCAGTAGGTTTGTATGGAGTTTTAAGTTTACGTACGGTATTGTAAGGAGTTGTGAGGTGTCGTACATTACACTAGCATGATTTTCAAGGTGGTAATGTGGCATACATAGTCTTAAGATGTCCTAACTTGTCTTACGATGTTCAAAGGACACAGACGAATTCAGTAGGTTTATATGGAGTTTTAAGTTTACGTACGGTATTGTAAGGTGTTGTTAGGAGTTGTGAGGTGTCATACATTACACTAACATGCATTTTAAGATGCAAATGTGGCATACATAGTCTTAAGATGTCGTAACTTGTCGTACGATGTTCAAAGGACTCGGACGAATTCATTAGGTTTATTATGGAGTTTTAATGTTTCGTACGGTATTGTTAGGTGTTGTTAGTAGTTGTGAGGTGTCTTACATTACACTAACATGCTTTTCAAGGTGCTAATGTGGCATACAGAGTCTTAAGATGTCCTAACATGTCGTACGATGTTCAAAGGACACAGACGAATTCAGTTGGTTTATATGGAGTTTAAGTTTATGTACGGTATTGTAAGGTGTTGTAAGGAGTTGTGAGGTGTCGTACATTACACTAGCATGCTTTTCAAGGTGCTAATTTGGCATACTGAGTCTTAAGATGTTCTAACTTGTTCTAACTTGTGTATTGCAGCTGCTGTATATTTGATTTGGCAGGAAAGGAACTCACGTATTTTTAAAAACCAGATCCCTCCGCCGGAAGTGATAATTGAAGATATTCGCAGTACGGTTCGATGCAAACTGTTGGGTCTGAAGTTCACCGGGGTAACCCTTTACCCAAAAAAAAAAAAAAAACTTGTCGTACAATGTTCAAAGGACACGGACGAATTCATTAGGTTTATTATGGAGTTTTAAGGTTTCGTACGTTGTTGTAAGGTGTTGTTCGGAGCTGTGAGGTGTCATACATTACACTAAGATGCTTTTTAAGATGCAAATGTGGCATACAGAGTCTTAAGATGTCCTAACTTGTCGTACGATGTTCAAAGGACTCGGACAAATTCAGTAGGTTTATATGGAGTTTTAATGTTTCGTACGGTATTGTTAGGTGTTGTTAGGAGTTGTGAGGTGTCTTTTACACTAACATGCTTTTCAAGGTGCTAACGTGGCATACAGAGTCTTAAGATGTCCTAACATGTCGTACGATGTTCAAAGGACTCAGACGAATTAAGTAGGTTTATATGGAGTTTTAAGTTTACGTACGATATTGTAAGGTGTTGTTAGGAGATGTGAGGTGTCATACATTACACTAACATGCTTTTTAAAATGCTAATGTGGCATACAGAGTCTTAAGATGTCGTAACTTTTCGTACGATGTTCAAAGGACTCGGACAAATTCATTAGGTTTATTATGGAGTTTTAATGTTTCATACGGTATTGTTAGGTGTTGTTAGGAGTTGTGAGGTGTCTTACATTACACTAACATGCTTTTCAAGGTGCTAACGTGGCATACAGAGTCTTAAGATGTCCTAACATGTCGTACGATGTTCAAAGGACTCGGACGAATTAAGTAGGTTTATATGGAGTTTTGAGTTTACGTACGGTATTGTAAGGTGTTGTTAGGAATTGTGAGGTGTCATACATTACACTAACATGCTTTTTAAGATGCTAATGTGGCATACAGAGTCTTAAGATGTCGTAACTTGTCGTACGATGTTCAAAAGACTCGGACAAATTCATTAGGTTTATTATGGAGTTTTAATGTTTCGTACGGTATTGTTAGCTGTTGTTAGGAGTTGTGCGGTGTCTTACATTACACTAACATGCTTTTAATGGTGCTAATGTGGCATACAGAGTCTTAAGATGTCCTAACATGTCGTACGATGTTCAAAGGACTCGGACGAATTCAGTAGGTTTATATGGAGTTTTAAGTTTACGTACGGTATTGTAAGGTGTTGTTAGGAGTTGTGAGGTGTCATACATTACACTAACATGCTCTTTAAGTTGCTAATGTGGCATACAGAGTCTTAAGATGTCGTAACTTGTCGTACGATGTTCAAAAGACTCGGACAAATTCATTAGGTTTATTATGGAGTTTTAATGTTTCGTACGGTATTGTTAGGTGTTGTTAGTAGTTGTGAGGTGTCTTACATTACACTAACATGCTTTTCAAGGTGCTAATGTGGCATACAGAGTCTTAAGATGTCCTAACATGTCGTACGATGTTCAAAGGACACGGACGAATTCAGTTGGTTTATATGGAGTTTAAGTTTATGTACGGTATTGTAAGGTGTTGTTAGGAGTTGTGAGGTGTCGTACATTACACTAGCATGCTTTTCAAGGTGCTAATTTGGCATACTGAGTCTTAAGATGTTCTAACTTGTTCTAACTTGTGTATTGCAGCTGCTGTATATTTGATTTGGCAGGAAAGGAACTCACGTATTTTTAAAAACCAGATCCCTCCGCCGGAAGTGATAATTGAAGATATTCGCAGTACGGTTCGATGCAAACTGTTGGGTCTGAAGTTCACCGGGGTAACCCTTTACCCAAAAAAAAAAAAAAAACTTGTCGTACAATGTTCAAAGGACACGGACGAATTCATTAGGTTTATTATGGAGTTTTAAGGTTTCGTACGTTGTTGTAAGGTGTTGTTCGGAGCTGTGAGGTGTCATACATTACACTAAGATGCTTTTTAAGATGCAAATGTGGCATACAGAGTCTTAAGATGTCCTAACTTGTCGTACGATGTTCAAAGGACTCGGACAAATTCAGTAGGTTTATATGGAGTTTTAATGTTTCGTACGGTATTGTTAGGTGTTGTTAGGAGTTGTGAGGTGTCTTTTACACTAACATGCTTTTCAAGGTGCTAACGTGGCATACAGAGTCTTAAGATGTCCTAACATGTCGTACGATGTTCAAAGGACTCGGACGAATTAAGTAGGTTTATATGGAGTTTTGAGTTTACGTACGGTATTGTAAGGTGTTGTTAGGAGTTGTGAGGTGTCATACATTACACTAACATGCTTTTTAAGATGCTAATGTGGCATACAGAGTCTTAAGATGTCGTAACTTGTCGTACGATGTTCAAAAGACTCGGACAAATTCATTAGGTTTATTATGGAGTTTTAATTTTTCGTACGGTATTGTTAGCTGTTGTTAGGAGTTGTGAGGTGTCTTACATTACACTAACATGCTTTTAAAGGTGCTAATGTGGCATACAGAGTCTTAAGATGTCCTAACATGTCGTACGATGTTCAAAGGACTCGGACGAATTCAGTAGGTTTATATGGAGTTTTAAGTTTACGTACGGTATTGTAAGGTGTTGTTAGGAGTTGTGAGGTGTCATACATTACACTAACATGCTTTTTAAGTTGCTAATGTGGCATACAGAGTCTTAAGATGTCGTAACTTGTCGTACGATGTTCAAAAGACTCGGACAAATTCATTAGGTTTATTATGGAGTTTTAATGTTTCGTACGGTATTGTTAGGTGTTGTTAGTAGTTGTGAGGTGTCTTACATTACACTAACATGCTTTTCAAGGTGCTAATGTGGCATACAGAGTCTTAAGATGTCCTAACATGTCGTACGACGTTCAAAGGACACGGACGAATTCAGTTGGTTTATATGGAGTTTAAGTTTATGTACGGTATTGTAAGGTGTTGTTAGGAGTTGTGAGGTGTCGTACATTACACTAGCATGCTTTTCAAGGTGCTAATTTGGCATACTGAGTCTTAAGATGTTCTAACTTGTTCTAACTTGTGTATTGCAGCTGCTGTATATTTGATTTGGCAGGAAAGGAACTCACGTATTTTTAAAAACAAGATCCCTCCGCCGGAAGTGATAATTGAAGATATTCGCAGTACGGTTCGATGCAAACTGTTGGGTCTGAAGTTCAAGAATACGACCCGTGTTTGGACTACTCTGAGGGTGTGGAAGATCGATCGGCAAAAAGATTTAGTTGGTGCAGGTTGATTGTATGTTTGTTATTTAGTTGATCTAGTTTGGTTTTGGCTAGGCTAGTGGTTGTCTTTGGTTTTGCTATATTGTTTTTTATTTTGCTTGCTTTATTATTGTTTACATTCATGGGGCATGTCTCATGAATGAACGAGTATGGTTATCTACCATGCTCCTTGTTCTCCTTTTTTGATGTTAATATAAAGAATCACCGGGGTAACCCTTTACCCAAAAAAAAAAAAAAAACTTGTCGTACGATGTTCAAAGGACACGGACGAATTCATTAGGTTTATTATGGAGTTTTAAGGTTTCGTACGTTGTTGTAAGATGTTGTTCGGAGCTGTGAGGTGTCATACATTACACTAAGATGCTTTTTAAGATGCAAATGTGGCATACAGAGTCTTAAGATGTCCTAACTTGTCGTACGATGTTCAAAGGACTCGGACAAATTCAGTAGGTTTATATGGAGTTTTAATGTTTCGTACGGTATTGTTAGGTGTTGTTAGGAGTTGTGAGGTGTCTTTTACACTAACATGCTTTTCAAGGTGCTAACGTGGCATACAGAGTCTTAAGATGTCCTAACATGTCGTACGATGTTCAAAGGACTCAGACGAATTAAGTAGGTTTATATGGAGTTTTAAGTTTACGTACGATATTGTAAGGTGTTGTTAGGAGATGTGAGGTGTCATACATTACACTAACATGCTTTTTAAAATGCTAATGTGGCATACAGAGTCTTAAGATGTCGTAACTTGTCGTACGATGTTCAAAGGACTCGGACAAATTCATTAGGTTTATTATGGAGTTTTAATGTTTCATACGGTATTGTTAGGTGTTGTTAGGAGTTGTGAGGTGTCTTACATTACACTAACATGCTTTTCAAGGTGCTAACGTGGCATACAGAGTCTTAAGATGTCCTAACATGTCGTACGATGTTCAAAGGACTCGGACGAATTAAGTAGGTTTATATGGAGTTTTGAGTTTACGTACGGTATTGTAAGGTGTTGTTAGGAGTTGTGAGGTGTCATACATTACACAAACATGCTTTTTAACATGCTAATGTGGCATACAGAGTCTTAAGATGTCGTAACTTGTCGTACGATGTTCAAAAGACTCGGACAAATTCATTAGGTTTATTATGGAGTTTTAATGTTTCGTACGGTATTGTAAGGTGTTGTTAAGAGTTGTGAGGTGTCGTACATTACACTAGCATGATTTTCAAGGTGCTAATGTGGCATACATAGTCTTAAGATGTCCTAACTTGTCTTACGATGTTCAAAGGACACAGACAAATTCAGTAGGTTTATATGGAGTTTTAAGTTTACGTACGGTATTGTAAGGTGTTGTTAGGAGTTGTGAGGTGTCATACATTACACTAACATGCTTTTTAAGTTGCTAATGTGGCATACAGAGTCTTAAGTTGTCGTAACTTGTCGTACGATGATCAAAAGACTCGGACAAATTCATTAGGTTTATTATGGAGTTTTAATGTGTCGTACGGTATTGTTAGGTGTTGTTAGGTGTTGTGAGGTGTCTTACATTACACTAACATGCTTTTAAAGGTGCTAATGTGGCATACAGAGTCTTAAGATGTCCTAACATTTCGTACGATGTTCAAAGGACTCGGACGAATTCAGTAGGTTTATATGGAGTTTTAAGTTTACGTACGGTATTGTAAGGAGTTGTGAGGTGTCGTACATTACACTAGCATGATTTTCAAGGTGCTAATGTGGCATACATAGTCTTAAGATGTCCTAACTTGTCTTAAGATGTTCAAAGGACACAGACGAATTGAGTAGGTTTATATAGAGTTTTAAGTTTACGTACGGTATTGTAAGGTGTTGTTAGGAGTTGTGAGGTGTCATACATTACACTAACATGCTTTTTAAGATGCAAATGTGGCATACAGAGTCTTAAGATGCCGTAACTTGTCATACGATGTTCAAAGGACTCGGACAAATTCATTAGGTTTATTATGGAGTTTTAATGTTTCATACGGTATTGTTAGGTGTTGTTAGGAGTTGTGAGGTGTCTTACATTACACTAACATGCTTTTCAAGGTGCTAACGTGGCATACAGAGTCTTAAGATGTCCTAACATGTCGTACGATGTTCAAAGGACTCGGACGAATTAAGTAGGTTTATATGGAGTTTTGAGTTTACGTACGGTATTGTAAGGTGTTGTTAGGAGTTGTGAGGTGTCATACATTACACTAACATGCTTTTTAAGATGCTAATGTGGAATACAGAGTCTTAAGATGTCCTAACTTGTCGTACGATGTTCAAAAGACTCGGACAAATTCAGTAGGTTTATAAAGAGTTTTAATGTTTCGTACGGTATTGTTAGGTGTTGTTAGGAGTTGTGAGGTGTCTTACATTACACTAACATGCTTTTCAAGGTGCTAATGTGGCATACAGAGTCTTAAGATGTCCTAACTTGTCTTACGATGTTCAAAGGACACAGACGAATTCAGTAGGTTTATATGGAGTTTTAAGTTTACGTACGGTATTGTAAGGTGTTGTTAGGAGTTGTGAGGTGTCATACATTACACTAACATGCTTTTTAAGTTGCTAATGTGGCATACAGAGTCTTAAGATGTCGTAACTTGTCGTACGATGTTCAAAAGACTCGGACAAATTCATTAGGTTTATTATGGAGTTTTAATGTTTCGTACGGTATTGTTAGGTGTTGTTAGGTGTTGTGAGGTGTCTTACATTACACTAACATGCTTTTAAAGGTGCTAATGTGGCATACAGAGTCTTAAGATGTCCTAACATTTCGTACGATGTTCAAAGGACTCGGACGAATTCAGTAGGTTTGTATGGAGTTTTAAGTTTACGTACGGTATTGTAAGGAGTTGTGAGGTGTCGTACATTACACTAGCATGATTTTCAAGGTGGTAATGTGGCATACATAGTCTTAAGATGTCCTAACTTGTCTTACGATGTTCAAAGGACACAGACGAATTCAGTAGGTTTATATGGAGTTTTAAGTTTACGTACGGTATTGTAAGGTGTTGTTAGGAGTTGTGAGGTGTCATACATTACACTAACATGCATTTTAAGATGCAAATGTGGCATACATAGTCTTAAGATGTCGTAACTTGTCGTACGATGTTCAAAGGACTCGGACGAATTCATTAGGTTTATTATGGAGTTTTAATGTTTCGTACGGTATTGTTAGGTGTTGTTAGTAGTTGTGAGGTGTCTTACATTACACTAACATGCTTTTCAAGGTGCTAATGTGGCATACAGAGTCTTAAGATGTCCTAACATGTCGTACGATGTTCAAAGGACACAGACGAATTCAGTTGGTTTATATGGAGTTTAAGTTTATGTACGGTATTGTAAGGTGTTGTTAGGAGTTGTGAGGTGTCGTACATTACACTAGCATGCTTTTCAAGGTGCTAATTTGGCATACTGAGTCTTAAGATGTTCTAACTTGTTCTAACTTGTGTATTGCAGCTGCTGTATATTTGATTTGGCAGGAAAGGAACTCACGTATTTTTAAAAACCAGATCCCTCCGCCGGAAGTGATAATTGAAGATATTCGCAGTACGGTTCGATGCAAACTGTTGGGTCTGAAGTTCACCGGGGTAACCCTTTACCCAAAAAAAAAAAAAAAACTTGTCGTACAATGTTCAAAGGACACGGACGAATTCATTAGGTTTATTATGGAGTTTTAAGGTTTCGTACGTTGTTGTAAGGTGTTGTTCGGAGCTGTGAGGTGTCATACATTACACTAAGATGCTTTTTAAGATGCAAATGTGGCATACAGAGTCTTAAGATGTCCTAACTTGTCGTACGATGTTCAAAGGACTCGGACAAATTCAGTAGGTTTATATGGAGTTTTAATGTTTCGTACGGTATTGTTAGGTGTTGTTAGGAGTTGTGAGGTGTCTTTTACACTAACATGCTTTTCAAGGTGCTAACGTGGCATACAGAGTCTTAAGATGTCCTAACATGTCGTACGATGTTCAAAGGACTCAGACGAATTAAGTAGGTTTATATGGAGTTTTAAGTTTACGTACGATATTGTAAGGTGTTGTTAGGAGATGTGAGGTGTCATACATTACACTAACATGCTTTTTAAAATGCTAATGTGGCATACAGAGTCTTAAGATGTCGTAACTTTTCGTACGATGTTCAAAGGACTCGGACAAATTCATTAGGTTTATTATGGAGTTTTAATGTTTCATACGGTATTGTTATGTGTTGTTAGGAGTTGTGAGGTGTCTTACATTACACTAACATGCTTTTCAAGGTGCTAACGTGGCATACAGAGTCTTAAGATGTCCTAACATGTCGTACGATGTTCAAAGGACTCGGACGAATTAAGTAGGTTTATATGGAGTTTTGAGTTTACGTACGGTATTGTAAGGTGTTGTTAGGAATTGTGAGGTGTCATACATTACACTAACATGCTTTTTAAGATGCTAATGTGGCATACAGAGTCTTAAGATGTCGTAACTTGTCGTACGATGTTCAAAAGACTCGGACAAATTCATTAGGTTTATTATGGAGTTTTAATGTTTCGTACGGTATTGTTAGCTGTTGTTAGGAGTTGTGCGGTGTCTTACATTACACTAACATGCTTTTAAAGGTGCTAATGTGGCATACAGAGTCTTAAGATGTCCTAACATGTCGTACGATGTTCAAAGGACTCGGACGAATTCAGTAGGTTTATATGGAGTTTTAAGTTTACATACGGTATTGTAAGGTGTTGTTAGGAGTTGTGAGGTGTCATACATTACACTAACATGCTCTTTAAGTTGCTAATGTGGCATACAGAGTCTTAAGATGTCGTAACTTGTCGTACGATGTTCAAAAGACTCGGACAAATTCATTAGGTTTATTATGGAGTTTTAATGTTTCGTACGGTATTGTTAGGTGTTGTTAGTAGTTGTGAGGTGTCTTACATTACACTAACATGCTTTTCAAGGTGCTAATGTGGCATACAGAGTCTTAAGATGTCCTAACATGTCGTACGATGTTCAAAGGACACGGACGAATTCAGTTGGTTTATATGGAGTTTAAGTTTATGTACGGTATTGTAAGGTGTTGTTAGGAGTTGTGAGGTGTCGTACATTACACTAGCATGCTTTTCAAGGTGCTAATTTGGCATACTGAGTCTTAAGATGTTCTAACTTGTTCTAACTTGTGTATTGCAGCTGCTGTATATTTGATTTGGCAGGAAAGGAACTCACGTATTTTTAAAAACCAGATCCCTCCGCCGGAAGTGATAATTGAAGATATTCGCAGTACGGTTCGATGCAAACTGTTGGGTCTGAAGTTCACCGGGGTAACCCTTTACCCAAAAAAAAAAAAAAAAACTTGTCGTACAATGTTCAAAGGACACGGACGAATTCATTAGGTTTATTATGGAGTTTTAAGGTTTCGTACGTTGTTGTAAGGTGTTGTTCGGAGCTGTGAGGTGTCATACATTACACTAAGATGCTTTTTAAGATGCAAATGTGGCATACAGAGTCTTAAGATGTCCTAACTTGTCGTACGATGTTCAAAGGACTCGGACAAATTCAGTAGGTTTATATGGAGTTTTAATGTTTCGTACGGTATTGTTAGGTGTTGTTAGGAGTTGTGAGGTGTCTTTTACACTAACATGCTTTTCAAGGTGCTAACGTGGCATACAGAGTCTTAAGATGTCCTAACATGTCGTACGATGTTCAAAGGACTCGGACGAATTAAGTAGGTTTATATGGAGTTTTGAGTTTACGTACGGTATTGTAAGGTGTTGTTAGGAGTTGTGAGGTGTCATACATTACACTAACATGCTTTTTAAGATGCTAATGTGGCATACAGAGTCTTAAGATGTCGTAACTTGTCGTACGATGTTCAAAAGACTCGGACAAATTCATTAGGTTTATTATGGAGTTTTAATTTTTCGTACGGTATTGTTAGCTGTTGTTAGGAGTTGTGAGGTGTCTTACATTACACTAACATGCTTTTAAAGGTGCTAATGTGGCATACAGAGTCTTAAGATGTCCTAACATGTCGTACGATGTTCAAAGGACTCGGACGAATTCAGTAGGTTTATATGGAGTTTTAAGTTTACGTACGGTATTGTAAGGTGTTGTTAGGAGTTGTGAGGTGTCATACATTACACTAACATGCTTTTTAAGTTGCTAATGTGGCATACAGAGTCTTAAGATGTCGTAACTTGTCGTACGATGTTCAAAAGACTCGGACAAATTCATTAGGTTTATTATGGAGTTTTAATGTTTCGTACGGTATTGTTAGGTGTTGTTAGTAGTTGTGAGGTGTCTTACATTACACTAACATGCTTTTCAAGGTGCTAATGTGGCATACAAAGTCTTAAGATGTCCTAACATGTCGTACGACGTTCAAAGGACACGGACGAATTCAGTTGGTTTATATGGAGTTTAAGTTTATGTACGGTATTGTAAGGTGTTGTTAGGAGTTGTGAGGTGTCGTACATTACACTAGCATGCTTTTCAAGGTGCTAATTTGGCATACTGAGTCTTAAGATGTTCTAACTTGTTCTAACTTGTGTATTGCAGCTGCTGTATATTTGATTTGGCAGGAAAGGAACTCACGTATTTTTAAAAACAAGATCCCTCCGCCGGAAGTGATAATTGAAGATATTCGCAGTACGGTTCGATGCAAACTGTTGGGTCTGAAGTTCAAGAATACGACCCGTGTTTGGACTACTCTGAGGGTGTGGAAGATCGATCGGCAAAAAGATTTAGTTGGTGCAGGTTGATTGTATGTTTGTTATTTAGTTGATCTAGTTTGGTTTTGGCTAGGCTAGTGGTTGTCTTTGGTTTTGCTATATTGTTTTTTATTTTGCTTGCTTTATTATTGTTTACATTCATGGGGCATGTCTCATGAATGAACGAGTATGGTTATCTACCATGCTCCTTGTTCTCCTTTTTTGATGTTAATATAAAGAATCACCGGGGTAACCCTTTACCCAAAAAAAAAAAAAAACTTGTCGTACGATGTTCAAAGGACACGGACGAATTCATTAGGTTTATTATGGAGTTTTAAGGTTTCGTACGTTGTTGTAAGATGTTGTTCGGAGCTGTGAGGTGTCATACATTACACTAAGATGCTTTTTAAGATGCAAATGTGGCATACAGAGTCTTAAGATGTCCTAACTTGTCGTACGATGTTCAAAGGACTCGGACAAATTCAGTAGGTTTATATGGAGTTTTAATGTTTCGTACGGTATTGTTAGGTGTTGTTAGGAGTTGTGAGGTGTCTTTTACACTAACATGCTTTTCAAGGTGCTAACGTGGCATACAGAGTCTTAAGATGTCCTAACATGTCGTACGATGTTCAAAGGACTCAGACGAATTAAGTAGGTTTATATGGAGTTTTAAGTTTACGTACGATATTGTAAGGTGTTGTTAGGAGATGTGAGGTGTCATACATTACACTAACATGCTTTTTAAAATGCTAATGTGGCATACAGAGTCTTAAGATGTCGTAACTTGTCGTACGATGTTCAAAGGACTCGGACAAATTCATTAGGTTTATTATGGAGTTTTAATGTTTCATACGGTATTGTTAGGTGTTGTTAGGAGTTGTGAGGTGTCTTACATTACACTAACATGCTTTTCAAGGTGCTAACGTGGCATACAGAGTCTTAAGATGTCCTAACATGTCGTACGATGTTCAAAGGACTCGGACGAATTAAGTAGGTTTATATGGAGTTTTGAGTTTACGTACGGTATTGTAAGGTGTTGTTAGGAGTTGTGAGTTGTCATACATTACACAAACATGCTTTTTAAGATGCTAATGTGGCATACAGAGTCTTAAGATGTCGTAACTTGTCGTACGATGTTCAAAAGACTCGGACAAATTCATTAGGTTTATTATGGAGTTTTAATGTTTCGTACGGTATTGTTAGCTGTTGTTAGGAGTTGTGAGGTGTCTTACATTACAGTAACATGCTTTTAAAGGTGCTAATGTGGCATACAGAGTCTTAAGATGTCCTAACATGTCGTACGATGTTCAAAGGACTCGGACGAATTCAATAGGTTTATATGGAGTTTTAAGTTTACGTACGGTATTGTAAGGTGTTGTTAGGAGTTGTGAGGTGTCATACATTACACTAACATGCTTTTTAAGTTGCTAATGTGGCATACAGAGTCTTAAGATGTCGTAACTTGTCGTACGATGTTCAAAAGACTCGGACAAATTCATTAGGTTTATTATGGAGTTTTAATGTTTCGTACGGTATTGTTAGCTGTTGTTAGGAGTTGTGAGGTGTCTTACATTACACTAACATGCTTTTAAATGTGCTAATGTGGCATACAGAGTCTTAAGATGTCCTAACATGTCGTACGATGTTCAAAGGACTCGGACGAATTCAGTAGGTTTATATGGAGTTTTAAGTTTACGTACGGTATTGTAAGGTGTTGTAAGGAGTTGTGAGGTGTCGTACAATACACTAGCATGATTTTCAAGGTGCTAATGTGGCATACATAGTCTTAAGATGTCCTAACTTGTCTTACGATGTTCAAAGGACACAGACGAATTCAGTAGGTTTATATGGAGTTTTAAGTTTACGTACGATATTGTAAGGTGTTGTTAGGAGTTGTGAGGTGTCATACATTAGACTAACATGCATTTTAAGATGCAAATGTGGCATACCTAGTCTTAAGATGTCGTAACTTGTCGTACGATGTTCAAAGGACTCGGACAAATTCATTAGGTTTATTATGGAGTTTTAATGTTTCGTACGGTATTGTTAGGTGTTGTTAGGAGTTGTGAGGTGTCTTACATTACACTAACATGCTTTTCAAGGTGCTAATGTGGCATACAAAGTCTTAAGATGTCCTAACTTGTCTTACGATGTTCAAAGGATACAGACGAATTCAGTAGGTTTATATGGAGTTTTAAGTTTACGTACGGTGTTGTAAGATGTTGTTAGGAGTTGTGAGGTGTCATACATTACACTAACATGCTTTTTAAGATGCAAATGTGGCATACAGAGTCTTAAGATGCCGTAACTTGTCGTACGATGTTCAAAGGACACAGACGAATTCAGTAGGTTTATATGGAGTTTTAAGTTTACGTACGGTATTGTAAGGTGTTGTTAGGAGTTGTGAGGTGCCATTCATTACACTAACATGCTTTTTAAGTTGCTAATGTGGCATACATAGTCTTAAGATGTCGTAGCTTGTCGTACGATGTTCAAAAGACTCGGACAAATTCATTAGGTTTATTATGGAGTTTTAATGTTTCGTACGGTATTGTTAGGTGTTGTTAGGTGTTGTGAGGTGTCTTACATTACACTAACATGCTTTTAAAGGTGCTAATGTGGCATACAGAGTCTTAAGATGTCCTAACATTTCGTACGATGTTCAAAGGACTCGGACGAATTCAGTAGGTTTATATGGAGTTTTAAGTTTACGTACGGTATTGTAAGGTGTTGTTAGGAGTTGTGAGGTGTCGTACATTACACTAGCATGATTTTCAAGGTACTAATGTGGCATACATAGTCTTAAGATGTCCTAACTTGTCTTACGATGTTCAAAGGACACAGACGAATTCAGTAGGTTTATATGGAGTTTTAAGTTTACGTACGGTATTGTAAGGTATTGTTAGGAGTTGTGAGGTGTCATACATTACACTAACATGCTTTTTAAGATGCAAATGTGGCATACAGAGTCTTAAGATGCCGTAACTTGTCATACGATGTTCAAAGGACTCGGACAAATTCATTAGGTTTATTATGGAGTTTTAATGTTTCGTACGGTATTCTTAGGTGTTGTTAGGAGATGTGAGGTGTCTTACATTACAATAACATGCTTTTAAAGGTGCTAATGTGGCATACAGAGTCTTAAGATGTCCTAACATGTCGTACGATGTTCAAAGGACTCGGACGAATTCAGTAGGTTTATATGGAGTTTTAAGTTTACGTACGGTATTGTAAGGTGTTGTTAGGAGTTGTGAGGTGTCATACATTACACTAACATGCTTTTCAAGGTGCTAACGTGGCATACAGAGTCTTAAGATGTCGTAACTTGTCGTACGATGTTCAAAGGACACAGACGAATTCAGGAGGTTTATATGGAGTTTTAAGTTTACGTACGGTATTGTAAGGTGTTGTTAGGAGTTGTGAGGTGTCATACATTACACTAACATGCTTTTTAAGTTGCTAATGTGGCATACATAGTCTTAAGATGTCGTAACTTGTCGTACGAAGTTCAAAAGACTCGGACAAATTCAATAGGTTTATTATGGAGTTTTAATGTTTCGTACGGTATTGTTAGGTGTTGTTAGGTGTTGTGAGGTGTCTTACATTACACTAACATGCTTTTAAAGGTGCTAATGTGGCATACAGAGTCTTAAGATGTCCTAACATTTCGTACGATGTTCAAAGGACTCGGACGAATTCAGTAGGTTTATATGGAGTTTTAAGTTTACGTACGGTATTGTAAGGTGTTGTTAGGAGTTGTGAGGTGTCGTACATTACACTAGCATGATTTTCAAGGTGCTAATGTGGCATACATAGTCTTAAGATGTCCTAACTTGTCTTACGATGTTCAAAGGACACAGACGAATTCAGTAGGTTTATATGGAGTTTTAAGTTTACGTACGGTATTGTAAGGTGTTGTTAGGAGTTGTGAGGTGTCATACATTACACTAACATGCTTTTTAAGATGCAAATGTGGCATACAGAGTCTTAAGATGCCGTAACTTGTCATACGTCGTTCAAAGGACTCGGACAAATTTATTAGGTTTATTATGGAGTTTTAATGTTTCGTACGGTATTGTTAGGTGTTGTTAGGAGATGTGAGGTGTCTTACATTACAATAACTTGCTTTTAAAGGTGCTAATGTGGCATACAGAGTCTTAAGATGTCCTAACATGTCGTACGATGTTCAAAGGACTCGGACGAATTCAGTAGGTTTATATGGAGTTTTAAGTTTACGTACGGGATTGTAAGGTGTTGTTAGGAGTTGTGAGGTGTCATACATTAAATTAACATACTTTTCAAGGTGCTAACGTGGCATACAGAGTCTTAAGATGTCGTAACTTGTCGTACGATGTTCAAAGGACACAGACGAATTCAGTACGTTTATATGGAGTTTTAAGTTTACGTACGGTATTGTAAGGTGTTGTTAGGAGTTGTGAGGTGTCATACATTACACTAATATGCTTTTTAAGATGCAAATGTGGCATACAGAGTCTTAAGATGCCGTAACTTGTCATACGATGTTCAAAGGACTCGGACAAATTTATTAGGTTTATTATGGAGTTTTAATGTTTCGTACGGTATTGTTAGGTGTTGTTAGGAGATGTGAGGTGTCTTACATTACAATAACATGCTTTTAAAGGTGCTAATGTGGCATACAGAGTCTTAAGATGTCCTAACATGTCGTACGATGTTCAAAGGACTCGGACGAATTCAGTAGGTTTATATGGAGTTTTAAGTTTACGTACGGTATTGTAAGGTGTTGTTAGGAGTTGTGAGGTGTCATACATTACACTAACATGCTTTTCACGGTGCTAACGTGGCATATAGAGTCTTAAGATGTCGTAACTTGTCGTACGATGTTCAAAGGACACAGACGAATTCAGGAGGTTTATATGGAGTTTTAAGTTTACGTACGGTATTGTAAGGTGTTGTTAGGAGTTGTGAGGTGTCATACATTACACTAACATGCTTTTTAAGTTGCTAATGTGGCATACATAGTCTTAAGATGTCGTAACTTGTCGTACGATGTTCAAAAGACTCGGACAAATTCATTAGGTTTATTATGGAGTTTTAATGTTTCGTACGGTATTGTTAGGTGTTGTTAGGTGTTGTGAGGTGTCTTACATTACACTAACATGCTTTTAAAGGTGCTAATGTGGCATACAGAGTCTTAAGATGTCCTAACATGTCGTACGATGTTCAAAGGACTCGGACGAATTCAGTAGGTTTATATGGAGTTTTAAGTTTACGTACGGTATTGTAAGGTGTTGTTAGGAGTTGTGAGGTGTCATACATTACACTAACATGCTTTTCAAGGTGCTAACGTGGCATACAGAGTCTTAAGATGTCGTAACTTGTCGTACGATGTTCAAAGGACACAGACGAATTCAGGAGGTTTATATGGAGTTTTAAGTTTACGTACGGTATTGTAAGGTGTTGTTAGGAGTTGTGAGGTGTCATAAATTACACTAACATGCTTTTTAAGTTGCTAATGTGGCATACATAGTCTTAAGATGTCGTAACTTGTCGTACGATGTTCAAAAGACTCGGACAAATTCATTAGGTTTATTATGGAGTTTTAATGTTTCGTACGGTATTGTTAGGTGTTGTTATGTGTTGTGAGGTGTCTTACATTACACTAACATGCTTTTAAAGGTGCTAATGTGGCATACAGAGTCTTAAGATGTCCTAACATTTCGTACGATGTTCAAAGGACTCGGACGAATTCAGTAGGTTTATATGGAGTTTTAAGTTTACGTACGGTATTGTAAGGTGTTGTTAGGAGTTGTGAGGTGTCGTACATTACACTAGCATGATTTTCAAGGTGCTAATGTGGCATACATAGTCTTAAGATGTCCTAACTTGTCTTACGATGTTCAAAGGACACAGACGTTCAGTAGGTTTATATGGAGTTTTAAGTTTACGTACGGTATTGTAAGGTGTTGTTAGGAGTTGTGAGGTGTCATACATTACACTAACATGCTTTTTAAGATGCAAATGTGGCATACAGAGTCTTAAGATGCCGTAACTTGTCATACGATGTTCAAAGGACTCGGACAAATTCATTAGGTTTATTATGGAGTTTTAATGTTTCGTACGGTATTGTTAGGTGTTGTTAGGAGATGTGAGGTGTCTTACATTACAATAACATGCTTTTAAAGGTGCTAATGTGGCATACAGAGTCTTAAGATGTCCTAACATGTCGTACGATGTTCAAAGGACTCGGACGAATTCAGTAGGTTTATATGGAGTTTTAAGTTTACGTACGGTATTGTAAGGTGTTGTTAGGAGTTGTGAGGTGTCATACATTACACTAACATGCTTTTCACGGTGCTAACGTGGCATACAGAGTCTTAAGATGTCGTAACTTGTCGTACGATGTTCAAAGGACACAGACGAATTCAGGAGGTTTATATGGAGTTTTAAGTTTACGTACGGTATTGTAAGGTGTTGTTAGGAGTTGTGAGGTGTCATACATTACACTAACATGCTTTTTAAGTTGCTAATGTGGCATACATAGTCTTAAGATGTCGTAACTTGTCGTACGATGTTCAAAAGACTCGGACAAATTCATTAGGTTTATTATGGAGTTTTAATGTTTCGTACGGTATTGTTAGGTGTTGTTAGGTGTTGTGAGGTGTCTTACATTACACTAACATGCTTTTAAAGGTGCTAATGTGGCATACAGAGTCTTAAGATGTCCTAACATGTCGTACGATGTTCAAAGGACTCGGACGAATTCAGTAGGTTTATATGGAGTTTTAAGTTTACGTACGGTATTGTAAGGTGTTGTTAGGAGTTGTGAGGTGTCATACATTACACTAACATGCTTTTCAAGGTGCTAACGTGGCATACAGAGTCTTAAGATGTCGTAACTTGTCGTACGATGTTCAAAGGACACAGACGAATTCAGGAGGTTTATATGGAGTTTTAAGTTTACGTACGGTATTGTAAGGTGTTGTTAGGAGTTGTGAGGTGTCATACATTACACTAACATGCTTTTTAAGTTGCTAATGTGGCATACATAGTCTTAAGATGTCGTAACTTGTCGTACGATGTTCAAAAGACTCGGACAAATTCATTAGGTTTATTATGGAGTTTTAATGTTTCGTACGGTATTGTTAGGTGTTGTTATGTGTTGTGAGGTGTCTTACATTACACTAACATGCTTTTAAAGGTGCTAATGTGGCATACAGAGTCTTAAGATGTCCTAACATTTCGTACGATGTTCAAAGGACTCGGACGAATTCAGTAGGTTTATATGGAGTTTTAAGTTTACGTACGGTATTGTAAGGTGTTGTTAGGAGTTGTGAGGTGTCGTACATTACACTAGCATGATTTTCAAGGTGCTAATGTGGCATACATAGTCTTAAGATGTCCTAACTTGTCTTACGATGTTCAAAGGACACAGACGTTCAGTAGGTTTATATGGAGTTTTAAGTTTACGTACGGTATTGTAAGGTGTTGTTAGGAGTTGTGAGGTGTCATACATTACACTAACATGCTTTTTAAGATGCAAATGTGGCATACAGAGTCTTAAGATGCCGTAACTTGTCATACGATGTTCAAAGGACTCGGACAAATTCATTAGGTTTATTATGGAGTTTTAATGTTTCGTACGGTATTGTTAGGTGTTGTTAGGAGATGTGAGGTGTCTTACATTACAATAACATGCTTTTAAAGGTGCTAATGTGGCATACAGAGTCTTAAGATGTCCTAACATGTCGTACGATGTTCAAAGGACTCGGACGAATTCAGTAGGTTTATATGGAGTTTTAAGTTTACGTACGGTATTGTAAGGTGTTGTTAGGAGTTGTGAGGTGTCATACATTACACTAACATGCTTTTCACGGTGCTAACGTGGCATACAAAGTCTTAAGATGTCGTAACTTGTCGTACGATGTTCAAAGGACACAGACGAATTCAGGAGGTTTATATGGAGTTTTAAGTTTACGTACGGTATTGTAAGGTGTTGTTAGGAGTTGTGAGGTGTCATACATTACACTAACATGCTTTTTAAGTTGCTAATGTGGCATACATAGTCTTAAGATGTCGTAACTTGTCGTACGATGTTCAAAAGACTCGGACAAATTCATTAGGTTTATTATGGAGTTTTAATGTTTCGTACGGTATTGTTAGGTGTTGTTAGGTGTTGTGAGGTGTCTTACATTACACTAACATGCTTTTAAAGGTGCTAATGTGGCATAAAGAGTCTTAAGATGTCCTAACATTTCGTACGATGTTCAAAGGACTCGGACGAATTCAGTAGGTTTATATGGAGTTTTAAGTTTACGTACGGTATTGTAAGGTGTTGTTAGGAGTTGTGAGGTGTCGTACATTACACTAGCATGATTTTCAAGGTGCTAATGTGGCATACATAGTCTTAAGATGTCCTAACTTGTCTTACGATGTTCAAAGGACACAGACGAATTCAGTAGGTTTATATGGAGTTTTAAGTTTACGTACGGTATTGTAAGGTGTTGTTAGGAGTTGTGAGGTGTCGTACATTACACTAACATGCTTTTTAAGATGCAAATGTGGCATAAAGAGTCTTAAGATGCCGTAACTTGTCATACGATGTTCAAAGGACTCGGACAAATTTATTAGGTTTATTATGGAGTTTTAATGTTTCGTACGGTATTGTTAGGTGTTGTTAGGAGATGTGAGGTGTCTTACATTACAATAACATGCTTTTAAAGGTGCTAATGTGGCATACAGAGTCTTAAGATGTCCTAACATGTCGTACGATGTTCAAAGGACTCGGACGAATTCAGTAGGTTTATATGGAGTTTTAAGTTTACGTACGGTATTGTAAGGTGTTGTTAGGAGTTGTGAGGTGTCATACATTACACTAACATGCTTTTCAAGGTGCTAACGTGGCATACAGAGTCTTAAGATGTCGTAACTTGTCGTACGATGTTCAAAGGACACAGACGAATTCAGGAGGTTTATATGGAGTTTTAAGTTTACGTACGGTATTGTAAGGTGTTGTTAGGAGTTGTGAGGTGTCATACATTACACTAACATGCTTTTGGGTAAAGGGTTACCCCGGTGATTCTATTATAAAGACAACCGTCATTAACGTACAAGTAGTGTGAATGAGTTCCACACTAGTTCATATATGGGACAAACCCCCACATATGTGATCAAAATAAAGACAAAATCCAAAACACACCAAACAAACTATCCTACCACAAATCGCTGATATAATAGCCAAATCCTAACAAGAAAAACCTATCCATCAACCACCATCATCAAAGATGAAGTTGCCACCAATGGAAAGCCACCTCAAATACCTGAATAATCGACTATCCATTGGAAACCATTGAAGAGGAGGAACTTGCCCCTGTTTTATCTCGAGTTATATTTATTGTTTCATCATAAACAACTTCAACTTCTTCCACATCCAAGTCTTCAATCAAATCCCTATCCAATTTGCCCTTCATTTTACTAGATTCCAAATTCGCTCCATCGTTCAGATTTTTCGAGTTAAGAATATTAAAGGCGTTATGAATCTGGATCTTTGAGGGATCTCTACTCTTCACATCTGACTTTGAAGGTTTTGTTCCCACCATTTTCTTATAATCAAGTGGTCTGTATTCAACTTTTGGTTTCTGGTTTTTAACCTGAACACCATTTTTCTTAGCCGTTTTCCTACCCTTTACTTCAATAAAGCCATCCCCATTTACTTTAGGATCGGGTTTAGATATAGTACTAACCTGTTTAGGGCAAGCATCAGTTCCGTGCCCAAACACACAACAATAAGCACACCTCGGTGGTTTCCACTCATATTCCACATCCACAATCTCAGTAATATAGTTGTCACCCTCTAACTCAGGAATAGCCATAGTTAGAAGCTCTTTGAAATCATGGTCAGCGGATATTTCCACAAGCGCCCTAGCATAACTACTCCTTCCCCAAGCATCATTACACATAGCACTAGTATATGTATCAAGCAACTTAGGAGTACCAATCTTTGAAAAAAGCATACTTAGCCCATCATCAGTGTATGCAGCAAGGGGAACATTATGCAGTTTAACCCAAACCGCAACTTTCTTGATATCTTCTTTTTTAAGCGCAAGAGTAGGCGACCATATATTTAGGAAAATCGGTTTATTACGGATCAGCCAAGGTCCCCCTTCAAGCACATCAATCATACCTTTATTATTTGCAAATTTGAAGAAGAAGAATCCATTTACATTCATCATAATCTTCTGAATTCCGTATTTCTTCCAATTATTCTCCACAAAATACTTTACAACAGGGAACGCTTCTCTATCCCCAATAAAGTACCCATAAAGAGTGAACGCAAGTTTGTCATGAACAGTTTTAACAGACTCCCTAGTTAGAACCACATCAACCCCTTTTTCCCTGTCCAAGGACTCCAAAAAGCGAAAGTTAATCGATTTTTCCGACGTACCTGATTGTAATGATGCAGCATATGTAGCATTCACCATTTTGTTATCCAACGACTCAAAATCAGATTTTGAGACTTCCAGTTTATTACCCACTTCAGCTTTAGCTTCCACATTTGAATCGTTTATAAACATCCCTCGTCTAGGAAGAAGAGGGATGCCATCAATGTTCACCACCTTTCTCGCAATACCGGTTGGATCATTGCCAATATCATCTTGAATCTGGAATGTGACTTTACTAGTTCTTGTAGGTGTAGCCATTACTAGAATGCAACTTGAATTCAAATTCACTTGAATCCACAACCCAAATCAGAGTGTAATTCGAAACAAACACAATTTTGAACCAAGATGGGGTTTAGACCAACCCTTCTAACGTTCAAACCTAGATGTATTACCCAAAAACGTAGCAAAAAACCAAACCCTAGTTTCAGCCACCACCAACACTCAAAAACGGCGCCCAAAACACAAAACCCTAATTCTGATTTTGATTGAAACCCTAAAAGACGAATAAATCACCTTTCTAAAGGCCTTCGTAAATCTCAATCAAAGAATCACAAGATTAATCAAGAACAAGCAGCCGGTTTAAGCAATAGAACGAGTTGAACTAAATATCAATCGAACATGTAGATTTTCAAACCCTAGGAGACAAAATCAGCAAAAACAACTCGCAAAAGATGTTCTTAATGATTACAAATGATGAAAACGTAGGAGCTTATGATTCAAGAACAAGAAAAACGATTTGAGAGCAATCAAGAAACTTGAATTTCGTCCAAAAACCCTAATTCGCCCCAAAAACCCTAATTCGCCCCTACACTAACATGCTTTTTAAGTTGCTAATGTGGCATACATAGTCTTAAGATGTCGTAACTTGTCGTACGATGTTCAAAAGACTCGGACAAATTCATTAGGTTTATTATGGAGTTTTAATGTTTCGTACGGTATTGTTAGGTGTTGTTAGGTGTTGTGAGGTGTCTTACATTACACTAACATGCTTTTAAAGGTGCTAATGTGGCATACAGAGTCTTAAGATGTCCTAACATTTCGTACGATGTTCAAAGGACTCGGACGAATTCAGTAGGTTTATATGGAGTTTTAAGTTTACGTACGGTATTGTAAGGTGTTGTTAGGAGTTGTGAGGTGTCGTACATTACACTAGCATGATTTTCAAGGTGCTAATGTGGCATACATAGTCTTAAGATGTCCTAACTTGTCTTACGATGTTCAAAGGACACAGACGAATTCAGTAGGTTTATATGGAGTTTTAAGTTTATGTACGGTATTGTAAGGTGTTGTTAGGAGTTGTGAGGTGTCATACATTACACTAACATGCTTTTTAAGATGCAAATGTGGCATACAGAGTCTTAAGATGCCGTAACTTGTCATACGACGTTCAAAGTACTCGGACAAATTCATTAGGTTTTTTATGGAGTTTTAATGTTTCGTACGGTATTGTTAGGTGTTGTTAGGAGATGTGAGGTGTCTTAAATTACAATAACATGCTTTTAAAGGTGCTAATGTGGCATACAGAGTCTTAAGATGTCCTAACACGTCGTTCGATGTTCAAAGGACTCGGACGAATTCAGTAGGTTTATATGGAGTTTTAAGTTTATGTACGGTATTGTAAGGTGTTGTTAGGAGTTGTGAGGTGTCATACATTACACTAACATGCTTTTCAAGGTGCTAACGTGGCATACAGAGTCTTAAGATGTCGTAACTTGTCGTACGATGTTCAAAGGACACAGACGAATTCAGTAGGTTTATATGGAGTTTTAAGTTTACGTACGGTATTGTAAGGTGTTGTTAGGAGTTGTGAGGTGTCATACATTACACTAACATGCTTTTTAAGTTGCTAATGTGGCATACATAGTCTTAAGATCTCGTAACTTGTCGTACGATGTTCAAATGACTCGGACAAATTCATTAGGTTTATTATGGAGTTTTAATGTTTCGTACGGTATTGTTAGGTGTTGTTAGGTGTTGTGAGGTGTCTTACATTACACTAACATGCTTTTAAAGGTGCTAATGTGGCATACAGAGTCTTAAGATGTCCTAACATTTCGTACGATGTTCAAAGGACTCGGACGAATTCAGTAGGTTTATATGGAGTTTTAAGTTTACGTACGGTATTGTAAGGGGTTGTTAGGAGTTGTGAGGTGTCGTACATTACACTAGCATGATTTTCAAGGTGCTAATGTGGCATACATAGTCTTAAGATGTCCTAACTTGTCTTACGATGTTCAAAGGACACAGACGAATTCAGTAGGTTTATATGGAGTTTTAAGTTTACGTACGGTATTGTAAGGTGTTGTTAGGAGTTGTGAGGTGTCATACATTACACTAACATGCTTTTTAAGATGCAAATGTGGCATACAGAGTCTTAAGATGCCGTAACTTGTCATACGATGTTCAAAGGACTCGGACAAATTTATTAGGTTTATTATGGAGTTTTAATGTTTCGTACGGTATTGTTAGGTGTTGTTAGGAGATGTGAGGTGTCTTACATTACAATAACATGCTTTTAAAGGTGCTAATGTGGCATACAGAGTCTTAAGATGTCCTAACATGTCGTACGATGTTCAAAGGACTCGGACGAATTCAGTAGGTTTATATGGAGTTTTAAGTTTACGTACGGTATTGTAAGGTGTTGTTAGGAGTTGTGAGGTGTCATACATTACACTAACATGCTTTTCAAGGTGCTAACGTGGCATACAGAGTCTTAAGATGTCGTAACTTGTCGTACGATGTTCAATTGACACAGACGAATTCAGGAGGTTTATATGGAGTTATAAGTTTACGTACGGTATTGTAAGGTGTTGTTAGGAGTTGTGAGGTGTCATACATTACACTAACATGCTTTTTAAGTTGCTAATGTGGCATACATAGTCTTAAGATGTCGTAACTTGTCGTACGATGTTCAAAAGACTCGGACAAATTCATTAGGTTTATTATGGAGTTTTAATGTTTCGTACGGTATTGTTAGGTGTTGTTAGGTGTTGTGAGGTGTCTTACATTACACTAACATGCTTTTAAAGGTGCTAATGTGGCATACAGAGTCTTAAGATGTCCTAACATTTCGTACGATGTTCAAAGGACTTGGACGAATTCAGTAGGTTTATATGGAGTTTTAAGTTTACTTACGGTATTGTAAGGTGTTGTTAGGAGTTGTGAGGTGTCATACATTACACTAACATGCTTTTTAAGTTGCTAATGTGGCATACAAAGTCTTAAGATGTCGTAACTTGTCGTACGATGTTCAAAAGACTCGGACAAATTCATTAGGTTTATTATGGAGTTTTAATGTTTCGTACGGTATTGTTAGGTGTTGTGAGGTGTCTTACATTACACTAACATGCTTTTAAAGGTGCTAATGTGGCATACAGAGTCTTAAGATGTCCTAACATTTCGTATGATGTTCAAAGGACTCGGACGAATTCAGTAGGTTTATATGGAGTTTTAAGTTTACGTACGGTATTGTAAGGTGTTGTTAGGAGTTGTGAGGTGTCGTACATTACACTAGCATGAATTTCAAGGTGCTAATGTGGCATACATAGTCTTAAGATGTCCTAACTTGTCTTACGATGTTCAAAGGACACAGACGAATTCAGTAGGTTTATATGGAGTTTTAAGTTTACGTACGGTATTAGGAGTTGTGAGGTGTCATACATTACACTAACATGCTTTTTAAGATGCAAATGTGGCATACAGAGTCTTAAGATGCCGTAACTTGTCATACGACGTTTAAAGGACTCGGACAAATTCATTAGGTTTATTATGGAGTTTTAATGTTTCGTACGGTATTGTTAGGTGTTGTTAGGAGATGTGAGGTGTCTTACATTACAATAACATGCTTTTAAAGGTGCTAATGTGGCATACAGAGTCTTAAGATGTCCTAACATGTCGTACGATGTTCAAAGGACTCGGACGAATTCAATAGGTTTATATGGAGTTTTAAGTTTACGTACGGTATTGTAAGGTGTTGTTAGGAGTTGTGAGGTGTCATACATTACACTAACATGCTTTTCAAGGTGCTAACGTGGCATACAGAGTCTTAAGATGTTGTAACTTGTCGTACGATGTTCAAAGGACACAGACGAATTCAGTAGGTTTATATGGAGTTTTAAGTTTACGTACGGTATTGTAAGGTGTTGTTAGGAGTTGTGAGGTGTCATACATTACACTAACATGCTTTTTAAGTTGCTAATGTGGCATACATAGTCTTAAGATGTCGTAACTTGTCGTACGATGTTCAAAAGACTCGGACAAATTCATTAGGTTTATTATGGAGTTTTAATGTTTCGTACGGTATTGTTAGGTGTTGTTAGGTGTTGTGAGGTGTCTTACATTACACTAACATGCTTTTAAAGGTGCTAATGTGGCATACAGAGTCTTAAGATGTCCTAACATTTCGTACGATGTTCAAAGGACTCGGACGAATTCAGTAGGTTTATATGGAGTTTTAAGTTTACTTACGGTATTGTAAGGTGTTGTTAGGAGTTGTGAGGTGTCATACATTACACTAACATGCTTTTTAAGTTGCTAATGTGGCATACAGAGTCTTAAGATGTCGTAACTTGTCGTACGATGTTCAAAAGACTCGGACAAATTCATTAGGTTTATTATGGAGTTTTAATGTTTCGTACGGTATTGTTAGGAGTTGTGAGGTGTCATACATTACACTAACATGCTTTTTAAGATGCAAATGTGGCATACAGAGTCTTAAGATGCCGTAACTTGTCATACGACGTTTAAAGGACTCGGACAAATTCATTAGGTTTATTATGGAGTTTTAATGTTTCGTACGGTATTGTTAGGTGTTGTTAGGAGATGTGAGGTGTCTTACATTACAATGCTTTTAAAGGTGCTAATGTGGCATACAGAGTCTTAAGATGTCCTAACATGTCGTACGATGTTCAAAGGACTCGGACGAATTCAATAGGTTTATATGGAGTTTTAAGTTTACGTACGGTATTGTAAGGTGTTGTTAGGAGTTGTGAGGTGTCATACATTACACTAACATGCTTTTCAAGGTGCTAACGTGGCATACAGAGTCTTAAGATGTTGTAACTTGTCGTACGATGTTCAAAGGACACAGACGAATTCAGTAGGTTTATATGGAGTTTTAAGTTTACGTACGGTATTGTAAGGTGTTGTTAGGAGTTGTGAGGTGTCATACATTACACTAACATGCTTTTTAAGTTGCTAATGTGGCATACATAGTCTTAAGATGTCGTAACTTGTCGTACGATGTTCAAAAGACTCGGACAAATTCATTAGGTTTATTATGGAGTTTTAATGTTTCGTACGGTATTGTTAGGTGTTGTTAGGTGTTGTGAGGTGTCTTACATTACACTAACATGCTTTTAAAGGTGCTAATGTGGCATACAGAGTTTTAAGATGTCCTAACATTTCGTACGATGTTCAAAGGACACAGACGAATTCAGTAGGTTTATATGGAGTTTTAAGTTTACGTACGGTATTGTAAGGTGTCGTTAGGAGTTATGAGGTGTCATACATTACACTAACATGCTTTTTAAGTTGCTAATGTGGCATACAGAGTCTTAAGATGTCGTAACTTGTCGTACGATGTTCAAAAGACTCGGACAAATTCATTAGGTTTATTATAGAGTTTTAATGTTTCGTACGGTATTGTTAGGAGTTGTGAGGTGTCATACATTACACTAACATGCTTTCTAAGATGCAAATGTGGCATACAGAGTCTTAAGATGCCGTAACTTGTCATACGATGTTCAAAGGACTCGGACAAATTCATTAGGTTTATTATGGAGTTTTAATGTTTCGTACGGTATTGTTAGGTGTTGTTAGGAGTTATGAGTTGTCTTACATTACACTAACATGCTTTTCAAGGTGCTAACGTGGCATACAGAGTCTTAAGATGTCCTAACATATCGTACGATGTTCAAAGGACTCGGACGAATTAAGTAGGTTTATATGGAGTTTTGAGTTTACATACGGTATTGTAAGGTGTTGTTAGGAGTTCTGAGGTGTCATACATTACACTAACATGCTTTTTAAGATGCTAATGTGGCATACAGACTCTTAAGATGTCCTAACATGTCCTACGATGTTCAAAGGACACGGACGAATTCAGTAGGTTTATATGGAGTTTAAGTTTACGTACGGTATTGTAAGGTGTTGTTAGGAGTTGTGTGGTGTCGTACATTACACTAGCATGCTTTTCAAGTTGCTAATTTGGCATACAGAGTCTTAAGATGTCGTAACTTGTCGTACGATGTTCAAAGGACTCGGACGAATTCATTAGGTTTATTATGAAGTTTTAAGGTTTCGTACGTTGTTGTAAGGTGTTGTTCGGAGCTGTGAGGTGTCATACATTACATTAACATGCTTTTTAAGATGCAAAGGTGGCATACAGAGTCTTAAGATGTCCTAACTTGTCGTACGATGTTCAAAAGACTCGGACAAATTCAGTAGGTTTATATGGAGTTTTAATGTTTCGTACGGTATTGTTAGGTGTTGTTAGGAGTTGTGAGGTGTCTTACATTACACTAACATGCTTTTCAGGTGCTAATGTGGCATACAGAGTCTTAAGATGTCCTATCTTGTCTAACGATGTTCAAAGGACACAGACGAATTCAGTAGGTTTATATGGAGTTTTAAGTTTACGTACGGTATTGTAAGGTGTTGTTAGGAGTTGTGAGGTGTCATACATTACACTAACATGCTTTTCAAGGTGCTAACGTGGCATACAGAGTCTTAAGATGTCGTAACTTGTCGTACGATGTTCAAAGGACACAGACGAATTCAGTAGGTTTATATGGAGTTTTAAGTTTACGTACGGTATTGTAAGGTGTTGTTAGGAGTTGTGAGGTGTCATACATTACACTAACATGCTTTTTAAGTTGCTAATGTGGCATACATAGTCTTAAGATGTCGTAACTTGTCGTACGATGTTCAAAAGACTCGGACAAATTCATTAGGTTTATTATGGAGTTTTAATGTTTCGTACGGTATTGTTAGGTGTTGTTAGGTGTTGTGAGGTGTCTTACATTACACTAACATGCTTTTAAAGGTGCTAATGTGGCATACAGAGTCTTAAGATGTCCTAACATGTCGTACGATGTTCAAAGGACTCGGACGAATTCAGTAGGTTTATATGGAGTTTTAAGTTTACGTACGGTATTGTAAGGTGTTGTTAGGAGTTGT
The DNA here is from genome assembly GCA_030867185.1 of Tagetes erecta. NCBI lineage: Eukaryota > Viridiplantae > Streptophyta > Magnoliopsida > Asterales > Asteraceae > Tagetes > Tagetes erecta. The sequence continues at coordinate 21,981,801 of CM061496.1, forward strand.
GAGGTGTCATACATTACACTAACATGCTTTTTAAGTTGCTAATGTGGCATACAGAGTCTTAAGATGTCCTAACATGTCGTACGATGTTCAAAGGACTCGGACGAATTCAGTAGGTTTATATGGAGTTTTAAGTTTACGTACGGTATTGTAAGGTGTTGTTAGGAGTTGTGAGGTGTCATACATTACACTAACATGCTTTTCAAGGTGCTAACGTGGCATACAGAGTCTTAAGATGTCGTAACTTGTCGTACGATGTTCAAAGGACACAGACGAATTCAGGAGGTTTATATGGAGTTTTAAGTTTACGTACGGTATTGTAAGGTGTTGTTAGGAGTTGTGAGGTGTCATACATTACACTAACATGCTTTTTAAGTTGCTAATGTGGCATACATAGTCTTAAGATGTCGTAACTTGTCGTACGATGTTCAAAAGACTCGGACAAATTCATTAGGTTTATTATGGAGTTTTAATGTTTCGTACGGTATTGTTAGGTGTTGTTAGGTGTTGTGAGGTGTCTTACATTACACTAACATGCTTTTAAAGGTGCTAATGTGGCATACAGAGTCTTAAGATGTCCTAACATTTCGTACGATGTTCAAAGGACTCGGACGAATTCAGTAGGTTTATATGGAGTTTTAAGTTTACGTACGGTATTGTAAGGTGTTGTTAGGAGTTGTGAGGTGCCGTACATTACACTAGCATGATTTTCAAGGTGCTAATGTGGCATACATAGTCTTAAGATGTCCTAACTTGTCTTACGATGTTCAAAGGACACAGACGAATTCAGTAGGTTTATATGGAGTTTTAAGTTTACGTACTGTATTGTAAGGTGTTGTTAGGAGTTGTGAGGTGTCATACATTAAACTAACATGCTTTTTAAGATGCAAATGTGGCATACAGAGTCTTAAGATGCCGTAACTTGTCATACGATGTTCAAAGGACTCGGACAAATTCATTAGGTTTATTATGGAGTTTTAATGTTTCGTACGGTATTGTTAGGTGTTGTTAGGAGTTGTGAGGGGTCTTACATTACAATAACATGCTTTTAAAGGTGCTAATGTGGCATACAGAGTCTTAAGATGTCCTAACATGTCGTACGATGTTCAAAAGACTCGGACGAATTCAGTAGGTTTATATGGAGTTTTAAGTTTACTTACGGTATTGTAAGGTGTTGTTAGGAGTTGTGAGGTGTCATACATTACACTAACATGCTTTTTAAGTTGCTAATGTGGCATACAGAGTCTTAAGATGTCGTAACTTGTCGTACGATGTTCAAAAGACTCGGACAAATTCATTAGGTTTATTATGGAGTTTTAATGTTTCGTACGGTATTGTTAGGTGTTGTGAGGTGTCTTACATTACACTAACATGCTTTTAAAGGTGCTAATGTGGCATACAGAGTCTTAAGATGTCCTAACATTTCGTATGATGTTCAAAGGACTCGGACGAATTCAGTAGGTTTATATGGAGTTTTAAGTTTACGTACGGTATTGTAAGGTGTTGTTAGGAGTTGTGAGGTGTCGTACATTACACTAGCATGATTTTCAAGGTGCTAATGTGGCATACATAGTCTTTTTTTTTGGGTAAAGGGTTATCCCGGTGATTCTATTATAAAGACAACCGACAATGAAGTACAAGTAGTGAGGAAGCGTTCCACACTAGTTCATATACGGGACAGGCCCCACATATGTGAACATAAAAACAAAACCAACAAAAAAAACCAAGACAAACCAAACAAACTAGCCTACCACATATTAATGACATAAACAAAATCTAAATAAAAACCATTCCATCAGCCGCCGTCATCAAAAGTGTAGGTTCCACCACAAAGACACCACAAACAATTTTGCCAGCAGATCAAGTCCCTAGTAATCCAGAATATCAGACAAACCATTAACACCCGATGTAGAAGGGGTACCTGCCCTTTTAGTAGACGCTGGAGATTCTAGCGCCATGGCCATGTTCATCATAAACCTTGCTGTTCCATTATCCACCTCTAGAACCTCATCCACTTCTGAATCCGAGTCCAACCTAGAGATTTCATTATCCCTTTTCCCTTTCACCTTGTCTGTGTCAATTTCTGCTATTTTCTCCACAGATAACGCCTCAAAAGGGTTTGATGTAGTTAGATCAGATTTACCCATATTTGAACCACCTTTAGTCTCCATAGTATCAATCCTAGTCACCTGCTTTTTAACATTTTGCACTTCCTTCCCTTTTTTATTAACTGGACGATACTCGAATTGGGGTTTTTTTAAAGCAACCCCAAATCTTTTTGCAGCCTTCTTATCCTTTACTTCCTTAAAACCGTCATCCTCCTCTCTAGCCTTTGTATTCTGCTCATGCTTAGTCGTCTTAGGGCATTCAACATCATTATGGCCAAAAACACAACAATGACCACATCTTGGAGGCTTCCAATCATACTCAACTTTCACATTTGCTGCTCCAAACTCATCCCCCTCTAATTCCGGAATAGCAATAGATATCTCCTCCTTAAACCCCGCATCCGCCGAGATCTCAACCAAAGCTCTTGCAAAACTACTTCTACCCCACGTATTTGCACACATGGAGCTTGTGAATGAATCCAACAACTTCGGAGTTCCAATTTGAGAAACCAAAAGACTCAAACCAACATCAGAATAAGCTACCAACGGAATATCATGTAATTTTACCCAAACAGACACATTCTTGAGATCATCCTTGTGTAGCTTTGTGTTAGGGGACCAGACATTCAGAATAATTGGTTTATTACGAATTATCCAAGGACCTGCTTCAATCACATCCATCATCCCCTTCCTATCATTAAACTTAAAGAAGAAAAAACCATTTGCATTCATCATTGCCTTTTGCAAACCAAATTTTTTCCAATGAGTTTTAGCAAAGTATTCAACCACTGGATATGCTAGCCTATCCCCCAAAAAGTAGCCATACAAAGTAAATTCAAGCTTATTACACATCATACGCACAGTCTCTTTGGGTAATACAACATCAAAACCTTGTTTCTTCTCCTCATTCACCATATAACGAAAATTAACTGGCGTTGCAGGTAAGTCAGACTTTGGTTGAACAATAGCAGCATACGTTGTATTCAAACCAGACTTACCCGGCGCATCATTCACATTAGTCGCATGAGCATGACAACTATCAGATGCATCAGCCGTATGAACATTAGATGACAAAGTCGTGTGAGCTGAATCATTCTTATGAGGTGAATCAGTCGTATGACTTGTTGCATCATTCTTCTTAGCCGTGTCAACCCCATGAGGCGGATTAGGGTTTAAGGATGAAACCCTAGTCGCCTTTTCCTTCTTCAACAAATTACAACGTGGATTGCCATCGATCTTTAGCACCTTACTAGCCAAATTACCACCCTCCATACTCGTTTTTATAATCAGAAACGAATCTGATCGTACAAACCCAAGAAAAAACGGCCAAAAAATAAGAAAAACGAATTAAATAACCAAACCAAGATTCAAGAACCAAGAAACAAGAATCAAGATTCAAGAAACAAGAATCAAGATTCAAGAAGCAAGAATCAAGAATCAAGATTCATGAACCAATTGCCAAATTCGTCCCTCTCTTTCAGCCGCCACAAACGCTAATCAAGATCAGAAAAACCCTAACCACGATCAGAATTCAGCAAGCTCAAAACCTCTATTCTCTCAAAAAAGATCAAATCCAAGAACACCAACGCAGCAAAGCATCAATAACCCAAAGAAAATCCAAGAAACGGCAGCCCCACAACACAAAACCCTAATCCTAGAATAAAAAACGGCAATAACAAGAAGAAAAACAGAAAACCTAATTCGCATAAGTGTTAGATCCGCAAATCATACACCAAGTACCAATTAGATTCCAAGAAGAAGAAAGAACACTTGAAATCGCCATTCTAGGGAGGGAAAATTAGGGTTTAGTGTGTCGCTAATGTGGGCATACATAGTCTTAAGATGTCCTAACTTGTCTTACGATGTTCAAAGGACACATACGAATTCAGTAGGTTTATATGGAGTTTTAAGTTTACGTACGGTATTGTAAGGTGTTGTTAGGAGTTGTGAGGTGTCATACATTACACTAACATGCTTTTTAAGATGCAAATGTGGCATACAGAGTCTTAAGATGCCGTAACTTGTCATACGATGTTCAAAGGACTCGGACAAATTCATTAGGTTTATTATGGAGTTTTAATGTTTCGTACGGTATTGTTAGGTGTTGTTAGGAGTTATGAGTTGTCTTACATTACACTAACATGCTTTTCAAGGTGCTAACGTTGCATACAGAGTCTTAAGATGTCTTAACATATCGTACGATGTTCAAAGGACTCGGACGAATTAAGTAGGTTTATATGGAGTTTTGAGTTTACATACGGTATTGTAAGGTGTTGTTAGGAGTTGTGAGGTGTCATACATTACACTAACATGCTTTTTAAGATGCTAATGTGGCATACAGACTCTTAAGATGTCCTAACATGTCCTACGATGTTCAAAGGACACGGACGAATTCAGTAGGTTTATATGGAGTTTAATGTAAAACCCTAAATTTTGACGTAAGTATAAGTCGATAATGGGCGGTTGTTCATGTAAATAGCACGTTGAATAAAAAGTCCTAATGTATAGAGATAAACCCTAGGGGTGATAGAGGACTTAAATTGAAGAACGTGAGCGAAAACGGAACTCAAATCGGAGTTATAACGAAGCGGGAAATGCGAAAACACCCGAGGAATGCCCGAAAACTTGTTTCGAGCATATCTTGACTTAGAAGAAGAGTTACGGAGCCCATAATATATGAATTCCACGTGTTTCGACGAGAGGAATCTGAAAACATGGGTTACCCGGTCCGCGCATTAGAGGGTAGGCCTGTGCGCGTATCGCCTAGTGTCAGTCGGGTGCAAAACAGCTGGCAGCCACTCACCATCTATGCGATACGCGCAGATGGTGCCTGTGGGCTGCGCGTAGCGCCTAGAACAGCCCAGACAGCCTATAAAAGGGGGTGCAACCCCCCTTCACTTGTGCTCACACCTCTCTCTCTCTAGAACTTTTTAGAGAGAGAAACCGGTTAGTTTTGTTGCGGAATCGCGCCTCGAGTGCGGTACCCTGCGTCGTGACGTTCCTTCGAGTCTCGGGCGCGTGTAGATCGCTTGGCGTGCGTCGAGGTTCTGCCCGAGTGAAGAGCGGTGGTCATCGAGGAGGTGCGCAATTGAAGATCGGTGGTCGACAAGGTAAACGATCCTTCATTCTCGATCTAGTTTAGGACGGGAATCGGGTTGGGAACTCGATGGGAATGCGGGGTGAAGATACCCGCATAGCACGAGGGACGTGCTAGGGGAAATAGTTGCGGGATTAAACACCCGCAACTAACGGGTAGATTACCCGGGGAGGGTGCGGATTGAATATCCGTACCCTAGGGGTATGATATCCGTTGTGAACGGATAACATATCTCTGTAGGATTCGTTTAGATCCCGAGGTTCGGGATTTGGTAAGCGTAGGTGGCAACGACTCGTGTCTAGTCGGATGCTTCGCTAGTTATGCCCTAGGACTTACATAGTCTTAGGAATCGTTATTTATAACGTTGTGATATCGCGTTATAGGTGGATTATAGCTATTGAAGTTGATTGTCAGTATAGCTATTTGTGTTGATTGTGGAGATAGTCATTTGGATTGATTATCGGGATTAGATCAAGGAACGAAGCTAGTTGTGAGCTTGTTGTGTTCTTGTTGAGGTGAGTTCATACACTTAAACTCTTTTGAAATGATTGTATGTTTTACAAAACTGGATGTGTTGCTTAAACCTGTTTTGGTTGCAATGATTGTGAGTTTTTGTATAAACTCTTTTGGAATGGTTGTGTTCTTAAACTGTTGTTTATGAACGGTTGGCTAGCATTCTACGGTAAATATCGGGCAATACCACTTCTGTTTTTGGGTGACGGGCGGTAAACTCAGTGAAGGGTATATGCATATATTCTGCTCCAGCGCAGACGTGCCTGACGGAGTTGTTGAGGGGTTTATCGTATTGACTGTGTATATTTATCTGATGATGCTAGTATGTTTATGAAATGCTTGTAAATGATGGAGTTAGTGGTAACTCTTTGATCAATGGAGCTTGGCAACTCGTTGATCAAGGTTTTTACAAGTATTTGGTTGAATGTTTGAAATGTTTTGTAAAATGTTTTATTATGAACTCACCAGCGTAAGCTGACCCTTTCTTTTAAAACTTTTTGGCACACATCCTAGGTGCCGTGTGATGCAGGAAAGCACTGTTGAGGCTAGAGCAGGTAGAAGGCTTGCGGGCTTAGAAGATAGATGCTCTGGACCTAGAATAGTTGCTAGCTTTAGTCGTTGATGTTATGTATCAAACAAACAATTGTCATTTTGAGAACTATGTAATTGTAGTTTGAAGTTTAATGTATGAACAGCTTTATGTTTTAAGCTGTGTGTATGTATGTTGTGGATTCCGCTGCGTTGCTCCTGATATCCATTCGTCACACGCGTGTAAACCCCCGGGCACCTGGGACCGCCCGCCGTGTTGGGGTTGTGACAGGCTTGGTATCAGAGCCGTAGTTTAAGCGAACTAGGTACAAGTTTAGTATCTAGACTTAAACTAAGATAAGATAGGATAAATGCCCGCATAGGTGTATAGAAGTTTCCTTTCTGGAAAGGGAAATGGGTTTTGGTATGAATGTGGCGGAGAATGGCTAAGAACACGATCAGCGCGGTAAATAAATAATTGCAACTGGCCACTGTCATTATTTGTTTACAAGCACTATATTGTTCTTAACCATGGTCCATCATGTGAATACTGACTCCCTGCTCTCTTTTGTAGGTAGAGTTATGGCTGGTAAAAGGAAAGGTAGCGGTAGACGACCTCCTACAAGAAGAAGTACTAGGACGAACACGAATAAAGAAACTGATAACGCTGAGACTATCGAGAATCATGATAATGACGGAGAGGAAGTTATCATGACGGAAACTCAGTTTAATTCGGCGGTTGCTGATCAAGTCTCCAAGGTACTGGAAACCACGTTGCCTAGGATCATAGACTCTGCACTGCAAAGGCGATCAAATGAAGAGAACCGTGGAGGCAGTGGTGGCATTGGAGGTGGCACCGGAGGCAGTGGTGGTATCGGAGGCGGTGGTGGTACGGGAAGTGGTGGCGATGCCAGAGGTGCTGGTGATACTGGTGGAAACGATGGTGGAAGAATCCCCAAGCGAGGTTGTTTGTATAAAGGTTTTAAGGATTGTACTCCTAAACCCTTCAGTGGAAAAGGTGGTGCCATAGCGACGTACAATTGGATTTCTGCGATGGAAGCTGTGATCAACATCAGTGAGTGCCGAGAAGATCAAGCGGTCAAGTACGCTGCTCATTCGTTTGAAGAAGAAGCTATGCACTGGTGGAAGACGATAGTCCAAAGGAAAGGACAAGCCGCTATCGATAGCATGAGGTGGAATGACATGAAGGAGTTGGTGCTCCAACAATTCTGTCCACAGAATGAGTTGGACAAGATGGAGATGGAGTTTCTTCGGCTAGAGGCTAGATCGATGACGCATCGTGAATACACCTCGAGATTCAATGAGATGGCTTTGTTGGTTCCCCACTTAGTCACTCCTGAGTCCAGAAGGTTGAGATGCTATATCCAGGGGCTTCCACCAAAGGTCCGAACGCATGTAAAGGCGAAAGGGCCAACGACCTTTGATGAAGCAGTAGGATTGAGCGCAATCATCTACGATGAGGTGCAAAGTCAAGAAGTACATGAAGGAGAAAGGAAGAGGAAGTCGGAGGATAGGAAGAGCGGATCTGGCGGTAGATTCAAGTTCAAAAAGGGAGAAGGCGGTGGCAAAGATAAGGGGAAGGCTGGAGAGGAATATCAAGAGAAGAGGTGTTACAGATGTCAGCAATCGGGACATCTCTCAAGGTCGTGTCCGACGATTAAGTGCTATAATTGTCAGGAAACAGGGCATTTTAAGAATGATTGCCCTAAATTTAAAGGAGGAAAGAACCCAGCCAAAGGGCGGGTGTTTGTTATGAAGAAGGGTGATGATAAGGAAGTAAATGAGGATGTTGTGGCAGGTATGTTTCCTGTAAATAATGTTTATGCTAAGGTTTTATTTGACACGGGTGCAAATAAGAGTTTTGTGTCAGTTTCCTTTGGTAAATACCTAGGAAAAGAACCCGTAGTGCTAGATTCTGCTTATGAGGTAGAAACAGCAAATGGAGGAAGTGATATGATAACAGTAGTGTATAAGGATTGCTTGCTTAATCTAAATGGTGTTGAGTTCCCAGTTGATGTTATGCCTATGAACTTGTGTAGTTATGATGTAGTCATAGGAATGGACTGGTTAACTTATAATCGAGCCCAAGTTGATTGTGAGAAAAAGTTGGTTAGGGTATGTAAGTCAGATGGTGAAACATTAGTGGTTAAGGGAGATAGTAACGGAGGTAATATCCGGATGATATCTGCAATTAAGGCTAGTAAATGTTTGATGAAAGGTTGTGAGGCTTTTATAGCCTATGCTTTAGATGCTAAGCCTGGAAAGCAGATTTCGGATATCCCAGTCGTATGTGATTACCCTGACGTGTTTCCTGATGACTTACCTGGACTCCCTCCCAACCGACAAATCGAATTTCGAATCGATTTAATACCTGAAGCAAGGCCGATTGCGAAGGCTCCTTATCGTTTGGCGCCCTCCGAATTGCAAGAACTGATGAAGCAAGTCCAGGAGTTGCTCGACTTAGGCTTCATTAGACCGAGTTCATCCCCTTGGGGTGCACCAGTTCTGTTTGTGAAGAAGAAAGACGGCTCCATGCGGATGTGCATTGACTATCGTGAGTTGAACAAGTTAACAATTAAGAACAAGTATCCTTTGCCGAGAATAGACGATCTGTTTGATCAGCTGCAAGGAGCCAGCTATTTCTCCAAGATCGATCTTAGTTCTGGATACCATCAGCTGAAGGTGCGGGAAGAAGATATTCCCAAGACGGCTTTTAGAACCCGTTATGGGCACTATGAGTTTTTGGTTATGTCCTTTGGACTAACCAATGCCCCTGCAGCATTCATGGATCTCATGAACAGAGTCTGCAAGCCGTATTTAGACAAGTTTGTCATTGTCTTTATTGATGATATTTTGGTCTATTCGAGAGATCAAAATGATCATGCAGAACACTTGAAGAAGGTTTTGGAGACTCTTAGACAAGAGAAGCTGTATGCTAAGTTCTCCAAGTGTGATTTTTGGAAGAGAGAAGTTCAATTTCTCGGGCATGTGATAAATGAAGCTGGTGTTCAGGTAGATCCAACTAAGATAGAGGCTATAATGAAATGGGAAGTCCCGAAGACTCCCACGGAAATTAGAAGCTTCTTAGGCTTAGCTGGATACTACCGAAGATTTATCAAAGACTTCTCCAAGATTGCTACACCGATGACTGCATTAACGCGGAAGAAGGCTGAGTTCAAATGGGGACCCGAGCAAGAGGAAGCCTTTAGTGTCTTGAAGAAGAAGCTTTGTAGCGCTCCAGTCCTTTCATTACCCGAAGGTAATGAGAATTTTGTGGTATGTTGTGATGCCTCACTTAATGGTCTTGGTTGCGTGCTGATGCAACGAGAGAAGGTCATTGCCTATGCATCACGACAATTAAACGTTCATGAGAAACGTTACACCACACATGATTTGGAATTAGGTGCCATAGTGTTTGCCTTGAAGACGTGGCGACACTATCTTTATGGTACTAAATTCGTGATATATTCTGATCACAAAAGCCTCCAACACCTTTTTGATCAGAAGGAGCTAAATATGAGGCAACGTAGATGGATGGAATTGCTTAGCGATTATGATTGTGAGATCAAATACCACCCTGGCAAGGCCAATGTGGTAGCGGATGCCCTCAGTCGGAAGGAGAGGGTTAAACCCATTAGAGTAAGGGCTTTGCAGATCATTGTAACGATTGATTGGAAGGATCAGATCGTTGAAGCTCAGACAAATGCCTTGAAGGAAGAAAACATTAGGAAGGAGCGAATGGTGGGAAAAGAAGGTTTGTTGACAAAAGGAAAGGATGAGATCCTAAGGTTTGGGTCAAGAATTTGGATTCCAAAGTTTGGAGGAATTCAGGATAAGATTCTTGACGAAACCCACAAGTCTAAGTACTCGATTCATCCTGGAACGGATAAGATGTTCAAGAGCTTGAAAGAGCATTATTGGTGGCCCAATATGAAGAGATCAATTGCACAGTATGTGCAAAGGTGCTTGACTTGTTTACAAGTTAAGATTGAGCATCAGAAACCAGCAGGTCTGTTACAGCAGATAGAATTACCAGTTTGGAAGTGGGAAAGAATAACGATGGATTATGTTACGAAGCTCCCAAGAACTCGTGCAGGGCATAATGCCATATGGGTGATTGTGGATCGATTGACCAAGTCGTCTCATTTCATACCATATAACGAGAGCTACTCGCCAGAGAAGATGGCGAAATTGTATATCAAGGAGATTGTGAGTAGACATGGCGTGCCACTTTCGATCATCTCTGATAGAGATAGTCGATTCACGTCAAGGTTTTGGTCGAGTTTGCAAAAAGATCTAGGAACTAGATTGAATTTGAGCACGGCATATCATCCTCAAACTGATGGGCAGAGTGAGCGTACGATCCAAACCCTTGAGGATATGTTGCGTGCGTGTGTGATTGACTTTAGTGGTAGTTGGGATGAATTCTTACCATTGGTTGAGTTTTCATACAACAACAGTTATCACACCAGCATAGGGATGGCACCATTTGAAGCACTTTATGGAAGAAAGTGCAGAACTCCTGTTTGTTGGACGGAAGTTGGGGAGGATCAGTTGTGTAGTACAGAGATGATGCTGGAAACAACTGATAAGATCCAACTGATTAGGCAAAGGCTAAAAGCTGCCCAGGATAGGCAGAAAAGTTATGCTGATGTTCGTAGAAGGCCTTTAGAATTCAAAGTCGGAGATCACGTGATGTTGAAAGTATCTCCTTGGAAAGGAGTGGTGAGATTTATCAAACGGGGAAAGTTAGCCCCGAGGTACATTGGTCCATTCAAGGTTGTTGCGAGAATTGGGAAAGTTGCTTATAAGCTTGAGTTACCGGAAACCTTGAAAGGTGTACACGATACCTTTTTTTTGGGTAAAGGGTTACCCCGGTGATTCTATTAACATTTAAAATAAGTAATGAGGAAAGCCCTCACTAGTTCAATTTTGGACAGGCCCAAAATTGTAATAACCAAAACAAACCAAAATAAACATACAAAGACAAAAACCAACTAGCCTATGCTAGAACATGAGAACATAAAAGGCATAAATCAGCCACTAGACTTCATTGACACCCCATCGATGTAGCACCTCTTTGACCCTCGCCGTATTCTTCAGCTTCAAACTCATAATCTTGTATTGAACCACCTTGAATATACTCTTGGCTAATATCTCAGGCGGTCGAGGTTTATCATTGAACATCCTAGCATTCCGCTCCTGCCAAATAAAATATGAAGTAGCCGCAACCACAATTCTCCCCACAATATTCTTGACATTTCTTGCACTAGATCTTGTAGTCAACTCAGATATAATTTGCTGCCATACTGGCTGCACATGATTCATATCTGCCCAATCACGCACCAATCTCCACACATGAGTCGAATAGCAACACTCAAAGAACAAATGCGAATGTGAATCATAATCTGTGTGGCATAAAAAGCAACACATCATATTCATGGATCGCCCCCTATTCCATTTAAGAATCCGATCCTGAGTCGGAAGTTTCTTTCTACAAACTAACCAAAGAAGAAACGCATGTTTGGGAATACATTGAGCAAACCAAACACAATCAGCCCAATCTACCTCCATCTCCCTTTGCCTGATAATATTCCATGCATTAGTAACCGTGAAATGAGTCAATAAGTTACCTTCTTTCCAAAAAACTTGATCTTCCACCTCATTCTGAATCACAAAGTTAATTAAGTTTAGCTGCGGAAATCTATTCAACCAACCTTCAGGCCATGTTAATACACCCTCCCGGAGCATTTTATCCACCGTGTCTTTGAGATTAAAACCCGCATTCCAAATATCCCTTGGGGTGATAATGTTAATCAATGGACTCACATCATTCCAGTAATCATACCAGATATTTGTTTTCCTACCATTACCCACCTTCGACCATATGTAACCTTTGATTGAATCCCTTACTGACATAATATTCCTCCAACTCCAACTGCAACTCCCCGGAATTTTAACCTCCCAAAAATTATGACCTCTCAGCCTAATCGAGTGAACCCATTTAACCCAAAGAGACTCCTGATTCAGAATGATCTTCCATATATGAGTCGCCATGAGAGCTTTATTCATATCACCAATACGACGAATGCCCAACCCTCCTTCACACTTTGGCAAACAAACTCTTTTCCAAGCCACCTTCGCATTACCTTTCAGCTGATCATTTTTACCCCATAAAAAATTGCGCATCTTTTTCTCCAAAGCCATAATAATTCGACTAGGCAGAAACAAGACTGAAGCCCAATAAACATGGAGCGATGAAAGAACCGACCTAATTAGCTGAAGCCGGCCAGCAAAAGATAAGAACTTATTCATCCATAGATTGATCCTTTTATCCATCCGATCAATTAAAGGAGTGCAATCAATTAAAGGTGTACACGATACCTTTCATGTGTCAAACTTAAGGAAATGTTTGGCAGATCCAAATCAAGCTGTACCTCTCGAAGATGTTCAAGTAAGCGAGAAGCTATCTTTTACAGAGAGGCCGGTAAAGATTCTTGATACGCAAGAAAGGAAATTGAGAAAGAAAAGAATCCGGTTAGTGTTGGTCCAATGGGAAGGACAAAGAGGACCGGAGAAAACTTGGGAATTGGCTAGTGAGATGAAAGCCAAATACCCTCGATTATTTTTGTAATATTCGAATTTCGAGGACGAAATTCTTTTAAGGAGGGGAGAAATGTAAAACCCTAAATTTTGACGTAAGTATAAGTCGATAATGGGCGGTTGTTCATGTAAATAGCACGTTGAATAAAAAGTCCTAATGTATAGAGATAAACCCTAGGGGTGATAGAGGACTTAAATTGAAGAACGTGAGCGAAAACGGAACTCAAATCGGAGTTATAACGAAGCGGGAAATGCGAAAACACACGAGGAATGCCCAAAAACTTGTTTCGAGCATATCTTGACTTAGAAGAAGAGTTACGGAGCCCATAATATATGAATTCCACGTGTTTCGACGAGAGGAATCTGAAAACATGGGTTACGCGGTCCGCGCATTAGAGGGTAGGCCTGTGCGCGTATCGCCTAGTGTCAGTCGGGTGCAAAACAGCTGGCAGCCACTCACCATCTATGCGATACGCGCAGAAGGTGCCTGTGGGCTGCGCGTAGCGCCTAGAACAGCCCAGACAGCCTATAAAAGGGGGTGCAACCCCCCTTCACTTGTGCTCACACCTCTCTCTCTCTAGAACTTTTTAGAGAGAGAAACCGGTTAGTTTTGTTGCGGAATCGCGCCTCGAGTGCGGTACCCTGCGTCGTGACGTTCCTTCGAGTCTCGGGCGCGTGTAGATCGCTTGGCGTGCGTCGAGGTTCTGCCCGAGTGAAGAGCGGTGGTCATCGAGGAGGTGCGCAATTGAAGATCGGTGGTCGACAAGGTAAGCGATCCTTCATTCTCGATCTAGTTTAGGACGGGAATCGGGTTGGGAACTCGATGGGAATGCGGGGTGAAGATACCCGCATAGCACGAGGGACGTGCTAGGGGAAATAGTTGCGGGATTAAACACCCGCAACTAACGGGTAGATTACCCGGGGAGGGTGCGGATTGAATATCCGTACCCTAGGGGTATGATATCCGTTGTGAACGGATAACATATCTCTGTAGGATTCGTTTAGATCCCGAGGTTCGGGATTTGGTAAGCGTAGGTGGCAACGACTCGTGTCTAGTCGGATGCTTCGCTAGTTATGCCCTAGGACTTACATAGTCTTAGGAATCGTTATTTATAACGTTGTGATATCGCGTTATAGGTGGATTATAGCTATTGAAGTTGATTGTCAGTATAGCTATTTGTGTTGATTGTGGAGATAGTCATTTGGATTGATTATCGGGATTAGATCAAGGAACGAAGCTAGTTGTGAGCTTGTTGTGTTCTTGTTGAGGTGAGTTCATACACTTAAACTCTTTTGAAATGATTGTATGTTTTACAAAACTGGATGTGTTGCTTAAACCTGTTTTGGTTGCAATGATTGTGAGTTTTTGTATAAACTCTTTTGGAATGGTTGTGTTCTTAAACTGTTGTTTATGAACGGTTGGCTAGCATTCTACGGTAAATATCGGGCAATACCACTTCTGTTTTTGGGTGACGGGCGGTAAACTCAGTGAAGGGTATATGCATATATTCTGCTCCAGCGCAGACGTGCCTGACGGAGTTGTTGAGGGGTTTATCGTATTGACTGTGTATATTTATCTGATGATGCTAGTATGTTTATGAAATGCTTGTAAATGATGGAGTTAGTGGTAACTCTTTGATCAATGGAGCTTGGCAACTCGTTGATCAAGGTTTTTACAAGTATTTGGTTGAATGTTTGAAATGTTTTGTAAAATGTTTTATTATGAACTCACCAGCGTAAGCTGACCCTTTCTTTTAAAACTTTTTGGCACACATCCTAGGTGCCGTGTGATGCAGGAAAGCACTGTTGAGGCTAGAGCAGGTAGAAGGCTTGCGGGCTTAGAAGATAGATGCTCTGGACCTAGAATAGTTGCTAGCTTTAGTCGTTGATGTTATGTATCAAACAAACAATTGTCATTTTGAGAACTATGTAATTGTAGTTTGAAGTTTAATGTATGAACAGCTTTATGTTTTAAGCTGTGTGTATGTATGTTGTGGATTCCGCTGCGTTGCTCCTGATATCCATTCGTCACACGCGTGTAAACCCCCGGGCACCTGGGACCGCCCGCCGTGTTGGGGTTGTGACAGGCTTGGTATCAGAGCCGTAGTTTAAGCGAACTAGGTACAAGCTTAGTATCTAGACTTAAACTAAGATAAGATAGGATAAATGCCCGCATAGGTGTATAGAAGTTTCCTTTCTGGAAAGGGAAATGGGTTTTGGTATGAATGTGGCGGAGAATGGCTAAGAACACGATCAGCGCGGTAAATAAATAATTGCAACTGGCCACTGTCATTATTTGTTTACAAGCACTATATTGTTCTTAACCATGGTCCATCATGTGAATACTGACTCCCTGCTCTCTTTTGTAGGTAGAGTTATGGCTGGTAAAAGGAAAGGTAGCGGTAGACGACCTCCTACAAGAAGAAGTACTAGGACGAACACGAATAAAGAAACTGATAACGCTGAGACTATCGAGAATCATGATAATGACGGAGAGGAAGTTATCATGACGGAAACTCAGTTTAATTCGGCGGTTGCTGATCAAGTCTCCAAGGTACTGGAAACCACGTTGCCTAGGATCATAGACTCTGCACTGCAAAGGCGATCAAATGAAGAGAACCGTGGAGGCAGTGGTGGCATTGGAGGTGGCACCGGAGGCAGTGGTGGTATCGGAGGCGGTGGTGGTACGGGAAGTGGTGGCGATGCCAGAGGTGCTGGTGATACTGGTGGAAACGATGGTGGAAGAATCCCCAAGCGAGGTTGTTTGTATAAAGGTTTTAAGGATTGTACTCCTAAACCCTTCAGTGGAAAAGGTGGTGCCATAGCGACGTACAATTGGATTTCTGCGATGGAAGCTGTGATCAACATCAGTGAGTGCCGAGAAGATCAAGCGGTCAAGTACGCTGCTCATTCGTTTGAAGAAGAAGCTATGCACTGGTGGAAGACGATAGTCCAAAGGAAAGGACAAGCCGCTATCGATAGCATGAGGTGGAATGACATGAAGGAGTTGGTGCTCCAACAATTCTGTCCACAGAATGAGTTGGACAAGATGGAGATGGAGTTTCTTCGGCTAGAGGCTAGATCGATGACGCATCGTGAATACACCTCGAGATTCAATGAGATGGCTTTGTTGGTTCCCCACTTAGTCACTCCTGAGTCCAGAAGGTTGAGATGCTATATCCAGGGGCTTCCACCAAAGGTCCGAACGCATGTAAAGGCGAAAGGGCCAACGACCTTTGATGAAGCAGTAGGACTGAGCGCAATCATCTACGATGAGGTGCAAAGTCAAGAAGTACATGAAGGAGAAAGGAAGAGGAAGTCGGAGGATAGGAAGAGCGGATCTGGCGGTAGATTCAAGTTCAAAAAGGGAGAAGGCGGTGGCAAAGATAAGGGGAAGGCTGGAGAGGAATATCAAGAGAAGAGGTGTTACAGATGTCAGCAATCGGGACATCTCTCAAGGTCGTGTCCGACGATTAAGTGCTATAATTGTCAGGAAACAGGGCATTTTAAGAATGATTGCCCTAAATTTAAAGGAGGAAAGAACCCAGCTATAATTGTCAGGAAACAGGGCATTTTATTATGGAGTTTTAATGTTTCGTACGGTATTGTTAGGTGTTGTTAGGAGTTGTGAGGTGTCTTAAATTACAATAACATGCTTTTAAAGGTGCTAATGTGGCATACAGAGTCTTAAGATGTCCTAACATGTCGTACGATGTTCAAAGGACTCGGACGAATTCAGTAGGTTTATATGGAGTTTTAAGTTTACGTCCGGTATTGTATGGTGTTGTTAGGAGTTGTGAGGTGTCATACATTACACTAACATGCTTTTTAAGATGCAAATGTGGCATACAGAGTCTTAAGATGCCGTAACTTGTCATACGATGTTCAAAGGACTCGGAAAAAATTCATTAGGTTTATTATGGAGTTTTAATGTTTCGTACGGTATTGTTAGGTGTTGTTAGGAGTTGTGAGTTGTCTTACATTACACTAACATGCTTTTCAAGGTGCTAACGTGGCATACAGAGTCTTAAGATGTCCTAACATGTCGTACGATGTTCAAAGGACTCGGACGAATTAAGTAGGTTTATATGGAGTTTTGAGTTTACATACGGTATTGTAAGGTGTTGTTAGGAGTTGTGAGGTGTCATACATTACACTAACATGATTTTTAAGATGCTAATGTGGCATACAGAGTCTTAAGATGTCCTAACATGTCCTACGATGTTCAAAGGACACGGACGAATTCAGTAGGTTTATATGGAGTTTAAGTTTACGTACGGTATTGTAAGGTGTTGTTAGGAGTTGTGAGGTGCCGTACATTACACTAGCATGATTTTCAAGGTGCTAATGTGGCATACATAGTCTTAAGATGTCCTAACTTGTCTTACGATGTTCAAAGGACACAGACGAATTCAGTAGGTTTATATGGAGTTTTAAGTTTACGTACTGTATTGTAAGGTGTTGTTAGGAGTTGTGAGGTGTCATACATTACACTAACATGCTTTTTAAGATGCAAATGTGGCATACAGAGTCTTAAGATGCCGTAACTTGTCATACGATGTTCAAAGGACTCGGACAAATTCATTAGGTTTATTATGGAGTTTTAATGTTTCGTACGGTATTGTTAGGTGTTGTTAGGAGTTGTGAGGGGTCTTACATTACAATAACATGCTTTTAAAGGTGCTAATGTGGCATACAGAGTCTTAAGATGTCCTAACATGTCGTACGATGTTCAAAGGACTCGGACGAATTCAGTAGGTTTATATGGAGTTTTAAGTTTACTTACGGTATTGTAAGGTGTTGTTAGGAGTTGTGAGGTGTCATACATTACACTAACATGCTTTTTAAGTTGCTAATGTGGCATACAGACTCTTAAGATGTCGTAACTTGTCGTACGATGTTCAAAAGACTCGGACAAATTCATTAGGTTTATTATGGAGTTTTAATGTTTCGTACGGTATTGTTAGGTGTTGTGAGGTGTCTTACATTACACTAACATGCTTTTAAAGGTGCTAATGTGGCATACAGAGTCTTAAGATGTCCTAACATTTCGTATAATGTTCAAAGGACTCGGACGAATTCAGTAGGTTTATATGGAGTTTTAAGTTTACGTACGGTATTGTAAGGTGTTGTTAGGAGTTGTGAGGTGTCGTACATTACACTAGCATGATTTTCAAGGTGCTAATGTGGCATACATAGTCTTAAGATGTCCTAACTTGTCTTACGATGTTCAAAGGACACAGACGAATTCAGTAGGTTTATATGGAGTTTTAAGTTTACGTACGGTATTAGGAGTTGTGAGGTGTCATACATTACACTAACATGCTTTTTAAGATGCAAATGCGGCATACAGAGTCTTAAGATGCCGTAACTTGTCATACGATGTTCAAAGGACTCGGACAAATTCATTAGGTTTATTATGGAGTTTTAATGTTTCGTACGGTATTGTTAGGTGTTGTTAGGAGTTATGAGTTGTCTTACATTACACTAACATGCTTTTCAAGGTGCTAACGTGGCATACAGAGTCTTAAGATGTCTTAACATATCGTACGATGTTCAAAGGACTCGGACGAATTAAGTAGGTTTATATGGAGTTTTGAGTTTAGCTACGGTATTGTAAGGTGTTGTTAGGAGTTGTGAGGTGTCATACATTACACTAACATGCTTTTTAAGATGCTAATGTGGCATACAGACTCTTAAGATGTCCTAACATGTCCTACGATGTTCAAAGGACACGGACGAATTCAGTAGGTTTATATGGAGTTTAAGTTTACGTACGGTATTGTAAGGTGTTGTTAGGAGTTGTGAGGTGCCGTACATTACACTAGCATGATTTTCAAGGTGCTAATGTGGCATACATAGTCTTAAGATGTCCTAACTTGTCTTACGATGTTCAAAGGACACAGACGAATTCAGTAGGTTTATATGGAGTTTTAAGTTTACGTACTGTATTGTAAGGTGTTGTTAGGAGTTGTGAGGTGTCATACATTACACTAACATGCTTTTTAAGATGCAAATGTGGCATACAGAGTCTTAAGATGCCGTAACTTGTCATACGATGTTCAAAGGACTCGGACAAATTCATTAGGTTTATTATGGAGTTTTAATGTTTCGTACGGTATTGTTAGGTGTTGTTAGGAGTTGTGAGGGGTCTTACATTACAATAACATGCTTTTAAAGGTGCTAATGTGGCATACAGAGTCTTAAGATGTCCTAACATGTCGTACGATGTTCAAAGGACTCGGACGAATTCAGTAGGTTTATATGGAGTTTTAAGTTTACTTACGGTATTGTAAGGTGTTGTTAGGAGTTGTGAGGTGTCATACATTACACTAACATGCTTTTTAAGTTGCTAATGTGGCATACAGAGTCTTAAGATGTCGTAACTTGTCGTACGATGTTCAAAAGACTCGGACAAATTCATTAGGTTTATTATGGAGTTTTAATGTTTCGTACGGTATTGTTAGGTGTTGTGAGGTGTCTTACATTACACTAACATGCTTTTAAAGGTGCTAATGTGGCATACAGAGTCTTAAGATGTCCTAACATTTCGTATAATGTTCAAAGGACTCGGACGAATTCAGTAGGTTTATATGGAGTTTTAAGTTTACGTACGGTATTGTAAGGTGTTGTTAGGAGTTGTGAGGTGTCGTACATTACACTAGCATGATTTTCAAGGTGCTAATGTGGCATACATAGTCTTAAGATGTCCTAACTTGTCTTACGATGTTCAAAGGACACAGACGAATTCAGTAGGTTTATATGGAGTTTTAAGTTTACGTACGGTATTAGGAGTTGTGAGGTGTCATACATTACACTAACATGCTTTTTAAGATGCAAATGTGGCATACAGAGTCTTAAGATGCCGTAACTTGTCATACGATGTTCAAAGGACTCGGACAAATTCATTAGGTTTATTATGGAGTTTTAATGTTTCGTACGGTATTGTTAGGTGTTGTTAGGAGTTATGAGTTGTCTTACATTACACTAACATGCTTTTCAAGGTGCTAACGTGGCATACAGAGTCTTAAGATGTCTTAACATATCGTACGATGTTCAAAGGACTCGGACGAATTAAGTAGGTTTATATGGAGTTTTGAGTTTAGCTACGGTATTGTAAGGTGTTGTTAGGAGTTGTGAGGTGTCATACATTACACTAACATGCTTTTTAAGATGCTAATGTGGCATACAGACTCTTAAGATGTCCTAACATGTCCTACGATGTTCAAAGGACACGGACGAATTCAGTAGGTTTATATGGAGTTTAAGTTTACGTACGGTATTGTAAGGTGTTGTTAGGAGTTGTGAGGTGCCGTACATTACACTAGCATGATTTTCAAGGTGCTAATGTGGCATACATAGTCTTAAGATGTCCTAACTTGTCTTACGATGTTCAAAGGACACAGACGAATTCAGTAGGTTTATATGGAGTTTTAAGTTTACGTACTGTATTGTAAGGTGTTGTTAGGAGTTGTGAGGTGTCATACATTACACTAACATGCTTTTTAAGATGCAAATGTGGCATACAGAGTCTTAAGATGCCGTAACTTGTCATACGATGTTCAAAGGACTCGGACAAATTCATTAGGTTTATTATGGAGTTTTAATGTTTCGTACGGTATTGTTAGGTGTTGTTAGGAGTTGTGAGGGGTCTTACATTACAATAACATGCTTTTAAAGGTGCTAATGTGGCATACAGAGTCTTAAGATGTCCTAACATGTCGTACGATGTTCAAAGGACTCGGACGAATTCAGTAGGTTTATATGGAGTTTTAAGTTTACTTACGGTATTGTAAGGTGTTGTTAGGAGTTGTGAGGTGTCATACATTACACTAACATGCTTTTTAAGTTGCTAATGTGGCATACAGAGTCTTAAGATGTCGTAACTTGTCGTACGATGTTCAAAAGACTCGGACAAATTCATTAGGTTTATTATGGAGTTTTAATGTTTCGTACGGTATTGTTAGGTGTTGTGAGGTGTCTTACATTACACTAACATGCTTTTAAAGGTGCTAATGTGGCATACAGAGTCTTAAGATGTCCTAACATTTCGTATGATGTTCAAAGGACTCGGACGAATTCAGTAGGTTTATATGGAGTTTTAAGTTTACGTACGGTATTGTAAGGTGTTGTTAGGAGTTGTGAGGTGTCGTACATTACACTAGCATGATTTTCAAGGTGCTAATGTGGCATACATAGTCTTTTTTTTTTTGGGTAAAGGGTTACCCCGGTGATTCTATTATAAAGACAACCGACAATGAAGTACAAGTAGTGAGGAAGCGTTCCACACTAGTTCATATACGGGACAGGCCCCACATATGTGAACATAAAAACAAAACCAACAAAAAAAACCAAGACAAACCAAACAAACTAGCCTACCACATATTAATGACATAAACAAAATCTAAATAAAAACCATTCCATCAGCCGCCGTCATCAAAAGTGTAGGTTCCACCACAAAGACACCACAAACAATTTTGCCAGCAGATCAAGTCCCTAGTAATCCAGAATATCAGACAAACCATTAACACCCGATGTAGAATGGGTACCTGCCCTTTTAGTAGACGCTGGAGATTCTAGCGCCATGGCCATGTTCATCATAAACCTTGCTGTTCCATTATCCACCTCTAGAACCTCATCCACTTCTGAATCCGAGTCCAACCTAGAGATTTCATTATCCCTTTTCCCTTTCACCTTGTCTGTGTCAATTTCTGCTATTTTCTCCACAGATAACGCCTCAAAAGGGTTTGATGTAGTTAGATCAGATTTACCCATATTTGAACCACCTTTAGTCTCCATAGTATCAATCCTAGTCACCTACTTTTTAACATTTTGCACTTCCTTCCCTTTTTTATTAACTGGACGATACTCGAATTGGGGTTTTTTTAAAGCAACCCCAAATCTTTTTGCAGCCTTCTTATCCTTTACTTCCTTAAAACCGTCATCCTCCTCTCTAGCCTTTGTATTCTGCTCATGCTTAGTCGTCTTAGGGCATTCAACATCATTATGGCCAAAAACACAACAATGACCACATCTTGGAGGCTTCCAATCATACTCAACCTTCACATTTGCTGCTCCAAACTCATCCCCCTCTAATTCCGGAATAGCAATAGATATCTCCTCCTTAAACCCCGCATCCGCCGAGATCTCAACCAAAGCTCTTGCAAAACTACTTCTACCCCACGTATTTGCACACATGGAGCTTGTGAATGAATCCAACAACTTCGGAGTTCCAATTTGAGAAACCAAAAGACTCAAACCAACATCAGAATAAGCTACCAACGGAATATCATGTAATTTTACCCAAACAGACACATTCTTGAGATCATCCTTGTGTAGCTTTGTGTTAGGGGACCAGACATTCAGAATAATTGGTTTATTACGAATTATCCAAGGACCTGCTTCAATCACATCCATCATCCCCTTCCTATCATTAAACTTAAAGAAGAAAAAACCATTTGCATTCATCATTGCCTTTTGCAAACCAAATTTTTTCCAATGAGTTTTAGCAAAGTATTCAACCACTGGATATGCTAGCCTATCCCCCAAAAAGTAGCCATACAAAGTAAATTCAAGCTTATTACACATCATACGCACAGTCTCTTTGGGTAATACAACATCAAAACCTTGTTTCTTCTCCTCATTCACCATATAACGAAAATTAACTGGCGTTGCAGGTAAGTCAGACTTTGGTTGAACAATAGAAGCATACGTTGTATTCAAACCAGACTTACCCGGCGCATCATTCACATTAGTCGCATGAGCATGACAACTATCAGATGCATCAGCCGTATGAACATTAGATGACAAAGTCGTGTGAGCTGAATCATTCTTATGAGGTGAATCAGTCGTATGACTTGTTGCATCATTCTTCTTAGCCGTGTCAACCCCATGAGGCGGATTAGGGTTTAAGGATGAAACCCTAGTCGCCTTTTCCTTCTTCAACAAATTACAACCTGGATTGCCATCGATCTTTAGCACCTTACTAGCCAAATTACCACCCTCCATACTCGTTTTTATAATCAGAAACGAATCTGATCGTACAAACCCAAGAAAAAACGGCCAAAAAATAAGAAAAACGAATTAAATAACCAAACCAAGATTCAAGAACCAAGAAACAAGAATCAAGATTCAAGAAACAAGAATCAAGATTCAAGAAGCAAGAATCAAGAATCAAGATTCATGAACCAATTGCCAAATTCGTCCCTCTCTTTCAGCCGCCACAAACGCTAATCAAGATCAGAAAAACCCTAACAACGATCAGAATTCAGCAAGCTCAAAACCTCTATTCTCTCAAAAAAGATCAAATCCAAGAACACCAACGCAGCAAAGCATCAATAACCCAAAGAAAATCCAAGAAACGGCAGCCCCACAACACAAAACCCTAATCCTAGAATAAAAAACGGCAATAACAAGAAGAAAAACAGAAAACCTAATTCGCATAAGTGTTAGATCCGCAAATCATACACCAAGTACCAATTAGATTCCAAGAAGAAGAAAGAACACTTGAAATCGCCATTCTAGGGAGAGAAAATTAGGGTTTAGTGTGTCGCTAATGTGGGCATACATAGTCTTAAGATGTCCTAACTTGTCTTACGATGTTCAAAGGACACATACGAATTCAGTAGGTTTATATGGAGTTTTAAGTTTACGTACGGTATTGTAAGGTGTTGTTAGGAGTTGTGAGGTGTCATACATTACACTAACATGCTTTTTAAGATGCAAATGTGGCATACAGAGTCTTAAGATGCCGTAACTTGTCATACGATGTTCAAAGGACTCGGACAAATTCATTAGGTTTATTATGGAGTTTTAATGTTTCGTACGGTATTGTTAGGTGTTGTTAGGAGTTATGAGTTGTCTTACATTACACTAACATGCTTTTCAAGGTGCTAACGTTGCATACAGAGTCTTAAGATGTCTTAACATATCGTACGATGTTCAAAGGACTCGGACGAATTAAGTAGGTTTATATGGAGTTTTGAGTTTACATACGGTATTGTAAGGTGTTGTTAGGAGTTGTGAGGTGTCATACATTACACTAACATGCTTTTTAAGATGCTAATGTGGCATACAGACTCTTAAGATGTCCTAACATGTCCTACGATGTTCAAAGGACACGGACGAATTCAGTAGGTATATATGGAGTTTAAGTTTACGTACGGTATTGTAAGGTGTTGTTAGGAGTTGTGTGGTGTCGTACATTACACTAGCATGCTTTTCAAGGTGCTAATTTGGCATACAGAGTCTTAAGATGTCGTAACTTGTCGTACGATGTTCAAAGGACTCGGACGAATTCATTAGGTTTATTATGAAGTTTTAAGGTTTCGTACGTTGTTGTAAGGTGTTGTTCGGAGCTGTGAGGTGTCATACATTACATTAACATGCGATTTAAGATGCAAAGGTGGCATACAGAGTATTAAGATGTCCTAACTTGTCGTACGATGTTCAAAAGACTCGGACAAATTAAGTAGGTTTATATGGAGTTTTAATGTTTCGTACGGTATTGTTAGGTGTTGTTAGGAGTTGTGAGGTGTCTTACATTACACTAGCATGCTTTTCAAGGTGCTAATGTGGCATACAGAGTCTTAAGATGTCCTAACTTGTCTAACGATGTTCAAAGGACACAGACGAATTCAGTAGGTTTATATGGAGTTTTAAGTTTACGTACGGTATTGTAAGGTGTTGTTAGGAGTTGTGAGGTGTCATACATTACACTAACATGCTTTTTAAGATGCAAATGTGGCATACAGAGTCTTAAGATGCCGTAACTTGTCATACGATGTTCAAAGGACTCGGACAAATTCATTAGGTTTATTATGGAGTTTTAATGTTTCGTACGGTATTGTTTGGTGTTGTTAGGAGTTGTGAGGTGTCTTACATTACAATAACATGCTTTTAAAGGTGCTAATGTGGCATACAGAGTCTTAAGATGTCCTAACATGTCGTACGATGTTCAAAGGACTCGGACGAATTCAGTAGGTTTATATGGAGTTTTAAGTTTACGTCCGGTATTGTATGGTGTTGTTAGGAGTTGTGAGGTGTCATACATTACACTAACATGCTTTTTAAGATGCAAATGTGGCATACAGAGTCTTAAGATGCCGTAACTTGTCATACGATGTTCAAAGGACTCGGACAAATTCATTAGGTTTATTATGGAGTTTTAATGTTTCGTACGGTATTGTTAGGTGTTGTTAGGAGTTGTGAGTTGTCTTACATTACACTAACATGCTTTTCAAGGTGCTAACGTGGCATACAGAGTCTTAAGATGTCCTAACATGTCGTACGATGTTCAAAGGACTCGGACGAATTAAGTAGGTTTATATGGAGTTTTGAGTTTACATACGGTATTGTAAGGTGTTGTTAGGAGTTGTGAGGTGTCATACATTACACTAACATGATTTTTAAGATGCTAATGTGGCATACAGAGTCTTAAGATGTCCTAACATGTCCTACGATGTTCAAAGGACACGGACGAATTCAGTAGGTTTATATGGAGTTTAAGTTTACGTACGGTATTGTAAGGTGTTGTTAGGAGTTGTGAGGTGCCGTACATTACACTAGCATGATTTTCAAGGTGCTAATGTGGCATACATAGTCTTAAGATGTCCTAACTTGTCTTACGATGTTCAAAGGACACAGACGAATTCAGTAGGTTTATATGGAGTTTTAAGTTTACGTACTGTATTGTAAGGTGTTGTTAGGAGTTGTGAGGTGTCATACATTACACTAACATGCTTTTTAAGATGCAAATGTGGCATACAGAGTCTTAAGATGCCGTAACTTGTCATACGATGTTCAAAGGACTCGGACAAATTCATTAGGTTTATTATGGAGTTTTAATGTTTCGTACGGTATTGTTAGGTGTTGTTAGGAGTTGTGAGGGGTCTTACATTACAATAACATGCTTTTAAAGGTGCTAATGTGGCATACAGAGTCTTAAGATGTCCTAACATGTCGTACGATGTTCAAAGGACTCGGACGAATTCAGTAGGTTTATATGGAGTTTTAAGTTTACTTACGGTATTGTAAGGTGTTGTTAGGAGTTGTGAGGTGTCATACATTACACTAACATGCTTTTTAAGTTGCTAATGTGGCATACAGAGTCTTAAGATGTCGTAACTTGTCGTACGATGTTCAAAAGACTCGGACAAATTCATTAGGTTTATTATGGAGTTTTAATGT
Organism: Tagetes erecta; assembly: GCA_030867185.1. Classification (NCBI taxonomy): domain Eukaryota; kingdom Viridiplantae; phylum Streptophyta; class Magnoliopsida; order Asterales; family Asteraceae; genus Tagetes; species Tagetes erecta. The sequence goes on from CM061496.1 coordinate 22,007,856, forward strand.
TTCGTACGGTATTGTTAGGTGTTGTGAGGTGTCTTACATTACACTAACATGCTTTTAAAGGTGCTAATGTGGCATACAGAGTCTTAAGATGTCCTAACATTTCGTATAATGTTCAAAGGACTCGGACGAATTCAGTAGGTTTATATGGAGTTTTAAGTTTACGTACGGTATTGTAAGGTGTTGTTAGGAGTTGTGAGGTGTCGTACATTACACTAGCATGATTTTCAAGGTGTTAATGTGGCATACATAGTCTTAAGATGTCCTAACTTGTCTTACGATGTTCAAAGGACACAGACGAATTCAGTAGGTTTATATGGAGTTTTAAGTTTACGTACGGTATTAGGAGTTGTGAGGTGTCATACATTACACTAACATGCTTTTTAAGATGCAAATGTGGCATACAGAGTCTTAAGATGCCGTAACTTGTCATACGATGTTCAAAGGACTCGGACAAATTCATTAGGTTTATTATGGAGTTTTAATGTTTCGTACGGTATTGTTAGTTGTTGTTAGGAGTTATGAGTTGTCTTACATTACACTAACATGCTTTTCAAGGTGCTAACGTGGCATACAGAGTCTTAAGATGTCTTAACATATCGTACGATGTTCAAAGGACTCGGACGAATTAAGTAGGTTTATATGGAGTTTTGAGTTTACCTACGGTATTGTAAGGTGTTGTTAGGAGTTGTGAGGTGTCATACATTACACTAACATGCTTTTTAAGATGCTAATGTGGCATACAGACTCTTAAGATGTCCTAACATGTCCTACGATGTTCAAAGGACACGGACGAATTCAGTAGGTTTATATGGAGTTTAAGTTTACGTACGGTATTGTAAGGTGTTGTTAGGAGTTGTGTGGTGTCGTACATTACACTAGCATGCTTTTCAAGGTGCTAATTTGGCATACAGAGTCTTAAGATGTCGTAACTTGTCGTACGATGTTCAAAGGACTCGGACGAATTCATTAGGTTTATTATGAAGTTTTAAGGTTTCGTACGTTGTTGTAAGGTGTTGTTCGGAGCTGTGAGGTGTCATACATTACATTAACATGCGATTTAAGATGCAAAGGTGGCATACAGAGTCTTAAGATGTCCTAACTTGTCGTACGATGTTCAAAAGACTCGGACAAATTCAGTAGGTTTATATGGAGTTTTAATGTTTCGTACGGTATTGTTAGGTGTTGTTAGGAGTTGTGAGGTGTCTTACATTACACTAGCATGCTTTTCAAGGTGCTAATGTGGCATACAGAGTCTTAAGATGTCCTAACTTGTCTAACGATGTTCAAAGGACACAGACGAATTCAGTAGGTTTATATGGAGTTTTAAGTTTACGTACGGTATTGTAAGGTGTTGTTAGGAGTTGTGAGGTGTCGTACATTACACTAGCATGATTTTCAAGGTGCTAATGTGGCATACATAGTCTTAAGATGTCCTAACTTGTCTTACGATGTTCAAAGGACACAGACGAATTCAGTAGGTTTATATGGAGTTTTAAGTTTACGTACGGTATTAGGAGTTGTGAGGTGTCATACATTACACTAACATGCTTTTTAAGATGCAAATGTGGCATACAGAGTCTTAAGATGCCGTAACTTGTCATACGATGTTCAAAGGACTCGGACAAATTCATTAGGTTTATTATGGAGTTTTAATGTTTCGTACGGTATTGTTAGGTGTTGTTAGGAGTTATGAGTTGTCTTACATTACACTAACATGCTTTTCAAGGTGCTAACGTGGCATACAGAGTCTTAAGATGTCTTAACATATCGTACGATGTTCAAAGGACTCGGACGAATTAAGTAGGTTTATATGGAGTTTTGAGTTTACCTATGGTATTGTAAGGTGTTGTTAGGAGTTGTGAGGTGTCATACATTACACTAACATGCTTTTTAAGATGCTAATGTGGCATACAGACTCTTAAGATGTCCTAACATGTCCTACGATGTTCAAAGGACACGGACGAATTCAGTAGGTTTATATGGAGTTTAAGTTTACGTACGGTATTGTAAGGTGTTGTTAGGAGTTGTGTGGTGTCGTACATTACACTAGCATGCTTTTCAAGGTGCTAATTTGGCATACAGAGTCTTAAGATGTCGTAACTTGTCGTACGATGTTCAAAGGACTCGGACGAATTCATTAGGTTTATTATGAAGTTTTAAGGTTTCGTACGTTGTTGTAAGGTGTTGTTCGGAGCTGTGAGGTGTCATACATTACATTAACATGCGATTTAAGATGCAAAGGTGGCATACAGAGTCTTAAGATGTCCTAACTTGTCGTACGATGTTCAAAAGACTCGGACAAATTCAGTAGGTTTATATGGAGTTTTAATGTTTCGTACGGTATTGTTAGGTGTTGTTAGGAGTTGTGAGGTGTCTTACATTACACTAGCATGCTTTTCAAGGTGCTAATGTGGCATACAGAGTCTTAAGATGTCCTAACTTGTCTAACGATGTTCAAAGGACACAGACGAATTCAGTAGGTTTATATGGAGTTTTAAGTTTACGTACGGTATTGTAAGGTGTTGTTAGGAGTTGTGAGGTGTCATACATTACACTAACATGCTTTTTAAGTTGCTAATGTGGCATACAGAGTCTTAAGATGTCGTAACTTGTCGTACGATGTTCAAAGGACTCGGACAAATTCATTAGGTTTATTATGGAGTTTTAATGTTTCGTACGGTATTGTTAGGTGTTGTTAGGTGTTGTGAGGTGTCTTACATTACACTAACATGCTTTTAAAGGTGCTAATGTGGCATACAGAGTCTTAAGATGTCCTAACATGTCGTACGATGTTCAAAGGACTCGGACGAATTCAGTAGGTTTATATGGAGTTTTAAGTTTACGTACGGTATTGTAAGGTGTTGTTAGGAGTTGTGAGGTGTCGTACATTACACTAGCATGATTTTCAAGGTGCTAATGTGGCATACATAGTCTTAAGATGTCCTAACTTGTCTTACGATGTTCAAAGGACACAGACGAATTTAGTAGGTTTATATGGAGTTTTAAGTTTACGTACGGTATTATGAGTTGTGAGGTGTCATACATTACACTAACATGCTTTTTAAGATGCAAATGTGGCATACAGAGTCTTAAGATGCCGTAACTTGTCATACGATGTTCAAAGGACTCGGACAAATTCATTAGGTTTATTATGGAGTTTTAATGTTTCGTACGGTATTGTTAGGTGTTGTTAGGAGTTGTGAGTTGTCTTACATTACACTAACATGCTTTTCAAGGTGCTAACGTGGCATACAGAGTCTTAAGATGTCCTAACTTGTCGTACGATGTTCAAAAGACTCGGACAAATTCAGTAGGTTTATAAAGAGTTTTAATGTTTCGTACGGTATTGTTAGGTGTTGTTAGGAGTTGTGAGGTGTCTTACATTACACTAACATGCTTTTCAAGGTGCTAATGTGGCATACAGAGTCTTAAGATGTCCTAACTTGTCTTACGATGTTCAAAGGACACAGACGAATTCAGTAGGTTTATATGGAGTTTTAAGTTTACGTACGGTATTGTAAGGTGTTGTTAGGAGTTGTGAGGTGTCATACATTACACTAACATGCTTTTTAAGATGCAAATGTGGCATACAGAGTCTTAAGATGCCGTAACTTGTCATACGATGTTCAAAGGACTCGGACAAATTCATTAGGTTTATTATGGAGTTTTAATGTTTCGTACGGTATTGTTAGGTGTTGTTAGGAGTTGTGAGGTGTCTTACATTACAATAACATGCTTTTAAAGGTGCTAATGTGGCATACAGAGTCTTAAGATGTCCTAACATGTCGTACGATGTTCAAAGGACTCGGACGAATTCAGTAGGTTTATATGGAGTTTTAAGTTTACGTACGGTATTGTAAGGTGTTGTTAGGAGTTGTGAGGTGTCATACATTACACTAACATGCTTTTTAAGTTGCTAATGTGGCATACAGAGTCTTAAGATGTCGTAACTTGTCGTATGATGTTCAAAGGACTCGGACAAATTCATTAGGTTTATTATGGAGTTTTAATGTTTCGTACGGTATTGTTAGGTGTTGTTAGGAGTTGTGAGTTGTCTTACATTACACTAACATGCTTTTCAAGGTGCTAACGTGGCATACAGAGTCTTAAGATGTCCTAACATGTCGTACGATGTTCAAAGGACTCAGACGAATTAAGTAGGTTTATATGGAGTTTTGAGTTTACATACGGTATTGTAAGGTGTTGTTAGGAGTTGTGAGGTGTCATACATTACACTAACATGCTTTTTAAGATGCTAATGTGGCATACAGAGTCTTAAGATGTCCTAACATGTCCTACGATGTTCAAAGGACACGGACGAATTCAGTAGGTTTATATGGAGTTTAAGTTTACGTACGGTATTGTAAGGTGTTGTTAGGAGTTGTGTGGTGTCGTACATTACACTAGCATGCTTTTCAAGGTGCTAATTTGGCATACAGAGTCTTAAGATGTCGTAACTTGTCGTACGATGTTCAAAGGACTCGGACGAATTCATTAGGTTTATTATGGAGTTTTAAGGTTTCGTACGTTGTTGTAAGGTGTTGTTCGGAGCTGTGAGGTGTCATACATTACATTAACATGCTTTTTAAGATGCAAATGTGGCATACAGAGTCTTAAGATGTCCTAACTTGTCGTACGATGTTCAAAAGACTCGGACAAATTCAATAGGTTTATATGGAGTTTTAATGTTTCGTACGGTATTGTTAGGTGTTGTTAGGAGTTGTGAGGGGTCTTACATTACAATAACATGCTTTTAAAGGTGCTAATGTGGCATACAGAGTCTTAAGATGTCCTAACATGTCGTACGATGTTCAAAGGACTCGGACGAATTCAGTAGGTTTATATGGAGTTTTAAGTTTATGTACGGTATTGTAAGGTGTTGTGAGGAGTTGTGAGGTGTCATACATTACACTAACATGCTTTTTAAGTTGCTAATGTGGCATACAGAGTCTTAAGATGTCGTAACTTGTCGTACGATGTTCAAAAGACTCGGACAAATTCATTAGGTTTATTATAGAGTTTTAATGTTTCGTACGGTATTGTTCGGTGTTGTTAGGTGTTGTGAGGTGTCGTACATTACACTAGCATGATTTTCAAGGTGCTAATGTGGCATACATACTCTTAAGATGTCCTAACTTGTCTTACGATGTTCAAAGGACACAGACGAATTCAGTAGGTTTATATGGAATTTTAAGTTTACGTACGGTATTAGGAGTTGTGAGGTGTCATACATTACACTAACATGCTTTTTAAGATGCAAATGTGGCATACAGAGTCTTAAGATGTCCTAACTTGTCGTACGATGTTCAAAAGACTCGGACAAATTCAGTAGGTTTATAAAGAGTTTTAATGTTTCGTACGGTATTGTTAGGTGTTGTTAGGAGTTGTGAGGTGTCTTACATTACACTAACATGCTTTTCAAGGTGCTAATGTGGCATACAGAGTCTTAAGATGTCCTAACTTGTCTTACGATGTTCAAAGGACACAGACGAATTCAGTAGGTTTATATGGAGTTTTAAGTTTACGTACGGTATTGTAAGGTGTTGTTAGGAGTTGTGAGGTGTCATACATTACACTAACATGCTTTTTAAGATGCAAATGTGGCATACAGAGTCTTAAGATGCCGTAACTTGTCATACGATGTTCAAAGGACTCGGACAAATTCATTAGGTTTATTATGGAGTTTTAATGTTTCGTACGGTATTGTTAGGTGTTGTTAGGAGTTGAGAGGTGTCTTACATTACAATAACATGCTTTTAAAGGTGCTAATGTGGCATACAGAGTCTTAAGATGTCCTAACATTTCGTATAATGTTCAAAGGACTCGGACGAATTCAGTAGGTTTATATGGAGTTTTAAGTTTACGTACGGTATTGTAAGGTGTTGTTAGGAGTTGTGAGGTGTCGTACATTACACTAGCATGATTTTCAAGGTGCTAATGTGGCATACATAGTCTTAAGATGTCCTAACTTGTCTTACGATGTTCAAAGGACACAGACGAATTCAGTAGGTTTATATGGAGTTTTAAGTTTACGTACGGTATTAGGAGTTGTGAGGTGTCATGCATTACACTAACATGCTTTTTAAGATGCAAATGTGGCATACAGAGTCTTAAGATGCCGTAACTTGTCATACGATGTTCAAAGGACTCGGACAAATTCATTAGGTTTATTATGGAGTTTTAATGTTTCGTACGGTATTGTTAGGTGTTGTTAGGAGTTATGAGTTGTCTTACATTACACTAACATGCTTTTCAAGGTGCTAACGTTGCATACAGAGTCTTAAGATGTCTTAACATATCGTACGATGTTCAAAGGACTCGGACGAATTAAGTAGGTTTATATGGAGTTTTGAGTTTACATACGGTATTGTAAGGTGTTGTTAGGAGTTGTGAGGTGTCATACATTACACTAACATGCTTTTTAAGATGCTAATGTGGCATACAGACTCTTAAGATGTCCTAACATGTCCTACGATGTTCAAAGGACACTGACGAATTCAGTAGGTATATATGGAGTTTAAGTTTACGTACGGTATTGTAAGGTGTTGTTAGGAGTTGTGTGGTGTCGTACATTACACTAGCATGCTTTTCAAGGTGCTAATTTGGCATACAGAGTCTTAAGATGTCGTAACTTGTCGTACGATGTTCAAAGGACTCGGACGAATTCATTAGGTTTATTATGAAGTTTTAAGGTTTCGTACGTTGTTGTAAGGTGTTGTTCGGAGCTGTGAGGTGTCATACATTACATTAACATGCGATTTAAGATGCAAAGGTGGCATACAGAGTATTAAGATGTCCTAACTTGTCGTACGATGTTCAAAAGACTCGGACAAATTAAGTAGGTTTATATGGAGTTTTAATGTTTCGTACGGTATTGTTAGGTGTTGTTAGGAGTTGTGAGGTGTCTTACATTACACTAGCATGCTTTTCAAGGTGCTAATGTGGCATACAGAGTCTTAAGATGTCCTAACTTGTCTAACGATGTTCAAAGGACACAGACGAATTCAGTAGGTTTATATGGAGTTTTAAGTTTACGTACGGTATTGTAAGGTGTTGTTAGGAGTTGTGAGGTGTCATACATTACACTAACATGCTTTTTAAGATGCAAATGTGGCATACAGAGTCTTAAGATGCCGTAACTTGTCATACGATGTTCAAAGGACTCGGACAAATTCATTAGGTTTATTATGGAGTTTTAATGTTTCGTACGGTATTGTTTGGTGTTGTTAGGAGTTGTGAGGTGTCTTACATTACAATAACATGCTTTTAAAGGTGCTAATGTGGCATACAGAGTCTTAAGATGTCCTAACATGTCGTACGATGTTCAAAGGACTCGGACGAATTCAGTAGGTTTATATGGAGTTTTAAGTTTACGTCCGGTATTGTATGGTGTTGTTAGGAGTTGTGAGGTGTCATACATTACACTAACATGCTTTTTAAGATGCAAATGTGGCATACAGAGTCTTAAGATGCCGTAACTTGTCATACGATGTTCAAAGGACTCGGACAAATTCATTAGGTTTATTATGGAGTTTTAATGTTTCGTACGGTATTGTTAGGTGTTGTTAGGAGTTGTGAGTTGTCTTACATTACACTAACATGCTTTTCAAGGTGCTAACGTGGCATACAGAGTCTTAAGATGTCCTAACATGTCGTACGATGTTCAAAGGACTCGGACGAATTAAGTAGGTTTATATGGAGTTTTGAGTTTACATACGGTATTGTAAGGTGTTGTTAGGAGTTGTGAGGTGTCATACATTACACTAACATGATTTTTAAGATGCTAATGTGGCATACAGAGTCTTAAGATGTCCTAACATGTCCTACGATGTTCAAAGGACACGGACGAATTCAGTAGGTTTATATGGAGTTTAAGTTTACGTACGGTATTGTAAGGTGTTGTTAGGAGTTGTGAGGTGCCGTACATTACACTAGCATGATTTTCAAGGTGCTAATGTGGCATACATAGTCTTAAGATGTCCTAACTTGTCTTACGATGTTCAAAGGACACAGACGAATTCAGTAGGTTTATATGGAGTTTTAAGTTTACGTACTGTATTGTAAGGTGTTGTTAGGAGTTGTGAGGTGTCATACATTACACTAACATGCTTTTTAAGATGCAAATGTGGCATACAGAGTCTTAAGATGCCGTAACTTGTCATACGATGTTCAAAGGACTCGGACAAATTCATTAGGTTTATTATGGAGTTTTAATGTTTCGTACGGTATTGTTAGGTGTTGTTAGGAGTTGTGAGGGGTCTTACATTACAATAACATGCTTTTAAAGGTGCTAATGTGGCATACAGAGTCTTAAGATGTCCTAACATGTCGTACGATGTTCAAAGGACTCGGACGAATTCAGTAGGTTTATATGGAGTTTTAAGTTTACTTACGGTATTGTAAGGTGTTGTTAGGAGTTGTGAGGTGTCATACATTACACTAACATGCTTTTTAAGTTGCTAATGTGGCATACAGAGTCTTAAGATGTCGTAACTTGTCGTACGATGTTCAAAAGACTCGGACAAATTCATTAGGTTTATTATGGAGTTTTAATGTTTCGTACGGTATTGTTAGGTGTTGTGAGGTGTCTTACATTACACTAACATGCTTTTAAAGGTGCTAATGTGGCATACAGAGTCTTAAGATGTCCTAACATTTCGTATAATGTTCAAAGGACTCGGACGAATTCAGTAGGTTTATATGGAGTTTTAAGTTTACGTACGGTATTGTAAGGTGTTGTTAGGAGTTGTGAGGTGTCGTACATTACACTAGCATGATTTTCAAGGTGCTAATGTGGCATACATAGTCTTAAGATGTCCTAACTTGTCTTACGATGTTCAAAGGACACAGACGAATTCAGTAGGTTTATATGGAGTTTTAAGTTTACGTACGGTATTAGGAGTTGTGAGGTGTCATACATTACACTAACATGCTTTTTAAGATGCAAATGTGGCATACAGAGTCTTAAGATGCCGTAACTTGTCATACGATGTTCAAAGGACTCGGACAAATTCATTAGGTTTATTATGGAGTTTTAATGTTTCGTACGGTATTGTTAGGTGTTGTTAGGAGTTATGAGTTGTCTTACATTACACTAACATGCTTTTCAAGGTGCTAACGTGGCATACAGAGTCTTAAGATGTCTTAACATATCGTACGATGTTCAAAGGACTCGGACGAATTAAGTAGGTTTATATGGAGTTTTGAGTTTACCTACGGTATTGTAAGGTGTTGTTAGGAGTTGTGAGGTGTCATACATTACACTAACATGCTTTTTAAGATGCTAATGTGGCATACAGACTCTTAAGATGTCCTAACATGTCCTACGATGTTCAAAGGACACGGACGAATTCAGTAGGTTTATATGGAGTTTAAGTTTACGTACGGTATTGTAAGGTGTTGTTAGGAGTTGTGTGGTGTCGTACATTACACTAGCATGCTTTTCAAGGTGCTAATTTGGCATACAGAGTCTTAAGATGTCGTAACTTGTCGTACGATGTTCAAAGGACTCGGACGAATTCATTAGGTTTATTATGAAGTTTTAAGGTTTCGTACGTTGTTGTAAGGTGTTGTTCGGAGCTGTGAGGTGTCATACATTACATTAACATGCGATTTAAGATGCAAAGGTGGCATACAGAGTCTTAAGATGTCCTAACTTGTCGTACGATGTTCAAAAGACTCGGACAAATTCAGTAGGTTTATATGGAGTTTTAATGTTTCGTACGGTATTGTTAGGTGTTGTTAGGAGTTGTGAGGTGTCTTACATTACACTAGCATGCTTTTCAAGGTGCTAATGTGGCATACAGAGTCTTAAGATGTCCTAACTTGTCTAACGATGTTCAAAGGACACAGACGAATTCAGTAGGTTTATATGGAGTTTTAAGTTTACGTACGGTATTGTAAGGTGTTGTTAGGAGTTGTGAGGTGTCGTACATTACACTAGCATGATTTTCAAGGTGCTAATGTGGCATACATAGTCTTAAGATGTCCTAACTTGTCTTACGATGTTCAAAGGACACAGACGAATTCAGTAGGTTTATATGGAGTTTTAAGTTTACGTACGGTATTAGGAGTTGTGAGGTGTCATACATTACACTAACATGCTTTTTAAGATGCAAATGTGGCATACAGAGTCTTAAGATGCCGTAACTTGTCATACGATGTTCAAAGGACTCGGACAAATTCATTAGGTTTATTATGGAGTTTTAATGTTTCGTACGGTATTGTTAGGTGTTGTTAGGAGTTATGAGTTGTCTTACATTACACTAACATGCTTTTCAAGGTGCTAACGTGGCATACAGAGTCTTAAGATGTCTTAACATATCGTACGATGTTCAAAGGACTCGGACGAATTAAGTAGGTTTATATGGAGTTTTGAGTTTACCTACGGTATTGTAAGGTGTTGTTAGGAGTTGTGAGGTGTCATACATTACACTAACATGCTTTTTAAGATGCTAATGTGGCATACAGACTCTTAAGATGTCCTAACATGTCCTACGATGTTCAAAGGACACGGACGAATTCAGTAGGTTTATATGGAGTTTAAGTTTACGTACGGTATTGTAAGGTGTTGTTAGGAGTTGTGTGGTGTCGTACATTACACTAGCATGCTTTTCAAGGTGCTAATTTGGCATACAGAGTCTTAAGATGTCGTAACTTGTCGTACGATGTTCAAAGGACTCGGACGAATTCATTAGGTTTATTATGAAGTTTTAAGGTTTCGTACGTTGTTGTAAGGTGTTGTTCGGAGCTGTGAGGTGTCATACATTACATTAACATGCGATTTAAGATGCAAAGGTGGCATACAGAGTCTTAAGATGTCCTAACTTGTCGTACGATGTTCAAAAGACTCGGACAAATTCAGTAGGTTTATATGGAGTTTTAATGTTTCGTACGGTATTGTTAGGTGTTGTTAGGAGTTGTGAGGTGTCTTACATTACACTAGCATGCTTTTCAAGGTGCTAATGTGGCATACAGAGTCTTAAGATGTCCTAACTTGTCTAACGATGTTCAAAGGACACAGACGAATTCAGTAGGTTTATATGGAGTTTTAAGTTTACGTACGGTATTGTAAGGTGTTGTTAGGAGTTGTGAGGTGTCGTACATTACACTAGCATGATTTTCAAGGTGCTAATGTGGCATACATAGTCTTAAGATGTCCTAACTTGTCTTACGATGTTCAAAGGACACAGACGAATTCAGTAGGTTTATATGGAGTTTTAAGTTTACGTACGGTATTGTTAGGTGTTGTTAGGTGTTGTGAGGTGTCTTACATTACACTAACATGCTTTTAAAGGTGCTAATGTGGCATACAGAGTCTTAAGATGTCCTAACATGTCTTACGATGTTCAAAGGACTCGGACGAATTCAGTAGGTTTATATGGAGTTTTAAGTTTACGTACGGTATTAGGAGTTGTGAGGTGTCATACATTACACTAACATGCTTTTTAAGATGCAAATGTGGCATACAGAGTCTTAAGATGTCCTAACTTGTCGTACGATGTTCAAAAGACTCGGACAAATTCAGTAGGTTTATAAAGAGTTTTAATGTTTCGTACGGTATTGTTAGGTGTTGTTAGGAGTTGTGAGGTGTCTTACATTACACTAACATGCTTTTCAAGGTGCTAATGTGGCATACAGAGTCTTAAGATGTCCTAACTTGTCTTACGATGTTCAAAGGACACAGACGAATTCAGTAGGTTTATATGGAGTTTTAAGTTTACGTACGGTATTGTAAGGTGTTGTTAGGAGTTGTGAGGTGTCATACATTACACTAACATGCTTTTTAAGATGCAAATGTGGCATACAGAGTCTTAAGATGCCGTAACTTGTCATACGATGTTCAAAGGACTCGGACAAATTCATTGGGTTTATTATGGAGTTTTAATGTTTCGTACGGTATTGTTAGGTGTTGTTAGGAGTTGTGAGTTGTCTTACATTACACTAACATGCTTTTCAAGGTGCTAACGTGGCATACAGAGTCTTAAGATGTCCTAACTTGTCGTACGATGTTCAAAAGACTCGGACAAATTCAGTAGGTTTATAAAGAGTTTTAATGTTTCGTACGGTATTGTTAGGTGTTGTTAGGAGTTGTGAGGTGTCTTACATTACACTAACATGCTTTTCAAGGTGCTAATGTGGCATACAGAGTCTTAAGATGTCCTAACTTGTCTTACGATGTTCAAAGGACACAGACGAATTCAGTAGGTTTATATGGAGTTTTAAGTTTACGTACGGTATTGTAAGGTGTTGTTAGGAGTTGTGAGGTGTCATACATTACACTAACATGCTTTTTAAGATGCAAATGTGGCATACAGAGTCTTAAGATGCCGTAACTTGTCATACGATGTTCAAAGGACTCGGACAAATTCATTAGGTTTATTATGGAGTTTTAATGTTTCGTACGGTATTGTTAGGTGTTGTTAGGAGTTGTGAGGGGTCTTACATTACAATAACATGCTTTTAAAGGTGCTAATGTGGCATACAGAGTCTTAAGATGTCCTAACATGTCGTACGATGTTCAAAGGACTCGGACGAATTCAGTAGGTTTATATGGAGTTTTAAGTTTACGTACGGTATTGTAAGGTGTTGTTAGGAGTTGTGAGGTGTCATACATTACACTAACATGCTTTTTAAGTTGCTAATGTGGCATACAGAGTCTTAAGATGTCGTAACTTGTCGTATGATGTTCAAAGGACTCGGACGAATTCAGTAGGTTTATATGGAGTTTTAAGTTTACGTACGGTATTGTAAGGTGTTGTTAGGAGTTGTGAGGTGTCATACATTACACTAACATGCTTTTTAAGATGCAAATGTGGCATACAGAGTCTTAAGATGCCGTAACTTGTCATACGATGTTCAAAGGACTCGGACAAATTCATTAGGTTTATTATGGAGTTTTAATGTTTCGTACGGTATTGTTAGGTGTTGTTAGGAGTTGAGAGGTGTCTTACATTACAATAACATGCTTTTAAAGGTGCTAATGTGGCATACAGAGTCTTAAGATGTCCTAACATTTCGTATAATGTTCAAAGGACTCGGACGAATTCAGTAGGTTTATATGGAGTTTTAAGTTTACGTACGGTATTGTAAGGTGTTGTTAGGAGTTGTGAGGTGTCGTACATTACACTAGCATGATTTTCAAGGTGCTAATGTGGCATACATAGTCTTAAGATGTCCTAACTTGTCTTACGATGTTCAAAGGACACAGACGAATTCAGTAGGTTTATATGGAGTTTTAAGTTTACGTACGGTATTAGGAGTTGTGAGGTGTCATGCATTACACTAACATGCTTTTTAAGATGCAAATGTGGCATACAGAGTCTTAAGATGTCCTAACTTGTCGTACGATGTTCAAAAGACTCGGACAAATTCAGTAGGTTTATAAAGAGTTTTAATGTTTCGTACGGTATTGTTAGGTGTTGTTAGGAGTTGTGAGGTGTCTTACATTACACTAACATGCTTTTCAAGGTGCTAATGTGGCATACAGAGTCTTAAGATGTCCTAACTTGTCTTACGATGTTCAAAGGACACAGACGAATTCAGTAGGTTTATATGGAGTTTTAAGTTTACGTACGGTATTGTAAGGTGTTGTTAGGAGTTGTGAGGTGTCATACATTACACTAACATGCTTTTTAAGATGCAAATGTGGCATACAGAGTCTTAAGATGCCGTAACTTGTCATACGATGTTCAAAGGACTCGGACAAATTCATTGGGTTTATTATGGAGTTTTAATGTTTCGTACGGTATTGTTAGGTGTTGTTAGGAGTTGTGAGTTGTCTTACATTACACTAACATGCTTTTCAAGGTGCTAACGTGGCATATAGAGTCTTAAGATGTCCTAACTTGTCGTACGATGTTCAAAAGACTCGGACAAATTCAGTAGGTTTATAAAGAGTTTTAATGTTTCGTACGGTATTGTTAGGTGTTGTTAGGAGTTGTGAGGTGTCTTACATTACACTAACATGCTTTTCAAGGTGCTAATGTGGCATACAGAGTCTTAAGATGTCCTAACTTGTCTTACGATGTTCAAAGGACACAGACGAATTCAGTAGGTTTATATGGAGTTTTAAGTTTACGTACGGTATTGTAAGGTGTTGTTAGGAGTTGTGAGGTGTCATACATTACACTAACATGCTTTTTAAGATGCAAATGTGGCATACAGAGTCTTAAGATGCCGTAACTTGTCATACGATGTTCAAAGGACTCGGACAAATTCATTAGGTTTATTATGGAGTTTTAATGTTTCGTACGGTATTGTTAGGTGTTGTTAGGAGTTGTGAGGTGTCTTACATTACAATAACATGCTTTTAAAGGTGCTAATGTGGCATACAGAGTCTTAAGATGTCCTAACATGTCGTACGATGTTCAAAGGACTCGGACGAATTCAGTAGGTTTATATGGAGTTTTAAGTTTACGTACGGTATTGTAAGGTGTTGTTAGGAGTTGTGAGGTGTCATACATTACACTAACATGCTTTTTAAGTTGCTAATGTGGCATACAGAGTCTTAAGATGTCGTAACTTGTCGTATGATGTTCAAAGGACTCGGACGAATTCAGTAGGTTTATATGGAGTTTTAAGTTTACGTACGGTATTGTAAGGTGTTGTTAGGAGTTGTGAGGTGTCATACATTACACTAACATGCTTTTTAAGATGCAAATGTGGCATACAGAGTCTTAAGATGCCGTAACTTGTCATACGATGTTCAAAGGACTCGGACAAATTCATTAGGTTTATTATGGAGTTTTAATGTTTCGTACGGTATTGTTAGGTGTTGTTAGGAGTTGAGAGGTGTCTTACATTACAATAACATGCTTTTAAAGGTGCTAATGTGGCATACAGAGTCTTAAGATGTCCTAACATTTCGTATAATGTTCAAAGGACTCGGACGAATTCAGTAGGTTTATATGGAGTTTTAAGTTTACGTACGGTATTGTAAGGTGTTGTTAGGAGTTGTGAGGTGTCGTACATTACACTAGCATGATTTTCAAGGTGCTAATGTGGCATACATAGTCTTAAGATGTCCTAACTTGTCTTACGATGTTCAAAGGACACAGACGAATTCAGTAGGTTTATATGGAGTTTTAAGTTTACGTACGGTATTAGGAGTTGTGAGGTGTCATGCATTACACTAACATGCTTTTTAAGATGCAAATGTGGCATACAGAGTCTTAAGATGTCCTAACTTGTCGTACGATGTTCAAAAGACTCGGACAAATTCAGTAGGTTTATAAAGAGTTTTAATGTTTCGTACGGTATTGTTAGGTGTTGTTAGGAGTTGTGAGGTGTCTTACATTACACTAACATGCTTTTCAAGGTGCTAATGTGGCATACAGAGTCTTAAGATGTCCTAACTTGTCTTACGATGTTCAAAGGACACAGACGAATTCAGTAGGTTTATATGGAGTTTTAAGTTTACGTACGGTATTGTAAGGTGTTGTTAGGAGTTGTGAGGTGTCATACATTACACTAACATGCTTTTTAAGATGCAAATGTGGCATACAGAGTCTTAAGATGCCGTAACTTGTCATACGATGTTCAAAGGACTCGGACAAATTCATTGGGTTTATTATGGAGTTTTAATGTTTCGTACGGTATTGTTAGGTGTTGTTAGGAGTTGTGAGTTGTCTTACATTACACTAACATGCTTTTCAAGGTGCTAACGTGGCATACAGAGTCTTAAGATGTCCTAACTTGTCGTACGATGTTCAAAAGACTCGGACAAATTCAGTAGGTTTATAAAGAGTTTTAATGTTTCGTACGGTATTGTTAGGTGTTGTTAGGAGTTGTGAGGTGTCTTACATTACACTAACATGCTTTTCAAGGTGCTAATGTGGCATACAGAGTCTTAAGATGTCCTAACTTGTCTTACGATGTTCAAAGGACACAGACGAATTCAGTAGGTTTATATGGAGTTTTAAGTTTACGTACGGTATTGTAAGGTGTTGTTAGGAGTTGTGAGGTGTCATACATTACACTAACATGCTTTTTAAGATGCAAATGTGGCATACAGAGTCTTAAGATGCCGTAACTTGTCATACGATGTTCAAAGGACTCGGACAAATTCATTAGGTTTATTATGGAGTTTTAATGTTTCGTACGGTATTGTTAGGTGTTGTTAGGAGTTGTGAGGTGTCTTACATTACAATAACATGCTTTTAAAGGTGCTAATGTGGCATACAGAGTCTTAAGATGTCCTAACATGTCGTACGATGTTCAAAGGACTCGGACGAATTCAGTAGGTTTATATGGAGTTTTAAGTTTACGTACGGTATTGTAAGGTGTTGTTAGGAGTTGTGAGGTGTCATACATTACACTAACATGCTTTTTAAGTTGCTAATGTGGCATACAGAGTCTTAAGATGTCGTAACTTGTCGTATGATGTTCAAAGGACTCGGACGAATTCAGTAGGTTTATATGGAGTTTTAAGTTTACGTACGGTATTGTAAGGTGTTGTTAGGAGTTGTGAGGTGTCATACATTACACTAACATGCTTTTTAAGATGCAAATGTGGCATACAGAGTCTTAAGATGCCGTAACTTGTCATACGATGTTCAAAGGACTCGGACAAATTCATTAGGTTTATTATGGAGTTTTAATGTTTCGTACGGTATTGTTAGGTGTTGTTAGGAGTTGAGAGGTGTCTTACATTACAATAACATGCTTTTAAAGGTGCTAATGTGGCATACAGAGTCTTAAGATGTCCTAACATTTCGTATAATGTTCAAAGGACTCGGACGAATTCAGTAGGTTTATATGGAGTTTTAAGTTTACGTACGGTATTGTAAGGTGTTGTTAGGAGTTGTGAGGTGTCGTACATTACACTAGCATGATTTTCAAGGTGCTAATGTGGCATACATAGTCTTAAGATGTCCTAACTTGTCTTACGATGTTCAAAGGACACAGACGAATTCAGTAGGTTTATATGGAGTTTTAAGTTTACGTACGGTATTAGGAGTTGTGAGGTGTCATGCATTACACTAACATGCTTTTTAAGATGCAAATGTGGCATACAGAGTCTTAAGATGTCCTAACTTGTCGTACGATGTTCAAAAGACTCGGACAAATTCAGTAGGTTTATAAAGAGTTTTAATGTTTCGTACGGTATTGTTAGGTGTTGTTAGGAGTTGTGAGGTGTCTTACATTACACTAACATGCTTTTCAAGGTGCTAATGTGGCATACAGAGTCTTAAGATGTCCTAACTTGTCTTACGATGTTCAAAGGACACAGACGAATTCAGTAGGTTTATATGGAGTTTTAAGTTTACGTACGGTATTGTAAGGTGTTGTTAGGAGTTGTGAGGTGTCATACATTACACTAACATGCTTTTTAAGATGCAAATGTGGCATACAGAGTCTTAAGATGCCGTAACTTGTCATACGATGTTCAAAGGACTCGGACAAATTCATTGGGTTTATTATGGAGTTTTAATGTTTCGTACGGTATTGTTAGGTGTTGTTAGGAGTTGTGAGTTGTCTTACATTACACTAACATGCTTTTCAAGGTGCTAACGTGGCATACAGAGTCTTAAGATGTCCTAACTTGTCGTACGATGTTCAAAAGACTCGGACAAATTCAGTAGGTTTATAAAGAGTTTTAATGTTTCGTACGGTATTGTTAGGTGTTGTTAGGAGTTGTGAGGTGTCTTACATTACACTAACATGCTTTTCAAGGTGCTAATGTGGCATACAGAGTCTTAAGATGTCCTAACTTGTCTTACGATGTTCAAAGGACACAGACGAATTCAGTAGGTTTATATGGAGTTTTAAGTTTACGTACGGTATTGTAAGGTGTTGTTAGGAGTTGTGAGGTGTCATACATTACACTAACATGCTTTTTAAGATGCAAATGTGGCATACAGAGTCTTAAGATGCCGTAACTTGTCATACGATGTTCAAAGGACTCGGACAAATTCATTAGGTTTATTATGGAGTTTTAATGTTTCGTACGGTATTGTTAGGTGTTGTTAGGAGTTGTGAGGTGTCTTACATTACAATAACATGCTTTTAAAGGTGCTAATGTGGCATACAGAGTCTTAAGATGTCCTAACATGTCGTACGATGTTCAAAGGACTCGGACGAATTCAGTAGGTTTATATGGAGTTTTAAGTTTACGTACGGTATTGTAAGGTGTTGTTAGGAGTTGTGAGGTGTCATACATTACACTAACATGCTTTTTAAGTTGCTAATGTGGCATACAGAGTCTTAAGATGTCGTAACTTGTCGTATGATGTTCAAAGGACTCGGACGAATTCAGTAGGTTTATATGGAGTTTTAAGTTTACGTACGGTATTGTAAGGTGTTGTTAGCAGTTGTGAGGTGTCATACATTACACTAACATGCTTTTTAAGATGCAAATGTGGCATACAGAGTCTTAAGATGCCGTAACTTGTCATACGATGTTCAAAGGACTCGGACAAATTCATTAGGTTTATTATGGAGTTTTAATGTTTCGTACGGTATTGTTAGGTGTTGTTAGGAGTTGAGAGGTGTCTTACATTACAATAACATGCTTTTAAAGGTGCTAATGTGGCATACAGAGTCTTAAGATGTCCTAACATTTCGTATAATGTTCAAAGGACTCGGACGAATTCAGTAGGTTTATATGGAGTTTTAAGTTTACGTACGGTATTGTAAGGTGTTGTTAGGAGTTGTGAGGTGTCGTACATTACACTAGCATGATTTTCAAGGTGCTAATGTGGCATACATAGTCTTAAGATGTCCTAACTTGTCTTACGATGTTCAAAGGACACAGACGAATTCAGTAGGTTTATATGGAGTTTTAAGTTTACGTACGGTATTAGGAGTTGTGAGGTGTCATGCATTACACTAACATGCTTTTTAAGATGCAAATGTGGCATACAGAGTCTTAAGATGCCGTAACTTGTCATACGATGTTCAAAGGACTCGGACAAATTCATTAGGTTTATTATGGAGTTTTAATGTTTCGTACGGTATTGTTAGGTGTTGTTAGGAGTTGTGAGTTGTCTTACATTACACTAACATGCTTTTCAAGGTGCTAACGTGGCATACAGAGTCTTAAGATGTCCTAACTTGTCGTACGATGTTCAAAAGACTCGGACAAATTCAGTAGGTTTATAAAGAGTTTTAATGTTTCGTACGGTATTGTTAGGTGTTGTTAGGAGTTGTGAGGTGTCTTACATTACACTAACATGCTTTTCAAGGTGCTAATGTGGCATACAGAGTCTTAAGATGTCCTAACTTGTCTTACGATGTTCAAAGGACACAGACGAATTCAGTAGGTTTATATGGAGTTTTAAGTTTACGTACGGTATTGTAAGGTGTTGTTAGGAGTTGTGAGGTGTCATACATTACACTAACATGCTTTTTAAGTTGCTAATGTGGCATACAGAGTCTTAAGATGTCGTAACTTGTCGTATGATGTTCAAAGGACTCGGACGAATTCATTAGGTTTATTATGGAGTTTTAATGTTTCGTACGGTATTGTTAGGTGTTGTTAGGAGTTGAGAGGTGTCTTACATTACAATAACATGCTTTTAAAGGTGCTAATGTGGCATACAGAGTCTTAAGATGTCCTAACATTTCGTATAATGTTCAAAGGACTCGGACGAATTCAGTAGGTTTATATGGAGTTTTAAGTTTACGTACGGTATTGTAAGGTGTTGTTAGGAGTTGTGAGGTGTCGTACATTACATTAGCATGATTTTCAAGGTGCTAATGTGGCATACATAGTCTTAAGATGTCCTAACTTGTCTTACGATGTTCAAAGGACACAGACGAATTCAGTAGGTTTATATGGAGTTTTAAGTTTACGTACGGTATTAGGAGTTGTGAGGTGTCATGCATTACACTAACATGCTTTTTAAGATGCAAATGTGGCATACAGAGTCTTAAGATGCCGTAACTTGTCATACGATGTTCAAAGGACTCGGACAAATTCATTAGGTTTATTATGGAGTTTTAATGTTTCGTACGGTATTGTTAGGTGTTGTTAGGAGTTGTGAGTTGTCTTACATTACACTAACATGCTTTTCAAGGTGCTAACGTGGCATACAGAGTCTTAAGATGTCCTAACTTGTCGTACGATGTTCAAAAGACTCGGACAAATTCAGTAGGTTTATAAAGAGTTTTAATGTTTCGTACGGTATTGTTAGGTGTTGTTAGGAGTTGTGAGGTGTCTTACATTACACTAACATGCTTTTCAAGGTGCTAATGTGGCATACAGAGTCTTAAGATGTCCTAACTTGTCTTACGATGTTCAAAGGACACAGACGAATTCAGTAGGTTTATATGGAGTTTTAAGTTTACGTACGGTATTGTAAGGTGTTGTTAGGAGTTGTGAGGTGTCATACATTACACTAACATGCTTTTTAAGATGCAAATGTGGCATACAGAGTCTTAAGATGCCGTAACTTGTCATACGATGTTCAAAGGACTCGGACAAATTCATTAGGTTTATTATGGAGTTTTAATGTTTCGTACGGTATTGTTAGGTGTTGTTAGGAGTTGTGAGGTGTCTTACATTACAATAACATGCTTTTAAAGGTGCTAATGTGGCATACAGAGTCTTAAGATGTCCTAACATGTCGTACGATGTTCAAAGGACTCGGACGAATTCAGTAGGTTTATATGGAGTTTTAAGTTTACGTACGGTATTGTAAGGTGTTGTTAGGAGTTGTGAGGTGTCATACATTACACTAACATGCTTTTTAAGTTGCTAATGTGGCATACAGAGTCTTAAGATGTCGTAACTTGTCGTACGATGTTCAAAGGACTCGGACAAATTCATTAGGTTTATTATGGAGTTTTAATGTTTCGTACGGTATTGTTAGGTGTTGTTAGGAGTTGAGAGGTGTCTTACATTACAATAACATGCTTTTAAAGGTGCTAATGTGGCATACAGAGTCTTAAGATGTCCTAACATTTCGTATAATGTTCAAAGGACTCGGACGAATTCAGTAGGTTTATATGGAGTTTTAAGTTTACGTACGGTATTGTAAGGTGTTGTTAGGAGTTGTGAGGTGTCGTACATTACACTAGCATGATTTTCAAGGTGCTAATGTGGCATACATAGTCTTAAGATGTCCTAACTTGTCTTACGATGTTCAAAGGACACAGACGAATTCAGTAGGTTTATATGGAGTTTTAAGTTTACGTACGGTATTAGGAGTTGTGAGGTGTCATGCATTACACTAACATGCTTTTTAAGATGCAAATGTGGCATACAGAGTCTTAAGATGCCGTAACTTGTCATACGATGTTCAAAGGACTCGGACAAATTCATTAGGTTTATTATGGAGTTTTAATGTTTCGTACGGTATTGTTAGGTGTTGTTAGGAGTTGTGAGTTGTCTTACATTACACTAACATGCTTTTCAAGGTGCTAACGTGGCATACAGAGTCTTAAGATGTCCTAACTTGTCGTACGATGTTCAAAAGACTCGGACAAATTCAGTAGGTTTATAAAGAGTTTTAATGTTTCGTACGGTATTGTTAGGTGTTGTTAGGAGTTGTGAGGTGTCTTACATTACACTTACATGCTTTTCAAGGTGCTAATGTGGCATACAGAGTCTTAAGATGTCCTAACTTGTCTTACGATGTTCAAAGGACACAGACGAATTCAGTAGGTTTATATGGAGTTTTAAGTTTACGTACGGTATTGTAAGGTGTTGTTAGGAGTTGTGAGGTGTCATACATTACACTAACATGCTTTTTAAGATGCAAATGTGGCATACAGAGTCTTAAGATGCCGTAACTTGTCATACGATGTTCAAAGGACTCGGACAAATTCATTAGGTTTATTATGGAGTTTTAATGTTTCGTACGGTATTGTTAGGTGTTGTTAGGAGTTGAGAGGTGTCTTACATTACAATAACATGCTTTTAAAGGTGCTAATGTGGCATACAGAGTCTTAAGATGTCCTAACATTTCGTATAATGTTCAAAGGACTCGGACGAATTCAGTAGGTTTATATGGAGTTTTAAGTTTACGTACGGTATTGTAAGGTGTTGTTAGGAGTTGTGAGGTGTCGTACATTACATTAGCATGATTTTCAAGGTGCTAATGTGGCATACATAGTCTTAAGATGTCCTAACTTGTCTTACGATGTTCAAAGGACACAGACGAATTCAGTAGGTTTATATGGAGTTTTAAGTTTACGTACGGTATTAGGAGTTGTGAGGTGTCATGCATTACACTAACATGCTTTTTAAGATGCAAATGTGGCATACAGAGTCTTAAGATGCCGTAACTTGTCATACGATGTTCAAAGGACTCGGACAAATTCATTAGGTTTATTATGGAGTTTTAATGTTTCGTACGGTATTGTTAGGTGTTGTTAGGAGTTGTGAGTTGTCTTACATTACACTAACATGCTTTTCAAGGTGCTAACGTGGCATACAGAGTCTTAAGATGTCCTAACTTGTCGTACGATGTTCAAAAGACTCGGACAAATTCAGTAGGTTTATAAAGAGTTTTAATGTTTCGTGCGGTATTGTTAGGTGTTGTTAGGAGTTGTGAGGTGTCTTACATTACACTAACATGCTTTTCAAGGTGCTAATGTGGCATACAGAGTCTTAAGATGCCGTAACTTGTCATACGATGTTCAAAGGACTCGGACAAATTCATTAGGTTTATTATGGAGTTTTAATGTTTCGTACGGTATTGTTAGGTGTTGTTAGGAGTTGTGAGTTGTCTTACATTACACTAACATGCTTTTCAAGGTGCTAACGTGGCATACAGAGTCTTAAGATGTCCTAACTTGTCGTACGATGTTCAAAAGACTCGGACAAATTCAGTAGGTTTATAAAGAGTTTTAATGTTTCGTACGGTATTGTTAGGTGTTGTTAGGAGTTGTGAGGTGTCTTACATTACACTAACATGCTTTTCAAGGTGCTAATGTGGCATACAGAGTCTTAAGATGTCCTAACTTGTCTTACGATGTTCAAAGGACACAGACGAATTCAGTAGGTTTATATGGAGTTTTAAGTTTACGTACGGTATTGTAAGGTGTTGTTAGGAGTTGTGAGGTGTCATACATTACACTAACATGCTTTTTAAGATGCAAATGTGGCATACAGAGTCTTAAGATGCCGTAACTTGTCATACGATGTTCAAAGGACTCGGACAAATTCATTAGGTTTATTATGGAGTTTTAATGTTTCGTACGGTATTGTTAGGTGTTGTTAGGAGTTGAGAGGTGTCTTACATTACAATAACATGCTTTTAAAGGTGCTAATGTGGCATACAGAGTCTTAAGATGTCCTAACATTTCGTATAATGTTCAAAGGACTCGGACGAATTCAGTAGGTTTATATGGAGTTTTAAGTTTACGTACGGTATTGTAAGGTGTTGTTAGGAGTTGTGAGGTGTCGTACATTACATTAGCATGATTTTCAAGGTGCTAATGTGGCATACATAGTCTTAAGATGTCCTAACTTGTCTTACGATGTTCAAAGGACACAGACGAATTCAGTAGGTTTATATGGAGTTTTAAGTTTACGTACGGTATTAGGAGTTGTGAGGTGTCATGCATTACACTAACATGCTTTTTAAGATGCAAATGTGGCATACAGAGTCTTAAGATGCCGTAACTTGTCATACGATGTTCAAAGGACTCGGACAAATTCATTAGGTTTATTATGGAGTTTTAATGTTTCGTACGGTATTGTTAGGTGTTGTTAGGAGTTGTGAGTTGTCTTACATTACACTAACATGCTTTTCAAGGTGCTAACGTGGCATACAGAGTCTTAAGATGTCCTAACTTGTCGTACGATGTTCAAAAGACTCGGACAAATTCAGTAGGTTTATAAAGAGTTTTAATGTTTCGTGCGGTATTGTTAGGTGTTGTTAGGAGTTGTGAGGTGTCTTACATTACACTAACATGCTTTTCAAGGTGCTAATGTGGCATACAGAGTCTTAAGATGCCGTAACTTGTCATACGATGTTCAAAGGACTCGGACAAATTCATTAGGTTTATTATGGAGTTTTAATGTTTCGTACGGTATTGTTAGGTGTTGTTAGGAGTTGTGAGTTGTCTTACATTACACTAACATGCTTTTCAAGGTGCTAACGTGGCATACAGAGTCTTAAGATGTCCTAACTTGTCGTACGATGTTCAAAAGACTCGGACAAATTCAGTAGGTTTATAAAGAGTTTTAATGTTTCGTACGGTATTGTTAGGTGTTGTTAGGAGTTGTGAGGTGTCTTACATTACACTAACATGCTTTTCAAGGTGCTAATGTGGCATACAGAGTCTTAAGATGTCCTAACTTGTCTTACGATGTTCAAAGGACACAGACGAATTCAGTAGGTTTATATGGAGTTTTAAGTTTACGTACGGTATTGTAAGGTGTTGTTAGGAGTTGTGAGGTGTCATACATTACACTAACATGCTTTTTAAGATGCAAATGTGGCATACAGAGTCTTAAGATGCCGTAACTTGTCATACGATGTTCAAAGGACTCGGACAAATTCATTAGGTTTATTATGGAGTTTTAATGTTTCGTACGGTATTGTTAGGTGTTATTAGGAGTTGTGAGGTGTCTTACATTACAATAACATGCTTTTAAAGGTGCTAATGTGGCATACAGAGTCTTAAGATGTCCTAACATGTCGTACGATGTTCAAAGGACTCGGACGAATTCAGTAGGTTTATATGGAGTTTTAAGTTTACGTACGGTATTGTAAGGTGTTGTTAGGAGTTGTGAGGTGTCATACATTACACTAACATGCTTTTTAAGTTGCTAATGTGGCATACAGAGTCTTAAGATGTCGTAACTTGTCGTACGATGTTCAAAGGACTCGGACAAATTCATTAGGTTTATTATGGAGTTTTAATGTTTCGTACGGTATTGTTAGGTGTTGTTAGGAGTTGTGAGTTGTCTTACATTACACTAACATGCTTTTCAAGGTGCTAACGTGGCATACAGAGTCTTAAGATGTCCTAACTTGTCGTACGATGTTCAAAAGACTCGGACAAATTCAGTAGGTTTATAAAGAGTTTTAATGTTTCGTACGGTATTGTTAGGTGTTGTTAGGAGTTGTGAGGTGTCTTACATTACACTAACATGCTTTTCAAGGTGCTAATGTGGCATACAGAGTCTTAAGATGTCCTAACTTGTCTTACGATGTTCAAAGGACACAGACGAATTCAGTAGGTTTATATGGAGTTTTAAGTTTACGTACGGTATTGTAAGGTGTTGTTAGGAGTTGTGAGGTGTCATACATTACACTAACATGCTTTTTAAGATGCAAATGTGGCATACAGAGTCTTAAGATGCCGTAACTTGTCATACGATGTTCAAAGGACTCGGACAAATTCATTAGGTTTATTATGGAGTTTTAATGTTTCGTACGGTATTGTTAGGTGTTGTTAGGAGTTGTGAGGTGTCTTACATTACAATAACATGCTTTTAAAGGTGCTAATGTGGCATACAGAGTCTTAAGATGTCCTAACATGTCGTACGATGTTCAAAGGACTCGGACGAATTCAGTAGGTTTATATGGAGTTTTAAGTTTACGTACGGTATTGTAAGGTGTTGTTAGGAGTTGTGAGGTGTCATACATTACACTAACATGCTTTTTAAGTTGCTAATGTGGCATACAGAGTCTTAAGATGTCGTAACTTGTCGTACGATGTTCAAAGGACTCGGACAAATTCATTAGGTTTATTATGGAGTTTTAATGTTTCGTACGGTATTGTTAGGTGTTGTTAGGAGTTGAGAGGTGTCTTACATTACAATAACATGCTTTTAAAGGTGCTAATGTGGCATACAGAGTCTTAAGATGTCCTAACATTTCGTATAATGTTCAAAGGACTCGGACGAATTCAGTAGGTTTATATGGAGTTTTAAGTTTACGTACGGTATTGTAAGGTGTTGTTAGGAGTTGTGAGGTGTCGTACATTACACTAGCATGATTTTCAAGGTGCTAATGTGGCATACATAGTCTTAAGATGTCCTAACTTGTCTTACGATGTTCAAAGGACACAGACGAATTCAGTAGGTTTATATGGAGTTTTAAGTTTACGTACGGTATTAGGAGTTGTGAGGTGTCATGCATTACACTAACATGCTTTTTAAGATGCAAATGTGGCATACAGAGTCTTAAGATGCCGTAACTTGTCATACGATGTTCAAAGGACTCGGACAAATTCATTAGGTTTATTATGGAGTTTTAATGTTTCGTACGGTATTGTTAGGTGTTGTTAGGAGTTGTGAGTTGTCTTACATTACACTAACATGCTTTTCAAGGTGCTAACGTGGCATACAGAGTCTTAAGATGTCCTAACTTGTCGTACGATGTTCAAAAGACTCGGACAAATTCAGTAGGTTTATAAAGAGTTTTAATGTTTCGTACGGTATTGTTAGGTGTTGTTAGGAGTTGTGAGGTGTCTTACATTACACTTACATGCTTTTCAAGGTGCTAATGTGGCATACAGAGTCTTAAGATGTCCTAACTTGTCTTACGATGTTCAAAGGACACAGACGAATTCAGTAGGTTTATATGGAGTTTTAAGTTTACGTACGGTATTGTAAGGTGTTGTTAGGAGTTGTGAGGTGTCATACATTACACTAACATGCTTTTTAAGATGCAAATGTGGCATACAGAGTCTTAAGATGCCGTAACTTGTCATACGATGTTCAAAGGACTCGGACAAATTCATTAGGTTTATTATGGAGTTTTAATGTTTCGTACGGTATTGTTAGGTGTTGTTAGGAGTTGAGAGGTGTCTTACATTACAATAACATGCTTTTAAAGGTGCTAATGTGGCATACAGAGTCTTAAGATGTCCTAACATTTCGTATAATGTTCAAAGGACTCGGACGAATTCAGTAGGTTTATATGGAGTTTTAAGTTTACGTACGGTATTGTAAGGTGTTGTTAGGAGTTGTGAGGTGTCGTACATTACATTAGCATGATTTTCAAGGTGCTAATGTGGCATACATAGTCTTAAGATGTCCTAACTTGTCTTACGATGTTCAAAGGACACAGACGAATTCAGTAGGTTTATATGGAGTTTTAAGTTTACGTACGGTATTAGGAGTTGTGAGGTGTCATGCATTACACTAACATGCTTTTTAAGATGCAAATGTGGCATACAGAGTCTTAAGATGCCGTAACTTGTCATACGATGTTCAAAGGACTCGGACAAATTCATTAGGTTTATTATGGAGTTTTAATGTTTCGTACGGTATTGTTAGGTGTTGTTAGGAGTTGTGAGTTGTCTTACATTACACTAACATGCTTTTCAAGGTGCTAACGTGGCATACAGAGTCTTAAGATGTCCTAACTTGTCGTACGATGTTCAAAAGACTCGGACAAATTCAGTAGGTTTATAAAGAGTTTTAATGTTTCGTGCGGTATTGTTAGGTGTTGTTAGGAGTTGTGAGGTGTCTTACATTACACTAACATGCTTTTCAAGGTGCTAATGTGGCATACAGAGTCTTAAGATGCCGTAACTTGTCATACGATGTTCAAAGGACTCGGACAAATTCATTAGGTTTATTATGGAGTTTTAATGTTTCGTACGGTATTGTTAGGTGTTGTTAGGAGTTGTGAGTTGTCTTACATTACACTAACATGCTTTTCAAGGTGCTAACGTGGCATACAGAGTCTTAAGATGTCCTAACTTGTCGTACGATGTTCAAAAGACTCGGACAAATTCAGTAGGTTTATAAAGAGTTTTAATGTTTCGTACGGTATTGTTAGGTGTTGTTAGGAGTTGTGAGGTGTCTTACATTACACTAACATGCTTTTCAAGGTGCTAATGTGGCATACAGAGTCTTAAGATGTCCTAACTTGTCTTACGATGTTCAAAGGACACAGACGAATTCAGTAGGTTTATATGGAGTTTTAAGTTTACGTACGGTATTGTAAGGTGTTGTTAGGAGTTGTGAGGTGTCATACATTACACTAACATGCTTTTTAAGATGCAAATGTGGCATACAGAGTCTTAAGATGCCGTAACTTGTCATACGATGTTCAAAGGACTCGGACAAATTCATTAGGTTTATTATGGAGTTTTAATGTTTCGTACGGTATTGTTAGGTGTTGTTAGGAGTTGAGAGGTGTCTTACATTACAATAACATGCTTTTAAAGGTGCTAATGTGGCATACAGAGTCT
Source organism: Tagetes erecta (assembly GCA_030867185.1). Taxonomy (NCBI): domain Eukaryota; kingdom Viridiplantae; phylum Streptophyta; class Magnoliopsida; order Asterales; family Asteraceae; genus Tagetes; species Tagetes erecta. The sequence goes on from CM061496.1 coordinate 22,035,966, forward strand.
TAAGATGTCCTAACATTTCGTATAATGTTCAAAGGACTCGGACGAATTCAGTAGGTTTATATGGAGTTTTAAGTTTACGTACGGTATTGTAAGGTGTTGTTAGGAGTTGTGAGGTGTCGTACATTACATTAGCATGATTTTCAAGGTGCTAATGTGGCATACATAGTCTTAAGATGTCCTAACTTGTCTTACGATGTTCAAAGGACACAGACGAATTCAGTAGGTTTATATGGAGTTTTAAGTTTACGTACGGTATTAGGAGTTGTGAGGTGTCATGCATTACACTAACATGCTTTTTAAGATGCAAATGTGGCATACAGAGTCTTAAGATGCCGTAACTTGTCATACGATGTTCAAAGGACTCGGACAAATTCATTAGGTTTATTATGGAGTTTTAATGTTTCGTACGGTATTGTTAGGTGTTGTTAGGAGTTGTGAGTTGTCTTACATTACACTAACATGCTTTTCAAGGTGCTAACGTGGCATACAGAGTCTTAAGATGTCCTAACTTGTCGTACGATGTTCAAAAGACTCGGACAAATTCAGTAGGTTTATAAAGAGTTTTAATGTTTCGTGCGGTATTGTTAGGTGTTGTTAGGAGTTGTGAGGTGTCTTACATTACACTAACATGCTTTTCAAGGTGCTAATGTGGCATACAGAGTCTTAAGATGCCGTAACTTGTCATACGATGTTCTAAGGACTCTGACAAATTCATTAGGTTTATTATGGAGTTTTAATGTTTCGTACGGTATTGTTAGGTGATGTTAGGAGTTGTGAGTTGTCTTACATTACACTAACATGCTTTTCAAGGTGCTAACGTGGTATACAGAGTCTTAAGATGTCCTAACTTGTCGTACGATGTTCAAAAGACTCGGACAAATTCAGTAGGTTTATAAAGAGTTTTAATGTTTCGTACGGTATTGTTAGGTGTTGTTAGGAGTTGTGAGGTGTCTTACATTACACTAACATGCTTTTCAAGGTGCTAATGTGGCATACAGAGTCTTAAGATGTCCTAACTTGTCTTACGATGTTCAAAGGACACAGACGAATTCAGTAGGTTTATATGGAGTTTTAAGTTTACGTACGGTATTGTAAGGTGTTGTTAGGAGTTGTGAGGTGTCATACATTACACTAACATGCTTTTTAAGATGCAAATGTGGCATACAGAGTCTTAAGATGCCGTAACTTGTCATACGATGTTCAAAGGACTCGGACAAATTCATTAGGTTTATTATGGAGTTTTAATGTTTCGTACGGTATTGTTAGGTGTTATTAGGAGTTGTGAGGTGTCTTACATTACAATAACATGCTTTTAAAGGTGCTAATGTGGCATACAGAGTCTTAAGATGTCCTAACATGTCGTACGATGTTCAAAGGACTCGGACGAATTCAGTAGGTTTATATGGAGTTTTAAGTTTACGTACGGTATTGTAAGGTGTTGTTAGGAGTTGTGAGGTGTCATACATTACACTAACATGCTTTTTAAGTTGCTAATGTGGCATACAGAGTCTTAAGATGTCGTAACTTGTCGTACGATGTTCAAAGGACTCGGACAAATTCATTAGGTTTATTATGGAGTTTTAATGTTTCGTACGGTATTGTTAGGTGTTGTTAGGAGTTGTGAGTTGTCTTACATTACACTAACATGCTTTTCAAGGTGCTAACGTGGCATACAGAGTCTTAAGATGTCCTAACTTGTCGTACGATGTTCAAAAGACTCGGACAAATTCAGTAGGTTTATAAAGAGTTTTAATGTTTCGTACGGTATTGTTAGGTGTTGTTAGGAGTTGTGAGGTGTCTTACATTACACTAACATGCTTTTCAAGGTGCTAATGTGGCATACAGAGTCTTAAGATGTCCTAACTTGTCTTACGATGTTCAAAGGACACAGACGAATTCAGTAGGTTTATATGGAGTTTTAAGTTTACGTACGGTATTGTAAGGTGTTGTTAGGAGTTGTGAGGTGTCATACATTACACTAACATGCTTTTTAAGATGCAAATGTGGCATACAGAGTCTTAAGATGCCGTAACTTGTCATACGATGTTCAAAGGACTCGGACAAATTCATTAGGTTTATTATGGAGTTTTAATGTTTCGTACGGTATTGTTAGGTGTTGTTAGGAGTTGTGAGGTGTCTTACATTACAATAACATGCTTTTAAAGGTGCTAATGTGGCATACAGAGTCTTAAGATGTCCTAACATGTCGTACGATGTTCAAAGGACTCGGACGAATTCAGTAGGTTTATATGGAGTTTTAAGTTTACGTACGGTATTGTAAGGTGTTGTTAGGAGTTGTGAGGTGTCATACATTACACTAACATGCTTTTTAAGTTGCTAATGTGGCATACAGAGTCTTAAGATGTCGTAACTTGTCGTACGATGTTCAAAGGACTCGGACAAATTCATTAGGTTTATTATGGAGTTTTAATGTTTCGTACGGTATTGTTAGGTGTTGTTAGGAGTTGTGAGTTGTCTTACATTACACTTACATGCTTTTCAAGGTGCTAACGTGGCATACAGAGTCTTAAGATGTCCTAACATGTCGTACGATGTTCAAAGGACTCGGACGAATTAAGTAGGTTCATATGGAGTTTTGAGTTTACATACGGTATTGTAAGGTGTTGTTAGGAGTTGTGAGGTGTCATACATTACACTAACATGCTTTTTAAGATGCTAATGTGGCATACAGAGTCTTAAGATGTCCTAACATGTCCTACGATGTTCAAAGGACACGGACGAATTCAGTAGGTTTATATGGAGTTTAAGTTTACGTACGGTATTGTAAGGTGTTGTTAGGAGTTGTGTGGTGTCGTACATTACACTAGCATGCTTTTCAAGGTGCTAATTTGGCATACAGAGTCTTAAGATGTCGTAACTTGTCGTACGATGTTCAAAGGACTCGGACGAATTCATTAGGTTTATTATGGAGTTTTAAGGTTTCGTACGTTGTTGTAAGGTGTTGTTCGGAGCTGTGAGGTGTCATACATTACATTAACATGCTTTTTAAGATGCAAATGTGGCATACAGAGTCTTAAGATGTCCTAACTTGTCGTACGATGTTCAAAAGACTCGGACAAATTCAGTAGGTTTATATGGAGTTTTAATGTTTCGTACGGTATTGTTAGGTGTTGTTAGGAGTTGTGAGGGGTCTTACATTACAATAATATGCTTTTAAAGGTGCTAATGTGGCATACAGAGTCTTAAGATGTCCTAACATGTCGTACGATGTTCAAAGGACTCGGACGAATTCAGTATGTTTATATGGAGTTTTAAGTTTCGTACGGTATTGTAAGGTGTTGTGAGGAGTTGTGAGGTGTCATACATTACACTAACATGCTTTTTAAGTTGCTAATGTGGCATACAGAGTCTTAAGATGTCGTAACTTGTCGTACGATGTTCAAAAGACTCGGACAAATTCATTAGGTTTATTATAGAGTTTTAATGTTTCGTACGGTATTGTTGGTGTTGTTAGGTGTTGTGAGGTGTCGTACATTACACTAGCATGATTTTCAAGGTGCTAATGTGGCATACATAGTCTTAAGATGTCCTAACTTGTAATACGATGTTCAAAGGACACAGACGAATTCAGTAGGTTTATATGGAATTTTAAGTTTACGTACGGTATTAGGAGTTGTGAGGTGTCATACATTACACTAACATGCTTTTTAAGATGCAAATGTGGCATACAGAGTCTTAAGATGCCGTAACTTGTCATACGATGTTCAAAGGACTCGGACAAATTCATTAGGTTTATTATGGAGTTTTAATGTTTCGTACGGTATTGTTAGGTGTTGTTAGGAGTTGTGAGTTGTCTTACATTACACTAACATGCTTTTCAAGGTGCTAACGTGGCATACAGAGTCTTAAGATGTCCTAACATGTCTTACGATGTTCAAAGGGCTCGGACGAATTAAGTAGGTTTATATGGAGTTTTGAGTTTACATACGGTATTGTAAGGTGTTGTTAGGAGTTGTGAGGTGTCATACATTACACTAACATGCTTTTTAAGATGCTAATGTGGCATAAAGAGTCTTAAGATGTCCTAACATGTCCTACGATGTTCAAAGGACACGGACGAATTCAGTAGGTTTATATGGAGTTTAAGTTTACGTACGGTATTGTAAGGTGTTGTTAGGAGTTGTGTGGTGTCGTACATTACACTAGCATGCTTTTCAAGGTGCTAATTTGGCATACAGAGTCTTAAGATGTCGTAACTTGTCGTACGATGTTCAAAGGACTCGGACGAATTCATTAGGTTTATTATGAAGTTTTAAGGTTTCGTACGTTGTTGTAAGGTGTTGTTCGGAGCTGTGAGGTGTCATACATTACATTAACATGCTTTTTAAGATGCAAAGGTGGCATACAGAGTCTTAAGGTGTCCTACCTTGTCGTACGATGTTCAAAAGACTCGGCAAATTCAGTAGGTTTATATGGAGTTTTAATGTTTCGTACGGTATTGTTAGGTGTTGTTAGGAGTTGTGAGGTGTCTTACATTACACTAACATGCTTTTCAAGGTGCTAATGTGGCATACAGAGTCTTAAGATGTCCTAACTTGTCTAACGATGTTCAAAGGACACAGACGAATTCAGTAGGTTTATATGGAGTTTTAAGTTTACGTACGGTATTGTAAGGTGTTGTTAGGAGTTGTGAGGTGTCATTCATTACACTAACATGCTTTTTAAGATGCAAATGTGGCATACAGTGTCTTAAGATGCCGTAACTTGTCATACGATGTTCAAAGGACTCGGACAAATTCATTAGGTTTATTATGGAGTTTTAATGTTTCGTACGGTATTGTTAGGTGTTGTTAGGAGTTGTGAGTTGTCTTACATTACACTAACATGCTTTTCAAGGTGCTAACGTGGCATACAGAGTCTTAAGATGTCCTAACATGTCGTACGATGTTCAAAGGACTCGGACGAATTAAGTAGGTTTATATGGAGTTTTGAGTTTACATACGGTATTGTAAGGTGTTGTTAGGAGTTGTGAGGTGTCATACATTACACTAACATGCTTTTTAAGATGCTAATGTGGCATACAGAGTCTTAAGATGTCCTAACATGTCCTACGATGTTCAAAGGACACGGACGAATTCAGTAGGTTTATATGGAGTTTAAGTTTACGTACGGTATTGTAAGGTGTTGTTAGGAGTTGTGTGGTGTCGTACATTACACTAGCATGCTTTTCAAGGTGCTATTTTGGCATACAGAGTCTTAAGATGTCGTAACATGTCGTACGATGTTCAAAGGACTCGGACGAATTCATTAGGTTTATTATGGAGTTTTAAGGTTTCGTACGTTGTTGTAAGGTGTTGTTCGGAGCTGTGAGGTGTCATACATTACATTAACATGCTTTTTAAGATGCAAATGTGGCATACAGAGTCTTAAGATGTCCTAACTTGTCGTACGATGTTCAAAAGACTCGGACAAATTCAGTAAGTTTATATGGAGTTTTAATGTTTCGTACGGTATTGTTAGGTGTTGTTAGGAGTTGTGAGGTGTCTTACATTACAATAACATGCTTTTAAAGGTGCTAATGTGGCATACAGAGTCTTAAGATGTCCTAACATGTCGTACGATGTTCAAAGGACTCGGACGAATTCAGTAGGTTTATATGGAGTTTTAAGTTTACGTACGGTATTGTAAGGTGTTGTTAGGAGTTGTGAGGTGTCATACATTACACTAACATGCTTTTTAAGTTGCTAATGTGGCATACAGAGTCTTAAGATGTCGTAACTTGTTGTACGATGTTCAAAGGACTCGGACAAATTCATTAGGTTTATTATGGAGTTTTAATGTTTCGTACGGTATTGTTAGGTGTTGTTAGGAGTTGTGAGTTGTCTTACATTACACTTACATGCTTTTAAAGGTGCTAATGTGGCATACAAAGTCTTAAGATGTCCTAACATGTCGTACGATGTTCAAAGGACTCGGACGAATTAAGTAGGTTTATATGGAGTTTTGAGTTTACATACGGTATTGTAAGGTGTTGTTAGGAGTTGTGAGGTGTCATACATTACACTAACATGCTTTTTAAGATGCTAATGTGGCATACAGAGTCTTAAGATGTCCTAACATGTCCTACGATGTTCAAAGGACACGGACGAATTCAGTAGGTTTATATGGAGTTTAAGTTTACGTACGGTATTGTAAGGTGTTGTTAGGAGTTGTGTGGTGTCGTACATTACACTAGCATGCTTTTCAAGGTGCTAATTTGGCATACAGAGTCTTAAGATGTCGTAACTTGTCGTACGATGTTCAAAGGACTCGGACGAATTCATTAGGTTTATTATGGAGTTTTAAGGTTTCGTACGTTATTGTAAGGTGTTGTTCGGAGCTGTGAGGTGTCATACATTACATTAACATGCTTTTTAAGATGCAAATGTGGCATACAGAGTCTTAAGATGTCCTAACTTGTCGTACGATGTTCAAAAGACTCGGACAAATTCAGTAGGTTTATATGGAGTTTTAATGTTTCGTACGGTATTGTTAGGTGTTGTTAGGAGTTGTGAGGTGTCTTACATTACAATAACATGCTTTTAAAGGTGCTAATGTGGCATACAGAGTCTTAAGATGTCCTAACATGTCGTACGATGTTCAAAGGACTCGGACGAATTCAGTAGGTTTATATGGAGTTTTAAGTTTACGTACGGTATTGTAAGGTGTTGTTAGGAGTTGTGAGGTGTCATACATTACACTAACATGCTTTTTAAGTTGCTAATGTGGCATACAGAGTCTTAAGATGTCGTAACTTGTTGTACGATGTTCAAAGGACTCGGACAAATTCATTAGGTTTATTATGGAGTTTTAATGTTTCGTACGGTATTGTTAGGTGTTGTTAGGAGTTGTGAGTTGTCTTACATTACACTTACATGCTTTTCAAGGTGCTAACGTGGCATACAGAGTCTTAAGATGTCCTAACATGTCGTACGATGTTCAAAGGACTCGGACGAATTAAGTAGGTTTATATGGAGTTTTGAGTTTACATACGGTATTGTAAGGTGTTGTTAGGAGTTGTGAGGTGTCATACATTACACTAACATGCTTTTTAAGATGCTAATGTGGCATACAGAGTCTTAAGATGTCCTAACATGTCCTACGATGTTCAAAGGACACGGACGAATTCAGTAGGTTTATATGGAGTTTAAGTTTACGTACGGTATTGTAAGGTGTTGTTAGGAGTTGTGTGGTGTCGTACATTACACTAGCATGCTTTTCAAGGTGCTAATTTGGCATACAGAGTCTTAAGATGTCGTAACTTGTCGTACGATGTTCAAAGGCTCGGACGAATTCATTAGGTTTATTATGGAGTTTTAAGGTTTCGTACGTTGTTGTAAGGTGTTGTTCGGAGCTGTGAGGTGTCATACATTACATTAACATGCTTTTTAAGATGCAAATGTGGCATACAGAGTCTTAAGATGTCCTAACTTGTCGTACGATGTTCAAAAGACTCGGACAAATTCAGTAGGTTTATATGGAGTTTTAATGTTTCGTACGGTATTGTTAGGTGTTGTTAGGAGTTGTGAGGGGTCTTACATTACAATAATATGCTTTTAAAGGTGCTAATGTGGCATACAGAGTCTTAAGATGTCCTAACATGTCGTACGATGTTCAAAGGACTCGGACGATTTCAGTAGGTTTATATGGAGTTTTAAGTTTACGTACGGTATTGTAAGGTGTTGTGAGGAGTTGTGAGGTGTCATACATTACACTAACATGCTTTTTAAGTTGCTAATGTGGCATACAGAGTCTTAAGATGTCGTAACTTGTCGTACGATGTTCAAAAGACTCGGACAAATTCATTAGGTTTATTATAGAGTTTTAATGTTTCGTACGGTATTATTCGGTGTTGTTAGGTGTTGTGAGGTGTCGTACATTACACTAGCATGATTTTCAAGGTGCTAATGTGGCATACATAGTCTTAAGATGTCCTAACTTGTCTTACGATGTTCAAAGGACACAGACGAATTCAGTAGGTTTATATGGAATTTTAAGTTTACGTACGGTATTAGGAGTTGTGAGGTGTCATACATTACACTAACATGCTTTTTAAGATGCAAATGTGGCATACAGAGTCTTAAGATGTCCTAACTTGTCGTACGATGTTCAAAAGACTCGGACAAATTCAGTAGGTTTATATGGAGTTTTAATGTTTCGTACGGTATTGTTAGGTGTTGTTAGGAGTTGTGAGGTGTCTTACATTACAATAACATGCTTTTAAAGGTGCTAATGTGGCATACAGAGTCTTAAGATGTCCTAACATGTCGTACGATGTTCAAAGGACTCGGACGAATTCAGTAGGTTTATATGGAGTTTTAAGTTTACGTACGGTATTGTAAGGTGTTGTTAAGAGTTGTGAGGTGTCATACATTACACTAACATGCTTTTTAAGTTGCTAATGTGGCATACAGAGTCTTAAGATGTCGTAACTTGTTGTACGATGTTCAAAGGACTCGGACAACTTCATTAGGTTTATTATGGAGTTTTAATGTTTCGTACGGTATTGTTAGGTGTTGTTAGGAGTTGTGAGTTGTCTTACATTACACTTACATGCTTTTCAAGGTGCTAACGTGGCATACAGAGTCTTAAGATGTCCTAACATGTCGTACGATGTTCAAAGGACTCGGACGAATTAAGTAGGTTTATATGGAGTTTTGAGTTTACATACGGTATTGTAAGGTGTTGTTAGGAGTTGTGAGGTGTCATACATTACACTAACATGCTTTTTAAGATGCTAATGTGGCATACAGAGTCTTAAGATGTCCTAACATGTCCTACGATGTTCAAAGGACACGGACGAATTCAGTAGGTTTATATGGAGTTTAAGTTTACGTACGGTATTGTAAGGTGTTGTTAGGAGTTGTGTGGTGTCGTACATTACACTAGCATGCTTTTCAAGGTGCTAATTTGGCATACAGAGTCTTAAGATGTCGTAAGTTGTCGTACGATGTTCAAAGGACTCGGACGAATTCATTAGGTTTATTATGGAGTTTTAAGGTTTCGTACGTTGTTGTAAGGTGTTGTTCGGAGCTGTGAGGTGTCATACATTACATTAACATGCTTTTTAAGATGCAAATGTGGCATACAGAGTCTTAAGATGTCCTAACTTGTCGTACGATGTTCAAAAGACTCGGACAAATTCAGTAGGTTTAAATGGAGTTTTAATGTTTCGTACGGTATTGTTAGGTGTTGTTAGGAGTTGTGAGGTGTCTTACATTACAATAACATGCTTTTAAAGGTGCTAATGTGGCATACAAAGTCTTAAGATGTCCTAACATGTCGTACGATGTTCAAAGGACTCGGACGAATTAAGTAGGTTTATATGGAGTTTTGAGTTTACATACGGTATTGTAAGGTGTTGTTAGGAGTTGTGAGGTGTCATACATTACACTAACATGCTTTTTAAGATGCTAATGTGGCATACAGAGTCTTAAGATGTCCTAACATGTCCTACGATGTTCAAAGGACACGGACGAATTCAGTAGGTTTATATGGAGTTTAAGTTTACGTACGGTATTGTAAGGTGTTGTTAGGAGTTGTGTGGTGTCGTACATTACACTAGCATGCTTTTCAAGGTGCTAATTTGGCATACAGAGTCTTAAGATGTCGTAACTTGTCGTACGATGTTCAAAGGACTCGGACGAATTCATTAGGTTTATTATGGAGTTTTAAGGTTTCGTACGTTGTTGTAAGGTGTTGTTCGGAGCTGTGAGGTGTCATACATTACATTAACATGCTTTTTAAGATGCAAATGTGGCATACAGAGTCTTAAGATGTCCTAACTTGTCGTACGATGTTCAAAAGACTCGGACAAATACAGTAGGTTTATATGGAGTTTTAATGTTTCGTACGGTATTGTTAGGTGTTGTTAGGAGTTGTGAGGTGTCTTACATTACAATAACATGCTTTTAAAGGTGCTAATGTGGCATACAGAGTCTTAAGATGTCCTAACATGTCGTACGATGTTCAAAGGACTCGGACGAATTCAGTAGGTTTATATGGAGTTTTAAGTTTACGTACGGTATTGTAAGGTGTTGTTAGGAGTTGTGAGGTGTCATACATTACACTAACATGCTTTTTAAGTTGCTAATGTGGCATACAGAGTCTTAAGATGTCGTAACTTGTTGTACGATGTTCAAAGGACTCGGACAAATTCATTAGGTTTATTATGGAGTTTTAATGTTTCGTACGGTATTGTTAGGTGTTGTTAGGAGTTGTGAGTTGTCTTACATTACACTTACATGCTTTTCAAGGTGCTAACGTGGCATACAGAGTCTTAAGATGTCCTAACATGTCGTACGATGTTCAAAGGACTCGGACGAATTAAGTAGGTTTATATGGAGTTTTGAGTTTACATACGGTATTGTAAGGTGTTGTTAGGAGTTATGAGGTGTCATACATTACACTAACATGCTTTTTAAGATGCTAATGTGGCATACAGAGTCTTAAGATGTCCTAACATGTCCTACGATGTTCAAAGGACACGGACGAATTCAGTAGGTTTATATGGAGTTTAAGTTTACGTACGGTATTGTAAGGTGTTGTTAGAAGTTGTGTGGTGTCGTACATTACACTAGCATGCTTTTCAAGGTGCTAATTTGGCATACAGAGTCTTAAGATGTCGTAACTTGTCGTACGATGTTCAAAGGCTCGGACGAATTCATTAGGTTTATTATGGAGTTTTAAGGTTTCGTACGTTGTTGTAAGGTGTTGTTCGGAGCTGTGAGGTGTCATACATTACATTAACATGCTTTTTAAGATGCAAATGTGGCATACAGAGTCTTAAGATGTCCTAACTTGTCGTACGATGTTCAAAAGACTCGGACAAATTCAGTAGGTTTATATGGAGTTTTAATGTTTCGTACGGTATTGTTAGGTGTTGTTAGGAGTTGTGAGGTGTCTTACATTACAATAACATGCTTTTAAAGGTGCTAATGTGGCATACAAAGTCTTAAGATGTCCTAACATGTCGTACGATGTTCAAAGGACTCGGACGAATTAAGTAGGTTTATATGGAGTTTTGAGTTTACATACGGTATTGTAAGGTGTTGTTAGGAGTTGTGAGGTGTCATACATTACACTAACATGCTTTTTAAGATGCTAATGTGGCATACAGAGTCTTAAGATGTCCTAACATGTCCTACGATGTTCAAAGGACACGGACGAATTCAGTAGGTTTATATGGAGTTTAAGTTTACGTACGGTATTGTAAGGTGTTGTTAGGAGTTGTGTGGTGTCGTACATTACACTAGCATGCTTTTCAAGGTGCTAATTTGGCATACAGAGTCTTAAGATGTCGTAACTTGTCGTACGATGTTCAAAGGACTCGGACGAATTCATTAGGTTTATTATGGAGTTTTAAGGTTTCGTACGTTGTTGTAAGGTGTTGTTCGGAGCTGTGAGGTGTCATACATTACATTAACATGCTTTTTAAGATGCAAATGTGGCATACAGAGTCTTAAGATGTCCTAACTTGTCGTACGATGTTCAAAAGACTCGGACAAATTCAGTAGGTTTATATGGAGTTTTAATGTTTCGTACGGTATTGTTAGGTGTTGTTAGGAGTTGTGAGGTGTCTTACATTACAATAACATGCTTTTAAAGGTGCTAATGTGGCATACAGAGTCTTAAGATGTCCTAACATGTCGTACGATGTTCAAAGGACTCGGACGAATTCAGTAGGTTTATATGGAGTTTTAAGTTTACGTACGGTATTGTAAGGTGTTGTTAGGAGTTGTGAGGTGTCATACATTACACTAACATGCTTTTTAAGTTGCTAATGTGGCATACAGAGTCTTAAGATGTCGTAACTTGTTGTACGATGTTCAAAGGACTCGGACAAATTCATTAGGTTTATTATGGAGTTTTAATGTTTCGTACGGTATTGTTAGGTGTTGTTAGGAGTTGTGAGTTGTCTTACATTACACTTACATGCTTTTCAAGGTGCTAACGTGGCATACAGAGTCTTAAGATGTCCTAACATGTCGTACGATGTTCAAAGGACTCGGACGAATTAAGTAGGTTTATATGGAGTTTTGAGTTTACATACGGTATTGTAAGGTGTTGTTAGGAGTTATGAGGTGTCATACATTACACTAACATGCTTTTTAAGATGCTAATGTGGCATACAGAGTCTTAAGATGTCCTAACATGTCCTACGATGTTCAAAGGACACGGACGAATTCAGTAGGTTTATATGGCGTTTAAGTTTACGTACGGTATTGTAAGGTGTTGTTAGGAGTTGTGTGGTGTCGTACATTACACTAGCATGCTTTTCAAGGTGCTAATTTGGCATACAGAGTCTTAAGATGTCGTAACTTGTCGTACGATGTTCAAAGGCTCGGACGAATTCATTAGGTTTATTATGGAGTTTTAAGGTTTCGTACGTTGTTGTAAGGTGTTGTTCGGAGCTGTGAGGTGTCATACATTACATTAACATGCTTTTTAAGATGCAAATGTGGCATACAGAGTCTTAAGATGTCCTAACTTGTCGTACGATGTTCAAAAGACTCGGACAAATTCAGTAGGTTTATATGGAGTTTTAATGTTTCGTACGGTATTGTTAGGTGTTGTTAGGAGTTGTGAGGTGTCTTACATTACAATAACATGCTTTTAAAGGTGCTAATGTGGCATACAAAGTCTTAAGATGTCCTAACATGTCGTACGATGTTCAAAGGACTCGGACGAATTAAGTAGGTTTATATGGAGTTTTGAGTTTACATACGGTATTGTAAGGTGTTGTTAGGAGTTGTGAGGTGTCATACATTACACTAACATGCTTTTTAAGATGCTAATGTGGCATACAGAGTCTTAAGATGTCCTAACATGTCCTACGATGTTCAAAGGACACGGACGAATTCAGTAGGTTTATATGGAGTTTAAGTTTACGTACGGTATTGTAAGGTGTTGTTAGGAGTTGTGTGGTGTCGTACATTACACTAGCATGCTTTTCAAGGTGCTAATTTGGCATACAGAGTCTTAAGATGTCGTAACTTGTCGTACGATGTTCAAAGGACTCGGACGAATTCATTAGGTTTATTATGGAGTTTTAAGGTTTCGTACGTTGTTGTAAGGTGTTGTTCGGAGCTGTGAGGTGTCATACATTACATTAACATGCTTTTTAAGATGCAAATGTGGCATACAGAGTCTTAAGATGTCCTAACTTGTCGTACGATGTTCAAAAGACTCGGACAAATTCAGTAGGTTTATATGGAGTTTTAATGTTTCGTACGGTATTGTTAGGTGTTGTTAGGAGTTGTGAGGTGTCTTACATTACAATAACATGCTTTTAAAGGTGCTAATGTGGCATACAGAGTCTTAAGATGTCCTAACATGTCGTACGATGTTCAAAGGACTCGGACGAATTCAGTAGGTTTATATGGAGTTTTAAGTTTACGTACGGTATTGTAAGGTGTTGTTAGGAGTTGTGAGGTGTCATACATTACACTAACATGCTTTTTAAGTTGCTAATGTGGCATACAGAGTCTTAAGATGTCGTAACTTGTTGTACGATGTTCAAAGGACTCGGACAAATTCATTAGGTTTATTATGGAGTTTTAATGTTTCGTACGGTATTGTTAGGTGTTGTTAGGAGTTGTGAGTTGTCTTACATTACACTTACATGCTTTTCAAGGTGCTAACGTGGCATACAGAGTCTTAAGATGTCCTAACATGTCGTACGATGTTCAAAGGACTCGGACGAATTAAGTAGGTTTATATGGAGTTTTGAGTTTACATACGGTATTGTAAGGTGTTGTTAGGAGTTATGAGGTGTCATACATTACACTAACATGCTTTTTAAGATGCTAATGTGGCATACAGAGTCTTAAGATGTCTTAACATGTCCTACGATGTTCAAAGGACACGGACGAATTCGTAGGTTTATATGGAGTTTAAGTTTACGTACGGTATTGTAAGGTGTTGTTAGGAGTTGTGTGGTGTCGTACATTACACTAGCATGCTTTTCAAGGTGCTAATTTGGCATACAGAGTCTTAAGATGTCGTAACTTGTCGTACGATGTTCAAAGGCTCGGACGAATTCATTAGGTTTATTATGGAGTTTTAAGGTTTCGTACGTTGTTGTAAGGTGTTGTTCGGAGCTGTGAGGTGTCATACATTACATTAACATGCTTTTTAAGATGCAAATGTGGCATACAGAGTCTTAAGATGTCCTAACTTGTCGTACGATGTTCAAAAGACTCGGACAAATTCAGTAGGTTTATATGGAGTTTTAATGTTTCGTACGGTATTGTTAGGTGTTGTTAGGAGTTGTGAGGGGTCTTACATTACAATAATATGCTTTTAAAGGTGCTAATGTGGCATACAGAGTCTTAAGATGTCCTAACATGTCGTACGATGTTCAAAGGACTCGGACGAATTCAGTAGGTTTATATGGAGTTTTAAGTTTACGTACGGTATTGTAAGGTGTTGTGAGGAGTTGTGAGGTGTCATACATTACACTAACATGCTTTTTAAGTTGCTAATGTGGCATACAGAGTCTTAAGATGTCGTAACTTGTCGTACGATGTTCAAAAGACTCGGACAAATTCATTAGGTTTATTATAGAGTTTTAATGTTTCGTACGGTATTATTCGGTGTTGTTAGGTGTTGTGAGGTGTCGTACATTACACTAGCATGATTTTCAAGGTGCTAATGTGGCATACATAGTCTTTAGATGTCCTAACTTGTCTTACGATGTTCAAAGGACACAGACGAATTCAGTAGGTTTATATGGAATTTTAAGTTTACGTACGGTATTAGGAGTTGTGAGGTGTCATACATTACACTAACATGCTTTTTAAGATGCAAATGTGGCATACAGAGTCTTAAGATGCCGTAACTTGTCATACGATATTCAAAGGACTCGGACAAATTCATTAGGTTTATTATGGAGTTTTAATGTTTCGTACGGTATTGTTAGGTGTTGTTAGGAGTTGTGAGTTCTCTTACATTACACTAACATGCTTTTCAAGGTGCTAACGTGGCATACAGAGTCTTAAGATGTCCTAACATGTCTTACGATGTTCAAAGGGCTCGGACGAATTAAGTAGGTTTATATGGAGTTTTGAGTTTACATACGGTATTGTAAGGTGTTGTTAGGAGTTGTGAGGTGTCATACATTACACTAACATGCTTTTTAAGATGCTAATGTGGCATAAAGAGTCTTAAGATGTCCTAACATGTCCTACGATGTTCAAAGGACACGGACGAATTCAGTAGGTTTATATGGAGTTTAAGTTTACGTACGGTATTGTAAGGTGTTGTTAGGAGTTGTGTGGTGTCGTACATTACACTAGCATGCTTTTCAAGGTGCTAATTTGGCATACAGAGTCTTAAGATGTCGTAACTTGTCGTACGATGTTCAAAGGACTCGGACGAATTCATTAGGTTTATTATGAAGTTTTAAGGTTTCGTACGTTGTTGTAAGGTGTTGTTCGGAGCTGTGAGGTGTCATACATTACATTAACATGCTTTTTAAGATGCAAAGGTGGCATACAGAGTCTTAAGATGTCCTAACTTGTCGTACGATGTTCAAAAGACTCGGCAAATTCAGTAGGTTTATATGGAGTTTTAATGTTTCGTACGGTATTGTTAGGTGTTGTTAGGAGTTGTGAGGTGTCTTACATTACACTAACATGCTTTTCAAGGTGCTAATGTGGCATACAGAGTCTTAAGATGTCCTAACTTGTCTAACGATGTTCAAAGGACACAGACGAATTCAGTAGGTTTATATGGAGTTTTAAGTTTACGTACGGTATTGTAAGGTGTTGTTAGGAGTTGTGAGGTGTCATTCATTACACTAACATGCTTTTTAAGATGCAAATGTGGCATACAGAGTCTTAAGATGCCGTAACTTGTCATACGATGTTCAAAGGACTCGGACAAATTCATTAGGTTTATTATGGAGTTTTAATGTTTCGTACGGTATTGTTAGGTGTTGTTAGGAGTTGTGAGTTGTCTTACATTACACTAACATGCTTTTCAAGGTGCTAACGTGGCATACAGAGTCTTAAGATGTCCTAACATGTCGTACGATGTTCAAAGGACACGGACGAATTCAGTAGGTTTATATGGAGTTTAAGTTTACGTACGGTATTGTAAGGTGTTGTTAGGAGTTGTGAGGTGTCGTACATTACACTAGCATGCTTTTCAAGGTGCTAATTTGGCATACTGAGTCTTAAGTTGTTCTAACTTGTCGTACGATGTTCAAAGGACTCGGACGAATTCAATAGGTTTATTATGGAGTTTTAAGGTTTCGTACGTTGTTGTAAGGTGTTGTTCGGAGCTGTGAGGTGTCATACATTACATTAACATGCTTTTTAAGATGCAAATGTGGCATACAGAGTCTTAAGATGTCCTAACTTGTCGTACGATGTTCAAAAGACTCGGAAAAATTCAGTAGGTTTATATGGAGTTTTAATGTTTCGTACGGTATTGTTAGGTGTTGTTAGGAGTTGTGAGGTGTCTTACATTACATTAACATGCTTTTCAAGGTGCTAATGTGGCATACAGAGTCTTAAGATGTCCTAACATGTCGTACGATGTTCAAAGGACTCGGACGAATTAAGTAGGTTTATATGGAGTTTTAAGTTTACGTACGATATTGTAAGGTGTTGTTAGGAGATGTGAGGTGTCATACATTACACTAACATGCTTTTTAAAATGCTAATGTGGCATACAGAGTCTTAAGATGTCGTAACTTGTCGTACGATGTTCAAAAGACTCGGACAAATTCATTAGGTTTATTATGGAGTTTTAATGTTTCGTACGGTATTGTTAGGTGTTGTTAGGAGTTGTGAGGGTTTTACATTACACTAACATGCTTTTAAAGGTGCTAATGTGGCATACAGAGTCTTAAGATGGCCTAACATGTCGTACGATGTTCAAAGGACTTGAACGAATTCAGTAGGTTTATATTGAGTTTTAATTTTACGTACGGTATTTTAAGGTGTTGTTAGGAGTTGTGAGGTGTCGTACATTACACTAACATGATTTTCAAGGTGCTAATGTGGCATACATAGTCTTAAGATGTCCTAACTTCTCTTTCGATGTTCAAAGGACACAAACGAATTCAGTAGGTTTATATGGAGTTTTAAGTTTACGTACGGTATTGTTAGCTGTTGTTAGGAGTTGTGAGGTGTCTTACATTACACTAACATGCTTTTTAAGTTGCTAATGTGGCATACAGAGTCTTAAGATGTCCTAACATTTCGTACAATGTTCAAAGGACTCGGACGAATTCAGTAGGTTTATATGGATTTTTAAGTTTACGTACGGTATTGTAAGGTGTTGTTAGGAGTTGTGAGGTGTCGTACATTACACTAGCATGATTTTCAAGGTGCTAATGTGGCATACATAGTCTAAAGATGTCCTAACTTGTCTTACGATGTTCAAAGGACACAGACGAATTCAGTAGGTTTATATGGAGTTTTAAGTTTACGTACGGTATTGTAAGGTGTTGTTAGGAGTTGTGAGGTGTCATACATTACACAAACATGCTTTTTAAGATGCAAATGTGGCATACATAGTCTTAAGATATCGTAACTTGTCGTACGATGTTCAAAGGAGTTTAAGTTTACGTACGGTATTGTTAGCTGTTGTTAGGAGTTGTGAGGTGTCTTACATTACACTAACATGCTTTTCAAGGTGCTAACGTTGCATACAGAGTCTTAAGATGTCCTAACATGTCGTACGATGTTCAAAGGACTCGGACGAATTAAGTAGGTTTATATGGAGTTTTAAGTTTACGTACGATATTGTAAGGTGTTGTTAGGAGATGTGAGGTGTCATACATTACACTAACATGCTTTTTAAAATGCTAATGTGGCATACAGAGTCTTAAGATGTCGTAACTTGTCGTACGATGTTCAAAAGACTCGGACAAATTCATTAGGTTTATTATGGAGTTTTAATGTTTCGTACGGTATTGTTAGGTGTTGTTAGGAGTTGTGAGGTGTCTTACATTACACTAACATGCTTTTAAAGGTGCTAATGTGGCATACAGAGTCTTAAGATGTCCTAACATATCGTACGATGTTCAAAGGACTCGGACGAATTCATTAGGTTTTTTATGGAGTTTTAAGGTTTCGTACGTTGTTGTAAGGTGTTGTTAGGAGTTATGAGGTGTCGTACATTACACTAGCATGATTTTCAGGTGCTAATGTGGCATACATAGTCTTAAGATGTCCTAACTTGTCTTACGATGTTCAAAGGACACAAACGAATTCAGTAGGTTTATATGGAGTTTTAATATTTCATACGGTATTGTTAGGTGTTGTTAGTAGTTGTGAGGTGTCTTACATTACATTAACATGCTTTTCAAGGAGCTAATGTGGCATACAGAGTCTTAAGATGTCCTAACATGTCGTACGATGTTCAAAGGACACGGACGAATTCAGTAGGTTTATATGGAGTTTAAGTTTAGGTACGGTATTGTAAGGTGTTGTTAGGAGTTGTGAGGTGTCGTACATTACACTAGCATGCTTTTCAAGGTGCTAATTTGGCATACTGAGTCTTAAGATGTTCTAACTTGTCGTACGATGTTCAAAGGACACGGACGAATTCTTTAGGTTTATTATGGAGTTTTAAGGTTTCGTACGGTGTTGTTAGCTGTTGTTAGGAGTTGTGAGGTGTCTTACATTACACTAACATGCTTTTAAAGGTGCTAATGTGGCATACAGAGTCTTAAGATGACCTAACATGTCGTACGATGTTCAAAGGACTCGGACGAATTCAGTAGGTTTATATGGATTTTTAAGTTTACGTACGGTATTGTAAGGTGTTGTTAGGAGTTGTGAGGTGCCGTACATTACACTAGCATGCTTTTCAAGGTGCTAATTTGGCATACTGAGTCTTAAGATGTTCTAACTTGTCGTACGATGTTCAGAGGACTCGGACGAATTCATTAGGTTTATTATGGAGTTTTAAGGTTTCGTACGTTGTTGTAAGGTGTTGTTAGGAGTTGTGAGGTGTCTTACATTACACTAACATGCTTTTCAAGGTGCTAACGTTGCATACAGAGTCTTAAGATGTCCTAACATGTCGTACGATGTTCAAAGGACTCGGACGAATTAAGTAGGTTTATATGGAGTTTTAAGTTTACGTACGATATTGTAAGGTGTTGTTAGGAGATGTGAGGTGTCATACATTACACTAACATGCTTTTTAAAATGCTAATGTGGCATACAGAGTCTTAAGATGTCCTAACATGTCGTACGATGTTCAAAGGACTCGGACGAATTCATTAGGTTTTTTATGGAGTTTTAAGGTTTCGTACGTTGTTGTAAGGTGTTGTTAGGAGTTGTGAGGTGTCGTACATTACACTAGCATGATTTTCAAGGTGCTAATGTGGCATACATAGTCTTAAGATTTCCTAACTTGTCTTACGATGTTCAAAGGACACAAACGAATTCAGTAGGTTTATATGGAGTTTTAATGTTTCATACGGTATTGTTAGGTGTTGTTAGTAGTTGTGAGGTGTCTTACATTACATTAACATGCTTTTCAAGGAGCTAATGTGGCATACAGAGTCTTAAGATGTCCTAACATGTCGTACGATGTTCAAAGGACACGGACGAATTCAGTAGGTTTATATGGAGTTTAAGTTTACGTACGGTATTGTAAGGTGTTGTTAGGAGTTGTGAGGTGTCGTACATTACACTAGCATGCTTTTCAAGGTGCTAATTTGGCATACTGAGTCTTAAGATGTTCTAACTTGTCGTACGATGTTCAAAGGACACGGACGAATTCTTTAGGTTTATTATGGAGTTTTAAGGTTTCGTACGGTGTTGTTAGCTGTTGTTAGGAGTTGTGAGGTGTCTTACATTACACTAACATGCTTTTAAAGGTGCTAATGTGGCATACAGAGTCTTAAGATGACCTAACATGGCGTACGATGTTCAAAGGACTCGGACGAATTCAGTAGGTTTATATGGATTTTTAAGTTTACGTACGGTATTGTAAGGTGTTGTTAGGAGTTGTGAGGTGTCGTACATTACACTAGCATGATTTTCAAGGTGCTAATGTGGCATACATAGTCTTAAGATGTCCTAACTTGTCTTATGATGTTCAAAGGACACAGACGAATTCAGTAGGTTTATATGGAGTTTTAAGTTTACGTACGGTATTGTAAGGTGTTGTTAGGAGTTGTGAGGTGTCATACATTACACAAACATGCTTTTTAAGATGCAAATGTGGCATACATAGTCTTAAGATATCGTAACTTGTCGTACGATGTTCAAAGGACTCGGACAAATTCATTAGGTTTATTATGGAGTTTTAATGTTTCGTACGGTATTGTTAGGTGTCTTACATTACACTAACATGCTTTTCAAGGTGCTAATGTGGCATACAGAGTCTTAAGATGTCCTAACATGTCGTACGATGTTCAAAGGACACGGACGAATTCAGTAGGTTTATATGGAGTTTAAGTTTACGTACGGTATTGTAAGGTGTTGTTAGGAGTTGTGAGGTGTCGTACATTACACTAGCATGCTTTTCAAGGTGCTAAATTGGCATACTGAGTCTTAAGATGTTCTAACTTGTCGTACGATGTTCAAAGGACTCGGACGAATTCATTAGGTTTTTTATGGAGTTTTAAGGTTTCTTACGTTGTTGTAAGTTGTTGTTAGGAGTTGTGAGGTGTCATACATTACACTAACATGCTTTTTAAGATGCAAATGTGGCATACATAGTCTTAAGATGTCGTAACTTGTCGTACGATGTTCAAAGGACTCGGACAAATTCATTAGGTTTATTATGGAGTTTTAATGTTTCATACGGTATTGTTAGGTGTTGTTAGTAGTTGTGAGGTGTCTTACATTACACTAACATGCTTTTCAAGGAGCTAATGTGGCATACAGAGTCTTAATATGTCCTAACATGTCGTACGATGTTCAAAGGACACGGACGAATTCAGTAGGTTTATATGGAGTTTAAGTTTACGTACGGTATTGTAAGGTGTTGTTAGGAGTTGTGAGGTGTCGTACATTACACTAGCATGCTTTTCAAGGTGCTAATTTGGCATACTGAGTCTTAAGATGTTCTAACTTGTCGTACGATGTTCAAAGGACACGGACGAATTCTTTAGGTTTATTATGGAGTTTTAAGGTTTCGTACGGTGTTGTTAGCTGTTGTTAGGAGTTGTGAGGTGTCTTACATTACACTAACATGCTTTTAAAGGTGCTAATGTGGCATACAGAGTCTTAAGATGACCTAACATGTCGTACGATGTTCAAAGGACTCGGACGAATTCAGTAGGTTTATATGGATTTTTAAGTTTACGTACTGTATTGTAAGGTGTTGTTAGGAGTTGTGAGGTGTCGTACATTACACTAGCATGCTTTTTTTTTTGGGTAAAAGGGTTTTACCCTGGTGATTCTATTAAAAAATTAAAACAAGTAGCATGGATGATCCATACTAGTTAAGTCTTGGACATACCCAAAGACTTCAGAATATACAAAACTCAATCACGAGATCAAACATAAACACAAACCAACAAACTAGCTATAACTAGCTATAACTAGCACTAGACATGTATCAAACACCACTAGATATCAATCTCCATTTGCGTCCAAGTATTTAATCTTCGTTGATCCCCCATAGTGGTCTTGATCTTTAGGTTCATTATTCGGCATCTAATAGTTTGGAGAACTAATTTACCAACCACTTCAGGAGGTCTTGGGTTTTCATTGAAAAGACGATTATTCCTCTCCTGCCAAATGGCATAAGCCACACCCGCTACAACCAACCGACTAATGATAGCATCTAAATTTTTGCTGTTAGACTTACATTTTAAGTCATGCAAAACGATCGACCAAATTGGAGGGATATGCTCCATTTTAGCCTTCCCTCGCACCAACTCCCAAACCCGAGTCGCATAAGGGCATTCGAAAAATAAATGGTCATGAGAGTCCACATTGTTTAAACATAAGAAACAGCACATCATATTCATGTTAATACCTTTCAAATGGTTCCATCTGAGAAGTCTATCTTGGGTTAACAGCTTGCGTTGGCAAATAAGCCACATGTTAAAAGCATGTTTTGGGATGCAATGAGGAAACCAAACACAATCCACCCACTCCACCTGATCTTCCTTAACCCTAATCGCATTCCAAGCTAAAGAAGTATTGAACTGCATCAGCTCCGGTCCCTCCCTCCATCTAACTACATCCGCACCATTTGAAGAAAATGGAATAGATATATTCGACAGAGAGGGAAAACGACTAGTTAACTCATTTGGCCAGTTACATACCGAATCCACCAAGACTCTGTCCACCGTGTCCATAAGTGTCATGTTTACATCCCGAACAGCTCTTGAATTGATAAACGTTGAAAGGGGGCTTTGATCAGCCCAATAATCGAACCAAATATTCGTATCTTTACCATCACCAATCTGAACCCAGAATTTACCTTTAAAAACATCTCTCAGCTTCAAAATATTCCGCCAACTCCATGAACATGAAGGAGGGCTTTTAAGATCCCAGAAATTTCTCGAGCCAATCCTATGTTTCCAAACCCATTGCACCCACATCGAATCAGCCTTAGATAGAATGCGCCATATATGCGAACCCATTAGGGCCATATTCATATCATAAATACGACGAACTCCTAATCCCCCCTCAGCTTTGGGAAGGCAAACCTTTTTCCATGACACTTTAGCAGTAGCTTTATTATCATCCTTGATACCCCATAAAAACCTTCTAAGCTTAGCCTCCATCTCCTTAGATGTAAAAACAGGGAGCAAAAACGCTGCAGCCCAAAAAATATGCATAGAAGATAAGACTGATCGAATAAGTTGAAGCCTACCTGCAAACGACAAATATTTGTTATTCCAAGATGAAATACGACTTTCAACCCGGTCCGTTAGAACTGTACACTGCTGGCTGTTCAACCTAGACGAGATCAACGGCACTCCCAGATATTTCACTGGGAATTTCCCTTCTTCAAACGGAAGAAAGCTTAAGATACCATTCTTCACATGAGGGGGGACATGACAAAAATACACCGTACTCTTGTGGTTATTAGTATATAACCCTGAGAGGTCAGCAAACTTTTTCAGAACCTCCAATATACAAGAAGCCGATCTCGTATCACCCCGAGCAAATATAAACAAATCATCTGCAAAGCATAAGTTGATAATACGGAGGTCCTCACATTTATGATGAAACTTGAAACTATCCATCGGCATGTTCATGAATAGAAGAGTTAAGACCTCCATAACCATGGTAAAAAGATAAGGAGATAAAGGATCCCCTTGACGTAAACCTCTCGTACCTTTAAAATAACCATGCACGTCCCCATTAATACAGACCGAATAAGAAGGTGAGGAGACACAGGTCATAATCCAGTCTACCATCTTCTCATGAAAACCAAACCCTTGCAGGCAAAACTTCATAAACTTCCAATTAACCGTATCATAAGCCTTTTGAATATCAACTTTTAAAGCACATTTCGGATGCCCTCTATTCCGATGATAATTGTGCAACAGTTCCTGTGTAAGAAGAATATTATCTGCAATCCTCCTACCTGGAATAAAAGCTGACTGATTAGAACTAATAATACAAGAGAGTGAATGTTTCAATCGATTAGCAATGATCTTCGAGATACACTTATATAACACATTGCAGCAGGCAATTGGCCTATAATCAGTCACACGGCTCGGAACATCAACTTTTGGAACCAACGCAATCAACGTATGATTCCATTCCTGAAGCAGTCTATTCGTATTGAAAAAATCTTGAATAGCTAAAACCACTTCATCCCCCACAATGTCCCAGGCTTTTTTGAAAAAAGCCGATGTATACCCATCTGGACCTGGCGCCTTGTCATCATTCATAGAGAATAAAACTTGCTTAATTTCTTCTCTAGTAACCGGAGACACCATACTAGAGGCCAAATCTACATCCAATCTTTTAGAGAATAAATCCATCGAAGGGAGAGTAGGACTATCATGTTCACCCCCCAGAAAGTGTTCATAGAAATTGACAAATTCATGGATCATCAAATCCCCTTCAAGCACCATACCATCCACCCCAAGAACAGAAAGAATCGTTTTTTTGTTGTTTTTGCATTTAAGAATATTATGGAAGTACTTGGTATTAGCATCACCTTCAGCTAGCCACTTCACTTTCGCTTTTTGCTTAACAAACCTCTCTTCATCCATACTCGCCTCAACAAATTCCTTCAGGTATTTGGCCTCCTTTTCCCTCAAACCCCCATCATATGGATTGCTTTCAATAAGAGATTGAGTATCTTCCAGCTCTTTCCTAAGGTTAACCACCTTATCATGAATATGTCCCTGTTTAAACAGCAACAATCTGAACTCTTTCTTGAGCCCTTTCAGCCTCTTTACAAGCCTGAATTGTGGGACTCCATTCACATTACATTCCCACCCTTTCTTCACAATATCCTCAAATTCTGGCTTCTGCGTTAAAAGATTTGTGAATTTAAACGGTTTTGGCTTGTGTTTACTACTCTCCAACAAAGTTAAAATACATGGGCTATGATCCGATAACCCATAAGGCTTAAACAAAACCGAAGCTTTAGGAAACCGATCAATCAGCCCACCATTACCCATGACCCGATCAAGCTTTTTGAAAATACCAATACCTGACTTAGGCTTTTGATTCCATGTGTATTTAACCCCCGAGGCATTAATATCTACCACCTCTATCTCATTAACACAATCACGAAATTCCTTCATACCCAAAGAGATTTTAGAAGGACCGGCCATTTGATCATCAAGGTTAAGAGTCGAATTGAAATCACCCAACATCACCCAAGGGTGGTCTTTAACACATCCTTTGTGAACAGATAAAGACTCCCATAAACTCCTTCTTTGAACATAATAATTATGGGCATAAACCATAGAACAATAAAGCATAGTACCTGAATGTTTGTGAAACACTTGACAATGAATGAAAATGGTCACTATGAGTAAGCACATGGACATCGACCACACTAGTATCCCATCCCATAATGATTCGAGTACCTCTAGCACCACCCATGCATGAACTAGCATTAGAGCACCACCTCCAAACTTTCGAAATCTTTCCACACATATCCTCTACCTTACTAACCTCAACATGAGACTCTAAAATAGCACATAAACTAACCTTACTATCTTGAATTAAAAACCGAATCTCTTTCTGTTTAAGGGGCCGATTCATACCCCTTACATTCCACGCTGCAAGCTTAAACATTAAAAACCTGGTCCGAAGGAGTGCTTGCCCCTTTTTTAACCGTTTCATTCTGAAATAAAGCATTATAAGTTTCATCATAACATTCTTCACTTTCTTCCAGCTTTTCCACACCACACCCATCACCTTTTTTAACGTGATCATCGACATCTGATTTATCTATGTCCCCTTCATTATCCATCAATACACTAAAAGAATTGTTCAACATGTTCGGCTTTGACCCTCTATTCACTTCATTGCCAGAATGTTTACCATGATCAGCACCCATGTTTTTGTTTACAATCGGTCTATATTCAAACTTTTGCTTGTGTTGTTGAACATTGAACCCATGTTTTTTAGCAGCTTTCTTTCTTGGCACCTCCACAAACCCATCATTCTCCAATCCGACATCCTTTTTCTTGTCTCCCAACCCCTTATCAGTCATTAACACACAAGGTGCTAATTTGGCATACATAGTCTTAAGATGTCCTAACTTGTCTTATGATGTTCAAAGGACACAGACGAATTCAGTAGGTTTATATGGAGTTTTAAGTTTACGTACGGTATTGTAAGGTGTTGTTAGGAGTTGTGAGGTGTCACACATTACACAAACATGCTTTTTAAGATGCAAATGTGGCATACATAGTCTTTTTGGGTAAAGGGTTACCCCGGTGATTCTATTATAAAGACAACCGACAATGAAGTACAAGTAGTGAGGAAGCGTTCCACACTAGTTCATATACGGGACAGGCCCCACATATGTGAACATAAAAACAAAACCAACAAAAAAAACCAAGACAAACCAAACAAACTAGCCTACCACATATTAATGACATAAACAAAATCTAAATAAAAACCATTCCATCAGCCGCCGTCATCAAAAGTGTAGGTTCCACCACAAAGACACCACAAACAATTTTGCCAGCAGATCAAGTCCCTAGTAATCCAGAATATCAGACAAACCATTAACACCCGATGTAGAAGGGGTACCTGCCCTTTTAGTAGACGCTGGAGATTCTAGCACCATGGCCATGTTCATCATAAACCTTGCTGTTCCATTATCCACCTCTAGAACCTCATCCACTTCTGAATCCGAGTCCAACCTAGAGATTTCATTATCCCTTTTCCCTTTCACCTTGTCTGTGTCAATTTCTGCTATTTTCTCCACAGATAACGCCTCAAAAGGGTTTGATGTAGTTAGATCAGATTTACCCATATTTGAACCACCTTTAGTCTCCATAGTATCAATCCTAGTCACCTGCTTTTTAACATTTTGCACTTCCTTCCCTTTTTTATTAACTGGACGATACTCGAATTGGGATTTTTTTAAAGCAACCCCAAATCTTTTTGCAGCCTTCTTATCCTTTACTTCCTTAAAACCGTCATCATCCTCTCTAGCCTTTGTATTCTGCTCATGCTTAGTCGTCTTAGGGCATTCAACATCATTATGGCCAAAAACACAACAATGACCACATCTTGGAGGCTTCCAATCATACTCAACCTTCACATTTGCTGCTCCAAACTCATCCCCCTCTAATTCCGGAATAGCAATAGATATCTCCTCCTTAAACCCCGCATCCGCCGAGATCTCAACCAAAGCTCTTGCAAAACTACTTCTACCCCACGTATTTGCACACATGGAGCTTGTGAATGAATCCAACAACTTCGGAGTTCCAATTTGAGAAACCAAAAGACTCAAACCAACATCAGAATAAGCTACCAACGGAATATCATGTAATTTTACCCAAACAGACACATTCTTGAGATCATCTTTGTGTAGCTTTGTGTTAGGGGACCAGACATTCAGAATAATTGGTTTATTACGAATTATCCAAGGACCTGCTTCAATCACATCCATCATCCCATTCCTATCATTTAACTTAAAGAAGAAAAAACCATTTGCATTCATCATTGCCTTTTGCAAACCAAATTTTTTCCAATGAGTTTTAGCAAAGTATTCAACCACTGGATATGCTAGCCTATCCCCCAAAAAGTAGCCATACAAAGTAAATTCAAGCTTATTACACATCATACGCACAGTCTCTTTGGGTAATACAACATCAAAACCTTGTTTCTTCTCCTCATTCACCATATAACGAAAATTAACTGGCGTTGCAGGTAAGTCAGACTTTGGTTTAACAATAGCAGCATACGTTGTATTCAAACCAGACTTACCCGGCGCATCATTCACATTAGTCGCATGAGCATGACAACTATCAGATGCATCAGCCGTATGAACATTAGATGACAAAGTCGTGTGAGCTGAATCATTCTTATGAGGTGAATCAGTCGTATGACTTGTTGCATCATTCTTCTTAGCCGTGTCAACCCCATGAGGCGGATTAGGGTTTAAGGATGAAACCCTAGTCGCCTTTTCCTTCTTCAACAAATTACAACGTGGATTGCCATCGATCTTTAGCACCTTACTAGCCAAATTACCACCCTCCATACTCGTTTTTATAATCAGAAACGAATCTGATCGTACAAACCCAAGAAAAAACGGCCAAAAAATAAGAAAAACGAATTAAATAACCAAACCAAGATTCAAGAACCAAGAAACAAGAATCAAGATTCAAGAAACAAGAATCAAGATTCAAGAAACAAGAATCAAGATTCAAGAAACAAGAATCAAGAATCAAGATTCATGAACCAATTGCCAAATTCGTCCCTCTCTTTCAGCCGCCACAAACGCTAATCAAGATCAGAAAAACCCTAACCACGATCAGAATTCAGCAAGCTCAAAACCTCTATTCTCTCAAAAAAGATCAAATCCAAGAACACCAACGCAGCAAAGCATCAATAACCCAAAGAAAATCCAAGAAACGGCAGCCCCACAACACAAAACCCTAATCCTAGAATAAAAAACGGCAATAACAAGAAGAAAAACAGAAAACCTAATTCGCATAAGTGTTAGATCCGCAAATCATACACCAAGTACCAATTAGATTCCAAGAAGAAGAAAGAACACTTGAAATCGCCATTCTAGGGAGAGAAAATTGGCATACAGAGTCTTAAGATGTCCTAACTTGTAGTTGGCATACATAGTCTTAAGATGTCGTAACTTGTCGTACGATGTTCAAAGGACTCGGACAAATTCATTAGGTTTATTATGGAGTTTTAATGTTTCGTACGGTATTGTTAGGTGTTGTTAGTAGTTGTGAGGTGTCTTACATTACACTAACATGCTTTTCAAGGTGCTAATGTGGCATACAGAGTCTTAAGATGTCCTAACATTTCGTACAATGTTCAAAGGACACGGACGAATTCAGTAGGTTTAGATGGAGTTTAAGTTTACGTACGGTATTGTAAGGTGTTGTTAGGAGTTGTGAGGTGACGTACATTACACTAGCATGCTTTTCAAGGTGCTAATGTGGCATACATAGACTTAAGATGTCCTAACTTGTCTTACGATGTTCAAAGGACACAGACGAATTCAATAGGTTTATATGGAGTTTTAAGTTTACGTACGGTATTTTAAGGTGTTGTTAGGAGTTGCGAGGTGTCATACATTACACTAACATGCTTTTTAAGAAGCAAATGTGGCATACAGAGTCTTAAGATGCCGTAACTTGTCATACAATGTTCAAAGGACTCGGACAAATTCATTAGGTTTATTATGGAGTTTTAATGTTTCGTACGGTATTGTTAGGTGTTGTTAGGAGTTGTGAGGTGTCTTACATTACACTAACATGCTTTCAAGGTGCTAACGTGGCATACAGAGTCTTAAGATGTCCTAACATGTCGTACGATGTTCGAAGGACTCGGACGAATTCATTAGGTTTATTATGGAGTTTTAAGGTTTCGTACGTTGTTGTAAGGTGTTGTTCGGAGCTGTGAGGTGTCATACATTACACTAACATGCTTTTTAAGATGCAAATGTGGCATACAGAGTCTTAAGATGTCCTAACTTGTCGTACGATGTTCAAAGGACTCGGACAAATTCAGTAGGTTTATATGGAGTTTTAATGTTTCGTACGGTATTGTTAGGTGTTGTTAGGAGTTGTGAGGTGTCTTACATTACACTAACATGCTTTTCAAGGTGCTAACGTGGCATACAGAGTCTTAAGATGTCCTAATATGTCGTACGATGTTTAAAGGACTCGGACGAATTAAGTAGGTTTATATGGAGTTTTAAGTTTACGTACGATATTGTAAGGTGTTGTTAGGAGATGTGAGGTGTCATACATTACACTAACATGCTTTTTAAGATGCTAATGTGGCATACAGAGTCTTAAGATGTCGTAACTTGTCGTACGATGTTCAAAAGACTCGGACAAATTCATTTGGTTTATTATGGAGTTTTAATGTTTCGTACGGTATTGTTAGGTGTTGTTAGGAGTTGTGAGGTGTCTTACATTACAATAACATGCTTTTAAAGGTGCTAACGTGGCATACAGAGTCTTAAGATGTCCTAACATGTCGTACGATGTTCAAAGGACTCGGACGAATTCAGTAGGTTTATATGGAGTTTTAAGTTTACGTACGGTATTGTAAGGTGTTGTTAGGAGTTGTGAGGTGTCATATATTACACTAACATGCTTTTTAAGTTGCTAATGTGGCATACAGAGTCTTAAGATGTCGTAACTTGTCGTACGATGTTCAAAAGACTCTGACAAATTCATTAGGTTTATTATGGAGTTTTAATGTTTCGTACGGTATTGTTAGGTGTTGTTAGGTGTTGTGAGGTGTCTTACATTACACTAACATGCTTTTCAAGGTGCTAATGTGGCATACAGAGTCTTAAGATGTCCTAACATTTCGTACAATGTTCAAAGGACTCGGACGAATTCAGTAGGTTTATATGGATTTTTAAGTTGACGTACGGTATTGTAAGGTGTTGTTAGGAGTTGTGAGGTGTCGTACATTACACTAGCATGATTTTCAAGGTGCTAATGTGGCATACATAGTCTTAAGATGTCCTAACTTGTCTTACGATGTTCAAAGGACACAAACGAATTCAGTAGGTTTATATGGAGTTTTAAGTTTACGTACGGTATTGTAAGGTGTTGTTAGGAGTTGTGAGGTGTCATACATTACACAAACATGCTTTTTAAGATGCAAATGTGGCATACATAGTCTTAAGATGTCGTAACTTGTCATACGATGTTCAAAGGACTCGGACAAATTCATTAGGTTAATTATGGAGTTTTTATGTTTCGTACGGTATTGTTAGGTGTTGTTAGTAGTTGTGAGGTGTCTTTTTTTTTTGGGTAAAGGGAATTACCCTGGTGATTCTATAAATTTAAACAATAAACACAAGTAGTGTGGAGATGGCCACACTAGTTCAGCCTTGGACATGCCCAAAGTTGTGAGGTGTCTTACATTACACTAACATGCTTTTCAAGGTGCTATTGTGGCATACAGAGAGGATGGTTTGCTCTGGGCGATTTTGGGAGATTTAGGGTTTGCATGTTCGTGCATATCCTAAGTAAGATTTTGATTGCTGATCGTTCGTGTTGCTTGTGTGTTTTCCCATTCAATCTTGTTACTGAATCCTTGTGTAACAATCCTGATATACATTGGTTTACAACTATTGTATTCGAGCATTGTTAGCGAGTGATTGAGTGCTGATTGAATAGTGTTCGTTTGGTTTATGTGCGATCCAACAGCTTCTGATTCTGATTGCTTAATAAGTCTGTGATTAAGGGCGGCTATTGAATATAGTTAAGCTTCTTAATACAAATCCTATTAACCTTTTAAGAATTGGTTGTTGTTGATTTGCTATTCGGTTGGTGATGGGAGATTCAAATGTTGATTCGTCCAATTTGGCAAGAAAAGTGATGAAGATTGATGGTAATCCAAGAGTGAATCTGCTACGAGGTTCATCCAAAGGGAATGATGCGTCTAAGACGAATTCTTCTTCGAGATATCCTGTTAGGGGGACGGCAGTTGATTCGAAGATGATGATAAACCCTAAGGTAAATGATCACACGGCTGATGTTAGTGTTTACCCGGCTGGAGTTGAGCCTCACCCGGCTAATGCTAGTGTTCACTCACCTAGGGTTGGTGTTCACCCGGCTAGTGGAAGTGTTGACCCGGCTAGGGTTGATGGTCACCCGGCTACTGGTATTGTTCACCCGGCAAGGGTTGGTGTTCACCCGTCAAAAGGAAATGATGGTCACCCGGCAACTGCTAATGTTCACCCGGCTACTGGTATTGGTCACCAGGCTACTGGTATTGTTCACCCGGCTACTGGTATTGTTTACCCGGCTACTGGTATTGTTCACTCGGCTACTGGTATTGTTCACAGTGGTCTTGGTGACACGGCTGATGATATGGCTTACACGGATGGGATGGATCATCACACGGCTACTGTTTACACGGCTGAAGGGGATATAAATAGTGATGATATTACAAATGTGATTCATGAGAGTAATGCTGGTAACTCCTATGCTGATATGGCTAGGAAATCCGGGTTGGACTCGGCTACAATGGGAACAAAAATTAACTTTAGGTATATGGTAAGTGATGAAGTGAAACATGGGTTTGATGTTGTTCTTCCTAGAGAGTCTGTTCGTGCGGTTTGTAATAAACTGGAGTTTACGTTGTATGGTTACTTTTTAGGGGACAAGGTGGCATACCTAGTAGTAGAGTATTTTGTGCATATGAATTGGAAAAAATATGGGCTTCAGAAATCTATGATGAATGCGAATGGGTTTTTTTTCTTCAAGTTTAATGATAGGAAAGGTATGATGGATGTTCTGGAGGGTGGTCCTTGGATGATTAGAAATAAACCTATTATTCTTAATATTTGGTCGCCGTCTTCAAAGCTCAATAAGGATGTGATATCAAGAAGGTGTCTGTTTGGGTCAAGTTGCATGATGTCCCCCTAGTGGCTTACACGGATGTGGGTTTGAGCCTATTAGTCTCACAACTTGGTACTCCTAGGTTGTTGGACTCGTTTACTACTTCAATGTGTACTAATACTTGGGGTAAAGGCAGTTTTGCTAGGGCTCTTGTTGAAATTTCAGCTGACACTGGGTTTAAGGATGAAATTACTATTGCAGTCCCTGAGCTGGAGGGCGATGGTTTTGGGTCGGCCAAGGTATCGGTGGAATATGAATGGAAACGTCCTAGATGTGGTCATTGTTGTATCTTTGGTCATAATGAAGATGGATGCCCATTAATGGTGAAACAAGAGATCAAAAATGAGCCCACTGTTGATAATGATGGTTTCAAGGAGGTGAAGAATAAGAAGACTGCTAAGAGAAATGGGCTTCAAATTAAGAAACAACAATTTGAATACCGTCCGGTGGTTAAAAAAGATAGGAAAACCAATGATACAAAGGGGATACACGTAATGTAGGTGTAAGTAAATTAAAGGAAACTGTTGTAGAGAACGTCATATCTGCAAACCCTTTTGATGTCTTATCGAATGAGGTTGAGAATAGTATTGGGGAGGACAGAAAGAAGGGTTTTGTGGATGATGGGATTAACCACTTGGACTCTGATTCAGAGGTTGATGAGGTTCTCGATGTGGATAGTGGTATGGCGAAATTTGTGAACACCTTTAAAGGGGCAAGCACTCCTTCCACTTCAGGTCTAAATGGTTAGTATGGCTGCATGGAATATTAGGGGTTTGAACCAATCCCTAAAACAAAAGGAGGTTCGGCAGGTTGTTAGGGATAATAAGTTGAGTTTGTGTGCTATATTGGAGTCTCATGTGGAGTTGGATAGAATAATGGGGGTTTGTAATAGTGTGTTTCGAAAGTGGGATTGGACGTCAAATGGTAACATGTGCTCGAAGGGATCTAGGATTATTCTGGGATGGGACCCCCTGATTATGGATGTGATGGTTCTTGCCCAATCGGAACAGGTTATGCATATTCAGATTTTATTTAAGCTTGATAAGAGGAAGCTGTTTTGCTCTGTTGTATATGCTGCTAATTACTATGTCCATAGAAGGGAGTTGTGGGCTAGTTTATGCAGACATAGTCTGGTGGTTAAAGGGGAACCTTGGGTTATGATGGGGGATTTTAATTCGGCTCTGTTCTCTCATGATTCATATACTGGGACATCATTTTCTACTATTGGTATGAGAGAATTTATGGAGTGTGTTAACTAGATCAGGATGATTGATGTTAACAGATCTGGAATGCAATTTACCTGGAATCAAAAACCCAAACAGGGGAATGGGGTGTTCAAAAAGATTGATAGGGTCATGGCTAATGTTCGTTTTACTGACATCTACCCTACGGCTGGTGCTATTTTTCAACCGAATGGTATTTCTGACCACTCTCCCTGTATCCTTAGAATTCCGGAAGTGGAAAGGTCTAAACCGCCGCCATTTAAATTTGCAAATTTCTTGACTCATAAACAGGAATTCAAGGAGATTGTGTCTGATATTTGGGGTAAGAATATTAGTGGTGTGCACCAATTCAGAGTGGTTAAGAGGCTTAAGCTCCTGAAGCCTCCCTTTAGAGGCTTATTATACAAGCAAGGTAACCTTCACTCTAAGGTTGCTACTCTTCGTAGCCAGTTAGATCAAACTCAACGTTTGATTGATGACGATCAATGAATCAGCAGTTAATTGAGCAAGAGTCTGAGCTTCTTGCTTCTTTTAGAGTGGCAAGCCTTGATGAAGAAAGATTCTTGAAGCAAAAATCGAAGGTGCATTGGCTTGCAGAGGGGGATGCCAATACAAAGTATTTCCATAACTCATTGAAGTGCAGAAATCATAGGGCTCGGATAGATGTCATTACTGATAGCAATGGTATTCTGCATGAGGGGAAGGAGGTTCCAAAGGCTTTTGTGGATCATTATGTGGGGTTTCTTGGGAGGGAGGAGGCTGTTATTATTCCTATAACTCAGGAGTTGTTTGATGTTCGTATTGATCAGTCTATGTCAGTTGATATGATTAGAGAGGTTACAGTCGATGAGATCAAAAGGACCATTTTTGCCTTTGCTGATGATAAAGCTCCTAGGCCTGATGGGTTTACTGTTGCGTTCTATAAGAAGGCTTGGGAGATTGTGGGTAACGATATTTGTCTTGCTGTTTTTTGATTTTTTTCGGGAGGGGAAGTTACTTATTGAGTTGAACCATACGTTGATCGCTCTTATCCCCAAGGTTAGCACTCCCTCTTTGATTACGGATTATAGGCCGATTGCATGTTGTAATGTTCTATTTAAGTGCATCACTAAGATTCTTGCGGACAGAATGAAAGTGGGCCTGCATACTATTATCAGTTCCAATCAATCTGCTTTTATCCCAGGTAGAAGAATATCAGACAATATTCTATTGACCCAAGAGCTCATGCACGGTTATCACTTTGATAGTGGACCTCCTAGATGTGCTTTTAAAGTTGATATCCAGAAAGCGTATGATACTGTGGACTGGAAATTCTTGAAGATGGTTTTATTGGGGTTTGGTTTTCATCCTGTGATGGTTAATTGGGTCATGATCTGTGTTACCACTGTTTCGTTTTCTATATCTGTCAATGGTAGTTTGCATGGCTACTTTAGGGGTAAACGTGGTCTCCGTCAGGGGGATCCTATGTCCCAGTATCTTTTTACTATGGTTATGGAGATCCTTACCCTAGTGTTGAGAAGGGCGGTTTCAATGGATTCTTCCTTTAGATTCCATAACAGATGTGAGAAGCTCATGTTGATTAACCTGTGTTTTGCAGATGACCTGTTTTTGTTTGCTAGAGGTGAGCTGAGTTCAGCAAAGGTTATTATGAACTCTTTGATTGAATTTGCTGGTATGTCTGGTTTGAGCCCGAGCAACCAGAAGAGTACTATATTTTTCTGTAATGTTCCTACACAAACAAAGAACAGTATACTGAATATTATGCCTTTTGTGGAGGGTAAGTTGTCGGTTAGGTATTTGGGTGTTCCCCTTGTGGCGGCTAGAGTGAAGACCACGGATTGTCGGGTTCTTATTGAAAAGGTTGAAACTCGTATTGGTGACTGGAAGAATAAGTTGCTTTCTTTTGCTGGTAGATGTCAACTGATTAATTCTGTTATCTCTTCTCTGCATGTGTTTTGGTCTTCTGTGTTTATTCTTCCAATCCGGAAGAATGCATGATATTGAGACTAAGATGAGGGATTTTTTATGGGCTCGGGGTCCTTTGAAGATGAGTCGTGCAAGAGTTTCTTGGAAGGATGTTTGTAGGCCTAAAACTGAAGGTGGGCTGGGTATAAAGCGCATTAGGGAAATGAATAAAGCCCTGATGTCGTTTCATATTTGGAGCATCGTTTCTAAACGTCCTTCTGTTTGGGTTGATTGGATCCAGCAATATAGGTTGAAGGGGAGAAATATATGGAGTGTGGAAGTCCCTAGAAATTGTTCCTGGGGTTGGCGAAAGATTCTGCAGCTTCGTCCTGTTATTCGTAAGTTTTTGTGGTCTAAAGTTGGGAATGGTTGTAATACTTCTGTCTGGTATGATATCTGGTTTGATGGGGGCCCTTTTATTGAAATGCTTTCGAATAGGGACATCAGAAATGCGGGATTTTCATTGGAGGACAAAGTGAGTAGTATGTATGTGAATGGTATTTGGAGATGGCCGACTTCATGGTTAAATTCTTTTCCGGTGCTCAATCGGGTTACCCAGATGAGGTTATGTCCGGACGTTCTGGACCAGATTTTCTGGAGGTCAGGTTCGAATATATGCTCCTTCTCTACTAAAGTGGTATGGGACTGTATTAGAGTCCAGGGTTCTGTTGTTGACTGGGCTAAAGGAGTTTGGTTCTCTCAGTGTATTCCGAAGCATGGTTTTCTTTTATGGTTAGTAATGAAGGAAAGGTTACTCACACAAGACAAGATCATAGCCTGGGATCCGGGTAGAAGGGGGAATATGAATATGATGTGTTGTCCTTTATGTTGCAGGAGCTTTGATTCTCACGATCACCTGTTTTTTGAATGCTCATTTGCTACTAGAGTTTGGCATCCTATAAAATCTATGGCCAGATTACAACACTTATCAAATCGTAGATTGGATATTATTGCCTGGATAAGGCTGGCGAACACGAAGTCAGTGTTTCATGTGGTTGGTAAACTTTGTATTGCTGCTACTGTTTATTTGATTTGGCAGGAACGGAACTCCCGGATTTTCAAAAACCAGACTCGGCCGCCGGAAGTGATAGTGGAAGATATACGCAGTATGATTAGATGCAAGTTGTTGGGCATGAAATTCAAGAATACGACTCGTGTATGGGCTACTCTGAGGGAGTGGAAGATTGACCAAGGAAGAGATTTGGTGGACACATGATGATTGTTGGCCGGGTTTGTTGATCTAGTTTGGATTTCCCTAGGCTAGTGGTTGCTTTTGTTTGCTTTGGTTTTGTAATGTTTGCCTAGATTTGGGCTTGTTGGTCTTGTTTTTTTGTTCACATTCATGGGGCATGTCCCAGGAATGAACTAGCTTGGTCTTCTGCCATGCTACTTGTACTTTCTTTTTTTGATGTTAATATATAGAATCATCGGGGTAACCCTTTACCCAAAATGTGGCATAGAGAGTCTTAAGATGTCCTAACATGTCGTCCGATGTTCAAAGGACACGGACGAATTCAGTAGGTTTATATGGAGTTTAAATTTACGTACGGTATTGTAAGGTGTTGTTAGGAGTTGTGAGGTGTCGTACATTACACTAGCATGCTTTTCAAGGTGCTAATTTGGCATACTGAGTCTTAAGATGTGCTAACTTGTCGTACGATGTTCAAAGGACTCGGACGAATTCATTAGG
Source organism: Tagetes erecta (assembly GCA_030867185.1). NCBI lineage: Eukaryota > Viridiplantae > Streptophyta > Magnoliopsida > Asterales > Asteraceae > Tagetes > Tagetes erecta. Next base: position 22,072,831 of record CM061496.1, read on the forward strand.
TTTATTATGGAGTTTTAAGGTTTCGTACGTTGTTGTAAGGTGTTGTTCGGAGCTGTGAGGTGTCATAGATTACATTAACATGCTTTTTAAGATGCAAATGTGACATACAGAGTCTTAAGATGTCCTAACTTGTCGTACGATGTTCAAAGGACTCGGACAAATTCAATAGGTTTATATGGAGTTTTAATGTTTCGTACGGTATTGTTAGCTGTTGTTAGGAGTTGTGAGGTGTCTTACATTACACTAACATGCTTTTCAAGGTGCTAACGTGGCATACAGAGTCTTAAGATATCCTAACATGTCGTATTATGTTCAAAGGACTCGGACGAATTCAGTAGGTTTATATGGAGTTTTAAGTTTACGTACGGTATTGTAAGGTGTTGTTACGAGTTGTGAGGTGTCGTACATTATACTAGCATGCTTTTCAAGGTTCTAATGTGGCATACATAGTCTTAAGATCTCCTAACTTGTCTTACGATGTTCAAAGGACACAGACGAATTAAGTAGGTTTATATGGAGTTTTAAGTGTACGTACGGTATTGTAAGGTGTTGTTAGGAGTTGTGAGGTGTCATACATTACACTAACATGCTTTTTAAGGTGCAAATATGGCATACATAGTCTTAAGATGTCGTAACTTGTCGTACGATGTTCAAAGGACTCGGACAAATTCATTAGGTTTATTATGGAGTTTTAATGTTCCGTACGGTATTGTTAGGTGTTGTTAGTAGTTGTGAGGTGTCTTACATTACACTAACATGCTTTTCAAGGTGCTAATGTGGCATACAGAGTCTTAAGATGTCCTAACATTTCGTACAATGTTCAAAGGACTCGGACGAATTCAGTAGGTTTATATGGATTTTTAAGTTTACGTACGGTATTGTAAGGTGTTGTTAGGAGTTGTGAGGTGTCGTACATTACACTAGCATGATTTTCAAGGTGCTAATGTGGCATACATAGTCTTAAGATGTCCTAACTTGTCTTACGATGTTCAAAGGACACAGACGAATTCAGTAGGTTTATATGGAGTTTTAAGTTTACGTACGGTATTGTAAGGTGTTGTTAGGAGTTGTGAGGTGTCATACATTTCACAAACATGCTTTTTAAGATGCAAATGTGGCATACATAGTCTTAAGATGTCGTAACTTGTCGTAAGATGTTCAAAGGACTCGTACAAATACATTAGGTTTATTATGGAGTTTTAATGTTTCGTACGGTATTGTTAGGTGTTGTTAGTAGTTGTGAGGTGTCTTACATTACACTAACATGCGTTTCAAGGTGCTAATGTGGCATACAGAGTCTTAAGATGTCCTAACATGTCGTACGATGTTCAAAGGACACGGACGAATTCAATAGGTTTATATGGAGTTTAAGTTTACGTACGGTATTGTAAGGTGTTGTTAGGAGTTGTGAGGTGTCGTACATTACACTAGCATGCTTTTCAAGGTGCTAATTTGGCATACTGAGTCTTAAGATGTTCTAACTTGTCGTACGATGTTCAAAGGACTCGGACGAATTCATTAGGTTTATTATGGAGTTTTAAGGTTTCGTACGTTGTTGTAAGGTGTTGTTAGGAGTTGTGAGGTGTCATACATTACACTAACATGTTTTTAAGATGCAAATGTGGCATACATATCTTAAGATGTCGTAACTTGTCGTACGATGTTCAAAGGACTCGGACAAATTCATTAGGTTTATTATTGAGTTTTAATGTTTCGTACGGTATTGTTAGGTGTTGTTAGTAGTTGTGAGGTGTCTTACATTACACTAACATGCTTTTCAAGGTGCTAATGTGGCATACAGAGTCTTAAGATGTCCTAACATGTCGTACGATGTTCAAAGGACACGGACGAATTCAGTAGGTTTATATGGAGTTTAAGTTTACGTACGGTATTGTAAGGTGTTGTTAGGAGTTGTGAGGTGTCGTACATTACACTAGCATGCTTTTCAAGGTGCTAATTTGGCATATTGAGTCTTAAGATGTTCTAACTTGTCGTACGATGTTCAAAGGACTCGGACGAATTCATTAGGTTTATTATGGAGTTTTAAGGTTTCGTACGTTGTTGTAAGGTGTTGTTAGGAGTTGTGAGGTGTCATACATTACACTAACATGCTTTTTAAGATGCAAATGTGGCATACATAGTCTTAAGATGTCGTAACTTGTCGTACGATGTTCAAAGGACTCGGACAAATTCATTAGGTTTATTATTGAGTTTTAATGTTTCATACGGTATTGTTAGGTGTTGTTAGTAGTTGTGAGGTGTCTTACATTACACTAACATGCTTTTCAAGGTGCTAATGTGGCATACAGAATCTTAAGATGTCCTAACATGTCGTACGATGTTCAAAGGACTCGGACGAATTCAGTAGGTTTATTATGGAGTTTTAATGTTTCGTACGGTATTGTTAGGTGTTGTTACTAGTTATGAGGTGTCTTACATTACACTAACATGCTTTTCAAGGTGCTAATGTGGCATACAGAGTCTTAAGATGTCCTAACATGTCGTACGATGTTTAAAGGACACGGACGAATTCAGTAGGTTTATATGGAGTTTAAGTTTACGTACGGTATTGTAAGGTGTTGTTAGGAGTTGTGAGGTGTCGTACATTACACTAGCATGCTTTTCAAGGTGCTAATTTGGCATATTGAGTCTTAAGATGTTCTAACTTGTCGTACGATGTTCAAAGGACTCGGACGAATTCATTAGGTTTATTATGGAGTTTTAAGGTTTCGTACGTTGTTGTAAGGTGTTGTTAGGAGTTGTGAGGTGTCATACATTACACTAACATGCTTTTTAAGATGCAAATGTGGCATACATAGTCTTAAGATGTCGTAACTTGTCGTACGATGTTCAAAGGACTCGGACAAATTCATTAGGTTTATTATTGAGTTTTAATGTTTCATACGGTATTGTTAGGTGTTGTTAGTAGTTGTGAGGTGTCTTACATTACACTAACATGCTTTTCAAGGTGCTAATGTGGCATACAGAATCTTAAGATGTCCTAACATGTCGTACGATGTTCAAAGGACTCGGACGAATTCAGTAGGTTTATTATGGAGTTTTAATGTTTCGTACGGTATTGTTAGGTGTTGTTACTAGTTATGAGGTGTCTTACATTACACTAACATGCTTTTCAAGGTGCTAATGTGGCATACAGAGTCTTAAGATGTCCTAACATGTCGTACGATGTTCAAAGGACACGGACGAATTCAGTAGGTTTATATGGAGTTTAAGTTTACGTACGGTATTGTAAGGTGTTGTTAGGAGTTGTGAGGTGTCGTACATTACACTAGCATGCTTTTCAAGGTGCTAATTTGGCATATTGAGTCTTAAGATGTTCTAACTTGTCGTACGATGTTCAAAGGACTCGGACGAATTCATTAGGTTTATTATGGAGTTTTAAGAATTCGTACGTTGTTGTAAGGTGTTGTTCATACATTACATTAACATGCTTTTTAAGATGCAAATGTGGCATACAGAGTCTTAAGATGTCTTAACTTGTCGTACGATGTTCAAAAGACTCGGACAAATTCAGTAGGTTTATATGGAGTTTTAATGTTTCGTACGGTATTGTTAGGTGTTGTTAGGAGTTGTGAGGTGTCTTACATTACACTAACATGCTTTTCAAGGTGCTAATGTGGCATACAGAGTCTTAAGATGTCCTAACATGTCATACGATGTTCAAAGGACTCGGACGAATTAAGTAGGTTTATATGGAGTTTTAAGTTTACGTACGATATTGTAAGGTGTTGTTAGGAGATGTGAGGTGTCATACATTACACTAACATGCTTTTTAAAATGCTAATGTGGCATACAGAGTCTTAAGATGTCGTAACTTGTCGTACGATGTTCAAAAGACTCGGACAAATTCATTAGGTTTATTATGGAGTTTTAATGTTTCGTACGGTATTGTTAGGTGTTGTTAGGAGTTGTGAGGTGTCTTACATTACACTAACATGCTTTTCAAGGTGCTAATGTGGCATACAGAGTCTTAAGATGTCCTAACATGTCGTATGATGTTCAAAGGACACGGACGAATTCAGTATGTTTATATGGAGTTTAAGTTTACGTACGGTATTGTAAGGTGTTGTTCGGAGCTGTGAGGTGTCATACATTACACTAACATGCTTTTTAAGATGCAAATGTGGCATACATAGTCTTAAGATGTCGTAACTTGTCGTACGATGTTCAAAGGACTCGGACAAATTCATTAGGTTTATTATGGAGTTTTAATGTTTTGTACGGTATTGTTAGGTGTTGTTACTAGTTATGAGGTGTCTTACATTACACTAACATGCTTTTCAAGGTGCTAATGTGGCATACAGAGTCTTAAGATGTCCTAACATGTCGTACGATGTTCAAAGGACACGGACGAATTCAGTAGGTTTATATGGAGTTTAAGTTTACGTACGGTATTGTAAGGTGTTGTTAGGAGTTGTGAGGTGTCGTACATTACACTAGCATGCTTTTCAAGGTGCTAATTTGGCATATTGAGTCTTATGATGTTCTAACTTGTCGTACGATGTTCAAAGGACTCGGACGAATTCATTAGGTTTATTATGGAGTTTTAAGAATTCGTACGTTGTTGTAAGGTGTTGTTCGGAGCTGTGAGGTGTCATACATTACATTAACATGCTTTTTAAGATGCAAATGTGGCATACAGAGTCTTAAGATGTCCTAACTTGTCGTACGATGTTCAAAAGACTCGGACAAATTCAGTAGGTTTATATGGAGTTTTAATGTTTCGTACGGTATTGTTAGGTGTTGTTAGGAGTTGTGAGGTGTCTTACATTACACTAACATGCTTTTCAAGGTGCTAATGTGGCATACAGAGTCTTAAGATGTCCTAACATGTCGTACGATGTTCAAAGGACACGGACGAATTCAGTAGGTTTATATGGAGTTTAAGTTTACGTACGGTATTGTAAGGTGTTGTTAGGAGTTGTGAGGTGTCGTACATTACACTAGCATGCTTTTCAAGGTGCTAATTTGGCATATTGAGTCTTAAGATGTTCTTACTTGTCGTACGATGTTCAAAGGACTCGGACGAATTCATTAGGTTTATTATGGAGTTTTAAGAATTCGTACGTTGTTGTAAGGTGTTGTTCGGAGCTGTGAGGTGTCATACATTACATTAACATGCTTTTTAAGATGCAAATGTGGCATACAGAGTCTTAAGATGTCCTAACTTGTCGTACGATGTTCAAAAGACTCGGACAAATTCAGTAGGTTTATATGGAGTTTTAATGTTTCGTACGGTATTGTTAGGTGTTGTTAGGAGTTGTGAGGTGTCTTACATTACACTAACATGCTTTTCAAGGTGCTAATGTGGCATACAGAGTCTTAAGATGTCCTAACATGTCATACGATGTTCAAAGGACTCGGACGAATTAAGTAGGTTTATATGGAGTTTTAAGTTTACGTACGATATTGTAAGGTGTTGTTAGGAGATGTGAGGTGTCATACATTACACTAACATGCTTTTTAAAATGCTAATGTGGCATACAGAGTCTTAAGATGTCGTAACTTGTCGTACGATGTTCAAAAGACTCGGACAAATTCATTAGGTTTATTATGGAGTTTTAATGTTTCGTACGGTATTGTTAGGTGTTGTTAGGAGTTGTGAGGTGTCTTACATTACACTAACATGCTTTTCAAGGTGCTAATGTGGCATACAGAGTCTTAAGATGTCCTAACATGTCGTATGATGTTCAAAGGACACGGACGAATTCAGTATGTTTATATGGAGTTTAAGTTTACGTACGGTATTGTAAGGTGTTGTTAGGAGTTGTGAGGTGTCGTACATTACACTAGCATGCTTTTCAAGGTGCTAATTTGGCATACTGAGTCTTAAGATGTTCTAACTTGTCGTACGATGTTCAAAGGACTCGGACGAATTCATTAGGTTTATTATGGAGTTTTAAGGTTTCGTACGTTGTTGTAAGGTGTTGTTAGGAGTTGTGAGGTGTCATACATTACACTAACATGTTTTTAAGATGCAAATGTGGCATACATATCTTAAGATGTCGTAACTTGTCGTACGATGTTCAAAGGACTCGGACAAATTCATTAGGTTTATTATTGAGTTTTAATGTTTCGTACGGTATTGTTAGGTGTTGTTAGTAGTTGTGAGGTGTCTTACATTACACTAACATGCTTTTCAAGGTGCTAATGTGGCATACAGAGTCTTAAGATGTCCTAACATGTCGTACGATGTTCAAAGGACACGGACGAATTCAGTAGGTTTATATGGAGTTTAAGTTTACGTACGGTATTGTAAGGTGTTGTTAGGAGTTGTGAGGTGTCGTACATTACACTAGCATGCTTTTCAAGGTGCTAATTTGGCATATTGAGTCTTAAGATGTTCTAACTTGTCGTACGATGTTCAAAGGACTCGGACGAATTCATTAGGTTTATTATGGAGTTTTAAGGTTTCGTACGTTGTTGTAAGGTGTTGTTAGGAGTTGTGAGGTGTCATACATTACACTAACATGCTTTTTAAGATGCAAATGTGGCATACATAGTCTTAAGATGTCGTAACTTGTCGTACGATGTTCAAAGGACTCGGACAAATTCATTAGGTTTATTATTGAGTTTTAATGTTTCATACGGTATTGTTAGGTGTTGTTAGTAGTTGTGAGGTGTCTTACATTACACTAACATGCTTTTCAAGGTGCTAATGTGGCATACAGAATCTTAAGATGTCCTAACATGTCGTACGATGTTCAAAGGACTCGGACGAATTCAGTAGGTTTATTATGGAGTTTTAATGTTTCGTACGGTATTGTTAGGTGTTGTTACTAGTTATGAGGTGTCTTACATTACACTAACATGCTTTTCAAGGTGCTAATGTGGCATACAGAGTCTTAAGATGTCCTAACATGTCGTACGATGTTTAAAGGACACGGACGAATTCAGTAGGTTTATATGGAGTTTAAGTTTACGTACGGTATTGTAAGGTGTTGTTAGGAGTTGTGAGGTGTCGTACATTACACTAGCATGCTTTTCAAGGTGCTAATTTGGCATATTGAGTCTTAAGATGTTCTAACTTGTCGTACGATGTTCAAAGGACTCGGACGAATTCATTAGGTTTATTATGGAGTTTTAAGGTTTCGTACGTTGTTGTAAGGTGTTGTTAGGAGTTGTGAGGTGTCATACATTACACTAACATGCTTTTTAAGATGCAAATGTGGCATACATAGTCTTAAGATGTCGTAACTTGTCGTACGATGTTCAAAGGACTCGGACAAATTCATTAGGTTTATTATTGAGTTTTAATGTTTCATACGGTATTGTTAGGTGTTGTTAGTAGTTGTGAGGTGTCTTACATTACACTAACATGCTTTTCAAGGTGCTAATGTGGCATACAGAATCTTAAGATGTCCTAACATGTCGTACGATGTTCAAAGGACTCGGACGAATTCAGTAGGTTTATTATGGAGTTTTAATGTTTCGTACGGTATTGTTAGGTGTTGTTACTAGTTATGAGGTGTCTTACATTACACTAACATGCTTTTCAAGGTGCTAATGTGGCATACAGAGTCTTAAGATGTCCTAACATGTCGTACGATGTTCAAAGGACACGGACGAATTCAGTAGGTTTATATGGAGTTTAAGTTTACGTACGGTATTGTAAGGTGTTGTTAGGAGTTGTGAGGTGTCGTACATTACACTAGCATGCTTTTCAAGGTGCTAATTTGGCATATTGAGTCTTAAGATGTTCTAACTTGTCGTACGATGTTCAAAGGACTCGGACGAATTCATTAGGTTTATTATGGAGTTTTAAGAATTCGTACGTTGTTGTAAGGTGTTGTTCATACATTACATTAACATGCTTTTTAAGATGCAAATGTGGCATACAGAGTCTTAAGATGTCTTAACTTGTCGTACGATGTTCAAAAGACTCGGACAAATTCAGTAGGTTTATATGGAGTTTTAATGTTTCGTACGGTATTGTTAGGTGTTGTTAGGAGTTGTGAGGTGTCTTACATTACACTAACATGCTTTTCAAGGTGCTAATGTGGCATACAGAGTCTTAAGATGTCCTAACATGTCATACGATGTTCAAAGGACTCGGACGAATTAAGTAGGTTTATATGGAGTTTTAAGTTTACGTACGATATTGTAAGGTGTTGTTAGGAGATGTGAGGTGTCATACATTACACTAACATGCTTTTTAAAATGCTAATGTGGCATACAGAGTCTTAAGATGTCGTAACTTGTCGTACGATGTTCAAAAGACTCGGACAAATTCATTAGGTTTATTATGGAGTTTTAATGTTTCGTACGGTATTGTTAGGTGTTGTTAGGAGTTGTGAGGTGTCTTACATTACACTAACATGCTTTTCAAGGTGCTAATGTGGCATACAGAGTCTTAAGATGTCCTAACATGTCGTATGATGTTCAAAGGACACGGACGAATTCAGTATGTTTATATGGAGTTTAAGTTTACGTACGGTATTGTAAGGTGTTGTTCGGAGCTGTGAGGTGTCATACATTACACTAACATGCTTTTTAAGATGCAAATGTGGCATACATAGTCTTAAGATGTCGTAACTTGTCGTACGATGTTCAAAGGACTCGGACAAATTCATTAGGTTTATTATGGAGTTTTAATGTTTTGTACGGTATTGTTAGGTGTTGTTACTAGTTATGAGGTGTCTTACATTACACTAACATGCTTTTCAAGGTGCTAATGTGGCATACAGAGTCTTAAGATGTCCTAACATGTCGTACGATGTTCAAAGGACACGGACGAATTCAGTAGGTTTATATGGAGTTTAAGTTTACGTACGGTATTGTAAGGTGTTGTTAGGAGTTGTGAGGTGTCGTACATTACACTAGCATGCTTTTCAAGGTGCTAATTTGGCATATTGAGTCTTATGATGTTCTAACTTGTCGTACGATGTTCAAAGGACTCGGACGAATTCATTAGGTTTATTATGGAGTTTTAAGAATTCGTACGTTGTTGTAAGGTGTTGTTCGGAGCTGTGAGGTGTCATACATTACATTAACATGCTTTTTAAGATGCAAATGTGGCATACAGAGTCTTAAGATGTCCTAACTTGTCGTACGATGTTCAAAAGACTCGGACAAATTCAGTAGGTTTATATGGAGTTTTAATGTTTCGTACGGTATTGTTAGGTGTTGTTAGGAGTTGTGAGGTGTCTTACATTACACTAACATGCTTTTCAAGGTGCTAATGTGGCATACAGAGTCTTAAGATGTCCTAACATGTCGTACGATGTTCAAAGGACACGGACGAATTCAGTAGGTTTATATGGAGTTTAAGTTTACGTACGGTATTGTAAGGTGTTGTTAGGAGTTGTGAGGTGTCGTACATTACACTAGCATGCTTTTCAAGGTGCTAATTTGGCATATTGAGTCTTAAGATGTTCTTACTTGTCGTACGATGTTCAAAGGACTCGGACGAATTCATTAGGTTTATTATGGAGTTTTAAGAATTCGTACGTTGTTGTAAGGTGTTGTTCGGAGCTGTGAGGTGTCATACATTACATTAACATGCTTTTTAAGATGCAAATGTGGCATACAGAGTCTTAAGATGTCCTAACTTGTCGTACGATGTTCAAAAGACTCGGACAAATTCAGTAGGTTTATATGGAGTTTTAATGTTTCGTACGGTATTGTTAGGTGTTGTTAGGAGTTGTGAGGTGTCTTACATTACACTAACATGCTTTTCAAGGTGCTAATGTGGCATACAGAGTCTTAAGATGTCCTAACATGTCATACGATGTTCAAAGGACTCGGACGAATTAAGTAGGTTTATATGGAGTTTTAAGTTTACGTACGATATTGTAAGGTGTTGTTAGGAGATGTGAGGTGTCATACATTACACTAACATGCTTTTTAAAATGCTAATGTGGCATACAGAGTCTTAAGATGTCGTAACTTGTCGTACGATGTTCAAAAGACTCGGACAAATTCATTAGGTTTATTATGGAGTTTTAATGTTTCGTACGGTATTGTTAGGTGTTGTTAGGAGTTGTGAGGTGTCTTACATTACACTAACATGCTTTTCAAGGTGCTAATGTGGCATACAGAGTCTTAAGATGTCCTAACATGTCGTATGATGTTCAAAGGACACGGACGAATTCAGTATGTTTATATGGAGTTTAAGTTTACGTACGGTATTGTAAGGTGTTGTTAGGAGTTGTGAGGTGTCGTACATTACACTAGCATGCTTTTCAAGGTGCTAATTTGGCATACTGAGTCTTAAGATGTTCTAACTTGTCGTACGATGTTCAAAGGACTCGGACGAATTCATTAGGTTTATTATGGAGTTTTAAGGTTTCGTACGTTGTTGTAAGGTGTTGTTAGGAGTTGTGAGGTGTCATACATTACACTAACATGCTTTTTAGGATGCAAATGTGGCATACATAGTCTTAAGATGTCGTAACTTGTCGTACGATGTTCAAAGGACTCGGACAAATTCATTAGGTTTTGTATTGAGTTTTAATGTTTCATACGGTATTGTTAGGTGTTGTTAGTAGTTGTGAGGTGTCTTACATTACACTAACATGCTTTTCAAGGTGCTAATGTGGCATACAGAGTCTTAAGATGTCCTAACATGTCGTACGATGTTCAAAGGACACGGACGAATTTAGTAGGTTTATATGGAGTTTAAGTTTACGTACGGTATTGTAAGGTGTTGTTAGGAGTTGTGAGGTGTCTTACATTACACTAACATGCTTTTCAAGGTGCTAATGTGGCATACAGAGTCTTAAGATGTCCTAAAATGGCGTACGATGTTCAAAGGACTCGGACGAATTAAGTAGGTTTATATGGAGTTTTAAGTTTACGTACGATATTGTAAGGTGTTGTTAGGAGATGTGAGGTGTCATACATTACACTAACATGCTTTTTAAAATGCTAATGTGGCATACAGAGTCTTAAGATGTCGTAACTTGTCGTACGATGTTCAAAAGACTAGGAGAAATTCATTAGGTTTATTATGGAGTTTTAATGTTTCGTACGGTATTGTTAGGTGTTGTTAGGAGTTGTGAGGTGTCTTACATTACACTAACATGCTTTTAAAGGTGCTAAGGTGGCATACAGAGTCTTAAGATGTCCTAACATGTCGTACGATGTTCAAAGGACTCGGACGAATTCAGTAGGTTTATATGGAGTTTTAATTTTACGTACGGTATTTTAAGGTGTTGTTAGGAGTTGTGAGGTGTCGTACACTACACTAGCATGCTTTTCAAGGTGCTAATTTGGCATACTGAGTCTTTTTTTTTTTTTTTTTTTTGGGTAAAGGGTTACCCCGGAGATTCTATTATAAAGACAACCGTCAATGAAGTACAAGTAGTGAGGATAAGCTCCACACTAGTTCATATGTGGGACAAACCCCTACATATGTGAAACAAAAAAGAGAACTAAATAACTAACCAAAACAATCCAAACAAACTAGACTACCACTGAAAATCGAACTAATAGAAAAACAAAACTAACAAAAACTAAACCATCGTCCGCCCTCAGCAACAGTGAACTCTCCACTCTTGGACCCAAAACTCGAGCATACTATTTTCCAATGGAAACCACATGAGAAGAGGAACATTCCCTTGATTTATCTCTAGTTATATCCCTGATTTCATCAAAAAAATCTTCAACCTCTTCCTCATCCACTACTTCAAGCACCGCTTCATTCAGTGTATCCTTCCCTTTGAGCGATTCTAAAGTCCTTCCATCCTTTACTTGATCCGAATCAAGAATACTAAATGAGTTTTGTACCTGAGTCTTTATGGGTTCTCTTCCTTTAACCGTCGAACTAGTGGGTCTAGCACCCACCATTTTCTTGTAGTCCAATGGTCGATATTCAACCTTCGGTTTCTGGTTTGAAACTTGAAACCCACTTTTCTTATCCTTTTTCCTCCCCTTTACCTCAGTAAATCCATCCCTATCCACGTTTGGTTTAGGAGTAATGTTACCTTTAGCAACCACCTGTTCAGAAGTAGTGTTAACTCTAGTACCAACCTGTTTAGGGCAAGTATCATTACCATGCCCAAACACACAACAATGGGCACACCTTAGGGGTTTCCATTCATACTCCACATCAATAATCTCTGTAACATACTTGCCGCCATCCAAATCAGGGATAGCAATAGATAAAATATCTTTAAAATCATGTTCAGCAGAGATTTCAATGAGAGCCCTTGCATAGCTACTTCTTCCCCAACTGTTTGAACACATAGATGTGGTGTAAGTGTCAAGTAATCTAGGCGTACCAATTTTTGAAGCCAACATGCTTAAACCATCCTCAGTGTAGGCCGCCAGAGGGACATCATGCAATTTAACCCACACCGTAGCTTTCTTGATATCTTCTTTCCTAAGGGTACGAGTAGGAGACCATATATTAAGAAAAATAGGTTTACTCCGAATCAGCCAAGGACCCCCTTCAAGAACATCAATCATTCCCTTGTTATCAGCAAATTTGAAAAAAAAGAAGCCACTTGCATTCATCATAGTTTTTTGAAGCCCATATTTCTTCCAATTTATTTTTACAAATTGCTCAACAACAGGATAAGCAACTCTATCCCCTAAGAAATACCCATAAAGTGTGAATGCTAACTTTTCTTTAACAACTTTAACAGAGTCCCTAGGGAGAACCACATCAACACCTTCTTGTTTATCCAAAGACTCCAAAAATCGAAAATTCATGCTACTTTTGACCAACCCAGTTTGCACCGTAGCAGCATAAGAACCCACACTAGAATGAACACTCGAATCACTAGTCTTACTACTAACCACGTTATCTTGTTTTTCCATTATAACATCATTAGAGTTTGAGACCTTGCCTCTTCGTGGAAGATATCGGGTTCCATCAATATTCACCACCTTACGGGCAATACCCTCAATTTGTGGCTCAGTCTCGTCTTGAAATTTGACTTTACGAGCACTAGCAGGTTTGGAAACACCATCTTCCGTCACCATAGCAAACAGCAATTCTTGAGACCAAACCCTACCTTCGTTTTTTTTTTTCTCAAGATTTACGCACCACAATCAGATGAAAACAACAGCAGATTTGCACGCTTAGTTAAAGTATTCAGCCGTTTCAGCCTTAAGAACCCTAACCACGATCGAGTTATGCTTCAATCTTGATTAGCAACACAACAGCAAAACAGCCCTTTGATTCTAAAACCCTAGCCGTACGAATAACAATAACTCCGGAAACTTAACTAAAATCGACCAACAAAAGCAATTACTAATCAGAATCAGATTGAAATACCTTCAATCGAAGTTCTTGTTGATCAGATTAAGGCAATGAAACCAGAAAATTGACCAAAAAACGATTAGATCTAAAGTTTCAGATAAGAAACCCTAGAAATCGCCCAAAATCGCCCATATTAGCCTCCCTGTCGTACGATGTTCAAAGGACTCGGACGAATTCATTAGATTTATTATGGAGTTTTAAGGTTTCGTACGTTGTTGTAAGGTGTTGTTAGGAGTTGTGAGGTGTCATACATTACACTAACATGCTTTTTAAGATGCAAATGTGGCATACATAGTCTTAAGATGTCGTAACTTGTCGTACGATGTTCAAAGGACTCGGACAAATTCATTAGGTTTATTATGGAGTTTTAATGTTTCGTACGGTATTGTTAGGTGTTGTTACTAGTTATGAGGTGTCTTACATTACACTAACATGCTTTTCAAGGTGCTAATGTGGCATACAGAGTCTTAAGATGTCCTAACATGTCGTACGATGTTCAAAGGACACGGACGAATTCAGTAGGTTTATATGGAGTTTAAGTTTACGTACGGTATTGTAAGGTGTTGTTAGAAGTTGTGAGGTGTCGTACATTACACTAGCATGCTTTTCAAGGTGCTAATTTGGCATATTGAGTCTTAAGATGTTCTAACTTGTCGTACGATGTTCAAAGGACTCGGACGAATTCATTAGGTTTATTATGGAGTTTTAAGAATTCGTACGTTGTTGTAAGGTGTTGTTCGGAGCTGTGAGGTGTCATACATTACATTAACATGCTTTTTAAGATGCAAATGTGGCATACAGAGTCTTAAGATGTCCTAACTTGTCGTACGATGTTCAAAAGACTCGGACAAATTCAGTAGGTTTATATGGAGTTTTAATGTTTCGTACGGTATTGTTAGGTGTTGTTAGGAGTTGTGAGGTGTCTTACATTACACTAACATGCTTTTCAAGGTGCTAATGTGGCATACAGAGTCTTTAGATGTCCTAACATGTCATACGATGTTCAAAGGACTCGGACGAATTAAGTAGGTTTATATGGAGTTTTAAGTTTACGTACGGTATTGTAAGGTGTTGTTAGGAGTTGTGAGGTGTCGTACATTACACTAGCATGCTTTTCAAGGTGCTAATTTGGCATACTGAGTCTTAAGATGTTCTAACTTGTCGTACGATGTTCAAAGGACTCGGACGAATTCATTAGGTTTATTATGGAGTTTTAAGGTTTCGTACGTTCTTGTAAGGTGTTGTTAGGAGTTGTGAGGTGTCATACATTACACTAACATGCTTTTTAAGATGCAAATGTGGCATACATAGTCTTAAGATGTCGTAACTTGTCGTACGATGTTCAAAGGACTCGGACAAATTCATTAGGTTTATTATGGAGTTTTAATGTTTCGTACGGTATTGTTAGGTGTTGTTACTAGTTATGAGGTGTCTTACATTACACTAACATGCTTTTCAAGGTGCTAATGTGGCATACAGAGTCTTAAGATGTCCTAACATGTCGTACGATGTTCAAAGGACACGGACGAATTCAGTAGGTTTATATGGAGTTTAAGTTTACGTACGGTATTGTAAGGTGTTGTTAGGAGTTGTGAGGTGTCTTACATTACACTAACATGCTTTTCAAGGTGCTAATGTGGCATACAAAGTCTTAAGATGTCCTAAAATGTCGTACGATGTTCAAAGGACTCGGACGAATTAAGTAGGTTTATATGGAGTTTTAAGTTTACGTACGATATTGTAAGGTGTTGTTAGGAGATGTGAGGTGTCATACATTACACTAACATGCTTTTTAAAATGCTAATGTGGCATACAGAGTCTTAAGATGTCGTAACTTGTCGTACGATGTTCAAAAGACTCGGAGAAATTCATTAGGTTTATTATGGAGTTTTAATGTTTCGTACGGTATTGTTAGGTGTTGTTAGGAGTTGTGAGGTGTCTTACATTACACTAACATGCTTTTAAAGGTGCTAAGGTGGCATACAGAGTCTTAAGATGTCCTAACATGTCGTACGATGTTCAAAGGACACGGACGAATTCAGTAGGTTTATATGGAGTTTAAGTTTACGTACGGTATTGTAAGGTGTTGTTAGGAGTTGTGAGGTGTCGTACATTACACTAGCATGCTTTTCAAGGTTTTGGCATATTGAGTCTTAAGATGTTCTAACTTGTCGTACGATGTTCAAAGGACTCGGACGAATTCATTAGGTTTATTATGGAGTTTTAAGAATTCGTACGTTGTTGTAAGGTGTTGTTCGGAGCTGTGAGGTGTCATACATTACATTAACATGCTTTTTAAGATGCAAATGTGGCATACAGAGTCTTAAGATGTCCTAACTTGTCGTACGATGTTCAAAAGAATCGGACAAATTCAGTAGGTTTATATGGAGTTTTAATGTTTCGTACGGTATTGTTAGGTGTTGTTAGGAGTTGTGAGGTGTCTTACATTACACTAACATGCTTTTCAAGGTGCTAATGTGGCATACAGAGTCTTTAGATGTCCTAACATGTCATACGATGTTCAAAGGACTCGGACGAATTAAGTAGGTTTATATAGAGTTTTAAGTTTATGTACGGTATTGTAAGGTGTTGTTAGGAGTTGTGAGGTGTCGTACATTACACTAGCATGTTTTTTTTTTTTTTTGGGTAAAGGGTTTACCCCGGTGATTGTATAAATATGAATCAAGAAGAAACAAGTAATGGGACAAAATGTACCCATTAGTTCAATCAAAGGACATGCCCTAAGATTGTGAACACAGGCTACCACTTAAGAACATAATAATGGAAACCTAACCAAAATTAAAAACCAAACTAGACTATAATCTAGACAATGCGACACCCATCAAGCCTGATGTAAAAACTATCCGCTCCAGATCCCATCTCTTGCGAGTCTTCCAATTACTGATCACATGTCCCTCTCTCATTGATACCAATTTCAGTCGAACAGTATCCAATATTATCTTTGTAATCTGCGTAGGTCTTCTCTTAATATCAGTAAATATTCTAGCATTCCTTTCCTGCCAGACGTAGTACGCAGTAGCTCCAACCACAAGCCTATCTATAATACTTTCAGTCGACTTCCAATTGCCTCTTGTGTTTAGAAAACCCACAATAATCTCCCAAACTCCTTCAATATGCCCCAGACTCGTGTAACTTCGAACATTTCCCCAAACCTGTCTCGCATATTCACACTCAAAAAACAGATGTTCATGCGAATCCATATCCTTCACACATAACGGACAACATCTCATATTCATATCCCATTTCCTCATTTTATCCTGTGTGTTTAGTTTCTTACGACATACCAACCATACATGAAACGCATGTCTTGGAATGCAATAAGTAAACCAGACAATATTAAACCAATCAACCTCCATACTTCGGTACCGAATAGTTTCCCATACAGTATGTACAGAAAACTTTCGCTCTACTCCCATATCATCCTGCCATATACTTACATCTCTCATGCTATTGCATATTAATGGAACATGAATATTAATAAGAACAGGAAAAAGGTCATACCATGCTTGCGGCCACCTCCAACTACCAACCTCGTTCACCAAATCAGCAACCTTATCCGAGGTTGAGAACCCTGCCCCATAAATATCCCTCTTAGTGATGAAAGTACTAAGAGGGCTATACTCACACCAGTTGTCACTCGAAATAAACGTATTCTTACCATCTCCAATTTTCTGATGTATATAAGGCCGAACCAATTACTGAGTCTTAAGATGTTCTAACTTGTCGTACGATGTTCAAAGGACTCGGACGAATTCATTAGGTTTATTATGGAGTTTTAAGGTTTCGTACGTTCTTGTAAGGTGTTGTTAGGAGTTGTGAGGTGTCATACATTACACTAACATGCTTTTTAAGATGCAAATGTGGCATACATAGTCTTAAGATGTCGTAACTTGTCGTACGATGTTCAAAGGACTCGGACAAATTCATTAGGTTTATTATGGAGTTTTAATGTTTCGTACGGTATTGTTAGGCGTTGTTACTAGTTATGAGGTGTCTTACATTACACTAACATGCTTTTCAAGGTGCTAATGTGGCATACAGAGTCTTAAGATGTCCTAACATGTCGTACGATGTTCAAAGGACACGGACGAATTCAGTAGGTTTATATGGAGTTTAAGTTTACGTACGGTATTGTAAGGTGTTGTTAGGAGTTGTGAGGTGTCGTACATTACACTAGCATGCTTTTCAAGGTGCTAATTTGGCATATTGAGTCTTAAGATGTTCTAACTTGTCGTACGATGTTCAAAGGACTCGGACGAATTCATTAGGTTTATTATGGAGTTTTAAGAATTCGTACGTTGTTGTAAGGTGTTGTTCGGAGCTGTGAGGTGTCATACATTACATTAACATGCTTTTTAAGATGCAAATGTGGCATACAGAGTCTTAAGATGTCCTAACTTGTCGTACGATGTTCAAAAGACTCGGACAAATTCAGTAGGTTTATATGGAGTTTTAATGTTTCGTACGGTATTGTTAGGTGTTGTTAGGAGTTGTGAGGTGTCTTACATTACACTAACATGCTTTTCAAGGTGCTAATGTGGCATACAGAGTCTTAAGATGTCCTAACATGTCATACGATGTTCAAAGGACTCAGACGAATTAAGTAGGTTTATATGGAGTTTTAAGTTTACGTACGATATTGTAAGGTGTTGTTAGGAGATGTGAGGTGTCATACATTACACTAACATGCTTTTTAAAATGCTAATGTGGCATACAGAGTCTTAAGATGTCGTAACTTGTCGTACGATGTTCAAAAGACTCGGACAAATTCATTAGGTTTATTATGGAGTTTTAATGTTTCGTACGGTATTGTTAGGTGTTGTTAGGAGTTGTGAGGTGTCTTACATTACACTAACATGCTTTTCAAGGTGCTAATGTGGCATACAGAGTCTTAAGATGTCCTAACATGTCGTATGATGTTCAAAGGACACGGACGAATTCAGTATGTTTATATGGAGTTTAAGTTTACGTACGGTATTGTAAGGTGTTGTTAGGAGTTGTGAGGTGCCGTACATTACACTAGCATGCTTTTCAAGGTGCTAATTTGGCATACTGAGTCTTAAGATGTTCTAACTTGTCGTACGATGTTCAAAGGACTCGGACGAATTCATTAGGTTTATTATGGAGTTTTAAGGTTTCGTACGTTGTTGTAAAGTGTTGTTAGGAGTTGTGAGGTGTCATACATTACACTAACATGCTTTTTAGGATGCAAATGTGGCATACATAGTCTTAAGATGTCGTAACTTGTCGTACGATGTTCAAAGGACTCGGACGAATTCATTAGGTTTATTATGGAGTTTTAATGTTTCATACGGTATTGTTAGGTGTTGTTCGTAGTTGTGAGGTGTCTTACATTACACTAACATGCTTTTCAAGGTGCTAATGTGGCATACAGAGTCTTAAGATGTCCTAACATGTCGTACGATGTTCAAAGGACACGGACGAATTCAGTAGGTTTATATGGAGTTTAAGTTTACGTACGGTATTGTAAGGTGTTGTTAGGAGTTGTGAGGTGTCTTACATTACACTAACATACTTTTCAAGGTGCTAATGTGGCATACAGAGTCTTAAGATGTCCTAAAATGTCGTACGATGTTCAAAGGACTCGGACGAATTAAGTAGGTTTATATGGAGTTTTAAGTTTACGTACGATATTGTAAGGTGTTGTTAGGAGATGTGAGGTGTCATACATTACACTAACATGCTTTTTAAAATGCTAATGTGGCATACAGAGTCTTAAGATGTCGTAACTTGTCGTACGATGTTCAAAAGACTCGGAGAAATTCATTAGGTTTATTATGGAGTTTTAATGTTTCGTACGGTATTGTTAGGTGTTGTTAGGAGTTGTGAGGTGTCTTACATTACACTAACATGCTTTTAAAGGTGCTAAGGTGGCATACAGAGTCTTAAGATGTCCTAACATGTCGTACGATGTTCAAAGGACTCGGACGAATTCAGTAGGTTTATATGGAGTTTTAATTTTACGTACGGTATTTTAAGGTGTTGTTAGGAGTTGTGAGGTGTCGTACACTACACTAGCATGCTTTTCAAGGTGCTAATTTGGCATACTGAGTCTTAAGATGTTCTAACTTGTCGTACGATGTTCAAAGGACTCGGACGAATTCATTAGATTTATTATGGAGTTTTAAGGTTTCGTACGTTGTTGTAAGGTGTTGTTAGGAGTTGTGAGGTGTCATACATTACATTAACATGCTTTTTAAGATGCAAATGTGGCATACAGAGTCTTAAGATGTCCTAACTTGTCGTACGATGTTCAAAAGACTCGGACAAATTCAGTAGGTTTATATGGAGTTTTAATGTTTCGTACGGTATTGTTAGGTGTTGTTAGGAGTTGTGAGGTGTCTTACATTACACTAACATGCTTTTCAAGGTGCTTATGTGGCATACAGAGTCTTAAGATGTCCTAACATGTCATACGATGTTCAAAGGACTCGGACGAATTAAGTAGGTTTATATGGAGTTTTAAGTTTACGTACGATATTGTAAGGTGTTTTTAGGAGATGTGAGGTGTCATACATTACACTAACATGCTTTTTAAAATGCTAATGTGGCATACAGAGTCTTAAGATGTCGTAACTTGTCGTACGATGTTCAAAAGACTCGGACAAATTCATTAGGTTTATTATGGAGTTTTAATGTTTCGTACGGTATTGTTAGGTGTTGTTAGGAGTTGTGAGGTGTCTTACATTACACTAACATGCTTTTCAAGGTGCTAATGTGGCATACAGAGTCTTAAGATGTCCTAACATGTCGTACGATGTTCAAAGGACACGGACGAATTCAGTAGGTTTATATGGAGTTTAAGTTTACGTACGGTATTGTAAGGTGTTGTTAAGAGTTGTGAGGTGTCGTACATTACACTAGCATGCTTTTCAAGGTGCTAATTTGGCATACTGAGTCTTAAGATGTTCTAACTTGTCGTACGATGTTCAAAGGACTCGGACGAATTCATTAGGTTTATTATGGAGTTTTAAGGTTTCGTACGTTGTTGTAAGGTGTTGTTAGGAGTTGTGAGGTGTCATACATTACACTAACATGCTTTTTAGGATGCAAATGTGGCATACATAGTCTTAAGATGTCGTAACTTGTCGTACGATGTTCAAAGGACTCGGACAAATTCATTAGGTTTATTATTGAGTTTTAATGTTTCGTACGGTATTGTTAGGTGTTGTTAGTAGTTATGAGGTGTCTTACATTACACTAACATGCTTTTCAAGGTGCTAATGTGGCATACAGAGTCTTAAGATGTCCTAACATGTCGTACGATGTTCAAAGGACACGGACGAATTCAGTAGGTTTATATGGAGTTTAAGTTTACGTACGGTATTGTAAGGTGTTGTTAGGAGTTGTGAGGTGTCTTACATTACACTAACATGCTTTTCAAGGTGCTAATGTGGCATACAGAGTCTTAAGATGTCCTAAAATGTCGTACGATGTTCAAAGGACTCGGACGAATTAAGTAGGTTTATATGGAGTTTTAAGTTTACGTACGATATTGTAAGGTGTTGTTAGGAGATGTGAGGTGTCATACATTACACTAACATGCTTTTTAAAATGCTAATGTGGCATACAGAGTCTTAAGATGTCGTAACTTGTCGTACGATGTTCAAAAGACTCGGAGAAATTCATTAGGTTTATTATGGAGTTTTAATGTTTCGTACGGTATTGTTAGGTGTTGTTAGGAGTTGTGAGGTGTCTTACATTACACTAACATGCTTTTAAAGGTGCTAAGGTGGCATACAGAGTCTTAAGATGTCCTAACATGTCGTACGATGTTCAAAGGACTCGGACGAATTCAGTAGGTTTATATGGAGTTTTAATTTTACGTACGGTATTTTAAGGTGTTGTTAGGAGTTGTGAGGTGTCGTACACTACACTAGCATGCTTTTCAAGGTGCTAATTTGGCATACTGAGTCTTAAGATGTTCTAACTTGTCGTACGATGTTCAAAGGACTCGGACGTATTCATTAGGTTTATTATGGAGTTTTAAGGTTTCGTACGTTGTTGTAAGGTGTTGTTAGGAGTTGTGAGGTGTCATACATTACACTAACATGCTTTTTAAGATGCAAATGTGGCATACATAGTCTTAAGATGTCGTAACTTGTCGTACGATGTTCAAAGGACTCGGACAAATTCATTAGGTTTATTATGGAGTTTTAATGGTTCGTACGGTATTGTTAGGTGTTGTTAGTAGTTGTGA
Organism: Tagetes erecta; assembly: GCA_030867185.1. Lineage (NCBI taxonomy): Eukaryota > Viridiplantae > Streptophyta > Magnoliopsida > Asterales > Asteraceae > Tagetes > Tagetes erecta. The sequence continues at coordinate 22,094,304 of CM061496.1, forward strand.
GGTGTCTTACATTACACTAGCATGCTTTTCAAGGTGCTAATGTGGCATACAGAGTCTTAAGATGTCCTAACATGTCGTACGATGTTCAAAGCACACGGACGAATTCAGTAGGTTTATATGGAGTTTTAAGTTTACGTACGGTATTGTAAGGTGTTGTTTGGAGTTGTGAGGTGTCGTACATTACACTAGCATGCTTTTCAAGGTGCTAATTTGGCATACTGAGTCTTAAGATGTTCTAACTTGTCGTACGATGTTTAAAGGACTCGGACGAATTCATTAGGTTTATTATGGAGTTTTAATGTTTCGTACGGTATTGTTAGGTGTTGTTAGTAGTTGTGAGGTGTCTTACATTACACTAACATGCTTTTCAAGGTGCTAATGTGGCATACAGAGTCTTAAGATGTCCTAACATGTCGTACGATGTTCAAAGGACACGGACGAATTCAGTAGGTTTATATGGAGTTTAAGTTTAGGTACGGTATTGTAAGGTGTTGTTAGGAGTTGTGAGGTGTCTTACATTACACTAACATGCTTTTCAAGGTGCTAATGTGGCATACAGAGTCTTAAGATGTCCTAAAATGTCGTACGATGTTCAAAGGACTCGGACGAATTAAGTAGGTTTATATGGAGTTTTAAGTTTACGTACGATATTGTAAGGTGTTGTTAGGAGATGTGAGGTGTCATACATTACACTAACATGCTTTTTAAAATGCTAATGTGGCATACAGAGTCTTAAGATGTCGTAACTTGTCGTACGATGTTCAAAAGACTCGGAGAAATTCATTAGGTTTATTATGGAGTTTTAATGTTTCGTACGGTATTGTTAGGTGTTGTTAGGAGTTGTGAGGTGTCTTACATTACACTAACATGCTTTTAAAGGTGCTAAGGTGGAATACAGAGTCTTAAGATGTCCTAACATGTCGTACGATGTTCAAAGGACTCGGACGAATTCAGTAGGTTTATATGGAGTTTTAATTTTACATACGGTATTTTAAGGTGTTGTTAGGAGTTGTGAGGTGTCGTACACTACACTATCATGCTTTTCAAGGTGCTAATTTGGCATACTGAGTCTTAAGATGTTCTAACTTGTCGTACGATGTTCAAAGGACTCGGACGAATTCATTAGGTTTATTATGGAGTTTTAAGGTTTCGTACGTTGTTGTAAGGTGTTGTTAGGAGTTGTGAGGTGTCATACATTACACTAACATGCTTTTTAAGATGCAAATGTGGCATACATAGTCTTAAGATGTCGTAACTTGTCGTACGATGTTCAAAGGACTCGGACAAATTAATTAGGTTTATTATGGAGTTTTAATGGTTCGTACGGTATTGTTAGGTGTTGTTAGTAGTTGTGAGGTGTCTTACATTACACTAACATGCTTTTCAAGGTGCTAATGTGGCATACAGAGTCTTAAGATGTCCTAACATTCCGTACGATGTTCAAAGGACACGGACGAATTCAGTAGGTTTATATGGAGTTTAAGTTTACGTACGGTATTGTAAGGTGTTGTTAGGAGTTGTGAGGTGCCGTACATTACACTAGCATGCTTTTCAAGGTGCTAATTTGGCATACTGAGTCTTAAGATGTTCTAACTTGTCGTACGATGTTTAAAGGACTCGGACGAATTCATTAGGTTTATTATGGAGTTTTAATGTTTCGTACGGTATTGTTAGGTGTTGTTAGTAGTTGTGTGGTGTCTTACATTACACTAACATGCTTTTCAAGGTGCTAATGTGGCATACAGAGTCTTAAGATGTCCTAACATTTCGTACAATGTTCAAAGGACTCGGACGAATGCAGTAGGTTTATATGGAGTTTTAATTTTACGTACGGTATTTTAAGGTGTTGTTAGGAGTTGTGAGGTGTCGTACATTACACTAGCATGCTTTTCAAGGTGCTAATTTGGCATACTGAGTCTTAAGATGTTCTAACTTGTCGTACGATGTTCAAAGGACTCGGACGAATTCATTAGGTTTATTATGGAGTTTTAAGGTTTCGTACGTTGTTGTAAGGTGTTGTTAGGAGTTGTGAGGTGTCATACATTACACTAACATGCTTTTTAAGATGCAAATGTGGCATACATAGTCTTAAGATGTCGTAACTTGTCGTACGATGTTCAAAGGACTCGGACAAATTCATTAGGTTTATTATGGAGTTTTAATGGTTCGTACGGTATTGTTAGGTGTTGTTAGTAGTTGTGAGGTGTCTTACATTACACTAGCATGCTTTTCAAGGTGCTAATGTGGCATACAGAGTCTTAAGATGTCCTAACATGTCGTACGATGTTCAAAGGACTCGGACGAATTCAGTAGGTTTATATGGAGTTTTAATTTTACGTACGGTATTGTAAGGTGTTGTTAGGAGTTGTGAGGTGTCGTACATTACACTAGCATGCTTTTCAAGGTGCTAATTTGGCATACTGAGTCTTAAGATGTTCTAACTTGTTGTACGATGTTCAAAGGACTCGGACGAATTCATTAGGTTTATTATGGAGTTTTAAGGTTTCGTACGTTGTTGTAAGGTGTTGTTAGGAGTTGTGAGGTGTCATACATTACACTAACATGCTTTTTAAGATGCAAATGTGGCATACATAGTCTTAAGATGTCGTAACTTGTCGTACGATGTTCAAAGGACTCGGACAAATTCATTAGGTTTATTATGGAGTTTTAATGGTTCGTACGGTATTGTTAGGTGTTGTTAGTAGTTGTGAGGTGTCTTACATTACACTAGCATGCTTTTCAAGGTGCTAATGTGGCATACAGAGTCTTAAGATGTCCTAACATGTCGTACGATGTTCAAAGGACACGGACGAATTCAGTAGGTTTATATGGAGTTTTAAGTTTACGTACGGTATTGTAAGGTGTTGTTAGGAGTTGTGAGGTGTCGTACATTACACTAGCATGCTTTTCAAGGTGCTAATTTGGCATACTGAGTCTTAAGATGTTCTAACTTGTCGTACGATGTTTAAAGGACTCGGACGAATTCATTAGGTTTATTATGGAGTTTTAATGTTTCGCACGGTATTGTTAGGTGTTGTTAGTAGTTGTGAGGTGTCTTACATTACACTAACATGCTTTTCAAGGTGCTAATGTGGCATACAGAGTCTTAAGATGTCCTAACATGTCGTACGATGTTCAAAGGACACGGACGAATTCAGTAGGTTTATATGGAGTTTAAGTTTACGTACGGTATTGTAAGGTGTTGTTAGGAGTTGTGAGGTGTCTTACATTACACTAACATGCTTTTCAAGGTGCTAATGTGGCATACAGAGTCTTAAGATGTCCTAAAATGTCGTACGATGTTCAAAGGACTCGGACGAATTAAGTAGGTTTATATGGAGTTTTAAGTTTACGTACGATATTGTAAGGTGTTGTTAGGAGATGTGAGGTGTCATACATTACACTAACATGCTTTTTAAAATGCTAATGTGGCATACAGAGTCTTAAGATGTCGTAACTTGTCGTACGATGTTCAAAAGACTCGGAGAAATTCATTAGGTTTATTATGGAGTTTTAATGTTTCGTACGGTATTGTTAGGTGTTGTTAGGAGTTGTGAGGTGTCTTACATTACACTAACATGCTTTTAAAGGTGCTAAGGTGGAATACAGAGTCTTAAGATGTCCTAACATGTCGTACGATGTTCAAAGGACTCGGACGAATTCAGTAGGTTTATATGGAGTTTTAATTTTACATACGGTATTTTAAGGTGTTGTTAGGAGTTGTGAGGTGTCGTACACTACACTATCATGCTTTTCAAGGTGCTAATTTGGCATACTGAGTCTTAAGATGTTCTAACTTGTCGTACGATGTTCAAAGGACTCGGACGAATTCATTAGGTTTATTATGGAGTTTTAAGGTTTCGTACGTTGTTGTAAGGTGTTGTTAGGAGTTGTGAGGTGTCATACATTACACTAACATGCTTTTTAAGATGCAAATGTGGCATACATAGTCTTAAGATGTCGTAACTTGTCGTACGATGTTCAAAGGACTCGGACAAATTAATTAGGTTTATTATGGAGTTTTAATGGTTCGTACGGTATTGTTAGGTGTTGTTAGTAGTTGTGAGGTGTCTTACATTACACTAACATGCTTTTCAAGGTGCTAATGTGGCATACAGAGTCTTAAGATGTCCTAACATTCCGTACGATGTTCAAAGGACACGGACGAATTCAGTAGGTTTATATGGAGTTTAAGTTTACGTACGGTATTGTAAGGTGTTGTTAGGAGTTGTGAGGTGCCGTACATTACACTAGCATGCTTTTCAAGGTGCTAATTTGGCATACTGAGTCTTAAGATGTTCTAACTTGTCGTACGATGTTTAAAGGACTCGGACGAATTCATTCGGTTTATTATGGAGTTTTAAGGTTTCGTACGGTATTGTTAGCTGTTGTTAGGAGTTGTGAGGTGTCTTACATTACACTAACATGCTTTTAAAGGTGCTAATGTGGCATACAGAGTCTTAAGATGTCCAATTATGTCGTACGATGTTCAAAGGACTCGGACGAATTCAGTAGGTTTATATGGAGTTTTAAGTTTACGTACGGTATTGTAAGGTGTTGTTAGGAGTTGTGAGGTGTCATACATTACACTAACATGCTTTTTAAGATGCTAATTTGGCATACTGAGTCTTAAGATGTTCTAACTTGTCGTACGATGTTTAAAGGACTCGGACGAATTCATTAGGTTTATTATGGAGTTTTAATGTTTCGTACGGTATTGTTAGGTGTTGTTAGTAGTTGTGTGGTGTCTTACATTACACTAACATGCTTTTCAAGGTGCTAATGTGGCATACAGAGTCTTAAGATGTCCTAACATGTCGTACGATGTTCAAAGGACTCGGACGAATTCAGTAGGTTTATATGGAGTTTTAATTTTACATACGGTATTTTAAGGTGTTGTTAGGAGTTGTGAGGTGTCGTACACTACACTATCATGCTTTTCAAGGTGCTAATTTGGCATACTGAGTCTTAAGATGTTCTAACTTGTCGTACGATGTTCAAAGGACTCGGACGAATTCATTAGGTTTATTATGGAGTTTTAAGGTTTCGTACGTTGTTGTAAGGTGTTGTTAGGAGTTGTGAGGTGTCATACATTACACTAACATGCTTTTTAAGATGCAAATGTGGCATACATAGTCTTAAGATGTCGTAACTTGTCGTACGATGTTCAAAGGACTCGGACAAATTAATTAGGTTTATTATGGAGTTTTAATGGTTCGTACGGTATTGTTAGGTGTTGTTAGTAGTTGTGAGGTGTCTTACATTACACTAACATGCTTTTCAAGGTGCTAATGTGGCATACAGAGTCTTAAGATGTCCTAACATTCCGTACGATGTTCAAAGGACACGGACGAATTCAGTAGGTTTATATGGAGTTTAAGTTTACGTACGGTATTGTAAGGTGTTGTTAGGAGTTGTGAGGTGCCGTACATTACACTAGCATGCTTTTCAAGGTGCTAATTTGGCATACTGAGTCTTAAGATGTTCTAACTTGTCGTACGATGTTTAAAGGACTCGGACGAATTCATTCGGTTTATTATGGAGTTTTAAGGTTTCGTACGGTACTGTTAGCTGTTGTTAGGAGTTGTGAGGTGTCTTACATTACACTAACATGCTTTTAAAGGTGCTAATGTGGCATACAGAGTCTTAAGATGTCCTATTATGTCGTACGATGTTCAAAGGACTCGGACGAATTCAGTAGGTTTATATGGAGTTTTAAGTTTACGTACGGTATTGTAAGGTGTTGTTAGGAGTTGTGAGGTGTCATACATTACACTAACATGCTTTTTAAGATGCTAATTTGGCATACTGAGTCTTAAGATGTTCTAACTTGTCGTACGATGTTTAAAGGACTCGGACGAATTCATTAGGTTTATTATGGAGTTTTAATGTTTCGTACGGTATTGTTAGGTGTTGTTAGTAGTTGTGTGGTGTCTTACATTACACTAACATGCTTTTCAAGGTGCTAATGTGGCATACAGAGTCTTAAGATGTCCTAACATTTCGTACAATGTTCAAAGGACTCGGACGAATGCAGTAGGTTTATATGGAGTTTTAATTTTACGTACGGTATTTTAAGGTGTTGTTAGGAGTTGTGAGGTGTCGTACATTACACTAGCATGCTTTTCAAGGTGCTAATTTGGCATACTGAGTCTTAAGATGTTCTAACTTGTCGTACGATGTTCAAAGGACTCGGACGAATTCATTAGGTTTATTATGGAGTTTTAAGGTTTCGTACGTTGTTGTAAGGTGTTGTTAGGAGTTGTGAGGTGTCATATATTACACTAACATGCTTTTTAAGATGCAAATGTGGCATACATAGTCTTAAGATGTCGTAACTTGTCGTACGATGTTCAAAGGACTCGGACAAATTCATTAGGTTTATTATGGAGTTTTAATGTTTCGTACGGTATTGTTAGGTGTTGTTAGTAGTTGTGAGGTGTCTTACATTACACTAACATGCTTTTCAAGGTGCTAATGTGGCATACAGAGTCTTAAGATGTCCTAACATTTCGTACGATGTTCAAAGGACTCGGACGAATTCAGTAGGTTTATATGGAGTTTTAATTTTACGTACGGTATTGTAAGGTGTTGTTAGGAGTTGTGAGGTGTCGTACATTACACTAGCATGCTTTTCAAGGTGCTAATTTGGCATACTGAGTCTTAAGATGTTCTAACTTGTTGTACGATGTTCAAAGGACTCGGACGAATTCATTAGGTTTATTATGGAGTTTTAAGGTTTCGTACGTTGTTGTAAGGTGTTGTTAGGAGTTGTGAGGTGTCATACATTACACTAACATGCTTTTTAAGATGCAAATGTGGCATACATAGTCTTAAGATGTCGTAACTTGTCGTACGATGTTCAAAGGACTCGGACAAATTCATTAGGTTTATTATGGAGTTTTAATGTTTCGTACGGTATTGTTAGGTGTTGTTAGTAGTTGTGAGGTGTCTTACATTACACTAACATGCTTTTCAAGGTGCTAATGTGACATACAGAGTCTTAAGATGTCCTAACATGTCGTACGATGTTCAAAGGACACGGACGAATTCAGTAGGTTTATATGGAGTTTAAGTTTACGTACGGTATTGTAAGGTGTTGTTAGGAGTTGTGAGGTGTCGTACATTACACAAGCATGCTTTTCAAGGTGCTAATTTGGCATACTGAGTCTTAAGATGTTCTAACTTGTCGTACGATGTTCAAAGGACTCGGACGAATTCATTAGGTTTATTATGGAGTTTTAAGGTTTCGTACGTTGTTGTAAGGTGTTGTTAGGAGTTGTGAGGTGTCATACATTACACTAACATGCTTTTTAAGATGCAAATGTGGCATACATAGTCTTAAGATGTCGTAACTTGTCGTACGATGTTCAAAGGACTCGGACAAATTCATTAGGTTTATTATGGAGTTTTAATGTTTCGTACGGTATTGTTAGGTGTTGTTAGTAGTTGTGAGGTGTCTTACATTACACTAACATGCTTTTCAAGGTGCTAATGTGGCATACAGAGTCTTAAGATGTCCTAACATTTCGTACGATGTTCAAAGGACACGGACGAATTCAGTAGGTTTATATGGAGTTTAAGTTTACGTACGGTATTGTAAGGTGTTGTTAGGAGTTGTGAGGTGTCGTACATTACACTAGCATGCTTTTCAAGGTGCTAATTTGGCATACTGAGTCTTAAGATGCCGTAACTTGTCATACGATGTTCAAAGGACTCGGACAAATTCATTAGGTTTATTATTGAGTTTTAATGTTTCGTACGGTATTGTTAGGTGTTGTTAGGAGTTGTGAGGTGTCTTACATTACAATAACATGCTTTTAAAGGTGCTAACGTGGCATACAAAGTCTTAAGATGTCCTAACATGTCGTACGATGTTCAAAGGACTCGGATGAATTAAGTAGGTTTATATGGAGTTTTGAGTTTACGTACGGTATTGTAAGGTGTTGTTAGGAGTTGTGAGGTGTCATACATTAGACTAACATGCTTTTTAAGATGCTAATGTGGCATACAGAGTCTTAAGATGTCGTAACTTGTCGTACGATGTTCAAAAGACTCTGACAAATTCATTAGGTTTATTATGGAGTTTTAATGTTTCGTACGGTATTGTTAGGTGTTGTTAGCTGTTGTGAGGTGTCTTACATTACACTAACATGCTTTTAAAGGTGCTAATTTGGCATACAGAGTCTTAAGATGTCCTAACATTTCGTACGATGTTCAAAGGACTCGGACGAATTCAGTAGGTTTATATGGAGTTTTAAGTTTACGTACGGTATTGTAAGGTGTTGTTAGGAGTTGTGAGGTGTCGTACATTACACTAGCATGATTTTCAAGGTGCTAGCGTGGCATACAGAGTCTTAAGATGTCCTAACATGTCGTACGATGTTCAAAGGACACGGACGAATTCAGTAGGTTTATATGGAGTTTAAGTTTACGTACGGTATTGTAAGGTGTTGTTAGGAGTTGTGAGGTGTCGTACATTACACTAGCATGCTTTTCAAGGTGCTAATTTGGCATACTGAGTCTTAAGATGCCGTAACTTGTCATACGATGTTCAAAGGACTCGGACAAATTCATTAGGTTTATTATTGAGTTTTAATGTTTCGTACGGTATTGTTAGGTGTTGTTAGGAGTTGTGAGGTGTCTTACATTACAATAACATGCTTTTAAAGGTGCTAACGTGGCATACAAAGTCTTAAGATGTCCTAACATGTCGTACGATGTTCAAAGGACTCGGATGAATTAAGTAGGTTTATATGGAGTTTTGAGTTTACGTACGGTATTGTAAGGTGTTGTTAGGAGTTGTGAGGTGTCATACATTAGACTAACATGCTTTTTAAGATGCTAATGTGGCATACAGAGTCTTAAGATGTCGTAACTTGTCGTACGATGTTCAAAAGACTCTGACAAATTCATTAGGTTTATTATGGAGTTTTAATGTTTCGTACGGTATTGTTAGGTGTTGTTAGCTGTTGTGAGGTGTCTTACATTACACTAACATGCTTTTAAAGGTGCTAATTTGGCATACAGAGTCTTAAGATGTCCTAACATTTCGTACGATGTTCAAAGGACTCGGACGAATTCAGTAGGTTTATATGGAGTTTTAAGTTTACGTACGGTATTGTAAGGTGTTGTTAGGAGTTGTGAGGTGTCGTACATTACACTAGCATGATTTTCAAGGTGCTAACGTGGCATACAAAGTCTTAAGATGTCCTAACATGTCGTACGATGTTCAAAGGACACGGACGAATTCAGTAGGTTTATATGGAGTTTAAGTTTACGTACGGTATTGTAAGGTGTTGTTAGGAGTTGTGAGGTGTCGTACATTACACTAGCATGCTTTTCAAGGTGCTAATTTGGCATACTGAGTCTTAAGATGCCGTAACTTGTCATACGATGTTCAAAGGACTCGGACAAATTCATTAGGTTTATTATTGAGTTTTAATGTTTCGTACGGTATTGTTAGGTGTTGTTAGGAGTTGTGAGGTGTCTTACATTACAATAACATGCTTTTAAAGGTGCTAACGTGGCATACAAAGTCTTAAGATGTCCTAACATGTCGTACGATGTTCAAAGGACTCGGATGAATTAAGTAGGTTTATATGGAGTTTTGAGTTTACGTACGGTATTGTAAGGTGTTGTTAGGAGTTGTGAGGTGTCATACATTAGACTAACATGCTTTTTAAGATGCTAATGTGGCATACAGAGTCTTAAGATGTCGTAACTTGTCGTACGATGTTCAAAAGACTCTGACAAATTCATTAGGTTTATTATGGAGTTTTAATGTTTCGTACGGTATTGTTAGGTGTTGTTAGCTGTTGTGAGGTGTCTTACATTACACTAACATGCTTTTAAAGGTGCTAATTTGGCATACAGAGTCTTAAGATGTCCTAACATTTCGTACGATGTTCAAAGGACTAGGACGAATTCAGTAGGTTTATATGGAGTTTTAAGTTTACGTACGGTATTGTAAGGTGTTGTTAGGAGTTGTGAGGTGTCGTACATTACACTAGCATGATTTTCAAGGTGCTAACGTGGCATACAAAGTCTTAAGATGTCCTAACATGTCGTACGATGTTCAAAGGACACGGACGAATTCAGTAGGTTTATATGGAGTTTAAGTTTACGTACGGTATTGTAAGGTGTTGTTAGGAGTTGTGAGGTGTCGTACATTACACTAGCATGCTTTTCAAGGTGCTAATTTGGCATACTGAGTCTTAAGATGCCGTAACTTGTCATACGATGTTCAAAGGACTCGGACAAATTCATTAGGTTTATTATTGAGTTTTAATGTTTCGTACGGTATTGTTAGGTGTTGTTAGGAGTTGTGAGGTGTCTTACATTACAATAACATGCTTTTAAAGGTGCTAACGTGGCATACAAAGTCTTAAGATGTCCTAACATGTCGTACGATGTTCAAAGGACTCGGATGAATTAAGTAGGTTTATATGGAGTTTTGAGTTTACGTACGGTATTGTAAGGTGTTGTTAGGAGTTGTGAGGTGTCATACATTAGACTAACATGCTTTTTAAGATGCTAATGTGGCATACAGAGTCTTAAGATGTCGTAACTTGTCGTACGATGTTCAAAAGACTCTGACAAATTCATTAGGTTTATTATGGAGTTTTAATGTTTCGTACGGTATTGTTAGGTGTTGTTAGCTGTTGTGAGGTGTCTTACATTACACTAACATGCTTTTAAAGGTGCTAATTTGGCATACAGAGTCTTAAGATGTCCTAACATTTCGTACGATGTTCAAAGGACTCGGACGAATTCAGTAGGTTTATATGGAGTTTTAAGTTTACGTACGGTATTGTAAGGTGTTGTTAGGAGTTGTGAGGTGTCGTACATTACACTAGCATGATTTTCAAGGTGCTAACGTGGCATACAAAGTCTTAAGATGTCCTAACATGTCGTACGATGTTCAAAGGACACGGACGAATTCAGTAGGTTTATATGGAGTTTAAGTTTACGTACGGTATTGTAAGGTGTTGTTAGGAGTTGTGAGGTGTCGTACATTACACTAGCATGCTTTTCAAGGTGCTAATTTGGCATACAGAGTCTTAAGATGCCGTAACTTGTCATACGATGTTCAAAGGACTCGGACAAATTCATTAGGTTTATTATTGAGTTTTAATGTTTCGTACGGTATTGTTAGGTGTTGTTAGGAGTTGTGAGGTGTCTTACATTACAATAACATGCTTTTAAAGGTGCTAACGTGGCATACAAAGTCTTAAGATGTCCTAACATGTCGTACGATGTTCAAAGGACTCGGATGAATTAAGTAGGTTTATATGGAGTTTTGAGTTTACGTACGGTATTGTAAGGTGTTGTTAGGAGTTGTGAGGTGTCATACATTACACTAACATGCTTTTTAAGATGCTAATGTGGCATACAGAGTCTTAAGATGTCGTAACTTGTCGTACGATGTTCAAAAGACTCTGACAAATTCATTAGGTTTATTATGGAGTTTTAATGTTTCGTACGGTATTGTTAGGTGTTGTTAGCTGTTGTGAGGTGTCTTACATTACACTAACATGCTTTTAAAGGTGCTAATGTGGCATACAGAGTCTTAAGATGTCCTAACATTTCGTACGATGTTCAAAGGACTCGGACGAATTCAGTAGGTTTATATGGAGTTTTAAGTTTACGTACGGTATTGTAAGGTGTTGTTAGGAGTTGTGAGGTGTCGTACATTACACTAGCATGATTTTCAAGGTGCTAACGTGGCATACAAAGTCTTAAGATGTCCTAACATGTCGTACGATGTTCAAAGGACTCGGATGAATTAAGTAGGTTTATATAGAGTTTTGAGTTTACGTACGGTATTGTAAGGTGTTGTTAGGAGTTGTGAGGTGTCATACATTACACTAACATGCTTTTTAACATGCTAATGTGGCATACGGAGTCTTAAGATGTCGTAACTTGTCGTACGATGTTCAAAAGACTCTGACAAATTCATTAGGTTTATTATGGAGTTTTAATGTTTCGTACGGTATTGTTAGGTGTTGTTAGCTGTTGTGAGGTGTCTTACATTACACTAACATGCTTTTAAAGGTGCTAATGTGGCATACAGAGTCTTAAGATGTCCTAACATTTCGTACGATGTTCAAAGGACTCGGACGAATTCAGTAGGTTTATATGGAGTTTTAAGTTTACGTACGGTATTGTAAGGTGTTGTTAGGAGTTGTGAGGTGTCGTACATTACACTAGCATGATTTTCAAGGTGCTAATGTGGCATACATAGTCTTAAGATATCCTAACTTGTCTTACGATGTTCAAAGGACACAGACGAATTCAGTAGGTTTATATGGAGTTTTAAGTTTACGTACGGTATTGTAAGGTGTTGTTAGGAGTTGTGAGGTGTCATACATTACACTAACATGCTTTTTAAGATGCAAATGTGGCATACAGAGTCTTAAGATGCCGTAACTTGTCATACGATGTTCAAAGGACTCGGACAAATTCATTAGGTTTATTATGGAGTTTTAATGTTTCGTACGGTATTGTTAGGTGTTGTTAGGAGTTGTGAGGTGTCGTACATTACACTAGCATGATTTTCAAGGTGCTAACGTGGCATACAAAGTCTTAAGATGTCCTAACATGTCGTACGATGTTCAAAGGACTCGGATGAATTAAGTAGGTTTATATAGAGTTTTGAGTTTACGTACGGTATTGTAAGGTGTTGTTAGGAGTTATGAGGTGTCATACATTACACTAACATGCTTTTTAACATGCTAATGTGGCATACGGAGTCTTAAGATGTCGTAACTTGTCGTACGATGTTCAAAAGACTCTGACAAATTCATTAGGTTTATTATGGAGTTTTAATGTTTCGTACGGTATTGTTAGGTGTTGTTAGCTGTTGTGAGGTGTCTTACATTACACTAACATGCTTTTAAAGGTGCTAATGTGGCATACAGAGTCTTAAGATGTCCTAACATTTCGTACGATGTTCAAAGGACTCGGACGAATTCAGTAGGTTTATATGGAGTTTTAAGTTTACGTACGGTATTATAAGGTGTTGTTAGGAGTTGTGAGGTGTCGTACATTACACTAGCATGATTTTCAAGGTGCTAATGTGGCATACATAGTCTTAAGATGTCCTAACTTGTCTTACGATGTTCAAAGGACACAGACGAATTCAGTAGGTTTATATGGAGTTTTAAGTTTACGTACGGTATTGTAAGGTGTTGTTAGGAGTTGTGAGGTGTCATACATTACACTAACATGCTTTTTAAGATGCAAATGTGGCATACAGAGTCTTAAGATGCCGTAACTTGTCATACGATGTTCAAAGGACTCGGACAAATTCATTAGGTTTATTATGGAGTTTTAATGTTTCGTACGGTATTGTTAGGTGTTGTTAGGAGTTGTGAGGTGTCGTACATTACACTAGCATGATTTTCAAGGTGCTAACGTGGCATACAAAGTCTTAAGATGTCCTAACATGTCGTACGATGTTCAAAGGACTCGGATGAATTAAGTAGGTTTATATAGAGTTTTGAGTTTACGTACGGTATTGTAAGGTGTTGTTAGGAGTTATGAGGTGTCATACATTACACTAACATGCTTTTTAACATGCTAATGTGGCATACGGAGTCTTAAGATGTCGTAACTTGTCGTACGATGTTCAAAAGACTCTGACAAATTCATTAGGTTTATTATGGAGTTTTAATGTTTCGTACGGTATTGTTAGGTGTTGTTAGCTGTTGTGAGGTGTCTTACATTACACTAACATGCTTTTAAAGGTGCTAATGTGGCATACAGAGTCTTAAGATGTCCTAACATTTCGTACGATGTTCAAAGGACTCGGACGAATTCAGTAGGTTTATATGGAGTTTTAAGTTTACGTACGGTATTATAAGGTGTTGTTAGGAGTTGTGAGGTGTCGTACATTACACTAGCATGATTTTCAAGGTGCTAATGTGGCATACATAGTCTTAAGATGTCCTAACTTGTCTTACGATGTTCAAAGGACACAGACGAATTCAGTAGGTTTATATGGAGTTTTAAGTTTACGTACGGTATTGTAAGGTGTTGTTAGGAGTTGTGAGGTGTCATACATTACACTAACATGCTTTTTAAGATGCAAATGTGGCATACAGAGTCTTAAGATGCCGTAACTTGTCATACGATGTTCAAAGGACTCGGACAAATTCATTAGGTTTATTATGGAGTTTTAATGTTTCGTACGGTATTGTTAGGTGTTGTTAGGAGTTGTGAGGTGTCTTACATTACAATAACATGCTTTTCAAGGTGCTAACGTGGCATACAAAGTCTTAAGATGTCCTAACATGTCGTACGATGTTCAAAGGACTCGGATGAATTAAGTAGGTTTATATGGAGTTTTGAGTTTACGTACGGTATTGTAAGGTGTTGTTAGGAGTTGTGAGGTGTCATACATTACACTAACATGCTTTTTAAGATGCTAATGTGGCATACAGAGTCTTAAGATGTCGTAACTTGTCGTACGATGTTCAAAAGACTCTGACAAATTCATTAGGTTTATTATGGAGTTTTAATGTTTCGTACGGTATTGTTAGGTGTTGTTAGCTGTTGTGAGGTGTCTTACATTACACTAACATGCTTTTAAAGGTGCTAATGTGGCATACAGAGTCTTAAGATGTCCTAACATTTCGTACGATGTTCAAAGGACTCGGACGAATTCAGTAGGTTTATATGGAGTTTTAAGTTTACGTACGGTATTGTAAGGTGTTGTTAGGAGTTGTGAGGTGTCGTACATTACACTAGCATGATTTTCAAGGTGCTAACGTGGCATACAAAGTCTTAAGATGTCCTAACATGTCGTACGATGTTCAAAGGACTCGGATGAATTAAGTAGGTTTATATAGAGTTTTGAGTTTACGTACGGTATTGTAAGGTGTTGTTAGGAGTTGTGAGGTGTCATACATTACACTAACATGCTTTTTAACATGCTAATGTGGCATACGGAGTCTTAAGATGTCGTAACTTGTCGTACGATGTTCAAAAGACTCTGACAAATTCATTAGGTTTATTATGGAGTTTTAATGTTTCGTACGGTATTGTTAGGTGTTGTTAGCTGTTGTGAGGTTTCTTACATTACACTAACATGCTTTTAAAGGTGCTAATGTGGCATACAGAGTCTTAAGATGTCCTAACATTTCGTACGATGTTCAAAGGACTCGGACGAATTCAGTAGGTTTATATGGAGTTTTAAGTTTACGTACGTTATTGTAAGGTGTTGTTAGGAGTTGTGAGGTGTCGTACATTACACTAGCATGATTTTCAAGGTGCTAATGTGGCATACATAGTCTTAAGATGTCCTAACTTGTCTTACGATGTTCAAAGGACACAGACGAATTCAGTAGGTTTATATGGAGTTTTAAGTTTACGTACGGTATTGTAAGGTGTTGTTAGGAGTTGTGAGGTGTCATACATTACACTAACATGCTTTTTAAGATGCAAATGTGGCATACAGTGTCTTAAGATGCCGTAACTTGTCATACGATGTTCAAAGGACTCGGACAAATTCATTAGGTTTATTATGGAGTTTTAATGTTTCGTACGGTATTGTTAGGTGTTGTTAGGAGTTGTGAGGTGTCTTACATTACACTAACATGCTTTTCAAGGTGCTAACGTGGCATACAGAGTCTTAAGATGTCCTAACATGTCGTACGATGTTCAAAGGACTCGGATGAATTAAGTAGGTTAATATGGAGTTTTGAGTTTACGTACGGTATTGTAAGGTGTTGTTAGGAGTTGTGAGGTGTCATACATTACACTAACATGCTTTTTAAGATGCTAATGTGGCATACAGAGTCTTAAGATGTCGTAACTTGTCGTACGATGTTCAAAAGACTCGGACAAATTCATTAGGTTTATTATGGAGTTTTAATGTTTCGTACGGTATTGTTAGCTGTTGTTAGGAGTTGTGAGGTGTCTTACATTACACTAACATGCTTTTAAAGGTGCTAAGGTGGCATACAGAGTCTTAAGATGTCCTAACATGTCGTACGATGTTCAAAGGACTCGGACAAATTCATTAGGTTTATTATGGAGTTTTAATGTTTCGTACGGTATTGTTAGGTGTTGTTAGGAGTTGTGAGGTGTCTTACATTACACTAACATGCTTTTCAAGGTGCTAACGTGGCATACAGAGTCTTAAGATGTCCTAACATGTCGTACGATGTTCAAAGGACTCGGACGAATTAAGTAGGTTTATATGGAGTTTTGAGTTTACGTACGGTATTGTAAGGTGTTGTTAGGAGTTGTGAGGTGTCATACATTACACTAACATGCTTTTTAAGATGCTAATGTGGCATACAGAGTCTTAAGATGTCGTAACTTGTCGTACGATGTTCAAAAGACTCGGACAAATTCATTAGGTTTATTATGGAGTTTTAATGTTTCGTACGGTATTGTTAGCTGTTGTTAGGAGTTGTGAGGTGTCTTACATTACACTAACATGCTTTTAAAGGTGCTAAGGTGGCATACAGAGTCTTAAGATGTCCTAACATGTCGTACGATGTTCAAAGGACTCGGACGAATTCAGTAGGTTTATATGGAGTTTTAATTTTACGTACGGTATTTTAAGGTGTTGTTAGGAGTTGTGAGGTGTCGTACATTACACTAGCATGCTTTTCAAGGTGCTAATTTGGCATACTGAGTCTTAAGATGTTCTAACTTGTCGTACGATGTTCAAAGGACTCGGACGAATTCATTAGGTTTATTATGGAGTTTTAAGGTTTCGTACGTTGTTGTAAGGTGTTGTTAGGAGTTGTGAGGTGTCATACATTACACTAACATGCTTTTTAAGATGCAAATGTGGCATACATAGTCTTAAGATGTCGTAACTTGTCGTACGATGTTCAAAGGACACGGACGAATTCAGTAGGTTTATATGGAGGTTAAGTTTACGTACGGTATTGTAAGGTGTTGTTAGGAGTTGTGAGGTGTCGTACATTACACTAGCATGCTTTTCAAGGTGCTAATTTGGCATACTGAGTCTTAAGATGTTCTAACTTGTCGTACGATGTTCAAAGGACTCGGACGAATTCATTAGGTTTATTATGGAGTTTTAAAGTTTCGTAAGTTGTTGTAAGGTGTTGTTAGGAGTTGTGAGGTGTCATACATTACACTAACATGCTTTTTAAGATGCAAATGTGGCATACATAGTCTTAAGATGTCGTAACTTGTCGTACGATGTTCAAAGGACTCGGACAAATTCATTAGGTTTATTAAGGAGTTTTAATGTTTCGTACGATATTGTTAAGTGTTGTTAGTAGTTGTGAGGTGTCTTACATTACACTATCATGCTTTTCAAGGTGCTAATGTGGCATAAAGAGTCTTAAGATGTCCTAACATGCCGTACGATGTTCAAAGGACACGGACGAATTCAGTAGGTTTATATGGAGTTTAAGTTTACGTACGGTATTGTAAGGTGTTGTTAGGAGTTGTGAGGTGTCGTACATTACACTAGCATGCTTTTCAAGGTGCTAATTTGGCATACTGAGTCTTAAGATGTTCTAACTTGTCGTACGATGTTCAAAGGACTCGGACGAATTCATTAGGTTTATTATGGAGTTTTAAGGTTTCGTACGTTGTTGTAAGGTGTTGTTAGGAGTTGTGAGGTGTCATACATTACACTAACATGCTTTTTAAGATGCAAATGTGGCATACATAGTCTTAAGATGTCGTAACTTGTCGTACGATGTTCAAAGGACTCGGACAAATTCATTAGGTTTATTATGGAGTTTTAATGTTTCGTACGGTATTGTTAGGTGTTGTTAGTAGTTGTGAGGTGTCTTACATTACACTAACATGCTTTTCAAGGTGCTAATGTGGCATACAGAGTCTTAAGATGTGCTAACATTTCGTACGATGTTCAAAGGACACGGACGAATTCAGTAGGTTTATATGGAGTTTAAGTTTTACGTACGGTATTGTAAGGTGTTGTTAGGAGTTGTGAGGTGTCGTACATTACACTAGCATGCTTTTCAAGGTGCTAATTTGGCATACTGAGTCTTAAGATGTTCTAACTTGTCGTACGATGTTTAAAGGACTCGAACGAATTCATTAGGTGTATTATGGAGTTTTAAGGTTTCGTACGGTATTGTTAGCTGTTGTTAGGAGTTGTGAGGTGTCTTACATTACACTAACATGCTTTTAAAGGTGCTAAAGTGGCATACAGAGTCTTAAGATGTCCTATTATGTCGTACGATGTTCAAAGGACTCGGACGAATTCAGTAGGTTTATATGGAGTTTTAAGTTTACGTACGGTATTGTAAGGTGTTGTTAGGAGTTGTGAGGTGTCGTACATTACACTAGCATGCTTTTCAAGGTGCTAATTTGGCATACTGAGTCTTAAGATGTTCTAACTTGTCGTACGATGTTTAAAGGACTCGGACGAATTCATTAGGTTTATTATGGAGTTTTAATGTTTCGTACGGTATTGTTAGGTGTTGTTAGTAGTTGTGAGGTGTCTTACATTACACTAACATGCTTTTCAAGGTGCTAATGTGGCATACAGAGTCTTAAGATGTCCTAACATGTCGTACGATGTTCAAAGAACACGGACGAATTCAGTAGGTTTATATGGAGGTTAAGTTTACGTACGGTATTGTAAGGTGTTGTTAGGAGTTGTGAGGTGTCGTACATTACACTAGCATGCTTTTCAAGGTGCTAATTTGGCATACTGAGTCTTAAGATGTTCTAACTTGTCGTACGATGTTCAAAGGACTCGGACGAATTCATTAGGTTTATTATGGAGTTTTAAGGTTTCGTACGTTGTTGTAAGGTGTTGTTAGGAGTTGTGAGGTGTCATACATTACACTAACATGCTTTTTAAGATGCAAATGTGGCATACATAGTCTTAAGATGTCGTAACTTGTCGTACGATGTTCAAAGGACTCGGACAAATTCATTAGGTTTATTATGGAGTTTTAATGTTTCGTACGGTATTGTTAGGTGTTGTTAGTAGTTGTGAGGTGTCTTACATTACACTAACATGCTTTTCAAGGTGCTAATGTGGCATACAGAGTCTTAAGATGTCCTAACATTTCGTACGATGTTCAAAGGACACGGACGAATTCAGTAGGTTTATATGGAGTTTAAGTTTTACGTACGGTATTGTAAGGTGTTGTTAGGAGTTGTGAGGTGTCGTACATTACACTAGCATGCTTTTCAAGGTGCTAATTTGGCATACTGAGTCTTAAGATGTTCTAACTTGTCGTACGATGTTTAAAGGACTCGAACGAATTCATTAGGTGTATTATGGAGTTTTAAGGTTTCGTACGGTATTGTTAGCTGTTGTTAGGAGTTGTGAGGTGTCTTACATTACACTAACATGCTTTTAAAGGTGCTAAAGTGGCATACAGAGTCTTAAGATGTCCTATTATGTCGTACGATGTTCAAAGGACTCGGACGAATTCAGTAGGTTTATATGGAGTTTTAAGTTTACGTACGGTATTGTAAGGTGTTGTTAGGAGTTGTGAGGTGTCGTACATTACACTAGCATGCTTTTCAAGGTGCTAATTTGGCATACTGAGTCTTAAGATGTTCTAACTTGTCGTACGATGTTTAAAGGACTCGGACGAATTCATTAGGTTTATTATGGAGTTTTAATGTTTCGTACGGTATTGTTAGGTGTTGTTAGTAGTTGTGAGGTGTCTTACATTGCACTAACATGCTTTTCAAGGTGCTAATGTGGCATACAGAGTCTTAAGATGTCCTATCATGTCGTACGATGTTCAAAGGACACGGACGAATTCAGTAGGTTTATATGGAGGTTAAGTTTACGTACGGTATTGTAAGGTGTTGTTAGGAGTTGTGAGGTGTCGTACATTACACTAGCATGCTTTTCAAGGTGCTAATTTGGCATACTGAGTCTTAAGATGTTCTAACTTGTCGTACGATGTTCAAAGGACTCGGACGAATTCATTAGGTTTATTATGGAGTTTTAAGGTTTCGTACGTTGTTGTAAGGTGTTGTTAGGAGTTGTGAGGTGTCATACATTACACTAACATGCTTTTTAAGATGCAAATGTGGCATACATAGTCTTAAGATGTCGTAACTTGTCGTACGATGTTCAAAGGACTCGGACAAATTCATTAGGTTTATTATGGAGTTTTAATGTTTCGTACGGTATTGTTAGGTGTTGTTAGTAGTTGTGAGGTGTCTTACATTACACTAACATGCTTTTCAAGGTGCTAATGTGGCATACAGAGTCTTAAGATGTCCTAACATTTCGTACGATGTTCAAAGGACACGGACGAATTCAGTAGGTTTATATGGAGTTTAAGTTTTACGTACGGTATTGTAAGGTGTTGTTAAGAGTTGTGAGGTGTCGTACATTACACTAGCATGCTTTTCAAGGTGCTAATTTGGCATACTGAGTCTTAAGATGTTCTAACTTGTCGTACGATGTTTAAAGGACTCGAACGAATTCATTAGGTGTATTATGGAGTTTTAAGGTTTCGTACGGTATTGTTAGCTGTTGTTAGGAGTTGTGAGGTGTCTTACATTACACTAACATGCTTTTAAAGGTGCTAAAGAGGCATACAGAGTCTTAAGATGTCCTATTATGTCGTACGATGTTCAAAGGACTCGGACGAATTCAGTAGGTTTATATGGAGTTTTAAGTTTACGTACGGTATTGTAAGGTGTTGTTAGGAGTTGTGAGGTGTCGTACATTACACTAGCATGCTTTTCAAGGTGCTAATTTGGCATACTGAGTCTTAAGATGTTCTAACTTGTCGTACGATGTTTAAAGGACTCGGACGAATTCATTAGGTTTATTATGGAGTTTTAATGTTTCGTACGGTATTGTTAGGTGTTGTTAGTAGTTGTGAGGTGTCTTACATTACACTAACATGCTTTTCAAGGTGCTAATGTGGCATACAGAGTCTTAAGATGTCCTAACATGTCGTACGATGTTCAAAGGACACGGACGAATTCAGTAGGTTTATATGGAGGTTAAGTTTACGTACGGTATTGTAAGGTGTTGTTAGGAGTTGTGAGGTGTCGTACATTACACTAGCATGCTTTTCAAGGTGCTAATTTGGCATACTGAGTCTTAAGATGTTCTAACTTGTCGTACGATGTTCAAAGGACTCGGACGAATTCATTAGGTTTATTATGGAGTTTTAAGGTTTCGTACGTTGTTGTAAGGTGTTGTTAGGAGTTGTGAGGTGTCATACATTACACTAACATGCTTTTTAAGATGCAAATGTGGCATACATAGTCTTAAGATGTCGTAACTTGTCGTACGATGTTCAAAGGACTCGGACAAATTCATTAGGTTTATTATGGAGTTTTAATGTTTCGTACGATATTGTTAAGTGTTGTTAGTAGTTGTGAGGTGTCTTACATTACACTATCATGCTTTTCAAGGTGCTAATGTGGCATAAAGAGTCTTAAGATGTCCTAACATGTCGTACGATGTTCAAAGGACACGGACGAATTCAGTAGGTTTATATGGAGTTTAAGTTTACGTACGGTATTGTAAGGTGTTGTTAGGAGTTGTCAGGTGTCGTACATTACACTAGCATGCTTTTCAAGGTGCTAATTTGGCATACTGAGTCTTAAGATGTTCTAACTTGTCGTACGATGTTCAAAGGACTCGGACGAATTCATTAGGTTTATTATGGAGTTTTAAGGTTTCGTACGTTGTTGTAAGGTGTTGTTAGGAGTTGTGAGGTGACATACATTACACTAACATGCTTTTTAAGATGCAAGTGTGGCATACATAGTCTTAAGATGTCGTAACTTGTCGTACGATGTTCAAAGGACTCGGACAAATTTATTAGGTTTATTATGGAGTTTTAATGTTTCGTACGGTATTGTTAGGTGTTGTTAGTAGTTGTGAGGTGTCTTACATTACACTAACATGCTTTTCAAGGTGCTAACGTGGCATACAGAGTCTTAAGATGTCCTAACATGTCGTACGATGTTCAAAGGACACAGACGAATTATGTAGGTTTATATGGAGTTTGAAGTTTACGTACGGTATTGTAAGGTGTTGTTAGGAGTTGTGAAGTGTCATACATTACACTAACATGCATTTTAAGATGCAAATGTGGCATACATAGTCTTAAGATGTCGTTAACTTGTCGTACGATGTTCAAAGGACTCGGACAAATTCATTAGGTTTATTATGGAGTTTTAATGTTTCGTACGGTATTGTTAGGTGTTGTTAGGAGTTGTGAGGTGTCTTACATTTCAATAACATGCTTTTAAAGGTGCTAATGTGGCATACAGAGTCTTAAGATGTCCTAACATGTCGTACAATGTTCAAAGGAATCAGAAGAATTTTAGTAGGTTTATATGGAGTTTAAGTTTACGTACGGTATTGTAAGGTGTTGTTAGGAGTTGTGAGGTGTCATACATTACACTAACATGCTTTTTAAGTTGCTAATGTGGCATACAGAGTCTTAAGATGTCGTAACTTGTCGTACTATGTTCAAAAGACTCTGACAAATTCATTAGGTTTATTATAGAGTTTTAATGTTTCGTACGGTATTGTAAGGTGTTGTTAGGAGTTGTGAGGTGTCATACATTACACTAACATGCTTTTTAAGATGCAAATGTAGCATACAGAGTCTTAAGATGTCGTAACTTGTCATACGATGTTGAAAGGACTCGGACAAATTCATTAGGTTTATTATGGAGTTTTAATGTTTCGTACGGTATTGTTAGGTGTTGTTAGGAGTTGTGAGGTGTCTTACATTACACTAACATGCTTTTCAAGGTGCTAACGTGGCATACAAAGTCTTAAGATGTCCTAACATGTCGTACGATGTTCAAAGGACTCGGATGAATTAAGTAGGATTATATGGAGTTTTGAGTTTACGTACGGTATTGTAAGGTGTTGTTAGGAGTTGTGAGGTGCCATACATTACACTAACATGCTTTTTAAGATGCTAATGTGGCATACAGAGTCTTAAGATGTCGTAACTTGTCGTACGATGTTCAAAAGACTCTGACAAATTCAATAGGTTTATTATGGAGTTTTAATGTTTCGTGCGGTATTGTTAGGTGTTGTTAGCTGTTGTGAGGTGTCTTACATTACACTAACATGCTTTTAAAGATGCTAATGTGGCATACATAGTCTTAAGATGTCGTAACTTGTCGTACGATGTTCAAAGGACTCGGACAAATTCATTAGGTTTATTATGGAGTTTTAATGTTTCGTACGATATTGTTAAGTGTTGTTAGTAGTTGTGAGGTGTCTTACATTACACTAACATGCTTTTCAAGGTGCTAATGTGGCATACAGAGTCTTAAGATGTCCTAACATGTCGTACGATGTTCAAAGGACTCGGACGAATTCAGTAGGTTTATATGGAGTTTAAGTTTACGTACGGTATTGTAAGGTGTTGTTAGGAGTTGTGAGGTGTCGTACATTACACTAGCATGCTTTTCAAGGTGCTAATTTGGCATACTGAGTCTTAAGATGTTCTAACTTGTCGTACGATGTTCAAAGGACTCGGACGAATTCATTAGGTTTATTATGGAGTTTTAAGATTTCGTACGTTGTTGTAAGGTGTTGTTAGGAGTTGTGAGGTGTCATACATTACACTAACATGCTTTTTAAGATGCAAATGTGGCATACATAGTCTTAAGATGTCGTAACTTGTCGTACGATGTTCAAAGGACTCGGACAAATTCATTAGGTTTATTATGGAGTTTTAATGTTTCGTACGGTATTGTTAGGTGTTGTTAGTAGTTGTGAGGTGTCTTACATTACACTAACATGCTTTTCTAGGTGCTAATGTGGCATACAGAGTCTTAAGATCTCCTAACTTGTCTTACGATGTTCAAAGGACACGGACGAATTCAGTAGGTTTATATGGAGTTTTAAGTTTACATACGGTATTGTAAGGTGTTGTTAGGAGTTGAGAGGTGTCGTACATTACACTAGCATGCTTTTCAAGGTGCTAATGTGACATACATAGTCTTAAGATCTCCTAACTTGTCTTACGATGTTCAAAGGACACGGACGAATTCAGTAGGTTTATATGGAGTTTTAAGTTTACGTACGGTATTGTAAGGTGTTGTTAGAAGTTGTGAGGTGTCATACATTACAATAACATGCTTTTTAAGATGCAAATGTGGCATACAGAGTCTTAAGATGTCGTAACTTGTCGTACAATGTTCAAAGGACTCGGAAAAATTCATTAGGTTTATTATGGAGTTTTAATGTTTCGTACGGTATTGTTAGGTGTTGTTAGTAGTTCTGAGGTGTCTTACATTACACTAACATGCTTTTCAAGGTGCTAATGTGGCATACAGAGTCTTAAGATGTCGTAATTGTCGTACAATGTTCAAAAGACTCGGACAAATTCAGTAGGTTTATATGGAGTTTAAGTTTACGTATGGTATTGTAAGGTGTTGTTAGGAGTTGTGAGGTGTCGTACATTACACTAGCATGCTTTTCAAGGTGCTAATTTGGCATGTTGAGTCTTAAGATGTTCTAACTTGTCGTACGATGTTCAAAGGACTCGGACGAATTCATTAGGTTTATTATGGAGTTTTAAGGTTTCGTACGTTGTTGTAAGGTGTTGTTCGGAGCTGTGAGGTGTCATACATTACACTAACATGCTTTTTAAGATGCAAATGTGGCATAAAGAGTCTTAAGATGTCCTAACATGTCGTACGATGTTCAAAGGACACGGACGAATTCAGTAGGTTTATATGGAGTTTAAGTTTACGTACGGTATTGTAAGGTGTTGTTAGGAGTTGTCAGGTGTCGTACATTACACTAGCATGCTTTTCAAGGTGCTAATTTGGCATACTGAGTCTTAAGATGTTCTAACTTGTCGTACGATGTTCAAAGGACTCGGACGAATTCATTAGGTTTATTATGGAGTTTTAAGGTTTCGTACGTTGTTGTAAGGTGTTGTTAGGAGTTGTGAGGTGACATACATTACACTAACATGCTTTTTAAGATGCAAGTGTGGCATACATAGTCTTAAGATGTCGTAACTTGTCGTACGATGTTCAAAGGACTCGGACAAATTTATTAGGTTTATTATGGAGTTTTAATGTTTCGTACGGTATTGTTAGGTGTTGTTAGTAGTTGTGAGGTGTCTTACATTACACTAACATGCTTTTCAAGGTGCTAACGTGGCATACAGAGTCTTAAGATGTCCTAACATGTCGTACGATGTTCAAAGGACACAGACGAATTATGTAGGTTTATATGGAGTTTGAAGTTTACGTACGGTATTGTAAGGTGTTGTTAGGAGTTGTGAAGTGTCATACATTACACTAACATGCATTTTAAGATGCAAATGTGGCATACATAGTCTTAAGATGTCGTTAACTTGTCGTACGATGTTCAAAGGACTCGGACAAATTCATTAGGTTTATTATGGAGTTTTAATGTTTCGTACGGTATTGTTAGGTGTTGTTAGGAGTTGTGAGGTGTCTTACATTTCAATAACATGCTTTTAAAGGTGCTAATGTGGCATACAGAGTCTTAAGATGTCGTAATTGTCGTACAATGTTCAAAAGACTCGGACAAATTCAGTAGGTTTATATGGAGTTTAAGTTTACATATGGTATTGTAAGGTGTTGTTAGGAGTTGTGAGGTGTCGTACATTACACTAGCATGCTTTTCAAGGTGCTAATTTGGCATATTGAGTCTTAAGATGTTCTAACTTGTCGTACGATGTTCAAAGGACTCGGACGAATTCATTAGGTTTATTATGGAGTTTTAAGGTTTCGTACGTTGTTGTAAGGTGTTGTTCGGAGCTGTGAGGTGTCATACATTACACTAACATGCTTTTTAAGATGCAAATGTGGCATACAAAGTCTTAAGATGTCCTAACTTGTCGTACGATGTTCAAAGGACTCAGACGAATTCATTAGGTTTATTATGGAGTTTTAAGGTTTCGTACGGTATTGTTAGGTGTTGTTAGGAGTTGTGACGTGTCTTACATTACACTAACATGCTTTTCAAGGTGCTAATGTGGCATACATAGTCTTAAGATCTCCTAACTTGTCTTACGATGTTCAAAGGACACGGACGAATTCAGTAGGTTTATATGGAGTTTTAAGTTTACATACGGTATTGTAAGGTGTTGTTAGGAGTTGAGAGGTGTCGTACATTACACTAGCATGCTTTTCAAGGTGCTAATGTGACATACATAGTCTTAAGATCTCCTAACTTGTCTTACGATGTTCAAAGGACACGGACGAATTCAGTAGGTTTATATGGAGTTTTAAGTTTACGTACGGTATTGTAAGGTGTTGTTAGAAGTTGTGAGGTGTCATACATTACACTAACATGCTTTTTAAGATGCAAATGTGGCATACAAAGTCTTAAGATGTCGTAACTTGTCGTACAATGTTCAAAGGACTCGGACAAATTCATTAGGTTTATTATGGAGTTTTAATGTTTCGTACGGTATTGTTAGGTGTTGTTAGTAGTTCTGAGGTGTCTTACATTACACTAACATGCTTTTCAAGGTGCTAATATGGCAATAAGAGTCTTAAGATGTCGTAACTTGTCGTACGATGTTCAAAAGACTCGGACAAATTCAGTAGGTTTATATGGAGTTTAAGTTTACGTATGGTATTGTAAGGTGTTGTTAGGAGTTGTGAGGTGTCGTACATTACACTAGCATGCTTTTCAAGGTGCTAATTTGGCATGTTGAGTCTTAAGATGTTCTAACTTGTCGTACGATGTTCAAAGGACTCGGACGAATTCATTAGGTTTATTATGGAGTTTTAAGGTTTCGTACGTTGTTGTAAGGTGTTGTTCGGAGCTGTGAGGTGTCATACATTACACTAACATGCTTTTTAAGATGCAAATGTGGCATAAAGAGTCTTAAGATGTCCTAACATGTCGTACGATGTTCAAAGGACACGGACGAATTCAGTAGGTTTATATGGAGTTTAAGTTTACGTACGGTATTGTAAGGTGTTGTTAGGAGTTGTCAGGTGTCGTACATTACACTAGCATGCTTTTCAAGGTGCTAATTTGGCATACTGAGTCTTAAGATGTTCTAACTTGTCGTACGATGTTCAAAGGACTCGGACGAATTCATTAGGTTTATTATGGAGTTTTAAGGTTTCGTACGTTGTTGTAAGGTGTTGTTAGGAGTTGTGAGGTGACATACATTACACTAACATGCTTTTTAAGATGCAAGTGTGGCATACATAGTCTTAAGATGTCGTAACTTGTCGTACGATGTTCAAAGGACTCGGACAAATTTATTAGGTTTATTATGGAGTTTTAATGTTTCGTACGGTATTGTTAGGTGTTGTTAGTAGTTGTGAGGTGTCTTACATTACACTAACATGCTTTTCAAGGTGCTAACGTGGCATACAGAGTCTTAAGATGTCCTAACATGTCGTACGATGTTCAAAGGACACAGACGAATTATGTAGGTTTATATGGAGTTTGAAGTTTACGTACGGTATTGTAAGGTGTTGTTAGGAGTTGTGAAGTGTCATACATTACACTAACATGCATTTTAAGATGCAAATGTGGCATACATAGTCTTAAGATGTCGTTAACTTGTCGTACGATGTTCAAAGGACTCGGACAAATTCATTAGGTTTATTATGGAGTTTTAATGTTTCGTACGGTATTGTTAGGTGTTGTTAGGAGTTGTGAGGTGTCTTACATTTCAATAACATGCTTTTAAAGGTGCTAATGTGGCATACAGAGTCTTAAGATGTCGTAACATGTCGTACAATGTTCAAAGGAATCGGAAGAATTTTAGTAGGTTTATATGGAGTTTAAGTTTACGTACGGTATTGTAAGGTGTTGTTAGGAGTTGTGAGGTGTCATACATTACACTAACATGCTTTTTAAGTTGCTAATGTGGCATACAGAGTCTTAAGATGTCGTAACTTGTCGTACTATGTTCAAAGGACTCGGACGAATTCATTAGGTTTATTATGGAGTTTTAAGGTTTCGTACGTTGTTGTAAGGTGTTGTTCGGAGCTGTGAGGTGTCATACATTACACTAACATGCTTTTTAAGATGCAAATGTGGCATACAAAGTCTTAAGATGTCCTAACTTGTCGTACGATGTTCAAAGGACTCAGACGAATTCATTAGGTTTATTATGGAGTTTTAAGGTTTCGTACGGTATTGTTAGGTGTTGTTAGGAGTTGTGACGTGTCTTACATTACACTAACATGCTTTTCAAGGTGCTAATGTGGCATACATAGTCTTAAGATCTCCTAACTTGTCTTACGATGTTCAAAGGACACGGACGAATTCAGTAGGTTTATATGGAGTTTTAAGTTTACATACGTTATTGTAAGGTGTTGTTAGGAGTTGAGAGGTGTCGTACATTACACTAGCATGCTTTTCAAGGTGCTAATGTGACATACATAGTCTTAAGATCTCCTAACTTGTCTTACGATGTTCAAAGGACACGGACGAATTCAGTAGGTTTATATGGAGTTTTAAGTTTACGTACGGTATTGTAAGGTGTTGTTAGAAGTTGTGAGGTGTCATACATTACACTAACATGCTTTTTAAGATGCAAATGTGGCATACAAAGTCTTAAGATGTCGTAACTTGTCGTACAATGTTCAAAGGACTCGGACAAATTCATTAGGTTTATTATGGAGTTTTAATGTTTCGTACGGTATTGTTAGGTGTTGTTAGTAGTTCTGAGGTGTCTTACATTACACTAACATGCTTTTCAAGGTGCTAATATGGCAATAAGAGTCTTAAGATGTCGTAACTTGTCGTACGATGTTCAAAAGACTCGGACAAATTCAGTAGGTTTATATGGAGTTTAAGTTTACGTATGGTATTGTAAGGTGTTGTTAGGAGTTGTGAGGTGTCGTACATTACACTAGCATGCTTTTCAAGGTGCTAATTTGGCATGTTGAGTCTTCAGATGTTCTAACTTGTCGTACGATGTTCAAAGGACTCGGACGAATTCATTAGGTTTATTATGGAGTTTTAAGGTTTCGTACGTTGTTGTAAGGTGTTGTTCGGAGCTGTGAGGTGTCATACATTACACTAACATGCTTTTTAAGATGCAAATGTGGCATAAAGAGTCTTAAGATGTCCTAACATGTCGTACGATGTTCAAAGGACACGGACGAATTCAGTAGGTTTATATGGAGTTTAAGTTTACGTACGGTATTGTAAGGTGTTGTTAGGAGTTGTCAGGTGTCGTACATTACACTAGCATGCTTTTCAAGGTGCTAATTTGGCATACTGAGTCTTAAGATGTTCTAACTTGTCGTACGATGTTCAAAGGACTCGGACGAATTCATTAGGTTTATTATGGAGTTTTAAGGTTTCGTACGTTGTTGTAAGGTGTTGTTAGGAGTTGTGAGGTGACATACATTACACTAACATGCTTTTTAAGATGCAAGTGTGGCATACATAGTCTTAAGATGTCGTAACTTGTCGTACGATGTTCAAAGGACTCGGACAAATTTATTAGGTTTATTATGGAGTTTTAATGTTTCGTACGGTATTGTTAGGTGTTGTTAGTAGTTGTGAGGTGTCTTACATTACACTAACATGCTTTTCAAGGTGCTAACGTGGCATACAGAGTCTTAAGATGTCCTAACATGTCGTACGATGTTCAAAGGACACAGACGAATTATGTAGGTTTATATGGAGTTTGAAGTTTACGTACGGTATTGTAAGGTGTTGTTAGGAGTTGTGAAGTGTCATACATTACACTAACATGCATTTTAAGATGCAAATGTGGCATACATAGTCTTAAGATGTCGTTAACTTGTCGTACGATGTTCAAAGGACTCGGACAAATTCATTAGGTTTATTATGGAGTTTTAATGTTTCGTACGGTATTGTTAGGTGTTGTTAGGAGTTGTGAGGTGTCTTACATTTCAATAACATGCTTTTAAAGGTGCTAATGTGGCATACAGAGTCTTAAGATGTCCTAACATGTCGTACAATGTTCAAAGGAATCGGAAGAATTTTAGTAGGTTTATATGGAGTTTAAGTTTACGTACGGTATTGTAAGGTGTTGTTAGGAGTTGTGAGGTGTCATACATTACACTAACATGCTTTTTAAGTTGCTAATGTGGCATACAGAGTCTTAAGATGTCGTAACTTGTCGTACTATGTTCAAAAGACTCTGACAAATTCATTAGGTTTATTATAGAGTTTTAATGTTTCGTACGGTATTGTAAGGTGTTGTTAGGAGTTGTGAGGTGTCATACATTACACTAACATGCTTTTTAAGATGCAAATGTGGCATACAGAGTCTTAAGATGTCGTAACTTGTCATACGATGTTGAAAGGACTCGGACAAATTCATTAGGTTTATTATGGAGTTTTAATGTTTCGTACGGTATTGTTAGGTGTTGTTAGGAGTTGTGAGGTGTCTTACATTACACTAACATGCTTTTCAAGGTGCTAACGTGGCATACAAAGTCTTAAGATGTCCTAACATGTCGTACGATGTTCAAAGGACTCGGATGAATTAAGTAGGATTATATGGAGTTTTGAGTTTACGTACGGTATTGTAAGGTGTTGTTAGGAGTTGTGAGGTGCCATACATTACACTAACATGCTTTTTAAGATGCTAATGTGGCATACAGAGTCTTAAGATGTCGTAACTTGTCGTACGATGTTCAAAAGACTCTGACAAATTCAATAGGTTTATTATGGAGTTTTAATGTTTCGTGCGGTATTGTTAGGTGTTGTTAGCTGTTGTGAGGTGTCTTACATTACACTAACATGCTTTTAAAGGTGCTAATGTGGCATACATAGTCTTAAGATGTCGTAACTTGTCGTACGATGTTCAAAGGACTCGGACAAATTCATTAGGTTTATTATGGAGTTTTAATGTTTCGTACGATATTGTTAAGTGTTGTTAGTAGTTGTGAGGTGTCTTACATTACACTAACATGCTTTTCAAGGTGCTAATGTGGCATACAGAGTCTTAAGATGTCCTAACATGTCGTACGATGTTCAAAGGACTCGGACGAATTCAGTAGGTTTATATGGAGTTTAAGTTTACGTACGGTATTGTAAGGTGTTGTTAGGAGTTGTGAGGTGTCGTACATTACACTAGCATGCTTTTCAAGGTGCTAATTTGGCATACTGAGTCTTAAGATGTTCTAACTTGTCGTACGATGTTCAAAGGACTCGGACGAATTCATTAGGTTTATTATGGAGTTTTAAGATTTCGTACGTTGTTGTAAGGTGTTGTTAGGAGTTGTGAGGTGTCATACATTACACTAACATGCTTTTTAAGATGCAAATGTGGCATACATAGTCTTAAGATGTCGTAACTTGTCGTACGATGTTCAAAGGACTCGGACAAATTCATTAGGTTTATTATGGAGTTTTAATGTTTCGTACGGTATTGTTAGGTGTTGTTAGTAGTTGTGAGGTGTCTTACATTACACTATCATGCTTTTCTAGGTGCTAATGTGGCATACAGAGTCTTAAGATCTCCTAACTTGTCTTACGATGTTCAAAGGACACGGACGAATTCAGTAGGTTTATATGGAGTTTTAAGTTTACGTACGGTATTGTAAGGTGTTGTTAGAAGTTGTGAGGTGTCATACATTACAATAACATGCTTTTTAAGATGCAAATGTGGCATACAGAGTCTTAAGATGTCGTAACTTGTCGTACAATGTTCAAAGGACTCGGACAAATTCATTAGGTTTATTATGGAGTTTTAATGTTTCGTACGGTATTGTTAGGTGTTGTTAGTAGTTCTGAGGTGTCTTACATTACACTAACATGCTTTTCAAGGTGCTAATGTGGCATACAGAGTCTTAAGATGTCGTAATTGTCGTACAATGTTCAAAAGACTCGGACAAATTCAGTAGGTTTATATGGAGTTTAAGTTTACGTATGGTATTGTAAGGTGTTGTTAGGAGTTGTGAGGTGTCGTACATTACACTAGCATGCTTTTCAAGGTGCTAATTTGGCATATTGAGTCTTAAGATGTTCTAACTTGTCGTACGATGTTCAAAGGACTCGGACGAATTCATTAGGTTTATTATGGAGTTTTAAGGTTTCGTACGTTGTTGTAAGGTGTTGTTCGGAGCTGTGAGGTGTCATACATTACACTAACATGCTTTTTAAGATGCAAATGTGGCATACAAAGTCTTAAGATGTCCTAACTTGTCGTACGATGTTCAAAGGACTCAGACGAATTCATTAGGTTTATTATGGAGTTTTAAGGTTTCGTACGGTATTGTTAGGTGTTGTTAGGAGTTGTGAGGTGTCTTACATTACACTAACATGCTTTTCAAGGTGCTAATGTGGCATACATAGTCTTAAGATCTCCTAACTTGTCTTACGATGTTCAAAGGACACGGACGAATTCAGTAGGTTTATATGGAGTTTTAAGTTTACATACGGTATTGTAAGGTGTTGTTAGGAGTTGAGAGGTGTCGTACATTACACTAGCATGCTTTTCAAGGTGCTAATGTGACATACATAGTCTTAAGATCTCCTAACTTGTCTTACGATGTTCAAAGGACACGGACGAATTCAGTAGGTTTATATGGAGTTTTAAGTTTACGTACGGTATTGTAAGGTGTTGTTAGAAGTTGTGAGGTGTCATACATTACACTAACATGCTTTTTAAGATGCAAATGTGGCATACAAAGTCTTAAGATGTCGTAACTTGTCGTACAATGTTCAAAGGACTCGGACAAATTCATTAGGTTTATTATGGAGTTTTAATGTTTCGTACGGTATTGTTAGGTGTTGTTAGTAGTTCTGAGGTGTCTTACATTACACTAACATGCTTTTCAAGGTGCTAATATGGCAATAAGAGTCTTAAGATGTCGTAACTTGTCGTACGATGTTCAAAAGACTCGGACAAATTCAGTAGGTTTATA
This sequence comes from Tagetes erecta, assembly GCA_030867185.1. Classification (NCBI taxonomy): domain Eukaryota; kingdom Viridiplantae; phylum Streptophyta; class Magnoliopsida; order Asterales; family Asteraceae; genus Tagetes; species Tagetes erecta. The sequence continues at coordinate 22,127,115 of CM061496.1, forward strand.
TGGAGTTTAAGTTTACGTATGGTATTGTAAGGTGTTGTTAGGAGTTGTGAGGTGTCGTACATTACACTAGCATGCTTTTCAAGGTGCTAATTTGGCATGTTGAGTCTTAAGATGTTCTAACTTGTCGTACGATGTTCAAAGGACTCGGACGAATTCATTAGGTTTATTATGGAGTTTTAAGGTTTCGTACGTTGTTGTAAGGTGTTGTTCGGAGCTGTGAGGTGTCATACATTACACTAACATGCTTTTTAAGATGCAAATGTGGCATACAGAGTCTTAAGATGTCCTAACTTGTCGTACGATGTTCAAAGGACTCGGACAAATTCAGTAGGTTTATATGGAGTTTTAATGTTTCGTACGGTATTGTTAGGTGTTGTTAGGAGTTGTGAGGTGTCTTACATTACACTAACATGCTTTTCAAGGTGCTAACGTGGCATACAGAGTCTTAAGATGTTCTAACATGTCGTACGATGTTAAAAGGACTCGGACGAATTAAGTAGGTTTATATGGAGTTTTAAGTTTACGTACGATATTGTAAGGTGTTGTTAGGAGATGTGAGGTGTCATACATTACACTAACATGCTTTTTAAGATGCAAATGTGGCATACAGAGTCTTAAGATGTCGTAACTTGTCGTACGATGTTCAAAAAAACTCGGACAAATTCATTACGTTTATTATGGAGTTTTAATGTTTCGTACGGTACTGTTAGGTGTTGTTAGGAGTTGTGAGGTGTCTTACATTACACTAACATGCTTTTCAAGGTGCTAATGTGGCATACATAGTCTTAAGATCTCCTAACTTGTCTTACGATGTTCAAAGGACACGGACGAATTCAGTAGGTTTATATGGAGTTTTAAGTTTACATACGGTATTGTAAGGTGTTGTTAGGAGTTGAGAGGTGTCGTACATTACACTAGCATGCTTTTCAAGGTGCTAATGTGACATACATAGTCTTAAGATCTCCTAACTTGTCTTACGATGTTCAAAGGACACGGACGAATTCAGTAGGTTTATATGGAGTTTTAAGTTTACGTACGGTATTGTAAGGTGTTGTTAGAAGTTGTGAGGTGTCATACATTACACTAACATGCTTTTTAAGATGCAAATGTGGCATACAAAGTCTTAAGATGTCGTAACTTGTCGTACAATGTTCAAAGGACTCGGACAAATTCATTAGGTTTATTATGGAGTTTTAATGTTTCGTACGGTATTGTTAGGTGTTGTTAGTAGTTCTGAGGTGTCTTACATTACACTAACATGCTTTTCAAGGTGCTAATATGGCAATAAGAGTCTTAAGATGTCGTAACTTGTCGTACGATGTTCAAAAGACTCGGACAAATTCAGTAGGTTTATATGGAGTTTAAGTTTACGTATGGTATTGTAAGGTGTTGTTAGGAGTTGTGAGGTGTCGTACATTACACTAGCATGCTTTTCAAGGTGCTAATTTGGCATGTTGAGTCTTAAGATGTTCTAACTTGTCGTACGATGTTCAAAGGACTCGGACGAATTCATTAGGTTTATTATGGAGTTTTAAGGTTTCGTACGTTGTTGTAAGGTGTTGTTCGGAGCTGTGAGGTGTCATACATTACACTAACATGCTTTTTAAGATGCAAATGTGGCATAAAGAGTCTTAAGATGTCCTAACATGTCGTACGATGTTCAAAGGACACGGACGAATTCAGTAGGTTTATATGGAGTTTAAGTTTACGTACGGTATTGTAAGGTGTTGTTAGGAGTTGTCAGGTGTCGTACATTACACTAGCATGCTTTTCAAGGTGCTAATTTGGCATACTGAGTCTTAAGATGTTCTAACTTGTCGTACGATGTTCAAAGGACTCGGACGAATTCATTAGGTTTATTATGGAGTTTTAAGGTTTCGTACGTTGTTGTAAGGTGTTGTTAGGAGTTGTGAGGTGACATACATTACACTAACATGCTTTTTAAGATGCAAGTGTGGCATACATAGTCTTAAGATGTCGTAACTTGTCGTACGATGTTCAAAGGACTCGGACAAATTTATTAGGTTTATTATGGAGTTTTAATGTTTCGTACGGTATTGTTAGGTGTTGTTAGTAGTTGTGGGGTGTCTTACATTACACTAACATGCTTTTCAAGGTGCTAACGTGGCATACAGAGTCTTAAGATGTCCTAACATGTCGTACGATGTTCAAAGGACACAGACGAATTATGTAGGTTTATATGGAGTTTGAAGTTTACGTACGGTATTGTAAGGTGTTGTTAGGAGTTGTGAAGTGTCATACATTACACTAACATGCATTTTAAGATGCAAATGTGGCATACATAGTCTTAAGATGTCGTTAACTTGTCGTACGATGTTCAAAGGACTCGGACAAATTCATTAGGTTTATTATGGAGTTTTAATGTTTCGTACGGTATTGTTAGGTGTTGTTAGGAGTTGTGAGGTGTCTTACATTTCAATAACATGCTTTTAAAGGTGCTAATGTGGCATACAGAGTCTTAAGATGTCCTAACATGTCGTACAATGTTCAAAGGAATCGGAAGAATTTTAGTAGGTTTATATGGAGTTTAAGTTTACGTACGGTATTGTAAGGTGTTGTTAGGAGTTGTGAGGTGTCATACATTACACTAACATGCTTTTTAAGTTGCTAATGTGGCATACAGAGTCTTAAGATGTCGTAACTTGTCGTACTATGTTCAAAAGACTCTGACAAATTCATTAGGTTTATTATAGAGTTTTAATGTTTCGTACGGTATTGTAAGGTGTTGTTAGGAGTTGTGAGGTGTCATACATTACACTAACATGCTTTTTAAGATGCAAATGTAGCATACAGAGTCTTAAGATGTCGTAACTTGTCATACGATGTTGAAAGGACTCGGACAAATTCATTAGGTTTATTATGGAGTTTTAATGTTTCGTACGGTATTGTTAGGTGTTGTTAGGAGTTGTGAGGTGTCTTACATTACACTAACATGCTTTTCAAGGTGCTAACGTGGCATACAAAGTCTTAAGATGTCCTAACATGTCGTACGATGTTCAAAGGACTCGGATGAATTAAGTAGGATTATATGGAGTTTTGAGTTTACGTACGGTATTGTAAGGTGTTGTTAGGAGTTGTGAGGTGCCATACATTACACTAACATGCTTTTTAAGATGCTAATGTGGCATACAGAGTCTTAAGATGTCGTAACTTGTCGTACGATGTTCAAAAGACTCTGACAAATTCAATAGGTTTATTATGGAGTTTTAATGTTTCGTGCGGTATTGTTAGGTGTTGTTAGCTGTTGTGAGGTGTCTTACATTACACTAACATGCTTTTAAAGGTGCTAATGTGGCATACATAGTCTTAAGATGTCGTAACTTGTCGTACGATGTTCAAAGGACTCGGACAAATTCATTAGGTTTATTATGGAGTTTTAATGTTTCGTACGATATTGTTAAGTGTTGTTAGTAGTTGTGAGGTGTCTTACATTACACTAACATGCTTTTCAAGGTGCTAATGTGGCATACAGAGTCTTAAGATGTCCTAACATGTCGTACGATGTTCAAAGGACTCGGACGAATTCAGTAGGTTTATATGGAGTTTAAGTTTACGTACGGTATTGTAAGGTGTTGTTAGGAGTTGTGAGGTGTCGTACATTACACTAGCATGCTTTTCAAGGTGCTAATTTGGCATACTGAGTCTTAAGATGTTCTAACTTGTCGTACGATGTTCAAAGGACTCGGACGAATTCATTAGGTTTATTATGGAGTTTTAAGATTTCGTACGTTGTTGTAAGGTGTTGTTAGGAGTTGTGAGGTGTCATACATTACACTAACATGCTTTTTAAGATGCAAATGTGGCATACATAGTCTTAAGATGTCGTAACTTGTCGTACGATGTTCAAAGGAATCGGACAAATTCATTAGGTTTATTATGGAGTTTTAATGTTTCGTACGGTATTGTTAGGTGTTGTTAGTAGTTGTGAGGTGTCTTACATTACACTATCATGCTTTTCTAGGTGCTAATGTGGCATACAGAGTCTTAAGATCTCCTAACTTGTCTTACGATGTTCAAAGGACACGGACGAATTCAGTAGGTTTATATGGAGTTTTAAGTTTACATACGGTATTGTAAGGTGTTGTTAGGAGTTGAGAGGTGTCGTACATTACACTAGCATGCTTTTCAAGGTGCTAATGTGACATACATAGTCTTAAGATCTCCTAACTTGTCTTACGATGTTCAAAGGACACGGACGAATTCAGTAGGTTTATATGGAGTTTTAAGTTTACGTACGGTATTGTAAGGTGTTGTTAGAAGTTGTGAGGTGTCATACATTACAATAACATGCTTTTTAAGATGCAAATGTGGCATACAGAGTCTTAAGATGTCGTAACTTGTCGTACAATGTTCAAAGGACTCGGACAAATTCATTAGGTTTATTATGGAGTTTTAATGTTTCGTACGGTATTGTTAGGTGTTGTTAGTAGTTCTGAGGTGTCTTACATTACACTAACATGCTTTTCAAGGTGCTAATGTGGCATACAGAGTCTTAAGATGTCGTAATTGTCGTACAATGTTCAAAAGACTCGGACAAATTCAGTAGGTTTATATGGAGTTTAAGTTTACGTATGGTATTGTAAGGTGTTGTTAGGAGTTGTGAGGTGTCGTACATTACACTAGCATGCTTTTCAAGGTGCTAATTTGGCATATTGAGTCTTAAGATGTTCTAACTTGTCGTACGATGTTCAAAGGACTCGGACGAATTCATTAGGTTTATTATGGAGTTTTAAGGTTTCGTACGTTGTTGTAAGGTGTTGTTCGGAGCTGTGAGGTGTCATACATTACACTAACATGCTTTTTAAGATGCAAATGTGGCATACAAAGTCTTAAGATGTCCTAACTTGTCGTACGATGTTCAAAGGACTCAGACGAATTCATTAGGTTTATTATGGAGTTTTAAGGTTTCGTACGGTATTGTTAGGTGTTGTTAGGAGTTGTGAGGTGTCTTACATTACACTAACATGCTTTTCAAGGTGCTAATGTGGCATACATAGTCTTAAGATCTCCTAACTTGTCTTACGATGTTCAAAGGACACGGACGAATTCAGTAGGTTTATATGGAGTTTTAAGTTTACATACGGTATTGTAAGGTGTTGTTAGGAGTTGAGAGGTGTCGTACATTACACTAGCATGCTTTTCAAGGTGCTAATGTGACATACATAGTCTTAAGATCTCCTAACTTGTCTTACGATGTTCAAAGGACACGGACGAATTCAGTAGGTTTATATGGAGTTTTAAGTTTACGTACGGTATTGTAAGGTGTTGTTAGAAGTTGTGAGGTGTCATACATTACACTAACATGCTTTTTAAGATGCAAATGTGGCATACAAAGTCTTAAGATGTCGTAACTTGTCGTACAATGTTCAAAGGACTCGGACAAATTCATTAGGTTTATTATGGAGTTTTAATGTTTCGTACGGTATTGTTAGGTGTTGTTAGTAGTTCTGAGGTGTCTTACATTACACTAACATGCTTTTCAAGGTGCTAATATGGCAATAAGAGTCTTAAGATGTCGTAACTTGTCGTACGATGTTCAAAAGACTCGGACAAATTCAGTAGGTTTATATGGAGTTTAAGTTTACGTATGGTATTGTAAGGTGTTGTTAGGAGTTGTGAGGTGTCGTACATTACACTAGCATGCTTTTCAAGGTGCTAATTTGGCATGTTGAGTCTTAAGATGTTCTAACTTGTCGTACGATGTTCAAAGGACTCGGACGAATTCATTAGGTTTATTATGGAGTTTTAAGGTTTCGTACGTTGTTGTAAGGTGTTGTTCGGAGCTGTGAGGTGTCATACATTACACTAACATGCTTTTTAAGATGCAAATGTGGCATACAGAGTCTTAAGATGTCCTAACTTGTCGTACGATGTTCAAAGGACTCGGACAAATTCAGTAGGTTTATATGGAGTTTTAATGTTTCGTACGGTATTGTTAGGTGTTGTTAGGAGTTGTGAGGTGTCTTACATTACACTAACATGCTTTTCAAGGTGCTAACGTGGCATACAGAGTCTTAAGATGTTCTAACATGTCGTACGATGTTAAAAGGACTCGGACGAATTAAGTAGGTTTATATGGAGTTTTAAGTTTACGTACGATATTGTAAGGTGTTGTTAGGAGATGTGAGGTGTCATACATTACACTAACATGCTTTTTAAGATGCAAATGTGGCATACAGAGTCTTAAGATGTCGTAACTTGTCGTACGATGTTCAAAAAAACTCGGACAAATTCATTACGTTTATTATGGAGTTTTAATGTTTCGTACGGTACTGTTAGGTGTTGTTAGGAGTTGTGAGGTGTCTTACATTACACTAACATGCTTTTCAAGGTGCTAATGTGGCATACATAGTCTTAAGATCTCCTAACTTGTCTTACGATGTTCAAAGGACACGGACGAATTCAGTAGGTTTATATGGAGTTTTAAGTTTACATACGGTATTGTAAGGTGTTGTTAGGAGTTGAGAGGTGTCGTACATTACACTAGCATGCTTTTCAAGGTGCTAATGTGACATACATAGTCTTAAGATCTCCTAACTTGTCTTACGATGTTCAAAGGACACGGACGAATTCAGTAGGTTTATATGGAGTTTTAAGTTTACGTACGGTATTGTAAGGTGTTGTTAGAAGTTGTGAGGTGTCATACATTACACTAACATGCTTTTTAAGATGCAAATGTGGCATACAAAGTCTTAAGATGTCGTAACTTGTCGTACAATGTTCAAAGGACTCGGACAAATTCATTAGGTTTATTATGGAGTTTTAATGTTTCGTACGGTATTGTTAGGTGTTGTTAGTAGTTCTGAGGTGTCTTACATTACACTAACATGCTTTTCAAGGTGCTAATATGGCAATAAGAGTCTTAAGATGTCGTAACTTGTCGTATGATGTTCAAAAGACTCGGACAAATTCAGTAGGTTTATATGGAGTTTAAGTTTACGTATGGTATTGTAAGGTGTTGTTAGGAGTTGTGAGGTGTCGTACATTACACTAGCATGCTTTTCAAGGTGCTAATTTGGCATGTTGAGTCTTAAGATGTTCTAACTTGTCGTACGATGTTCAAAGGACTCGGACGAATTCATTAGGTTTATTATGGAGTTTTAAGGTTTCGTACGTTGTTGTAAGGTGTTGTTCGGAGCTGTGAGGTGTCATACATTACACTAACATGCTTTTTAAGATGCAAATGTGGCATACAGAGTCTTAAGATGTCCTAACTTGTCGTACGATGTTCAAAGGACTCGGACAAATTCAGTAGGTTTATATGGAGTTTTAATGTTTCGTACGGTATTGTTAGGTGTTGTTAGGAGTTGTGAGGTGTTTTACATTACACTAACATGCTTTTCAAGGTGCTAACGTGGCATACAGAGTCTTAAGATGTTCTAACATGTCGTACGATGTTAAAAGGACTCGGACGAATTAAGTAGGTTTATATGGAGTTTTAAGTTTACGTACGATATTGTAAGGTGTTGTTAGGAGATGTGAGGTGTCATACATTACACTAACATGCTTTTTAAGATGCAAATGTGGCATACAGAGTCTTAAGATGTCGTAACTTGTCGTACGATGTTCAAAAAAACTCGGACAAATTCATTACGTTTATTATGGAGTTTTAATGTTTCGTACGGTACTGTTAGGTGTTGTTAGGAGTTGTGAGGTGTCTTACATTACAATAACATGCTTTTAAAGGAGCTAATGTGGCATACAGAGTCTTAAGATGTCCTAACATGTCGTACGATGTTAAAAGGACTCGGACGAATTAAGTAGGTTTATATGGAGTTTTAAGTTTACGTACGATATTGTAAGGTGTTGTTAGGAGATGTGAGGTGTCATACATTACACTAACATGCTTTTTAAGTTGCTAATGTGGCATACAGAGTCTTAAGATGTCGTAACTTGTCGTACGATGTTCAAAAGACTCGGACAAATTCATTAGGTTTATTATGGAGTTTTAATGTTTCGTACGGTTCTGTTAGGTGTTGTTAGGAGTTGTGAGGTGTCTTACATTACAATAACATGCTTTTAAAGGAGCTAATGTGGCATACAGAGTCTTAAGATGTCCTAACATGTCGTACGATGTTAAAAGGACTCGGACGAATTAAGTAGGTTTATATGGAGTTTTAAGTTTACGTACGATATTGTAAGGTGTTGTTAGGAGATGTGAGGTGTCATACATTACACTAACATGCTTTTTAAGATGCAAATGTGGCATACAGAGTCTTAAGATGTCGTAACTTGTCGTACGATGTTCAAAGGACTCGGACAAATTCATTAGGTTTATTATGGAGTTTTAATGTTTCGTACGGTATTGTTAGGTGTTGTTAGTAGTTCTGAGGTGTCTTACATTACACTAACATGCTTTTCAAGGTGCTAATGTGGCATACAGAGTCTTAAGATGTCGTAACTTGTCGTACGATGTTCAAAAGACTCGGACAAATTCAGTAGGTTTATATGGAGTTTAAGTTTACGTACGGTATTGTAAGGTGTTGTTAGGAGTTGTGAGGTGTCGTACATTACACTAGCATGCTTTTCAAGGTGCTAATTTGGCATATTGAGTCTTAAGATGTTCTAACTTGTCGTACGATGTTCAAAGGACTCGGACGAATTCATTAGGTTTATTATGGAGTTTTAAGGTTTCGTACGTTGTTGTAAGGTGTTGTTCGGAGCTGTGAGGTGTCATACATTACACTAACATGCTTTTTAAGATGCAAATGTGGCATACAGATTCTTAAGATGTCCTAACTTGTCGTACGATGTTCAAAGGACTCGAACAAATACATTAGGTCTATTATGGAGTTTTAATGTTTCGTACGGTATTGTTAGCTGTTGTTAGGAGTTGTGAGGTGTCTTACATTACACTAACATGCTTTTCAAGGTGCTAATGTGGCATACATAGTCTTAAGATCTCCTAACTTGTCTTACGATGTTCAAAGGACACGGACGAATTCAGTAGGTTTATATGGAGTTTTAATTTACATACGGTATTGTAAGGTGTTGTTAGGAGTTGAGAGGTGTCGTACATTACACTAGCATGCTTTTTTTTGGGTAAAGGGATTTTACCCTGGTGATTCTATTAACAAATAAACACAAGTAGCGTGGTGAACTCCACACTAGTTCAGACTTGGACATATCCCAAGCCTAAAAACCAAAGCCAAAACTATAAAACACACAACCCAACAACGCTACTACATACTAGACTCAACTAGACAATGAGACCAAACCATTCACCCTTCACCTTCCGCATCCATCTTCAACCACATATCTAAATGTTGCTGCACCCTCATCGATAACTTTATCTTTATGCTCATTAACTTGTATCTCACTGTTTGAATTATCAACTTACTAACCACTTCCGGAGGCCTTGGATGTTCATTAAAGAGCCTTCTATTCCTCTCCTGTCAGATAGCATACGCAGCAGCAGCTGTAACCAATTTACTAATAACCATCACAATATCATTACCCTTGCAGTTACTTTGAAGATCTTCCAAGATGTTTGTCCATATAGGGGGAATCAGCTTTAACTTTGCCTTGGCACGAGTCATGGCCCAAACCCGAGACGCAAAGGAACATTCAAAGAATAAATGAGTATGCGAATCCACAGATTGAAAGCATAATAAGCAGCACATCATATTCATATTAGTACCTCCCATACGGTTCCATCTGAGCAACCTATCTTGAGTTAACAGCTTACCTTGACAAATAAGCCACATGTTGAAAGCATGTTTTGGGATGCATTGAGGGAACCAAACACACTCAGCCCATTGAACATTCTCCACCTTATGACGGATATGTTCCCAAGCATTAGAAGTAGAATACGGGATTAACTTCGAACCCTCCCTCCAACACAATTTATCTTCACCATCTGTTCTAAACGGAATAGAGATGCTCGATAAAGAAGGAAACTGATCCACCAGCTCATTCGGCCAAGTCCAAGCAGAATCAACATAAACTTTGTCAACCGAATCCTTAAGATTCATACTTGCATCCCGAATCGCTCGTTTAGAGATAAAATCTGATAGGGGACTTTGGTCAGCCCAACAATCGAACCAAATATTTGTATCTTTCCCATCACCCAGCTGGACCCAGAATTTACGTTTGAAATATGGACGCATTTTCATAATATTTCGCCAACTCCAAGAACAAGCAGCCGGAGTAGCAATATCCCAGAAATTGCGTGTACCAATCCTGTGTATCCAAACCCATCGAACCCACATTGAATCAACATTAGTAAGTAACCTCCAAATATGAGATCCCATAAGAGCCATATTCATGTCAGATAAACTACGAATCCCAAGACCACCCTCCAACATTGGAAGACAGACTTTCTTCCAAGCAACTTTGGCATTAACTTTTTTCTCTTGCTTAGCACCCCATAAAAATCTTCTAAGCTTCACTTCAATTTCTTTAGCTGTATAAGAAGGGATCAAAAAAGCCGCTGCCCAAAAAATGTGCATAGATGATAAAACAGATCGAACAAGTTGAAGCCTTCCTGCAAAAGACAAAAACTTATTTTCCCAAGACAATAAACGCTTATCCATCCTGTCAGTCAACTCCCTGCATTGCAGGTGATTGAGTCTAGACGAAATCAATGGAACACCCAGATACTTAACCGGAAGCTTCCCCTCTTCAAATGGAAGAATATTCAGGATGCCATTCCTAACATGAGGGGGAACATGACAAAAAAACACAGTGCTTTTTTGCATATTCGGATGTAAGCCAGACAAATCCGCAAACTTCCTCAAAACCTCCATAATACAAGCAGCAGATCTAGCATCTCCTCTGGAAAAAATAAACAGATCATCAGCAAAACATAAATTAATGATCTGAAGCTCTTCACACTTCTTATGAAACTTAAAATTTTCCATAGGCATATTCTTGAACATAAGCGTAAGAACCTCCATAACCATGGTAAAAAGATAAGGAGATAACGGGTCGCCCTGTCTTAACCCCCTTGTCCCTTTAAAATAGCCATGAATATCCCCATTTATACATAACGAAAACGATGGAGAGGATACACATGCCATAATCCAAGTGATCATGCTAGCATGAAAACCAAAACCCTTCAGACAAAACTCCATAAACCTCCAGTTAACCGTATCATAAGCCTTTTGGATATCAACTTTGAAAGCACACTTAGGAGGCCCCAAGTTCCTATGATAATTGTGCATAAGCTCCTGAGTAAGCAATATATTATCAGTAATACGTCTTCCCGGGATGAACGCTGACTGGTTACTACTGATAATAAAAGATAACGCCCCCTTCACACGATTAGCAATAATCTTCGAGATACATTTATACAAGACATTGCAGCAGGCAATTGGCCGATAATCTATCACTCTATTTGGAACTTGAGTTTTTGGGACCAGAGCAATAATAGTATGATTCCACTCCTGAAGCAATCTATTCGTGTTAAAGAAATCTTGAATAGCTAACACAACCTCATCTCCCACCACATCCCAGGCTTTTTTGAAAAAAGCCGATGTGTATCCATCTGGCCCCGGAGATTTATCATCATTCATAGAAAACATGACCTCCTTGATCTCCTCTCTAGTAACAGGCTCCACCATACCTAAAGAAATATTAGCATCCAATCGCCTTGAAAAGATATTAGAATCTGGAAGACTTGGCTGCACATGTTCACCACCCAAAAATGTCTCGTAAAAGGTAACAAATTCATCGACCATAGCATCCCCCTCCAAGACCTCCCCAGTCGACCTCATAACTGAATCAATCATCTTCTTATTATTCTTACATTTAAGCATGTTATGGAAATATTTCGTGTTCGCATCACCTTGATCAAGCCAATTCACTTTAGCTTTTTGCTTAAGAAAACTTTCCTCATCCAAACTTGCATCCACAAACTCCTTCATACATAACGACTCCTTCTCTTTCAGACTCAAATCGAAGGGTGAAGCGTCAATCAACTGTTGCAAGTCTTCCAGATCTTTTCTAAGATTAGCAACCTTAGAATGCAGATTCCCTTGTTTAACCAGCAGTGCTCTAAACTCTTTTTTAAGCCCTCTTAACCTCTTAGAGATTCTGAATTGAGCAACCCCACCAATACTATAACCCCACCCAACCTTCACAATCTTCAAAAATTCCGGTTTAAGAGTCAGAAAGTTGGAAAACTTGAAAGGCTTAGGTTTTGGATTAGCCTTCTCCACCAAAGATAAGATGCAAGGGCTGTGATCCGATAACCCATAAGGTTTAAACAACGCAGCAGCCTTAGGGAACATATCAACAAACCCTACATTCCCCATAACTCTATCCAGTTTTTTAAGAATACCTCTACCAGTCTTCGGTTTTTGATTCCATGTGTACTTAACCCCCGAAGCCTTAATATCGAATACCTCAATCACATTAATACAATCTCTAAATTCCTGCATACCCAAGGAGACACTAGACGGGCCAGCAACCTGATCGTCAGGATTAAGACCCGAGTTGAAATCTCCCAATAACGCCCATGGGAGATCCTTAACTAACCCCTTATGCAGAGACAAAGAATCCCATAAAGCTCTCCGACGAACATAGTAATTATCAGCATATATCACAGAACAAAAGAACATCAGATTCAACCTTTTAATAACAACTTGACAATGAATAACTTGCTCGGTTTGCATGAGAACAATCACATCAACCAAGCTAGTATCCCACCCCACAATAATTCTAGTACCCTTAGGACCACCTCTACACGAAGACGCATTAGAACACCAACTCCAATCAGACGATATAGTAGCACACATACCCTCCACCTTACTAACATCAACATGAGACTCTAAAATTGCACAAATACTAACCTTACTGTCTTTAATCATAAAACGAACCTCTTTCTGCTTCAAGGGTCGGTTCATCCCTCTAACATTCCAACAAGCGAGCTTAATCATTGATAACCTGAAAATCAGGAGTGCTTGCCCCTGTAGTAACTTTATCATCACCAAATAGAGCCTCAACCGAGCCTCCCTTGTCGTCTACATTAGTAACAACCTCCTGTTCTTCATTTGAATTAGTTTGCAACGACATACCCCCTTGATCCTCATTCAGATTCTGCAAAACATTGAACTTATTCTTTGCTACAATCCCATCCAACTCAGTCGCTCCCCCATTACCCTCTTTTTTATCTTGATTAGTACTTTTGTTCTTTTCAGCAACCGGTCTATAAACAAACTTTGGTTTATGTTGTTGAACATTAAACCCTGGTTTCTTCGCTGATTTTTTATGTGTAACTTCCACGAACCCATCATCCTTAATCACCTCCTCCTTATTCTTTCCTTTCTTTTCCACTATAACCTCACAATTCTCCATATCATGGCCAAACACTTTACAATGCTCACACCGAGGAGGAAGCCACTCATACTCGACATCTATTACTTTGATCATAACATCCTCTCCCTCCAACGATGGAATTCCCACTTTCAGCTGCTTTTTAAAGTTTAGATCAGCATGAACCTCAACTAGAGCTCTAGCATAACTACTCCTCCCCCATCCATTAATGCACATTGAGTTAGTATACGAGTCCAACTTTTTCGGTGTCCCAATCTTTGTCATCAGCTCACTTAACCCATCATCTGTATATGCAGCAATTGGAACCCCATGAAGCTTTACCCACATAGGAACTGATCTTCGATCCTGCTTGATAAGCTTAGCATCCGGAGACCATTCATGCAAAAACATTAGGGTGTTAAGAATTAACCATGGACCTCCTCCTAAAACTCCCATCATCCCTTCGTACGCAGCAAACTGAAAAAAAAAGAAACCTTCTGCATTCATCATAATCTTCTTCAGCCCATACTTATGCTAGTTATTCTGAGCAAAATATTTCACAGCATGGAATGATTGTCTATCACCCAGAAAATAACCATACAGTGTAAACCCTAGCTTAGCCTGAACTTTTCTCACTGAATCACGCGATAACATTACATCCACACCAACAGCACTTTCCTTCGATTGCACCCTGAAATTCACTTTCTTATTCAGCCCCTCATTCATATTAAGCGTCCCAGAACTAGTACCTTCCACCTCAGAAACCCTAATCACTGTATCAGACTCCTTAACAGGTTCAGCCATCACATCCGTCTCCTTCTGCTGTTGCACATCCATATCAGCCTTTTTCTCCAAAATACTCTTGAAAGAAACACGTCCATCAATATTCTTAACTTTCGATGCCAGAGACGACATAGCCATGCATGCAGGCCAAAACCCCAATCTTGATTTCAAGCACTGGTTCTTAATAGGTTAATGGGATTCGTACCAATTTAGCTAATCTATAAAAATAGACGCAATCGATTACAGACCCACTAAGCAATCAGAACACAATACTTACAATCAAGACACAACGCAGAGAAACCCTGATTATTAATCTCCTCTAATTGCTAACAATGCTCGTATTAACCAGGTTAATCACAGGATTGTTACACAAAGGAAGCTATCAATAATCAGGAAAAAACAAACAATACGACAAGATCTTAAGAACAATGAACGAATTAGGGTTAAAGAACCCTAGAATCTGCCGTAACAACTTAATAACAACCCACGAACAAACCAAGATCAAGAAACAAGATTCAAGAATCAAGATTCAAGAATCAAGATTCAAGAACCAAGAATCAAGATTCAAGAATCAAGAGTCTTAAGATTTCCTAACTTGTCGTTACACTAGCATGCTTTTCAAGGTGCTAATGTGACATACATAGTCTTAAGATCTCCTAACTTGTCTTACGATGTTCAAAGGACACGGACGAATTCAGTAGGTTTATATGGAGTTTTAAGTTTACGTACGGTATTGTAAGGTGTTGTTAGAAGTTGTGAGGTGTCATACATTACAATAACATGCTTTTTAAGATGCAAATGTGGCATACAGAGTCTTAAGATGTCGTAACTTGTCGTACAATGTTCAAAGGACTCGGACAAATTCATTATGTTTATTATGGAGTTTTAATGTTTCGTACGGTATTGTTAGGTGTTGTTAGTAGTTCTGAGGTGTCTTACATTACACAAACATGTTTTTCAAGGTGCTAATGTGGCATACAGAGTCTTAAGATGTCGTAATTGTCGTACGATATTCAAAAGACTCGGACAAATTCAGTAGGTTTATATGGAGTTTAAGTTTACGTATGGTATTGTAAGGTGTTGTTAGGAGTTGTGAGGTGTCGTACATTACATTAGCATGCTTTTCAAGGTGCTAATTTGGCATATTGAGTCTTAAGATGTTCTAACTTGTCGTACGATGTTCAAAGGACTCGGACGAATTCATTAGGTTTATTATGGAGTTTTAAGGTTTCGTACGTTGTTGTAAGGTGTTGTTCGGAGCTGTGAGGTGTCATACATTACACTAACATGCTTTTTAAGATGCAAATGTGGCATACAGAGTCTTAAGATGTCCTAACTTGTCGTACGATGTTCAAAGGACTCAGACGAATTCATTAGGTTTATTATGGAGTTTTAAGGTTTCGTACGGTATTGTTAGGTGTTGTTAGGAGTTGTGAGGTGTCTTACATTACACTAACATGCTTTTCAAGGTGCTAATGTGGCATACATAGTCTTAAGATCTCCTAACTTGTCTTACGATGTTCAAAGGACACGGACGAATTCAGTAGGTTTATATGGAGTTTTAAGTTTACATACGGTATTGTAAGGTGTTGTTAGGAGTTGAGAGGTGTCGTACATTACACTAGCATGCTTTTCAAGGTGCTAATGTGACATACATAGTCTTAAGATCTCCTAACTTGTCTTACGATGTTCAAAGGACACGGACGAATTCAGTAGGTTTATATGGAGTTTTAAGTTTACGTAAGGTATTGTAAGGTGTTGTTAGAAGTTGTGAGGTGTCATACATTACACTAACATGCTTTTTAAGATGCAAATGTGGCATACAAAGTCTTAAGATGTCGTAACTAGTCGTACAATGTTCAAAGGACTCGGACAAATTCATTAGGTTTATTATGGAGTTTTAATGTTTCGTACGGTATTGTTAGGTGTTGTTAGTAGTTCTGAGGTGTCTTACATTACACTAACATGCTTTTCAAGGTGCTAATATGGCAATAAGAGTCTTAAGATGTCGTAACTTGTCGTACGATGTTCAAAAGACTCGGACAAATTCAGTAGGTTTATATGGAGTTTAAGTTTACGTATGGTATTGTAAGGTGTTGTTAGGAGTTGTGAGGTGTCGTACATTACACTAGCATGCTTTTCAAGGTGCTAATTTGGCATGTTGAGTCTTAAGATGTTCTAACTTGTCGTACGATGTTCAAAGGACTCGGACGAATTCATTAGGTTTATTATGGAGTTTTAAGGTTTCGTACGTTGTTGTAAGGTGTTGTTCGGAGCTGTGAGGTGTCATACATTACACTAACATGCTTTTTAAGATGCAAATGTGGCATACAGATTCTTAAGATGTCCTAACTTGTCGTACGATGTTCAAAGGACTCGAACAAATACATTAGGTCTATTATGGAGTTTTAATGTTTCGTACGGTATTGTTAGCTGTTGTTAGGAGTTGTGAGGTGTCTTACATTACACTAACATGCTTTTCAAGGTGCTAATGTGGCATACATAGTCTTAAGATCTCCTAACTTGTCTTAAGATGTTCAAAGGGCACGGACGAATTCAGTAGGTTTATATGGAGTTTTAAGTTTACATACGGTATTGTAAGGTGTTGTTAGGAGTTGAGAGGTGTCGTACATTACACTAGCATGCTTTTCAAGGTGCTAATGTGACATACATAGTCTTAAGATCTCCTAACTTGTCTTACGATGTTCAAAGGACACGGACGAATTCAGTAGGTTTATATGGAGTTTTAAGTTTACGTACGGTATTGTAAGGTGTTGTTAGAAGTTGTGAGGTGTCATACATTACAATAACATGCTTTTTAAGATGCAAATGTGGCATACAGAGTCTTAAGATGTCGTAACTTGTCGTACAATGTTCAAAGGACTCGGACAAATTCATTAGGTTTATTATGGAGTTTTAATGTTTCGTACGGTATTGTTAGGTGTTGTTAGTAGTTCTGAGGTGTCTTACATTACACTAACATGTTTTTCAAGGTGCTAATGTGGCATACAGAGTCTTAAGATGTCGTAATTGTCGTACGATGTTCAAAAGACTCGGACAAATTCAGTAGGTTTATATGGAGTTTAAGTTTACGTATGGTATTGTAAGGTGTTGTTAGGAGTTGTGAGGTGTCGTACATTACATTAGCATGCTTTTCAAGGTGCTAATTTGGCATATTGAGTCTTAAGATGTTCAAACTTGTCGTACGATGTTCAAAGGACTCGGACAAATTCATTAGGTTTATTATGGAGTTTTAAGGTTTCGTACGTTGTTGTAAGGTGTTGTTCGGAGCTGTGAGGTGTCATACATTACACTAACATGCTTTTTAAGATGCAAATGTGGCATACAGAGTCTTAAGATGTCCTAACTTGTCGTACGATGTTCAAAGGACTCAGACGAATTCATTAGGTTTATTATGGAGTTTTAAGGTTTCGTACGGTATTGTTAGGTGTTGTTAGGAGTTGTGAGGTGTCTTACATTACACTAACATGCTTTTCAAGGTGCTAATGTGGCATACATAGTCTTAAGATCTCCTAACTTGTCTTACGATGTTCAAAGGACACGGACGAATTCAGTAGGTTTATATGGAGTTTTAAGTTTACATACGGTATTGTAAGGTGTTGTTAGGAGTTGAGAGGTGTCGTACATTACACTAGCATGCTTTTCAAGGTGCTAATGTGACATACATAGTCTTAAGATCTCCTAACTTGTCTTACGATGTTCAAAGGACACGGACGAATTCAGTAGATTTATATGGAGTTTTAAGTTTACGTACGGTATTGTAAGGTGTTGTTAGAAGTTGTGAGGTGTCATACATTACACTAACATGCTTTTTAAGATGCAAATGTGGCATACAAAGTCTTAAGATGTCGTAACTAGTCGTACAATGTTCAAAGGACTCGGACAAATTCATTAGGTTTATTATGGAGTTTTAATGTTTCGTACGGTATTGTTAGGTGTTGTTAGGAGTTGTGAGGTGTCTTACATTACACTAACATGCTTTTCAAGGTGCTAATGTGGCATACATAGTCTTAAGATCTCCTAACTTGTCTTACGATGTTCAAAGGACACGGACGAATTCAGTAGGTTTATATGGAGTTTTAAGTTTACATACGGTATTGTAAGGTGTTGTTAGGAGTTGAGAGGTGTCGTACATTACACTAGCATGCTTTTCAAGGTGCTAATGTGACATACATAGTCTTAAGATCTCCTAACTTGTCTTACGATGTTCAAAGGACACGGACGAATTCAGTAGGTTTATATGGAGTTTTAAGTTTACGTAAGGTATTGTAAGGTGTTGTTAGAAGTTGTGAGGTGTCATACATTACACTAACATGCTTTTTAAGATGCAAATGTGGCATACAGAGTCTTAAGATGTCGTAACTTGTCGTACGATGTTCAAAAAAACTCGGACAAATTCATTACGTTTATTATGGAGTTTTAATGTTTCGTACGGTACTGTTAGGTGTTGTTAGGAGTTGTGAGGTGTCTTACATTACAATAACATGCTTTTAAAGGAGCTAATGTGGCATACAGAGTCTTAAGATGTCCTAACATGTCGTACGATGTTAAAAGGACTCGGACGAATTAAGTAGGTTTATATGGAGTTTTAAGTTTACGTACGATATTGTAAGGTGTTGTTAGGAGATGTGAGGTGTCATACATTACACTAACATGCTTTTTAAGATGCAAATGTGGCATACAGAGTCTTAAGATGTCGTAACTTGTCGTACGATGTTCAAAAAAACTCGGACAAATTCATTACGTTTATTATGGAGTTTTAATGTTTCGTACGGTACTGTTAGGTGTTGTTAGGAGTTGTGAGGTGTCTTACATTACAATAACATGCTTTTAAAGGAGCTAATGTGGCATACAGAGTCTTAAGATGTCCTAACATGTCGTACGATGTTAAAAGGACTCGGACGAATTAAGTAGGTTTATATGGAG
This sequence comes from Tagetes erecta, assembly GCA_030867185.1. NCBI lineage: Eukaryota > Viridiplantae > Streptophyta > Magnoliopsida > Asterales > Asteraceae > Tagetes > Tagetes erecta. Next base: position 22,146,123 of record CM061496.1, read on the forward strand.
TTTTAAGTTTACGTACGATATTGTAAGGTGTTGTTAGGAGATGTGAGGTGTCATACATTACACTAACATGCTTTTTAAGATGCAAATGTGGCATACAGAGTCTTAAGATGTCGTAACTTGTCGTACGATGTTCAAAGGACTCGGACAAATTCATTAGGTTTATTATGGAGTTTTAATGTTTCCTACGGTATTGTTAGGTGTTGTTAGTAGTTCTGAGGTGTCTTACATTACACTAACATGCTTTTCAAGGTGCTAATGTGGCATACAGAGTCTTAAGATGTCCTAACATGTCGTACGATCTTCAAAGGACACAGACGAATTCAGTAGGTTTATATGGAGTTTTAAGTTTACGTACGGTATTGTAAGGTTTTGTTAGGAGTTGTGAGGTGACAGTACATTACACTAGCATGCTTTTCAAGGTGCTAATTTGGCATACTGAGTCTTAAGATGTTCTAACTTGTCGTACGATGTTCAAAAAACTCGGACGAATTCATTAGGTTTATTATGGAGTTTTAAGGTTTCGTACGTTGTTGTAAGGTGTTGTTCGGAGCTGTGAGGTGTCATACATTACACTAACATGCTTTTTAAGATGCAAATGTGGCATACAGAGTATTAAGATGTCCTAACTTGTCGTACGATGTTCAAAGGACTCGGACAAATTCAGTAGGTTTATATGGAGTTTTAATGTTTCGTACGGTATTGTTAGGTGTTGTTAGGAGTTGTGAGGTGTCTTACATTACACTTACATGCTTTTCAAGGTGCTAACGTGGCATACAGAGTCTTAAGATGTCCTAACATGTCGTACGATGTTAAAAGGACTCGGACGAATTAAGTAGGTTTATATGGAGTTTTAAGTTTACGTACGTTGTTGTAAGGTGTTGTTAGGAGTTGTGAGGTGTCAAACATTACACTAAAATGCTTTTTAAGATGCTAATGTGGCATACATAGTCTTAAGATGTCGTAACTTGTCGTACAATGTTCAAAGGACTCGGACAAATTCATTAGGTTTATTATGGAGTTTTAATGTTTCGTACGGTATTGTTAGGTGTTGTTAGTAGTTCTGAGGTGTCTTACATTACACTAACATGCTTTTCAAGGTGCTAATGTGGCATACAGAGTCTTAAGATGTCGTAACTTGTCGTACGATGTTCAAAAGACTCGGACAAATTCAGTAGGTTTATATGGAGTTTAAGTTTACGTACGGTATTGTAAGGTGTTGTTAGGAGTTGTGAGGTGTCGTACATTACACTAGCATGCTTTTCAAGGTGCTAATTTGGCATACTGAGTCTTAAGATGTTCTAACTTGTCGTAAAAACTCGGACGAATTCATTAGGTTTATTATGGAGTTTTAATGTTTCGTACGGTATTGTTAGGTGTTGTTAGGAGTTGTGAGGTGTCTTACATTAACAACACCTTACAATAACATGCTTTTAAAGGAGCTAATGTGGCATACAGAGTCTTAAGATGTCCTAACATGTCGTACGATGTTCAAAGGACTCGGACAAATTCAGTAGGTTTATATGGAGTTTTAAGTTTACGTACGGTATTGTAAGGTGTTGTTAGGAGTTGTGAGGTGTCGTACATTACACTAACATGCTTTTTAAGATGCAAATGTGACATACATAGTCTTAAGATGTCGTAACTTGTCGTACGATGTTCAAAGGACACGGACGAATTCAGTAGGTTTATATGGAGTTTTAAGCTTACGTACGGTATTGTAAGGTGTTGTTAGTAGTTGTGAGGTGTCGTACATTACACTAGCATGCTTTTCAAGGTGCTAATTTGGCATACTGAGTCTTAAGATGTTCAACTTGTCGTACGATGTTCAAAGGACTCGGACGAATTCATTAGGTTTATTATGGAGTTTTAAGGTTTCGTACATTGTTGTAAGGTGTTGTTAGGAGCTGTGAGGTGTCATACATTACACTAACATGCTTTTTAAGATGCAAATGTGGCATACAGAGTCTTAAGATGTCCTAACTTGTCGTACGATGTTCAAAGGACTCGGACGAATTCATTAGGTTTATTATGGAGTTTTAAGGTTTCGTACGGTATTGTTAGGTGTTGTTAGGAGTTGTGAGGTGTCTTACATTACACTAACATGCTTTTCAAGGTGCTAATGTGGCATACATAGTCTTAAGATCTCCTAACTTGTCTTACGATGTTCAAAGGACACGGACGAATTCAGTAGGTTTATATGGAGTTTTAAGTTTACATACGGTATTGTAAGGTGTTGTTAGGAGTTGAGAGGTGTCGTACATTACACTAGCATGCTTTTCAAGGTGCTAATGTGACATACATAGTCTTAAGATCTCCTAACTTGTCTTACGATGTTCAAAGGACACGGACGAATTCAGTAGGTTTATATGGAGTTTTAAGTTTACGTACGGTATTGTAAGGTGTTGTTAGAAGTTGTGAGGTGTCATACATTACACTAACATGCTTTTTAAGATGCAAATGTGGCATACAGAGTCTTAAGATGGCGTAACTTGTCGTACAATGTTCAAAGGACTCGGACAAATTCATTAGGTTTATTATGGAGTTTTAATGTTTCGTACGGTATTGTTAGGTGTTGTTAGTAGTTCTGAGGTGTCTTACATTACACTAACATGCTTTTCAAGGTGCTAATATGGCAATAAGAGTCTTCAGATGTCGTAACTTGTCGTACGATGTTCAAAAGACTCGGACAAATTCAGTAGGTTTATATGGAGTTTAAGTTTACGTATGGTATTGTAAGGTGTTGTTAGGAGTTGTGAGGTGTCGTACATTACACTAGCATGCTTTTCAAGGTGCTAATTTGGCATACTGAGTCTTAAGATGTTCTAACTTGTCGTACGATGTTCAAAAAACTCGGACGAATTCAATAGGTTTATTATGGAGTTTTAAGGTTTCGTACGTTGTTGTAAGGTGTTGTTCGGAGCTGTGAGGTGTCATACATTACACTAACATGCTTTTTAAGATGCAAATGTGGCATACAGAGTATTAAGATGTCCTAACTTGTCGTACGATGTTCAAAGGACTCGGACAAATTCAGTAGGTTTATATGGAGTTTTAATGTTTCGTACGGTATTGTTAGGTGTTGTTAGGAGTTGTGAGGTGTCTTGCATTACACTTACATGCTTTTCAAGGTGCTAACGTGGCATACAGAGTCTTAAGATGTCCTAACATGTCGTACGATGTTAAAAGGACTCGGACGAATTAAGTAGGTTTATATGGAGTTTTAAGTTTACGTACGTTGTTGTAAGGTGTTGTTAGGAGCTGTGAGGTGTCATACATTACACTAACATGCTTTTTAAGATGCAAATGTGGCATACAGAGTCTTAGGATGTCCTAACTTGTCGTACGATGTTCAAAGGACTCGGACAAATTAAGTAGGTTTATATGGAGTTTTGAGTTTACGTACGGTATAGTAAGGTGTTGTTAGGAGTTGTGAGGTGTCAAACATTACACTAAAATGCTTTTTAAGATGCTAATGTGGCATACAGAGTCTTAAGATGTCGTAACTTGTCGTACAATGTTCAAAGGACTCGGACAAATTCATTAGGTTTATTATGGAGTTTTAATGTTTCGTACGGTATTGTTAGGTGTTGTTAGTAGTTCTGAGGTGTCTTACATTACACTAACATGCTTTTCAAGGTGCTAATGTGGCATACAGAGTCTTAAGATGTCGTAACTTGTCGTACGATGTTCAAAAGACTCGGACAAATTCAGTAGGTTTATATGGAGTTTAAGTTTACGTACGGTATTGTAAGGTGTTGTTAGGAGTTGTGAGGTGTCGTACATTACACTAGCATGCTTTTCAAGGTGCTAATTTGGCATACTGAGTCTTAAGATGTTCTAACTTGTCGTAAAAACTCGGACGAATTCATTAGGTTTATTATGGAGTTTTAATGTTTCGTACGGTATTGTTAGGTGTTGTTAGGAGTTGTGAGGTGTCTTACATTAACAACACCTTACAATAACATGCTTTTAAAGGAGCTAATGTGGCATACAGAGTCTTAAGATGTCCTAACATGTCGTACGATGTTCAAAGGACTCGGACAAATTCAGTAGGTTTATATGGAGTTTTAAGTTTACGTACGGTATTGTAAGGTGTTGTTAGGAGTTGTGAGGTGTCGTACATTACACTAACATGCTTTTTAAGATGCAAATGTGACATACATAGTCTTAAGATGTCGTAACTTGTCGTACGATGTTCAAAGGACACGGACGAATTCAGTAGGTTTATATGGAGTTTTAAGCTTACGTACGGTATTGTAAGGTGTTGTTAGTAGTTGTGAGGTGTCGTACATTACACTAGCATGCTTTTCAAGGTGCTAATTTGGCATACTGAGTCTTAAGATGTTCAACTTGTCGTACGATGTTCAAAGACTCGGACGAATTCATTAGGTTTATTATGTAGTTTTAAGGTTTCGTACATTGTTGTAAGGTGTTGTTAGGAGCTGTGAGGTGTCATACATTACACTAACATGCTTTTTAAGATGCAAATGTGGCATACAGAGTCTTAAGATGTCCTAACTTGTCGTACGATGTTCAAAGGACTCGGACAAATTCAGTAGGTTTATATGGAGTTTTAATGTTTCGTACGGTATTGTTAGGTGTTGTTAGGAGTTGTGAGGTGTCTTACATTACACTAACATGCTTTTCAAGGTGCTAACGTGGCATACAGAGTCTTAAGATGTCCTAACATGTCGTACGATGTTAAAAGGACTCGGACGACTTAAGTAGGTTTATATGGAGTTTTAAGTTTACGTACGATATTGTAAGGTGTTGTTAGGAGATGTGAGGTGTCATACATTACACTAACATGCTTTTTAAGATGCAAATGTGGCATACAGAGTCTTAGGATGTCCTAACTTGTCGTACGATGTTCAAAGGACTCGGACAAATTAAGTAGGTTTATATGGAGTTTTGAGTTTACGTACGGTATAGTAAGGTGTTGTTAGGAGTTGTGAGGTGTCAAACATTACACTAAAATGCTTTTTAAGATGCTAATGTGTGGCATACAGAGTCTTAAGATGTCGTAACTTGTCGTACAATGTTCAAAGGACTCGGACAAATTCATTAGGTTTATTATGGAGTTTTAATGTTTCGTACGGTATTGTTAGGTGTTGTTAGTAGTTCTGAGGTGTCTTACATTACACTAACATGCTTTTCAAGGTGCTAATGTGGCATACAGAGTTTTAAGATGTCGTAATTGTCGTACGATGTTCAAAAGACTCGGACAAATTCAGTAGGTTTATATGGAGTTTAAGTTTACGTACGGTATTGTAAGGTGTTGTTAGGAGTTGTGAGGTGTCGTACATTACACTAGCATGCTTTTCAAGGTGCTAATTTGGCATATTGAGTCTTAAGATGTTCTAACTTGTCGTACGATGTTCAAAGGACTCGGACGAATTCATTAGGTTTATTATGGAGTTTTAAGGTTTCGTACGTTGTTGTAAGGTGTTGTTCGGAGCTGTGAGGTGTCATACATTACACTAACATGCTTTTTAAGATGCAAATGTGGCATACAGATTCTTAAGATGTCCTAACTTGTCGTACGGTGTTCAAAGGACTCGAACAAATACATTAGGTCTATTATGGAGTTTTAATGTTTCGTACGGTATTGTTAGCTGTTGTTAGGAGTTGTGAGGTGTCTTACATTACACTAACATGCTTTTCAAGGTGCTAATGTGGCATACATAGTCTTAAGATCTCCTAACTTGTCTTACGATGTTCAAAGGACACGGACGAATTCAGTAGGTTTATATGGAGTTTTAAGTTTACATACGGTATTGTAAGGTGTTGTTAGGAGTTGAGAGGTGTCGTACATTACACTAGCATGCTTTTCAAGGTGCTAATGTGACATACATAGTCTTAAGATCTCCTAACTTGTCTTACGATGTTCAAAGGACACGGACGAATTCAGTAGGTTTATATGGAGTTTTAAGTTTACGTACGGTATTGTAAGGTGTTGTTAGAAGTTGTGAGGTGTCATACATTACACTAACATGCTTTTTAAGATGCAAATGTGGCATACAGAGTCTTAAGATGTCGTAACTTGTCGTACAATGTTCAAAGGACTCGGACAAATTCATTAGGTTTATTAGGGAGTTTTAATGTTTCGTACGGTATTGTTAGGTGTTGTTAGTAGTTCTGAGGTGTCTTACATTACACTAACATGCTTTTCAAGGTGCTAATATGGCAATAAGAGTCTTCAGATGTCGTAACTTGTCGTACGATATTCAAAAGACTCGGACAAATTCAGTAGGTTTATATGGAGTTTAAGTTTACGTATGGTATTGTAAGGTGTTGTTAGGAGTTGTGAGGTGTCGTACATTACACTAGCATGCTTTTCATGGTGCTAATTTGGCATACTGAGTCTTAAGATGTTCTAACTTGTCGTACGATGTTCAAAAAACTCGGACGAATTCATTAAGTTTATTATGGAGTTTTAATGTTTCGTACGGTGTTGTTAGGCGTTGTTAGTAGTTGTGAGGTGTCGTACATTACACTAGCATGCTTTTCAAGGTGCTAATTTGGCATACTGAGTCTTAAGATGTTCAACTTGTCGTACGATGTTCAAAGACTCGGACGAATTCATTAGGTTTATTATGGAGTTTTAAGGTTTCGTACATTGTTGTAAGGTGTTGTTAGGAGCTGTGAGGTGTCATACATTACACTAACATGCTTTTTAAGATGCAAATGTGGCATACAGAGTCTTAAGATGTCCTAACTTGTCGTACGATGTTCAAAGGACTCGGACAAATTCAGTAGGTTTATATGGAGTTTTAATGTTTCGTACGGTATTGTTAGGTGTTGTTAGGAGTTGTGAGGTGTCTTACATTACACTAACATGCTTTTCAAGGTGCTAACGTGGCATACAGAGTCTTAAGATGTCCTAACATGTCGTACGATGTTAAAAGGACTCGGACGACTTAAGTAGGTTTATATGGAGTTTTAAGTTTACGTACGATATTGTAAGGTGTTGTTAGGAGATGTGAGGTGTCATACATTACACTAACATGCTTTTTAAGATGCAAATGTGGCATACAGAGTCTTAGGATGTCCTAACTTGTCGTACGATGTTCAAAGGACTCGGACAAATTAAGTAGGTTTATATGGAGTTTTGAGTTTACGTACGGTATAGTAAGGTGTTGTTAGGAGTTGTGAGGTGTCAAACATTACACTAAAATGCTTTTTAAGATGCTAATGTGGCATACAGAGTCTTAAGATGTCGTAACTTGTCGTACAATGTTCAAAGGACTCGGACAAATTCATTAGGTTTATTATGGAGTTTTAATGTTTCGTACGGTATTGTTAGGTGTTGTTAGTAGTTCTGAGGTGTCTTACATTACACTAACATGCTTTTCAAGGTGCTAATGTGGCATACAGAGTCTTAAGATGTCGTAATTGTCGTACGATGTTCAAAAGACTCGGACAAATTCAGTAGGTTTATATGGAGTTTAAGTTTACGTACGGTATTGTAAGGTGTTGTTAGGAGTTGTGAGGTGTCGTACATTACACTAGCATGCTTTTCAAGGTGCTAATTTGGCATATTGAGTCTTAAGATGTTCTAACTTGTCGTACGATGTTCAAAGGACTCGGACGAATTCATTAGGTTTATTATGGAGTTTTAAGGTTTCGTACGTTGTTGTAAGGTGTTGTTCGGAGCTGTGAGGTGTCATACATTACACTAACATGCTTTTTAAGATGCAAATGTGGCATACAGATTCTTAAGATGTCCTAACTTGTCGTACGGTGTTCAAAGGACTCGAACAAATACATTAGGTCTATTATGGAGTTTTAATGTTTCGTACGGTATTGTTAGCTGTTGTTAGGAGTTGTGAGGTGTCTTACATTACACTAACATGCTTTTCAAGGTGCTAATGTGGCATACATAGTCTTAAGATCTCCTAACTTGTCTTACGATGTTCAAAGGACACGGACGAATTCAGTAGGTTTATATGGAGTTTTAAGTTTACATACGGTATTGTAAGGTGTTGTTAGGAGTTGAGAGGTGTCGTACATTACACTAGCATGCTTTTCAAGGTGCTAATGTGACATACATAGTCTTAAGATCTCCTAACTTGTCTTACGATGTTCAAAGGACACGGACGAATTCAGTAGGTTTATATGGAGTTTTAAGTTTACGTACGGTATTGTAAGGTGTTGTTAGAAGTTGTGAGGTGTCATACATTACACTAACATGCTTTTTAAGATGCAAATGTGGCATACAGAGTCTTAAGATGTCGTAACTTGTCGTACAATGTTCAAAGGACTCGGACAAATTCATTAGGTTTATTAGGGAGTTTTAATGTTTCGTACGGTATTGTTAGGTGTTGTTAGTAGTTCTGAGGTGTCTTACATTACACTAACATGCTTTTCAAGGTGCTAATATGGCAATAAGAGTCTTCAGATGTCGTAACTTGTCGTACGATATTCAAAAGACTCGGACAAATTCAGTAGGTTTATATGGAGTTTAAGTTTACGTATGGTATTGTAAGGTGTTGTTAGGAGTTGTGAGGTGTCGTACATTACACTAGCATGCTTTTCAAGGTGCTAATTTGGCATACTGAGTCTTAAGATGTTCTAACTTGTCGTACGATGTTCAAAAAACTCGGACGAATTCATTAAGTTTATTATGGAGTTTTAATGTTTCGTACGGTGTTGTTAGGCGTTGTTAGTAGTTGTGAGGTGTCGTACATTACACTAGCATGCTTTTCAAGGTGCTAATTTGGCATACTGAGTCTTAAGATGTTCAACTTGTCGTACGATGTTCAAAGACTCGGACGAATTCATTAGGTTTATTATGGAGTTTTAAGGTTTCGTACATTGTTGTAAGGTGTTGTTAGGAGCTGTGAGGTGTCATACATTACACTAACATGCTTTTTAAGATGCAAATGTGGCATACAGAGTCTTAAGATGTCCTAACTTGTCGTACGATGTTCAAAGGACTCGGACAAATTCAGTAGGTTTATATGGAGTTTTAATGTTTCGTACGGTATTGTTAGGTGTTGTTAGGAGTTGTGAGGTGTCTTACATTACACTAACATGCTTTTCAAGGTGCTAACGTGGCATACAGAGTCTTAAGATGTCCTAACATGTCGTACGATGTTAAAAGGACTCGGACGACTTAAGTAGGTTTATATGGAGTTTTAAGTTTACGTACGATATTGTAAGGTGTTGTTAGGAGATGTGAGGTGTCATACATTACACTAACATGCTTTTTAAGATGCAAATGTGGCATACAGAGTCTTAGGATGTCCTAACTTGTCGTACGATGTTCAAAGGACTCGGACAAATTAAGTAGGTTTATATGGAGTTTTGAGTTTACGTACGGTATAGTAAGGTGTTGTTAGGAGTTGTGAGGTGTCAAACATTACACTAAAATGCTTTTTAAGATGCTAATGTGGCATACAGAGTCTTAAGATGTCGTAACTTGTCGTACAATGTTCAAAGGACTCGGACAAATTCATTAGGTTTATTATGGAGTTTTAATGTTTAGTACGGTATTGTTAGGTGTTGTTAGTAGTTCTGAGGTGTCTTACATTACACTAACATGCTTTTCAAGGTGCTAATGTGGCATACAGAGTCTTAAGATGTCGTAATTGTCGTACGATGTTCAAAAGACTCGGACAAATTCAGTAGGTTTATATGGAGTTTAAGTTTACGTACGGTATTGTAAGGTGTTGTTAGGAGTTGTGAGGTGTCGTACATTACACTAGCATGCTTTTCAAGGTGCTAATTTGGCATATTGAGTCTTAAGATGTTCTAACTTGTCGTACGATGTTCAAAGGACTCGGACGAATTCATTAGGTTTATTATGGAGTTTTAAGGTTTCGTACGTTGTTGTAAGGTGTTGTTCGGAGCTGTGAGGTGTCATACATTACACTAACATGCTTTTTAAGATGCAAATGTGGCATACAGATTCTTAAGATGTCCTAACTTGTCGTACGGTGTTCAAAGGACTCGAACAAATACATTAGGTCTATTATGGAGTTTTAATGTTTCGTACGGTATTGTTAGCTGTTGTTAGGAGTTGTGAGGTGTCTTACATTACACTAACATGCTTTTCAAGGTGCTAATGTGGCATACATAGTCTTAAGATCTCCTAACTTGTCTTACGATGTTCAAAGGACACGGACGAATTCAGTAGGTTTATATGGAGTTTTAAGTTTACATACGGTATTGTAAGGTGTTGTTAGGAGTTGAGAGGTGTCGTACATTACACTAGCATGCTTTTCAAGGTGCTAATGTGACATACATAGTCTTAAGATCTCCTAACTTGTCTTACGATGTTCAAAGGACACTGACGAATTCAGTAGGTTTATATGGAGTTTTAAGTTTACGTACGGTATTGTAAGGTGTTGTTAGAAGTTGTGAGGTGTCATACATTACAATAACATGCTTTTTAAGATGCAAATGTGGCATACAGAGTCTTAAGATGTCGTAACTTGTCGTACAATGTTCAAAGGACTCGGACAAATTCATTAGGTTTATTATGGAGTTTTAATGTTTCGTACGGTATTGTTAGGTGTTGTTAGTAGTTCTGAGGTGTCTTACATTACACTAACATGCTTTTCAAGGTGCTAATATGGCAATAAGAGTCTTCAGATGTCGTAACTTGTCGTACGATATTCAAAAGACTCGGACAAATTCAGTAGGTTTATATGGAGTTTAAGTTTACGTATGGTATTGTAAGGTGTTGTTAGGAGTTGTGAGGTGTCGTACATTACACTAGCATGCTTTTCAAGGTGCTAATTTGGCATACTGAGTCTTAAGATGTTCTAACTTGTCGTACGATGTTCAAAAAACTCGGACGAATTCATTAAGTTTATTATGGAGTTTTAATGTTTCGTACGGTGTTGTTAGGTGTTGTTAGTAGTTGTGAGGTGTCGTACATTACACTAGCATGCTTTTCAAGGTGCTAATTTGGCATACTGAGTCTTAAGATGTTCAACTTGTCGTACGATGTTCAAAGGACTCGGACGAATTCATTAGGTTTATTATGGAGTTTTAAGGTTTCGTACATTGTTGTAAGGTGTTGTTAGGAGCTGTGAGGTGTCATACATTACACTAACATGCTTTTTAAGATGCAAATGTGGCATACAGAGTCTTAAGATGTCCTAACTTGTCGTACGATGTTCAAAGGACTCGGACAAATTCAGTAGGTTTATATGGAGTTTTAATGTTTCGTACGGTATTGTTAGGTGTTGTTAGGAGTTGTGAGGTGTCTTACATTACACTAACATGCTTTTCAAGGTGCTAACGTGGCATACAGAGTCTTAAGATGTCCTAACATGTCGTACGATGTTAAAAGGACTCGGACGACTTAAGTAGGTTTATATGGAGTTTTAAGTTTACGTACGATATTGTAAGGTGTTGTTAGGAGATGTGAGGTGTCATACATTACACTAACATGCTTTTTAAGATGCAAATGTGGCATACAGAGTCTTAAGATGTCGTAACTTGTCGTACGATGTTCAAAGGACTCGGACAAATTCATTAGGTATATTATGGAGTTTTAATGTTTCGTACGGTATTGTTAGGTGTTGTTAGTAGTTCTGAGGTGTCTTACATTACACTAACATGCTTTTCAAGGTGCTAATGTGGCATACAGAGTCTTAAGATGTCGTAACTTGTCGTACGATGTTCAAAAGACTCGGACAAATTCATTAGGTTTATTATGGAGTTTTAATGTTTCGTACGTTATTGTTAGGTGTTGTTAGTAGTTCTGAGGTGTCTTACATTACACTAACATGCTTTTCAAGGTGCTAATGTGGCATACAGAGTCTTAAGATGTCGTAACTTGTCGTACGATGTTCAAAAGACTCGGACAAATTCAGTAGGTTTATATGGAGTTTAAGTTTACGTACGGTATTGTAAGGTGTTGTTAGGAGTTGTGAGGTGTCGTACATTACACTAGCATGCTTTTCAAGGTGCTAATTTGGCATATTGAGTCTTAAGATGTTCTAACTTGTCGTACGATGTTCAAAGGACTCGGACGAATTCATTAGGTTTATTATGGAGTTTTAAGGTTTCGTACGTTGTTGTAAGGTGTTGTTCGGAGCTGTGAGGTGTCATACATTACACTAACATGCTTTTTAAGATGCAAATGTGGCATACAGATTCTTAAGATGTCCTAACTTGTCGTACGGTGTTCAAAGGACTCGAACAAATACATTAGGTCTATTATGGAGTTTTAATGTTTCGTACGGTATTGTTAGCTGTTGTTAGGAGTTGTGAGGTGTCTTACATTACACTAACATGCTTTTCAAGGTGCTAATGTGGCATACATAGTCTTAAGATCTCCTAACTTGTCTTACGATGTTCAAAGGACACGGACGAATTCAGTAGGTTTATATGGAGTTTTAAGTTTACATACGGTATTGTAAGGTGTTGTTAGGAGTTGAGAGGTGTCGTACATTACACTAGCATGCTTTTCAAGGTGCTAATGTGACATACATAGTCTTAAGATCTCCTAACTTGTCTTACGATGTTCAAAGGACACTGACGAATTCAGTAGGTTTATATGGAGTTTTAAGTTTACGTACGGTATTGTAAGGTGTTGTTAGAAGTTGTGAGGTGTCATACATTAAAATAACATGCTTTTTAAGATGCAAATGTGGCATACAGAGTCTTAAGATGTCGTAACTTGTCGTACAATGTTCAAAGGACTCGGACAAATTCATTAGGTTTATTATGGAGTTTTAATGTTTCGTACGGTATTGTTAGGTGTTGTTAGTAGTTCTGAGGTGTCTTACATTACACTAACATGCTTTTCAAGGTGCTAATGTGGCATACAGAGTCTTAAGATGTCGTAATTGTCGTACAATGTTCAAAAGACTCGGACAAATTCAGTAGGTTTATATGGAGTTTAAGTTTACGTATGGTATTGTAAGGTGTTGTTAGGAGTTGTGAGGTGTCGTACATTACACTAGCATGCTTTTCAAGGTGCTAATTTGGCATATTGAGTCTTAAGATGTTCTAACTTGTCGTACGATGTTCAAAGGACTCGGACGAATTCATTAGGTTTATTATGGAGTTTTAAGGTTTCGTACGTTGTTGTAAGGTGTTGTTCGGAGCTGTGAGGTGTCATACATTACACTAACATGCTTTTTAAGATGCAAATGTGGCATACAGAGTCTTAAGATCTCCTAACTTGTCGTACGATGTTCAAAGGACTCGGACAAATTCAGTAGGTTTATATGGAGTTTTAATGTTTCGTACGGTATTGTTAGGTGTTGATAGGAGTTGTGAGGTGTCTTACATTACACTAACATGCTTTTCAAGGTGCTAACGTGGCATACAGAGTCTTAAGATGTTCTAACATGTCGTACGATGTTAAAAGGACTCGGACGAATTAAGTAGGTTTATATGGAGTTTTAAGTTTACGTACGATATTGTAAGGTGTTGTTAGGAGATGTGAGGTGTCATACATTACACTAACATGCTTTTTAAGATGCAAATGTGGCATACAGAGTCTTAAGATGTCGTAACTTGTCGTACGATGTTCAAAAGACTCGGACAAATTCATTAGGTTTATTATGGAGTTTTAAGGTTTCGTACGGTACTGTTAGGTGTTGTTAGGAGTTGTGAGGTGTTTTACATTACATTAACATGCTTTTAAAGGAGTTAATGTGGCATACAGAGTCTTAAGATGTCCTAACATGTCGTACGATGTTAAAAGGACTCGGACGAATTAAGTAGGTTTATATGGAGTTTTAAGTTTACGTACGATATTGTAAGGTGTTGTTAGGAGATGTGAGGTGTCATACATTACACTAACATGCTTTTTAAGATGCAAATGTGGCATACAGAGTCTTAAGATGTCGTAACTTGTCGTACGATGTTCAAAGGACTCGGACAAATTCATTAGGTTTATTATGGAGTTTTAATGTTTCGTACGGTATTGTTAGGTGTTGTTAGTAGTTCTGAGGTGTCTTACATTACACTAACATGCTTTTCAAGGTGCTAATGTGGCATACAGAGTCTTAAGATGTCGTAACTTGTCGTACGATGTTCAAAAGACTCGGACAAATTCAGTAGGTTTATATGGAGTTTAAGTTTACGTACGGTATTGTAAGGTGTTGTTAGGAGTTGTGAGGTGACAGTACATTACACTAGCATGCTTTTCAAGGTGCTAATTTGGCATATTGAGTCTTAAGATGTTCTAACTTGTCGTACGATGTTCAAAGGACTCAGACGAATTCATTAGGTTTATTATGGAGTTTTAAGGTTTCGTACGTTGTTGTAAGGTGTTGTTCGGAGCTGTGAGGTGTCATACATTACACTAACATGTTTTTTAAGATGCAAATGTGGCATACAGAGTATTAAGATGTCCTAACTTGTCGTACGATGTTCAAAGGACTCGGACAAATTCAGTAGGTTTATATGGAGTTTTAATGTTTCGTACGGTATTGTTAGGTGTTGTTAGGAGTTGTGAGGTGTCTTACATTACACTAACATGCTTTTCAAGGTGCTAACGTGGCATACAGAGTCTTAAGATGTCCTAACATGTCGTACGATGTTAAAAGGACTCGGACGAATTAAGTAGGTTTATATGGAGTTTTAAGGTTACGTACGTTGTTGTAAGGTGTTGTTAGGAGCTGTGAGGTGTCATACATTACACTAACATGCTTTTTAATATGCAAATGTGGCATACAGAGTCTTAGGATGTCCTAACTTGTCGTACGATGTTCAAAGGACTCGGACAAATTAAGTAGGTTTATATGGAGTTTTGAGTTTACGTACGGTATAGTAAGGTGTTGTTAGGAGTTGTGAGGTGTCAAACATTACACTAAAATGCTTTTTAAGATGCTAATGTGGCATACAGAGTCTTAAGATGTCGTAACTTGTCGTACAATGTTCAAAGGACTCGGACAAATTCATTAGGTTTATTATGGAGTTTTAATGTTTCGTACGGTATTGTTAGGTGTTGTTAGTAGTTCTGAGGTGTCTTACATTACACTAACATGCTTTTCAAGGTGCTAATGTGGCATACAGAGTCTTAAGATGTCGTAACTTGTCGTACGATGTTCAAAAGACTCGGACAAATTCAGTAGGTTTATATGGAGTTTAAGTTTACGTACGGTATTGTAAGGTGTTGTTAGGAGTTGTGAGGTGTCGTACATTACACTAGCATGCTTTTCAAGGTGCTAATTTGGCATACTGAGTCTTAAGATGTTCTAACTTGTCGTAAAAACTCGGACGAATTCATTAGGTTTATTATGGAGTTTTAATGTTTCGTACGGTATTGTTAGGTGTTGTTAGGAGTTGTGAGGTGTCTTACATTAACAACACCTTACAATAACATGCTTTTAAAGGAGCTAATGTGGCATACAGAGTCTTAAGATGTCCTAACATGTCGTACGATGTTCAAAGGACTCGGACAAATTCAGTAGGTTTATATGGAGTTTTAAGTTTACGTACGGTATTGTAAGGTGTTGTTAGGAGTTGTGAGGTGTCGTACATTACACTAACATGCTTTTTAAGATGCAAATGTGACATACATAGTCTTAAGATGTCGTAACTTGTCGTACGATGTTCAAAGGACACGGACGAATTCAGTAGGTTTATATGGAGTTTTAAGCTTACGTACGGTATTGTAAGGTGTTGTTAGTAGTTGTGAGGTGTCGTACATTACACTAGCATGCTTTTCAAGGTGCTAATTTGGCATACTGAGTCTTAAGATGTTCAACTTGTCGTACGATATTCAAAGGACTCGGACGAATTCATTAGGTTTATTATGGAGTTTTAAGGTTTCGTACATTGTTGTAAGGTGTTGTTAGGAGCTGTGAGGTGTCATACATTACACTAACATGCTTTTTAAGATGCAAATGTGGCATACAGAGTCTTAAGATGTCCTAACTTGTCGTACGATGTTCAAAGGACTCGGACGAATTCATTAGGTTTATTATGGAGTTTTAAGGTTTCGTACGGTATTGTTAGGTGTTGTTAGGAGTTGTGAGGTGTCTTACATTACACTAACATGCTTTTCAAGGTGCTAATGTGGCATACATAGTCTTAAGATCTCCTAACTTGTCTTACGATGTTCAAAGGACACGGACGAATTCAGTAGGTTTATATGGAGTTTTAAGTTTACATACGGTATTGTAAGGTGTTGTTAGGAGTTGAGAGGTGTCGTACATTACACTAGCATGCTTTTCAAGGTGCTAATGTGACATACATAGTCTTAAGATCTCCTAACTTGTCTTACGATGTTCAAAGGACACGGACGAATTCAGTAGGTTTATATGGAGTTTTAAGTTTACGTACGGTATTGTAAGGTGTTGTTAGAAGTTGTGAGGTGTCATACATTACACTAACATGCTTTCTAAGATGCAAATGTGGCATACAGAGTCTTAAGATGTCGTAACTTGTCGTACAATGTTCAAAGGACTCGGACAAATTCATTAGGTTTATTATGGAGTTTTAATGTTTCGTACGGTATTGTTAGGTGTTGTTAGTAGTTCTGAGGTGTCTTACATTACACTAACATGCTTTTCAAGGTGCTAATATGGCAATAAGAGTCTTAAGATGTCGTAACTTGTCGTACGATGTTCAAAAGACTCGGACAAATTCAGTAGGTTTATATGGAGTTTAAGTTTATGTATGGTATTGTAAGGTGTTGTTAGGAGTTGTGAGGTGTCGTACATTACACTAGCATGCTTTTCAAGGTGCTAATTTGGCATACTGAGTCTTAAGATGTTCTAACTTGTCGTACGATGTTCAAAAAACTCGGACGAATTCATTAGGTTTATTATGGAGTTTTAAGGTTTCGTACGTTGTTGTAAGGTGTTGTTCGGAGCTGTGAGGTGTCATACATTACACTAACATGCTTTTTAAGATGCAAATGTGGCATACAGAGTATTAAGATGTCCTAACTTGTCGTACGATGTTCAAAGGACTCGGACAAATTCAGTAGGTTTATATGGAGTTTTAATGTTTCGTACGGTATTGTTAGGTGTTGTTAGGAGTTGTGAGGTGTCTTTTTTTTTTTTTTGGGTAAAGGGAATTACCTGGTGATTCTATAAATTTAAACAATAAACACAAGTAGTGTGGAGATGGCCACACTAGTTCAGCCTTGGACATGCCCAAAGACTGTAAATCATACTACAAATATGAAAAAAGAAAGGAAAACCTTTACAAAACAAATATCGCACCCCAACTAACTAGCTACTACTAGGAAACAAACAGAACGGAGCACCAATCTTCATCAAGATCCATACGCCTTCATGCCTCTATAGTGTGTTGCGTCCAGTACTTAGCTTTGCTCTTTAAACTCATCAACTTATATCGGACAGTTTGGATGACCCATTTACCAATCTCCTCCGGAGGCCTTGGAAATTCATTAAAAATTCTTCTGTTTCTCTCCTGCCAAATACTATAAGCCGCTGCCGCTGTAACCAACCTCTTAACTATAGAATCCATATCCTTGCCACTAGTATTACTTTTTAAGTGATTCAGGATGGTCGCCCAGACTGGAGGAACATATGCCATGTTAATCTTACTACTTACCAAGCTCCAAACCTTTGCTGCATATGTGCATTCAAAAAATAAGTGCTTGTGAGAGTCCACATCCTGCAAACATAAGGGGCAGCATAACATATTCATATTTCGACCCGTTTTATGATTCCATCGAATCAGCCGATCTTGAGTTAACAACTTCCCATGACAGATCAGCCACATATTAAAAGCATGCTTTGGAATACATTGAGGGTACCAAACACAATCCACCCAATCAACATGATCTTCCTTGACTCTAATAGCATCCCATGCTATAGAGGTGGTGAAATCAATAATGTTATCCCCTTCCCTCCATTGCACTTTGTCCATACCGTTCGTAGTAAACGGAATAGAGATAGACAACAAATCAGGGAAACGACTTACAAGCTCAGTCGGCCAAACCAAGGAAGAACCCACCATAATTTTGTCAACCGAATCCGACAGCATCATATTAACATCCCTTATTGATCTGGCATTTATAAACTCAGCAAGAGGGCTTCGATCAGACCAATAATCAAACCATATATTCGTGTTCCTACCATCACCAATTTGGACCCAAAATTTACCTCTGAAAGTGTCTCTCAACCTCAAGATATTTCTCCAACTCCATGAGCATTTAGGTGGAATTTTAATATCCCAGAAGTTTCTCGAACCAATCCTATGTTCCCATATCCATTTTACCCACAACGAGTCTGCATGAGATAATAAACGCCATATATGGGTACCCATTAAAGCCATGTTCATGTCCAAAACTCTTCGAACACCTAAACCACCCTCCTTCTTTGGAAGGCAAACTTTTTTCCAAGCAACTTTGGCTATAACTTTTTTATCCTCCTTGCCTCCCCATAGAAATTTCTTTAATTTGGATTCTATCTCCTTAGCTATATAAGTTGGCAAAATAAATGCTGCAGCCCAAAAAATGTGCATACGTGCTTTTCAAGGTGCTAACGTGGCATACAGAGTCTTAAGATGTCCTAACATGTCGTACGATGTTAAAAGGACTCGGACGAATTAAGTAGGTTTATATGGAGTTTTAAGTTTACGTACGTTGTTGTAAGGTGTTGTTAGGAGCTGTGAGGTGTCATACATTACACTAACATGCTTTTTAAGATGCAAATGTGGCATATAGAGTCTTAGGATGTCCTAACTTGTCGTACGATGTTCAAAGGACTCGGACAAATTAAGTAGGTTTATATGGAGTTTTGAGTTTACGTACGGTATAGTAAGGTGTTGTTAGGAGTTGTGAGGTGTCAAACATTACACTAAAATGCTTTTTAAGATGCTAATGTGGCATACAGAGTCTTAAGATGTCGTAACTTGTCGTACAATGTTCAAAGGACTCGGACAAATTCATTAGGTTTATTATGGAGTTTTAATGTTTCGTACGGTATTGTTAGGTGTTGTTAGTAGTTCTGAGGTGTCTTACATTACACTAACATGCTTTTCAAGGTGCTAATGTGGCATACAGAGTCTTAAGATTTCGTAACTTGTCGTACGATGTTCAAAAGACTCGGACAAATTCAGTAGGTTTATATGGAGTTTAAGTTTACGTACGGTATTGTAAGGCGTTGTTAGGAGTTGTGAGGTGTCGTACATTACACTAGCATGCTTTTCAAGGTGCTAATTTGGCATACTGAGTCTTAAGATGTTCTAACTTGTCGTAAAAACTCAGGACGAATTCATTAGGTTTATTATGGAGTTTTAATGTTTCGTACGGTATTGTTAGGTGTTGTTAGGAGTTGTGAGGTGTCTTACATTAACAACACCTTACAATAACATGCTTTTAAAGGAGCTAATGTGGCATACAGAGTCTTAAGATGTCCTAACATGTAGTACGATGTTCAAAGGACTCGGACAAATTCAGTAGGTTTATATGGAGTTTTAAGTTTACGTACGGTATTGTAAGGTGTTGTTAGGAGTTGTGAGGTGTCGTACATTACACTAACATGCTTTTTAAGATGCAAATGTGACATACATAGTCTTAAGATGTCGTAACTTGTCGTACGATGTTCAAAGGACACGGACGAATTCAGTAGGTTTATATGGAGTTTTAAGCTTACGTACGGTATTGTAAGGTGTTGTTAGTAGTTGTGAGGTGTCGTACATTACACTAGCATGCTTTTAAAGGTGCTAATTTGGCATACTGAGTCTTAAGATGTTCAACTTGTCGTACGATGTTCAAAGGACTCGGACGAATTCATTAGGTTTATTATGGAGTTTTAAGGTTTCGTACATTGTTGTAAGGTGTTGTTAGGAGCTGTGAGGTGTCATACATTACACTAACATGCTTTTTAAGATGCAAATGTGGCATACAGAGTCTTAAGATGTCCTAACTTGTCGTACGATGTTCAAAGGACTCGGACGAATTCATTAGGTTTATTATGGAGTTTTAAGGTTTCGTACGGTATTGTTAGGTGTTGTTAGGAGTTGTGAGGTGTCTTACATTACACTAACATGCTTTTCAAGGTGCTAATGTGGCATACATAGTCTTAAGATCTCCTAACTTGTCTTACGATGTTCAAAGGACACAGACGAATTCAGTAGGTTTATATGGAGTTTTAAGTTTACATACGGTATTGTAAGGTGTTGTTAGGAGTTGAGAGGTGTCGTACATTACACTAGCATGCTTTTCAAGGTGCTAATGTGACATACATAGTCTTAAGATCTCCTAACTTGTCTTACGATGTTCAAAGGACACGGACGAATTCAGTAGGTTTATATGGAGTTTTAAGTTTACGTACGGTATTGTAAGGTGTTGTTAGAAGTTGTGAGGTGTCATACATTACACTAACATGCTTTTTAAGATGCAAATGTGGCATACAGTGTCTTAAGATGTCGTAACTTGTCGTACAATGTTCAAAGGACTCGGACAAATTCATTAGGTTTATTATGGAGTTTTAATGTTTCGTACGGTATTGTTAGGTGTTGTTAGTAGTTCTGAGGTGTCTTACATTACACTAACATGCTTTTCAAGGTGCTAATATGGCAATAAGAGTCTTAAGATGTCGTAACTTGTCGTACGATATTCAAAAGACTCGGACAAATTCAGTAGGTTTATATGGAGTTTAAGTTTACGTATGGTATTGTAAGGTGTTGTTAGGAGTTGTGAGGTGTCGTACATTACACTAGCATGCTTTTCAAGGTGCTAATTTGGCCTACTGAGTCTTAAGATGTTCTAACTTGTCGTACGATGTTCAAAAAACTCGGACGAATTCATTAGGTTTAGTATGGAGTTTTAATGTTTCGTACGGTGTTGTTAGGTGTTGTTAGGAGTTGTGAAGTGTCTTACATTACAATAACATGCTTTTAAAGGAGCTAATGTGGCATACAGAGTCTTAAGATGTCCTAACATGTCGTACGATGTTCAAAGGACTCGGACGAATTCAGTAGGTTTATATGGAGTTTTAAGTTTACGTACGGTATTGTAAGGTGTTGTTAGGAGTTGTGAGGTGTCGTACATTACACTAACATGCTTTTTAAGATGCAAATGTGACATACATAGTCTTAAGATGTCGTAACTTGTCGTACGATGTTCAAAGGACACGGACGAATTCAGTAGGTTTATATGGAGTTTTAAGCCTGCGTACGGTATTGTAAGGTGTTGTTAGTAGTTGTGAGGTGTCGTACATTACACTAGCATGCTTTTCAAGGTGCTAATTTGGCATACTGAGTCTTAAGATGTTCAACTTGTCGTACGATGTTCAAAGGACTCGGACGAATTCATTAGGTTTATTATGGAGTTTTAAGGTTTCGTACATTGTTGTAAGGTGTTGTTAGGAGCTGTGAGGTGTCATACATTACACTAACATGCTTTTTAAGATGCAAATGTGGCATACAGAGTCTTAAGATGTCCTAACTTGTCGTACGATGTTCAAAGGACTCGGACAAATTCAGTAGGTTTATATGGAGTTTTAATGTTTCGTACGGTATTGTTAGGTGTTGTTAGGAGTTGTGAGGTGTCTTACATTACACTAACATGCTTTTCAAGGTGCTAACGTGGCATACAGAGTCTTAAGATGTCCTAATATGTCGTACGATGTTAAAAGGACTCAGACGACTTAAGTAGGTTTATATGGAGTTTTAAGTTTACGTACGATATTGTAAGGTGTTGTTAGGAGATGTGAGGTGTCAGACATTACACTAACATGCTTTTTAAGATGCAAATGTGGCATACAGAGTCTTAAGATGTCGTAACTTGTCGTACGATGTTCAAAGGACTCGGACAAATTCATTAGGTATATTATGGAGTTTTAATGTTTCGTACGGTATTGTTAGGTGTTGTTAGTAGTTCTGAGGTGTCTTACATTACACTAACATGCTTTTCAAGGTGCTAATGTGGCATACAGAGTCTTAAGATGTCGTAACTTGTCGTACGATGTTCAAAAGACTCGGACAAATTCATTAGGTTTATTATGGAGTTTAAGTTTACGTATTGTATTGTAAGGTGTTGTTAGGAGTTCTGAGGTGTCTTACATTACACTAACATGCTTTTCAAGGTGCTAATGTGGCATACAGAGTCTTAAGATGTCGTAACTTGTCGTACGATGTTCAAAAGACTCGGACAAATTCAGTAGGTTTATATGGAGTTTAAGTTTACGTACGGTATTGTAAGGTGTTGTTAGGAGTTGTGAGGTGTCGTACATTACACTAGCATGCTTTTCAAGGTGCTAATTTGGCATACTGAGTCTTAAGATGTTCTAACTTGTCGTACGATGTTCAAAAAACTCGGACGAATTCATTAGGTTTATTATGGAGTTTTAATGTTTCGTACGGTGTTGTTAGGTGTTGTTAGGAGTTGTGAGGTGTCTTACATTACAATAACATGCTTTTAAAGGAGCTAATGTGGCATACAGAGTCTTAAGATGTCCTAACATGTCGTACGATGTTCAAAGGACTCGGACGAATTCAGTAGGTTTATATGGAGTTTTAAGTTTACGTACGGTATTGTAAGGTGTTGTTAGGAGTTGTAAGGTGTCGTACATTACACTAACATGCTTTTTAAGATGCAAATGTGACATACATAGTCTTAAGATGTCGTAACATGTCGTACGATGTTCAAAGGACACGGACGAATTCAGTAGGTTTATATGGAGTTTTAAGCTTACGTACGGTATTGTAAGGTGTTGTTAGTAGTTGTGAGGTGTCGTACATTACACTAGCATGCTTTTCAAGGTGCTAATTTGGCATACTGAGTCTTAAGATGTTCAACTTGTCGTACGATGTTCAAAGGACTCGGACGAATTCATTAGGTTTATTATGGAGTTTTAAGGTTTCGTACATTGTTGTAAGGTGTTGTTAGGAGCTGTGAGGTGTCATACATTACACTAACATGCTTTTTAAGATGCAAATGTGGCATACAGAGTCTTAAGATGTCCTAACTTGTCGTACGATGTTCAAAGGACTCGGACAAATTCAGTAGGTTTATATGGAGTTTTAATGTTTCGTACGGTATTGTTAGGTGTTGTTAGGAGTTGTGAGGTGTCTTACATTACACTAACATGCTTTTCAAGGTGCTAACGTGGCATACAGAGTCTTAAGATGTCCTAACATGTCGTACGATGTTAAAAGGACTCGGACGACTTAAGTAGGTTTATATGGAGTTTTAAGTTTACGTACGATATTGTAAGGTGTTGTTAGGAGATGTGAGGTGTCATACATTACACTAACATGCTTTTTAAGATGCAAATGTGGCATACAGAGTCTTAAGATGTCGTAACTTGTCGTACGATGTTCAAAGGACTCGGACAAATTCATTAGGCATATTATGGAGTTTTAATGTTTCGTACGGTATTGTTAGGTGTTGTTAGTAGTTCTGAGGTGTCTTACATTACACTAACATGCTTTTCAAGGTGCTAATGTGGCATACAGAGTCTTAAGATGTCGTAACTTGTCGTACGATGTTCAAAAGACTCGGACAAATTCATTAGGTTTATTATGGAGTTTTAATGTTTCGTACGTTATTGTTAGGTGTTGTTAGTAGTTCTGAGGTGTCTTACATTACACTAACATGCTTTTCAAGGTGCTAATGTGGCATACAGAGTCTTAAGATGTCGTAACTTGTCGTACGATGTTCAAAAGACTCGGACAAATTCAGTAGGTTTATATGGAGTTTAAGTTTACGTACGGTATTGTAAGGTGTTGTTAGGAGTTGTGAGGTGTCGTACATTACACTAGCATGCTTTTCAAGGTGCTAATTTGGCATATTGAGTCTTAAGATGTTCTAACTTGTCGTACGATGTTCAAAGGACTCGGACGAATTCATTAGGTTTATTATGGAGTTTTAAGGTTTCGTACGTTGTTGTAAGGTGTTGTTCGGAGCTGTGAGGTGTCATACATTACACTAACATGCTTTTTAAGATGCAAATGTGGCATACAGATTCTTAAGATGTCCTAACTTGTCGTACGGTGTTCAAAGGACTCGAACAAATACATTAGGTCTATTATGGAGTTTTAATGTTTCGTACGGTATTGTTAGCTGTTGTTAGGAGTTGTGAGGTGTCTTACATTACACTAACATGCTTTTCAAGGTGCTAATGTGGCATACATAGTCTTAAGATCTCCTAACTTGTCTTACGATGTTCAAAGGGCACGGACGAATTCAGTAGGTTTATATGGAGTTTTAAGTTTACATACGGTATTGTAAGGTGTTGTTAGGAGTTGAGAGGTGTCGTACATTACACTAGCATGCTTTTCAAGGTGCTAATGTGACATACATAGTCTTAAGATCTCCTAACTTGTCGTACAATGTTCAAAGGACTTGAACAAATACATTAGGTCTATTATGGAGTTTTAATGTTTCGTACGGTATTGTTAGCTGTTGTTAGGAGTTGTGAGGTGTCTTACATTACACTAACATGCTTTTCAAGGTGCTAATGTGGCATACATAGTCTTAAGATCTCCTAACTTGTCTTACGATGTTCAAAGGACACGGACGAATTCAGTAGGTTTATATGGAGTTTTAAGTTTACATACGGTATTGTAAGGTGTTGTTAGGAGTTGAGAGGTGTCGTACATTACACTAGCATGCTTTTCAAGGTGCTAATGTGACATACATAGTCTTAAGATCTCCTAACTTGTCTTACGATGTTCAAAGGACACGGACGAATTCAGTAGGTTTATATGGAGTTTTAAGTTTACGTACGGTATTGTAAGGTGTTGTTAGAAGTTGTGAGGTGTCATACATTACACTAACATGCTTTTTAAGATGCAAATGTGGCATACAGAGTCTTAAGATGTCGTAACTTGTCGTACAATGTTCAAAGGACTCGGACAAATTCATTAGGTTTATTATGGAGTTTTAATGTTTCGTACGGTATTGTTAGGTGTTGTTAGTAGTTCTGAGGTGTCTTACATTACACTAACATGCTTTTCAAGGTGCTAATGTGGCATACAGAGTCTTAAGATGTCGTAACTTGTCGTACGATGTTCAAAAGACTCGGACAAATTCAGTAGGTTTATATGGAGTTTAAGTTTACGTACGGTATTGTAAGGTGTTGTTAGGAGTTGTGAGGTGTCGTACATTACACTAGCATGCTTTTCAAGGTGCTAATTTGGCATATTGAGTCTTAAGATGTTCTAACTTGTCGTACGATGTTCAAAGGACTCGGACGAATTCATTAGGTTTATTATGGAGTTTTAAGGTTTCGTACGTTGTTGTAAGGTGTTGTTCGGAGCTGTGAGGTGTCATACATTACACTAACATGCTTTTTAAGATGCAAATGTGGCATACAGATTCTTAAGATGTCCTAACTTGTCGTACGGTGTTCAAAGGACTCGAACAAATACATTAGGTCTATTATGGAGTTTTAATGTTTCGTACGGTATTGTTAGCTGTTGTTAGGAGTTGTGAGGTGTCTTACATTACACTAACATGCTTTTCAAGGTGCTAATGTGGCATACATAGTCTTAAGATCTCCTAACTTGTCTTACGATGTTCAAAGGGCACGGACGAATTCAGTAGGTTTATATGGAGTTTTAAGTTTACATACGGTATTGTAAGGTGTTGTTAGGAGTTGAGAGGTGTCGTACATTACACTAGCATGCTTTTCAAGGTGCTAATGTGACATACATAGTCTTAAGATCTCCTAACTTGTCTTACGATGTTCAAAGGACACGGACGAATTCAGTAGGTTTATATGGAGTTTTAAGTTTACGTACGGTATTGTAAGGTGTTGTTAGAAGTTGTGGGGTGTCATACATTACAATAACATGCTTTTTAAGATGCAAATGTGGCATACAGAGTCTTAAGATGTCGTAACTTGTCGTACAATGTTCAAAGGACTCGGACAAATTCATTAGGTTTATTATGGAGTTTTAATGTTTCGTACGGTATTGTTAGGTGTTGTTAGTAGTTCTGAGGTGTCTTACATTACACTAACATGCTTTTCAAGGTGCTAATGTGGCATACAGAGTCTTAAGATGTCGTAACTTGTCGTACGATGTTCAAAAGACTCGGACAAATTCAGTAGGTTTATATGGAGTTTAAGTTTACGTACGGTATTGTAAGGTGTTGTTAGGAGTTGTGAGGTGTCGTACATTACACTAGCATGCTTTTCAAGGTGCTAATTTGGCATATTGAGTCTTAAGATGTTCTAACTTGTCGTACGATGTTCAAAGGACTCGGACGAATTCATTAGGTTTATTATGGAGTTTTAAGGTTTCGTACGTTGTTGTAAGGTGTTGTTCGGAGCTGTGAGGTGTCATACATTACACTAACATGCTTTTTAAGATGCAAATGTGGCATACAGATTCTTAAGATGTCCTAACTTGTCGTACGGTGTTCAAAGGACTCGAACAAATACATTAGGTCTATTATGGAGTTTTAATGTTTCGTACGGTATTGTTAGCTGTTGTTAGGAGTTGTGAGGTGTCTTACATTACACTAACATGCTTTTCAAGGTGCTAATGTGGCATACATAGTCTTAAGATCTCCTAACTTGTCTTACGATGTTCAAAGGGCACGGACGAATTCAGTAGGTTTATATGGAGTTTTAAGTTTACATACGGTATTGTAAGGTGTTGTTAGGAGTTGAGAGGTGTCGTACATTACACTAGCATGCTTTTCAAGGTGCTAATGTGACATACATAGTCTTAAGATCTCCTAACTTGTCTTACGATGTTCAAAGGACACGGACGAATTCAGTAGGTTTATATGGAGTTTTAAGTTTACGTACGGTATTGTAAGGTGTTGTTAGAAGTTGTGAGGTGTCATACATTACACTAACATGCTTTTTAAGATGCAAATGTGGCATACAGAGTCTTAAGATGTCGTAACTTGTCGTACAATGTTCAAAGGACTCGGACAAATTCATTAGGTTTATTATGGAGTTTTAATGTTTCGTACGGTATTGTTAGGTGTTGTTAGTAGTTCTGAGGTGTCTTACATTACACTAACATGCTTTTCAAGGTGCTAATGTGGCATACAGAGTCTTAAGATGTCGTAACTTGTCGTACGATGTTCAAAAGACTCGGACAAATTCAGTAGGTTTATATGGAGTTTAAGTTTACGTATGGTATTGTAAGGTGTTGTTAGGAGTTGTGAGGTGTCGTACATTACACTAGCATGCTTTTCAAGGTGCTAATTTTGCATATTGAGTCTTTTTTTTTTGGGTAAAGGGTTACCCCGGTGATTCTATTATAAAGACAACCGTCAATGAAGTACAAGTAGTGAGGAAGCGTTCCACACTAGTTCATATATGGGACAGGCCCCACATATGTGAACATAAAAACAAAAAAACCCACAAAACAACACCAAGACAAACCAAACAATCTAGCCTACCACAAATTGATGACATAAACTCTAACTTGTCGTACGATGTTCAAAGGACTCGGACGAATTCATTAGGTTTATTATGGAGTTTTAAGGTTTCGTACGTTGTTGTAAGGTGTTGTTCGGAGCTGTGAGGTGTCATACATTACACTAACATGCTTTTTAAGATGCAAATGTGGCATACAGAGTCTTAAGATGTCCTAACTTGTCGTACGATGTTCAAAGGACTCGGACAAATTCAGTAGGTTTATATGGAGTTGTAATGTTTCGTACGGTATTGTTAGGTGTTGTTAGGAGTTGTGAGGTGTCTTACATTACACTAACATGCTTTTCAAGGTGCTAACGTGGCATACAGAGTCTTAAGATGTCCTAACATGTCGTACGATGTTAAAAGGACTCGGACGAATTAAGTAGATTTATATGGAGTTTTAAGTTTACGTACGATATTGTAAGGTGTTGTTAGGAGATGTGAGGTGTCATACATTACACTAACATGCTTTTTAAGATGCAAATGTGGCATACAGAGTCTTAAGATGTCGTACGATGTTCAAAGGACTCGGACAAATTCATTAGGTTTATTATGGAGTTTTAATGTTTCGTACGGTATTGTTAGGTGTTGTTAGTAGTTCTGAGGTGTCTTACATTACACTAACATGCTTTTCAAGGTGCTAATGTGGCATACAGAGTCTTAAGATGTCCTAACATGTCGTACGATCTTCAAAGGACACGGACGAATTCAGTAGGTTTATATGGAGTTTTAAGTTTACGTACGGTATTGTAAAGTTTTGTTAGGAGTTGTGAGGTGACAGTACATTACACTAGCATGCTTTTCAAGGTGCTAATTTGGCATATTGAGTCTTAAGATGTTCTAACTTGTCGTACGATGTTCAAAGGACTCGGACGAATTCATTAGGTTTATTATGGAGTTTTAAGGTTTCGTACGTTGTTGTAAGGTGTTGTTCGGAGCTGTGAGGTGTCATACATTACACTAACATGCTTTTTAAGATGCAAATGTGGCATACAGAGTATTAAGATGTCCTAACTTGTCGTACGATGTTCAAAGGACTCGGACAAATTCAGTAGGTTTATATGGAGTTTTAATGTTTCGTACGGTATTGTTAGGTGTTGTTAGGAGTTGTGAGGTGTCTTACATTACACTAACATGCTTTTCAAGGTGCTAACGTGGCATACAGAGTCTTAAGATGTCCTAACATGTCGTACGATGTTAAAAGGACTCGGACGAATTAAGTAGGTTTATATGGAGTTTTAAGTTTACGTACGTTGTTGTAAGGTGTTGTTAGGAGCTGTGAGGTGTCATACATTACACTAACATGCTTTTTAAGATGCAAATGTGGCATACAGAGTCTTAGGATGTCCTAACTTGTCGTACGATGTTCAAAGGACTCGGACAAATTAAGTAGGTTTATATGGAGTTTTGAGTTTACGTACGGTATTGTAAGGTGTTGTTAGGAGTTGTGAGGTGTCAAACATTACACTAAAATGCTTTTTAAGATGCTAATGTGGCATACAGAGTCTTAAGATGTCGTAACTTGTCGTACAATGTTCAAAGGACTCGGACAAATTCATTAGGTTTATTATGGAGTTTTAATGTTTCGTACGGTATTGTTAGGTGTAGTTAGTAGTTCTGAGGTGTCTTACATTACACTAACATGCTTTTCAAGGTGCTAATGTGGCATACAGAGTCTTAAGAAGTCGTAACTTGTCGTACGATGTTCAAAAGACTCGGACAAATTCAGTAGGTTTATACGGAGTTTAAGTTTACGTATGGTATTGTAAGGTGTTGTTAGGAGTTGTGAGGTGTCGTACATTACACTAGCATGCTTTTCAAGGTGCTAATTTGGCATATTGAGTCTTAAGATGTTCTAACTTGTCGTACGATGTTCAAAGGACTCGGACGAATTCATTAGGTTTATTATGGAGTTTTAAGGTTTCGTACGTTGTTGTAAGGTGTTGTTCGGAGCTGTGAGGTGTCATACATTACACTAACATGCTTTTTAAGATGCAAATGTGGCATACAGAGTCTTAAGATGTCCTAACTTGTCGTACGATGTTCAAAGGACTCGAACAAATACATTAGGTCTATTATGGAGTTTTAATGTTTCGTACGGTATTGTTAGCTGTTGTTAGGAGTTGTGAGGTGTCTTACATTACACTAACATGCTTTTCAAGGTGCTAATGTGGCATACATAGTCTTAAGATCTCCTAACTTGTCTTACGATGTTCAAAGGACACAGACGAATTCAGTAGGTTTATATGGAGTTTTAAGTTTAAATACGGTATTGTAAGGTGTTGTTAGGAGTTGAGAGGTGTCGTACATTACACTAGCATGCTTTTCAAGGTGCTAATGTGACATACATAGTCTTAAGATATTCTAACTTGTCTTACGATGTTCAAAGGACACGGACGAATTCAGTAGGTTTATATGGAGTGTTAAGTTTACGTACGGTATTGTAAGGTGTTGTTAGAAGTTGTGAGGTGTCATACATTACACTAACATGCTTTTTAAGATGCAAATGTGGCATACAGAGTCTTAAGATGTCGTAACTTGTCGTACAATGTTCAAAGGACTCGGACAAATTCATTAGGTTTATTATGGAGTTTTAATGTTTCGTACGGTATTGTTAGGTGTTGTTAGTAGTTCTGAGGTGTCTTACTTTACACTAACATGCTTTTCAAGGTGCTAATGTGGCATACAGAGTCTTAAGATGTCGTAACTTGTCGTACGATGTTCAAAAGACTCGGACAAATTCAGTAGGTTTATATGGAGTTTTAAGTTTACGTACGGTATTGTAAGGTTTTGTTAGGATATGTGAGGTGTCGTACATTACACTAGCATGCTTTTCAAGGTGCTAATTTGGCACACTGAGTCTTAAGATGTTCTAACTTGTCGTACGATGTTCAAAGGACTCGGACGAATTCATTAGGTTTATTATGGAGTTTTAATGTTTCGTACGGTATTGTTAGGTGTTGTTAGTAGTTCTGAGGTGTCTTACATTACACTAACATGCTTTTCAAGGTGCTAATGTGGCATACAGAGTCTTAAGAAGTCGTAACTTGTCGTACGATGTTCAAAAGACTCGGACAAATTCAGTAGGTTTATACGGAGTTTAAGTTTACGTATGGTATTGTAAGGTGTTGTTAGGAGTTGTGAGGTGTCGTACATTACACTAGCATGCTTTTCAAGGTGCTAATTTGGCATATTGAGTCTTAAGATGTTCTAACTTGTCGTACGATGTTCAAAGGACTCGGACGAATTCATTAGGTTTATTATAGAGTTTTAAGGTTTCGTACGTTGTTGTAAGGTGTTGTTCGGAGCTGTGAGGTGTCATACATTACACTAACATGCTTTTTAAGATGCAAATGTGGCATACAGAGTCTTAAGATGTCCTAACTTGTCGTACGATGTTCAAAGGACTCGAACAAATACATTAGGTCTATTATGGAGTTTTAATGTTTCGTACGGTATTGTTAGCTGTTGTTAGGAGTTGTGAGGTGTCTTACATTACACTAACATGCTTTTCAAGGTGCTAATGTGGCATACAGAGTCTTAAGATCTCCTAACTTGTCTTACGATGTTCAAAGGACACGGACGAATTCAGTAGGTTTATATGGAGTTTTAAGTTTAAATACGGTATTGTAAGGTGTTGTTAGGAGTTGAGAGGTGTCGTACATTACACTAGCATGCTTTTCAAGGTGCTAATGTGACATACATAGTCTTAAGATATTCTAACTTGTCTTACGATGTTCAAAGGACACGGACGAATTCAGTAGGTTTATATGGAGTTTTAAGTTTACGTACGGTATTGTAAGGTGTTGTTAGAAGTTGTGAGGTGTCATACATTACACTAACATGCTTTTTAAGATGCAAATGTGGCATACAGAGTCTTAAGATGTCGTAACTTGTCGTACAATGTTCAAAGGACTCGGACAAATTCATTAGGTTTATTATGGAGTTTTAATGTTTCGTACGGTATTGTTAGGTGTTGTTAGTAGTTCTGAGGTGTCTTACATTACACTAACATGCTTTTCAAGGTGCTAATGTGGCATACAGAGTCTTAAGATGTCGTAACTTGTCGTACGATGTTCAAAAGACTCGGACAAATTCAGTAGGTTTATATGGAGTTTTAAGTTTACGTACGGTATTGTAAGGTTTTGTTAGGATTTGTGAGGTGTCGTACATTACACTAGCATGCTTTTCAAGGTGCTAATTTGGCACACTGAGTCTTAAGATGTTCTAACTTGTCGTACGATGTTCAAAGGACTCGGACGAATTCATTAGGTTTATTATGGAGTTTTAATGTTTCGTACGGTATTGTTAGGTGTTGTTAGTAGTTCTGAGGTGTCTTACATTACACTAACATGCTTTTCAAGGTACTAATGTGGCATACAGAGTCTTAAGATGTCCTAACATGTCGTACGATCTTCAAAGGACACGGACGAATTCAGTAGGTTTATATGGAGTTTTAAGTTTACGTACGGTATTGTAAGGTTTTGTTAGGAGTTGTGAGGTGTCGTACATTACACTAGCATGCTTTTCAAGGTGCTAATTTGGCATATTGAGTCTTAAGATGTTCTAACTTGTCGTACGATGTTCAAAGGACTCGAACGAATTCATTAGGTTTATTATGGAGTTTTAAGGTTTCGTACGTTGTTGTAAGGTGTTGTTCGGAGCTGTGAGGTGTCATACATTACACTAACATGCTTTTTAAGATGCAAATGTGGCATACAGAGTCTTAAGATGTCCTAACTTGTCGTACGATGTTCAAAGTACTCGGACAAATTCAGTAGGTTTATATGGAGTTTTAATGTTTCGTACGGTATTGTTAGGTGTTGTTAGGAGTTGTGAGGTGTCTTACATTACACTAACATGCTTTTCAAGGTGCTAACATGGCATACAGAGTCTTAAGATGTCCTAACATGTCGTACGATGTTAAAAGGACTCGGACGAATTAAGTAGGTTTATATGGAGTTTTAAGTTTACGTACGATATTGTAAGGTGTTGTTAGGAGATGTGAGGTGTCATACATTACACTAACATGCTTTTTAAGATGCTAATGTGGCATACAGAGTCTTAAGATGTCGTAACTTGTCGTACGATGTTCAAAAAAACTCGGACAAATTCATTACGTTTATTATGGAGTTTTAATGTTTCGTACGGTACTGTTAGGTGTTGTTAGGAGTTGTGAGGTGTCTTACATTACAATAACATGCTTTTAAAGGAGCTAATGTGGCATACAGAGTCTTAAGATGTCCTAACATGTCGTACGATGTTCAAAGGACTCGGACGAATTCAGTAGGTTTATATGGAGTTTTAAGTTTACGTACGGTATTGTAAGGTGTTGTTAGGAGTTGTGAGGTGTCATACATTACACTAACATGCTTTTTAAGATGCAAATGTGGCATACAGAGTCTTAAGATGTCGTAACTTGTCGTACGATGTTCAAAGGACTCGGACAAATTCATTAGGTTTATTATGGAGTTTTAATGTTTCGTACGGTATTGTTAGGTGTTGTTAGTAGTTCTGAGGTGTCTTACATTACACTAACATGCTTTTCAAGGTGCTAATGTGGCATACAGAGTCTTAAGATGTCCTAACATGTCGTACGATGTTCAAAGGACACGGACGAATTCAGTAGGTTTATATGGAGTTTTAAGTTTACGTACGGTATTGTAAGGTTTTGTTAGGAGTTGTGAGGTGTCGTACATTACACTAGCATGCTTTTCAAGGTGCTAATTTGGCATATTGAGTCTTAAGATGTTCTAAATTGTCGTACGATGTTCAAAGGACTCGGACGAATTCATTAGGTTTATTATGGACTTTTAAGGTTTCGTACGTTGTTGTAAAGTGTTGTTCGGAGCTGTGAGGTGTCATACATTACACTAACATGCTTTTTAAGATGCAAATGTGGCATACAGAGTCTTAAGATGTCCTAACTTGTCGTACGATGTTCAAAGGACTCGGACAAATTCAGTAGGTTTATATGGAGTTTTAATGTTTCGTACGGTATTGTTAGGTGTTGTTAGGAGTTGTGAGGTGTCTTACATTACACTAACATGCTTTTCAAGGTGCTAACATGGCATACAGAGTCTTAAGATGTCCTAACATGTCGTACGATGTTAAAAGGACTCGGACGAATTAAGTAGGTTTATATGGAGTTTTAAGTTTACGTACGATATTGTAAGGTGTTGTTAGGAGATGTGAGGTGTCATACATTACACTAACATGCTTTTTAAGATGCTAATGTGGCATACAGAGTCTTAAGATGTCGTAACTTGTCGTACGATGTTCAAAAAACTCGGACAAATTCATTACGTTTATTATGGAGTTTTAATGTTTCGTACGGTACTGTTAGGTGTTGTTAGGAGTTGTGAGGTGTCTTACATTACAATAACATGCTTTTAAAGGAGCTAATGTGGCATACAAAGTCTTAAGATGTCCTAACATGGCGTACGATGTTCAAAGGACTCGGACGAATTCAGTAGGTTTATATGGAGTTTTAAGTTTACGTACGGTATTGTAAAGTGTTGTTAGGAGTTGTGAGGTGTCATACATTACACTAACATGCTATTTAAGATGCAAATATGGCATACAGAGTCTTAAGATGTCGTAACTTGTCGTACGATGTTCAAAGGACTCGGACAAATTCATTAGGTTTATTATGGAGTTTTAATGTTTCGTACGGTATTGTTAGGTGTTGTTAGTAGTTCTGAGGTGTCTTACATTACACTAACATGCTTTTCAAGGTGCTAATGTGGCATACAGAGTCTTAAGATGTGCTAACATGTCGTACGATCTTCAAAGGACACGGACGAATTCAGTAGGTTTATATGGAGTTTTAAGTTTACGTACGGTATTGTAAGGTTTTTGTTAGGAGTTGTGAGGTGACAGTACATTACACTAGCATGCTTTTCAAGGTGCTAATTTGGCATATTGAGTCTTAAGATGTCCTAACTTGTCGTACGATGTTCAAAGGACTCGGACGAATTCATTAGGTTTATTATGGAGTTTTAAGGTTTCGTACGTTGTTGTAAGGTGTTGTTCGGAGCTGTGAGGTGTCATACATTACACTAACATGCTTTTTAAGATGCAAATGTGGCATACAGAGTATTAAGATGTCCTAACTTGTCGTACGATATTCAAAGGACTCGGACAAATTCAGTAGGTTTATATGGAGTTTTAATGTTTCGTACGGTATTGTTAGGTGTTGTTAGGAGTTGTGAGGTGTCTTACATTACACTAACATGCTTTTCAAGGTGCTAACGTGGCATACAGAGTCTTAAGATGTCCTAACATGTCGTACGATGTTAAAAGGACTCGGACGAATTAAGTAGGTTTATATGGAGTTTTAAGTTTACGTACGTTGTTGTAAGGTGTTGTTAGGAGCTGTGAGGTGTCATACATTACACTAACATGCTTTTTAAGATGCAAATGTGGCATACAGAGTCTTAGGATGTCCTAACTTGTCGTACGATGTTCAAAGGACTCGGACAAATTAAGTAGGTTTATATGGAGTTTTGAGTTTACGTACGGTATTGTAAGGTGTTGTTAGGAGTTGTGAGGTGTCAAACATTACACTAAAATGCTTTTTAAGATGCTAATGTGGCATACAGAGTCTTAAGATGTCGTAACTTGTCGTACAATGTTCAAAGGACTCGGACAAATTCATTAGGTTTATTATGGAGTTTTAATGTTTCGTACGGTATTGTTAGGTGTAGTTAGTAGTTCTGAGGTGTCTTACATTACACTAACATGCTTTTCAAGGTGCTAATGTGGCATACAGAGTCTTAAGAAGTCGTAACTTGTCGTACGATGTTCAAAAGACTCGGACAAATTCAGTAGGTTTATACGGAGTTTAAGTTTACGTATGGTATTGTAAGGTGTTGTTAGGAGTTGTGAGGTGTCGTACATTACACTAGCATGCTTTTCAAGGTGCTAATTTGGCATATTGAGTCTTAAGATGTTCTAACTTGTCGTACAATGTTCAAAGGACTCGGACGAATTCATTAGGTTTATTATGGAGTTTTAAGGTTTCGTACGTTGTTGTAAGGTGTTGTTCGGAGCTGTGAGGTGTCATACATTACACTAACATGCTTTTTAAGATGCAAATGTGGCATACAGAGTCTTAAGATGTCCTAACTTGTCGTACGATGTTCAAAGGACTCGAACAAATACATTAGGTCTATTATGGAGTTTTAATGTTTCGTACGGTATTGTTAGCTGTTGTTAGGAGTTGTGAGGTGTCTTACATTACACTAACATGCTTTTCAAGGTGCTAATGTGGCATACATAGTCTTAAGATCTCCTAACTTGTCTTACGATGTTCAAAGGACACGGACGAATTCAGTAGGTTTATATGGAGTTTTAAGTTTAAATACGGTATTGTAAGGTGTTGTTAGGAGTTGAGAGGTGTCGTACATTACACTAGCATGCTTTTCAAGGTGCTAATGTGACATACATAGTCTTAAGATCTCCTAACTTGTCTTACGATGTTCAAAGGACACGGACGAATTCAGTAGGTTTATATGGAGTTTTAAGTTTACGTACGGTATTGTAAGGTGTTGTTAGAAGTTGTGAGGTGTCATACATTACACTAACATGCTTTTTAAGATGCAAATGTGGCATACATAGTCTTAAGATGTCGTAACTTGTCGTACAATGTTCAAAGGACTCGGACAAATTCATTAGGTTTATTATGGAGTTTTAATGTTTCGTACGGTATTGTTAGGTGTTGTTAGTAGTTCTGAGGTGTCTTACATTACACTAACATGCTTTTCAAGGTGCTAATGTGGCATACAGAGTCTTAAGATATCGTAACTTGTCGTACGATGTTCAAAAGACTCGGACAAATTCAGTAGGTTTATATGGAGTTTTAAGTTTACGTACGGTATTGTAAGGTTTTGTTAGGAGTTGTGAGGTGTCGTACATTACACTAGCATGCTTTTCAAGGTGCTAATTTGGCACATTGAGTCTTAAGATGTTCTAACTTGTCGTACGATGTTCAAAGGACTCGGACGAATTCATTAGGTTTATTATGGAGTTTTAATGTTTCGTACGGTATTGTTAGGTGTTGTTAGTAGTTCTGAGGTGTCTTACATTACACTAACATGCTTTTCAAGGTGCTAATGTGGCATACAGAGTCTTAAGCTGTCCTAACATGTCGTACGATCTTCAAAGGACACGGACGAATTCAGTAGGTTTATATGGAGTTTTAAGTTTACGTACAGTATTGTAAGGTTTTGTTAGGAGTTGTGAGGTGTCGTACATTACACTAGCATGCTTTTCAAGGTGCTAATTTGGCATATTGAGTCTTAAGATGTTCTAACTTGTCGTACGATGTTCAAAGGACTCGAACGAATTCATTAGGTTTATTATGGAGTTTTAAGGTTTCGTACGTTGTTGTAAGGTGTTGTTCGGAGCTGTGAGGTGTCATACATTACACTAACATGCTTTTTAAGATGCAAATGTGGCATACAGAGTATTAAGATGTCCTAACTTGTCGTACGATGTTCAAAGGACTCGAACAAATTCAGTTGGTTTATATGGAGTTTTAATGTTTCGTACGGTATTGTTAGGTGTTGTTAGGAGTTGTGAGGTGTCTTACATTACACTAACATGCTTTTCAAGGTGCTAACGTGGCATACAGAGTCTTAAGATGTCCTAACATGTCGTAAGATGTTAAAAGGACTCGGACGAATTAAGTAGGTTTATATGGAGTTTTAAGTTTACGTACGTTGTTGTAAGGTGTTGTTAGGAGCTGTGAGGTGTCATACATTACACTAACATGCTTTTTAAGATGCAAATGTGGCATACAGAGTTATAAGATGTCCTAACTTGTCGTACGATGTTCAAAGTACTCGGACAAATTCAGTAGGTTTATATGGAGTTTTAATGTTTCGTACGGTATTGTTAGGTGTTGTTAGTAGTTCTGAGGTGTCTAACATTACACTAACATGCTTTTCAAGGTGCTAATGTGGCATACAGAGTCTTAAGATGTCGTAACTTGTCGTACGATGTTCAAAACACTCGGACAAATTCAGTAGGTTTATATAGAGTTTTAAGTTTACGTACGGTATTGTAAGGTTTTGTTAGGAGTTGTGAGGTGTCGTACATTACACTAGCATGCTTTTCAAGGTGCTAATTTGGCACATTGAGTCTTAAGATGTTCTAACTTGTCGTACGATGTTCAAAGGACTCGGACGAATTCATTAGGTTTATTATGGAGTTATAATGTTTCGTACGGTATTGTTAGGTGTTGTTAGTAGTTCTGAGGTGTCTTACATTACACTAACATGCTTTTCAAGGTGCTAATGTGGCATACAGAGTCTTAAGATGTCCTAACATGTCGTACGATCTTCAAAGGACACGGACGAATTCAGTAGGTTTATATGGAGTTTTAAGTTTACGTACGGTATTGTAAGGTTTTGTTAGGAGTTGTGAGGTGTCGTACATTACACTAGCATGCTTTTCAAGGTGCTAATTTGGCATATTGAGTCTTAAGATGTTCTAACTTGTCGTACGATGTTCAAAGGACTCGAACGAATTCATTAGGTTTATTATGGAGTTTTAAGGTTTCGTACGTTGTTGTAAGGTGTTGTTCGGAGCTGTGAGGTGTCATACATTACACTAACATGCTTTTTAAGATGCAAATGTGGCATACAGAGTATTAAGATGTCCTAACTTGTCGTACGATGTTCAAAGGACTCGGACAAATTCAGTAGGTTTATATGGAGTTTTAATGTTTCGTACGGTATTGTTAGGTGTTGTTAGAAGTTGTGAGGTGTCTTACATTACACTAACATGCTTTTCAAGGTGCTAACGTGGCATACAGAGTCTTAAGATGTCCTAACATGTCGTACGATGTTAAAAGGACTCGGACGAATTAAGTAGGTTTATATGGAGTTTTAAGTTTATGTACGTTGTTGTAAGGTGTTGTTAGGAGCTGTGAGGTGTCATACATTACACTAACATGCTTTTTAAGATGCAAATGTGGCATACAGAGTCTTAAGATGTCCTAACTTGTCGTACGATGTTCAAAGTACTCGGACAAATTCAGTAGGTTTATATGGAGTTTTAATGTTTCGTACGGTATTGTTAGGTGTTGTTAGGAGTTGTGAGGTGTCTTACATTACACTAACATGCTTTTCAAGGTGCTAACGTGGCATACAGAGTCTTAAGATGTCCTAACATGTCGTACGATGTTAAAAGGACTCGGACGAATTAAGTAGGTTTATATGGAGTTTTAAGTTTACGTACGTTGTTGTAAGGTGTTGTTAGGAGCTGTGAGGTGTCATACATTACACTAACATGCTTTTTAAGATGCAAATGTGGCATACAGAGTCTTAGGATGTCCTAACTTGTCGTACGATGTTCAAAGGACTCGGACAAATTAAGTAGGTTTATATGGAGTTTTGAGTTTACGTACGGTATTGTAAGGTGTTGTTAGGAGTTGTGAGGTGTCAAACATTACACTAAAATGCTTTTTAAGATGCTAATGTGGCATACAGAGTCTTAAGATGTCGTAACTTGTCGTACAATGTTCAAAGGACTCGGACAAATTCATTAGGTTAATTATGGAGTTTTAATGTTTCGTACGGTATTGTTAGGTGTAGTTAGTAGTTCTGAGGTGTCTTACATTACACTAACATGCTTTTCAAGGTGCTAATGTGGCATACAGAGTCTTTTTTTTTTTTTTTGGGTAAAGGGTTACCCCGGTGATTCTATTATAAAGACAACCGTCAATGAAGTACAAGTAGTGAGGATGTGTTCCTCACTAGTTCATATGTGGGACAAACCCCCACATATGTAAACAAAAATGATAACTAACCAATACAATCCAAACAAACTAGTCTACCACAGATAAACGATCTAATAGTAAGAAACTAACAAAACCAAAGCATCATCCGCCATCATCAAATATGAACGCTCCACCCTTGGAAATCCTCCTCCAAAACCCGAGCAAACTATTATCCATTGGAAACCACATGAGAAGAGGAGGTTTCCCCTGATTTATCTCTAGATATATCTCTTATTTCATCAAAGATATCTTCAACCTCTTCCTCATCCAAGACCTCAAGCACCTCTCTACCCAATTTATCCTTCGCTTTGATAGACTCCAACGCCCCCCCATCCTTCACACATTCTGAATCTAAAGCACTAAAGGAATTTTGTACTTGGATCTTCAGGGGATCTCTACCTTTACCAGCCGAATTAGTGGGTCTTGGTCCCAACATTTTCTTGTAATCGAATGCTCGATATTCAAATTTTGGTTTCTGGTTGGTAACGTGGAACCCACTTTTGTTATCCTTTTTCCTCCCCTTTACTTCAGTAAACCCATCCCTATTAACCTTTGGTTTAGTGGCAGTATTAGGTTTAGCACTAACCTGTTCTGGTTTAGATGTAGGACGAACCTGTTTAGGACAATCATCATTTAGGTGTCCAAACACACAACACTGCGAACACCTAGGGGGCGTCCATTCATACTCCACACCCACACTCTCAATAGCGTATTTATCTCCATCCACATCTGGAATAGCCATAGTTAGCACATCCTTAAACTCATGCTCTGCTGAAATTTCAATAAGAGCCCTTGCATAACTACTTCTACCCCAACTTTCAGAACACATAGTAGCAGTGTAGGAATCTAGTAACCTTGGAGAACCAATCTTTGAGGCAAGCATGCTTAATCCATCATCCGTATAAGCTGCAATAGGCACATCATGCAATTTAACCCAAACCGCCACTTTCCTAATGTCTTCTTTTTTAAGGACAGTCATAGGAGACCATGTATTTAGAACGATCGGTTTATTGCGAATTAGCCAAGGTCCCCCTTCAAGCACAGCAAGCATACTCTTGTTATCAACAAATTTGAAGAAAAAGAAGCCATTAGCATTCATCATACATTTTTGCAGCCCATACTTCTTCCAATTTGTTTTCACAAAATGCTCAACAACCGGATATGCAACTCTATCTCCTAGAAAATACCCATATAGAGTGAAAGCTAATTTATCTTGGACAATTTTAACCGATTCCCTAGGGAGAACCACATCAACACCTTGTTGTGTATCCAAAGACTCCAAAAAACGAAAATGAATGCTACTTTTTGACGTACCGGATTGTAGAGTAGCAGCATAAGAATTCACTTTACGCTCAATAATCTGGTCACTAGTGGCAGCCTCATTTTCTTTGTCAGATAAAATTACAGCTTGTTTTTCACTTTGAACATCCTCTTGATTTATAATCTTACCACGACGAGGAAGACGAACACCATCAATATTCACCACCTTCCGAGCAATACCCTCAATTTTTGGCTCAGTATTCTCTACAAATCTTACTTTTCGAGCACTGATAGGTTTGGGACTAATTTCCGTCTCCATATGGCTGATTATTGAGTCGAAACCCTAATTCACCAGGTTTCAAACAATTTCAGCCTCCACAAACCCTAATTTGCAACCCCACAACACTCAAATTCCGTTATACTAATAGGCAAAGCAGATTTGAAACCCTAATTCGTAATGAACCAAGGGTTTGTTTACATCAGCCGTTTAAGACCAACCAATGCAAACCCAGCCGTTTGATACAAACCCTAGATGTCGAACGAAAATAATGCAGCAATTCCTCAACTAAAAACGAACGAAATAGCAATCTAACCAGAAAATCAGCACCGAAAATCAGCCCATAGACCAACGGTGTTCTATTCTCGAATCAATAATCCAGAAAAAACGATCAGATCTAGAGTTTCAAAGATGAAACCCTAGAATCGCCCAAATCGCCCATAGACCAACTCGTATTTCGAACTATGCTAATAAGAGACTTTAATTCTGCTCTATATTTGGATTGGCATACAGAGTCTTAAGAAGTCGTAACTTGTCGTACGATGTTCAAAGGACACGGACGAATTCAGTAGGTTTATATGGAGTTTTAAGTTTACGTACGGTATTGTAAGGTTTTGTTAGGAGTTGTGAGGTGTCGTACATTACACTAGCATGCTTTTCAAGGTGCTAATTTGGCATATTGAGTCTTAAGATGTTCTAACTTGTCGTACGATGTTCAAAGGACTCGGACGAACTCATTAGGTTTATTATGGACTTTTAAGGTTTCGTACGTTGTTGTAAGGTGTTGTTCGGAGCTGTGAGGTGTCATACATTACACTAACATGCTTTTTAAGATGCAAATGTGGCATACAGAGTCTTAAGATGTC
Organism: Tagetes erecta; assembly: GCA_030867185.1. Lineage (NCBI taxonomy): Eukaryota > Viridiplantae > Streptophyta > Magnoliopsida > Asterales > Asteraceae > Tagetes > Tagetes erecta. The sequence continues at coordinate 22,187,604 of CM061496.1, forward strand.
CTAACTTGTCGTACGATGTTCAAAGGACTCGGACAAATTCAGTAGGTTTATATGGAGTTTTAATGTTTCGTACGGTATTGTTAGGTGTTGTTAGGAGTTGTGAGGTGTCTTACATTACACTAACATGCTTTTCAAGGTGCTAACGTGGCATACAGAGTCTTAAGATGTCCTAACATGTCGTACGATGTTAAAAGGACTCGGACGAATTAAGTAGGTTTATATGGAGTTTTAAGGTTTCGTACGTTGTTGTAAGGTGTTGTTCGGAGCTGTGAGGTGTCATACATTACACTAACATGCTTTTTAAGATGCAAATGTGGCATACAGAGTCTTAAGATGTCCTAACTTGTCGTACGATGTTCAAAGGACTCGGACAAATTCAGTAGGTTTATATGGAGTTTTAATGTTTCGTACGGTATTGTTAGGTGTTGTTAGGAGTTGTGAGGTGTCTTACATTACACTAACATGATTTTCAAGGTGCTAACATGGCATACAGAGTCTTAAGATGTCCTAACATGTCGTACGATGTTAAAAGGACTCGGACGAATTAAGTAGGTTTATATGGAGTTTTAAGTTTACGTACGATATTGTAAGGTGTTGTTAGGAGATGTGAGGTGTCATACATTACACTAACATGCTTTTTAAGATGCTAATGTGGCATACAGAGTCTTAAGATGTCGTAACTTGTCGTACGATGTTCAAAGGACTCGGACGAATTCAGTATTAGGTTTATTATGGAGTTTTAATGTTTCGTACGGTATTGTTAGGTGTTGTTAGTAGTTCTGAGGTGTCTTACATTACACTAACATGCTTTTCAAGGTGCTAATGTGGCATACAGAGTCTTAAGATGTCCTAACATGTCGTACGATCTTCAAACGACACGGGCGAATTCAGTAGGTTTATATGGAGTTCTAAGTTTACGTACGGTATTGTAAGGTTTTGTTAGGAGTTGTGAGGTGTCGTACATTACACTAGCATGCTTTTCAAGGTGCTAATTTGGCATATTGAGTCTTAAGATGTTCTAACTTGTCGTACGATGTTCAAAGGACTCGGACGAATTCATTAGGTTTATTATGGAGTTTTAAGGTTTCGTACGTTGTTGTAAGGTGTTGTTCGGAGCTGTGAGGTGTCATACATTACACTAACATTCTTTTTAAGATGCAAATGTGGCATACAGAGTCTTAAGATGTCGTAACTTGTCGTACAATGTTCAAAGGACTCGGACAAATTCATTAGGTTTATTATGGAGTTTTAATGTTTCGTACGGTATTGTTAGGTGTTGTTAGTAGTTCTGAGGTGTCTTACATTACACTAACATGCTTTTTAAGGTGCTAATGTGGCATACAGAGTCTTAAGATGTCGTAACTTGTCGTACGATGTTCAAAAGACTCGGACAAATTCAGTAGGTTTATATGGAGTTTTAAGTTTACGTACGGTATTGTAAGGTTTTGTTAGGAGTTGTGAGGTGTCGTACATTACACTAGCATGCTTTTCAAGGTGCTAATTTGGCATATTGAGTCTTAAGATGTTCAAACTTGTCGTACGATGTTCAAAGGACTCGGACGAATTCATTAGGTTTATTATGGAGTTTTAATGTTTCGTACGGTATTGTTAGGTGTTGTTAGTAGTTCTGAGGTGTCTTACATTACACTAACATGCTTTTCAAGGTGCTAATGTGGCATACAGAGTCTTAAGATGTCCTAACATGTCGTACGATCTTCAAAGGACACGGACGAATTCAGTAGGTTTATATGGAGTTTTAAGTTTACGTACGGTATTGTAAGGTTTTGTTAGGAGTTGTGAGGTGTCGTACATTACACTAGCATGCTTTTGAAGGTGCTAATTTGGCATATTGAGTCTTAAGATGTTCTAACTTGTCGTACGATGTTCAAAGGACTCGAACGAATTCATTAGGTTTATTATGGAGTTTTAAGGTTTCGTACGTTGTTGTAAAGTGTTGTTCGGAGCTGTGAGGTGTCATACATTACACTAACATGCTTTTTAAGATGCAAATGTGGCATACAGAGTCTTAAGATGTCCTAACTTGTCGTACGATGTTCAAAGGACTCGGACAAATTCAGTAGGTTTATATGGAGTTTTAATGTTTCGTACGGTATTGTTAGGTGTTGTTAGGAGTTGTGAGGTGTCTTACATTACACTAACATGATTTTCAAGGTGCTAACATGGCATACAGAGTCTTAAGATGTCCTAACATGTCGTACGATGTTAAAAGGACTCGGACGAATTAAGTAGGTTTATATGGAGTTTTAAGTTTACGTACGATATTGTAAGGTGTTGTTAGGAGATGTGAGGTGTCATACATTACACTAACATGCTTTTTAAAATGCTAATGTGGCATACAGAGTCTTAAGATGTCGTAACTTGTCGTACGATGTTCAAAGGACTCGGACGAATTCAGTATTAGGTTTATTATGGAGTTTTAATGTTTCGTACGGTATTGTTAGGTGTTGTTAGTAGTTCTGAGGTGTCTTACATTACACTAACATGCTTTTCAAGGTGCTAATGTGGCATACAGAGTCTTAAGATGTCCTAACATGTCGTACGATCTTCAAAGGACACGGACGAATTCAGTAGGTTTATATGGAGTTCTAAGTTTACGTACGGTATTGTAAGGTTTTGTTAGGAGTTGTGAGGTGTCGTACATTACACTAGCATGCTTTTCAAGGTGCTAATTTGGCATATTGAGTCTTAAGATGTTCTAACTTGTCGTACGATGTTCAAAGGACTCGGACGAATTCATTAGGTTTATTATGGAGTTTTAAGGTTTCGTACGTTGTTGTAAGGTGTTGTTCGGAGCTGTGAGGTGTCATACATTACACTAACATTCTTTTTAAGATGCAAATGTGGCATACAGAGTCTTAAGATGTCGTAACTTGTCGTACCATGTTCAAAGGACTCGGACAAATTCATTAGGTTTATTATGGAGTTTTAATGTTTCGTACTGTATTGTTAGGTGTTGTTAGTAGTTCTGAGGTGTCTTACATTACACTAACATGCTTTTCAAGGTGCTAATGTGGCATACAGAGTCTTAAGATGTCGTAACTTGTCGTACGATGTTCAAAAGACTCAGACAAATTCAGTAGGTTTATATGGAGTTTTAAGTTTACGTACGGTATTGTAAGGTTTTGTTAGGAGTTGTGAGGTGTCGTACATTACACTAGCATGCTTTTCAAGGTGCTAATTTGGCATATTGAGTCTTAAGATGTTCTAACTTGTCGTACGATGTTCAAAGGACTCGGACGAATTCATTAGGTTTATTATGGAGTTTTAATGTTTCGTACGGTATTGTTAGGTGTTGTTAGTAGTTCTGAGGTGTCTTACATTACACTAACATGCTTTTCAAGGTGCTAATGTGGCATACAGAGTCTTAAGATGTCCTAACATGTCGTACGATCTTCAAAGGACACGGACGAATTCAGTAGGTTTATATGGAGTTTTAAGTTTACGTACGGTATTGTAAGGTTTTGTTAGGAGTTGTGAGGTGTCGTACATTACACTAGCATGCTTTTGAAGGTGCTAATTTGGCATATTGAGTCTTAAGATGTTCTAACTTGTCGTACGATGTTCAAAGGACTCGAACGAATTCATTAGGTTTATTATGGAGTTTTAAGGTTTCGTACGTTGTTGTAAAGTGTTGTTCGGAGCTGTGAGGTGTCATACATTACACTAACATGCTTTTTAAGATGCAAATGTGGCATACAGAGTCTTAAGATGTCCTAACTTGTCGTACGATGTTCAAAGGACTCGGACAAATTCAGTAGGTTTATATGGAGTTTTAATGTTTCGTACGGTATTGTTAGGTGTTGTTAGGAGTTGTGAGGTGTCTTACATTACACTAACATGATTTTCAAGGTGCTAACATGGCATACAGAGTCTTAAGATGTCCTAACATGTCGTACGATGTTAAAAGGACTCGGACGAATTAAGTAGGTTTATATGGAGTTTTAAGTTTACGTACGATATTGTAAGGTGTTGTTAGGAGATGTGAGGTGTCATACATTACACTAACATGCTTTTTAAAATGCTAATGTGGCATACAGAGTCTTAAGATGTCGTAACTTGTCGTACGATGTTCAAAGGACTCGGACGAATTCAGTATTAGGTTTATTATGGAGTTTTAATGTTTCGTACGGTATTGTTAGGTGTTGTTAGTAGTTCTGAGGTGTCTTACATTACACTAACATGCTTTTCAAGGTGCTAATGTGGCATACAGAGTCTTAAGATGTCCTAACATGTCGTACGATCTTCAAAGGACACGGACGAATTCAGTAGGTTTATATGGAGTTCTAAGTTTACGTACGGTATTGTAAGGTTTTGTTAGGAGTTGTGAGGTGTCGTACATTACACTAGCATGCTTTTCAAGGTGCTAATTTGGCATATTGAGTCTTAAGATGTTCTAACTTGTCGTACGATGTTCAAAGGACTCGGACGAATTCATTAGGTTTATTATGGAGTTTTAAGGTTTCGTACGTTGTTGTAAGGTGTTGTTCGGAGCTGTGAGGTGTCATACATTACACTAACATTCTTTTTAAGATGCAAATGTGGCATACAGAGTCTTAAGATGTCGTAACTTGTCGTACCATGTTCAAAGGACTCGGACAAATTCATTAGGTTTATTATGGAGTTTTAATGTTTCGTACTGTATTGTTAGGTGTTGTTAGTAGTTCTGAGGTGTCTTACATTACACTAACATGCTTTTCAAGGTGCTAATGTGGCATACAGAGTCTTAAGATGTCGTAACTTGTCGTACGATGTTCAAAAGACTCAGACAAATTCAGTAGGTTTATATGGAGTTTTAAGTTTACGTACGGTATTGTAAGGTTTTGTTAGGAGTTGTGAGGTGTCGTACATTACACTAGCATGCTTTTCAAGGTGCTAATTTGGCATATTGAGTCTTAAGATGTTCTAACTTGTCGTACGATGTTCAAAGGACTCGGACGAATTCATTAGGTTTATTATGGAGTTTTAATGTTTCGTACGGTATTGTTAGGTGTTGTTAGTAGTTCTGAGGTGTCTTACATTACACTAACATGCTTTTCAAGGTGCTAATGTGGCATACAGAGTCTTAAGATGTCCTAACATGTCGTACGATCTTCAAAGGACACGGACGAATTCAGTAGGTTTATATGGAGTTTTAAGTTTACGTACGGTATTGTAAGGTTTTGTTAGGAGTTGTGAGGTGTCGTACATTACACTAGCATGCTTTTGAAGGTGCTAATTTGGCATATTGAGTCTTAAGATGTTCTAACTTGTCGTACGATGTTCAAAGGACTCGAACGAATTCATTAGGTTTATTATGGAGTTTTAAGGTTTCGTACGTTGTTGTAAAGTGTTGTTCGGAGCTGTGAGGTGTCATACATTACACTAACATGCTTTTTAAGATGCAAATGTGGCATACAGAGTCTTAAGATGTCCTAACTTGTCGTACGATGTTCAAAGGACTCGGACAAATTCAGTAGGTTTATATGGAGTTTTAATGTTTCGAACGGTATTGTTAGGTGTTGTTAGGAGTTGTGAGGTGTCTTACATTACACTAACATGATTTTCAAGGTGCTAACATGGCATACAGAGTCTTAAGATGTCCTAACATGTCGTACGATGTTAAAAGGACTCGGACGAATTAAGTAGGTTTATATGGAGTTTTAAGTTTACGTACGATATTGTAAGGTGTTGTTAGGAGATGTGAGGTGTCATACATTACACTAACATGCTTTTTAAGATGCTAATGTGGCATACAGAGTCTTAAGATGTCGTAACTTGTCGTACGATGTTCAAAGGACTCGGACGAATTCAGTATTAGGTTTATTATGGAGTTTTAATGTTTCGTACGGTATTGTTAGGTGTTGTTAGTAGTTCTGAGGTGTCTTACATTACACTAACATGCTTTTCAAGGTGCTAATGTGGCATACAGAGTCTTAAGATGTCCTAACATGTCGTACGATCTTCAAAGGACACGGACGAATTCAGTAGGTTTATATGGAGTTCTAAGTTTACGTACGGTATTGTAAGGTTTTGTTAGGAGTTGTGAGGTGTCGTACATTACACTAGCATGCTTTTCAAGGTGCTAATTTGGCATATTGAGTCTTAAGATGTTCTAACTTGTCGTACGATGTTCAAAGGACTCGGACGAATTCATTAGGTTTATTATGGAGTTTTAAGGTTTCGTACGTTGTTGTAAGGTGTTGTTCGGAGCTGTGAGGTGTCATACATTACACTAACATTCTTTTTAAGATGCAAATGTGGCATACAGAGTCTTAAGATGTCGTAACTTGTCGTACCATGTTCAAAGGACTCGGACAAATTCATTAGGTTTATTATGGAGTTTTAATGTTTCGTACGGTATTGTTAGGTGTTGTTAGTAGTTCTGAGGTGTCTTACATTACACTAACATGCTTTTCAAGGTGCTAATGTGGCATACAGAGTCTTAAGATGTCGTAACTTGTCGTACGATGTTCAAAAGACTCAGACAAATTCAGTAGGTTTATATGGAGTTTTAAGTTTACGTACGGTATTGTAAGGTTTTGTTAGGAGTTGTGAGGTGTCGTACATTACACTAGCATGCTTTTCAAGGTGCTAATTTGGCATATTGAGTCTTAAGATGTTCTAACTTGTCGTACGATGTTCAAAGGACTCGGACGAATTCATTAGGTTTATTATGGAGTTTTAATGTTTCGTACGGTATTGTTAGGTGTTGTTAGTAGTTCTGAGGTGTCTTACATTACACTAACATGCTTTTCAAGGTGCTAATGTGGCATACAGAGTCTTAAGATGTCCTAACATGTCGTACGATCTTCAAAGGACACGGACGAATTCAGTAGGTTTATATGGAGTTTTAAGTTTACGTACGGTATTGTAAGGTTTTGTTAGGAGTTGTGAGGTGTCGTACATTACACTAGCATGCTTTTGAAGGTGCTAATTTGGCATATTGAGTCTTAAGATGTTCTAACTTGTCGTACGATGTTCAAAGGACTCGAACGAATTCATTAGGTTTATTATGGAGTTTTAAGGTTTCGTACGTTGTTGTAAAGTGTTGTTCGGAGCTGTGAGGTGTCATACATTACACTAACATGCTTTTTAAGATGCAAATGTGGCATACAGAGTCTTAAGATGTCCTAACTTGTCGTACGATGTTCAAAGGACTCGGACAAATTCAGTAGGTTTATATGGAGTTTTAATGTTTCGAACGGTATTGTTAGGTGTTGTTAGGAGTTGTGAGGTGTCTTACATTACACTAACATGATTTTCAAGGTGCTAACATGGCATACAGAGTCTTAAGATGTCCTAACATGTCGTACGATGTTAAAAGGACTCGGACGAATTAAGTAGGTTTATATGGAGTTTTAAGTTTACGTACGATATTGTAAGGTGTTGTTAGGAGATGTGAGGTGTCATACATTACACTAACATGCTTTTTAAGATGCTAATGTGGCATACAGAGTCTTAAGATGTCGTAACTTGTCGTACGATGTTCAAAGGACTCGGACGAATTCAGTATTAGGTTTATTATGGAGTTTTAATGTTTCGTACGGTATTGTTAGGTGTTGTTAGTAGTTCTGAGGTGTCTTACATTACACTAACATGCTTTTCAAGGTGCTAATGTGGCATACAGAGTCTTAAGATGTCCTAACATGTCGTACGATCTTCAAAGGACACGGACGAATTCAGTAGGTTTATATGGAGTTCTAAGTTTACGTACGGTATTGTAAGGTTTTGTTAGGAGTTGTGAGGTGTCGTACATTACACTAGCATGCTTTTCAAGGTGCTAATTTGGCATATTGAGTCTTAAGATGTTCTAACTTGTCGTACGATGTTCAAAGGACTCGGACGAATTCATTAGGTTTATTATGGAGTTTTAAGGTTTCGTACGTTGTTGTAAGGTGTTGTTCGGAGCTGTGAGGTGTCATACATTACACTAACATTCTTTTTAAGATGCAAATGTGGCATACAGAGTCTTAAGATGTCGTAACTTGTCGTACCATGTTCAAAGGACTCGGACAAATTCATTAGGTTTATTATGGAGTTTTAATGTTTCGTACGGTATTGTTAGGTGTTGTTAGTAGTTCTGAGGTGTCTTACATTACACTAACATGCTTTTCAAGGTGCTAATGTGGCATACAGAGTCTTAAGATGTCGTAACTTGTCGTACGATGTTCAAAAGACTCGGACAAATTCAGTAGGTTTATATGGAGTTTTAAGTTTACGTACGGTATTGTAAGGTTTTGTTAGGAGTTGTGAGGTGTCGTACATTACACTAGCATGCTTTTCAAGGTGCTAATTTGGCATATTGAGTCTTAGGATGTTCTAACTTGTCGTACGATGTTCAAAGGACTCGGACGAATTCATTAGGTTTATTATGGAGTTTTAATGTTTCGTACGGTATTGTTAGGTGTTGTTAGTAGTTCTGAGGTGTCTTACATTACACTAACATGCTTTTCAAGGTGCTAATGTGGCATACAGAGTCTTAAGATGTCCTAACATGTCGTACGATCTTCAAAGGACACGGACGAATTCAGTAGGTTTATATGGAGTTTTAAGTTTACGTACGGTATTGTAAGGTTTTGTTAGGAGTTGTGAGGTGTCGTACATTACACTAGCATGCTTTTGAAGGTGCTAATTTGGCATATTGAGTCTTAAGATGTTCTAACTTGTCGTACGATGTTCAAAGGACTCGAACGAATTCATTAGGTTTATTATGGAGTTTTAAGGTTTCGTACGTTGTTGTAAGGTGTTGTTCGGAGCTGTGAGGTGTCATACATTACACTAACATGCTTTTTAAGATGCAAATGTGGCATACAGAGTCTTAAGATGTCCTAACTTGTCGTACGATGTTCAAAGGACTCGGACAAATTCAGTAGGTTTATATGGAGTTTTAATGTTTCGAACGGTATTGTTAGGTGTTGTTAGGAGTTGTGAGGTGTCTTACATTACACTAACATGATTTTCAAGGTGCTAACATGGCATACAGAGTCTTAAGATGTCCTAACATGTCGTACGATGTTAAAAGGACTCGGACGAATTAAGTAGGTTTATATGGAGTTTTAAGTTTACGTACGATATTGTAAGGTGTTGTTAGGAGATGTGAGGTGTCATACATTACACTAACATGCTTTTTAAGATGCTAATGTGGCATACAGAGTCTTAAGATGTCGTAACTTGTCGTACGATGTTCAAAGGACTCGGACGAATTCAGTATTAGGTTTATTATGGAGTTTTAATGTTTCGTACGGTATTGTTAGGTGTTGTTAGTAGTTCTGAGGTGTCTTACATTACACTAACATGCTTTTCAAGGTGCTAATGTGGCATACAGAGTCTTAAGATGTCCTAACATGTCGTACGATCTTCAAAGGACACGGACGAATTCAGTAGGTTTATATGGAGTTCTAAGTTTACGTACGGTATTGTAAGGTTTTGTTAGGAGTTGTGAGGTGTCGTACATTACACTAGCATGCTTTTCAAGGTGCTAATTTGGCATATTGAGTCTTAAGATGTTCTAACTTGTCGTACGATGTTCAAAGGACTCGGACGAATTCATTAGGTTTATTATGGAGTTTTAAGGTTTCGTACGTTGTTGTAAGGTGTTGTTCGGAGCTGTGAGGTGTCATACATTACACTAACATTCTTTTTAAGATGCAAATGTGGCATACAGAGTCTTAAGATGTCGTAACTTGTCGTACCATGTTCAAAGGACACGGACAAATTCATTAGGTTTATTATGGAGTTTTAATGTTTCGTACGGTATTGTTAGGTGTTGTTAGTAGTTCTGAGGTGTCTTACATTACACTAACATGCTTTTCAAGGTGCTAATGTGGCATACAGAGTCTTAAGATGTCGTAACTTGTCGTACGATGTTCAAAAGACTCGGACAAATTCAGTAGGTTTATATGGAGTTTTAAGTTTACGTACGGTATTGTAAGGTTTTGTTAGGAGTTGTGAGGTGTCGTACATTACACTAGCATGCTTTTCAAGGTGCTAATTTGGCATATTGAGTCTTAAGATGTTCTAACTTGTCGTACGATGTTCAAAGGACTCGGACGAATTCATTAGGTTTATTATGGAGTTTTAATGTTTCGTACGGTATTGTTAGGTGTTGTTAGTAGTTCTGAGGTGTCTTACATTACACTAACATGCTTTTCAAGGTGCTAATGTGGCATACAGAGTCTTAAGATGTCCTAACATGTCGTACGATCTTCAAAGGACACGGACGAATTCAGTAGGTTTATATGGAGTTCTAAGTTTACGTACGGTATTGTAAGGTTTTGTTAGGAGTTGTGAGGTGTCGTACATTACACTAGCATGCTTTTCAAGGTGCTAATTTGGCATATTGAGTCTTAAGATGTTCTAACTTGTCGTACGATGTTCAAAGGACTCGGACGAATTTATTAGGTTTATTATGGAGTTTTAAGGTTTCGTACGTTGTTGTAAGGTGTTGTTCGGAGCTGTGAGGTGTCATACATTACACTAACATTCTTTTTAAGATGCAAATGTGGCATACAGAGTCTTAAGATGTCGTAACTTGTCGTACCATGTTCAAAGGACACGGACAAATTCATTAGGTTTATTATGGAGTTTTAATGTTTCGTACGGTATTGTTAGGTGTTGTTAGTAGTTCTGAGGTGTCTTACATTACACTAACATGCTTTTCAAGGTGCTAATGTGGCATACAGAGTCTTAAGATGTCGTAACTTGTCGTACGATGTTCAAAAGACTCGGACAAATTCAGTAGGTTTATATGGAGTTTTAAGTTTACGTACGGTATTGTAAGGTTTTGTTAGGAGTTGTGAGGTGTCGTACATTACACTAGCATGCTTTTCAAGGTGCTAATTTGGCATATTGAGTCTTAGGATGTTCTAACTTGTCGTACGATGTTCAAAGGACTCGGACGAATTCATTAGGTTTATTATGGAGTTTTAATGTTTCGTACGGTATTGTTAGGTGTTGTTAGTAGTTCTGAGGTGTCTTACATTACACTAACATGCTTTTCAAGGTGCTAATGTGGCATACAGAGTCTTAAGATGTCCTAACATGTCGTACGATCTTCAAAGGACACGGACGAATTCAGTAGGTTTATATGGAGTTTTAAGTTTACGTACGGTATTGTAAGGTTTTGTTAGGAGTTGTGAGGTGTCGTACATTACACTAGCATGCTTTTGAAGGTGCTAATTTGGCATATTGAGTCTTAAGATGTTCTAACTTGTCGTACGATGTTCAAAGGACTCGAACGAATTCATTAGGTTTATTATGGAGTTTTAAGGTTTCGTACGTTGTTGTAAGGTGTTGTTCGGAGCTGTGAGGTGTCATACATTACACTAACATGCTTTTTAAGATGCAAATGTGGCATACAGAGTCTTAAGATGTCCTAACTTGTCGTACGATGTTCAAAGGACTCGGACAAATTCAGTAGGTTTATATGGAGTTTTAATGTTTCGAACGGTATTGTTAGGTGTTGTTAGGAGTTGTGAGGTGTCTTACATTACACTAACATGATTTTCAAGGTGCTAACATGGCATACAGAGTCTTAAGATGTCCTAACATGTCGTACGATGTTAAAAGGACTCGGACGAATTAAGTAGGTTTATATGGAGTTTTAAGTTTACGTACGATATTGTAAGGTGTTGTTAGGAGATGTGAGGTGTCATACATTACACTAACATGCTTTTTAAGATGCTAATGTGGCATACAGAGTCTTAAGATGTCGTAACTTGTCGTACGATGTTCAAAGGACTCGGACGAATTCAGTATTAGGTTTATTATGGAGTTTTAATGTTTCGTACGGTATTGTTAGGTGTTGTTAGTAGTTCTGAGGTGTCTTACATTACACTAACATGCTTTTCAAGGTGCTAATGTGGCATACAGAGTCTTAAGATGTCCTAACATGTCGTACGATCTTCAAAGGACACGGACGAATTCAGTAGGTTTATATGGAGTTCTAAGTTTACGTACGGTATTGTAAGGTTTTGTTAGGAGTTGTGAGGTGTCGTACATTACACTAGCATGCTTTTCAAGGTGCTAATTTGGCATATTGAGTCTTAAGATGTTCTAACTTGTCGTACGATGTTCAAAGGACTCGGACGAATTCATTAGGTTTATTATGGAGTTTTAAGGTTTCGTACGTTGTTGTAAGGTGTTGTTCGGAGCTGTGAGGTGTCATACATTACACTAACATTCTTTTTAAGATGCAAATGTGGCATACAGAGTCTTAAGATGTCGTAACTTGTCGTACCATGTTCAAAGGACACGGACAAATTCATTAGGTTTATTATGGAGTTTTAATGTTTCGTACGGTATTGTTAGGTGTTGTTAGTAGTTCTGAGGTGTCTTACATTACACTAACATGCTTTTCAAGGTGCTAATGTGGCATACAGAGTCTTAAGATGTCGTAACTTGTCGTACGATGTTCAAAAGACTCGGACAAATTCAGTAGGTTTATATGGAGTTTTAAGTTTACGTACGGTATTGTAAGGTTTTGTTAGGAGTTGTGAGGTGTCGTACATTACACTAGCATGCTTTTCAAGGTGCTAATTTGGCATATTGAGTCTTAAGATGTTCTAACTTGTCGTACGATGTTCAAAGGACTCGGACGAATTCATTAGGTTTATTATGGAGTTTTAATGTTTCGTACGGTATTGTTAGGTGTTGTTAGTAGTTCTGAGGTGTCTTACATTACACTAACATGCTTTTCAAGGTGCTAATGTGGCATACAGAGTCTTAAGATGTCCTAACATGTCGTACGATCTTCAAAGGACACGGACGAATTCAGTAGGTTTATATGGAGTTCTAAGTTTACGTACGGTATTGTAAGGTTTTGTTAGGAGTTGTGAGGTGTCGTACATTACACTAGCATGCTTTTCAAGGTGCTAATTTGGCATATTGAGTCTTAAGATGTTCTAACTTGTCGTACGATGTTCAAAGGACTCGGACGAATTTATTAGGTTTATTATGGAGTTTTAAGGTTTCGTACGTTGTTGTAAGGTGTTGTTCGGAGCTGTGAGGTGTCATACATTACACTAACATTCTTTTTAAGATGCAAATGTGGCATACAGAGTCTTAAGATGTCGTAACTTGTCGTACCATGTTCAAAGGACACGGACAAATTCATTAGGTTTATTATGGAGTTTTAATGTTTCGTACGGTATTGTTAGGTGTTGTTAGTAGTTCTGAGGTGTCTTACATTACACTAACATGCTTTTCAAGGTGCTAATGTGGCATACAGAGTCTTAAGATGTCGTAACTTGTCGTACGATGTTCAAAAGACTCGGACAAATTCAGTAGGTTTATATGGAGTTTTAAGTTTACGTACGGTATTGTAAGGTTTTGTTAGGAGTTGTGAGGTGTCGTACATTACACTAGCATGCTTTTCAAGGTGCTAATTTGGCATATTGAGTCTTAAGATGTTCTAACTTGTCGTACGATGTTCAAAGGACTCGGACGAATTCATTAGGTTTATTATGGAGTTTTAATGTTTCGTACGGTATTGTTAGGTGTTGTTAGTAGTTCTGAGGTGTCTTACATTACACTAACATGCTTTTCAAGGTGCTAATGTGGCATACAGAGTCTTAAGATGTCCTAACATGTCGTACGATCTTCAAAGGACACGGACGAATTCAGTAGGTTTATATGGAGTTTTAAGTTTACGTACGGTATTGTAAGGTTTTGTTAGGAGTTGTGAGGTGTCGTACATTACACTAGCATGCTTTTGAAGGTGCTAATTTGGCATATTGAGTCTTAAGATGTTCTAACTTGTCGTACGATGTTCAAAGGACTCGAACGAATTCATTAGGTTTATTATGGAGTTTTAAGGTTTCGTACGTTGTTGTAAGGTGTTGTTCGGAGCTGTGAGGTGTCATACATTACACTAACATGCTTTTTAAGATGCAAATGTGGCATACAGAGTCTTAAGATGTCCTAACTTGTCGTACGATGTTCAAAGGACTCGGACAAATTCAGTAGGTTTATATGGAGTTTTAATGTTTCGTACGGTATTGTTAGGTGTTGTTAGGAGTTGTGAGGTGTCTTACATTACACTAACATGCTTTTCAAGGTGCTAACGTGGCATACAGAGTCTTAAGATGTCCTAACATGTCGTACGATGTTAAAAGGACTCGGACGAATTAAGTAGGTTTATATGGAGTTTTAAGTTTACGTACGATATTGTAAGGTGTTGTTAGGAGATGTGAGGTGTCATACATTACACTAACATGCTTTTTAAGATGCTAATGTGGCATACAGAGTCTTAAGATGTCGTAACTTGTCGTACGATGTTCAAAAAAACTCGGACAAATTCATTACGTTTATTTTGGAGTTTTAATGTTTCGTACGGTACTGTTAGGTGTTGTTAGGAGTTGTGAGGTGTCTTACATTACAATAACATGCTTTTAAAGGAGCTAATGTGGCATACAGAGTCTTAAGATGTCCTAACATGTCGTACGATGTTCAAAGGACTCGGACGAATTCAGTAGGTTTATATGGAGTTTTAAGTTTACGTACGGTATTGTAAGGTGTTGTTAGGAGTTGTGAGGTGTCATACGTTACACTAACATGCTTTTTAAGATGCAAATGTGGCATACAGAGTCTTAAGATGTCGTAACTTGTCGTACGATGTTCAAAGGACTCGGACAAATTCATTAGGTTTATTATGGAGTTTTAATGTTTCGTACGGTATTGTTAGGTGTTGTTAGTAGTTCTGAGGTGTCTTACATTACACTAACATGCTTTTCAAGGTGCTAATGTGGCATACAGAGTCTTAAGATGTCCTAACATGTCGTACGATCTTCAAAGGACACGGACGAATTCAGTAGGTTTATATGGAGTTCTAAGTTTACGTACGGTATTGTAAGGTTTTGTTAGGAGTTGTGAGGTGTCGTACATTACACTAGCATGCTTTTCAAGGTGCTAATTTGGCATATTGAGTCTTAAGATGTTCTAACTTGTCGTACGAAAAACACCACCTTACAAAAATAAAGCGATGGGCGATTAAGGCGATTTGGGCGATTAGGGTTTGCATGCAGAGTTCTTGATCTTGCATGTGTTGCTATTCATTCTTTCGATTTTTTGTGTGTTCGTTATCATTCACTAATTGATTTTACGCTTACTCTTGTGTAGCAGTCCTGATATACAATTGGTTTTGGCCAGTTTATTCGAGCACTGTTAGCAAGAAATAGGGTTTTATCGATTAGGGTTTGGTGGGGATTTTCGGTGACTGAATCATACTTTGCTAAATCTGAATGCTTAGTAGGTCTGTAATCGAAAGCGGCTATTGAATATAGTTTAGCTTTTTGGTACGAATCCTATTAACCTCTTAAGAATTGGCAGTAGATTGATTCGGTTCTGTTCTGTTTGTTTCTGGTGTTTATTATCTAATGGAGAAAAGGTCGATTGCTGATAAAATTAAGAACATTGATGGAAAGGTAAACAAAAGCATTATGAGAAGATCGGGTACTGTTAACGCTGCTGCGATGAATCGAAATAAGGAGGTTGAGCAGATTAGGGTTTCGGTGACTAATGCTGGACGTAAAAAAGATGCTGTTGGGGGAGAGATGGATTCTAATTTGAATGAGACGGATGATGATTGGAAGGAGCCGGGTGAGGTGCTTGAAACAGCTAAAAATAGATGTGTTAGCACGGCTATTACAACTGACCAGCCTACAATGGATAGTCACCCGGCTAAGCATGGTGACCCGGCTAAGGTTGATACGGCTGTACATGACCCGGCAATAAGTGTTTACCCGGCTAGAAGTGTTAACACGGCTCCTACTACTGATCAGGCTAGAAAGGGTGACCCGGTTAGGACGATTCACAAGTTTCAGCATGTTGACCCGGCTATGCAGGTTGACCCGGCTACAACTACCATGGTTGACACGGCTATGCAGGTTGAAATGGCTGTACATGGTTACCCGGCTACTAATGTTGATAGGCTTGACACGGCAGAGAATGTTGGGGTTCATGCGAGTGACACTGTTAACTCCTATGCTGATATGACAAGAAAAGGTGGAATGAATGATGAGCATCAGTTGGAAAAAAAGGTGGACTTTAGGTACATGGTGAATGCTGAGTCAAAACAGGGTTTTGATGTCGTGCTTCCAAAGGACTCTATTCGCCAAGTTTGTAATAAACTGGAGTTTACGTTGTATGGTTATTTTCTAGGGGATAGGATGGCATATCCTGTGGTAGAGTACTATGTTCGTATGAATTGGAAAAAATATGGTCTCCAAAAGTCCATGATGAATGCTAATGGGTTTTTCTTCTTTAAGTTTAATGACAAGAAAGGTATGATGGATGTTCTGGAGGGTGGTCCTTGGCTAATTCGAAATAAACCGATTATTCTTAATGTATGGTCTCCGAACTCAAAGCTCCAGAAAGATGACATCAAGACGGTGTCGGTTTGGGTGAAGTTACATGATGTTCCTTTAGTGGCTTACACGGATGTTGGTTTGAGTCTTTTAGTCTCACAAATTGGTACTCCTAGGCTGCTTGACTCGTTTACTACTTCGATGTGTACTAATGCGTGGGGTAGAAGCAGTTTTGCTAGAGCTCTTGTTGAAATATCTGCGGATAGGGATTTTAAGGAGGAAATTACTATTGCCGTTCCTGATCTGGATGGCGATGGCTTTGGGTCGGCTAAGGTGTCGGTGGAATATGAGTGGAAACCTCCTAGATGCGGACATTGTAGTGTTTTTGGTCATACTGAGGATGGATGTCCTTTACATGTGAAACAGGATACCAAATCCAGTTCAAAGGTGGATAGTGATGGTTTCAAGGAGGTGAAGAATAAAAAGACAGCAAAGAGAAATGGAATTCAAATTAAGAAACCGCAGTTTGAATATCGTCCGGTGGTTAAAAGAGATGTGGCTAATGCTGTCATAAAGATGGATAAGCAAAATGAAAATAGGTTGAAGTTGAAGGAGCCAGTTGTGGACAACATCGTTTCTGCTAACCCATTTGGTGTCTTAGTGGATGAAGTTGAGAACAGCACTGGGAGGATAGAAGGAAGGGTAATTTGGAAAATGGTATTAATCAGCTGGATTCGGATTCGGATGTTGATGAAGTTCTTGATATGGATAGTGGTATGGCCAGGTTTGTGCAAAATACATCGGTAAGGGCTATGAATACTATTATAGGGGCAAGCACTCCTTCTACATCAGGTATCAATGGTTAGTATGGCTGCTTGGAATATTAGGGGTTTGAACCGAGCCCCAAAACAGAAGGAGGTTCGTCAGGTTGTTAGAGATAATAAGTTGAGTTTATGTGCAATATTGGAATCCCATGTGGAATTGGATAGACTATCGGGGGTTTGTAATAATGTGTTTAAGAAGTGGGATTGGACTTCAAATGGAAATATGTGCTCCAAGGGGTCTAGGATTATATTGGGATGGGATCCCCTTGTTTTGGATGTTATGGTCCTTGCTCAATCGGATCAGGTCATGCATATTCAGATTTATTTTAAGCTTGATAAAAGGAGGTTGTTCTGCTCGGTTGTTTACGCTGCCAATTATTATGTTCATAGAAGGGAGTTGTGGGCTAGTTTATGCAGACATAGTATGGTGGTCAAGGGTGAGCCCTGGGTTATGATGGGGGACTTTAATTCAGCTTTATTTTCTCAAGATTCATTTGTGGGGTCGTCAAGGTCTACTATTGGCATGAGAGAGTTTATGGATTGTATTAACCAGATTGAGATGATTGATGTTAACAGGTCTGGAATGCATTTCACTTGGAATCAAAAGCCCAAACAGGGTAAAGGGATGTTCAAAAAGATTGATAGGGTTATGGCAAATGTTCGATTTACTGATATCTTTCCTACGGCTGGAGCTATTTTTCAACCGAATGGTATTTCTGACCATTCCCCTTGTGTCCTTAGAATCCCGGATGTGGAACGTAATAGCCCTCCTCCGTTTCGTTTTGCAAATTTCCTTACTTATAAACCGGAATTCAAGGATATTGTTGCTAAGGTCTGGGCTATAAACATTGGTGGGGTGCATCAGTTCAGAGTGGTTAAAAGGCTTAAACTTCTTAAATCTCCGCTAAGGGGCTTATTATACATGCAGGGAAACCTTCACTCTAAGGTTGATGCTATTCGAACTCAACTTAATCAGATTCAATGTTTGATTGATGATGACCCCATGAACCTGGAGTTATGCTCTCAGGAGTCTAAACTTCTTGCTTCATTTAATAACGCAAGTCTTGATGAAGAGAGATTCTTGAAGCAGAAAGCGAAGGTGCACTGGCTGGCTGAGGGGGATGCTAATACTAAGTATTTCCATAATACTCTGAAGTGCAGAAACCATAGAGCTCGGATAGACGTTATTACTGATAGCAATGGATATATGCATGAAGGGAATGCGGTTCCCAAGGCTTTTGTTGATCATTATGTCGGATTTCTGGGAAAGGAGGATATTTCTATTATCCCCATAACTCCGGAGTTGTTTGACGTCCGGATTGATCAAGATGTGGCTGTTGATATGATTAGAGAGGTTACGGTGGATGAGATCAAAAGGACCATGTTTGCTTTTGGTGATGATAAAGCTCCCGGTCCTGATGGGTTTACAGCGGCGTTTTATAAGAAATCATGGGATATTGTGGGTAAAGATGTGTGCCTTGCTGTGCAAGATTTTTTTCGGGAGGGTAAGTTACTTCTTGAGATGAATCATACGCTGATTACACTGATTCCCAAGGTTGAGACTCCGTCTTTTATTACGGATTATAGACCTATTGCTTGTTGTAATGTTCTGTTTAAGTGCATTACGAAAATTCTTGCGGATCGAATGAAGCGGAGCCTGGATAATATTATTAGCTCTAATCAGTCTGCCTTTATTCCGGGTAGAAGAATATCTGATAATATTTTATTGACCCAAGAGCTTATGCATAGATATCACCTGGATAGTGGTCCTCCTAGATGTGCTTTTAAAGTTGATATTCAGAAAGCTTATGATACCGTGGATTGGAAATTCTTGAAGACGGCTTTATTGGGTTTTGGTTTTCATCCTAAGATGGTTAATTGGATCATGATTTGTGTTACCACGGTTTCGTTCTCTATCTCTGTGAATGGTAGTTTGCATGGGTATTTTAGGGGGAAACGTGGTCTTCGACAGGGGGATCCGATGTCCCCGTATTTATTTACTATGGTTATGGAGATCCTTACTTTGGTTTTGAGAAGAGCTGTTTCATTGGACTCGTCTTTCAGATTCCATAACAGATGTGAGAAGATTCTTCTGATCAATTTGTGTTTTGCAGATGACTTGTTCCTTTTTGCTAGAGGGGATTGGAGCTCTGCAAAGGTTATTATGAAATCTTTATCAGATTTTGCTACCATGTCTGGGTTGAGCCCGAGTAACCAGAAAAGTACCATCTTTTTTTGTAACGTCCCGGTGCAAACCAAGAACAGTATTCTGAATATTATGCCTTTTGTGGAGGGTAAGCTGCCGGTTAGGTATTTGGGTGTTCCCCTTGTGGCGTCTAGAGTAAGAACTTCGGACTGTCGGGCTCTTATTGAAAAAGTTGAGCATCGTATTGGTGACTGGAAGAATAAGTTACTTTCTTTTGCTGGTAGATGTCAACTCATTAACTCTGTTATCGCCTCTCTTCATGTGTTTTGGTCTTCAGTGTTTATACTCCCTGTCCGGATTATGCATGATATTGAGGCTAAGATGAGGGATTTCTTATGGGCTCGGGGTCCTTTGAAGAAGGCCCGTGTAAGGGTTGCTTGGAAGGATGTTTGCTTGCCAAAGAATGAAGGTGGTCTGGGAATTAAACGTGTTAGGGATATGAATAAAGCCATGATGTCATATCACATTTGGAGCATCATCTCTAATCGTCCATCTGTTTGGGTGGCTTGGATCAAGCAATATAGGTTGAAGGGAAGGAATCTTTGGAGTGTAGAGGTTCCTAGAAATTGTTCTTGGGGTTGGCGGAAAATTCTTCAACTTAGGCCTCATGTTCGTAGATTTGTGTGGTCCAAAGTGGGGAATGGTAATAACACGTCCGTTTGGTATGATACTTGGTTTGAAGGGGGTCCGTTGATTGGTATGTTGTCGCACAGGGATATTAGGAATGCTGGGTTTTCTTTGGATGATAAAGTGGCTGATACATTTAGGGATGGTGGTTGGAGATGGCCTTCTACGTGGTTAAATACATATCCGATTCTTAACCACGTCAGCCAGATGCGGTTATATCCAGACACTTTGGATCAGTTTTTCTGGAAAGCGGGCTCGAATCTGTGCTCGTTCTCTACTAAGGAGGTGTGGGACTGTCTTAGATTACGTGGTCCTATGGTTGACTGGTTTAAAGGGGTCTGGTTCTCTCAGTGTGTTCCGAAGCATGCGTTTCTGTTATGGTTGGTAATGAGGGAAAGATTACTCACCCAAGACAAGATTCTGTCATGGGATCTGGCTAGAAGGGGGAATATGAACATGATGTGCTGTCCACTTTGTTACAGGGATTATGATTCTCATGATCATTTGTTCTTTGAGTGCTCCTTTGCTACTAGGGTTTGGAATCTTACCAAATCTATGGCTAGATTGCAGCACCTGTCGAACCACAGATTGGATATCATTGATTGGATAAAGTCGGCTTATTCGAAGTCATTGCGTCATGTGGTTGGTAAATTATCTATTGCTGCTGCTGTCTATTTGGTCTGGCAGGAAAGAAACAACCGGTTGTTCAAGAACCAAACACGGCCCCCGGAAGTGGTAGCAGAAGAAATCCGTAACACAGTGCGTTGCAAATTACTGGGCCTTAAGTTTAAGAACTCGACTCGGGTGTGGACTATTCTAAAGGAATGGAAGATTGATCGTGATCAAGATTTGGTAGATCCAGGCTGATAATTTGTATTTCTTTTTCTTTTTGTTGATTTAGCATGTCTAGTGTGTCTTGGTTTACTTTGTTTTCTTGGCAGGTTTGCTTTTGTTGGTGTTTTCCTTTGTACACATTCATGGGGCATGTCCTATGTTTGAACTAGTGTGGTATTCTGCCATGCTACTTATTCTTATGTTTGATGTTAATATATAGAATCACCGGGGTAACCCTTTACCCAAAAAAAAAACTTGTCGTACGATGTTCAAAGGACTCGGACGAATTCATTAGGTTTATTATGGAGTTTTAAGGTTTCGTACGTTGTTGTAAGGTGTTGTTCGGAGCTGTGAGGTGTCATACATTACACTAACATGCTTTTTAAGATGCAAATGTGGCATACAGAGTCTTAAGATGTCCTAACTTGTCGTACGATGTTCAAAGGACTCGGACAAATTCAGTAGGTTTATATGGAGTTTTAATGTTTCGTACGGTATTGTTAGGTGTTGTTAGGAGTTGTGAGGTGTCTTACATTACACTAACATGCTTTTCAAGGTGCTAACGTGGCATACAGAGTCTTAAGATGTCCTAACATGTCGTACGATGTTAAAAGGACTCGGACGAATTAAGTAGGTTTATATGGAGTTTTAAGTTTACGTACGATATTGTAAGGTGTTGTCAGAAGATGTGAGGTGTCATACATTACACTAACATGCTTTTTAAGATGCTAATGTGGCATACAGAGTCTTAAGATGTCGTAACTTGTCGTACGATGTTCAAAAAACTCGGACAAATTCATTACGTTTATTATGGAGTTTTAATGTTTCGTACAGTACTGTTAGGTGTTGTTAGGAGTTGTGAGGTGTCTTACATTACAATAACATGCTTTTAAAGGAGCTAATGTGGCATACAGAGTCTTAAGATGTCCTAACATGTCGTACGATGTTCAAAGGACTCGGACGAATTCAGTAGGTTTATATGGAGTTTTAAGTTTACGTACGGTATTGTAAGGTGTTGTTAGGAGTTGTGAGGTGTCATACATTACACTAACATGCTTTTTAAGATGCAAATGTGGCATACAGAGTCTTAAGATGTCGTAACTTGTCGTACGATGTTCAAAGGACTCGGACAAATTCATTAGGTTTATTATGGAGTTTTAATGTTTCGTACGGTATTGTTAGGTGTTGTTAGTAGTTCTGAGGTGTCTTACATTACACTAACATGCTTTTCAAGGTGCTAATGTGGCATACAGAGTCTTAAGATGTCCAAACATGTCGTACGATCTTCAAAGGACACGGACGAATTCAGTAGGTTTATATGGAGTTCTAAGTTTACGTACGGTATTGTAAGGTTTTGTTAGGATTTGTGAGGTGTCGTACATTACACTAGCATGCTTTTCAAGGTGCTAATTTGGCATATTGAGTCTTAAGATGTTCTAACTTGTCGTACGATGTTCAAAGGACTCGGACGAATTCATTAGGTTTATTATGGAGTTTTAAGGTTTCGTACGTTGTTGTAAGGTGTTGTTCGGAGCTGTGAGGTGTCATACATTACACTAACATGCTTTTTAAGATGCAAATGTGGTATACAGAGTCTTAAGATGTCCTAACTTGTCGTACGATGTTCAAAGGACTCGGACAAATTCAGTAGGTTTATATGGAGTTTTAATGTTTCGTACGGTATTGTTAGGTGTTGTTAGGAGTTGTGAGGTGTCTTACATTACACTAACATGCTTTTCAAGGTGCTAACGTGGCATACAGAGTCTTAAGATGTCCTAACATGTCGTACGATGTTAAAAGGACTCGGACGAATTAAGTAGGTTTATATGGAGTTTTAAGTTTACGTACGATATTGTAAGGTGTTGTTAGGAGATGTGAGGTGTCATACATTACACTAACATGCTTTTTAAGATGCTAATGTGGCATACAGAGTCTTAAGATGTCGTAACTTGTCGTACGATGTTCAAAAAACTCGGACAAATTCATTACGTTTATTATGGAGTTTTAATGTTTTGTACGGTACTGTTAGGTGTTGTTAGGAGTTGTGAGGTGTCTTACATTACAATAACATGCTTTTAAAGGAGCTAATGTGGCATACAGAGTCTTAAGATGTCCTAACATGTCGTACGATGTTCAAAGGACTCGGACGAATTCAGTAGGTTTATATGGAGTTGTGAGGTGTCATACAGAATCTTAAGATGTCCTAACTTGTAGTACGATGTTCAAAGGACTCGGACGAATTCAGTAGGTTTAAATTGAGTTTTAAGTTTACGTACGGTATTGTAAGGTGTTGTTAGGAGTTGTGAGGTGTCATACATTACTCTAACATGCTTTTTAAGATGCAAATGTGGCATACAGAGTCTTAAGATGTCGTAACTTGTCGTACGATGTTCAAAGGACTCGGACAAATTCATTAGGTTTATTATGGAGTTTTAATGTTTCGTACTGTATTGTTAGGTGTTGTTAGTAGTTCTGAGGTGTCTTAGATTACACTAACATGCTTTTCAAGGTGCTAATGTGGCATACAGAGTCTTAAGATGTCCTAACTTGTCGTACGATATTCAAAGGACTCGAACGAATTTAGTAGGTTTATATGAAGTTTTAAGTTTACGTACGGTATTGTAAGATGTTGTTAGTAGTTGTGAGGTGTCGTACATTACATTAACATGCTTTTCAAGATGCTAATGTGGCATACAGAATCTTAAGATGTCCTAACTTGTAGTACGATGTTCAAAGGACTCGGACGAATTCAGTAGGTTTAAATTGAGTTTTAAGTTTACGTACGGTATTGTAAGGTTTTGTTAGGAGTTGTGAGGTGTCATACATTACACTAACATGCTTTTTAAGATGCTAATGTGGCATACAGAGTCTTAAGATGTCGTAACTTGTCGTACGATGTTCAAAAGACTCGGACAAATTCATTAGGTTTATTATGGAGTTTTAATGTTTCATACGGTATTGTTAGCTGTTGTTAGGAGTTGTGAGGTGTCTTACATTACACTAACATGCTTTTCAAGGTGCTAATGTGGCATATAGAGTCTTAAGATATCCTAACATGTCGTATGATGTTCAAAGGACTCGGACGAATTCAGTAGGTTTATATGGAGTTTTAAGTTTACGTACGGTATTGTAAGATATCCTAACTTATAGGTGTATACAGGACTTGATGGGCGATTTGGGCGATTAGGATTTTCTACGCAATTTTTTGCTTGTGTTCGGGTGATTGGGTCTTTTTTGATCTTGTGTGTATGTTGCTGATCTTAATAGAGTGTGTGTAATCTTGTGTAACAATCCTGTGATCTCACGTTGTGGGGTACGAGCATTGTTAGCAAGAGCAGCCGCTTCTATTGGGGTTTTTAACAGTATTCGATTTGATTTTCGATCAAATCCCTTAATTGTTACTTTGAATCTCTGATTGCTCAGTGGGTCTGAGATTAATCGCGCCTAACTTGTATTAGGTTAGCTTGATTGATTCGAATCCTGTTAACCTTTTAAGGTATTTGAGGTTACGATTAGGGTTTTTTTTTATTCGTCTGTTATTTCTTCACGTATGCATGGTGTAAAGCTATCGAATATGATGAAGAATAAAGTGGGTATTGTTGATAAATTGCCTCGTCGTGGTACATGGACTACGTTGAATAAAGATGATGTTTCCAAGTCAAGTACTATTCTCATGGCTAAGGGTGATCACATGGCTAAGGGTGATCACACGACCAGGGAGTCTTCACGGGAAGTTGTCACGCCTACTGTTGAGACGTCTGAAGGTTCTCATGCGGCTACAATTGTTGACACGGCCAAAACTATTGACCCGGCTAAGTGTTCTCATGGGGCTATACATGCTGGCACGGCTTTAATGGTTGATAATGTTGACACGGCTAGAACCATTGACCTGGCTAAATGTTCTCACGCGGCTATACATGTTGACACGGCTAAGTCTGACACGGCTAGAACCATTAACCCGGCTAAGTCTGACGCGGCTGATACGTCTAAAATTATTGCAACGGCTAAGTCTGACTCGGCTATGGTTGATAAGGCTAATGGTAGTAATTGTGACTCATCTAAGGTGGAAAAGACTAGTGGTAATTCCTATGCTGATATGGCTAAAAAATCTGGATTGGAATCGAGTTCATTGGGAAAAGAAATTAACTTTAGGTATATGGTGAATGATGAAGTGAAACAGGGATTTGATGTGGTGCTTCCGAAAGAATCAATTCGGGCAGTCTGTAATAAACTGGAATTTAAGTTGTATGGGTACTTTTTAGGGGACAGGGTGGCATACCCAGTTGTTGAGTATTATGTTCGTATGAATTGGAAAAAATATGGTCTTCAGAAATTGTAAGGTGTTGTTAGGAGTTGTGAGGTGTCGTACATTACACTAACATGCTTTTCAAGGTGCTAATATGGCATATAGAGTTGTAAGATGTTCTAACTTGTGGTACGATGTTCAAAGGCCTCGGACGAAATCATTATGTGTATTATGGAGTTTTAAGTTTACGTACGGTATTGTAAGATGTTGTTAGGAGTTGTGAGGTGTCGTACATTACACTAACATGCTTTTTTTTGGGTAAAGGGTTACCCCGGTGATTCTATTATAAAGACAACCGTCAATGAAGTACAAGTAGTGAGGAAGCGTTCCACACTAGTTCATATATGGGACAGGCCCCACATATGTGAACATAAAACAAAACCAACAACCAAAAAAACACCAAGATAAACCAAACAATCTAGCCTACCACAAATTGATGACATAAACAAAATTAAATAAAATTATTTCATCAGCCGCCATCATCAAAAGTGTAGATTCCACCACAAAGACACCTGAAACAATATTGCCAGCAGATCAACTCCCTAGTAATCCAGAATATCAGACAAACCATTAACACCTGATGTAGAAGGAGTACCTGCCCTCTTAGAACCCGATGGAGATTCTAGCGCCATTGCCATGCTCATCATATACCTTGCCATCCCATTATCCATATCTAAAACCTCATCCACTTCCGAATCCGAGTCAAACCTAGAGCTTTCATTATCCCTGTTCCCTTTCACCTTGTCTGTGTCAATTGCATCTATTTTCTCCACAGATAACGCCTCAAAAGGGTTTGACGTAGTTAGATCAGATTTACCCATATTTGAACCACTTTTTGTCTCCATAGTATCAATCTTTGTCACTTGCTTTGTAACATGTTGCACTTCCTTCCCTTTTTTGTTAACTGGACGGTACTCGAATTGGGGCTTTTTTAAAGCAACCCCAAATCTTTTTGCAGCCTTCTTACCCTTTACTTCCTTAAACCCTTTATCATCCTCTCTAGCTTTTGTGTTCTGCTCATGCTTATTCGTATTAGTACAATCAGCATCATTATGGCCAAAAACACAACAATGACCACATCTAGGAGGCTTCCAATCATACTCAACCATCACATGTGCTGCTCCAAACCCATCCCCCTCTAATTCTGGAATAGCAACAGATATCTCCTCTTTAAACCCCGCATCCGCCGAGATCTCAACCAAAGCTCTTGCAAAGCTACTTCTACCCCACGTGTTTGCACACATCGAGCTTGTGAATGAATCCAACAACTTTGGAGTCCCAATTTGCGAAACCAAAAGACTCAAACCAACATCAGAATAAGCTACCAACGGAATATCATGCAATTTTACCCAAACAGATACATTCTTGATATCATCCTTGTGTAGCTTTGTGTTAGGGGACCAGACATTCAGGATAATCGGTTTATTACGAATTATCCAAGGGCCTGCTTCGATCACATCCATCATCCCCTTCCTATCATTAAACTTAAAAAAGAAAAAACCATTTGCGTTCATCATTGACTTTTGCAAGCCAAATTTTTTCCAATGAGTTTTAGCAAAGTATTCAACCACTGGATACGCTACCCTATCCCCCAAAAAGTAGCCATACAAAGTAAATTCAAGCTTATTACAAATCATACGCACATTCTCTTTGGGTAACACAACATCAAAACCTTCTTTCTTTTCCTCATTCACCATATAACCGAATTTAACTGGTGTTATAGGTAATTCAGACTTTGGTTGAACAATAGCAGCATACGTTGTATTCAAATTAGACTTACTGAGCGCATCATTCACACTAGTCGCATGAGCAAGAGAACCCACATATGCATCAGCCGTATGAACCTTAGATAACATAATCGTGTGAGCTGAATCAGTCATGTGAGATGAATCAGTGATATGACTTGTTGTATCATTCTGCTTAGCCGTGTCAACCCCATGAGGTTCAAGACTTGTTGTATCATTCTGCGTAGCCGTGTCAACCCCATGAGGCAGATTAGGGTTTATGGATGAAACCCTAATCTCCTTTTCCTTCTTCAACAAATTGCAACGTGGGTTGCCATCGATCTTTAGCACCTTACTAGCCAAATTACCACCCTCCATACTCGTTTTTATAATCAGAAACGAATCTGATCAAAAGAACCCAAGAACCGGCCAAACCCTACTTGCACAGCTAGGGTTTTAATAACCAAAACGGCCAAGATCAATTTGGGTGGACAAAAAGAAACCAAAACTAGGAATCAAGAATCAAACAACGGATCTTGATTAAAACAATAAACGAAACTAGGGTTTTAGATACTATATGACACTAGATGAACGAATTAAGGATCAAGTAACAAACCCAAGCATCAAGAAACGATCAAGAAACAAGAAACGAATCAAGAAACCAGATTCAAGAAATTGATTCTTGAACCCTATTAGATCGTAAATTTCAGGAGAAAGAAAAAAAACGAATTAGGGTTTAGATATAACCCTAATAACAAGAAACGAAACCAACAAACCAAGAAAACAACCCAAGATCAAGAACCAATATTTAAGAATCAAGATTCAAGAAACAAGAACACGGATCAAGATCAAACCCAATCAGCCAAATCGCCAAACTCGCCCATTGTTGTTCGTAGTACACTAACATGCTTTTCAAGGTGCTAATATGGCATATAGAGTTGTAAGATGTTCTAACTTGTGGTACGATGTTCAAAGGCCTCGGACGAAATCATTATGTGTATTATGGAGTTTTAAGTTTACGTACGTTATTGTAAGATGTTGTTAGGAGTTGTGAGGTGTCGTACATTAAACTAGTATGCTTTTCAAAGTGCTAATGTGGCATATAGAGTCGTAAGATGTTCTAAGTTGTGGTACGATGTTCAAAGGACTCGGACGAATTAAGTAGGTTTATATGGAGTTTTGAGTTTACGTACGGTATTGTAAGAAGTTGTTAGCAGTTGTGTGGTGTCGTACATTACACTAGCATGCTTTTCAAAGTGCTAATGTGGCATACAGAGTCTTAAGATGTCCTAACTTGTCGTACGATATTCAAAGGACTCGGACGAATTCAGTAGGTTTATATGGAGTTTTAAGTTTACGTACGGTATTGTAAGATGTTGTTAGTAGTTGTGAGGTGTCGTACCTTACACTAACATGCTTTTCAAGATGCTAATGTGGCATACAGAATCTTAAGATGTCCTAACTTGTAGTACGATGTTCAAAGGACTCGGACGAATTCAGTAGGTTTATATTGAGTTTTAAGTTTACGTACGGTATTGTAAGGTGTTGTTAGGAGTTGTGAGGTGTCGTACATTACACTAACATGCTTTTCAAGGTGCTAATATGGCATATAGAGTTGTAAGATGTTCTAACTTGTGGTACGATGTTCAAAGGCCTCAGACGAAATCATTATGTGTATTATGGAGTTTTAAGTTTACGTACGGTATTGAAAGATGTTGTTAGGAGTTGTGAGGTGTCGTACATTAAACTAGCAAGCTTTTCAAAGTGCTAATGTTGCATATAGAGTCGTAAGATGTTCTAAGTTGTGGTACGATGTTCAAAGGACTCGGACGAATTAAGTAGGTTTATATGGAGTTTTAAGTTTACGTACGGTATTGTAAGAAGTTGTTAGCAGTTGTGTGGTGTCGTACATTACACTAGCATGCTTTTCAAAGTGCTAATGTGGCATACAGAGTCTTAAGATGTCCTAACTTGTCGTACGATATTCAAAGGACTCGGACGAATTCAGTAGGTTTATATGAAGTTTTAAGTTTACGTACGGTATTGTAAGATGTTGTTAGTAGTTGTGAGGTGTCGTACATTACACTAACATGCTTTTCAAGATGCTAATGTGGCATACAGAATCTTAAGATGTCCTAACTTGTAGTACAATGTTCAAAGGACTCGGACGAATTCAGTAGGTTTATATGGAGTTCTAAGTTTACGTACGGTATTGTAAGATGTTGTTAGTAGTTGTGAGGTGTCGTACATTACACTAACATGCTTTTGAAAGTGCTAATGTGGCATACAGAGTCTTAAGATGTCCTAACTTGTCGTACGATATTCAAAGGACTCGGACGAATTCAGTAGGTTTATATGGAGTTCTAAGTTTACGTACGGTATTGTAAGATGTTGTTAGTAGTTGTGAGGTGTCGTACATTACACTAACATGCTTTTCAAGATGCTAATGTGGCATACAGAATCTTAAGATGTCCTAACTTGTAGTACGATGTTCAAAGGACTCGGACGAATTCAGTAGGTTTAAATTGAGTTTTAAGTTTACGTACGGTATTGTAAGGTGTTGTTAGGAGTTGTGAGGTGTCGTACATTACACTAACATGCTTTTCAAGGTGCTAATATGGCATATAGAGTTGTAAGATGTTCTAACTTGTGGTACGATATTCAAAGGCCTCGGACGAAATCATTATGTGTATTATGGAGTTTTAAGTTTACGTACGATATTATAAGATGTTGTTAGGAGTTGTGAGTTGTCATACATTAAACTAGCATGCTTTTCAAAGTGCTAATGTGGCATATAGAGTCGTAAGATGTTCTAAGTTGTGGTACGATGTTCAAAGGACTCGGACGAATTAAGTAGGTTTATATGGAGATTTAAGTTTACGTACGGTATTGTAAGAAGTTGTTAACAGTTGTGTGGTGTCGTACATTACACTAGCATGCTTTTCAAAGTGCTAATGTGGCATACAGAGTCTTAAGATGTCCTAACTTGTCGTACGATATTCAAAGGACTCGGACGAATTCAGTAGGTTTATATGGAGTTTTAAGTTTACGTACAGTATTGTAAGAAGTTGTTAGCAGTTGTGTGGTGTCGTACATTACACTAGCATGCTTTTCAAAGTGCTAATGTGGCATACAGAGTCTTAAGATGTCCTAACTTGTCGTACGATATTCAAAGGACTCGGACGAATTCAGTAGGTTTATATGGAGTTCTAAGTTTACGTACGGTATTGTAAGATGTTGTTAGTAGTTGTGAGGTGTCGTACATTACACTAACATGCTTTTCAAGATGCTAATGTGGCATACAGAATCTTAAGATGTCCTAACTTGTAGTACGATGTTCAAAGGACTCGGACGAATTCAGTAGGTTTAAATTGAGTTTTAAGTTTACGTACGGTATTGTAAGGTGTTGTTAGGAGTTGTGAGGTGTCGTACATTACACTAACATGCTTTTCAAGGTGCTAATATGGCATATAGAGTTGTAAGATGTTCTAACTTGTGGTACGATGTTCAAAGGCCTCGGACGAAATCATTATGTGTATTATGGAGTTTTAAGTTTACGTACGTTATTGTAAGATGTTGTTAGGAGTTGTGAGGTGTCGTACATTAAACTAGTATGCTTTTCAAAGTGCTAATGTGGCATATAGAGTCGTAAGATGTTCTAAGTTGTGGTACGATGTTCAAAGGACTCGGACGAATTAAGTAGGTTTATATGGAGTTTTGAGTTTACGTACGGTATTGTAAGAAGTTGTTAGCAGTTGTGTGGTGTCGTACATTACACTAGCATGCTTTTCAAAGTGCTAATGTGGCATACAGAGTCTTAAGATGTCCTAACTTGTCGTACGATATTCAAAGGACTCGGACGAATTCAGTAGGTTTATATGGAGTTTTAAGTTTACGTACGGTATTGTAAGATGTTGTTAGTAGTTGTGAGGTGTCGTACCTTACACTAACATGCTTTTCAAGATGCTAATGTGGCATACAGAATCTTAAGATGTCCTAACTTGTAGTACGATGTTCAAAGGACTCGGACGAATTCAGTAGGTTTATATTGAGTTTTAAGTTTACGTACGGTATTGTAAGGTGTTGTTAGGAGTTGTGAGGTGTCGTACATTACACTAACATGCTTTTCAAGGTGCTAATATGGCATATAGAGTTGTAAGATGTTCTAACTTGTGGTACGATGTTCAAAGGCCTCAGACGAAATCATTATGTGTATTATGGAGTTTTAAGTTTACGTACGGTATTGAAAGATGTTGTTAGGAGTTGTGAGGTGTCGTACATTAAACTAGCAAGCTTTTCAAAGTGCTAATGTTGCATATAGAGTCGTAAGATGTTCTAAGTTGTGGTACGATGTTCAAAGGACTCGGACGAATTAAGTAGGTTTATATGGAGTTTTAAGTTTACGTACGGTATTGTAAGAAGTTGTTAGCAGTTGTGTGGTGTCGTACATTACACTAGCATGCTTTTCAAA
This sequence comes from Tagetes erecta, assembly GCA_030867185.1. Classification (NCBI taxonomy): domain Eukaryota; kingdom Viridiplantae; phylum Streptophyta; class Magnoliopsida; order Asterales; family Asteraceae; genus Tagetes; species Tagetes erecta. Next base: position 22,218,900 of record CM061496.1, read on the forward strand.
GTGCTAATGTGGCATACAGAGTCTTAAGATGTCCTAACTTGTCGTACGATATTCAAAGGACTCGGACGAATTCAGTAGGTTTATATGAAGTTTTAAGTTTACGTACGGTATTGTAAGATGTTGTTAGTAGTTGTGAGGTGTCGTACATTACACTAACATGCTTTTCAAGATGCTAATGTGGCATACAGAATCTTAAGATGTCCTAACTTGTAGTACGATGTTCAAAGGACTCGGACGAATTCAGTAGGTTTAAATTGAGTTTTAAGTTTACGTACGGTATTGTAAGGTGTTGTTAGGAGTTGTGAGGTGTCGTACATTACACTAACATGCTTTTCAAGGTGCTAATATGGCATATAGAGTTGTAAGATGTTCTAACTTGTGGTACGATGTTCAAAGGCCTCGGACGAAATCATTATGTGTATTATGGAGTTTTAAGTTTACGTACGATATTATAAGATGTTGTTAGGAGTTGTGAGTTGTCATACATTAAACTAGCATGCTTTTCAAAGTGCTAATGTGGCATATAGAGTCGTAAGATGTTCTAAGTTGTGGTACGATGTTCAAAGGACTCGGACGAATTAAGTAGGTTTATATGGAGATTTAAGTTTACGTACGGTATTGTAAGAAGTTGTTAACAGTTGTGTGGTGTCGTACATTACACTAGCATGCTTTTCAAAGTGCTAATGTGGCATACAGAGTCTTAAGATGTCCTAACTTGTCGTACGATATTCAAAGGACTCGGACGAATTCAGTAGGTTTATATGGAGTTTTAAGTTTACGTACAGTATTGTAAGAAGTTGTTAGCAGTTGTGTGGTGTCGTACATTACACTAGCATGCTTTTCAAAGTGCTAATGTGGCATACAGAGTCTTAAGATGTCCTAACTTGTCGTACGATATTCAAAGGACTCGGACGAATTCAGTAGGTTTATATGGAGTTCTAAGTTTACGTACGGTATTGTAAGATGTTGTTAGTAGTTGTGAGGTGTCGTACATTACACTAACATGCTTTTCAAGATGCTAATGTGGCATACAGAATCTTAAGATGTCCTAACTTGTAGTACGATGTTCAAAGGACTCGGACGAATTCAGTAGGTTTAAATTGAGTTTTAAGTTTACGTACGGTATTGTAAGGTGTTGTTAGGAGTTGTGAGGTGTCGTACATTACACTAACATGCTTTTCAAGGTGCTAATATGGCATATAGAGTTGTAAGATGTTCTAACTTGTGGTACGATGTTCAAAGGCCTCGGACGAAATCATTATGTGTATTATGGAGTTTTAAGTTTACGTACGTTATTGTAAGATGTTGTTAGGAGTTGTGAGGTGTCGTACATTAAACTAGTATGCTTTTCAAAGTGCTAATGTGGCATATAGAGTCGTAAGATGTTCTAAGTTGTGGTACGATGTTCAAAGGACTCGGACGAATTAAGTAGGTTTATATGGAGTTTTGAGTTTACGTACGGTATTGTAAGAAGTTGTTAGCAGTTGTGTGGTGTCGTACATTACACTAGCATGCTTTTCAAAGTGCTAATGTGGCATACAGAGTCTTAAGATGTCCTAACTTGTCGTACGATATTCAAAGGACTCGGACGAATTCAGTAGGTTTATATGGAGTTTTAAGTTTACGTACGGTATTGTAAGATGTTGTTAGTAGTTGTGAGGTGTCGTACCTTACACTAACATGCTTTTCAAGATGCTAATGTGGCATACAGAATCTTAAGATGTCCTAACTTGTAGTACGATGTTCAAAGGACTCGGACGAATTCAGTAGGTTTATATTGAGTTTTAAGTTTACGTACGGTATTGTAAGGTGTTGTTAGGAGTTGTGAGGTGTCGTACATTACACTAACATGCTTTTCAAGGTGCTAATATGGCATATAGAGTTGTAAGATGTTCTAACTTGTGGTACGATGTTCAAAGGCCTCAGACGAAATCATTATGTGTATTATGGAGTTTTAAGTTTACGTACGGTATTGAAAGATGTTGTTAGGAGTTGTGAGGTGTCGTACATTAAACTAGCAAGCTTTTCAAAGTGCTAATGTTGCATATAGAGTCGTAAGATGTTCTAAGTTGTGGTACGATGTTCAAAGGACTCGGACGAATTAAGTAGGTTTATATGGAGTTTTAAGTTTACGTACGGTATTGTAAGAAGTTGTTAGCAGTTGTGTGGTGTCGTACATTACACTAGCATGCTTTTCAAAGTGCTAATGTGGCATACAGAGTCTTAAGATGTCCTAACTTGTCGTACGATATTCAAAGGACTCGGACGAATTCAGTAGGTTTATATGAAGTTTTAAGTTTACGTACGGTATTGTAAGATGTTGTTAGTAGTTGTGAGGTGTCGTACATTACACTAACATGCTTTTCAAGATGCTAATGTGGCATACAGAATCTTAAGATGTCCTAACTTGTAGTACAATGTTCAAAGGACTCGGACGAATTCAGTAGGTTTATATGGAGTTCTAAGTTTACGTACGGTATTGTAAGATGTTGTTAGTAGTTGTGAGGTGTCGTACATTACACTAACATGCTTTTGAAAGTGCTAATGTGGCATACAGAGTCTTAAGATGTCCTAACTTGTCGTACGATATTCAAAGGACTCGGACGAATTCAGTAGGTTTATATGGAGTTCTAAGTTTACGTACGGTATTGTAAGATGTTGTTAGTAGTTGTGAGGTGTCGTACATTACACTAACATGCTTTTCAAGATGCTAATGTGGCATACAGAATCTTAAGATGTCCTAACTTGTAGTACGATGTTCAAAGGACTCGGACGAATTCAGTAGGTTTAAATTGAGTTTTAAGTTTACGTACGGTATTGTAAGGTGTTGTTAGGAGTTGTGAGGTGTCGTACATTACACTAACATGCTTTTCAAGGTGCTAATATGGCATATAGAGTTGTAAGATGTTCTAACTTGTGGTACGATGTTCAAAGGCCTCGGACGAAATCATTATGTGTATTATGGAGTTTTAAGTTTACGTACGTTATTGTAAGATGTTGTTAGGAGTTGTGAGGTGTCGTACATTAAACTAGTATGCTTTTCAAAGTGCTAATGTGGCATATAGAGTCGTAAGATGTTCTAAGTTGTGGTACGATGTTCAAAGGACTCGGACGAATTAAGTAGGTTTATATGGAGTTTTGAGTTTACGTACGGTATTGTAAGAAGTTGTTAGCAGTTGTGTGGTGTCGTACATTACACTAGCATGCTTTTCAAAGTGCTAATGTGGCATACAGAGTCTTAAGATGTCCTAACTTGTCGTACGATATTCAAAGGACTCGGACGAATTCAGTAGGTTTATATGGAGTTTTAAGTTTACGTACGGTATTGTAAGATGTTGTTAGTAGTTGTGAGGTGTCGTACCTTACACTAACATGCTTTTCAAGATGCTAATGTGGCATACAGAATCTTAAGATGTCCTAACTTGTAGTACGATGTTCAAAGGACTCGGACGAATTCAGTAGGTTTATATTGAGTTTTAAGTTTACGTACGGTATTGTAAGGTGTTGTTAGGAGTTGTGAGGTGTCGTACATTACACTAACATGCTTTTCAAGGTGCTAATATGGCATATAGAGTTGTAAGATGTTCTAACTTGTGGTACGATGTTCAAAGGCCTCAGACGAAATCATTATGTGTATTATGGAGTTTTAAGTTTACGTACGGTATTGAAAGATGTTGTTAGGAGTTGTGAGGTGTCGTACATTAAACTAGCAAGCTTTTCAAAGTGCTAATGTTGCATATAGAGTCGTAAGATGTTCTAAGTTGTGGTACGATGTTCAAAGGACTCGGACGAATTAAGTAGGTTTATATGGAGTTTTAAGTTTACGTACGGTATTGTAAGAAGTTGTTAGCAGTTGTGTGGTGTCGTACATTACACTAGCATGCTTTTCAAAGTGCTAATGTGGCATACAGAGTCTTAAGATGTCCTAACTTGTCGTACGATATTCAAAGGACTCGGACGAATTCAGTAGGTTTATATGAAGTTTTAAGTTTACGTACGGTATTGTAAGATGTTGTTAGTAGTTGTGAGGTGTCGTACATTACACTAACATGCTTTTCAAGATGCTAATGTGGCATACAGAATCTTAAGATGTCCTAACTTGTAGTACGATGTTCAAAGGACTCGGACGAATTCAGTAGGTTTAAATTGAGTTTTAAGTTTACGTACGGTATTGTAAGGTGTTGTTAGGAGTTGTGAGGTGTCGTACATTACACTAACATGCTTTTCAAGGTGCTAATATGGCATATAGAGTTGTAAGATGTTCTAACTTGTGGTACGATGTTCAAAGGCCTCGGACGAAATCATTATGTGTATTATGGAGTTTTAAGTTTACGTACGATATTATAAGATGTTGTTAGGAGTTGTGAGTTGTCATACATTAAACTAGCATGCTTTTCAAAGTGCTAATGTGGCATATAGAGTCGTAAGATGTTCTAAGTTGTGGTACGATGTTCAAAGGACTCGGACGAATTAAGTAGGTTTATATGGAGATTTAAGTTTACGTACGGTATTGTAAGAAGTTGTTAACAGTTGTGTGGTGTCGTACATTACACTAGCATGCTTTTCAAAGTGCTAATGTGGCATACAGAGTCTTAAGATGTCCTAACTTGTCGTACGATATTCAAAGGACTCGGACGAATTCAGTAGGTTTATATGGAGTTTTAAGTTTACGTACAGTATTGTAAGAAGTTGTTAGCAGTTGTGTGGTGTCGTACATTACACTAGCATGCTTTTCAAAGTGCTAATGTGGCATACAGAGTCTTAAGATGTCCTAACTTGTCGTACGATATTCAAAGGACTCGGACGAATTCAGTAGGTTTATATGGAGTTCTAAGTTTACGTACGGTATTGTAAGATGTTGTTAGTAGTTGTGAGGTGTCGTACATTACACTAACATGCTTTTCAAGATGCTAATGTGGCATACAGAATCTTAAGATGTCCTAACTTGTAGTACGATGTTCAAAGGACTCGGACGAATTCAGTAGGTTTAAATTGAGTTTTAAGTTTACGTACGGTATTGTAAGGTGTTGTTAGGAGTTGTGAGGTGTCGTACATTACACTAACATGCTTTTCAAGGTGCTAATATGGCATATAGAGTTGTAAGATGTTCTAACTTGTGGTACGATGTTCAAAGGCCTCGGACGAAATCATTATGTGTATTATGGAGTTTTAAGTTTACGTACGTTATTGTAAGATGTTGTTAGGAGTTGTGAGGTGTCGTACATTAAACTAGTATGCTTTTCAAAGTGCTAATGTGGCATATAGAGTCGTAAGATGTTCTAAGTTGTGGTACGATGTTCAAAGGACTCGGACGAATTAAGTAGGTTTATATGGAGTTTTGAGTTTACGTACGGTATTGTAAGAAGTTGTTAGCAGTTGTGTGGTGTCGTACATTACACTAGCATGCTTTTCAAAGTGCTAATGTGGCATACAGAGTCTTAAGATGTCCTAACTTGTCGTACGATATTCAAAGGACTCGGACGAATTCAGTAGGTTTATATGGAGTTTTAAGTTTACGTACGGTATTGTAAGATGTTGTTAGTAGTTGTGAGGTGTCGTACCTTACACTAACATGCTTTTCAAGATGCTAATGTGGCATACAGAATCTTAAGATGTCCTAACTTGTAGTACGATGTTCAAAGGACTCGGACGAATTCAGTAGGTTTATATTGAGTTTTAAGTTTACGTACGGTATTGTAAGGTGTTGTTAGGAGTTGTGAGGTGTCGTACATTACACTAACATGCTTTTCAAGGTGCTAATATGGCATATAGAGTTGTAAGATGTTCTAACTTGTGGTACGATGTTCAAAGGCCTCAGACGAAATCATTATGTGTATTATGGAGTTTTAAGTTTACGTACGGTATTGAAAGATGTTGTTAGGAGTTGTGAGGTGTCGTACATTAAACTAGCAAGCTTTTCAAAGTGCTAATGTTGCATATAGAGTCGTAAGATGTTCTAAGTTGTGGTACGATGTTCAAAGGACTCGGACGAATTAAGTAGGTTTATATGGAGTTTTAAGTTTACGTACGGTATTGTAAGAAGTTGTTAGCAGTTGTGTGGTGTCGTACATTACACTAGCATGCTTTTCAAAGTGCTAATGTGGCATACAGAGTCTTAAGATGTCCTAACTTGTCGTACGATATTCAAAGGACTCGGACGAATTCAGTAGGTTTATATGAAGTTTTAAGTTTACGTACGGTATTGTAAGATGTTGTTAGTAGTTGTGAGGTGTCGTACATTACACTAACATGCTTTTCAAGATGCTAATGTGGCATACAGAATCTTAAGATGTCCTAACTTGTAGTACAATGTTCAAAGGACTCGGACGAATTCAGTAGGTTTATATGGAGTTCTAAGTTTACGTACGGTATTGTAAGATGTTGTTAGTAGTTGTGAGGTGTCGTACATTACACTAACATGCTTTTGAAAGTGCTAATGTGGCATACAGAGTCTTAAGATGTCCTAACTTGTCGTACGATATTCAAAGGACTCGGACGAATTCAGTAGGTTTATATGGAGTTCTAAGTTTACGTACGGTATTGTAAGATGTTGTTAGTAGTTGTGAGGTGTCGTACATTACACTAACATGCTTTTCAAGATGCTAATGTGGCATACAGAATCTTAAGATGTCCTAACTTGTAGTACGATGTTCAAAGGACTCGGACGAATTCAGTAGGTTTAAATTGAGTTTTAAGTTTACGTACGGTATTGTAAGGTGTTGTTAGGAGTTGTGAGGTGTCGTACATTACACTAACATGCTTTTCAAGGTGCTAATATGGCATATAGAGTTGTAAGATGTTCTAACTTGTGGTACGATATTCAAAGGCCTCGGACGAAATCATTATGTGTATTATGGAGTTTTAAGTTTACGTACGATATTATAAGATGTTGTTAGGAGTTGTGAGTTGTCATACATTAAACTAGCATGCTTTTCAAAGTGCTAATGTGGCATATAGAGTCGTAAGATGTTCTAAGTTGTGGTACGATGTTCAAAGGACTCGGACGAATTAAGTAGGTTTATATGGAGATTTAAGTTTACGTACGGTATTGTAAGAAGTTGTTAACAGTTGTGTGGTGTCGTACATTACACTAGCATGCTTTTCAAAGTGCTAATGTGGCATACAGAGTCTTAAGATGTCCTAACTTGTCGTACGATATTCAAAGGACTCGGACGAATTCAGTAGGTTTATATGGAGTTTTAAGTTTACGTACAGTATTGTAAGAAGTTGTTAGCAGTTGTGTGGTGTCGTACATTACACTAGCATGCTTTTCAAAGTGCTAATGTGGCATACAGAGTCTTAAGATGTCCTAACTTGTCGTACGATATTCAAAGGACTCGGACGAATTCAGTAGGTTTATATGGAGTTCTAAGTTTACGTACGGTATTGTAAGATGTTGTTAGTAGTTGTGAGGTGTCGTACATTACACTAACATGCTTTTCAAGATGCTAATGTGGCATACAGAATCTTAAGATGTCCTAACTTGTAGTACGATGTTCAAAGGACTCGGACGAATTCAGTAGGTTTAAATTGAGTTTTAAGTTTACGTACGGTATTGTAAGGTGTTGTTAGGAGTTGTGAGGTGTCGTACATTACACTAACATGCTTTTCAAGGTGCTAATATGGCATATAGAGTTGTAAGATGTTCTAACTTGTGGTACGATGTTCAAAGGCCTCGGACGAAATCATTATGTGTATTATGGAGTTTTAAGTTTACGTACGTTATTGTAAGATGTTGTTAGGAGTTGTGAGGTGTCGTACATTAAACTAGTATGCTTTTCAAAGTGCTAATGTGGCATATAGAGTCGTAAGATGTTCTAAGTTGTGGTACGATGTTCAAAGGACTCGGACGAATTAAGTAGGTTTATATGGAGTTTTGAGTTTACGTACGGTATTGTAAGAAGTTGTTAGCAGTTGTGTGGTGTCGTACATTACACTAGCATGCTTTTCAAAGTGCTAATGTGGCATACAGAGTCTTAAGATGTCCTAACTTGTCGTACGATATTCAAAGGACTCGGACGAATTCAGTAGGTTTATATGGAGTTTTAAGTTTACGTACGGTATTGTAAGATGTTGTTAGTAGTTGTGAGGTGTCGTACCTTACACTAACATGCTTTTCAAGATGCTAATGTGGCATACAGAATCTTAAGATGTCCTAACTTGTAGTACGATGTTCAAAGGACTCGGACGAATTCAGTAGGTTTATATTGAGTTTTAAGTTTACGTACGGTATTGTAAGGTGTTGTTAGGAGTTGTGAGGTGTCGTACATTACACTAACATGCTTTTCAAGGTGCTAATATGGCATATAGAGTTGTAAGATGTTCTAACTTGTGGTACGATGTTCAAAGGCCTCGGACGAAATCATTATGTGTATTATGGAGTTTTAAGTTTACGTACGATATTATAAGATGTTGTTAGGAGTTGTGAGTTGTCATACATTAAACTAGCATGCTTTTCAAAGTGCTAATGTGGCATATAGAGTCGTAAGATGTTCTAAGTTGTGGTACGATGTTCAAAGGACTCGGACGAATTAAGTAGGTTTATATGGAGATTTAAGTTTACGTACGGTATTGTAAGAAGTTGTTAACAGTTGTGTGGTGTCGTACATTACACTAGCATGCTTTTCAAAGTGCTAATGTGGCATACAGAGTCTTAAGATGTCCTAACTTGTCGTACGATATTCAAAGGACTCGGACGAATTCAGTAGGTTTATATGGAGTTTTAAGTTTACGTACAGTATTGTAAGAAGTTGTTAGCAGTTGTGTGGTGTCGTACATTACACTAGCATGCTTTTCAAAGTGCTAATGTGGCATACAGAGTCTTAAGATGTCCTAACTTGTCGTACGATATTCAAAGGACTCGGACGAATTCAGTAGGTTTATATGGAGTTCTAAGTTTACGTACGGTATTGTAAGATGTTGTTAGTAGTTGTGAGGTGTCGTACATTACACTAACATGCTTTTCAAGATGCTAATGTGGCATACAGAATCTTAAGATGTCCTAACTTGTAGTACGATGTTCAAAGGACTCGGACGAATTCAGTAGGTTTAAATTGAGTTTTAAGTTTACGTACGGTATTGTAAGGTGTTGTTAGGAGTTGTGAGGTGTCGTACATTACACTAACATGCTTTTCAAGGTGCTAATATGGCATATAGAGTTGTAAGATGTTCTAACTTGTGGTACGATGTTCAAAGGCCTCGGACGAAATCATTATGTGTATTATGGAGTTTTAAGTTTACGTACGTTATTGTAAGATGTTGTTAGGAGTTGTGAGGTGTCGTACATTAAACTAGTATGCTTTTCAAAGTGCTAATGTGGCATATAGAGTCGTAAGATGTTCTAAGTTGTGGTACGATGTTCAAAGGACTCGGACGAATTAAGTAGGTTTATATGGAGTTTTGAGTTTACGTACGGTATTGTAAGAAGTTGTTAGCAGTTGTGTGGTGTCGTACATTACACTAGCATGCTTTTCAAAGTGCTAATGTGGCATACAGAGTCTTAAGATGTCCTAACTTGTCGTACGATATTCAAAGGACTCGGACGAATTCAGTAGGTTTATATGGAGTTTTAAGTTTACGTACGGTATTGTAAGATGTTGTTAGTAGTTGTGAGGTGTCGTACCTTACACTAACATGCTTTTCAAGATGCTAATGTGGCATACAGAATCTTAAGATGTCCTAACTTGTAGTACGATGTTCAAAGGACTCGGACGAATTCAGTAGGTTTATATTGAGTTTTAAGTTTACGTACGGTATTGTAAGGTGTTGTTAGGAGTTGTGAGGTGTCGTACATTACACTAACATGCTTTTCAAGGTGCTAATATGGCATATAGAGTTGTAAGATGTTCTAACTTGTGGTACGATGTTCAAAGGCCTCAGACGAAATCATTATGTGTATTATGGAGTTTTAAGTTTACGTACGGTATTGAAAGATGTTGTTAGGAGTTGTGAGGTGTCGTACATTAAACTAGCAAGCTTTTCAAAGTGCTAATGTTGCATATAGAGTCGTAAGATGTTCTAAGTTGTGGTACGATGTTCAAAGGACTCGGACGAATTAAGTAGGTTTATATGGAGTTTTAAGTTTACGTACGGTATTGTAAGAAGTTGTTAGCAGTTGTGTGGTGTCGTACATTACACTAGCATGCTTTTCAAAGTGCTAATGTGGCATACAGAGTCTTAAGATGTCCTAACTTGTCGTACGATATTCAAAGGACTCGGACGAATTCAGTAGGTTTATATGAAGTTTTAAGTTTACGTACGGTATTGTAAGATGTTGTTAGTAGTTGTGAGGTGTCGTACATTACACTAACATGCTTTTCAAGATGCTAATGTGGCATACAGAATCTTAAGATGTCCTAACTTGTAGTACAATGTTCAAAGGACTCGGACGAATTCAGTAGGTTTATATGGAGTTCTAAGTTTACGTACGGTATTGTAAGATGTTGTTAGTAGTTGTGAGGTGTCGTACATTACACTAACATGCTTTTGAAAGTGCTAATGTGGCATACAGAGTCTTAAGATGTCCTAACTTGTCGTACGATATTCAAAGGACTCGGACGAATTCAGTAGGTTTATATGGAGTTCTAAGTTTACGTACGGTATTGTAAGATGTTGTTAGTAGTTGTGAGGTGTCGTACATTACACTAACATGCTTTTCAAGATGCTAATGTGGCATACAGAATCTTAAGATGTCCTAACTTGTAGTACGATGTTCAAAGGACTCGGACGAATTCAGTAGGTTTAAATTGAGTTTTAAGTTTACGTACGTAATTGTAAGGTGTTGTTAGGAGTTGTGAGGTGTCGTACATTACACTAACATGCTTTTCAAGGTGCTAATATGGCATATAGAGTTGTAAGATGTTCTAACTTGTGGTACGATGTTCAAAGGCCTCGGACGAAATCATTATGTGTATTATGGAGTTTTAAGTTTACGTACGGTATTATAAGATGTTGTTAGGAGTTGTGAGTTGTCATACATTAAACTAGCATGCTTTTCAAAGTGCTAATGTGGCATATAGAGTCGTAAGATGTTCTAAGTTGTGGTACGATGTTCAAAGGACTCGGACGAATTAAGTAGGTTTATATGGAGATTTAAGTTTACGTACAGTATTGTAAGAAGTTGTTAACAGTTGTGTGGTGTCGTACATTACACTAGCATGCTTTTCAAAGTGCTAATGTGGCATACAGAATCTTAAGATGTCCTAACTTGTCGTACGATATTCAAAGGACTCGGACGAATTCAGTAGGTTTATATGGAGTTTTAAGTTTACGTACAGTATTGTAAGAAGTTGTTAGCAGTTGTGTGGTGTCGTACATTACACTAGCATGCTTTTCAAAGTGCTAATGTGGCATACAGAGTCTTAAGATGTCCTAACTTGTCGTACGATATTCAAAGGACTCGGACGAATTCAGTAGGTTTATATGAAGTTTTAAGTTTACGTACGGTATTGTAAGATGTTGTTAGTAGTTGTGAGGTGTCGTACATTACACTAACATGCTTTTCAAGATGCTAATGTGGCATACAGAATCTTAAGATGTCCTAACTTGTAGTACGATGTTCAAAGGACTCGGACGAATTCAGTAGGTTTAAATTGAGTTTTAAGTTTACGTACGGTATTGTAAGGTGTTGTTAGGAGTTGTGAGGTGTCGTACATTACACTAACATGCTTTTCAAGGTGCTAATATGGCATATAGAGTTGTAAGATGTTCTAACTTGTGGTACGATGTTCAAAGGCCTCGGACGAAATCATTATGTGTATTATGGAGTTTTAAGTTTACGTACGGTATTGTAAGATGTTGTTAGGAGTTGTGAGTTGTCATACATTAAACTAGCATGCTTTTCAAAGTGCTAATGTGGCATATAGAGTCGTAAGATGTTCTAAGTTGTGGTACGATGTTCAAAGGACTCGGACGAATTAAGTAGGTTTATATGGAGTTTTAAGTTTACGTACGGTATTGTAAGAAGTTGTTAGCAGTTGTGTGGTGTCGTACATTACACTAGCATGCTTTTCAAAGTGCTAATGTGGCATACAGAGTCTTAAGATGTCCTAACTTGTCGTACGATATTCAAAGGACTCGGACGAATTCAGTAGGTTTATATGAAGTTTTAAGTTTACGTACGGTATTGTAAGATGTTGTTATTAGTTGTGAGGTGTCGTACATTACACTAACATGCTTTTCAAGATGCTAATGTGGCATACAGAATCTTAAGATGTCCTAACTTGTAGTACGATGTTCAAAGGACTCGGACGAATTCAGTAGGTTTATATGGAGTTCTAAGTTTACGTACGGTATTGTAAGATGTTGTTAGTAGTTGTGAGGTGTCGTACATTACACTAACATGCTTTTCAAAGTGCTAATGTGGCATACAGAGTCTTAAGATGTCCTAACTTGTCGTACGATATTCAAAGGACTCGGACGAATTCAGTAGGTTTATATGGAGTTCTAAGTTTACGTACGGTATTGTAAGATGTTGTTAGTAGTTGTGAGGTGTCGTACATTACACTAACATGCTTTTCAAGATGCTAATGTGGCATACAGAATCTTAAGATGTCCTAACTTGTAGTACGATGTTCAAAGGACTCGGACGAATTCAGTAGGTTTAAATTGAGTTTTAAGTTTACGTACGGTATTGTAAGGTGTTGTTAGGAGTTGTGAGGTGTCGTACATTACACTAACATGCTTTTCAAGGTGCTAATATGGCATATAGAGTTGTAAGATGTTCTAACTTGTGGTACGATGTTCAAAGGCCTCGGACGAAATCATTATGTGTATTATGGAGTTTTAAGTTTACGTACGGTATTATAAGATGTTGTTAGGAGTTGTGAGTTGTCATACATTAAACTAGCATGCTTTTCAAAGTGCTAATGTGGCATATAGAGTCGTAAGATGTTCTAAGTTGTGGTACGATGTTCAAAGGACTCGGACGAATTAAGTAGGTTTATATGGAGATTTAAGTTTACGTACGGTATTGTAAGAAGTTGTTAACAGTTGTGTGGTGTCGTACATTACACTAGCATGCTTTTCAAAGTGCTAATGTGGCATACAGAGTCTTAAGATGTCCTAACTTGTCGTACGATATTCAAAGGACTCAGACGAATTCAGTAGGTTTATATGGAGTTTTAAGTTTACGTACAGTATTGTAAGAAGTTGTTAGCAGTTGTGTGGTGTCGTACATTACACTAGCATGCTTTTCAAAGTGCTAATGTGGCATACAGAGTCTTAAGATGTCCTAACTTGTCGTACGATATTCAAAGGACTCGGACGAATTCAGTAGGTTTATATGAAGTTTTAAGTTTACGTACGGTATTGTAAGATGTTGTTAGTAGTTGTGAGGTGTCGTACATTACACTAACATGCTTTTCAAGATGCTAATGTGGCATACAGAATCTTAAGATGTCCTAACTTGTAGTACGATGTTCAAAGGACTCGGACGAATTCAGTAGGTTTAAATTGAGTTTTAAGTTTACGTACGGTATTGTAAGGTGTTGTTAGGAGTTGTGAGGTGTCGTACATTACACTAACATGCTTTTTAAGGTGCTAATATGGCATATAGAGTTGTAAGATGTTCTAACTTGTGGTACGATGTTCAAAGGCCTCGGACGAAATCATTATGTGTATTATGGAGTTTTAAGTTTACGTACGGTATTGTAAGGTGTTGTTAGGAGTTGTGAGGTGTCGTACATTACACTAACATGCTTTTTGGGTAAAGGGTTTACCCCGGTGATTTTATTAATTACAGGCTAAAAAAAACTTGTAGTGAGGATGAGTTCCACACTAGAACAAAATCAGGACATGCCCTGATAATGAAAACCAGAAAAAAAACACATAAAACATGTCAAAGCAACTAACACATAACCACTAGCCTACTAGCAAGGAATAACATTACACATCGTCACATATTAGCCTCCATCTTCAAATCTTGTATCCTTCGCAATATTCCATTCCCTTCTAACAAGTGAAGCTGGAATTGTCCTCTTGAATTTAATACTCATCAGTTTATATCGAACCGTTCCAAGTATTTCTTCAGCAAGTACCTCAGGTGGACGCGCATGGTTAACAAAAATCCGATTATTTCTTTCCTGCCAAATGTAATAAGCCGTAGCAGCTACCACCAGCCCATCAACAATGCAACTTGCTGATTTTGGTTTAAAACTATGTATCAACCAAGCTAGAATGTTCGACCATATCGGAGGTATATTTCTCATCTTCGTACGTTTCCTGGTCAAGTGCCAAACTTTGGAAGAAAACTTACACTCGAAAAACAGGTGTTGATGAGAATCAATATTTTCATAACATAGAAGACAACACATCATATCCATCGTTTTCCTCCTAGTCGAATCCCAGCCCAATATTTTGTCTTGAGTAAGAAGTTTGCCTCGAACTACCAACCACATAAGAAACGCATGTTTAGGAACACAAAACGGGGCCCAAATCATCTTTCCCCACTCAACCTCTATATCACGAGAACGAATAGCATTCCAAATATTCTTGGCAGACACCTCCTGAATCTCATTTCCAACTCTCCATAGTAATCTATCTCTCGCATTAGAAGTTAGAGAAATATTAATGGAACGGAGAATAGGATAAGAATTTAACCAAGATTGAGGCCAAATGATCCTATTCTGAACATAGATATCCTTCACTTTCGCTTGAAGATCATAACCCCCACTCGCTATCATTCTAGGTGTCAGGAATTCATCTAGAGATCCAACATCACACCAATTATCGAACCATGCATATGTTTTACTGCCATCTCCCAGTTTCGACCAGAAAAACTGCTTAACCAGAGGACGAAGTTGCAATAATTTCCTCCAACTCCAACAACAATTCCCTGGCACTTTAATCTCCCAAAAACTTCTGCCTTTTAAATGGTATGAATGAATCCATTTAACCCACAACGACTCACGATCACTAAGAACACTCCAAATATGATATGTCATTAGAGCCTTGTTCACCTCTCCAATTCTTCTGATCCCAAGACCCCCTTCATATTTTGGAACACAAACCGCATTCCATGAAACTTTGGCTTTCCCATTTTTCATTGGACCTTGACACCACAAGAAACTCCTCATTTTAGCCTCCAATTCAGAAATAATACGCTTGGGCAGAATGAACACCGAGGACCAGTAAATCTGTAATGCAGATAATACAGATATAATTAGCTGTAACCTACCAGCGAAAGACAGCAGCTTATTCATCCAGTTGTAGATTCGTTTCTCCAGCCGTTCCACAAGAACACTGCAATCTTTGTATAGTAATCTGGACGAAATAAGTGGAACACCCAAATAACGAACTGGCAGCAATCCCTCCTCAAACGGTAATATCCCCAAAATAGCACTTTTAACTGTATCCTGGACATTACAGAAAAAAATAGTGCTTTTCTGGTTACTTGGGACTAATCCCGACATGGAAGTAAAGCTCCTTAGCGCTTTTAAAATGCATTTAATCGACGTAATATCACCCCGGGTAAAGATAAACAGGTCATCTGCAAAACATAAATTAATAATCTTTTGCTTAGCACACTTGTTATGGAAACTAAACCCCCTCTCAATCCGTGACGACTGCTGCAAAATAAGAGTTAATATTTCCATAACCAAGGTAAACAAATAAGGGGATATAGGGTCACCTTGACGTAGGCCTCTCTTACCCTTAAAATATCCATGGATACTCCCATTAACATTAACAGAATAACTCACCGATGACATACATAGAACAATCCAGCCCACCATCTTAGTATGGAACCCAAACCCTAGTAGGATTTGTTTAACAAACTCCCAGTTCACCGTATCATATGCCTTCTGAATATCAATCTTTAGGGCGCATCTCGGTGGACCCTTTCTCCTATGATAGTTGTGCATTAACTCTTGCGTAAGAAGAATGTTATCAGAAATTTTCCTTCCCGGAATGAATGCAGATTGATTTATGCTAACCAGACCACCCAAATTATCCTTAATTCGATCCGCAATAATTTTGCTAATACATTTATAAAGGACATTGCAACACGAAATAGGACGAAAATCAGTAACAAAGTAAGCATTCGTTACCTTCGGAATAAGGGCAATGATGGTATGATTCAGTTCCTTGAGAAGCTTGTCTTTATTAAAAAAATCTTGAATAGCTTTAACAACATCTTTCCCAATGACTGGCCAAAATTTCTTAAAAAACGCAGACGAGTAACCATCCGGACCCGGAGCTTTGTTGTCACCAATGGAGAACATCGCTTTCCTTATATCCTCCTCCAGGATCGGCCGAATCATATAAACAGCCTCAGAATCATCAAGACGACACGTGAATAAATCCGGAGAAATAGGCATTGAAACACCCTCCTCAGACCCCAAAAAATTCTCAAAATGAGACACAAAACCTAAATGAACATCCTCACCTTCATGTAGCATGCCATTAGAATCTTTAACCATCTCGATCCGATTACCATGGTTCTTACACTTTAAAGACTTATGGAAGAAAGCATTATTAGCATCACCCACAGCTAGCCAATGGAGCTTCGATTTCTGCTTTAAAAACCTCTCCTCATCCAAGCTAGCTTGATTAAATTGCAATACACACTTCGCCTCCTCATCAACAAGACTAACATTTGTAGGATCAAGATCAATAGCTTTTTGAAGCTCGTCCAGTTTATTTCTCCATATGTTGACATTGTTGTGCAGATTACCCTGGTTATGGAAGAATATCCTGATATCATGTTTTAACATACGCATCTTCTTAACAACTTTAAACTGGTAAACCCCGTCAACTGGCTGAACCCACTTAGAGCTAACCATCTCATAAAACCCTGGTTTATGAAGGAGGAAATTGGGGAACTTAAATGGTTGTGGCTTTTTCCGAACGATGCAAGGAAGTCTAAGAACACATGGTGTATGATCCGAAATCCTGGGAGGTTGAAAAATAGCAGCCGCATTACTAAACGCACTCACAAACTCCATATTCCCCATAATACGATCAATTTTGTTACGCAAGCCCATACCTTTCTTCGGTTTCTGGCTCCAAGTGTATTGCATTCCAGTTTTATTAATATCCATCATTTCAATAGCCTCCATACACTCTTTAAAGTCACGCATAGCAATATCTATAGTTGATACCCCCATGGCTTTATCTTCTAAGTTCAAAGCACAATTAAAATCCCCCATAACAATCCATGGTCTCTTGCCAACAAACTGCTTATGATAATTCAGATTATTCCAAAGAGATCTCCTGTTAATGTAGTAATTATCAGCATACACTAGAGAGCAAAATAACAGCTTCCGTTCATTCTTAATAACCACCTGAATGTGCATTACTTGATCTGTTTGACTCAGAACCATAACATCTAGAATAGCTGAATCCCATCCAAGGATAATACGAGTGCCCTTATCACACACTCCCCCATTAGATGTCCAATTCCAGTTAGGAAAGACCTTGTTACATACATTAGAAAGACCAGCCACATCCACATGAGACTCTAAAACAGCACATAAGCTCAACTGATTCTCCCTAATCACCTGCCGAACCTCCTTCTGTTTGAGGGACCGGTTCAAGCCCCTTATATTCCATGCAGCTAGGCTAACCATTGGAAACCCCCAAAGAAGGAGTGCTTGCCCCTTTTTTAGTATTAATGGCCCCTGATTCAACAAACCCTACAGTTTCATCAAAAACCGTCTCTACATCATCTTCATCACTCTCATTAGTATCTTTGGAACTAGGTTCTGTACAACCCTTACCACTCTCATTCAAGACCTCAAATTGATTGTGCATACTGATAGACGACTCCCCTACTATATTGGTCACCACCTTTTCCTTCGGTCTCCAAATCGGACGAACTTCAGGATGTTGCTGCTTATGAACCACAGTGCCTCCTTTTTTACCACCTTTACTACCTTTTTTTGGAGCCACTTTAGTATATCCGTCGTCATCCGTTTCCTCCTTACCATTTACCTCTACTTTGCTATTTTTGGGACATTCTTGGTCATAATGACCAAATATGCAGCAAACCGAACATCTTGGAGGAACCCATTCATATTCTACGTTAACAGTTTCTTTCAAAAATCCTTCCCCATGCAGGTCTGGAATAGCGATTGTAATTTCCTCTTTCAATTCATTTTCAGCCGAGATATCAATTAAAGCTCGAGCATAGCTACTTCGACCCCAAGTATCCTTACACATAGCAGCTGAATAAGAGTCTAACATCTTAGGTTTTCCAACTTTTGATGCAATCAAGCTTAAGCCTTCATCCGAGTATGCTGCCAATGGAACATCATGCATCTTAACCCATACTGCCACGCTCTTAATATCCTCCTTCTTCACCTTCGCTGTCGGGGTCCATATGTTCAAGAACATGGGTTTACTCCTTATCAGCCATGGGCCATTTTCCAATACATCCATCATTCCTTTCGCATCCTGGAATTTGAAAAAGAAGAACCCATTCGTATTCATCATCGATTTTTGCAAGCCATACTTCCGCCACCTAGTTTTAGTAAAATAATCCACTACAGGATATGCTATTCTGTCCCCCAGGAAGTACCCGTACAGCATGCAGTCTAGTTTCTCACAAATCTTACTAACAGACTCCTTGGATAACACAATATCACAATCCTCCTTATTTTCCTCATTCACCAAGTAGCGAAAGTTGACTTCTGCATTAGTCGATATATTCCCATTCGCTAACAGCTGATCAGCATATGATTTCCTCCCAGTTACATCAATATCTGCTAATGCAGCTAGATTGTTATCCTTACCCTTAGATAGGTCAGCAACATTACTCTCCTTCTGTATCGATACAGCAGCATTTATCCGACCTATCTGATCAGTTTTCGAATTGGTTTCAATGGTCATACCTTGGGTACCCTCAGCAGTCGATTTCCTTAATACTCCTCTCCTTGGCAACCCATCAATGTTAATCACCTTCGACGCCAATGAATTTTTCTCCATAATCAGCGTAAAAAAAACCCTGCCCCAGAACACACCAGATCAAATCTACACTAATTCTTAAGAGGTTAATAGGATTCGTATCAAGAAGCTAAACTATATTCAATAGCCGCCCTTAATCACAGACCTACTAAGCAATCAGATTTAGGCCGATATTGATCGTGTAAAATCAGAAAAATACAGCAAACCCTAATCGACGTGAACTAATTCTTGCTAACAACGCTCGAACAATATGATCAATGACCACTTATCTCAGGGTTGTTACACAATATTAGATGCAAATCGACAGGAAAAACAGAACGAAACAAAGATCAAACAATATTAGAGTCAAACCAAATACGATCAGAATCAAAAACATGCAAACCCTAGATCAGGCAAGAAACCCTAGATCGCCAGAATCGCCAGAATAACCCATGAGATGACAGTCGTAAGATGTCTTAAGTTGCCATACGACGTTCTACACTAACATGCTTTTCAAGGTGCTAATATGGCATATAGAGTTGTAAGATGTTATAACTTGTGGTACGATGTTCAAAGGCCTCGGACGAAATCATTATGTGTATTATGGAGTTTTAAGTTTACGTACGGTATTGTAAGATGTTGTTAGGAGTTGTGAGTTGTCATACATTAAACTAGCATGCTTTTCAAAGTGCTAATGTGGCATATAGAGTCGTAAGATGTTCTAAGTTGTGGTACGATGTTCAAAGGACTCGGACGAATTAAGTAGGTTTATATGGAGTTTTAAGTTTACGTACGGTATTGTAAGAAGTTGTTAGCAGTTGTGTGGTGTCGTACATTACACTAGCATGCTTTTCAAAGTGCTAATGTGGCATACAGAGTCTTAAGATGTCCTAACTTGTCGTACGATATTCAAAGGACTCGGACGAATTCAGTAGGTTTATATGAAGTTTTAAGTTTACGTACGGTATTGTAAGATGTTGTTAGTAGTTGTGAGGTGTCGTACATTACACTAACATGCTTTTTAAGATGCTAATGTGGCATACAGAATCTTAAGATGTCCTAACTTGTAGTACGATGTTCAAAGGACTCGGACGAATTCAGTAGGTTTATATGGAGTTCTAAGTTTACGTACGGTATTGTAAGATGTTGTTAGTAGTTGTGAGGTGTCGTACATTACACTAACATGCTTTTCAAAGTGCTAATGTGGCATACAGAGTCTTAAGATGTCCTAACTTGTCGTACGATATTCAAAGGACTCGGACGAATTCAGTAGGTTTATATGGAGTTCTAAGTTTACTAACATGCTTTTCAAGATGCTAATGTGGCATACAGAATCTTAAGATGTCCTAACTTGTAGTACGATGTTCAAAGGACTCGGACGAATTCAGTAGGTTTAAATTGAGTTTTAAGTTTACGTACGGTATTGTAAGGTGTTGTTAGGAGTTGTGAGGTGTCGTACATTACACTAACATGCTTTTCAAGGTGCTAATATGGCATATAGAGTTGTAAGATGTTCTAACTTGTGGTACGATGTTCAAAGGCCTCGGACGAAATCATTATGTGTATTATGGAGTTTTAAGTTTACGTACGGTATTATAAGATGTTGTTAGGAGTTGTGAGTTGTCATACATTAAACTAGCATGCTTTTCAAAGTGCTAATGTGGCATATAGAGTCGTAAGATGTTCTAAGTTGTGGTACGATGTTCAAAGGACTCGGACGAATTAAGTAGGTTTATATGGAGATTTAAGTTTACGTACGGTATTGTAAGAAGTTGTTAACAGTTGTGTGGTGTCGTACATTACACTAGCATGCTTTTCAAAGTGCTAATGTGGCATAAAGAGTCTTAAGATGTCCTAACTTGTCGTACGATATACAAAGGACTCAGACGAATTCAGTAGGTTTATATGGAGTTTTAAGTTTACGTACAGTATTGTAAGAAGTTGTTAGCAGTTGTGTGGTGTCGTACATTACACTAGCATGCTTTTCAAAGTGCTAATGTGGCATACAGAGTCTTAAGATGTCCTAACTTGTCGTACGATATTCAAAGGACTCGGACGAATTCAGTAGGTTTATATGAAGTTTTAGGTTTACGTACGGTATTGTAAGATGTTGTTAGTAGTTGTGAGGTGTCGTACATTACACTAACATGCTTTTCAAGATGCTAATGTGGCATACAGAATCTTAAGATGTCCTAACTTGTAGTACGATGTTCAAAGGACTCGGACGAATTCAGTAGGTTTAAATTGAGTTTTAAGTTTACGTACGGTATTGTAAGGTGTTATTAGGAGTTGTGAGGTGTCGTACATTACACTAACATGCTTTTCAAGGTGCTAATATGGCATATAGAGTTGTAAGATGTTCTAACTTGTGGTACGATTTTCAAAGGCCTCGGACGAAATCATTATGTGTATTATGGAGTTTTAAGTTTACGTACGGTATTGTAAGATGTTGTTAGGAGTTGTGAGTTGTCATACATTAAACTAGCATGCTTTTCAAAGTGCTAATGTGGCATATAGAGTCGTAAGATGTTCTAAGTTGTGGTACGATGTTCAAAGGACTCGGACGAATTAAGTAGGTTTATATGGAGTTTTAAGTTTACGTACGGTATTGTAAGAAGTTGTTAGCAGTTGTGTGGTGACGTACATTACACTAGCATGCTTTTCAAAGTGCTAATGTGGCATACAGAGTCTTAAGATGTCCTAACTTGTCGTACGATATTCAAAGGACTCGGACGAATTCAGTAGGTTTATATGGAGTTCTAAGTTTACGTACGGTATTGTAAGATGTTGTTAGTAGTTGTGAGGTGTCGTATATTACACTAACATGCTTTTCAAGATGCTAATGTGGCATACAGAATCTTAAGATGTCCTAACTTGTAGTACGATGTTCAAAAGACTCGGACGAATTCAGTAGGTTTATATGGAGTTCGAAGTTTACGTACGGTATTGTAAGATGTTGTTAGTAGTTGTGAGGTGTCGTACATTACACTAACATGGTTTTGAAAGTGCTAATGTGGCATACAGAGTCTTAAGATGTCCTAACTTGTCGTACGATATTCAAAGGACTCGGACGAATTCAGTAGGTTTATATGGAGTTCTAAGTTTACGTACGGTATTGTAAGATGTTGTTAGTAGTTGTGAGGTGTCGTACATTACACTAACATGCTTTTCAAGATGCTAATGTGGCATACAGAATCTTAAGATGTCCTAACTTGTAGTACGATGTTCAAAGGACTCGGACGAATTCAGTAGGTTTAAATTGAGTTTTAAGTTTACGTTCGGTATTGTAAGGTGTTGTTAGGAGTTGTGAGGTGTCGTACATTACACTAACATGCTTTTCAAGGTGCTAATATGGCATATAGAGTTGTAAGATGTTCTAACTTGTGGTACGATGTTCAAAGGCCTCAGACGAAATCATTATGTGTATTATGGAGTTTTAAGTTTACGTACGGTATTATAAGATGTTGTTAGGAGTTGTGAGTTGTCATACATTAAACTAGCATGCTTTTCAAAGTGCTAATGTGGCTTATAGAGTCGTAAGATGTTCTAAGTTGTGGTACGATGTTCAAAGGACTCGGACGAATTAAGTAGGTTTATATGGAGTTTTAAGTTTACGTACGGTATTGTAAGAAGTTGTTAGCAGTTGTGTGGTGTCGTACATTACACTAGCATGCTTTTCAAAGTGCTAATGTGGCATACAGAGTCTTAAGATGTCCTAACTTGTCGTACGATATTCAAAGGACTCGGACGAATTCAGTAGGTTTATATGAAGTTTTAAGTTTACGTACGGTATTGTAAGATGTTGTTAGTAGTTGTGAGGTGTCGTACATTACACTAACATGCTTTTTAAGATGCTAATGTGGCATACAGAATCTTAAGATGTCCTAACTTGTAGTACGATGTTCAAAAGACTCGGACGAATTCAGTAGGTTTAAATTGAGTTTTAAGTTTACGTACGGTATTGTAAGGTGTTGTTAGGAGTTGTGAGGTGTCGTACATTACACTAACATGCTTTTCAAGGTGCTAATATGGCATATAGAGTTGTAAGATGTTCTAACTTGTGGTACGATGTTCAAAGGCCTCGGACGAAATCATTATGTGTATTATGGAGTTTTAAGTTTACGTACGGTATTATAAGATGTTGTTAGGAGTTGTGAGTTGTCATACATTAAACTAGCATGCTTTTCAAAGTGCTAATGTGGCATATAGAGTCGTAAGATGTTCTAAGTTGTGGTACGATGTTCAAAGGACTCGGACGAATTAAGTAGGTTTATATGGAGATTTAAGTTTACGTACGGTATTGTAAGAAGTTGTTAACAGTTGTGTGGTGTCTTACATTACACTAGCATGCTTTTCAAAGTGCTAATGTGGCATACAGAGTCTTAAGATGTCCTAACTTGTCGTACGATATACAAAGGACTCAGACGAATTCAGTAGGTTTATATGGAGTTTTAAGTTTACGTACAGTATTGTAAGAAGTTGTTAGCAGTTGTGTGGTGTCGTACATTACACTAGCATGCTTTTCAAAGCGCTAATGTGGCATACAGAGTCTTAAGATGTCCTAACTTGTCGTACGATATTCAAAGGACTCGGACGAATTCAGTAGGTTTATATGAAGTTTTAAGTTTACGTACGGTATTGTAAGATGTTGTTAGTAGTTGTGAGGTGTCGTACATTACACTAACATGCTTTTCAAGATGCTAATGTGGCATACAGAATCTTAAGATGTCCTAACTTGTAGTACGATGTTCAAAGGACTCGGACGAATTCAGTAGGTTTTAATTGAGTTTTAAGTTTACGTACGGTATTGTAAGGTGTTATTAGGAGTTGTGAGGTGTCGTACATTACACTAACATGCTTTTCAAGGTGCTAATATGGCATATAGAGTTGTAAGATGTTCTAACTTGTGGTACGATTTTCAAAGGCCTCGGACGAAATCATTATGTGTATTATGGAGTTTTAAGTTTACGTACGGTATTGAAAGATGTTGTTAGGAGTTGTGAGTTGTCATACATTAAACTAGCATGCTTTTCAAAGTGCTAATGTGGCATATAGAGTCGTAAGATGTTCTAAGTTGTGGTACGATGTTCAAAGGACTCGGACGAATTAAGTAGGTTTATATGGAGTTTTAAGTTTACGTACGGTATTGTAAGAAGTTGTTAGCAGTTGTGTGGTGTCGTACATTACACTAGCATGCTTTTCAAAGTGCTAATGTGGCATACAGAGTCTTAAGATGTCCTAACTTGTCGTACGATATTCAAAGGACTCGGACGAATTCAGTAGGTTTATATGGAGTTCTAAGTTTACGTACGGTATTGTAAGATGTTGTTAGTAGTTATGAGGTGTCCTATATTACACTAACATGCTTTTCAAGATGCTAATGTGGCATACAGAATCTTAAGATGTCCTAACTTGTAGTACGATGTTCAAAAGACTCGGACGAATTCAGTAGGTTTATATGGAGTTCGAAGTTTACGTACGGTATTGTAAGATGTTGTTAGTAGTTGTGAGGTGTCGTACATTACACTAACATGGTTTTGAAAGTGCTAATGTGGCATACAGAGTCTTAAGATGTCCTAACTTGTCGTACGATATTCAAAGGACTCGGACGAATTCAGTAGGTTTATATGGAGTTCTAAGTTTACGTACGGTATTGTAAGATGTTGTTAGTAGTTGTGAGGTGTCGTACATTACACTAACATGCTTTTCAAGATGCTAATGTGGCATACAGAATCTTAAGATGTCCTAACTTGTAGTACGATGTTCAAAGGACTCGGACGAATTCAGTAGGTTTAAATTGAGTTTTAAGTTTACGTACGGTATTGTAAGGTGTTGTTAGGAGTTGTGAGGTGTCGTACATTACACTAACATGCTTTTCAAGGTGCTAATATGGCATATAGAGTTGTAAGATGTTCTAACTTGTGGTACGATGTTCAAAGGCCTCGGACGAAATCATTATGTGTATTATGGAGTTTTAAGTTTACGTACGGTATTATAAGATGTTGTTAGGAGTTGTGAGTTGTCATACATTAAACTAGCATGCTTTTCAAAGTGCTAATGTGACTTATAGAGTCGTAAGATGTTCTAAGTTGTGGTACGATGTTCAAAGGACTCGGACGAATTAAGTAGGTTTATATGGAGTTTTAAGTTTACGTACGGTATTGTAAGAAGTTGTTAGCAGTTGTGTGGTGTCGTACATTACACTAGCATGCTTTTCAAAGTGCTAATGTGGCATACAGAGTCTTAAGATGTCCTAACTTGTCGTACGATATTCAAAGGACTCGGACGAATTCAGTAGGTTTATATGAAGTTTTAAGTTTACGTACGGTATTGTAAGATGTTGTTAGTAGTTGTGAGGTGTCGTACATTACACTAACATGCTTTTTAAGATGCTAATGTGGCATACAGAATCTTAAGATGTCCTAACTTGTAGTACGATGTTCAAAGGACTCGGACGAATTCAGTAGGTTTATATGGAGTTCTAAGTTTACGTACGGTATTGTAAGATGTTGTTAGTAGTTGTGAGGTGTCGTACATTACACTAACATGCTTTTCAAAGTGCTAATGTGGCATACAGAGTCTTAAGATGTCCTAACTTGTCGTACGATATTCAAAGGACTCGGACGAATTCAGTAGGTTTATACGGAGTTCTAAGTTTACGTACGGTATTGTAAGATGTTGTTAGTAGTTGTGAGGTGTCGTACATTACACTAACATGCTTTTCAAGATGCTAATGTGGCATACAGAATCTTAAGATGTCCTAACTTGTAGTACGATGTTCAAAGGACTCGGACGAATTCAGTAGGTTTAAATTGAGTTTTAAGTTTACGTACGGTATTGTAAGGTGTTGTTAGGAGTTGTGAGGTGTCGTACATTACACTAACATGCTTTTCAAGGTGCTATTATGGCATATAGAGTTGTAAGATGTTCTAACTTGTGGTACGATGTTCAAAGGCCTCGGACGAAATCATTATGTGTATTATGGAGTTTTAAGTTTACGTACGGTATTATAAGATGTTGTTAGGAGTTGTGAGTTGTCATACATTAAACTAGCATGCTTTTCAAAGTGCTAATGTGGCATATAGAGTCGTAAGATGTTCTAAGTTGTGGTACGATGTTCAAAGGACTCGGACGAATTAAGTAGGTTTATATGGAGATTTAAGTTTACGTACGGTATTGTAAGAAGTTGTTAACAGTTGTGTGGTGTCGTACATTACACTAGCATGCTTTTCAAAGTGCTAATGTGGCATACAGAGTCTTAAGATGTCCTAACTTGTCGTACGATATACAAAGGACTCAGACGAATTCAGTAGGTTTATATGGAGTTTTAAGTTTACGTACAGTATTGTAAGAAGTTGTTAGCAGTTGTGTGGTGTCGTACATTACACTAGCATGCTTTTCAAAGTGCTAATGTGGCATACAGAGTCTTAAGATGTCCTAACTTGTCGTACGATATTCAAAGGACTCGGACGAATTCAGTAGGTTTATATGAAGTTTTAAGTTTACGTACGGTATTGTAAGATGTTGTTAGTAGTTGTGAGGTGTCGTACATTACACTAACATGCTTTTCAAGATGCTAATGTGGCATACAGAATCTTAAGATGTCCTAACTTGTAGTACGATGTTCAAAGGACTCGGACGAATTCAGTAGGTTTAAATTGAGTTTTAAGTTTACGTACGGTATTGTAAGGTGTTGTTAGGAGTTGTGAGGTGTCGTACATTACACTAACATGCTTTTCAAGGTGCTATTATGGCATATAGAGTTGTAAGATGTTCTAACTTGTGGTACGATGTTCAAAGGCCTCGGACGAAATCATTATGTGTATTATGGAGTTTTAAGTTTACGTACGGTATTATAAGATGTTGTTAGGAGTTGTGAGTTGTCATACATTAAACTAGCATGCTTTTCAAAGTGCTAATGTGGCATATAGAGTCGTAAGATGTTCTAAGTTGTGGTACGATGTTCAAAGGACTCGGACGAATTAAGTAGGTTTATATGGAGATTTA
Source organism: Tagetes erecta (assembly GCA_030867185.1). Lineage (NCBI taxonomy): Eukaryota > Viridiplantae > Streptophyta > Magnoliopsida > Asterales > Asteraceae > Tagetes > Tagetes erecta. The sequence goes on from CM061496.1 coordinate 22,245,789, forward strand.
AGTTTACGTACGGTATTGTAAGAAGTTGTTAACAGTTGTGTGGTGTCGTACATTACACTAGCATGCTTTTCAAAGTGCTAATGTGGCATACAGAGTCTTAAGATGTCCTAACTTGTCGTACGATATACAAAGGACTCAGACGAATTCAGTAGGTTTATATGGAGTTTTAAGTTTACGTACAGTATTGTAAGAAGTTGTTAGCAGTTGTGTGGTGTCGTACATTACACTAGCATGCTTTTCAAAGTGCTAATGTGGCATACAGAGTCTTAAGATGTCCTAACTTGTCGTACGATATTCAAAGGACTCGGACGAATTCAGTAGGTTTATATGAAGTTTTAAGTTTACGTACGGTATTGTAAGATGTTGTTAGTAGTTGTGAGGTGTCGTACATTACACTAACATGCTTTTCAAGATGCTAATGTGGCATACAGAATCTTAAGATGTCCTAACTTGTAGTACGATGTTCAAAGGACTCGGACGAATTCAGTAGGTTTAAATTGAGTTTTAAGTTTACGTACGGTATTGTAAGGTGTTATTAGGAGTTGTGAGGTGCTGTACATTACACTAACATGCTTTTCAAGGTGCTAATATGGCATATAGAGTTGTAAGATGTTCTAACTTGTGGTACGATTTTCAAAGGCCTCGGACGAAATCATTATGTGTATTATGGAGTTTTAAGTTTACGTACGGTATTATAAGATGTTGTTAGGAGTTGTGAGTTGTCATACATTAAACTAGCATGCTTTTCAAAGTGCTAATGTGGCATATAGAGTCGTAAGATGTTCTAAGTTGTGGTACGATGTTCAAAGGACTCGGACGAATTAAGTAGGTTTATATGGAGTTTTAAGTTTACGTACGGTATTGTAAGAAGTTGTTAGCAGTTGTGTGGTGTCGTACATTACACTAGCATGCTTTTCAAAGTGCTAATGTGGCATACAGAGTCTTAAGATGTCCTAACTTGTCGTACGATATTCAAAGGACTCGGACGAATTCAGTAGGTTTATATGGAGTTCTAAGTTTACGTACGGTATTGTAAGATGTTGTTAGTAGTTGTGAGGTGTCGTATATTACACTAACATGCTTTTCAAGATGCTAATGTGGCATACGGAATCTTAAGATGTCCTAACTTGTAGTACGATGTTCAAAAGACTCGGACGAATTCAGTAGGTTTATATAGAGTTCGAAGTTTACGTACGGTATTGTAAGATGTTGTTAGTAGTTGTGAGGTGTCGTACATTACACTAACATGGTTTTGAAAGTGCTAATGTGGCATACAGAGTCTTAAGATGTCCTAACTTGTCGTACGATATTCAAAGGACTCGGACGAATTCAGTAGGTTTATATGGAGTTCTAAGTTTACGTACGGTATTGTAAGATGTTGTTAGTAGTTGTGAGGTGTCGTACATTACACTAACATGCTTTTCAAGATGCTAATGTGGCATACAGAATCTTAAGATGTCCTAACTTGTAGTACGATGTTCAAAGGACTCGGACGAATTCAGTAGGTTTAAATTGAGTTTTAAGTTTACGTACGGTATTGTAAGGTGTTGTTAGGAGTTGTGAGGTGTCGTACATTACACTAACATGCTTTTCAAGGTGCTAATATGGCATATAGAGTTGTAAGATGTTCTAACTTGTGGTACGATGTTCAAAGGCCTCGGACGAAATCATTATGTGTATTATGGAGTTTTAAGTTTACGTACGGTATTATAAGATGTTGTTAGGAGTTGTGAGTTGTCATACATTAAACTAGCATGCTTTTCAAAGTGCTAATGTGGCATATAGAGTCGTAAGATGTTCTAAGTTGTGGTACGATGTTCAAAGGACTCGGACGAATTAAGTAGGTTTATATGAAGTTTTAAGTTTACGTACGGTATTGTAAGATGTTGTTAGTAGTTGTGAGGTGTCGTACATTACACTAACATGCTTTTCAAGATGCTAATGTGGCATACAGAATCTTAAGATGTCCTAACTTGTAGTACGATGTTCAAAGGACTCGGACGAATTCAGTAGGTTTAAATTGAGTTTTAAGTTTACGTACGGTATTGTAAGGTGTTATTAGGAGTTGTGAGGTGTCGTACATTACACTAACATGCTTTTCAAGGTGCTAATATGGCATATAGAGTTGTAAGATGTTCTAACTTGTGGTACGATTTTCAAAGGCCTCGGACGAAATCATTATGTGTATTATGGAGTTTTAAGTTTACGTACGGTATTATAAGATGTTGTTAGGAGTTGTGAGTTGTCATACATTAAACTAGCATGCTTTTCAAAGTGCTAATGTGGCATATAGAGTCGTAAGATGTTCTAAGTTGTGGTACGATGTTCAAAGGACTCGGACGAATTAAGTAGGTTTATATGGAGATTTAAGTTTACGTACGGTATTGTAAGAAGTTGTTAACAGTTGTGTGGTGTCGTACATTACACTAGCATGCTTTTCAAAGTGCTAATGTGGCATACAGAGTCTTAAGATGTCCTAACTTGTCGTACGATATACAAAGGACTCAGACGAATTCAGTAGGTTTATATGGAGTTTTAAGTTTACGTACAGTATTGTAAGAAGTTGTTAGCAGTTGTGTGGTGTCGTACATTACACTAGCATGCTTTTCAAAGTGCTAATGTGGCATACAGAGTCTTAAGATGTCCTAACTTGTCGTACGATATTCAAAGGACTCGGACGAATTCAGTAGGTTTATATGAAGTTTTAAGTTTACGTACGGTATTGTAAGATGTTGTTAGTAGTTGTGAGGTGTCGTACATTACACTAACATGCTTTTCAAGATGCTAATGTGGCATACAGAATCTTAAGATGTCCTAACTTGTAGTACGATGTTCAAAGGACTCGGACGAATTCAGTAGGTTTAAATTGAGTTTTAAGTTTACGTACGGTATTGTAAGGTGTTGTTAGGAGTTGTGAGGTGTCGTACATTACACTAACATGCTTTTCAAGGTGCTATTATGGCATATAGAGTTGTAAGATGTTCTAACTTGTGGTACGATGTTCAAAGGCCTCGGACGAAATCATTATGTGTATTATGGAGTTTTAAGTTTACGTACGGTATTATAAGATGTTGTTAGGAGTTGTGAGTTGTCATACATTAAACTAGCATGCTTTTCAAAGTGCTAATGTGGCATATAGAGTCGTAAGATGTTCTAAGTTGTGGTACGATGTTCAAAGGACTCGGACGAATTAAGTAGGTTTATATGGAGATTTAAGTTTACGTACGGTATTGTAAGAAGTTGTTAACAGTTGTGTGGTGTCGTACATTACACTAGCATGCTTTTCAAAGTGCTAATGTGGCATACAGAGTCTTAAGATGTCCTAACTTGTCGTACGATATACAAAGGACTCAGACGAATTCAGTAGGTTTATATGGAGTTTTAAGTTTACGTACAGTATTGTAAGAAGTTGTTAGCAGTTGTGTGGTGTCGTACATTACACTAGCATGCTTTTCAAAGTGCTAATGTGGCATACAGAGTCTTAAGATGTCCTAACTTGTCGTACGATATTCAAAGGACTCGGACGAATTCAGTAGGTTTATATGAAGTTTTAAGTTTACGTACGGTATTGTAAGATGTTGTTAGTAGTTGTGAGGTGTCGTACATTACACTAACATGCTTTTCAAGATGCTAATGTGGCATACAGAATCTTAAGATGTCCTAACTTGTAGTACGATGTTCAAAGGACTCGGACGAATTCAGTAGGTTTAAATTGAGTTTTAAGTTTACGTACGGTATTGTAAGGTGTTATTAGGAGTTGTGAGGTGCTGTACATTACACTAACATGCTTTTCAAGGTGCTAATATGGCATATAGAGTTGTAAGATGTTCTAACTTGTGGTACGATTTTCAAAGGCCTCGGACGAAATCATTATGTGTATTATGGAGTTTTAAGTTTACGTACGGTATTGTAAGATGTTGTTAGGAGTTGTGAGTTGTCATACATTAAACTAGCATGCTTTTCAAAGTGCTAATGTGGCATATAGAGTCGTAAGATGTTCTAAGTTGTGGTACGATGTTCAAAGGACTCGGACGAATTAAGTAGGTTTATATGGAGTTTTAAGTTTACGTACGGTATTGTAAGAAGTTGTTAGCAGTTGTGTGGTGTCGTACATTACACTAGCATGCTTTTCAAAGTGCTAATGTGGCATACAGAGTCTTAAGATGTCCTAACTTGTCGTACGATATTCAAAGGACTCGGACGAATTCAGTAGGTTTATATGGAGTTCTAAGTTTACGTACGGTATTGTAAGATGTTGTTAGTAGTTGTGAGGTGTCGTATATTACACTAACATGCTTTTCAAGATGCTAATGTGGCATACGGAATCTTAAGATGTCCTAACTTGTAGTACGATGTTCAAAAGACTCGGACGAATTCAGTAGGTTTATATAGAGTTCGAAGTTTACGTACGGTATTGTAAGATGTTGTTAGTAGTTGTGAGGTGTCGTACATTACACTAACATGGTTTTGAAAGTGCTAATGTGGCATACAGAGTCTTAAGATGTCCTAACTTGTCGTACGATATTCAAAGGACTCGGACGAATTCAGTAGGTTTATATGGAGTTCTAAGTTTACGTACGGTATTGTAAGATGTTGTTAGTAGTTGTGAGGTGTCGTACATTACACTAACATGCTTTTCAAGATGCTAATGTGGCATACAGAATCTTAAGATGTCCTAACTTGTAGTACGATGTTCAAAGGACTCGGACGAATTCAGTAGGTTTAAATTGAGTTTTAAGTTTACGTACGGTATTGTAAGGTGTTGTTAGGAGTTGTGAGGTGTCGTACATTACACTAACATGCTTTTCAAGGTGCTAATATGGCATATAGAGTTGTAAGATGTTCTAACTTGTGGTACGATGTTCAAAGGCCTCGGACGAAATCATTATGTGTATTATGGAGTTTTAAGTTTACGTACGGTATTATAAGATGTTGTTAGGAGTTGTGAGTTGTCATACATTAAACTAGCATGCTTTTCAAAGTGCTAATGTGGCATATAGAGTCGTAAGATGTTCTAAGTTGTGGTACGATGTTCAAAGGACTCGGACGAATTAAGTAGGTTTATATGAAGTTTTAAGTTTACGTACGGTATTGTAAGATGTTGTTAGTAGTTGTGAGGTGTCGTACATTACACTAACATGCTTTTCAAGATGCTAATGTGGCATACAGAATCTTAAGATGTCCTAACTTGTAGTACGATGTTCAAAGGACTCGGACGAATTCAGTAGGTTTAAATTGAGTTTTAAGTTTACGTACGGTATTGTAAGGTGTTATTAGGAGTTGTGAGGTGTCGTACATTACACTAACATGCTTTTCAAGGTGCTAATATGGCATATATAGTTGTAAGATGTTCTAACTTGTGGTACGATTTTCAAAGGCCTCGGACGAAATCATTATGTGTATTATGGAGTTTTAAGTTTACGTACGGTATTATAAGATGTTGTTAGGAGTTGTGAGTTGTCATACATTAAACTAGCATGCTTTTCAAAGTGCTAATGTGGCATATAGAGTCGTAAGATGTTCTAAGTTGTGGTACGATGTTCAAAGGACTCGGACGAATTAAGTAGGTTTATATGGAGATTTAAGTTTACGTACGGTATTGTAAGAAGTTGTTAACAGTTGTGTGGTGTCGTACATTACACTAGCATGCTTTTCAAAGTGCTAATGTGGCATACAGAGTCTTAAGATGTCCTAACTTGTCGTACGATATACAAAGGACTCAGACGAATTCAGTAGGTTTATATGGAGTTTTAAGTTTACGTACAGTATTGTAAGAAGTTGTTAGCAGTTGTGTGGTGTCGTACATTACACTAGCATGCTTTTCAAAGTGCTAATGTGGCATACAGAGTCTTAAGATGTCCTAACTTGTCGTACGATATTCAAAGGACTCGGACGAATTCAGTAGGTTTATATGAAGTTTTAAGTTTACGTACGGTATTGTAAGATGTTGTTAGTAGTTGTGAGGTGTCGTACATTACACTAACATGCTTTTCAAGATGCTAATGTGGCATACAGAATCTTAAGATGTCCTAACTTGTAGTACGATGTTCAAAGGACTCGGACGAATTCAGTAGGTTTAAATTGAGTTTTAAGTTTACGTACGGTATTGTAAGGTGTTGTTAGGAGTTGTGAGGTGTCGTACATTACACTAACATGCTTTTCAAGGTGCTATTATGGCATATAGAGTTGTAAGATGTTCTAACTTGTGGTACGATGTTCAAAGGCCTCGGACGAAATCATTATGTGTATTATGGAGTTTTAAGTTTACGTACGGTATTATAAGATGTTGTTAGGAGTTGTGAGTTGTCATACATTAAACTAGCATGCTTTTCAAAGTGCTAATGTGGCATATAGAGTCGTAAGATGTTCTAAGTTGTGGTACGATGTTCAAAGGACTCGGACGAATTAAGTAGGTTTATATGGAGATTTAAGTTTACGTACGGTATTGTAAGAAGTTGTTAACAGTTGTGTGGTGTCGTACATTACACTAGCATGCTTTTCAAAGTGCTAATGTGGCATACAGAGTCTTAAGATGTCCTAACTTGTCGTACGATATACAAAGGACTCAGACGAATTCAGTAGGTTTATATGGAGTTTTAAGTTTACGTACAGTATTGTAAGAAGTTGTTAGCAGTTGTGTGGTGTCGTACATTACACTAGCATGCTTTTCAAAGTGCTAATGTGGCATACAGAGTCTTAAGATGTCCTAACTTGTCGTACGATATTCAAAGGACTCGGACGAATTCAGTAGGTTTATATGAAGTTTTAAGTTTACGTACGGTATTGTAAGATGTTGTTAGTAGTTGTGAGGTGTCGTACATTACACTAACATGCTTTTCAAGATGCTAATGTGGCATACAGAATCTTAAGATGTCCTAACTTGTAGTACGATGTTCAAAGGACTCGGACGAATTCAGTAGGTTTAAATTGAGTTTTAAGTTTACGTACGGTATTGTAAGGTGTTATTAGGAGTTGTGAGGTGCTGTACATTACACTAACATGCTTTTCAAGGTGCTAATATGGCATATAGAGTTGTAAGATGTTCTAACTTGTGGTACGATTTTCAAAGGCCTCGGACGAAATCATTATGTGTATTATGGAGTTTTAAGTTTACGTACGGTATTGTAAGATGTTGTTAGGAGTTGTGAGTTGTCATACATTAAACTAGCATGCTTTTCAAAGTGCTAATGTGGCATATAGAGTCGTAAGATGTTCTAAGTTGTGGTACGATGTTCAAAGGACTCGGACGAATTAAGTAGGTTTATATGGAGTTTTAAGTTTACGTACGGTATTGTAAGAAGTTGTTAGCAGTTGTGTGGTGTCGTACATTACACTAGCATGCTTTTCAAAGTGCTAATGTGGCATACAGAGTCTTAAGATGTCCTAACTTGTCGTACGATATTCAAAGGACTCGGACGAATTCAGTAGGTTTATATGGAGTTCTAAGTTTACGTACGGTATTGTAAGATGTTGTTAGTAGTTGTGAGGTGTCGTATATTACACTAACATGCTTTTCAAGATGCTAATGTGGCATACGGAATCTTAAGATGTCCTAACTTGTAGTACGATGTTCAAAAGACTCGGACGAATTCAGTAGGTTTATATAGAGTTCGAAGTTTACGTACGGTATTGTAAGATGTTGTTAGTAGTTGTGAGGTGTCGTACATTACACTAACATGGTTTTGAAAGTGCTAATGTGGCATACATAGTCTTAAGATGTCCTAACTTGTCGTACGATATTCAAAGGACTCGGACGAATTCAGTAGGTTTATATGGAGTTCTAAGTTTACGTACGGTATTGTAAGATGTTGTTAGTAGTTGTGAGGTGTCGTACATTACACTAACATGCTTTTCAAGATGCTAATGTGGCATACAGAATCTTAAGATGTCCTAACTTGTAGTACGATGTTCAAAGGACTCGGACGAATTCAGTAGGTTTAAATTGAGTTTTAAGTTTACGTACGGTATTGTAAGGTGTTGTTAGGAGTTGTGAGGTGTCGTACATTACACTAACATGCTTTTCAAGGTGCTATTATGGCATATAGAGTTGTAAGATGTTCTAACTTGTGGTACGATGTTCAAAGGCCTCGGACGAAATCATTATGTGTATTATGGAGTTTTAAGTTTACGTACGGTATTATAAGATGTTGTTAGGAGTTGTGAGTTGTCATACATTAAACTAGCATGCTTTTCAAAGTGCTAATGTGGCATATAGAGTCGTAAGATGTTCTAAGTTGTGGTACGATGTTCAAAGGACTCGGACGAATTAAGTAGGTTTATATGGAGATTTAAGTTTACGTACGGTATTGTAAGAAGTTGTTAACAGTTGTGTGGTGTCGTACATTACACTAGCATGCTTTTCAAAGTGCTAATGTGGCATACAGAGTCTTAAGATGTCCTAACTTGTCGTACGATATACAAAGGACTCAGACGAATTCAGTAGGTTTATATGGAGTTTTAAGTTTACGTACAGTATTGTAAGAAGTTGTTAGCAGTTGTGTGGTGTCGTACATTACACTAGCATGCTTTTCAAAGTGCTAATGTGGCATACAGAGTCTTAAGATGTCCTAACTTGTCGTACGATATTCAAAGGACTCGGACGAATTCAGTAGGTTTATATGAAGTTTTAAGTTTACGTACGGTATTGTAAGATGTTGTTAGTAGTTGTGAGGTGTCGTACATTACACTAACATGCTTTTCAAGATGCTAATGTGGCATACAGAATCTTAAGATGTCCTAACTTGTAGTACGATGTTCAAAGGACTCGGACGAATTCAGTAGGTTTAAATTGAGTTTTAAGTTTACGTACGGTATTGTAAGGTGTTATTAGGAGTTGTGAGGTGCTGTACATTACACTAACATGCTTTTCAAGGTGCTAATATGGCATATAGAGTTGTAAGATGTTCTAACTTGTGGTACGATTTTCAAAGGCCTCGGACGAAATCATTATGTGTATTATGGAGTTTTAAGTTTACGTACGGTATTGTAAGATGTTGTTAGGAGTTGTGAGTTGTCATACATTAAACTAGCATGCTTTTCAAAGTGCTAATGTGGCATATAGAGTCGTAAGATGTTCTAAGTTGTGGTACGATGTTCAAAGGACTCGGACGAATTAAGTAGGTTTATATGGAGTTTTAAGTTTACGTACGGTATTGTAAGAAGTTGTTAGCAGTTGTGTGGTGTCGTACATTACACTAGCATGCTTTTCAAAGTGCTAATGTGGCATACAGAGTCTTAAGATGTCCTAACTTGTCGTACGATATTCAAAGGACTCGGACGAATTCAGTAGGTTTATATGGAGTTCTAAGTTTACGTACGGTATTGTAAGATGTTGTTAGTAGTTGTGAGGTGTCGTATATTACACTAACATGCTTTTCAAGATGCTAATGTGGCATACGGAATCTTAAGATGTCCTAACTTGTAGTACGATGTTCAAAAGACTCGGACGAATTCAGTAGGTTTATATAGAGTTCGAAGTTTACGTACGGTATTGTAAGATGTTGTTAGTAGTTGTGAGGTGTCGTACATTACACTAACATGGTTTTGAAAGTGCTAATGTGGCATACATAGTCTTAAGATGTCCTAACTTGTCGTACGATATTCAAAGGACTCGGACGAATTCAGTAGGTTTATATGGAGTTCTAAGTTTACGTACGGTATTGTAAGATGTTGTTAGTAGTTGTGAGGTGTCGTACATTACACTAACATGCTTTTCAAGATGCTAATGTGGCATACAGAATCTTAAGATGTCCTAACTTGTAGTACGATGTTCAAAGGACTCGGACGAATTCAGTAGGTTTAAATTGAGTTTTAAGTTTACGTACGGTATTGTAAGGTGTTGTTAGGAGTTGTGAGGTGTCGTACATTACACTAACATGCTTTTCAAGGTGCTATTATGGCATATAGAGTTGTAAGATGTTCTAACTTGTGGTACGATGTTCAAAGGCCTCGGACGAAATCATTATGTGTATTATGGAGTTTTAAGTTTACGTACGGTATTATAAGATGTTGTTAGGAGTTGTGAGTTGTCATACATTAAACTAGCATGCTTTTCAAAGTGCTAATGTGGCATATAGAGTCGTAAGATGTTCTAAGTTGTGGTACGATGTTCAAAGGACTCGGACGAATTAAGTAGGTTTATATGGAGATTTAAGTTTACGTACGGTATTGTAAGAAGTTGTTAACAGTTGTGTGGTGTCGTACATTACACTAGCATGCTTTTCAAAGTGCTAATGTGGCATACAGAGTCTTAAGATGTCCTAACTTGTCGTACGATATACAAAGGACTCAGACGAATTCAGTAGGTTTATATGGAGTTTTAAGTTTACGTACAGTATTGTAAGAAGTTGTTAGCAGTTGTGTGGTGTCGTACATTACACTAGCATGCTTTTCAAAGTGCTAATGTGGCATACAGAGTCTTAAGATGTCCTAACTTGTCGTACGATATTCAAAGGACTCGGACGAATTCAGTAGGTTTATATGAAGTTTTAAGTTTACGTACGGTATTGTAAGATGTTGTTAGTAGTTGTGAGGTGTCGTACATTACACTAACATGCTTTTCAAGATGCTAATGTGGCATACAGAATCTTAAGATGTCCTAACTTGTAGTACGATGTTCAAAGGACTCGGACGAATTCAGTAGGTTTAAATTGAGTTTTAAGTTTACGTACGGTATTGTAAGGTGTTATTAGGAGTTGTGAGGTGCTGTACATTACACTAACATGCTTTTCAAGGTGCTAATATGGCATATAGAGTTGTAAGATGTTCTAACTTGTGGTACGATTTTCAAAGGCCTCGGACGAAATCATTATGTGTATTATGGAGTTTTAAGTTTACGTACGGTATTGTAAGATGTTGTTAGGAGTTGTGAGTTGTCATACATTAAACTAGCATGCTTTTCAAAGTGCTAATGTGGCATATAGAGTCGTAAGATGTTCTAAGTTGTGGTACGATGTTCAAAGGACTCGGACGAATTAAGTAGGTTTATATGGAGTTTTAAGTTTACGTACGGTATTGTAAGAAGTTGTTAGCAGTTGTGTGGTGTCGTACATTACACTAGCATGCTTTTCAAAGTGCTAATGTGGCATACAGAGTCTTAAGATGTCCTAACTTGTCGTACGATATTCAAAGGACTCGGACGAATTCAGTAGGTTTATATGGAGTTCTAAGTTTACGTACGGTATTGTAAGATGTTGTTAGTAGTTGTGAGGTGTCGTATATTACACTAACATGCTTTTCAAGATGCTAATGTGGCATACGGAATCTTAAGATGTCCTAACTTGTAGTACGATGTTCAAAAGACTCGGACGAATTCAGTAGGTTTATATAGAGTTCGAAGTTTACGTACGGTATTGTAAGATGTTGTTAGTAGTTGTGAGGTGTCGTACATTACACTAACATGGTTTTGAAAGTGCTAATGTGGCATACAGAGTCTTAAGATGTCCTAACTTGTCGTACGATATTCAAAGGACTCGGACGAATTCAGTAGGTTTATATGGAGTTCTAAGTTTACGTACGGTATTGTAAGATGTTGTTAGTAGTTGTGAGGTGTCGTACATTACACTAACATGCTTTTCAAGATGCTAATGTGGCATACAGAATCTTAAGATGTCCTAACTTGTAGTACGATGTTCAAAGGACTCGGACGAATTCAGTAGGTTTAAATTGAGTTTTAAGTTTACGTACGGTATTGTAAGGTGTTGTTAGGAGTTGTGAGGTGTCGTACATTACACTAACATGCTTTTCAAGGTGCTAATATGGCATATAGAGTTGTAAGATGTTCTAACTTGTGGTACGATGTTCAAAGGCCTCGGACGAAATCATTATGTGTATTATGGAGTTTTAAGTTTACGTACGGTATTATAAGATGTTGTTAGGAGTTGTGAGTTGTCATACATTAAACTAGCATGCTTTTCAAAGTGCTAATGTGGCATATAGAGTCGTAAGATGTTCTAAGTTGTGGTACGATGTTCAAAGGACTCGGACGAATTAAGTAGGTTTATATGAAGTTTTAAGTTTACGTACGGTATTGTAAGATGTTGTTAGTAGTTGTGAGGTGTCGTACATTACACTAACATGCTTTTCAAGATGCTAATGTGGCATACAGAATCTTAAGATGTCCTAACTTGTAGTACGATGTTCAAAGGACTCGGACGAATTCAGTAGGTTTAAATTGAGTTTTAAGTTTACGTACGGTATTGTAAGGTGTTATTAGGAGTTGTGAGGTGTCGTACATTACACTAACATGCTTTTCAAGGTGCTAATATGGCATATAGAGTTGTAAGATGTTCTAACTTGTGGTACGATTTTCAAAGGCCTCGGACGAAATCATTATGTGTATTATGGAGTTTTAAGTTTACGTACGGTATTGTAAGATGTTGTTAGGAGTTGTGAGTTGTCATACATTAAACTAGCATGCTTTTCAAAGTGCTAATGTGGCATATAGAGTCGTAAGATGTTCTAAGTTGTGGTACGATGTTCAAAGGACTCGGACGAATTAAGTAGGTTTATATGAAGTTTTAAGTTTACGTACTGTATTGTAAGATGTTGTTAGTAGTTGTGAGGTGTCGTACATTACACTAACATGCTTTTCAAGATGCTAATGTGGCATACAGAATCTTAAGATGTCCTAACTTGTAGTACGATGTTCAAAGGACTCGGACGAATTCAGTAGGTTTAAATTGAGTTTTAAGTTTACGTACGGTATTGTAAGGTGTTATTAGGAGTTGTGAGGTGTCGTACATTACACTAACATGCTTTTCAAGGTGCTAATATGGCATATAGAGTTGTAAGATGTTCTAACTTGTGGTACGATTTTCAAAGGCCTCGGACGAAATCATTATGTGTATTATGGAGTTTTAAGTTTACGTACGGTATTGTAAGATGTTGTTAGGAGTTGTGAGTTGTCATACATTAAACTAGCATGCTTTTCAAAGTGCTAATGTGGCATATAGAGTCGTAAGATGTTCTAAGTTGTGGTACGATGTTCAAAGGACTCGGACGAATTAAGTAGGTTTATATGGAGTTTTAAGTTTACGTACGGTATTGTAAGAAGTTGTTAGCAGTTGTGTGGTGTCGTACATTACACTAGCATGCTTTTCAAAGTGCTAATGTGGCATACAGAGTCTTAAGATGTCCTAACTTGTCGTACGATATTCAAAGGACTCGGACGAATTCAGTAGGTTTATATGGAGTTCTAAGTTTACGTACGGTATTGTAAGATGTTGTTAGTAGTTGTGAGGTGTCGTATATTACACTAACATGCTTTTCAAGATGCTAATGTGGCATACGGAATCTTAAGATGTCCTAACTTGTAGTACGATGTTCAAAAGACTCGGACGAATTCAGTAGGTTTATATAGAGTTCGAAGTTTACGTACGGTATTGTAAGATGTTGTTAGTAGTTGTGAGGTGTCGTACATTACACTAACATGGTTTTGAAAGTGCTAATGTGGCATACAGAGTCTTAAGATGTCCTAACTTGTCGTACGATATTCAAAGGACTCGGACGAATTCAGTAGGTTTATATGGAGTTCTAAGTTTACGTACGGTATTGTAAGATGTTGTTAGTAGTTGTGAGGTGTCGTACATTACACTAACATGCTTTTCAAGATGCTAATGTGGCATACAGAATCTTAAGATGTCCTAACTTGTAGTACGATGTTCAAAGGACTCGGACGAATTCAGTAGGTTTAAATTGAGTTTTAAGTTTACGTACGGTATTGTAAGGTGTTGTTAGGAGTTGTGAGGTGTCGTACATTACACTAACATGCTTTTCAAGGTGCTAATATGGCATATAGAGTTGTAAGATGTTCTAACTTGTGGTACGATGTTCAAAGGCCTCGGACGAAATCATTATGTGTATTATGGAGTTTTAAGTTTACGTACGGTATTATAAGATGTTGTTAGGAGTTGTGAGTTGTCATACATTAAACTAGCATGCTTTTCAAAGTGCTAATGTGGCATATAGAGTCGTAAGATGTTCTAAGTTGTGGTACGATGTTCAAAGGACTCGGACGAATTAAGTAGGTTTATATGAAGTTTTAAGTTTACGTACGGTATTGTAAGATGTTGTTAGTAGTTGTGAGGTGTCGTACATTACACTAACATGCTTTTCAAGATGCTAATGTGGCATACAGAATCTTAAGATGTCCTAACTTGTAGTACGATGTTCAAAGGACTCGGACGAATTCAGTAGGTTTAAATTGAGTTTTAAGTTTACGTACGGTATTGTAAGGTGTTATTAGGAGTTGTGAGGTGTCGTACATTACACTAACATGCTTTTCAAGGTGCTAATATGGCATATAGAGTTGTAAGATGTTCTAACTTGTGGTACGATTTTCAAAGGCCTCGGACGAAATCATTATGTGTATTATGGAGTTTTAAGTTTACGTACGGTATTGTAAGATGTTGTTAGGAGTTGTGAGTTGTCATACATTAAACTAGCATGCTTTTCAAAGTGCTAATGTGGCATATAGAGTCGTAAGATGTTCTAAGTTGTGGTACGATGTTCAAAGGACTCGGACGAATTAAGTAGGTTTATATGAAGTTTTAAGTTTACGTACTGTATTGTAAGATGTTGTTAGTAGTTGTGAGGTGTCGTACATTACACTAACATGCTTTTCAAGATGCTAATGTGGCATACAGAATCTTAAGATGTCCTAACTTGTAGTACGATGTTCAAAGGACTCGGACGAATTCAGTAGGTTTAAATTGAGTTTTAAGTTTACGTACGGTATTGTAAGGTGTTATTAGGAGTTGTGAGGTGTCGTACATTACACTAACATGCTTTTCAAGGTGCTAATATGGCATATAGAGTTGTAAGATGTTCTAACTTGTGGTACGATTTTCAAAGGCCTCGGACGAAATCATTATGTGTATTATGGAGTTTTAAGTTTACGTACGGTATTGTAAGATGTTGTTAGGAGTTGTGAGTTGTCATACATTAAACTAGCATGCTTTTCAAAGTGCTAATGTGGCATATAGAGTCGTAAGATGTTCTAAGTTGTGGTACGATGTTCAAAGGACTCGGACGAATTAAGTAGGTTTATATGGAGTTTTAAGTTTACGTACGGTATTGTAAGAAGTTGTTAGCAGTTGTGTGGTGTCGTACATTACACTAGCATGCTTTTCAAAGTGCTAATGTGGCATACAGAGTCTTAAGATGTCCTAACTTGTCGTACGATATTCAAAGGACTCGGACGAATTCAGTAGGTTTATATGGAGTTCTAAGTTTACGTACGGTATTGTAAGATGTTGTTAGTAGTTGTGAGGTGTCGTATATTACACTAACATGCTTTTCAAGATGCTAATGTGGCATACGGAATCTTAAGATGTCCTAACTTGTAGTACGATGTTCAAAAGACTCGGACGAATTCAGTAGGTTTATATAGAGTTCGAAGTTTACGTACGGTATTGTAAGATGTTGTTAGTAGTTGTGAGGTGTCGTACATTACACTAACATGGTTTTGAAAGTGCTAATGTGGCATACAGAGTCTTAAGATGTCCTAACTTGTCGTACGATATTCAAAGGACTCGGACGAATTCAGTAGGTTTATATGGAGTTCTAAGTTTACGTACGGTATTGTAAGATGTTGTTAGTAGTTGTGAGGTGTCGTACATTACACTAACATGCTTTTCAAGATGCTAATGTGGCATACAGAATCTTAAGATGTCCTAACTTGTAGTACGATGTTCAAAGGACTCGGACGAATTCAGTAGGTTTAAATTGAGTTTTAAGTTTACGTACGGTATTGTAAGGTGTTGTTAGGAGTTGTGAGGTGTCGTACATTACACTAACATGCTTTTCAAGGTGCTAATATGGCATATAGAGTTGTAAGATGTTCTAACTTGTGGTACGATGTTCAAAGGCCTCGGACGAAATCATTATGTGTATTATGGAGTTTTAAGTTTACGTACGGTATTATAAGATGTTGTTAGGAGTTGTGAGTTGTCATACATTAAACTAGCATGCTTTTCAAAGTGCTAATGTGGCATATAGAGTCGTAAGATGTTCTAAGTTGTGGTACGATGTTCAAAGGACTCGGACGAATTAAGTAGGTTTATATGAAGTTTTAAGTTTACGTACGGTATTGTAAGATGTTGTTAGTAGTTGTGAGGTGTCGTACATTACACTAACATGCTTTTCAAGATGCTAATGTGGCATACAGAATCTTAAGATGTCCTAACTTGTAGTACGATGTTCAAAGGACTCGGACGAATTCAGTAGGTTTAAATTGAGTTTTAAGTTTACGTACGGTATTGTAAGGTGTTATTAGGAGTTGTGAGGTGTCGTACATTACACTAACATGCTTTTCAAGGTGCTAATATGGCATATAGAGTTGTAAGATGTTCTAACTTGTGGTACGATTTTCAAAGGCCTCGGACGAAATCATTATGTGTATTATGGAGTTTTAAGTTTACGTACGGTATTATAAGATGTTGTTAGGAGTTGTGAGTTGTCATACATTAAACTAGCATGCTTTTCAAAGTGCTAATGTGGCATATAGAGTCGTAAGATGTTCTAAGTTGTGGTACGATGTTCAAAGGACTCGGACGAATTAAGTAGGTTTATATGGAGATTTAAGTTTACGTACGGTATTGTAAGAAGTTGTTAACAGTTGTGTGGTGTCGTACATTACACTAGCATGCTTTTCAAAGTGCTAATGTGGCATACAGAGTCTTAAGATGTCCTAACTTGTCGTACGATATACAAAGGACTCAGACGAATTCAGTAGGTTTATATGGAGTTTTAAGTTTACGTACAGTATTGTAAGAAGTTGTTAGCAGTTGTGTGGTGTCGTACATTACACTAGCATGCTTTTCAAAGTGCTAATGTGGCATACAGAGTCTTAAGATGTCCTAACTTGTCGTACGATATTCAAAGGACTCGGACGAATTCAGTAGGTTTATATGAAGTTTTAAGTTTACGTACGGTATTGTAAGATGTTGTTAGTAGTTGTGAGGTGTCGTACATTACACTAACATGCTTTTCAAGATGCTAATGTGGCATACAGAATCTTAAGATGTCCTAACTTGTAGTACGATGTTCAAAGGACTCGGACGAATTCAGTAGGTTTAAATTGAGTTTTAAGTTTACGTACGGTATTGTAAGGTGTTGTTAGGAGTTGTGAGGTGTCGTACATTACACTAACATGCTTTTCAAGGTGCTATTATGGCATATAGAGTTGTAAGATGTTCTAACTTGTGGTACGATGTTCAAAGGCCTCGGACGAAATCATTATGTGTATTATGGAGTTTTAAGTTTACGTACGGTATTATAAGATGTTGTTAGGAGTTGTGAGTTGTCATACATTAAACTAGCATGCTTTTCAAAGTGCTAATGTGGCATATAGAGTCGTAAGATGTTCTAAGTTGTGGTACGATGTTCAAAGGACTCGGACGAATTAAGTAGGTTTATATGGAGATTTAAGTTTACGTACGGTATTGTAAGAAGTTGTTAACAGTTGTGTGGTGTCGTACATTACACTAGCATGCTTTTCAAAGTGCTAATGTGGCATACAGAGTCTTAAGATGTCCTAACTTGTCGTACGATATACAAAGGACTCAGACGAATTCAGTAGGTTTATATGGAGTTTTAAGTTTACGTACAGTATTGTAAGAAGTTGTTAGCAGTTGTGTGGTGTCGTACATTACACTAGCATGCTTTTCAAAGTGCTAATGTGGCATACAGAGTCTTAAGATGTCCTAACTTGTCGTACGATATTCAAAGGACTCGGACGAATTCAGTAGGTTTATATGAAGTTTTAAGTTTACGTACGGTATTGTAAGATGTTGTTAGTAGTTGTGAGGTGTCGTACATTACACTAACATGCTTTTCAAGATGCTAATGTGGCATACAGAATCTTAAGATGTCCTAACTTGTAGTACGATGTTCAAAGGACTCGGACGAATTCAGTAGGTTTAAATTGAGTTTTAAGTTTACGTTCGGTATTGTAAGGTGTTATTAGGAGTTGTGAGGTGCTGTACATTACACTAACATGCTTTTCAAGGTGCTAATATGGCATATAGAGTTGTAAGATGTTCTAACTTGTGGTACGATTTTCAAAGGCCTCGGACGAAATCATTATGTGTATTATGGAGTTTTAAGTTTACGTACGGTATTGTAAGATGTTGTTAGGAGTTGTGAGTTGTCATACATTAAACTAGCATGCTTTTCAAAGTGCTAATGTGGCATATAGAGTCGTAAGATGTTCTAAGTTGTGGTACGATGTTCAAAGGACTCGGACGAATTAAGTAGGTTTATATGGAGTTTTAAGTTTACGTACGGTATTGTAAGAAGTTGTTAGCAGTTGTGTGGTGTCGTACATTACACTAGCATGCTTTTCAAAGTGCTAATGTGGCATACAGAGTCTTAAGATGTCCTAACTTGTCGTACGATATTCAAAGGACTCGGACGAATTCAGTAGGTTTATATGGAGTTCTAAGTTTACGTACGGTATTGTAAGATGTTGTTAGTAGTTGTGAGGTGTCGTATATTACACTAACATGCTTTTCAAGATGCTAATGTGGCATACGGAATCTTAAGATGTCCTAACTTGTACTACGATGTTCAAAAGACTCGGACGAATTCAGTAGGTTTATATAGAGTTCGAAGTTTACGTACGGTATTGTAAGATGTTGTTAGTAGTTGTGAGGTGTCGTACATTACACTAACATGGTTTTGAAAGTGCTAATGTGGCATACATAGTCTTAAGATGTCCTAACTTGTCGTACGATATTCAAAGGACTCGGACGAATTCAGTAGGTTTATATGGAGTTCTAAGTTTACGTACGGTATTGTAAGATGTTGTTAGTAGTTGTGAGGTGTCGTACATTACACTAACATGCTTTTCAAGATGCTAATGTGGCATACAGAATCTTAAGATGTCCTAACTTGTAGTACGATGTTCAAAGGACTCGGACGAATTCAGTAGGTTTAAATTGAGTTTTAAGTTTACGTACGGTATTGTAAGGTGTTGTTAGGAGTTGTGAGGTGTCGTACATTACACTAACATGCTTTTCAAGGTGCTATTATGGCATATAGAGTTGTAAGATGTTCTAACTTGTGGTACGATGTTCAAAGGCCTCGGACGAAATCATTATGTGTATTATGGAGTTTTAAGTTTACGTACGGTATTATAAGATGTTGTTAGGAGTTGTGAGTTGTCATACATTAAACTAGCATGCTTTTCAAAGTGCTAATGTGGCATATAGAGTCGTAAGATGTTCTAAGTTGTGGTACGATGTTCAAAGGACTCGGACGAATTAAGTAGGTTTATATGGAGATTTAAGTTTACGTACGGTATTGTAAGAAGTTGTTAACAGTTGTGTGGTGTCGTACATTACACTAGCATGCTTTTCAAAGTGCTAATGTGGCATACAGAGTCTTAAGATGTCCTAACTTGTCGTACGATATACAAAGGACTCAGACGAATTCAGTAGGTTTATATGGAGTTTTAAGTTTACGTACAGTATTGTAAGAAGTTGTTAGCAGTTGTGTGGTGTCGTACATTACACTAGCATGCTTTTCAAAGTGCTAATGTGGCATACAGAGTCTTAAGATGTCCTAACTTGTCGTACGATATTCAAAGGACTCGGACGAATTCAGTAGGTTTATATGAAGTTTTAAGTTTACGTACGGTATTGTAAGATGTTGTTAGTAGTTGTGAGGTGTCGTACATTACACTAACATGCTTTTCAAGATGCTAATGTGGCATACAGAATCTTAAGATGTCCTAACTTGTAGTACGATGGTCAAAGGACTCGGACGAATTCAGTAGGTTTAAATTGAGTTTTAAGTTTACGTACGGTATTGTAAGGTGTTATTAGGAGTTGTGAGGTGCTGTACATTACACTAACATGCTTTTCAAGGTGCTAATATGGCATATAGAGTTGTAAGATGTTCTAACTTGTGGTACGATTTTCAAAGGCCTCGGACGAAATCATTATGTGTATTATGGAGTTTTAAGTTTACGTACGGTATTGTAAGATGTTGTTAGGAGTTGTGAGTTGTCATACATTAAACTAGCATGCTTTTCAAAGTGCTAATGTGGCATATAGAGTCGTAAGATGTTCTAAGTTGTGGTACGATGTTCAAAGGACTCGGACGAATTAAGTAGGTTTATATGGAGTTTTAAGTTTACGTACGGTATTGTAAGAAGTTGTTAGCAGTTGTGTGGTGTCGTACATTACACTAGCATGCTTTTCAAAGTGCTAATGTGGCATACAGAGTCTTAAGATGTCCTAACTTGTCGTACGATATTCAAAGGACTCGGACGAATTCAGTAGGTTTATATGGAGTTCTAAGTTTACGTACGGTATTGTAAGATGTTGTTAGTAGTTGTGAGGTGTCGTATATTACACTAACATGCTTTTCAAGATGCTAATGTGGCATACGGAATCTTAAGATGTCCTAACTTGTAGTACGATGTTCAAAAGACTCGGACGAATTCAGTAGGTTTATATAGAGTTCGAAGTTTACGTACGGTATTGTAAGATGTTGTTAGTAGTTGTGAGGTGTCGTACATTACACTAACATGGTTTTGAAAGTGCTAATGTGGCATACAGAGTCTTAAGATGTCCTAACTTGTCGTACGATATTCAAAGGACTCGGACGAATTCAGTAGGTTTATATGGAGTTCTAAGTTTACGTACGGTATTGTAAGATGTTGTTAGTAGTTGTGAGGTGTCGTACATTACACTAACATGCTTTTCAAGATGCTAATGTGGCATACAGAATCTTAAGATGTCCTAACTTGTAGTACGATGTTCAAAGGACTCGGACGAATTCAGTAGGTTTAAATTGAGTTTTAAGTTTACGTACGGTATTGTAAGGTGTTGTTAGGAGTTGTGAGGTGTCGTACATTACACTAACATGCTTTTCAAGGTGCTAATATGGCATATAGAGTTGTAAGATGTTCTAACTTGTGGTACGATGTTCAAAGGCCTCGGACGAAATCATTATGTGTATTATGGAGTTTTAAGTTTACGTACGGTATTATAAGATGTTGTTAGGAGTTGTGAGTTGTCATACATTAAACTAGCATGCTTTTCAAAGTGCTAATGTGGCATATAGAGTCGTAAGATGTTCTAAGTTGTGGTACGATGTTCAAAGGACTCGGACGAATTAAGTAGGTTTATATGAAGTTTTAAGTTTACGTACGGTATTGTAAGATGTTGTTAGTAGTTGTGAGGTGTCGTACATTACACTAACATGCTTTTCAAGATGCTAATGTGGCATACAGAATCTTAAGATGTCCTAACTTGTAGTACGATGTTCAAAGGACTCGGACGAATTCAGTAGGTTTAAATTGAGTTTTAAGTTTACGTACGGTATTGTAAGGTGTTATTAGGAGTTGTGAGGTGTCGTACATTACACTAACATGCTTTTCAAGGTGCTAATATGGCATATAGAGTTGTAAGATGTTCTAACTTGTGGTACGATTTTCAAAGGCCTCGGACGAAATCATTATGTGTATTATGGAGTTTTAAGTTTACGTACGGTATTGTAAGATGTTGTTAGGAGTTGTGAGTTGTCATACATTAAACTAGCATGCTTTTCAAAGTGCTAATGTGGCATATAGAGTCGTAAGATGTTCTAAGTTGTGGTACGATGTTCAAAGGACTCGGACGAATTAAGTAGGTTTATATGAAGTTTTAAGTTTACGTACGGTATTGTAAGATGTTGTTAGTAGTTGTGAGGTGTCGTACATTACACTAACATGCTTTTCAAGATGCTAATGTGGCATACAGAATCTTAAGATGTCCTAACTTGTAGTACGATGTTCAAAGGACTCGGACGAATTCAGTAGGTTTAAATTGAGTTTTAAGTTTACGTACGGTATTGTAAGGTGTTATTAGGAGTTGTGAGGTGTCGTACATTACACTAACATGCTTTTCAAGGTGCTAATATGGCATATAGAGTTGTAAGATGTTCTAACTTGTGGTACGATTTTCAAAGGCCTCGGACGAAATCATTATGTGTATTATGGAGTTTTAAGTTTACGTACGGTATTGTAAGATGTTGTTAGGAGTTGTGAGTTGTCATACATTAAACTAGCATGCTTTTCAAAGTGCTAATGTGGCATATAGAGTCGTAAGATGTTCTAAGTTGTGGTACGATGTTCAAAGGACTCGGACGAATTAAGTAGGTTTATATGGAGTTTTAAGTTTACGTACGGTATTGTAAGAAGTTGTTAGCAGTTGTGTGGTGTCGTACATTACACTAGCATGCTTTTCAAAGTGCTAATGTGGCATACAGAGTCTTAAGATGTCCTAACTTGTCGTACGATATTCAAAGGACTCGGACGAATTCAGTAGGTTTATATGGAGTTCTAAGTTTACGTACGGTATTGTAAGATGTTGTTAGTAGTTGTGAGGTGTCGTATATTACACTAACATGCTTTTCAAGATGCTAATGTGGCATACAGAATCTTAAGATGTCCTAACTTGTAGTACGATGTTCAAAAGACTCGGACGAATTCAGTAGGTTTATATAGAGTTCGAAGTTTACGTACGGTATTGTAAGATGTTGTTAGTAGTTGTGAGGTGTCGTACATTACACTAACATGGTTTTGAAAGTGCTAATGTGGCATACAGAGTCTTAAGATGTCCTAACTTGTCGTACGATATTCAAAGGACTCGGACGAATTCAGTAGGTTTATATGGAGTTCTAAGTTTACGTACGGTATTGTAAGATGTTGTTAGTAGTTGTGAGGTGTCGTACATTACACTAACATGCTTTTCAAGATGCTAATGTGGCATACAGAATCTTAAGATGTCCTAACTTGTAGTACGATGTTCAAAGGACTCGGACGAATTCAGTAGGTTTAAATTGAGTTTTAAGTTTACGTACGGTATTGTAAGGTGTTGTTAGGAGTTGTGAGGTGTCGTACATTACACTAACATGCTTTTCAAGGTGCTAATATGGCATATAGAGTTGTAAGATGTTCTAACTTGTGGTACGATGTTCAAAGGCCTCGGACGAAATCATTATGTGTATTATGGAGTTTTAAGTTTACGTACGGTATTATAAGATGTTGTTAGGAGTTGTGAGTTGTCATACATTAAACTAGCATGCTTTTCAAAGTGCTAATGTGGCATATAGAGTCGTAAGATGTTCTAAGTTGTGGTACGATGTTCAAAGGACTCGGACGAATTAAGTAGGTTTATATGAAGTTTTAAGTTTACGTACGGTATTGTAAGATGTTGTTAGTAGTTGTGAGGTGTCGTACATTACACTAACATGCTTTTCAAGATGCTAATGTGGCATACAGAATCTTAAGATGTCCTAACTTGTAGTACGATGTTCAAAGGACTCGGACGAATTCAGTAGGTTTAAATTGAGTTTTAAGTTTACGTACGGTATTGTAAGGTGTTATTAGGAGTTGTGAGGTGTCGTACATTACACTAACATGCTTTTCAAGGTGCTAATATGGCATATAGAGTTGTAAGATGTTCTAACTTGTGGTACGATTTTCAAAGGCCTCGGACGAAATCATTATGTGTATTATGGAGTTTTAAGTTTACGTACGGTATTGTAAGATGTTGTTAGGAGTTGTGAGTTGTCATACATTAAACTAGCATGCTTTTCAAAGTGCTAATGTGGCATATAGAGTCGTAAGATGTTCTAAGTTGTGGTACGATGTTCAAAGGACTCGGACGAATTAAGTAGGTTTATATGGAGTTTTAAGTTTACGTACGGTATTGTAAGAAGTTGTTAGCAGTTGTGTGGTGTCGTACATTACACTAGCATGCTTTTCAAAGTGCTAATGTGGCATACAGAGTCTTAAGATGTCCTAACTTGTCGTACGATATTCAAAGGACTCGGACGAATTCAGTAGGTTTATATGGAGTTCTAAGTTTACGTACGGTATTGTAAAATGTTGTTAGTAGTTGTGAGGTGTCGTATATTACACTAACATGCTTTTCAAGATGCTAATGTGGCATACAGAATCTTAAGATGTCCTAACTTGTAGTACGATGTTCAAAAGACTCGGACGAATTCAGTAGGTTTATATGGAGTTCGAAGTTTACATACGGTATTGTAAGATGTTGTTAGTAGTTGTGAGGTGTCGTACATTACACTAACATGCTTTTCAAAGTGCTAATGTGGCATACAGAGTCTTAAGATATCCTAACTTGTCGTACGATATTCAAAGGACTCGGACGAATTCAGTAGGTTTATATGGAGTTCTAAGTTTACGTACGGTATTGTAAGATGTTGTTAGTAGTTGTGAGGTGTCGTACATTACACTAACATGCTTTTCAAGATGCTAATGTGGCATACAGAATCTTAAGATGTCCTAACTTGTAGTACGATGTTCAAAGGACTCGGAAGAATTCAGTAGGTTTAAATTGAGTTTTAAGTTTACGTACGGTATTGTAAGGTGTTGTTAGGAGTTGTGAGGTGTCGTACATTACACTAACATGCTTTTCAAGGTGCTAATATGGCATATAGAGTTGTAAGATGTTCTAACTTGTGGTACGATGTTCAAAGGCCTCGGACGAAATCATTATGTGTATTATGGAGTTTTAAGTTTACGTACGGTATTATAAGATGTTGTTAGGAGTTGTGAGTTGTCATACATTAAACTAGCATGCTTTTCAAAGTGCTAATGTGGCATATAGAGTCGTAAGATGTTCTAAGTTGTGGTACGATGTTCAAAGGACTCGGACGAATTAAGTAGGTTTATATGAAGTTTTAAGTTTACGTACGGTATTGTAAGATGTTGTTAGTAGTTGTGAGGTGGCGTACATTACACTAACATGCTTTTCAAGATGCTAATGTGGCATACAGAATCTTAAGATGTCCTAACTTGTAGTACGATGTTCAAAGGACTCGGACGAATTCAGTAGGTTTAAATTGAGTTTTAAGTTTACGTACGGTATTGTAAGGTGTTATTAGGAGTTGTGAGGTGTCGTACATTACACTAACATGCTTTTCAAGGTGCTAATATGGCATATAGAGTTGTAAGATGTTCTAACTTGTGGTACGATTTTCAAAGGCCTCGGACGAAATAATTATGTGTATTATGGAGTTTTAAGTTTACGTACGGTATTGTAAGATGTTGTTAGGAGTTGTGAGTTGTCATACATTAAACTAGCATGCTTTTCAAAGTGCTAATGTGGCATATAGAGTCGTAAGATGTTCTAAGTTGTGGTACGATGTTCAAAGGACTCGGACGAATTAAGTAGGTTTATATGGAGTTTTAAGTTTACGTACGGTATTGTAAGAAGTTGTTAGCAGTTGTGTGGTGTCGTACATTACACTAGCATGCTTTTCAAAGTGCTAATGTGGCATACAGAGTCTTAAGATGTCCTAACTTGTCGTACGATATTCAAAGGACTCGGACGAATTCAGTAGGTTTATATGGAGTTCTAAGTTTACGTACGGTATTGTAAAATGTTGTTAGTAGTTGTGAGGTGTCGTATATTACACTAACATGCTTTTCAAGATGCTAATGTGGCATACAGAATCTTAAGATGTCCTAACTTGTAGTACGATGTTCAAAAGACTCGGACGAATTCAGTAGGTTTATATGGAGTTCGAAGTTTACATACGGTATTGTAAGATGTTGTTAGTAGTTGTGAGGTGTCGTACATTACACTAACATGCTTTTCAAAGTGCTAATGTGGCATACAGAGTCTTAAGATATCCTAACTTGTCGTACGATATTCAAAGGACTCGGACGAATTCAGTAGGTTTATATGGAGTTCTAAGTTTACGTACGGTATTGTAAGATGTTGTTAGTAGTTGTGAGGTGTCGTACATTACACTAACATGCTTTTCAAGATGCTAATGTGGCATACAGAATCTTAAGATGTCCTAACTTGTAGTACGATGTTCAAAGGACTCGGAAGAATTCAGTAGGTTTAAATTGAGTTTTAAGTTTACGTACGGTATTGTAAGGTGTTGTTAGGAGTTGTGAGGTGTCGTACATTACACTAACATGCTTTTCAAGGTGCTAATATGACATATAGAGTTGTAAGATGTTCTAACTTGTGGTACGATGTTCAAAGGCCTCGGACGAAATCATTATGTGTATTATGGAGTTTTAAGTTTACGTACGGTATTATAAGATGTTGTTAGGAGTTGTGAGTTGTCATACATTAAACTAGCATGCTTTTCAAAGTGCTAATGTGGCATATAGAGTCGTAAGATGTTCTAAGTTGTGGTACGATGTTCAAAGGACTCGGACGAATTAAGTAGGTTTATATGAAGTTTTAAGTTTACGTACGGTATTGTAAGATGTTGTTAGTAGTTGTGAGGTGGCGTACATTACACTAACATGCTTTTCAAGATGCTAATGTGGCATACAGAATCTTAAGATGTCCTAACTTGTAGTACGATGTTCAAAGGACTCGGACGAATTCAGTAGGTTTAAATTGAGTTTTAAGTTTACGTACGGTATTGTAAGGTGTTATTAGGAGTTGTGAGGTGTCGTACATTACACTAACATGCTTTTCAAGGTGCTAATATGGCATATAGAGTTGTAAGATGTTCTAACTTGTGGTACGATTTTCAAAGGCCTCGGACGAAATAATTATGTGTATTATGGAGTTTTAAGTTTACGTACGGTATTGTAAGATGTTGTTAGGAGTTGTGAGTTGTCATACATTAAACTAGCATGCTTTTCAAAGTGCTAATGTGGCATATAGAGTCGTAAGATGTTCTAAGTTGTGGTACGATGTTCAAAGGACTCGGACGAATTAAGTAGGTTTATATGGAGTTTTAAGTTTACGTACGGTATTGTAAGAAGTTGTTAGCAGTTGTGTGGTGTCGTACATTACACTAGCATGCTTTTCAAAGTGCTAATGTGGCATACAGAGTCTTAAGATGTCCTAACTTGTCGTACGATATTCAAAGGACTCGGACGAATTCAGTAGGTTTATATGGAGTTCTAAGTTTACGTACGGTATTGTAAAATGTTGTTAGTAGTTGTGAGGTGTCGTATATTACACTAACATGCTTTTCAAGATGCTAATGTGGCATACAGAATCTTAAGATGTCCTAACTTGTAGTACGATGTTCAAAACACTCGGACGAATTCAGTAGGTTTATATGGAGTTCGAAGTTTACATACGGTATTGTAAGATGTTGTTAGTAGTTGTGAGGTGTCGTACATTACACTAACATGCTTTTCAAAGTGCTAATGTGGCATACAGAGTCTTAAGATATCCTAACTTGTCGTACGATATTCAAAGGACTCGGACGAATTCAGTAGGTTTATATGGAGTTCTAAGTTTACGTACGGTATTGTAAGATGTTGTTAGTAGTTGTGAGGTGTGGTACATTACACTAACATGCTTTTCAAGATGCTAATGTGGCATACAGAATCTTAAGATGTCCTAACTTGTAGTACGATGTTCAAAGGACTCGGAAGAATTTAGTAGGTTTAAATTGAGTTTTAAGTTTACGTACGGTATTGTAAGGTGTTGTTAGGAGTTGTGAGGTGTCGTACATTACACTAACATGCTTTTCAAGGTGCTAATATGACATATAGAGTTGTAAGATGTTCTAACTTGTGGTACGATGTTCAAAGGCCTCAGACGAAATCATTATGTGTATTATGGAGTTTTAAGTTTACGTACGGTATTATAAGATGTTGTTAGGAGTTGTGAGTTGTCATACATTAAACTAGCATGCTTTTCAAAGTGCTAATGTGGCATATAGAGTCGTAAGATGTTCTAAGTTGTGGTACGATGTTCAAAGGACTCGGACGAATTAAGTAGGTTTATATGGAGTTTTAAGTTTACGTACGGTATTGTAAGAAGTTGTTAGCAGTTGTGTGGTGTCGTACATTACACTAGCATGCTTTTCAAAGTGCTAATGTGGCATACAGAGTCTTAAGATGTCCTAACTTGTCGTACGATATTCAAAGGACTCGGACGAATTCAGTAGGTTTATATGGAGTTCTAAGTTTACGTACGGTATTGTAAAATGTTGTTAGTAGTTGTGAGGTGTCGTATATTACACTAACATGCTTTTCAAGATGCTAATGTGGCATACAGAATCTTAAGATGTCCTAACTTGTAGTACGATGTTCAAAACACTCGGACGAATTCAGTAGGTTTATATGGAGTTCGAAGTTTACATACGGTATTGTAAGATGTTGTTAGTAGTTGTGAGGTGTCGTACATTACACTAACATGCTTTTCAAAGTGCTAATGTGGCATACAGAGTCTTAAGATATCCTAACTTGTCGTACGATATTCAAAGGACTCGGACGAATTCAGTAGGTTTATATGGAGTTCTAAGTTTACGTACGGTATTGTAAGATGTTGTTAGTAGTTGTGAGGTGTCGTACATTACACTAACATGCTTTTCAAGATGCTAATGTGGCATACAGAATCTTAAGATGTCCTAACTTGTAGTACGATGTTCAAAGGACTCGGAAGAATTCAGTAGGTTTAAATTGAGTTTTAAGTTTACGTACGGTATTGTAAGGTGTTGTTAGGAGTTGTGAGGTGTCGTACATTACACTAACATGCTTTTCAAGGTGCTAATATGACATATAGAGTTGTAAGATGTTCTAACTTGTGGTACGATGTTCAAAGGCCTCGGACGAAATCATTATGTGTATTATGGAGTTTTAAGTTTACGTACGGTATTATAAGATGTTGTTAGGAGTTGTGAGTTGTCATACATTAAACTAGCATGCTTTTCAAAGTGCTAATGTGGCATATAGAGTCGTAAGATGTTCTAAGTTGTGGTACGATGTTCAAAGGACTCGGACGAATTAAGTAGGTTTATATGGAGTTTTAAGTTTACGTACGGTATTGTAAGAAGTTGTTAGCAGTTGTGTGGTGTCGTACATTACACTAGCATGCTTTTCAAAGTGCTAATGTGGCATACAGAGTCTTAAGATGTCCTAACTTGTCGTACGATATTCAAAGGACTCGGACGAATTCAGTAGGTTTATATGGAGTTCTAAGTTTACGTACGGTATTGTAAGATGTTGTTAGTAGTTGTGAGGTGTCGTATATTACACTAACATGCTTTTCAAGATGCTAATGTGGCATACAGAATCTTAAGATGTCCTAACTTGTAGTACGATGTTCAAAAGACTCGGACGAATTCAGTAGGTTTATATGGAGTTCGAAGTTTACGTACGGTATTGTAAGATGTTGTTAGTAGTTGTGAGGTGTCGTACATTACACTAACATGGTTTTGAAAGTGCTAATGTGGCATACAGAGTCTTAAGATGTCCTAACTTGTCGTACGATATTCAAAGGACTCGGACGAATTCAGTAGGTTTATATGGAGTTCTAAGTTTACGTACGGTATTGTAAGATGTTGTTAGTAGTTGTGAGGTGTCGTACATTACACTAACATGCTTTTCAAGATGCTAATGTGGCATACAGAATCTTAAGATGTCCTAACTTGTAGTACGATGTTCAAAGGACTCGGACGAATTCAGTAGGTTTAAATTGAGTTTTAAGTTTACGTACGGTATTGTAAGGTGTTGTTAGGAGTTGTGAGGTGTCGTACATTACACTAACATGCTTTTCAAGGTGCTAATATGGCATATAGAGTTGTAAGATGTTCTAACTTGTGGTACGATGTTCAAAGGCCTCGGACGAAATCATTATGTGTATTATGGAGTTTTAAGTTTACGTACGGTATTATAAGATGTTGTTAGGAGTTGTGAGTTGTCATACATTAAACTAGCATGCTTTTCAAAGTGCTAATGTGGCTTATAGAGTCGTAAGATATTCTAAGTTGTGGTACGATGTTCAAAGGACTCGGACGAATTAAGTAGGTTTATATGGAGTTTTAAGTTTACGTACGGTATTGTAAGAAGTTGTTAGCAGTTGTGTGGTGTCGTACATTACACTAGCATGCTTTTCAAAGTGCTAATGTGGCATACAGAGTCTTAAGATGTCCTAACTTGTCGTACGATATTCAAAGGACTCGGACGAATTCAGTAGGTTTATATGGAGTACTAAGTTTACGTACGGTATTGTAAGATGTTGTTAGTAGTTGTGAGGTGTCGTATATTACACTAACATGCTTTTCAAGATGCTAATGTGGCATACAGAATCTTAAGATGTCCTAACTTGTAGTACGATGTTCAAAACACTCGGACGAATTCAGTAGGTTTATATGGAGTTCGAAGTTTACATACGGTATTGTAAGATGTTGTTAGTAGTTGTGAGGTGTCGTACATTACACTAACATGCTTTTCAAAGTGCTAATGTGGCATACAGAGTCTTAAGATATCCTAACTTGTCGTACGATATTCAAAGGACTCGGACGAATTCAGTAGGTTTATATGGAGTTCTAAGTTTACGTACGGTATTGTAAGATGTTGTTAGTAGTTGTGAGGTGTCGTACATTACACTAACATGCTTTTCAAGATGCTAATGTGGCATACAGAATCTTAAGATGTCCTAACTTGTAGTACGATGTTCAAAGGACTCGGAAGAATTCAGTAGGTTTAAATTGAGTTTTAAGTTTACGTACGGTATTGTAAGGTGTTGTTAGGAGTTGTGAGGTGTCGTACATTACACTAACATGCTTTTCAAGGTGCTAATATGACATATAGAGTTGTAAGATGTTCTAACTTGTGGTACGATGTTCAAAGGCCTCGGACGAAATCATTATGTGTATTATGGAGTTTTAAGTTTACGTACGGTATTATAAGATGTTGTTAGGAGTTGTGAGTTGTCATACATTAAACTAGCATGCTTTTCAAAGTGCTAATGTGGCATATAGAGTCGTAAGATGTTCTAAGTTGTGGTACGATGTTCAAAGGACTCGGACGAATTAAGTAGGTTTATATGGAGTTTTAAGTTTACGTACGGTATTGTAAGAAGTTG
Organism: Tagetes erecta; assembly: GCA_030867185.1. Taxonomy (NCBI): domain Eukaryota; kingdom Viridiplantae; phylum Streptophyta; class Magnoliopsida; order Asterales; family Asteraceae; genus Tagetes; species Tagetes erecta. Next base: position 22,276,613 of record CM061496.1, read on the forward strand.
TTAGCAGTTGTGTGGTGTCGTACATTACACTAGCATGCTTTTCAAAGTGCTAATGTGGCATACAGAGTCTTAAGATGTCCTAACTTGTCGTACGATATTCAAAGGACTCGGACGAATTCAGTAGGTTTATATGGAGTTCTAAGTTTACGTACGGTATTGTAAGATGTTGTTAGTAGTTGTGAGGTGTCGTATATTACACTAACATGCTTTTCAAGATGCTAATGTGGCATACAGAATCTTAAGATGTCCTAACTTGTAGTACGATGTTCAAAAGACTCGGATGAATTCAGTAGGTTTATATGGAGTTCGAAGTTTACGTACGGTATTGTAAGATGTTGTTAGTAGTTGTGAGGTGTCGTACATTACACTAACATGGTTTTGAAAGTGCTAATGTGGCATACAGAGTCTTAAGATGTCCTAACTTGTCGTACGATATTCAAAGGACTCGGACGAATTCAGTAGGTTTATATGGAGTTCTAAGTTTACGTACGGTATTGTAAGATGTTGTTAGTAGTTGTGAGGTGTCGTACATTACACTAACATGCTTTTCAAGATGCTAATGTGGCATACAGAATCTTAAGATGTCCTAACTTGTAGTACGATGTTCAAAGGACTCGGACGAATTCAGTAGGTTTAAATTGAGTTTTAAGTTTACGTACGGTATTGTAAGGTGTTGTTAGGAGTTGTGAGGTGTCGTACATTACACTAACATGCTTTTCAAGGTGCTAATATGGCATATAGAGTTGTAAGATGTTCTAACTTGTGGTACGATGTTCAAAGGCCTCGGACGAAATCATTATGTGTATTATGGAGTTTTAAGTTTACGTACGGTATTATAAGATGTTGTTAGGAGTTGTGAGTTGTCATACATTAAACTAGCATGCTTTTCAAAGTGCTAATGTGGCTTATAGAGTCGTAAGATATTCTAAGTTGTGGTACGATGTTCAAAGGACTCGGACGAATTAAGTAGGTTTATATGGAGTTTTAAGTTTACGTACGGTATTGTAAGAAGTTGTTAGCAGTTGTGTGGTGTCGTACATTACACTAGCATGCTTTTCAAAGTGCTAATGTGGCATACAGAGTCTTAAGATGTCCTAACTTGTCGTACGATATTCAAAGGACTCGGACGAATTCAGTAGGTTTATATGGAGTACTAAGTTTACGTACGGTATTGTAAGATGTTGTTAGTAGTTGTGAGGTGTCGTATATTACACTAACATGCTTTTCAAGATGCTAATGTGGCATACAGAATCTTAAGATGTCCTAACTTGTAGTACGATGTTCAAAAGACTCGGACGAATTCAGTAGGTTTATATGGAGTTCGAAGTTTACGTACGGTATTGTAAGATGTTGTTAGTAGTTGTGAGGTGTCGTACATTACACTAACATGGTTTTGAAAGTGCTAATGTGGCATACAGAGTCTTAAGATGTCCTAACTTGTCGTACGATATTCAAAGGACTCGGACGAATTCAGTAGGTTTATATGGAGTTCTAAGTTTACGTACGGTATTGTAAGATGTTGTTAGTAGTTGTGAGGTGTCGTACATTACACTAACATGCTTTTCAAGATGCTAATGTGGCATACAGAATCTTAAGATGTCCTAACTTGTAGTACGATGTTCAAAGGACTCGGACGAATTCAGTAGGTTTAAATTGAGTTTTAAGTTTACGTACGGTATTGTAAGGTGTTGTTAGGAGTTGTGAGGTGTCGTACATTACACTAACATGCTTTTCAAGGTGCTAATATGGCATATAGAGTTGTAAGATGTTCTAACTTGTGGTACGATGTTCAAAGGCCTCGGACGAAATCATTATGTGTATTATGGAGTTTTAAGTTTACGTACGGTATTATAAGATGTTGTTAGGAGTTGTGAGTTGTCATACATTAAACTAGCATGCTTTTCAAAGTGCTAATGTGGCTTATAGAGTCGTAAGATATTCTAAGTTGTGGTACGATGTTCAAAGGACTCGGACGAATTAAGTAGGTTTATATGGAGTTTTAAGTTTACGTACGGTATTGTAAGAAGTTGTTAGCAGTTGTGTGGTGTCGTACATTACACTAGCATGCTTTTCAAAGTGCTAATGTGGCATACAGAGTCTTAAGATGTCCTAACTTGTCGTACGATATTCAAAGGACTCGGACGAATTCAGTAGGTTTATATGGAGTTCTAAGTTTACGTACGGTATTGTAAGATGTTGTTAGTAGTTGTGAGGTGTCGTATATTACACTAACATGCTTTTCAAGATGCTAATGTGGCATACAGAATCTTAAGATGTCCTAACTTGTAGTACGATGTTCAAAAGACTCGGACGAATTCAGTAGGTTTATATGGAGTTCGAAGTTTACGTACGGTATTGTAAGATGTTGTTAGTAGTTGTGAGGTGTCGTACATTACACTAACATGGTTTTGAAAGTGCTAATGTGGCATACAGAGTCTTAAGATGTCCTAACTTGTCGTACGATATTCAAAGGACTCGGACGAATTCAGTAGGTTTATATGGAGTTCTAAGTTTACGTACGGTATTGTAAGATGTTGTTAGTAGTTGTGAGGTGTCGTACATTACACTAACATGCTTTTCAAGATGCTAATGTGGCATACAGAATCTTAAGATGTCCTAACTTGTAGTACGATGTTCAAAGGACTCGGACGAATTCAGTAGGTTTAAATTGAGTTTTAAGTTTACGTACGGTATTGTAAGGTGTTGTTAGGAGTTGTGAGGTGTCGTACATTACACTAACATGCTTTTCAAGGTGCTAATATGGCATATAGAGTTGTAAGATGTTCTAACTTGTGGTACGATGTTCAAAGGCCTCGGACGAAATCATTATGTGTATTATGGAGTTTTAAGTTTACGTACGGTATTATAAGATGTTGTTAGGAGTTGTGAGTTGTCATACATTAAACTAGCATGCTTTTCAAAGTGCTAATGTGGCTTATAGAGTCGTAAGATATTCTAAGTTGTGGTACGATGTTCAAAGGACTCAGACGAATTAAGTAGGTTTATATGGAGTTTTAAGTTTACGTACGGTATTGTAAGAAGTTGTTAGCAGTTGTGTGGTGTCGTACATTACACTAGCATGCTTTTCAAAGTGCTAATGTGGCATACAGAGTCTTAAGATGTCCTAACTTGTCGTACGATATTCAAAGGACTCGGACGAATTCAGTAGGTTTATATGAAGTTTTAAGTTTACGTACGGTATTGTAAGATGTTGTTAGTAGTTGTGAGGTGTCGTACATTACACTAACATGCTTTTCAAAGTGCTAATGTGGCATACAGAGTCTTAAGATGTCCTAACTTGTAGTACGTTGTTCAAAGGACTCGGACGAATTCAGTAGGTTTATATGGAGTTCTAAGTTTACGTACGGTATTGTAAGATGTTGTTAGTAGTTGTGAGGTGTCGTACATTACACTAACATGCTTTTCAAAGTGCTAATGTGGCATACAGAGTCTTAAGATGTCCTAACTTGTCGTACGATATTCAAAGGACTCGGACGAATTCAGTAGGTTTATATGGAGTTCTAAGTTTACGTACGGTATTGTAAGATGTTGTTAGTAGTTGTGAGGTGTCGTACATTACACTAACATGCTTTTCAAGATGCTAATGTGGCATACAGAATCTTAAGATGTCCTAACTTGTAGTACGATGTTCAAAGGACTCGGACGAATTCAGTAGGTTTATATGGAGTTCTAAGTTTACGTACGGTATTGTAAGATGTTGTTAGTAGTTGTGAGGTGTCGTACATTACACTAACATGCTTTTCAAAGTGCTAATGTGGCATACAGAGTCTTAAGATGTCCTAACTTGTCGTACGATATTCAAAGGACTCGGACGAATTCAGTAGGTTTATATGGAGTTCTAAGTTTACGTACGGTATTGTAAGATGTTGTTAGTAGTTGTGAGGTGTCGTACATTACACTAACATGCTTTTCAAGATGCTAATGTGGCATACAGAATCTTAAGATGTCCTAACTTGTAGTACGATGTTCAAAGGACTCGGACGAATTCAGTAGGTTTATATGGAGTTCTAAGTTTACGTACGGTATTGTAAGATGTTGTTAGTAGTTGTGAGGTGTCGTACATTACACTAACATGCTTTTCAAAGTGCTAATGTGGCATACAGAGTCTTAAGATGTCCTAACTTGTCGTACGATATTCAAAGGACTCGGACGAATTCAGTAGGTTTATATGGAGTTCTAAGTTTACGTACGGTATTGTAAGATGTTGTTAGTAGTTGTGAGGTGTCGTATATTACACTAACATGCTTTTCAAGATGCTAATGTGGCATACAGAATCTTAAGATGTCCTAACTTGTAGTACGATGTTCAAAAGACTCGGACGAATTCAGTAGGTTTATATGGAGTTCGAAGTTTACGTACGGTATTGTAAGATGTTGTTAGTAGTTGTGAGGTGTCGTACATTACACTAACATGGTTTTGAAAGTGCTAATGTGGCATACAGAGTCTTAAGATGTCCTAACTTGTCGTACGATATTCAAAGGACTCGGACGAATTCAGTAGGTTTATATGGAGTTCTAAGTTTACGTACGGTATTGTAAGATGTTGTTAGTAGTTGTGAGGTGTCGTACATTACACTAACATGCTTTTCAAGATGCTAATGTGGCATACAGAATCTTAAGATGTCCTAACTTGTAGTACGATGTTCAAAGGACTCGGACGAATTCAGTAGGTTTAAATTGAGTTTTAAGTTTACGTACGGTATTGTAAGGTGTTGTTAGGAGTTGTGAGGTGTCGTACATTACACTAACATGCTTTTCAAGGTGCTAATATGGCATATAGAGTTGTAAGATGTTCTAACTTGTGGTACGATGTTCAAAGGCCTCGGACGAAATCATTATGTGTATTATGGAGTTTTAAGTTTACGTACGGTATTATAAGATGTTGTTAGGAGTTGTGAGTTGTCATACATTAAACTAGCATGCTTTTCAAAGTGCTAATGTGGCTTATAGAGTCGTAAGATATTCTAAGTTGTGGTACGATGTTCAAAGGACTCGGACGAATTAAGTAGGTTTATATGGAGTTTTAAGTTTACGTACGGTATTGTAAGAAGTTGTTAGCAGTTGTGTGGTGTCGTACATTACACTAGCATGCTTTTCAAAGTGCTAATGTGGCATACAGAGTCTTAAGATGTCCTAACTTGTCGTACGATATTCAAAGGACTCGGACGAATTCAGTAGGTTTATATGAAGTTTTAAGTTTACGTACGGTATTGTAAGATGTTGTTAGTAGTTGTGAGGTGTCGTACATTACACTAACATGCTTTTTAAGATGCTAATGTGGCATACAGAATCTTAAGATGTCCTAACTTGTAGTACGTTGTTCAAAGGACTCGGACGAATTCAGTAGGTTTATATGGAGTTCTAAGTTTACGTACGGTATTGTAAGATGTTGTTAGTAGTTGTGAGGTGTCGTACATTACACTAACATGCTTTTCAAAGTGCTAATGTGGCATACAGAGTCTTAAGATGTCCTAACTTGTCGTACGATATTCAAAGGACTCGGACGAATTCAGTAGGTTTATATGGAGTTCTAAGTTTACGTACGGTATTGTAAGATGTTGTTAGTAGTTGTGAGGTGTCGTACATTACACTAACATGCTTTTCAAGATGCTAATGTGGCATACAGAATCTTAAGATGTCCTAACTTGTAGTACGATGTTCAAAGGACTCGGACGAATTCAGTAGGTTTATATGGAGTTCTAAGTTTACGTACGGTATTGTAAGATGTTGTTAGTAGTTGTGAGGTGTCGTACATTACACTAACATGCTTTTCAAAGTGCTAATGTGGCATACAGAGTCTTAAGATGTCCTAACTTGTCGTACGATATTCAAAGGACTCGGACGAATTCAGTAGGTTTATATGGAGTTCTAAGTTTACGTACGGTATTGTAAGATGTTGTTAGTAGTTGTGAGGTGTCGTACATTACACTAACATGCTTTTCAAGATGCTAATGTGGCATACAGAATCTTAAGATGTCCTAACTTGTAGTACGATGTTCAAAGGACTCGGACGAATTCAGTAGGTTTATATGGAGTTCTAAGTTTACGTACGGTATTGTAAGATGTTGTTAGTAGTTGTGAGGTGTCGTACATTACACTAACATGCTTTTCAAAGTGCTAATGTGGCATACAGAGTTTTAAGATGTCCTAACTTGTCGTACGATATTCAAAGGACTCGGACGAATTCAGTAGGTTTATATGGAGTTCTAAGTTTACGTACGGTATTGTAAGATGTTGTTAGTAGTTGTGAGGTGTCGTACATTACACTAACATGCTTTTCAAGATGCTAATGTGGCATACAGAATCTTAAGATGTCCTAACTTGTAGTACGATGTTCAAAGGACTCGGACGAATTCAGTAGGTTTAAATTGAGTTTTAAGTTTACGTACGGTATTGTAAGGTGTTGTTAGGAGTTGTGAGGTGTCGTACATTACACTAACATGCTTTTCAAGGTGCTAATATGGCATATAGAGTTGTAAGATGTTCTAACTTGTGGTACGATGTTCAAAGGCCTCGGACGAAATCATTATGTGTATTATGGAGTTTTAAGTTTACGTACGGTATTATAAGATGTTGTTAGGAGTTGTGAGTTGTCATACATTAAACTAGCATGCTTTTCAAAGTGCTAATGTGGCATATAGAGTCGTAAGATGTTCTAAGTTGTGGTACGATGTTCAAAGGACTCGGACGAATTAAGTAGGTTTATATGAAGTTTTAAGTTTACGTACGGTATTGTAAGATGTTGTTAGTAGTTGTGAGGTGTCGTACATTACACTAACATGCTTTTCAAGATGCTAATGTGGCATACAGAATCCTAAGATGTCCTAACTTGTAGTACGATGTTCAAAGGACTCGGACGAATTCAGTATGTTTAAATTGAGTTTTAAGTTTACGTACGGTATTGTAAGGTGTTATTAGGAGTTGTGAGGTGTCGTACATTACACTAACATGCTTTTCAAGGTGCTAATATGGCATATAGAGTTGTAAGATGTTCTAACTTGTGGTACGATTTTCAAAGGCCTCGGACGAAATCATTATGTGTATTATGGAGTTTTAAGTTTACGTACGGTATTGTAAGATGTTGTTAGGAGTTGTGAGTTGTCATACATTAAACTAGCATGCTTTTCAAAGTGCTAATGTGGCATATAGAGTCGTAAGATGTTCTAAGTTGTGGTACGATGTTCAAAGGACTCGGACGAATTAAATAGGTTTATATGGAGTTTTAAGTTTACATACGGTATTGTAAGAAGTTGTTAGCAGTTGTGTGGTGTCGTACATTACACTAGCATGCTTTTCAAAGTGCTAATGTGGCATACAGAGTCTTAAGATGTCCTAACTTGTCGTACGATATTCAAAGGACTCGGACGAATTCAGTAGGTTTATATGGAGTTCTAAGTTTACGTACGGTATTGTAAGATGTTGTTAGTAGTTGTGAGGTGTCGTATATTACACTAACATGCTTTTCAAGATGCTAATGTGGCATACAGAATCTTAAGATGTCCTAACTTGTAGTACGATGTTCAAAAGACTCGGACGAATTCAGTAGGTTTATATGGAGTTCGAAGTTTACGTACGGTATTGTAAGATGTTGTTAGTAGTTGTGAGGTGTCGTACATTACACTAACATGGTTTTGAAAGTGCTAATGTGGCATACAGAGTCTTAAGATGTCCTAACTTGTCGTACGATATTCAAAGGACTCGGACGAATTCAGTAGGTTTATATGGAGTTCTAAGTTTACGTACGGTATTGTAAGATGTTGTTAGTAGTTGTGAGGTGTCGTACATTACACTAACATGCTTTTCAAGATGCTAATGTGGCATACAGAATCTTAAGATGTCCTAACTTGTAGTACGATGTTCAAAGGACTCGGACGAATTCAGTAGGTTTATATTGAGTTTTAAGTTTACGTACGGTATTGTAAGGTGTTGTTAGGAGTTGTGAGGTGTCGTACATTACACTAACATGCTTTTCAAGGTGCTAATATGGCATATAGAGTTGTAAGATGTTCTAACTTGTGGTACGATGTTCAAAGGCCTCGGACGAAATCATTATGTGTATTATGGAGTTTTAAGTTTACGTACGGTATTATAAGATGTTGTTAGGAGTTGTGAGTTGTCATACATTAAACTAGCATGCTTTTCAAAGTGCTAATGTGGCTTATAGAGTCGTAAGATATTCTAAGTTGTGGTACGATGTTCAAAGGACTCGGACGAATTAAGTAGGTTTATATGGAGTTTTAAGTTTACGTACGGTATTGTAAGAAGTTGTTAGCAGTTGTGTGGTGTCGTACATTACACTAGCATGCTTTTCAAAGTGCTAATGTGGCATACAGAGTCTTAAGATGTCCTAACTTGTCGTACGATATTCAAAGGACTCGGACGAATTCAGTAGGTTTATATGAAGTTTTAAGTTTACGTACGGTATTGTAAGATGTTGTTAGTAGTTGTGAGGTGTCGTACATTACACTAACATGCTTTTTAAGATGCTAATGTGGCATACAGAATCTTAAGATGTCCTAACTTGTAGTACGTTGTTCAAAGGACTCGGACGAATTCAGTAGGTTTATATGGAGTTCTAAGTTTACGTACGGTATTGTAAGATGTTGTTAGTAGTTGTGAGGTGTCGTACATTACACTAACATGCTTTTCAAAGTGCTAATGTGGCATACAGAGTCTTAAGATGTCCTAACTTGTCGTACGATATTCAAAGGACTCGGACGAATTCAGTAGGTTTATATGGAGTTCTAAGTTTACGTACGGTATTGTAAGATGTTGTTAGTAGTTGTGAGGTGTCGTACATTACACTAACATGCTTTTCAAGATGCTAATGTGGCATACAGAATCTTAAGATGTCCTAACTTGTAGTACGATGTTCAAAGGACTCGGACGAATTCAGTAGGTTTAAATTGAGTTTTAAGTTTACGTACGGTATTGTAAGGTGTTGTTAGGAGTTGTGAGGTGTCGTACATTACACTAACATGCTTTTCAAGGTGCTAATATGGCATATAGAGTTGTAAGATGTTCTAACTTGTGGTACGATGTTCAAAGGCCTCGGACGAAATCATTATGTGTATTATGGAGTTTTAAGTTTACGTACGGTATTATAAGATGTTGTTAGGAGTTGTGAGTTGTCATACATTAAACTAGCATGCTTTTCAAAGTGCTAATGTGGCTTATAGAGTCGTAAGATATTCTAAGTTGTGGTACGATGTTCAAAGGACTCGGACGAATTAAGTAGGTTTATATGGAGTTTTAAGTTTACGTACGGTATTGTAAGAAGTTGTTAGCAGTTGTGTGGTGTCGTACATTACACTAGCATGCTTTTCAAAGTGCTAATGTGGCATACAGAGTCTTAAGATGTCCTAACTTGTCGTACGATATTCAAAGGACTCGGACGAATTCAGTAGGTTTATATGAAGTTTTAAGTTTACGTACGGTATTGTAAGATGTTGTTAGTAGTTGTGAGGTGTCGTACATTACACTAACATGCTTTTTAAGATGCTAATGTGGCATACAGAATCTTAAGATGTCCTAACTTGTAGTACGTTGTTCAAAGGACTCGGACGAATTCAGTAGGTTTATATGGAGTTCTAAGTTTACGTACGGTATTGTAAGATGTTGTTAGTAGTTGTGAGGTGTCGTACATTACACTAACATGCTTTTCAAAGTGCTAATGTGGCATACAGAGTCTTAAGATGTCCTAACTTGTCGTACGATATTCAAAGGACTCGGACGAATTCAGTAGGTTTATATGGAGTTCTAAGTTTACGTACGGTATTGTAAGATGTTGTTAGTAGTTGTGAGGTGTCGTACATTACACTAACATGCTTTTCAAGATGCTAATGTGGCATACAGAATCTTAAGATGTCCTAACTTGTAGTACGATGTTCAAAGGACTCGGACGAATTCAGTAGGTTTAAATTGAGTTTTAAGTTTACGTACGGTATTGTAAGGTGTTGTTAGGAGTTGTGAGGTGTCGTACATTACACTAACATGCTTTTCAAGGTGCTAATATGGCATATAGAGTTGTAAGATGTTCTAACTTGTGGTACGATGTTCAAAGGCCTCGGACGAAATCATTATGTGTATTATGGAGTTTTAAGTTTACGTACGGTATTATAAGATGTTGTTAGGAGTTGTGAGTTGTCATACATTAAACTAGCATGCTTTTCAAAGTGCTAATGTGGCATATAGAGTCGTAAGATGTTCTAAGTTGTGGTACGATGTTCAAAGGACTCGGACGAATTAAGTAGGTTTATATGAAGTTTTAAGTTTACGTACGGTATTGTAAGATGTTGTTAGTAGTTGTGAGGTGTCGTACATTACACTAACATGCTTTTCAAGATGCTAATGTGGCATACAGAATCTTAAGATGTCCTAACTTGTAGTACGATGTTCAAAGGACTCGGACGAATTCAGTATGTTTAAATTGAGTTTTAAGTTTACGTACGGTATTGTAAGGTGTTATTAGGAGTTGTGAGGTGTCGTACATTACACTAACATGCTTTTCAAGGTGCTAATATGGCATATAGAGTTGTAAGATGTTCTAACTTGTGGTACGATTTTCAAAGGCCTCGGACGAAATCATTATGTGTATTATGGAGTTTTAAGTTTACGTACGGTATTGTAAGATGTTGTTAGGAGTTGTGAGTTGTCATACATTAAACTAGCATGCTTTTCAAAGTGCTAATGTGGCATATAGAGTCGTAAGATGTTCTAAGTTGTGGTACGATGTTCAAAGGACTCGGACGAATTAAGTAGGTTTATATGGAGTTTTAAGTTTACATACGGTATTGTAAGAAGTTGTTAGCAGTTGTGTGGTGTCGTACATTACACTAGCATGCTTTTCAAAGTGCTAATGTGGCATACAGAGTCTTAAGATGTCCTAACTTGTCGTACGATATTCAAAGGACTCGGACGAATTCAGTAGGTTTATATGGAGTTCTAAGTTTACGTACGGTATTGTAAGATGTTGTTAGTAGTTGTGAGGTGTCGTATATTAAACTAACATGCTTTTCAAGATGCTAATGTGGCATACAGAATCTTAAGATGTCCTAACTTGTAGTACGATGTTCAAAAGACTCGGACGAATTCAGTAGGTTTATATGGAGTTCGAAGTTTACGTACGGTATTGTAAGATGTTGTTAGTAGTTGTGAGGTGTCGTACATTACACTAACATGGTTTTGAAAGTGCTAATGTGGCATACAGAGTCTTAAGATGTCCTAACTTGTCGTACGATATTCAAAGGACTCGGACGAATTCAGTAGGTTTATATGGAGTTCTAAGTTTACGTACGGTATTGTAAGATGTTGTTAGTAGTTGTGAGGTGTCGTACATTACACTAACATGCTTTTCAAGATGATAATGTGGCATACAGAATCTTAAGATGTCCTAACTTGTAGTACGATGTTCAAAGGACTCGGACGAATTCAGTAGGTTTAAATTGAGTTTTAAGTTTACGTACGGTATTGTAAGGTGTTGTTAGGAGTTGTGAGGTGTCGTACATTACACTAACATGCTTTTCAAGGTGCTAATATGGCATATAGAGTTGTAAGATGTTCTAACTTGTGGTACGATGTTCAAAGGCCTCGGACGAAATCATTATGTGTATTATGGAGTTTTAAGTTTACGTACGGTATTATAAGATGTTGTTAGGAGTTGTGAGTTGTCATACATTAAACTAGCATGCTTTTCAAAGTGCTAATGTGGCATATAGAGTCGTAAGATGTTCTAAGTTGTGGTACGATGTTCAAAGGACTCGGACGAATTAAGTAGGTTTATATGGAGATTTAAGTTTACGTACGGTATTGTAAGAAGTTGTTAGCAGTTGTGTGGTGTCGTACATTACACTAGCATGCTTTTCAAAGTGCTAATGTGGCATACAGAGTCTTAAGATGTCCTAACTTGTCGTACGATATTCAAAGGACTCGGACGAATTCAGTAGGTTTATATGGAGTTTTAAGTTTACGTACAGTATTGTAAGAAGTTGTTAGCAGTTGTGTGGTGTCGTACATTACACTAGCATGCTTTTCAAAGTGCTAATGTGGCATACAGAGTCTTAAGATGTCCTAACTTGTCGTACGATATTCAAAGGACTCGGACGAATTCAGTAGGTTTATATGAAGTTTTAAGTTTACGTACGGTATTGTAAGATGTTGTTAGTAGTTGTGAGGTGTCGTACATTACACTAACATGCTTTTCAAGATGATAATGTGGCATACAGAATCTTAAGATGTCCTAACTTGTAGTACGATGTTCAAAGGACTCGGACGAATTCAGTAGGTTTAAATTGGGTTTAAGTTTACGTACGGTATTGTAAGGTGTTGTTAGGAGTTGTGAGGTGTCGTACATTACACTAACATGCTTTTCAAGGTGCTAATATGGCATATAGAGTTGTAAGATGTTCTAACTTGTGGTACGATGTTCAAAGGCCTCGGACGAAATCATTATGTGTATTATGGAGTTTTAAGTTTACGTACGGTATTATAAGATGTTGTTAGGAGTTGTGAGTTGTCATACATTAAACTAGCATGCTTTTCAAAGTGCTAATGTGGCATATAGAGTCCTAAGATGTTCTAAGTTGTGGTACGATGTTCAAAGGACTCGGACGAATTAAGTAGGTTTATATGGAGATTTAAGTTTACGTACGGTATTGTAAGAAGTTGTTAGCAGTTGTGTGGTGTCGTACATTACACTAGCATGCTTTTCAAAGTGCTAATGTGGCATACAGAGTCTTAAGATGTCCTAACTTGTCGTACGATATTCAAAGGACTCGGACGAATTCAGTAGGTTTATATGGAGTTTTAAGTTTACGTACAGTATTGTAAGAAGTTGTTAGCAGTTGTGTGGTGTCGTACATTACACTAGCATGCTTTTCAAAGTGCTAATGTGGCATACAGAGTCTTAAGATGTCCTAACTTGTCGTACGATATTCAAAGGACTCGGACGAATTCAGTAGGTTTATATGAAGTTTTAAGTTTACGTACGGTATTGTAAGATGTTGTTAGTAGTTGTGAGGTGTCGTACATTACACTAACATGCTTTTCAAGATGCTAATGTGGCATACAGAATCTTAAGATGTCCTAACTTGTAGTACGATGTTCAAAGGACTCGGACGAATTCAGTAGGTTTAAATTGAGTTTTAAGTTTACGTACGGTATTGTAAGGTGTTGTTAGGAGTTGTGAGGTGTCGTACATTACACTAACATGCTTTTCAAGGTGCTAATATGGCATATAGAGTTGTAAGATGTTCTAACTTGTGGTACGATGTTCAAAGGCCTCGGACGAAATCATTATGTGTATTATGGAGTTTTAAGTTTACGTACGGTATTGTAAGATGTTGTTAGGAGTTGTGAGTTGTCATACATTAAACTAGCATGCTTTTCAAAGTGCTAATGTGGCATATAGAGTCGTAAGATGTTCTAAGTTGTGGTACGATGTTCAAAGGACTCGGACGAATTAAGTAGGTTTATATGGAGTTTAAAAAGTAATTCTAGTGGCAAGGATATGGATTCTATAGTTAATAGGTTGGTTACAGCGGCAGCGGCTTATAGTATTTGGCAGGAGAGAAACAGCAGAATTTTTAATGAATTTCCAAGGCCTCCGGAGGAGATTGGTAAATGGGTCATCCAAACTGTCCGATATAAGTTGATGAGTTTAAAGAGCAAAGCTAAGTACTGGACGCAACACACTATAGAGTCATGAAGGCAATATGGATCTTGATGAAGATTGGTGCACCGTTCTGTTTGTTTCCTAGTAGTAGCTAGATAGTTGTGGTGCGATATTTGTTTTGTAAAGGTTGTCCTTTCTTTTTTCATATATGTAGTATGATTTACAGTCTTTGGGCATGTCCAAGGCTGAACTAGTGTGGCCATCTCCACACTACTTGTGTTTATTGTTTTAATTTATAGAATCACCAGGGTAATTCCCTTTACCCAAAAAAGGTTTATATGGAGTTTTAAGTTTACGTACGGTATTGTAAGAAGTTGTTAGCAGTTGTGTGGTGTCGTACATTACACTAGCATGCTTTTCAAAGTGCTAATGTGGCATACAGAGTCTTAAGATGTCCTAACTTGTCGTACGATATTCAAAGGACTCGGACGAATTCAGTAGGTTTATATGAAGTTTTAAGTTTACGTACGGTATTGTAAGATGTTGTTAGTAGTTGTGAGGTGTCGTACATTACACTAACATGCTTTTCAAGATGATAATGTGGCATACAGAATCTTAAGATGTCCTAACTTGTAGTACGATGTTCAAAGGACTCGGACGAATTCAGTAGGTTTAAATTGAGTTTTAAGTTTACGTACGGTATTGTAAGGTGTTGTTAGGAGTTGTGAGGTGTCGTACATTACACTAACATGCTTTTCAAGGTGCTAATATGGCATATAGAGTTGTAAGATGTTCTAACTTGTGGTACGATGTTCAAAGGCCTCGGACGAAATCATTATGTGTATTATGGAGTTTTAAGTTTACGTACGGTATTATAAGATGTTGTTAGGAGTTGTGAGTTGTCATACATTAAACTAGCATGCTTTTCAAAGTGCTAATGTGGCATATAGAGTCGTAAGATGTTCTAAGTTGTGGTACGATGTTCAAAGGACTCGGACGAATTAAGTAGGTTTATATGGAGATTTAAGTTTACGTACGGTATTGTAAGAAGTTGTTAGCAGTTGTGTGGTGTCGTACATTACACTAGCATGCTTTTCAAAGTGCTAATGTGGCATACAGAGTCTTAAGATGTCCTAACTTGTCGTACGATATTCAAAGGACTCGGACGAATTCAGTAGGTTTATATGGAGTTTTAAGTTTACGTACAGTATTGTAAGAAGTTGTTAGCAGTTGTGTGGTGTCGTACATTACACTAGCATGCTTTTCAAAGTGCTAATGTGGCATACAGAGTCTTAAGATGTCCTAACTTGTCGTACGATATTCAAAGGACTCGGACGAATTCAGTAGGTTTATATGAAGTTTTAAGTTTACGTACGGTATTGTAAGATGTTGTTAGTAGTTGTGAGGTGTCGTACATTACACTAACATGCTTTTCAAGATGATAATGTGGCATACAGAATCTTAAGATGTCCTAACTTGTAGTACGATGTTCAAAGGACTCGGACGAATTCAGTAGGTTTAAATTGAGTTTTAAGTTTACGTACGGTATTGTAAGGTGTTGTTAGGAGTTGTGAGGTGTCGTACATTACACTAACATGCTTTTCAAGGTGCTAATATGGCATATAGAGTTGTAAGATGTTCTAACTTGTGGTACGATGTTCAAAGGCCTCGGACGAAATCATTATGTGTATTATGGAGTTTTAAGTTTACGTACGGTATTATAAGATGTTGTTAGGAGTTGTGAGTTGTCATACATTAAACTAGCATGCTTTTCAAAGTGCTAATGTGGCATATAGAGTCGTAAGATGTTCTAAGTTGTGGTACGATGTTCAAAGGACTCGGACGAATTAAGTAGGTTTATATGGAGATTTAAGTTTACGTACGGTATTGTAAGAAGTTGTTAGCAGTTGTGTGGTGTCGTACATTACACTAGCATGCTTTTCAAAGTGCTAATGTGGCATACAGAGTCTTAAGATGTCCTAACTTGTCGTACGATATTCAAAGGACTCGGACGAATTCAGTAGGTTTATATGGAGTTTTAAGTTTACGTACAGTATTGTAAGAAGTTGTTAGCAGTTGTGTGGTGTCGTACATTACACTAGCATGCTTTTCAAAGTGCTAATGTGGCATACAGAGTCTTAAGATGTCCTAACTTGTCGTACGATATTCAAAGGACTCGGACGAATTCAGTAGGTTTATATGAAGTTTTAAGTTTACGTACGGTATTGTAAGATGTTGTTAGTAGTTGTGAGGTGTCGTACATTACACTAACATGCTTTTCAAGATGCTAATGTGGCATACAGAATCTTAAGATGTCCTAACTTGTAGTACGATGTTCAAAGGACTCGGACGAATTCAGTAGGTTTAAATTGAGTTTTAAGTTTACGTACGGTATTGTAAGGTGTTGTTAGGAGTTGTGAGGTGTCGTACATTACACTAACATGCTTTTCAAGGTGCTAATATGGCATATAGAGTTGTAAGATGTTCTAACTTGTGGTACGATGTTCAAAGGCCTCGGACGAAATCATTATGTGTATTATGGAGTTTTAAGTTTACGTACGGTATTGTAAGATGTTGTTAGGAGTTGTGAGTTGTCATACATTAAACTAGCATGCTTTTCAAAGTGCTAATGTGGCATATAGAGTCGTAAGATGTTCTAAGTTGTGGTACGATGTTCAAAGGACTCGGACGAATTAAGTAGGTTTATATGGAGTTTAAAAAGTAATTCTAGTGGCAAGGATATGGATTCTATAGTTAATAGGTTGGTTACAGCGGCAGCGGCTTATAGTATTTGGCAGGAGAGAAACTGCAGAATTTTTAATGAATTTCCAAGGCCTCCGGAGGAGATTGGTAAATGGGTCATCCAAACTGTCCGATATAAGTTGATGAGTTTAAAGAGCAAAGCTAAGTACTGGACGCAACACACTATAGAGTCATGAAGGCAATATGGATCTTGATGAAGATTGGTGCACCGTTCTGTTTGTTTCCTAGTAGTAGCTAGATAGTTGTGGTGCGATATTTGTTTTGTAAAGGTTGTCCTTTCTTTTTTCATATATGTAGTATGATTTACAGTCTTTGGGCATGTCCAAGGCTGAACTAGTGTGGCCATCTCCACACTACTTGTGTTTATTGTTTTAATTTATAGAATCACCAGGGTAATTCCCTTTACCCAAAAAAGGTTTATATGGAGTTTTAAGTTTACGTACGGTATTGTAAGAAGTTGTTAGCAGTTGTGTGGTGTCGTACATTACACTAGCATGCTTTTCAAAGTGCTAATGTGGCATACAGAGTCTTAAGATGTCCTAACTTGTCGTACGATATTCAAAGGACTCGGACGAATTCAGTAGGTTTATATGGAGTTCTAAGTTTACGTACGTTATTGTAAGATGTTGTTAGTAGTTGTGAGGTGTCGTATATTACACTAACATGCTTTTCAAGATGCTAATGTGGCATACAGAATCTTAAGATTTCCTAACTTGTAGTACGATGTTCAAAAGACTCGGACGAATTCAGTAGGTTTATATGGAGTTCGAAGTTTACGTACGGTATTGTAAGATGTTGTTAGTAGTTGTGAGGTGTCGTACATTACACTAACATGCTTTTCAAAGTGCTAATGTGGCATACAGAGTCTTAAGATGTCCTAACTTGTCGTACAATATTCAAAGGACTCGGACGAATTCAGTAGGTTTTTATGGAGTTCTAAGTTTACGTACGGTATTGTAAGATGTTGTTAGTAGTTGTGAGGTGTCGTACATTACACTAACATGCTTTTCAAGGTGCTAATATGGCATATAGAGTTGTAAGATGTTCTAACTTGTGGTACGATGTTCAAAGGCCTCGGACGGAATCATTATGTGTATTATGGAGTTTTAAGTTTACGTACGGTATTATAAGATGTTGTTAGGAGTTGTGAGTTGTCATACATTAAACTAGCATGCTTTTCAAAGTGCTAATGTGGCTTATAGAGTCGTAAGATGTTCTAAGTTGTGGTACGATGTTCAAAGGACTCGGACGAATTAAGTAGGTTTATATGGAGATTTAAGTTTACGTACGGTATTGTAAGAAGTTGTTAGCAGTTGTGTGGTGTCGTACATTACACTAGCATGCTTTTCAAAGTGCTAATGTGGCATACAGAGTCTTAAGATGTCCTAACTTGTCGTACGATATTCAAAGGACTCGGACGAATTCAGTAGGTTTATATGGAGTTCTAAGTTTACGTACGTTATTGTAAGATGTTGTTAGTAGTTGTGAGGTGTCGTATATTACACTAACATGCTTTTCAAGATGCTAATGTGGCATACAGAATCTTAAGATTTCCTAACTTGTAGTACGATGTTCAAAAGACTCGGACGAATTCAGTAGGTTTATATGGAGTTCGAAGTTTACGTACGGTATTGTAAGATGTTGTTAGTAGTTGTGAGGTGTCGTACATTACACTAACATGCTTTTCAAAGTGCTAATGTGGCATACAGAGTCTTAAGATGTCCTAACTTGTCGTACGATATTCAAAGGACTCGGACGAATTCAGTAGGTTTTTATGGAGTTCTAAGTTTACGTACGGTATTGTAAGATGTTGTTAGTAGTTGTGAGGTGTCGTACATTACACTAACATGCTTTTCAAGGTGCTAATATGGCATATAGAGTTGTAAGATGTTCTAACTTGTGGTACGATGTTCAAAGGCCTCGGACGGAATCATTATGTGTATTATGGAGTTTTAAGTTTACGTACGGTATTATAAGATGTTGTTAGGAGTTGTGAGTTGTCATACATTAAACTAGCATGCTTTTCAAAGTGCTAATGTGGCTTATAGAGTCGTAAGATGTTCTAAGTTGTGGTACGATGTTCAAAGGACTCGGACGAATTAAGTAGGTTTATATGGAGATTTAAGTTTACGTACGGTATTGTAAGAAGTTGTTAGCAGTTGTGTGGTGTCGTATATTACACTAGCATGCTTTTCAAAGTGCTAATGTGGCATACAGAGTCTTAAGATGTCCTAACTTGTCGTACGATATTCAAAGGACTCGGACGAATTCAGTAGGTTTATATGGAGTTTTAAGTTTACGTACAGTATTGTAAGAAGTTGTTAGCAGTTGTGTGGTGTCGTACATTACACTAGCATGCTTTTCAAAGTGCTAATGTGGCATACAGAGTCTTAAGATGTCCTAACTTGTCGTACGATATTCAAAGGACTCGGACGAATTCAGTAGGTTTATATGAAGTTTTAAGTTTACGTACGGTATTGTAAGATGTTGTTAGTAGTTGTGAGGTGTCGTACATTACACTAACATGCTTTTCAAGATGATAATGTGGCATACAGAATCTTAAGATGTCCTAACTTGTAGTACGATGTTCAAAGGACTCGGACGAATTCAGTAGGTTTAAATTGAGTTTTAAGTTTACGTACGGTATTGTAAGGTGTTGTTAGGGTTGTGAGGTGTCGTACATTACACTAACATGCTTTTCAAGGTGCTAATATGGCATATATTGTTGTAAGATGTTCTAACTTGTGGTACGATGTTCAAAGGCCTCGGACGAAATCATTATGTGTATTATGGAGTTTTAAGTTTACGTACGGTATTATAAGATGTTGTTAGGAGTTGTGAGTTGTCATACATTAAACTAGCATGCTTTTCAAAGTGCTAATGTGGCATATAGAGTCGTAAGATGTTCTAAGTTGTGGTACGATGTTCAAAGGACTCGGACGAATTAAGTAGGTTTATATGGAGATTTAAGTTTACGTACGGTATTGTAAGAAGTTGTTAGCAGTTGTGTGGTGTCGTACATTACACTAGCATGCTTTTCAAAGTGCTAATGTGGCATACAGAGTCTTAAGATGTCCTAACTTGTCGTACGATATTCAAAGGACTCGGACGAATTCAGTAGGTTTATATGGAGTTTTAAGTTTACGTACAGTATTGTAAGAAGTTGTTAGCAGTTGTGTGGTGTCGTACATTACACTAGCATGCTTTTCAAAGTGCTAATGTGGCATACAGAGTCTTAAGATGTCCTAACTTGTCGTACGATATTCAAAGGACTCGGACGAATTCAGTAGGTTTATATGAAGTTTTAAGTTTACGTACGGTATTGTAAGATGTTGTTAGTAGTTGTGAGGTGTCGTACATTACACTAACATGCTTTTCAAGATGATAATGTGGCATACAGAATCTTAAGATGTCCTAACTTGTAGTACGATGTTCAAAGGACTCGGACGAATTCAGTAGGTTTAAATTGAGTTTTAAGTTTACGTACGGTATTGTAAGGTGTTGTTAGGAGTTGTGAGGTGTCGTACATTACACTAACATGCTTTTCAAGGTGCTAATATGGCATATAGAGTTGTAAGATGTTCTAACTTGTGGTACGATGTTCAAAGGCCTCGGACGAAATCATTATGTGTATTATGGAGTTTTAAGTTTACGTACGGTATTATAAGATGTTGTTAGGAGTTGTGAGTTGTCATACATTAAACTAGCATGCTTTTCAAAGTGCTAATGTGGCATATAGAGTCGTAAGATGTTCTAAGTTGTGGTACGATGTTCAAAGGACTCGGACGAATTAAGTAGGTTTATATGGAGATTTAAGTTTACGTACGGTATTGTAAGAAGTTGTTTGCAGTTGTGTGGTGTCGTACATTACACTAGCATGCTTTTCAAAGTGCTAATGTGGCATACAGAGTCTTAAGATGTCCTAACTTGTCGTACGATATTCAAAGGACTCGGACGAAT
This sequence comes from Tagetes erecta, assembly GCA_030867185.1. Taxonomy (NCBI): domain Eukaryota; kingdom Viridiplantae; phylum Streptophyta; class Magnoliopsida; order Asterales; family Asteraceae; genus Tagetes; species Tagetes erecta. Next base: position 22,296,968 of record CM061496.1, read on the forward strand.
TCAGTAGGTTTATATGGAGTTTTAAGTTTATGTACAGTATTGTAAGAAGTTGTTAGCAGTTGTGTGGTGTCATACATTACACTAGCATGCTTTTCAAAGTGCTAATGTGGCATACAGAGTCTTAAGATGTCCTAACTTGTCGTACGATATTCAAAGGACTCGGACGAATTCAGTAGGTTTATATGAAGTTTTAAGTTTACGTACGGTATTGTAAGATGTTGTTAGTAGTTGTGAGGTGTCGTACATTACACTAACATGCTTTTCAAAGTGCTAATGTGGCATACAGAGTCTTAAGATGTCCTAACTTGTCGTACGATATTCAAAGGACTCGGACGAATTCAGTAGGTTTATATGGAGTTCTAAGTTTACGTACGGTATTGTAAGATGTTGTTAGTAGTTGTGAGGTGTCGTACATTACACTAACATGCTTTTCAAGATGCTAATGTGGCATACAGAATCTTAAGATGTCCTAACTTGTAGTACGATGTTCAAAGGACTCGGACGAATTCAGTAGGTTTAAATTGAGTTTTAAGTTTACGTACGGTATTGTAAGGTGTTGTTAGGAGTTGTGAGGTGTCGTACATTACACTAACATGCTTTTCAAGGTGCTAATATGGCATATAGAGTTGTAAGATGTTCTAACTTGTGGTACGATGTTCAAAGGCCTCGGACGAAATCATTATGTGTATTATGGAGTTTTAAGTTTACGTACGGTATTGTAAGATGTTGTTAGGAGTTGTGAGTTGTCATACATTAAACTAGCATGCTTTTCAAAGTGCTAATGTGGCATATAGAGTCGTAAGATGTTCTAAGTTGTGGTACGATGTTCAAAGGACTCGGACGAATTAAGTAGGTTTATATGGAGTTTTAAGTTTACGTACGGTATTGTAAGAAGTTGTAAGCAGTTGTGTGGTGTCGTACATTACACTAGCATGCTTTTCAAAGTGCTAATGTGGCATACAGAGTCTTAAGATGTCCTAACTTGTCGTACGATATTCAAAGGACTCGGACGAATTCAGTAGGTTTATATGGAGTTTTAAGTTTACGTACAGTATTGTAAGAAGTTGTTAGCAGTTGTGTGGTGTCATACATTACACTAGCATGCTTTTCAAAGTGCTAATGTGGCATACAGAGTCTTAAGATGTCCTAACTTGTCGTACGATATTCAAAGGACTCGGACGAATTCAGTAGGTTTATATGAAGTTTTAAGTTTACGTACGGTATTGTAAGATGTTGTTAGTAGTTGTGAGGTGTCGTACATTACACTAACATGCTTTTCAAAGTGCTAATGTGGCATACAGAGTCTTAAGATGTCCTAACTTGTCGTACGATATTCAAAGGACTCGGACGAATTCAGTAGGTTTATATGGAGTTCTAAGTTTACGTACGGTATTGTAAGATGTTGTTAGTAGTTGTGAGGTGTCGTACATTACACTAACATGCTTTTCAAGATGCTAATGTGGCATACAGAATCTTAAGATGTCCTAACTTGTAGTACGATGTTCAAAGGACTCGGACGAATTCAGTAGGTTTAAATTGAGTTTTAAGTTTACGTACGGTATTGTAAGGTGTTGTTAGGAGTTGTGAGGTGTCGTACATTACACTAACATGCTTTTCAAGGTGCTAATATGGCATATAGAGTTGTAAGATGTTCTAACTTGTGGTACGATGTTCAAAGGCCTCGGACGAAATCATTATGTGTATTATGGAGTTTTAAGTTTACGTACGGTATTGTAAGATGTTGTTAGGAGTTGTGAGTTGTCATACATTAAACTAGCATGCTTTTCAAAGTGCTAATGTGGCATATAGAGTCGTAAGATGTTCTAAGTTGTGGTACGATGTTCAAAGGACTCGGACGAATTAAGTAGGTTTATATGGAGTTTTAAGTTTACGTACGGTATTGTAAGAAGTTGTAAGCAGTTGTGTGGTGTCGTACATTACACTAGCATGCTTTTCAAAGTGCTAATGTGGCATACAGAGTCTTAAGATGTCCTAACTTGTCGTACGATATTCAAAGGACTCGGACGAATTCAGTAGGTTTATATGGAGTTCTAAGTTTACGTACGGTATTGTAAGATGTTGTTAGTAGTTGTGAGGTGTCGTACATTACACTAACATGCTTTTCAAGATGCTAATGTGGCAAATAGAATCTTAAGATGTCCTAACTTGTAGTACGATGTTCAAAGGACTCGAACGAATTCAGTAGGTTTATATGGAGTTCTAAGTTTACGTACGGTATTGTAAGATGTTGTTAGTAGTTGTGAGGTGTCGTACATTACACTAACATGCTTTTCAAATTGCTAATGTGGCATACAGAGTCTTATGATGTCCTAACTTGTCGTACGATATTCAAAGGACTCGGACGAATTCAGTAGGTTTATATGGAGTTCTAAGTTTACGTACGGTATTGTAAGATGTTGTTAGTAGTTGTGAGGTGTCGTACATTACACTAACATGCTTTTCAAGATGCTAATGTGGCATACAGAATCTTAAGATGTCCTAACTTGTAGTACGATGTTCAAAGGACTCGGACGAATTCAGTAGGTTTAAATTGAGTTTTAAGTTTACGTACGGTATTGTAAGGTGTTGTTAGGAGTTGTGAGGTGTCGTACATTACACTAACATGCTTTTCAAGGTGCTAATATGGCATATAGAGTTTTAAGATGTTCTAACTTGTGGTACGATGTTCAAAGGCCTCGGACGAAATCATTATGTGTATTATGGAGTTTTAAGTTTACGTACGGTATTGTAAGGTGTTGTTAGGAGTTGTGAGGTGTCGTACATTACACTAACATGCTTTTCAAGGTGCTAATATGGCATATAGAGTTGTAAGATGTTCTAACTTGTGGTACGATGTTCAAAGGCCTCGGACGAAATCATTATGTGTATTATGGAATTTTAAGTTTACGTACGGTATTGTAAGATGTTGTTAGGAGTTGTGAGGTGTCATACATTAAACTAGCATGCTTTTCAAAGTGCTAATGTGGCATATAGAATCTTAAGATGTCCTAACTTGTAGTACGATGTTCAAAGGACTCGAACGAATTCAGTAGGTTTATATGGAGTTCTAAGTTTACGTACGGTATTGTAAGATGTTGTTAGTAGTTGTGAGGTGTCGTACATTACACTAACATGCTTTTCAAAGTGCTAATGTGGCATACAGAGTCTTATGATGTCCTAACTTGTCGTACGATATTCAAAGGACTCGGACGAATTCAGTAGGTTTATATGGAGTTCTAAGTTTACGTACGGTATTGTAAGATGTTGTTAGTAGTTGTGAGGTGTCGTACATTACACTAACATGCTTTTCAAGATGCTAATGTGGCATACAGAATCTTAAGATGTCCTAACTTGTAGTACGATGTTCAAAGGACTCGGACGAATTCAGTAGGTTTAAATTGAGTTTTAAGTTTACGTACGGTATTGTAAGGTGTTGTTAGGAGTTGTGAGGTGTCGTACATTACACTAACATGCTTTTCAAGGTGCTAATATGGCATATAGAGTTTTAAGATGTTCTAACTTGTGGTACGATGTTCAAAGGCCTCGGACGAAATCATTATGTGTATTATGGAGTTTTAAGTTTACGTACGGTATTGTAAGGTGTTGTTAGGAGTTGTGAGGTGTCGTACATTACACTAACATGCTTTTCAAGGTGCTAATATGGCATATAGAGTTGTAAGATGTTCTAACTTGTGGTACGATGTTCAAAGGCCTCGGACGAAATCATTATGTGTATTATGGAGTTTTAAGTTTACGTACGGTATTGTAAGATGTTGTTAGGAGTTGTGAGGTGTCATACATTAAACTAGCATGCTTTTCAAAGTGCTAATGTGGCATATAGAGTCGTAAGATGTTCTAAGTTGTGGTACGATGTTCAAAGGACTCGGACGAATTAAGTAGGTTTATATGGAGTTTTAAGTTTACGTACGGTATTGTAAGAAGTTGTTAGCAGTTGTGTGGTGTCGTACATTACACTAGCATGCTTTTCAAAGTGCTAATGTGGCATACAGAGTCTTAAGATGTCTTAACTTGTCGTACGATATTCAAAGGACTCGGACGAATTCAGTAGGTTTATATGGAGTTTAAGTTTACGTACGGTATTTTTAGATGTTGTTAGTAGTTGGAAGGTGTCGTACATTACACTAACATGCTTTTCAAGATGCTAATGTGGCATACAGAATCTTAAGATGTCCTAACTTGTAGTACGATGTTCAAAGGACTCGGACGAATTCAGTAGGTTTATATTGAGTTTTAAGTTTACGTACGGTATTGTAAGGTGTTGTTAGGAGTTGTGAGGTGTCGTACATTACACTAACATGCTTTTCAAGGTGCTAATATGGCATATAGAGTTGTAAGATGTTCTAACTTGTGGTACGATGTTCAAAGGCCTCGGACGAAATCAATATGTGTATTATGGAGTTTTAAGTTTACGTACGGTATTGTAAGATGTTGTTAGGAGTTGTGAGGTGTCATACATTAAACTAGCATGCTTTTCAAAGTGCTAATGTGGCATATAGAGTCGTAAGATGTTCTAAGTTGTGGTACGATGTTCAAAGGACTCGGACGAATTAAGTAGGTTTATATGGAGTTTTAAGTTTACGTACGGTATTGTAAGAAGTTGTTAGCAGTTGTGTGGTGTCGTACATTACACTATCATGCTTTTCAAAGTGCTAATGTGGCATACAGAGTCTTAAGATGTCCTAACTTGTCGTACGATATTCAAAGGACTCGGACGAATTCAGTAGGTTTATATGGAATTCTAAGTTTACGTACGGTATTGTAAGATGTTGTTAGTAGTTGTGAGGTGTCGTACATTACACTAACATGCTTTTCAAGATGCTAATGTGGCATACAGAATCTTAAGATGTCCTAACTTGTAGTACGATGTTCAAAGGACTCGGACGAATTCAGTAGGTTTATATTGAGTTTTAAGTTTACGTACGGTATTGTAAGGTGTTGTTAGGAGTTGTGAGGTGTCGTACATTACACTAACATGCTTTTCAAGGTGCTAATATGGCATATAGAGTTGTAAGATGTTCTAACTTGTGGTACGATGTTCAAAGGCCTCGGACGAAATCATTATGTGTATTATGGAGTTTTAATTTTACGTACGGTATTGTAAGATGTTGTTAGGAGTTGTGAGGTGTCATACATTAAACTAGCATGCTTTTCAAAGTGCTAATGTGGCATATAGAGTCGTAAGATGTTCTAAGTTGTGGTACGATGTTCAAAGGACTCGGACGAATTAAGTAGGTTTATATGGAGTTTTAAGTTTACGTACGGTATTGTAAGAAGTTGTTAGCAGTTGTGTGGTGTCATACATTACACTAGCATGCTTTTCAAAGTGCTAATGTGGCATACAGAGTCTTAAGATGTCCTAAATTGTCGTACGATATTCAAAGGACTCGGACGAATTCATTAGGTTTATATGGAGTTTTAAGTTTACGTACGGTATTGTAAGAAGTTGTTAGCAGTTGTGTGGTGTCGTACATTACACTAGCATGCTTTTCAAAGTGCTAATGTGGCATACAGAGTCTTAAGATGTCCTAACTTGTCGTACGATATTCAAAGGACTCGGACGAATTCAGTAGGTTTATATGGAGTTTAAGTTTACGTACGGTATTTTTAGATGTTGTTAGTAGTTGTGAGGTGTCGTACATTACACTAACATGCTTTTCAAGATGCTAATGTGGCATACAGAATCTTAAGATGTCCTAACTTGTAGTACGATGTTCAAAGGACTCGGACGAATTCAGTAGGTTTATATTGAGTTTTAAGTTTACGTACGGTATTGTAAGGTGTTGTTAGGAGTTGTGAGGTGTCGTACATTACACTAACATGCTTTTCAAGGTGCTAATATGGCATATAGAGTTGTAAGATGTTCTAACTTGTGGTACGATGTTCAAAGGCCTCGGACGAAATCAATATGTGTATTATGGAGTTTTAAGATTACGTACGGTATTGTAAGATGTTGTTAGGAGTTGTGAGGTGTCATACATTAAACTAGCATGCTTTTCAAAGTGCTAATGTGGCATATAGAGTCGTAAGATGTTCTACGTTGTGGTACGATGTTCAAAGGACTCGGACGAATTAAGTAGGTTTATATGGAGTTTTAAGTTTACGTACGGTATTGTAAGAAGTTGTTAGCAGTTGTGTGGTGTCGTACATTACACTATCATGCTTTTCAAAGTGCTAATGTGGCATACAGAGTCTTAAGATGTCCTAACTTGTCGTACGATATTCAAAGGACTCGGACGAATTCAGTAGGTTTATATGGAGTTCTAAGTTTACGTACGGTATTGTAAGATGTTGTTAGTAGTTGTGAGGTGTCGTACATTACACTAACATGCTTTTCAAGATGCTAATGTGGCATACAGAATCTTAAGATGTCCTAACTTGTAGTACGATGTTCAAAGGACTCGGACGAATTCAGTAGGTTTATATTGAGTTTTAAGTTTACATATGGTATTGTAAGGTGTTGTTAGGAGTTGTGAGGTGTCGTACATTAGACTAACATGCTTTTCAAGGTGCTAATATGGCATATAGAGTTGTAAGATGTTCTAACTTGTGGTACGATGTTCAAAGGCCTCGGACGAAATCATTATGTGTATTATGGAGTTTTAAGTTTACGTACGGTATTGTAAGATGTTGTTAGGAGTTGTGAGGTGTCATACATTAAACTAGCATGCTTTTCAAAGTGCTAATGTGGCATATAGAGTCGTAAGATGTTCTAAGTTGTGGTACGATGTTCAAAGGACTCGGACGAATTAAGTAGGTTTATATGGAGTTTTAAGTTTACGTACGGTATTGTAAGAAGTTGTTAGCAGTTGTGTGGTGTCATACATTACACTAGCATGCTTTTCAAAGTGCTAATGTGGCATACAGAGTCTTAAGATGTCCTAACTTGTCGTACGATATTCAAAGGACTCGGACGAATTCATTAGGTTTATATGGAGTTTTAAGTTTACGTACGGTATTGTAAGAAGTTGTTAACAGTTGTGTGGTGTCGTACATTACACTAGCATGCTTTTCAAAGTGCTAATGTGGCATACAGAGTCTTAAGATGTCCTAACTTGTCGTACGATATTCAAAGGACTCGGACGAATTCAGTAGGTTTATATGGAGTTTAAGTTTACGTACGGTATTTTTAGATGTTGTTAGTAGTTGTGAGGTGTCGTACATTACACTAACATGCTTTTCAAGATGCTAATGTGGCATACAGAATCTTAAGATGTCCTAACTTGTAGTACGATGTTCAAAGGACTCGGACGAATTCAGTAAGTTTATATTGAGTTTTAAGTTTACGTACGGTATTGTAAGGTGTTGTTAGGAGTTGTGAGGTGTCGTACATTACACTAACATGCTTTTCAAGGTGCTAATATGGCATATAGAGTTGTAAGATGTTCTAACTTGTGGTACGATGTTCAAAGGCCTCGGACGAAATCAATATGTGTATTATGGAGTTTTAAGTTTACGTACGGTATTGTAAGATGTTGTTAGGAGTTGTGAGGTGTCATACATTAAACTAGCATGCTTTTCAAAGTGCTAATGTGGCATACAGAGTCTTAAGATGTCCTAACTTGTCGTACGATATTCAAAGGACTCGGACGAATTCAGTAGGTTTATATGGAATTCTAAGTTTACGTACGGTATTGTAAGATGTTGTTAGTAGTTGTGAGGTGTCGTACATTACACTAACATGCTTTTCAAGATGCTAATGTGGCATACAGAATCTTAAGATGTCCTAACTTGTAGTACGATGTTCAAAGGACTCGGACGAATTCAGTAGGTTTATATTGAGTTTTAAGTTTACGTACGGTATTGTAAGGTGTTGTTAGGAGTTGTGAGGTGTCGTACATTACACTAACATGCTTTTCAAGGTGCTAATATGGCATATAGAGTTGTAATGTGTTCTAACTTGTGGTACGATGTTCAAAGGCCTCGGACGAAATCATTATGTGTATTATGGAGTTTTAAGTTTACGTACGGTATTGTAAGATGTTGTTAGGAGTTGTGAGGTGTCATACATTAAACTAGCATGCTTTTCAAAGTGCTAATGTGGCATATAGAGTCGTAAGATGTTCTAAGTTGTGGTACGATGTTCAAAGGACTCGGACGAATTAAGTAGGTTTATATGGAGTTTTAAGTTTACGTACGGTATTGTAAGAAGTTGTTAGCAGTTGTGTGGTGTCATACATTACACTAGCATGCTTTTCAAAGTGCTAATGTGGCATACAGAGTCTTAAGATGTCCTAAATTGTCGTACGATATTCAAAGGACTCGGACGAATTCATTAGGTTTATATGGAGTTTTAAGTTTACGTACGGTATTGTAAGAAGTTGTTAGCAGTTGTGTGGTGTCGTACATTACACTAGCATGCTTTTCAAAGTGCTAATGTGGCATACAGAGTCTTAAGATGTCCTAACTTGTCGTACGATATTCAAAGGACTCGGACGAATTCAGTAGGTTTATATGGAGTTTAAGTTTACGTACGGTATTTTTAGATGTTGTTAGTAGTTGTGAGGTGTCGTACATTACACTAACATGCTTTTCAAGATGCTAATGTGGCATACAGAATCTTAAGATGTCCTAACTTGTAGTACGATGTTCAAAGGACTCGGACGAATTCAGTAAGTTTATATTGAGTTTTAAGTTTACGTACGGTATTGTAAGGTGTTGTTAGGAGTTGTGAGGTGTCGTACATTACACTAACATGCTTTTCAAGGTGCTAATATGGCATATAGAGTTGTAAGATGTTCTAACTTGTGGTACGATGTTCAAAGGCCTCGGACGAAATCAATATGTGTATTATGGAGTTTTAAGTTTACGTACGGTATTGTAAGATGTTGTTAGGAGTTGTGAGGTGTCATACATTAAACTAGCATGCTTTTCAAAGTGCTAATGTGGCATACAGAGTCTTAAGATGTCCTAACTTGTCGTACGATATTCAAAGGACTCGGACGAATTCAGTAGGTTTATTTGGAATTCTAAGTTTACGTACGGTATTGTAAGATGTTGTTAGTAGTTGTGAGGTGTCGTACATTACACTAACATGCTTTTCAAGATGCTAATGTGGCATACAGAATCTTAAGATGTCCTAACTTGTAGTACGATGTTCAAAGGACTCGGACGAATTCAGTAGGTTTATATTGAGTTTTAAGTTTACGTACGGTATTGTAAGGTGTTGTTAGGAGTTGTGAGGTGTCGTACATTACACTAACATGCTTTTCAAGGTGCTAATATGGCATATAGAGTTGTAATGTGTTCTAACTTGTGGTACGATGTTCAAAGGCCTCGGACGAAATCATTATGTGTATTATGGAGTTTTAAGTTTACGTACGGTATTGTAAGATGTTGTTAGGAGTTGTGAGGTGTCATACATTAAACTAGCATGCTTTTCAAAGTGCTAATGTGGCATATAGAGTCGTAAGATGTTCTAAGTTGTGGTACGATGTTCAAAGGACTCGGACGAATTAAGTAGGTTTATATGGAGTTTTAAGTTTACGTACGGTATTGTAAGAAGTTGTTAGCAGTTGTGTGGTGTCATACATTACACTAGCATGCTTTTCAAAGTGCTAATGTGGCATACAGAGTCTTAAGATGTCCTAAATTGTCGTACGATATTCAAAGGACTCGGACGAATTCATTAGGTTTATATGGAGTTTTAAGTTTACGTACGGTATTGTAAGAAGTTGTTAGCAGTTGTGTGGTGTCGTACATTACACTAGCATGCTTTTCAAAGTGCTAATGTGGCATACAGAGTCTTAAGATGTCCTAACTTGTCGTACGATATTCAAAGGACTCGGACGAATTCAGTAGGTTTATATTGAGTTAAAGTTTACGTACGGTATTTTTAGATGTTGTTAGTAGTTGTGAGGTGTCGTACATTACACTAACATGCTTTTCAAGATGCTAATGTGGCATACAGAATCTTAAGATGTCCTAACTTGTAGTACGATGTTCAAAGGACTCGGACGAATTCAGTAGGTTTATATTGAGTTTTAAGTTTACGTACGGTATTGTAAGGTGTTGTTAGGAGTTGTGAGGTGTCGTACATTACACTAACATGCTTTTCAAGGTGCTAATATGGCATATAGAGTTGTAAGATGTTCTAACTTGTGGTACGATGTTCAAAGGCCTCGGACGAAATCAATATGTGTATTATGGAGTTTTAAGATTACGTACGGTATTGTAAGATGTTGTTAGGAGTTGTGAGGTGTCATACATTAAACTAGCATGCTTTTCAAAGTGCTAATGTGGCATATAGAGTCGTAAGATGTTCTACGTTGTGGTACGATGTTCAAAGGACTCGGATGAATTAAGTAGGTTTATATGGAGTTTTAAGTTTACGTACGGTATTGTAAGAAGTTGTTAGCAGTTGTGTGGTGTCGTACATTACACTATCATGCTTTTCAAAGTGCTAATGTGGCATACAGAGTCTTAAGATGTCCTAACTTGTCGTACGATATTCAAAGGACTCGGACGAATTCAGTAGGTTTATATGGAGTTCTAAGTTTACGTACGGTATTGTAAGATGTTGTTAGTAGTTGTGAGGTGTCGTACATTACACTAACATGCTTTTCAAGATGCTAATGTGGCATACAGAATCTTAAGATGTCCTAACTTGTAGTACGATGTTCAAAGGACTCGGACGAATTCAGTAGGTTTATATTGAGTTTTAAGTTTACATACGGTATTGTAAGGTGTTGTTAGGAGTTGTGAGGTGTCGTACATTACACTAACATGCTTTTCAAGGTGCTAATATGGCATATAGAGTTGTAAGATGTTCTAACTTGTGGTACGATGTTCAAAGGCCTCGGACGAAATCATTATGTGTATTATGGAGTTTTAAGTTTACGTACGGTATTGTAAGATGTTGTTAGGAGTTGTGAGGTGTCATACATTAAACTAGCATGCTTTTCAAAGTGCTAATGTGGCATATAGAGTCGTAAGATGTTCTAAGTTGTGGTACGATGTTCAAAGGACTCGGACGAATTAAGTAGGTTTATATGGAGTTTTAAGTTTACGTACGGTATTGTAAGAAGTTGTTAGCAGTTGTGTGGTGTCATACATTACACTAGCATGCTTTTCAAAGTGCTAATGTGGCATACAGAGTCTTAAGATGTCCTAACTTGTCGTACGATATTCAAAGGACTCGGACGAATTCATTAGGTTTATATGGAGTTTTAAGTTTACGTACGGTATTGTAAGAAGTTGTTAACAGTTGTGTGGTGTCGTACATTACACTAGCATGCTTTTCAAAGTGCTAATGTGGCATACAGAGTCTTAAGATGTCCTAACTTGTCGTACGATATTCAAAGGACTCGGACGAATTCAGTAGGTTTATATGGAGTTTAAGTTTACGTACGGTATTTTTAGATGTTGTTAGTAGTTGTGAGGTGTCGTACATTACACTAACATGCTTTTCAAGATGCTAATGTGGCATACAGAGTTGTAAGATGTTCTAACTTGTGGTACGATGTTCAAAGGCCTCGGACGAAATCATTATGTGTATTATGGAGTTTTAAGTTTACGTACGGTATTGTAAGATGTTGTTAGGAGTTGTGAGGTGTCATACATTAAACTAGCATGCTTTTCAAAGTGCTAATGTGGCATATAGAGTCGTAAGATGTTCTAAGTTGTGGTACGATGTTCAAAGGACTCGGACGAATTAAGTAGGTTTATATGGAGTTTTAAGTTTACGTACGGTATTGTAAGAAGTTGTTAGCAGTTGTGTGGTGTCATACATTACACTAGCATGCTTTTCAAAGTGCTAATGTGGCATACAGAGTCTTAAGATGTCCTAACTTGTCGTACGATATTCAAAGGACTCGGACGAATTCATTAGGTTTATATGGAGTTTTAAGTTTACGTACGGTATTGTAAGAAGTTGTTAGCAGTTGTGTGGTGTCATACATTACACTAGCATGCTTTTCAAAGTTCTAATGTGGCATACAGAGTCTTAAGATGTCCTAACTTGTCGTACGATATTCAAAGGACTCAGACGAATTCATTAGGTTTATATGGAGTTTTAAGTTTACGTACGGTATTGTAAGAAATTGTTAGCAGTTGTGTGGTGTCGTACATTACACTAGCAAGCTTTTCAAAGTGCTAATGTGGCATACAGAGTCTTAAGATGTCCTAACTTGTCGTACGATATTCAAAGGACTCGGACGAATTCAGTAGGTTTATATGGAGTTTAAGTTTACGTACGGTATTTTTAGATGTTGTTAGTAGTTGTGAGGTGTCGTACATTACACTAACATGCTTTTCAAGATGCTAATTTGGCATACAGAATCTTAAGATGTCCTAACTTGTAGTACGATGTTCAAAGGACTCGGACGAATTCAGTAGGTTTATATTGAGTTTTAAGTTTACGTACGGTATTGTAAGGTGTTGTTAGGAGTTGTGAGGTGTCGTACATTACACTAACATGCTTTTCAAGGTGCTAATATGGCATATAGAGTTGTAAGATGTTCTAACTTGTGGTACGATGTTCAAAGGCCTCGGACGAAATCATTATGTGTATTATGGAGTTTTAAGTTTACGTACGGTATTGTAAGATATTGTTAGGAGTTGTGAGGTGTCGTACATTAAACTAGCATGCTTTTCAAAGTGCTAATGTGGCATATAGAGTCGTAAGATGTTCTAAGTTGTGGTACGATGTTCAAAGGACTCGGACGAATTAAGTAGGTTTATATGGAGTTTTAAGTTTACGTACGGTATTGTAAGAAGTTGTTAGCAGTTGTGTGGTGTCATACATTACACTAGCATGCTTTTCAAAGTGCTAATGTGGCATACAGATTCTTAAGATGTCCTAAATTGTCGTACGATATTCAAAGGACTCGGACGAATTCATTAGGTTTATATGGAGTTTTAAGTTTACGTACGGTATTGTAAGAAGTTGTTAACAGTTGTGTGGTGTCGTACATTACACTAGCATGCTTTTCAAAGTGCTAATGTGGCATACAGAGTCTTAAGATGTCCTAACTTGTCGTACGATATTCAAAGGACTCGGACGAATTCAGTAGGTTTATATGGAGTTTAAGTTTACGTACGGTATTTTTAGATGTTGTTAGTAGTTGTGAGGTGTCGTACATTACACTAACATGCTTTTCAAGATGCTAATGTGGCATACAGAATCTTAAGATGTCCTAACTTGTAGTACGATGTTCAAAGGACTCGGACGAATTCAGTAAGTTTATATTGAGTTTTAAGTTTACGTACGGTATTGTAAGGTGTTGTTAGGAGTTGTGAGGTGTCGTACATTACACTAACATGCTTTTCAAGGTGCTAATATGGCATATAGAGTTGTAAGATGTTCTAACTTGTGGTACGATGTTCAAAGGCCTCGGACGAAATCAATATGTGTATTATGGAGTTTTAAGTTTACGTACGGTATTGTAAGATGTTGTTAGGAGTTGTGAGGTGTCATACATTAAACTAGCATGCTTTTCAAAGTGCTAATGTGGCATATAGAGTCGTAAGATGTTCTAAGTTGTGGTACGATGTTCAAAGGACTCGGACGAATTAAGTAGGTTTATATGGAGTTTTAAGTTTACGTACGGTAAGAAGTTGTTAGCAGTTGTGTGGTGTCGTAGATTACACTATCATGCTTTTCAAAGTGCTAATGTGGCATACAGAGTCTTAAGATGTCCTAACTTGTCGTACGATATTCAAAGGACTCGGACGAATTCAGTAGGTTTATATGGAGTTCTAAGTTTACGTACGGTATTGTAAGATGTTGTTAGTAGTTGTGAGGTGTCGTACATTACACTAACATGCTTTTCAAGATGCTAATGTGGCATACAGAATCTTAAGATGTCCTAACTTGTAGTACGATGTTCAAAGGACTCGGACGAATTCAGTAGGTTTATATTGAGTTTTAAGTTTACGTACGGTATTGTAAGGTGTTGTTAGGAGTTGTGAGGTGTCGTACATTACACTAACATGCTTTTCAAGGTGCTAATATGGCATATAGAGTTGTAAGATGTTCTAACTTGTGGTACGATGTTCAAAGGCCTCGGACGAAATCATTATGTGTATTATGGAGTTTTAAGTTTACGTACGGTATTGTAGGATGTTGTTAGGAGTTGTGAGGTGTCGTACATTAAACTAGCATGCTTTTCAAAGTGCTAATGTGGCATATAGAGTCGTAAGATGTTCTAAGTTGTGGTACGATGTTCAAAGGACTCGGACGAATTAAGTAGGTTTATATGGAGTTTTAAGTTTACGTACGGTATTGTAAGAAGTTGTTAGCAGTTGTGTGGTGTCATACATTACACTAGCATGCTTTTCAAAGTTCTAATGTGGCATACAGAGTCTTAAGATGTCCTAACTTGTCGTACGATATTCAAAGGACTCAGACGAATTCATTAGGTTTATATGGAGTTTTAAGTTTACGTACGGTATTGTAAGAAGTTGTTAGCAGTTGTGTGGTGTCGTACATTACACTAGCAAGCTTTTCAAAGTGCTAATGTGGCATACAGAGTCTTAAGATGTCCTAACTTGTCGTACGATATTCAAAGGACTCGGACGAATTCAGTAGGTTTATATGGAGTTTAAGTTTACGTACGGTATTTTTAGATGTTGTTAGTAGTTGTGAGGTGTCGTACATTACACTAACATGCTTTTCAAGATGCTAATTTGGCATACAGAATCTTAAGATGTCCTAACTTGTAGTACGATGTTCAAAGGACTCGGACGAATTCAGTAGGTTTATATTGAGTTTTAAGTTTACGTACGGTATTGTAAGGTGTTGTTAGGAGTTGTGAGGTGTCGTACATTACACTAACATGCTTTTCAAGGTGCTAATATGGCATATAGAGTTGTAAGATGTTCTAACTTGTGGTACGATGTTCAAAGGCCTCGGACGAAATCATTATGTGTATTATGGAGTTTTAAGTTTACGTACGGTATTGTAAGATGTTGTTAGGAGTTGTGAGGTGTCGTACATTAAACTAGCATGCTTTTCAAAGTGCTAATGTGGCATATAGAGTCGTAAGATGTTCTAAGTTGTGGTACGATGTTCAAAGGACTCGGACGAATTAAGTAGGTTTATATGGAGTTTTAAGTTTACGTACGGTATTGTAAGAAGTTGTTAGCAGTTGTGTGGTGTCATACATTACACTAGCATGCTTTTCAAAGTTCTAATGTGGCATACAGAGTCTTAAGATGTCCTAACTTGTCGTACGATATTCAAAGGACTCAGACGAATTCATTAGGTTTATATGGAGTTTTAAGTTTACGTACGGTATTGTAAGAAGTTGTTAGCAGTTGTGTGGTGTCGTACATTACACTAGCAAGCTTTTCAAAGTGCTAATGTGGCATACAGAGTCTTAAGATGTCCTAACTTGTCGTACGATATTCAAAGGACTCGGACGAATTCAGTAGGTTTATATGGAGTTTAAGTTTACGTACGGTATTTTTAGATGTTGTTAGTAGTTGTGAGGTGTCGTACATTACACTAACATGCTTTTCAAGATGCTAATGTGGCATACAGAATCTTAAGATGTCCTAACTTGTAGTACGATGTTCAAAGGACTCGGACGAATTCAGTAAGTTTATATTGAGTTTTAAGTTTACGTACGGTATTGTAAGGTGTTGTTAGGAGTTGTGAGGTGTCGTACATTACACTAACATGCTTTTCAAGGTGCTAATATGGCATATAGAGTTGTAAGATGTTCTAACTTGTGGTACGATGTTCAAAGGCCTCGGACGAAATCAATATGTGTATTATGGAGTTTTAAGTTTACGTACGGTATTGTAAGATGTTGTTAGGAGTTGTGAGGTGTCATACATTAAACTAGCATGCTTTTCAAAGTGCTAATGTGGCATATAGAGTCGTAAGATGTTCTAAGTTGTGGTACGATGTTCAAAGGACTCGGACGAATTAAGTAGGTTTATATGGAGTTTTAAGTTTACGTACGGTATTGTAAGAAGTTGTTAGCAGTTGTGTGGTGTCGTAGATTACACTATCATGCTTTTCAAAGTGCTAATGTGGCATACAGAGTCTTAAGATGTCCTAACTTGTCGTACGATATTCAAAGGACTCGGACGAATTCAGTAGGTTTATATGGAGTTCTAAGTTTACGTACGGTATTGTAAGACGTTGTTAGTAGTTGTGAGGTGTCGTACATTACACTAACATGCTTTTCAAGATGCTAATGTGGCATACAGAATCTTAAGATGTCCTAACTTGTAGTACGATGTTCAAAGGACTCGGACGAATTCAGTAGGTTTATATTGAGTTTTAAGTTTACGTACGGTATTGTAAGGTGTTGTTAGGAGTTGTGAGGTGTCGTACATTACACTAACATGCTTTTCAAGGTGCTAATATGGCATATAGAGTTGTAAGATGTTCTAACTTGTGGTACGATGTTCAAAGGCCTCGGACGAAATCATTATGTGTATTATGGAGTTTTAAGTTTACGTACGGTATTGTAAGATGTTGTTAGGAGTTGTGAGGTGTCGTACATTAAACTAGCATGCTTTTCAAAGTGCTAATGTGGCATATAGAGTCGTAAGATGTTCTAAGTTGTGGTACGATGTTCAAAGGACTCGGACGAATTAAGTAGGTTTATATGGAGTTTTAAGTTTACGTACGGTATTGTAAGAAGTTGTTAGCAGTTGTGTGGTGTCATACATTACACTAGCATGCTTTTCAAAGTTCTAATGTGGCATACAGAGTCTTAAGATGTCCTAACTTGTCGTACGATATTCAAAGGACTCAGACGAATTCATTAGGTTTATATGGAGTTTTAAGTTTACGTACGGTATTGTAAGAAGTTGTTAGCAGTTGTGTGGTGTCGTACATTACACTAGCAAGCTTTTCAAAGTGCTAATGTGGCATACAGAGTCTTAAGATGTCCTAACTTGTCGTACGATATTCAAAGGACTCGGACGAATTCAGTAGGTTTATATGGAGTTTAAGTTTACGTACGGTATTTTTAGATGTTGTTAGTAGTTGTGAGGTGTCGTACATTACACTAACATGCTTTTCAAGATGCTAATGTGGCATACAGAATCTTAAGATGTCCTAACTTGTAGTACGATGTTCAAAGGACTCGGACGAATTCAGTAAGTTTATATTGAGTTTTAAGTTTACGTACGGTATTGTAAGGTGTTGTTAGGAGTTGTGAGGTGTCGTACATTACACTAACATGCTTTTCAAGGTGCTAATATGGCATATAGAGTTGTAAGATGTTCTAACTTGTGGTACGATGTTCAAAGGCCTCTGACGAAATCAATATGTGTATTATGGAGTTTTAAGTTTACGTACGGTATTGTAAGATGTTGTTAGGAGTTGTGAGGTGTCATACATTAAACTAGCATGCTTTTCAAAGTGCTAATGTGGCATATAGAGTCGTAAGATGTTCTAAGTTGTGGTACGATGTTCAAAGGACTCGGACGAATTAAGTAGGTTTATATGGAGTTTTAAGTTTACGTACGGTATTGTAAGAAGTTGTTAGCAGTTGTGTGGTGTCGTAGATTACACTATCATGCTTTTCAAAGTGCTAATGTGGCATACAGAGTCTTAAGATGTCCTAACTTGTCGTACGATATTCAAAGGACTCGGACGAATTCAGTAGGTTTATATGGAGTTCTAAGTTTACGTACGGTATTGTAAGACGTTGTTAGTAGTTGTGAGGTGTCGTACATTACACTAACATGCTTTTCAAGATGCTAATGTGGCATACAGAATCTTAAGATGTCCTAACTTGTAGTACGATGTTCAAAGGACTCGGACGAATTCAGTAGGTTTATATTGAGTTTTAAGTTTACGTACGGTATTGTAAGGTGTTGTTAGGAGTTGTGAGGTGTCGTACATTACACTAACATGCTTTTCAAGGTGCTAATATGGCATATAGAGTTGTAAGATGTTCTAACTTGTGGTACGATGTTCAAAGGCCTCGGACGAAATCATTATGTGTATTATGGAGTTTTAAGTTTACGTACGGTATTGTAAGATGTTGTTAGGAGTTGTGAGGTGTCGTACATTAAACTAGCATGCTTTTCAAAGTGCTAATGTGGCATATAGAGTCGTAAGATGTTCTAAGTTGTGGTACGATGTTCAAAGGACTCGGACGAATTAAGTAGGTTTATATGGAGTTTTAAGTTTACGTACGGTATTGTAAGAAGTTGTTAGCAGTTGTGTGGTGTCATACATTACACTAGCATGCTTTTCAAAGTTCTAATGTGGCATACAGAGTCTTAAGATGTCCTAACTTGTCGTACGATATTCAAAGGACTCAGACGAATTCATTAGGTTTATATGGAGTTTTAAGTTTACGTACGGTATTGTAAGAAGTTGTTAGCAGTTGTGTGGTGTCGTACATTACACTAGCAAGCTTTTCAAAGTGCTAATGTGGCATACAGAGTCTTAAGATGTCCTAACTTGTCGTACGATATTCAAAGGACTCGGACGAATTCAGTAGGTTTATATGGAGTTTAAGTTTACGTACGGTATTTTTAGATGTTGTTAGTAGTTGTGAGGTGTCGTACATTACACTAACATGCTTTTCAAGATGCTAATTTGGCATACAGAATCTTAAGATGTCCTAACTTGTAGTACGATGTTCAAAGGACTCGGACGAATTCAGTAGGTTTATATTGAGTTTTAAGTTTACGTACGGTATTGTAAGGTGTTGTTAGGAGTTGTGAGGTGTCGTACATTACACTAACATGCTTTTCAAGGTGCTAATATGGCATATAGAGTTGTAAGATGTTCTAACTTGTGGTACGATGTTCAAAGGCCTCGGACGAAATCATTATGTGTATTATGGAGTTTTAAGTTTACGTACGGTATTGTAAGATGTTGTTAGGAGTTGTGAGGTGTCGTACATTAAACTAGCATGCTTTTCAAAGTGCTAATGTGGCATATAGAGTCGTAAGATGTTCTAAGTTGTGGTACGATGTTCAAAGGACTCGGACGAATTAAGTAGGTTTATATGGAGTTTTAAGTTTACGTACGGTATTGTAAGAAGTTGTTAGCAGTTGTGTGGTGTCATACATTACACTAGCATGCTTTTCAAAGTTCTAATGTGGCATACAGAGTCTTAAGATGTCCTAACTTGTCGTACGATATTCAAAGGACTCAGACGAATTCATTAGGTTTATATGTAGTTTTAAGATTACGTACGGTATTGTAAGAAGTTGTTAGCAGTTGTGTGGTGTCGTACATTACACTAGCAAGCTTTTCAAAGTGCTAATGTGGCATACAGAGTCTTAAGATGTCCTAACTTGTCGTACGGTATTCAAAGGACTCGGACGAATTCAGTAGGTTTATATGGAGTTTAAGTTTACGTACGGTATTTTTAGATGTTGTTAGTAGTTGTGAGGTGTCGTACATTACACTAACATGCTTTTCAAGATGCTAATGTGGCATACAGAATCTTAAGATGTCCTAACTTGTAGTACGATGTTCAAAGGACTCGGACAAATTCAGTAGGTTTATATTGAGTTTTAAGTTTACGTACGGTATTGTAAGGTGTTGTTAGGAGTTGTGAGGTGTCGTACAT
Organism: Tagetes erecta; assembly: GCA_030867185.1. Taxonomy (NCBI): domain Eukaryota; kingdom Viridiplantae; phylum Streptophyta; class Magnoliopsida; order Asterales; family Asteraceae; genus Tagetes; species Tagetes erecta. Next base: position 22,316,488 of record CM061496.1, read on the forward strand.
TACACTAACATGCTTTTCAAGGTGCTAATATGGCATATAGAGTTGTAAGATGTTCTAACTTGTGGTAGGATGTTCAAAGGCCTCGGACGAAATCATTATGCGTATTATGGAGTTTTAAGTTTACGTACGGTATTGTAAGATGTTGTTAGGAGTTGTGAGGTGTCGTACATTAAACTAGCATGCTTTTCAAAGTGCTAATGTTGCATATAGAGTCGTAAGATGTTCTAAGTTGTGGTACGATGTTCAAAGGACTCGGACGAATTAAGTAGGTTTATACGGAGTTTTATGTTTACGTACGGTATTGTAAGAAGTTGTTAGCAGTTGTGTGGTGTCGTACATTACACTAGCATGCTTTTCAAAGTGCTAATGTGTCAAACAGAGTCTTAAGATGTCCTAACTTGTCGTACGATATTCAAAGGACTCGGACGAATTCATTAGGTTTATATGGAGTTTTAAGTTTACGTACGGTGTTGTAAGAAGTTGTTAGCAGTTGTGTGGTGTCGTACATTACACTTGCATGCTTTTCAAAGTGCTAATGTGGCATACAGAGTCTTAAGATGTCCTAACTTGTCGTACGATATTCAAAGGACTCGGACGAATTCAGTAGGTTTATATGGAGTTTTAAGTTTACGTACGGTATTTTAAGATGTTGTTAGTAGTTGTGAGGTGTCGTACATTACACTAACATGCTTTTCAAGATGCTAATGTGGCATACAGAATCTTAAGATGTCCTAACTTGTAGTACGATGTTCAAAGGACTCGGACGAATTCAGTAGGTTTATATTGAGTTTTAAGTTTACGTACGGTATTGTAAGGTGTTGTTAGGAGTTGTAAGGTGTCGTACATTACACTAACATGCTTTTCAAGGTGCTAATATGGCATATAGAGTTGTAAGATGTTCTAACTTGTGGTACGATGTTCAAAGGCCTCGGACGAAATCATTATGTGTATTATGGAGTTTTAAGTTTACGTACGGTATTGTAAGATGTTGTTAGGAGTTGTGAGGTGTCATACATTAAACTAGCATGCTTTTCAAAGTGCTAATGTGGCATATAGAGTCGTAAGATGTTCTAAGTTGTGGTACGATGTTCAAAGGACTCGGACGAATTAAGTAGGTTTATATGGAGTTTTAAGTTTACATACGGTATTGTAAGAAGTTGTTAGCAGTTGTGTGGTGTCGTACATTACACTAGCATGCTTTTCAAAGTGCTAATGTGGCATACAGAGTCTTAAGATGTCCTAACTTGTCGTACGATATTCAAAGGACTCGGACGAATTAAGTAGGTTTATATGGAGTTCTAAGTTTACGTACGGTATTGTAAGATGTTGTTAGTAGTTGTGAGGTGTCGTACATTACACTAACATGCTTTTCAAGGTGCTAATATGGCATATAGAGTTGTAAGATGTTCTAACTTGTGGTACGATGTTCAAAGGCCTCGGACGAAATCATTATGTGTATTATGGAGTTTTAAGTTTACGTACAGTATTGTAAGATGTTGTTAGGAGTTGTGAGGTGTCGTACATTAAACTAGCATGCTTTTCAAAGTGCTAATGTGGCATATAGAGTCGTAAGATGTTCTAAGTTGTGGTACGATGTTCAAAGGACTCGGACGAATTAAGTAGGTTTATATGGAGTTTTATGTTTACGTACGGTATTGTAAGAAGTTGTTAGCAGTTGTGTGGTGTCGTACATTACACTAGCATGCTTTTCAAAGTGCTAATGTGTCAAACAGAGTCTTAAGATGTCCTAACTTGTCGTACGATATTCAAAGGACTCGGACGAATTCATTAGGTTTATATGGAGTTTTAAGTTTACGTACGGTGTTGTAAGAAGTTGTTAGCAGTTGTGTGGTGTCGTACATTACACTTGCATGCTTTTCAAAGTGCTAATGTGGCATACAGAGTCTTAAGATGTCCTAACTTGTCGTACGATATTCAAAGGACTCGGACGAATTCAGTAGGTTTATATGGAGTTTTAAGTTTACGTACGGTATTTTAAGATGTTGTTAGTAGTTGTGAGGTGTCGTACATTACACTAACATGCTTTTCAAGATGCTAATGTGGCATACAGAATCTTAAGATGTCCTAACTTGTAGTACGATGTTCAAAGGACTCGGACGAATTCAGTAGGTTTATATTGAGTTTTAAGTTTACGTACGGTATTGTAAGGTGTTGTTAGGAGTTGTAAGGTGTCGTACATTACACTAACATGCTTTTCAAGGTGCTAATATGGCATATAGAGTTGTAAGATGTTCTAACTTGTGGTACGATGTTCAAAGGCCTCGGACGAAATCATTATGTGTATTATGGAGTTTTAAGTTTACGTACGGTATTGTAAGATGTTGTTAGGAGTTGTGAGGTGTCATACATTAAACTAGCATGCTTTTCAAAGTGCTAATGTGGCATATAGAGTCGTAAGATGTTCTAAGTTGTGGTACGATGTTCAAAGGACTCGGACGAATTAAGTAGGTTTATATGGAGTTTTAAGTTTACATACGGTATTGTAAGAAGTTGTTAGCAGTTGTGTGGTGTCGTACATTACACTAGCATGCTTTTCAAAGTGCTAATGTGGCATACAGAGTCTTAAGATGTCCTAACTTGTCGTACGATATTCAAAGGACTCGGACGAATTAAGTAGGTTTATATGGAGTTCTAAGTTTACGTACGGTATTGTAAGATGTTGTTAGTAGTTGTGAGGTGTCGTACATTACACTAACATGCTTTTCAAGGTGCTAATATGGCATATAGAGTTGTAAGATGTTCTAACTTGTGGTACGATGTTCAAAGGCCTCGGACGAAATCATTATGTGTATTATGGAGTTTTAAGTTTACGTACAGTATTGTAAGATGTTGTTAGGAGTTGTGAGGTGTCGTACATTAAACTAGCATGCTTTTCAAAGTGCTAATGTGGCATATAGAGTCGTAAGATGTTCTAAGTTGTGGTACGATGTTCAAAGGACTCGGACGAATTAAGTAGGTTTATATGGAGTTTTAAGTTTACGTACGGTATTGTAAGAAGTTGTTAGCAGTTGTGTGGTGTCATACATTACACTAGCATGCTTTTCAAAGTTCTAATGTGGCATACAGAGTCTTAAGATGTCCTAACTTGTCGTACGATATTCAAAGGACTCAGACGAATTCATTAGGTTTATATGGAGTTTTAAGTTTACGTACGGTATTGTAAGAAGTTGTTAGCAGTTGTGTGGTGTCGTACATTACACTAGCAAGCTTTTCAAAGTGCTAATGTGGCATACAGAGTCTTAAGATGTCCTAACTTGTCGTACGATATTCAAAGGACTCGGACGAATTCAGTAGGTTTATATGGAGTTTAAGTTTACGTACGGTATTTTTAGATGTTGTTAGTAGTTGTGAGGTGTCGTACATTACACTAACATGCTTTTCAAGATGCTAATTTGGCATACAGAATCTTAAGATGTCCTAACTTGTAGTACGATGTTCAAAGGACTCGGACGAATTCAGTAGGTTTATATTGAGTTTTAAGTTTACGTACGGTATTGTAAGGTGTTGTTAGGAGTTGTGAGGTGTCGTACATTACACTAACATGCTTTTCAAGGTGCTAATATGGCATATAGAGTTGTAAGATGTTCTAACTTGTGGTACGATGTTCAAAGGCCTCGGACGAAATCATTATGTGTATTATGGAGTTTTAAGTTTACGTACGGTATTGTAAGATGTTGTTAGGAGTTGTGAGGTGTCGTACATTAAACTAGCATGCTTTTCAAAGTGCTAATGTGGCATATAGAGTCGTAAGATGTTCTAAGTTGTGGTACGATGTTCAAAGGACTCGGACGAATTAAGTAGGTTTATATGGAGTTTTAAGTTTACGTACGGTATTGTAAGAAGTTGTTAGCAGTTGTGTGGTGTCATACATTACACTAGCATGCTTTTCAAAGTTCTAATGTGGCATACAGAGTCTTAAGATGTCCTAACTTGTCGTACGATATTCAAAGGACTCAGACGAATTCATTAGGTTTATATGGAGTTTTAAGTTTACGTACGGTATTGTAAGAAGTTGTTAGCAGTTGTGTGGTGTCGTACATTACACTAGCAAGCTTTTCAAAGTGCTAATGTGGCATACAGAGTCTTAAGATGTCCTAACTTGTCGTACGATATTCAAAGGACTCGGACGAATTCATTAGGTTTATATGGAGTTTTAAGTTTACGTACGGTATTGTAAGAAGTTGTTAGCAGTTGTGTGGTGTCTTACATTACACTATCATGCTTTTCAAAGTGCTAATGTGGCATACAGAGTCTTAAGATGTCCTAACTTGTCGTACGATATTCAAAGGACTCGGACGAATTCAGTAGGTTTATATGGAGTTCTAAGTTTACGTACGGTATTGTAAGATGTTGTTAGTAGTTGTGAGGTGTCGTACATTACACTAACATGCTTTTCAAGATGCTAATTTGGCATACAGAATCTTAAGATGTCCTAACTTGTAGTACGATGTTCAAAGGACTCGGACGAATTCAGTAGGTTTATATTGAGTTTTAAGTTTACGTACGGTATTGTAAGGTGTTGTTAGGAGTTGTGAGGTGTCGTACATTACACTAACATGCTTTTCAAGGTGCTAATATGGCATATAGAGTTGTAAGATGTTCTAACTTGTGGTAGGATGTTCAAAGGCCTCGGACGAAATCATTATGCGTATTATGGAGTTTTAAGTTTACGTACGGTATTGTAAGATGTTGTTAGGAGTTGTGAGGTGTCGTACATTAAACTAGCATGCTTTTCAAAGTGCTAATGTTGCATATAGAGTCGTAAGATGTTCTAAGTTGTGGTACGATGTTCAAAGGACTCGGACGAATTAAGTAGGTTTATATGGAGTTTTATGTTTACGTACGGTATTGTAAGAAGTTGTTAGCAGTTGTGTGGTGTCGTACATTACACTAGCATGCTTTTCAAAGTGCTAATGTGTCAAACAGAGTCTTAAGATGTCCTAACTTGTCGTACGATATTCAAAGGACTCGGACGAATTCATTAGGTTTATATGGAGTTTTAAGTTTACGTACGGTGTTGTAAGAAGTTGTTAGCAGTTGTGTGGTGTCGTACATTACACTAGCATGCTTTTCAAAGTGCTAATGTGGCATACAGAGTCTTAAGATGTCCTAACTTGTCGTACGATATTCAAAGGACTCGGACGAATTCAGTAGGTTTATATGGAGTTTTAAGTTTACGTACGGTATTTTAAGATGTTGTTAGTAGTTGTGAGGTGTCGTACATTACACTAACATGCTTTTCAAGATGCTAATGTGGCATACAGAATCTTAAGATGTCCTAACTTGTAGTACGATGTTCAAAGGACTCGGACGAATTCAGTAGGTTTATATTGAGTTTTAAGTTTACGTACGGTATTGTAAGGTGTTGTTAGGAGTTGTAAGGTGTCGTACATTACACTAACATGCTTTTCAAGGTGCTAATATGGCATATAGAGTTGTAAGATGTTCTAACTTGTGGTACGATGTTCAAAGGCCTCGGACGAAATCATTATGTGTATTATGGAGTTTTAAGTTTACGTACGGTATTGTAAGATGTTGTTAGGAGTTGTGAGGTGTCATACATTAAACTAGCATGCTTTTCAAAGTGCTAATGTGGCATATAGAGTCGTAAGATGTTCTAAGTTGTGGTACGATGTTCAAAGGACTCGGACGAATTAAGTAGGTTTATATGGAGTTTTAAGTTTACGTACGGTATTGTAAGAAGTTGTTAGCAGTTGTGTGGTGTCGTACATTACACTAGCATGCTTTTCAAAGTGCTAATGTGGCATATAGAGTCTTAAGATGTCCTAACTTGTCGTACGATATTCAAAGGACTCGGACGAATTAAGTAGGTTTATATGGAGTTCTAAGTTTACGTACGGTATTGTAAGATGTTGTTAGTAGTTGTGAGGTGTCGTACATTACACTAACATGCTTTTCAAGGTGCTAATATGGCATATAGAGTTGTAAGATGTTCTAACTTGTGGTACGATGTTCAAAGGCCTCGGACGAAATCATTATGTGTATTATGGAGTTTTAAGTTTACGTACGGTATTGTAAGATGTTGTTAGGAGTTGTGAGGTGTCGTACATTAAACTAGCATGTTTTTCAAAGTGCTAATGTGGCATATAGAGTCGTAAGATGTTCTAAGTTGTGGTACGATGTTCAAAGGACTCGGACGAATTAAGTAGGTTTATATGGAGTTTTAAGTTTACGTACGGTATTGTAAGAAGTTGTTAGCAGTTGTGTGGTGTCATACATTACACTAGCATGCTTTTCAAAGTTCTAATGTGGCATACAGAGTCTTAAGATGTCCTAACTTGTCGTACGATATTCAAAGGACTCAGACGAATTCATTAGGTTTATATGGAGTTTTAAGATTACGTACGGTATTGTAAGAAGTTATTAGCAGTTGTGTGGTGTCGTACATTACACTAGCAAGCTTTTCAAAGTGCTAATGTGGCATACAGAGTCTTAAGATGTCCTAACTTGTCGTACGGTATTCAAAGGACTCGGACGAATTCAGTAGGTTTATATGGAGTTTAAGTTTACGTACGGTATTTTTAGATGTTGTTAGTAGTTGTGAGGTGTCGTACATTACATTAACATGCTTTTCAAGATGCTAATGTGGCATACAGAATCTTAAGATGTCCTAACTTGTAGTACGATGTTCAAAGGACTCGGACGAATTCAGTAGGTTTATATTGAGTTTTAAGTTTACGTACGGTATTGTAAGGTGTTGTTAGGAGTTGTGAGGTGTCGTACATTACACTAACAAGCTTTTCAAGGTGCTAATATGGCATATAGAGTTGTAAGATGTTCTAACTTGTGGTACGATGTTCAAAGGCCTCGGACGAAATCATTATGTGTATTATGGAGTTTTAAGTTTACGTACGGTATTGTAAGATGTTGTTAGGAGTTGTGAGGTGTCATACATTAAACTAGCATGCTTTTCAAAGTGCAAATGTGGCATATAGAGTCGTAAGATGTTCTAAGTTGTGGTACGATGTTCAAAGGACTCGGACGAATTAAGTAGGTTTATATGGAGTTTTAAGTTTACGTACGGTATTGTAAGTTGTTAGCAGTTGTGTGGTGTCATACATTACACTAGCATGCTTTTCAAAGTGCTAATGTGGCATACAGATTCTTAAGATGTCCTAACTTGTCGTACGATATTCAAAGGACTCGGACGAATTCATTAGGTTTATATGGAGTTTTAAGTTTACGTACGGTATTGTAAGAAGTTGTTAGCAGTTGTGTGGTGTCTTACATTACACTATCATGCTTTTCAAAGTGCTAATGTGGCATACAGAGTCTTAAGATGTCCTAACTTGTCGTACGATATTCAAAGGACTCGGACGAATTCAGTAGGTTTATATGGAGTTCTAAGTTTACGTACGGTATTGTAAGATGTTGTTAGTAGTTGTGAGGTGTCGTACATTACACTAACATGCTTTTCAAGATGCTAATTTGGCATACAGAATCTTAAGATGTCCTAACTTGTAGTACGATGTTCAAAGGACTCGGACGAATTCAGTAGGTTTATATTGAGTTTTAAGTTTACGTACGGTATTGTAAGGTGTTGTTAGGAGTTGTGAGGTGTCGTACATTACACTAACATGCTTTTCAAGGTGCTAATATGGCATATAGAGGTCTAAGATGTTCTAACTTGTGGTACGATGTTCAAAGGCCTCGGACGAAATCATTATGTGTATTATGGAGTTTTAAGTTTACGTACGGTATTGTAAGATGTTGTTAGGAGTTGTGAGGTGTCATACATTAAACTAGCATGCTTTTCAAAGTGCAAATGTGGCATATAGAGTCGTAAGATGTTCTAAGTTGTGGTACGATGTTCAAAGGACTCGGACGAATTAAGTAGGTTTATATGGAGTTTTAAGTTTACGTACGGTATTGTAAGTTGTTAGCAGTTGTGTGGTGTCATACATTACACTAGCATGCTTTTCAAAGTGCTAATGTGGCATACAGATTCTTAAGATGTCCTAACTTGTCGTACGATATTCAAAGGACTCGGACGAATTCATTAGGTTTATATGGAGTTTTAAGTTTACGTACGGTATTGTAAGAAGTTGTTAGCAGTTGTGTGGTGTCTTACATTACACTTCCATAATCCAATCAACCATACATCTATGAAACCCAAATTTCAAAAGAATCTCTCCCAGAAACTTCCAACTAACCGTATCATACGCTTTTTGGATATCCACCTTAACCGCGCACCTAGGGGAACCCTTATTTCGATGGTAATTTTGCATTAATTCCTGTGTGATCAGAATATTGTCAGAAATTCTTCTCCCCGGAACAAACGCAGACTGATTAACACTAATCAGCCGATCCAAAGCATCTTTAATTCTATTCGAAATAATCTTGCTAATGCACTTGTAAATCACGTTGCAACAAGAGATAGGCCGATAATCATTGACTCTTTCCGGTGTATGAACCTTCGGAATCAAAGTAATAACAGTGTGGTTTACCTCCTTAAGTAGCCTGGAATGAGCAAAGAAATCTTTGACAGCTTTACATAAATCTTTACCCACCACATCCCAACTATGAATGAAAAAAGCAGAAGTGAATCCATCAGGACCCGGAGACTTATTCTCGCCAATATCGAACATAGCTGTTTTAACCTCCTCATCAGTAACTCTTCTAACCATTGCCACCAAATCTGATATCGAAATTTTATTGAACTCCAGACTCGTTAAATCAAAACTATTAGTATCACTTTCAGTACCCAAGAATTTAGAATAATGATTCACAAACGCTTGAGCAACCCTATCCCCATCATGCACATTCCCGTCACAATCCATAATGCGATCGACCATATTCTTGTGCCTCTTCCTTTTGATCGTTTTGTGGAAGAACACTGTATTTGAATCCCCCGCTTTAAGCCAATCAACTTTAGCCTTTTGTTTAAGAAAAAGCTCCAGATCATAAGCGACCTTCTCATACTCCAAAGAACAGGCCCGCTCCTTGTCCCTTAAACCACACTCATTTGGGTCTTTATCCACCATAATCTGGATATCATCAAGCTCCTTTCTCAACAGATCGACCCTGGTATGAAGGTTCCCTTGCGCATATAAAAGTTTTCTCAATGGAGGTTTCAGCAACTTGAGCTTCTTCACTACTTTGAACATCTCATTACCTGCTACTTCTTTATGCCATTCTTGAGTAACCACCTTCTTAAAATCCTTCTTAAAGACCAAGAAGTTAGCAAACTTAAACGATCTAGCCTTCTTGTTTTTAGGATTTTCAAATCTGAGAATGCAAGGCGAATGATCCGAAACTCTATATGGATGAAATAGAGCACTCGCATAAGGAAAAAGATCAACAAAGTTAAGGTTACCCATCACTCTATCAATCTTTTTTAAAATACCAATACCTCGCTTCGGTTTCTGAGTCCACGTATACTGCAGCCCCGAGCTATTAATATCAATAACTTCAATGTTATTCACACATTCACGAAACTCCTTTACTCCCAAATCAACCCTAGAGGCTCCCATGGCACAATCTTCACTGTTTAAAGCTACATTAAAGTCCCCCAAAATCACCCAAGGCATAGACCTTGTAAAGATCTTATGCTGATTGAGTTGATCCCATAGCTCCCTTCGATCACAGTAGTCATTCTTTGCATAAATAAATGAACAGAAAAAAGAATGGCCACCGTTCTTGAAAATAACCTGAGCGTGCATCACCTGACTAGATTGAGTAATAACCATAACATCCACAACATTAGGGTTCCAACTGTTGGGTTTTAACAAGATTATCAAAGTTCATATAAACCAATTTATAGAAAAACGCAGCGGATTATTAGTTTAAAATCTCGTTAGTATGTTGATTATTAAACCCGTTTAATAAGCAAAACCCAAAGTCCGGATCCATATACGAAATACATACTATCAAACACAACCATAGGGTGTTTAGAATACTACCTTTGATGATGAAGAAGATGATATTCTTGAATGAAAATCTTCAAATGAGAAGACCTCAAGCTTGTATACCCTCAAGCCTCCAACAAACACCATTTTTGCTAGGATTTAACACTTGTAATTTCCTTCCTTCTTGGCTTTTGTTTTGGCCGAAATATTGAAGGGAAAAAGGGAGAAGAACCATTTCTTCTTTTGCACTTGTGTGTAATGGAGAAAGAAAATTGTTGTGTGCAACAAAAGACTAGAGTTTGTGTATATAACACACAAACCCATTTGCATGCCTTGATAAAAGGAAAACCAACAAAAGAGAGAAAACATGGGGAAGGGGGCGGCCCATGTGGGTCCCACCCTAACAATTTATTTTTTTATTTTATTTATTTTTTTTTGGTTTAAATTCTTTCTCTTTACTTATTTAACACAAGGTGTAGCAAAATATATCTCCTAAATGTTATTTAAACAACTTAAATAACATTATAGAAGATTCTTTCTCTCATAACATAAATCATCCATATAATTTATTTTAACACAAGTGCAAATATCTAGAAACCCAATTTCTAAATATTCTAAGTGTTGATATTTATTTTAGATCATGTCATAAAATAAATATCCCGGTGTTTGTCTAGCTTGTCATTGGGTATGACCCGACTTGGATCATAACGTACTAGCCACATCAATTTAGTATGTCTCTTGGGCATACCGATTCCAACAATCTCCCACTTGCACAAGTTACATAGAAAATTGATGCAAGCAGCAAATACCGCCTAACAACGGTTTGCTACCCCTAATACGTATGACTAAGTGCCATTCAATAACATCATCTCCTTCAAGTCCCTTGCTTGAAATGATTTAGGTGAATTAATCATCTATCCTTTTGTCACAGATGTCATGTCAAATCCAGAGACACAGAGTGATCATTCTCTGTTGATTTAACTTTACAGGCCTTAGACATCTCACTCTCAACGAATAAGAGGGTCAAATTCCATCTTGATTACATACGTCTCTCACATCCACTTAGAATTATACCTGAGCTTAGTCTTATGTGTTGTCATGTTTCAGAACAACAAAGAATTAAGACCCAATATGTATCTCAGGTCAGAGGATACTATGATATTCTCCTTTACTCAAATTTTACTAGTGATCAGTCACAAAGACTCCATGTGGTAATATTTGAGAGCGGTTCAGTCCAATATTTATATCCCATAAATATTTATGAACCATGGCAGCAACTCCTTTGCTCTATATTCATGCCTTATGAATATCCACCAATCCAAGTTCATAATAGTCTTACTTTCATATTTGTTCCCACAAATACAATCGACTACGGACATTTAGAATAATTAACTTATTCATGGATTTAAACATGCTAAAAGGAACACAACTCAAAAGGTCATAATCATAAACCATAATCATATGAATGAGTCATAATAACAATTGTTCCGATATCCAAATACAAAATAGATCAAATCCAATCACTAGAATATCGAAGTCCTAAGGCACAAGTATGACTCTCATGTTTTGGCCTTTCAAGGAGCTTCGTGAGTGGATCCGCAATATTTTGATCAGTGTGAACTTTACGGATACATATTTTTCCCTTTTCAACTTCATCCCTTATGTAGTTGAATCTCCGCTCAATGTGCCTTGTCTTTTGATGTGTACGAGGTTCCTTGATTTGAGCAATCGCACCCTCGTTATCACAAAAGATCTCTAGGGGGCCCTGAATGGTACGGACCACCCCTAGGTCGGCAATGAACTTCATTATCCACGCAGCTTCTCGTGCTGCCAATGAGGCGGCTATGTATTCCGATTCTGTGGTGGATAAGGCCACCACATCTTGTTTTGAGCTCTTCCAAGAGACTGCCCCACCATTCATAATGAAAATGTATCCCGATTGTGATCAAGAATCATCTCGATCAGTTTGGAAACTCGCATCCGTGTAACCTTTTACAACGAGTTCTTCCTCATAAGAATCGTATATTAGAAACATATCTTTCGTCCTTCTAAGATATTTCAATATACTTTTAACCGCCATCCAATGGCTACTACCCGGATTTTGTTGGTATCTATTTGTCATGCTCAAAGGGCATGACACGTCCGGTCTGGTGCATATCATTGCATACATGATGGATCCTATAGCTGACGCATATGGGACTCCCTTCATTTTTTCTTGCTCATCCTTTGAGCTTGGACATTGAGATGTATTCAATATCGTTCCTCTTGGAATAGGTACCAAACCTTTCTTAGAGTTTTCCATCTTGAATCTTTTCAAGATCTTATCAATGTATGCACTTTGATTTAAACCTATCATTCGCCTTGATCTATCCCTATAGATCTTTATTCCCAAAACATAGGCGGCTTCACCAAGATCCTTGATTGAAAAACGACTTCCAAGCCAGGCTTTAACACCTTCCATGGTTGGAATGTCATTTCCAAATAGTAGTATGTCATCGACATACAATACTAAGAAAGTGATGATGCTCCCACTAGCTTTCTTATACACACAAGCCTCATCAGCGTTCTTGATGAATCCAAAGGTTTTAATCTCTTCATCAAAACGGTGATTCCAACTTCTAGATGCTTGTTTCAATCCATAGATTGATTTCTTTAACTTGCATACTTTATTAGGATATTGTGGATTGGCAAAACCTTCGGGCTGAATCATATAGACATCTTCTTCAAGATGTCCATTTAGGAAAGCAGTTTTGACATCCATTTGCCAAATCTCATAGTCATAATATGCGGCTATGGCAAATAATATCCTAATCGACTTTAGCATTGTCACGGGTGAGAAAGTCTCATCATTATCAACCCCTTGAGTTTGAGTGAAACCTTTTGCTACAAGCCTTGCTATGTAAGTATCCAAGTTTCCATGCATATCGGTTTTCTTCTTGAAAACCCACTTACTTCCAACCGGTTTGGAGTTAAGTGGTGGTTCAACCAAGTCCCATACTTGGTTGTCATGCATGGATTGCATCTCAACGTTCATGGCTTCAAGCCATTTGTCACAATCGGATTGTGCTATTGCATCTCGATATGTGGTGGGTTCATCTGAATCTACCACATAGCATCCATTTATGAAAAATCCATATCTTTCGGGTGGATTACTATTTCTACCAGATCTACGAACGTTATGTGTGTCTTGATCATCCATTTGATCATTTTCAACAACCTCTTGTTGAGTGCTAGTTTCAACCAAACGTGTATCGGCTTGTGGATCTTGATCCTCATCAAGTTTCACCATTCTACTAGTTCCTTCCATAAGTAACTTAGTTTCCAAGAACTCAGCCTTTAGAGCAATAAACACTTTTTCTCGGTTGGGTTGTAGAAATAATATCCCATAGAGTCTTTGGGATATCCTACAAAGATACACTTAGTGGATCGGCTTTCCAATTTGTTTTGGGTGTTGTTCTTGACATAAGCCTCACAACCCCATACCTTTAAATATGATAATGATGGAACTCTTCCATTCCATATTTCAAAAGGTGTCTTGTCCACTTTCTTGGTCCGGGCCATATTTAAAATATGGGCTGCAGAGAGCAATGCGAAACCCCAAAATGGTAGAGGTAATGTGCTTCTAGTCATCGTAGATCGAACCATATCTAATAAAGTTCGAATCTTCCTTTCGGACACACCATTATGTTGCGGTGTTCCGGGTGGAGTGAGTTATGAGATTATTCCACAACTCCTAAGATGATCTTGAAAGGCATCATTAAGGTATTCACCTCCTCTATCCGAAGCGAAGTACTTTGATGGTCCTATTGAGTTGATTTTCAACTTCATTTTGGAAGACTTTGAACATTTCAAAAGCTTCATCTTTGTGTCTTAACAAGTACACATACCCATAACGACTATAATCATCGATAAAGGTAATGAAGTATCTTTCACCATTCCTTGTCATTGTCTTAAAAGGACCACATACATCCAAATGTATGATACCTAATAAATCTTTCGCCCTTTCATTAGTTCCACTAAAGGGCTTCTTGGTCATCTTTCCCAATAAACAAGATTCACATTTGTCAAATGAATCACCTTCATTTGTTTTCAAAAGACCATTCTTTTGAAGTATATGAATGCGATCCTTGTTTATGTGACCAAGATGTCAATGACAAAATAGGTCTTACTCAAATCCACTTTGAGCTCCTTGGTGCTAGATTGGTACAACGAGTTATCAAAGGATGTGTTTGTCATGAACTAATTCATAAATGCCATTAGACGGCATTTCTTTAAAATAAAAGATATCATTCATGAAAATACAAATACCATTGTCAATAAACTTAAAATCATAACCAAATTGTCTTAAACGAGAAACGGAGATAATGTTCCTAGTCAAACTAGGAGCATACAAAGTATTTTTTTTTTAAATTACTTCCAAACCACTTGGAAGTTTCAAAACATAGTCTCCTAGGGCTTCGACTACAACTTTTGCTCCATTACCCATGTAGAGACTTGTATATCCTTTCTTGTAAAGCTTACTTTTTTTGAACCCCTGCAACAAATTGCCAATATGAGTTCCACATCCGGTATCCAATACCCATGTGTTAGAAGAAATAATATTAAGATCAATATGGATCATGAAAGTTGTACCCGAGGTTTGCTCCGCATTCCTCTTAGCTTTCAACTCCTTGAGATAGGTTGGACAATTCCTCTTCCAATGTCCTATCTGACCACAACCAAAGCACGGATCTTCCAAGCTAACCTTTAGCTTCTTCTCCTTGGGTTTGTATGGTTCCGCTTTCGCCTTTCCCTTGAACTTACACTTGACTTGTCCCTTACCTTTGGCAACCTTTGCCTTAGGTTCCGGGTGATGCCTCTTCTTGCTCCGGCCGTCATTGACCATGAGAACCGGTAAAGCCTTTTTACCCATTCCCGCCTCGGCCGTTTTGAGCATTCCGTGAAGCTCACAAATGCTCTTATAGGCATCTTCATCGTCAATACTAGGTTCATCGGGAATAGGATCGTCTAAAATGTAGGATTTCATTTCTTGCTTGAGAACAATTCTCAAGCTTCGATACCAATCCATGAAATTCTTGTAATTGAGACGATCCTTGTCGAGTATGGTTCTTAGTGATAGGTTATGCACGGGTGGGATAATTGCATTAGGTGGATTGTTGATTGCGGTCATCAACATATTTTAACGAAGTTCACATTTAGTATTTTCAATATCATTTATACATTTTAATCTTTAATACCCTTATGTGTCTCTTGGACAATTAATGATTAAAATCTAGAATCCAACGTTACATTCAAATATGTCACAACCCCAACACGGCGGGCGGTCCCAGGTGCCCGGGGGTTTACACGCGTGTGACGAATGGATATCAGGAGCAACGCAGCGGAATCCCCAACATACATACACACAGCTTAAAACAGAAAGCTGTTCATACATTAAACTTCAAATATACAATAGTTTGATTACAAAACGACCATTGATTGTATGATACATAACATCAACAAACTAAAGCTAACAACTATTCTAGGTCCAGAGCGTCTATCTTCTAAGCCCGCAAGCCCTCTACCTGCTCTAGCCTCAACAGTGCTTTCCTGCATCACACGGCACCTAGGATGTGTGCCAAAAAGTTTTAAAAGAAGGGTCAGCTTACGCTGGTGAGTTCATAATAAAACATTTTACAAAACATTTCAAACATTCAACCAAATACTTGTAAAAACCTTGATCAACGAGTTGCCAAGCTCCATTGATCAAAGAGTTACCACTAACTCCATCATTTACAAGCATTTCATAAACATACTAGCATAATCAGATAAATATACACAAACAATACGATAAACCCCTCAACAACTCCGTCAGGCACGTCTGCGCTGGAGCAGAATATATGCATATACCCTTCACCGAGTTTACCGCGTCACCCTATAACTGAAGTGGTATTGCCCGATATTTACCGTAGAATGCTAGCCAACCGTTCAAAAACCACAGTTTAAGAACACAACCAATCCAAAAGAGTTTATACAAAAACTCACAATCATTTGCAACCAAAACAGGTTTAAGCAACACATCCAGTTTTGTAAAACATACAATCATTTCAAAAGAGTTTAAGTGTATGAACTCACCTCAACAAGATCACAACAAGCTCACAACTAGCTTCGGTCCTTGATCTAATCCCAACAATCAATCCAAATGGATATCTTCACGATCACACAAATAGCTATATCGACAATCAATCTCAATAGCTATAATCCACCTATAACGCGATATCACAACGTTATAAATAACGATTCCTAAGACTATGTAAGTCCTAGGGCATAACTAGCGAAGCATACGACTAGACACGAGTCGTTGCCCCCTACGCCTACCAAATCCCACACCTCGGGGATCTAAACGAATTCTACAGAGATATGTTACCCGTTCACAACGGATATCATACCCCTAGGGTACGGATATTCAATCCGCACCCTCCCTGGGTAATCTACCCGTTAGTTGCGGGTGTTTAATCCCGCAACTATTTCCCCTAGCACGTCCCTCGTGCTATGCGGGTATCTTCACCCCGCATTCCCATCGAGTTCCCAACCCGATTCCCGTCCTAAACTAGATCGAGAATGAAGGACCATTTACCTTGTCGACCACCGATCTTCAATTGCGCACCACCTCGATGACCACCGCTCTTCACTCGGGCAGAACCTCGACGCACGCCAAGCGATCTACACGCGCCCGAGACTCGAAGGAACGTCACGACGCAGGGTACCGCACTCGAGGTGCGATTCCGCAACAAAACTAACCGGTTTCTCTCTCTAAAAAGTTCTAGAGAGAGAGAGGGGTTTGAGCACAAGTGAAGGGGGGTTGCACCCCTTTTTATAGGCTGCCGAGCATGCACTAGGCGATACGCGGATGATAACATGCTGATCTGCGCGTATCGCGTAAGAGGTGAGTGCCAGCCAGCTGTTTTCCACCCGACTGATGCTAGGCGATACGCGCAGGGCCATACCCTTTGATGCGCGGACCGCGTAACCTACATTTTCAGATTCCTCTCGTCGAAACACGTGGAATTCATATATTATGGGCTCCGTAACTCTTCTTCTAAGTCAAGATATGCTCGAAACAAGTTTTCGGGCATTCCTCGGGTGTTTTCGCATTTCCCGCTTCATTATAACTCCGATTTGAGTTCCGTTTTCGCCCACGTTCTTCATTTTAAGTCCTCTATCACCCCTAGGGTTTATCTCTAATCATTAGGACTTTTTATTCAACGTGCTATTTACATGAACACCCGCCCATTATCGACATATACTTACGTCAAAATTTAGGGTTTTACAAAATAGTAGTTAGGTGACCTTTATCCTATTATTTGAATTAACAAGGTAGTCAACGTTTGACGATTGCAACCCTTTGCAACTTCTAGCTTTATGGGATCGGTTAAACATCTTATGTTTAGTTGGCATGTTTAATCCCATCAACACCATTGAACGCCATGCTTCGGTGACCCTATTCACATGGTTTCCAATTTCAAGTCGTCCTACTTATACATACATGTGAGTTTACACATACAAGTGGTTAGGTGACCTTTATCCCACAAATATTGTAAACCCACCTCAAACACACAAGTTTCCTAAATGTGGTTAGGTGACCTTTATCCCACATAGAGTACCCAAGTGTTTCGAGTGTTGTATAAAAGGATGGTGTTAGACTTGTTCCCGAAAAAAAAATCAAAAGGGATTTTTGTTTGTTTTCTAAATTCTAGATTGGAAAACAAAATGTGTACCTTTCATTTGCATGCATTCAAATGTATGGTACTTAGTTGAAAACCAAATTTCAAAATTCCTTTTAATAAACCCATTTTATTATGAAATCATTAACCTTTTGATAAAATTAATTTTATTACTTAATGATTTCTAAGGAATCAAAATGATGCAAGTTTTGTCGGTTATAGTTGTTAGCTATCAATATCCTAATATCATAACAAACAATATCATAATAACCAAACATGCATAAACAACCATATATGAGTCCATAACCATAGCCAACTAATTTTAGCTACACTTGCTAACCGAAACAAGTGTGCCAAAAAGGTCTTTCTTAAGGGACAACATGACACAAGGCATGAAGTGATGAACTCCCACTTGATTCTGCATCCGAATGCTTCAAGTATCCATCTTTTGTGTTGTGTTTCTTCATTTATTTGGGCTTCCTTTTGGGCCTTCAAATCAGCCCCTTTTGGGCTTGTTAATCTTGGGTTTGGGTCATTGGGTTAGAATCCCTTATTGGGCTATTAAGCCCTTTAAGGCCCAAAGCCAAAATCAAGTCCAAATGCATCTTCCAATTACAAAATATATCCTAATACATTTTTCTAGTAATGGAATTACACCTAATCTATTTATTATTACAAATCAATGAAATAAATAAATAAATTACAAACCCAAATAAAATGTTAACAAATATTACAACCACTTGAATATTTCAAACCACAACACAAAATCATACATGCACAAGGTCTATGGCTAGGTTATGAACTACTCAAAAAACATATCCAAATATGTAATAACATAAGTTTAAAATGGTTCCCTTTGAACCCTTGAAATTTTCGGCCTAAAATATATAAAACCGAAAATTTCGGGTTTTGTCCAAACAAAGCAACTAACCATTTTAATGACTTTAAACTTTCAAGATAATCATATGCATGTAAGTATTATCTTGAAAATCCAAGGGAACCCATTTGCCTAAAACTTTCGGCCATATGGTGAACCACACCATGAAACCCGAAAATTTTGGATCTAATGAAGCATGTACTCGTATAAGCGGCTCTTGATGCCATTGTTGGGTTTTAACAAGATTATCAAAGTTCATATAAACCAATTTATAGAAAAACGCAGCGGATTATTAGTTTAAAATCTCGTTAGTATGTTGATTATTAAACCCGTTTAATAAGCAAAACCCAAAGTCCGGATCCATATACGAAATACATACTATCAAACACAACCATAGGGTGTTTAGAATACTACCTTTGATGATGAAGAAGATGATATTCTTGAATGAAAATCTTCAAATGAGAAGACCTCAAGCTTGTATACCCTCAAGCCTCCAACAAACACCATTTTTGCTAGGATTTAACACTTGTAATTTCCTTCCTTCTTGGCTTTTGTTTTGGCCGAAATATTGAAGGGAAAAAGGGAGAAGAACCATTTCTTCTTTTGCACTTGTGTGTAATGGAGAAAGAAAATTGTTGTGTGCAACAAAAGACTAGAGTTTGTGTATATAACACACAAACCCATTTGCATGCCTTGATAAAAGGAAAACCAACAAAAGAGAGAAAACATGGGGAAGGGGGCGGCCCATGTGGGTCCCACCCTAACAATTTATTTTTTTATTTTATTTATTTTTTTTTGGTTTAAATTCTTTCTCTTTACTTATTTAACACAAGGTGTAGCAAAATATATCTCCTAAATGTTATTTAAACAACTTAAATAACATTATAGAAGATTCTTTCTCTCATAACATAAATCATCCATATAATTTATTTTAACACAAGTGCAAATATCTAGAAACCCAATTTCTAAATATTCTAAGTGTTGATATTTATTTTAGATCATGTCATAAAATAAATATCCCGGTGTTTGTCTAGCTTGTCATTGGGTATGACCCGACTTGGATCAAAACGTACTAGCCACATCAATTTAGTATGTCTCTTGGGCATACCGATTCCAACACCAACCTAAAATAATGCGCGCACCCTTGTCACATAACCCTCCATTCGAACACCAGTCCCAGTTATGAAAAACTTTCTTGCAAACATTTGATAATTTATCAACAGTAACATGAGATTCTAAAACTGCATATACCTGAATATTGTTTTCCTGTATCACCTTCCTCACCTCATTTTGTTTCAGGGGATGATTCAAACCCCTTATATTCCATGCAGCGATGCTAATCATTTAAACCATTCTTACCGGGAGTGCTTGCCCCCTCAGACTCATCCATACGGTTCTTACTATCCTCCTTTATAAAAGTATCCATTAGAAGCGCCCCTGCACCCGAATCCTCCACACTTTCCTTATCCTCACCCGTTTGAGTTCCCGAAGGCCCTGGATCAGATTTCAAAACATCAAACCTATTCGAAGAAGGGTGATGCGTCCCACTCCATTTCCTACTTTCTTTCTGCACCGGTCTATATTCAAACTTCTGCTTTTGTTTGCCCACTTGAAAACCAGAATTTTTACCAGATTTTGATGTTTTAGCCTTTTGAAATCCATCTTTATCCACCTTACTCTTGTCCTCTTCCACCACCTTGGGTTTTAGAGGGCATGAGCTATCATCATGACCAAACACCAAACACACTTCGCACCTAGGAGGGGTCCATTCATACTCAATCTTCATTACCTCCTTTATGTAGCCATCATCCTCCAAGTTCGGTATAGCCATTGTAATTTTATCCTTTAACCCTACCGTTACATCCAATTCAATCATAGCTCTAGCATAACTACTTCTACCCCAACCATCCAAAAACATACTCGTTGTATACGTATCCAAGCACTTAGGATTACCAATCTTTGACGCAAGCAAGCTAAGGCCATCTTCCGAATACGATGCTAATGGAACATCATGTATTTTGACCCAAACCGGTATTTTCTTTATACCTTCTTTCTTCAAGCTAGTGGAGGGTGTCCACATATTAAGCACGATAGGCATATTCCTAATAATCCATGGACCACCCTCTAACACACTTTGCATCCCATTACAATTCTCAAACTTGAAAAAGAAAAACCCATTAGAGTTCATCATAATCTTCTGCAGACCAAACTTCCCCCATGCATTTTTAACATAATACTCAACAATTGGGAAAGCGAGTCTATTGCCAAGAAAGTAACCTACCAACGTATTAGCGAATCTCTGCTTCATGTTTATGACTGCTTCATGTGGTAACACAACATCAGCCTCATCCACCAGATTTTCAGACTCAAGACGTCTAAAATTGATCTTTACTCCTTCCTTCAGTTTGCTAGCAAAATTCATAGGTTCCACAACATCTTGACTCGTATTAGGGTTTGATGTAGCCTCCCCCATCGTACCAGTCAAAGGATTAGTGGTTTTCAGGATACTCTTGAGAATCGGTTTACCATCAATGTTGGTGACTTTATTAATCAGATTCGAAGTCACCATCATGCATGCATGTAACAATGTACGATTTACAAATAACCAGCCCCTTAAAAGGTTAACAGGATTCGTACCACTCTAGCTGGACTATAGATATAGCCGCGAATGATTACAGACCTATTAAGCAATCAGGAAACAAGTTATGTAAATCGTGAATCAACAAGACCCGTAACAACTAAGTTCTTCAAATCCGCTATCAATACTCGTACTACACAATCAAGCTTGTATAATCACAGGATTGATACACAGATTGAATACCCTAGTCGTACGTAACAAAACAAATATGAATCGGCTAGGTTTTGTAATCAAACCCTAGTTAAAAACGAAAAAATAATCAAGAACAAGAAACAAGAAACAAGAATCAAGAACATATAACCGTATGTAACAAGAATCAAGAATCAAGATCAAGATTCAAGATCAAGATCAAGATTCAAGAACGTAATCAAGAACTAGAAAACCCTAATCGCCCAAATCCCACTAACGGTCTTTTTTACTAACATGCTTTTCAAGGTGCTAATATGGCATATAGAGTCGTAAGATGTTCTAACTTGTGGTACGATGTTCAAACGACTAGGACGAATTAAGTAGGTTTATATGTAGTTTTAAGTTTACATACGGTATTGTAAGGTGTTGTGAGGTGTCATACATTACACTAACATGCTTTTCAAAGTGCTAATGTGGCATACATAGTCTTAAGATGTCCTAACTTGTTGTACAATGTTCAAAGGACTCGGACGAAGTCAGTAGGTTTATTTGGAGTTTTAATTTTACGTACGGTATAGTAAGGTATTGTTAGGAGATGTGAGGTGTCGTACATTACACTAACATGCTTTTCAAGGTGATAATATGGAATACAGAGTCTTAAGATGTCCTAACTTTTCGTACGATGTGCAAATGACTCGGACGAATTCAGTAGGTTTATATGGAGTTTTAAGTTTACGTACGGTATTGTAAGGTGTTGTTAGGAGTTGTGAGGTGTCGTACATTACACTAACATGCTTTTCAAAGTGCAAATGTGGCATACATAGTCTTAAGATGTCCTAACATGTCGTACGATGTTCAAAGGACACGGACGAATTCAGTAGGTTTATATGGACTTTTAAGTTTACGTACGGTATTGTAAGTTGTTGTTAGGAGTTGTGAGGTGTCTTACATTACACTAACATGCTTTTCAAGGTGCTAATGTGGCATACAGTGTCTTAGATGTACTAACTTGTCGTACGATGTTTAAAGGACTCAGACGAATTCAATAGGTTTATATGGAGTTTTATGTTTACGTACGGTATTGTAAGGTGTTTTAGGAGTTGCGAGGTGTCGTACATTACACTAACATGCTTTTCAAATTGCTAATGTGGCATACGTAGTCTTAAGATGTCCTAACATGTCGTACGATGTTCAAAGGACTCGGACGAATTCATTAGGTTTATTACGGAGTTTTAAGGTTTCCTACGATGTTGTAAGGTGTTTTTAGGAGCTGTAAAGCGTCCTACATTTTACTAACATGCTTTTCAAGGTGCTAATATGGCATATAGAGTCGTAAGATGTTCTAACTTGTGGTACGATGTTCAAAGGATTAGGACGAATTAAGTAGGTTTATATGTAGTTTTAAGTTTACATACGGTATTGTAAGTTGTTGTTAGGTGTTGTGAGGTGTCGTACATTACACTAACATGCTTTTCAAGGTGCTAATGTGGCATACATAGTCTTAAAATGTCCTAACTTGTCGTACGATGTTCAAAGGACTCGGACGAAATCAGTAGGTTTATTTGGAGTTTTAATTTTACGTACGGTATTGTAAGGTATTGTTAGGAGTTGTGAGGTGTCGTACATTACACTAACATGCTTTTCAAGGTGCTAATATGGAATACAGAGTCTTAAGATGTCCTAACTTTTCGTACGATGTGCAAATGACTCGGACGAATTCAGTAGGTTTATATGGAGTTTTAAGTTTACGTACGGTATTGTAAGGTGTTGTTAGGAGTTGTGAGGTGTCGTACATTACACTAACATGCTTTTCAAAGTGTAAATGTGGCATACATAGTCTTAAGATGTCCTAACATGTCGTACGATGTTCAAAGGACACGGACGAATTCAGTAGGTTTATATGGACTTTTAAGTTTACGTACGGTATTGTAAGGTGTTGTTAGGAGTTGTGAGGTGTCGTACATTACACTAACATGCTTTTCAAGGTGCTATTATGGAATACAGAGTCTTAAGATGTCCTAACTTTTTGTACGATGTGCAAATGACTCGGACGAAATCAGTAGGTTTATATGGAGTTTTAAGTTTACGTACGGTATTGTAAGGTGTTGTTAGGAGTTGTGAGGTGTCGTACATTACACTAACATGCTTTTCAAAGTGCAAATGTGGCATACATAGTCTTAAGATGTCCTAACATGTCGTACGATGTTCAAAGGACACGGACGAATTCAGTAGGTTTATATGGACTTTTAAGTTTACGTACGGTATTGTAAGTTGTTGTTAGGAGTTGTGAGGTGTCTTACATTACACTAACATGCTTTTCAAGGTGCTAATGTGGCATACAGTGTCTTAGATGTACTAACTTGTCGTACGATGTTCAAAGGACTCAGACGAATTCATTAGGTTTATATGGAGTTTTATGTTTACGTACGGTATTGTAAGGTGTTGTTAGGAGTTGCGAGGTGTCGTACATTACACTAACATGCTTTTCAAAGTGCTAATGTGGCATACGTAGTCTTAAGATGTCATAACATGTCGTACGATGTTCAAAGGACTCGGACGAATTCATTAGGTTTATTACGGAGTTTTAAGGTTTCGTACGATGTTGTAAGGTGTTTTTAGGAGCTGTAAAGCGTCCTACATTTTACTAACATGCTTTTCAAGGTGCTAATATGGCATATAGAGTCGTAAGATGTTCTAACTTGTGGTACGATGTTCAAAGGATTAGGACGAATTAAGTAGGTTTATATGTAGTTTTAAGTTTACATACGGTATTGTAAGTTGTTGTTAGGTGTTGTGAGGTGTCGTACATTACACTAACATGCTTTTCAAGGTGCTAATGTGGCATACATAGTCTTAAAATGTCCTAACTTGTCGTACGATGTTCAAAGGACTCGGACAAAATCAGTAGGTTTATTTGGAGTGTTAATTTTACGTACGGTATTGTAAGGTATTGTTAGGAGTTGTGAGGTGTCGTACATTACACTAACATGCTTTTCAAGGTGCTAATATGGAATACAGAGTCTTAAGATGTCCTAACTTTTCGTACGATGTGCAAATGACTCGGACGAATTCAGTAGGTTTATATGGAGTTTTAAGTTTACGTACGGTATTGTAAGGTGTTGTTAGGAGTTGTGAGGTGTCGTACATTACACTAACATGCTTTTCAAAGTGTAAATGTGGCATACATAGTCTTAAGATGTCCTAACATGTCGTACGATGTTCAAAGGACACGGACGAATTCAGTAGGTTTATATGGACTTTTAAGTTTACGTACGGTATTGTAAGGTGTTGTTAGGAGTTGTGAGGTGTCGTACATTACACTAACATGCTTTTCAAGGTGCTATTATGGAATACAGAGTCTTAAGATGTCCTAACTTTTCGTACGATGTGCAAATGACTCGGACGAATTCAGTAGGTTTATATGGAGTTTTAAGTTTACGTACGGTATTGTAAGGTGTTGTTAGGAGTTGTGAGGTGTCGTACATTACACTAACATGCTTTTCAAAGTGCAAATGTGGCATACATAGTCTTAAGATGTCCTAACATGTCGTACGATGTTCAAAGGACACGGACGAATTCAGTAGGTTTATATGGACTTTTAAGTTTACGTACGGTATTGTAAGTTGTTGTTAGGAGTTGTGAGGTGTCTTACATTACACTAACATGCTTTTCAAGGTGCTAATGTGGCATATAGTGTCTTAGATGTACTAACTTGTCGTACGATGTTCAAAGGACTCAGACGAATTCAATAGGTTTATATGGAGTTTTATGTTTACGTACGGTATTGTAAGGTGTTTTAGGAGTTGCGAGATGTCGTACATTACACTAACATGCTTTTCAAATTGCTAATGTGGCATACGTAGTCTTAAGATGTCCTAACATGTCGTACGATGTTCAAAGGACTCAGACGAATTCATTAGGTTTATTACGGAGTTTTAAGGTTTCCTACGATGTTGTAAGGTGTTTTTAGGAGCTGTAAAGCGTCCTACATTTTACTAACATGCTTTTCAAGGTGCTAATATGGCATATAGAGTCGTAAGATGTTCTAACTTGTGGTACGATGTTCAAAGGATTAGGACGAATTAAGTAGGTTTATATGTAGTTTTAAGTTTACATACGGTATTGTAAGTTGTTGTTAGGTGTTGTGAGGTGTCGTACATTACACTAACATGCTTTTCAAGGTGCTAATATGGCATACATAGTCTTAAAATGTCCTAACTTGTCGTACGATGTTCAAAGGACTCGGACGAAATCAGTAGGTTTATTTGGAGTTTTAATTTTACGTACGGTATTGTAAGGTATTGTTAGGAGTTGTGAGGTGTCGTACATTACACTAACATGCTTTTCAAGGTGCTAATATGGAATACAGAGTCTTAAGATGTCCTAACTTTTCGTACGATGTGCAAATGACTCGGACGAATTCAGTAGGTTTATATGGAGTTTTAAGTTTACGTACGGTATTGTAAGGTGTTGTTAGGAGTTGTGAGGTGTCGTACATTACACTAACATGCTTTTCAAAGTGTAAATGTGGCATACATAGTCTTAAGATGTCCTAACATGTCGTACGATGTTCAAAGGACACGGACGAATTCAGTAGGTTTATATGGACTTTTAAGTTTACGTACGGTATTGTAAGGTGTTGTTAGGAGTTGTGAGGTGTCGTACATTACACTAACATGCTTTTCAAGGTGCTATTATGGAATACAGAGTCTTAAGATGTCCTAACTTTTTGTACGATGTGCAAATGACTCGGACGAAATCAGTAGGTTTATATGGAGTTTTAAGTTTACGTACGGTATTGTAAGGTGTTGTTAGGAGTTGTGAGGTGTCGTACATTACACTAACATGCTTTTCAAAGTGCAAATGTGGCATACATAGTCTTAAGATGTCCTAACATGTCGTACGATGTTCAAAGGACACGGACGAATTCAGTAGGTTTATATGGACTTTTAAGTTTACGTACGGTATTGTAAGTTGTTGTTAGGAGTTGTGAGGTGTCTTACATTACACTAACATGCTTTTCAAGGTGCTAATGTGGCATACAGTGTCTTAGATGTACTAACTTGTCGTACGATGTTCAAAGGACTCAGACGAATTCATTAGGTTTATATGGAGTTTTATGTTTACGTACGGTATTGTAAGGTGTTGTTAGGAGTTGCGAGGTGTCGTACATTACACTAACATGCTTTTCAAAGTGCTAATGTGGCATACGTAGTCTTAAGATGTCATAACATGTCGTACGATGTTCAAAGGACTCGGACGAATTCATTAGGTTTATTACGGAGTTTTAAGGTTTCGTACGATGTTGTAAGGTGTTTTTAGGAGCTGTAAAGCGTCCTACATTTTACTAACATGCTTTTCAAGGTGCTAATATGGCATATAGAGTCGTAAGATGTTCTAACTTGTGGTACGATGTTCAAAGGATTAGGACGAATTAAGTAGGTTTATATGTAGTTTTAAGTTTACATACGGTATTGTAAGCTGTTGTTAGGTGTTGTGAGGTGTCGTACATTACACTAACATGCTTTTCAAGGTGCTAATGTGGCATACATAGTCTTAAGATGTCCTAACTTGTCGTACGATGCTCAAAGGACTTGGACGAAATCAGTAGGTTTATTTGGAGTTTTAATTTTACGTACGGTATTGTAAGGTATTGTTAGGAGTTGTGAGGTGTCGTACATTACACTAACATGCTTTTCAAGGTGCTAATATGGAATACAGAGTCTTAAGATGTCCTAACTTTTCGTACGATGTGCAAATGACTCGGACGAATTCAGTAGGTTTATATGGAGTTTTAAGTTTACGTACGGTATTGTAAGGTGTTGTTAGGAGTTGTGAGGTGTCGTACATTACACTAACATGCTTTTCAAAGTGCAAATGTGGCATACATAGTCTTAAGATGTCCTAACATGTCGTACGATGTTCAAAGGACACGGACGAATTCAGTAGGTTTATATGGACTTTTAAGTTTACGTACGGTATTGTAAGGTGTTGTTAGGAGATGTGAGGTGTCGTACATTACACTAACATGCTTTTCAAGGTGCTAATGTGGCATACAGTGTCTTAGATGTACTAACTTGTCGTACGATGTTCAAAGGACTCGGACGAATTCATTAGGTTTATTACGGAGTTTTAAGGTTTCGTACGGTGTTGTAAGGTGTTTTTAGGAGCTGTAAAGCGTCCTACATTTTACTAACATGCTTTTCAAGGTGCTAATATGGCATATAGAGTCGTAAGATGTTCTGACTTGTGGTACGATGTTTAAAGGACTAGGACGAATTAAGTAGGTTTATATGTAGTTTTAAGTTTACTTACGGTATTGTAAGGTGTTGTGAGGTGTCATACATTACACTAACATGCTTTTCAAGGTGCTAATGTGGCATACAAAGTCTTAAGATGTCCTAACTTGTTGTACGATGTTCAACGGACTCGGACGAAGTCAGTAGGTTTATATGTAGTTTTAAGTTTACGTACATTACACTAACATGCTTTTCAAGGTGCTAATATGGAATACAGAGTCTTAAGATGTCCTAACTTTTCGTACGATGTGCAAATGACTCGAACGAATTCAGTAGGTTTATATGGAGTTTTATGTTTACGTACGGTATTGTAAGGTGTTGTTAGGAGTTGTGAGGTGCCGTACGTTACTCTAACATGCTTTTCAAGGTGCTAATGTGGCATACAGAGTCTTAAGATGTCCAAACTCGACGTACGATGTTCAAAAGACTTGGACGAATTCAGTAGGTTTATATGGAGTTTTAAATTTACGTACGGTATTGTAAGGTGTTGTTAGGAGTTGTGAGGTGTCGTACATTACACTAACATGCTTTTCAAAGTGCTAATGTGGCATGCGTAGTCTTAAGATGTCCTAACATGACGTACGATGTTCAAAGGACCCGGACGAATTTTTTTTTGGGTAAAGGGAATTACCCTGGTGATTCTATAAATTTAAACAATAAACACAAGTAGTGTGGAGATGGCCACACTAGTTCAGCCTTGGACATGCCCAAAGACTGTAAATCATACTACAAATATGAAAAAAGAAAGGAAAACCTTTACAAAACAAATATCGCACCCCAACTAACTAGCTACTACTAGGAAACAAACAGAACGGAGCACCAATCTTCATCAAGATCCATACGCCTTCATGCCTCTATAGTGTGTTGCGTCCAGTACTTAGCTTTGCTCTTTAAACTCATCAACTTATATCGGACAGTTTGGATGACCCATTTACCAATCTCCTCCGGAGGCCTTGGAAATTCATTAAAAATTCTTCTGTTTCTCTCCTGCCAAATACTATAAGCCGCTGCCGCTGTAACCAACCTCTTAACTATAGAATCCATATCCTTGCCACTAGTATTACTTTTTAAGTGATTCAGGATGGTCGCCCAGACTGGAGGAACATATGCCATGTTAATCTTACTACTTACCAAGCTCCAAACCTTTGCCGCATATGCGCATTCAAAAAATAAGTGCTTGTGAGAGTCCACATCCTGCAAACATAAGGGGCAGCATAACATATTCATATTTCGACCCGTTTTATGATTCCATCGAATCAGCCGATCTTGAGTTAACAACTTCCCATGACAGATCAGCCACATATTAAAAGCATGCTTTGGAATACATTGAGGGTACCAAACACAATCCACCCAATCAACATGATCTTCCTTGACTCTAATAGCATCCCATGCTATAGAGGTGGTGAAATCAATAATGTTATCCCCTTCCCTCCATTGCACTTTGTCCATACCGTTCGTAGTAAACGGAATAGAGATAGACAACAAATCAGGGAAACGACTTACAAGCTCAGTCGGCCAAACCAAGGAAGAACCCACCATAATTTTGTCAACCGAATCCGACAGCATCATATTAACATCCCTTATTGATCTGGCATTTATAAACTCAGCAAGAGGGCTTCGATCAGACCAATAATCAAACCATATATTCGTGTTCCTACCATCACCAATTTGGACCCAAAATTTACCTCTGAAAGTGTCTCTCAACCTCAAGATATTTCTCCAACTCCATGAGCATTTAGGTGGAATTTTAATATCCCAGAAGTTTCTCGAACCAATCCTATGTTCCCATATCCATTTTACCCACAACGAGTCTGCATGAGATAATAAACGCCATATATGGGTACCCATTAAAGCCATGTTCATGTCCAAAACTCTTCGAACACCTAAACCACCCTCCTTCTTTGGAAGGCAAACTTTTTTCCAAGCAACTTTGGCTATAACTTTTTTATCCTCCTTGCCTCCCCATAGAAATTTCTTTAATTTGGATTCTATCTCCTTAGCTATATAAGTTGGCAAAATAAATGCTGCAGCCCAAAAAATGTGCATAGAAGATAAAACGGACCGAACGAGCTGAAGCCTCCCTGCATAAGACAAAAACTTGTTGTTCCAGGATGATATACGACCATCCATCCTGTCCAATAACTCAATGCAATTTTGACTGGTTAGTCTAGATGAGATCAAAGGCACCCCAAGATACTTCATCGGCAGCTTACCTTCCTCAAAAGGAAGGACATTTAGAATACCATTCTTGACATGAGGAGGGACATGGCAAAAGAACACGGTACTCTTATGGTTATTGGGAAACAAGCCAGAAAAATCTGCAAACTTCTGCAGCACCTCCAGAATACAAGCAGCAGAACTCGCATCACCCCTCGAGAAAATAAATAGATCATCTGCAAAGCATAAGTTAATAATACGAACCTCTTCACACTTATGATGGAACCTGAATCTCTCCAAAGGCATATTCACAAAAAATAAAGTTAAGACTTCCATAATCATTGTGAATAGATAAGGAGACAAAGGATCTCCCTGTCTTAGACCTCTAGTGCCCTTAAAATAACCATGAATATCCCCGTTAATACATAAAGAGTAAGATGGAGAGGATACACATGCCATAATCCATTCGACCATCGTATTATGGAATCCAAACCCCTTCAGACAGAACTCCATGAACTTCCAGTTTACCGTGTCATATGCTTTTTGGATATCAACCTTAAAAGCACATTTTGGAGGGCCCACATTCAAATGATAGTTATGCATGAGTTCCTGTGTGAGTAATATATTATCTGCAATCCGCCTACCAGGAATAAATGCCGACTGGTTAATGCTAATAATGCTTGTTAAAGATGATTTCAACCGATTAGCAATAATCTTCGAAATGCACTTATACAAAACATTACAGCAAGCTATAGGCCTATAATCAGTCACACGGCTTGGAACTTGCGTCTTTGGGATCAAAGCAATAAGAGTATGGTTCCATTCCTGTAGAAGCCTCCCCGTATTAAAAAAGTCTTGAATAGCTAAGACAACCTCCCCACCAACTACATCCCATGCTTTTTTGAAAAAAGCCGAGGTGTAACCATCAGGACCCGGAGCCTTATCATCATTCATCGAAAACATAACCTTCTTAATTTCATCACTAGTGACTGGCACAATCATACCCGAAGCTATCTCACTGTCAAGTCTAGTAGTGAATAAGTCATATGATGGCGTACTCGGCTGCTCATGCTCACCCCCTAGGAATTGTTCATAAAATGAAACAAATTCCGATATCATCACCTCCCCTTCAAGAACAGTCCCATCCAAACCCATGACCGAATGAATCATTTTCTTGTTATTCTTACACTTAAGAACATTATGAAAGTATTTGGTGTTTGCATCCCCTTCCGCCAACCATCGAACTTTGGCTTTTTGTTTCACAAACTTCTCTTCATCAATGCTTGCCTCAACAAAATCCTTAATGCACTTAACCTCGACCTCCCTCAATGTTACGTCGCAAGGAGAATTGTCAATACAAACTTGGATATCTTCCAGCTTGTCCCTTAGTTTGGCCACCTTTTCATGGATATTACCCTGCTTAGTTAGAAGACGTCTGAAATCTTTTTTAAGATTTTTCATCTTCTTAACAACTCTGAATTGAGCAACTCCACTCACATTACAAGCCCAACCTCTCGTAACAATATTCACAAACTCTGGTTTCTGGGTTAAAAAATTCGAAAATTTGAAAGGCTTCGGCTTGAGTTTGGATTTTTCCATCAAAGCTAGGATGCATGGGCTGTGATCAGAAAGCCCATAGGGTTTGAACAAAGCCGTAGCAGAAGGGAACATATCAACCAGCCCAGAATTACACATCACACGATCAAGCTTCTTGAACATACCAGAGCCTGATTTAGGCTTTTGATTCCAAGTAAACTTAAGACCCGATGCATTAATATCAAAAACTTCAATCTCATTAACACAATCACGAAACTCATTCATACCAAGAGAAACTTTCGAAGGACCTGCAAGTTGCTCATCCAGATAAAGAGAAGAGTTAAAGTCACCTAATAAAGCCCATGGTTGATCTTTGACAAGGCCTTTGTGATATGTCAATGAACACCATAGATCCCTTCTTTTCACATAATAGTTATGAGCATAAACAACCGAGCAATAAAACAATTGTTTGGAAACCTTGTGACCAATTTGACAATGAATAACCTGATCACTATGTGTGAGGACCGTGACATCAAACACATTTGTATCCCATCCCAACAAAATTCTAGTACCTTTCGCACCATCTATACACGAGCTAGCATTAGAGCACCAACTCCAAACATTTGAAATTTTAGCACACATATTCTCCACCTTACTAACCTCCACGTGAGATTCCAAAATAGCACATAAACTAATATGACTATCCTTGATTAGAAATCGAACCTCCTTCTGTTTGAGGGGGCGGTTCATCCCCCTAATATTCCAGCATGCAAGCTTAATCATTGATAACCTGAACAGAAGGAGTGCTTGCCCCTTTATTGTTATATTCATTACCAAACATAGCATTGTATGTAGCATCATATATATCATCACTAACCTCACCCTGCTTATCAACCTCATTCCGTTGCTCAAACACATGATCTTTCTCCAATGACACAGATTTATCCTCATTATAATCCATTAAGACAGAGAATGGATTAGTTGAGGAAGTTGGTTTCTCCACATTCGGTTTCACCTGACCACCTTTGTTACCTTGATCATCTTTCTGTACATTACCAGTAATAGGTCTATACGCAAATTTCTGTCTATGTTGCTGCACATTAAAACCCATTTTTTTAGCTACTTTTTTGTGGGCAGGTTCCACAAACCCGTCCTCGTCTTTCTTGACTCCCTTCCCCTTACTCTCCACTTTCTTAGTCAACCTTAGCCCACATGCTGCCATTTCATGACCAAAAATTTTGCAATGAGCGCATCTAGGGGGGCTCCACTCATACTCCACATCAACTAGTTTAATAGTAACTTCCTCACCATCCAAAGAAGGGATACCTACTTTCAGATTTTGTTTAAATTCCACCTCCGCTGAGATCTCAACAATAGCCCTTGCATAGCTACTCCTTCCCCATCCATTGATGCACATTGATGTGGTATACGAATCCAACTGAATCGGCCTTCCAACCTTGGACAACAAAGCACTTAATCCATCATCAGTGTAAGCAGCTAGTGGTACACTATGAAGTTT
Organism: Tagetes erecta; assembly: GCA_030867185.1. Taxonomy (NCBI): domain Eukaryota; kingdom Viridiplantae; phylum Streptophyta; class Magnoliopsida; order Asterales; family Asteraceae; genus Tagetes; species Tagetes erecta. The sequence goes on from CM061496.1 coordinate 22,349,236, forward strand.
AACCCACACAGGTACTGATTTTCGTTCCACCTTAACCAGTTTCGTATCAGGTGCCCATTCATGCAGGAAAAATGGGGCATTAAGTACCATCCATGGTCCTCCTTTGATTACCTTCTCCATACCTTCAAAATTATCAAACTGGAAGAAAAAGAATCCATCAGCATTCATCATTATCTTTTTTAGACCAAACCTGTTCCATTTAGTTTGAGCAAAGTATTTCACAGCATGAAACGATAAACGATCACCCAAGAAATAACCATAAATTGTAAAGCCCAGTTTAGCCTGCACTTTTCTCACCGATTCCCTTGACAGCATGACATCAACCGTATCTTGAGCCTTAGATTCAACAAACCTAAAGTTAACCTTTTTGTCAAGTTTATCTTCTTTCATCACTTCACTCTTACTGTCACGAGTGATCTCTTCACCATTCAAAATCCTCGTCAAGTTAGGGTTATCATTCTCCTCCATAGTTATTTTGTCTTTCCCATCATCCCCAACAGTCAAATTGTTTATTCCATGAGTATCATCAGTCTTCTTCAATATACTTCTAAAAGAAACACGACCATCAATGTTAGTAACTTTTGAAGCTAACGTTGATGCAGCCATGCATGCAGACCCGACAAACCCTAAAACTTAATTCATAAAAGTTGGATCTTAAAAGGTTAATGGGATTCGTATTAATTTAGCTAATCTATAACCATAGACGCAATCAATAACAGACCCGTTAAGCAATCAGATCACAACTCGTAGAATCAAGTAAGAAACAGACCAAACAAACCCTAATCTTGATATCCTCTAATTGCTAACAATGCTCGTATTGTGGTTAGACAATCACAGGATTGTTACACAAAGGAGGAATCAAAAATCAGGAAAAAAGAATCGAACCAGCAATGACGAACACGATTAGGGTTTATAAGAAGCCCTAATCAGAAAAAAACGCCCAAGAATCAAGAACCAAGAAAAATAACAACCCAAGATTCAAGAACCAAGAAACAAGATTCAAGAATCAAGATACAAGATCAAGATTCAAGAACAAGAATCAAGATTCAAGCAAATCGCCCAAAATCGCCCAAGATCGCCCAATCGCCCAAGATTCAGTTTTAAGGTAACCCGGACGAATTCAGTGGGTTTATTTGGACTTTTAAGTTTACGTACGGTATTGTAAGGTGTTGTTAGGAGTTGTGAGGTGTCGTACATTACGCTAACATGCTTTTCAAATTGCTAATGTGGTATCCAGTGTCTTAGATGTACTAACTTGTCGTACGATGTTTAAAGGACTCGGACGAATTCATTAGGTTTATTACGGAGTTTTAAGGTTTCGTACGGTGTTGTAAGGTGTTTTTAGGAGCTTTAAAGCGTCTTACATTTTACTAACATGCTTTTCAAGGTGCTAATATGGCATATAGAGTCGTAAGATGATTTTCAAAGAGAAAAACCGATTGTACTCCAAAGGATTATGAACACCTCATGTAACACAAACACTTTTATTTTAACACTACTTCAGTAAGTAAAAATTAATAACATTTTACCTATGTCATACAACCATTTGTTCTATCGATCGCAACGAATCATAAATACTTTGATCATTCTTGCTTAAAACATGTACTTCCGAACACATAAATAGTATCAAAAAAAAATTCATTCTTCATCTGTTTTTAGAAAGTCTATTACATCCTTGATGACCGCATTTTGACAACGCTTCTTTAGTAAAGTAGTGTACCTACACAAGGTTGAGCCAATTTAATGATCTCTAAACAACGCTTCTTTAATATAGACTCTTTTGTTAAGTCTCGATCCTTGAAAATCTAAATAACAACTCGAAGCTCCTTGATCTAAAATTTCTGAAACAATCTGCATACGAATTGTTGTTTTTAAATCTTAAGAGTGTACCCTAAAGAAACTATTGAATCTCTTCAAAGCCACAATACACTAGACCAGTTGAAATCCTGGAAATGATCACTCTAGATGGTTTAAACCTAACGGAGTGGCTACCTAATGAAACACAAATACAATCATTCTTAGCTATTAAAGTAACAACGTCTAACACCAAATGTATGATTTAATTTTCGGGAACGAAAATTCTTTTAACAAGGGGATGATGTGACAACCTGAAAAATATTCTTTTCTTTTCTTTATTGTATTTCGTTGTAGTCAATCAATGACGTAGCGTCATTTTCGGGACGAAAATTCTTTTAACAAGGGAAAGATGTGACAACCCGCAAAATCCTAGTTAAAGTCGTTAACTATTTGTTAGATATTTCGTAAAGTTTATTAACTTTAGGGGTCGGTTTGTAACTAACTTAACTAGTTATAAATTTTAAAACTTGGATTAACTAACATGTCATATTGAAAGGGCCTAAGTGTAAACTTGAAATAAGTTACCCAAACCCTAGTTGACCCACCCCCACCCCTGCAATATATCATCATAGCATTCGACTGTTCCAATAAAAACCGCACACACGCTCGATTGTATCTCTCCTCATCGTCTCCTTCGCTGGTCACCAGAAGTCAAAAACCAACCGTCGCAGGCAGCCAACATTGGCGTCACTGGTCACTCTTGTTTCAGATTCCGATCATCTTCTTAGTTAAGCTCTGGTGAGTTTCGCAACCGGTAAGTATGTTCGTATCTGCATGTGCTGTACGTGTGTGTGTATATACATATATATTAACAGCCTCGAGCTCGTTAACAATCCGCAGTAAGCAGCGAAGAGACTGCACAACACCCGCGCAACAGCACCGCCATTGAACAAACCGGCGATCGTCGTTGCTTACCTCGATCACATATTCTCTTTCCCCTCGGCATTCCGGTAAGTAAAATCAGCCCAACCCATCGTTTTTATTGTCGTTTTCGTTACGGGGTTTCGTTACGGGGTTTCGTTACGAGTTACGGTTTAGTTCGGTTCAATCGTATGTGTTGTATGAATGTAATTATGTTCTGTAATGGTGAGCTTGGTAGGTACGGTTTTATGTAGAGCAATATATATATGGTGTGCGTATGTATATAAGATAAAGTATGTGTAGGTTCGATCTATTAAAACATATATGTATGCGATTACATGTAAGTGTTGCAAGATATATATGCGTGTATGTATAGGTCTGTGTATGGTGTTGTAGGTATATGTTCTATATTAGCAATTAATTGCAGCAACTTCATATGCATATATATATATACAAGTATAGAGAGAACCGGCTAAATTTAGTTGGTGCTGTGATGGTTACATATATGTATGCTCATATCTTGTATGAATATTATGTATGTATGTAAACAAATCATGAAAGAGTAGTGATGTTATGCAAGGATAAATGTACTGTATGTATATATATATGTATGATTTGTACATGTGAGTTCTACCAGTGTGAGGACAAAATTATGTGGTATATATGTATAGCAGATTGTAGAGGTATATACATGTGTAGTATTAATGTATTTATGCGCAGGGATGTAGCATAATAGCAATACACATTTCATGTATGTATGTGATGTGTAGATATTAGTGTGCATTAAAAATAATAATAATAATAAATAATAATAATAAAATAAATGTTGCGGCAACTTGATTAGATTAGAGTGTACATGTAGGATTGATGGTATGTGGTCATGGGAATGCTAAGGTGAAAGAAATGCATATCTACCATGTTTTATGTATGTAGGTATTAATTATCATTAAAAGACTGAATGAGCAATGTGAGTCTCTATACATTGATAAGTGTTGGTCCATCTAGATCGAGACTTCAGTGCTTTAATGATATGTAATACAAGGAAACACACTTGATTCACACAAACAAAGTCCAATATAACACAACAACCAAGAACAAGATCAAAACCACACAACAAGAGGTAAATACGCTACAAAGATAGATAAAGTAAGCTCCTAGCACCTCCAGATAACACACGCACGATTTTAGAGTTTGGATAAGATTTTGCCAAAAGTTCCGTTGCCATGAGATAAGATTACAATATATATCAGCTGTAGGTTCGCTGATAGATTCGCTGCAGCGAATCTATCTAGCGAACCAGATAGCTTCGCCGGGCACAATCAGGTTCGCCCGGTCGACAAAAACAGAAAACTATACTATGCTACGGGCGAATCTACAGGTTCGCTAAACCAAAAACTACAAAATATACAACAAAAGATATAACACCGACATGCCGGTGAGTCCAACCTATACATGACTATCAATATTCCCCCTAGGTTGGACCTCACCTGTGGAAGTCTTCTATTTAAGCTCCGTCTTTGTCGGCTTCAAAGATGCTCAATGAACGTTCCAGCCCTTGATTCGATTCCGGCCAATGGATTTGTTACATCTTTAGATCCGGCCTCCTCGTCTTCACTAAATACCAACATTGACTCCACAAACTCAGCTTCAGCGACATCGGTATCAGGCATATCAAGAACAATCGTTTCCGCCTGTACTTCTTCAGTATGCTCCTCACCGACCACATCCAAATCAACAACCTCAACAGGTTTCTCAAACCTTCTCTCAATCGATTCATCAAGCTGTCTGGACAAGTCATCAATATCCATGTTTTGATCGTTAGTCATCCTCAGCCTTTCGTTTACCTTCCTCAATTCAGCACGTATACCCCGGGCTTTGTTAGTGACTTTCACGAACAAGTTCGCTTCAGCCCTCGTATCGTCTCCAGTCCCGTTCTTAATGCGGTTCTCACACAGTACCTTTAAATCTTCGTCACAGAAAGAGAAAACCTCCATTGGATCAAACAGACGAATCTCTGGACGATCTTCCCCTTTGAGTCTGATAATTGCCTCACCCGTACTGTTATCATAGAACCACTTGTGAAAATCCTGTAGTCTGGGTGGCTGCGTATCCGGAACCCTAACCCTTGTCATAATCTTTGGGGCTTCAATCTTCAATACAACCTTTCCCATCCAAGAAACCCAGTGTCTATCCTTCTTCTGTCTCATTCGCTTCGGCTTTTGATATCCAAAATCAGTAAAGTTGTTCTCCGCAGCCCTCCTGATTGTAACTTCAAATGCACACGCCCTACCACTATCCTCCTTTCCCAACAGAGGTAGTTCAGCTAACCTACGTAGATCCCACCAAGGCAAGGTGGCAAAATGCTTCCTGTTCTTGATATAGCAGATATCCCCACCCCTTCTTTTGATCATATATGCGTCAACAAGACCGTTATATTTCCACGCTATCACATGCCTATCCAACTGAGAGGTGTTGGCTCATCGATATTCTGAAAGATAGGTACCTCTGGAACAACCTCTTCATGCCTTTTAAACCATTCAGATTTGTCCAAATCTATGTGATCAAACTGATAACTTACCCCTTTTTCTTCAACTTTATACCTCTCCGGCTCATTCTCCAAATCTTCCTCACTATCAGCATTCACATCAACTTCCGGTTCAGTACTAACAACAACTTCAGGCCCAGTAAACACATCCAGATTGATCCCCATATCTTCATCAAACAATTCTTCAGCAGTTTTACCTCTATCCTTGTCCCCAAACTCACATTGCATTAACGGATACTTTGCAGCATCCGTTAAGCTTTTCAGTTCTAACTCAGACATAGCCGAATCTGACCCATCCTTTTCTATCAAACTATTCAGCTCCTTGAATATTCTGACTATCAAGCACTGTTGATCCCTCATCATCCGACCCATTTCAAAAATAACCGTTGATTTCTCAGCATCCTTCGTCTCCAAATCAGCATATCTATTCTTCAGATCCACTATCTCAGATTTCAGACTTTCAATTTCACCCCTTAACTCGCTAACAGTCTCAGCAGATTTACCCGTTTCATCATGCTTCGCTTTCTTTGCAGCTTCAGTGGGAGCATCCGATTTCCTCTTGGTCCTTTTCTCTCTACCCTGATCAATCTCAGCCTGAATCTCATCTATTTCCCGATCTAAGTCACAATCCTTGTCCTTAGCATACGGCTTCCTTTTCTTTAACCTCTTCTCAACAACCTCTATATTTTCACCACCCCGTTTCCTCTCATTCTCCATTAACCTCTATATATGTACCCATCTATCAGCATGGTACATATTCTCCCACAAGTATGAAGTCCTACCAACACAATCAGAACGTGCAGATTTGCAGTCCCCAAAAATCCTCGAATGCATCTCCCATATTTTCAGCATATCACCAACAACAGGCAGATTGGGCAGCTTGTCATTCAAAATCATCTGCAAAAATCTGGGATACATCAGCCACTTGTTCCCCTTAGTGGCATGAATGTTTTCGAGCATGTAATTGTATATGAGCTTTGCAAGATTTGCCTTCTGCCCTCAGCAAAACAACATCATAGCCCGAGCCCAATCCAAATTTAATCCATCAGTACCTCCTTTCCTATGATCCAAGCACATAATAAATACGTGTGCAATATATCTCCATTCTTGGATCAGATAGGATTTCACAAACTCCATTTTCTTCTCCCCCGGCATAGGACCCTCATAACCCGCAGACCTAAAAGCCCCGTAAACTTCTTCAGCAGTCATACAAACCTCTTCACCTACATCGTCCTCTAACCTCAAAATCCTTGCCATGTCGGCTTCGGTAAACTCTAAATCGAATCCATTAACTTTGGCACAGATTCGTGATGGCTGCACAGACACATTCATCACCGCTGTTCTCCAGAAATCTCTGATGTGCAACTCGTAGATGGTTGGTGAATGGGAGATAGCGTGATGAATATGGGACGATTTCAACCATCTAATACAATCTCTGTAGCCACTTGCCTTTTCATGATTCTCATCCAGTAAAGCACACATATTGTGCTTTCTTTCAAAAAATAACGTGGACATCGTGCTTGAAAAATAAACGGAAATTGATCAGACACAAAAATTTTTGAAACAGTCAATAGATTCGCTAGCATAATTAGGTTCGCTGCACGGGCGAACCTGAGATTTGGCACCAGAACCTATAAATTCGCTGACATGAAAAATCAGTCATTTGATCGAGCGAATGTGTAGGTTCGCTAGAAACACTCGGGCGAATCTATGTTGATGCACGGACGACATAATGGCATAGGTTCGCTTGAAGTTTTGAACTTTCGTTCAGGTTCGCCAGACGAACACATAGGTTCGCTGAAAACCCTAGTTTTTGAAAAACGCCCAAATTGCAGTCGAAAAACCATTAATCACACAATCAAGGCAACAATTAAGCAGTATGACCATAAGACGAGTCTACTAAACAGTTACCATTTAACAATAACACAAATCAAACATCAATCACAGATTATATGACGGGTCGATAGATTTAAAGTAATTAAAAGTACAGTTGATGAGATGAAACGTTGATTGAGATGAAGACGATGACATACCAGATAAAAACAAAGACGATTTAGTATGAAAAAGTCGGTATTGAGTGAGAATCGAACGTGCGAAAAAATTTGAAAGAGATACGGCTACAGTAATAGTGACAGCGAACTTGTGAAAGATTTCGCTGACAACACATATATATACAGACACAGGTTCGCTGACAAAAACACTAGCGAACTTCAGATTCGCCCGAAGACCAAAGGTCAAGAGAGACCACGACGATGTGAAGAGGTTCCGGGCGAACCTGTAGGTTCTGGCGAACCTGTAGGTTCGCTAGTAGATTCGCTGGGACTCAAAACTAGAAAAATTAAAATATTTTAGGTTTTTCTCAAATTTTAAATCCTTTGCAAATCCATGAAAACGTCCCACGATTTCAACGCTCCGAAAATAAAAACAATACCCTGAAATATAAATATTTAGAAAGAAAATTAGAATAAAAATAAAATAAAGAAAAAGCTAGGAAATAAAACTAAAGAAGGATATATATTTTTCATGATGTTTTGAGCAGAATCCGGAAAATCATAGATTGGCGGGATTGCAGATATGTTTGTCCATTTAAACCCATGCCTTAGTCCTTTTAACAAGAGATCAGCAGCTTCTTTTATCATGTTTTTGGTTTGATTAAAGAAGCTCAGACAACTCGGTCCCTACAGACATCTAGGTAAAAAGAACAGGTTCTGTCGTCAGGATATATCTGAGCAATATGATTAACTTGCTTGAATTTCGAGGATCAAATCTTGAATATTGATCAAAGCATGAGCTTCATTTGACACTTGTGCATTTTTGCATCTTTTTGTGAGTGGAGCTTGTCAGCAATGATTCTTTTGAACACATTGCGACTTATTATTTGGGAAACTCAAATAGTTTAGAGCTCCAGGTCTATACCGACGTATAACAGAGGAGATAAACATTGGAGCATGCTCGGTGAATCTTCAGGTCAATACTTCCGTATAGCAGAGAAGATCCACCAACTCCAGGTCAATACTTCCGTATAGCAGAGGAGTTAAGCACTTTTGACTCAATACATTCCGAGGAGTTAACAAGTAACTCACTCAGAGGTTTTTCCGAAGAGCAACACTAGCAGCTTTTTATTTGTTTTGCTAACTAGAAACTGAATTCGGGGCAACGGTGAGGGTGATTTGGGATGATTAGGGAAATCAAAGCAAAGATTTGATGCTCTCAACCCATTTTTGACAGAACCCGTAACTTTGTGCAATCCAATCATGTCAAGGGGATAATCCTTGTTGCCTAGTTCTTGAACATTATGTTTGGATGCACAATTACTGTTTACGTTGTTTTCGGGCTGAGCCTATCTAACATATCTCAAACACAATACTTCTGACCTCCTTCAACGTCTCTTCAACATCAATCAAAACGGGGATCCTGAAAATAGCAAAATTTGAAAAACTATAAGTAGTTAATCTTTAATATCTCCCCCAAAATTTCTATATTATAGCGCTATCTAATAAGAAATTTTTGTTTTTCAGATTTTCTTAAGATATATATACAAAATAAATAAGAGAAAATAAAAGGAAATAAAATAAAATAAAAGTAAAGGAGCGAAGAAATGAGAGACCCACGGATTTTCAAGGAAGAAAATGAAAAAGTTATTTACATATTTACAAAGCCGATTCACATAGTTAAAGGTTTTTCAAAAAGATATCAGTCCCAGCATAGAGATCAGTTCATAAAAACGTGGTTTGTCAAAAGTTTTTGTGAAAAGATCAGCTTTTTGCTTTCGAGTTTCAATAGGAATAATATCAATGAACCCCTTTTCCTGTGCGTCTCTGATGGCGTGAATTCTTGTTTCGATGTGCTTGGTGCGAGTGTGATGAATAGGATTCTTGGCAATTCCAACAGCAGCTTCATTATCACAAAAGAGTGGCGTATGAAGGAAGTTGATGCCGTAATCCATCATCTGATGCTGGATCCAGAGCACTTGGCAACAGCAGCTTGAAGCAGCAATGTATTCTGCTTCTCCTGTGGACAAAGAGACGGTTGTTTGCTTCTTGCTTTGCCAGGAAACAAGACATTCGCCAAGATATTGACATCCGCCAGTGACCGATTTTCGGTTTATCCTGCAACCAGCATGATCACTATCAGAAAAAGCATGTAAATCAAAGTTCCCACTTTTTGGGTACCAAAGTCCCAAACGAGAGGAACCCTTAAGGTAATGAAAAATGCGTTTAAGAGCTTTCTCATGTGATTCTTTTGGATTGGCCTGGAAACGAGCACAGTAGCACACAGCAAATGTAATATCAGGTCGACTGGCGGTCAGATACATGAGAGATCCGATCATCGAGCGGTACCGATGAGCATCCACAGGATTCCCATTATCATCAGAAGTAAGGCATGTTTGAGCGGTGAAGGGAATCGGTTCCGGAGAAGAATCATCCATGCCAAACTTTGTGAGGATCTCTTTGATATATTTCTCTTGGTGGATAAAATTCCATCAGGCTTTTGCTCCATTTGCAGCCCCAAGAAGAAACACATCTCCCTCATAATCGTCATTTCAAAGCGATCCATCATCACTTTTTTAAACTCTCTACACAGCCCCTCATTTGTTGAACCAAAGATTATATCATCAACATACACTTGAACTATCAGCAGCTCACCATTCACCTCCTTCTTGAACAATGTCATATCTATAGTCCCACGAGAGAAACCTTTGCTGAGAAGAATTATTTTTTTTTGTTAATATCTTTCTCTCTTTATTTATTTAAAACAAGGTGTAGCAAAACATATCTTGTAAATGTTATTTAAACAACTTTAAATAACATTGTAAACATTCTTTCATTCATAATATAAATCATCCATATAATTTATTTTTAACATAAGTGCAAATATCTAGAAACCCCATTTCTAAATATTCTAAGTGTTGATATTTATTTTAGATCATGTCATAAAATAAATATCCCGGTGTTTGTCTAGCTTGTCATTGGGTATGACCCGACTTGGATCATAGCGTACTAGCCACATCAATTATAATATGTGTCTTGGGCAGACTAATTCTAACAGTCTCCCACTTGCACAAGATACATAGAACATTGATGCAAGTAGTAAATACCGCCTAACAACGGTTTACTACCCCTAATACGTATGACGAAGTGCCATTCAATAACATCATCCCCTTCAAGTTCCTTACTTGAAATGATTTAGGTGAATTAATCATTTATCCTTTTGTCACAGATGTCATGTCAAATCCAGAGACACAGAGTGATCATTCTCTGTTGATTTAACTTTGCAGGCCTTAGACATCTTACTCTCAACGAATAAGATTGACAAATCCCATTTGATTTCATACGTCTCTCACAATCACCTTGCATTACACTTGAGTTTAGCCTTATGTACTGTCATGTTTCAGAGCAGCGAAGAACTAAGTCAAAGTATAATACTTGGTGAATATCAAGACCCAATATGTATCTCAGGTCAGAGGATACTATGATATTCGTCTTTACTCAAATTTACTTATGATCAATCACAAAGATTCCATGTTGTAACATTTGAGGGCGGGTCAGTCCAATATTTATATCCCATAAATATCTATGAACCTTGGTAGCAAACCCTTGCTTTATATATCCATCCCTTATGAATGTTCACCAAACCAAGTTCATAATAGTCTTATTTTCATATTATGTTCCCACAAATATGATCGACTACGGACGTTTAGAATAATTAATTTATTCATGGATTTAAACATGCTAAAATGGAACATAACTCAAAATGTCATAATCATAAACCATGATCATATGAATGAGTCATAATAAAAATTGTTCCGATATCCAAATACAAAATAGATCAAATCCAGTCACTAGAATATCGAAGTCCTAAGGCACAAGTATGAGTCTCATGTTTTGGCCTTTCAAGGAGCTTCGTGAGTGGATCCGCAATGTTTTGGTCAGTGTGAACTTTGCGAATACATATCTTTCCCTTTTCAACTTCATCCCTTATGTAGTTGAATCTCCGCTCTATATGCCTCGTCTTTTGATGTGCACGAGGTTCCTTGATTTGAGCAATCGCACCTTCGTTGTCACAAAAGATCTCTATGGGGTCCTGAATGGTACGGACTACCCCTAGATCAGCAATGAACTTCTTTATCCATGCAGCTTCTTGAGCTGCTATTGAGGCGGCGATGTATTCAGATTCCGTGGTGGATAATGCCACCACATCTTGTTTTGAGCTCTTCCAAGAGACGGCTCCACCATTCAAAACGAAAACATATCCTGATTGTGATCGAGAATCATCTCGATCGGTTTGGAAACTCGCATCCGTGTAACCTTTTACAACGAGCTCATCTTCACCAGAACCATATATCAGAAACATATCCTTAGTGCGTCTAAGGTATTTCAATATATTCTTAACAGCCATCCAATGACTATCACCAGGGTTCTGTTGGTATCTGCTTGTCATGCTTAAGGCGCATGACACGTCCGGTCTAGTGCATATCATTGCATACATGATGGATCCTATAGCTGACGCATATGGGACTCCTTTCATTCTTTCCTGCTCATCCTTTGAGCTTGGACATTGAGATGTATTCAATATCGTTCCTCTTGGAATAGGTACCAAACCTTTCTTAGAGTTTTCCATCTTGAACCTTTTCAAGATCTTATCAATGTATGCACTTTGATTTAAACCTATCAACTGTCTTGATCTATCTCTATAGATCTTTATTCCCAGAATATAGGCGGCTTCACCAAGATCTTTAATGGAAAAACAACTCCCAAGCCAGGCTTTAACACCTTCCATGGTTGGAATGTCATTTCCAAATAGCAGTATGTCATCGACATACAATACTAAGAAAGTGATGATGCTCCCACTAGCTTTCTTATATACACAAGCTTCATCAGCATTTTTGATGAATCCAAATTTCTTGACTTTTTCATCAAAACGGCGATTCCAACTTCTAGATGCTTGTTTCAATCCGTAGATTGATTTCTTCAACTTGCATACCTTGTTAGGATGTTGTGGATCGACAAAACCTTCAGGCTGAACCATATAGACATCCTCTTCAAGATGTCCATTTAGAAAAGCGGTTTTGACGTCCATTTGCCAAATCTCATAATCATAGTGTGCAGCTATGGCAAACAATATCCTAATCGACTTTAGCATTGCAACAGGCGAGAAGGTCTCATCATAATCAACCCCTTGAGTTTGAGTGAAACCTTTTGCTACAAGCCGTGCCTTATAAGTATCCAAGTTTCCATGCATATCTGTTTTCTTCTTGAAAACCCACTTACTTCCAACTTAGGTGGTTGTACAACCAAATCCCATACTTGGTTGTCATGCATGGATTGCATCTCTACGTTCATGGCTTCAAGCCATTTGTCACAATCAGATTGTGACATTGCATCATGGTAAGTGATAGGTTCATCGGAATCTACCACATAGCATCCATCCATGAGAAACCCATATCTTTCGGGTGGATGACTAATTCTACCAGATCTGCGAACGTTTTGTGTGTCTTGATCAACCATTTGATCATCTTCAACAACCTCTTGTTGATTGCTAGTGTCAACCAAGCGTGTATCGATTTGTAGTTCTAGATCCTCCTCGAGTTCCACGGCTCTTGTAGTTTCTTCCAAAAGAAACTTAGTTTCCAAGAACTCGGCCTTCAGAGCAATAAAGACCTTTTGCTCGGCTGGGTTGTAGAAATAATATCCCATAGAATCTTTGGGATATCCTACAAAGATACACTTAGTGGATCGGCTTTCTAATTTGTTTTGGTTGTTGTGCTTAACATAAGCTTCACAACCCCATACCTTTAAATAGTTTAATGATGGAACCCTTCCATGCCATATTTCAAAAGGTATCTTGTCCACTTTCTTGGTTGGGACCATATTCAGAATACGGGCTGCGGAAAGTAACGCGAAACCCCAAAACGATAAAGGTAATGTGCTTCTAGCCATCATTGATCGAACCATATCTAGTAGAGTTCGATTCCTCCTTTCAGATACACCGTTATGTTGCGGTGTTCCGGGTGGAGTAAGTTGTGAGATAATCCCACAACTACTAAGATGATCTAGAAACTTATCATTAAGGTATTCACCTCCTCTATCGGATCGAAGCACTTTGATTGTTTTGTTGAGTTGATTTTGTACTTCATTTTGGAAGACTTTGAACACTTCAAAGGCTTCATCCTTGTGCTTTAAGAGAAACACATACCCATAGCGACTATAATCGTCGGTAAAGGTAATGAAGTATCTTTCACCATTCCTTGTCATTGTCTTAAAAGGACCACATACATCCGTATGTATGATACCTAATAAGTCTTTCGCCCTTTCATTAGTTCCACTAAAGGGCTTCTTGGTCATCTTTCCCAATAAACAAGATTCACATTTTTCAAATGAATCATCATTTGATTTCAAAAGACCATTCTTTTGAAGTGTATTAATGCGTCCTTTGCTTATGTGACCAAGGCGACAATGCCAAATGAATGTTTTACTCAAATCTAATTTGAGTTTCTTGGTGTATGATTGGTACAACATATTATCAAAAGATGTGTTATTATGAACCAATTCATAAATGCCATTATAAGGTAAAGCTTTAAAATAAAAGATACCATTCAAAGATACATCAATAGCATTGTCCACAAAATTAAAATCATAACCAAATTGTCTTAACAATGAAACAGAGGTAATGTTCCTAGTTAAACTAGGAGCATACATAATATTATGCAAAATAACTTCCAAACCACTTGGAAGTTTCAAAACAAAATCTCCTTTTGCTTCAACTTGAACTTAAGCTCCATTGCCCATGTAGAGACTAATGTCTCCCTTCTTCAAGTTCTTACTTCTTTTGAACCCCTGCAATAAATTGCAAATATGAGTTTCACATCCGGTATCTAATACCCATGTGTTATGAGAAGTAATATTAAGATCAATATGGATCATGAAGGTTGTACCTGATGCTTGTCCGGCATCCCTCTTTTCTTTCAACTCTTTGAGATAGGTTGGACAATTTCTTAACCAATGTCCTACCTCACCACAATGAAAACATGGATCACTCTTTTGCTTCTTTTCTTTTGGTTTTGATGGTTCCGCTTTTGACTTTCCCTTCCATTTGCCTTTCACATTGACGTGCCCCTTGCCCTTAGCAACCTTTGCTTTAGGTTCCGGGTGATGCCTTTTCTTACTTTCGCCTTCATTGATTTGGAGAACCGGTAAAACCTTCTTACCCATTCCCGCTTCGGCCGTTTTGAGCATTCCGTGAAGCTCGGGAATGCTCTTGTCCCATCCATTCATGTTATAATTCAAGACAAAAGTTTCAAATTTCTTGGTTAGGCCATTTAGGATCAAATCCGTGGCCAACTCTTTTGAGACGGGACAATTTAGCCGTTCAAGGCGAGTAATGTGACTTTGCATCTTAAGCACGTAAGATGATACGGATTGGGTTTCTTCCATATGACATGCATGAAGTGCTCGAACCGTCTCGAAGCGTTCCACCCTAGCCTTTTGAAGGAACATTTCCTTAAGTTGGGTAATCATGTCATATGCCCCATGATGCTCAAAGTCCTTTTGAAGTTCGGGAATCATAGTTCCCAACATGAGGCAAGAAACTTGCACCGAATCTTCGGTGTGTTTTATCCAATCCGCATAGGCATCAACATCATCAATGTTGGGCTCATCGGGAATAAGATCATCCAACACATACGATTTCTTTTCTTGCTTGAGAACAATTCTCAAGTTTCGGAACCAATCCATGAAATTGATATAGTTGAGACGATCCTTTTCAAGAAGGGTTCTTAGTGATAGGTTATGGACGGGTGGGATAATTGCGTTAGGTGGATTGTTGATTCCGGCCCTCTATTTATATAAAACCAAGCTCAATTTTAGTATTCATGGATATCATTAATCTATTTTAATCATTAATACCCTTTTGTGTTTTAAAACAATTAATAATTAAATCTAGAATCCAACGTTTCATTCATATAGTAGTTAGGTGACCTTTATCCTACTATTGAATTAACAAGGTAGTCATATTTGACGATTACAACCCTTTGTAACTTCTAGTTTTATGGGATCATTTAAACGTCATAAGTTTAGTTGGAATGTTTAATCCCATCAACACCATTGAACACCATGCTTCGGTGACCATATTCACATGGTTTCCAATTTCAAGTCGTCCTACTTATACATACATGTGAGTTTACACATATAAGTGGTTAGGTGACCTTTATCCCACAAATATTGTAAACCCACCTCAAATACACAAGTTTCCTAAATGTGGTTAGGTGACCTTTATCCCACATAGAGTTCTCAAGTGTTTTGAGTGTTGTATAAAAGAATGATGTTAGACTTGTTCCAAAAAATTCAAAAGGGATTTTTGTTTGTTTTCTAAGTTCTAGATTGGAAAACAAAATGTGTACCTTTCATTTCCATGCATTCAAATGTATGGTACTTAGTTGAAAACCAAATTTCAAAATTCCTTTTAATAAACCCATTTTATTATGAAATCATCAATTTTTGATAAAATTAATTTTATTACTTAATGATTTCTAAAGAATCAAAATGATGCAAGTTTGTCGGTTATAGTTGTTAGCTATCAATATCCTAATATCATAACAAACAATATCATAATAACCAAACATGCATAAACAACCATATATAAGTCCATAACCATAGCCAACTAATTTTAGCTACACTTGCTAACCGAAACAAGTGTGCCAAAAGGTCTTTCTTAAGGGACAACATGACACAAGGCATGAAATGATGAACTCCCACTTGATCCCGCATCCGAATGCTTCAAGTATCCATCTTTTGTGTTGTATTTCTTCATTTATTTGGGCTTCCTTTTGGCCTTCAAATCAGCCCCTTTTGGGCTTACAAATCTTGGGTTTGGGTCATTGGGTTAGAATCCCATATTGGGCTATGAAATCCTTTAAGGCCCAAAGCCAAAATCAAGTCCATATGTGTTCTTCCAATTACAAAATATGTCCTAATACATTTTTTTAGTAATAGAATTACACATAATCTATTTATTATTACAAATCAATGAAATAATAAATAAATTACAAACCCAAATAAAACATTAACTAATATTACAACCATATTAAATATTTCAAACCACAACACAAAATCATACATGCACAAGGTCTATGGCTAGGTTATGAACTATTCAAAAGCATATCCAAATATGAAATAACATAAGTTTAAAATGGTTCCCTTTAAACCCTTGAAATTTTCGGCCTAATATATATAAAACCGAAAATTTCGGGTTTTTTCCAAATAAAGCAACTAACCATTTTAATGACTTTAAACTTTCAAGATAATCACATGCATGTAAGTATTATCTTGAAAATCCAAGGGAACCCATTTGACTAAAAGTTTCGGCCTAGAGGTGTAACACACCAAGAAAACCAAAATTTTTAGATTTTATGATGTATGCACTCGTTTAAGCGGCTCTCGATGCCATTGTTGGGTTTTAACAAGTTTTCAAAGTGTATATAAATCATATTTATATAAAAACGCAGCGGATGTATTATTTAAACTTGTTTGTTACCATATTAAAATCTTTTAATATCAAAACCCAAAACCCGGATCCAAAAACAATATGCATACAATCAAAACTAAAACCAACAACATGTAAAGATGTTTATACCTCTCAAGAGAAATATGAAGGAGAATGTGTTGGTTTGAATGACTAATCTCCAAAGTAGAAGATCCTCAAGCTTGTATACCCTCAAGCCTCCAACAAACACCACTTTTGCTAGGATTTTAACACTTGAAAATCTCCCCTTTCTTGCTCCTTTTCTTTTGGCCGAAAATTTGAAAGAAAAAGAGAGAGAACTTTTCTTCTTTTCACTTATGTCACTTTGAAGAAAGATTGTAATATATTTTTTAAAGACAAAATGATAGAGTGTAAGATACTCAACATTTTTGCATGCCTTGATAGAAACAAAAACCAAAAGAGAAGACAAAGCGGGGAAGGGGGCGGCCTATGTGGGTCCCACCTTAAAAAAAATATTATTTTTTTATTTTTTTTTGTTAATATCTTTCTCTCTTTATTTATTTAAAACAAGGTGTAGCAAAACATATCTTGTAAATGTTATTTAAACAACTTTAAATAACATTGTAGAAGATTCTTTCTTTCATAATATAAATCATCCATATAATTTATTTTTAACATAAGTGCAAATATCTAGAAACTCCATTTCTAAATATTCTAAGTGTTGATATTTATTTTAGATCATGTCATAAAATAAATATCCCGGTGTTTGTCTAGCTTGTCATTGGGTATGACCCGACTTGGATCATAGCGTACTAGCCACATCAATTATAATATGTGTCTTGGGCAGACTAATTCTAACAAATTATGGCTTCCAAGTTAAGCTTTGACTCTTCATCATTCTTCATCTCATTTACCGCAGCTTCACATACCAATCCTGAGTGATTCAGATGCCCTTGAACAATAGCATCTGACTGATCTTCATCAACTTTCTCCACTTTCCCTTCTTCATCTTTATCTTCATCATCCTCACACTTTAACTCAGCAGCTTCATCATAATTTCCATCATTTTCACCATAAAATTCTTTGAAAGGATCAAAGCAATTTATATAGTTATCATCATTCTCAACAATATCAGCAACCAAGGCATGATTAATTTCTTCCTTTGTTTCTTCAATTTCCGCACTCCAATCAAAATTGGTTAGCAGTGCAGTTTCATTCCTTGGTTTCACTTCCTCAAGTCGTTCTTGAATAGGGGTGGTTCTTGAATTTCCAGAATTCACGGGTTCAGTAACAATTGGTAAAGGACATTCCCTTTTGAAGTGACCCAATTGTTTGCAGTTGTAACATCTCAGCTTTCCTTTGTCATACCCGAGCTTGTTGTTTCGTCCCTGATTCCCAAAACTTCTTCTACCTGTTCTTTCCATAAACCGTCTAGCACGAAGAGTAAGCATGGCCATTTGCCATTGGATGTCGGTTTCTTCAAGATCATCAGGATCCACCTGATACATATCATCAACAGTCATCCCCTTTCCCTTTAATTCACCAGCGACAAGAGCTTCATAGCTATGAACAAACATTCCAAACAAAGCCATAGTGTTAGATGTAATTGAGTGGTGACAGATGCATTTGAGCTTGAACCAACACTTGTAGATGCACCAACAGATTTAACAGACCCAAGACTTGATGATCCTCCGGGTGCAGCATTGTAGATATGAGAGTTTGCAGCGGATGTAATGAGTGCAGCATTCTGAGAAGGAATATTTGGAACCATCATAGACTGATTGTATTCTCTTCTCTTCACATCAAGATCAAATGACTTCAGCTTGTTTATAACATCCATCAGCTTATAGTCATGAAAGTTTCTTTCTTGTTTCAACAATTTGATCTGAAGACTCCACTGAGGCGGAAGTGAATCTAACAGCTTTGTGACTTGTTCATGATTTCCCAGCTTCTCATCATACTTTTTCAGGTTACTTGATACAGACAGAAATCGATTGGTAATATCAGTCAAACTTTCTTGCTAATAACCCACAAATGAATTGAACTCTTTCTCAGCTTGAGCTTTTCTATCCAACTTCAAATCCTCATTACCATCATAGAACTCGCACAACGCATCATACAAGCTTTTTGCAGTTGTGTGTTCAGCAAACCTGTTGTAAATATCCTGATGCAAACAAAGTATCAATGCTCCGAGTGCCTTTTTGTCACGATCAAGCAACTTGGTGTCTCAATCAGTAAAAGTACTCGGATCAGTGTTTATTGAAGTAACAGTTCCCTCAACTGTCTTTGGCACATGCAGACCATTTACAATTGACTCCCATTGATTATAATCAGTGTAGTTAACAACTAGTAAGTAATTATTTAAAGCAGGTCAATAGGACGATCTAAGTTCTTTTGTTGCATCTTGGTTAATTGTTGTGCGCTTCAAAGGTGAGTTCTTTGCCCGCTTTTAAATCTTTTCGGGGAGAAAACATAAAATGTTTTTAATACGCCTTTGGGCAATTAATTTAAAGCGCCTTCGGGCTGACTGTATTTTTATGCCTTCGGGCAAAACTTTATGCCTTCGGGCGAGGCCAATTAAGGCTGCATTTTATACCTTCGGGTAGGGCCTACGGGCAGGTTTCGGTAAAAGTATAAATGCCTACGGGCAGGTTTCGGTAAAGTATAAATGCCTACGGGCAGGTTTCGGTAAAAGTATAAATGCCTACGGGCAGGTTTGGTAAAAGTATAAATGCCTACGGGCGGGATTTTATTAGGGCTTATAGTGCTTTACACGAATTGGAACCACATTCAAGTCCTTATAAAAGTTCGAGGTTGATTAATATATGATAGCGGGGAAATTTGAGTAGTACTACCGGGTTGCGACGGCACCCCACCCTTGACTGGGTGTCATGTGGTGCAAATTGTCCTTAAAGGTTATGGGTCATCCTGGTTAGATGGCGACAAGGCAAAAGTAACGTTTAGCTTTCATCTCGACGTGCTGAAAAGCAATAAGCATTCGGTCTTGCAAACCGCCTAATAAAATGAAATATATATTACATTTGGTTCATCTGTGTTATGAACGGTGTCTTTTATTTATAAACAAATCTCATTGAACTCACCAACATTATGTGTTGACCGCTTTAGTATGTTTTCTCAGGTAGCTAAGGAGTTGAGCACGTAGGACATTCATGCATTGGGTCGTCTTTTGGACTATTTTAAAAATTCAATTTAATATCTACTTTATTTGGTTAATCTGGTTTATTATTTTGTGCGTGGGATTTTGCGTACCGGATTTATTTATACTTCCGCTAAAAGTTGGTTTTAACATTTAAACTCAAAACCTTTGGTTATTTACAAAGTTAAATATTTTATAAACGTTGAGTCAAGGTTTCGTGTAACTAATGGCTTGAGATCCTGGTATGTCACACGCCTAACGGATACCCCGTTTGGGGAAAATTGAGGGTGTGACATACGGTATTGTAAGATGTTGTTAGGAGTTGTGAGGTGTCGTACATTACACACTAACATGCTTTTCAAGGTGCTAATGTGGCATACAGAGTCTTAAGATGTCCTAACTTGCCGTACGATGTTCAAAAGACTCGGACGAATTTAGTTGGTTTATATGGAGTTTTAAGTTTACGTACGGTATTGTAAGGTGTTGTTAGGAGTTGTGATGTGTCGTACATTACACTAACATGCTTTTCAAAGTGCTAAAGTGGCATACGTAGTCTTAAGATGTCCTAACATGTCGTACGATGTTCAAAGGACTCGGACGAATTCAGTAGGTTTATATGGAGTTTTAAGTTTACGTACGGTATTGTAAGGTGTTGTTAGGAGTTGTGAGGTGTCATACATTACGCTAACATGCTTTTCAAGGTGCTAATTGGCATACAGTGTCTTAGATGTACTAACTTGTCGTACGATGTTCAAAGGACTCGGACGAATTCATTAGGTTTATTACAGAGTTTTAAGGTTTCGTACGGTGTTGTAAGGTGTTTTTAGGAGCTGTAAAGCGTCCTACATTTTATTAACATGCTTTTCAAGGTGCTAATGTGGCATACAGAGTCTTAAGATGTCCTAACTTGTCGTACGATGTTCAAAAGACTCGGACGAATTCAGTAGGTTTATATGGAGTTTTAAGTTTACGTACGGTAGTGTAAGGTGTTGTTAGGAGTTGTGAGGTGTCATACATTACACTAACATGCTTTTCAAGGTGCTAATATGGAATACAGAGTCTTAAGATGTCCTAACTTTTCATACGATGTGCAAATGACTTGGACGAATTCAGTAGGTTTATATGGAGTTTTAAGTTTATGTACGGTATTGTAAGATGTTGTAGGGAGTTGTGAGGTGTCGTACATTACACTAACATGGTTTTCAAGGTGCTAATGTGGCATACAGAGTCTTATGATGTCCTAACTTGTCGTACGATGTTCAATACACTCGGACGAATTCAGTAGGTTTATATGGAGTTTTTTGTTTACGTACGTTATTGTAAGGTGTTGTTAGAAGTTTTGAGGTGTCGCACATTACACTAACATGCTTTTCAAGGTGCTAATATGGCATACAGAGTCTTAAGATGTCCTAACTTTTCGTACGATATGCAAATGACTCGGACGAATTCAGTAGGTTTATATGGAGTTTTAAAGTTACGTACGGTATTGAAAGATGTTGTTAGGAGTTGTGAGGTGTCGTACATTACACTAACATGCTTTTCAAGGTGCTAATGTGGCATACAGAGTCTTATGATGTCCTAACTTGCAGTACGATGTTCAAAAGACTCGGACGAATTCAGTAGGTTTATATGGAGTTTTAAGTTTACGTACGGTATTGTAAGGTGTTGTTAGGAGTTGTGAGGTGTCGTACATTACACTAACATGCTTTTCAAAGTGCTAATGTGGCATACGTAGTCTTAAGATGTCCTAACTTGTCGTACGATGTTCAAAGGACTCGGACGAATTCTGTAGGTTTATATGGACTTTTAAGTTTACGTACGGTATTGTAAGGTGTTGTTAGGAGTTGTGAGGTGTCGTACATTACACTAACATGCTTTTCAAAGTGCTAATGTGTCATACATAGTCTTAAGTGTCCTAACTTTTCGTACGATGTTCAAAGGACTCAGACGAATTCAGTAGGTTTATATGGAGTTTTAAGTTTACGTACGGTATTGTAAGGTGTTGTTAGGAGTTGTGAGGTGTCGTACATTACACTAACATGCTTTTCAAGTTGCTAATGTGGCATACAGAGTCTTAAAATGTCCTCACATGTCGTAAAATGTTCAAAGAAATCGGACGAATTCAGTAGGTTTATATGGAGTTTTAAGTTTACGTACGGTATTGTAAGGTGTTGTTAGGTGTTGTTAGGTGTTGTGAGGTGTCATACATTACACTAACATGCTTTTCAAGGTGCTAATGTGGCATACAAAGTCTTAAGATGTCCTAAGTTGTCGTACGATGTTCAAAGGACTCGGACGAAGTCAGTAGGTTTATTTGGAGTTTTAAGTTTACGTACGGTATTGTAAGGTGTTGTTAGGAGTTGTGAGGTGTCGTACATTACACTAACATGCTAATGTGGCATACAGAGTCTTAAGATGTCCTAACTTTTCGTACGATGTGCAAATGACTAGGACGAATTTAGTAGGTTTATATGGAGTATTATGTTTACGTACGGTATTGTAAGGTTTTGTTAGGAGTTGTGATGTGTCGTATGTTACACTAACATGCTTTTCAAGGTGCTAATGTGGAATACGTAGTCTTAAGATGTCCTAACTTGTCGTTCGATGTTCAAAGGACTCGGACGAATTCAGTAGGTTTATATGGACTTTTAAGTTTACGTACGGTATTGTAAGATGTTGTTAGGAGTTGTGAGGTGTCGTACATTACACTAACATATTTTCAAGGTGCTAATGTGGCATACAGAGTCTTAAGATATCCTAACTTGCCGTACGATGTTCAAAAGAGTCGGACGAATTCAGTAGGTTTATATGGAGTTTTAAGTTTACGTACGGTATTGTAAGGTATTGTTAGGAGTTGTGAGGTGTCGTACATTACACTAACATGCTTTTCAAAGTGCTAATGTGGAATACAGAGTCTGAAGATGTCCTAACTTTTCGTACGATGTGAAAAGGACTCGGACGAATTCAGTAGGTTTATATGGAGTTTTAAGTTTACGTACGGTATTGTAAGATATTGTTAGGAGTTGTGAGGTGTCGTACATTACACTAACATGCTTTTCAAGGTGCTAATGTGGCATACAGAGTCTTAAGATGTCCTAACTTGCCGTACGATGTCCAAAAGACTCGGACGAATTCAGTAGGTTTATATGGAGTTTTAAGTTTACGTACTGTATTGTAAGGTGTTGTTAGGAGTTGTGAGGTGTCGTACATTACACTAACATGCTTTTCAAGGTGCTAATATGGAATATAGAGTCTTAAGATGTCCTAACTTTTCCTACGATGTGCAAATGACTCGGACGAATTCAGTAGGTTTATATGGAGTTTCAAGTTTATGTACGGTATTGTAAGATGTTGTTAGGATTTGTGAGGTGTCGTACATTACACTAACATGCTTTTCAAGGTGCTAATGTGGCATACAGTGTCTTAGATGTACTAACTTGTCGTACGATGTTCAAAGGACTCAGACGAATTGATTAGGTTTATATGGAGTTTTATGTTTACGTACGGTATTGTAAGGTGTTGTTAGGAGTTGTGAGGTGTCGTATATTACACTAACATGCTTTTCAAAGTGCTAATGTGGCATACGTAGTCTTAAGATGTCCTAACTTTTCGTACGATGTTCAAAGGACTCAGACGAATTCTGTAGGTTTATATGGAGTTTTAAGTTTACATACGGTATTGTAAGATGTTGTTAGGAGTTGTGAGGTGTCGTACATTACACTAACATGTTTTCAAGGTGCTAATGTGGCATACAGAGTCTTAAGATATCCTAACTTGCCGTACGATGTTCAAAAGAGTCGGACGAATTCAGTAGGTTTATATGGAGTTTTAAGTTTACGTACGGTATTGTAAGGTATTGTTAGGAGTTGTGAGGTGTCGTACATTACACTAACATGCTTTTCAAAGTGCTAATGTGGAATACAGAGTCTGAAGATGTCCTAACTTTTCGTACGATGTGAAAAGGACTCGGACGAATTCAGTAGGTTTATATGGAGTTTTAAGTTTACGTACGGTATTGTAAGATATTGTTAGGAGTTGTGAGGTGTCATACATTACACTAACATGCTTTTCAAGGTGCTAATGTGGCATACAGAGTCTTAAGATGTCCTAACTTGCCGTACGATGTCCAAAAGACTCGGACGAATTCAGTAGGTTTATATGGAGTTTTAAGTTTACGTACTGTATTGTAAGGTGTTGTTAGGAGTTGTGAGGTGTCGTACATTACACTAACATGCTTTTCAAGGTGCTAATATGGAATATAGAGTCTTAAGATGTCCTAACTTTTCCTACGATGTGCAAATGACTCGGACGAATTCAGTAGGTTTATATGGAGTTTCAAGTTTATGTACGGTATTGTAAGATGTTGTTAGGATTTGTGAGGTGTCGTACATTACACTATCATGCTTTTCAAGGTGCTAATGTGGCATACAGTGTCTTAGATGTACTAACTTGTCGTACGATGTTCAAAGGAGTCGGACGAATTCAGTAGGTTTATTACGGAGTTTTAAGGTTTCGTACGGTGTTGTAAGGTGTTTTAAGGAGCTGTAAAGCGTCCTACAATTTACTAACATGCTTTTCAAGGTGCTATTATGGCATATAGAGTCGTAAGCTGTTCTAACTTGTGGTACGATGTTCAAAGGACTAGGATGAATTTAGTAGGTTTATATGTAGTTTTAAGTTTACTTACGGTATTGTAAGGTGTTGCTAGGTGTTGTGAGGTGTCATCAATTACACTAACATGTTTTTCAAGGTACTAATGTGGCATACAAAGTCTTAAGATGTCCTAACTTGTCGTATGATGTTCAAAGGACTCGGACGAAGTTAGTAGGTTTATATGAAGGTTTAAGTTTACGTACCGTATTGTAAGATGTTGTTAGGAGTTGCGAGGTGTCGCTCATTACACTAACATGCTTTTCAAGGTGCTAATGTGGCATACAGAGTCTTAAGATGTCCTAACTTGTCGTACGATGTTCAAAAGACTCGGATGAATTCAGTAGGTTTATATGGAGTTTTAAGTTTACGTACGGTATTGTAAGGTGTTGTTAGGAGTTGTGAGGTGTCGTACATTACACTAAGATGCTTTTCAAAGTGCTAATGTGGCATACATAGTCTTAAGATGTCCTAACTTTTCGTACGATGTTCAAAGGAATCGGACGAATTTAGTAGGTTTATATGGAGTTTTAAGTTTACGTACGGTATTGTAAGGTGTTGTTAGGAGTTGTGAGGTGTCGTATGTTACACAAACATGCTTTTGAAGGTGCTAATGTGGAATACGTAGTCTTAAGATGTCCTAACATGTCGTACGATGTTCAAAGGACTCGGACGAATTCAGTAGGTTTATATGGACTTTTAAGTTTACGTACGGTATTGTAAGATGTTGTTAGGAGTTGTGAGGTGTCGTACATTACACTAACATGTTTTCAAGGTGCTAATGTGGCATACAGAGTCTTAAGATGTCCTAACTTGACGTACGATGTTCAAAAGAGTCGGACGAATTCAGTAGGTTTATATGGAGTTTTAAGTTTACGTACGGTATTGTAAGGTGTTGTTAGGAGTTGTGAGGTGTCGTATATTACACTAACATGCTTTTCAACGTGCTAATGTGGAATACAGAGTCTTAAGACGTCCTAACTTTTCGTACGATGTGCAAAGGACTCGGACGAATTCAGTAGGTTTATATGGAGTTTTAAGTTTACGTACGGTATTGTAAGGTGTTGTTAGGAGTTGAGAGGTGTCGTACTTTACACTAACATGCTTTTCAAGGTGCTAATATGGAAAATAGAGTCTTAAGATGTCCTAACTTTTCGTACGATGTTCAAAGGACTCGGACGAAGTTAGTAGGTTTATATGAAGTTTTAAGTTTACGTACGGTATTGTAAGATGTTGTTAGGAGTTTTGAGGTGTCGCTCATTACACTAACATGCTTTTCAAGGTGTTAATGTGGCATACAGAGTCTTAAGATGTCCTAACTTGTCGTACGATGTTCAAAGGACTCGGACGAATTTAGTTGGTTTATATGGACTTTTAAGTTTACGTACGGTTTTGTAAGGTGTTGTTAGGAGTTGTGAGGTGTCGTACATTACACTAACATGCTTTTCAAGGTGCTAATGTGGCATACAGTGTCTTAGATGTACTAAATTGTCGTAGGATGTTCAAAGGACTCGGACGAATTCAGTAGGTTTATATGGAGTTTTAAGTTTACGTACGGTATTGTAAGGTGTTGTTAGGAGTTGTGAGGTGTCGTACATTACACTAACATGCTTTTCAAAGTGCAAATGTGGCATACATAGTCTTAAGATGTCCTAACATGTCGTACGATGTTCAAAGGAAAAGGACGAATTCAGTTGGTTTATATGGACTTTTAAGTTTACGTACGGTATTGTAAGGTGTTGTTAGGAGTTGTGAGGTGTCGTACAATACACTAACATGCTTTTCAAGGTGCTAATGTGGCATACAGTGTCTTAGATGTACTAACTTGTCGTACGATGTTCAAAGGACTCAGACGAATTGATTAGGTTTATATGGAGTTTTATGTTTACGTACGGTATTGTAAGGTGTTGTTAGGAGTTGTGAGGTGTCGTATATTACACTAACATGCTTTTCAAAGTGCTAATGTGGCATACGTAGTCTTAAGATGTCCTAACTTTTCGTACGATGTTCAAAGGACTCAGACGAATTCTGTAGGTTTATATGGAGTTTTAAGTTTACATACGGTATTGTAAGGTGTTGTTAGGAGTTGTGAGGTGTCGTACATTACACTAACATGCTTTTCAAGGTGCTAATGTGGCATACAGAGTCTTAAGATGTCCTCACATGTCGTAAAATGTTCAAAGGAATCGGACAAATTCAGTAGGTTTATATGGAGTTTTAAGTTTACGTACGGTATTGTAAGGTGTTGTTAGAAACTGTGAGGTGACGTACATTACATTAACATGCTTTTCAAGGTGCTAATGTGGCATACAGAGTCTTAGATGTACTAACTTGTCGTACGATGTTCAAAGGACTCGGACGAATTCATTAGGTTTATTACGGAGTTTTAAGGTTTCGTACCGTGTTGTAAGGTGTTTTTAGGAGCTGTAAAGCGTCCTACATTTTACTAACATGCTTTTCAAGGTGCTAATGTGGCATACGAAGTCTTAAGATGTCCTAACTTGTCGTACGATGTTCAAAGGACTCGGACGAATTCAGTAGGTTTATATGGAGATTAAGTTTACGTACGGTATTGTAAGGTGTTGTTAGGAGTTGTGAGGTGTCGTACATGACACTAACATGCTTTTCAAGGTGCTAATGTGGAATACAGAGTCTTAAGATGTCCTAACTTTCCGTACGATGAGCAAATGACTCGGACGAATTCAGTAGGTTTATATGGAGTTTTAAGTTTACGTACGATATTGTAAGATGTTGTTAAGAGTTGTGAGGAGTCGTACATTACACTAACATGCTTTTCAAGGTGCTAATTTGGCATACAGAGTTTTAAGATGTCCTAACTTGTCGTACGATGTTCAAAGGACTCGGACGAATTCGATAGGTTTATATGGAGTTTTAAGTTTATCTACGGCATTTTAATATGTTGTTAGGAGTTGTGAGGTGTCATACATTTCACTAACATGCTTTTTAAGATGCTAATATGGCATACAAAGTCATAAGATATCCTAACTTGCCGTACGATGTTCAAAGGACTCGGACGAATTCAGTTGGTTTATATGGAGTTTTAAGTTTAGGTACTGTATTGTAAGATGGTGTTAGGAGTTGTGAGGTGTCGTACATTACACTAACATACTTTCAAGGTGCTAATGTGGCATACAGAGTCTTAAGATGTCCTAACTTGTCGTACGATGTTCAAAGGACTCGGACGAATTCAGTAGGTTTATATAGAGTTTTAAGTTTACATACGGTATTTTAATATGTTGTTATGAGTTGTGAGGTGTCGTACATTACACTAACAAGCTTTTCAAGCTGCTAATGTGGCATACAGAGTCTTAAGGTGTCCTAACTTGTCGTACGATGTTCAAAGGAATCGGACAAATTCATTAGGTTTATTATGGAGTTTTAATGTTTCGTACGGTGATGTAAGGTTTTCTCGTATGTCATATTTAAATTCGTCCGAGTCCTAACTTTTCGTACGTTGTTCAAAGGACTCAGACGAATTCAGTAGGTTTATATGGAGTTTTAAGTTTACGTACGGTATTGTAAGGTGTTGTTAGGAGTTGTGAGGTGTCGTACATTACACTAACATGCTTTTCAAGGTGCTAATGTGGCATACAGAGTCTTAAGATGTCTTAACTTGCAGTACGATGTTCAAAAGACTCGGACGAATTCAGTAGGTTTATCTGGAGTTTTATGTTTACGCACGGTATTGTAAGGTATTGTTAGTAGTTGTGAGGTGTCGTATGTTACACTAACATGCTTTTCAAGGTGCTAATGTGGCATACATAGTCTTAAAGTGTCCTAACATGTCGTACGATGTTCAAAGGACTCGGACGAATTCAGTAGGTTTATATGGAGTATTATGTTTACGTACGGTATTGTAAGGTGTTGTTAGGTGTTGTGAGGTGTCATACATTACACTAACATGCTTTTCAAGGTGCTAATGCGGCATACAGTGTCTTAGATGTACTAACTTGTCGTACGATGCTCAAAGGACTCGGACGAATTCATTAGGTTTATA
The DNA here is from genome assembly GCA_030867185.1 of Tagetes erecta. Lineage (NCBI taxonomy): Eukaryota > Viridiplantae > Streptophyta > Magnoliopsida > Asterales > Asteraceae > Tagetes > Tagetes erecta. The sequence goes on from CM061496.1 coordinate 22,377,805, forward strand.
TGGAGTTTTATGTTTACGTACGGTATTGTAAGGTGTTGTTAGTAGTTGTGAGGCGTCGTACATTACACTAACATGCTTTTCAAAGTGCTAATGTGGCATACGTAGTCTTAAGATGTCCTAACTTTTCGTACGATGTTCAAACGACTCAGACGAATTTAGTAGGTTTATATGGAGTTTTAAGTTTACGTACGATATTGTAAGATGTTGTTAGGAGTTGTGAGGTGTTGTACATTACACTAACATGATTTTCAAGGTGCTAATGTGGCATACAGAGTCTTAAGATTTCCTAACTTGCCGTACGATGTCCAAAAGACTCGGACGAATTCAGTATGTTTATATAGACTTTTAAGTTTACGTACGGTATTGTAAGGTGTTGTTAGGAGTTGTGAGGTGTCGTACGTTACACTAACATGCTTTTCAAAGTGCTAATGTGGAATACGTAGTCTTAAGATGTCCTAACTTGCCGTACGATGTTCAAAAGACTCGGACGAATTCAGTTGGTTTATATGGACTTTTAAGTTTACGTACGGTATTGTAAGGTGTTGTTAGGAGTTGTGAGGTGTTGTACATTACACTAACATGCTTTTCAAGGTGCTAATTTGGCATACAGTGTCTTAGATGTACTAACTTGTCGTACGAAGTTCAAAAGACTCGGAAGAATTCATTAGGTTTATTACGGAGTTTTAAGGTTTCGTACGCTGTTGTAAGGTGTTTTTAGGAGCTGTAAAGCGTCCTACATTTTACTAACATGCTTTTTCAATATGCTAATATGGCATATAGAGTCGTAAGATGTTTTAACTTGTGGTACGATGTTCAAAGGACTAGGACGAATTAAGTAGGTTTATATGTAGTTTTAAGTTTACATACGGTATTGTAAGGTGTTGTTAGGTGTTGTGAGGTGTCATACATTACACTAACACGCTTTTCAAGGTGCTAATGTGGCATACAAAGTCTTAAGATGTCCTAACTTGTCGTACGATGTTCAAAGGACTCGGACGAAGTTAGTAGGTTTATATGAAGTTTTAAGTTTACGTACCGTATTGTAAGATGTTGTTAGGAGTTGCGAGGTGTCGCTCATTACACTAACATGCTTTTCAAGGTGCTAATGTGGCATACAGAGTCTTAAGATGTCCTAACTTGTCGTACGATGTTCAAAGGACTCGGACGAATTCAGTAGGTTTATATGGAGTTTTAAGTTTAGGTACTGTATTGTAAGATGGTGTTAGGAGTTGTGAGGTGTCGTACATTACACTAACATACTTTCAAGGTGCTAATGTGGCATACAGAGTCTTAAGATGTCCTAACTTGTCGTACGATGTTCAAAGGACTCGGACGAATTCAGTAGGTTTATATAGAGTTTTAAGTTTACATACGGTATTTTAATATGTTGTTATGAGTTGTGAGGTGTCGTACATTACACTAACAAGCTTTTCAAGCTGCTAATGTGGCATACAGAGTCTTAAGGTGTCCTAACTTGTCGTACGATGTTCAAAGGACTCAGACGAATTCAGTAGGTTTATATGGAGTTTTAAGTTTACGTACGGTATTGTAAGGTGTTGTTAGGAGTTGTGAGGTGTCGTACATTACACTAACATGCTTTTCAAGGTGATAATGTGGCATACAGTGTCTTAGATGTACCAACTTGTCGTACGATGTTCAAAGGACTCGGACGAATTCATTAGGTTTATATGGAGTTTTATGTTTACGTACGGTATTGTAAGGTGTTGTTAGGAGTTGTGAGGTGTCGTACATTACACTAACATGCTTTTCAAGGTGATAATGTGGCATACAGTGTCTTAGATGTACTAACTTGTCGTACGATGTTCAAAGGACTCGGACGAATTCATTAGGTTTATATGGAGTTTTATGTTTACGTACGGTATTGTAAGGTGTTGTTAGGAGTTGTGAGGTGTCGTACAATACACTAACATGCTTTTCAAAGTGCTAATGTGGCATACGTAGTCTTAAGATGTCCTAACTTTTCGTACGATGTTCAAAGGACTCGGACGAATTCGATAGTTTATATGGAGCTTTAAGTTTATCAACGGTATTTTAATATGTTTTTCGGAGTTGTGAGGTGTCGTACATTTCACTAACATGCTTTTCAAGGTGCTAATGTGGCATACAAAGTCATAAGATATCCTAACTTGCCGTACGATGTTCAAAGGACTCGGACAAATTCAGTTGGTTTATATGGAGTTTTAAGTTTAGGTACGGTATTGTAAGATGGTGTTAGGAGTTGTGAGGTGTCGTACATTACACTAACATACTTTCAAGGTGCTAATGTGGCATACAGAGTCTTAAGATGTCCTAACTTGTCCTACGATGTTCAAAGGACTCGGACGAATTCAGTAGGTTTATATAGAGTTTTAAGTTTACATACGGTATTTTAATATGTTGTTAGGAGTTGTGAGGTGTCGTACATTACACTAACAAGCTTTTCAAGGTGCTAATGTGACATACAGAGTCTTAAGGTGTCCTAACTTGTCGTACGATGTTCAAAAGACTCGGACAAATTCACTAGGTTTATTATGGAGTTTTAATGTTTCGTACGGTGATGTAAGGTTTTCTCGTATGTCATATTAAAATTCGTCCGAGTCCTAACTTTTCGTACGATGGTCAAAGGACTCAGACGAATTCAGTAGGTTTATATGGAGTTTTAAGTTTACGTACGGTATTGTAAGGTGTTGTTAGGAGTTGTGAGGTGTCGTACATTACACTAACATTCTTTTCAAGGTGCTAATGTGGCATACGGAGTCTTAAGATGTCTTAACTTGCAGTACGATGTTCAAAAAACTCGGACGAATTCAGTAGGTTTATATGGAGTTTTATGTTTACGCACGGTATTGTAAGGTGTTGTTAGGAGTTGTGAGGTGTCGTATGTTACACTAACATGCTTTTCAAGGTGCTAATGTGGCATACATAGTCTTACGATGTCCTAGCATGTCGTACGATGTTCAAAGGATTCGGACGAATTCAGTAGGTTTATATGGAGTATTATGTTTACGTACGGTATTGTAAGGTTTTGTTAGGAGTTGTGATGTGTCGTATGTTACACTAACATGCTTTTCAAGGTGCTAATGTGGAATACGTAGTCTTAAGATGTCCTAACTTGTCGTTCGATGTTCAAAGGACTCGGCCGAATTCAGTAGGTTTATATGGACTTTTAAGTTTACGTACGGTATTGTAAGATGTTGTTAGGAGTTGTGAGGTGTCGTACATTACACTAACATGTTTTCAAGGTGCTAATGTGGCATACAGAGTCTTAAGATATCCTAACTTGCCGTACGATGTTCAAAAGAGTCGGACGAATTCAGTAGGTTTATATGGAGTTTTAAGTTTACGTACGGTATTGTAAGGTATTGTTAGGAGTTGTGAGGTGTCGTACATTACACTAACATGCTTTTCAAAGTGCTAATGTGGAATACAGAGTCTGAAGATGTCCTAACTTTTCGTACGATGTGAAAAGGACTCGGACGAATTCAGTAGGTTTATATGGAGTTTTAAGTTTACGTACGGTATTGTAACATATTGTTAGGAGTTGTGAGGTGTCGTACATTACACTAACATGCTTTTCAAGGTGCTAATGTGGCATACAGAGTCTTAAGATGTCCTAACTTGCCGTACGATGTCCAAAAGACTCGGACGAATTCAGTAGGTTTATATGGAGTTTTAAGTTTACGTACTGTATTGTAAGGTGTTGTTAGGAGTTGTGAGGTGTCGTACATTACACTAACATGCTTTTCAAGGTGCTAATATGGAATATAGAGTCTTAAGATGTCCTAACTTTTCCTACGATGTGCAAATGACTCGGACGAATTCAGTAGGTTTATATGGAGTTTCAAGTTTATGTACGGTATTGTAAGATGTTGTTAGGATTTGTGAGGTGTCGTACATTACACTATCATGCTTTTCAAGGTGCTAATGTGGCATACAGTGTCTTAGATGTACTAACTTGTCGTACGATGTTCAAAGAACTCGGACGAATTCAGTAGGTTTATTACGGAGTTTTAAGGTTTCGTACGGTGTTGTAAGGTGTTTTAAGGAGCTGTAAAGCGTCCTACAATTTACTAACATGCTTTTCAAGGTGCTATTATGGCATATAGAGTCGTAAGCTGTTCTAACTTGTGGTACGATGTTCAAAGGACTAGGATGAATTTAGTAGGTTTATATGTAGTTTTAAGTTTACATACGGTATTGTAAGGTGTTGCTAGGTGTTGTGAGGTGTCATCAATTACACTAACATGTTTTTCAAGGTACTAATGTGGCATACAAAGTCTTAACATGTCCTAACTTGTCGTATGATGTTCAAAGGACTCGGACGAAGTTAGTAGGTTTATATGAAGGTTTAAGTTTACGTACCGTATTGTAAGATGTTGTTAGGAGTTGCGAGGTGTCGCTCATTACACTAACATGCTTTTCAAGGTGCTAATGTGGCATACAGAGTCTTAAGATGTCCTAACTTGTCGTACGATGTTCAAAAGACTCGGATGAATTCAGTAGGTTTATATGGAGTTTTAAGTTTACGTACGGTATTGTAAGGTGTTGTTAGGAGTTGTGAGGTGTCGTACATTACACTAAGATGCTTTTCAAAGTGCTAATGTGGCATACGTAGTCTTAAGATGTCCTAACTTTTCGTACGATGTTCAAAGGAATCGGACGAATTTAGTAGGTTTATATGGAGTTTTAAGTTTACGTACGGTATTGTAAGGTGTTGTTAGGAGTTGTGAGGTGTCGTATGTTACACAAACATGCTTTTGAAGGTGCTAATGTGGAATACGTAGTCTTAAGATGTCCTAACATGTCGTACGATGTTCAAAGGACTCGGACGAATTCAGTAGGTTTATATGGACTTTTAAGTTTACGTACGGTATTGTAAGATGTTGTTAGGAGTTGTGAGGTGTCGTACATTACACTAACATGTTTTCAAGGTGCTAATGTGGCATACAGAGTCTTAAGATGTCCTAACTTGACGTACGATGTTCAAAAGAGTCGGACGAATTCAGTAGGTTTATATGGAGTTTTAAGTTTACGTACGGTATTGTAAGGTGTTGTTAGGAGTTGTGAGGTGTCGTATATTACACTAACATGCTTTTCAACGTGCTAATGTGGAATACAGAGTCTTAAGACGTCCTAACTTTTCGTACGATGTGCAAAGGACTCGGACGAATTCAGTAGGTTTATATGGAGTTTTAAGTTTACGTACGGTATTGTAAGGTGTTGTTAGGAGTGGAGAGGTGTCGTACTTTACACTAACATGCTTTTCAAGGTGCTAATATGGAAAATAGAGTCTTAAGATGTCCTAACTTTTCGTACGATGTTCAAAGGACTCGGACGAAGTTAGTAGGTTTATATGAAGTTTTAAGTTTACGTACGGTATTGTAAGATGTTGTTAGGAGTTTTGAGGTGTCGCTCATTAAACTAACATGCTTTTCAAGGTGTTAATGTGGCATACAGAGTCTTAAGATGTCCTAACTTGTCGTACGATGTTCAAAAGAGTCGGACGAATTCAGTAGGTTTATATGGACTTTTAAGTTTACGTACGGTTTTGTAAGGTGTTGTTAGGAGTTGTGAGGTGTCGTACATTACACTAACATGCTTTTCAAGGTGCTAATGTGGCATACAGTGTCTTAGATGTACTAACTTGTCGTACGATGTTCAAAGGACTCGGACGAATTCAGTAGGTTTATATGGAGTTTTAAGTTTACGTACGGTATTGTAAGGTGTTGTTAGGAGTTGTGAGGTGTCGTACCTTACACTAACATGCTTTTCAAAGTGCAAATGTGGCATACATAGTCTTAAGATGTCCTAACATGTCGTACGATGTTCAAAGGAAAAGGACGAATTCAGTTGGTTTATATGGACTTTTAAGTTTACGTACGGTATTGTAAGGTGTTGTTAGAAACTGTGAGGTGACGTACATTACATTAACATGCTTTTCAAGGTGCTAATGTGGCATACAGAGTCTTAGATGTACTAACTTGTCGTACGATGTTCAAAGGACTCGGACGAATTCATTAGGTTTATTACGGAGTTTTAAGGTTTCGTACCGTGTTGTAAGGTGTTTTTAGGAGCTGTAAAGCGTCCTACATTTTACTAACATGCTTTTCAAGGTGCTAATGTGGCATACGAAGTCTTAAGATGTCCTAACTTGTCGTACGATGTTCAAAGGACTCGGACGAATTCAGTAGGTTTATATGGAGATTAAGTTTACGTACGGTATTGTAAGGTGTTGTTAGGAGTTGTGAGGTGTCGTACATGACACTAACATGCTTTTCAAGGTGCTAATGTGGAATACAGAGTCTTAAGATGTCCTAACTTTCCGTACGATGTGCAAATGACTCGGACGAATTCAGTAGGTTTATATGGAGTTTTAAGTTTACGTACGATATTGTAAGATGTTGTTAGGAGTTGTGAGGAGTCGTACATTACACTAACATGCTTTTCAAGGTGCTAATTTGGCATACAGAGTCTTAAGATGTCCTAACTTGTCGTACGATGTTCAAAGGACTCGGACGAATTCGATAGGTTTATATGGAGTTTTAAGTTTATCTACGACATTTTAATATGTTGTTAGGAGTTGTGAGGTGTCGTACATTTCACTAACATGCTTTTTAAGGTGCTAATATGGCATACAAAGTCATAAGATATCCTAACTTGCCGTACGATGTTCAAAGGACTCGGACGAATTCAGTTGGTTTATATGGAGTTTTAAGTTTAGGTACTGTATTGTAAGATGGTGTTACGAGTTGTGAGGTGTCGTACATTACACTAACATACTTTCAAGGTGCTAATGTGGCATACAGAGTCTTAAGATGTCCTAACTTGTCGTACGATGTTCAAAGGACTCGGACAAATTCATTAGGTTTATTATGGAGTTTTAATGTTTCGTACGGTGATGTAAGGTTTTCTCGTATGTCATATTTAAATTCGTCCGAGTCCTAACTTTTCGTACGATGTTCAAAGGAGTCAGACGAATTCAGTAGGTTTATATGGAGTTTTAAGTTTACGTACGGTATTTTAAGGTGTTGTTAGGAGTTGTGAGGTGTCGTACATTACGCTAACATGCTTTTCAAGGTGCTAATGTGGCATACAGAGTCTTAAGATGTCTTAACTTGCCGTACGATGTTCAAAAGACTCGGACGAATTCAGTAGGTTTATCTGGAGTTTTATGTTTACGCACGGTATTGTAAGGTATTGTTAGTAGTTGTGAGGTGTCGTATGTTACACTAACATGCTTTTCAAGGTGCTAATGTGGCATACATAGTCTTAAGGTGTCCTAACATGTCGTACGATGTTCAAAGGACTCGGACGAATTCAGTAGGTTTATATGGAGTATTATGTTTACGTACGGTATTGTAAGGTGTTGTTAGGTGTTGTGAGGTGTCATACATTACACTAACATGCTTTTCAAGGTGCTAATGCGGCATACAGTGTCTTAGATGTACTAACTTGTCGTACGATGCTCAAAGGACTCGGACGAATTCATTAGGTTTATATGGAGTTTTATGTTTACGTACGGTATTGTAAGGTGTTGTTAGTAGTTGTGAGGTGTCGTACATTACACTAACATGCTTTTCAAAGTGCTAATGTGGCATACGTAGTCTTAAGATGTCCTAACTTTTCGTACGATGTTCAAACGACTCAGACGAATTTAGTAGGTTTATATGGAGTTTTAAGTTTACGTACGATATTGTAAGATGTTGTTAGGAGTTGTGAGATGTTGTACATTACACTAACATGATTTTCAAGGTGCTAATGTGGCATACAGAGTCTTAAGATTTCCTAACTTGCCGTACGATGTCCAAAAGACTCGAACGAATTCAGTAGGTTTATATGGACTTTTAAGTTTACGTACGGTATTGTAAGGTGTTGTTAGGAGTTGTGAGGTGTCGTACATTACACTAACATGCTTTTCAAAGTGCTAATGTGGAATACGTAGTCTTAAGATGTCCTAACTTGCCGTACGATGTTCAAAAGACTCGGACGAATTCAGTTGGTTTATATGGACTTTTAAGTTTACGTACGGTATTGTAAGGTGTTGTTAGGAGTTGTGAGGTGTTGTACATTACACTAACATGCTTTTCAAGGTGCTAATTTGGCATACAGTGTCTTAGATGTACTAACTTGTCGTACGAAGTTCAAAAGACTCGGAAGAATTCATTAGGTTTATTACGGAGTTTTAAGGTTTCGTACGCTGTTGTAAGGTGTTTTTAGGAGCTGTAAAGCGTCCTACATTTTACTAACATGCTTTTTCAATATGCTAATATGGCATATAGAGTCGTAAGATGTTTTAACTTGTGGTACGATGTTCAAAGGACTAGGACGAATTAAGTAGGTTTATATGTAGTTTTAAGTTTACATACGGTATTGTAAGGTGTTGTGAGGTGTCATACATTACACTAACACGCTTTTCAAGGTGCTAATGTGGCATACAAAGTCTTAAGATGTCCTAACTTGTCGTACGATGTTCAAAGGACTCGGACGAAGTTAGTAGGTTTATATGAAGTTTTAAGTTTACGTACCGTATTGTAAGATGTTGTTAGGAGTTGCGAGGTGTCGCTCATTACACTAACATGCTTTTCAAGGTGCTAATGTGGCATACAGAGTCTTAAGATGTCCTAACTTGTCGTACGATGTTCAAAGGACTCGGACGAATTCAGTAGGTTTATATGGAGTTTTAAGTTTACGTACGGTATTGTAAGGTGTTGTTAGGAGTTGTGAGGTGTCGTACATTACACTAACATGCTTTTCAAGGTGCTAATAAGGAATATAGAGTCTTAAGATGTCCTAACTTTTCGTCCGATGTGCAAATGACTCGGACGAATTAGTAGGTTTATATGGAGTTTTAAGTTTACGTACGGTATTGTAAGATGTTGTTAGGAGTTGTGAGGTGTCGTACATTACACTAACATGATTTTCAAGGTGCTAATGTGGCATACAGAGTCTTAAGATGTTCTAACTTGCCGTACGATGTTCAAAAGACTCGGACGAATTCAGTAGGTTTATATGGACTTTTAAGTTTACGTACGGTATTGTAAGGTGTTGTTAGGAGTTGTGAGGTGTTGGACATTACACTAACATGCTTTTCAAGGTGCTAATGTGGCATACAGTGTCTTAGATGTACTAACTTGTCGTACGATGTTCAAAAGACTCGGAAGAATTCATTAGGTTTATTACGGAGTTTTAAGGTTTCGTACGCTGTTGTAAGGTGTTTTTAGGAGCTGTAAAGCGTCCTACATTTTACTAACATGCTTTTTCAATATGCTAATATGGCATATAGAGTCGTAAGATGTTTTAACTTGTGGTACGATGTTCAAAGGACTAGGACGAATTAAGTAGGTTTATATGTAGTTTTAAGTTTACATACGGTATTGTAAGGTGTTGTTAGGTGTTGTGAGGTGTCATACATTACACTAACACGCTTTTCAAGGTGCTAATGTGGCATACAAAGTCTTAAGATGTCCTAACTTGTCGTACGGTTATTGTAAGATGTTGTTAGGAGTTGCGAGGTGTCGCTCATTACACTAACATGCTTTTCAAGGTGCTAATGTGGCATACAGAGTCTTAAGATGTCCTAACTTGTCGTACGATGTTCAAAGGACTCAGACGAATTCAGTAGGTTTATATGGAGTTTTAAGTTTACGTACGGTATTGTAAGGTGTTGTTAGGAGTTGTGAGGTGTCGTACATTACACTAACATGCTTTTCAAGGTGCTAATATGGAATATAGAGTCTTAAGATGTCCTAACTTTTCGTCCGATGTGCAAATGACTCGGACGAATTAGTAGGTTTATATGGAGTTTTAAGTTTACATACGGTATTGTAAGATGTTGTTAGGAGTTGTGAGGTGTCGTACATTACACTAACATGATTTTCAAGGTGCTAATGTGGCATATAGAGTCTTAAGATGTCCTAACTTGCCGTACGATGTTCAAAAGACTCGGACGAATTCAGTAGGTTTATATGGACTTTTAAGTTTACGTACGGTATTGTAAGGTGTTGTTAGGAGTTGTGAGGTGTTGGACATTACACTAACATGCTTTTCAAGGTGCTAATGTGGCATACAGTGTCTTAGATGTACTAACTTGTCGTACGATGTTCAAAAGACTCGGAAGAATTCATTAGGTTTATTACGGAGTTTTAAGGTTTCGTACGCTGTTGTAAGGTGTTTTTAGGAGCTGTAAAGCGTCCTACATTTTACTAACATGCTTTTTCAATATGCTAATATGGCATATAGAGTCGTAAGATGTTTTAACTTGTGGTACGATGTTCAAAGGACTAGGACGAATTAAGTAGGTTTATATGTAGTTTTAAGTTTACATACGGTATTGTAAGGTGTTGTTAGGTGTTGTGAGGTGTCATACATTACACTAACACGCTTTTCAAGGTGCTAATGTGGCATACAAAGTCTTAAGATGTCCTAACTTGTCGTACGATGTTCAAAGGACTCGGACGAAGTTAGTAGGTTTATATGAAGTTTTAAGTTTACGTACCGTATTGTAAGATGTTGTTAGGAGTTGCGAGGTGTCGCTCATTACACTAACATGCTTTTCAAGGTGCTAATGTGGCATACAGAGTCTTAAGATGTCCTAACTTGTCGTACGATGTTCAAAGGACTCGGACGAATTCAGTAGGTTTATATGGAGTTTTAAGTTTACGTACGGTATTGTAAGGTGTTGTTAGGAGTTGTGAGGTGTTGTACATTACACTAACATGCTTTTCAAGGTGCTAATGTGGCATACAGTGTGTAACACCCTAGGCAAATCCCACATCGGCCGTGCGCAGGAGAGATCTGGGATTTATAAGGGATGCCCGACCTCAAATACCAACAACGCGTTTTGGGGCTTAATGTTAGTGGATGAGTGGAGAACTCCACTGTTAAGCGTGCTCGGATGACAACAATCTCAGGATGGGTGACCATCCTGGGAAGGTTTCACCCGCGCAACCAAAAGCAAATTCGTGAGCTCTAATGTGGCAAAGCGGACAATATTGGTGGTATGAGGGGCCGGATGTTACAAGTGGTATCAGAGCAACTCCTGTGCCGTTCGGGATGGTGGGGCAAACCTCATCGAGGATGGTGAGTCTCTGGGGGTGTTTAGAGGGACACCTTAGGCAAATCCCACATCCAAGAATTGGATGGTGGGGCAAACCTCATCGAGGACGATGAGTCCAAAAGGGGGGGTGATTGTAACACCCTAGGCAAATCCCACATCGGCCGTGGGCAGGAGAGATCTGGGATTTATAAGGGATGCCCGACCTCAAATACCAACAACGCGTTTTGGGGCTTAATGTTAGTGGATGAGTGGAGAACTCCACTGTTAAGCGTGCTCGGATGACAACAATCTCAGGATGGGTGACCATCCTGGGAAGGTTTCACCCGGGCAACCAAAAGCAAATTCGTGAGCTCTAATGTGGCAAAGCGGACAATATTGGTGGTATGAGGGGCCGGATGTTACACAGTGTCTTAGATCTACTAACTTGTCGTACGATGTTCAAAAGACTCGGAAGAATTCATTAGGTTTATTACGGAGTTTTAAAGTTTCGTACGCTGTTGTAAGGTGTTTTAGGAGCTGTAAAGCGTCCTACATTTTACTAACATGCTTTTTCAATATGCTAATATGGCATATAGAGTCGTAAGATGTTTTAACTTGTGGTACGATGTTCAAAGGACTAGGACGAATTAAGTAGGTTTATATGTAGTTTTAAGTTTACATACGGTATTGTAAGGTGTTGTTAGGTGTTGTGAGGTGTCATACATTACACTAACACGCTTTTCAAGGTGCTAATGTGGCATACAAAGTCTTAAGATGTCCTAACTTGTCGTACGATGTTCAAAGGACTCGGACGAAGTTAGTAGGTTTATATGAAGTTTTAAGTTTACGTACCGTATTGTAAGATGTTGTTAGGAGTTGCGAGGTGTCGCTCATTACACTAACATGCTTTTCAAGGTGCTAATGTGGCATACAGAGTCTTAAGATGTCCTAACTTGTCGTACGATGTTCAAAGGACTCGGACGAATTCAGTAGGTTTATATGGAGTTTTAAGTTTACGTACAGTATTGTAAGGTGTTGTTAGGAGTTGTGAGGTGTCGTACATTACACTAACATGATTTTCAAGGTGCTAATATGGAATATAGAGTCTTAAGATGTCCTAACTTTTCGTCCGATGTGCAAATGACTCGGACGAATTAGTAGGTTTATATGGAGTTTTAAGTTTACGTACGGTATTGTAAGATGTTGTTAGGAGTTGTGAGGTGTCGTACATTACACTAACATGATTTTCAAGGTGCTAATGTGGCATACAGAGTCTTAAGATGTCCTAACTTGCCGTACGATGTTCAAAAGACTCGGACGAATTCAGTAGGTTTATATGGACTTTTAAGTTTACGTACGGTATTGTAAGGTGTTGTTAGGAGTTGTGAGGTGTTGTACATTACACTAACATGCTTTTCAAGGTACTAATGTGGCATACAGTGTCTTAGATGTACTAACTTGTCGTACGATGTTCAAAGGACTCGGAAGAATTCATTAGGTTTATTACGGAGTTTTAAGGTTTCGTACGGTGTTGTAAGGTGTTTTTAGGAGCTGTAAAGCGTCCTACATTTTACTAACATGCTTTTCAATATGCTAATATGGCATATAGAGTCGTAAGATGTTCTAACTTGTGGTACGATGTTCAAAGGACTAGGACGACTTAAGTAGGTTTATATGTAGTTTTAAGTTTACATACGGTATTGTAAGGTGTTGTTAGGTGTTGTGAGGTGTGATACATTACACTAACACGATTTTCAAGGTTCTAATGTGGCATACAAAGTCTTAAGATGTCCTAACTTGTCGTACGATGTTCAAAGGACTCGGACGAAGTTAGTAGGTTTATATGAAGTTTTAAGTTTACGTACCGTATTGTAAGATGTTGTTAGGAGTTGCGAGGTGTCGCTCATTACACTAACATGATTTTCAAGGTGCTAATGTGGCATACAGAGTCTTAAGATTTCCTAACTTGTCGTACGATGTTCAAAGGACTCGGACGAATTCAGTAGGTTTATATGGAGTTTTAAGTTTACGTACGGTATTGTAAGGTGTTGTTAGGAGTTGTGAGTTGTCGTACATTACACTAACATGCTTTTCAAGGAGCTAATGTGGCATACAGAGTTTTAAGATGTCCTAACATGTCGTACGATGTTCAAAAGACTCGGACGAATTCAATAGGTTTATATGCACTTTTAAGTTTACCTACGGTATTGTAAGGTGTTGTTAGGAGTTGTGAGGTGTCGTACGTTACACTAACATGCTTTTCAATTTGCTAATGTGGCATACAGTGTCTTAGATGTACTAACTTGTCGTACGATGTTCAAAGGACACGGACGAATTCATTTGGTTTATTACGGAGTTTTAAGGTTTCGTACGGTGTTGTAAGGTGTTTTTAGGAGCTATAAAGCGTCCTACATTTTACTAACATGCTTTTCAAAGTGCTAATATGGCATATAGAGTCGTAAGATATTCTAACTTGTGGTACGATGTTCAAAGGACTCGGACGAATTTAATAGGTTTATATGGAGTTTTAAGTTTACGTACGGTATTGTAAGATGTTGTTAGGAGTTCTGAGGTGTCGTACATTACACTAACATGCTTTTCAAGGTGCTAATGTGGCATACAGAGTCTTAAGATGTACTAACTTGTCGTACGATGTTCAAAGGACTCGGACGAATTCAGTAGGTTTATATGGAGTTTTAAGTTTACGTACGACATTGTAAGGTATTGTTAGGAGTTGTGAGGTGTCATACATATAACTAACATGCTTTTCAAATTGCTAATTTGGCATACGTAGTCTTAAGATGGACTAACATGTCGTACGATGTTCAAAGGACTCGGACGAATTCAGTAGGTTTTTATGGACTTTTAAGTTTACGTACGGTATTGTAAGGTGTTGTTAGGAGTTGTGAGGTGTCGTACATTACACTAACATGCTTTTCAAGGTGCTAATGTGGCAAACAGTGTCTTAGATGTACTAACTTGTCGTACGATGTTCAAAGGACTCGGCCGAATTCATTAGGTTTATTACAGAGTTTTTAGGTTTCGTACGGTATTGTAAGGGGTTGTTAGGAGCTGTAAAGTGTCCTACATTATACAAACATGCTTTTCAAGTTGCTAATATGGCATATAGAGTCGTAAGATGTTCTAACTTGTGGTACGATGTTCAAAGGACTCGGACGAATTAAGTAGGTTTATATTGAGTTTTAAGTTTACATACGGTATTTTAAGGTGTTGTTAGGAGTTGTGTGGTGTCGTAAATTACACTAACATGCTTTTCAAGGTGCTAATGTGCTATACAGAGTCTTAAGATGTCCTAACTTGTCGTACGATGTTCAAAGGACTCAGACGAATTCATTAGGTTTATTATGGAGTTTTAATGTTCCGTATGGTGATTTAAGGTTTTCTTAAGAGTTGAAACGCATCCGACATTATTCTAACGCGCTTTTCATGGTTCTAATACGACATACAGAGTCTAAAGATGTTCTAACTTGTGGTACGATGTTCAAAGAACTCGGACGAATTCATTAGGTGTACTATGAAGTTTTAAGGTTTCGTAGGGTATTGTAAGGTGTGTTTAGGAGTTGTGAGGTATCATACATTACACTAACATGCTTTTCAAGGTGCTAATGTGGCATACATAGTCTTAAGATGTCCTAACTTGTCGTACGATGTTCAAAGGACTCAGACGAATTCATTAGGTTTATTATGGAGTTTTAAGGTTTCGTACGGTGTTGTAAGGTGTTGTTAGGAGTTGTAAAGCGTCCTACATTATACTAACATGCTTTTCAAGATGCTAATATGGCATATAGTGTGTATGCAAATCAGGTCGCAACAAGAGCTCGTGAACTGTTAAATGTTCAACAAACATGATATGAATCAAGCAAACAAACAATGAAATAACAGAAGATTTACTAATTAATGCTTGTTGTATTGATCTTGTTAACTATGTGTACAAAAGGTGTAATTGCAGTAAGTTGTTTTCAAAAGTCTAATAAATACACTGCATACTACTCTATTTATACTAGCTAACTACAATACATGAATTAGAAAAACAAAATAATGAACTGTTAAAATGATGTGCGGATGACAGTTTTGTCCACACATCTCGGGTACAAAAGCTGTCCGCACATCTCGGGTACAAAAGCTGTCCGCACATCTCAACCTTTTGTCCGCACATCTTTGTTTTTCTTCAAAACTTCAAGTATGATGATCACAATATACTAACAATCTCCCCCTATGATCATGCTTTAAGTTTCTTCATCTTCTTTTCATTAAGTTTGATCTCATCAATCTCAGATTGCTTATTCTTCTTCAACTCATTTTTATACTTCAATTTTCTGATACTTAAAGATTTTTCTCATCTTCAGCCTTGGTTTTCAACTTAAAAATCTTTTCTTTCATATTCTGTTCACGTTCCATCAACGTTTTAGCTATGGGTTGAAACTCATTTGAGAAGAAAGATGATCTTTCTACTTGTTTCACATTCAAGTGTGTATCAGTCCCAGCACATACATCATATATTTCTGATTCAATTTCAGGTTTAGGAGTTTTATCTTGACTAGCAAGAGCATATATTTCCGGAGAAATAACCTGATTCAACCTTCTCCTTCTGTAATCATCTTCTCTATCACAACTATTTGGATCATCTGAAGATGTACCAGTTGTGTAGATTATGACAACTAAGAAAGCTTCATGTGAGACTTCAGGTCTGTGGATACTCTGCTTGTTGCTTGTTCTCAAACTCCGTACTCTCCATTCACTCTAAAAAAGAAAGATATTTGTTAGAATGAACACTTCAATATAAATTAAAAAACCTTAAGTTGTTTGTTAGGTCAACAATAATCGACTTTTAGGTCAAAAGATATTAATCTGATTAATGATGACAATCGACATCAATAACTTGTCAACAAGTATCAATATACATGTTTTTCAAGTTTAGATTAAAGATCGAACTTGATTTTGTTCATTTCATCGATTTGTCGATTCGTTCTCCTTTTTGATGAACAGTAACAGCGTATGTTTCAAACACGATACTTACCAACAAAGATTACCAGCTTGATTCTGTAATCTAAATGATATGTATACGATTTTGAAAGATTTTAAGAAATGTTTGATTTTGAATGTATGAAGATCGCCTTATGTCTGAGTGAAATGTTTGAAATGAAAGGTTTAAGGGTTCTTGAAGGGTTTATATACTATGTCCACACTTAGTGTAATTTTAAAGACAGACTTTAAAAGATATGCGGACAACAGGTTGTTCGCACATCGACTAAATTCTCAACAATCTCACAAGTAGAATGAGTATTTGAAAGATTTCAGTTGATTCAAACACATTTACAAGTGATTATCAATCTTTTAGTATCAAACTCTGCTTTTAAATCAAACAAATTTGTGATTTGCGGACAATAGTACATGATATGCGTGCAACAGTAACACTCTTGTTTTGTACTGTTGCTCGCACATCCTTCAAAAATTCCTTAAATGGTTCAAAGATAGTCGTCATCTTTAGATTTAAATCATTTTTCAAGAATGATTTATTTCCAAATCTTGAAATCTTTGTTTTTGATCGATCTGCGGACAATAGTGTCATCCGCACATCTTATGATATGCTTGCTGCAGTAACATCCGCACATCTTTCAAACACTTAGACATTTTTCAAGATAATCTTCATCTTATTGATATTGTACTTAGAAAAGTACTCAAAGATCATGAATTGATCAATGGGTAACATTCTGTGTACTTGTTTGTGACAAATTCAATCATCAAATCTAATTTGAGTCTTCTTTGCTTATCTGCACACACAAAAATTCAGATCATTAGTTCATTTATCATGAATCATTGAAAACTTTAAAAATCATCAAAGTAAAGTAAAATTCACTTCATTGATTTCTGACAGTGATTTCAGTGATTTCAGTTGATCTGCGGATCACAGTATCAACTGATCTGCGGACAACAGTGTTCGCATATCTCGATCTGCGAACAATAGTGTTCACATATCTTAACAGTTTTCACTGTTTCATCAATCTGTGAGCAACAGTGTTCACACATCTCAATCTGCGAACAACAGTGTTCACAAAATCTTCATTTTCATGATTCAAACTTTTCTTTTATGTGATCAAAGTACTTGATTGTTTACTCAGAAAATTTCTTTGACACATTAACTTTGGTCTTTTGATCATATCTCATAACAGATGCAATTGTATCATGCAGAGAACAAATTTTCAAATTATGAAATTTAGAAATTTATTTGCACATTACACATTCAATCTATTTTCATAATATTGCTGCATCCAATCAATGCATACTTTCTTTGGTCTTTTGAATATGACATTTTCTCCCCCTAAAGTTTTAATTTTCTTAAGAGAAGAAAATTTGAACTTTACTCATGATCAAATATGAATCAATCACATGTATGAACAAGGCCAAATTTATTTTATTTGTTTTATTCTGGCAAGCAAGTACTTTTTATGAATAAAAGTAGATAAGCAAAGAGATCATATCGTATTCATTAATCTTCACACAAAGAAAAATAAGATTTTGAATAGACATAGACAATATTTCAATTTGCATGATGGGCATAAAGCTTATTTCACACTTACTTTTCAACACTTAGTGATACTTTTATCATGTTTTGAGTTTATTAAGTATGACTACCATGTGATCCACACTTAGCAACATCTTAAAAGGTCCACTAACTTCAAGAACATGCAAGTTGGCACTTTAACAATCAGGTCACTTACATCATAATCCGTAGAGCTTTGGGTTATAAATTATTGGTGGGTTCCCTTTGGGAATCTTCTTTACTTTCCAATTTTTGGAATTGACACTGTTCCATTTTGGAATCTTTTGACACTGGTGTCGTTCCTTTTTGGAATCTTTTGTACATCTTGAGGTGTTCCAGGTCTGTAGATCACTACAACAAAGGAGACCTTGTGTGAGACTTCAGGTCTGTGGATACCACAACAAAGAAGCTCACAGATGTTTGCTCAACACGTATTCTAATGCGTCATTACCTGATATGTGTAAGTAACACTACAAGCAGCCTATCAGAATAATGAAAACTTCACCAATGCTACTTAGATGGAACTTAACACAATCAGACATAGAGAACTTTAGTTTGTATCACTTACATGTTTACTTTTCAGATTGACAGTTTTCAGCTTACCCACACAAGCAATATGATCAGTCAATCTTTATTGATTTTGAAAGCTATGTAAAAGACTAAGAAAGTGATGTACTATCATTTCTCTTATTTTGCTCAATCTAGCATTCATCATTTATTATGTACTCCTCCCCTTTATTCTTTATTATTATTATTATTATTATTATTATTATTATTATTATTATTATTATTATTATTATTATTATTATTTTTTATTTTTTTGGCAATGTCCAATGATCATGGTTCATAGTTGATCATACCAATGGCCTGAACCAAATGTTTAAATCTGCCTTGATCAAAGGCTTTTGTGAAAAGATCAGCCAATTGGTTTTCTGTGTTAACTTGTACCAACACTATCAATCCCTTTTCAGAATTATCATGAAGAAAGTGATATCTGATTTCTATATGTTTAGTTTTTGAGTGTTGTACTGGATTACTTGTGATGAATATGGCTGCAGTATTATCAATATAGATTGGGGTTTTTAAGAAATTAAACCCATAGTCCAGAAGTTGGTTTTGACACCAAAGGACTTGTGAGCAGCATGCAGAAGCAGCAATGTATTCAGCCTCTGCAGTGGATACTGAAACATTTGTCTATTTCTTGCACTGCCATGAGATTAATCTCGGACCCAAAAACTGACAACCCCCGGAAGTAGATTTTCTATTAAGGTTACAACCACCATAGTCACTGTCAGTATATGCATGCAGTTCAAAGTTTCCATCTTTAGGATACCACAACCCAAGGGCAGCTTTTCCTTTAAGATATCTGAAGATGCGTTTGACAGCTTGTAAGTGTGATTCCTTGGGGTTAGCTTGATATCTTGCACATAAGCACACTGCAAACATAATGTCAGGTCTACTAGCAGTCAAATACATCAGTGATCCAATCAAAGATCTGTAATATGTTTTACAGGCTTGCCACTCTCATCTGGCTCCAATTTGTGTGCTTTATCAAGTGGTGTTCTGATAGATTGAACATCTTCGAATGAAAATTACTTGAGGATCTTCTTGATGTACATTTCTTGGTTGATAAAGATTCCATCTTTAGCTTGAGTGACTTGCAATCCTAAGAAGAAGTTCATTTCACCCATCGAGCTCATCTGGAACTTTGACTGCATTATAGCCTCAAACTCTTTGCACAGTTCTTTACTTGTTGATCCAAAGATGATGTCATCCACATAGATTTGAACCAAAAGAAGATCTTTTTTCTTTTTCTTCAAGAAGAGTGTTTGATCAATCCTTCCTCTTTTGAATCCATTCTCCATCAAATGAGAAGACAGAGTCTCATACCACTTGCGTGGTGCTTGATGCAAGCCATAAAGGGCTTTATTAAGCTTCATCACTCGATGCGGAAATTCTTTATCTTCAAATCCTGGAGGTTGTTGAACGTACACCTCTTCATTGATAACACCATACAGAAATGCACAGTTCACATCCATTTGATAAACAGTGAAATTCATATATGCAGAATAAGCAAGAAACAATCGAATAGCTTCTAGGCGTGCCACAGGAGCAAAGACTTCTTCATAATCAATGCCCTATTCCTGAGTATACCCTTGAGCTATTAATCTTGCTTTGTTCCTTATGACTATGCCACGCTCATCTGATTTGTTTCTGTATAACCATCGAGTTCCTATGGCATAATGTCCTTCAGGAAGATCAACCAGTGTCCATACATTTTGAATTTGAAATTGAAGAAGCTCTTCTTGCATTGCTTCAATCCAACTTGAATCTTTGAGAGCTTCTAAAATGTTGTTTGGCACTGTTTGAGATAAGAAACAAGAATAGAGACAAATGTTGGCATTTGTGCTTTTGCTTCTAGTCACTCTTTCATGCAGACTTACAATTATGTTTGATTGTGAGAGGCTTCTTAGAGTCTTGATACAGGAGTAGGATCAACGGCCACCTCATTTTCAAGATTTGTATAGTTGAAGTCTTGCACTGTTGTGGTGTGGATGGAAGGATCAGATTCATGTGGTGCGTTGTGAAAGTAATTGTATCCATCATCAGCAATCAACTCATCACTTGGAACAAGTGGATCTACTGTAGGTGGAGCACATTCTTCAAAGTTTGCATGAATGTCTGGATTTCCAAGATCAGGATACTTTGAGGGAAATGGAAGAATAACTTCATTGTCAGAATCTCCCCCTAAGTCATAACCTGCAGAAAAATCAATGGAATTAGAATTTAATGATGTAGTCAATGCATCTATATCGAATAACCAAGCAGGACCATTAATAGCTTTTGGAAATGAGTTTTCATGAAACTCAACATTCATTGATTCCTCAATGATGTTGTGTTTTGACAAGTAAACTCTATAAGCAATGGATTGGGATGAATATCCAACAAAGAATCCATCATTTGATTTTTCATCAAATTTAGCTAAACGATCTGAGGTATTCAATACAGATACTGGACAACCGACTGATCTTAAGAAACCAATTTGTGGTTTTCTTTTGAAAAGCAATTCATAAGGTGTCTTATTACGAGGTTTGACAATTAGACTCCTGTTTTGAACAAAACATGTTGTTGATACTGCCTCTGCCCAAAAGGTAATTGGAAGTTTAGAATCAGCCAGCATTGTTTGAGCAGCTTCGATTAGAGTCCGGTTCTTGCGTTCTACAACTCCATTTTGTTATGGAGTTCTAGCTGCACTTAACTATCTTTCTATCCCCTTATCTGCACAGAAAGTGTAAACACATCATTCTTAAATTCAGTTCCATTATCACTTCTCATTATCTTAACTTTGCACTCAAATTGATTTTCAATTTTTGTAATGAAAGCTTTGAGAATTTCTGCGGTTTCACTTTTTCTATACATGAAAAACACCCATGTGAATTTGGAAAAATCATAGATCACCACAAGACAATATTGCTTCTTTGTATGACTTAAAACATTTGTTGGTCCAAACAAGTCCATATGCAAAAGTTTTAATGGTGTAACATTTGAATTCACAATTTTTGTCTTGTGTGATGTGCGATGTTATTTTCCTTTCAAACAAGCTGAACACTTTTCTATGACAGAGAATGTCTTTGAGGTATACCCACTACATGATCATTTTTAACCAAATTGTTCATGTTATTGTAGTGAGTATGACCAAGACGTCTGTGCCAAAGAACAGATTCATCTATGGATGCTTTTGAAAGCAGACAAGTTTCTTGAACATTATCAGACATAGAACTCATGTCCATCATATAAATGTTGTTATGTCTGGATGCTTTCATCTGTATCCATTCTTCGGGAATTTGAAATCCAGGCTTCAAGATATAGCAGAACTTGTCATCAAACATCGTCTTGTAGGATTGGTCACATATTTGTGTAACACTCAGCAAGTTGAATTTGAGTTGTTCACAGTAGTTGACATGATCAAAGCTCAACGATCCGTTACTGACAGTTCCTTCACCTGTTATCCATCCTCCTCCATCACCAAAAGCTACATAAGAGCCTTTCTTTGTTTGATATTGATCTAACAACTCCTGGTTCCCAGTCATGTGCCTTGAGCAGCCACTATCCACAATCCATAAACTGTTTTTAGCTCTTGGTGGATGTGCCTGCACATAAAAACAATCAATTAGTACGATCAACCCAAACCGTTGTGGTATTGTGTTTGCCATTTTCATCAATAATTGTTTGTTTAGCACATTGTAAACCAAAATTAGTCAACATGTCTGCTTTCAACTTAGCATATTGATTCATCAAAATCTTAAACCTATCATTCAAATCACTTGGCAATTCATTTGATTTGTTTTTATGAACAATAGGTTTAGATAGTGGTTTAGCAGAATCATAAGTTGACTTCAGTTGATTAGGAACATGATGAGATTGAACAGATTTTGAATTTTCTGATTCATTAAGAAACTGTTTAATCAAATTCCTTTTAACACTATCCTTTGAATGAGGATGAGATGCAATCCTTGAAATGATTTGCATGTTAGATTTAGAAAAGTGTTTGTTGGAAAATTGATTTGAATCATTCAATCTCATGTTTCTAGGAGTCCAGGAATCATAAAAATCCTCATCATTGTCAAATGATGTTGATTTCTTTGATTTTTCTTTCTTGTGAACCATTGTACTTTCCTTGTAATAACACTCATCAGTGTTATGATTTACCCTCCCACAAATTTCACACCATTTGTTAAAATAACAATCTTCAACAGAATGGTTGGTCATATCACAAATATGGCAGTATTTAGAAAAGTAACAATCAATGGTGTTATGATTAATCATTTTGCAAATATCACACCATAGTCTTGTTGACTTTTCATAATATTTAGATTTGACATTCTGTGATTGCTTTGATCTTTGAAAGTTTGGATTTTGTTTGGGTTTGTAAACTTGTTTAGCTTTGTTTTGCGCATTTAAAGAACCTTGACCAGCAGAATCAACCCTTTTTCCATCAGAAACTGCTGAAGAATTAAGATTTGACTTAGTTTTCTTCTTTTGTTTCTTCTTTTTCTTTTTAAGTTCAAGTTTAGCAGTGGAAGTTTCAGGATCTTGACCTGTTTTCATATCAGAATTTGTTTTGAACTTGTTTTCAGGTTTCTTTGATTCTTGTTGGTTTAGATATCTTTTGAAATGAGGATTATCAAACCCAAACCCCTCACTCTTTTCACTTTTGTGGTCATTGTAAATCATTTGAATTTCACCTTTTTTCCTTAATTCAGATTTTTCTTTAACTTCTTCAACAAAGTTTGATTGTTCATTTGGTGAATTTACAGATTTTACAAAGCCATTGAAGTTCTTTGTTTTAAGGTACACCTGTTTAGGTTCATATGAAGTTATTTTCACAGGGTGAACTTCTTTGATCTTTTCTTGATCATGCTCAATGTACACATTTTTGTTCAACTTTGAACTTTCAAAATCATCAGAAGATTCCGAATTTTGATTCATTTTAAACTTTGCTTGAGCTTCACTGGAATAGTCATGAGGATTGAATTCAGATGGTAAAGAGTTTGTCATAGCAGTTGGCATCTTTTCATAGTTCACTGGAGGAGGTGTTGTTTGATATGCTACCTCTGAAAAACCCAACCCATTGCAGTTCTTTCCCTCTTTTTGACTAGCCATCCACCTTTCCATTTGTTCTTTAGTTGACATTAATTGTTCATATTTCATTTTAAAGGTGGATGCTTCCAATTGACTTTGAATGTAAGAATCTTCAAGAGTTTTTAATGAGTTCTTTAAAATTTGCTCATGTTTTTTAGATTCTTTTAAGTCCTCTGTCACTGAATTGATTTTCTTCTCAAATTCCTTTTGTTGTTCTTTAGTTCTGTTGTGCCTATATATTTCATCATTCAATTTCTCATAAGTAGCAAAGGAATGAGATCTGTAATGGTTTACCTCATGCAAGCATGCCTTTGTACATACCTTCTCCTTAACATCTTCAGGCATTGGAGTGTACTTACTTGCATCAAATTTGCTTGCATCAAATTTTCTTCCATCATAACCATCAGGTTCTCTCACTCTTTCTCCATCAGAGAATTCAGTGCCATCAAACCAAACTCCTTTTCAATCTCAGCTCCATAAGCACTCCAACCAATTTCTCCATCATAAGTCACACACATGGCTTTGGAGGATTCAGCAGAATTGTTTATTGAAGTGGATGCTTGTGTAGTAGAGTTCAAGGTGTTTTGAGTGATCTTGGCAGTTGGATTGTTGCATTCTCTAGAGAAGTGCCCATACAGATTACATTTAAAGCACCTGACTTTTGACTTGTCAAACCCCATCTTCATATTTAGACTTGGTGTGTTGAAGTTTCTGTTTGCTTTCATCTGCTTCTGGGATCTATAGGCCAACATCACCATATTCCATTGTATGTCCATCTCTTCTACATCATCTGGATGCATGTCATTGAGATCCTGCACCATTAATTCCATGGGAGTCAGTTGACTTCCAAGATATGCTTGAAAACTTGCAGTGAATGCAGCATAAGCAGCTTTATGCTCCTCAGTCTTCAACACAATATTGATCACATCTTGACCTTTGTCAACATTGACTGTCTTTACTTTTCCTTTAGCAACTTCAGCATTTTCTTCACAAAACTCATTCAGATTACAAGAATAGCAGCATTTGCAAAAAAGCAGTCACCTTGAAAGTGTTCATCTTCGGAATTTACACCAGCTGATATGAATGCTTGTTGACCAGGCTTCTCTCCTTTAAACATGTACTGTTCTATCTCTTTCTTTGTCATAAAATTCCTGGATTGTTCATCCATAGCTAAGGATTCAATTTTTGTCACCATAAAGTCCAAATCTTGAACATCCAAGGACAAAGTTTGTTTAAGAGTTGTGACAGTATGCTTCCAACTCTCTGGTAAAGAATGCAGCAGTCTTAGATTAATATCTTTTGTATTAGTAGGAATCTCCATAGCTTCCATCTCTGTTACAAGCTGCACAAACCTGTTTAAATGAGAGTTGATGGATTCACAAGGTAAAGCTGAGAACATTTCAAGTTGTCTTTTAAGTTTCTGCTTCTTCATACTTTGAATTTCTGTGCCACCTTCACACATTTTCTGTAACGTTTTGTACAGAGAATTTGCAATCACATATTTCTTGGTTCTGGTTAGAAAAGCCAATGGAACAGCCATAGTCAATAAAGAATAAGCTTTGAGGTCAATGGCACACTTCCTTAAATCTTCTTTGTATGCTTCACCTTCCAACTCCTCCATTGGAATAACCTTCATTCCTGTTTTGTATGCATCATCTTTGTACTTATCAACATCTCCAACTGGGCTTGGGATATGAGGACCATTTGCAATAGACCTCCACAAATTATGATCAACAGTATTTAGATGGTTTCTGAATCTGATCTCCCATCCCTTGAAATCTGCTCTTGATTTCAGTAATGGTACCTTTGATGCATACTCAGACATTGAGTTGTTGTTGTTTGACATTTTTGAGAAATTGAAAATTTTCTGATCTGCGAACAATTTAGTTGATCTGCGGACTACAGTAATAATCTGCGGACTGCAGTAATGATCTGCAGACTACAGAGATGATCTGCGATCAATAGTTTTTGATAGGTTCAATTGGATCGATATTGCTCGATGATCAGAATGATTCACGTACACAAAACAATAATTCAATCAACAACACAATTCATTACTAAATAATTCTCTGTATTGATGATCAAAGCAAACTGTTGCAGTACAATGGTGCAGGAGAATACAATCACATACACAATTCTCTCTCTAACTATGTGATCTAGACTCTCTCTCTTACATACACTAAGCAACATGCTTTATGCATCAACACTTTAGGGAAAATACAAAATTAACCCTAAACTATACAAACTGTATAAACAAAGTACAAAGTAAATCTTAAACAGAAATAAGCCCTAACAGTACTCCCCCTAAGATTTATCTTTGGACTTCAAAAATCTTGTTCAGCTTTCAACTCTTTATCTTCTCTCAAAAGTCTTCTGGTTCATCTTTGACCATCAGCAATTCTTTTCCTTTGTGTTCGTCTTGTTCTTTCAAAGCTTCTTCGATACAAGACTTGAACTTTTCAGCAATCTTCGCTTGTCTTGGTTTTGATTCATTTGTAATGATGTCACAAGCCTTCATGCGCTTCAGAGTATCGAGAGTTATACCTGTAAAATCAATGTTAGCAAAAAATTCGTACGGCCTTTTCTTCCCTTTGGCCCGTACTTCTAATGTACCCTTCGAAGTCACACGCATGAACTCGATCTCTGGAATATCAATCCTCACAAGGTCAGCATTGAGTAATGCCTTCCTTAATCGGATTTTCTCGGTTGCAGCACTAATCACTTCGACCATTATCTCAAATAACCTTCGGTCGGATTCAGCAACCGGATCTTTACACTTTTCCATCTTATGATTTCGCAGATAATCAATGTAAGATGGGTGAAGTAGCTTCAGCTCAAACGTACTGAACAATGTGATCATATCTACATCCCAGTCATCCAAATTCCGTACCAGTTTCAACTCATAAGTTTTGGAATTGTAAAAATGTCTCAGAATCGGTTTAGTGACTTGTGAACCATCAATCACTTTCAATCCCGGATTTGTCACCTTATCAAAATATTCATCCGAAAACTCTTCTAAATACATGTCACGCACAACCAACTTCTTTTGCTTCTTTTTCTTCTTGTTTTCAACATAAATCTTATCTTCTTGTTGGCCATAAAACTCTAAAAACTTGGGCATCCGACTAATTCCAGCATCCAATAGCATCATACATTTGTTTCCACGTTCAGCCCGAGAATGATTTATCAATCTTAACTTGTGCAATTCTTTCAGATCTTGAACCGGCAACTTGAATATGCTTGAATAATAATGATAAACATCACAAAGCCCATTAATCCTTTTGATAAAAAATGCATAAAAATTCTCATCATATTTCCAAGCTATAATCTTCACATCCTTGGATTTTTCCGGCACGATCATCGAGTCTAGTAAATCAGCGACGGACTGACCTTTACTCAGCAGTGATCTAACAATATCACCTATTGTGGCAGACTTATGCCATGACTCTCGTACTTCCACAGGAATGTGATACGATTTGACTTCACTTGGGAAAATATCAATAAGCTCTTTCCTCTTCTTATGGGCATCTTCCGGCAATGCCATCAAAGGAATCTCATTAGGCTCCAGAACTTTGAACCGTTTGGTCAATTCAAAGTATTGTGGGTTATTATAATCTAAAAAGAGCATACGGTTATGCATCTTCTTAGATTTTTGAAAACTAACCACAATTTTCTTCAAGGACTCTTTCTTCAGCCTTTTCAGAGTTTTGTATGGATAATTCCTTGATTGCAACCACTGACGCATGTCTGTGGACGTCATCTCTTCTGGGTTTTGATGATATAGTTCTTCCGGGGGAAGATAATCAATGTTCAAGCTTTCATGAAGAGGTGTCCATTCACCCATTTCTACCACAAACTCTTTATCATCACCCTCAACTTTATCTTGCGCATTTACACACTTTTCATACTCCTCATTTATTTGACTGACAGTGAGTCCATTCAAATAAACAGGATTGTATTTCATTTTCTCCAAGTATGCAAATCTTTCATCAAGATCCATGGGTATGTCATCATCAGGATTCGCTTCCGGTTCAGATTCTGTAAAATCTATGTCATCCAAATCATCCAACGCTTCTATCATTGGTGCAGTTTCAGTTTGAACCGGCTCAAACTGAAATGCTTCTTCAATAACAGTCTTCTTCATATTCTCATCTTCTTCAACAACCTCGGGCACTTCAGTTGCCTGTACAGATTCAGATTGAATCGGCTCAATCTGAAGTGTTTCTTCAATTCTAGCTTTCTTTACATTCTCAACTTCTTTAACTATCTCCGGCACTTCATCCAGTTTACGTTTTCCCTCGGCTTTGTCAGGAATGACAATATCAGCAGCTTCATCGGGAATAGGGACAGATTCAACAATCGGTGTTGTCTCAGTTTTAGATCGGCAAGATCTATTATAATAGACTGAGACTTCCCTAGGAGTATCAGACACTCCAACGTCCTCTTCAACAACAAAATCTTTGTCTGATTCAGAACTGACCTACTCCTTTTCTTTCATCCAACTTTCCAATACCTCCTTTTCAGCACGTAAAGTGTTGCACTCTGCTGGCAACTCTTCATAATCGGCTTTTAGTTTCTCATAGTCAGCATCCAGTTCTTTAAATGTTTCAAGATTCTTATGATGAGTAGCCCAAAACTCTTCCTACCTCTTTTTCTTCCTTTCATTAGATGCTTTCAACAACGCATTAACATCTAAGAGTTTGGCTATCATCCTTTCCGAATGAAAAACTTTATCTTCTTCTTCATTCAAATTAACACTTGAATCAACTTTTGGTGAAGACCCCATCGGTTGATCATTGTTTTCAGTTGCTTTGGAGGATGTGGCAATATCGACTGGTTTAGGAGCAATAAACTCAGCATCAGTATCATCGACCGTCTGTGCCACAGTCTCCACTTCAGCAACTACATCATGGGCTATTTGAACCACATCAACATTTTCTTCTTCAATAACCGGTTTTATCACTTGCACATTCTCAATAATAACCTCTTCTTCTATAACCGGTTCCATCACAACATTTTCAACTTCGACTGGTTCATTAACAATTATTTGTTCTTCAACATGTTCTGCCTCTTCATCAACTGATTCAGCACTATCTTCTTCAATAACATCATCGTTTCCACCATCACCACTATCATTACTATCATCATCACCACTATCAACATCATCATTATCATCACTATCATCATCATCATCATCATCACCTTCATCATTCTCATTCTCAACATCCGACTCATCATTTTCATCCTCATCATTTCCATCCTCCTCATTTCCATCTTCATTATTTCCATCCTCCTCTTCTAGATGTCGAGCAAAATACTCATCATCATCTAGAAGGTTATCGGGCATTTCATCAATGAGATCTAATGGATTCAGTACCTCTTCTTGAGAAATATGGTAATATACTCCTCTAAGATCCTCTTCTCGGTTTGCTATATCCCTCATATAATCAAACATCTCAACACCTCCAATGCTCATCTTCCGGTAAGATAAAGCATTCATATCTTCGGTGTATAAGATTCCTCCTTCAAAACCTTCTTCTCTAATCATCGGATGGGCAATATTTATCAACATTTGCAAAAACCGTGGGTACATGAGAAACTTAAACCTCGTCCCTTTAACAAGATTGAAAATAAAACCCTTCATAATCCATTTTGACATGTTAAATGGCCGGTTCTCAGCAATTGCAACGATTGGGGATGCAATCTCTGAGGGAAAGTTATCAAACTCGGCACTCCTCCTTGACATGCACTGTTGAACAACATAACACAATAACTTCCATCTTTTTCCCAATCTTGCCTTGACAAACTGCTGTTTGGGAAATATGGGAGGATGTCCTATATTTATAAAGCAAGTCTGGCATTTAGCAGTTGTAATTTCATCAGGTGCATCAGCCTTAGCATTATCCAACCTCAAAGCAGTCCGGATGGACTCTTCAGACACAGTTAACACTAACTGTCTGGTAATGAACCCTCTCACCACAGATGTACCATCCTCATTGGTAATAACTTCTGCTGTTTTCCAAAATTTCTTTATCAATCTTGCATAGATAACAGGCTTAGCACACATAGCATACACATACTTTGTTCTTCTCAGAAACCAGATCATCTCTTCATATCCTTCAGCTTCTGGCAAAGATTCATCTAGCACAGCAACTAGATTATGCTTGGGCTCAAACTTAAGATTCTCCATCTGTTAACAAAACAAGACATATGTGTTAGTGATCATTCATTCAAATGAATAACAACAATTGTTCAAAAATAAGCACAGATTCATAATGTAACATCTTAACATTTTACACTCAAATTGATTTAAACTTATGAAACAAATCAGTTTGTTTAACACTTAGTGTATCAATGTTTTGAATATTACTTAACAAATTTACTGCTTGTACACTTAAGAACAATGATTGTCATTTGTAAAATGAAATACTAACACTTGTTCATTTCAGGTTTAGTATCAATTTGTTTGTTAACACTTAAAATTTATGTTCCCTATTCATCTTTAACAATGGCGGTTCAAACAGGGTTTTAAACTTTTTCTTTTGATTCTCACAATTGATGATGATTCAATGTTGTTTTCTGATTAAACAAAGATGATTCACAGTTATTAAACTTATTTCAACCCTCGATTTTGATTTTAACAACTAGAAATCAAAGTGTCGATTCAGTTCTGATTACTGTTCATCAACAGTGTTTTCGATTTTAAGAACAATGGTGGGTTTGTGATGATCGATCATGATGATTATACCTTATCCAATCTCAAACACTTGATATAGAATCAGGGATTGAATATGGTAAGGTCGATCGATGTTCAGGGGATGTTGCTTCAAAACGATTTTGAAAAAGTGATAAGTGTTTGTGAAAAAGCGGTATTTATATGTGAATCAGCCGGCTCAAAATTAGGTCAAAATTTGGGACTGGTCAAAATTTGTGACGAGTCATGTTGTGGTTTGGACGGGTCAAGTGTTTTGGACGGGTCAATATTTTTTAAGACAGGTCAACACTTTGAGACGGGTCAAGTGAGTATATAGCTGTGTCATAAGATTTGAAACAACTACACCTGGTTTTGTTCATCACCCGGCTCTACAGTTGAGCATTTGTCCATCACCCGGCTGTACAGTTGTACATTTGTTCATCACCCGGCTGAATTAGTAACACTTTGTTCATCACCTGGCTGAATAGTGACACTTAACATCATCACCCGGCTGCACACATACTTTAATTCTTTACCCGGCTACACAGTGACATATTTGTTCATCACCCGGCAACACAGTTGCACTTACTTGCATCACCCGGCTTAAGAGAAAACAATTTCCACATTACCCGGCTGCATAGTAACATTCAGTTACCCGACTGATAACAAACATCACTTCATTGCCCGGCTAAACAATGACATATCCATTACCCGGCTGATAAGTGAATAACACTTCATTACCCGGCTGAATAGAAACATCTTCATTACCCGGCTGATAACAATCATCACTTCATTGCCCGGCAGAATAGTAACATCTTCATTACCCGGCTGATAAGTGAAACCACTTACACGGTTGATTAGTAACAGATTGACTTTGTCACCCGGCAAGGTTTGTTACCCGGTTAAACATACATTCATGTAATCACCCGGCTTAACAGTAATACTTCACCCGGCAGCAATACTTAGTCAATTTTCATTCTGTTTCTTTGTCTGTTGACTTTTTCAACGGCATTTATTGCACCTGCAAACATTTTCGACATATTAGTTAGACAAGACATCCTTATTACGGTTTGTATAATTAATACATGATAATAATGTTTCTAGGGCAACATTTTCAACATTTAAAGCACATTAAAAATTTCTTTTTCATTTTTTTTTATTTTCTTTTGCAAAATGTACATACCAATATTCCTATATCTCGAAGCATTTTCTTTTAAAAACAATTAACACGACTTCAGGTTTGTTTTTAACACATTCATCACAGTTGCTTTCATCTCCCACTGAATCCTTACATTCAACAAATTTTTTATTCAAATATTTTTGGCTTTTTCAATATTTTTCTTCTTCAATTATTCTCCCCCTAAACTTGAAATTTCTTGAAATTTTTAAGTTTAACAAGGATGTCAAATGTCAATAAAGAATCCATATGCCTGCACACACAAAGCACACACATTAAAATAAATACATATGCAATGCAATGAATCAAAATATCGCAGTGAGATCATACCACACATTATCTGAACATGTTTTGCAAGATTTGAATAGACATTTGACTTATGTTTGATTGAGTGATGATATGAAAACATACCAATTAGCTCGAAATGACGCACTTACTTTTTCAGTATCATGATGAGATTAAGGTTCGATTAAAATGTCTTATGCGACCCACATGTATACATATGTCAACATATTTCCTCATTAACCACCACTTGAATGCATATTGCACAAAAACCAGGTCACTTACAATCATAAACAGTGTGGAATATGGGTTCTATTCGGATTTGGTCCACTTTGGGACTTCTTTTGAATTCCTTTTTGGAATTTTTTTTCATTTCCTATCGTTCCCCTTGGGAATCTTCTGAATTCCTTTTTGGAATTTTGTTTGGTGATGGTCCACATTTGGGACTCTTTTTGTTCCAACATTGGGAATCTTTTGCTGCACCTTGAGGCTCAAAAGAGACTTCAGGTCTGTGGATACCACAACAAAGAAGCTCACGATGCGTTTCATCACACTGAATAGATTGCATCATTACCCAATTATGTTCAACTATCATCACAAGCAGAGCATCAAAAGATATATATTTAGACATGTATAACAAAGGAACTTAACACAAAGATCATTGAATTTAGATTTGTCAACAATGAACTTACTTTTTCAGTCTAATTGCCTGAGCTGTCTCGCACATCAATTAACATTCATCAATCTTTATTATAAAAATGATGAAACAAATAATGTCTAGTGTACTATCATTTCTCACTTTTTGCAATATAGATTCTTATGACATGATATTTTCTTTTCTTTTTGCTTTTTCTTTTCTTTTTGTTTGCTTTTCGTTTTTCATGCACACTCACAATGCAAGAGTAAAATAAAAGGCAAAGGAATCAATACTTGACATCGACTTATTATATTTTTGGCTTTTATATTTTCTGATTTTGTATTGATTTTTGAAAAAATAGAATTAATCATGGTTGATTAACCCTATGGATTGAATTAAGAAATCAAACCGTCCTGACAAAAATGATTTTGTGAAAAGATCTGCCAGTTGTTTGTCGGTATGAACCTTAATCAAAATTATTAAACCTTTTTCAGAGTTGTCTCAGAGAAAGTGATATCGAATTTCGATATGTTTGGTTTTTGAGTGTTGACCAGGATTAGCAGTAATGAACATAGCAGCAGTATTGTCTATGTAAATAGGAGTTTTGAGAAAGTTAAACCCGTAGTCAAGCAATTGGTTTTGTAGCCACAAAACTTGAGAACATCCTGCAGATGCAGCGATATACTCTGCTTCAGCTATAGATACAGAAACATTGGTCTGCTTTTTGCATTGCCAAGAAACAAGTCTAGGACCCAAAAATTGACATCCACCCGTAGTCGATTTCCTGTGAAGAGCACACCCACCAAAGTCACTATCAGAATAACTATATAATTCAAAATTGCCTTCATAAGGATACCATAACCCGAGATTCGGCTTCCCTTTAAGGTATCTGAAAATACGTTTAACAGCAACCAGGTGCGACTCTTTTGGATCAGACTGATATCTGGCACACACACATACAGCATACATAATGTCTGGTCTTGATGCAGTAAGATACAACAGTGAACCAATCATCGATCTGTACAGTGTTTGATCAACGGATTTGCCTTTTGGATCCGGCTGTATCTTGCAATTCACATCAGATGGCGTTTGAATATTCTGACAATCCTGCATCTTGAACTTTTTCAGCAACTTTTCAACAAACTTTGATTGGTTGATAAAGATTCCTTCAGCTGACTGTTTGACTTGTAATCTGAGAAAGAAATTGGTCTCTCCCATCGAACTCATCTGAAATCTTGATTTCATAATCTCCTCAAACTCTTTGCACATGGACGGACTTGTTGATCCAAAGATGATATCATCCACATACACTTGAACACATAAAAGATCTTCATTTTCCCGCTTCATAAATAAAGTAGGATCAATCTGACCTCTTGTAAAACCCTGTTCCAGCAAATGTTTAGATAACGTCTCGTACTAAATCCTTGGAGCTTGATGTAGACCATATAAAGCTTTGCTCAATTTGTATACACGATTTGGATACTCAGGATCTTCAAAACCTGGAGGTTGTCTGACGTACACATCATCGGTAATTGGTCCATACAAAAATGCGTCTTTCACATCCATTTGAAACACTTTAAACTTCATGTAAGGCATATGCTAGAAAAACGCGAATAGCTTCAAGTCGAGCGACCGGA
Source organism: Tagetes erecta (assembly GCA_030867185.1). Lineage (NCBI taxonomy): Eukaryota > Viridiplantae > Streptophyta > Magnoliopsida > Asterales > Asteraceae > Tagetes > Tagetes erecta. The sequence continues at coordinate 22,411,472 of CM061496.1, forward strand.
GCAAACACTTCTTCTTAGTCAATACCTTCTTCTTGAGTGTAACCTTGTGCAATAAGTCTTGCTTTGTTTCTGACCATAATGCCACGTTCATCTGGCTTGTTCTTGTACAACCATCTTGTACCAATCTCGCATTTTCTCCTTCAGGTAAGTCCACTAATTTCCAAACTTCTTGTTTGTGAAATTGAAGTAACTCCTCTTGCATGGCTTCAATCCAACTGTTATCCTGTAGCGCTTCTGAAATGTTCTTCGGTACTATTTGAGAAAGAAAACATGAATAAAGACAAACGTTTGCGTGCTCAGTTTGACTTCTCATAGTTTGCTGATTCAAAGGACCTATAATCTGAGAGAGAGGATGATTCCTATGCACTCGGTGAGTTGGTATAGCGTCACTTTGTACTTGACTCTCCAGATTAGACTGATTCAGATTCGGTAAATCTTGTAGAATTGTAGAAGCATGCGGAGTAAAATTAGGAACTTGTTCTGGCGAATTGATGAAGTAGTCAAATGTTTCTGGAACAACTTCAACATTCGGATCTGATGATGGTTGATTTTGAGCAGATCCACCATCATTAGGAGAAATTTGCGGATTCACGTCATCACCAAAATTGTTTGATTCTTGATCTTCTTGAGAACCAGAAGGACCCGGAGGTTGATTGGATACCATATGATCAGGATTATGAAATGACATGAACGGATACTCAGAATTGAGATTACTGTCATCGTCATTATCAGAATCATCACTGAAACATCCCAAGTCTCCTGATTCTTTGCTCGATTTTCCTGAAAAATCAAATAAGTTAGAATTGAAAGATTTTGATAACGAATCTAAATCAAACAACCATTCGGGACCATGAGTCACTGACGGAAACGAATTTTCTAAAAACTTTACGTTAATAGTTTCAATAACAACGTTTGTTTTGCTATTAAAAACCCGATAAGCTTTTGAAACAGAAGAGTAACCAAGGAAAAATCAATCGTCAGATTTTGACTCAAATTTACCGAGATGATCACTTAAATTTAGAATCGATACAGGACAACCAAATGCTTTCAAATATGAAATATTCGGTTTTCTTCCAAACAATAACTCATAAGACGTTTTATGTTTATCCTGAACCAATAATGTCCTGTTCTGTACAAAGCAAGCAGTAGAAATAGCTTCGTCCCAGAATGTGATAGGGATTTTGGCATCTGCGAGCATGGATCTTGCTACTTCAATTAGTGTTCGATTTTTCCGTTCAGCCACACCGTTTTGTTGAGGCGTTCTTGGAGCACTAAATTGACGCGCAATTCCTTTTTCTGCACAAAACAAATCGACATTAGAGTTTTTAAACTCGGTTCCATTATCACTTCTCAAGATTTTTACTTTACAATCCAACTGATTTTCAACTTTGATAATAAATTCTTTTAACAACTCAGCAGTTTCAGATTTAACATGCAAGAAATAAACCCAAGAAAATCTAGTAAAATCATCAATGATGACAAAACAATAAGACTTCTTTCCGATGCTTTTAACATTTGTTGGTCCGAATAGATCCATGTGTAGCATCTGTAAGGGCTTTGAAATGGAGTGTTCTTGCTTGGAGTTAAAAGACATTCGGTGCTGTTTTCCTTTCAAACATGCTGGACAGAGATCAGTTGTTGAGAATTTCTTTGACGGTATTCCTACAGCATGATTTCCAGTCACCAGTCGGTTCATGTTTCTAAAGTTTGAATGGCCCAGCCGTCTATGCAAAAGCTGACTCTCATCATTTGATGCATGTGCAATGAGACAAGTGGTTTCGGTTTCAGCATCAATCTGCGACATATCCAGCTTGTATACATCACGATCTCTTGGAGCTTTAACCACCACCCATTCATTATCAATCTTGAAACCTGGTTTGAGTATGTAACAAAAAGAATCATCAAACAATGTTGAATAAGATTTGTCGCAAATTTGAGATACACTTAGCAAATTAAAGTTCAACTGTGCACAGTAGTTGACTTTATCAAAACTAATGACCCCATTTGACACGGTTCCTTCTCCAGTAATTTTTCCACCAGCATCTCCTCCAAATGCAAAATGAGTACCATTCTTTAGCTTAAAATCTTGAAGCAAGGCATGATTGCCTGTCATATGCCGGCTACACCCACTATCAACAAACCATGAGTTGATAGGTCTTCGAGGGCGTACCTGCATTTCAACATTTACTTAGTTAGTTTGGTCAACCCAGGCCCACATGGTCTTGGGTTTTCCGAATCTATCTGTAACAGTAACTTGTTGATAATGTAGATTTTGAAAATTTGTTTCATTTGAGAGATTTGGTTGAAAACTGTTTCGCCCAACGGCTTGATTTGTTTGCTTTCTTCTTAAAGCAATGAACCTTTCCTCTAACTTAGGATCGCGGTTATTTTCAAATTTCTGATTTCTTACCATCAAAGCTCTCGGCTTAAAACTGTTAACCTGCACATTTCTGGATGAATGTTCATTAAAACCATAATTGTTTCGTTTGAAAGTTCTCAAATCAGGAGAATGACTTTGATTTGATTTTAGAAAACCAAAAGATTGATTTCTTTGAAAATTTGGGAATGAAGTCATTTCTCTTGATGAGGTTTTTCGAAAGAAACAATCTGCAGTGTCATGATTCCTTCTTTCACAAATATCACAAAACTTGTTATAAAAACATTCCTCTGAAGAATGATTTCTTTTGTCACAGTAATTGCAGTACCTGTTAAAGAAACATTCAGCAGTAACATGATTATAACGATCACAAATCTCACAATGTTTCTTGCTAATCTTAAAGAGCCGATTGTTAACTCTAGATGTTGAACCCACTTGTGATTCATTAACAGACATGTTCGGTTTTAAGTTAACTTGGTTCTTTTGTGGAGATTTTGATTGTGACTTTGATTGTTTGTGATCAAGTTTAGATTGTTTGGGAACTTGGTTCGATTTTAAACCACCTTGTTTGGTGACCTTCTTTGATTCAAATCTTTTATCATTGACAGCGGAAGTCTTAGGACCTGAACCTGTTTTCAGACCAGAGTTAGATTTGATTGAAGAATTGATTTGGTTACCATAAGATGCGTTCATATCAAAGGTTCCTACAGACACAAACTTGATTGTTTTACCTTTTGACACTTTCTTTGTCACAGGTTTCACAGAGTTAGATTTAGCCGTTTGAGCTTTGTTGTTGTCATTTGATGATATGACACTTTTACCTTTCGACTGTTTAGTTTCAGATTGATTGTTTGTCAATTTCGATTTCTGCATCTTTGCATTCGAAACTTCAGTCTTTTTCACTGTTTTCTTCTTGATCAGTTGATCAGCAACACTCGCCTTCTGTTCATTCTTCCACTTGATGTATTCTGGATCATTGTATCCTGAAAATTCAGTTTCATCCTTCACCTTTTCTGCTGGTTTAGGATTCAGTTCCGGATATTCAACAAGTTGCACCAGAAGAGGATCAGACTCGGTGCTTGCTTCATCATCAGCTTCAACTGTCACGGTGTCGTCTTCTTTCAAGCTTTCGATTAACACTTCAGATCCTTCGAATTCAGATTTATTTCTTTGAATTTCTTTGAATCTTTGTTCATTTTCAGGTGAATGATCAAATTCATTGAAGTTTTCAAGTAAAGTGTTTGAGATTGACTTAGGTATTGGTTCATGAGTGAAACCCAATCCTAGTTTGTTTTTGTTTCCTCTTTCACTCATAAGTTGTTTAACCATTGTTTTACAACTTTTTACCTTTGTTAGTTCAACTTGTGTGACAACATGAGCAACTTTTTCTTGTTCAAAATTCTTTGTCATTTCTTCAAGTTGTTTGGTTACTAGTTCCAGTTCTTTCAAGGTTTTGTTCCGTGAATCTTTAAGTGAAAATATCTTCTCATCAGCAATTTTGTGATCAATTTTAAGTTGTTCATGAATTTGTTCATGTTTGCTTAATTTGTCACCAATTTTAAAAGAATGAGTTCGATAATGTTCCACTTGTTTAATGCATTGTTCAGAACATAACCTACCTTTAACATCATCTGGCAAAGGAACATAATTAGGGGGTAGTTAGGTACTAACCTTTGGTTGCTCAACAGATGATGAAGACTCGTCAGATGTAGCCATAAGAGCAATTTCTGGTTCAGATTCTTCAACAGGATCTGACTTTGCACTCCAGTCATACTCTTTAGAATCTTCACTGATTGCATTAGTCATTTGATCATCCCCTTCTTCAGACCAATCTTCTTCCTCAATTTCACAAACCAGTGCCAAACTTGATGTAAGATCAGATGTAAACTGTTCCGCATAAGCACTCCAGTCATATCCGTCTTTTACACTAACCACCAGTGCTTTGTTCTGATCTTCTGGTTTCTTGCCTTCATCTTTCAGTTCTGGCATGGGAAGACTTTGATATGGCTTTTGCATGAAACGTTGATTTCTGTTTTGATAGCTTGAAGACTGTTGCGAGTTCTGACTTTGACCATGATTCTTTCCACTTGAACTAGCTTGATCATTATAGTTCTAATTCTTAGGAGCTTTGCATTCCCTCGAAAAATGACCATAGCAGTTACAGTTGAAACATCTGGCCTTTGACTTGTCAAAACCAACTGTCTTGTTTGCATATGGCTTGTAGCTTCGGTTCACATATGCATGTTTCTGAATTCGATATGCGACCATAACCATTTGCCAATTTAAATCCATTTCTTCAACGTCATCTGGATCCATTTCAAACAAATCTTGTAGCACAACATCCATCTGAGTCAAATGACTTCCTTGATAAGCTTGAAAGCTTGCCATGAATGCAGTGAATGCATTCTTTGTCTCATCATCTTGTAACAAGATGTTCATCACATCTTTTACTTTAGCTTGAACTGTAGAACTTTGATTTTCTGATTGAGATTTCACTGACTGACTTTGAACTTGAGCTCTTGGTGGAGATTGAGGTTGAGAGTAAATTGGTGAGCTTGGTAGATACGATGAGTCAGTGTAAAGACTAGCACCAACAAACAAATCACCCTTGTCATCAGTCTTAGCAGCATCTTGAGCTAGGAAAGCATTCTCCACTGTGTTAGCAGGATTTACCACAAATTTGTACTGAGCATGTGAACCTGATCTGTCTGAGTTTCTTGAACTTTCATCAATTTCCACTTCTTCAATCTTTGCAATAAGAAGATCTAAGTCCATTGGAAACTTTTCGGTATGCTTCAGTAGAGTCACTATTTGTTTCCATGAAGATGGAAGAGCACACAACAATCTGTCATTCAGGTCTTGAAGATCTGTCTTTGCACCAACATTTGTCATCTCAGTAGTTAGATGCACAAATCTATTCATCATCTGGTGCACAGATTCTCCAGCAATATGTTCAAACAACTCCAGTTGTCTCTTTAATTTCTGCTTCTTGAGACTTCTCAATTGTTCTCCTCCTTCACAGATTGATTTTAACGCTTTGAATAATGTGTAGCCAGTTTGATAAGCATCCAATCTTGACAACACTTGAAGTGGCAGCCCTTTGCACATCAAAGAATAAGCCTTACTGTCATTCTTGACCTTTCGTAAGTCTTCTGCTGATAGATTATCTTCAGGATAAAGTTCAGTTGAATCTTTGGTGTAGGTGCTTGCACTGTCAGGAGCAGTCTGAGTAGGAATGTGAGGACCTTTATCAATTGACTTCCATAGATCATTATCAATAGAGCATAGATGATGCTTCAATCTGATTGTCCAGTTCTTGAAATCTGCACGATTAACCAATCTAGGAACACGGTAATCAGAATCATCATTAGGTGCCATTTTAAAAATTTAAAGAAAATATTTTTGTGTTTTTGTTAATTTTGAAAAGAAACAGTTAAATTTAAAAACTAGATGCAAGTGAATAATGACAAGATAAGATAACAAGGTTTGAAACAACTGAAAACAAGTCACACGGCTGAACAGTGAGATTTTGTTCTTCACCCGGCTGAACAGTAAACTTTCTTCTTCACCCGGCTGAGAATTTTTCTTCACCCGTCTGAACATTCACACGGCTAAACAGTTGTACACTTCAATACTTGATATCTTCACCCGGCAAGCAGATTTAACCGGCTGAACAGTGACCCTACAGAACAGTAAAAACTTAACACGGCTGAAACTTGACCCGGCTAGAAGACAGATATTCACCCGGCTTCACAGTTATCAACACTTCACTCGGCTGAACTTGACACGGCTAAAAGAGTTAATGACCCGGCTGAATAGTAACAAGTTGATCTGGCTGTAATGTTGATCACCCGGCCGAACAATGCTTTACCCGTCTGAAAACGATCTTCACACGGCTAAACAGTACACTCACCCGGCACAACAATACACACTTTTACTTGCAAATCTTCACCCGTCTAGACAATTTTCCTTTACACGGCTGCACAGGACCTAGTTGTTCACAAATCTAAGTCCAAAAAAATTGTCTAAGTCAAATTTTATCACCCGGCTAGTTCATCTTCAACCAGTTCATCCTGTTCATCATCTTCGTCATACGAATTTTTCTGGGTTTAACAAAAAATTGTCCAATTCGTTCAAAAATTGCACACAAGCAGCGATTTATATCGATTATTAATCCCAAATCTCAATCAATCCAAAACATGATCAGTTTCTGATGATTTTGAGCAGAAAATTAATCGAACAGTGAATTTTCAATTTCTTCTTAATTCCTCAGATCTGATGATAATCTGATGGAATTTGCACAAACGTTGTGAATTAGAAATGATTCCGATGATGAATCACAACCAAAAACAGCAACAAAACATTCAGATCATGATTTGAGCAATATTGATGTGTTTTTGCTTGATGAATAGCGAAGAACACACACAATACCAACAGCTCTGATACCAATTGATAGGTTCAATTGGATCGATATTGCTCGATGATCAGAATGATTCACGTACACAAAACAACAATTCAATCAACAACACAATTCATTACTAAATAATTCTATGTATTGATGATCAAAGCAAACTGTTGCAGTACAATGGTGCAGGAGAATACAATCACAGACACAATTCTCTCTCTAACTATGTGATCTAGACTCTCTCTCTTACACACACTAAGCAACATGCTTTATGCATCAACACTTTAGGGAAAATACAAAATTAACCCTAAACTATACAAACTGTATAAACAAAGTACAAAGTAAATCTTAAACAGAAATAAGCCCTAACAGTTTTCAACAATGACAATCTACGTACAGAATCAGACTAATCGTTACAATCTCTTTCAACACAATCTTCAACAAACTCTTACTATGAACTGGATCTGCGAACAACAGTATAGTCACTATGATCTGCGAACAATAGTTGAGTTCAACCTTGAAGCTCAATTAGTCCAACAGATCGAACCAAGCCAAAACACAGATAAGAATGAAGAAAATAAGCGGAAATTGAACGACTAAAGGATCCAATTCAGTAAACATCAGCATCTCGATATGCGAGCAACAGTCAATAGTTCAATCTGCGATGAACAGTTAAACTTGAAACTTTGAATTTGTTGATTTAACTCTGAATTTGCTTGGAATTAAACGAAAACTTTGCATGCATTCATCTTTAGTTCTTCTCTCAATCCTCAATTCTTTCAAAAACAGACTTTAATCACAAAATTCTCGAAGAACGGTTCGTTCACCAACAATCACTTCAAATCCATATTTTTAGCAATCTTCACGTTAATTCTCTTCAAAATGTTCAAAGGATTTATCTCAGTAGTGAATATAACAAATTGAATCGGTTCGATGATTCAAAAAGTTTATGAATTAACAGATTCAAGTAGTTCGAACGAAGTTCAACACTATGTAACCGAAAGCTCTGATACCAATTGTGTATCCAAATCTGGTCGCAACAAGAGCTCGTGAATCTGTTAAATGTTCAACAAACATGATATGAATCAAGCAAACAAACAATGAAATAACAGAAGATTTACTAATAAATACTTGTTGTATTGATCTTGTTAACTATGTGTACAAAAGGTGTAATTGCAGTAAGTTGTATTCAAAAGTCTACTAAATACACTGCATACTACTCAATTTATACTAGCTAGCGACAATACTTGAATAAGAAAAACAAAATAACGAACTATTAAAATGATGTGCGGATGACAGTTCTGTCCGCACATCTCGGGTACAAAAGCTGTCCGCACATCTCAACCTTTTATCCGCACATCTTTGTTTTTCTTCAAAACTTCAAGTATGATGATCACAATATACTAACATATAGAGTCATAAGATGTTCTAACTAGTGGTACGATGTTCAAAGGACTCGGACGAATTCATTAAGTGTATTATGAAGTTTTAAGGTTTCGTACGGTGATGTAAGGTGTTCTTAGGAGCTGTAAGCCATCCTACACTACACTAACGTTCTTTTCGAGTTGCTAATGTGGCATAAAGAGTCGTAAGATATCCTTAGTTGTCGTACGATGTTCAAAGGACTCAGAGGAATTAAGTAGGTTTATTTGGAGTTTTAAGTTTACATACGGTATTGTAAGGTGTTGTTAGGAGTTGTGAGGTGTCGTACATTACACTAACATGCTTTTCAAGGTGCTAATGTGGCATACAGAGTCTTAAGATGTCCTAACTTGTCGTACGATGTTCAAAGGACTCGGACAAATTAATTAAGTTTATTATGGAGTATTAATGTTTCATACGGTGATGTAAGGTTTTCTTAAGAGTTGTAACACGTCCTACATTACACTAACATGCTTTTCAAGGTGCTAATGTGGCATACAAAGTCTTAAGATGTCCTAACTTGTCGTACGATGTTCAATGGACTCGGACGAATTCATTAGGTTTATTATGGAGTTTTAAGGTTTCGTACGGTGTTGTAAGGTGTTGTTAGGAGTTCTAAAGCGTCCTACATTAAACTAACATGCTTTTCAAACTGCTAATATGGCATATAGAGTTTTAAGATATTCTAACTTGTGGTACGATGTTCAAAGGATTCAGACGAAATCATTAGGTGTATTATGGAGTTTTAAGGTTTCGTACGGTGATGTAAGGTGTTCTTAGGAGTTTTAAGGCGTCCTAAATTACACTAACATTGTTTTCGAGTTGCTAATGTGGCATAAAGAGTCGTAAGATGTCCTTAGTTGTCGTACGATGTTCAAAGGACTCGAACGAATTAAGTAGGTTTATATGGAGTTTTAAGTTTACGTACGGTATTTTAAGGTGTTGTTAGGAGTTGTGAGGTGTCGTACATTACACTTGTTGGGGTTATTTGAAGATGTCACTTTCCAAATATAAGCGAGTGAAGATATCGAGCATCATCACGAGCAAGCACGGGTGAAGACGTTCATAATTTGTATTTGTCTTAGAATATTTGTGTAATCGTTTCGTGCTTAAATGCGCGTTTGTGCTTAACTGCACGTGGTTAGGTTACATTGTAAGGTGAATGGTATAGACTATAAATACCATCACCTAGGTCATTTGTTAAGTGAGTTGCCTACATTTCATTCCATATCTCTTGTAACCTCTCCATTGATCTAATACAATTCACCTATTCATATTATCATCATCTTCATCATACCTTGCATTGATCTTCATAAACATTCAAGCATCAATACGTGATCAGTGAGTTTCCGCATCACTGATTGCAAACAACATCCCCAAACTATCTCAGATCTAGATCCAAGCTCGGTTCATCTAGAACTATCAATTGGTATCAGAGCTGTTGGGTGATCTCTGATTGTTGTTGTTATTGATAGAATTGTAGCTACCATTAGCTTTGATTCATGTTTGTGTAAAGAACTGCAAAGTTTGAGATCAATTGGTGAAGATTTGACTGAGTTTTTGAAGAAATTGTTCATGTTCGTCATTTCACTGCTCAAAATTAAAATCTGGAATTTGTTGTTGATATTGAGAAATTGTTGATTGAGATATGTTAGAAATCACTATCCTAAGCTTCGTTCATGATCAAACATCACTGATTTGTTGATTTCAATCCATATTTTGTCAATTTTGTCAAAACCCACTTATTGTGTTCTTCATCAAAAATCCGGATCTGAATGAGATTTAGCTTGTTTCAAGGTGTAATACTTTGAAGGATTGTTAGAAACATCATTCCTCAGCTAATACAAGTGTTGAATTGAACAAAAACATCAAAAATTGAAGAATTGATCTTGTGTTCATCACAATTTTGACTTTGAAAAGTCAATCTGATATGAAGATTTGAAGAATTGATTGATATCTGCCCAGAAATCTGAAGAAGAATTAAAGAATTGGGTGATTGATTCAAAGAAAATTTTTTCTAAGTGTTGATAATCGTGAAGAAGTTTTCAGCCGGGTGAAGAAGAAATTTCACTGTTCAGCCGGGTGAAAACACTATTCAGCCGTGTCAAGTGTTAGTCGGGTGAAGTTTGATACTGTTCATCCGGGTGAAGCACTGTTCAGCCGGGTGAAACACTGTTCAGTCGGGTGAAGACACTATTCAGCCAGGTGAAGACACTGTTCAGCCGTGTGAAGTACTGTTCAGCCGCGAGAAGTGTTCAGCCGGGTGAAAACATTGTTCAGCCGGGTGAAGACACTGTTCAGCCGGGTGATAGAAGGAAATCACTGTTCAGCCGGGTGATAGAAGGAGATCACTGTTCAGCCGTCTCAATTGTTGACCCGTCCCAACAGTTACCCATCCAAACAGTTACCCGTCCCAACAGTGACCCGTCTCTAAAAAAATAAATAAAAAATAAATAAAAAAAATTATCAAGATGACTTTGAAAATTCAAGAAAAATGTCAACGGGCATGTTACCCGTGATCCGAGAAGAAAATAAAAGAGAAGATATCAATGAATTTATTACAGAATTCAATCACATGTTTGAAACAACATATCTTCAAGCTTGTGATCAAAAGAGAAGAGATTTTCATGAACGTACAAAACTCGCTCTTGTGAGTCAAGCAGGTTCTCATGAAAATCAAGATGAAGAAGAAGAGTATGATTGGAGTGAAAACAATGATGTTGTTTCCATTCTAGAGATTGAAAAGAAAGATAAAGAAATCAGCAACTTGTCAGAAATCATTGCAAAGCAAGATGAGACAATTGCTCAACTGAATTCAGAAATAAAGAGATTGATGTCAGAAAAAGAAAACGAGAAAGATGTTCAGAGTTCTTATGTTGAAATGCCAATTGAAGTCAGAGAAAAGATGTGCACCAAAGAATGTTTTCAACAAGTTAAACACTACAAAATATACTCTTTCAAGATTTGTGATAAACTCAAGAAGGAAGAGCAAATGCACAAGACTCTGAAAGAACAACACGAAATATCTGATCAAAGAATCACATCTCTCGAAGAGTCACTCAAGAAAAGTGAAAGAGAAGCAATGAATGTCAAGAATGAAGCTGCAAAATCAAACACACACTCATCAAGTGTGATCAAAGATTTGCAAGAAGAGATTACAACGTTGAAGAAACTCTCTGAAATGGTTAATTCAGAAAACAACAGTCTGAAAACCAAGCTTCAAGAAGAACAAGAGAAATTCAAAATTCTTCAAGAAGATCACAAACTGTGTGAAGACAGATTCAAATCTCTTACACAGAATGTTGATTCAATGCTTATCGAAAAGCATAATCTGAATGTTCAACTCATGGAGCTTACTGACAAACTGAACAGATCACAATCTGATCTGGTGCTTATCAAAGAAGAAGCTGAAAAAGCAAAGTAATCCGAACAAGAAAGAGAAGGATTAGTGCCAACCGGAATTGTTGGATCACTATCTTCTCAAGAAGAAGAAGAAAAGACACAAGAGGTTCAGTCAAAGAAGAAGAAGAAGAAGAAGAAGAAGGTTAGAAGAAAGAAAAGCAAAGCCAAGAAGAACAAGACAAAGGCCACTTCATCTGATTCTACACCACAGATTCCTTCAACTCCAAAGTCTCAAGATTCCGAATCCCCGAGTGATTCAAACAGTGACATCTATTGTTTAATCTGTGACTCTGAAACTCATCATATCTCAGGTTGTATCTACAATCAATATGTCTTTCCTTATGGGTCAAAATGTGACAAGTTCAAGACTCCAGCTCCTTCAAGAAAGATTCAACAAGATTTATAGGTCAAAGCTCATCAGAATCAACATGCTTCAACTGCAAAGACTTCTCAAAAGAAAAGAAAGAAGTCTCCCTTCAAGGCTCATCAGAAATACTGCGAGATATGTGAGATGTACAATCACACGACATCAGAATGCTACTACAACAAGTACTGCATCAACTGTCAGATGTACAACCACGACACAATGGAATGTTACTACAACAAGTATTGCTCTATTTGTGACATGGTCAATCACAACACATCCGAGTGCTACTACAAGCCGAGAAGGTCTGTCCAAAGAAGTTCATCATGTGCATACCCTTCCAGGTATTTTTCTAACTTTAAAAGATCTAATCATAGACATTCGTTTGATGAAAATCAACATGTCAATGATTCATGGAAACCAAAGTTTGTCAAAAACAAAAAGGGAATCATGATTTAAATGATAAAATGATTCCAATAGTGAATCAATCTTTGAATAAGAAATATAGTCAACAAAACCTGTTTTTAAATGAAATTCACAATTTGTTTGAAAATGACTATAATTACTCTCTTGACAAACAATCCATGAAAGAAGATGAAGGTACAAATTACATTGTATCATCAGAACCACCACCTGAAGGTATTCCTTGCACTTATGAGAATATCACTTATGTTGATGAATTTGGACGACCCAAAACCGAAATGGTTTGGGTCATTACCTCTAACTGATTTGTTAGTGTGTTAGGGACAGTTATGGAGGCCGGTCAAACAAAGAAAAGAAGACCGTGGCTGATCCCTTATCATGACAAGATACCGAATCTTGTTCATGATGTTTTCGATGCAACTGACACCAAATGGAGTTGGAAACAAAAAGGAATCCTTGCAGGAATTTTAAAACCATTTTAAAAAATCAAACAATGATGGCAGTGCAAGAAACAACCGATGTTTCATTTCGTCTGTTTAGATTAAGTATATTGCATGCACTCTTCATACGTTGATAACATATCTGCCATTTTCTTTTCATTAAACTTTCAATTTTCGTAGAAATTTAAAAGTTTAGGGGGAGAAATCATTATTAAAAAAAATGAAAAAAAAAATGATAATATCAGAAAAATCCAAAAATATGTTGAATCTACTTGCACGTACGTGAGAAATGATAGTACACTAGAGTTATTCAACGCATCATTTTAAACAATAAAGACTGAAGCGTGAAAATTGATGTGCGAGACGGCTCAGACAATTATACTGAACAAGTATATTCTTTGATGATTTAACTAAATTCTAATGAGTTTTTGTGGTTGAAACGTCTTAGTGCATGTGAAACGGTTATACAAATCAAATAGATATCTTGTGACGCAACGATATACATCGGGTAATGATGCAATCTCTTCAGTGTGATGAACCGCATCGTGAGCTTCTTTGTTGTGGTACCCACAGACCTGAAGTCTCACACGAAGTCTCTTTTGAGCTTCAAGATGCAGCAAAAGATTCCAAAATGGAACAAAAAGAGTCCCAAATGTGGACCGTCACCAATCAAATTCCAAAATGGAATTCAGAAGATTCCCAAGGGGAACAATAGGAAAAAGAAAAATTCCAAAAAGGAATTCAAAAGAAGTCCCAAAGTGGACCAAATCCAAATAGAACCCAAATTCCACACTGTTTATGATTGTAAGTGACCTGACGTGTTGAGTTGTTCTCAGGATATTTAGATGAAGTGTATAACTTTCTAATGTGCAAAGTATGGCTCACTCAAAACTTATTCCTAATCAACCTAATTGATCATCAAGAATAGAAAAAGTAAGTGTGTCACTTCGAGCTAATTGATTTGTTCAACAATTCATCACTCAATTCCTTCACAATTCAAATGTCTATTCTCAAAACTGCAAAACATGTGTTGGATAATTGCTGGTATAATCTCATTGCAGGTTAAAGATTCAGAATGTAAAAAGAAAATTCCAAAAATATCAAAAACATTGAAAAAAATCAAAAACACCAAAAATATTGTCATTTTAATCTTTTTCTTTTGTGTTGGCAGTTTAACATGTGTTATTGATGTAGGAATTGTTCATCAAGCAATATCTCATCCGATTGAGAACTTAATCTTTACATTGATGATAAGTGCACATTATTGCCTGAGTTTTAATGTTTTTCTTTGAGTTGCAGGAACAAGTTTCCATTTGCAGAACAAGTTTCCACAAGACTTGAACATGTTCCTGTTCAAGCCTGATTCCAGTCCAAAGATCTCCAAGTCAGATTGCTGAGTGTTAAGAATCCTCCTCTTAATATCTCATACACAGATCCCATTAACCTCTAGAGAAAAAGTTGAGGGGGAGTATTCTAAGTCAACGAAGTCTTCTCATTCTACTTCAACCGTTGAAGAAGATCCCGTTGCTGATATATAGATTCACCGGAATCTACTCTCTGCTTATTTCTTTCCATAGCCTCTGATGTTACTCAAAAGGGAGAGAAGGATGCAGATTGCTTGTTGAAAGACAGAGTTTTGGCAGCATCATCTTAGGGGGAGTACTGTTGGGTCCTCTTGAAGATAATGCATACCAAAAATTTAAGTTGCTCTCTATACTCGCCACATGAAGATTTAAGCTAATATGTCAGATTTGTAAAGTGTCATCTTAGGGGGAGTACTGTTGGGGTTATTTGAAGATGTCACTTTCCAAATATAAGCGAATGAAGATATCGAGCATCATCACGAGCAAGCACGGGTGAAGACGTTCATAATTTGTATTTGTCTTAGAATATTTGTGTAATCGTTTCGTGCTTAAATGCGCGTTTGTGCTTAACTGCACGTGGTTAGGTTACATTGTAAGGTGAATGGTATAAACTATAAATACCATCACCTAGGTCATTTGTTAAGTGTGTTGCCTACATTTCATTCCATATCTCTTGTAACCTCTCCATTGATCTAATACAATTCACCTATTCATATTATCATCATCTTCATCATACCTTGCATTGATCTTCATAAACATTCAAGCATCAATACGTGATTAGTGAGTTTCCGCATCACTGATTGCAAACAACATCCCCAAACAATCTTAGATCTAGATCCAAGCTCGGTTCATCTAGAACTATCAACACTAACATGCTTTTTAAGATGCTAATGTGGCATACAGAGTCTTAAGATGTCCTAACTTGTCGTACGATGTTCAAAGGACTCGAACGAATTCAGTAGGTTTAGATGGAGTTTTAAGTTTACGTACGGTATTGTAAGGTGTTGTTAAGAGTTGCGAGGTGTCGTACATTACACTAACATGCTTTTCAAGGTGCTAATGTGGCATACCTCTTAAGATGTCCTAACTTGTCGTACGATGTTCAAAGGACTCGGACGAATTCAGTAGGTTTATATGGAGTTTTAAGATTACGTACGGTATTGTAGTATGTTGTTAAGAGTTGTGAGGTGTCGTACATTACAGTAACACGCTTTTCAAGGTGCTAATGTGGCATATAGAGTCTTAAGATGTCCTAACTTGTCGTACGATGTTCAAAGGGCTCGGACGAATTCATTAGGTTTATTATAGAGTTTTAAGGTTTCGTACGGTGTTGTAAGGTGTTGTTAGGAGTTGTAAAGCGTCCTACATTATACTAACATGCTTTTTTTTTGGGTAAAGGGTTACCCCGGTGAATTTATATATTAACAAAAACAGCTGAAAACAAGTAGTGGGCAACATACCACACTAGTTCAATCACAGGACATGCCCCATGATTGTAAACAAAAAGATAACAAAACCAACCACTAAACCACAACTCAAAAACAAATAAACTTTAAGACAAAAAACCAACTAGCCAAATTACTAGAGCATACTCATAGAGTAAGATAATCAGCCTCCATCGTCAAAATTCCTGCCTGACTCAATTCCCCATCCTCCCAGCACCCGAGCAGCATCTCCCCTTCTAGTCATTTTCAGACCCATAAGCCTATAACGAACCGCATCAAATATAAGTTTCACTAGCGTATCCGGAGGTCTAGCATGATTAGCAAACATACGGTTATTCCTTTCCTGCCATATGAAATAAGCACCCGACGCCACTACAAGCCGTCTCATAACATTACGAAGAGTTTTAGACTTGGCAGAAGTCTCCAAAGATGATACAATATCAGAAATAGAAGGAGGACTATCATCCAAGTCAGCCTTCGCCTTAATCCTACTCCAAACTTTACCTGAGTATTTGCAACCGAAGAAAAGATGGTCATGTGAATCATAATCCGAATAACATAAAAGACAACACATCATGTCCATATTTCGCCTACTATCTCCCCAATTAATGATCTTATCCTGAGTCAATAATTTCCTCCTCATGATCAACCACAACATAAATGCATGTCTAGGAATACACTGAGGGAACCAGACCACTTTAAACCAACTAACTTCAGGCTTTGATAGCCTTAAAGAATGCCATACTGCAGCTGTAGAAAAAGGATCATTACAATTATCAGATTTCCATAATAATTTATCCCCGCTATTATTCAACCTCGGAACAGGAATGTCTTTAAGAACTTGAAAACGGTCAAACCACTCCAGCGGCCATCTCCAATTATCATTGTGTATAACATCCACAAGCTTAGACTCCATAGTAAACCCAGCACTATTAATAACACGAGGAGAAATAAATCTGCATAAAGGGCCCTCTTCACACCACTTATCCAGCCAAGCAAGCGTACCCTGACCATTACCAACTTCCGACCACACATGATCACGAATAATAGGTCTAAGGCTAGCCATCTTCTTGAAACTCCAACAACACCTATGAGGAATGTTGTACACCCAAAAAGATTTGCCCTTAAGACGATAAGAATGAACCCATGCAACCCATAAAGACTCCCGATTACTAATTATGCTCCATATATGAGACGTCATTAAGGCTATGTTCATGTCCCCAATCCGACGAATGCCCAAACCCCCTTCTGATTTTGGAACGCAAATATCCTCCCAAGAGACCTTAGCCTTACCTTTCTTCATCAATCCTTGACACCACAAAAATCCTCTCATCTTAGCTTCTAAATCTTCAATAAGTCGTTTAGGAAGAATGAAAACCGAAGACCAATAAACATGCATAGAAGATAATACTGAAATAATAAGCTGCAATCTACCCGCAAACGACAAAAATTTATTCCTCCAACAAGTAATCCTTTTTTCCAGACGGTCAACCAAGATTTTACAGTCTTTATAGGTGAGTCTAGAAGAGATCAAAGGGACTCCAAGATACCTGACCGGGAGCGTCCCCTCCTCAAAAGGAAGGATCTCAAGTATAGCATCTTTCACATGAGATGGGACATGACAGAAAAAAACCGTACTCTTCTGGACACTCGGCTTCAACCCAGATAAATTAGTGAACAATTGAAGTGACCTCATAATGCACAAAGCCGAGTTACAATCCCCTCTAGCAAATAAGAACAAATCATCCGCAAAACATAGATTAACAATCTTTTGTTCCTCACATTTACTATGGAACCTAAACAGAAGACTAGTCTCCACTTCCTTATGAAGCACAAGAGTCAAGACCTCCATAACTAGCGTAAACAGATAAGGGGACAATGGATCACCTTGCCTCAAACCTCTCTGCGCTTTAAAGTACCCGTGCAAGTCCCCATTCACACTCACAGAAAAGGACACTGACGAAACACAAACCATAATCCATTGAACCATTTTATGATGAAAGCCAAACCCCATAAGGACCCTCTTCAAAAAACCCCAGTCCACCGTGTCATAGGCTTTCTGAATATCCACTTTGAAAGCACACCTAGGCGGACCTTCATCCCGGTGATAATTATGCATTAACTCTTGAGTAAGCAGGATATTATCAGATATTTTCCTCCCCGGAACAAAAGCTGACTGGTTTATACTCACAATATATTTCAAACTAAGCTTGATCCTGTCAGCAATGATTTTACTAATGCACTTATAAAACACATTGCAACAGGCAATAGGTCTATAATCCGTGACATACTGTGGAACCTCAACTTTAGGGACAAGAGCTATTATCGTATGATTAAGTTGAGTAAGCAGTTTACCCGTTAAAAAGAACTCTTGGACCGCCGCAATAATATCATCTCCCACAATAGACCAAGCCTTCTTATAAAACGCTGCTGTATAACCATCCGGTCCCGGAGCCTTATCATCACCAATAGAGAACATAGCACTCTTAATTTCCTCCCTCGTCACCAACCGAACCATCTCCATAGCATTACCAGCATCAAGTTGGTGGGAAAACAACTCAATCGACATATCAGCACTCGCTATCCCTTGAACACCAAGAAACGCCTGATAATGGTTTACAAAAGCTACTGGGACATTCCCTCCCTCATGTAAAACACCATTAGAGTCCCTAATTTCATTAATACTAACATGCTTTTTAAGGTGCTAATATGGCATATAGAGTTGTAAGATGTTCTAACTTGTGGTACGATGTTCAAAGGACTCGGACGAAATCATTAGGTGTATTATGGAGTTTTAAGGTTTCATACGGTGATGTAAGGTGTTCTTAGGAGCTGTAAGGCATCCTAAATTACACTAACATTCTTTTCGAGTTGCTAATGTGGCATAAAGAGTCGTAAGATGTCCTTAGTTGTCGTATGATGTTCAACGGACTTGGACGAATTAAGTAGGTTTATATAGAGTTTTAGGTTTACGTACGGTATTGTAAGGGGTTGTTAGGAGTTGTGAGGTGTCGAACATTATACTAACATGCTTTTTAAGATGCTAATGTGACATACAGAGTCTTAAGATGTCCTAACTTGTCGTACGATGGTCAAAGGACTCGAACAAATTCATTAGGTTTATTATGGAGTTTTAATGTTTCGTACGGAGATGTAAGGTTTTCTTAAGAGTTGAGACGCATCCTACATTATTCTAACGTGCTTTTCATGGTTCTAATATGACATACAGAGTCTAAAGATGTTCTAAAGAACTCGGACGAATTCATTAGGTGTATTATGAAGTTTTAAGGTTTCGTAGGGTATTGTAAGGTGTTGTTAGGAGTTGTGAGGTGTCGTATTACACTAACATGCTTTTTAAGATGCTAATGTGGCATACCGAGTCTTAAGATGTCCTAACTTGTCGTACGATGTTCAAAGGACTCGGACGAATTCAGCAGGTTTATATGGAGTTTTAAGTTTACGTACGGTATTGTAAGGTGTTGTTAGGAGTTGCGAGGTGTCGTACATTACACTAACATGCTTTTCAAGGTGCTAATGTGGCATACAGAGTCTTAAGATGTCCTAACTTTTCGTACGATGTTCAAAGGACTCGGACGAATTCAGTAGGTTTATATGGAGTTTTAAGTTTACGTACGGTATTGTAGTATGTTGTTAGGAGTTGTGAGGTGTCGTACATTACACTAACATGCTTTTCAAGGTGCTAATGTGGCATACAGAGTCTTAAGATTTCCTAACTTGTCGTACGATGTTCAAAGGGCTCGGACGAATTCATTAGGTTTATTATGGAGTTTTAAGGTTTCGTACGGTGTTGTAAGGTGTTGTTAGGAGTTGTAAAGCGTCCTACATTATACTAACATGCTTTTCAAGGTGCTAATATGGCATATAGAGTTGTAAGATGTTCTAACTTGTGGTACGATGTTCAAAGGACTCGGACGAAATCATTAGGTGTATTATGGAGTTTTAAGGTTTTGTACGGTGATGTAATGTAACACCTATAAAAATTTCGTATCCGAATTATTAGTTAGGATACTCAACCTTGTGGTCGTAATTAAGTAGTTGGTATATATATGACAATCGTATTTCAAATATTGCCAATCGATTAAGAAACGAATTAGCACATGAGATGTTTAGGCGAACAATTATTATTATAGGAGACCGTCGTATAATTAAATTATATTATATTAGAACTTTCTCTGTTTTTAACGAAACTTAGGTCGATGCGTAGAGGATGATGAGCTCGTCCTAACGGTATTTTTATAATTCTATAGAAGGCTATATTTTAAAAGTTATACGAGAAAAACGAATGAAGCAGCTGAATTAATTAATTCTAATAATATAATTAAGCAAGCAGGCACGTCACATATATCCCACATCGACGGATGAATTGAAATGAGCTACTTGCTTGCTTTCTATATATAGAAGCTTAGGTTAGAGTTTTATATATCCAGTTCTTTTAACGAGAACACTCTAGTTTAGAGAATCCGGAATATACAGTACCCTGATGGGTGTTGTTAGTAGTCGTTTTTGGAGCACGAGTATGGAGACTCTACGTCAAATTGCCGTAGATAGTTTAAGAGGAACTAAACTTCATAAGTGTTATAGTGGCGCCAGTTAAGCCACGTGTATAGATTCAAGGTGCACAAGGATCTTGCTTAGAAATTTCAAAGGGTTAGAGAGTGAGAAGAAGTGTTGTCCAATGGCAGTTATTCTGATTAAGGTGAATACATTTGTATTTTAAATGCTTTTACGAAATCTTTGTTATTTCAAAACCAGCATGAAAAGTAGTTAATTTATTAATGGATGCTGGTAAAATACTAGACGGACACTTGGCACGTACGGTCTGATCAAAAATGGTATACACGTGTTTAGGCAGAACTCATACGGTGAGTCCTGTAACTAAGCGTGGCTGGTACAATTTGTGTGCCCAAAGGAGTGAGATTCCCTAGGCACCAGAGTTATAATGAAATAACTCACAGCCAACAAACTGTTATCAGTGTGCAACATGGTGTGTATTTTATCCATGTTCCTAGTATGGTTAATCTAAATTAATGCTTTCATGCTTATAAATGATTTGGGTCTACAAATGATATTCACCAGCATTACCGCTTATGTTTTATTTTTAAAACCTTTTACAGGTAATGAATAAAAGAATGGAATTGCTAAATGCCATGTTGTACATATGATGTTTTACATGTGCATGTTAGCTAATTAAGCACAAGATACATCAAGGAAGAATGGACACATTCGATGAAGAAATCTTGTGGCTTCAAAAGACTCGGACGAATTCAGTAGGTTTATATGGAGTTTTAAGTTTACGTACGGTATTGTAGTATGTTGTTAGGAGTTATGAGGTGTCGTACATTACACAAACATGCTTTTCAAGGTGCTAATGTGGCATACAGAATCTTAAGATGTCCTAACTTGTCGTACGATGTTCAAAGGGCTCGGACGAATTCATTAGGTTTATTATGGAGTTTTAAGGTTTCGTACGGTGTTGTAAGGTGTTGTTAGGAGTTGTAAAGCGTCCTACATTATACTAACATGCTTTTCAAGGTGCTAATATTGCATATAGAGTTGTAAGATGTTCTAACTTGTGGTACGATGTTCAAAGGACTCGGACGAAATCATTAGGTGTATTATGGAGTTTTAAGGTTTCGTACGGTGATGTAAGGTGTTCTTAGGAGCTGTAAGGCGTCCTACATTACATTAACATTCTTTTCGAGGTTGTAATGTGGCATAAAGAGTCGTAAGATGTCTTTAGTTGCCGTACGATGTTCAACGGACTCGGACGAATTAAGTAGGTTTATATAGAGTTTTAAGTTTACGTATGGTATTGTAAGGTGTTGTTAGGAGTTGTGAGGTGTCGTACATTACACTAACATGCTTTTTAAGATGCTAATGTGGCATACAGAGTCTTAAGATGTCCTAACTTATCGTACGATGTTTAAAGGACTCGAACAAATTCATTAGGTTTATTATGGAGTTTTAATGTTTCGTACGGTGATGTAAGGTTTTCTTAAGAGTTGAGACGCATCCTACATTATTCTAACGTGCTTTTCATGGTTCTAATATGACATACAAAGTCTAAAGATGTTCTAACTTGTAGTACGATGTTCAAACAACTCAGACGAATTCATTAGGTGTATTATGAAGTTTTAAGGTTTTGTAGGGTATTGTAAGGTGTTGTTAGGAGTTGTGAGTTGTCGTACATTACACTAACATGCTTTTCAATGTTCTAATGTGGCAAACAAAGTCTTAAAATGTCCTAACTTGTCATACGATGTTCAAAGGACTCGGACAAATTCAGTAGGTTTATATAGAGTTTTAAGTTTACGTACGGTATTGTAAGGTGTTGTTAGGAGTTGTGAGGTGTCGTACATTACACTAACATGCTTTTCAAGGTGCTAATGTGGCATACAGAGTCTTAATTTGTCCTAACTTGTCGTACGATGTTCAAAGGACTCGGACGAATTCAGTAGGTTTATATGGAGTTTTAAGTTTACGTACGGTATTGTAGTATGTTGTTAGGTGTTATGAGGTGTCATACATTACACAAACATGCTTTTCAAGGTGCTAATGTGGCATACAGAGTCTTAAGATGTCCTAACTTGTCGTACGACGTTCAAAGGGCTCGGACGAATTCATTAGGTTTATTATGGAGTTTTAAGGTTTCGTACGGTGTTGTAAGGTGTTGTTAGGAGTTGTAAAGCGTCCTACATTATACTAACATGCTTTTCAAGCTGCTAATATTGCATATAGAGTTCTAAGATGTTCTAACTTGTGGTACGATGTTCAAAGGACTCGGACGAAATCATTAGGTGTATTATGGAGTTTTAAGGTTGCGTACGGTGATGTAAGGTGTTCTTAGGAGCTGTAAGGCGTCCTATATTACACTAACATTCTTTTCGAGTTGCTAATGTGGCATAAAGAGTCGTAAGATGTCCTTAGTTGTCGTACGATGTTCAACGGACTCGGACGAATTAAGTAGGTTTATATAGAGTTGTAAGTTTACGTACGGTATTGTAAGATGTTGTTAGGAGTTGTGAGTTGTCGTACATTACACTAACATGCTTTTTAAGATGCTAATGTGGCATACAGAGTCCTAAGATGTCCTAACTTGTCGTACGATGTTCAAAGGACTCGAACAAATTCATTAGGTTTATTATGGAGTTTTTATGTTTCGTACGGTGATGTAAGGTTTTCTTAAGAGTTTAAACGCATCCTACATTATTCTAACGTGCTTTTCATGATCCTAATATGACATACAGAGTCTTAAGATGTCCTAACATGTCGTACGATGTTCAAAGGACTCGGACGAATTCAGTAGGTTTATATGGAGTTTTAAGTTTACGTACGCTATTATAAGATGTTGTTAGGAGTTGTGAGGTGTCGTACATTACACTAACATGCTTTTCATGGTTCTAATATGACATATAGAGTCTTAAGATGTCCAAACATGTCGTACGATGTTCAAAGGACTCGGACGAGTTCAGTAGGTTTATATGGAATTTTAAGTTTACGTACGGTATTGTAAGATGTTGTTAGTAGTTGTGAGGTGTCGTACATTACACTAACATGCTTTTCAAGGTTCTAATGTGGCATACAAAGTCTTAAGATGTCCTAACTTGTCGTACTATGTTCAAAGTACTTGGACGAATTCAGTAGGTTTATATGGAGTTTTAAGTTTACATACGGTATTATAAGATCTTGTTAGGAGTTGTGAGGTGTCCTACATTTACTACCTTCCCACTATCTCCTGCTGCGGCCACTGGGTCGAATTTTCTAGTTTACTAAGGGTGGTGGGTATGGGTGCGGGTAATGGTGCGGGTAGCCCATACCCGCGCGGTAACACCGCCGCCAGTCTCACAGGTTCGGGTACGGGTAGGCTAATACGGGTATGTGAACCCGATGCAATTTTCTTTGTTTTGAACGTTTTTAACAATCAAATTGATGTTGGGCCCCATAATAACGGTTAGTTTTAGCTTTTTTTTTAAAATAAATTGTCACAACCCCGACGCGGCAGGCGGTCCTAGGTGCCCGGGGGTTTACACGCGTGTGACGAATGGATATCAGGAGCAACGTTGCGGAACAACAACATACATACACACATAGCTTAAAACTTAAAGTTGTTCATACATTAAACTTCAAAACAACAATTACATAGTTCTCAAAACCACAAATGATTGTTTGATACATAACATCAACAACCAAAGCTAGCAACTATTCTAGGTCCAGAGCATCTATCTTCTAAGCCAGCAAGCCCTCTACCTGCTCTAGCCTCGACAGTGCTTTCCTACATCACTCGGCACCTAGGATGTGTGCCAAAAAGTTTTAAAAGAAAGGGTCAGCTTACGCTGGTGAGTTCATAATAAAACATTTTTACAAAACATTTCAAAACATTCAACCAAATACTTGTAAAAACCTTGATCAACGAGTTACCAAGCTCCATTGATCAAAGAGTTACCACTAACTACATCACTTACAAGCATTTCATAAACATACTAGCATCATCAGATAAATATACACAGACAATACGATAAACCCCTTAACAACTCCGTCAGGCACGTATGCGCTGGAGCAGAATATATGCATATACCCTTCACCGAGTTTACCGCGTCACCCTATAACTGAAGTGGTATTGCCCGATATTTACAGTAGAATGCTAACCAACGGTTCAAAAACAACAGTTTAAGAACACAACCAATCCAAAAGAGTTTATACAAAAACTCACAATCATTTCCAACCAAAACAGGTTTAAGCATCACATCCAATTTTGTAAAACATACAATTATTTCAAAACCAAAACAGTTACACAAGAGTTTGGATGTATGAACTCACCTCAACGAGATCACAACTAGCTCACAACTAGCTTCTTCCCTTGATCTAATCTCGACAATCAATCCAAATGACTATATTCAAAATCAACACAAATAGCTATACCAACAATCAACCTCAATAGCTATAATCCACCTATAACGCGATATCACAACGTTATAAACAACGATTCCTAAGACTATGTAAGTCCTAGGGCTTAACTAGCAAAGCATACGACTAGATACGAGTCGTTGCCACCTATGCTTACCAAATCCCATACCTCGGGAATCTAAACGAATCCTACAGAGATATGTTACCCGTTCACAACGGATATCATACCCCCAAGGTACGGATATTCAACCCCCTTCCAAGGTAATCTACCCGTTAGTTGCGGGTGTTTAATCCCGCCACTATTTCCCCTAGCATGTCCCTTGTCCTATGCGGGTATCTTCACCCCGTATTCCCATCGGGTTCCTAACCCGATTCCCGTCCTAAAGTAATCTAGAATGAAAGACCATTTACCTCGTCGATCACCAATCTTCAATTACGCAACACCTTGACGACCACTGCTCTTCACTCGGGCAGAACCTCGACGCACGCCAAGCGATCTACACACGCCCGAGACTCAAAGGAACGCTCCGGCGCAGGGTACCGCACACGAAGCGCGATTCCGCAATAAAACTAAGGGTCTCTCTCTCTAAAACGTTCTAGAGAGAGAAAGATGTTGAGCAAGAAGTGAAGGGGGTTGCACCCCTTTAAATAGGATGTCTGGGCTGTTCCAGGCGATACGTGCAGCCCACATGCACCATCTGCGCGTATCGCGTAGATGGTGAGTGGTTGCCAGCTGTTTTGCACCCGACTGGCACTAGGCGATACGCGCAGGGGCCTACCCCATGATGCGCGGACCGCGTAACCTACATTTTCAGATTCCTCTCGTCGAAACACGTAGAATTCATATATTATGGGCTCCGTAACTCTTTTTCTAAGTCAAGATATGCTCGAATGAAGTTTTCGGGCATTCCTCGGGTGTTTTCGCATTTCCCGCTTCGTTATAACTCCGATTTGAGTTCCGTTTTCGCCCACGTTCTTCATTTTCATTCCTTTATCACCCCTAGGGTTTATCACTATAGATTAGGACTTTTTTATTCAATGTGCTATTTACATGACCTGCCCATATACGACATAGTCTTACGTCAAAAAATTTAGGGTTTTATATGCCTCCCCTCCTTAAAAGAATTTCGTCCTCGAAATTCGAGTATTACAAAAATAACTGAGGATATTTGTCTTTCGTCTCACTAGCCAATTCCCAAGTCTTCTCCGGTCCTCTTTGTCCTTCCCATTGGACCAACACCAACCAGATTCTTTTCTTTCTCAACTTTCTTTCTTGAGTATCAAGAATCTTTACTGGCCTCTCAGTAAACGATAGCTTCTCACTTACTTGAACATATTCGAGAGGTACAGCTTGGTTCGGATCTGCCAAACATTTCCTTAAGTTTGACACATGAGAGGTATCGTGCACACCCTTCAAGGTTTCCAGTAACTCACGCTTATAAGCAACTTTCCCAACTCTCGCAACAATCTTGAATGGACCAATGTACCTCGGGGCTAACTTTCCACGTTTGATAAACCTCACCACTCCTTTCCATGGAGATACTTTCAACATCACGTAATCTCCAAATTTAAATTCTAAAGGCCTTCTACGAACATCAGCATAACTTTTCTACCTATCCTGGGCAGCTTTCAGCCTTTGCCTAATCAGTTGGATTTTATCAGTTGTTTCTAACATCATCTCTGTATTACACAACTGATCATCCCCAACTTCCGTCCAACAAACAGGAGTTCTACACTTTCTTCCATAAAGTGCTTCAAACGGTGTCATCCCTATGCTGGTGTGATAACTGTTATTGTATGAAAACTCAACCAATGGTAAGAATTCATCGCAACTACCACTAAAGTCAATCACACACGCACGCAGCATATCCTCAAGGGTTTGGATCGTACGCTCACTCTGCCCATCGTTTGAGGATGATATGCCGTGCTCAAATTCAATCTAGTTCCTAGATCATTTTGCAAACTCGACCAAAACCTTGACGTGAATCGATTATCTCTATCAGAGATGATCGAAAGTGGCACGCAATGTCTACTCACAATCTCCTTGATATATAATTTCGCCATCTTCTCTGGTGAGTAGCTCTCGTTATATGGTATGAAATGGGACGACTTAGTCAATCGATCCACAATCACCCATATGGCATTATGCCCTGCACGAGTTCTTAGGAGCTTCGTAATATAATCAATTGTTATTCTTTCCCACTTCCAAATTGGTAATTCTATCTGTTGTAACAGACCTGCTGGTTTCTGATGCTCAATCTTAACTTGCAAACAAGTTAAGCACTTCTACACATATTGTGCAATTGATCTCTTCATATTGGGCCACCAATAATGTTCTTTCAAGCTCTTGAACATCTTATCCGTTCCAGGATGAATCGAGTACTTAGACTTGTGGGTTTCGTCAAGAATCTTATCCTGGATACCTCCAAACTTTAGAATCCAAATTCTTGACCCAAACCTTAGAATCTCATCCTCCCCTTTTGTCAACAAACCTTCCTTTCCAACCATTCGCTCCTTCTTAATGCTTTCTTTCTTTAAAGCATTTGTTTGAGCTTCAACAATCTAATCATTCCAATCAATCGTTACAACGATCTGCAAAGCCCTTACTCTAATGGGTTTAACCCTCTCCTTCCGACTGAGGGCATCTGCTACCACATTGGCCTTGCCAGGGTGGTATTTGATCTCACAATCATAATCGCTAAACAATTCCATCCATCTATGTTGCCTCATATTTAGCTCCTTCTGATCAAAAAGGTGTTGGAGGCTCTTGTGATCAGAATATATCACGAATTTAGTACCATAAAGATAGTGTCGCCATGTCTTCAAGGCAAACACTATGGCACCTAATTCCAAATCATGTGTGGTGTAACGTTTCTCATGAAAGCTTAATTGTCGTGATGCATAGGCAATGACCTTCTCTCGTTGCATCAGCACACAACCAAGACCATTAAGCGAGGCATCACAACATACCATAAAATCCTCATTACCTTCGGGTAATGAAAGGATTGGAGCGCTACAAAGCTTCTTCTTCAAGACACTCATAGTGCAGGGGCATGAGATCCATGAATGTTGCAGGGGCATTGGTTAGTCCAAAGGACATAACCAAAAACTCATAGTGCCCATAAAGGGTTCTAAAAGCCGTCTTGGGAATATCTTCTTCCCGCACCTTTAGCTGATGGTATCCAGACCTAAGATCGATCTTGGAGAAATAGCTGGCTCCTTGCAGCTGATCAAACATATCGTCTATCCTCGGCAATGGATACTTGTTCTTAATTGTCAACTTGTTCAGCTCACGGTAGTCGATGCACATCCGCATGGAGCCGTCCTTCTTCTTCACAAACAGAACTGGTGCACCCCAAGGGGATGAACTCGGTCTAATGAAGCCTAAGTCGAGCAACTCCTGGACTTGCTTCATCAGCTCTTGCAATTCGGAGGGCGCCAAACGATAAGGAGCCTTCGCAATAGGCCTTGATCGATTCGAAATTCGATTTGTCGGTTGGGAGGGAGTCCAAGTAAGTCGTCAGGAAACACATCAGGGTAATCACACACGACTGGAATATCCGATATCTGTTTTTTGGGCTTAGCATCTAAAGCATAGGCTATAAAAGCCTCACAACCTCTCATCAAATATTTACTAGCCTTAATTGCAGATATCATTCGGATATTACCTCCAATACTATCTCCCTTAACCACAAATGTTTCACCATCTGACTTGCATACTAGGAACAAACTTTTTCTCACAATCAACTTGGGCTCGATTATAAGTTAACCAGTCCATTCCTATGACTACATCATAACCACACAAGTTCATAGGCATAACATCAACTGGAAACTCAACACCATTTAAATTAAGCAAGCAATCCTTATACACTATTGTTATCATATCACTTCCTCCATTTGCGGTTTCTACCTCATAAGCAAGATCTAGTACTACAGGTTTTTTTCCTATGTATTTACGAAAGGAAGTTGACACAAAACTCTTATTTGCACCCGTGTCAAATAAAACCTTAGCATAAAAGTTATTTAGAGGGAACATACCTGTCACAACATCCTCATTTACTTCCTTCTCTCCTCCTTTTTTCATAACAAACACTCGCCCTTTGGCTGGGTTCTTTCCTCCCTTAATTTTAGGGCAATAACTCTTATAATGCCCTGTTTCCTGGCAATTATAACACTTAATCGTCGGACACGATCTTGAGAGATGTCCCGATTGCTGACATTTGTAACACCTCCTCTCTTGAGATTCTTCTCCAACTTTCCCCTTATCTTTGCTACCTCCTTCTCCCTTTTTAAATTTGAATCTACCGCCAGATCCACTCTTTCTATCCTCCGACTTCCTCTTTCTTTCTCCTTCATGTGTCTCTTGACTTTGCACCTCATCATAGATGATTGCACTTAGTCCAACTGCTTCATCAAAGGTCATTGGTCCTTTTGCCTTCACATGCGTTCGGACCTTTGGTGGAAGCCCCTGGATATAACACCTCAACCTTCTAGACTCGGGAGTAAGTAAGTGGGGAACCAACAAAGCCATCTCGTTGAATCTAGAGGTGTACTCACGAGGCATCATCGATCCAGCCTCAAGCCGAAGAAACTCCATCTCCATCTTATCCAACTCGTTCTGTGGACAGAACTGTTGGAGCACCAACTCCTTCATGTCATTCCACATCATGCTCTCAATAGCGACTTGTCCTTTCCTTTGGACTATTGTGACAACCCGCAAAATTCAGGTTAACATTGTTAACTATCGCTTATTGTTAGTTGAAATTTCGTAATAAATTGTACGCGTGTCTTTCATAAACTTAAATTATATAAAGGTTAGGATTCATTTTGTGAATTATGAAAGTTTAACATTTCTTTTTAACTTGACCAATATAATTAACCTAGTAAACTAAAAGGACTATATTGCAACTTTTCAAAAGATAATCCAATCATAAAAACCAACCCTCGGCCTCCATATCGTCTTTGAAATCTTCTTCTTCAATCATCGACCAAACCCCTGCAAAACCCTAGTCAGCCGCCGCACTTCTCCGCCATCATAACCAACGCGTCACAGCAGATCACCCCCTCGGTTGCTCGCCGTCACTGCTGTTTGAAGAAACAAAAGATTTCGCAGACCTGCAACTTCGTGCGTCTCCGATCACCTCCGATCACTTTCACCCCCCCCCCCCTTACTCTTGTCATTCCGGTAAGCATACTCAGTCCAACAACTCACTGTTACATTGTTTTTGTTTGGGGTAAATGCATATTTCTCCCTCCAAAATACTTTAAATGCATATTTACCCAACCAAAAAAATCAATTGCATATTTCCCCTTATAAACAACTTTAATTTGCAAATATACCCATTTTTAATAAGGACATTTAGTTAACATTGGGTATATATGCAATTGATTTTTTTAATTGGGGAAATATGCATTTAGGGGGTGTTTATAGTGGTAAATATGCAATTGAATCTTTTTGTTTCAAGCGGGGTTTCGTGATCGGTTCCGTTTTCTGGTCGTTCCGAGTTTTGCTTTCGGTTCGATTCGGTAAGCGTACGGTGATAACTTGGATATGTATATGTGTATTTAACAATGTGAACAACATGTATGTATGAGCTGTAAGTATATATATGTGAATAGAAAGTTCAGTGTATATGCTTGGACTGCAGCAAATGTAAATGTATGTGTGATTACATGTTTGTATGCCAGCTGATATGTATATAGCTCGAGAAACTGAATATAACATGTAAATCAATGGTATGAGTTAATATGTATACGATGTGATGTATGTGTGTCTAAATTAGAAAATAGCGGCAACATAATGTATATATATATAGGTTGTATGTAGGTATGCGAGAACCAGCATGTATGAAATTGAATGTATGTATATGCGTTATTGTGTGTGTTATATGGAGATATATATTAACAAACAAGAACATCAGCAGATCATAAGTGTACGCGCGTGTACGATGGTATGTATGTATATGATAGATGTAGGCGATAGCATTGTATGTACGCGATTGATGTAGGTGATCAAAAGATATACGTGCAACCGTTGAATGTAGGCAATACGTTATGTGTGTATGTATGGCAGCTCATGTAATTGTATGTACCTGCGCGTGTGTATGTAAACATGAATCATATCAGCAAGATGTGTAAGAATATATATAAAACAATAGAGATAGATCGTATGTTGTGGATGTACGGAGTATAGTTGTATGTGTTACATGTATTTGTATGAAACACATGTATGGTATGAATGTGTATGTATTAGTATGATACGATGTATTGAGTACCTGTAGTGCTGTTTAGTGATTTAGGTGTACGGAACATTTGGTAAATGCAAGTTAAATGATGGTGTGCAAAATGTGTATAATCTTGTGTGTCGTGTTGTAATTATCTTGAACCGAACCGAAAACACGAAACCCTAGCGAATTATATATATATATATAGATATATATATATGTATATATATGTATATATAGATATATATATATATATGTATATATATATATATACAGGTTCCTAGCTAATAATTAGTAGATAATTATGTAAGCAGGTTGTAAGACAATCTAGGCCTTTTGTTGCATTTGCTGATTTAATTTGTTGTGCGCTTCAAAGGTGAGTTCTTTGTCCGCTTTTAAATCTTTTTTTGGGAGAAAACATACAAATGTTTTTACACGCCTTCGGGCAACTATTATACAGTGCCTTCGGGCGGACTACATTTTTATGTCTTCGGGCAGGGCCTTTGGGCAAAACTTTATTCCTTCGGGCGGGGCCAACTACGGCTATGTTTTATACCTTCGGGTAGGGCCTTCGGGCAAGATTTTAATGGCCTTCGGGCTACGGTTTATGCCTTCGGGCTACGATTTATGCCTTCGGGCAACGGTTTTGATAAAACAAAGTTCTATTGTCTAACTGTTTATTTTACTGAGCATGATTTCACCCAACTCTAAAGTCCTTTCCTTTTTGTTGAGATTATTAATATACAGTGGGTATAACGGGGAAATTTGAGTAGTACTACGGGTTCGGCAGACCCCATCATGCTGGATTGGTTTCCAGGTGGTGCAAATTGTCCTTTAACTTTTGGTCACCCGTCGTGGTGGCAACAAGGCAACCATTATCGTATCGTTCAGTTTAATCTCGACGTGCGCATGTAGTAAACAAGGTGGTCTAGCTAACCAGCAATAGTAATGATGTTTATCAGTTAAACTGTTTTAGTATTTTATATACTTTCGTTACTTAAACTCATTGAACTCACCAACATTAATTGTTGACTCGTTTTAGTATGTTTTCTCAGGTGGCTAGGAGCTGTGCACGTAGGACATATCATGCATGAGTCGTTTTATTTTATTTTGAACGGTTATTTACATTATTGGTTTAATGAAAATAAATGTCGGTTTTGTGCTAGACTATTGAGCACAGGTTTTATACTGGTATCGTGCTAGACTATTAAGCACAAGTTTATTTAAATAATGGGTTTGTTTGAAAGCTTCCGCTAAACTCTGAAAACTTACATTTTTATACCCTGAGTTTTGGGTTAATGTCTAAGTTAAACTTTTATTTAAAACATTGAGTCAGTGTTACTGTAACTAATGGCTTGAGATCCTGGTATGTCACACGCCTAACGGATACCCGTTTGTGGAAAATTGAGGGTGTGACAACTATCGTCTTCCACCAATGCATAGCTTCTTCATCGAACAAATGAGCAGCATACTTAACCGCTTGAACATCACGGCACTCACTGATGTTAATCACAGCTTCCATCGCAGAAATCCAATTATACGTCGCTATGGCACCACCTTTTCGGCTTTTCCACTGAAGGGTTTAGGAGTACAATCCTTAAAACCTTTATACAAGCAACCTTGCTTGGGGATTTTCCCGCCATCGTTTCCACCAGTATCACCAGCGCCTCTGGCATCGCCACCACTTCCCGTACCACCACTGCCTCCGGTACCACCATTGCCTCCGGTGCCACCTCCAGTGCCACCACTGCCTCCACGGTTC
This sequence comes from Tagetes erecta, assembly GCA_030867185.1. Taxonomy (NCBI): domain Eukaryota; kingdom Viridiplantae; phylum Streptophyta; class Magnoliopsida; order Asterales; family Asteraceae; genus Tagetes; species Tagetes erecta. Next base: position 22,444,025 of record CM061496.1, read on the forward strand.
TCTTCATTTGATCGCCTTTGTCAGACCCCGACTCCCAGGGCCCGACACGTTGCATAACATCAGCCAATCGAATAAGATAATATAGCGGAAGACTTAATAAAAGACCACATTTACGGTCCCAAATTTAAACTTTTCATTAATTGTTTGAATATAACAACATTGTCTAACACTCGTTGTGAGTGCATTACATCATAATAAAAAACTAAAGACACTATTCCCAAGCATCTTCCTTCCTCCTATGTGGAGTATTATCATCCGATCATCCCTAGCTAGGCCTTCCTAGCTAATGTCCACGGTTATTTCTTTCACCTGCATCACGAGCTAAAAGACATCAACAACTACGTGTTGGTGAGTCGTAACCAGTGACGTAAGACATATAAAATATTTAGACACCATCATTTATATATGCGTGTGGTAATAAGTTATCTACAAGTCAACTCTTCACTACGTCACTTAGTTGACGTCATTTGACGTAATGCTTGCTAATATGTATACCGCATACAGGATCATCTAAGGCACCTATATGGCAAATCTATGCCATAACATTTCATAACATCCCGGGCATCGGGTGCCTTTCCTGTTACGAGCAATCAGTCTACCTAATTGGATCCAACTAGACGCATACATATCCCGAGGCGGAGCCGGTAGCCCCTCAAGGACTACCTCTTAGCGCGAAGCCCTGCCTTAATGACTTGCCCTGTGGTATGTAGCCGCCATCTCGTTCATTGAGATGACTCTTAACGCGAAGCTTATTACCGCGGACCAACTCACACCTCAACCGGACGAACCTGGAGTTGAGATGCGTTGATCACCAGGTAGCGAACTACTTATAACCACATACATATTCAAGACATTTATAATAAAACATTTCATACAAGCTCGGATACAGCCCCGAAATCATAAAACATATAAAAGAGGGGCGGTTAGACTCACCTTCTGATGTAGCCTACGTATCTCAAGCTAGTGGCTAATCAAGACAACCCTGTAAAACATTTCATTCTTATCAGGATTCATTCCCCTAGGGATAATCCTATCAGTGTTTTCTCACTGATGCATTACCCTGGTCACGTCATGTGACTTTGGTGATGGCTTTAGTCCTTGGCATAATTACTTTACTCAGGGTGTTTTTAACATCTGAGTCAGGGTTATCCTATGTTCTCATTATCATTCTATTGAAAAGCCACATTATCGTTTCTTTGTGTTTCTTACATGATTCTAACTTTCATTGAAAACATATTGGGTTCCTAGTAATATTTTATGACTAGGAATGTTCTATTCTAAAACCCTGGTTCTTCCATGGACTTAAGTCATACATACATCTTAAATGAGTATGGGATCTGAGATATTACCTAGAGAGTCGAGCAGAGCGGGGGCCTGGGTACGAAAGTCTCTCTGAACTTGGTCAGCACTTTGCCTTGTTCAATGGTCCCGAGCTCACGTGCTTGTGGGTGGACACCGTTCACTATAATGACGGGTTTCGTGCCCCTTAGTATCTTAGGTGCATATATATATATATATATATATATAAACGATAAGTACTCGAAGGAATCTAAAAACGAGTCTTACCGAACACCGAAGATTCCCGTAGACGTTTCGTGAGCAGCTTGCACTTGGACCGGACTTTTGGAGGCTTCCGTTACGTGTCGGAAACCTACCGGGACTTCGTCGGGGCTTTACCGGAGATTCTTGGCCGGAATTCTAGAGAGAGAGACTAGAGAGAGAGAGTGAAGGTGCAAGGAATGAAGGGGGGGTCGTCCTCCTTTTATAGCTGGTGGACGCGTGCTACGCGATACGCGCACGCCCACACTCCTCCTGCGCGTATCGCGTAGGAGGGGTGGTTTCGTTGAAAACTGCGGCTGCCCCTGTTTTGCGTACCCGGGTTTGCTCGCCTTAGGCGATACGCGCAGGCTAGAACCTCATCTGCGCGTATCGCGTAGAATACATTTTTTTTTTTTTTTTTTTTTTAAGTCTTTTTATTCTCGTACGGGTCGGAGTGTCACATTCTCCCCTCCTTATTGGGATTCCGTCCCGGAATCACCTTGAGAATAAATGGGGGTACTTCTTTTTCATGGCGTCCTCTGGTTCCCATGTAAACTCAGAACCACGCCTTGCATTCCACTTGACTTTAACGATGGGAATGCGTTTTCTCCTTAACTTCTTAACCTGCCTTTCGACTATTTCTGTTGGTTCCTCAACAAAATTTAGTCTTTCGTCCACTTGGATTTCTTCCAGTGGCGTTTGCAAGGTTTCATCAGATAAACATTTTCGGAGTTGAGAGACATGGAAGACTGGGTGGATCCCACGCAGCTCCTCCGGAAGTTCAAGTCTATACGCTACTTTGCCTATTCTGTTGGTTATCACAAAAGGTCCGATAAATCGGGGACTTAGCTTTCCTCGTTTTCCAAAACGAATCGTGCCTTTCCATGGTGATACTTTTAACATGACTTTATCTCCTTCTGCGAACTCTAGTGGCCTTCGACGTCTGTCGGCATAACTCTTTTGCCTGCTTTGTGCCACTATGAGTCGCTCCCGGATCATCTTGACTTTTTCAATGGTGTCCAGTACCATTTCGGGGCCGGTCATTTGACCTTCTCCCACTTGAAACCAACATAAAGGCGTTCGACACCGTCGACCGTATAAAACTTCGAATGGTGAGGCTTTCAAACTCTTGTGGTAGCTGTTGTTATAAGAAAATTCGGATAATGGGAGGTGAGTGTCCCAGCTACCACCGAAATCTATCACACAAGCTCGCAACATATCCTCCAAAGTTTGAATGGTCCTTTCACTTTGACCATCCGTTTGCGGGTGATAGGCCGTGCTCATCTCTAATTTAGTGCCAAGAGCTTCATGGAATTGTCTCCAATATCGGGATGTGAATCTCCCGTCTCTATCAGAAACTATAGACACTGGTACACCGTGCCTCGCCACTATCTCATCGACATATAACTGGGCGAGTTGTTCAGCTCCGGCGCTTTCTTTCATAGGTAGGAAGTGGGCGGATTTAGTGAGTCTGTCCACGATTACCCATATGGCATCATTCCCCTTTCTTGTTCTTGGCAAACCCATCACAAAGTCCATTGTGATCATTTCCCATTTCCACGTAGGGATCTCAAGGGGTTGGAGCATACCAGACGGTTTTTGGTGCTCAGCCTTCACCTGGAGACATGTCATGCAACGCTCCACATAGGTTGCTATGTCCTTTTTCATTCCAGGCCACCAAAATTGGTCTTTCATGGTATAGTACATCTTATCGGCTCCAGGATGGATAAGATACTTAGTCTTATGGGCTTCATTCAATATGAGTTCTCTCAAATTACCGAAATTTGGTATCCAAATTCGGTATTTCATACGGATAAACCCATCTTCTCCTGCTTCTAACTTCTTTACTACTCCAATCATATCTTCCTTTTGGGCGTTCTCGTCCTTTAGTGCTTCCTTTTGGGCCATCTTTACTTGGTCCAAGAGGTTCACTTGCACATTCATCCTTAGTGCTCGAACTCGCCTAGGTTTGGGGCATTCTTTTCTGCTTAAGGCATCAGCGACGACGTTTGCCTTCCCTGGATGGTAGTGAAGATCGAAGTCATAATCAGACAAAACTTCCATCCATCGCCGTTGCCTCATGTTAAGCTCTTTCTGATCAAATATATGCTTCAAGCTCTTGTGATCAGAATACACCGTAAACTTTGAGCCATATAAATAGTGCCGCCATATCTTCAATGCAAACACTATTGCGCCTAACTCGAGGTCATGAGTTGCGTATCCTGATTCGGCGCCCTTCAGTTGTCTTGAGGCGTAAGCAATTACGTTGCTACGCTGCATCAAAACGCAACCAAATCCTGTGGCAGATGCATCACAGTACACGACAAAGTCATCGTTACCATTGGGTAATGCAAGGATTGGTGCGCTGCTCAACCTTTCCTTCAAGGTTCTAAACGCCTCTTCTTGCTCGGGTCCCCACTTAAACATGACTTTCTTTTGAGTTAGCTTAGTCAAAGACTTGGCTATCTTAGAGAAATCCTTAATAAATCTTCTATAGTAGCCGGCTAACCCAAGAAATCTCCGAATTTCAGTCGCCGTTCTAGGGGTTTCCCATTTCATCACTGCTTCAACCTTTGAAGGATCAACTTGAATTCCTTGTTCATTGACAATATGTCCTAAGAACTGAACTTCTCGTAGCCAAAATTCACACTTGGAAAATTTGGCATAGAGCTGTTCTCCTCTAAGGAGTTCGAGTACCTTTCGTAGGTGCTCAGAGTGCTCTTCCATGGTACGAGAGTAGATTAGGATATCGTCAATGAATACAATCACGAACTTATCTAGATATGGCTTACACACTCGGTTCATTAAGTCCATGAATACTGCTGGTGCATTAGTTAGCCCAAAGGGCATTACTAAAAATTCGTAATGGCCATATCTAGTTCGGAATGCTGTCTTAGGCACGTCTTCATTTCGAACCTTCACTTGATGGTACCCAGATCTCAAGTCTATTTTTGAGAAATAGCTTGCTCCTTGTAATTGATCGAACAAATCGTCGATTCTGGGTAGTGGGTATCGATTCTTAATCGTCACCTTGTTAAGATCTCGATAATCGATACACATTCTCAAAGTCCCATCCTTCTTCTTCACAAACAATATGGGGGCTCCCCATGGTGATGAGCTTGGTTGGATGAATCCCTTTTCCAATAGCTCTTGGAGTTGGGCCATAAGTTCCTTCATCTCCGATGGTGCTAGTCGATAAGGTGATTTTGCGATTGGTGCTGTGCCTGGCACTAAGTCGATGTGGAACTCGACTTGTCGGTCTGGAGGTAAACCAGGCAATTCTTAGGGAAACACGTCAGGGTATTCTGCGACTATTGGGACTTCTGAAATTCCCTTCTTCTCTTCTTTTTCGGTCATAAGGTATAACCAGAATTCCTCGCATCCTTGCCGTAGATATTTGCTTGCCTTAGCGATCGTCAAAAGTTTGGAAGTTTTACGCGGCGTGTCCCCCTTAACCTCTGCCTGTTGACCGTCGGGCAATTCGATTTTCAGCACTTTTCGCTCACAATCAATTTGCGCCTTATGTCTAGCTAACCAATCCATTCCTAGAACTATGTCAAATCCGCCTAATTTCATAGGGAGGAGTTCTAAGGGAATGTTTTGGCCATTGATCTTAAGGTTACAATTTCTAAGGGCATTTTCGACCTTTACCTCAAGGCCGTTAGCTATCTCAACAACATATGGCATGCTTAACTTGGCCATCAAGCCGTTCAAACAAGGTAAAAATGCATCGGAAACGAAACTTCTATTTGCACCTGAATCAAACAGTATGCAAGCGTAGGTATGATTAACGGGGAACATACCAGTGAGCACATCATCGTGGTTGCGGGCTTCTTCTGCAGTCATTTGGAAGACTCGGGCGTTTCCCTTACCCGCCGTCCTTCCCTTCTCGTTCCCGTCCCTTGTCTTTTTAGGGCAGTTTGCTATGATGTGACCCTCTTGTCCACACCCGAAGCATTTGCCCGAACCAGCTAAGCAGTTGGCAGCCGTGTGCCCTAACTTCCCACATTTCCCACACTCAACATGGGTCGATCTCTCTCCATGGTTGTTCTTCCTGAATTTATTAGGACCGGGTCCTTTTCCTTTGTTGGGCTTCCCGTACTTGCGATCATCGCGGCTTCTTTTGCCTCCACTTCCACTTACTTCTGATATTATACGGCTGTTCTTTGCCCGGATGATGTCTTCAGTGAGCTCAGCAGCCAGATCCACGGCCGCCTGTAGAGTGGGTGGCTTGGAAGTTCGCAAGTCTCCACGGATTTCAGGGATGACTCCCCAGATATAACGTCCAACCTTCTTGGACTCAGATCCAGTGAATTCAGGCAACAACCCGACTAACTCCAGAAAGCGTTCAGTGTACTTCTTGTGATCCGTCCCCTTCATCTCCAGGTGGAGATACTCATCTTCTAACTGTTCTATCTCATGATGTGGTACGAATTTCTCCAAGAATCTTTGACGAAAATTCTTCCAGCCCATGGCAGATGCCTTCTTTGGGTTCATTGATGCTTTCACAGTCTTCCACCATGAGTGTGCCAACCCCTTGAAAGATTGGGTTGCAAACAACACTCGATCTTCATCATTACACCCGCTTACCTCAAGGGTAGTCTCGATCTCCTCAATCCACCTCAGGGCATCAGTAGCCGTTTTATCACCCCTGAATTGTTCGGGTTTGCAAGCCATATAATGCCTATAGCTGCAACCCTTGGTCCTTGGGTCTCGGTCTGCCTCCCCCTTGGGCTTGTTAACTTCATCCTCATCTTCCGAACTTGGGCTACTACTTCCATGGCTGCTCTTCTTGGTGTGGCGGAACTCAGAATCAGTATCGTTCTTCTTTGAGTCCTTCTTTCTATTGCTTCCTGACTCTCCACTGTTCAGTACAGCTTTCGTGACTCCTGCGATGATCGCTGGCATAGCCGCGGTGATTCCTGCAGTTAGCATCTCTTGAAATTTAGCCATTTGTTCCGCCTCTTGCCTTTGTTCGGCTGTTAGCGGCTCTTCTGGGTGAATTTCAACAGAGGGTTCCTTATCTTGATTGGGGTTAATTGGATCTTTATTTCTTCCTCTAGTGGAAGGTCCAACTTCGGAAACAACTTTGCTACCTTTATCCTTAGCCATACTATAATTTAAACACCTTCCTTTGTCAATTACAATCTTTAATACAATTTATCTTAATACTTTAGATGCAAGTACTGAGACATATGATAGGGATTTATAACATAATTTCAAATATAATAATTCCAACATAATGATCCGAGTACAACATAATCAAGGTTACAACATGGTTTTAATACAACCAAAACATAGTGCGATATTACATAATTCAAAATGAATTACAACATGATTCGAATACAATTACAACATAAATCAGAATACAATACAATTCTTCTTCTTCTTGATCTTCACCCAAAGAATTTCCTCCAGTATTCTTCCTTTTCGTCATCCTTGTACTTCTGCTCATCACCTTCAAGTGGAACTCGGTAACGTTCCATGGCCCTAGCATCTTCTGTTGATCGCCTTGGAGGGTCTAAGCTATAGTGATGGCTGGAAGATCCTGCTCCCATTGAGCTTCTTCCTGGTTCGGGGAGATAAGGGTAAGGTGACTGATAGTTAGGAGGGGGATAGATTGGATGAGCATAAGATGGTGGAGAATATGGATACGGAGCGTAGGATGGGGGAGAAGGATACATAGGGTACGGATGAAGAGCGTAACCCATTGGTGGTGATTGGTACATAGGAGGCGACGGATACATAGGTGGAGGTTGTGAGTACATCGGGGGTTGAGGGTAGGTGGGAACTGGCGGGTACATCGAGGGATGCGGGTAAGCTGGGCCTGCGTGGGCTTGACGATAGTACTCATGATGACTACGTCGCATTGCCTCGGCTAGCTCATCGCGTTCCCGCTGCTTGTAGTCATATGGTGCTAAATAAGGATCCCTCTTGGGTATTGTTATAGCGCGTGACTTGGCGCTTGATAATTCCTTAATCTTCTTCTTCCCTTTTCCCCTCGAAGGTTGGTCGCTGTACTCATAATCCATAGGAATGGACTCCTCCGGACGGTGATGGTGATCGACTTCGCCCCCAGTTTCGTCTCCATCTTCGGCAGGCTCCTCCTCATATTCGTTGCGTTCCACTTCTTCATTATCGCTTTCCATTTCGGCTTGGATCCGCGCTCTCTCGCTATCAGTCATCATGAAAATGGGAGAGTGGTGCTCTTCGGGTTCTTCTTCAGGTTCCTCCTCATGTTGCTCATCATGTTCTTCCTCATCTTCTTCATCTTCTTCGTCATCGTTAGCGTTTTCGGCCTCACGAATCGCAGTCCAGTCGGCTTCTGTGAGCCTAAATCTCTCCACATGGCCTCTCCGAAATGTCTTCTTTGCGGCCAACCTGGTCCGTGCACGACGAGGCTGGGGTTCGGGTTCCTGTTGGGGTTCATTCATCGCCCTTGCAGGTGAGGGTATGTGAGTATAGTAACCCGAAGCATCGGGTGAGTGAGACTCTCGTGGTTGAACAGAACGTTCCCCTTCTTCAGTGTTGTTGTTATTACTGGAGCTACTCTTTTTGGAGGACGATCTGCTCATACCAATTGCTCGGAGGAGAAAGCTTTTTCCTGCCATTTCCTGTTATAATTCGAAATATAAGCATATGATATTCGTATCGTATTAATATTAATGCCTAGTTCCTTCGCCTTTCCTGACGAGGTTTCTAAGTTAATCCACATGAATTGTAATTATTTTCATGCTCACACGAAGGATAATCGACAACTACGTTGATCAGGCGTATTTGTCTCATTTCCTTAGGTGTTCAATCAATATTTACTCATCATATTTCATAACATTTCCTAGGGTTTTTTTTTTCCTATCTTAGTGGTCTTTCGAGCCTCTCGGTTAAAGCTTAAGGATCTATGTGAACCTTAATTCGCTAAAACCATTGGCTCTGATACCAACCTGTCAGACCCCGACTCCCAGGGCCCGACACGTTGCATAACATCAGCCAATCGAATAAGATAATATAGCGGAAGACTTAATAAAAGACCACATTTACGGTCCCAAATTTAAACTTTTCATTAATTGTTTGAATATAACAACATTGTCTAACACTCGTTGTGAGTGCACTACATCATAATAAAAAACTAAAGACACTATTCCCAAGCATCTTCCTTCCTCCTATGTGGAGTATTATCATCCGATCATCCCTAGCTAGGCCTTCCTAGCTAATGTCCACGGTTATTTCTTTCACCTGCATCACGAGCTAAAAGACATCAACAACTACGTGTTGGTGAGTCGTAACCAGTGACGTAAGACATATAAAATATTTAGACACCATCATTTATATATGCGTGTGGTAATAAGTTATCTACAAGTCAACTCTTCACTACGTCACTTAGTTGACGTCATTTGACGTAATGCTTGCTAATATGTATACCGCATACAGGATCATCTAAGGCACCTATATGGCAAATCTATGCCATAACATTTCATAACATCCCGGGCATCGGGTGCCTTTCCTGTTACGAGCAATCAGTCTACCTAATTGGATCCAACTAGACGCATACATATCCCGAGGCGGAGCCGGTAGCCCCTCAAGGACTACCTCTTAGCGCGAAGCCCTGCCTTAATGACTTGCCCTGTGGTATGTAGCCGCCATCTCGTTCATTGAGATGACTCTTAACGCGAAGCTTATTACCGCGGACCAACTCACACCTCAACCGGACGAACCTGGAGTTGAGATGCGTTGATCACCAGGTAGCGAACTACTTATAACCACATACATATTCAAGACATTTATAATAAAACATTTCATACAAGCTCGGATACAGCCCCGAAATCATAAAACATATAAAAGAGGGGCGGTTAGACTCACCTTCTGATGTAGCCTACGTATCTCAAGCTAGTGGCTAATCAAGACAACCCTGTAAAACATTTCATTCTTATCAGGATTCATTCCCCTAGGGATAATCCTATCAGTGTTTTCTCACTGATGCATTACCCTGGTCACGTCATGTGACTTTGGTGATGGCTTTAGTCCTTGGCATAATTACTTTACTCAGGGTGTTTTTAACATCTGAGTCAGGGTTATCCTATGTTCTCATTATCATTCTATTGAAAAGCCACATTATCGTTTCTTTGTGTTTCTTACACGATTCTAACTTTCATTGAAAACATATTGGGTTCCTAGTAATATTTTATGACTAGGAATGTTCTATTCTAAAACCCTGGTTCTTCCATGGACTTAAGTCATACATACATCTTAAATGAGTATGGGATCTGAGATATTACCTAGAGAGTCGAGCAGAGCGGGGGCCTGGGTACGAAAGTCTCTCTGAACTTGGTCAGCACTTTGCCTTGTTCAACGGTCCCGAGCTCACGTGCTTGTGGGTGGACACCGTTCACTATAATGACGGGTTTCGTGCCCCTTAGTATCTTAGGTGCATATATATATATATATAAACGATAAGTACTCGAAGGAATCTAAAAACGAGTCTTACCGAACACCGAAGATTCCCGTAGACGTTTCGTGAGCAGCTTGCACTTGGACCGGACTTTTGGAGGCTTCCGTTACGTGTCGGAAACCTACCGGGACTTCGTCGGGGCTTTACCGGAGATTCTTGGCCGGAATTCTAGAGAGAGAGACTAGAGAGAGAGAGTGAAGGTGCAAGGAATGAAGGGGGGGTCGTCCTCCTTTTATAGCTGGTGGACGCGTGCTACGCGATACGCGCACGCCCACACTCCTCCTGCGCGTATCGCGTAGGAGGGGTGGTTTCGTTGAAAACTGCGGCTGCCCCTGTTTTGCGTACCCGGGTTTGCTCGCCTTAGGCGATACGCGCAGGCTAGAACCTCATCTGCGCGTATCGCGTAGAATACATATTTTTTTTTTTTTAAGTCTTTTTATTCTCGTACGGGTCGGAGTGTCACAGCCTTTGTAGTGCAGAGTCTATGATCCTAGGCAACGTGGTTTCCAATACCTTGGAGACTTGATCAGCAACCGCCGAATTAAACTGGGTTTCCGTCATGATAACTTCCTCTCCGTCATTATCATGATTCTCGGTAGTCTCAGCGTTAACTATTTCTTTATTCGTGTTCGTCCTAGTACTTCTTCTTGTAGGAGGACGTCTACCGCTACCTTTCCTTTTACCAGCCATAACTCTACCTACAAAAGAGAGCAGGGAGTCAGTATTCACATGATGGACCATGATTAAGAACAATATAGTGCTTGTAAACAAATAATGACAGTGGCCAGTTGCAATTATTTATTTACCGCACTGATCGTGTTATTAGCCATTCTCCGCCACGTTCATACCAAAACCCCTTTCCCTTTCCAGAAAGGAAACTTCTATACACCTATGCGGGCACTTATTCCTATCTTATCTTAGTTTAAGTCTAGATACTAAGCTTGTACCTAGTTCGCTTAAACTACGGCTCTGATACCAAGCCTGTCACAACCCCGACGCGGCGGGCAGTCCCAGGTGCCCGGGGCTTTACACGCGTGTGACGAATGGATATCAGGAGCAACGCAGCGGAACAACAACATACATACACACATAGCTTAAAACTTAAAGTTGTTCATACATTAAACTTCAGACAACAATTACATAGTTCTCAAAATGAAATATGATTGTTTGATACATAACTTCAACAACTAAAGCTAGAACCTATTCTAGGTCCAGAGCGTCTATCTTCTAAGCCAGCAAGCCCTCTACCTGCTCTAGCCTCAACAGTGCTTTCCTGCATCACACGGCACCTAGGATGTGTGCCAAAAAGTTTTAAAAGAAAGGGTCAGCTTACGCTGGTGAGTTCATAATAAAACATTTTACAAAACATTCAATCAAATGCTTGTAAAAACCTTGATCAACGAGTTACCAAGCTCCATTAACCAAAGAGTTACCACTAACTCCATCACTTACAAGCATTTCATAAACATACTAGCATCATCAGATAAATATACACAAACAATACGAATAAAACCCCTCAACAACTCCGTCTGGCACGTCTGCGCTGGAGCAGAATATATGCATATACCCTTCTAAGTTTTACCCGCGACACCCCTATAATCTGGAGTGGTATTGCCCGATATTTACCGTAGATTGCTAGCCAACCGTTCAAAAACAACAGTTTAAGAACACAACCAATCCAAAAGAGTTTATACAAAAACTCACAGTCATTTCCAATCAAAACAGGTTTAAGCATCACATCCAATTTTGTAAAACATACAATCATTTCAAAACCAAAACAGTTACACAAGAGTTTGGATGTATGAACTCACCTCAACGAGATCACAACTAGCTCACAACTAGCTTCTTCCCTTGATCTAATCTCGACAATCAATCCAAATGACTATCTTCAAAATCAACACAAATAGCTATACCAACAATCAACCTCAATAGCTATAATCCACCTATAACGCGATATCACAACGTTATAAACAACGATTCCTAAGACTATGTAAGTCCTAGGGCTTAACTAGCAAAGCATACGACTAGATACGAGTCGTTGCCACCTATGCTTACCAAATCCCATACCTCGGGAATCTAAACGAATCCTACAGAGATATGTTACCTGTTCACAACGGATATCATACCCCCAGGGTACGGATATTCAACCCGCACCCTTCCCGGGTAATCTACCCGTTAGTTGCGGGTGTTTAATCCCGCAACTATTTCCCCTAGCACGTCCCTCGTGCTATGCGGGTATCTTCACCCCACATTCCCATCGGGTTCCCAACCCGATTCCCGTCCTAAACTAATCGAGAATGAAAGACCATTTACCTCGTCGATCACCAATCTTCAATTGCGCAACACCTTGACGACCACTGCTCTTCACTCGGGCAGAACCTCGACGCACGCCAAGCGATCTACACGCGCCCGAGACTCGAAGGAACGCTCCGACGCAGGGTACCGCACACGAGGCCCGATTCCGCAATAAAACTAAGGGTCTCTCTCTCTCTAAAACGTTCTAGAGAGAGAAAGATTTTAAGCAAGAAGTGAAGGGGGGTTGCACCTCTTTAAATAGGCTGTCTGGGCTGTTCCATGCGATACGCGCAGCCCACATGCACCATCTGCGCGTATCGCGTAGATGGTGAGTGGCTGCCAGCTTTTTTGCACCTGACTGGCACTAGGCGATACGTGCAGGGGCCTACCCCAGGATGCGCGGACCGCGTAACCTACATTTTTCAGATTCCTCTCGTCGAAACACGTGGAATTCATATATTATGGGCTCCGTAACTCTTTTTTTAAGTCAAGATATGCTCGAATGAAGTTTTCGGGCATTCCTCGGGTGTTTTCGCATTTCCCGCTTCGTTATAACTCCGATTTGAGTTCCGTTTTCGCCCACGTTCTTCATTTTCAGTCCTTTATCACCCCTAGGGTTTATCACTATAGATTAGGACTTTTTTATTCAACATGCTATTTACTTGAACACCCGCCCATATACGGCATAGTCTTACGTCAAATATTTAGGGTTTTACATAAATTTAAAACCTATATATACTATATATACATTTACATTAAACATACTAAATCACAACTCTCTTTATACTATAAACCACTCTCAATCACAACCTTATAAAATTTTTCATTCTAAAAAAATGCATCGAAAGAAATTAGTTTATACATCCAGTTAGTCGGATAACAAACTGCTTTCCTCCGATGATAGTAGTTTGCGTATGGTGTTGGATCATGCTGAAGAAGACGACACGACAACCTCTACAAGAAATTACATTGAACGAGATCGTGAAGAAGGACAAAGAACTCTAATGGCGGACTATTTTAATGCTAACCCGAAGTACTCGGAGAAGACGTTTCGCACTAGCTATCGTATGTCGAAACGCTTGTTTTTAAAAATTGTACAAGACGTTGAAGCAACAAATGAATATTTTCAAGAAGGTTGGGACTAGAGGAAAAAAAAGAGTTTCACGGCGCTACAAAAAGTCACATCCGCGGTCAAACAACTTGCAACGGGTAATGCTCCCGATGAATATGATGAATATTTATGCATATCAGCTAGAGTTTCACGCGAAAGCTTAGAATATTTTTGTGATTCTATAATTTATTTATATCGTACCGAATTTTTACGACGTCCCACTAGCCATGACATTGCACTTTGATACCAAGCCCATGAAGAAAAACACCACCTTCCCGGGATGCTCGATAGCATCGATTGTACACACTTTGTTTGGAGAAGTTGCCCAACCAGCTTGCTGGGACAATATATGAGAGGTGATCACCAATACCCCACGGTCATGTGCGAAGAGGTGGCTTCACAAGATATGTGGTGGTGGCATGCTTACTTCGGTACCCCCGGGTCCAACAATGACATTAACGTTCTCAACCAATCTCCACTATTTCTCCAGGAGCAAAAAGGGATTGTGCCTAAGTGTCCGATGTATGTGCAAGAAAGATTATACAAACGCGGGTACTATCTAACAGACGGTATATACCCAACTTGGTCCGTGTTTGTCAGAGCGACTCCATACCCAACCGATTCAAAAGATAAAAGATTTAAGAAAGTGCAAGAGTCGGCCAAAAAAGACGTTGAGCGAGGTTTCGGGATTTTTAAGGCTAAATGGGGTATACTTAGACGCCCCTTACGTGCGATGAGTATAGACGAGATTAGAAAGTTGGTGTACACGTGCATGATATTGCACAAAATGATACTAAAAGATGATGGAAACGTTATATCTCCAGTGTACATACGAGATCCTCCGGTGCAACCAGTTAAGGATGATGATGCACTTGAGGAGTTGCATGATCCCGAGATACATCACCGACTTCAATATGATATTACCGAACATCTTGCAGCTCTAGATCTTGACTACTTGGATACTACCGAGGGCGAGAACAAGGATGAAGACAAAGACGAAGAATAGTTATTAGTTTAAATATACGTTTTTTTTAATTCAATGTAATTTAGTTACTATTTTAAATGTAAATTTTTTAATTTATGTTTTACTTTTTTAATTGTTAATTTAAAGTTATTAAAATTAAAATATAAAAAAATAGTGAGGGTATGAGGGTAGTTGACACCCACCTAAAATATGAAGTGAGCGTAGTATGAGGGTAGTTGTGAGGTGGAGTGTTGTGATTGGTGAGTTGTGAGGGTAGTGGGAGTAAGGATTAACCCACTACCACCACCTAAAAGATAATGAAGAGTTTTCTTCTCCTTCTAAACTTAATCCTCACAATCCTTCACTTATGGCCTAGTGGTAAGATGACTTGAGTTCTTCATAGGAGACTCAAGTTTTATCCTCACTGGTGTCACTTTTTTTGGATATTGGCAATGAAGCTCGTCCCGGGTTACCACCTGGCTTCGTGTCTGAGCCTGGGGGTTTTACGTGGCATGGTTAAAGGTTCCTGCTCGGTTTTTCCCTGGAACAGTTGGTTGACGAGTTTCGACTCCGATCAACTTGGCCCGTAAAGGAGGGTTGTAGTGAGCCTCCGCTGCGTTTGTAATGGAGAAGCCCCAATGCCGACAAAAAACACCTATTGGTGTTAGAGGCGGGGTTTCGATCTCGGTCTTTACATCTCTGAATGCTTCGGTCATAAACCGTTGCACCAACCGCCATTCTAAAAAAATCCTAACAAATTTTCAAACATCCACGTCATATATACAAAAGTAACTAACATACAATATACCAACTTAGATCAATTATTGGTACATGTACCAATAATTAGCACCAAGAAAATGCATATTTATAGGCAGCATAAGGCCATGTATATTATAACATTTATAGGAATATGTAATACCTATGTGTAGTAAGAATTGACCATATATAACTTTGACAAGAGAACTCGGATACAAAAACATGCTAGTTAAATATTGGTAAATATAAGAAATTTGACAATATTGACATTAAAAACATAAATGAAACAAATGTCCTTATTTTTATAACATGATATTTTATTATTCTATTTTCTACATATAATCTTGATTTCAGTTATATATCTAGCTAGTATTTTTTTAAACAAGAGTAAAATTTAGTTTTAATCATTATATTTTGTTATCATTAACAGTTTAAGTCTTATTTTAACAGTTTTGGTCCTTGTAATTTTGTTTTCTAACAGAAATTGTCCCGAACACTAACTCTGTCCAATTTTTCGTTAAGACTTCCTCACATGCGAAGTAAAAACGTCATTTCCCGCACTCTTTTTGAAATGTGAATGAATAAAAATGTTAACCTACATAATGACCTAGATAAAAGAGGGGGAAATGGCTTTTTTACCACTCAAATGTCGGGCACGTGGGAGAGATTTAACGAAAAATTGAATGGAGTTATTGTTCGGGACCATTTCTGTTAGAAACTAAAATCACAAGGACCAAAACTGTTAAGATGCGACTGAAACTGTTAATGATATCAAAACACAAAGATAAAAATTACAGTTAATTCTTTAAACAATTTAAACCATGATATAGAAGCACTTATACATATCATAGAACTATAAATTTATGTTTGAAATATATGAAGCTCATCAAGAAGAATGAGTTTAAACTAAAAACAATAACTAATGATTAGGGAATTAAGAAACCATTTTAATGGTTTTTAATCTTTTATAAGAAGGTTCATATATAACGCAACGCCTGTTACCCACCTTCAAACTTGTTCGATCCCTCCTTCTCACAAGCGTCGTTACTTAATAAAAATTTTCACATACAAGGAGAGAAAGACTAAGGGGTTTTTGTTTCACCTCATAATGGTTTAGTTCAGTGCTTAATCATTCAGATTCAGCATTTAGAGCGTTTGTTTCATAAAAAAAGAGCCTCTGAATGATTCAGTTAAGTGCTGAATGGTTAAGAGATTGAAAGATGCTGAATGGAACTGAATGAAGCACATACCAAACTTACCATCACTGAAGTTTTACCTCAATATCTCTCCTATTGATAGAGCCTCTTAATGGTTCAGACCTCTTAACCATTCAACACTTAGGAGCTGTTTGGCAAAATCTGAATCATTAAGTGCTGAACGATTAAGAGGTCTAACTATTAAGAGGTTCCATCAATGAGAGGGATGTTGGGGTAGAATTTCAAATGAGTATAAAGTTAGTATATGATCCATTCAGTTTCATTCAGCATCTCTCAGTGTCTTAAGCATTCAGCACTTAACTGAACCATTCAGATGCTCTTTTTATCTGAAACAAAACTCGGAATACTGAATGCTGAATGGTTAAGCACTGAACTGAACCATTAAGAGGTAAACAAGCAGCCCCTTAATGATTTAGATCTTACCAAACAGTCCCTAAGGGGTTGTTGTTTCGCCTTTTATTGGTTCAGTTCAATGCTTAATCATTCAACATAAAGATTCAGAGCGTTTGTTTCATAAAAAAAATACATCTGAATGATTCAATTAAGTGCTGAATGGTTAAAAGAGAGAAATGCTGAATATTACTGAATGAAACATATACCAAACTTACCATCATCTAAAGTTCTATCCGGATATTTCTTCCATTAATAAGTCACTTAATGGTTTAGAGCTCTTAATCATTCCACATTTAATGTTTTAGATTTTATCAAACCGTTTCTATAAACGAAGAATGAAAAAAAAAAGTTAGACTAGAATATAAAGGTTTGGTATCTCCATAAAATGAGATTGAGAAGACATGCTCTATAGAACTAAACTAAACCCTATACTATACATTAGGGCCAAGACCCTGACCCGATGCTAAATAATATATACACACAATTTGTCAATATGTACAACACTGTGTATGTCAGTCGTAATTATAATGATAATATTAATATATAATTGAACTCATAACATTGAGTTTGTAAAAGTATATTTAATTAATCAACCCCAAATGTTGTCACAACCATCTTTTTGTGACATCAATCTTTCATTCTCCCTGGTCCCAACATGATTTACCAAATATAGTTAACATTATTATAGTTATTTATCCATTAAAGTGCAATTTTTAATATGGTATAGTGGTAACAGGTTTGGATTTTCTAAAAGAGACCCAAGTTCTAGTCTCATTACCATCACTTTGGAAGGGGCAACGAAGGGAGACTGTGACAACACAAGTTCGATCTCTAAACCAAACGGGTTTTACCACTAGCTTGTCGTCGTGCCTACGGGCGGACGGGTTTGTGGGTTTCCCCCGAATTAGAGTCGGGTTAATAACTGGGTTTCGGCTACCCAGCACTGTCTGTGTTCGCAGAGCGTTTGGGGTTGCCTTTCGCCATTGGGTTACCCCGGGTAGCCGGGCTTTATTCGTTTCGCTGTCCAAAAAAAATTTATCCATTAAAGTAATTAAGAAAAATGGAACCATTGAGGTTGGTGGCCCAATAGGAGAGGCTATGCCTCTAGGAGCATTAGAGAGGTTAAAGGTTCAATCCTTGACATTGTAAATATTTATAGAGTTTAGTAGGAGTATGCTAGATTGTTGTTCTAAAAAAATTAAGAAAAATGAAAAATTTAAAGAAAACATAATGAGACAGAAAATATTTGACTATTGACTTAAGCATTGAGTTGATAGATTTGATATATATTTACACTAGTTTTGTGTCTGCGCTACGTTCGGCAAAACAAAATTAGTTACCGATGTTAAAGATATTTATGACGTTTCCAATAAGTTTTTAGACAAAATCGTGGTAAACCGAAACAAAATATTTATTTTATTAAAACTTTTAGTTAGTATAACAATATTATACTTAAATTAATTAACTAAGTGTTCATTTTTATGATAATAGTTAGTTTTTTTAAAATATGTTTGTATAAAAAAGTTATGTATGTTTGTTAAGCATTAAGGTCTTTAAGTGTACGTAATTACCAATTATATTCCTAAGTTTCATTTTTATACCCTATTAAATATAAACAGACTTGTATACACCCCTTGTAGCAGATGGTTGAAAATGTAATTATTTTTAAATTTTTTAAAATTCTTCTAAATATTAGGGTATCAAATGTAATTAGTGTTATTATAATATTATATATATATATATATATATATTAAATAAAAAACCATTATTATGAGAGAAACTCTCAAATGATGCCACAAAAACCAGAAGCTTTAAAAAGATGTCACATAAGCTTTTTTTTGTTTTCTTTTATTATATTAGAGATATGCATGCTATGTGTTTATTACGAGACCTTAACCGATGTATATGCGTTAAATATTGGAAAATTAGATTTTATTAGTCCGAACTTTTATCTATTGGCTATTAGTAACCCAAACTTTACTATTGACCATTATTAATCCCAACTTTCACTTAAGTGGCCACCATTGAGCCTTTCATTAACCTTGGCTAACTCTGTCTAAAATTGCATTCACGTGGTAGCTGACGTGTTTTTTATTTTTAGTGAAATTGGATTCTATTAATCCCAACTTTACTGTTGTCTAGTATTAATCCCAACACAAACACAAACGTTAACTAGGATATGATCGACCATCATACAAACATAAACCAAATGTATGTCTCAGTTGAAATCGTTGAGTATTCGTGTGATTTTCTCCAATTCAATGTATTAGAACAAGATCCAATTGAACCTTAACACTGTTCTCACATTTTATCTTGCAACTTTTTCTAATATATTGAATTGGAGAAAATCATACGAATGCTTAACGATTTCAACAGAGACATACGATTGTTTGTGTTTGTATGATGATCGATCATATCTCAGTGAAGGTTTGTTTGTGTTTGTGTTTGTGTTAGGATTAATACTGGTCAGTAGTAAAGTTAGGATTAATAATGACCAATAGGTGAAAATTGGGATTAATAAAATCCAATTTCACTAAAAATAAAAAAAACACGTCAGCTGTCACGTGGATGTCACGTCAGCAATTTAGACGGAGTTAGTCAAGGTTAACGAAAGGCTCAATGGTGGCCACTTAAGTGAAAGTTGGGATTACTAATGATCAATAGTAAAGTTGGGTTAATAATTGCCAATAGGTAAAAGTTGAGATTAATAAAATTCAATTTCTCTTAAATATATAGTAGATGAGGTTCCCCTTAGGAGACTCAAGTTCAATTCTCACTAGTGTCACTTTTGGTGGATATTGGAAATGAAGCACGTCCCGGGCTACCACCCGGCTTCGTGTCTAGGCCTAAGGGTTTTATGTGGCATGGTTAAAGGTTCATGCCCGGTTTTTCCCTGGAACAGTTGGTTGACGAGTTTCGACTCCGATCAACTTGGCCCGTAAGGAGGGTTGTGGTGAGCCTCCGCTACGTATGCAGTAATAGGGGAGCCCCAATGCCGAAGAAAAACACCTATTGGTGTTAGAGGCGGGGTTTCGATCTTGATCCTTGCATCTCTAAGTGCTTCGGTCATAGTCGTTTCACCAACCGCCGTTCTAAAAAAAATATAGTAGATGAGGTTACACTAAAAGTTTGTCATCGGTAAAAAGTTTGTTTATGGTAAAAAAGAGTGTAGATATTTTTATAAGTTATAAAACAGCTTAAACGAGCTCTGATTGAACTCGTTTAAAAGACGTTGGAACCAACTCATCAAATCATAATCTTCAGCCATAAATCCTAAACCCTAAAAATCAAGGAAATGCATAAAAGATGCAATGATAAACAACAAAATTGAACTAAAGTTAAACCCTGGGCGATTACAGATGATATCAGAGCGAGAGACCAGATTTATGTTTTAGCAAGGTTGTTAGGCCCCAAAAGGAGGTGGATTATAACATCTCACATTGGTTGTAAGGGGGAATTAATGTTTTTTTATAAGGAAATTGATATATTTACCACCATGACGCGTTTTAAAACCACGAGAGGTGGGCTCCTAACGGCAGCGGACAATTTCATTGTGCGGTTACACTGGCTGTTACACCCTAAACCTTGACCCAACCTATGACCCCATAAACTGACTAATGTTTTGACCATTTGCCTCAAACCATGAACCGAACCAAAACCCAAACCATGAAACGACTCACGACCGAACCATGAACCGTTCTGTGACCGAACCGATGTCGATCCATGCCTCGAACCATGATCTGAATCATGACCTGACACGTGTCTTGAACCATGAGCCGCCCATGACCCGACCCATGAACTGATCCAAGATCTGATCCATGAACTGACTTATGACCTACCCATAAACTAAACTATGAATCTACCAATGCTGTGAGTGTGTGACCCCTCCATGTTTTACCTTTTCAAGGATTTATCAAATTTTGTTTTCATTTCATTCTTGATTAATTGGTAGATGATTAAAAAATTTCAAACTTCTTTCCTTACTATTTGATTAAATGATTTTCAATTTTCCTTCATGAGTCACTCACATTATCACATATGCGGTTATTTATATACACTCTAGTATATAACTTTTAATTAGAAATATGAATT
This sequence comes from Tagetes erecta, assembly GCA_030867185.1. NCBI lineage: Eukaryota > Viridiplantae > Streptophyta > Magnoliopsida > Asterales > Asteraceae > Tagetes > Tagetes erecta. The sequence continues at coordinate 22,464,838 of CM061496.1, forward strand.
GTCAAACAAAGTGTTTAAAGATTTTCATTAACTTCTTTTTTAAAATATTACTACTTTACCAGTATTTTAATATATATTATTAATTAATATTGATCAGTTTTTAATATTAATAATTGTAACTATACCTAATTACTATCATGTTTCTACGACTTGAGTTTTATTTGAAAAAATATCTTTTAAGACATGGTAATTGTATGTATCACTTTATCAATAAATAAAAGGAACGGAATAACATACTAATAAAATGTATTTCTACTTTAAGGAACTTTTATTTTTTAGTAAACTGCAGTTTTGCTTTCTGTGTTTTGATACCATTAACTGTTTTAGTCCCATCTTAATAGTTTTAGTCCTTGTGTTTTTATTTTCTAATAAAAATAATCTCGAATACTAACTCTATCCAATTTTTCGTTAACTATTCATGACTTCGCTTGTGTAACCCACAGTATTTAAACGACTCTATAATACAAACAAGAGAAAACATGTGTATATCTCTATAGTTTTTGTTTTGTTCACATTTACAAGAAAAAAAATACAGAGTAATGATATAATTGGTAAATTTGAGCCTAAAATCGTTGTACGAAATTTAGCATGTATTCTTTTACTTTTGAAAGAACCTTTCTTGACTGCTTTTAATCATTTACCAAGTAGAAAACTTGTGTCATGATATATTCAAATTAATTATTAATATATACATGTGGATAGGGATACATGATATGATATGACACATGGAGACCTGGTCACTGCTTAGGAGGTGTCCCATCATAGGACTTACCATTACCATCTGGCTCCAAGTTGAGATGCTTTACAATGGGCTAAGTATGGGACGAAGAAAAGGATTGATATACTTACTAGTATGTTCTTGTTTACATATGCATCATCCTAGCTCTCAATAATAAGTATAACTCTTAAAGTAATGATTTTTTAATAAGTCACATTAATATGTGTTCATTGTGACTATTTGCAGTGAGTGTTATCCTGCTTTTATTGTTTAAATCACACCCTAAACACCAACACATCATGTTGGCGGACGTTCTGGCAAAAAGTTGAACGTGGTGTTATGTATGTCACGCCCCAATTGCACACAGTATCTCATAAATAATCGTGGCAAACACAAGAAATGTAATCACAACCGTGTCCGCACATATGAGGCATTAACATTACACATATCTTAGCTATAATTAGGATTATACAGTGTCCGCACAACATATACCGTAAAATTTATGTCACCACGACCGTTACAACCATACGTAAGTTAAATTCAACAAAAAAGAAAATGTCATCCAACTTCAAACAAACATAAAAATACCATCACAATGAAACACATCTAGGTCAATACTAATTGGTCAATCAAACTCAATTTGTTTACAAAAGAGTCATTTTACTTTGATTCATCGTATGTGAATTGTTAAGAAAGAGCATAACAGATCAATAGATTTTCTATCAACATTTGTTGATTTGGACACTAAAGGATCTCTTTATTTTAAAGAAATAGAAATATGTTATTCAGATGATCTAAGCGCATATGAACTTAATATCAGATGAACTGATATTAAAAATCTCCAATTCTTTGCTTTCGCAAAACAGATGAGATAATGTGTAAAGTAACCCAAGTCTTTGCTTACACAAAACAAAGGAGTCATTGAGTGCTTTCAGAATCAAACTTATATACTAAGGCATACCCTGTGTGTAACGGGACATCTCACAAGTATTCAAATAGACTTTACATTATTTTAATAATTGTTTTTCTATCTTGGTCATACCATTTAGCTTAAATGTATCATAGACAAACTATTTTTCAGTCAAGCCAGAGGCCGCCAACACATCACATCCAAACCTAGCATTTTCAACCTAGAGCCTTACATGTGTTGATTTAACCCCAAAAGATGTATAAATCATATCAGTTCCCACAAACTAAAATCAAACCTAAAGACTTCGAGCATAACCAAACCTAGACTATTTTTGTAATTAACTAATTCATTTTAGTTTTTTCTACATATTTTTCATTACCCCTCTATATCTGTGCATATAAAAAACTAGATTAGAAACATATGAATAAATTTAATCTCTAAAAAGAATTCAAAAATCATCCTTAGAGTTTGAAACTTGTCATGTTCAAAGATTTAGCAATCTCAAATTAATTCAGCTTAACTATAAATGCCAAGATATTTCAAATCTATCAAGCAGAATTGAAGTACTATTAGAAGTCACACCTTTCATGTTGATCTTACCTCCTTTATTTCAACATACCAACAATAAAATTAATCAGTATTAAGTATTTAGGTAAATTTGACTGCTTTGTTCTTGGAACAACCATTATCAACTTGCCAGGAGCTTTGATATTCCTCCTTGGTTGTTCCCGCCCATAAGGGAGACTAGTTAGAGCAACGTACCCAAGCCATCACAGTCTTGGCATTCCCCTAGCATCAATGTAAGATACTTCCTATAAACACATGTTCTTGTTATCAATTATCATAGAAGAAGGTGTCTTCTTAGATTTCCTATGAGTAGGTGGTTTGGAAGTAGGCTTAACCACTAGTTTAGATGCGTTTGATTGGGAGGGTGTTGTGTACAATTGCTTCATTATGTTTGTTTGAATTTGAATGACAATTTTTTCGTTGAGTTTAGCCTGTGTATGGTTTAAATGTTTGTGATGACAGAAATTTAATGGTATTCAAATAGCTCTCACAGCGCGAACACTTTATAATCCTAGTTGACTAGAATATCGAAAAACATATCTCGTGGATTTTTTTTAAATAATGGTGTTGCGCTCGTGATGGTGGATTGAGATAATCGTTAGGTTGAAACCCTTTCCTGGCTATTCCGCACCGTCCGGCTTTTTGTCGTTTTTGGTTGGTGGTGGCGTTTCTTTTTCCGTCTGTTGTCTGTTGTGGATGGTGTCGATCTTTGGATTGTGGTGATGGTGAAATTATTGTTGGAGAAGCAATTTTTCAAGGAGATCGTCTATTGATATAATTTGTTGTTGAGTGTCTTTATCAGTTTTGGATGTCTTAAGGGTACATTCGTATGTTGGCTTGTTGGAACAAAGAATTGGAGTCAGCGGTAGTGGGTTGTGAAGCTGTCAGTTGTCATGACCTGTTTCATTGGTCGGGATGTGATTGAATCGGCCATGGTTGAATCAAGTAACTTGAATAGTAGGAGTTGAATGTAATAATCACAAATTAAGTCAATTCAAGTTTAATCATGAGGATTAAATTGACAAAAGAAGTCAATAAAATGTGTTGAATTATTAATAAATTGACAAAGAAGTCAATAAAATGTGTTGAATTAATGAATATCAGTAAAGGAAGTATGGGGTATTTTGAAAATACATTTGGAGGTTGTGTTAGAGTTTCTATGTCCGTAAACAAATTGAATAAAGACCATTTCAATCCTGATTTTAGGATGGAATATTTTTAAAATCAACAATATAAATTAAGTTGGTGCAACACGCGGATCGGTGTATCAACCTAGTTGAAATAATAGTAGAAATTAGTGACTAATAGTAATTAGCAAGTAATAATTTATTATTAAAAATTGGATAAAACATGAAATGTTGATAAGTTAATTTATTTGTAAAATAAATAAAACAAATAATAATCAATACTTGAGAAAACTATTACTAAACAACTAACAATGTTAATTAATTATTCTAAGGTAATCAAATTGGCAGTTAATTAATTGGTATACTTCGTAAGATTCAAGGTCGGTGCTATGCACCAGCCAACCGCGCGTTTCGTCACGTCGCATTTTTTTACTTTAACGTATTTACGGTTTTAGTCCTCGACTTTTGACGTATTTACAGTTTTAATCCCAGACTTCTACTAATTGTCATTTTAGCCACTGATGAGTTTTCGACTTTGATTTGTTACTTTACTTTGACATATGGTACGACTTCAATATTGTTAGTGTTTTGACTTCTAACTTTTGATATTTCATCGCTTTTTAATATGTGACACATTACGGTTTTGCGTAGTGACGTACGGGACATTAGACTTTTTTTATCAGCACATGTGACGAAATCACATACGCAAGACCCGACTGCGTGACCCGACCGCTGCAACGCGTGACCCGGTCTTAAATCTAGTTAATCTTAAAATAGAATATTTTCTCAATAAATTTACTATATTTGTATTTAGCTTGGTATTAATTTAAAATAATTAAGTAAATAATTAATAAAATATTCCGAAAACATAACATTTAAATGAAATTTACATTTCTTCGAAATAACTTCATGAATTGATGTTTAATAACAACTAGATTTAAGACCATGTCACATGATGCAGCGGCGGGTCACGCGTTCTGGTCTCATGTATATGACTTCATCAAATACGTTGAAAAAAATAAGTTTTATGGCTCGTACGTCACGGTAGAAAGCCGTAATATATCTGTCATATATTAAAAGGTGAAGAAATATCAAAAGTTTGATGTCAAAACGATAAACAAATCAAAACCGGAGGACTCAAGTCGTAAATATGTTAAAGTAAAGTAGGTACTCAAAGTTGTAAATCAGTAAAGTTCACAAGGGCAAAAGTTGTAATAAGTAAAAAATAGAGGGTAAAATTGGAATTATGTCAAAATCAAGTTGAGGGGTCAATTTATAAATGTCGAGGAACTTTTGTTTTCGATTAAAATAGAAAATATATTTTTGTTATTTCTCAAAACTCCGTAGGTTTGATGGTTTCTCAAGTAACTTAGGTGCACAACAACATCGTATTCATTTTCCTCAATTTAATGATATATTGTATAGTATAATACATATATAGTATTGAAAGTAAAAAAAAACGAGAAAATTTTATTTTATTTTATAAAGTTATTTATATTCAAATGAAAGATAATGAAATTGTTGATTTGATGGTGCAAAAAAAATAAAAAATTTAGCGTATACAACAAGTAGGAATTTTAAACAATTGATATGTGTAAAGTTTCAATTTTACGATTCTTCTTAAAAATTCCATTTATCCCTTTTTGATAGTTCTTTAATTCTTAACTTAATATGAAGTTATTTTCTGATCCATCCCCTATATATAGGGATGAGCTTTTGGTACCGAGTACCGGTACCGGTACCGTCCCGGTACCGTACCGACTTAGCAATATCGGTACCGGTACCCACTTTTCCTAAAACTCGGTACCGGTACCAAGCGGTACCGGTACTTTCCCGGTTAGTACCACGTTGGTACCACGTTGGTACCGGTTAAGAAAAAACTAGTTTTTTTAGTATATTTTATATAATTTGAGATGTTATGAATGTTGTGTATTACTTGCTTAATGTTATAAAGTGTTTTCTTTACGACTTTGAGTCATTTTATAATATTTTTTAGATTATTAACTTTTAAATTTAATGAAGTTGATATGATTTTTAATTAATTTATACCATATTTCATTTCTTTTTCTTATATTCAAGTATATTATAGTATAGTTATATAAAAAAGTATAAAATTAAACCGAAATAAACGAATAAATTTTTTAAAAATAAAATAAAATATGAAACCGGTACCAACTTGGTACCAGTACCGAAATACCGGTACCGTTCCGGTACCGTCCCGCTAAATTCAGTACCGGTACCGGTACCCACTTTTCTTAAAACTCAATATCGATACTAGGCGGTACCGGTACCGGGTCCATCCCGATCTCATCCCTACCTATATATTACATAAATATTTAAATAAGAACTAAAATGTCATTTTAAGTATGAACTTTATGAAAATTGGAAGAAGTTATCATTGTTGACTTGTTTTTATAATTCTTTATTTTTGTTAACATAAATATATATATATATATATATATATACCTTATAATAAAAGAGCATTTTGAAGGACACATTTCATTAATTGAAGAGGGCGTTGGAGCATTTTTCCCGTTTAAAACTAATAATCTTTTCTTCTAAGTTACGTATGGAAAGAAATTGAAAATATTAAATCACCAATAATTTGTCTTCTAAAGTTTCAATCTACCTTATTTAAATCTCTGAAATCACTATGAAAACAGTAAACAAAAAACTTAAAAAATAACCCATCGTAATTTACGACCTAGACCCAGCATTCCGATCCGTATGCACGACGCAGTACATATGAGTGTCACCCTGATTTTTGCCGAATATATATCATCTGGATTATTTTTATGTCTGTTTCTCGTAATATTTTTAAAAATTAATTGGTAGGATTTATAAGGCACTCATTTTAAACGAGTCGATATCTAATTTCGTACTAATAGTGTATTTGTAGTTTAAATCTATTTGTTCAAGACTCAAATTAGAGTTTGAATGCAATTTGTGTTTTTATTTTCATATATAGTTCATTTAATGTGTAGTTTATTTCCATATATTATTTATTTTTTCGTAAAACTTTACAATTGTGTTTTTTTATGTTTTCGCCCGTGTAACAACCAGGGTTTAATCTAGTAATTTTTATATAAGATAGATTATAATTGGTGTGTTATATGTGTTCAATAGTTAAAATAATGTAATTAATACAAAGGATAACCAAATAAGAACGCGGTTGATAAAAAAATGTATATTGTTGGTCCATAATGATCGTGATTTCAGTGCTATGATGAATTGTTTAACAACAAACAAACTTGACTCAAACAAACCAAGAGTATAACAACCAAACAACTAATAATGAGATAAAACCACACAACCGGAGGTATATAAGCTACAAAGATGAGTAATATATGCTCCTAGCACCTCCAGTGAACAATTACACGATACGATCAGTAAGCAAGAGTTTTTGTCAAAGTTGTGCAAAAGTTATATTTCTTGAAGATAAGGTTACAATATATAGCAGACATAGGTTCGCTGATAGATTCGCTGCAGCGAATCTATCTAGCGAACCATATAGGTTCGCCGGGCACAATCAGGTTCGCCCGGTCGACACCAAGTCAAAAACTAAACTATGCTACGGGCGAATCTATATCATACAAAATACATACAAAATATATAACACCGACAAGCCGGTGAGTCCAACCTATACATGTGACTATCAAAAAATTAGGGGAATTTTAAACACACCGCTATTTTTTAATGCTACACCATATCTAAAGGTCACATATAGGGCTATATGTGATCTCTGGAGGTGGTGTCACATATAGAGGTCACATATAGCCCTATATGTGACATATATTCAACAACACATTATGTCACATATAGGGCAAACCGTGAAATATAGTAAAAATTAATGTGCCAAAAGAATGTTCTTTAGACGGATGTGATAGAAAGTGGAGAAGAGTGATAGAAAGTTGGACAGCTAATATATATGTTACATATAGCCCTATATATATGACATATACTCAACAACACATTATATCACATATAGCCTTATATGTGACATATAGGTTGTAGATTTCAACATATATATAAGATTGCAGGAGTTATGGTTTCGATTGAATCATACAAAAGTGTCTTATATAAGCTTCTTTGTTTAACACTTATTTCATTAGGGACGATGTCGAGTTTAGGAGATCCTCACCAGAAGTCAAACCTTCCAGATTTTAATGAGGAGCCAACATTCGAAGATTTAAATCGGGTTTAACAAGTTTTATTTTATTAAGGATTCTATTGGGACAGGTAAACTAATATATCTAATTGGGTAAACGAGTATAAGATTTTTTGAATAGTTTTTGTCAAGTATTTAACCAAGTATATCTAAATAGGTAAACGTATATAACATATTTTGAATAATTTATGTCGAGTATCTAACTGGGTATATCTAATTGGATTAAGTGTTTATCCAAAATACGTAACCAATACGTTTTTAGGAGTATTTCGTATACGAGAATCACCCTTCATGGGTGGGGAAACAAACCCGTCGTATAAGCAACATCCAGAACTAAATATATATGGTCAAGAGGCGTACGTGTCACTATTTGGACCGACGGACTATGGTCAAGGGTCGTATCAACCACAACCATAACCAAATTACGTACATCACTCATGCTGGTCACAACCAGGCGTACATCTCTCGTACCAGTAACAGCCAAAACCTACACAAGTGTCAGATACTTTACATGTGAATGACACATATGATAGTGACTCCTCCATTCATTTAAAAGAAAATGATGGGGATGCGGAGAATACATTGGATGATGATCACATACACAATGTGATAGTTTCTTATAAAAACATATATAGTAAGACAAGGGCACTGATAGAGTCACCGCCACAGACCTCTTCTTTCTTCGGTGCCTGCTCACACACACACACCCTATCACCTCGCTCATGGTCTGGCGGATTACTTTGCTGGTTATTATCACAGGCAACACTGAGGGCGTTGGTCGGCGACAACAACGTGTCACAGATCGCCATAGGCCTGGGTTACGAGCAGGCCTTGTCACAATTACCTACTGAGGGGATTGCTCCGTGCAAGGCGAACCATGCCACAGCGGCCCGTAACAGGCTTTCCCTCTGTAGAAGACTTCTTCTGAATGGCATAATTGGGAGATTGATTCCTCGATCTTCAAAGAAAACTGACTCCTCCTACTCCTTCTCCTTTAGGATAGGATCGTCGTTGGCCCTTCTTTCACTAATGATCTAATGATCTCACCATTTTCTAGTAGTTCTCGCGAACGCGCGGCCGGGATGAGGATTGTCCGGAAGTTTCCGGAAAATTAGTAGCGTTTGGTGGGGAGCTATGATGTGTTAGAGCCTTGGATGCCCGAGCCGTTGGTGGACCCCGAGCAGTTGGTTGCGGCTGAGGTCCAGATTGAGCAGTTTGAGGAGATGGCCGACAGGGAGGACGAGTCGGATCCCCGATGACCGAGCTGGTGCCGTCACAACATCCTCCACGCGTGTACCGTGCTGTGTGTTGCCTACTCAAATCCTGGAGATGATCCAGGATACACAAACTCGGGTCGTGCGCATGGAGGACTATCGAGTTATGCTCCAGTGGATCATTGACCACATTGTCGAGGACTATCAGGTGGCTGATAGGCCGTTGTTGATGAGATGGAGGGTTATATATATTATTTACATAGATTTGTACTTTTGTTTTATATGTACAAAGTCGTTGTATTTATCTATCTATTGAATTTACAATGGTTTTGTTGTGTTTGTGATGATTGTGTCTGTTTTGTTGTAATTGTTTATCTATGCGATTTTATTTACAAGTAGTTTAACACGCGAAAAAAACACATACTTTTAAATTTCAAATCAAAAATAAAAAAATACAAACTAGTTTTATAAAAAAAATCGTGACCGTAACTATACATATTAACTTAAAATTGGATAATCATTTTATTCACTTTTTACATCTCAAACTTATAATCGTGGTGACAAGGTTTTAATAAAACTTTAATTAATGATTTTTAAAAATTGGATAACGTGAGAAAAAAAAAATTAGTTGAATTTCTTTGTGGAAACCATATATGTCACATATAGGTCTATATGTGACATATGAAGGTGGTAGTAGAGAAAATATGTCAAAACCGACAACCTAATATCATTTAATTCCCCATGTCAAATATAAGTGTCACTTATAGGTCTAAGTGTGACACTTAAAGTGACAACCTCCAATATGTCACATATAAAGCTATATGTGACATATAGAATATAGAGGTGGTGTAATAATAAAAATGGGATGATGTCTCTAATAGGAAAAAAAATAACGTATTCAACTTGTTAAACAATTATGAAAATTAATTAGCCATAAAAATATAACGTATACGAATTTTGAAAAGGGAAAGTTTGGCATAATCTCCTCTTCTAGTAAATCGCTAACCCATCTTACAACACTGCGCCACATGTCACCACCATATTCATCCTCATTTTAATGGCTAAAGATTTTATATCCATCCAAAATTACTAAACATTGGCAAACATTATTTTCATGCATGCAAATGGGTATTAACCAAGTATATTGATATATAATTATATATATTTTTTTTATCGTTCAACCCCGTGTGAACACACGGGTGTTAACCTAGTTTGTAATATGTTACTAATAATATTTTGCAATTTTATATACGGGAAAAAGTGAATACGTGGCTGTTAAACGTGTAACTTACACGCGAAACCCCTCAAAACTACGTACTTTTAATCAATATAGCAAACAACTAATTTTAATCCTTATTCTAATCTCAATTCCTAACTATGAATCTAATTTCACGTATTTATTCCTCCTAGTTTTTCCTACAATATTGCTCAAATGGTACTAATTTTTCATTCTTCTTTTTGCTCGAAATCTATTAAAATCTCTTTGCTAGTGACATGCACCTAAAACTAATTAGCAAGGAGTGTTACTATGCCCTCACTTTGTGATTGATGAGTTAAAATTGGAGTTAGTTTCATAACAATTGCTATTTGATCTGTTTGGATTCTTCACGAAGTCATATGTGTCAAATACAATTAAATTAGCAGCATAGCTTTTTGTTTAGTATTTTATACTTTTAGTTTGAGATTGACTTATGCTAGGTTTGATTCAATACAGTATTTACTTTAGTTTTTTTCATTAAATCAAACGGTTCTTCTTTCGTTCAAGAAAAAAAATATAACTTTCTTACTAAATTATCCGTATTAATTATAAGATCAATTTGATTGAAGTATTAATGAATGAAAATGTCAAAACAAGGAGATGATTAAAACTATGAAAATGAAGTGAAACTAAGCTTTAGAATATGCATCAAAGCTTAAATGTTATTTCGAATGAATATATGGGTTTTGATTAATAAAAACCTTTGTGCAATTTAGTGGTGAAATTAGGGTAAGTTTACAAACGAAGGAAATAACTGATCGATGAAGTGAAACAATAAATTAAATTGTATTTAATTGTTATTAATCAAAACTACGTAGTTTTGAGAGGTTTCACGTGTAAGTTACACGCTTAACAGTCTCATATTCACTTTCCCCTTTTATATACATATATCAAAATTAGTGTTTCAAAATTAGTGTTTTAAAAACGGAAGATTTTAAACCGAAATAATTAGATAGCTAGTTTGGTTAAAAGGCAATGTAATTCACTAATTTGAGGTGTAAATTTTTTAGTGGGGAAAACAAGTTTAACAAAAAAGTGACATGTGATAAGCGTTATGCCGTTCTATTATTAGTATTTAAATTATATTAGATTTAGATTGTTTTCTTAAAAGTTGTTCAATGAAAATCTAAGAACTTTATCTCTTTACTTTTAGTATAGTATCAAACTAGATTTTTATCTTGACTGACGCGATGACCGGATCATAGTTAAACCTTATATCACGAGGTGTGATATAATTTTTTGCACGTTACAATCTAAAGTCATAAAAATAATTTAGAAATTAATTATAACAAAAATAAATATAAATAAAAAAAAAGTAAAAATGAAATACAAAATAAAGAATAAGTAAGTTAAAAGGTTTGAACCAGTAACCTCAAACAAAAGAAACAAAGTCTCTAACCATTTTTTTCGAATACCTTTACTAACTTAATTAGAATACACTAAATCTATTACAAAAGAAAAAGAAAAATATATAAAAAATAGAGATTTTTACATATTTCTCTTTCATATGCCCATCAAATACATAGTTACTAAAGCCTAGAGTTTGATTACACATATCCCTGGTATATTAAATTACCCATTTACCCATTGTGTAACACCCTGATTTTTATGGTAGGACTTAATTACGTGCTTATGCTTATATGAATGTGCATTTAAGTGATTATGATTTAAAATGATGTATGACGTTTACGATATATGTTATGTTAACGATAAATACGATGATTATGAAAAGTATAATGAAGAACGAAAATGATTATAAGGGTAAAAGAATGTAAGACGTAATGACTAATTACTTGGTAATTAGAAAAGGGAAGGATTAATGAAGAGGTTATGATGTAATTATGGACCATTAAGGGTGAAAGATTGAATTAGGCCAAAAATGGTAAGTGGATTAGATGAGGAATTTGCCTAAAATAGCCTAATTAACTAACTAAAGCCCAAAGCCCATCTAAAACCCTACCCTAATATGGAAAAACCCTACTACTTAAACACTATTTCCAGCCACCATCCTCCATTTTTCACCATCACCACAACAACACACACACACAAACCCTAATCTTTGAAAGAAAAAGGCAAGAAAGAAGAAAACCAAGATTTTGTGAATCAAATGCTTGATTTGAGGTTTAAAAGGTGTTAAACAACTGTTAATCAAGGTAAGATCATCCCCTAAAACTTGCTTTCCTAACACAAAACAAATCTGGCCATTAATGTAGTTTTTAAGTTTTTCAAAAGTTTCAAAGAAATCAATAAAAGTTGCATTTTTATGGATAAAATCGTGGAAAAAACTTAGATTTAGTCATATAAATGATAAACCAAGGTTTTGGACGTAAAAAGTTTGAGATTTGGTTGAAAAACAAGGATTTTGGGTTTGAAAACCGAGCTGTAACAGCGTAATGCGACACTAGTGTTCTTGATGCGACACTAGTGTTCATCTTGCGACACTATGGTGACTTGAATTTTGGGCGTATGTCGGGTGTGTTTGCGACAGTAGTTTAAGTCCCAACGAAAGTTGGGCAAGAGCCTTGCGACACTGCAAGTGGAGGTGATGCCGAAGCAGCATGCGACACTGTGGTTCGCCTGTGCGAGACTACTTGCGACACTACCTGCGACACTGCGTGCGGCATTGCTTGCGACACTAAGGTAAAAAAATTACGATTTTCCATAATAACTTAAATGCAGATCGTGCACTAAAACCACTACCTTAACCTGGTCCAAACAAGCAAAGATGACTTAAGAATCAGGTGAGTTCTAGACCTCACTTCCGTTTCAAATAAAATTTTGAGGCTAACATGCATACCGAGATGTTTCCTGGACTGTTGGACTTTATTATGTGATGTATGATGATGATGTATGAACGAGTGATTGAATACTTGCATATATATGGAAATACATGAACGAACGTATGTCCTAACGGGAGTCAAGAATCCTACTGGGGATCATATAAAACTAGTCAAGAATCCTACTGGGATCATATAAAACCAGTCAAGCATCCTACTGGGGATCATATAAAACCAGCCAAGAATCCTACTGGGGATCATACAAAACCAGCTAAGAATCCTACTGGGGATCATATAAAACCAGTTAAGAACCGCAGAATGGGTCTCTTATGACCAAAGAGGACACGATGATGACTTAATTCAAAGACAAAGATATTATGTTACGTATTATACGAATGTTATGCCTAATACGATGATGCTTTTTACATGTATTACATGGATGTTATGGAAAGTTTCTAAAAATGTTTTAAAACTAGAACTCACTCAGCGTAGTTGACTTTTGTATGCATGTTAGATTGATGTGCAGGATAGGAGGTTTAGGGAGCTGTTTGGCGAGGGCTAGAGACTTGATGAAGACTGGCATTGAAGAAAAATACTATTGAAAAGTTGACTTATATGTTTGTAATGCTTTAAGTAGTTTCTAAGACAAATTTAAGGGTAATGTAATGATGTTTGAACAATTATTCCGCTGCTTTTGAAATATTATTTAATATATGATTGTTCTTTATGCTTTTGAATGCCAACTGTAATACTTGTCGAAAGACGGGCGTTCCAAGTTGGTATCAGAGCCAAAGTTTAAGAGAAAATGGGTAAAATGTTTTCAAAAGAAAAAAAAACCTAATACTTAAACTGAAAATGGGACCGAAGTAAGAATGTCAGTCTGCTAGCTCCGTGCCAAGAGGTAAAGAATGAACAGCAACAAGTAGTATATGATATGTTTATGCAATTGAGAACGAAAGAAGTCATGAATCGTGTATAAATGAGGTGCGTGAATGTAATAGGACAATAAATAAGATGCCTATAGAAAGTCTTGTGACCTAAACAGGTATTAGGAAGTAGAAGAATAGGTTTAGTGCCTATACATGTTATGTGCTCTATACGTGTTTAAATGCTCTTGAGTGCTTTATGTGAACTAGACTAGGTTTGAATACTGACGGGACTCGGGAGGGGTATGTTTAGAACGTGAGCAGTAAAGTAAGTAGTTAATAACAACTGGCCACTGTCATTAGGAACTTACAGTACTTATCACGTTCTGAATTACTTTGACTGATGAACGTGAGTTTTTGAATCTTATAGGAAGTAAGAAATGGCACCCAAGAGAATGACCAGAAGTACCGTCGAAGCTGTTAATGCTAAGGCAACAAAAGCCACTGAGGGAAAGCGTGGGAGGAAGCCCACGAAGAAAAGTGCTGAGACTGATCCTGAAGTCGAGGTTGAGACTGCACCAACCTCTGGGCTCGAACAGAATTTGAAGGACGCTGTGGCACACGAGGTACACCAGGTCCTGACTAGTGTTATGCCATCAGTTCTGAAAGAGATGATGAAGGAGATGAAGAAAGCTGAAAAGAAGGGACCCGTTAAGAAGGGTGTTGAGGATGACGAAGAGGAAGAGAAGTCTGAAAAGGTGGAGAGGGAGGTCGAGTCGTCTGATGACTAGGATTTTGAGGATAAGGGTAAGGGGTGCAACTACAGTGCTTTTCAAAGGTGCAAACCCCCTACTTTGATGGGAAAAAGGGGTCCGCTGCCACCCTTGAGTGGCTAAGTGAGATGGAGGCTGTGATTGATATCAGTGAATGTAGGACTGATCAAGCTGTGAAATTTGCTGCTCACTCGTTTACTGGGTCTGCAATTTACTGGTGGACTACTGTGAAACAGTCCAAGGGAAGGAAGGCGATTACGGAGATGGTGTGGGAGGATCTGAAGAAACTAATGATTAAGAGGTTTTGCCCGCAGTATGAGGTTGATCGAGTGGAGAGGGAATTCTTGAATCTGACTGCAGGAAGTATGAGCCACCTCGAGTACACCACAAAGTTCAATGAGATGGCACAGCTGGTGCCTTATTTGGTGGAAACCGAGCAAAGGAGGATTAAGTGTTATGTCCAAGGGCTGCCACCCAGGGTGCGCACACACTTGAATGCCCACAGGCCGGGTACTTTTGAATCGATTGTGGATTTGGCTGGGATTGTTTATGACAATGTGGCTGCGGAGGAGGTGGTGGAGGTAAAAGCGAAACATTGGGATAATTCCCGAAATCAGTCAGGAAAGAGGTTTAGGAATGATGGGAAGGGGTACGACAACAAAAGGGCAAGGGTTGAGGCGAATCAAGCGATAGTTCGTGACCAGAATTGAGGAAAGGACTGTGGAAAATGTGGCAAACCCCACTCGGGGGAGTGCAGGATGGGCTCAGGACTATGTTACAAGTATGGGAAGCCGGGCCATCGGGCTTTTGAATGTAAGGGGACTGTTAAATGCAACCGATGTGGGAAGCAGGGTCACATGAGTAAGGATTGTCGAGTGAATCTTGGGGACAACAAGGGGGAAGATAAGTCAAAGGCTACTGCTAGGGCCTTTACTATGACCAGGAAGGAGGCAAGGAAGGAGCCAGAGGTCGTTTCAGGTACGTTTCTCGTCAACAACATTTGTGCCTCTATATTATTTGATTCTGGTGCTAGTAGGAGTTTTGTATCTGCTTTATTTTATTCGGCCTTAAAAGTTCCCTCTAGGAAGGTAGAACGGCCTTTTGATGTTGAAACAGCCGAGGGTAAATTCATTAGAGTCGATCAAATGGTAGGAGGTTGCACCATTACTCTTTTAGGGTGTAGTTTCCCTACAGATTTATGCATTATGACCTTGGGTAGTTTCGACGTGATATTTGGGATGGATTGGTTGTCCAAGTTTGATGCCAACATAGGTTGTCGCGAGAGGGTGGTTCGTTTAAAAGCTCCAGATGGAAGCCCCGTAACTGTGTATGGTGACCAAGAAAGTAAAATTCCTCGTGTGATCTCAATGATGAAAGCAAGCCGACTAATTCAACAAGGTTGCAATTCATTTCTAGCACATGTTAAGAACGTGGAGGAGGGACTGGGACAGTTAGAAGATGTAGCGATAGTTTGCAATTTCCCGGATGTATTTCCCGAAGATTTGCCTGGAACACCACCCGACAGAGAGATTGAATTTCAAATTGACCTAGTGTCGGGGGCACAGCCGGTGGCAAAAGCACCATATCGTTTAGCCCAAGCGAAATAAAGGAATTGATGACGCAACTGAAGGACTTGCTAGATAAGGGCTTTATCCAACCAAGCACTTCTCCCTGGGGAGCACCAGTGTTATTTGTTAAAAAGAAAGATGGAAGCATGAGAATGTGTATTGACTATAGGGAATTGAATAAGTTGACCGTGAAGAATCGTTACCCTTTGCCCAAGATAGATGACTTATTTGATCAGTTGCAGGGTGCGAGCTGGTTTTCAAAGATAGATCTTCGTTCCGGTTATCATCAACTGAAGATTAGAGAGCAAGATATTCCAAGGACAGCTTTCCACACGAGATACAGACATTACGAGTTCTTGGTCATGTCCTCCGGACTTACTAACGCACCAGCCGCATTTATGGATTTGATGAATCGCGTATGTAGACCAATGTTGGACAGATCCGTGATTGTATTTATCGACGACATTTTAATTTACTCTAAGAACGAAGGCGATCATGCGTGCCATTTGAAAGAAGTATTAGAAATGCTGTAGAAGGAGAAATTGTATGCTAAGTTCTCAAAGTGTGCCTTTTGGTTACGAGAAGTTCAGTTTTTGGGTCATGTCATAAACCACGAGGGAATCATGGTCGACCCATCAAAGATTGAGGCAGTTATGAAGTGGGAAATTCCTAAGACGCCATCTGAAATCCGTAGTTTCTTGGGTTTGGCAGGATATTATAGAAGGTTCATCCAAGATTTCTCAAGGATAGCCTCCCCGCTAACGAAGTTGACAAGAAAGAAGGTAGTATTTGATTGGGGAAAAGATCAGCAAGAAGCGTTTAATAAGTTGAGAAAGAGGTTAACCGAAGCCCCCGTACTGACGTTACCAGAAGGGAATGATGATCTAGTGGTATATTCCGATGCATCACGACAAGGCTTAGGGTGCGTGCTTATGCAGCGAGGAAAAGTAATTGCCTACGCATCGAGATAGTTGAAGGAAAATGAGGTGAACTACCCGACTCATGATCTTGAGCTCGCGGCAGTTGTTTTTGCTTTGAAGATATGGAGACATTATTTGTATGGGACGAAGTGTACACTATACACCGATCATAAGAGTCTGAAGTATTTCTTTGAACAGAAAGATCTAAATATGAGACAGAGAAGGTGGTTGGAGTTAATCAAGGATTACGATTGCGAAATCCATTACCATCCAGGGAAGGCCAACGTGGTGGCCGATGCTCTAAGTAGAAAGGAGAAACACGAACCGATTCGGGTTAAAGCTTGCTAGCTGATTATTACACCCGGGGTTATGGAAGAGATCAGAAGGGCTCAAGTAGAGGCCCTAAAAGAAGATCAGATTAAGGCAGAAAGAATGGTTGGGAAAGAGATAGAATTGACCGAAAACACTTACGGTGTGAAGACAATGTATGGTAAAATATAGGTACCCAGATTCGGGGAGATACGGAAAGGCGTACTTGATGAAGCGCATAAGTCCCGATACTCGATCCATCCAGGAGGAACGAAAATGTACCAGGATTTGAAGAGGGATTACTGGTGGCCTGGTATGAAAAGGGAGGTTGAAGCGTATGTGAGTAAGTGCCTAACTTGCCTCCAAGTCAAGGCAGAACATCAAAAACCTTATGGTAAGATTCAGCCACTGGAAATACCATAATGGAAGTGGGAGCACATCACCATGGATTTTATTACAAAGTCACCACGAACTCCTAAGGGATATGACTCTATATGGGTAGTCGTTGACAGATTGACGAAAAGTGCTCACTTTCTACCAATCAGGGAAGCGATAAGTTCAGAGAAATTGGCCGAAGTATTTATCAAAGAGGTTGTGGCGAGGCATGGAATGCCGGTATCCATTGTGTCCGACAGGGACACCCGGTTTATGTCAAAGTTCTGGAAGAAATTTCATGAAGAGATGGGAGCGAAGCTCCATATCAGTTCAGCTTACCACCCACATACTGACGGACAGTCTGAAAGAACGATCCAGACCCTGGAAGATATGCTTAGAGCCTGTGTGCTCGAATTTGGTGGTAGTTGGGACAGTCATTTGCCCTTGGCAGAATTCTCCTACAATAACAGTTATCACGCTAGTATAAAAATGCCGCCGTATGAAATGTTGTATGGGAGGAAGTGTAGAACTCCCATCTGTTGGGGCGAGATTGGCCAGAGGGAACTCGAAAGTTTGGAGATAGTCGAGGCCACGACTGAGAAGTTAGAAAAGATTAAGGAGTGTATGAAAGCGACTAAAGATAGACAAAAGTCTTATGCTGATAAAAGAAGGAAGGACATTGTGTTCTAAGTGGGGGATAAAGTCATGCTGAAAGTGTCCCCATGGAAGGGAATAATTCGATTCAAAAAAAGAGGAAAGTTAAGCCCTAGGTATATTGGGCCGTTTAGAATTGTTGCGCGAGTGGGGGATGTTGCTTATCGATTGGATCTCCCTGAAGAGTTGAGTGGGATTCACCCCACCTTTCATGTGTCGCATTTGCGTAAATGTTTAGCCGATGAAAGTATGGCAGTGCCGTATGATGATCTGGAAATTGATGAGCGGCTGAACTACGTAGAACAGCTTGTAGCCATATTAGATGAAAAGGAAAAACGATTAAGGAATAAGACCGTGAAGCAGGTAAAAGTTCAATGGAGACATAGGAGAGGTTCGGATGTTACGTGGGAGCTAGAGAGCGAAATGAGAAACAATTACCCCACGTTATTTCTTAATTTAGAGGTTTCGGGGACGAAACCTATATAAGGAGGGGAGACTTGTAACACCCCGATTTTTATGGTAGGACTTAATTACGTGCTTATGCGTATATGAATGTGCATTTAAGTGATTATGATTTAAAATGATGTATGATGTTTACGATATATGTTATGTTAACGATAAATACGATGATTATGAAAAGTATAATGAAGAACTAAAATGATTATAAGGGTACGAGAATGTAAGACGTAATGACTAATTACTTGGTAATTAGAAAAGGGAAGGATTAATGAAGAGGTTATGATGTAATTATGGGCCATTAAGGGTGAAAGATTGAATTATGCCCAAAATGGTAAGTGGATTAGATGAGGAATTTACCTAAAATAGCCTAAAACTAATTAAAGCCCAAAGCCCATCTAAAACCCTACCCTAATATGGAAAAACCCTACTACTTAAACACTATTTCCAGCCATCATCCTCCATTTTTCACCATCACCACAACAACACACAAACCCTAATCTTTGAAAGAAAAAGGCAAGAAAGAAGAAAACCAAGATTTTGTGAATCAAAGGCTTGATTTGAAGTTTAAAAGGTGTTAAACAACTGTTAATCAAGGTAAGATCATCCCCTAAAACTTGCTTTCCTAACATAAAACAAATCTGGCCATTAATGGAGTTTTTAAGTTTTTCAAAAGTTTCAAAGAAATCAATAAAGGTTGCATTTTTATGGATAAAATCGTGGAAAAAGCTTAGATTTAGTCATATAAATGATAAACCAAGGTTTTGGACGTAAAAAGTTTGAGATTTGGTTGAAAAACAAGGATTTTGGGTTTGAAAACTGAGCTGTAACAGCGTCTGTTGGACCTGAAGTTTAGTCTAATATTATCAACACAGTCAAACTCAACAAAGGTCAACGTCCGGTCAAAGTCAACGTAAAAAGTAAAATGGCGCGTTAGAGATGAAAAACCGAGTCAAGACGTTGAAGTTGTTGATAGTCATGTATAGGTCGGACTCACCGGCATGTCGGTGTTATATCTTTTGTTTTATACATTGTAGTTTCTGTCTAGCGAACCTACGGGCGAATCTATAGATTCGCCCGGAAGCATAGTATTGTTTTGTTTATTATTCAGTTTTGGCGACCGGGCGAACCTATATTGTGCCCGGCGAAGCTATTTGGTTCGCTTGATAGATACGCTGTCAGCAAATCTATCAATGAATCTATGGCTAAACTATATATTGTAATGTTTTCTCATTGCAATACAACTTTTACATAATTCTATCAAACCCTAAATTGTGTGTGTGACGGCTGGAGGTGCTAGGAGCATATTTTCACTATCATTGTAGCTTGTTGCCTCTGATTGCCTTGTTTTGATATTGTTATTGATTGTTGAGTATTATTGGACTATTGTTTCACTTTATCCAAGTGTGTTTTGTTGTTAGAAATCATTATAGCACTGAAATCTCGATCAAGATGGACCAACAATATGGTATCAGAGCCTTAGTGCTCTTGATTGTTTGATCTTAGAGATTTTTGTGATGTTTTTGGGGTTTTTTTGTCAAAACACTGTTTGATTCATTTCTGGACTGGTTTGTGTGTTTCTGTGTTAAATTTTGCTTGGGGTTTGTCATATTTGGTCATAGGAAGCTATAGAAACAAACGGATCTTAAATTGGTTGTGTTTTGAAGTTGTTCTGGTTGATTTTGTATTGAAACAGTTTTTCCCGTAAGCCAGCGAAACTGTTTGTTCATCCAGCGAAACTACGTGTTCTTCCAGCGAATCTACAGAAATCTTGTGTTTTGGTATTTACTGCCTTTGATTAGCGAATCTGAGATTTTATTGAACGAAAGTTCATCTGTTTGGGTCATTGTGCAAGCGAACTTGCTGCCAAACTCAATTTGGGCACAAGTCTTTGTTCTGACCAAGCGAACCTATCGAGCGAATCTATTGACTGCAGTCGAGCGAATCTATTGACTGCCCAGCGAATCTACTAAGCGAACTTAGTTGAGCGAAACTAGAGTCTGTTGTGATTATGACTACATCAACTCTGAACATGAATGATTTGGAGAGTGTTCAACCAAACAGGCCACCGAGGCTTGTAAGTGGTGAAAATTTTGAAGATTGGAAGCGATGTTTGAAGGCGTTTTTCTACTATACTGACTACAATCAATGGGAGTCAATTGTTAATGGTCCGCATGTGCCAAAGAAAGTTGAAGGAACTGTTACTTCAATAAACACTGATCCAAGTACTTTCACTCAAGGAGACATCAAGTTGCTTGATCGTGATAAAAAGGCCCTTGGAGCATTGATACTTTGTTTGCATCAAGATATTTACAATAGGTTTGCTGAACACACAACTGCCAAAAGCTTGTATGATGCGTTTTGCGAGTTCTATGATGGAAATGAGGATTTGAAGTTGGACAGAAAAGCTCAAGCTGAGAAAGAGTTCAATTCATTCGTGGGGTATTCACAAGAAAGTTTGACTGATATTACCAACCGTTTTCTGTCAGTATCAAGCAACCTGAAAAAGTATGATGAGAAGCTGGGAAATTATGAGCAAGTCACAATGTTGTTAGATTCACTTTCTCCTCAGTGGAGTCTTCAGATCAAACTGTTGAAGCAAGAGAGAAACTTTCATGACTTTAAACTGATGGATGTTATAAACAAGCTGAAGTCATTTGATCTTGATGTGAAGAGAAGAGAATACAATCAGTCTATGATGGTTCCAAATATCCCTCCTCAGAATGCTGCACTAATTACATCCGCTGCAAACTCTTCTATCTATGGTGCTGCATCTGGAGGATCATCAAGTCTTGGGTCTGTTAAATCTGTTGGTGCATCTACAAGTGTTGGTTCTGGTTCAAATGCATCTGTCACCACTCAGATTCCATCTGACACTATGGCTTTATTTGGAATGTTTGTTCATAGCTATGAAGCTCTTGTTGCTGGTGAATTAAAGGGAAAGGGTATGACTGTTGAGGATATGTATCAGGTGGATCCTGATGATCTCGAAGAAACTGACATACAATGGCAAATGGCAATGCTAACTCTTCGTGCTAGACGGTTTATGGAAAGAACAGGTCAAAGAAGTTTTGGAAATCAGGGTCAGAACAACAAGCTCGGGTATGACAAAGGGAAGTTGAGATGTTACAACTACAAGCAATTGGGTCACTTCAAGAGGGAATGTCGTTTACCAATTGTTACTGAACCTGTGAATTCTAGAAACCCTAGAACTGTTGCAATTCAGGACAGAGCTGAGGAAGTTAAGCCGAGAAAAGAAACTGCATTGATCACCAACTTTGATTGGAGTGCAGAAATTGAAGAAGCAAAAGAAGAAATTAACCATGCTTTGGTCGCAAAGATTGTTGATACTGAGATTGTTGAAGAAGTTGCTCTTGCTGATAATGACTATATTAATTGCTTTGATCCCTTCAAAGAATTTTATGGTGAAAATAGTGAGAACCCTGATGAAACTGCTGAGTCAAAGTATGAGGTTGATGAAGAAAAAGAGAAGGAAGAGAAAGATGAAGAAGGGAAAGTGGAAGAAGTTGATGAAGATCAGTCAGATGTTATTGTTCAAGGGCATCTGGATCATGAAAAGATGAATCATTCGGGGTTAGTATGTGAAGCTGCTGTTAATGAGATGAAGAATGATGAAGAGTCAAAGCTAAATTTGGAAGCCATGATCGAGAAGGCAAGACTTGCTGCTGTGGATGAGTTCAAAAGGAGCACTCCCTATTGCTAGTGTGATCGTGCTCTTGCTGCCGAAAAACTGGTAATTGGTCTTCCTTACGATGTTATTGAGGATATGTGTTCATCCGCATGCAAAATTCGTTTAATCGGCATTTATAAGGCAAATAAATTGTTAATGACAAATGAAAACGAATTGAAGAAAATTAACAAAGAGCTAAAAGAGAACGAATCAAAATTTTTTGTTAAATTAAGAGAGGCTTTAAAAGAAAACAAACATTTGAAAAGATCTCTTTTGGAAAAGAATTGTGAGATAAACTATTTAACTGAGCAAGTCACTCTTGCTGAATTTGAGACCAGAAAAGTTAAAAATAAACTGGAACAATGGACAATCTCTGGTATGAAAAGGGAGGAACTCTGTAAGAAACAACGGGGGGCCAGAGTTAAGACAGGTTTGGGTTATAACAATGAAGCATATGCATATCCCCCTCCTAGTACCTTCTGTTATTCTCTAACACCAATTCCTCATCCTTCGAATGAGTTGATACAAGAGATTATACAGAATGATACTAACAGCTCTATTGCAGGTTTAAGTGGAGTAAATCTTAAAGAGGTTAGAGAGGATTATGCTTATGGTGGGAGTACTGGGCTTGGTTGTTCTAGCAGTTCTGGTTGTTCTAATTCTGATTCCAAGAAGTCTGTTGAAGACATTAGATTAATTAATTTTGTTCCTAGTAATGTGTTACATTCAGACAATTTTATTTGTAATAGTAATTTAGGGTGCTCTACTTCAAACATTAATATGTTGAATGATGATGTGATTGAAAATGTTTGTGTGAATGACAAAGATGAACTTTCAGGTCATGTCTCTGAAAGTCAAACCAAAACAAATTGTTTTCAAAAATTCTTTTCTCATCAAATTCCATCTTTCACACCTGTGAGAATTTCAAAACCTAAAGAAAGGGAATCATCTTTCTCATCCATGAATCACATTGATAAATCGAAATCTGAATCTGAAAAGTTAAAAGTCACAGCAGGTAAATCAAAAGAGCCTTATGACTCTTATAGTGATTGTAACTCTCAATTATCTGATTGTGATGAAGAAATTGAAATAGATAAAATTCTTGTTGCTAAAGATTCCAAAGTGGGTTTGAAATCTCATTGCTTTAAATGTGGAAATGTTGATCATACTGTTAAGCAATGCCCTGAGTTAGCTAAAAACAGTTCAAGGCAGAAATCTTTTGGAAAAAGATTAAATACGTTTGTAAATAATTTCTTTTGTAATTCTTCTTCTGTTCCGCGACCCAAGTACACAAAGGCTTGGGTACCAAACACCAATTTCAAAAGTCTAATTTCTATCTTTAAAAATATGTCAGGAACATTCAAGCGCCGTTGTAAATAGTCATTGGCATATTGACAGTGGATGTTCCAAACATATGACTGGGTTGAAGGACCTGCTGACTAACTATCGGATTATTAATGGTGGATACGTTGCTTTTGCGGGAGACAAGAAAGGTGGTAAAATGATTGGTCAAGGAGAAGTCTCGAATGGTTCACTAACTTTGGAAGACGTCAACTATGTTCCTGAACTGGCATTCAATCTTCTCAGTGTATCATAAATCTGTGATAAGAATATCCCAGTGTTGTTTCTTCCAAATGAATGTTTGTTCTTGAAGCCATAGTTTTCTATTCCTGAAGAATTGGTGATCATGCGAGCTCCAAGACGAAATGATACATATATGCTGAATGTGGGATCAAAAGAATCAACTTCCACCGTGACCTGTCTTTTATCTAAAGCTTCATCTTTTGAATCTTCTCAATGGCATAGACGTTTAGGACACATTAATTTTAAAATACTAAATAAGTTGGTTAAGAACAATTTGGTCAGGGGTTTACCACTTAAAGACTTTTCGGTGGTTGAAAAATGCATGGCTTGTGCTAAAGGAAAGCAGCACAAAAAGCCACATAAACTAAAAATTGAAAATTCTATCTCACAACCCCTCGAATTGTTACATACTGACTTATTTAGTCCAATTAGTGTCAAATCTATTGCTAAGAAATCTTATTGCTTGGTTGTCACAGATGATTACTCTAGGTACACCTGGGTGAGATTCCTAGCAAACAAGAGTGAGACTGCTGAAGAATTAATGAAGTTGATTCCTTAAAACGAGGTTCTTGGAAAGCGAAAGGTTCAAGCCATCAGAAGCGACAATGGAACTGAATTCAGAAACCATATCTTCAATTCTTTCTGTGAACAGCGGGGTATTCTCAGACAGTTTAGCGCCGCACGAACGCCACAACAAAATGGTCTTGCTGAAAGGAAGAATCGAACTCTTGTGGAGGCTGCTAGAACTATGCTGATTGAGTCAAAGCTTCCTATTATCTTCTGGGCTGAGGTAGTAAATTGTGCAGCTTATGTTCTGAATCGGGTACTGATTGTCAAAGACAAGATGAAGACATCATACCAGCTGTTTCGAGGGATTAAGTCGTTGATTGATTTTCTGCGCCCATTTGGATGCTCTTGTACTCTTCTGAATACTCAAGATCAGAAAACGAAGTTTGGTGCTGTCTCAGATGAATGCTTCTTTGTGGGATATTCGGACACACAAAAAGCGTATCGTGTTTACAAAAACCGAACGCGGATTGTGCAAGAGTCCTATTATGTTGACTGGCAAGAGTCAAACTCTACAAGCATTGGCTGTGAACCCGCATGGTTTTACGATTCCACCACTGTTTTCAAATCATTCAATCTTCCTAACTCTAATGATGATGACATCATTCCTCACACACCTGTTACAATCATTAACCTTCCACCTCAACCACCACAACCTTCAATCACACAATTACCTCCTATTTCATTTGACATTCCTCCACTTCCACCACCTCAAACCGTTCCAATTCCTCCACTAGATATTCCATCATCATCCACTTCCATTCCAACCTCTTCCACTTATACAATTCCTCCAACTTCAAATGTGCCTTCACAACCATCTAACCAAACATCCACATCCCAAACCAACCCTTTGCTTCTCAACACAAATTTCAAAACTTTGAAAGATCATTCTCATGATTATATCATAGGATCTATTACTGATGGGGTGCGAACTCGGAGTCAGAGTGGTTTGATTAATGAGTGTCTCTATGCTGCTTTCCTATCTCAAGTTGTTCCGAAAAATTATAAACAAGCACTTGAAGATCCTAGTTGGGTTGATGCCATGCAAATGGAATTGCAACAATTTAGGAAGCTTAAAGTTTAGGAACTTGTTGATCTTCCTCCTAGTAAGTGCCCCATCGGCACTAAGTGGGTCTTCCGAAACAAGCCTGATGATCGCGGTGTTGTTATCAGAAACAAGGCGAGATTGGTTGTCCAAGGATTTGCTCAAGAGGAAGGAATTGACTACACTGAAGTTTTTGCTCCAGTCGCTCGCCTTGAAGCCATTAGAATCTTTCTTGCTCATGCTGCTAACAAAGACTTTAAAGTCTATCAGATAGACGTTAAATGTGCATTTCTATATGGAGATATCGATGAGGAGATCTACGTATGTCAACCACCGGGTTTCGAGGATCCAGATTTTCCTTCGAAGGTGTACAAGCTTGATAAATCCTTGTATGGGTTGCATCAAGCTCCACGTATCTGGTATGAAACTCTGACACAGTATCTTCTCAGCAAAGGTTTCTCTCGTGGGACTATAGATATGACACTGTTCAAGAAGGAGGTGAATGGTGAGCTGCTGATTGTTCAAGTTTATGTTGATGATATAATTTTCGGTTCGACAAATGAAGGGCTGTGTAGAGAGTTTGAAAAAGTGATGATGGATCGTTTTGAAATGACAATTATGGGGGAGATGTGTTTCTTCTTGGGGCTGCAAGTGGAACAAAAGCTTGATGGAATTCTTATCCACCAAGAGAAATATATCAAAGAAATTCTCACAAAGTTTGGCATGGATGATTCTTCTCCTGAACTGATTCCCTTCACCGCTCAAACATGCCTTACTTCTGATGATAATGGGAATCCTGTGGATGCTCATCGGTACCGCTCGATGATCGGATCTCTCATGTATCTGACAGCTAGCCGACCTGATATTACATTTGCTGTGTGCTACTGTGCTCGCTTCCAGGCCAATCCAAAGGAATCACATGAGATAGTTGTTAAACGCATTTTTCGTTACCTTAAGGGTTCCTCTCGTTTGGGACTTTGGTACCCAAAAGGTGGGAACTTTGATTTACATGCTTTTTCTGATAGTGATCATGCTGGTTGCAGGATAAATCGAAAATCAGTCACTGGCGGATGTCAATATCTTGGCGAATGTCTTATTTCCTGGCAAAGCAAGAAGCAAACAACCGTCTCCCTGTCCAAAGGAGAAGCTGAATACATTGCTGCTTCAAGCTGTTGTTGCCAAGTGCTCTGGATTCAGCATCAGATGATGGATTATGGCATCAACTTCCTTCATACTCCACTCTTTTGTGACAATGAAGCAGCTGTTGGAATTGCCAAGAATCCAGTTCATCACACACACGCACAAAGCACATCGAAACAAGAATTCACGCCATCAGAGATGCTCAGGAAAAGGGGTTCATTGATATTATTCCTATTGAAACTCGAAAGCAAAAAGCTGATCTTTTCACAAAAACTTATGATAAACCACGTTTTTATGAACTGATCTCTATGCTGGGACTGATATCATTTTGAAAACCTTTATCTAAGAAAAATGGCTTTGTATATATGTAAATAACCTTTTCATTTTCTTCCTTATGAATCTGTGGGTCACTCATTTCTTCGCTCTTTCACTTTATCTTATTCCTTTTATTTTCTCTTCTTTGTTCTGTATATATATATATATATTAAGAAAATCCAAAAAAAAAATTCTTATTAGATAGCTACAATATAGAAATTTTGGGGGAGATATTAAAGATTAACTACTTATAGTTTTTCAAATTTTGCTATTTCAGGATCCCCGTTTTTGAAATGATGTTGAAGAGATGCTGAAGGAGGTCAGAAGTATTGTGTTTGGAATATGTTAGATAGGCTCAGCCCGAAAACAAAGTAAACAGTGATTGTGCAGCCAAACATAACGTTCAAGGACTCGACAGTAAGGATTATCTCCTTCACATGATTGTATTGCACAAAGATACGGGTTCTGTCAAAAATGGGTTGAGAGCGTCAAATCTTTGCCTTGATTTCCCCAAATATCCCAAATCACCCTCACCCTAGCCCTGAATTGAGTTTCTAGTTAGCAAAACAAAACAAAAAGCTGCTAGTGTTGCTCTTCAGAAAAACCTCTGAGTGAGTTACTTGTTAACTCCTCAGAATGTATCGAGTCAAAGTGCTTAACTCCTCTGCTATACGGAAGTATTGACCTGGAGTTGGTGGATCTTCTCTGCTATACGAAAGTATTGACCTGAAGATTCGCCGAGCATGCTCAAATGATTATCTCCTCTGTTATACGTCGGTATAGACCTGGAGCTCTAATAAGTTGAGTTTCCCAAATAATAAGTCGCAATGTGTTCTAAAGAATCATTGTTGACAAGCTCCACTCACAAAAAATGCAAAAATTGCACAATTGTCAAAAGAATGTCATGAATTGATCAATATTCAAGTCTTGATCCAAGAAATTCAAGCAAAGTCAATCATATTGCTCAAATAAACCTTGATGACAGAACTTGTTCTTTTTACCTAGATGTCTGTGGGGACCGTGTTGTCTGAGCTTCTTCAATCAAACCAAAACATGATAAATGAAGCTGCTAATCTCTTGTTGAAAGGATTAAGGCATGGGTTTAAATGGACAAACATATCTGCAATTCCGCCAATCTATGATTCTCAGGATTCTGCTTGTAAAACGTCATGAAAAATATATATATATATATATATCCTTCTTTAGTTTTAATTTCTAGTTTTTCTTTCATTTTATTTTATTTTTCCTTTTATGTCTTTAATTTTCATTTAATGCTTTTTTTTCTTCTTCGGAGCGTTGAAATCGTGGGGCGTTTTCATGGATTTGCAAAGGATTTAAAATTGGAGAAAAACCAAATATATTTTAATTCTTCTTGTTTTGAGTCCCAGCGAACCTACTAGCGAATCTACAGGTTCGCCCGAAACTTTTTCATGTCACCGTGTCTTCTCTTGACCTGTGGTCCCGAGCGAATCTGAAGTTCGCTAGTTTACTTGTCAGCGAACCTGTGTCTGTATATATTTGTGTCGTTTGCAAACCTTTTTACAAGTTCGCTATCACTGTTCTGTGCTATTATTTTTCAAAATCTTCTCAAGTTCGAATCTTACTCAACGCATTTCACTATCTTTGAACCGCTCTTTAATCATCTCTGGTATGATTTACTTTCATTATTAATCAACATTTTTCTCCTTAAACCTGTTCTTAATCGCCGATAACTCAATCGACCCGCTTTGATTCTGTGTTAATGTTTAAACAACTGTTTGTGCTTTATTGTTTAACAATGTTGTGCTTGTCTACAGAGGATACAGAGTTGAAAGAATGGTTTGCTCTGGGCGATTTTGGGAGATTTAGGGTTTGCATGTTCGTGCATATCCTAAGTAAGATTTTGATTGTTGATCGTTCGTGTTGCTTGTGTGTTTTCCCATTCAATCTTGTTACTGAATCCTTGTGTAACAATCCTGATATACATTGGTTTACAACTATTGTATTCGAGCATTGTTAGCGAGTGATTGTGTGCTGATTGAATAGTGTTCGTTTGGTTTATGTGTGATCCAACAGCTTCTGATTCGGATTGCTTAATAAGTCTGTGATTAAGGGCGGCTATTGAATATAGTTAAGCTTCTTAATACGAATCCTATTAACCTTTTAAGAATTGGTTGTTGTTGATTTGCTATTCGGTTGGTGATGGGAGATTCAAATGTTGATTCGTCCAATTTGGCAAGAAAAGTGATGAAGATTGATGGTAATCCAAGAGTGAATCTGCTACGAGGTTCATCCAAAGGGAATGATGCGTCTAAGACGAATTCTTCTTCGAGATATCCTGTTAGGGGGACGGCAGTTGATTCGAAGATGATGATAAACCCTAAGGTAAATGATCACACGGCTGATGTTAGTGGTTACCCGGCTGGAGTTAAGCCTCACCCGGCTAATGCTAGTGTTCACTCACCTAGGGTTGGTGTTCACCCGGCTAGTGGAAGTGTTAACCCGGCTACTGGTATTGTTCACCCGGCAAGGGTTGGTGTTCACCCGGCAAAAGGAAAGGATGGTCACCCGGCAACTGCTAATGTTCACCCGGCTACTGCTAATGTTCACCCGGCTACTGGTATTGGTCACCAGGCTACTGGTATTGTTCACCCGGCTACTGGTATTGTTCACAGTGGTCTTGGTGACACGGCTGATGATATGGCTTACACGGATGGGGTGGATCATCACACGGCTACTGTTTACACGGCTGAAGGGGATATAAATAGTGATGATATTACAAATGTGATTCATGAGAGTAATGCTGGTAACTCCTATGCTGATATGGCTAGGAAATCCGGGTTGGACTCGGCTACAATGGGAACAAAAATTAACTTTAGGTATATGGTAAGTGATGAAGTGAAACATGGGTTTGATGTTGTTCTTCCTAGAGAGTCTGTTCGTGCGGTTTGTAATAAACTGGAGTTTACGTTGTTTGGTTACTTTTTAGGGGACAAGGTGGCATACCCAGTAGTTGAGTATTTTGTGCGTATGAATTGGAAAAAATATGGGCTTCAGAAATCTATGATGAATGCGAATGGGTTTTTTTCATCAAGTTTAATGACAGGAAAGGTATGATGGATGTTCTGGAGGGTGGTCCTTGGATGATTAGAAATAAACCTATTATTCTTAATATTTGGTCGCCTTCTTCAAAGCTCCATAAGGATGATATCAAGAAGGTGTCTGTTTGGGTCAAGTTGCATGATGTCCCCCTTGTGGCTTACACGGATGTGGGTTTGAGCCTATTAGTCTCACAACTTGGTACTCCTAGGTTGTTGGACTCGTTTACTACTTCAATGTGTACTAATACTTGGGGTAGAAGCAGTTTTGCTAGGGCTCTTGTTGAAATTTCAGCTGACACTGGGTTTAAGGATGAAATTACTATTGCAGTCCTTGAGCTGGAGGGCGATGGTTTTGGGTCGGCCAAGGTATCGGTGGAATATGAATGGAAACCTCCTAGATGTGGTCATTGTTGTGTCTTTGGTCATAATGAAGATGGATGCCCATTAATGGTGAAACAAGAGATCAAAAATGAACCCAATGTTGATAATGATGGTTTCAAGGAGGTGAAGAATAAGAAGACTGCTAAGAGAAATGGGCTTCAAATTAAGAAACAACAATTTGAATACCGTCCGGTGGTTAAAAAAGATAGGAAAACCAATGATACAAAGGGGGATACACGTAATGTAGGTGTAAGTAAATTAAAGGAAACTGTTGTAGAGAACGTCACATCTGCAAACCCTTTTGATGTCTTATCGAATGAGGTTGAGAATAGTATTGGGGAGGACAGAAAGAAGGGTTTTGTGGCTGATGGGATTAACCACTTGGACTCTGATTCAGAGGTTGATGAGGTTCTCGATGTGGATAGTGGTATGGCGAAATTTGTGAACACCTTTAAAGGGGCAAGCACTCCTTCCACTTCAGGTCTAAATGGTTAGTATGGCTGCATGGAATATTAGGGGTTTGAACCAATCCCTAAAACAAAAGGAGGTTCGGCAGGTTGTTAGGGATAATAAGTTGAGTTTGTGTGCTATATTGGAGTCTCATGTGGAGTTGGATAGAATAATGGGGGTTTGTAATAGTGTGTTTCGAAAGTGGGATTGGACGTCAAATGGTAACATGTGCTCGAAGGGATCCAGGATTATTCTGGGATGGGACCCCCTGATTATGGATGTGATGGTTCTTGCCCAATCGGAACAGGTTATGCATCTTCAGATTTTATTTAAGCTTGATAAGAGGAAGCTGTTTTGCTCTGTTGTATATGCTGCTAATTACTATGTCCATAGAAGGGAGTTGTGGGCTAGTTTATGCAGACATAGTCTGGTGGTTAAAGGGGAACCTTGGGTTATGATGGGGGATTTTAATTCGGCTCTGTTCTCTCATGATTCATATACTGGGACATCATCTTCTACTATTGGTATGAGAGAATTTATGGAGTGTGTTAACCAGATCAAGATGATTGATGTTAACAGATCTGGAATGCAATTTACCTGGAATCAAAAACCCAAACAGGGGAATGGGGTGTTCAAAAAGATTGATAGGGTCATGGCTAATGTTCGTTTTACTGACATCTACCCAACGGCTGGTGCTATTTTTCAACCGAATGGTATTTCTGACCACTCTCCCTGTATCCTTAGAATTCCGGAAGTGGAAAGGTCTAAACCGCCGCCATTTAAATTTGCAAATTTCTTGACTCATAAACCAGAATTCAAGGAGATTGTGTCTGATATTTGGGGTAAGAATATTAGTGGTGTGCACCAATTCAGAGTGGTTAAGAGGCTTAAACTCCTGAAGCCTCCGCTTAGAGGCTTATTATACAAGCAAGGTAATCTTCACTCTAAGGTTGCTACTCTTCGTAGCCAGTTAGATCAAACTCAACGTTTGATTGATGACGATCCAATGAATCAGCAGTTAATTGAGCAAGAGTCTGAGCTTCTTACTTCTTTTAGAGTGGCAAGCCTTGATGAAGAAAGATTCTTGAAGCAAAAATCGAAGGTGCATTGGCTTGCTGAGGGAGATGCCAATACAAAGTATTTCCATAACACATTGAAGTGCAGAAATCATAGGGCTCGGATAAATGTCATTACTGATAACAATGGTATTCTGCATGAGGGGAAGGAGGTTCCAAAGGCTTTGTGGATCATTATGTGGGGTTTCTGGGGAGGGAGGAGGCTGTTATTATTCCTATAACTCAGGAGTTGTTTGATGTTCGTATTGATCAGTCTATGTCAGTTGATATGATTAGAGAGGTTACAGTCGATGAGATCAAAAGGACCATTTTTGCCTTTGCTGATGATAAAGCTCCTGGGCCTGATGGGTTTACTGCTGTGTTCTATAAGAAGGCTTGGGAGATTGTGGGTAACGATATTTGTCTTGCTGTTCAGGATTTTTTTCGGGAGGGGAAGTTACTTATTGAGTTGAACCATACGTTGATCGCTCTTATCCCCAAGGTTAGCACTCCCTCTTTGATTACGGATTATAGGCCGATTGCATGTTGTAATGTTCTATTTAAGTGCATCACTAAGATTCTTGCGGATAGAATGAAAGTGGGCCTGCATACTATTATCAGTTCCAATCAATCTGCTTTTATCCCGGGTAGAAGAATATCAGACAATATTCTATTGACCCAAGAGCTCATGCACGGTTATCACCTTGATAGTGGACCTCCTAGATGTGCGTTTAAAGTTGATATCCAGAAAGCGTATGATACTGTGGACTGGAAATTCTTGAAGTTGTGTTTTCTGGGGTTTGGTTTTCATCCTGTGATGGTTAATTGGGTCATGATCTGTGTTACCACTGTTTCGTTTTCTATATCTGTCAATGGTAGTTTGCATGGCTACTTTAGGGGTAAACGTGGTCTCCGTCAGGGGGATCCTATGTCCCCGTATCTTTTTACTATGGTTATGGAGATCCTTACCCTAGTGTTGAGAAGGGCGGTTTCAATGGATTCTTCCTTTAGATTCCATAACAGATGTGAGAAGCTCATGTTGATTAACTTGTGTTTTGCAGATGATCTGTTTTTGTTTGCTAGAGGTGAGCTGAGTTCAGCAAAGGTTATTATGAACTCTTTGATTGAATTTGCTGGTATGTCTGGTTTGAGCCCGAGCAACCAGAAGAGTACTATATTTTCTGTAATGTTCCTACACAAACAAAGAACAGTATACTGAATATTATGCCTTTTGTGGAGGGTAAGTTGCCGGTTAGGTATTTGGGTGTTCCCCTTGTGGCGGCTAGAGTGAAGACCACGGATTGTCGGGTTCTTATTGAAAAGGTTGAAACTCGTATTGGTGACTGGAAGAATAAGTTGCTTTCTTTTGCTGGTAGATGTCAACTGATTAATTCTTTTATCTCTTCTCTGCATGTGTTTTGGTCTTCTGTGTTTATTCTTCCAATCCGAATTATGCATGATATTGAGGCTAAGATGAGGGATTTTTTATGGGCTCGGGGTCCTTTAAAGAGGATTCGTACAAGGGTTTCTTGGAAGGATGTTTGTAGGCCTAAAACTGAAGGTGGGCTGGGTATAAAGCGCATTAGGGAAATGAATAAAGCCCTGATGTCGTTTCATATTTGGAGCATCGTTTCTAAACGTCCTTCTGTTTGGGTTGATTGGATCCAGCAATATAGGTTGAAGGGGAGAAATATATGGAGTGTGGAAGTCCCTAGAAATTGTTCCAGGGGTTGGCGAAAGATTCTGCAGCTTCGTCCTGTTATTCGTAAGTTTTTGTGGTCTAAAGTTGGAAATGGTTGTAATACTTCTGTCTGGTATGATATCTGGTTTGATGGGGGCCCTTTTATTGAAATGCTTTCGAATAGGGACATCAGAAATGCGAGATTTTCATTGGAGGACAAAGTGAGTAGTATGTATGTGAATGGTATTTGGAGATGGCCGACTTCATGGTTAAATTCTTTTCCGGTGCTCAATCGGGTTACCCAGATGAGGTTATGTCCGGACGCTCTGGACCAGATTTTCTGGAGGTCAGGTTCGAATATATGCTCCTTCTCTACTAAAGTGGTATGGGAATGTATTAGAGTCCAGGGTTCTGTTGTTGACTGTGCTAAAGGAGTTTGGTTCTCTCAGTGTATTCCGAAGCATGCTTTTCTTTTATGGTTAGTAATGAAGGAAAGGTTACTCACACAAGACAAGATCATAGCCTGGGATCCGGGTAGAAGGGGGAATATGAATATGATGTGTTGTCCTTTATGTTGCAGGAGCTTTGATTCTCACGACCACCTGTTTTTTGAATGCTCATTTGCTACTAGAGTTTGGCATCCTATAAAATCTATGGCCAGATTACAACACTTATCAAATCGTAGATTGGATATTATTGCCTGGATAAGGCTGGCGAACACGAAGTCAGTGTTTCATGTGGTTGGTAAACTTTGTATTGCTGCTGCTGTTTATTTGATTTGGCAGGAACGGAACTCCCGGATTTTCAAAAACCAGACTCGGCCGCCGGAAGTGATAGTGGAAGATATACGCAGTACGATTAGATGCAAGTTGTTGGGCCTTAAATTCAAGAATACGACTCGTGTATGGGCTACTCTGAGGGAGTGGAAGATTGACCGAGGAAGAGATTTGGTGGACACAGGATGATTTTTGGTCGGGTTTGTTGATCTAGTTTGGATTTCCCTAGGCTAGTGGTTGCTTTTGTTTGCTTTGGTTTTGTAATGTTTGCCTAGATTTGGGCTTGTTGGTCTTGTTTTTTTTTTGTTCACATTCATGGGGCATGTCCCAGGAATGAACTAGCTTGGTTTTCTGCCATGCTACTTGTACTTTCTTTTTTGATGTTAATATATAGAATCACCGGGGTAACCCTTTACCCAAAAAATGTTGTGCTCGTCTTATAATATATTGCATAATTGTTGCCTTGATTGTGTGCTTAATGGTTCGACTGTGATTTGGGCCGTTTTTCAAAATCTAGGGTTCCAGCGAACCTAGTGTTCGTCTGGCGAACCTGAACGAAAGTTCAAAACATCCGAGCGAATCTATGCCGACATGCTGCCCGCACATTAGCTTAGATTCGCCCGAGTGTTTCTAGCGAACCTATACATTCGCTCGCCATTATATCAGTTTTTCTTGACAGCGAATCTATAGGTTCTGGGGCCTAATCACAGGTTCGCTTGGTTAGCGAACCTGTTCTTGCCAGCGAATCTATACACTGTTTTAAAATTTTCGTTTCTGATCAACTTCTGTTTATGTTTCAGGCACGATGTCTACGTTATTTTTCGAAAAGAAGCACAACATGTGTGCTTTGCTGGACGAGAATCAAGAGATGGCAGTTGGATATAAAGATTGTATCAGATGGTTAAAATCTTCTCACATTCATCACGCTATTTCTCACTCACCGACCATCTACGAGCTACATATCAGAGACTTTTGGAGGACAGCCGTGATGAACGTCTCTGTACAGCCATCACGTTTATGTGCTAAGGTCAATGGGTTTGATTTAGAGTTTACTGAAGCCGATGTGGCAAGGGTATTAAGGTTAGAGGACGATGTCGGAGATGAGGTTAACATGACTGCTGAGGAGGTTTATGGGGCATTTAGGACTGCGGGTTATGAGGGTCCTATGCCGGGGGAGAAAAAGATGGAATTTGTTAAATCCTATATGATCAAGGAATGGAGGTACATCGCACATGTGTTCATTATGTGCCTTGATCATAGGAAAGGTGGTACTGACGGATTGAATCTGGATTGGGCTCGTGCTATGATGTTATTTTGTCGAGGGCAGAAGGCTAACCTCGCAAAGCTGATCTACAACTACATGCTCGAGAACATTCATGCTACAAAGGGGAACAAGTGGTTGCTGTATCCTAGATTCGTGCAGATAATTCTGAATGACAAGCTGCCTAATCTGCCTGTTATTGGTGATGTGCTGAACATCTGGTCCATGCATTCAAGAATCTTTGGTGACTGCAAATCAGTGAGATCAGACTGTGTTGGTAGAGTATCTTACTTGTGGGAAAATATCTACCCTGCTGATAGATGGGTACATATACAAAGGTTGATGGAGATAGAAAGGAAAAGAGGTGGTGAGAACGTTGAGGTTGTTGAGAAGAAGCTGAGGAAGCGAAAACAGTATGCGAAAGACAAGGATTATGACTTAGATCGAGAAATTGATGAGATTCAAGCTGAAATTGATGTGGGTAGAGAGAAAAGGACCAAGAGAAAATCTGACGCACCTGCTGAAGCTGTGAAGAAAGCTAAACATGATGTTTCGGGTACATCTACTGGGTCTGTTAGTGGGTTAAAGGCTTGAATTGGAAGATCTGAAGGTAAAATATGATGATATGGAGAAAAGAGACAGAGAAGGGTGATGTGATAAAGAGGATGGCCAGAATGATTAAGGATCAACAGTGTTTATTGGTTCGGGTGTTCAAGGAGCTGAAAAGTTTAAAGGAAAAGGACGGGTTGTTTCCAGCAATGTCTGAACAGGAACTGACAAATTTAACGAATGCTGCAACGCATCCGTAAAAGGATTATGGTGTGTGGACTGAGACTGAGAAGAAGGTTGCTGAGGAAGCTTTTGATGAGGATATGGGAATGATTTAGATGAATTTACTAGGCCAGAGGTTGTTGCAGACATAGACAGTGAGGAGGATTTGGAGGATGAACCTGAAAGGTATAAAGTCGAAGAGAAAGGTGTGTCATATCAGTTTGATCATATTGAATTGGACAAATCCGAGTGGTTTAATAAAGATGAAGAAGTTGTTCCAGAAGTGCCTATCTTTCAACATCTCGACGAGCCAAACACTTCACAACTAGATAGGCAAGTGATCGCGTGGAAATACAACTCTCTTATTGATGCATACATGATTAAACGTAGGGGTGGTGATATCAGTTACATCAAAAATAGGAAGCATTTTGCCACACTGCCGAGATGGGATCTGCGTAGATTGGCTGAACTTCCTCTATTGGGAAAGGAGGACAGTGGGAGAGCTTGTGCGTTTGAAGTGTCTATCAGGAAGGCAGCTGAGAATGATTTTATTGATTTTGGGTATCAAAAGCCGAAGAGGATGAGGCAAAAGAAGGACAAACATTGGGTATCATGGAAAGGTAAGATTGTATTAAAGATTGAAGCTCCAAAGATTATGACTCGGGTCAGAGTTCCTGATACACAGCCACCGAGACTGCAAGATTTTCAGAAGTGGTTCTATGATAATGGCACAGGAGAAGCTATTATCAGATTAAAAGGGGAAGATCGTCCGGAGATTCGTTTGTTTGACCCTATGGAGATCTTCTCCTTCTGCGATGAGGATTTGAAGATATTGTGTGAGAATAGTATAAAGCACGGGACTGGAGATGACACGAGGATTGAAGCAAACTTGTTTGTTAAAGTTGCTAACAAAGCCCGAGGTGTATGTGCTGAGCTGATGAAGGTAAATGAAAGGTTGAGGATGACTGACGAACAGAGAATGGACATGGATGACCTTTCGAAACAGTTAGATAAATTGATCGAGACGAGGTTTGAGAAACCGAGTGTGATTGAATTGGATGTGATGGGTGAGGATCTTACTGAAGATATTCAGGCGGAAACTATTGATCTTGATGTGCCTAATACTGATGTCGCCGAAGCAGAGTTTGTTGAGTCGTTTTTGGTATTTAGTGAAGATGATGAGGCCGGATCTGAAGATGTGATTAATCCATTGGCCGGGATTGAATCGAGGGCAGGAGCTTTCATTGAGTATTTTTGAAGCCAACAAAAGATGGAGCTAAAACAGAAGACTTCCCAAGGTGAGAGGTCCAACCTAGGGGGAGTATTGATAGTCATGTATAGGTCGGACTCACCGGCATGTCGGTGTTATATCTTTTGTTTTATACATTGTAGTTTCTGTCTAGCGAACCTACGGGCGAATCTATAGATTCGCCCGGAAGCATAGTATTGTTTTGTTTATTATTTAGTTTTGGCGACCGGGCGAACCTATATTGTGCACGGCGAAGCTATTTGGTTCGCTTGATAGATTCGCTGTCAGCGAATCTATCAGCGAATCTATGGCTGAACTATATATTGTAATGTTTTCTCATTGAAATACAACTTTTGCATAGTTCTATCAAACCCTAAATTGTGTGTGTGACGGCTGGAGGTGCTAGGAGCATATTTTCACTATCATTGTAGCTTGTTTGCCTATGATTGCCTTGTTTTGATCTTGTTATTGATTGTTGAGTATTATTGGACTATTGTTTCACTTTATCCAAGTGTGTTTTGTTGTTAGAAATCATTATAGCACTGAAATCTCGATCAAGATGGACCAACAGTTGTTTTATGTCTAGGATCGTTAATGTAATAAATATATTTTGTGTCAACAAAATATATTTAATCTAGTTTTAGACATATTTTAGTCTTTTATTTGTATTATTTTAATTGTCATGTTTTAGTCTGAGTCTAGGGTCCTAATTGTCATTAGTCCAAAATGTCATTAGGCTATAAATAGTAAAGTGCAATTAGGGTTTTGTTAAGCTTGTATGAGCTAGTGATTGAGGGTTTTCATTGTAACATCTTTTGCAATCCATTTTAAAGATCAAGTCAGACTTTTTACAAGTGTTCTTCATTGTTCATCTTATGTTCATCATTATTTTATCTTTTTGATCCAAAATCCTCACAAATTACTGATTCAAATCTGATATTGGGACCAACAATATGGTATCAGAGCCATTGTGCTCATGATTTGTAGTTTTTGAGGGTTTTGAGACAATATTCATATTTCATCAATTCTAGATCTGATCTGGTGTGAATTGCTATGGAATTGGGCTGAGATTTGTTTGTTTTTGGTGTTAGAATCAATCGAAATCAACAGATCTATCATCATCATATAGATCAGTGATCTAGGTGTGATTTAAAGATATTATTCATAGGGTTTTGGACAAAAGTCTTTTTCAAACAAATTGGATCTTACTTGTTGTTATTATGGACTGAATTTGGTTTGGGATTGGTTTATTTTGTATTGTGAATCCATCGGAATCATTAGATCATCAATTGGATCTGATTGGAGCTTTCTGTGGTGATTGGTTTGTGTTTTACTTGGAGAAGAAGGTGTTTCTGTTCATCTTGCGACACTAGTGTTCATATTGCGACACTAGTGTGCTTGCGACATTACTGTTTTTGTGCTGATTGTTCGTTGTTTGTCCGGCTTGCCTACTAAGTGAACGAAAGTTCACGACATTGTCCATGACATTGTGCTTGACATTGTCCACGACATTGTGCACGACACTGTGCTAGACATTATGCACGACACTGCCCCGACATTGTGCCTGATTTTGCTCTCGACACTACCCCCGACATTAGCCTGAACGAAAGTTCAAATTGTGTGTTTGCTTGCGACACTGACTTGTCTGCGACACTAGCTCGTTTGCGACACTACTCTTCTGCGACACTATAGGTTCTTGCGACACTGTTGTCTGATCAAAATGTCAATGTCTTTTACCCTAGCTGACCTGGAAAGTGGATCACCAAATAGACCACCGAAACTGATCAATGGAGATAACTTTGAAGACTGGAAGAGAAGGTTAAAAGTTTTTTACTTGTATACAGATCATACTCAGTGGGATTCAATCGTAAAAGGTCCTCATGTTCCGGTTACAACTGTAGGAGAAGCGACGGTCATGAACACAAATCCTGAAACATTCAATGAACGTGACAGAAAACTTGTTGATCGTGATAACAAGGCATTTGGTGCATTAACACTGTGTTTGAGCTCAGAAATATACAATCGTTTTGGAGATCAGAAAACTGCGAAGGATTTGTACGATGCTATTTGTGAGTTCTATGATGGGAACATCGACCTACAGAAAGATAAGGAACTTCAGGCACAAAAGGAGTTTAATTCTTTCATGGGGCTGAGAAATGAGAAAATCACCGATCTCACAAATCGTTTCCTAACTGTTACGATCAACTTGAAGAAATACGAGCAATTGACTACAGTGGAACAGGTGACGAAATTGTTGGATTCACTTCCTCCTGAATGGAGTCTGCAGGTAAGATTGCTGAAGCAAGAGAAGATGTTTACCGAGTATAAGCTCATGGATGTTATTAACAAACTGAAATCTTTCGAGCTTGATATCAAGAGGAGAGAATACAATAAAGCTGTGTACCCCCCGATGCAAACTCACAATGCTGCCTTGTTGTCATCAACTTCTGAAATACCTTTACTCAATCAAGGATTTTCATACACTGCTGGATGTGCTACTCCTGAAGTGAAAAGTGTTGTTAAAGATCAAGTTCAGTCTCAAATTCCTACCGATATGATGGCGCTCTTTGGAATGTTCGTGAATAGTTATGAAGCGTTAGTTGCTGGAGAGATCAAGGGTAAAGGGATAACCATGGAGGATATGTTATAAGTTGATCCTGATGATTTGGAGGAACCTGACATACAATGGCAGATGGCTATGTTAACTGTGAGGGCTAGAAGGTTTATGGAAAGAACTGGTAAGAGAAACTTCGGAAACCAAAATTCTAAGGTTGGGTTTGATAAGTCAAAATTGCGATGTTTCAATTGCAAACAACTGGGTCACTTCAAGAGAGAGTGTACTTTACCAACTGTTTTTGAACCACCAAGTCCAAATTCAAGGAATGTTGCAGTGATTGAAAGGGAGAATACAAGTAATACAAGAGAAACTTCATTAACAACAAATTTCGATTGGAGCGCTGAGATCGCTGAGATTAAAGAAGAAATCAATCACGCCCTTGTTGTTGAAACTTCAAAGATGGCTGGAAATGATTCTGAAAAGGTTAATTGGAAAATTGAAGGAAGTAAGAAGGAAGATATTGGAATTGATGAGAAGAGTGAATCTGCAAAAAGTCAAAAAGAGGAAACAGAGGTCGATGAGGAGAAAGAAGAAGAAAGGAAGAAACACATACCCGCTTGCAACTGTGACAGAGCCCTTGCAACAGAAAAGATCATCATGGGTCTTCCCTATGAGGTAATACAGGACATGTGCTCATCAGCCTGTCGGGTTCGTCTTTTTGCTGTATATAAAGCTAATCGTTTATTGTTAACAACCCAAGCTGAATTAACCACCATCAACTCTGACCTTAAAAAGAACGAAGCAAACTATTATGTAAAATTAAATGAGGCTTTGCAAGAAATAGATCATTTAAATAGAAAACTTCTTGAAAGGAATGTTGAGGTTAATCTGTTAGAGGAACGTGTCAAACTGGCTGAATTTGAAAGTAGTAAACTCCAATCTAAACTCGATAGATGGACCATTGCCGGCATGAAAAGAGAGGAGTTAAACTGTAGACAAAGAGGAGCCAGAATCAAAACTGGTAATAGATATGATGAGTCTTCTCATGTTTATCCTCCTCCGAGCACTTTTTATTACTCTCCCATATCCAAACCTCATCCCACTAATGATTTAATTCCTGAAATTACTAATAGTTTATTTGCAGGTTTAGAAGGGATTAATCATCAGGAAGTTCGTGAGGAGTACGGCTATGGTGCATCCACCGGTCTGGGGTGTTCTAGTTCAATCATTAGTTCTAATTCCAAGAAGTCTAGTTTAGACATGAGTGTTAATTCAGATGTTTTGTCGAATGATTTAAGTAGTTCAAACTTTAAATCGTCTGTATTAAACATTAATTCCGTTGTGACTATTTCAAATGATTGTAATGATGAACATGTTTCTGATGTTAACTCTATTGATGTATTGCATGAAAAGAATTGTTTTGAAAAATTTGTCTCAACACCTATACCGACATTTGTACCTATTCGTATATCCAAACCGGTTGAGACAAACAATTCTAAGATTGATACATGTTTCTGATGTTAACTCTATTGATGTATTGCATGAAAAGAATTGTTTTGAAA
The DNA here is from genome assembly GCA_030867185.1 of Tagetes erecta. NCBI lineage: Eukaryota > Viridiplantae > Streptophyta > Magnoliopsida > Asterales > Asteraceae > Tagetes > Tagetes erecta. Next base: position 22,506,663 of record CM061496.1, read on the forward strand.
AATTTGTCTCAACACCTATACCGACATTTGTACCTATTCGTATATCCAAACCGGTTGAGACAAACAATTCTAAGATTGATACAGGTATCAAAGCTAGCCCATCAAAGGGTAAGACTAAAGAAATGTATGTTTCTTTTAGTGATTCAGACACTAACACGTCTGATTATGATGAGGAAATTGCATGTGATCCCATTCCTCAAGTTAAAACCGGAAAGAAATGTTTGAAATCACATTGCTTTCGCTGTGGAAAGGAAACTCATGTTGTCAAAAATTGTCCGGAACTGGTTCGAAAGGGTGTAAATAATTCTAGTTTTTCAAATAGATTAAATAACTTTGTACATAATCATTTTTCTGTTTCTTTTTCTTTGTTTAAACCCACGTCTAACAAGGCATGGGTTCCTGTTTCTAATTAATTCTATTTTGTGTTTTTGTCAGGAACGTCCGAGGAAGCCAAACAGTCTATGGCATGTTGATAGTGGGTGTTCCCGACACATGACCGGTTTGAAAGATCTTCTTACTAGTTTTCGCATAATAAATGGTGGTTATGTGGCTTTCGCGGGAGATAAGAAGGGTGGTAAATTGATTGGATAAGGTGAGGTATCAAACGGTTCGCTGACTTTGGAGAAGGTCAGTTATGTCCCCGAGTTACATTTCAATTTACTGAGCGTATCTCAAATTTGTGACAAGAATATTCCGGTCCTTTTCAAAGCTAATGAATGCCTATTTCTGAAATCGGATGTCTCTATTCCAGAAGATTTGATCATGATGCGAGCTCCTAGAAAGAATGACACCTATCTACTCGACATGAATTCAATGGAGTCTTCTTCAACTGTCACTTGCTTATTATCTAAGGCTTCATCCTCCGAAGCATTCTTATGGCATCGAAAACTGGGTCATGTTAACTTTAACAATATTAACAAATTGGTGAAACATAATCTTGTTCGTGGCTTACCTATCAAAGATTTTTCTGTAATCAAAAAATGTATGGATTGTGCTAAAGGCAAACAACATAAAAAGTCACATAAGTCTAAAATGATAAATTCTATTTCTGATCCCCTTGAATTGCTTCATGCAGATCTGTTTGGACCTATTAGCGTTAAAAACATTGCTAAAAAATCTTATTGTTTGGTTGTGACTGATGATTTTTCCAGGTACTCATGGGTGAGCTTTCTAACAAACAAAGGAGAAACCACAGGAGCATTCAGGAGCTTGATACTGAAGATTGAAACCATCAGCGGAAAGAAAGTGAAGGCAATCAGGAGTGATAATGGAACAGAATTCAGAAATCACATCTTTGACTCATTCTGTGAAGAGAAAGGGATTTTGAGGCAATAAAGTGCTGCTCGAACACCTCAGCAAAATGGTGTGGCAGAGCGAAAGAACCGAACTTTAATTGAAGCAGTAAGGACTATGTTGATAGAGTCCAAACTTCCAATAATCTTTTTTGGGTAAAGGGTTACCCCGGTGATTCTATATATTAACATCAAAAAGAAAGAACAAGTAGTATGGCAGAAAACCATACTAGTTCATTCATAGGATATGCCCCATGAATGTGAACAAAAAAACCAACAAGCCCATAACTAGGCAAAATATCACAAAACCAAATCAACCACTAGCCTAGGGAGACCCAAACTAGAACATATGAGCCGACCGCAAATCATCCTGCTTCCACCAAATCTCTTCCTCGGTCGATCTTCCACTCCCTCAGAGTAGCCCATACACGAGTCGTATTCTTGAAATTCAGGCCCAACAGCTTACATCGAATCGTACTGCGTATATCTTCCACTATCACTTCCGGCGGCCGAGTCTGGTTTTTAAATATCCGGGAGTTCCTTTCCTGCCAAATCAAGTAAACAGCAGCTGCAATACAAAGTTTACCAACCACATGAAACATTGACTTCGTGTTCGCCAGCCTTATCCAGGCCATGATATCCAATCTACGATTTGACAAATGTTGTAATTTGGACATGGATTTTATAGGATCCCAAACGCTAGTAGCAAATGAGCACTCAAAAAACAGGTGGTCATGAGAATCATAATTCCTGCAACATAAAGGACAGCACATCATATTCATATTCCCCCTTCTACCCGGATCCCAGGATATGATTTTATCTTGAGTGAGTAATTTTTCCTTCATCACCAACCATAATAGAAAAGCATACTTCGGAATACACTGAGAAAACCAAACCCCTTTAGCCCAGTTAACAACAGTACCCTGAACTCTTATACAGTCCCATACCGCTTTAGTAGAGAAGGTGCACATATTCGAACCTGATCTCCAGAAAATCTGATCCAGAGTGTCCGGACATAACCTCAACTGGGTAACCTGATTGAGTACCGAAATGTATTTAACCAGGCTGTCGGCCATCTCCAAATACCATTCTCATACACATTACTCACTTTGTCCTCCAGCGAAAAACCAGCATTTGTGATGTCCCTATTCGAAAGCATCTCAATAAAAGGGCCCCCATCAAACCAGATATCATACCAGAGAGAGGTATTACAGCCATTCCCTACTTTAGACCACACATATTTACGAATAAAAGTCCGAAGCTGCAGAATCTTTCGCCAACCCCAAGAACAGTTTCTAGGGACTTCCACACTCCATATATTTCTCCCCTTCAACCTATATTGCTGGATCCAATCAACCCAAACAGATGGACGTTTAGCAATGATGCTCCAAATATGAAACGACATCAGGGCTTTATTCATATCCCTAATGCGCTTAATACCCAGCCCACCTTCAGTTTTAGGCATACAAACATCCTTCCAAGAAACCTTCGCACGACTCCTCTTCAAAGGACCCCGGGCCCATAGGAAATCCCTCATCTTAGCCTCAATATCATGCATAATCCGGATTGGGAGAATGAACATAGAAGACCAAAACACATGAAGAGAAGAGATAACAGAGTTAATCAGTTGACATCTACCAGCAAATGAAAGCATCTTATTCTTCCAATCACCAATACGATTTTCAACCTTTACAATGAGAACCCGACAATCCGTAGTCTTTACTCTAGCCGCCACAAGGGGAACACCCAAATACCTAACCGGCAACTTACCCTCCACAAAAGGCATAATATTCAGAATACTGTTCTTGGTTTGCGCAGGAACATTACAGAAAAAAACAGTACTCTTCTGGTTGCTCGGCCTCAACCCAGACATGCCAGCAAAATCTATCAAAGACTTCATAATAAGCTTCGTTGAACTCAAATCACCTCTAGCAAACAAAAACAAGTCATCCGCAAAGCACAGGTTAATCAACATGAGCTTCTCACATCTATTATGGAATCTAAATGAAGAGTCTATTGAAACCGCCCTTCTCAACACTAAAGTAAGAACCTCCATAACTATAGTAAATAGATACGGGGACATAGGATCCCCCTGACGGAGGCCACGTTTCCCCCTAAAGTAACCATGCAGACTACCATTGACGGATATAGAAAACGAAACAGTGGTAACACAAAGCATGACCCAATTAACCATCACAGGATGAAAACCAAAACCCAAAAGAACCATCTTCAAGAATTTCCAGTCCACGGTATCATATGCTTTCTGGATATCAACTTTAAAAGCACACCTAGGAGGCCCACTGTCAAGGTGATAACCGTGCATGAGCTCTTGGGTCAATAGAATATTGTCCGAGATTCTTCTACCCGGAATAAAAGCAGATTGATTGGAACTAATAATAGTATTCAGGCCTACTTTCATTCTATCTGCAAGAATCTTAGTAATGCACTTAAACAGAACATTACAACATGCAATCGGCCGATAATCCGTAATCAAAGAGGGGGAACTAACCTTGGGGATAAGAGCAATCAACGTATGGTTCATCTCAATAAGTAACTTCCCATCATGAAAAAAATCCTGAACAGCAAGACAAATATCGTTACCCACAATATCCCAAGCCTTCTTATAGAACCCAGCTGTAAACCCATCAGGACCAGGAGCTTTATCATCAGCAAAGGCAAAGATGGTCCTTTTGATCTCATCAAATGTAACCTCACGAATCATATCAACTGACATAGCCTGATCAATACGTACATCAAACAGCTCTAGAGTTATAGGGATAATAGTAGCCTCCTCCTTTCCTAGAAATCCCACATAATGATCCACAAAAGCCTTGGGAACTGCCTTCCCCACATGCAGAACACCATTCCTATCAGTGATGACATCTATCCGAGCCCTATGGTTTCTGCACTTCAATGTGTTATGGAAATACTTTGTATTGGCATCCCCCTCAGCAAGCCAATGCACCTTCGATTTCTGCTTCAAGAATCTCTCTTCATCAAGGCTTGCCACTTTAAAAAAAGCAAGAAGCTCAGCCTCCCGATCAATTAACTGCTGGTTCATTGGATCGTCATCAATCAAGCGTTGTGTTTGATCTAACTGGGTACGAATAATAGCAACCTTAGAGTGAAGATTACCCTGTTTGTATAATAAACCTCTAAGGGGAGGTTTCAGTAGTTTGAGCCTCTTAACCACTCTGAATTGGTGCACACCCCCAATATTCTTACCCCAAATATCAGTCACAATCTCCTTGAATTCCGGTTTGTGAGTCAGGAAATTTGCAAATTTAAATGGCGGCGGTTTAGACCTTTTCACTTCCGGAATTCTAAGGATACAAGGAGAGTGGTCAGAGATACCATTAGGTTGAAAAATGGCACCAGCCGTTGGGTAGATATCAGTAAAACAAACATTTGCCATAACCCTATCAATCTTTTTGAACACCCCATTACCCTGTTTGGGTTTTTGATTCCAGGTAAATTGCATTCCAGAGCTGTTAACATCAATCATCCTTATCTGGTTAACACACTCCATGAATTATCTCATACCAATAGTAGAAGATGACGTCCCAGTATTTGAATCCTGAGAGAATAAAGCCGAATTAAAGTCCTCCATCATAACCCAAGGCTCCCCTTTCACCACCAGACTATGTCTGCATAAGCTGGCCCACAACTCTCTTCTATGAACATAGTAATTGGCAGCATATACAACAGAGCAAAACAACCTCCGATTATCAAGCTTAAAGGAAATCCGAAGATGCATAACCTGATCCGATTGGGCAAGAACCATCACATCCATAATCAGGGGATCCCATCCCAAAATAATCCTGGACCCCTTCGAGCACATGTTACCATTTGACGTCCAATCCTACTTTCTAAACACATTGTTGCATACCCCCATTAGTCTATCCAACTCCACATGAGACTCCAAAATAGCACACAAACTCAACTTATTATCCCTAACAACTTGCCGAACCTCCTTTTGTTTTAGGGGCTGGTTCAAACCCCTAATGTTCCATGCAGCCATACTAACCATTCATACCTGATGTGGAAGGAGTGCTTGCCCCTTTAAAAGTATTCGTCTCTACTAGAGTACCACTTTTCACAAATCTCGCCGTACCACTATCCACATCAAGAACCTTATCAACCTCTGAATCTGAATCCAGCTGGTTAATCTCATCATCTACAATACCCTTCTTTCTATCCTCCCCTATACTATTCTCAACCTCATTCGATAAGACATCAAAAGGGTTAGCAGAAATAATTTTCTCTACAACAGGCTCTTTCAATTTAATTCCACCAACATTACGTCTATCCCCATTTGTATCATTATCTTTCCTATCTTTTTTAGCCACCGGACGGTATTCAAATTGTTGTTTCTTTATTTGAAGTCCATCTAGGCTGAAGCTGTCAATTGTGCATCTTATGTGTTGAACAGGGTGTTAATTGTTAAAGACAATGAAGACATCATATGAACTATTTCATAAGAGGAAACCTTTGATCGATTTCTTTCGACCGTTTGGCTGCTCCTGTACTTTGTTGAATACCCAAGCTCAAACATCAAAATTTGGTGCTGTCTCTGATGAATGCTTCTGCGTTGGATACTCTTCTTCTCAAAAAGCCTATAGAGTTTACAATAGGCGAACCAAGATCGTTCAAGAGTCATTTTATGTTGATTGGCAGGAATCAAATATGTGCGATACTGGTTCTGAACCCACCTGGTTTTATGATGCCACAATTGTGTTTAATTCATTTAATTTACCATTGTTCCTTGAAGAAGATGAGATCATTCCCATACATCTTGATCCCATACCTGATTCCATCATCTTCCCATCTTCTCCTATATCCCCGCAACAACCGTCACCATTACCTAATGTTGTTAGTACTGCCGATTCTTTGCCATCATCACCAACTCCACCATCATTTATCATTCATCCTCCAAGTTCTTCTGTTACTGATTCACTACATGATTCAACTTCATCACAATCCAATGTCGTTACCCCGAATTCTCTCTATAAGGAGCTAAAGGATCATCCACATGACTTAGTCATTGGATCTATTTCAGATGGAGTTCGCACGCATCACCAATCAGGTTTAATCAATGAGTGTTTGTTCTCATGCTTTCTGTCTCAGACGGTTCCCAAAAATATTAATATGGCATTGCAAGATCCAAGCTGGGTGGAATCAATGCAGCTAGAACTTCAATAGTTCAGAAAGCTCAAGTTAGTCGATCTTCCACCAAACAAATATCCAATCGGGACGAAGTGGGTGTATAAAAACAAACCTGAAGATAGAGGAGTTGTTGTTCGTAATAAATCTAGATTGGTTGTTCAGGGCTTCGCACAAGAAGAAGGCATCGATTATACTGACATGTTTGCTCCTGTTGCTCGTATCGAAGCCATACGAATCTTCCTTGCACATGCCGCACACAAAAATTTCAAAGTTTATCAAATGGATGTAAAGTGCGCATTCTTATATGGGGATATCGACGAAGAAATATATGTTTGCCAACCCCCTGGTTTTGAGGATCCGGATTTCCCTGAAAAAGTCTACAAGTTGGACAAATCACTCTACGGACTACATCAAGCTCCCAGGATCTGGTACGAAACGCTAACGCAATACCTGTTGAGCAAAGGTTTTACAAGGGGGTCGATTGACATGACATTATTCAAGAAAGTAATTGGTGACGACATTCTTTTAGTCCAAGTGTTTGTTGATGATATCATCTTCGGATCATCAAATGAAGACTTGTGCAGGGCATTTGAGGAGGTGATGAAAGAGAGATTTGAGATGAGCATGATGGGTGAGATGTGCTTCTTTCTCGGTTTGCAGGTTGTACAAAAACTCGATGGCATTCTTATTCACCAAGAAAAATACATTCAGGAGATTTTGGTCAAATACAAGATGGACGACAGTTCCTCTGAACTCTCTCCATTCACTGCACAGACATGTCTCACTCCTGACGAATCGGGTAAGTCCGTTGATGCTCATCGTTACAGGTTAATGATTGGATCGTTAATGTACTTAACTACAAGCCGTCCAGACATAGCTTTTGCTGTTGGATATTGTTCGAGGTATCAATCCAATCCAAAGGAGTCACATGAAAAAGCCGTGAAGTGTATCTTTCGTTATCTAAAAGGAACTCCACGTCTCGGTCTGTGGTATCCAAAAGGGGGGAGCTTTGATCTTCATGCATATACTGATAGCGACTATGGCGGATGCAAACTTGATCGGAAATCGGTCTCTGGTGGATGTCAGTATCTGGGGGAGTGTTTGGTTTCGTGGTAGAGCAAGAAACAGACTACTGTTTCTCTTTCTACAGGCGAAGCTGAATACACTGCTGCCTCCAGTTGTTGTTGTCAAGTATTGTGGATACAGCATCAGATGATTGATTATGGAATAAATTTCTCGCATACTCCGATTTTCTGCGACAATGAAGCGGCCATTGGCATCACCAAGAACCCTGTTCACCACACCCGAACTAAGCATATCGAAACTCGCATTCATGCCATCCGGGATGCACAAGAAAAAGGGTTTATCAATATCATATCGATCGATACCAAAAATCAAAAGGCTGATTTATTCACTAAAACGTTTGATAAACCTCGTTTTTATGAATTAATCAACATGCTTGGTCTAATATCTTTCTAATTCTTTCTTTTAAAAAAATTTAAAAGAAAAATCTGCTTGTCTTACTTATATTTTCTGATAATGTCGACCTTCTTTTGTGCTTGATCTACCTTTTCTTAAATTTGTGAAAATTTCAGTTTTACGAAACTGAAACTTTTGGGGGAGTAAATACTACAAATTTATAAATTGATTCATCTCACGTTATACTATTTGTTTCTTGCAGGAATTCAGATATGGGTTGGTGGCGTCAAAAGGAGGAAAGAGATATGCACTGATATGTCAGTAGGCTCAGCTTGAATACTATGAGACATCAACTTTGTGACCTAATTAAAATTCACAAAGAACTCGGTGATGAGGAGCATTTTTACAGACATTTAGCCTGCACAAAGTGATGAGTTTTGACAAAAATGGACTGAGAGTATTTGTTTCTTGCTTGATTTTTTTCCCAAATCACCCTTAGCCGTAGCCCTGAATGACGCTTCTCGTTAGCTCTTCAGAATTTTTTGTTCTCGTGTTAATCTCCTCTGCTATGCGGAAGCATTGACCTAGAGTGATGATCTTCTCTGTTATATGTAAATATAGACCTGAAGCTCTCATCAGCACGTACAGATAATCATCTCCTCTGTTATACATCAGTATAGACCTGGAGCTCTGATCATCTTTAAAACAAGATCAAAAAATGTTTATACATCATGTTTATTGTTTGATGTGTCTTTTATTAAACCTAAACTCCACCTCACCCCCGAAATACATTCACCTTGATCACTTGATCTGGGTCTATGTTCTTTTACAATTACAAAAATCTTACTGAATCATCTAAACTCAATATGTCCTAAGGTCAAAACAAGTTACTTTGTTGAATGTCTGTGGAAACCGATTTGCCAGAGTTTCGTCAAATCGAACCAAAAACATGATAAGATCGTCACAGATTGTTTGTTAAAAGGAACAAGGCATGGGTTTAAATGGACAAACATATTGACAATCTAGCCAAGTCTTTGTTTCTCTGGATGGTCGCTCGAAACGCATTATTTGATATTCTTCATGAAAATTTCTTTTATTATCCTTATTTTATGTTTGGGTTCTTGAGTCTTGTTGGTCGTGTGCACCTTATGGGATGTGTTCTCTTTGTCTAAAATATTTGTGATCTTGTCGGACTCGTCCTCTCATTTTCGAATATCTAATTTAATTAAAAAAACAAAAACCAAAAAAAATGTGTGTCCGTTAGATTTTATTAGTTTAAAAAAAAATCCAAAAAGATTTTCATTTCAAATTATTTTCAAGTCTTCCATATTATGCTGTTAAAATGTTATCATTTTCACATGCATTTCACGGGAAATTGCACACACAAACGGACACGGGTTCGCTTGTTTTCATACACAGATAAACACTGGTTTATTTTGTTTAATGAAATTATCTAATGAGAAATCTCGAGATTTTGTTTGTGATTGTGTTACAGATATTTGCTGCAAATGATGGCCGATCATCAGTTGAGCAAAGCACCTGACCAGAGAACCTGTTCCTCAAAGTTTGCAGAAGATACCGAGCTAGGAATCCTCGTCCTACATCTTTTGAAGCACTCAAGAAAAGATTGTTAGAAAGCAGTTCCAGATTTTACGAAAGGATGCACGCAAAATGGGGGAGCATACAATATGGGGGAGCTTGTGAGATAAAAGATCTTCAGCAACATAATTTGGCAAGCATCAGTCTTGTGGAGTTCTGTTGGATCTGAAATTAAGACTGAAGCTTACCAAATTGAAGATTCAACTGTTTTTGACTTATCGGTGCTGAACACGATGCAAGACGTTGATAATAATAGACTATGGGGGAGTATTGTTGGACCTGAAGTTTAGTCTAATATTATCAACACAGTCAAAGTCAACAAAGGTCAACGTCCGGTCAAAGTCAACGTAAAAAGTCAAATGGCGCGTTAGAGATGAAGAACCGAGTCAAGACGTTGAAGTTGTTTTATGTCTAGGATCGTTAATGTAATAAATATATTTTGTGTCAACAAAATATATTTAATCTAGTTTTAGACATATTTTAGTCTTTTATTTGTATTATTTTAATTGTCATGTTTTAGTCTAAGTCTAGGGTCATAATTGTCATTAGTCCAAAATGTCATTAGGCTATAAATAGTAAAGTGCAATTAGGGTTTTGTTAAGCTTGTATGAGCTAGTGATTGAGGGTTTTCATTGTAACATCTTTTGCAATCCATTTTAAAGATCAAATCAGACTTTTTACAAGTGTTCTTCATTGTTCATCTTATGTTCATCATTATTTTATCTTTTTGATCTAAAATCTTCACAAATTACTGACTCAAATCTGATATTGGGACCAACAGCATCTTGCGACACTAGTGTTCTTGATGCGACACTAGTGTTCATCTTGCGACACTATGGTGACTTGAATTTTATGCGTATGTCGGGTGTGTTTGAGACAGTAGTTTAAGTCCCAACGAAAGTTGGGCAAGAGCCTTGCGACACTGCAAGTGGAGGTGCTGCTGAAGCAGCATGCGACACTGTGGTTCGCCTGTGCGAGACTACTTGTGACACTACCTGCGACACTACATGCGACATTGCTTGCGACACTAAAGTAAAAAAATGACGATTTTCCATAATAACTTAAATGCAGATCGTGCACTAAAACCACTACCTTAACCTGGTCCAAACAAGCAAAGATCACTTAAGAATCAGGTGAGTTCTAGACCTCACTTCCGTTTCAAATAAAATTTTGAGGCTAACATGCATACCGAGATGTTTCCTGGACTGTTGGACTTTATTGTGTGATGTATGATGATGATGTATGAACGAGTGATTGAATACTTGTATATATATATGGAAATACATGAACGAACGTATTTCCTAACGGGAGTCAAGAATCCTACTGGGGATCATATAAAACCAGTCAAGAATCGTACTGGGGATCATATAAAACCAGTCAAGCATCCTACTAGGGATCATATAAAACCAGCCAAGAATCCTACTGGAGATCATACAAAACCAGCTAAGAATCCTACTGGGGATCATATAAAACCAGTTAAGAACCGCAGAATGGGTCTCTTATGACCAAAGAGGACACGATGATGACTTAATTCAAAGACAAAGATATTATGTTACGTATTATACGAATGTGATGCCTAATACAATGATGTTGTTTACATGTATTACATGGATGTTATGGAAAGTTTCTAAAAATGTTTTAAAACTAGAACTCACTCAGCGTAGCTGACTTTTGTATGCATGTTAGATTGATGTGCAGGATAGGAGGTTTAGGGAGCTGTTTGGCGAGGGCTAGAGACTTGATGAAGACTGCACTACTAAAAAATGAACCTATTGTAACCTTTTTATAACCTTTTTGCAACCTTTTTTTTCAAAACAGTTGCATTAGAAGAAGTTGCATTAGATCTAATGCAACTTTTTTGCTACCTATTGCAACTCTTATTTAAAGAGTTGCATTAAAAAAAGGTTGCATTTGAATAAAAATTGCATTATGTAAAAAAACAGTTGCACTATGTAAAAAAACAGTTGCATTATGTATTAAAAAAAGTTGCAATTGATCTAATGCAACTTCACCTAATGCAACCTTTTTTTACCAAAAAAAGTTGCAATAGGCTTATTTTCTTGTAGTGCTGGCATTGAAGAAAAATACTTTTGAAAAGTTGACTTATATGTTTGTAATGCTTTAAGTAGTTTCTAAGACAAATTTAAGGGTAATGTAATGATGTTTGAACAATTATTTCGCTGCTTTTGAAATATTATTTAATATATGGTTGTTCTTTATGCTTTTGAATGCCAACTGTAATGCTTGTCGAAAGACGGGCGTTACACATTGTTTTACCCAAACCATAAGAACCAAACCTTTGAGAATTTCTTTGTGTTGTTTGGTTCTGCATTTCTCCAAACGAACGCATACAACGGAGCTCTTCTCCTTCTCTAAATTTCAGATGGTGATTCAAGTGGTATTAGGTTTTGTATTTTTTATTCTTTGCTCGATTCAAACGATTTTATTTGGGGCATTATTGAGATTTTTTGAGTTTAATGATCTTCTTTGGATTGTGGGTTCCGTAGCTTGCTTGGATATTAGTCGATAACAACATAAAAACGGTGACTATAAAAAATCGGTTGAAACAATCTAATTAATAGTCTTATATTATAAAATGTATAAAAATACATTTAATAAGACCATTTAGGATAACATAGTAATTCCTAAAATTATTTTAATGAAAATGGATAAATATGTAATATATGTGGTTTAGAAGGAGAAATATGTAATTGAACTTAATGAGTGAGTAAATATGTAATATATGATCTTATAAAATGATATATGTAAATGCCCATAAAAAAATAAAACTAAAGACCAAAGAACTCCACTATTTGTGTTATGTTTTTGAAATCTATTTATTCTCGTCTTCCAAGATATATCCGTAAAAAAATCAAAGTCAAACAAGTATCGGTGAAAGACAATAAAAAACAGTAAAAAGGTAAAAAAAACAATACAAATCGTCTGAAACTAAAAGTACATGAAATAACAAAATCACTTCCACTACTATTGTTGCAATATGTCGTAACATTCTCGTCAAACAAACATAATTGTTGCAATATGTCGTAATATTGTTCTCAAAAGAATGTACCGACAAACTTTTTAAAAATTCCTATTCTTCTAGGAAAAAAACAACGTAACAAGTTTATTTTTGATAATGTTGCGATAACTTTAACTACAAAATTATGACAAAACTAGAGTACGAATTGTACGGTAAAGGAGAGAGAGGGGCGAATTTGGTAGAGAGAGGGGCGAATTTGGCAGTTGGTTCATGAATCTTGATTCTTGATTCTTGATTCTTGTTTCTTGAATCTTGATTCTTGTTTCTTGGTTCTTGAATCTTGGATTGGTTATTTAATTTATTTTTCTTTATCTTGGTCGTTTTTCTTCATATTTCTTGGTTATTAAAACCCTAATTTCGTATGGATAATTAGGGTTTGGCCGTTTCTTTGATTTCTACGATCAGATTCGTTTCTGATTATAAAAAAGAGTATGGAGGGCAGTAATTTGGCTAGTAAGGTGTTAAAGATTGATGTTAATCCACGTTGTAATTTGTTGAAGAAGGAAAAGGCAACTAGGGTTTCTTCTATAAACCCTAATTCGCCTCTAAAGGCTGACACGGCTAAGAGGAATCAGGAGGCTGGTCATACGACTCACACGACTAAGTCTTCTGCTATCTCTGATTCGTCTCATGCGGCTGATTCATTACATGATTCAATTGAAGTTGAGGCAGGTAAGGATTCTCATGCGAATAATGATAATGTTTCTAAGGTGTTTCATACATCCAAGGCTGATGTGAAACATGATGTGAGTGCAATGGGGTTGTCTTATGCTGCTGTTGTTCAACCGAAATCTGATTTACCTGCAACACCAGTTAATTTTCGTTACTTGGTGAATGATGAAAAGAAACAAGGGTTTGATGTTGTTTTACCGAAAGAGAATGTCCGTATGGTTTGTAATAAGCTTGAATTTACATTGTACGGATACTTTTTGGGTGACAGGTTAGCTTATCCAGTGGTTGAATTCTTTGCTAAAACACATTGGAAAAAATATGGCCTGCAAAAGTCAATGACGAATGCAAATGGTTTTTTCTTCTTTAAGTTTAATGATCGCAAGGGGATGATGGATGTGATTGAAGCAAGCCCTTGGATAATCCGTAATAAACCAATTATTCTGAATATCTGGTCCCCTACCTCTAAGTTACACAAGGATGATATCAAGAATGTGTCTGTCTAGGTAAAGTTACATGATATTCCGCTAGTAGCTTATTCTGATGTTGGGTTGAGTCTTCTGGTTTCGCAAATAGGGACACCAAAGCTGCTGGATTCATTCACAAGCTCCATGTGTGCAAATTCATGGGGTAGAAGTAGTTTTGCAAGAGCTTTGGTTGAGATCTCGGCGGATGTGGGGTTTAAGGAGGAGTTATCTATTGCTATTCCTGAATTAGAAGGGAATGAGTTTGGATCCGCAAAGGTTTCTGTCGAGTATGAATGGAAGCCTCCTAGATGTGGTCACTGCTGTGTTTTTGGCCATATTGATGATGGATGTCAGAAGATGACTAAGAATGTGCAAAATTCAAATGCTAGAGAAGATGGTGATGGTTTTAATGAAGTGAAGGGTAAGAAGGCTGCTAGAAAGTTTGGGGTTCCTCTAAAAAAACCCCATTTCGAGTACCGTCCAGTCAATAAAAAAGGGAAGGAATTGCAGAATGGTAAAAATCAGTTGACTAGGATTGATGCTATGGATGCCAATGGTAGTTCTAATATGGGTAAATCTGACCTTGCTACGTCAAACCCATTTGAGGCGCTATCGGAAGAAAAGTTTGTAGAATTAACTACGAGTAAGGTGGTAGGGAAAATGGACAGTGAAATCTCTCAGTTGGATTCAGATTCAGAGGTGGATGAGGTTATGGAGGTAGATAATGGGATGGCTAGATTTATGACGAGTATGGCCATGGCACCAGAATCTCCATCGTCCAATAAAAGGTCAAGTACTCCTTCTACATCTGGTGTAAATGGTTTGTCGGATATTTTGGACTACTAAGAAGTTGTTTGACATGCCAAAGCTTCTGTGGTACGCTTGTGGTGGAACCTACACTTTTGATGATGGCGGCTAATTGAATGGTTTTTTTGCTTAGATTTTTGTTTATGTCATTAACTGTGGTAGGCTAGTTTTGTTTGGTTTGTCTTGGTTTTATTTGGTTTGTTTTTTGTTCACATATGTGGGGGTCTGTCCTATATATGAACTAGTGTGGAATGCTTCCTCACTACTTGTACTTCATTGACGGTTGTCTTTATAATAGAATCACCGGGGTAACCCTTTACCCAAAAAAAAATTATGACAAAACTAAGTTGTTGCAACATTCCCTACAATTTAACCACAAAAATAGTTTTTTATTAGTTAGTTATACCTTTTGTTTGTGACAAAAACAATGACAAATTACCGTTGATTTGTCATAAAACCTTGGGATAAATTATGGTTATATTTGTTTTTGATTAATTTGTATAAAAATTGTATATAAATATTAAGTTATTCTAAATTTATCAGACCGGTAGTATTAAAAAACACAATTCTTAACTTAAGTAAAGTTCGATAGCTATCGATCGAGTGTTCACCTAGCTAGTACTCCATCATAGACCGAGTATAACATTGCATTTAATTTTATTCAATTGTCATCACGTTACGTATTGTCATGGCTTCACACAATACCAAACACACATCTATATATAGAGAGAGGCACACAATCCTAACCAATTTTCATACACACATCTCCCTCTATTTCTTTAATTTGTTAGTGCATGTTATTATTCTTCTTCCTCTTCTATCTATCATATATAAATGGTGGCGGCAACAGATACCAATACGAGTCATATAGATCATTTGATGGATATTCCGGTGATTGATCTTTCGTTAAAAAAGTCCAAAGTAGCAAAGCTTATTGTAAAGGCTTGTGAAGATTATGGTTTCTTCAAAGTCATAAACCATGGTGTCCCTCATAACATTATCAAGAAAATGGAAGATGAAAGCCTTGACTTTTTTCATAAACCATTACATGATAAGATAAGAGCTGGATCAGCTAACCCCTTTGGTTATGGTAGCAAGAACATTGGTCTTCGTGGTGATAAAGGAGAGCTTGAATATCTTATTCTCAAAACCAACCATGACTCCATTGTTAACACACCTCAATTCAGGTATATATATAAATCATTTTATACTTACTATTAATTAACTCGTGCTCATTGGATGGGGGCAATAGTTTTGCTTCCATTTCAACTCTTTTAACACATTATTTTTAAAAGTACGTGAGATTTTCTTACAAGTTTATAACTAAATTTAAAATTAAAGTACAATTGTAAGATGAAAGAATAATTTTATAATTTTAGCCACTCAAATATTCTATTACTAGGTTTACTAGGTTTAATAGCTGACACAAGAGTTAAATAATAATATTAAACAATCCAAATGTTCGGTGAACGGTTCGTGAATTGTTTGACCGGAAGTTTGTTTATGTTCGTCTGTTTGTTTAATAAACAAACGAAAAAGAACAAGAATCTGGATTAGTTCTTTGTTTTCACGAACACTATTGGATAACTAATATCTTATTTTCTGTATTAACAATGGTTTTTATATTTTTAAGATAATATATGTTTGCTAGTGTTTGTTAGTGTTCATTTGTTTTTTGTTTGGGTTCATTTACAAATTTAACAAACAAATACGAACATCTTAAATTTCTTTACAAACACAAACATAAACTTTCATTTGATTATGTGTTTGTGAATTAGTTCGCTAATAACTTAACAAACATGAACAAATCCTCTTTCAATTCAGTTCGTTTACAACTCTAATTATATTTAAGAATTTGTAAATGTTTAATATTTAATAACTTGTTAATATGTTTTTTAAATATGATATTTAGTACTATATTTAAGAATTTTTAAATGTTTAATATTTAAGAACTTGTATATATATATTTTTAAATATAATATTTATAACAAATTCTTGCCTCCATTAACTAAGAGAGAAAATTTTCACCCAATTTTTTTTCAAACTTCCATTTGCAAAACAATTATTTTTTCCTCTTGAAAAAAAAACTTTAATTTATTATGTTAGAGTGCATGCTAATTTTGATTTACCTATTTTAGACTTAGATTTTGTGATTACAACTATAAAATGCCTTCTATTTCGAATTTATGTTATTTTTTTTATATTTGTATATCTTCTTTTGAACAACATTTTTAAAAAATTGTTTTAACTGGAACCATGTTTTATATATATACATGAGAAAGGTATAGTATTTTTTAGAAAATTAATATTAGAGGTTTTTCATGAAAGTATATCAACGTAAAAATGTTAGTTTATATATATATATACATGAGAAAGGTATAATATTTGTAAATGTTTATAATGTATGTCATTATCCCTTCTTTATTTGTTACTTTTTGTGTGCTTAGTCTATAAGTGATGTATTACCATAACCTATTAAAAACAACATCATGATATTATAAATTTCTTTAGAATTTATATCTCCATTACGTTCGTAATAATAAGGAACAACGAAAAACACCTTGGTGTTATAAGCGGAGTTTCAATTTGGTAAACTCCTTACGAAATACTATAGAGGATAATCGGGTTCCGGTTGATTTTCATCTTTCTCATGGCTCCTTGGATCCCTCATAAAGTTAGGTGTTTTGATTAGCGTGTGTCTCTCGATAAAATTGCTTCAAAACATGCTCTAATACGTCGTGGGTGAAGGTTAACTCCTCTGAATGTTCGCTTTGTTTCGGCTTCGTCAAAACTAACTCTCATATTCTTAAGGAGTGCCTTTCGATAGGGCAAATTTGGAGTCATGTTTTCAATTGGATCGGGTATTCACTAGACCTTGTCATTCCCTTTAATGCTCAAATGGGAGTCTCAAAAAATTTAAACCGTCATTTTCTTAATTTTTGTGGCGGATCTTTGGTTAATTTGGACAATGCGTAATGTGTTTATATTTAGTGCTAAGTCTTTGTCAGCGTTAAGAGTGGTGAACAAGATTAAGGTTCACATCTACAGTAGGATGAAAAATCAAGCGAAATGGGTGATCTAGCTTGCCATTTTTTTATTTAATTTTTCGTTTAGTAGATTTCCGTTGTAATTATATCCTAGTGTCTTGCTAGTGGCTGTTTGATTTCTTATAATATTGTTGGCCATTAAAAAAGTGCATTGGTTATACACCGTTGCAACAACTGTTGTTCTAAAAAAATCAAACCTAATAAATCAAAGTTTTCTTGCCTTCAAATTTAGGAGGGAAAAAAATAATTATCTTACAATTAGAAGTTTGGAGAAAAAATTGTAATTTGCTCCGAGCAAAATATTTGTGGTTATTGTTACAACTAAAACAATATTTACAAATATTTAAATATTAATTATTTATAAACCCTTTGATATAATAATTATATATATTTTTTAAGTTTTCTTATTACCCTTGTGTAAGACACAAGTATAATATACATTATGCAATAAACGAATAAAATGAATAGCAAATATACATAAATTAATTATTAACAATTTTACTTTCTGTTGAGGTAGTACATATATGCATCAATGTATTTTAATTTACACATGAATGAGCCATTTTTTAATTTTCTTATCATACATGAAATTTTTTATACATATCATCCAACTACGCATCAACTTATCTTTTTAGACTGACTAGTTTTTCTCTTTTATATACGTCCGTATGAAATAAAAAATTAATCAACCTCTACGTACTCCATTAAAGAGTAAGGGCTGTTTGTTTTACTTTTTAATGATTCAGTTCAGTACTTAATCATTCAGAGCGTTTGTTTTATAAAAAAAGAGCCTTTGAATGGTTCAGTTAAATACTGAATGGTTAAGAGATTGAAAGATGTTGAATGAAACTGAATGGAGCATATACCAAACTTACCATCATCTGAAATTCTACCTTAATATTCCTTCCATTGATAGAACCTTTAATGGTTCAGACCTTTTAACCATTTAACATTTAATGATTCAAATTTTATCAAACAACCTCTAATTATTTATTAGATCATTAACTTTATGAAATTTATTATCACCACAGACAACTAACTATCCTCACGTTATTCAATCAATTTATAATTCATAAACAAGTTTTATAAATTAAATAATAGAGTAAATTACGGTTTTCGTCCTTGTGGTTTGGGCTTTGTAACGGTTTTCATCCAAAACTTAAAAAATGCTCAATATAACCACTGTGGTTTTAGATTTGTACCAATTAGATCCAAACCTCTAACACCGTCAAGTTTAACCGTTACTCAGCCCTCACTTGCATCTTACGTGAGGGGCATTTTTGTCATTTAACTCCACCATTTGCATATATCAACCAAGAAACCTAACAAATAGTGGGGTTAAGTGACAAAAATGCCCTCACGTGAGGGGCAAGTGAGGGCTGACTAACGGTTAAACTTGACGGTGTTAGAGGTTTGGATCTAATTGGGACAAATCTGGAACCACAATGGTTATATTGAGCATTTTTTAAGTTTTGGATGAAAACCGTTACAAAGCCCAAACCACAGGGACGAAAACCGAAATTTACTCTAAATAATATATTATATTTAAAAATAATTTAAAATTTTATTACTTTTAACTTAAGTTATCCTTAATAATTTTGTTTAACCAGTTTAATACATTAACAAAGTAAGTTATAATAGTAAAGTTATATAATGTGTATAAAATACTTGAAAAAAAACTATCCTCTCAAATAACTATTATTTATATAAATATATATATTTTTAGACGGAAAACATAGATTTTTTTTTTGAACGGCGACTTTCAATTTATGCAACCAGCCGGTTGCATCCCCCGCAATAGGGAACCCACCACCCCACTCCGGTCAATATGTTGTCTTAACCGGACCCATTTGACATCGGAGTTTGGCTAGGCGTTCAACCGGGAAAACCAATGGGGTTTTTCTTGGAAAATCTCACAGGCAAGATTAGAACCCTGGACCAACACTGTAAAATCAGATGTCTTCAACTAGCTAAGCTGAAAAACATAGATTTGATAAATAGAATATGGTTATATTTAGTTTTACCTAAAAAGAGAAAGAAAAGCTAAGAGGTCGAAAAAGTTGGAGATTAGGTGGGGAAAAATGTCAGTATCAGATATTGGTGTGTTGTGTTGTTTTTGCATTTAATTTTAGTCCACCATCTCCCTTTGTTGCATGCAATTAATAGACAATAGTATTAATTAGCTACTAGGTTTATAACGAGAGATAGAAATGGTAGAAAAAAAGTCATAAAACCCGAGCGCAATGGATATGTGACTAATTTTAATATATTTACGAGTTTAACGCACTTATAGAAGTTGGTGATATCATGATTCGTAGAAACCACGTATCCGCTTACCTTAACCATATACGTGAAAATTTTATATTTATATTATAGCTTCATCTAAAACTTATGTGTAAAGGAAGTATATATTATTTATATTTTGTATGTTTGAAGTATATATTTATTTATATTTTAAATGTTTTAGATAAATTGTTACAATAGTAAATATATATAAAAAAGAAAAAATATATTTATCAACGAACTAATAGTTATACCCTATAGATGATGGATATATAAAAGCCGGTATGAGACATGATTTTACTGATAAATTAGGTTTAACATGTGCGTGCTATACTCAAGTTAAATATAATATTTATGAAGAAATTATAACATTATGTTTAAACATTCTTAAATATTTAATATTTAAAATTTTTTACTAAATAACTATTTCAAGATAACAATGATCGTTAGGTCAAATGGTGGGTTCAACTCCAAACCAAGACAAAAAAAAATGGAGGTTATGGGTTGGCTAAGATGTTTTATCCAATGATGGGTTTCCTCCCGTGTGGTTGGGGGTGCGGTCTTGGTTAGCAAACGGATAGGTGGACCTGATTAAGATAACAACTATACTTCGAAGAAGAGTCGTATATTTGTTGTTAAAAAAAATTTATTCTTGAAGAAAAATTCCATTTAATTTTCCCTCAAACTTCTTATTATAAAACAAATATATTTTCTTCTAAAAATGTCTCTCATAAAACCTTATTATTAGATGGATAATTTAGCAAGTCAATAGCCGTTTGTTTCACCCTTTTAATGATTAAGGGCTGTTTGAAAAAATTTGAATCATTAAGTGCTAAATAGTTAAGAGGTTTGAACCATTAAAAAACTCTATTAATAGAATGGATATTAGGATAAAATTTCAAATGATGGTAAGTTTGGTATATGGTTTATTCAATATCTCTGTCTTTTAACCATTTATCATTTAACTGAACCATTCAGAGATCTGTTCTATAAAACAAACGCTTTGAATTTGAATGCTAAGTAAGTAAGCATTGAAAAAAACCTTTAAAAGTTAAAATAAACAGCCTTTTAATCTGAATGGTTTAAATTGTTTGTTTTTTAAGCAGATGAAACAAATGGTAATAAAAATTATAGTAAGTGTAAATGATTAAGACTTTTTATATAAATTTATGAGATATTTATTTGTTGTTAATAGTGTAGACATTGGTTATTATTAGACATTAGTGGTTGATTATTAGTGGTTGATTAACAACGTGATTGGTGGCAGATGTGCAGTGAGTAGTTATGTAGAATGCGTTAGGGAGTTGGCATGCAAAATACTTGAATTGATAGCGAAAGGATTAGGGGTCCCACGTTCAGTTTTCAGCCATTTGCTGAGACACTTTGACAGTGACTCTCTCCTGAGGCTAAATCACTATCCACCTGTCCTCAATCAAACCATTGGCTTCGGTGAACATTCTGACCCTCAGATCTTGGCTCTCCTTAGATCCAACGGTGTTGCTGGCCTTCAGATATCTTTGGGAAATGGCAACTGGCTTCCTGTTGCACCCGACCCACATGCCTTCTGTGTCAATATTGGTGATGTCTTGCAGGTACACTACACCCCCCCTACCATCTATCCCCCCATTTCATTGCGTATCAAAATCTTTCAAACCATTTTTCTTTTTTTACAAACACTCTAGTTTTAGTCGTTTCTTGTGTTTTGATATTTTTAACATGTTTGGTTAAATCTTTACACGTGAGGGTTTCATTTTTTCGCTATTTTCTCTAAGTCAACATGTAGGTTAGTTTTTTTTTCAGTCAAAAAGAGTGAGACAAATGATATTTTTACTCCACGCGTTAGAGTAATTAACGTAAAATCCAACGGAGTTAGTGTTCAGAATCATTTCTGTTATAAAATAAAATCACAAATTGATAAAATATTAAAGTCGGACTGAACTTGTTAATAGTATTAAAACAAAGAAATTAAAACTACAGTTTACGTTTTTTAAAAATTTAACATGCACCAATAGTATGATTGACACGTGGTTGTGTATATGTTAAAGAAATTAGCTCATGAGACGATTAATGCCAAAAATTATATCTTTGTAATTTGTCTTGGTAATTTTTTATGCAACAGAAAATTGTAAAAAGAAGCATGTTTTTTAAATTAATAAAAAGGTTTTTAACTTTGGCAAATGAAATTTAATTAACTTCTTTTTGTAAAGTTCACGTTTTATATTAGCAAAATATTTTTTTCTAGGGAAGGAGGAACACTTAAAATAAGTTACATGGTTTTCGAGGTTTGAAAGTTATGAGTTTGTATAGTGACGTGTGTAACTTGATATACACACATGATAATAATATATTTATCGGAATAAACACTATTTATATAGGGGGTGTCTAGTCAGATAACTTGATGGGTTAATCAGACATCTAATTATTACAGTTAATACAACTCTTATTGATTAATACGGGTGATATTGATCTATATGACTCGTATTAATTAGATTGAATATAAGTCGTATTGACCTATATGACTCGTATTACATTGAATATGGGTCGTATTGATCCAGTATATGACTCGTATTAAATTGAATATGGGTCGTATTGATCAAACATATGACTCGTATTGGATTATATATGAGTCGTATTGGTCCAAAAACTAATTTTTTCTTTATGTCCCCGACATATTCACCACCATAAAAGTCGTCACCATATTGATGGTCGTAATTGATGTTATACTAAAAATAACTATCATCCTTATTTTCACCATTAAAGATATAATTATCATCCTAAATATAGATTTTTTAGAAAAAAGTTGGATACATCTTGATAATATATAAATGTATTAACAAATGAATTCGTTTTGAATATCGAATTCGATTGATCGAACGATCATTTATATTTGAATTTTAACATAATATTACACCGTGTCAAATAAATATTAAGTTTTTAAAAATTCATATGTTTGAATAATTTTTTATCACTAAGAAATACGACTCATATTGTACTTAATATGAGTCATATTGTCAGGTAATACGATCCATTTTAAAACTAATACGAGTCATATTGTCAGGTAATATGACCCATATAAAGTCTAATACGAGTCATATTGTCAGATAATACGACCCATATCAAATTTAATATGAGTCGTATTGCTGTCTGACCTGTAACCTCTGCAAAATTCAGCTTTTTCAACTGACAACAAAGCAATACAACTCATATCACCTGATACGAGTCGTATTTAAGTTGTCTGGCTAGGCTGTCGGGTTACGGGTGTCCGGATAGGACGACCCTTTATTTATTATTTAATCTATAAATTATGTTGACAAAGGATTAGGTCTAATGTTTGGATATCTCATCTCTCTTATTTAAATAAAAATTTTAATCGGTGTATTTTTAGAATATTACATACTTGATTATATTATATTTTTAGTTTACGAATTCAAATTTTAGGATGCACACAAAACACATTGTATAATTTATATATGTTTTAAGTTTTTCTATAGAACTATAGTTAGTGCGATCGGTCAATGATCTAGATATAAATAAGCTATATTGATTTTAAATATTTTTGATTATTATCTTTTGATTTCTAACTATCAAATTGACTAGTAACAGTATCAATTGCTATCATTTAGGTAATCAAAAGGTCGTTAATTTTTTTTCTAACAACATTAATTTTTTCTAATTTCAAATCAATGTTCTAGGGCTTTTGATTAAAAGAAAAAATATTAGTCGACTGATGTAAAAGTTACATTGAAACGACATTCCGAACGATGAAACAGTGCTTCAATTCGGTGTTTAAACCTAACGATCCTTTAATCGAATGTAAAAATTTTGTCGTTCAGAGCGATGTTTCGAGATAACTTTTAAATCAATCGACTCGTATTCTCCTTTCGATCAAAAACCCAAAAACTTGGTATTTAATTCGAAAAAAGTTAACGT
Source organism: Tagetes erecta (assembly GCA_030867185.1). NCBI lineage: Eukaryota > Viridiplantae > Streptophyta > Magnoliopsida > Asterales > Asteraceae > Tagetes > Tagetes erecta. Next base: position 22,530,382 of record CM061496.1, read on the forward strand.
CGTTAAAAAAAAATTAACGATCATCTGTCGGTTGTCAAACTGATAAAAGTTGAGACCATTATTACAAACCAACTTAATAATTAGAACCAGTAGAAAATAAAAAGTAATAGTTAAAACTGTTTAAAACCAATATACCTATAAGTAAATACCCGAACTATTTCTTAATTGTGGTCGCCTGTTGGGCCAGAAATTGACTATGCTAAACCCGTTATCGTGTAAAAGTTCACACTTTCAAGTTTCAAGTGGCATTTTGTTTTTGAATCAACCATAAAATGTAACGAAAAATGACTCTTTAACAAACTCTCGGTGCAATGCTAATGTTCATATTGTATATTGTTGTAAACATTGATAGGCTATGACTAACGGAAGGTTTGTGAGTGTGCGACATCGAGCCATGGCTAACACGTTACCCGGCCAGTCTAGATTGTCACTTATCTTCTTTGGTGCACCTCCACCTGAAGTAACTATCACTTGCCCACCTCAACTATTGAAGCAACATGAACCGCGTTATAGAGCTTTTACATGGGCAGAATACAAGTCGCATACTTATGCTCATCGACTTGGTGAAACAAGGCTTGATCATTTCAAAATTGCTTGATCGATCGATGATGCCTTTAGACAAGTTGAAAATGGTTGTAAATCTTTTCTTTCCGTACGTAAAACAAATCGAAATAGTGTTGTTGAACTTAATTAATACTCGTATGTTTGATTTTTGGATTAGTTAATGTCAAACGTAACAAGAGTACTCTAAGTGTAAGCCCATGTATGCTAGTTATCATTTGAAAATAGTACAAAATCATACTCTTGGAAAGAGTTAATTAGAACATAAGAGTAAGAATCAAGAATCACCTGGATCTCATGAATTATTATTGGTTCATTTAAACTAAACAGTAGTTATACATGAGGTTACTAGATGTTAGACCCGTGTGAAAATACAAGTTCTATATAGGCAACAATTCTTATTTGTTCTTAACGAAAATGATGCTAAACATTTATCTTATAGGGTTGTATTTATTGTACATATTTAAACAAATGTACAACATTTCATAAATATTGCAATACTTCTTTATAAGATCAAAGCAAATTTAGACTGTTATTCCACATAATTCACGTTAACAGCCACATATGTAAGGTAATTTAATCAAATTGAAAAACAAAACAAAATCAAATTCAAAAATAACATAAATTGAAAAACAAAACAAAATCGAATTCAAAAATAACATAAATCATATCATAATCCGGCTTAGTGCTACGATCAATAGAATTAACGTGTTCATAAACAACCTAATTCCATTTCTACTTCCTTTACATACAAATTGATAACAACCATATTTTAAACACTAATGATAAATAATGGTGATAGATAGTTTCAACATACAAAACCCATTTCTACACATTTGATGAAAAACAAACCTTCTTGATAACTATAAATTGATGTTACAATCCGTACTTAGAATACTGGCTCACTTTGTTGAGGGATAAACACGAAAAAATCTAAAATGCAATGGAAATAAACACAAATATAAGTTCTACATAAAGTATCAAGTCAAAGTAGAAAGAAAGTCGGTATATTAGTTTGTTGTATTGAATAACCATTTTACATAAGACAATGCTAAAGATAAACAAATGCTAAAATTATTATCTTACCCACAAACATATGTACCATGAAGCTACACTCTATTGATTAGTCATATCTTCTACTAATGTTAAACCATGTTAAATACCACATTCTCAGGTTGTTTTCTTGGTCCAACCTATTTAACCAAAAATAAATAATTAATTAAAATGATTTAATGATCAACAACCAAGCTAAAAACTAGGTAATTTGCAAACCTTTTAATCTAAACTTAATACACCATACCATTAAAAGAATTTGATTCAACTTCAAGCCCACCCTTGTACTTCACATTCTACCTTGTCCGGAGGAGAAAGTTACAACCGAAGATGCCGTAATCACAAACCCCAATCATGCCACATGGGTCACAAATGATGCTCATGTGAGAATGATCATTATTTCAACCGTTTCAGAATCCTCGTTCCACCATATACAAGGTGCAACTGCTCGTGATGTGTGGCTTAGTCTTGAATGTGCATACGCTCCATCAATGGTTTCTCACCTTACCGGATAGTAGCATCCATACATGGCGACAAATGCAACAAGCTTTCTTGGATGAGTATTACCCGATGAGTAAAACCGGTGATGCTCGGGATTCTATACGGTCATTCCAACAGTTAGTCGGTGAGCAACTTCATGATGCGTGGACAAGGTTCAATGACATAATCAGGATGTGTCCACATCATGGTATTGGTCGATAGGAATTAATCAAGGCTTTTGCTGATGGCCTTACAAATGATGAAAGAAAGTACATTCATTCCACTAGTGGTGGTACTTTACTTCACAATGATGTTGACCATGACTGGGATTTTTTGGAAAGGTTGAGTCGGGATTCAAAGGCACAAGCTTCTGCTATGAGAAAGGTCAAGTCTACACTGTCTAGGTAAGTTGTTGATTATGAGACCAAAGAGAGGGTGGCAAATTTAGAGAAACAAATTACCAGGATGGATCATTCGGGTAGTAAAGATGTTGCTTCAGTTGGTTATAAGGTATGTGCAGAATGCCAAGAAATTGGACATAATAGTGATGAGTGCCAAGCTGGTGTGGGGAAGAGTGAAGAAGAGGTGAATCAAATTTATGGCGATATGAAGCAATATGATATGAACTCCAACACTTATCATCCCGGGCAAAGAAACCACCCAAATTTAAAATATGGTAATGCAACTAATCAGATAAACCTCAATTTTCAAGGCTCAGATCAAGGAGGACAATATAACCAAAACCGACAACAGGGAAATTATAATCAATGTGGTTATCAAAGGAACTCCTATAATCAAGGGGGTCAGCAAGGGAATTATAATCAGAGAGATTACAATCAATCCCAAGGTAACTCTCAAGATGTGTTAAATGGTGGAACTGCACTGGATGCCAAGATGGATGCTATGATGAATATGATGAAAGATAACATGCAGCAGAATAAGAAAGAAAATGAGATGAGAGACAAGGCTATCGAGTCGTTGAGCAGAAAAATGGGACAACTAGCTAGTGATGTTGCTGAGATCAACAAGGAGAGGAAATCTGGGATCTTTCCAAGTGATACAGAAGTCAATCCTTCACACCAAAATGCAGCTCCAAAGAACATTCGAAATGTGCACGTAAACTTAGCGAGTATCCTGTCACACCCCCAAATCCACTAACGGAGTTTTACCGTTAGGGGCGTGATAAACCAGGATCTCAGTCATTAGTTACACCAAACGGCACTATGTGAATTTAGAACATACGTGTCTCATTAAATGAGAAAATTTAAATACAGAGTTAACGTTTGAAAGTTTGCGGAAGCGTAATCGAAATGTCATGTCAAAATATTTAGATGAAAACTAAATGCGCAAAACACGCGCCCAAAAGGAGAACACGGTTTAAATAGTTGTTAAACACAAAACTTGGTTTTTAATGCAATAAAATGTTTAAATGAAAAGCTGTGACTCCATGCCATGTCCTGTATGCGTTGTACATCAATTACCTGAAAAAGTGAAAGGCTAACAAGTGTCAACACGACGGTTGGTGAGTTCACATAGTAAGTATGAAATCAGGTATGTTCAGTTGCAGGCAGAAATATAAATTAAGTATGTCATTGTAGGTAGCTAGTCTACAGCACATGTCCTTAGAGGCGTATGTATCTGACCGAAGCTGACGTATGTACACATTAAGTGCATTTTGCCCGTTCGTACATCCCAGCGGGATGCACTGTAAGTATGTTAGGTCATTCAACACCCGTTCGACAAGTCCTTCTGTCGTGCTAGCGCGACTAGCCCGGGTGGGGTTTGTCAAACCCAGTAGTACTACTCAAAATTTTCCCGCTATTTCACAAATACTAACGGTCAACTAGGTATCTATGAGGTCTTTCATGAACAAAATAAAGTTGCTCTAATCCAGACATGCGACATACAAAATTTGTAAATCCGTAAAAGTAATCGTTCGTGTTTCCAGCCCATAAAAGGGTGAAATAGTAAACAGTACGGTTCAGTGAACTCACCTTTGAAGCGCATAGCAATTTAACAGCACAAGCAACTAGAGAACCTAGTTCGCCCTACGACCTGTTTATAAATAAATTTCTAACTTTAGCCACTTATACATACACAATTTTGCACACATATACACACACAACCATGTAACACAGATACGCACATTATCAAATATGCTAACAATGACTGCTTTTAATGCGAACATAGCTGATGTAGCAACTTATATATACAATACATCCAGGTACTCGTGTATATATATATATATACATAATTACATGCACCCCACATTCATCCATAATCTATATGACCAACGCGCGCATAGTGTTACACACAATTCATACCTACACACCCCACATACATCGCAATACATATATATACATATTTCTCATGCCGGTTTTGCTATACGTGCATACGCATCACTTAAATCTATAAGCACACCATCGCACACACACACCCATATATTTGATCATACATATTCATTATATATACAACACATATACTTACACATACTTCACTCGAATACATACCGGCTACTGTTCACATATCCATCTTGCATGCTAGATCTTTATTAAATTACACATTGATATACAAACCATGTACACACATTACATCTCACATGTATATATGTATATGCATATGAACCTATTCTGCGTTTTCTCCACCCATGTGCATGATGTTTATCAACACACACTCCTACACTTACATGTACAGTTCATATCAACAACACCCTTCCACATGATTTCGCATACATACATCTGCTGCCCTACCCTTTGCTTATATAATTCTATGCATACATTATTCATACAGATTCATGTGCGCGCATATTATATACATCCATAGTAGATTACATACCTTGCCTATCGTACACCGAGGTATATATACATACTTCCACTTACACATCAAATGATCACACATGTATATATATATCTATGCCTACAATCTGCTTATACACGCAAGGACATACACATATAGCATGTCACATACATACATACTATGTATACATGCATTCAACATAATACATACCTTCATACAGCAGTATACATACATCTACAGACTTACGCATATACAACTGCACATATACATACATCATGTTTCATATAATTGTTGCCGCTCTAACTCATCATACACACGTTCATGATCATACACGCACATATACATATATATATATATATATATATATATATATATATATATATATATATATATATATATATCTAATACTGCGCAGACATACATACAAACAACCGAGATCAATCGCAACCGTAGCAAACCGAAATGACCCGTAAACGAAACCAAAACTTCAATCGAAACCCGGAACGAAAACGCAATAATAACGAGTTGCGGGCTGGTATACTTACCAGAATGATGAGAGTAAGAGACGAAGTGATCGGAGTTGTAGGTTTCTCCGACGGCTGCCGTCGTTGCTTTTGTTTTTTTTTTCTTTTAGGCACCGGTGAAGAGGAGAAACAAGGGGGGGTTTACGACTGCTTCTATCGGTTCTGGTACAAGCGACGAGAGGGAGAGAAGACGGTTGGCTACTGCGACGGAGGGTGTGTGTGTTTTGTTTCACTCCCGTCGGCTGAAGAAGGAAATGACGGAGATGAAGACAGGAACAAGTGGGGTTTTAGGGTTGGGTTAATTAATTATTAATTTACTCTTTTGGTCCTTTAACATTTGGAGGTTACTTAATTTGATTCTAAAGTTTATGATGTAGTTTAATAAATTACAAAACAAACCCCAAACGTCTAACGTACTTAATGAAATTTAACGAGAGGAGGTTAACGGTGTTCACATGAAATTACGAGTTGTCACATATCCTTCCTAGTTCTAAGCATTTTGATGATAATCTTACTTCTCTTTCACAAGTTGTTATAGGTACAAGAGGAGAACTTGATAAGGAAGAAGAAAGTGACTTGGGAGCACCAATTATTCCAATCAAAGTAGGAAAACTCAAGATAAAAAAATGCATCTTGCCAGGCATTTTATGTGACCAGTATGAGGTTGGCCCTTTACAGGAAGTTGACAGCCGACTTTACATGTAAACATCTTCGGGGAATCGTAAAGGATGTGATGATCACGTTGGGAGAATTTCATTACTCAGTGGATTTTATGGTGCTTGATTATGCACCAGTGAGGACAAATAAGCAAACTCAAGTGATACTGGGTCGACTGTTTTTGGCAACTGCTAATGCTCAAATCAATTGTCGGGAGGGAACTATTGATATGACCTATAAAACCCGTAAGTTGAGTTTTGATGTGTTTTCTAAATCTATCAATTATTTTGTTAATGATGAACCGTGTGAGGTAGGTATTACTAATGTAGGTGTTCCTCCTTACATTTCACATGTAAGTGAGGACATCACTTTTGAGAATGGTTTTGAGTTTGACAGGTCGAAGCATGTGGACTTAAAGAAGATGGTAGATTTGAAGGAGAAGAAAGAGTTAGTGATGATGGTGGAAATGGAGAATAAGAAGACAAAAAGGAAGAAAAAAGTGGGTACTCCGCCTGTTCCTATAGATGATCAAGTTAAAGCGTCAATGTTTGGTCTAATGTGGAATAATATTGAAGATGTGCCAGATTGTTGGAGGATCATATTTGAAGAACAATCGAGAAACAAGCATTCCACTCGCCCACCATGAGTGGTGGCAGGTATGGTCTGGCTGAAGACCGAAAACTTAGCGCTAATCGAGAGGCAACCCGAGTTTTTCTTTTCTTTTAGTTTTTTCTCGTGTGCTATGTTTTCTTTTATTCGTTTTTCAGTTTTAAGCACCAGATACAAACACTCACGTGTGGGGATGAGCATGGATGTCTTACGTATGAAAGGATCTCTGATTGTCTATGATCAGGTTCATGTACTTTTCCTTATCTTTTTTGTTTGTTATTTGTTTTGATTTGTTTTGTTTTGTTTTGGTGGTGTACTAAACTTTTATGTTATAGGAGTGTGTTGCTCTAATTTCTAGTACTTTTAATTTTTGTTGATTTAGGAATGTTTGGGAAGTTGGCCTTGTGTATTCAATAGGGATGAATTTGATAATGAGTGGTACCTTTGTTTCACACACGTGTGTTAAAAAGAAATTTACATTGGGGACAATGTAAGGTTTAAGTGTGGGGATGAGAGGAGGTAAATCGTGAATGTTTGTTTAGCCTATATGCACAAGTAAAGGTCCTTAGTCATGGTTAGCTCAATTAAAAAAAATACTGAGAATTGGTAGAAATGTCTAGTTGGGGGTAGCAAGCTAGATAGTGGACTTTTATGCATGTTTTTACATCCTTAACCCTTTCCCGCAGTTTCAAGTGAGAATTTGAGCCTATACATTTATACATGAGCATTAGAATATCAATAGGTTGATTGCTCACTTCCCATTCATGTGTGTTTACTAGAATGCTTATACTATTCTAGAACTTGCATAGTAGATACATTTTGAGATCATGAACCAAACTGTTGCACAGAGATGATTAAGGCATTAGGATTAGCCTTTGTTTTCATTGACCTTTCTGCTTTTTATTCCCTACCCTTAACATATCCCTTAATCGCCCGTCTGAGCCCCAACCTGTTCATTTGTTTAACCCTATATTAACCCATAAACCTTTTCAGCCATTTTAATTTTAAACCCGTGTAATGAAACCTAGTAAGCATTGTTTGAATTTTTTTTTGTTTGGTATCGTATAGCAGTTGAAGTGTTTAGAGTCATTGTTATCGAAAAAAAAAGAAATAAAAAAAAGAAAAAGAAAAAAAAAGAAATGAAAAAAATTGTGGAATAAATGGTCAAAATGATCATAGTTGTTCATGTTAAAGTTCCTTAGTAATAAGTAATGAATACGGGTCAAGTTCACCCAAGTTCATGGTTTGGTTGTTTAATTTCATTTTTTAGAAGTTGAAACATACTTATTTGAGTTTCATCACCTTAGCCACTTAAAATTCCCGTTCCGCACCTTAACCCTAGCCTTACATTACAACCTGTTAAAGACCTTTTGATTTGTGCATGGTTTGTGTTATTTGGTGGAAATATGATCTATATGCAAGCATATGGTAATGGTATTTCATTCTAGGTTGAGAGTACCACAGAAATATACTAGTACATCTTTTACTAGTCCAGAAATTAAACCGAGAGGAGTGAACATTGTGAGAGGTGTGATTGCATGCATATGGGATATTTGAAAGCTTGTTAGGCCCGGATAGATAGTGCTTAATTCAAAGTACTACAATTTGCTTGCAATGTTGTAGTTTGTTAAATTATGTAAAATTTTGAGTTGTTTATGACTTTGGACCTTAGCTAGCATATGGTGAAGATGAAACATGATCGTTTTTGTCTAATGATAGTTGTAGTGTTGCGAGCGAATTTGCTTGAGGGCAAGCAAATGATAAGTGTGGGGATGTGATGCGTTCATGATTTGTATGCATATTTAGTTATTAACTTTGTGTTTTTAACTTAATAATCATCTCGAACACATTTACTTTGATATATATTTGTTTTGTAGGTGTTGGGAGCTAAATAATGATTATCAACGCTTTAATGAAGATTGGTTAGCACGTGGATGGAAAGAAATCAAGAAACGAAGAAAAATGTGAAAGTTGGGAAAGGTAGTAAGCTTACGACCTTTAGGACATAAGCTTACGTCCTATAGTTTTTCATGAATTTTGCACGTTTGAAGGACATAGGTCAGACTCCAGGACCGTTTATTGATAATAGGATGTAAGCCTACGTCCATAAGGACGTAGGTTACGTCGATTTGCTCTTTTTTATTTTTGGTTCGGATTTTTTAGGGTATTTAAGGGGATTAATGATTTTTATCAAACCCTAACTTGCACACCATCAAAGGGGGCGACTATAGACGATTTTTGGAGGCATTCTTCTCATTCCAAACATCAATCCATCACAATCATGCAATCCCAAACCGAAATCGAAGTGATTATTGAGAAGATGCAAGGCTAAACCACCCGTGATCATCTCCGGGTGGATGGTTAGTGGTTGATTTATGTTTTCTTAGGGTTTTAACTAGTTGGGCACAAACTTTGAATGTTCTTGGATGTTTGATAGTTTGTGTGTTTACCTTTTTCATTGATTAAAACGATTTGGTTAATTGTTTTGAGAATTTGTTCATCAAGTTACTAGTGACAATTATTAACTCATTGAATGAAGTTCTTAGTACATTATCTACAATTGATGTTTGCTAATGAAATAACTAGGTCCGACATTAGTTAGTCATAATCTTCTAAATACATTAGTTGATTTTGGTTCTACTATCTAATTTAACAACCCGTTGTTTAGTTGGTAAGCATAGTTCAACAAAATTGGTAAACGAGTTATGTCTATGTGACTCCCAACTTGGTAAACCTTAAGTACACATTAGGCTACTTACTTGAAACCCGGATTTGATCCATTTTCCAACTATTACATCACAACCAATTATTTTAATCGTAATTGTCTTTTCTTAATTCTTAGTTTAGTAATCAATCAAAATCTTTCACAGCCAAGTGGCAATAGTTAATTAATTTAGTTTAAATCGTTTGAATTCTCAAATCAAGTTACTTATAAACACCGACTACTAATTCCACGTGGTTCGACACTCTACTTACCCTAGCTAGCTAAGGTGATTAGAACATTTTTATATTTATTTTTGATTGGCTCTTCGACATCGATCAATATGCTCTATCAAACGCTTCACATGAATTCACATTAAAGACAACTTTTGAAATATCCATGAAAGGTGATGAAAAACCTGTTGATTATTTAAGCCGTGCTCAAGAATACGCAACCGCTCTTGCAAACATTGGTGAACTGGTTAAAGACAAAGATCCCTTGTGAAGCTTACAATCACTAGATTACGTGAAGAATACCTCGGTCTCAAAAGTAACCTCCTTGCTCGCTCACCACCGGTAAAATTTAATGAGTTGCATGGTTTGCTTAATTATCATGATTACATGATAAAATCCACAGCAAGTTTACCTCCTTCTTCAGCAGCCCCTCAAGTTTTTACAGCAAGTGCTGCGACCGGTTCGGTTTTGGCCTCCCAAATCCCAACAATTGAATCCCCTTAGCAACAATTTCAACTTCTTACAACTCAATTGAATCAACAACCTACAACCAACTATCCAAATCGGTCAAATTTTTCTCACAACAACCGTGGTTCAAGTCGTGGTGGTGGTCACGACCCACGTGAAAACCGTGGTCGTGGTGGCCCGACAAATCAAGGTTCAAGACAATTTGTGTGGGCGTCTACTCAAAACACTGTGTATGGCCATTGCAACCGTTATGTATTGGTCATATTCCCGCTCAATGTCCAAATCAACCAGGTTCATCTCGCAGGACTCCTCAGGAAAACTATGCAAACTATGCTTCTTCAGAGGCTGGTTCTTACACTACCTGGAATCCTGACACTGGAGCTAATTCTCATGGTACTCCTGACTTAGCTAGTATGGATAACTAAGATGTTTATTATGGTAATGACTCACTTCGTGTTGGTAACAATAACTCTCTTCCTATTATTCATATTGGCTCAAAATCTTTTTCCACCTCTAATAAAACCTTGTAGCTTAATCACATACTTCATGTTCCAACGTTACAACGCAATCTTCTTTCGGTTCAAAAATTTTGTGAAGATAATAGTGTTTTCTTTGAATTTCACTCTTCTTTTTTTGTTGTGAAGGACGAGGCTTCCAAGGCTACACTTCTTACGGGCCCAGTGATCAGGGACTCTACTCCATTCGCTTGCCTTCCTTCAAACCGGGTTCTAAAGTGGCTTTCACTGCTTTTCGAGCTCCATCAACTATGTGGCATCAACGACTTGGACATCCCCATTTTTCTGTTTTTAAGCAAATTTTAAATCTTCTTCTTTACCTGTTTCGGATAAATTGTCTTCAACTTTATGTTCTCCATGTCAGTTGGGAAAAAATGTCAAAACTTACTTTGCCTATTTCATCTTTTCGTAGTAATAAAGTTTTAGATTTGGTTTATTGTGATGTTTGGGGTCATACTACGACGTCTTTTGATGGTTATCTTTATTTCTTGTTATGTGTTGATCATCATACTCGTTACATGTGGTACTTTCCACTAATTTTGTTCGCTTGGTTGAACGTCAATTTAATACCAAACTTAAAAGCGTTCAAACTGATTGGGGTGGTGAATTTAGAAACTTAACTCCACTTTTTTACCTCCCTTGGCATCCTTCATCGTCGTTCATGCCCATATACAAGCGAACAAAACGGTATTGTTGAACGCCGTCATCGCCACGTAGTTGAAACCGGTCTCACTTTGCTTGCTCAATCTCAACTTCCTCAACGTTTTTGGCCCTTCGCTTTTCAAACTGTCGTTTACCACGCATACGCACACACGTACACGCGTACGCATACGCGTACACACGCACACACGCACGTGCACATGACGTGTGCGCGCACAAACTAAAACGAATTCTATGTCACCTACAGGACCTTAGAACACCTGTTTAGCATACTTCATGGGTGATAACACATTTAATACAAAAACATTCATTTCAATGTACATAGCTTTCTTTAAACCCCATAAAACACTAACTGCAACAAACAAGAACACTAACCGCAGGAAAGACAATAAAACAAATCTATCCTCTTGAAAGAGCAACCCTTGCTAGCTGACACCAACAACAAGAAAACAAATATATTTTATTTTACTAAACCACTATTTTTATAATCACAACCGCTCCCTGCTCTTGCTTCCCTGCTCTTGCTTTCACATCTCCTTCAGGGAGATGGACTGCTTTCACTCGCCTGCAGGCGAGGACGTGTCTCCCTCCCCAATCCGGGAGACACTATTCGCATCCCCGGGATCGTCTTCTCTCTCGTCTATCTTCAAATGAATTTCCTTTTCAACTTCTTTTTAACCATCCACCCGACTATTCTTTTCTACGTGTCTTCGGTTGCCAATGCTTTCCTTACCTACGACCCTACAACAACCATAAAATCGATTATCGGTCTACCCCTTGTATCTTCCTTGGTTACAGTCCAACCCATCATGGTTATCAATGTTTTGATCCTGTTACTGAACGCATTTTCATTGCTCGACACGTGCGTTTCAATGAACACGTATTTCCCGCTGTCTCGGTCTCCTCCACCATTTCATCCTCTTCCTCGTCACCCACTTCTGTGTCCATTTTTCCAGATCCCTCACCTATGTTATTTGATACTACACATCAACCAACTAACATACTCAACAACTCTACAACCATACCAATTAACTCGTCGTCACCACCTGCTCCGCCATCATCGCCACCTAATTCGTCACCAAACCCAAACCCAACCCCAAACCTAAACCCGTCACCTCATCCTAACCCACAACCACCTTCTACAGTCGAGCCTAACCCTACTTCTCAGTATTGTCCTCCTCATCTTCGTCCTAATCCACAACCTAAATTTTTTTAACCCTTCCGCTAATACTACTACTTTTACCACTTCACTATCTGAACCCAAAAAATTTACCGTTGTTAACAAGTCTTCGGAGTGGCGTCGTGCCATGGCTGACGAGTTACATGCACTACACAGGAATAAAACATGGTCTTTAGTTCCACCTGTAAGAAATTCTAACATTCTTGATTGTAAGTGGGTTTACAGGTTGAAGACAGATCAACATGGACGGCTCACGTCTTGTTGCAAAGGGATTTCTTCAACAATCCGGCGTCGATTACAATGAAACATTTACCATTCGTACAGTTCTTTCATTAGCGGTTTCCAACGGTTGGTTGCTTATACAAATTGATGTTCAGAATGCCTTTTTACATGGTGATCTACATGAACAGGTCTACATGCGTCAACCGCCTGGTTTTGAGAATCCGAATAACCCTCATCATGTTTGTCGCCTTCACAAGTCTCTTTATGGGTTAAAACAATCAACAAGAGCGTGGTTTACAAAGTTTTATACTATTCTACATCATCTTGGCTTTTATGGATCTAAAACCGATCCATCACTATCTTCAACAAATCAGGTAACATTGCTTATGTTCTTGTGTATGTGGACGATATTATCATCACCGGGAACAACTTTAAGCTTGTTAATGACATCATTGCCGCTCTACATAAAAAGGTATCTCTTACAGATATGGGTCGTCTCAATTATTTTTTAGGCCTTGAAGTTCTTTACACTCGGTCATGTTTGGTATTTTCTTAAGGAAAATATATTCTTGACCTTATTGAGCGAGCTGGTCTCAAAGATTCCAAGCCGGTTGCTACACCCATGACATACAAATCTGAAACGTCGTCCGCCGATGATCTCCCAATGTCTGATCCAACTCGCTATCGACATTGCGTCGGTGGTCTTTAGTATGCTACGTTGTCAAGGTCTGATATTGCATTTGCGGTGAATCGTGTATGTCAGTTTATGCATGCTCCTCTTGATTCTCATTGGACAACAGTCAAACGTATTCTTCGATATTTAAATGGTACATCACACCTTTGTTTGCAATTTAAACGCAACTCTACATCCACATTGGATGCGTTCTATGACATCTGCCCCAAACGCCCGACTCGAACCCGAATCCATTGTTTTGTTTTGATTTACTTGTATTTAATTCATCATGATAAAACGTCCGTTATTAATATAAATAAATGTTTCAGAATTTTATGTTGCATCGTTTTTAATAAATCGACCAAATCATTAATGAACGGTTACTAATTAAATACTAAAATACAATTATTAAAACTTCAATATATATATACATATATATATATATATATATTGTATTTTATAAAAGAGTTTTAATAAAGATTATTTGAAATAAATACTACCAAAGTTTTGAAATAACCATTAACGTCAAGAACGAAGGAAAAACGTAAAAACGTCACTTATATAATCTTTACGTCTCAACTTGGTTAGGTTAGTTGGTTAATTTCATTTAGAGACTAACTTTGGGCCAAAACTATCAAGAATGAAACTTATATTTAAACTTATATTAATCATTTAACATAAATTGTAACCCGAGGGACCAGTTTTGTAAATTAATAATTACCCAAACCAGCCCCCCACTCGCCCCGTGTTTTCAGAAATATTCATCCAAAACACACTTAGATTCAACCAAACAATAGTCCAATATAACCCAATACACAATAACAAGATCAAATCAACAACAACAGAGGCAATCAAGCTACAAAGATGGTAAATATAAGCTCCTAGCACCTCAGCCGTCACACACACACACAATTAGGGTTTGATAAAATGTGCAAAAGTTGTATTGCAATGAGAAAACATTACAATATATACTTCAGCTATAGATTCGCTGATAGATTCGCTGACAGCGAATCTATCAAGCGAACTGATAGCTTCGCCGGGCACATTTAGGTTCGCCCGGTCGACAAAACTGAACAAATAAACAAACTAAACTAGCATCCGGGTGAATCTATAGATTCGCCCGTAGGTTCGCTATAACAAAAAACTATAATATATAAAACAAAACATAAAACACCGACATGCCGGTGAGTCCGACCTATACATGACTATCAGTACTCCCCCTAGGTTGGACCTCACCCGGGGAAATCTTCTGTTTTAGCTCCGTCTTTTGTCGGCTTCAAAAATGCTCAATGAAAGCTCCGGCCCTCGATTCGATCCCGACTAATGGATTAGTCACGTCTTCAGATCCGGCCTCATCGACATCATCCAAATCTTCAATCAAATCAACAAACTCAGCTTCGGTGACTTCAGTATCAGGCACATCAATAGTAGTAGTCGCCGCCTATACTTCTTCAGTCAGTTCCTCACCGAGCACCTCCACTTCAACTTCAACGGGCTTCTCAAACCTTTTCTCAATTGACTTATCTAATTGTTTAGACAAGTCATCCATATCCATATTTTGTTCATCCGTCATCCTCAACCTTTCATTCACCTTCTTTAACTCAGCACGTACCCCTCGGGCTTTGTTTGCAACTTTCACAAACAAGTTGGCTTCAGTTCTCGTATCATCTCCTGCCCCGTGCTTTATATCGTTCTCACACAATATCTTCAAATCTGCATCACAAAATGAGAAGATCTCCATAGGGTCAAACAGTCGGATCTCAGGACGATCTTCCCCTTTGAGTCTGATAACAGCTTCACCAGTACTGTTATCATAAAACCACTTTAGAAATTCTTGTAACCTTAGTGGCTGTGTATCAGGAACTCTCACCCTATTCATGGTCTTTGGAGCATCTAACTTCAACAAAACCTTCCCTGTCCACGAAACCCAATGTTTATCCTTCTTCTGTCTCATCCTCTTAGGCTTTTGATACCCAAAATCAATGAAATTGTTCTCTGCAGCCTTTCTGATTGTAACTTCAAATGCACAAGCTCTCCCACTGTCCTCCTTGCCCAACAGAGGGAGTTCAGCCAACCTTCGTAAATCCCATCGTGGCAAAGTAGCAAAATGCTTCCTATTCTTGATGTAACTAATATCACCACCCCTCCGTTTAATCATATACGCATCCACCTCACTGTTGTATTTCCATGCGATCACCTACCTGTCCATCTGTGAGGTATTCGGCTCATCCAGATGTTGAAAGATAGGGACTTCGGGAATCACAACAACATCTTTCTTGAACCATTCAGATTTGTCAAGATCGATGTGCTCGAATAAATAAGTGACATCCCTATCTTTAACATTATACTTTTCAGGTTCATCCACTGGATCCTCTTCAACTTCTTCAACATTCTCAGGACTGACAACAATTTCCGGCCCAGTAAACTCATCTAAATCAATCCCCATGTCCTCATCAAAAACCTCTTCAGCAGCTTTTCCTTTATCCTTAGCCCCAAACTCAGAGTGCATTAAAGGATACTTTGCAGCATCCGTTAAGCTTTTCAGCTCCTATACAGACATAGCTGGATCAGATCCATCTTTCTCCTTCAAACTGTTTAACTCTTTGAAAATCCGAACAATAAGACACTGTTGATCCCTGATCATTCTACCCATCTCAGTGAAAAAGTCAATTTCTCTGCATCCTTCGTCTCCAAATCAGCATATTTTCTTTTTAGATCAACTAATTCAGACTTCAAATTCGCCATTTCAGCCTTCAACTCAGTGATAGATTCAGATGTAACCGGAACATCGTGTTTCTGGTTTGTCATCCTTTCAGTTTGACCAGAACTATCAGTCTTCCTCTTTGTTCTTTTCTCCCTTTCAGCATCAATCTCAACCTGTACTTCATCAATTTCCCGATCCAGAGTATAATCCTTATCTTTAGCATACTGCTTTCTTTTCCTCAGTTTCTTCTCAACTACCTCCACATTCTCACCTCCTCTTTTCCGTTCAATCTCTATCAATCTTTGTATATGCACCCATCTGTCAGCTGGGTACATATTTTCCCATAGATATGAAATTCTTCCCACGCAATCAGATCGAACCAACTTACAATGCCCGAATATCCTCGAATGCATCGTCCAAATATTCAGAGTATCACCCATAATAGGCAGATCGGGCTGTTTGTCATTGAGAATCATCTGCACAAACCTTGGATATAATAACCACTTATCCCTTCTTTCAGCGTGAATGTTTTCTAGCATATAGTTGAAGATCAACTTAGCTAGATTTGCTTTCAGACCCTTGCAAAATAGCACCATAGCCCTTGCCCAATCCAAATTCAGCCCATCTGTTCCACCCTTCCTATGATCCAAGCACATGATAAAAACGTGTGCAATATATCTCCACTCTTTGATCAAATAAGATTTAACGAACTCCATCTTCTTCTCACCCGGCATTGGACCCTCATAACCAGCGGTCCGAAAAGCACCATATACCTCCTCAGCCGTCATCTTGACTTCATCACCCACATCATCCTCTAACTTTAAGATCCTAGCCAGATCGGCTTCAGTGAACTCGATTGTATGCCCATTAACCTTAGCACATATCTTAGATGGCTGCACAGAAACATTCATCACCGTTGTTCTCCAAAAATCTCGAATATGTAACTCATAAATGGTTGGTGAATGAGATATAGCATGGTGAATGTGAGAAGACTTCAACCATCTGATACAATCCTTGTATCCAGTGGCCCTTTCGTGATTTTCGTCCAGCAAAGCACACATGTTGTGCTTCTTTTCGAAGAATAATGTGGACATCGTGCCTGAAACATAAATGGAAGTTGGTCAAAAACGTGAATTTTGAAAAAACAGTTTATAGATTCGCTGGCATGCCAGGTTCGCTGACCAAGCGAACCTGTGATTTGACCCCAGAACCTATAGATTCGCTGACAGGAAAATCTGATATAATGGCGAGCGAATGTATAGGTTCGCTATAAACAATCGGGCGAATCTATGCTGATGCACGAGCGGCGTAACAGCATAGGTTCGCTCGGAAGTTTTGAACTTTCATTCAGGTTCGCCAGACGAACACTAGGTTCGCTGGAACCCTAGTTTTTGAAAAACGGCCCTAATCACAGACGAAAACCATAAATCATACAATCAAAATACCAATCAGGCAATTCAATCATAAGACGAACACATTTTTGTTAATCAATTATGCACATAACAATTTAATCATCAACACAGATTTGAATGGGTTCAAGTGGATTAATGGCGATTAAAACACAATTAACACACAAGATATGCATTAAGATTAAGACGTTTACATACCAGAATGATTTAAAAAGCGTTTCAATGGGAGTGAAAAGCGGTGAGTGAGAATCGAACTTTAATCCTTTTGAAAAGTGATGGTAATAGTGACAACGAACATGTGAAATGGTTTCACAGACGACACAAATATATACAGACACAGTTTCGCTGAAGTGTAAACTAGCGAACTTTAGATTCGCTCGGAGCTTAAGGTCAAGAGAAGACACGACGACATGAAAAAGTTTCGGGCGAACCTGTATATTCGCTAATAGATTCGCTGGGACGCAAAAATGAAAATATTTTTGGTTTTTCTAAAATTTTAATTCTTTTACGAATCCATGAAAACGCCCCACGAGTTCAACGCTCCAAAAAAGATATTTAAAAGAACATAGAAAATAAAAAAGAAGGCTAAAAATTAAAACAAAGAAGGATATATATATATATATATATATATATATATATATATATATATATATATATATATATATATATATATAATTTTCTTGAAGTTTTACGAGCAGAATCCGGAGAATCATAGATTGGCGGGATTGCAGATATGTTTGTCCATTTTAAACCCATGCCTTAGTCCTTTCAACAAGAGATCAACAACTTCATTTATCATGTTTTGGTTTGATTAAAGAAGCTCAGGCAGCTCGGTCCCCACAGACATCTAGGTAAAAAGAACTTGTCCTATCATCAGGGTTTA
This sequence comes from Tagetes erecta, assembly GCA_030867185.1. Lineage (NCBI taxonomy): Eukaryota > Viridiplantae > Streptophyta > Magnoliopsida > Asterales > Asteraceae > Tagetes > Tagetes erecta. Next base: position 22,548,710 of record CM061496.1, read on the forward strand.
TAGAGCAATATGATTGACTTTGCTTGAATTTCATGGATCAAATCTTGAATATTGATCAATTCATGAGCCTCTTTTGACTTTCTGCAATTTTTGCATTTTTGGGAGTGGAGCTTGTCAACAATGATTCTTTTGAACACATTGCGACTTATTATTTGGGAAACTCAAATGGTTAGAGCTCCAGGTCTATACCGACGTATAACAGAGGAGATAATCATTTGAGCATGCTCGGTGAATCTTCAGGTCAATACTTCCGTATAGCAGAGAAGATCCACCAACTCCAGGTCAATACTTCCGTATAGCAGAGGAGTTAAGCACTTTGACTCAATACATTCTGAGGAGTTAACGAGTAACTCACTTAGAGGTTTTTCTGAAGAGCAACACTAGCAGCTTTTTATTTTGTTTTGCTAACTAGAAACTCAATTCAGGGCTAGGGTGAGGGTGATTTGGGATATATGGGGAAATCAAGGCAAAGATTTGACGCTCTCAACCCATTTTTGACAGGACATGTATCTTTGTGCAGGCCAATCATGTCAAGGAGATAATCCTCATTGCCGAGTTCTTGAACGTTATGTTTGGCTGCACAATCACTCTTTACTTTGTTTTTCGGGCTGAGCCTATCTAACATATCCCAAACACAATACTTCTGACCTCCTTCAACATCTCTTCAACATCAATTTAAACGGGGATCCTGAAATAGCAAAATTTGAAAAACTATAAGTAGTTAATCTTAAATATCTCCCCCAAAATTTCTATATTAAAGCTATCAAACAAGAAATTTTTGTTTTTCAGATTTTCTTAATATATATATACAGAATAGAGATAAGAACTGAAATAAAATAAAATAAGATAAAAGGAATAAAAAGAAGGAGCGAAGAAATATGTGACACAAGGATTCTTAAGGAAGAAAATGAAAAAAAAAATATATATATATACATATTTACAAAACCATTTTACTTAGACAAAGGTTTTCAAAAAGATATCAATCCCAGCACAGAGATCAGTTCATAAAAACGTGGTTTGTCAAAAGTTTTTTGTGAAAAGATTAGCTTTTTGCTTTCTAGTTTCAATAGGAATAATATTAATGAACCCCTTTTCCTGAGCGTCTCGGATGGCGTGAATTCTTGTTTCGATGTGCTTGGTACGTGTGTGATGAATTGGATTCTTGGCAATTCCAACAGCGGCTTCATTGTCACAAAAGAGTGGTGTATGAAGGAAGTTGATGCCGTAATCCATCATTTGGTGCTGAATCCAGAGCACTTGGCAACAGCAGCTTGAAGCTGTAATGTATTCAGCTTCTCCTGTGGACAGAGAGACGGTTGTTTGCTTCTTGCTTTGCCAGGAAACAAGACATTCACCAAGATATTGACATCCACCAATGACTGATTTTCGGTTTATCCTGCAACCAGCATGATCACTATCAGAAAAAGCATGTAAATCAAAGTTCCCACCTTTTGGGTACCAAAGTCCCAAACGAGAGGAACCCTTAAGGTAACGAAAAATGCGTTTAACAACTTTCTCATGTGATTCTTTTGGATTGTCCTGGAAACGAGCACAGTAGCACACAGCAAATGTAATATCTGGTCGGCTTGCAGTCAAATACATGAGAGATCCGATCATCGAGCGGTACCGATGAGCATCCACAGGAGTCCCATTATCATCAGAAGTAAGGCATGTTTGAGCAGTAAAGGGAATCAGTTCAGGAGAAGAATCATCCATGCCAAACTTTGTGAGAATTTCTTTGATGTACTTTTCTTGGTGGATAAGGATTCCATCAGGCTTTTGTTCCACTTACAGCCCCAATAAGAAACACATCTCCCCCATGATAGTCATTTCAAAACGATCCATCATCACTTTCTCAAACTCTCTACACAGCCCCTCATTTGTCGATCCGAAGATGATATCATCCACATACACTTGAACAATCAGCAGCTCACCATTCACCTCCTTCTTGAACAATGTCATATCTATAGTCCCACGAGAGAAACCTTTGCTGAGAAGATACTGTGTCAGAGTTTCATACCAGATACGTGGAGCTTGATGCAACCCATACAAGGATTTGTCAAGCTTGTACACCTTTGAAGGAAAATCTGGATCCTCGAAACCCGGTGGTTGACATACGTAGATCTCCTCATCGATATCTCCATATAGAAATGCACATTTAACATCCATCTGATAGACTTTAAAGTCTTTGTTAGCAGCATGTGCAAGAAAATTTCTAATGGCTTCAAGACGAGCGACTGGTGCAAAAGCTTTAGTGTAGTCAATCCCCTCCTCTTGACAAATCCTTGAACAACCAATCTCGCCTTGTTTCTGATTACAACACCGCGATCATCTGGCTTGTTTCGGAAGACCCACTTAGTGCCGATGGGGCACTTATTAGAAGGAAGATCAACAAGTTCCCAAACTTTAAGCTTCCTAAATTGTTGCAATTCCATTTGCATGGCATCAACCCAACTAGGATCTTCAAGTGCTTGTTTATAATTCTTCGGAACGACTTGAGATAAGAAAGCAGCATAGAGACACTCATTAACCAAACCACTCTGAGTCCGAGTTTTCACACCATCAGTGATTGATCCTATGATGTAATCATGAGGATGATCTTTTAAGGTTTTGAAGCTTGTGTTGAGGAACATCTGATTAGATTGTGATAAGGATGTGTGATTAGTTGGTTGGGATGGAATGTTTGAAGTTGGAGGAATTTCATTGGTAGAAGAGGTTGGGATGGAAGTGGATGATAAAGGAATATCAGTTGGAGGTGGAGGAGGTGGAGGAATGTCAAATGTAGTTGAAGGTATTTGAGTAACAGAAGGTTGTGGTGTGAATGGTGGTTGAGGTTGATGGAAAAATGATGATTGGTGATGGTTAATAAATGTAACTGGAGTAGGAGAAATAATATCATCATCGTCAGAGTTTGGAAGATTAAATGAGTTGAAAACAGTGGTGGAATCGTAAAACCATGCGGGCTCACAACCGATCCTTGTGGAGTTCGATTCTTGCCAATCAACATAATAGGACTCTTGCACAATTCGCGTTCACTTGTTGTAAACACGATACACTTTTTGTGTGTCCGAATATCCCACAAAGAAGCATTCATCTGAAAAACAGCAACAAGAGGAGAGATCTGAGTGTGTATGTTTGTTTCTTGCTGTGTTGATGCCGAGTTTCGAACAAAAAAAAAAAGAAGACGAGCAGCAGCAGATAGTATTTGTGTGTGTTAAAGTTCTTGTATGGTTGAACTTTGAAGTGTGTTAACCAAAAGATTGTAACGACTGTGTTTAAAAGAAAGAAGAAACAACAGATTGTTGCTGCTGCTCTTCGACATTAAAAAAAAGAAAAGAAAGAGCAAGAGAGCAGATCGGTTTTTATTGTTGGTTGTGGAGTAAACAAGAACATAACAACAGTAGATCGTGATGTTAAGATGTGTTGCTAGCTGTTGTTAACGAGAGAACCGAAGAGAGAGAGTTGTTGTTCGTGTGTGTTGTTTGTGATGTTTCGAACCAGGAAGAAAAAGCAAGCAGCAGCAGCAACAAGAAAAGCAACAGACTGAGTGTCTTTGTGTGATGTTACTGAGTTGTTGCAGCCATTGTTAAAGTGAAACAACAGATCGAAAGTTACAGTTTGTGTGTGTTGTTGTTTGTGTTTGAAAACAAGAAGCTGAAAGTTTGTGTGTGTGAACAAGAGAGAGAAGCAGCAGTTTGATGTTGTGTTGTGTTGCTCATGTGTTTGTGTGTTGTTGAAAGTGAACGAGAGAGATAGAAGCAGCAAATGTGATGTTGTGTGTTTTTGTATTTGTGTGGTTGTTGTTAAGATAAGGTAGATAGAGTGTATTAGGAGAGAGAACGTGAGAGAGAGAAAGAGTTTGAAAGTGAGAGAGTTGTTGTTGAGTTGTGATGTTGTTTAAAATCTGATGGGCAACTGATTATTTTAGAAAGAAAAAAGTGGGTTAGGGTTGGTTGATTAAAGAGAATGGGCTATTAAGTTGAACTTTAGTGGGCTGAGTACTGGGCTGTTAAATAGGAACTGGTTCATTGTGCTGTAAAACGAGACTTTTACATTAACATGATATTTGGGCCTGTCATATTAAGACGTTAAACTGGTGTGTCGGGTCTCTAGTTGTCAGCACTTTTAAATTTTTGGGCCATTTTCGTTTGAGTGGACGTTAAATTTCTTTTTCAAAAGTGACGTCATTCACCGGGTGTTAAAGTTTTAATTTTATGGGTGTTTTCGTTAATGTCGTCATTAAATTTTGAAAGGTGACGTCTTTGGCCGGGTGTTTATTTTGTCAATCTTTGGAACAAAATTTTTGTCATTTAAGTTGAAATATTTTAGTAAATGGCCGGGACTTTCTAAAATATATTTTTAGGCCAAATTTTAAACAGGTTATCGATTTAAAAAAATGGCTTCTGCAGAACTTTTCAAATCCTTCGAATCTGATGATCTCACAATGGCACAAAACCGGTTTGATAATTTTGCAGTTTTAAAGAAAGAAAGGATGCCCGTGTTTCTTGATCGATTTGTGATGGTGGCAAATAACCTGAAGAAGCATGATCCAAGACTCGGAAATCATGAACAGGTTCAGAGACTGCTTGATTCTCTCCCACCAGAGTGGAGTTCACATGGAAAATCGATTAGAAGAGAAAGAGGATTTACTGATAACAAACTGGTGGAGGTGATGAACAAACTAAAAGAAACGGAGTTGGATATCAAACGTCGTGAGTACGATGAAGCGACGTCTCTAAAATCAAAGATCACCTCAATCTCCAAAGAGAAACCAGAAGAGATATCAGTTTCTGCCTCCAATTTCAAAGGTTTACCGAAACCTGAAATTGAAAAGGTACAAGAGGAGATTAAGCAGACATCAGTGGGTAAAGATGGAGCAGAATTAAATGATAAAGCTTGTGATGCTGAGAAGGAGGAGGAACAAAAGACAAATACCAGAGTCTGCAACTGCGAGAAGGCTCTTGCTTCTGAACAAATCATCATGGATCTTCCATACGAGACAGTTCAGGATATGTGTTCTTCTGATTGCAGAACTCGTTTATTTGGTATTTATAAAGCTAACAAATTGTTAATCGAAAATGAAAAATATTTGACTCGGGTAAATCATGAACTTAAACTTAACAAGTCAAAATATTTTGTCAAATTAAGAGAAGCTTTGAAAGAAAATGAACATTTGAAAACGAGTCTTTTGAAAAGAAATGTGGAAGTCAATATGCTAACTGAACGTGTCGCCCTGGCTGAGTTTGAAACCAGTAAGTTGAAAACGAAACTCGAAAAATGGGCAATTTCGGGGATGAAACTTGAGGATTTAATCAAAAGCCAACGGGGGGCTCGTATTAAAACTGGGTTGGGTCATGAAGATAAGGCTTTTGTATATCCTCCCCCAGCACTTACTGTTACTCTCCTACACCAACTCCACACCCGACCAATGAGTTCGTTCATGAGATAATTCAAAAAGATACTTATAGTTTGTATGAAGGATTGGAGAATGTAAATCTTAAAGAGGTGCGAGATGATTATGAGTCCCCGACTGGTATTGGATATAGTAAATCGGATGCTGTCAGTGAAGCCAATGATTGTTCAGTTTCCGATGTTAGTAAATATGTACCTTCTGTTTCTTCTAACTTCTTTAACAAGTTTAAAGCATGTGAAATTCCTATATTTGAGCCTGTCAAGAATGTGAAGGAAGAGATCGTTCAGGAATCACCTAATTATCAAGTTCCAATCACATCAACACATCCAATTCCTATCAATAAAGATCCGCTGGAAGCTGAGGTACTTATTGAAGACTAGACAAGTTCAGATGATGAATCAAAGACAAAGGAGAGTCATGGAGATTCAAAGATCAAGATGTCATCTGCAACTGTCAAATCTGAAATGCTTCCAAAACCTGATCAAGACAAATCCGGATCTCAGTCCCAGCTGCAAAACAGGCAAGCCATCCATCAAAAGCTCAAAAGAAGAAGCCTTCACCTCTGCCCATCATATCTCAAGTTTGTAAAAGACTTGAGAACAAGCAAGTGAAGATCTCCTCTCCTATCCAACAAAGTAAAACACAAATCAGTCAACCCTTTGCAACTAAACAAAAGAAGCCACAAGTCTTCCAACAAGTTGCATCAAGCTCAAAGAAAGCTCCACCCCCAGCTGCTCCACACGAGCCAATCAAGCATCAAAAGCCATTCAAGGCTTGCTTCAAGTGTGGAAAGGATGATCATGTGCTCAAGAAATGCCCAAAAGGACATGCTTCGGACGGTAAAGGCAAAACAAATTGCTTCTCCAGATCAGTGTCTAGAAAGAATCCTCCACATGGTAAAGGTAAACAGGTTTGTTTATTTGAATTTCAAGTTAATAATCATACATCTTTGAATCGTCGGATGACGAACATTCCATCCCTACCTTCTCATGTGAAGCCAGTTTCATATGATTCAAAGATAAATGTGACCACATCATCAAAACCAAAATCTTTTTCCTCGGGGCTTAAACAGAAAATGATTTCCAAATTTAATTCTTTCAAATCGAAAACGTTTGAATCTAAACAAATTTGGCAAACTAAAAGAAAAGAGGAAATGGGAATAGATACAAGAACAGGTTGTGTGCATAGACAGGTGTCTTACACTGATGAAAATGGAACGCCCAGGACTACGATGGCATGGGTTCCCCTTTCTAACTAATCTGTTAATGAGTGCAGGAACATTTCAGGAGGACTGTTAGTAATCCGGTTTACTGACATAGAATGTTCCTTATTCAAATTTGAGGCGGAACAAACAGGTTATGGTTCTGGTATGTTATCCACATTCTTGATTTTTCTCTGATTTTCACGTATATATTTTCACAGCCATTGCATTTTTTTGATAACTCATTTATAATCTTTTGATAGGTTAATATGGAAGGCGTATCATTGGTAATTTCTATTTTATATATAGTAGGTAATATAAAAACAATTAAAATTTTTTTTTAAAAAATTAAATTTAAAAAAAAATTAAAAGGTGGGGGAGCCTAACGTTTTTACTTGTATTTTTGATCAAGTTCTCACATCTCTTTGAGGTCGCTCTTGTGTCTTTTGAAAATTTCAATTTTGTGCTGAAATATAAATTTTGGGGGACTAATATCTCAAATGAATGTACTGAATATCATTGTTCAAAATTTTGTGTAAATATTTTGTGTCCTTTTACAGGTTTCAGATATGTGTGGAAAGCACCTAAAGGAGGACGTTGATTTGTGTAATGATGTGTCAATAGGCTCAGCCCGAATACAATTAGACAGCAATTCTGTGATCAAACTAAATTCAATAAGAGCTCGGTGATGAGGAGTACTTTCACAGACATTTGGCCTGCACAAAGTAATAAGTTTTGACAAAATGGGCTGAGGGTATTTGTTTCGTGTTTGATTTTTCCCAAATCAAAACCCTTTAGTCGTAGCCCTGAATGACGCTTCTAGTTATCTCTTCAGAATTTTATTTTCGTGCTTATCTCCTCTGCTATACGGAAGTATTGACTTGGAGTGATGATCTTCTCTGTTATATGTAAATATAGACCTGAAGCTCTCATCATCACGCTCAGATGATCATCTCCTCTGTTATACGTCAGTATAGACCTGGAGCGCTCATCATTTGCAACCCAATTGTAAATCTATGCTCACAATGTTTCTACATCAAGTTCATTGTTTGATGCATCATACATAAAAATATGCTCAAATGTAAAGCTAAGCTCACAATGTTTCTACAACAAGATCATTGTTCGACGCTTCATACGTTAAACCCAACTCCAGTTCACTCCCAAGAACATTCACCTTGATTATTAATTGATCTTGGTCTATGCCCACCCAAATTACAAAATCTCGCTGAATCATCTAAACTCAATAAGCCATGAGGTCAAAATGAGTTACTTTGCCGAATATCTGTGGAAACCAAGTTGCCAGAGTTTCTTCAAATCGAACCAAAACATGATAATATCGTCACAGGTTGTTTGTTGAAAGGAACAAGGCATGGGTTTAAATGGACAAACATATTGACAATCTAGCCAAGTCTTTGTTTCTCCGGATGGTTGCTCGAAACGCATTATCTGATATCCTTCATGAAAATTTCTTTTATTATCCTTATTTTATGTTTGGGTTCTTGAGTCTTGTTGGTCATGTGCACCTTATGGGATATGTTCTCTTTGTCAAAAATATTTGTGATCTTGTAAAAAAAAATCCAAAAAGATTTTTAATTTCAAGTTATTTTCAAGTCTTCCATATTACGCTATTAAAATTTTATCATTTTCACATGCATGTCACGGGAAATTGCACACACAAACGGACACGGGTTCGCTTGTTTTCATACACAAATAAACACAGGTTTATTTTGTTTAATGAAATGATCTAATGAGAAATTTTGAGATTTTGTTTGTGATTGTGTTATAGATATTTGCTGCAAATGATGGTCGATCATCAGTTGAGCAATGCACCTGACCATAGAACCTGTTCCTCAAAGTTTTTCAGAAGATACCGAGCTAGGAAACCTCCTCCTACATCTTCTGAAGCACTCAAGAAAAGATAGTTGAAAGAAGTTCCATATTTTACGAAAGGATGCACGCAAAAAGGGGGAGCACACAATTGGGGGAGCTTGTGAGATAAAGAATCTTCAGCAACATAACTTGGCAAGCATCAGTCTTGGGGGAGTTTTGATAGAGCTGGAATTAAGACTGAGGCTTACCAAATTGAAGATCCAACTGTATTGACTTATCGGTGCTAAATACGATGCAAGACGTTGATAATAGACTATGGGGGAGTATTGTTGGACCTGAATTGTAGTCTAATATTATCAACACAGTCAAAGTCAACAAAAGTCAACGTCAACGGTCAAAGTCAATGCAAAAGTCAAGACGACGCGTTCGGGACGAAGATTAGAGACAAGACGTTGAAGACGACGGAGTTTGATAGTTATTAAATATATTTTGTGTCAACAAAATATATTTAATCGCTTTCATCATTTTAGTATTTTATGTAATATATATATATATATATATATATATATATATATATATATATATATAGTGTCTTAGTGACAAAATATATATTAGACTAAACATTAGGGTTTTATTTGTATTATTTCCATTTGTCATGTTTTAGTCTAAGTTTAGGGTCCTAATTGTCATTAGTCCAAAGTGTCATTAGGCTATAAATAGTAAATGACAATTAGGGTTTTTGGGGGCTTGAATGAGTCATTGATTGGGGTTTTCACTTTGTAATATCTGATGCAATCAAATTAAAGATCAAATCTGAGTTTTTATTAGTGTTCTTCATTTGTTCTTCATGTTTTATATCATTTGATCCAAAATATTCTCAAATTACTGATTCAATAGTGTTTTGGGACCAACAGGGGATATATAAGATAATAAGATAAAACCATTTAGAAACGAGTTTTAAAGAGAAAATAAACTTAGCGCGTCTGGTTATGTCTATTGTTCTTGGTTCAAAAGGCCCCAGTTTCGAACCAGGGCCTCTACATGTTTTAAGTTTTTTTTCCTTCTTTCTACTTAACATGTTAACTATACCATTAACTAAATTTACTACCCTAAAACAAATACTATACTATATATTATATAAAATTGTTTGAATCTTATAAAATATAGCCAAAACCATTATTTTATAAGCTTAGTTTTATAAAATTTAATTATTACAAATACTTTTAAATACTATAAAAATACTACAAAAATGTATTTTGAATACTAACAAAATGTATGCAATGTTTTAGTTTATACAAATAATACTTTTAAATAGACTTTTTTTGTATACTTAAATTGGCATATATGTCTTAATTTATTTCCAACAAGAATAACATATTTTTTTAACATTATATGATTGTGGTTAAAAAAATGTATTATTAGAAGTTATATTGTTTATCAAAGTAATTATTGTAACTATTGCTATCTTCCGATTAAATTAGTTTTTATATATCTAGTAGTTTAACGAGAAACCCCCAAATCTCAATTCGAAACCCTAGATTTCCAATTTCCTTTGACTTCTATTGTTCCAATGCTAGTTTTCTATACAATATGTTTTACTAAGTTAGGATTGTCATTTAATTAGGTGATTCTAATATCTGGACAATCCTCGGTTCTATTTAAGACTAGTTACTAATTGTTTCGTGCTCGAGTTCAAGGTGAGTAAATTCACTCCCCTTTTTACTATTATGTTTTGGGGCTGGAATATGTGTTCTAGTTACTATACAATGTTTTTAATTTTCTATTTGTTTCCAAAAGAGATCATAAAATGTGTTAGTATTGACTCGCGACAAGATGCAATCTTATGTGGTAGTTTAAAGTAGTATATTACTTGTAATTTCCACCGGTACAATGTTAGCGCTAATGGTCTGACAAACCCACCTACACTTTACAACATCGATAGGTGATTTAAACCCGACGATTCTATACAATGGTTATTAGTTACTATACTGTGATGCTTGTTGCTATGCTACTATGTCCCTTCGATGCTAAAACAATTTTTGATAACTTATACATCGAGACGGTTAAATGACAGTTATAACTAATTTCAACATGAGTTGGTTCCTCATAACAAATTATTACAAGTTGCTATACAATGATAGTGTTCAATGTGTGTTCAATGTGTTCATGTGTTCTATGGTCAAAGGTTGAGTAATATGATGAAATAGCTATGCATGTAAGATTGCACATAATATTATGATGATCTCGGATTTCTATACTATTATTTATCAGCTGCGGTTTGCACATAATATTATGATGAAATAGCTATGCATGTAAGATTGCACATAATATCAACTTTATTTTCACATATTTCAGGTGTTTCTTATGATTATTTTGCTGCTTTTGCCTAGATATAGGATTGCATTGGACCTAGAATAATAATAAAGACTTTGCATTTACTGTTTCGGTTTTTATTACTTTTGTCGTTTCCAATTAAGACTCATGTTCCAATGTTATTATATCATTATTAGACTTAATAAATAAATACCATGTGCTTTGTTTACTATTGATATCCAATTCCAATGACAGCCCGGTGTTTCCGCCGCCGGGCGGGGTGTCACACGTTCCCTGATTCACATTGGGATGATTCACAATGTGACGATTGCTTGATTCCCGTTACTGCCTATTCTGATTCAGACTGGCTGGCTGCCTAGTTGACCGTCGATCCACAAGCGGATATGCTATCTTTTTAGGCTCAAACTTAGTTTCATGGTCAGCTCGTATGCAGAAAATTGTATCTCGGAATATAAAAACAACTTATCAGTTTATATATACACTCACCTATGATACCATGTAGGATCTGTTCCTTGAAAAGTTGAGTGGGACGTAGCTAAATGGCAGCAAACTCTGGAAAACTTGGGCAAAGTGATGAAGAGCAGGAGGAAGACAAGGCAGCTGATGAGGGAACAAGCAAGGATGGTGAGGAAGGGATGGTGGAAAAGGTCTAGATGGGCGACGAAGGTGTGATGCAACCTGAGCCCATATTACAAACTTAGTTCGATGGAGTTGTAATATGAACAAGTAATCTTGGAATCGAGGATATATGATACTTTAGACAATCTAGAGGGTACCAAAGTTGGATGGATCCTTAACTTTTGGGGATGAAGCCTTTGATATCCTTCTTTTAATTTCTTGCATGCTAAACATTAACAAACATATGACTTAACCCGGGTGGATGGTCGACGGTATTGCTGGTGAAACCCGGGTTACCTTTTGGCGGTATTAGTATATAAATCTAATCTTTTGGTTATATGTTGCATAATTTTACATGTTTGTCATGTTGTTTATTATATAGGCCAGTTTTAGAAAATGATTTAAAATTATTTGAAGACAATAATTTAGAAATGTAAACAAATGAATAGAAGTCATACTAGTGAATCCTAGTTAGGATTATGCTTCTTAAGAGGTTTGTATGAAATAGCTAAGTAATATGTCATTCTAAAATTTAGGATCCAGGATCCTTGTAGATAGTTGAATCTCCTAACATTTGTATAGTCCTGTAATTTAGATAAGTAAACTTGCGACAAAGCCCAATAAATAACTGTCGACAGGCCCAATAAATAACTCGCGATAAGGCGCAATAAATAACTGGCGATAAGGCCTAATAAATAATTGGCGACAAGGAATAAACGGGGATTTATGCCCGTCCCGGGTCTACCCAAACGTAAGTGACATTGAAAAATGTCAAAACCTTATGATAATGGAGGTATGGTACGTCTACCATAAACTTAAGGATCCAACATATGACCAACAACAATGAAATTGCCAGCCACATATCGTGTACTGGTCCCATTGCCTTGAATCATACGTGGATAACGTGCGCAACTGACGATCTTAGAAAAGGTGAAAACTTTTTAAACCTTAAAAGGTATTAGATACCTTAAACTTAGGAGAGAGGCGGCCAACCTCTATAATTTCCACATAAGCAAATTAGCTTTCTGCAAAACTTTGAACTTAATAAAAATGGATGTTAAATGCATTAACATCATTGCTTATAACAGAGGTTTAATAAGGTAAAAGAATTTAAAAAGGATAAGATGATACCGAACTTAGGACCCTTAGTTTCAGAAGGATCCTAGATCCTTGCTACATGAAGTATTTTTTAAGATGTATTGCATTCCAAGCTCTTGGTAGTGAAAACCCTTCCATTGTAAGCAATCTATATGCCTCCATTCCAGTTTCAGCTTCAATTAGGTATGGACCTTCCCATTTCGGTGCCAATTTACCATATGTTGAATTTGTTGTATTTTGAAAAGCTTTCCTTAGTACCATATCGCATTCTTGGAATCTTCATATTCTTATATTTTTATATGTTCCAGCCACCCTTTGTTGATAAGAAGCCATTCGGATTTTTGCCAAGAAGCCATTCAGATTTTTGTCAAGTCTCTAAGTTCATCAATAGTTTCTAGATCCTGGATAAGAGATTCTTCGTTTTGTTGAGGATCACGGATGCTCACTCTGGCTGTGAGAACCGCCATTTCTGTTGGAATAACATCTTCTACTCTAAATACTAATGAAAACAGTGTTTGACCCGTGACATTCTTTGGAGTCATTCTGTCAGCCCATAAGACATAAGAAAATTCTTCAGCCCACTTTCCTTTCTTGGATCCTAACTTTTTCTTTAGGTTGTTGATGATAATTTTGTTGCTGGACTCCGCTTGACCATTGGCTTGAGGGTGACCCGGAGTGGATGTGATCATTTTAATGCCCCAACTGTCACAAAAGTTAGTGGTTCTTTTCCCGATAAACTGGGAACCATTCACATACAATTTTCAAAGGGATACCAAATCTAGTAATAATATTTCTTTTAATGAAATATATTACCTCTCATACTTTGACTTGCGCAAAGGATTCAGCCTCTATGCATTTAGAAAATTAATCTGTAACTATTTTGGGTTCAGGATCTTCAGGGTCGATCAATACTCCTTTCACATCCTGCTCTTCAGATCTTTCAACCTCCTTAGGCAGTTTCTATTATTGCTATAATGATGTTGGTTTGGATGCTGGTTTCATGGAAGATGTGTAAAAATCTTTCTCTTCTTGTTGATCGCTGTTGATTTTTACTACTCCCCAAGGAGATGGCAGTTTCACCAAAAATTTTTAGCTTGATGTGTATTGGTAGCTTGATGTGTGACAACCCGTAATTCCAGGTTAACTAACTATCTTTTAATTGTTCCGTTAAGTTTTTTTATAAGTTTAGGGTTTGTTTTGTAATTTACAAAACTACCTTATAAACCTTCAAACCCAAATTAAATAAGTCATTATTGTTTAGGGGCCAAAAATGTAAAATTTAAATTATATAACCCAACCCCCGTCCCCAACTCGTCTTCTTCATCCTTACTCGACCATAAACCCTAGCGCAGCTTCTGGTTTCCATCGTCGCTAAGATAAACCGCCACCACTACCCGTCACTCGTTAATCTGTTATATAAACCGCCGTGCACCACCGTTCGTTATAATCAGCCGTCTCGGACCATTTTTCCGGCGTCACCGGGCCACCGTTCATCATCAGTGATCGTCTAAAAGTTGTTTCTGTTCATCCCGCTTGACAATAGGTACGTGTCCGTCGTGTTCTTTTTGCTATTCATTGCGTTAGGGTTTAGTTTCGGGTCGTTTCGGTTCGTTGCGAGATATGTTTTAAATGCAGTTCCACCCAGATTGTATGTTAATATATATGCATGCTAGTAATGAATCAAACCTGTGTATATGTGAAGTATATATGTGCATACTGTAATATATACCGTGTATTGTGTGTTAACTGTGTGTACGTATGTGTGTATGGATTTGGCAGCCATGAGAATATATATGTATTGTGTTATATGTGTATGTATGTCTAGTAATTTCATATATGAATGATATGTGCATCAAATGTGTAGGTATGAGTTACAGCAGCAGAATGGTCATGTTTTGTGTGCACTGTATACATGTGAGTATGTATATATATACCGGGTATGGGTACGAACAACGGTATTATGAGAAAGTACGATATGTATATGGTCATGTTAAACTTTTTTCTCATTTGTCCCACCCAATTCATTTTTATTAAATTGTTTTGACATATACGATCAAATCTAAGCAATTTCTAATTCCTAAATCATATGATTAAAAACACTAAAACATATTCTGAATCCTATTAACAAAATCAAGCAGATTTAAGACCTTGCCACATGACTTACTTTTTCAATATATGTGTTGTTTTCAAAGCTAGTGGATTTGTTCTTGATTTTTGAAAATGTATAAAAAAGATTCAGTCTTTAAGATTGATTTGATTTGATTTTTTAAATTAAGTTATTTGCATTTGTGTAGAGGTTAATTTGATGGATCATAAGCCATCTATTATTGCAATTTGCAAATAGCAACAATATTGTTAATTTTTCAACATTGGCATCTAAATGAAGCTTACATACAATGGTTTTGAACAAAGATGTCCATTGTAGAAGATTAGCAAGCGGTTATAGTAGCATTTTGTAGATAAAGTATATGAATTTCTTGATCGGATTTGATATTGAGTGAATGAATTTTGAGTTTTGAAAGGGATGTTAGCTGCTGAAATGCACTAACTTTGGAATTCAAAAGAGTTACCCAAAAAATATCATTAAAGGGTTTCGAACCCATGACCTTTCGTAACTATAAGTGTGTGTATTACCGCTTGAACCACATCAGATTATATACACTAATTCACTCATAACATTATATTTGGGTTCACTTCTGTTTTTTTAGCATAATTTCTACTAACATTTCAAAACACGGTGGGTTCCCGTGAACCCACTCCCAAGTACCTGGGTCCGTCCCTGATAGTAGTTACATTGTGTGTATGAATGTTATATATAATAGTGCGAATGAATGTATGTATATGCATGGCACAATAACAAAAATTGGATATATATATATATATAATGTATATATGCATAGAAATTCATGATACTAAGTGTGTTTGTATGTAACAGGAAGATATATATATATATATATATATATATATATATATATATATATATATATATATATATATATATATATATATATATATATATATATATATATATATATATATATATATATATATATATATATATATATATATATATATAGGAAAGTTATCCTACATAGGGTTGAAAATCTAAGAAGGCTAAGAAGGATTTATGACCTTTAGATCTCTCTTTTAATGGTTGGGATCAATTTGTAGGGAAAAAATTTGGTGGAAGGGTACATTAGTCATAGCCACTTTTGTTGACTTTCTCTCTCCACATGCAAGGCACATGTCAATTCCCCAGTTTTTTTAAAACGTTCATAACTTTTGGATACGATATTATTTTTTTAAAAAAATTACACCAAAAAAACAAGTGTTTTGTTATCTTTAAAATGCGTATAATATTGATATATAAAGAATAAAAAAAAAATTCGGCACTTGTCTAGTCCTTGTGTAATATCATGTGATTGTGTTATATTATAACTAGTGAAATATCACTTTTATCGGTTCATTCTTAAGTCATTATGTAGTATCATCTTATTTTAAATATTTGTTGTGTCATCTTATGTGTTTAGAAATTACCACCGTGTCATAAAATTGTTAATATGTGTTTGAGAAATGTTCAAAGACAAAGTCATTTTTTGTTACAAAATGTGAGAATGACACAATGGTAAACAAAGACACAATGACACTTTTAAAAAAATTCTAACTCACAATATAAATCAAATTTTAAAAAATTGGTTCGGAGACCTTGTTCCCCATGTATTGCTCTTTCAAAAAATAAATAAACGAAAAATTGAAAAAAATTAAAAAAATTACCGTTTTTTTTAAATTAGACACAATGAAAAAAGACACAATGAGAAAATAGTAGTTTTTTTAAGTTTTGTTTATTTATTTTTGAAGGAGGATTATGTGTGAGCAAGATTTTTGAAATACTTTTTGTGTTATTGTGTAATTATTATTAGATCATTGTGTAATACTTGTCAAATAAGATTACACAATGACCCGATGAACGACACAATAACCCTACGGATGACACAATCACACAATGACCAGACGAAAGACACAATGACCTGACGGAAGACACAATGACCTGACGTTAGACACAATGAACTGAAAAAATGTGAAAAAAAGTTCGTTTTTTATATATCAATATTATACGCGTTTTAAAGAGAAAAAAATGCTCGTTTTTATGGTGTAATTTGTTTAAAAAAATAATGTCGTATGTGAAAGTTATAAACGTTTAAAAAAAGTGGGGGAATTGACATGTAACTTGCATGTGGAGAGAGAATATTTAAAAAAATAGGCATGACTAAAATACCCCATCTCCTAATTTTCCTACATACCACATGTCAATCTCTTATTGCTTCTTAGCCTTCTTAGATTTATAATATTATGTAGGTGAACCTCACTCTCTATATATATATATATATATATATATATATATATATATATATATATATATATAGAGTGAGGTTCACCTACATAGTGTTATAAATCTAAGAAGGCTAAGAAGCAATAAGAGATTGACATGTGGCATCTAGGAAAATTAGGAGAGGGGGTATTTTAGTCATGCCCACTTTTTTAAATATTCTCTCTCCACATGCAAGTCACATGTCAATTCCCCCACTTTTTTAAAACGTTTATAACTTTTACATACGACATTATTTTTTAAAACAAATTACACCATAAAAACGAGAATTTTTTTCTCTTTAAAACGCGTATAATATTGATATATAAAAAACGAACTTTTTTTTCACAATTTTTCAGCTCATTGTGTCTAACGTCAGGTCATTGTGTCTTCCGTCAGGTCATTGTGTCTTTCATCAAGTCATTGTGTGATTGTGTCATTCGTAAGGTTGTTGTGTCATTCATCGGGTCATTGTGTAATCTTATTTGACAAGTATTACACAATGATCTAATAATAATTACACAATAACACAAAAAATATTTCAAAGATCTTGCTCTCACATCATCCTCCTTAAAAAATAAATAAACAAAACTTAAAAAAACTACTATTTTCTCATTGTGTCTTTTTTCATTGTGTCTAATTTAAAAAATAAAAAAAACGGTAATTTTTTTAATTTTTTTTAATTTTTCGTCTATTTATTTTCTGAAAGAGGAATACATGGGGAACAAGGTCTCCGAACCACTTTTTTCAAATTTGATTTATATTGTGAGTTATAATTTTTTTAAAAGTGTCATTGTGTCTTTGTTTACCATTGTGTCATTCTCACACTTTGTAACAAAAAATGACGTTGTCTTTGAACATTTCTCAAACACATATTAACAATTTGTGACACGGTGATAATTTCTAAACACATAATATGACACAACAAATTAATATTTATAATAAGATGATATTATATAATGACTTAAGAATGAACCGATAAAAGTGATATTTCACTAGTTATAATAAAACACAATCACATGATATTACACAAGGACTAGACAAGTGCCGAAATTTTTTTTTATTTTTTATATATCAATATTATACGCGTTTTAAAGATAACAAAACGCTTGTTTTTTTGGTGAAATTTTTTTTAAAAAATAATATCGTATTCAAAAGTTATGAAAGTTTTAAAAAAAGTGGGGGAATTGGCATGTGCCTTGCATGTGGAGAGAGAAAGTCAACAAAAGTGGCTATGACTAATGTACCCTTCCACCAATTTCTTTTCCTACAAATTGATCTCAACCATTAAAAAAGAGATCTAAAGGCATAAATCCTTCTTAGCCTTCTTAGATTTCCAACACTATGTAGGATAACTCTCCTCTATATATATATATATATATATATATATATATATATATATATATATATATATATATATATATATAGGAGAGTTATCCTACATAGTGTTAAAAATCTAAGAAGGCTAAGAAGGATTTATGACCTTTAGATCTCTCTTTTAATGTTTGAGATCAATTTGTAGGAAAAGAATTTGGTGGAAGGGTACATTAGTCATAGCCACTTTTGTTGACTTTCTCTCTCCACATGCAAGGCACATGTTAATTTCCTCACTTTTTTTAAAACGTTCATAACTTTTGGATACGATAAAATTTTTTAAAAAAAATTACACCAAAAAAACAAGCGTTTTGTTATCTTTAAAACGCGTATAATATTGATATATAAAAAATAAAAAAAAATTTCGGCACTTGTCTAGTCCTTGTGTAATATCATGTGATTGTGTTATATTATAACTAGTGAAATATCACTTTTATCGGTTCATTCTTAAGTCATTATATAATATCATCTTATTTTAAATATTTGTTGTGTCATATTATGTGTTTAGAAATTATCACCGTGCCACAAATTGTTAATATGTGTTTGAGATATGTTCAAAGAAAATGTCATTTTTTGTTACAAAGTGTGAGAATGACACAATGGTAAACAAAGACACAATGACACTTTTAAAAAAATTATAACTCACAATATAAATCAAATTTGAAAAAAGTGGTTCGGAGACCTTGTTTCCCATGTATTTCTCTTTCAGAAAACAAATAAACGAAAAATTAAAAAATTCCCGTTTTTTTATTTTTTAAATTAGACACAATGAAAAAAGACACAATGAGAAAATAATAGTTTTTTTAAGTTTTGTTTATTTATTTTTTAAGAAGGATGATGTGAGAGTAAGATCTTTGAAATACTTTTTTGTGTTATTGTGTAATTATTAGTAGATCATTGTGTAATACTTGTCAAATAAGATTACACAAAGACCCGATGAATGACACAACAACCTTACGGATGACACAATCACACAATGACCTGACGAAAGACACAATGACCTGACGTTAGACACAATGAGCTGAAAAAATGTGAAAAAAAGTTCTTTTTTTATATATCAATATTATACGCGTTTTAAAGAGGAAAAAAATGCTCGTTTTTATGGTGTAATTTGTTTAAAAAAATAATGTCGTATGTAAAAGTTATAAACGTTTTAAAAAAGTGGGGGAATTGACATGTGACTTGCATGTGGAAAGAGAAATATTTAAAAAAGTGGGCATGACTAAAATACCCCCTCTCCTAATTTTTCTAGATGCCACATGTCAATCTCTAATTGCTTCTTAGCCTTCTTAGATTTATAATAGTATGTAGGTGAACCTCACTATATATATATATATATATATATATATATATATATATATATATATATATATATATATATATATATATATATATATATATATATGTATAAAATGTATGCATAGGTGTGAGATAGGAAGATATGTAATGTATGCAATAAAGTATGTAGATGATAGTAAGTATATGGTTGTGTACAATTAAATTAAATTAAATAGAAGCATGTTTAGGTAGCGAATAGTATGTATGGGTAGTATGTAAGTATGCTTATTTGTATATGTGTGTTTGTAAATATGTGGCCAGATATAAGCGTAAGTATTATTGTGAATCACGCGATGATAATGTGAGTCGGATCAGAACTAGTGATAGGATGCATAAAAGGTGTTGCATGGTTAATCTTGTATAGCTATATGTGTATTTGTATAAATATGAATAACTAATAATAAACTATTAACGATTAAGCAGGTCGTAAGACGGGTTAGGTTCTTTTGTTGCAATTGTGCTGTTTAAATCGTCGTGCGCTTCAAAGGCGAGTCTCTTTGCCCGCTTTTAAATCCTTTCGGGGAGAAAACATACAAAACTATTTTATACGGCCTTGGGCTGCATTTTATACCTTCGGGTAGGGCCCTCGGGCAAGATTTTATACGGCCTTAGGCTGCGCTTTATGTATTCGGGCAGGGCCTTCGGGCAACTGTTTTGATAAACTAATTTCTATTGTCTAATGGCTTATTTTACTTGAACATAAACGTTCCAACAAAAGTCCTTTCCTTTAGTTGAGATTATTAGTACAGTGGGTATAACGGAGAAATTTGAGTAGTACTACCGGGTTCGACAGACTCGCTGGTAGGGATCCAGGTGGTGCAGATTGTCCTTGGAACTTTTGGTCATCTAGTTTGATGACAGTAAGGCAAACAACACAACGTTCAGTTTAATCTCAACGTGCTCATGTAGTAAGCGAGGTGGTCTTGCAAACCAGAAATAGCAAATGAAATTTATCAGTTAAACTGTTTTTGATATTTAAATACTTTTGTTAAATATCTCATTGAGCTCACCAACCATATGTTGACCATTTTTAGTATGTTTTCTCAGGTGGCTAGGAGCTGTGCACGTATGACATATCATGCATGAGTCGTTTTACTTTATTTTGAACTTTTTATTTACCTTGTTGGTTTTGTTGAAAACAATTGTCGGTTTTGTGCTAGACTATTGAGCACAAGTTTTAAATTGGTATTGTGCTAGACTATTGAGCACAAGTTTATTTAAATGTTGGGTTTGTTTGAAGCTTCCGCTAAACTTTGAAAACTTACATTTTTATACCCTGAGTTTTATGTTAACGTCTAAGTTAAACTTTTGTTAAAAACATTGAGTCAGTGTTACTGTAACTAATGGCTTGAGATCCTGGTATGTCACACGCCTAACGGATACCCCGTTTGTGGAAAATTGAGGGTGTGACATGATGTCCCTAAGAGTGTTCTTGGTTTCACCACTGAATCCTACTAAAACTGAGGATCTTGGTACTATTTCCTACTCTGGAATGTTCATCTTCTTAAGGACCTGGTACTGTATGATGTTAACAGAACTTCCTCCATCTATAAGGATCCTGCGAACATAATGGTTAGCAACAAATAATGTAATAACCAGGCTGTCATGGTGAGGATTCTGAATATGAGCTCGATCATCTTCGTTAAATGATATGAACTTCTAGTTGGTTGTGGTGGAGGTCGCGATTGGTCTTTCACCACATTCCAATTTACATTCTTTTGCATTTCTTTTTGCAGCTGATTATGAAGTGCCACAAATATCGGATCCTCCGGAGATGAAGTTGATCACTCTAGCATCAAGAGGCGGTTGAGCAGCTTTTTCAGAACCCTGGATCCTTCGCTTTTTTTGCCGAATAATTCTCTGAAGTGGCATTTGCTATGAAGATAGCCTATCTCTCTTCTACAAGTTATGCACTCATTAGTGATATGACCAAAATCTTCATGGTAAGCACACCAATTAGATTTATCTTTGTAGCCAACCGCTTTATCAGTTTTTCGTGGCCACCTTGTTTTTTCACCTAAATCCTGCATGGCAAGCAACACATCACCAACATCAACAAAAAAACAATATTCAGAAATTTAAGGATATTCTTCCTCGTCTTCGTCATACTCCACATCATGAACATTTTGGTTATCATGCTTAGAATATGGCTTTGTCCTGTTATTCTTGAATAAGGATCCTTGCTTTTTATCATGATGTCTTGTTTTATTGTTGAGCCGACCCTGTCTTGGATCTATTTTTCATCCTCCAGCCTTATGAATCTTAAGGCCTTGGTTCTTACTTCATCTAGATTTCTGCATGGTGTCATCACAAGATCATCATAGATGAGTCTTTTTTTAGTCCCATTTTAAATGCTTGATGTCACACCCTCAATTTTCCACAAACGGGGTATCCGTTAGATGTGTGACATACTAGGATCTCAAGCCATTAGTTACAGTTAACACTGACTCAACGTTTAACGAAATATTTAATTTTTTTAAACAAACCAAAAGTCAGAGTTTAAATGTTAAAACCAACGTTTAGCGGAAGCATAAATAAATCCAGTACGCAAAATCCCGCGCACAATGTAATAAAATAAAGTAAGCATTAAATGTAGTTTTTGAAACAGTCCAAAGGACGACCCAATGCATGCATGTCCTACTCGTGCTCGTGCTCCTTAATTACCTGAGAAAACATACTAAAAACGGTCAACACATAATGTTGGTGAGTTCAATGAGATTTATACATAAATAAAAAGTATCGCTTATAACATAGATAAACCAATTTTATTTTATTAGGCGGTTTGCAAGACCGAATGCTTATTGCTTATCAACACGTCGAGATGAAAGCTAAACGTTACTTTTGCCTTGTCGCCATCTAACCAGGATGACCCATAACCTTTAAGGACAATCTGCACCACATGACGCCCAGTCAAGGGTGGGGTGCCGTCGCAACACGGTAGTACTACTCAAATTTCCCCGCTATCATATATTAATCAACCTCGAACTTTTATAAGGACTTGAATGTGGTTCCAATTCGTGTAAAGCACTATAAGCCCTAATAAAATCCTGCCCGTAGGCATTTATACTTTTACCAAAACCTGCCCGTAGGCATTTATACTTTTACCGAAACCTGCCCTTAGGCATTTATACTTTTACCGAAACCTGCCCGAAGGCCCTACCCGAAGATATAAAATGTAGCCTTAGTTGGCCCCGCCCGAAGGCATAAAGTTTTGCCCGAAGGCATAAAAATGCAGTCTGCCCGAAGGCGCTATAAAATAGTTTGCCCGAAGGCTCTGTAAAATCATTTGTATGTTTTCTCCCCGAAAAAGATTAAAAGCGGGCAAAGAACTCACCTTAGGTTGTGCGGCTACAATATATTAGCAAAATAAATCTTAGGTAGTCCCACTACCTGTACATAATTGCTAGATTAATTACAAATGGAATCTAAAGAAAACATGTACGGTTTCTCGTTTCTAACTCGGTTTCGTACCCAAATCCCTTTATAAAACGTCATGTTAGAAAATAAGTTTTGACACATGACCAAAACTAAATGTATCTGAACTGTTAGTTTTATATATAGCTTAAACCACAATTTCACATAATTCACACAAATATGTATATATCCCCTTTACATACTACAAGCATCATGAATATGATATACTTGCATGCACATGCTCTTACACAATAAACACACATACACCACAGGCATATTAAACGCACATATATAACTAATCATCTTTGCACACACACGCATCATATATAAGTTTACTTATAATATGTATTATTTGTACAACCAACACATGAAATTGAATTATGCCTATCTACATTCGGCGTACCCACATTATCACGCAAACCTCGTTATACAATTTGCCTCATTGTTACATTTACTCATATACACATTGCTATATATATATACACACGACACGGCTTCACATACAAACACATATACGAATCAAAATCGTCATTAAACCTGACACACAATCCACATATCCACACACTCATGACCATTACCTCATCAAATGACATTACCATTACTCCATCCACCACATTATTATTTTGAATTGATCAAACTCACTCAAACATGTACATACCCATGCACGTATACTCCTGTTCTATAAGTATCTTGTTCCTTTTATACATCCAGTTAATATACTCCTTTTATAACTTACATACCTACATCACATGAACTTTGGAACTTAATTTGATCATGAAAATATTTACGTTACGCATTCATTACAAAATTGAACATGAACACTTTTACACATACATACATCGTTACATATACACACAGTACATACATATATATATATATTCCTAATAAATCTATGCACACATGCGCGCAAACACTTTTACACATACATACATCGTTACATATACACACAAATCCATCTACACAACCAATTTTGCATTCAACACATACATTTATACATATATATAATATATATATATATAGATACACACACGCACACACATACATACGAATACACCGATAGACCGAGCCAAACTTAATATCGACACCCAGTTCAGCCCCTATATGCATCGTATACCCACACACATCTAAACCGAGTTAAAACGAAACCAAACCATAACGAATCGCATCAAACCGAAACTACCCGTTGACAAGATATATACGTACCGGAGGTTGCGGTGGTTGACACGAAAGAAAACGGTGATTGTGAAAACGACTGTGGTGGTCGTCCGCGTTGCAGGTAGGTGACGGGGGAACGATGGTGGAGGTCGGTCTAGATTTGAGCCGCCTGTTGCTTCCTGTTGGATCGCCGGTAACCAACACACCTACGATGACGTGCGTTAAATATTGCTTGTACGTTGAATCCGCCGATTGGAAGTGGTGATGATGATATGTCATTGATGATGATGATATTAATTATAAAGGGTGGGTCCCTTAGGGTTGGGTTAATTTTATCTAATTAGACAATTTGCACAATGGCCCTTATAGTTATTAGGTTATTTAGTTTTTGTTTAAAGGTTAATTAAATAACGTTCATTAATCACCAAACTAACCCTGAACTTTATAAAACTTGACGGAATAGTTGACAGATAATTTACCGGTGTAAACCTGAAATTGCGGGGTGTCACATCATCCCCTTGTTAAGAGAATTTTCGTCCCGAAAATTACACCGTGAAATAGAACAAAAGATAAGGAAAAAAAAATTTTAGGTTGTCATATCATTCCCTTGTTAAAAGAATTTTCGTCCCGAAAATTAAATCGTACCTTTGGTGTTAGATGTTGTTACTGTAATAGCTAATAATGATTGTATTTGTGTTTCATTAGGTAGCCACTTCATTAGGTTTAAACAATCTAGTGTAATCATTTGCAGGCTTTCAACTGGTCTTATGTATCGCGGGTTTGAAGAGATTCTAAAGTTTCTTTGGGATCCACTCTTAAAATTTCTAAACAACGATTTGTATGCCGAATATTTCAGAAGTTTTAGATCACGGAGCTTCGAGTTATTATTTAGATTTTCAAGGATCGAGACTTAACTAAAGAGTCTATATTAAAGAAGCGTTGTTATTCGAGTTGTTTAGCGATTATTAAATTGACTCAACCGTGTGTAGGTACTTTACTTTATTAAAGAAGGGTTGTCAAAACACGGTCATCAAGGATGTCATAAACATTCTAAATAAGATGAAGAATGTGTGATACTATTATGTGTTCAGAAGTACATGTTTTAAGCAAGAATGATCAAGGAATTTAATAAGTATTTATGATTCGTTGTGATCGATAGAACAAGTGGTTGAATGACATAGGATAAAATGTTATAAATGTTTACTTACTGAAGTAGAGTTAAAATAACAGTGTTTGTGTTACATGAGGTGTTCCTGATCCTTTGGAGTACAATATGTTTTCTCTTTGATGGAATCTGAGTGTTACAATCACAATGGGACGTAGGGGTATGCGATGTACTAAGAAGATCGGTTTTCAGGAATCTTGTCCTTCAACTTCAATAGAAGATTAGTTTAATTATGTAGGTCCTTTGGGTTGACCTAGCAGTGCTCATTTCATGATACAGGTTTTAGTATATGAATGGATTTATTGAGGGCTCAAAACAATAAAATGCTAGAAAGGATTTTGATATAGAGATTTATTGGGTAGTAGAGTTTGAATTCGTCGCTAGGGTGTTTAAAAGATGATGAGAGATAATAGTCCGACTGAGGCTTAGAGTTTAACGGATCAGATGAGGATGTCATGTTATTTCATTACTTGGGTTGTTTAGATCCACTAGTTCCCTTACGCATGTAATTTCCTGTTTTAGAGTTTTCATGGTTTAAAGCGATTAGGTGACAACTACTTACATTGCGCCTCAAATAGTTTGATCAAGGAAGTTAATTACATAAAAGGTAGAATCTCTTGCATAAAATTGAGCTTCGAAAGAAAGACATCGCACGCTTGAAGTGTCAAATGAAAATAAGAGCATCAATCATTATATTTTGTAGCAGCTATAATGATGTAAAGGGATGAAATGAAATTAGAGGTTGTTATTCTGAACAGTAATGCTTAAGGCTCACACAAAATGCTAGTTGGTATTTAATTGATTTTTTTTTTTGGATTGTACTATTCATCACCTGAACTCACGGATCATATTTGATATTCGAATTTATATACCCGGGGGGCAATTACAAAAATCACTTAGCTTCTGCTATCGCAGTGAATAATGTGTATCTGAAAGTCAATAGTGTCTATGTGTATAGCGGTTTCCCCTAAATTATTATTGCTTAGACATCATTTAGGCGTTACAACAAGTCTTCGAGTTACTCCTTTCATAATATATTGTACATTTAAATATTCATTACTATAGTGTTCCTGAGAGCATTTCAGATCAACGGAGATAATATTGATGATAATTTTGATGTCTTTAAACCTCTCCAACCTAATAATAGTGTCTAACAGTTAATGAACAGGTTTTGTGACACCAGGCACTCGTAAGTGGCTTACGAGAATTTCCACTAACAGTGGTAGAAATTTAAGTGATAAATTACACATTAGAACCATTTATCCACGAGCTAGGTCTCACCGAGATTCACATGCACTCCAAATTACTATCCCGTGTGCACCCGTGATGAGTAATTTGTTTTGCATGTTCCCCCTAGTTCCCCCTGTCCAGCGTTAAAATGTCAAATATAGAGGGTTATCTATAACTTAATCCTCAACTCTAAATTGATCAACTAGGAGTTATATTAGTAAGTATATTCGGAAGTTAGTCGTTTTAACTATTAACTTGAGTACGGATTATTGATGGACTTGATCGATCACTGACATAAGCTACCGACAAAAGAATATTAACCAAAATATGAGCTCATGCTCCGGTAATGATGACGTTTCCGTGTCAACATTTCTTGCAATAATGCATGTAATCGTCTGGTCTAACTAGTCTCTATGCAGAAAAAAATACCATAAGTATTCATCTTCACGAGATACCTCATCGAGTCAATAGTTATCACGAGTGTTGTAAACACCAATTCGATGAAATAAAGAAATTGTGATAAGATGGAGAAGGTTTAAAATTCTAAATATATGGTTTAGCACCAACAGGCGCGTCGGGGGGGGGTGGTTAGCGTATTCCCCTGATCCATTATTCCTTAAACACCCACGGATTACAGATTGTTTGAAAGAGGACGTTTTGATCATTGCGCATCGGGTTACCGATAAACTCCAGACGACGCTTCTCAGATCCCGAAAATGAATACGTAGCATGATGAAAATCAGAATTAGAGTCAAAATTAAAATTAGAAATCACGTCTATGGTTAGAGGCATAACAATATAGTAATAAGGAAGTCTACCTAATGGAAACGAGTATAAGCAATCACATATAAGGTAGCATTTATGGGAACACGTATAAGGCCAATCTAATATAGCTAATGTGCAGTGTGAGTGTAACTAATGCAATGCCTAGTTATAGTCTAGATGCAAATGCTAGTTCTCTATAACTTATGGCTCTGATACCAATCTGGCACACCCTCAATTTTCCACAAACGGGGTATCCGTTAGATGTGTGACATACTAGGATCTCAAGCCATTAGTTACAGTTAACACTGACTCAACGTTTAACGAAATATTTAATTTTTTTAAACAAACCAAAAGTCAGAGTTTAAATGTTAAAACCAACGTTTAGCGGAAGCATAAATAAATCCAGTACGCAAAATCCCGCGCACAATGTAATAAAATAAAGTAAGCATTAAATGTAGTTTTTGAAACAATCCAAAGGACGACCCAATGCATGCATGTCCTACTCGTGCTCGTGCTCCTTAATTACCTGAGAAAACATACTAAAAACGGTCAACACATAATGTTGGTGAGTTCAATGAGATTTATACATAAATAAAAAGTATCGCTTATAACATAGATAAACCAATTTTATTTTATTAGGCGGTTTGCAAGACCGAATGCTTATTGCTTATCAACACGTCGAGATGAAAGCTAAACGTTACTTTTGCCTTGTCGCCATCTAACCAGGATGACCCATAACCTTTAAGGACAATCTGCACCACATGACGCCCAGTCAAGGGTGGGGTGCCGTCGCAACACGGTAGTACTACTCAAATTTCCCCGCTATCATATATTAATCAACCTCGAACTTTTATAAGGACTTGAATGTGGTTCCAATTCGTGTAAAGCACTATAAGCCCTAATAAAATCCTGCCCGTAGGCATTTATACTTTTACCAAAACCTGCCCGTAGGCATTTATACTTTTACCGAAACCTGCCCTTAGGCATTTATACTTTTACCGAAACCTGCCCGAAGGCCCTACCCGAAGATATAAAATGTAGCCTTAGTTGGCCCCGCCCGAAGGCATAAAGTTTTGCCCGAAGGCATAAAAATGCAGTCTGCCCGAAGGCGCTATAAAATAGTTTGCCCGAAGGCTCTGTAAAATCATTTGTATGTTTTCTCCCCGAAAAAGATTAAAAGCGGGCAAAGAACTCACCTTAGGTTGTGCGGCTACAATATATTAGCAAAATAAATCTTAGGTAGTCCCACTACCTGTACATAATTGCTAGATTAATTACAAATGGAATCTAAAGAAAACATGTACGGTTTCTCGTTTCTAACTCGGTTTCGTACCCAAATCCCTTTATAAAACGTCATGTTAGAAAATAGGTTTTGACACATGACCAAAACTAAATGTATCTGAACTGTTAGTTTTATATATAGCTTAAACCACAATTTCACATAATTCACACAAATATGTATATATCCCCTTTACATACTACAAGCATCATGAATATGATATACTTGCATGCACATGCTCTTACACAATAAACACACATACACCACAGGCATATTAAACGCACATATATAACTAATCATCTTTGCACACACACGCATCATATATAAGTTTACTTATAATATGTATTATTTGTACAACCAACACATGAAATTGAATTATGCCTATCTACATTCGGCGTACCCACATTATCACGCAAACCTCGTTATACAATTTGCCTCATTGTTACATTTACTCATATACACATTGCTATATATATATACACACGACACGGCTTCACATACAAACACATATACGAATCAAAATCGTCATTAAACCTGACACACAATCCACATATCCACACACTCATGACCATTACCTCATCAAATGACATTACCATTACTCCATCCACCACATTATTATTTTGAATTGATCAAACTCACTCAAACATGTACATACCCATGCACGTATACTCCTGTTCTATAAGTATCTTGTTCCTTTTATACATCCAGTTAATATACTCCTTTTATAACTTACATACCTACATCACATGAACTTTGGAACTTAATTTGATCATGAAAATATTTACGTTACGCATTCATTACAAAATTGAACATGAACACTTTTACACATACATACATCGTTACATATACACACAGTACATACATATATATATATTCCTAATAAATCTATGCACACATGCGCGCAAACACTTTTACACATACATACATCGTTACATATACACACAAATCCATCTACACAACCAATTTTGCATTCAACACATACATTTATACATATATATAATATATATATATATATAGATACACACACGCACACACATACATACGAATACACCGATAGACCGAGCCAAACTTAATATCGACACCCAGTTCAGCCCCTATATGCATCGTATACCCACACACATCTAAACCGAGTTAAAACGAAACCAAACCATAACGAATCGCATCAAACCGAAACTACCCGTTGACAAGATATATACGTACCGGAGGTTGCGGTGGTTGACACGAAAGAAAACGGTGATTGTGAAAACGACTGTGGTGGTCGTCCGCGTTGCAGGTAGGTGACGGGGGAACGATGGTGGAGGTCGGTCTAGATTTGAGCCGCCTGTTGCTTCCTGTTGGATCGCCGGTAACCAACACACCTACGATGACGTGCGTTAATTGCTTGTACGTTGAATCCGCCGATTGGAAGTGGTGATGATGATATGTCATTGATGATGATGATATTAATTATAAAGGGTGGGTCAGTTAGGGTTGGGTTAATTTTATCTAATTAGACAATTTGCACAATGGCCCTTATAGTTATTAGGTTATTTAGTTTTTGTTTAAAGGTTAATTAAATAACGTTCATTAATCACCAAACTAACCCTGAACTTTATAAAACTTGACGGAATAGTTGACAGATAATTTACCGGTGTAAACCTGAAATTGCGGGGTGTCACACTTGAGCAGCCGTAACCATATCAAGGTTAGGGATCTCTAAGACTTCCATGCCAAATTTAGTTAGATAATCTCTAAGTGACTCAGTATTAGATTGAGTAATCCTATATAATCATCGGTTAATCTTTCAAAAGTTCGACTGCAAGAAAATTGATTATTGAAAAGATTAAATAAATGAGAGAATGAAGTAATATAGTAAGGAGGAAGACTTAGCAGCCATTTTAAGGCAGAACCAGTGAGCGTGGATCCAAAACCCTTGCACAAACAGGCTTCCTTTAGCTTTTCTGGAATAGGATTAAATTCTATCCTTTCCCTATATTGATCCACATGCTCCTCAGGATCAGATGATCCATCATATAGCTTCATATTTGTAGTCTCCTAGTTGAGAATATCCTATTCCACTATAATATTCTGAACGAGGCATCTCAGTTGAGATAGATGGTGTAGTAGTAGAGTTAGTCTGCACGGGTATAATATCGCCATCATGAACTTCAGTAAGTCTTGGCCACTACATGCTTGAGGATCCTTGATTCTTGAGAAAGGATTATTGATTTTGATCGGGGGGAGGACCTGGTGGATATTGCATTGAGGATCTTGGCTGACGTAAGGATCGTTGTTGATTCTGGATTGAGGATCCTTGCTGAAACATTGTAGATGAAGGTTGAGTCATGGATCCCATAGTTTGTTGCGCTAAGGACCCTAGAGTGTTGAAATCAAGCATTCTGGGTATATGGGGACTAGCCTCCTCCACATGCTTCTTGATCTTCTTGATATGTTCGATCTCTCGAAGGATCCTTTGATTGGTCATGTTTTGCTGCTCCGTATAGGCTTTCATCTGTAAACACAATATGGAAACATCAATACTAGTATTTAACGTAGAGGGTGCAACAGGAGGTTTTGATCCTTGAAAAACTGCAGATGGCTTCTTATTGGTGACATCCTTGATCTTCACCAGTCCCAAAGATGAACTTGGAATTGGTATAGAAGATGATGAAGAAGGCATTCTTGATTCAACAACTTTTGATTAAGAAGCCATTGAAATACAAAAAATGAATAAAGATGAACTGAATGAGAAATCGATATGAATGAGATGGAAATATGGCTGATTAAAACAACACTTGCCCCACGGTGGGTGCCAAATTGTTTTGGTTGAAAAAAGAATAAACCAAATTAGTCAAGTGAGGTTGTGCGTTTTAATGAATAATATGCAGAAATAGATAATGAACACAATGATTTATATGAGGAAAAGCCCTTGATCAAGAGGAGATCACCGCATAAAAATGTCACACCCCGACCGACGGCGGAATCCTCGGGGCGAACGATAGTGAATAGATTGCTCGTAGCTCATGGTGCTAAAAATAGTTTAAATAGAATTAAATATCCAAATCTCATTATTCAAGTAAGACATACAATGAATCTAACAATAAACAAATAAGACTTTGATTAAATAATCATGATTATCTAGGTCCGAGAAATCCTAGATGTGGGCATCTTGAGATAATCAACTAAGCTGCATTCCCTGAAATCATGTGAAAAATAGTATTTGATCAGCTAACGAATTAGCTGGTGAGTAGACATAGGTTTTGAGTACATATAATTATATTGAGTAAAATTTCAATTCACATGTTATGTGTATACATAAATTGCAAAGTGTTTCAAATAAGATAGCATTGTATAATCAAACACTAATTGACTGAATAGGCTTAAAATCACACAGATCAGGCCATTAATGAATATATAACCGGTCCTCAATCACCCACTGAGCAAAAGCATGAATATATATGGGGTGGGTTTGTCAGTCCAATAGATCTATCATTGAAACTGAGGTTTGTAATAATTAATGATTATGCCTCTTAATTGTATATCACATTATGAACACGTATTTGCAAGTAATAACATAAACATGTATTGAATTGAATTGAATGTAATGAATAAATGAATAAAATGAATAAATGAACAAAAATGAATAAAATGAATAAAAGTGATTTGATAGATGTCACATGATTTCCCCCAAAATAATAAAGCGTAAAAAAGGGGTTATGAAATACTCACCTGCAATAATTGTAGGTGATGATGATGTTGAATTTAGGATATTAGCGTAACAAAGCACCGAATGATTCCCTAGAACTTAACCCAAGGTACGGTGACTAAATTTAGAATATTAATTAAACTATAGATGAAATGAGAAACTAGGGTTCTGATAGAAACTTGGGTTTTAAATAAGAAGAAAATAATAGTTTTAGTAGTAATTAAGGTTATAATAACCATAAGTAGCAAATAATAATTTAGTTGATAAAATATATAACGATTAATAATAAGTAAATAATTATAAATAACTTGGCTAATAGGAAATTATATATCGAAGTAAGTAATAATAATAAAGATAATAATAATAATAAAAATGATAATAATAATAATAATAAATATAAAAATAATAATATAATAATAATAATGAAACTCAATAATTATTTGAGATAACTAAATTATAAAGTAAATTGAGTAATTGATTATAATAAGGTATAATTGTAGATAGTTATTTTGTATTAAATAATTAATCTATAATTTTTAAGGCTTCTAAACCATATAAAGTTCATAAAATAATTAAAACTATTAATCTCTTATAATTTTTTTTACAAGATTTAAAAATATTACATGTCTAATGTTTATAAAATAATGTTTTTAACCTTTTTTTGTTGTAGAACACTAAAACTAATAACTTTTTTTCTAAAGTTTAATGGTACATTACAAAATTTACATTTTTATTTATATCCTCTTGTTTAAAAGACTTAATAAGCATATAAATAAATTGGATTTATAATATTACATAAATTATAGAATAAATGAGACAAGAGAAAAAGTGTAAAAAGGTTCAACGGGTCAAAAGGGGTTCGAACCCGGGACATTTGCATCAATAAACTTAATCAAACCAATAGCCCAAGATGAGCTAATTTGTTGAGATAAACAAAAATAATAATATTAAATATTGTAGTTTACTAAAACCCCAATTTTCCATCATAAACCCTAAGTCCTAGATTCTCAAATTGAACAACAATTCAGTAATGAAAACAAAATTAACGTTAGGGAAAAGGATCTATGAACAATGAGGAGTATTTTATGATATTTGGATTTACCTTAAACACTGATAAATCGATAAATGATGAATAGAGAAAGACGCGGTTGTGCTTATGATCAATCTGATTAACTTGCAAAGATGTGATGAAATTGATGCTTCATATTGATAACTGAATAAGAGGCCCATGAATATTGCAGAGAAAATAACCCCATATATGACGATCGACTTAGACGCAGTCAAGATGAAGACGCGATCGAAGGGTAATTATGCAGGTATTTGATGTGAAATTGATGTTGCAGAATTGTTTATTGGATGGTGTCAATGATTTACATATGAATAATTGGAGTAATTTGTTGTAGAAATAGTTGAACCGGTCTAGAGTTGATTTCGGGTTTAAAGGAACCAATTTCTAAACTCTCGGGATTTTATTTTTCAATCAAATGTGTTGTATACATTTTAATTTGATTATAGATTCATTTGGTTAACTGATTTGGATGATTTCGCGTACTACACGGGATTTGAATTGAGCTCAAACATGATCCTTTGTTGATCACGT
The DNA here is from genome assembly GCA_030867185.1 of Tagetes erecta. Classification (NCBI taxonomy): domain Eukaryota; kingdom Viridiplantae; phylum Streptophyta; class Magnoliopsida; order Asterales; family Asteraceae; genus Tagetes; species Tagetes erecta. The sequence continues at coordinate 22,582,575 of CM061496.1, forward strand.
TTCAACAACAAGAGATTGAGTTTAATTAGGTGCCCAGCGTTCGAAACTTATAGATATATGGATTAGATGTGTTTAATTGAGTTTAAAGGGGTTAAAAACGGTTTATTTTGTTCGCCGGAGTCGTCGCCGGTGATTGCCGGAACCCGGCAGAAACTTTCGCCGTGAAAACGTGAAAAGAAGATTTCTTGAATTGGATTTAATTTTGAAGTTACATTCTAACCCCTAAAGATTGTTATAATATTTGTCTTTTGCTTAAATGTTTATGTAACATGTTTGACAAATGACCCAATTAGTTAATTTTATTAAGTAACACTAACTTTAGCTAACCAAACTAACTTAATAGATTTTATTTTATAAAACCTTATTAAATATACAATTAGATTTTATATAACTATTTTGAAATCTTTTATAAAGTCACTTCTTTTAGGAGATAAAATTTATAAGTTTATATATATTAAATTTATAAATTATAAATTTCTTGTTGTATGATTAAATATGATTTGAGTAACAATTTAATGATTTAATTATATGAATACCGAAACGAGCCGGGTTTGGATTTAAATTGGGTTTAGTTCGGGGAAAATGTTACAAAAAACCTCGGGTGATGACAACTCAAAAGATGATTACAACTCAAAAACTATGGCCGCTTAGTACAAAATGTGTGTGCGAACAGAAGTATTCAGTCTAAAGATAGAAGAGAGTTGAGAAAATTCACGTGTTGTAGTGAGCTAAGCCATAGCCTCTTAATATAGTTCAAGCTAATCGAAATATACTCCTAAAAATAAGCTTAAAGCCGTTTAGGGGCTTGACCAGGTTCTCAGCTTGTTCCACAACTATCTTGACCGAGTTTGACAGTGGACTAAGTCATGTAGCCGTTACCTATATTGACATAAAAAAATGCAGAGAACAAACGTTAGTTAATAGATTAGTATCAAGGATCCTCAATCCTTTGGATGCTAAAGATATTTAATCCAGGATGTTTAAGGATACTGTATCCATGATGATTAAAATCCGAGCCCTAACAATTATAAGAAATATTAAAAAACTTAATTAAATGAAATCAAGTAAATGTTTAGTGAGTTACAGTGGAAGAAAGAAATATAAGTCCATCAACAGGGGTGTTATGGCTTCTAGCAAAATTATATATTACCAAAATTTCAATTAACATTTCAATAAGTGATAACATATAATAATACTAAATGTCTGTTTGGTATGTGGTAATAAAATATGCGAGGGAATGTAATGAAAAAATGAAATGAATGGACAAATGAATGAAATAGATCATTCCTATATAGTTTGGTTACCTGATGGAATGAAATGAATCATTAATTCGTGTTGTTTGATAGACAAGAAAAGACAAATGAATCACTAAAAATGATAAAATACCTTGTCATGGTTGTGGGTTGGGTCTTAGTTTGGACTATGGATCAGGTCATGGTTTGATACATGAGTCAATAAATAAGTCAGGTCATGGGTCGGGGTATGGATCAAGATATGGGTCTTTCATGTGTCAGGCCATGGTTTCAGAAATTGGTTTGGATATTGGGCGATTCATGGGTTAGGTCATAAGTCGGTGTATGGATCTGGTCGTGAATTAGTTCAGGGATTGAGTCATGGGTCAGTTCATGAGTTAGGTCATGGGTTGGGTTATGGTTCGAGACAAGGGTTAGAACATGAATCAAATTATGAGTCAGTTTATAGTTCGGTGTCATGGATCCACATAGGTCAAGTCATGGTTTGTCATAAGTCGAGTCATGGTTCAAGTCAGATGTCGGTTCATGGCTCGGGTCTTGAGTTGGTTCATGGGTTGGGTCAGGGTTCAAGGGGTGGTTCAAGATATGGTTCAGTTCATGAGGACTTGGTTCGAATTAAGGTGTGGGGCATGGGTTAGGTCATGAGTTAAAAAATTATTTAATTTCTTGAAGGAATGAAAAAAAAACATAAGGGTGGATGGAATGAAAATGAGGTAATTTTCATTCTTTCATAATGGTCAATTCCATTCCATTGACCAACCAAACAGACTATTTTTCATTCTCTTGCTTTGGTCCATTCCATTTCGTCTCTCATTCTTGCATACCAAACACTATCTAATATTAAATATTAAAATAGACCTATCGGCCTAAAAAGTGTCAGTGACCTAAGTATTCATCCAAATTAAACAACCAAATAATACTTCCATAACCCTATAAAAAACCAAAATGTGGAAGCATCCGGTGGAACTGGTTCAAATAGACCATATACAAAAACCTAATCTAGCTCGTGGAACTTGTTCACATTACAAAACCACACCCTATAAACAGACAATAGAAAATGTTTTAAACAAACAACCAAAGTCATCACACAAGAGACACATTTAAAACATTTGTTTCGCGTAACCAGATAAAATGACAATAAACATCCGGATCCATTATTTTTTGTCACCACACAGTGTTGAACTGGACCATTATCTTTAAACGAAACCTTAACAGGACTACGGACCTTAAGCCCGGAAAACTCAACAAAAATCCTAGTAATGTGCTTCAAAAAAATTAATCATATATATATATATATATATATATATATATATATATATTAGATTAATTATCAAAAGAAAATCCTTAATTACAATTATACATGTAAACCACTCATTTCTCAAAACCACCAACCACCACTGTCTCCACCACTGCCACCGCCATTAACAACCACCCTCATCCACCGCATCCTACCACTACCACCAACACCGCTAACTACCATCACTACCCACCATACATCACCGCCAACCACCCAGCAGTCCAACACCCACCTTAAGTGTATGACCTTTACTTGACGAAATAGCTTGTTAACTAATTTCAAAGTATTAAAAATAAATTGTACATAATAAACTATTAATTAGTATTTGGATTTAAATATTTTTTTATCGTTTTTGAAAGATTATTGTTTAATTTGAATTTTCGATGATATTTTGTATTTTCTTTTTGTAATTGTTCATCTGCAATTATCGTTTTTTACCTTAATTTGTTGTATTTTTTTATATTAGAAGTACAAATGTAAATGGAAAATATAATACTATGGTTTTTCTTTTCAATATCATGCATGAGGTTCAACTAGAACGCCAAATTTTATAGAAAACCTAAGAATCTATGAGATAATGACATATGATATTGGTAATGTCTCCATATTTCAAGTTTCACCCTTTTTTTTAACATTCATAACTTTTACATACGACATTACTATTATTTAAATTGCACCACAAAAACGAGCATTTTCTTATCTTAAAACGCATATAGTGTTGATATATGAAAGACAAACTTGTTTCATGTTTTTCAGCTCATTGTGTTATTTCGTCAGATCATGTGTAATCTGTGACACAATGATCCTGAGTGAACCACACAATATAACACATTAACAGTTTGCATATTCAAACAAACAATACAAGTATACAAATTTGACATAATGATCTTTATACATCAAGTATTCAAACACAATAAAACTTTGACAAAGTGATTCTTATTGAAAAACACAGTGATCCTATAAATGGTAAAATGAACAATATGCAATTAATATAAACTATGAACAATATGCAATTAAGTTAGATGAACACAAGGAGTTATACGAGGAAAAACCCTTGATCAATATATGACCGCCGACATAAAAACCTCGGGTGATGACAATCGTCTATCACCGATTCTATAAATGGTAAAATGAAGATTACAACTCGAGAGCTATGATGATTGTTTACAATCAAGTGTGTGAGTAGCAAAGAGAGTTGAGAGAGAAGAAGAAAATCAGAAATGTGTCCAATGTGTCAATCATCATAGCTAGCCTCATCTATATTTAACGAAAATCCAACTAATTATGCTAAAAAAAGTGGAAGAAAAGGTCTTGTGAACGTTGGACTGTTAAACGTGTATGACAAGGTCTTCATGAACCGGTCAAACACGTTTATAACTTGTAAAGGAATAAACAAACAAGCACAGAGCATTTGGTAGTAAAAAATATGACCAAGTGTTAAGTATCCTCGATCATCAGAAGAGTAATAGCACTTCAAAGATATTTGATCCAGCCTTGCAAGGATACTATATCCTTGATGCCTAAATTACATCCCCAACAATTGCCCCCAATATGCTCAATGTGTGTCACAGTTGGCATATATGATCTGAAATTCAAATTAGCGATGATTACGGATGTGATGTGCACGGTTATCCACAATTAATGCAATCATTCAATCTCCTAGGGTTATAGATACTTGATAGCCATCTCACAATTCATATTCACAACAGTTACACCACAAATTCATCTACTCTGATTCAAACGATCCACGATCCAGGTACCGTCTTATTCTTTCTGCCATTATTAGCTTTTGATTTTTCTTACTTATAGCTTGCTGTCAACCATGGCTGAAAGCCACAGTCCCTTGTCGTCAAGTTCTATTCCGAAAAACAGTATTGATTCTCTTCTTTCTAAAAACCTACTTAAAGAACCGATGAAGGAGATTTGCAAATTTACTTAACCTGAAATACAAGCCCTAATTTCACATTTTCCCCTAAATACCATTTTCATCCATTCGATTCTAACTCCCTGAGTGATTATGAGTCAGATGAGTAGATTTGTTTTCTGTCTTTGTCGTTTCAACTTGGTCTCTCATTTCCATTTCTTTCTCTTACTCAAGACTTCTTTGATATTACTGGTTTGTGTTACATTCAAGCGATGCTGATGAGCTGGCAAACATTGTCAATAATGGAGTAGATCATTGAAGAACATGATTTGATTTTTAGTGTTTTTTTACTCTCTTTTATACAATCTGGTCACCCATGGGTCAAGTCGTTTTATCTTGAAATAAAAAGCTCATAAGCCGATTCCCATTTTAAAAACCACTCAAAATGATACTTCCTCGAGGAATCAGTTTTTCTTTGTTAACTGGAGGTCAATTCCTAATGGATAGTGTTTATCGAAAAGATGATTGCTGAAGGGTAGGATATAGCATCCTTATGCTTTTCTCTGAACTATGAATTTCATTTGTTTATGACTGTGAATGTTTATTTTTGCAGTGAACCATTTTGCCAAACTGTCAAAATCTCCACACGTTGCTAAACGAGCCAAGACATTTCTGGCCCTAGACTCAAGCATCCGAACTTTCAAAGTGAAGCTCAAAAATCCTGCCCAAAGTGTTTCTAAATCCTCCTCATACACATAGTCAAGTAAGTATATGAAGAATTAATGGAAAGTAATTATTATATACTGAAAGGACTCATTAGTTTGATTTGTTTTATAGGTGCCCCGAAATCATCATCTAAGTCTCCCTTACAAGAAAATAAGCCTATTGGAACTTTTTTTGGTAAAAAAAGGTTGCATTAGATCTATTGCAACTTTTTTATTACTTAATGCAACTGTTTGTTTACATAATGCAACTGTTTTTTTTACATAATGCAACCTTTTTTAAATGCAAAAAGAGTTGCAACAGGAAATAAAAAGTTGCATTAGATCTAATGCAACTTCTTCTAATGCAACTGTTTTGAAAAAAAAGGTTGCAAAAAAATTATAAAAAGGTTGCATTAGGTTCATTTTTTGGTAGTCCTCTTCATGCTGGACGATTTTGAGAGCTTACTGATCTCTTGGTTAGTCAAGAAATAGAAGGGTTCTACTACTCCTGCACCTAGGCTAGTCATCACCCGCTCAAAAACAGTGGGTTACAAGAGGAAGAAGACTATTGATCAGAAAGATGACTTTGCTAGCATTGAGAAGAACTTCCACGAGTACATCTCTGATGTAAGATTTTAATTTCCTGCACATAACTTTGAAACAGAATTAGCTAAGGATAAGGGATCCTAATAGTTTTACCTTTTCTTTGTTCATAGGGACTTGCTTTGCTAAGAGCTTCTTATGATAAGAATATCAAGGAGCTCGAAGAGGGTCTATCTGACTTGAGATCCACTACAACGGAAAAAGACATAGCTTTAACTCATGTAGAAAAAGAGAAGAAAACTCTGGAAGAGGGAGGCTGCCGATGATCGGGTTCTCCAGGAAGTTCAATTTTCTAGGTGACGAGGAAGGACAAGAGGCAGGTGTTGCGGATCAAGCTGGTGAAAGCAAGAGTAAGGAGGCAGAGAAGTAGTATAAAACACATTGATGGTACGTTGAGGGGACTGCTTTCATCTCATGTATCCATGGCCTGCTAAGAATAATGTTGCAACATGATAAACAGTCAATAACACAAAATTTGTGTATCGTATTTACTCCCTCGATATATAATGACAATTTGATGTCCCCTAGAGTATTCTTGGTTTCACCACTGAATCCTACTAAGACTGAGGATCTTGGCACTATCTGCGACTCTTGAATATTCATTTTCTTAAGGACATCATGTTGTATGATGTTCACAGAACTCTCTCCATCTATTAGAATCTTGCGAACATAATGGTTAGCACTAAATAAAGTAATAACCAAACTATCATGGTGAGGATCCTGGATCTGAACTCGATCCTCTTCATCAAATGATATGAACTTCTAGTTGGTTGTGGTGGATGTCACGATTGGTCTTTCACCATTTTCCAATTTTCTTTCTTTAGCATTTCTTTTTGTAGCAGAATATGAAGTGCCACAAATATCAGCTCCACCAGAAATGAAATTGATCATTCGAGCATCAAGAGGCAGTTAAGCAGCTTTTTCAGGACATTTTCAGGATCTTGGATCCTTTGCTTCTTTCTGCCGAAAAAATCTCTAAAGTGGACTTTGCTAAGAAGATAACATATTTCTCTCCTCAAGGCTATGCATTCTATAGTTATATGACCAAATAATGATAGGCACACCATTTGGATATATCTTTGTAGCATACTGCTTTATCAGTTTTTCATGGCCACCTTGCCTTTTCACCTAAATCCTGGATGGCAAGCAATACACCACCAATATCAACTAGAAAAACAATATTTAGACATCTTAGGATATTTTTCTTCGTCTTCATCATAGTCCACAACATGAACATTCTGATTGTCCTGCCTAGAATATGGTTTGCTCCTATTATTTTTGAATAAGGATCCTTGTTTCTTATCCTGATGTTCCTATTTTGTTGTCGAGCCAATTTTGTCTTGGCATAACTTGAGGCCCATGATCGTGTCTCACAAAAATGGGCATAACTTGAGTTACGCTGCTCCGTTTCGGACGAGCTACAAGTCAAATCGAAGACCGGAACGAGGGCTACGACTTGGTAAGCGCCTTAGGCGGCTTACCCGACTTTTTTCTCTGAATAAGCCTCCTTAATGGAGTTATTGTCACTTTTATGTTTTGGACATGTTTTTGGACTTTTTGTTTTGGGCTTTTGTTTTGGGCTTTTGTTTTGGCCCGTAGTTGTTTTTTGGCCCATTAGGGTTTTGATTTTCTTATTTATGATGTTCTAATGAAGATGAAATGATCATTGATCATTGTTTACACAAAAACGTTTGCTCTTTCAAATTCTCCGATTTTGGGTGAATTTGGGGTGGTTTGGGATTTTGAATCAGCACGGGTATTCGTAGAATCAACGTGCTTGAATCATTCTCAATCATTACACTACATCACATTTCATCTAAATTCATGCATGGAGTCATCACAAGATCATCATAGAAAAGAGAGTCTTTCTTCAATCTCATCTTAAATGCTTCAACAACCGTAGTCACATCAAGATTAGGGATTTTTAAGACTTCCTTGCCAAATTCGGTTACGTAATCTCTAAGTGATTCATTATTAGCTTGAGTAACTCTATATAAATCACTAGTTAATCTTTCAAAGGTTCTACTACAAGAAATTTGATTGTTTAAGAGATTAACTAGGTGAGAAAATGAAGTGATAGCATTGGGAGGAAGACTTAGCAGCCATTTTAAAGCGGAACCAGTGAGTGTGGATCCAAAAACCCTTGCACAAACAGACTTCCTTTAATTTTTCTAGAATGGGATTGATCTACATCCTTTCCCTATACTGAGCCACATATTCCTCAAGATCAGATGATCCATCATATAGTTTCATGTTTGTTTTGGGATCTCAGCATCACATATTGGTGGAGCAAATCTTGAAATTTTATGACTTCCCACGGGAATTTTAGGAATAGGTCTGACTACTCTTGGAATGCTGGATATCATATCCTTGAGTTTTTGTAATTCCCTGTCCATTGCTGCATTGATACTTGTATCCTGCATCTAGCCAAAGTTAGTATTTAAGAATTGATTATTGAAATTGTTACCTCCTGGTTGAGAATACTCCATTCAATTATAGTATATTGAACGAGGCAGCTCGGTGGTGACAGATGGTGCAGTAGTAAAGTTGATCTACATAGGTATGATATCTCCATCATAGACATCAATAACTCTTGGCCGCTACATGCTTAAGGATCCTTGATTTTGATTGAGGTGAGGATCCAAAGGATACTGCATTGAGGATCTTGCTTGATAGAAGGTTCCTTATGGCATAGAGGATCCTGGCTGACGGAAGGATTCTGGAAAGGCTCAGCATCCTGGTTGACTGAAGGATCCTTGATGATTTTGGATTGAGGATCCTTGCTAAAACATTGTAGATGAAGGTTGAACTATAGATAAAATAGTTTGTTGCACTAAGGATCTCGGAGTGTTAAAATCAAGTGCTTTTGGCATATAGTGGATGATCTCCTCCACATGCTTCTTGGCCTTCCTGATATCTTCAATTTCTCGAAGGATCCTCTGATTGTTCATGTTCTGTTGCTCCATATAGGCTTTCATCTGCAAACACAACATAGAAATATCATTGTTAGAAGTTACCGTAGAGGTCGCAGTAGCAGGTTTTAATCCCTGGAAGATAGCAGTTGGCTTCTTATTAGTAACATCCTTTATCATCACTAGACCCAAAGATGAACTCGACATTGGCACAGATGATGATGATGATGAAGGCATGCTTGATGAAACAGCTTTTGAATGAGAAGCCATTGAAATGCAGAAAATGAATAAAGATGAATTGACTGGAAAATTGAGATGAATGAAATGAAGAGAATGATGATTAAAACAATACTTGCCCCACAGTGGGCGCCAAATTGTAAAGTGAGGTAGTGTGTTTTAATATGAATTCTGAATCGTAAACAAAAATATATTATGGACACAAGATTTTATACGAGGAAAAGCCCTTGATCAAGGTGTGATCGCCGGCATAAAAACCTCGGGTGATGACAATTGTCTATCACCGAATTATTGATGATCAAAATGAAGTACAACTCGAGTACAATGGTGAATGTTTACAATCAGATGTGCGTGAGCAGAGTGAGTTGAGAGAGAAGAAGAGTGTCGAATGTGTGTGTCAATTCACCATAGCCCTTTATCAAATAACAAAATCATAACTAATTATGCTAAAAGGGTGGAGGAACTAGTCTTGTGGACGTTGAATAATTGCACGTGTGGAACCACGTCTTCTTGACTTGGTCATGCACGATTATATCCTGTAAACATATAAACGAACAAGTGGAGAACATTCGTTAGTAAAAAATATGACCAAGTGTTAAGGATCCTCAATCCTTAGAAGACCAATAACACTTAAAGGATACTCGATCCATCCTTGCAAGAATATAAAATCCTTAATGCCAATTTCCCATGCCTAACACATAGAACATATTTACGGTGACAAAGTTTTCATGATTTTGGCCCTGTTTGCTATAAAAACTCACCCTAAGTTCGCCCTAGCCTCTATGCATGATTGGGAATCGAAATACAACAGATTGGAGGTGTTTTCAACGCTAGGAAGACAGAAACGAAGCATTGGAAGCTCGTGTGATCAAGGGTTGCTTCTTGAACGTCTTGGATGCTTTTGATTCTTTATTTCTATCTTTCTCAAACATGTTTTGTGTGACACTCCGCCTCATACGAGAATAAAAAGACTTGGCATGGCATGCGCGTATCGCCTAGGATAGAGATTACCGGGTGCGTGAACCAGGGGGCAGCCGCAGATTTCGACAAAACCACCTCCCCTACTCGATGCGCGCAGGAGGAGGCATGCCTTGCGCGTATCGCGTAGGGCAGGTTCACCAGCTATAAAAGGAGGTCGACCCCCCCTTCATTTCCTGCACCACTTCTCTCTCTCTCTAGTCTCTCTCTCTAAACTTCCGACCAGAATCTCCGGTGAAGGTCTCGACGAAGTCCCGGCGGGTTTCCGACTAGTAACGAAAGCCTCCAAAAGTTCGGTTTAAGCACGAATTTGCCCACGAAGCGTCTACGGGAATCTTCGGTGTTCGGTAAGACTCGTTTTTAGATTTCTTCGAGTACTTACCATTTTATATAGTTATATATATATATATATATATACACCTAAGGTACTAAACGGGACACGAACCCCGTCATTATACTGAACGGTGTCTTCCCACAGACGCGTGAGCTCGGGACTACTGATTAAGGCAAAGTGCTGTCAAGATACTGCTCAACCCAGAGAGACTTCCGTACCTAAGCCCCACTCTGTCCGAATCATTAGGTAACGTCTCAGATCTCGTACTCATTTAAGATATGTATGACTTAAGTCCATGGAAGAACCAGGGTTTTAGAATAGAACATTCCTAGTCATATAATAATACTAGGAACCCAATGTGTTTTCGATGAACGATAGAATCGTGTGAAAAACACGAAGATATGATAATGTGGCTTTTCAAATAGAATGATAATAAGAACATAGAATAACCATGACTCAGATGTTAGAGCAGAATGATTATGCCAAGGACTAAAGTCATCACCGAAGTCACATAATGTGACTAAGGTAATGCATCAGTGAGAAGGCACTGCTAGGATTATCCCTGGGGGAATAAATCCTGATGAATATGAAATGTTTATAGGGTTGTCTTGATTAGCCACCTGATCGTGATACTTAGACTACACTAAGGTGAGTCTGACCGCCCCTCTTTTATATGTTTTATGATTTCGGGGCTGTATCCAAGCTTATATGAAAACTATGAAATGTTTTATAAATGTTATAAATATATATATATATATATATATATATATATATATATATATATATATATATATATATATATGTGTGTGTGTGTGTGTGTGTACGCATATATATATATATATATATATATATATATGTGTGTGGTTATAAGTAGATCGCTACCTGGTGATTCAACGCACCTCAAATCCAGGTTCGTCCGGTTGTTGTGTTGTTGGTCCGCGGTAATAAGCTTCGTGTTAAGAGTCGTCCGACGAAAAGGACGACGGCTACATGCCATAGGGCAAGTCATTAAGACAGGGCTTCTAGGGGTAGATCCATTAAGTGCTACCGGCCCCGTCTCGGGATGTATATGCGTCTAGTTGGATCCAATTAGGTAGACTGACTGCTCGTAACAGGAGAGGTATCACCAAGCCTAGGCAATATGATGATGTGATCAAAAAGGGGTCAATAAGGGTACCTTCTTTATCCCTGTATGCGGCATATACGTTAACAGGCTCTAACGAAAGTTGGCCACCATCAGATATGGCGTTAGAGAAGAGTTGGCTTGTAGATAACTTATTACCACACATATATGAATGATGATGTCTAAATGTTTTATTATGTCTTACGTCACTGGTTACGACTCACCAACACATAGTTGTTGACGTCTTTTAGCTCGTGATGCAGGTGAAAGGAATAATCGAGGATTTTAGCTAGGAAAGTCTAGCTAGAAATGGTCAAATGATGAGCCTCCACATAGGAGGAAGAACTAAGCTGAAGATGCTCGGGACTAGTATCTTAGACTTAGTTGTAACAGTGTAACACACTCATATCGAGTGTTAGACAATGTTTGAATATTTATTTTTTTAAGACATTAATGAAAAGTTTAAATTTGGTCTATAAAAGTGGTCTTTGATTAAAATCTTCCGCTGTATTATTTTATTTGATTGGCTGATGTGATGCAAAGTTTCGGGCCCTGGGAGTCGGGTGTGACATTTTGCTACTTTAAACTTGCTTTTATTTTTGTTCTAAACATGCTTGGCTGAGCTTTTAAAGCCACCTAGACTTATGTTAATCCTTGTTAATGTTAAACTTGAATTTGTGATGCTTTTGATTATGGATTTGATGCTTTATTCATTTGATGCTTACATGTGTATTGGATTTGGGTTGATTGGTAATTATTATTTCTATTGAATGCTTTATGATGGTCTATGTCATATAATAGGATTCAATTTACTTCTTTGACAGTGTGTTATGAACGTGTTATGGTGAATGTGTGCTTAAAAACCATATGAAAGATAATAGAAGTCAACCTAATGAAATGTGCTAGCTTTTCTAAGATATCCGTGAGGTGATTAGATTCATTGTTATATCTTTTTTTTAGTTTCTAAGATTAGATATTTGCGAGGATTCGATCTAGGTTTTGTTTAGCAAACATGTTTATCAAATCAGTTAAATGCATTGAATTGGCTTTGAGTTTTGAACTGTGAGGTTAGAATTCATTTAAGGTCACTTAGTCATATTTAGGTTAAACAACCGTGTAAGGGCGTTTAATTGCTAAACTAGTGTTGGTAATAACTTGTTACAAACCCGTATGTGTTTTCTCAAAAAGGGTCGAGGGTCCTAATTGTGGTATCTGCAAGTGAATATCTTTTATTACTGGTTCCATAATTAGAACATCTATTTTTTAAGTGATAAATGCAACATAGAGGAGTCGGGTCTAGGTGGTTCATTTTAATCAACCATTTTCAATCTTCACTTTTCGTGTCATTGGTTATTTAATACAATATAGTTATTTTAAACAAACTCCCCCCTGCTTAAATAACTTGTCTTTCAATTCTCGTGTCTAGTAAGTATAGTCTTAGTCTGTTGAGTTAACGTAATATATGGAGTCTGTGGGTCGACACTCGGACTTACTTTAGCTATATACAATTTGTTTGTTAAAAACATAAATACAAATTGTCGTATTTGTTGTAATTTGTTTGTTAAAAACATAAATACAAATTGAATACCCTAAATATTGAATATATTACATTTGTTTTAGAATTTTGAAATCCGCATCCGAAACTATCTGTAAATTCGGATATTCAACAAAATGTTTTGGATACAAATTCAAACATTGATATCAACTATCCGAAGTTTTCGGATCGATATCTGATTTTAAACACCCCTACTTTTAGGTCCTATATATACTTTGCTATTGATGATCACCTTAAAATATCGTGACAAACGAAATTTTAACAACCTTGATCCATGCCATAAGCATGAGAACAACCTTAAATCGCGGCTCCAAATACATGAAGTCAATATTTTGACTTATGTAAGCATTGGTCAAGCACCCGCTACCAAAAGCCCTAGTGTGACCTGTGTGACAACATCTGTTGATGGCGAAAGCTTAAGTTTAATAATGACACGTTACCATACCAAAATTTTGAGTTCATAACTCATTAAATTATCAAGGTGCCGGTTCTCTTGATTTGTACACTCAAATCAAGAATGAATAGTGTGTGGTGCTGAGAAAAATTGTCTTATTGACTGCTATAAGACATACATGTGTGTGTATTTTTTTTGTTTTCATTTTGAACTTTTTGATACATTCCATTAGCACAATTTTTGAATGGAAGAGTTTGATCACCTCAAAATTCAATTGGAGGATATCATATTCGCCACCCATAATTTTGGACCCAACAAACTAATAGGACGAGGTGGGTTCGGAACGGTTTACAAAGGAGAACTCTCTTGCCCAGGCAATATCATAACGGTGGGTTGTAAGTGTTTAAATCGTCAATTCGTACAAGGTAATGTTGAAGTAATGTGTGGAACATTATGTTGCGAATATCGTGATGGTAGGTTACATGGGATATTAGCGTCTACGTGGAAAAAATGTTTTGAACAGAAGCTACTAGATCACGTAATCAATCATGGTTTAGAGAAACATATGGAGTCGGGTTCTTTAAAAACGTTCTCAACGATCGCTTATTAATGTTTAAAGACTGATTGTAAAGAACGACCAACAATGGGCAAGATTGTTGAAGAACTTAAGGTTGCGCTTGAACAATAGGTATTCTTGTTTGTTCCCTTATTTGATGTTCCCATATATATTACAAGTGTAACATGTTCGTAATAAAAGACTTGAAAATAAAAATGTTGTTATAGGAGGTTTTTGAAGATGTTGGAAAGAAAATAAACTTTGAAGGCATGCGAAGAATTGCAGAATTTCTTGTATCCTCTTTGGCCTATAAAACACAAACTTAACTTCTCTTTCTTTTCATGAAAGGGTTACTTATTGATAATGGCAAGACGGTAGTATATATATTAATTATATTGTTTATATAGAAAATGCATGGTTTTTTTTATTGAGAAAGGTTCAAAGAGTACAAAGTATAAGGACACAATGATAATAAAAAAGACACAATGACATAATAAAAGCATTTCATCAAATTATTTCATTCTTTATATACAAGCTCAGATACATCCCAGAAATCATAAAGCATGTTAAAGTGGGGAGGTTAGACTCACATTTGTGAAGTATAGGTATCACAAGCTGATGGCTAAGTGGATGACTAGTGCAACCATGTACAATAAGCACATTATCAGAACACAGTCCTCTTGGAATGCTTCCACTGGTGTTTCCTAACGGTCTTGAATCACCTTAGTCACGATGTGACTTAGGTAATAACTTGGGCCCTTAATCAAATCATCTCACTCAGAATGCTCTAGCGCTCAAGTCAGGGTTTCGTACACTAGTAACATTAATCCCACTTATTCATCAAGTCATCATTTTCTTTAAAAAATCATCATTCTGTTACTAATACGGTTTATTTTTTAAACCCTGATTTACCCAAGAATCAGTTATATTCATGATTAATTAGGCAAAGCTTTCCACAAGCTTACCTAATAAATATGGCAGCACTTCTCCAGTCTGCCTCGGATAAATCTGTCTTTCAGTAATTCGACAGCACTTCGACTTGTCCGCTTATTGATCCAGCTCTTATCTTGAGCATTCTAACAATCTCCACAATGACCAATATTGTAGCGGGTTCATCATCATTCGCATACATACATGTATGCATATCACTATTTATATATATGGTAAATAACTTGAGTAATTCTAAAACGAGTCTTACCATACTAATTGAGAGCTTCTATGGTGCTAATCCCAGCAACCCCAATATTTAACATCAATCCCAAGGAACATCATACTTCATTGCAGCTTCCTGAGTGTCATATTCAATCCCGCTTGACCAACGCCATAACCGTCCAGTTTATAAATTTTGGGTCGGCTCGCATACGCGAATCCCTTAAAAACCGACATACACTGAGATCAAATATACCAATGTGTTCGTTTTTCCATCACGAAAATTAATCCACCCTCGGATATTCCGTACATCCTCATCTCGAGCAACATGCAACACAATCAAATTTCCTGATTTTGACATAAAAATTGTTACAAACTGATCAGAGATAAAACCATACTTCCTGAACTCTGATCGTAATTCCCTCTAGTGGATATGTTTATATATGTCTAAGGAACCTACAGTACTAATTTCGTCAACTATAAACTGTCGGATCTCTTGGAAATTGGCAATAGTTAGAGTTGTGTTTCTAGTGATAGAAATCCGAACAGTCACGTTTTTAGATATAGAAAGCATACA
Source organism: Tagetes erecta (assembly GCA_030867185.1). Taxonomy (NCBI): domain Eukaryota; kingdom Viridiplantae; phylum Streptophyta; class Magnoliopsida; order Asterales; family Asteraceae; genus Tagetes; species Tagetes erecta. Next base: position 22,598,111 of record CM061496.1, read on the forward strand.
TCTGTATAAGAGATACAAAAACTGAACGGTAGATGTTAACCTCTATAAGTTACCTCATGAGTTTGTAATCCAATACGATAAAGTTGTTACCGCTCGAAGGGCTGCCGAAGAAGATGAATACTTCAAGACCATGAACTCCAAGCCAATTCTTTCCTCTGTTAGTTTGATCGAGGCAAAAGCAGGTTCACGTTACACTAGAAAGCTCTTTGATGTATTCAAGAAAGAATGGACTGAAGCTACCTTCAATTTAAGTCATGAGAGAGTGAGCAAGAACTTAGAAGAAATCAAATATAAGGTTGGACAAATAGATGTTGATAAAATATATTGGAGAACAGTTAGCTTTCGTCTCTCAGATAAGATAGATGTCACTTGTTCATGTGCGAAGTTTGAAACATATGGGATATTATGCAAGCATATTTTATATGTCTTAAAGAAGAGGCATGTTGAAACCCTTCCTGATCACTGTATATTACGTAAGTGGACACTTGATGCTAGGCATAAGTTGGATAATTGCAATACTGGGATCAAAGTCATACATAGTGAAAATGGAGTCAATGCATTAACCTTATGGTGTGTTCAATCAAATTTTAGAAAAGTGATTGAACAAGCAAGAAGCTCTCCATCTGAGATAGAGAAACTAAATACAATCTTGGTAAACTTTTTAAAAGATCTAAGTATCCAAACGAACTCAAAGTAGGTTACGACTACTTCACAAAATTCTAATGCCGAAAGTTCGCAAGTAAACATGATGCCTCAAATTTCTATTCATGATTTACCGAGTATTATTATTACTAAAGGTCGTCCTGAAAGTGCAACCAGAATCAAATCATCCATATAAGCACCAAAAGAGAGTTTGTTCTTACTGTCAGGGAATGGGTCATTACATTAACAATTGTCAAAAAAGAAGGTAAAATATATATTAATTAATAATTAATGGTTCTCAGACTCTCAGTATAACACTAATATTTTGTTTTCCAGGAAGATGAGTCCATAATAAAAGAACGAGAAGGATGATACTGTGATTAACTTGAAGAATTGACATCATAGAAGATCCGTTAGTGTTGCATTTGATAGAGTAGTGCATATCTTAGTTAAATGATAGAAGATAATGTGCTTCTGAGATTTCTTAAATCTTTTCAAACAATTGATCTTTTCTTATTTAGCCTTTTGAATTTGAATTGTTACTATTGTTTACAACTGGGAGTATTCATGGTTTGACATATTTAGCCTTTTGATTTTATAACCTGTTACAATTATTTATGACTTGTTATAGTTGGATAAAGGGTGTAATGGGGGATATTGTTGCTGCCTTTTTGCTAATTCTGGGTCAATTGTATACTTTTCTTTTGACAAATTCCGACTTAGATGTATCCTAAAATCAAGACCCACAGTTATGAAATGCCTCAGGTTACTACTCATCTATGTATTGCAGTAAGTTATTGTATCACTACTTCATATTGATCTATCAAATAAACCATACACACATTCACATGCAAGTAAGCAGGTAAATGAATAGACACTTACATCTTGAACTTATGGCTAAAGGGGGAAATGTTAGGTTATATAGTAAGAAAGATTAAAATTCACATCAGATTCTTTTATACTTAAGTAGTATGTTATAAAATCATAGTTATTGGTATATCATTCCATTTTTTAGAAATGGAAAACATCACACTGATTTTTTGAACTTTGAAAGTAACTTCTTTGAACCAAAAAGTTAACATGTGCATGTTTTTATCAAGTTTTTGAGCACATAATCTGTTTCTAAACAAAACTATGTATAAACTTTGGATATGGTGGATGATAAGGCCAATAGATTAATATTGCTAGGTATTTGAAACGGGTCAAACGAGTGAAAATACATTAAATTAAAATGAAACGGGTCACAGTAAGTGAAAATACACATGAAACGAGTAATTAAAGATGTTCAAAGACACATGAACACATGTAAAAAAAGAACTTCTCATTTCATGGTTGTATAAGCAATATACTAAAGTGTAGGTACAGAACTTTCTTTACATAATCTAACACTTAGAAAGTTGGAAGTTTAATCTGGTATCACCTCCATTTGACATTTATCCTTTGAGTTGTGTAGTCGAAAAAGAGTATTCATTGCATTACTTGTACCATCATAAGTCGAGTGAGATTTATCTCCAGAAACAAAGGCATGAACTTTTGACTCAATTCTGATCCTACTACATGCTCGTTTGTTGTCTTATTTTTATAACCGGAACTGATACGTATCCCAAATCTATGTAAAAGTTCATAATGATTGTAGAAACTATATGCATCATCTAGAGTATCAAAAACCTTCCCCATCAAATTGTTTGCTTCTTTTTTGGCAAACCCAAATCCATGTCAACATCATTTATTTTCTCTGTCTTGGCATCGGAACCGTTATTATATATTTCTTCATCAATATCTTCAATTCGATTTGTTTCAAAGTCTTCCATCGACTCAATATCTTCCATTCCATTTGTTTCAAAGTCTTCCATCGATTGACACCTTGAATTAATTTTTTTTTTGGATTTCCTGTACAACCAAAGGGTGAATATTAATGTTTAACTCATATACACATGACAACTATTAGAGAAAGATGCAAATCAGGTATAGAAACAATATAATTACAATGATGAACCATATGTATACGGATCAAATTATGTAGACAAAGATTCAAGATTTTTGATGATATAAAGGTTTTAATTGAGGAAATTGATTTGATAAAAAAAATCGATCTGGATGAATAATATTGAAATTAGCTTTTGATGATAAAGAATACTAGCCTTAATCGATCGTTGCTTGGATAGATGAAGATCTGATCACGTACGTATTCTCCGATTTGCTTGGAAAAATATTGGACGGCAATTCACAGACATTTCAATCACGTGAACATGAATGAGTAAAAAGATAAAGATGATTTTAAATCAAAACGACGTAGTTTTGATAGGTTTTACGTGTAAGTTACACGCGTAACAGCCACGTATCCACTTTCCTCTATATGGGTTTCCCCGGGAAACAAAAAGGTACAACCTTTGGCCCCCTTAATGATACGTCATAATACCAAACTTTTGAGTCCTACACTCATTAAATTGTCATGGTGTCGGTTCTCTTGATTTGTACACTAAAGTCAAGATTGAAAAGTGTGTGGTGCTGAGAAAAAGTGTTATCGATTGCTATAAGACATTCAGGTGTGTGTATTTTTTTGTTTTCATTTTGAACTTGTATATTCTATCAGTATAATTTGTTGAATGGAAGAGTTTGATCACCTCAAAATTCAATTGGAGGATATCATATTGGCCACCCACAATTTTGGATCCAACAAACTAATTGGGCGAGGTGGGTTCGGAACAGTTTACAAAGGAGAACTCTCTCGCCCAGACGGTATCATAACGGTGGCTTGTAAGCGTTTAGATCGTCAATTCGGACAAGGTAATGTTGAGTTTTTGAAAGAGATCATGATGCTTTCAAAATATAAGCATGCAAATTTGGTCTCTCTCCTATACTTTTGCATTGAGGGTGATGAGAGGATCCTCGTCTATGAGTATGCACCTCATGGGAGCCTCGATTTCCATCTAAGTGATCCCACTCTTACATGGATTAGACGTCTCAAGATATGTATTGGAGCCGCACAAGCACTAGACTATCTTCATGATCCGGCGGATACCTATCAAAGAATACTCCATCGAGACATCAAAAGCTCCAACATCCTTTTGGACGAGCAATGGAATCCCAAGGTTTCAGATTTTGGTTTATCAAAATTTGGCCCGGCTAACCAACCCCAAACATTTCTTGTTACCAATGCGGTTGGTACACTTGGATATTGTGATCCATTGTATTGGGAGACAGGTGTTCTCTCAAAAGAGTCTGATGTGTACTCGTTTGGAGTTGTGCTATTTGAAGTAATGTGTGGAACATTATGTTGTGAATATCGTGATGGTAGGTTACATGGGATATTAGCGTCTACGTGGAAAAAATGCTTTAAGGAAAAGCGACTAGACCACATAATCAATCATGGTTTAGAGAGACATATGGAGCCGGGTTCTTTAAATACGTTCTCAACGATCGCTTATCAATGTTTAAAGACTAATCTTAAAGAACGACCAACAATGGCCAAGATTGTTGAAGAACTTAAGGATGCACTTGAACAACAGGTATTTTTGTTTGTTCCCTTATTTGATGTTCCCATATATTTTACAAGTGTAACATGTTCGTAATAAAAGACTTGAAAATAAAAATATTGTTATAGGAGGTTTTTGAAGATATGGGAAAGAAATTAAACTTTGAAGGCATGCGAAGAATTGCAGATCTTCTTGTATCCCCTTTGGCCTATAAAACACAAAGTCAACTTCTCTTGCTTTTCATGAAAGGGTTGCTTATTGATAATGGCAAGACGGTAATATATATTAATTATATTGTTTGTGTAGAAAATTCATGGTTTTTTATTGAGAAAGATTCAAAAAGTACAAAGTGTAAAGACACGATGATAAAAAAAAGACGATGACATAAATAAATAAATAAAGTTATAACTCACAATATAAATTGCATTTTAAAAAAAATGTTTCATAGACCTTGTTCCCCACGTCGTACTACTTAAAAAATAAACAAAAATTTAAAAAAACAGTGTTTTTATTGGTTTTCTAGAGAACGATCCTCCTTAAGGATGGACTCCCTCGCCCAACATTTTGAGTTCGGCTCAGATACCACTGTGACAGAGCCCATTTGGCCTATAAACTCCTAATCAGTTGTTTCAATCCATAAAGAAAACAAGCCTGGATAGCATAATAAGAGAGTTAAGAAGTACAATATAGGAATTAGGAGTGTAATTATTATAATCTTCAAGCCAAACTTGTATACTAAATCAGATGTCTATTTGATAGTGGTTTTCAATAAATAACAAAGGACAACATTGTGAAGCTATAGCTGTAGAAAAATGTATTTCTCTAGATGAAAAGAGGCTGTTCACACGAGGCGAAAACTTAGATTCAAGGTTAGTTTATCGTCTACATGACTACATCTAGTTCTTATATATGGCCGGGCCGGGACGTTGATGTTTTGAAGTTCAACATATATAATGTCTTGATGTGTGCAGATTTCAGTACTTATTAGAATATAAATCAACACAAGATTTGAGTCTAAGAATTGAGACTCAATTCTTGTCACTACATGTCACATATGTCATAAACCTTGTCTACAAATGCCAATTTCCTCCTCAAGGTTGCTTGCGTATACCCTTCCGATACAAACTGGCAGAAATGAAAGCGTATGCGACATCATGTGTTGCACATGAAGGGGAACGTGGATGGCTAAGGACCGAACTGTTCCAGTTTACTAGCACCAAAAACCAGCATCATTTTGATATTCAGTTCACTAGTGAAATGAGGTCTAAGGAAGATCATGTGTTAAGTTATCTCTTCTATATTTTCATTGAAGCCGTTGAGTTTCGTCCCGTAGACTTTGTATGTATAGCAATCATATATATTTGAATTTGTTTGTTTCACAAACTCATGATATGAATGTCATTTATATTATAAACAGGAGGAAAATGAAAATAAGGTGGCTATGCAACCCACAGACGTTGACAATGACTGGCGCGAAAGAGTGCCGAATGATTACAACAAAATAGTCGAAGATGTTGACAAGTCAATGACTACGAAGGAAGTCTACGCTCTTCTTCGCAGAGGGATCTACATCAATAAGTCACAACAGGTATATATATCTTCTTTATTTGTTCATGTTCCAAATGACATGCATTTTCATAATAAAGATCATGAAGGTGTTGGGCAACAAGTATCATTGTTTTATCATTACAGCTTATAAATATACACTCTTTTGATGATACAGTGGTTTTCGATTAGTAAAAAGTCAGAGAAACGTCTCATGCTTCCGGCACGAGCATTTCTGCCAAAAAGAAAGTTCCATCTATCACAAAGAAAAACTTGGCTATGGAAGTCACTGCCAGGATCAAGGTTATGTATTTATCATTTATTAGTTATACAACAGATAAAAAATCTTAAGTTTGATTAGGTCTCATATATCCGGTGGCACGCATGTCATGTTTAACGTTCTTCATTGTGTTGCAGATTTATGGAGGTGGCCGAGTGTAGTGATAATAATCGTTTAGCTATTAGTTTACAGATCGATTCGTACCTATTGTCAAGCGGTATAAAGTATGCATGTTACCTTGTGTTCAAACTACCTGAAAACGCCTCAGTGTTTGAGGGTATTGTAATAACAAATTTTACGGAATGGGTTGGAGGGAATTGTATATATCTAGTCACTCCTCCCCATACGCCGGTTATCGTACTAAGTCCTGATGAAAGACCATCTAGAAGCCGTAAAATAAAAGGTCATCCAAAACTTAGGAAGGATGGTTGGATGGAGGTTCAAGTGTGGCAGTTTTATCATCGTTCTGGTCGTGTTTCGTTTAAGATGGATGGTTATTTGGAGAGTTTGAAGGGATGGAACTTCACTGGCCTTCTGGTGCAGGGCTTTGAGTTTAGACCTGCTAAAGTGTTTTCATTGAATTATTTTGAAGGTATGTATATGTAATGTTTATATGGTTTGCATTACAAATGTTTTGGCATCTTAATCTTGTGCTTTTTTTCCTTGTAATTGTCACTAAATCCTTCATTTTTGTATGTACTTCTGAGGCATTGAAATTTAATGCTATGTTTGATGAGGCAAAACTCATGTCTCAACTGTAGCGAGGTTGCAGATTACTACCGAATAACATGGCTTCACAAATGTCCACCGAATAACATTTTGAGTTTAATGGAATGTTACACACGTAGTCATAACATTCCAATACTCGATAGTTTTGATTATTAAAATCCAATTTTCATATTTCATTTCTAAGAACCCTACACTTTAAGTAAAAACCTATGATGCCACAAAAAAAGCATTAAAAGAAAGAGTAAAGCATAGATGCTAGTAATTAATCAACAACGAACAAATCAATCCATCAATCTACAGACTGTATCTGGTCAACAAGCCCTTGAGTCAAACAAAGTTTTTGGAGTCAAGACAGGTTTAGTTTATTCGGTTAAAGTAAACAGCACGTCTCTAAACCACACGATGAGACTGTGGTGCGGAGCGAGAGCACTTCTTGCGTCCGTTTTTTCCTCCTAGGCCACACACACAGTTCTCAAGAAGCTGATAATCCTCTTCCCAAAACAACCTTGACGTCATATCAGGGTTCTCCAATAACTTCTTGGAGGTCAGGAATCCTGCGATTGTCCATGTTTGATAAAGTCGAGATTGCTTCCCAATGAATCTTCCGTACCTTGTGTCATAATATTCAGGCCATTTATCTGAAGAAAGCCTCATCTCGGCTATATCGATTGCTTTTCTTGCAAGTTCAGGCCTCTTCATCTTGATGCAAGCAAGAGTGAACTGAGATAAATAAGAACAAAGATGCATGAGTGAGATTGATGCAGCATTATTTTGAAAACTAAAACAAAATTATGCAAGTTCCATATGCAAGGAAAAATACCTGCCAAAGGAGTGTAGGCCAGGATCCACCATTGTGGTATGACCAAGGGCTGCAAAACAAACACACCCAAATTATTAGAGTTATAACTCATACACCATGGAACCATGCCATCTCTCGCCGAATGGCGTGTGTTTGAATAGATCACACAAAGAATAAGAGAGACTGTTCTCTACATATCTGGCTCTCAGCATATGATAAGTATCCAAAATCTGCTACATTGCAGTGGTGGCAATTTCAACCAATTAACTTAATGAGTTGATTTTAATTTGAGTTACGTTTCATTAAAAACGGTTCAAATGGATTTGACTAAAAGTTTTCAAAAGTGTTTTGGTCATGCATTACAACATAGAACATCCTAAACTATAAATAAAGAACTAAAAATAAAGTTTTTGGAGCAATAAATAAGAAATTATTATTCATATACTAGAAAGTGTTCGCCAATCAATCCAAGCCAAGCCGTTCCAAGCCGCCCTAGAAAAAGACCTATTCCATTACAAACCCCCCGGTTTGACCAGTTACCCGACCCACGCATTTAAATGCATATGCATAATGTAAGAGCAGGTTTTGTGTAAAAATGAATACAAGAAAAAAGTCATACGTGTTCTTAGGATCACTTCCAGTAATTATACGCCATTCTTCATTGTCGAGTGCAGGGTAACTGATCTTTAGAGGCATGTTCGCTACAAGATCATCCCATTTCTCTTCAATTAAGTTTAATATACCATCATTCTGCTTGGGGGAACCCAATGAGGAAACAATGGCCCACAGATTTCCAAGAGTAAAGAACCTAAAATCCATGTGAGCTGGTTGTAAGTTACCAATAAGATAGCCACCAGATTCTGGAAACCAATCTACCAACCAAGACGGAATCTGTTCTGGATAAATGTTGAATTTGTTGATGGCATCAGTAGAGTATTCCTCTGTTTGATAACGGTATATTTCGTTGATCTTTTTCATATCGACCCAATAGTATTCACGAATGTGAAAACATAGAGCACTAAGCCGGTTGTTGATGGCTGCTACTAGATCCTTTGTCGAGTCATTCACAATCACCATCTCCCGTGAGCACCTTAGTGCTGAGTAGAACAGAGCCTGTAAGTTATGAGTTAATGCCATCAAGCTCTTGTAACAACAGAAAGGAGCAATGAGGTAATTTTGGATTAAAATTTGAACAATACTATGGTAAATTAAGAAGCAATAAAGCTAAAGAATAGACATTGCAATTCAATCATTTCAACTTTTGTCTTGCCAAAAACGTAGAACATACTTATCCATTTCTTTAAGAGTAACTTACTTGAATTTCAAGAGGATGCCCATGTATACCCATCCTTCTATCAATCATGCAGGATCCATCAGTCACCAACAGAGTTGGAAACATGTCAAACCCGTCAGCCAAGCACAATTTCAGTATCAATCGTATTCCGGTTTGGACGTCCACCCTCTCTTGCAAAGTGTAGTCACCCGTGATCTTTCCATAAGCTCTCAACAGTATAATCCACCACAGACCTGGTCAAGCATTGTCAGCTTTAATGTCATACCAAAGATGAAAATCCAAATTCATAGCTAAAGTCTCTAATACTACTGTCTGGTAAGTAGTTCTTACCAGAATCAACTGGTGCAACACGCCCAATTGCTGATTCACCAAAATCAGGATCGAGAATATCCTCAAATTCCCCAGGTCTTCCATCAAGAGGCACACTTCGAACTTTAAAGCTAGCTGGCATCAACCCTTGCCCAGGGCTGTGGCAGTCAACTGTCTTTTCCCAACTCTGAAAACATAGAAAAACAAGCTTGATGAATACTTCAACTAAGAAAATAAGGAAATCATTATACCACCACATATAGTTGGAAAAAGGTATGATATATACAATTCATGAGAGGGAAAAAGATAACAAGTTATATTTTCTGATATAACTTTTCATCGACACTATTAACTCTGCTGTTTGCAAAAGAACTATGCATACAAGCGGTAACCGAAAACATACACACCCAACAAGTCAAGTTTAAGTAAAAATAAAAACCTCATTGCACCAATGAGGCTCCTCAAGTGTTTTTACAAGATGGTTTACCTCTATGAAACTGACAGATATAGATGTCATAGAAATGCAGTTATGCAACTTTCATAGGTTGTTCTAAATCTATCCCTTTTTAGACACATGTTAACGGACAAAACAAGCTCAAGAAACCTTAGGTTACCAGTTAAAGTCTCTTAGCAAAAACCTAAACATGCGAACTGATTATTCGATTGGGAAAGAAGTTACTGAATCTTAAAGAAAAGAACAGATAACTAAATAAGTGATTAATTACCTGCAACTGAAGAGTATGGAGCAAAAAGTTCTTGACAATCTCTCCTTCTCCATTGAGCAAGAAAGCAAGTGCCGAAGGAATAAAATCACGAATAAAGACCTGATCATAGTTAAGCGGCAGCTTATCAGCCGGATCAGTAGCTGCAATAGTTCCAACCGGAGATCCACAGTAATTTACGATCGACCCTCTAAGCAATTTCCACGCTTCTTTCTCAATCTCAGACTCCTTCCTATCCGCTATATCTACATCCTCACGACTAAAATCTAACAAACCGTCATCCGTTTCCTCTTTCTTTTTAACCTCCTCAATCACCCAAGGCTTCACATTCAACCCCCCTTGAATGTAAATTCTTTCCCAGCTCGTGTCATTAACATGAGACTCAACCGAAGTCGAATGATTCCTATAATCCGAGGCCACTTTCGATACAAGCCTACTGAATTTCCTATACTGACAACCATTCAATAAAAGCCTAGGTTGTCTACTGCAACTCGAATCAGAACAACAAAAACCCTTCTGATTCGAACCAATAACACCTCTTCTAAACCCTAGAACTACATTGTTACAAGTATGTATCCCCCGGTGTGTTTTTGACACAGGCGAATGGTTAGAAATAGGGATTTGGAAACCAAAAAGCGAAGATCTTTTATAAGTAATTAAGATCCTACGGCAAGATGGCTTCATTGTAGATATCACAACACAACTACAACTAACCATTGAATTGAATTGCATATATCAAATCAGATCTATAAATATAACCCTAGATCTGCTAAATTCAGAAAAAAATTGAACCAACAGAAGAGGTTATATATGAAATGAAATGAAATGGTATTTACAGATGATGATTAAAGGAAAATAAAGGATTTGACTTACAACGCAATTGATTGTGATCGAAAGTAGTTCAGATTTGATGTTTGGTGAAGGAGCTTAAAAGTGAAAAATGGTGAAGATATATATAGGCCAAGTATGAAGATATTTCGAGGAAATGGGGACAATGATGCACAAAGACACGGGTTTTGAGATAGGACATTTTAACACGGCTATTTGCACGTGTATTATGTTTTGTTATTGTCATTTTCATATAAATAAATAGAAGCTATTTTTATCTGCAATCTAATCTTTTTTCCGACACGGCTTCTTGCGATGGTATATGGTTACTACGCTTTGTGTGTTTGAAAAAATCGGATTTTTATTTTTCGGTCAAGTTGATGACATTCCTAAGCTCCACTTCCTAGTCGTCCTCCTTGTTGACTTTTGCGGGAAAGGGTAGGGGTTGATAGACCGTCGTTAAGGCACTAAAAAACTCAACTAAAAATGCAAAAATAAAAAGATGAATGAGAAAATATTAGCTGGTCTTGTGAAACGTGTAAGCTCCAAGTTCTCATTCTAATCTTCAAGTGTTGACCGTATAGCATTTCGGTCGTGGTCAAACTTGGTGCACACATTTATTTACCTTAGCCCTAAGATCTTTCATCTCGCGGGTCAGATTCTCTAAAGCAGCGGACAAACTAGTTTTCATGCTAACATGGTGCACACCTCGGGAGGATGAGGATGTACTAGTGACAGGATGTACAAGTTTTCATTCTAATCTTCAAGTGTTGACCGTATAGCATTTCGGTCGCGGTCAAACTTGGTGCACACATTTATTTACCTTAGCTCTAAGATCTTTCATCTCGCGGGTCAGATTCTCTAAAGCAGCGGACAAACTAGTTTCCATGCTAACATGGTGCACACCTCGGGAGGATGAGGATGTACTAGTGACAGGATTAGAATTCATACCGCTGCTTATGCTCGGCTTGGGCAAAACTCTCAAACAGTTCATTACACTACGTTACGTTAAATTTACCCATTAAGTGTTCACCTGCAGAAGTGTCAAATCTGGCTCTAGTCTCATATGTAAGTCCATTGTAAAACTTCTCGACTAGAGCCCATGGAGAAATACCATGTTGAGAGCAGCGAGATAACAAATTTTGGAACCGCTCCCTAGCTTGGTAATAGGGCTGATATGCTTCCATTCTAAAGGAGTGAATATGATCATAAAGACGAGACACCTTAGCAGGTGGGAAGTACTTGTTCAGAAAGACTGAACGAACTGTCGCCCACGTCGTGAATGTTCCCTCAACTTGCGAGTCGAGCCAGATGATAGCTCGATCCGTAAGCGAGAATGGAAACAGATGTAAGTAGATCGCGTCATCGGATGCACCTTGAAGTTTGAAAGTGCTCACAATGCGCATGAGACGCGAAACGTGAGCAGGTGCGTCTTCATCATCCCACTCGTGGAATTGATTATTGGCTAGTGCGGTCATGATGTATGCCGGGATCCACAACGAATTAGGATTCGTGATCTTAGGCGCTAAGATAGACGAATAGTTTCCAGTGAAACCATAGAACTCCTGTTCGCGCACCGTTCTGTTATCGGCCATTAGGACCCTAAGACTGCTAAGTGTGGAGTTGTGTGGTGAATGGTGCAGTACGCGTGTGAAATCAAACAATATAGGTTTGTTTTCTAGACTAGGGAATGCGGAGTCTAAAGAAATACCAACTTGAACCTCCGTAGACGAGTCAGCTACAACTTCGGGTTTTGGATCTGAAACTTCACCAACACGCTTTGTGCGATCTCAACGGTTTGTGCGATCTCAGATGTGGCATAAACTATACGAAAAGAAAGGACCGATTAAATAAAATGAAATAATTAAAAGAAAAGGAAAAAACAAACACAACTAAACATAATTAAAGACAACTTTAAGACTCTTACGACTCAAACAACTAAAACAAGAAGCACGTGAATAGTAGTTAGGACCTCAAAAAGTTAATTTAACGTAATTACCAATAGTCTCCGGCAACGGCACCAAAAACTTGATGCGTGCAAATATATATATAAAATAATAAACACAAAAGCTTTAAATTTATAAAACCTAGACTCGAATACTATTTCACACACAACCGACAGTGGACCGATCGAGTGTAATATAGTGAACATAAGTCCGGGTGTCAATCCACCGACTCTATTTATCACGTTAAACTAACTAAACGAGACTCAACTTACTAGACACGACTTTAATTAAAATATTGTTTAAAAAGGGGGGAGTTTTTTTCTAAATTACTAATTGCATAAAAGAAATGACGATTTAGGAATGAGACTTAAAACATATGATTATAGGAAAACCACCTAGGCTAGAATCCACATTAACTTTAGTTATTCACTCATGATTGGGATAATAGGTATAAAACCGGGATCTTGGTTTATTCACCTAAATGCAGCACTAAATAGGACCATCGACCTTCGAGAAGACACATACGATTTTATATTAGGCTAATATAATTACCAGTTATGGGTCTAACCTTCTTCACAGTTACCTAAATGAATTATGTTTTAGTGACCTTAGTAGAAAACATACCTCACAGTATAGCAATCTAGGTCATTTCAATATAATCATATGACTCAATAAGTCGGTTTAACAATTAACACTAAAACGGTCTTCTCACAAAGACATAAACCTAGCACATTATTCAAACCAAAAACTTATCACCTCACGGATATCTAAGTTAGCTATACATTTTCTTCAGTTTGACTTATAGAATTATTCTTATGGTTTTAGTGCAGTTAACCACAAACAATCACAACACAGTCAATGATTTAAACAATAACCTATTCTATGACATAGACGATCATCAAGGCTAAGGCGGAATAATAACACTAATCAACCCAATTCCAATACATAAACATGCACCATATGAAAAAAAAAATAAAAACTTTACTAAGACATAACAATCCATAGTCCAAAAACAACCAATCATGAGTTTAAACACCAATTAACGATTCATCATAATGCTTGGATGGTCTAAAGTATTTAGCCAACCATAATCAAAGAAATAAACATAAGTTTAAGTTCAAGAAACATGGTAAAAGAAATTAAAAAAAAAGCAACGGAATGAAAGAACCCGGAATGGCTAGATGCAAATCATTGATCTTGTGCTCTTACTCGACTCTGTTTTCTTCGCTTTCACCTTTAGATCACTCTTTTGCAGCCTTTTTCGTCCCTCTCTAGAGCATGTAGGCTATTTTAAAGCAGAGGAATGTTTTTATAGTGAAATAGGCCAAAAAACATCAAAACTTTCTGCCGAAAATGCTGGCCGCGTACCATGACATCACCACACCACCACCAAAAATGGCACACCGCGCCACGCGGTGAGGAATTCTATGGTGGCCGTGTGACGTGGTGAGGGCACTCGGGGTTCCAGTTGCTTCGTTTTCGCGTTCTGACTCGCTCGTAACTCCGATTCGTGCCCCGTTTTCGCATACGATCTTCTTTTAAAGCGCTATTTCCACCATTTCTTCCGATTGTGACCTAAAAAACATATATGAATCAATACTAAATTAAACTTAAAGTACACTAAACAAAAGACTAAAAAACGGATAAAAACTCTACACGAGATAATTGTATAATTTGCACTATATCAAATATCCCACACTTATCATTTTTTATCCCTGAAAAAGCATGCACATAGAATCATAATTAACTAAGGCTTTCAACATTTTATTCAGATAAACATATAAAGCGCAGAACCACATACAAGCAATAAATCTGGAAAAACAATGGTACGTTTAATTAAACACCTAACACTAGGATAAGGTATTAGAAACGCACCGACCTATACTATAACCTAAGAGTCCTTAGTGCAAATAGTTTGTCTTTAGAAACCTCTTCTAGAACTTATTTCTTTATTCTTTTTTATGAACCTTTCTATGCTTTCTCTTTATCTTATTTCTTATCCAATTTCGCGAAAGAGCTACAAGAGACTCGTCTGTGTGATTAGGATCTTTCTCTTTGTGGAATCTCGTCATCGTCTTAAGTAAGTTTAAAACATGGGAAAGTGTGCAATTTGGAAAGGGGAATGCATGTATCACGGACATCTTGTCCAAGGCAAAGCATTTCGTATAAATCTCTTTAAGAGTTCTGTATGCTTACATGGAGATGGAAGAGATGAGTGTGACCCTATAGGCTAAAACACGTCTTCTCGAATACGTTGAAAACAAACTTAACACTTTTATAAGTCTTAAGTGTCCAAAACCAAGACACATTCCTAAGCCTTCAAATTCTATTTATTTATGGATTCTATGATTATCATTTTCTATGATTTCATATTATTTCAGGGTTTCTATATTATTTCCAATGTTATTCCAAGTTTGCTTATATACATTTCAATGATTTCCAAGTGATTAATATGTTTTGTGAAAATCCATTTACAACTTATGCTATCCAAAATTTTCTTACGTCTCATGAAATTCTTTTTATATCTTATCTTGTAGAATGACAACAAGACGTGAACGACTCGCTAATACCATCGCGACCCAAATGTTCTAAATCAAAACTAAGATATATTGTTAATCTTAATCAAATTATCAAAACTTCAAAACAAATACCAAATACCAAATACCAAATCTAAGGCATATTTCTAATCTAAATTCAATTATCGAATCCCAGATTAAAGACTTAATTCATGATTCCTGAAATCTCGTAACAGATTTACTATTTTGTTATGTCAACGCATTCGTTTATTTACAAATCGAACGTTTACCTCCAAGGTATCTCAACTTGATCTCAATACTCAAATGTTGTCTAAACTACCCATCTAATCATAAGATTCTAATCCAACTTCTAATGCACCATTAAATGATGCTATTCATAAATTCATTTTCCAAAACTTAACGTGAACTCACTACACAATTAATCCTAACCTCATTGAACTAGAACATTTCATTTGTATATATGATCACTAATGAAATTCTATACATCTCGTTTCTATAAACTCATTCAAACCCAGCTTGTCTTACGTATAAGCTTTCTACCTAAAATACCATATTTTATCTGCGGTTTTTGTAAAACTACCAACCAATAGTTAATTCAATTAAAAATGCTTTCCTTATTTTCTCAAAAATATATGTATATATATATATATAGATTGAGGTTTTTCTAAAAAGGGTTAAAACTCTAAGAAGTGTAGGAAACATTCACAAATAAACACGTGTCCATGAGGGTGAAAAAACGCGGAGGGGCAGCGTCGTCTTTTTACATATGACGTTGATTTGCGAATCCTGGCCATCACTCTCGATGTTCATTTATGGCGTTTTTTTACGTCTATTAATTACGAACATCCGATCATGTATGACGTTTTTTATTAGTTAATTTTTTCATCAGAGTGGTGTTATTTTATAGAGCCAGTTTATGCATGGTGTTTTTTATAAGCGATGATTTTTTTGTTTGTTTTTGACGTTTTCGTTTACTAATTATAAAGTTCAAACGTAAAAAACACCATGATTCAGAAGACACAGATCTAAGAAACATCATGGCGTTTGAATTTTGTGTTAAAAACGCACAATGACAAATATACCCCCAAATCCATCTTGCGTGTGACCAAAACATCAAAATAATTACAAAAATGCCACCGCGTCCATCTGGGCCGTAAAACACCATAATCCGACGTCCCAGATTACTTCTTAGCCTTTTTAGAGTTTTAAGTTTTTTTAGAAAATCTCTCCTCTATATATATATATTATGTAAAAAAAATTATGATAAATGATTTCTTTAAAAAGGGATTGGTTACATTAACGATTACACAACATTTTCACGTCTTCTCAAATATGATACAAAGACTTACAACAAACGTCATGATTTATGTTTTCCAATATCGAATACTCGAAACTTAGACTGTGTCGTTTACTTATTTTCAAATCAATCCCCTTATCTACGGTAAAAATAAAAGAAAATTTATTTTATAAATTAACCATTTAATTATTTAGTTTTTATTAAAAAAACACCCTCATTTTTGAGACACAACATCATCTCTTATAACTTTGTTTACTTCCATATTTAGTACACTGGTTTACCTAAAAGCTTTTGTTATATGAACTCAAACGTTTTAAAAATCGAAATCAATAGGAAAAGAGTAATCTATAAATTGGAGCTATAAACTGGATTATCCATAGCATCAACTCTTCATGAAACTAACTTTTCTAAAAATCATAATAAACTAGATTATTTATGTCACACCCTCAAAATCCACTAACGGAGTTTTACCGTTAAGTGTGTGACAAACCATGATTTAGTCATTAGTTACACCAAATGACACTATATGAATTTAAAACATACGTGTCTCATTAAATGAAAAAAATTAATACAAAGTTAACGTTTAAAAGTTTGCGGAAGCGTAATCGAAATGTAATGTCAAAATATTTGTCACACCCCGACCGACGGCGGAATCCTCGGGGTGGACGATAGTGAATAGATTGCTCGTAGCTCATGGTACTAAAATAGTTGAAATATCATTTAATTCACATTTCATTAATTACAAGGCATTGAATTTCCAAATAAACAAATAACACAACAATCTGAATATTTATTGATTAACTAGGTCCAAGCATGTCCTAGATTATGAAGCGTCTTGATTAATAGTTAAGCTGCGTTTCCTGAAATCATGTGAAAAGTAAATGGATCAGCTAACGAATTACCTGGTGAGTAAACATAGGTTTTGGATACATATAATAATGATAAAACATGATTTAACTTGATTCAATTCACATGTAATGCTAATACTATAAATTGCGAGTGTGAACACAATATATAAACAATTTACATAATCAAACCATTTGACTGATTAACTTGCATCCACTTAATCACACAGATTATGTGTCGTGTTGTACCCAAACTGATTAAATATGCATCCACTTAATCACACAGAATAAGTGTCGTGTTGTACCCAAACTGATAAAGGCAGTTACAATCACCACTCGAAAGCCATATTGGGTGGGCTTGTCAGGCCGATAGATCTATCATTGAAACTGAGGTTTGTAATAATTAATGATTATGCCTCTTAATTGTATATCGCATTATGAACACGTATTTGCAAGTAATAACATAAACATGTATTGAATTGAATTGAATGTAATGAATAAATGAATAAAATGAATAAATGAACAAAAATGAATAAATGAATAAAGGTGATTTGATAGATGTCACATGAATTGTGTAAGGATTATATGGAAGAGATTAATCCAGTATTCATGGTGTTGAGAATTGTGTTTACACCTTGGATCTTGGTGCGAGTCAAAAGTTACGTTCTCAAAATTTTGTTTGTGATTTCTGTTTTGTTTGGGCTCGATTTGATTCGTCGAATGAACCTACTTACTCCCTAGAATACCAAGTATGTCTAAGAGCTTTAAATGATACAAAGTGATAGCCCAAGAATGGAGAAAGATTGGCAAAATAATCACCCGAAAGTCGCCTTATGCCAAAACTAAGAATCCAACATGTAGAGCTTCTTGCTTGATATCCTTTACATCTATGCTTTCCAAAACACAATGTCCTAAGGATTATATAATAAACTTGGATGATAAGAAAAGTCGGGATAAGATTGTTAATTGTGTTCACGAGGCCTCCAAACTATTTGATCAACTTAATTAATGATTTAATTATAGAATTTAATGTAATAACTTGATTAAATCAATATGATATAATTATTTTTTTTTATGATACGACAAAAAATTTCATTGATATCCGATTGGGTTCGGGTTTGAATTTGGATCGGGTATGGATCGGGGCAAATGTTACAATATTAAATGGAAACTAAATGCGCAGAACACGCGCCCAACACAAGCTACATAGTCCAAGTAGTCATTAAACTCAAAACATGGTTTGTAATGCAAGAAAATGTATAAATGAAAAGCCGTGACTCCATGCTATGTCCTAAGTGCGTGGTACCTCAGTGACCTGTAAAATTGAAAGTCTAACAAGTGTCAACACGACGGTTGGTGAGTTCACATAGTAAGTATAAAATCAAGTAAGTTCAGTTGCAAGCAGAAATATAAATTAAGTATGTCAGTGTAGGTAGCTAGTATACAGTACATGTCCTTAGAGTCGTACGTATCTGACCGAAGCTGACGTATGTACACATTAAGTGTATTTTGCCTGTTCGTACATCCCATCAGGATGCACATGTATGTATGTTAGGTCATTCAACACCCGTTCGACAGGTCCTTCTGACGTGCTAGCGCGACTAGCCCAGGTGGGGTTTGTTAAACCCAGTAGTACTACTCAAAATTTCCCCGCTATTTCACAAATACTAATGGTCAACTAGGTATCCATAAGGTCTTTCATGAACAAAATAAAAGTTGCTCTAATCCAGACATGCGACATACAAAATTTGTAAATCCGTAAAAGTCGTTGTTCAAGTTCTCATCCCATGACAGGATAGGATAGTAATTGTTACGGTTCAGTGAACTCACCTTAGGTTGCACAGCAGATCAGTTTAAGAGTACACAATGAAATACAACAACCTAAATAATAGTAAGTCTATTAATGTGTGTTCATGTAGGGTGATAGAACCCTATGCATCCAAATAGTCGTACAGTTTGTGCGAGATTGGAAAAGTTTGACTTTTTTACCAAGTTTGACCAAAGTTGACTTTTGTTGACCTGAGTTGACCCACGACCCGTTGGTGCTTTATTAAGTGTAAGTATGTTTCATTTGATGTACTTGTTCACATTACACTCATAAATCACATCACACGACAAGCATTCAACAAACCAAATTTTTATTTCCATTAAAGTTTCCTTTATAGGAAAGTAGGACTTTTAGCACATGTTTTCATAATTCAACATCCTAGGTTTCCAAACATCTCTATGCATGTCAACTACTCCACAATAGCCATAGCATGTTACACAAGACGATAGCACACACTAACACCTTACTGTTTCCAATCTAAGACATAGTAGCATGTGTGGTCATTTCAAAGCACATAACATTGCCCACATGTTTTGGTTCAATTAACATAGCAATACTTTCATCATGACAACCTAATTAACTAGAACACACATTGTATATTCCTTCACAACCAATTCTATGCAAACGGGTTATTTCTCAACTAACACTTTTAAATGTCATTTCATGTCCAAAAGCTAGTTTGCCAGACACAAAGTTGCCTACAATCTTCCATATGCAATTCTTTTATGTTTATATGTCCAAAGTCACTAAACATGCACCCTAGTGAATCTTCATGACAAAAAGTTTCCACATTTAGCAAGTCATACCAAATCAAGTCGGATTTCCACGTTCAAATAATTAAAATTCATCTAATACATTATACAACATGCTAGTAACCTCATAACAACTCTTAGATGTCAACAACATGCAATTTCACATGACTCCTAGAGAAAAGTTACTATTTTTAGTAATATGTCCAAACGAGCATGAAATTTCAAAACTAAATAATCAAACTTCATCCAGTTCACCATATAACCATATATTTCATCAATTTTCATCATAATCATGCATGCAAATTCATGTTCCAATGTCATTCTATAAACCCTAATTTTTCAACATTACTAACATGGATTCGATTAGTCATTTGATCATCAAAACACCAAATAAACCTAGAATCTATACCCAATTCCACAACACAATAACCAATCTACAACTTTGGATGAACTAGGGTTTCATGACTTGCAATTTATATAGTGATTTTAGGATTAAAAATTACTTGTATTGTGTTTACAACTCCAGTTAGCAAGCAACAACACCACCAAAGATCCAACACAACCGAACATCGTCACTGGAATCCATCACCGACGCCATTAACCACTACTGCCGTGCTTTAGTTCTGCTGTCCATCACTATCGCCGTCATCCATCGCAACCCACCATCACTAACAACAACAAAAACGAGTAACAAACCTCAAAGCCCTAGCAACCGAAACCTTTGAAGGCCTATAAACTTTTATCTGTTGTGATTAAGAGGGAACGGACACCACCGTTGGATTCCTCTCGTCAAGAAGATGATTTTGATATATTATTTGTGCCATGAAAGTTGCCGGAGGAGGCCGGAAATTAGCCAGGAAATGGGCTGAATTGAGAGTGACGGGAATGGGGGGTGGGAGGCTAGTTAGGGTTTGTAAATGTGATGTGGGGTGATAAATAAGTTGTTTATATAGTAGGGTTTTGAGGTGAGTTCTTTCTAATTAAACATTGCGTATCCGGGACTGCGTGTCGTATCGTTTCATGTCCAACTTATCATCGAGATTAAGGTTTCTAAATCTATTTCCCATATCGTTGCCAAATCTTATTTTATTTATTAGTACTTCAATTATTTGAATGTGTTTGAGCGGGTACGTGTTTTCGTAGCATTTCTAATCATTTTATTTGAATTCTCGCTTAAACTCTCGAAATCAAGATTATAGTAAATATAATAATTGAAGATAGTATCTTTAGTATTTTAACACTCGGGTTATTACTTTAGATGTCAGCTAATGCCATTACGGCTCGGTATCCGTGTTTCGCAATTAAATAAGTTTGTTTGTTTTGGGATCAAATATACAACTTCTTATAAGTACGTAAAATGCATTTTTATATTAATATGTAGAATGAACATTTTCTATAATGCACTGGGCCTATAATGAGCCTCGTTTATCATAATGGGCTTTGTTTAATAGATTGGGCCATTATTGGGTCTTTAAGCCTATTTAGTAGAAATACATGTTTGAGATTCATATAAATTAATATAGTTTTGTTAACGGAATTAACCTAAAATTGTCAGGTGTCACAATTTATGTACACCATCATCCAATGCTTATGAACTTGGCAATACCATGAACAATTGACATCTACATCTCACACACATGAAGTTGGTTTCAAAAACTTATGTTGTTACAATTTTGGTACTCGAACTTGACTATTTGTATCTATGAACAAAACTATTATTATGGGTAATGATATCACACCCCGACCGATGGCGGAATCATCGAGGCGGACGAAAGTAAATGATTGCTCATAGCTCATGGTACACAAAACTGTTTAAATATTATTTAATCCAATTATCCATACAAGACTAAATGGTAATTCAAACATAAACAACTGAAAAGAAGTCTACTTTATTTAATTTAATTAACTAGGTCCAAGTTCCTAGTCGTGTGGCATCCAAAGTTCCTAACTTGCTCATCCTGAAATCATGTGAAAAATAAACAGTCAGCTAACGAATTAGCTGGTGAGTAAACATAGGTTTAAAATACATATAGATAAACTGATAAAGAAAACTCAATTCATGTCGTTATGTCTAAACTTATAAATGCAAAACATGTACATACAAGATAACAACGCATAATCAAACCTTGAACAATGATAAGGGGGGGTCCACATGATAATGATAACTCAGTTATAATCACCCAAGAATCAGGGGGGTGGGTCCTTTCGACCAATAGATCTACCATTAGTAACTGTCGGTTTCTACAAATTAATGATTACGCTTGCACAAAAATTGATATCAGGCTATGAACACATAATTTGCAAGTAAAGACATAACATGAATTGTTTTACTGATCAAAATGAATAACTGAACAACTGAAATCTGATAACTGAAATCTGAAATCTGATTTAAATAGGTCACATGATATCACCCCAAATTGAAAACCAGAAAAGGGGCTATGAATACTCACCTGATAACTGATTTGACGAATTCAAAATCAAACTAAAGACTTGAATAAAAGCACCAGAAAACTCCTTAAGGATCACCTAAAGGAATGCCGACTTACTGTTAAAATGATAACTAAAATAGATCTAGGAATATAGGGTTCTAATTGGGAATCTGGGTTTAAGTAGTCAGGTGTTAGAATTGAAAATATATCATAATGTAATAATAATAATAATAATAATAATAGATTTATTTAAACAATGATTTAATATGTACTATATTGATTAGATTGTATATAAATTTTACCTCTTTACGAAAAGAATTACAATCAATAATTCATTAAAGGACATGATCGATATGATAAACTTAATTATGAATATTGTTTTATAAAAAAATCACCCATCTAAACAATACCATTATCATAGTCGTTAGTAAATAATAATATAAACATGATCAAATTGAATGTCGAGAATACTAAATATAAAAATTCATACGCAAATTTATTTATTTAGACTTTCATAAAATCCATGCATATTATATGTTTTAAACGTTTAAAACTCGAAACTTCACAATAAAGAAATTTATAAACGTTACTATACATATAACAAAATCTTACTTTGTATATATTACTTTGGTAAAATATATAGGATGATTATAGAAGGTTAATGTTAAAGTAATAAAAGTTTAAGCAACAAAATAATAAAATAAAGGAATAGCATAGTCCAGGGATCGAACCCTGGACCTCTTAATTCAAGCAACAACATTTAAACCATCCGCCCAGATATGATATTCAGAAACAGGTTTGTTTTGTAACTAGTTATCCTTAAACCCATCTTCTCAGTTACATCCTAAACCCTAATCGCATAATCTGAACAAATTCAATCTTGTATATGAAATCAAGCTTAACTACGATCATCAGCACAATATAACGAGTAAGAAGACGTATTTGATTACCTCATTTGATGTTAAATCGACGAAGCTTAAAAAGAAAAGAAACGCAGCCGATGTGATTCAATTGGTGATGCACATATGATGATTCGACGAAATTGATGAGATGAAAACAACTTCTGACGACAGCAGATTAAAAGCCCCAAGTTAATTTCGGATAAAAGTACCTCGGATGCGTCGACCGACTGATGAACAGAGCCGTGTAGAAACAGAGATCAATTGATGTGTGCGTGTGTGTTTCAGGTGAATTTTTCGTTGCAGAAAGATATAGTGAATGAATACAAATGAATTGAATTGCATAAATAGGATTATATCGGGTTCAAACGTTTAAAACCAGCCACGAGTTGGTTGCGGATGTGAATTAGGATAATTTAACCGATTTCGCAAGGTTATTATCAATTTGATCTGCTTATCTCATTTTAATTGACTTAAGAATGTTTCAGATTAAGTTGGTTTGCGTTTCACCTGCGATTTTGGTGGATTTCGATTTCAAATTGCCGAGACAATTGGAGGTGAATTGGGTTTTGAAAATACAGTGTATAAGATTCAAATTTGATAAGGAACAGAGGTTCGAATGTTGTAGATAAAGATATATGAGCGATTTTAACGGGTTAAAGTGGGTTAATTTGACGTTTTTGGAGCTGCCGGAGTATCGCCGGAGGATGGCCGGAGAACTTGGCCGGGAAGCAGGGGGTGGGGCTGGGTTTAAAAGATAATTTACAAGTCTGTCCCCTGTAGTTTTATCAACTTTGTATCTTGTATTTTAAAGTTTAAAATAAGTTATGATGAATGACACTTTGACCCCCTTTAAGTTAGTTTTATATTTAACTAGTTAACTTAACTAATTATACTAACTTAAACTAATTTATTATTAACATTTTTATAAAAATTGTTTCTTGTTATTTTAAGTACATTTTATAAAAAATCATTTTATAACATTTATTTGATAATTTAATGATTAATAACCGAAACCTTTATTTCATAACAAACCATAAGATTACATTATTATTATACGGTTTGGGTTTACATAAAGAAAGAGAAAGAAAACGAATCGGGCCGGATGTCACAAATGACTACCTAATAAACTCATTTCTCTCAAGTAATCAATTTACTATCATCTTAAACTATACTTCACAAGAACTAAATGCTATCGAATATAATTTCGGAACCTATGTGTATCATTATCTTAACTTAGAAATTTTTGTGTACATTTGACTCGCATGTGATCGAATGAATTGCGTTATCCTTGCAAAAACTAAAGTAATTACGGGTGCACACGGAATTACGAAAGTTGGTGCATGGAAACCATAGCAAGTTTTATCATGTGTTTGAGGGCAATGCGATAAATGTGGTATGACAAGAGCATGATAGATATGCCGCTGGTACTTCCTATATATAAATGCTTCTGTCATACTGTCAAATGAAGTGTTGTTTCGATCTGTAAATTTTCGTGTTGTTCTAAGTATCTTATTCATATAATAAAACATATCGTACATCATCGAGTAAGATAAACCATGTATATTCTAAGATGATCTAAAATAACAAACCTATTACCATTTGAACCAATGCAGAAATCATAAATCATTTCTTATCATATAGAAATCAAAATTTAACAATTGTTTTTCACATATTACCATTTGTCATCATCATCATCATCATCCAGTGCTTAAGTTGGTGTAATCTAATTCAACTCCTCGAAACCAACGTATTCTTGTTCAAATCAGAAGAACCAAATAACGTAAGTACATTTATAATGAAAAGCTAACTAATCGTATCTTTTCGTTTCATTTTCTGTTTTGGTTTGAGCAAATTTCGGGATGAAATTTCATTTACTTAGGTGATTCTAGTATTTGATAAATCCTTGGTTCAATCTAAGTTGTTTACTATTTGTTTCGAGCCCGAGTTTCAAGGTGAGTAAATTCACTCCCCTTTTTACTTTTACGTTTTGGGGCCGAAATATGTATCCTATTACAATGCAACGTTTTCTAATTTTCTTTCAATTTTCAAAAGAGATCATACAAATGTGTTAGTCTTGCTGTAGCATGATGTAGTCTTATGTGATAGTTTAAAGTAGTATTATTACTTGGTAATCCCACCGGTACAATGTTAGCGCTATTGGTTTGACAAACCCACCTACATGTACAACAACGATAGGTGATTTAAACCCGGCCATTTAATTTCAATTTCAATGTTACAAGTTGGTATGTTACAAGTTGTTATCCAGTGTTACAAGTTGCTATACTATGTTGCTATGCCATATCCCTAAGTTGCTAAATAATTATTGATAGCTAATATATCGAGACGGTTAAGTAACGGTTGCTTGAAGAGTTACCTTTAATTAATACATGAGTTGGTTCCTCATGATAAATGGCTGAAGTTATATTACAATTACAATGTGTATTCAAGGGGTCATAGTTGAGAATAGTATGAAATAGCTATACATGTAAGATTGCGCAACATATTTATGATGATCTCGGATTTATAACTACTATTTATCAATTGTGGTTTACTCACTAGCTTTTATAGCTAAGTTTATTTTCACATATTTCAAGTTGTGTTGATGTTAGTTTGTTGCTTTTATCAAGACATAGGATTGCCTTGGACCTAGTTAAAATAACAAAGACAATTGCATTTACTGTTTCGGTTTTATTACTTTTGTCGTTACTATTTAAGACACATGTCTCAAAACTTATGTTATGAGAATTATTAGAATTTAATAAAGAATTACCATGTGTTTTGTTTACTGTTTACTATTGATATCCAATTTCTATTACAACCCGATGTTTCCGCCGCCGGGTGAGGTGTCACAGTTAGGGTTTGATAATAGTCATTAATCCCCTTAAAACCTTTAAAAATACGGGCCAAAAATAGAGAACCGTAAAACGACGTAACCTACGTCTTGTTGGACGTAGTCTTACGACCTATGACCATAAATTCATTTTTCTTCTTATGTGTCTTCTCGAGAGCTTTCTGTTGACTGGTAATGGGCTCCATAACTCCTTTCCTAGCTCAAGTTATGCTTATTTTAAGATCACACTATCTCGTAACATTTTCACAACCTTCATTTCTTCCAAATTACATCCCTTTAGCTCTCAACACCTACGAAACAAATATATCTAAAAGTAAATGCATTCGAGATGATCGTTAAGTAAAAAACACTAAGTTAATAACTAAATATGCATACAAATTGCGTACGTATCACATCCCCACACTTATTTGCTTGCCCTCAAGCAAATTCGCTCGCAATACTACAACCTTCATTAGACAAAAACAATCATGTTTTATCTTCACCATATGCTAGCTAAGGTCCAAAGCCATACCTAACTCAATATTTTACCCAATTTAACAAACTACAACATTGCAAGCAAAGTCGTAGAACTTTGAATCAATAACTATCTACCCGGGTCTAACAAGCTTTCAAATATTCCATATGCATGCAATTACACCTCTCACAATTTTCACTCCTCTCGATTTAATTCATGTACTAGTAAAAGATCTACTAGTATATTTCCGTGATACTCTCAACCTAAAATGTAATACAATTACTATATGCTTACATAAAAATCATATTTCCACCAAGTAACACAAAACGTGCACAAATCAAAAGGTCTTTATTGGGTTGTAATGTAAGGCTAGGGTTAAGGTGCGAAAAGAGAACTTTAAGGTGATGAAACCCAAATATGTATGTTAGAACTAACTAAACAATGAAGCAAACCACCAAACCATGAACTCAGGAAATCTTAACCCGTATTCACTACTTATTATTACTAAAGAGCTATAAAATCACAACTATTGGTCATTTTGACCATTTACTCCACCTTTTTTTTCATTTCATTTCTTTTATTCTTTTTCTTTATTTTTTTTCGATAACAATAGACTTTAAATACTTCAACTTCTATACAATACCAAACCAAAAATTCAAACAATTATTACTAGGTTTTATCACATGGGTGTAAAATTAAAAAAAGGTTGAAAAGGTTTATGGGTTAATATGGGGTTAAACAAACTAACAGGTTGGGGCTCAGACAGGCAACTAAGGGATATGTTAAGGGTATGGAATAAAAAGCAGAAAGGCCAATGAAACAAAGGTTAATCCTAATGCCTTAATCATCTTTGTGCAACAATATGGTTCGTGATCTTGAAATGTATCTATTATGCAAGTTCTAGAACAGTATAAACATTTTAGTAAACACAAATGAATGGAGAGGGAGCAATCAACATAATGATATTCTAATGCTCATGTATAGGCTTAAATTCTCACTTGAAACTATGGGAAAAGGGTTAAGGATGTAAAAACATGAATACAAGTCCACTATCTAGCTTGTTACCCCCAGTTAGCCATTTCTATCAATTCTTAGTTTTTTTCTTCTTAAATGAGCTAACCATGACACCTTTACTTGTGCATATAGGCTAAACAAAAATTCACAATTTAAGGGTTGTTTGTTTAGGTTCGAGTCAGGTTTTGAATCTGAACGACTTAGACGCGCGCCTGGTTCAGACCGTTTGGCTGGAGGTGAAGGTATGACCGAGTAAGAGG
The DNA here is from genome assembly GCA_030867185.1 of Tagetes erecta. Lineage (NCBI taxonomy): Eukaryota > Viridiplantae > Streptophyta > Magnoliopsida > Asterales > Asteraceae > Tagetes > Tagetes erecta. Next base: position 22,625,850 of record CM061496.1, read on the forward strand.
TGAAGTCTGAGCGTGTCTGGCATGAGCCCGGGTTTTCGGAGCTGCATTCGTGTCCGTAGGTCATACGGGTGTCGAATTGTGTCAAGGAACTCGAACCAAATTTGCCCCCTGCGCGCAGGTAGGTGCTAGCGTAAAATGTAACACAAGAGCTTAACACGTCATGAAGACTTGCATATATAAGCTAACAATGTTTTTATTTCCACTCTAATGTGGGAGAAAGTGAATGAAACAAAATTTTTAGAATCTCATTCAGATGTCCAACCAAACAAAACCTCTTAACCATTTAGCACTTAACCATTCAGCAATGCCAAACAGCCCCTTACATCACAAAATCAACTTTCATTTTTCTTTTTACTCTCCTCTCATCTACACACTTAAACCTTACATTGTCCCTAATGTAAATTTCTTTTTAAAACATGTGTTAAACAGAGGTACCACTCATTTTCAAATCATTCCTATTGAATACACAAGGTTAACTCCCCAAGCATTCCTAAGTTTATAAAAATTAAAAATTCTAGAAATTAAAGCAACACATTCCCATCACATAAACGTTTAGTACACCACCAAAACAAAACAAAAAATAAAGTTCAAACACATCACACAAAATAAAAATAAACATAAATTAGTTCAAGTAAACATAAAATAAGATATAGATTAAGCACATGGACCTGATCATGGATAAGAGAGTGCTATGGATATCTTCAAGGCATCACTGACCACCATGTGGTGGCCCTGGGAAAGGCCTACCAGAAATTCCCTCAAGTAAGCCACAATGTAGATCTCCCATGAAAGAGGCATCTGACCGATGAGAGCTAGAGCTTCCCTTACCATAATGGGATTGAGTAATCTGAGCTATCTGAAACTAAGGTGTAGGTGGAAACAAAACAGAAGGGGTAAACTGTGGAAAATGAGGCATCTGACGACTAGTAGATTATGGAACATAGGATGAGGCACTCCTGTTTGACATCACAAGTCTCTCTGTATACGGAAGACCCTCCTTCTCATCTTGATAGTTTGTCACTCCTTCCCAGAACCATAAATCCTTGTTCTGGTAGTACTCATATAAAGATATACAGTACTATCTATACCATAGTTACATAATTTGCTCATCCCCCACGATCTGCGATCTGGATTGAACATACCGATTCGCGGAACACTCCGATTCGCGATCCCGGTGACTTTCTGGAAAATCATGTCAGTAGTTGTCAAAATGCTCTGGCACATTGTTTATACGTCGATATGTAACCACGAAGGTATTTGTTGTCGCCAATGCCTCGTCAGAGCAACTGGTCGGAGCTTTGGTCTGAGTTCACCGTTGAAAGATAAAAAAAAAGAATGATAGCGGCGTTTCAATATGTTATTATAGGGTTTTTAATAACTTTTCTCTTATGTCACTTTACACCCTTATGTTTTCTTTATTACAGTTTTAGCCCAAACTTTTAAAAAAGAGTTAATGTAAGAATGTACGGGTTTCCTTTTATTCATTTAAGTCCCTTTAGATTTTTATATTTCATTTGTACCACATTATATGGTACATTGTACCAGAGCAATCCAAAATGAGCCTACCACCCTTCGTACCAAATTTTAGAGACCTAGTGAATTGAGATCCCTTCCACGTTCTTGTATCGAAGCGTACCGAGAACTATGTGACTATGGTCTATACAATCTAGTCCTTTCTAATTGCCTATAATAAATTCTTTGCTCTGGTTCATACCACCTAGTAAAACCTACATGACGGGCCTCTGCCACTGTATATATCAACCTCATCTCATATGGGGTTCCATCCCCCATCTCTGTCTGCCTCCTCTACCCTTCTCTCTCAACAAGTTCTCATTCTAACATATTCTGCCTGAGAATCACCAAATCTTACCCCATCAATACCTGATCCAACATCTATATATCTATGCCCTTTCATATCCATCAACCTATAGATCTCACCGTTTCTCTCTAACTTCTAATCAGTGTTAGTCATGTTACTTGTCATAAAGGGTGGATGAGAAACTTTCTTCTTTCTAGCTTCCTTAGGTAACACCTTTTGTTGCTTGAAAAATTTAGATAACAACCTATTGTGAGGGATATATTCCCTATCCTGCTTCTCTCTCGACTCCCACAATCCCCACATGATCAAATGTCGGGCCGATAAAACTTATATCCCGATAAACTAGGCATGTAGTACCATCACCTCATACAAACCTGACTCGAGTGTAATCGCCGAATCTGGGTAAAATATTCTGAGTCAGAAACATCAACAACAATTTAGGTAATACTTTCAAATTCTCTCTCGTAAGTCCCATTTAGCAATATCTTGTCCCGATGGAACTACAAATAGCTCATTGATGCATGCTAATTATAAATTAACTAATATTTAGACACTTAAGGTTTAATGTTTATAAAACCTAGACTTGATTACTATTTCACACATAACCGGCAGCGGACCGATCGATTACAATATAGCGTACGTAAGTCTGAGTGTCGACCCACATATTCTATATATTGCGTTAAACTAACTAGACAAGATTCAACTTAACTAGACATGGGTATGAAAATAAAGGTTGTTTGAGGGGGTGATTTTATCTAAATTACTAATTTGCATAAAAGCCAATGACAAAATGAAAAGATGGATTTAAAACAGAAGATTAGAAGCATACCACCTAGGCTAGAATCCTCGTTAACTTCGATTATCACCCACGTTTGGGACCATAAACCTTAGTTACAATATCCTCCTTCCTAAGACCACAAGTTCCATTAACAACCCTTTGTTTTCCCAAACGGACCTATAAAATTATACAAATGTTAAGACAATAGGCTTAGAATTATATGAATAAATCTATAAATAAACATATAAGATTATATAATTGACTATTGCAGGATTATACATGCATATTTATATCACTAAAGGTTTATATAGTTACTTACCATTTCAAGATATGATGCTATCGCCTCCATTGGAAGTTCATACCTTTTAGTTTGTTTATTTTTTTTTTAGCTACTCGTAAGAATCTTTCTAGCACGGGGATCATTAATACTATCAAGATCCGGATATATGGGTAAAAGTAGAGACCATCTTTTTGCAACTTTCTCAGGAGTCCATATCGCATACGAGTGACGTCCTAGGTGAGAATGATTTTTGTTTGCGTTAGAACTTGCTGTTGCTTTTTTACTTTATTCTTGCAAGTAAATAAACCAACTATTACTAATAGATGTAAATATGTTATAATAATACTGATAGTAGTAATAAGGATAATATTCATATATACCAAAAATGTTGGTGTGTCATTTGAGCAAGGAATTCATTCCAGTGTCCTTCATCGAGAGTTTTAAATTTACCGAAAGGAGTTATCCCTTTCTTTACAAAGTGTCTATTAAGAAAACTTCGCCAATTTGTATGTCTTTTTTTCGCCCTTTTAATGAAAAACGATTTGTGCTCGTCGCTTTTAACATTTCACATGTTCTAAATATTTACAAAACAAAAGTTAACTAAACATAATAGATAGCAAATAATTGATGTAAGTTATAAATACAAAATGATTTAATACATTAGCGTCTTCCCATAATTTCTCCCGCATTTCCTTGTCAACACCTTTCATCTCTATATGATAAGGAATATCATCCCTTGATGTTTTTCCTACCCAAGAGACAAACTTACTTGCATTGTCACATATTTCCCCGCCATTTTCATCAAATTCAACAGTAGCGTTTTCATCAATTTTTGCTTCACAAGTAGCAATCCCCCGTTTACCTTTTTTACCCGTTGTAGTCATGTTACAATCTCCTATTAAACAAGAAGACACAATAGAACAATAATCAATATACAAGACAAACTATATACTAATCATAAAGCGAAAAAAAGAGACCATAACTGAGGGTTCAGATCATAGTTAAAATGAACTAAATTAAGAGCCAAACTATATATTAACCCAATGCTCATATAATTCATTAAGCGACAACAAGGGACCACAACTACAAAAACATAACCCGACATAGGGATCACACGCACATGACATTAATTCATCCAAACAATCAACACAAACATATATATATATATATATATATATATATATATATATATATATATATATATATATATATACAAACATTGGTGCGAACATTTATATATAGAACTTCCCTTTGTTCCCAAAGACAATTCACCTCAAAATAAAAACCCTAAAAAATCTATTTTCACCCAAATCAAAACTCTAAAAATCCAAACTTGATAGTGGAAATGTATACTGGATTCAAACCTCTCCCGAAACAAGCTCTATTGTGGCGTTGGTGGCGGTGATGGTTTCCGGCAGATGATGTAGCGATCGGTGGTGGTTTCGGATATAGCGATCGATGATGGTGATGGTTACTAGCAGAGGAGTAGGCGTCGATGGTGCAAGTTGATTCGCGTAGAGGTTACTCGATGGCTTCGATGGAGAACTGCAGGAATGAGAGGCTAGTTGATGAGGATTTTTTTGTAGTTTGGCGGTGAAATTTTTTTGTGAAAAATATTGGCGGTGTCTTGAAAATTATACCTCATTTGATAAATTTCTTTGGATTTGCTTTTTAACGCCCCTTGGATAGGCTTTTTTACTTATTATTATGTTTTTACTTTAATTTTTTCATTGTTATTACTTTTTAATTATATCAATACACTTATCATAAAACAAATACTATGTAATTTATTTATTGAATATTTAAACATATAAATAAATCATAAGTCACACACAAACATTATTTGAAATAAAAATAAACGCATGATGTGGATTCTTGATTTTAATCTTAAGCATCTTGAGACCTGTATTCTTGATCCATCTGATGTATTTGTTACAAAAAATAAAAGAGTGACAATAGTTGAAACTTAATTTATATAAGAGTAAACTACAAAAAACGTCCTTTATGTTTATGGTTACCTGCAACTTGGGTCCTTTAGTGAAAATATCTACAAATAACATCCTTATTTTTGCACTTTTATACCAATCTCGTCCTTTAGACTAACGACCGTTACAAAAGTCAGTTAGATTCAACCATGTGCAGCTCATGTGAGGGTAAAATAGTCTTTTCAAACGTAAAGGACTATTTTTGTAATTTATTTTGTTTTTTGGTGTATATGTGTGTGTGTATATATATATATACACACACCAAATTCATCTTTCTCTCTCTACATTTCCAACAATGAAACCCACCATCAAATTCATCTTCCTCCACCACAAACCACCCACAACCACCACCCACCACCAAATTCATCTTCTAGACTAACGGTGTAGATCTAGAAGCCTTAAATCTTCAACCCAACTTCATCCAAATTAAGCTGATCGCATCAATCTACTGTCACTAAATGATTATCTGAACCAAAACAATTCAAAATTAAGCTAAACGCATCAAATCTACTATCACTAAACGATTTTCTGAACCAGATGCATCCAAATCAAGCTAAACGCATCAAATATACTATTTTCTGAACCGATTTTCTGAATCAAATGCATAAAAATTAAGCTAATCGCATAAATTTCCGCTTCAAAAACAAACAAAGAGAAATAACATGAACAATCAATGGATTGATGACCTGTTGAAGAAGAAGAAAGCTTAGAAGCCATACGGAAGACAGCGTAGAAGGTGATTAAGGAAATGAACCAAATCAAAGTAGCTGATTTTGATTGATTGTACCAGTTCCTAATCCTAGCCATTTAGTTCAGCTAAAAACTGAGATCAATTACACAATCATATCACTAGATCTAAGGATTTCGATAGCATCGACACCAAATGATTTCGCACATAAACGATGAAGATGAAGATAAAAATCACCGCAAATTCAATGGCACTATTGCAGTGTTTGTTAAGCTTTTGTTTAGAGACTAATTTAGCGAATCAGAATAACAAATTATATATATATACACACACATACACAAAAAAAACAAAATAAATTTCAAAAATAGTCCTTTACGTTTGAAAAGACTATTTTACCCTCACATGAGCTGCACATGTTTGAATCTAACTGACTTTTGTAACGGTCGTTAGTCTAAAGGACGAGATTGGTATAAAAGTGCAAAAATAAGGATGTTATTTGTAGATAGTAGGGGTTTTGTGTATACGTTTAGGTTGACTTTTTTTTTTTTGAAATTAGCATCCACGGTGTTGTATTCTCCATTTGAATGATAACGGTTTAGAAAGAGTTGCTAGTAAATGTTTACATGGTGATGTAAGCAACTTTGATGTGGGAGATAAGTCCGTAGAGACGAATTTTCTCTAAGGTTAGCTTTAGGTTCGCGAGTCTATCCCTATGTATTATTGTCATAATTGTGTTTCACACATGTTGGAGCTTATAACTTACTCGTAGGTGTGATGAGGGTTCAGAGTATTATATGAATAAGGGAGTGTCATTTACGGTCTACATCCAAAGTAATAAATGAATTTTATTTGAGTAGGAACGAAAGAAGAATGGGTAGGGTTTTCGGAAGGTTCCACTAACTATATTCACATTCATCTTGTAGCTTCCGAAAACGATACTTGGAAGTTAATAGCCTTATCATGTCTTTGCTACTTCTAAGTCGATTCCAGATTTGATTCGCTCGCATCGTATTAGTTTCCAATGTAAGTAGCCGCTCTCAACCTACCTTAGGTATCCCTTGATATTAAAGTAAAAGGCCTTAAGGAGCTTCCTTTATCCTAAGATTCGTGTCATGCAGGTGTTTTCCATCTTTGGTAACACAAGGAATAGATTAACTAGTTTACTAAAAGGCGTGTGTCTAAAACTGTCACACCCTCAATTTTTCACAAACGGGGTATCCGTTAGGCGTGTGACATACCAGGATCTCAAGCCATTAGTTACACGAACTTTGACTCAACGTTTATAAAATATATAACTTTGTAAATAACCAAAAGTTCAGAGTTTAAAGGTTAAAACCAACTTTTAGCGGAAGCATAAATAAATCCGGTGCGCAAAATCCCGTGCACAAAACAATAAACCAATTTAACAAAATAAAGTAGATATTAAAATTAATTTTTAAAATAATCCAAAAGACGACCCAATGCATGCATGTCCTACGTGCTCAGCTCCTTAGCTACCTGAGAAAACATACTAAAACGGTCAACACATAATGTTGGTGAGTTCAATGAGATTTGCTTGTAAATAAAGGATACCGTTCATAATACAGATAAACCAAAAATAATATATATTTCATTTTATTAGGCGGTTTGCAAGACCGAATGCTTATTGCTTGTCAACACGTCGAGATGAAAGCTAAACGTTACTTTTGCCTTGTCGCCATCTAACCAGGATGACCCATAACCTTTAAGGACAATTTGCACCACATGACGCCCAGTCAAGGGTGGGGTGCCGTCGCAACCCGGTAGTACTACTCAAATTTCCCCGCTATCATATATTAATCAACCTCGAACTTTTATAAGGACTTGAATGTGGTTCCAATTCGTGTAAAGCACTATAAGCCCTAATAAAACCCTGCCCGTAGGCATTTATACTTTTACCAAACCTGCCCGTAGGCATTTATACTTTTAACGAAACCCGCCCGTAGGCATTTATACTTTTACCGAAACCTGCCCGTAGGCCCTACCCGAAGGTATAAAATGCGGCCTTAGTTGGCCCGCCCGAAGGCATAAAGTTTTGCCCGAAGGCATAAATGCAGTTCGCCCGAAGGCGCTGTAAATTAGTTGCCCGAAGGCGCATTAAAAACATTTGTATGTTTTCTCCCTGAAAAAGATTTAAAAGCGGGCAAAGAACTCACCTTTGAAGCGCACAACAAATAACAGCAAAATGCAGCAAGAACCCTAGGTTGCACTACGACCTGGTAAATAAATACATACTATTTAATAGCTGTTATAGTTATGCAAATCCATATATGCCTATAATCCCCATATCACGCAACATAATTCATACATAATCACATTGTACATGTAACCACCTCATACATACGTTCACACCACGGATACCCATACACATTGTTATATGCATCATACCTACACATTTTAATACACACAGGTTCTATTACTACATCGTGCGCATACATTCTTACTTACACTATACACCTTACAATAACATCCATCATCATGTGTTATATCTATACATACTCTACACATACACATACTATCATACATATATATCATACTTGCAAATTTTCATACACGCATATAAACACCTACTACACATACATGATATATATATATATATATTTGGATATTGCTGCAGGAATTCGGTTTCGCATACATATATTTAAATTCTACCTTTTGCTACAGCATACATACATATACTTAATATGTTGCTTACACACATACATTTCTATACACTTGCTGCATATATACATGGCTAAGTCATGTATTAATTGCTGCACATATACATGTCTACAACACAATGACATATATACATACATTCTTTTGCCATGGTGTGTCTTTACTTACATAACAGTAACATACACACACACACACACGATATATATACATTACATAAACACATACCATAACATACAATACATACTTATGCAATATATATACGTACATCATTCAAACTATTTTCTGTTATTGTTGCTGCTGTACATGAAAACGCACGTAACATATATACATACATACGATATTGTCTCACACATCGATCATGTATACAAGTCTACGGGCCGCGAAACTCACCGGAGACTAATCGGAAAAGACGAGCGGAAACAACAGAGTTTTCGGCTGCGGTTCAGGTTCGTTAATGACGACGACGGGACAAAAAGGAGACGGTGAGGGCTGCCATTGTTGCGTGCGTTCTTAACGAGACAGGTTCGATGGTTCGCCGCCTACTGAGATCAACGGCGAAAACGGAAGAGGCTGTTGCATTTGTTCCTGCTGGATGAACAATGATGATGGTGGCGGCTAGATGAACGGAGATGATGATGATGATGGTGTGCGGCTGTTTAGGGTTTGGTCGTGTGTGTATTTGTGTGTCGAGGAAGAAGGAGGAAAAATATGCGACGGGTTTGGGTGGGGGGTTGGTATTATAATTTTTCATTTTACACATTTGGCCCTTGTAAGTTTGTAGTTTATTTAATTTGGTTTTAAAGTTAATAAACTAGTTTAATTTATTACAAAACAAACCTTTAACTTTTATAACACTTAACGGAACAATTTAAAAATAGTTATCGGTGTTAATCTGAATTTGCGGGGTGTCACATCATCCCCTTGTTAAAAGAATTTTCGTCCCGAAAATTACGTCGTGTCAACGCTTGTTCGCAATGAACTAGAATAAAAGAAAAAATTCTTTGGTTGTCGCATCATCCCCTTGTTAAAAGAATTTTCATCCCGAAAATTAAATCATACCTTAGGTGTTAGACGTTGTTACTTAATTAGGTAAGAATGATTGTATATGTGTTTCATTAGGTAGCCACTTCCTTAGGTTTAAACCATCTAGAGTAATCATTTGCGGGATTTCAATTGGTCTAATGTATCGTGGGTTTGAAGTGATTCAAAAGTTTCGTTGGGACCCACTCTTAAGATTTATAAACAACGATTTGTATGCAGAATGCTTTAGAAGTTTTAGATCACAGAGCTTCGAGTTTTTATTCAGATTTTCAAGGATCGAGACTTAACTAATGAGTCTAAATTAAAGAATCGTTGTTATTCGAGTTGTTTAGAGGTCATTAAATTGACTCAACCGTGTGTAGGTACTCTACTTTATTAAAGAAATGTTGTCAAAATGACGTCATCAAGGATGTCATAGACATTCTAAAAACAGATGAAGAATGAATTTTGATACTATTTATGTGTTTGGAAGTACATGTTTAAAGCAAGAATGATCAAAGTATTTATGTTACGTTGTGATCGATAGAACAAGTGGTTGTATGACATAGGGTAAAATGTTATTAATGGTTACTTACTGAAGTAGTGTTAAAATAAAAGTGTCTGGGTTACATAAGGTGTTTCTAATCCTTTAGAGTACAATTGGTTTTCTCTTTGATGGAATATAAGTGTTACGATCACAAATGGGCCGTGGGGGTGGGGGGTGTACGATACACCGAGAAGATAGGTTTTCTGGAATCTTGTCCTTCTACTTCAATAGAAGATCAGTTTTATTATGTAGGTCCTTTGGGTTGATCTAACAGTACCCATTTGATGATATAGGTTTTAGTAAATGAATGGATTTATTTAGGGTTCAAAACAATAAGATGCTAAAAGGGACTTTGATATCAAGATTCATTGGGTGGTAGGGTTTGAATTCGTCCCTAGGGTGTTTAAAAGATGATAAGAGATAATAGTCTGGTTTGCTAACGGATTAGATAAGGACATCGCGTTATTTCATTACTTGGATTGTGTAGCTTAACTAATTTCTTTACACAGACAGTCTCCCCTATTAGGTTTTCATGGTTTGGAATGATTAGGTAACAATTGCTCTCTTAAATTAAGGCCGTTAATTACATACAAGGTGGATTCTCTTAAATTAACATAAGCTTTGAAAGAAGGATATAGCACGTTTGGAGTGTCAAATGACAATGAGATCATCAATGATTATATTTCTCAGCAGATACAATGTATATTGGGATGAACGAAATAAGAGATTGTTATTCTAAACTTTAATGGATGAGGCTCACGCAGAATGCTAGTTGATATCAATTGTTGTTGTTTTTTTGTAGTCAATATTATTCATCATGTGAATCTTTAAAGTCATGGAGAATATTCAAATTTATATCGGGGGGGGGGGGGGTAAGTAACATAAAATAAATAAATAAATAAAATAAAATCACTTAGTTTCTATTATCACTGTGAACAATGGAGATCTGGAAGTTATAAGTGTCTATATTTATAGTGAATTGCCATATGAATGATAAATAGAATAGGGTTATTCGTAAAACAAAGTTCAAGGGTGGTCGCTTTTAGGCTCGCAACATCGATAACATTTAAGTTGTGTTACTGTTACGCGAATAATCTGGTAAAGAGATTTGAATATATTTTCTAATGTAGATAATGTTTATGAATTTAAATATTCTTGATGGATAAATAAAGTTTTAGAACCAAAGCGTGTTTTACAACAGGGGAGATACAAATAGTGATTGCAATAGCATTCACGAGGAGCTATCATGTATGTGAGATATTATGTGGCTAGTTAATTCTGACAGGAATGAGTTTTCCAAATAAGTCGTAGTTTCATAGGGCTCCTCCTAGTAACCCTTACTATTATAATATTTGTTTAGTGCTCGATATGATATTAAGTTGTTATCAGCATTGGGTACAAGGTCATAACACACTGACCAAAAATTAAAGCATTCCATTGTATCATGAGTTTGTGTCATTAGCATGATAGAAGTATATTGAAACGTGGTATTATGATTGCTTACTACACATAGGTGTACTATAAAGGCCTTCACATGTGGATTATTATAAGTGTAAACTAAGGATAAACTTGATACCAGTATGTTACTTAGAGATGAAGTTTTGTTTCAGGTGAATCTATGTTGTTTGGTTCTCCACTTTTGGGTTTTGGTTGTAACCCACATGACAGGTTTTGCCAGGATCATCGTGTACCTGTAAATTCACCATTACGTTGCGCACCCGTAATCGTCAATTTACCTTACACAATCACCCTAGTTTGTCTCCCATCATGGGCTTTAATCTTAAGTTTTATCAGGCTTATTGTCTTGTGCTTATTTATAAGATAATTTATATTATTCTGAGTATAGGATGTATAAGAGAGGTATGGTATTCATATAATACTTGCTTATTTATAAACTGTAGGTTGTGTTTGTGTTAGTATTCAGACGCAGTCTTAGTGTAGAACGAGAATACCATTAGTACTCAACTTCACGAGGTGCCTCTTCGAGTCAATAGTTTTCACGAGAGAAACAAGCACCAACTTGATGAAATAAGATAAGTGTGACAATATGGAGAAGGTTTAAAAGAACAAAACAAAATACTTAACGAAAGAAAATCACTACGGATAACTTCAACGTCTTAGTCTTTATGATTTGAGTGTTCCACACTTAACGCGCTTTTGTTGTTAATACGCGTTCAACAGAGTAAGAAAAAAAGAAAAGAAAACAAAATCTGAATAAAAAATGGTTTTCTCGGCTTACAAAATTTAACGTATTCTAACAAGAATGAATGAACTGCAGCATAACATATGCTCACTTAACGAAGTCTAGGAGTCAGCCTCAAACGTGTCAAAACAATTGCAATCGTCAGTTTCACATCTTGGCCTCTTTGCGCCTCGAGAAGGAGACTCAGCCACATTCCGCGAAGAAGAATTATATTTAAGCGGAAAATTTAAATTCAGGTTTGGGATAAGGACAGAGTATTTCGTATAAGGATTCTTAGACTAAAAAGAACCTATATCAGGCAAGCACGTAAAAATGTAACACGTATAGGCAAACAAACACTATTTCTAACTATGGTACTACTATGTAGTGTGAGTGTAACTAATGCAAATGCTTAAAGTTATAGACTATATGCAATGAAATGCTAGTTCCCTATAACTTATGGCTCTGATACCAATCTGTCACACCCTCAATTTTTCACAAACGGGGTATCCGTTAGGCGTGTGACATACCAGGATCTCAAGCCATTAGTTACACGAACTTTGACTCAACGTTTATAAAATATATAACTTTGTAAATAACCAAAAGTTCAGAGTTTAAAGGTTAAAACCAACTTTTAGCGGAAGCATAAATAAATCCGGTGCGCAAAATCCCGTGCACAAAACAATAAACCAATTTAACAAAATAAAGTAGATATTAAAATTAATTTTTAAAATAATCCAAAAGACGACCCAATGCATGCATGTCCTACGTGCTCAGCTCCTTAGCTACCTGAGAAAACATACTAAAACGGTCAACACATAATGTTGGTGAGTTCAATGAGATTTGCTTGTAAATAAAGGATACCGTTCATAATACAGATAAACCAAAAATAATATATATTTCATTTTATTAGGCGGTTTGCAAGACCGAATGCTTATTGCTTGTCAACACGTCGAGATGAAAGCTAAACGTTACTTTTGCCTTGTCGCCATCTAACCAGGATGACCCATAACCTTTAAGGACAATTTGCACCACATGACGCCCAGTCAAGGGTGGGGTGCCGTCGCAACCCGGTAGTACTACTCAAATTTCCCCGCTATCATATATTAATCAACCTCGAACTTTTATAAGGACTTGAATGTGGTTCCAATTCGTGTAAAGCACTATAAGCCCTAATAAAACCCTGCCCGTAGGCATTTATACTTTTACCAAACCTGCCCGTAGGCATTTATACTTTTAACGAAACCCGCCCGTAGGCATTTATACTTTTACCGAAACCTGCCCGTAGGCCCTACCCGAAGGTATAAAATGCGGCCTTAGTTGGCCCGCCCGAAGGCATAAAGTTTTGCCCGAAGGCATAAAATGCAGTTCGCCCGAAGGCGCTGTAAATTAGTTGCCCGAAGGCGCATTAAAAACATTTGTATGTTTTCTCCCCGAAAAAGATTTAAAAGCGGGCAAAGAACTCACCTTTGAAGCGCACAACAAATAACAGCAAAATGCAGCAAGAACCCTAGGTTGCACTACGACCTGGTAAATAAATACATACTATTTAATAGCTGTTATAGTTATGCAAATCCATATATGCCTATAATCCCCATATCACGCAACATAATTCATACATAATCACATTGTACATGTAACCACCTCATACATACGTTCACACCACGGATACCCATACACATTGTTATATGCATCATACCTACACATTTTAATACACACAGGTTCTATTACTACATCGTGCGCATACATTCTTACTTACACTATACACCTTACAATAACATCCATCATCATGTGTTATATCTATACATACTCTACACATACACATACTATCATACATATATATCATACTTGCAAATTTTCATACACGCATATAAACACCTACTACACATACATGATATATATATATATATATATATATATATATTTGGATATTGCTGCAGGAATTCGGTTTCGCATACATATATTTAAATTCTACCTTTTGCTACAGCATACATACATATACTTAATATGTTGCTTACACACATACATTTCTATACACTTGCTGCATATATACATGGCTAAGTCATGTATTAATTGCTGCACATATACATGTCTACAACACAATGACATATATACATACATTCTTTTGCCATGGTGTGTCTTTACTTACATAACAGTAACATACACACACACACACGATATATATACATTACATAAACACATACCATAACATACAATACATACTTATGCAATATATATACGTACATCATTCAAACTATTTTCTGTTATTGTTGCTGCTGTACATGAAAACGCACGTAACATATATACATACATACGATATTGTCTCACACATCGATCATGTATACAAGTCTACGGGCCGCGAAACTCACCGGAGACTAATCGGAAAAGACGAGCGGAAACAACAGAGTTTTCGGCTGCGGTTCAGGTTCGTTGCGTGCGTTCTTAACGAGACAGGTTCGATGGTTCGCCGCCTACTGAGATCAACGGCGAAAACGGAAGAGGCTGTTGCATTTGTTCCTGCTGGATGAACAATGATGATGGTGGCGGCTAGATGAACGGAGATGATGATGATGATGGTGTGCGGCTGTTTAGGGTTTGGTCGTGTGTGTATTTGTGTGTCGAGGAAGAAGGAGGAAAAATATGCGACGGGTTTGGGTGGGGGGTTGGTATTATAATTTTTCATTTTACACATTTGGCCCTTGTAAGTTTGTAGTTTATTTAATTTGGTTTTAAAGTTAATAAACTAGTTTAATTTATTACAAAACAAACCTTTAACTTTTATAACACTTAACAGAACAATTTAAAAATAGTTATCGGTGTTAATCTGAATTTGCGGGGTGTCACAAAAACTGTCTTCCAAGCAACGATTCTTCCTATATCTCTCCGTCGTTTGAAAACTATTATATTCAAGTCCCGAATTGTAACGAACATTCTTAATATTTACCCATATTTGAACCAAGGTTAGGTCAACCTTTGAGACGATCCAATCATAGTTCTATTTGAGATTATATAGTATGCATTGATGGATGTCCACTAATAAAACGGATAGCTTCTGCTTATTCCAAGTTTCTTATACGCGAGTTGAGAAATTTTCGATGAAGTGGGAAGATAAAGCTGGTCCTACTCCTAAAGTATAATGTTAGAATATTCTATGGGAGATTCGAATAAGTTAGAATAGTTCCTAATGCTAAGTGTTAATCTTATGATGCATATCCTCTTTATTCACCTTGTAGCAAACGTTTATCGTCTCAGGTGGTTGGTCTGCATATGCAAGAGAATGGGGACTGCCAGCTAGGAAGCCTACTTTATCGTACAAAGTATGATAACGAGTCGGTCTTGTTGTCTCTATCATCTCTATATGTCTATCATTCTTGCACTTACATCACTAATGCATATGCATTTTTTTCTTCATGTCCATCATTCATGCATGTCCATTACTCGTGCATATCCTTCATTGAAGCAATCACTTTAAAGTCTAGAGTGAGATGATTGGTTTGGGGTAATGGTCATGGTGGGTAATGCTCGCAAAGAACGTAGATAGGTAATTAAAGGTTTGTTGGTGACAACGACAGTCATCAACAGAGTGTTCGAGGGAGTGGAAGGCACTCGTTGTTAGTACTAGTATGACGTCTTATGTTGGGAATATAGGTGTAATCGGCTTATTGAGTCTTTTTGGGAGGATTAAGAAAGGATTGTGTTTTAGTGAAGGGTCCCAAGTTCCCAACAGAGAATTAGAGAGCGATAAGCCTTCGTTACTTATGGTAATGAGTTTGTTTTAGCAACCTATTTGTTGAAGTTTAGCATAAGGTTTTTCCCAGTAGGCCAGGGGGAATTGAACAATAAGATACATTACATGTGAATTATTACAAGAGTTGTCAAAAGATAATGATGGTGTAAAAGCTATGCGTCATGATTGCGGTTGAGATATAAGAAGGGTCCATAAAACATTTTCAATGAGAACTCCAAAGTACTTTGAAGGAATGAGATTTTTTTTGGGTTTCCAAGAACGGGTATCGTCTCAATGAAATAATGACGGGAACTGCGTGTCCAAGTAGATATAATGCTGAATAAAGTTTTTAAGGGTCTAATCTTCGATACGTGTAATGGTTATTGGTCGGAAATATTTGTTCGACCTTTGTTTTAAGTTAGTCTTGGTTTATATATAGTTGTTTCCATGTCGTAAACGTATGGTGACTTATTAGAATTTCCTCAAATGCTCATGTGCCTGTAAATTCACCATTACGTTCCGGACCGTAATCATTAATTTACCTCACATGGTATTCTAGTATTCTCCCATTGTAGTAATACATGTAGATTCTTGCGTTTAATAGTTTTGTTCTTGCTTGTGATTTTCACTAGTTATGTGTGCAAAAAGTTGTAGAAGCAAGCATCCTAGAGTATACACATATTCTCAAATCAAATCTTAAATTCTCTAAACACTTAAAGTCCAAATAGGCAAGTCTTAGAGTCCTATCGGTTGATCTCAAGTATAAATGTATTACTTATCTTAGGCGGAAGTCAAAGTAATCTTACATGTCCAATGGCTTAAGTGTCCCTAAGGGGTTTTGGTTAGGGCCTAGGAATTTCCTAAGAGGGATTCCCAATTCGCGCTAACCTTTGGCTCTGATACCAATCTGTCACACCCAGACCAAGGGGGTGGGCCGTGACGATTAAATATCCAACAGAACACAGCGGAAACTATGTATGCATTGATAGTGGGCCATAGGTTTACATGAAATATTATTATATTCTAAGTAATAATCAAAATGGTACAAAAGTAAACTCTAACAAAAGCAGTGAGGCTAGTTGGTATACTATTCCCAAATAGTCTTCTTCTATAATTTGTCTATAATCTTTGCGTGTTTCTTCTAATTGGGGTCTTCTAAAGCTATCAACCATGTCTAATTGCACATCCAATGTTATAAAGTCTAGTTGTATACTCCCATCGATAAATTGTCTAAATACCTGAAATACATACCCAAAAATACGTCAACATAAAGTTGGTGAGCTCATGGTTTAACACAACAGACAATGTCATAAAACGTTTTGCACACAAAATTCTAGACATTAAATAAGTACGTTTATGGTGTACGGTCGACAAAATACGTAGCCAAACCTGTTCGGATTATACCCAACCCGAATACCATATATAACAGTCCCCTAACCCAAAGTGAGCTAACGTGCTCTGCTAAGCACCGACATATCATTGAACATGTGACGTAACACTTTTCAACCTCAGTGGGGGTATGCCACTGTACGCGGGGGATTCCCAAATAGTACTATTCACATATCAAAGGGCTCCTGCAATAAGTTAATGGCTACCGAAAGTTGTACCAACGTTCGGAGACAAGTAGCAGATGTGTTACACCATGAAAATCAGTTTGTATAAACAAGTTTAGTAGGTATGTATCAGCCCTAAAAGTATTATGTAAAAAAGGGGTTCATGAACTCACCTGGTGTCCGGCCTGCTCAAGTTTCTAAAGATATTGCACATTCAGCGTTGGAGTTCTACCTCCTAGCAGGCTTCCTATGTTTAGTTTAGTCATGTTAGACCCCAAAATACATAAGTCTATGTGTTTCGTTGTGTCGTGTTGCGTGCGTACAGTTTTGGTTACATCTGTGTAATATCATGGTTTTAGTCGTTTGCGTTGACTTATACGCCTAAGTATGTATAAACCTATGTTATTATAGGCTATATAGGTAGATATTAAGTGTACTTTGATGTTAAATCAGTAAAGTTTGATAGTTGTCACTTTTAGTCCTTAGACTTTGTTAAATAGTCAAATTCGTACTAAAGTTGGGTTTTTTTAAATTAAGGGTTGATATTAATAAGTACTATACATTATATTTATGTTATGTATAGCATTTTAGGTGTGACTCTACTGATAAAAATATATCTAAGTATTAGTTTCATGATAGTTAGGTTCCACTGGTCTACCGAGTGTGGTGCGATACCGCGCATTAAGTTACGTTTTAGGTTTAAGTCAAAATACTTCAATATAATTGTACCAATATGTTAAGTGGTCATATGCTACTGTAAAAATATACTACTTATAATTTTTAGATATTTCTAAAAATTACTATATTTTATTTAAGAATGTAGCCAGTTAATGTAGTTTAAACATAAATAATTTGTATAAAATAAACCGTGACCCAATAAATAGTGAAAATTCATTTTTAACCTATTTATACAGTAACTAATTAGTTACAAACTTAATATTCGAGTTTTATAGTCCTTGGGTCGTTTTCGTATTTTAACGCGCGTGAAACCGATGAATACACGATTTGCTTACAAAATACTCTTTTAATGTGTTTTATACTTTAAAACACTTCCTTGGGTCTTATGTTACTGTATAAAATGTATTTTTCTTGACAAATAGGTCTTTCTACAATTTTTATGCTTTTTGTGAAAATACTAGGTTCGTATATTCGAAAAATCATAATAAATAGATTAAGCATATAAAAATTATTTAACTAGGTGGAATAATTATTTAACTATAAGTATAAAAGCTCATGGACATTAAAATCTCAGGGTTTTCTTGCGTTTCTTGGTTTCGTGTCTTTAACGCGTTCGGTTCGGTTAATGTTACGTTTTAAGCTTAGAAGGTCCTTGGTAACATTTTAGGTCTCTAAATAGTTATGTTATATCCATATATGAGTTTAGGTTCTGTAATTTTGGTCTTAGGAGTCTCCAACTATTTTCTAAAAATTTTCGTATTTTAATCCCATTAAGTATTAGAAAATTCGTAGTAATTATTTTGTTGCCCAGAAATATATGAAATTTATTTTCTAATATGTTTATATCATATATAAGCTGATGAGAATATAATATTTCAACATTTTAATATTTTTGGTACTTTCGTTGTTTCGTATGTTTAATTTCGGTTATTATTCGATTCCTAGGTTCACCCATCAACAATCAACTATTCTCGATCCTAAGTGTCCATATGCATATTTATAACAGTAGAATAGCTTATTTTTGTATTTTTATACTTTCCATACGTTTTTTTTATAAATAAGTGTGAAAATATACATTTTTAATATTCAAAAATTCATATTAAATAACCTATAACTCCAAAAATTATGAAATTTGGTTTATAACCTTATCTTAGTATTAAGATTGTACAGAAATCATGAAATTATATTTTTAAGATGGTTAACCTTGGTTTGTTGTTTTGACCAAAAATAGTTGTTTGGTTTGACTAGTTTAGTCAAACTCATGTGTTTTCTTTAGAAAATGATTTCTATCATTTTTAATACTTTTACTACTGAAAAATAAGTATTTTTAGATGTTTATAATGTATGAAAAATCATGGTGTTCATTGTGTGTGAAAATGAACGTGTAGTGTACGTGTAGTGCGTTTTCGGGTAGTTTCTCGTTACCTTGTTGATGAGAGTGAGTGAGAGTGCACTTGGGAGGTTTTTATTGTCATGAAATGATGCTGGAAAGCTCCTAGAAACAGACTCGTCGTAATGGGCTCTTGGATGATGGAATAAACGAGTTTGTAAAAGAAGATGGTGTGTGTTTGTGTAGGCATTCGTTAAATTGTTAATGGATGATTTAGTGGCGTTGTGGCTGCATATTGATGGACAAATTTGGGACTGAATTCTCTGGAAATTATTGGTGTTTGAGTATAGGTTTTTGAGAGAAAGTTGAAGTGTGCAAAAGGTGAAGAAAATGGAAGTGTTGTATGTGTAGAAGAAGAAGAAGTTGAAGTGTGCAAAAGGTGAAGAAAATGGAAGTGTGCAAAAGGTGTGTGGGTCCTACCATCTTGGTTCTTGTAAGATTATGGATGGATATTTGGTTAATGTAATGTTTTAGATAAAATGTGTAAGGAATCAAAATTTCATGCAAGTGTTTTGATTTGAGGAAGGGACAAGTAGCTACTAGGTGGAATATTGCTAGGAGTTTAGGGTGGCTTGGTTCATAAATTTGGATGATGTGCATGTATGGTGTGTGTAAGTATTGTAAGAATGTGTCTTGCATGTATGCATGTATATATGTATGGTGTGTGTGGATATATATAAATAATCCTTGCATGATAATAACATATACATATATACGTTTATGTGTGTGTGTGTATGAATGCATGTGGGTTGAATTTATATATTATAGATGTTAGCTTTTTGATAATGTGTTCAAGGATTTAATTAATCATGTTCAAGTATTATTGTAGTACATTTGTCTTTGCTTTAATTTAGTTTGTTGATAATTATACATATGTATGTATGAATCCGTATGTATGCATATATTTATATGCTTTGTATTCTATTGTTCTAAAGTAGTATATTTTATTAGTTGGTGTTCATAAATAATTATCGATAATTTCTTATTTATTATCTTTGGTATTTGGTGTGGTTATAACGTTAGTTGATTTGTGGTATTTTGTTGTCCAACATTAGTTGTAGGTGTAATTTATTTATACACATTTATAATTGGTAGGATGCAAGTGTTAGTGGGGAAATTCCTATTAAACCTAAAGTGATACTTTTATTGTACAAATAAATTCCTACGCGTATCCGGGTATTTAGTATGACGGGTTTCGTCATTGGTACTTGTCTTAAACCTATATGGGCCAAGCCCATAATTTATGTTGGGCCAGATCCAATAATGGTTGGGCCAAGCCCAATGGGTTACTTAAAAAAAAATTTCCGGGCCCAAAAACCGGGATTGTTACAGTACTCTTCTTCATTGATGACATTATCAACACCAAGGATTCTCTAGTACGATGTGGTATCTTGGTTTGCTCGTGTCATTGACAAAGAACACTTGTGTGACTTGTTTTGCGAGAATAAATGGTTCATGTGGATATCCATTTGATGCAAGGTTGACAAGTGTAAAACCATATTTGTCGACTTGAACAGCGTCATAGTTATCCACCCACTTACATTTAAACACGGGTATAGAGAAAGTTGTGTAGTTCAACTCCCAAATTTCTTGGATGACACCGTAATAAGAGTCTTTAGTGATTGCTAATCTAATATCACGATGACTCCTGTCAAATTTAGTTGTTGATGCTCTACTGTAACTCCACTATTTTGCATTGTACTTTTTTCATCTTGGTTTTTTGTGTAAAATGTATAACCATTAATGTCGTACTCTTGATAAGATACTACTCTTGGGTTTGGCCCTTGCATTAATTTTTCCACAATTAGTTGATCAGCATCTGATCGGGCATAAGTGGCGTTTACCTTATTTTTAATCCATGAAGCAAATTCTTGGTTATGCATAATGCCAAGCTCTTCAATGTCCATACTCGGGTTGGCCGATTGTAAGAATGTCATGTGTTCATTCACATACGACGCAAGATAAGTCATGTGATTTAGTACATATAAATGTGCAAGTTTTAAATTATTCTCGCTTGGGGTGAACGTCTTCATACCGACACCTCCAACCCCTTCAAGTTTACCCAAGTGACGAGACTGAGGAACGCTAATACTTTTGACACCATCCAAATAATCTGCATGTAAACAAATCAGGTATTCTATTATAAATTATATTTAATAAAACTAACAAATAATTAGGAAAACAAACATATTATTCATTACCTGAACAAAATTCAATCACCTCCTCGGAAGCATATCCCGTAACAATACTTCCTTCCGGTCGATTACGATTTCTCACATAACCTTTCAGGATACCCATGTATCTTTCAAAAGGGTACATGTAACGCAAAAATACAGGACCGCAAGCCTTGATTTCTCCAACGATATGAATTACTAGATGAACCATGACATCAAAAAAAGACGGCGGGAAGTACTTCTCTAATTCACATAACGTGAGAGTAATTTCTTTTTGCCACGTATACAGCTCCTCAGGATCAATTACTTTTGAGTGAATGTTATTAAAAAACAAAGAAAGTTTGGTGATTGTGTGACGGGTGCTTTCTGGTAGTAATCCACGAATTGCAATAGGAATCATATGTGTCATCAAAACATGACAATCATAAGACTACATACCAAGCAGTTTACAATCTTTCATCGACACCAATCTTTTAATGTTTGCTGAATAACAAGATGGAACTTTAATATCGCGTAAACATTTACAAAACTTTGTTTTTTCTGCCTTTGACATATTATAACACGCTGGTGGCAGATAAATGTGACGACCTTTATCAATAGGAGCAAGCTCTTTGCGTATTCCCATTTCTTCCATGTCTTTACGGGCATTGATGCCATCTTTGGTTTTTCCGGGAATGTCTAACAATAAGCCTAGCAAGCTATCGCATACATTTTTTTTATGTGCATGACATCTAGGTAGTGTCTAACTTGTAAATAACTCCAGTAAGGCAAGTCCCAAAAAATTGACCTTTTTTTTCAAACTACCCCTTTCTCCTCACGCTTTCTTTTTCCCAAAGGTTTATTTAAGTTTTGAACTCGTGAAAATGCATCAAAACCTTTCCTTACAGTTCCATTTTCGATCTTTCCATCAAAGTCTTTCTTGTTCTTCCGAAAAACATGATCAGACGGAAGGAATCTTCGATGTCCCATGTGCACAGTTTTTCTACAATTCTTCAACCACATTGACCTTGTCTCATTTTCACAAACTGGACAGGCTTTCCGACCTTTCATGCTGTATCCGGACAAATTACCGTATGCTGGAAAATCACTTATTGTGCAAAAAAATCATGGCCCGCAATTCAAAGTAGTCCTTCTTATAAGCATCATACACATTTATACCTGAACTCCATAGAGTTTTTAACTCATCAACCAAAGGGGACAAATAAACATCAATGTTATTACCCGGTTGTTTTGGACCCTGAATTAACAATGACATCATTATATATTTCTGTTTCATGCATAACCATGGTGGAAGATTGTAAATGCAAAGAATAACTGGCCAAGTACTGTGACGACTACTTTGGTTTCCGAAAGGATTGATTCCGTCGAAACTAAGTCCAGACCTTATGTTTCTAACCTCATTGCCAAAATCTACATATTTTCTATTAATATATCTCCACTGAGATGAATCCGCCACATGTCTTATTTTTCCGTCATTTATACGCTCATCTGAATGCCATCGTAATAGCTTTGATTCTTTCTCATTTGAACATAATCGCTTTAGTCTTGGTATAATGGGGAAATACCACAATAATTTAGCCGGTGGTCCATTTTTCGTCACATCGTCATCATATTCACCGGTTTTACTTGTGTTCTTGTATCTTGATTCACCACATATTACACATTGATGACTTTTTTCATGTTCATTTCTATACAAGATACAATCATTTGGACATGCATGTATTCTTTCAATTTCTAATCCCATTGGGCACATCAATTTCTTTGCTTGATATAAAGATATCGGTAGCTCGTTATCTTTCGGAAGCATGTCATGTAAAATGACTAGAAGATATGTGAAACTTTTATCACTCCATCTGTTTTTTGCCTTCAAGTTAAACAACTTTAATACAGCACTGAGTTTCGAAAAATTCTCACAACCTTTATATAATGGTTTTTCCGCATCACTAAACATGTTTTCTAGCTTCTCTTTGTCATTATCATCGAGATTATTCTCTAAATCCTCAATCATGTCGTTTAACTTGCCGTCATTAATATTGTCATCATTAATACTGTCATCAATTAAATTATCACTGGCAAAATTTAAGTTGTCATTTTGTTGAGTGTTTAAATTAGCCGATGTCGTCCCACCATCAACCCGTGATTCCCCATGCTTTAACCAACATGTGTATCTAGGCATAAAACCATTTTTAAACAAATGAAACTCTATGTCATTACAATTGTCAAATCTCTGAAAATTTTTACAAATCGCACAAGGACACCAAATCCATTTAGAGCCAACATTCATCCAATTAGCTACAACATCTTTAACAAAACTACTAACGCCTTTCATATATATTTCACTAGTACGACCACATCTATACATCCAATACTCTCTACCTTCCATCTGAAAATTAAAACAACCAAATAAGTGTTATGCAATTGATGTACATATTAAAGTATTATAAGGTGGTCGATCCTAACCCACTATTTGAGTATTCTATCTCATATGTATACATTTTAACGGGTGGCTACTTAAGAAAAAATCGGCAGCATTTCTCCTTAACTCCCCGAGTATGCAGATAAAGTGCAAACTCGAAGGAGTTAAGAGAAAATGACACCGATTTTTTCTTAAATAATCATCCGTTAAAAATATATACATGTCCTAATGAGTTGTAATACTCAAAAAGCAGTCCCAAATAGGGGACAATTCAAAATGTATCTCTATTAGATAAATTTTGGATGGGTATATTAATCTAAAGTGTTACCATATTGATTGAATACATGCAAATATCTAAATTAGTCATTAATCATTAAAGTAAACTAATTCAAATCTTTAATAGAAAATCAAAAACATAAAATACTAACCTTTCATATGGAGATTTTTTATATATGAAGATATAAGGTAGTGTTTGGTATGTGGGAATGGGAGGTGGAATGGAATGAACCATTACGGGTGAATAAAAAAAAGTGTGTTTGGTTAGTCAAGGGAATGTAATGGACCATTACCAAGGAATGAAAAATACATCATTTTCATTCCATCCATTACCCATGTTTTTTTTCCATTCCTTCAAGGAATGAAATATTTTATTTAAGTCATGACAAGAACCATAAACCGACTCATGCCCTAAACCTTGACCCGACCCAAGACCCCATGAACCGATCATGTCCTGACTCATGGTTCGAACCATGACCCAACCCATGAACCAACTCACGACCCGAGCCATCTACCGACTCGTGACTCGACCCATGTCGATCCACTTCCTAAACCATGACCCAAACAATGATTCGGCTCATGACTTGACCCATGTCTCATATCATAACCCGCACATGTCCCGATCAACCCATGACTCGGTTTATGAACCGACTTATGACTAGATCCGTGAACTGACTCATGGTCCGACCCATGAACCGAACAATGTCCTAACCTATTTCTAGAACCGTGACTTGAACCATGACCCGACCCATGTGTCTATCCATGACCTGACTGATGTATTAACCCATGTATCGAATAGGGGTGTAAACGAGCCGAGCTACTCGTAAGCTACTCGAGATCGAATCGATAAAAAGCTCGAATGAGTCGAGCTTTTTCGAGCTTGAGCTCGAGCCCGAGCCTAAGAAAAAAACTCATTAAGTTATCGAGCCCGAGCTCGAGCTTTACACATCGAGCTCGAGCCGGCTCGCGAGCCTTATCGAGCTTTTCATTTATATATTTTTTTTATTTATTTTATAAATATATATTATTATTAGTTAAAATATATATAAATTATGATTAAAAATATATAATATGTATTTTGTTATATATAAAATACATATAATTAAAAGTTTATGTATATTTAAGTATAAATAATTAAAAATACATATAAAATTAAATATAAATAATTAAAAATAAAATAATAAGACATCAAACGAGCCGAGCCGAGCCCGAGCCGATCTCGAGCTTAAGAAGTTTATGACGAGCTCGAGCTTTGAAATTAAATCTTGACACGAGCCAAGCGAGCTCGAGCCTGGTTAAACTTAAACGAGCCGAGCTCGAACTCGGCTCGTTTACACCCCTAATATCGAACCATGAGCCGATCCATGGTCCAAACCAAGACCCGACCCATAACCATGACTAGTTACTTTTGTCATTTATAGAGATTTGTATTTCTTTCATGTGTTTTTTCCTGTCTATCAAACAACAAGAAGTACTGATTCATTTTATGCTATACGGTAACCAAACAGGAGAATGGAATATAATGATCTATTTCATTCCTTTGTCCATTACTTTCCTTCATTCATTTTATTCCCTTGTCCATTCCATTACTCCATACCAAACAAACCCTAAGAGCTTGATTATATATAATTGATCGATTGAATAACTGAAAACAAAATTAATGACATATAAACCATAAGTATTCATCCTCTATTATACAACTAATGCAAGGAAAGTATAAAAATTGAATACCTTGTTTTAATCGATCGAATAGATGGAAGAGATGAATGATAAAATTTTAAGAGAATTGAAAAATACCCTGATTTTTTCAATGGAATATTGAATAAGATATGATCCAAATACTTGAGAGAGGCTATATAGATATTGATCCTAACAGACTAAACATATTATAGTTCTACGGTTTTGAGCGGTTTTAACCGGACCGCCCAAAAAATTTAGAATGTTTTTTTTTGTATTAGTGACCTTTATTATATAGGACCCTTGACTCTTTTCGAGAAGAAACCTATGGGTTACTGTTAACTTAATAAACACACCAGCTATGGGATTAAGTTTCCTCAAAGTCACCTAATCAAGTTATGCTCAATTGACCCTAGTTAAACACTTATCTCATAATATAGAATTTAAAGCCATTTTAACCCAATCATTTGATTTAACAAGCAAGTTTGACACCTGCCACTAAGACGGACTTCTCACAAAGACCTAAACCTAGCACGTTATTCAACAGGACTTATTAACAACTTATCACCTCATGGCTATTTAAGTTGGCTATACGATTACCAATTTCACTAAGACCTAAACATAACACGTTATTCCTATGTATTTACTGTATTTTAACCATAACAATCATAACACACAGTTAATGATATAAACGATACCATATTCTATTACATAGACGATCATCAAGGATTAAGTGGAATAACGATACCAATCAAACCAGTGCAGACATTTAATACGCATCAAATGATAAAAGGATCAAAACTTTAATCAAGCATAATAACCATAAATAAACATCAACCAAACACGAGTTCAAACATTAATTAATAATTCATCATGATGCCTAGATGGTTTTAAATGTTTAGCCAACTCTCATATTTGAAACCATAAAAACAAATCTAAGTTCAAGAAACATAATGAAAAGAGATACAAAAAAAGGGAATTGAAGAACCCGATGGAGTTAGTCGACAATTAAAACACAAAAAAGGTCCAAAACGACCAAAACAGTAATATTGCCGTTTCTAACGGCCAGTTTCGAACCAAGGTGGAAAAAACCAAAACATACGGTTGCAGTCAGGTAGAAAACGGTTCCGACCAGGTCTAGTCTTGGGCGGGTACTAATCAGTTCCAACCGTTTCTGAATCTAAAATCTTGAACCGGGTACAAACCGTGGGTTCTAAAACTCAACCTATCGGGTAGGCTGCTAGGTGGGTAGTACCAAAACCGATTCCGGGTAGAAACTTACGGGTCGGATAGGCCGGTAGGGAATTTGATTTTTTTTTGCAAGGCCTTGATATGAATTCATGTATGGGCTTTATCTTAAGATCGTGGGCTTCTTAAAAATCCAATATCATCATTTAAACTTAACATAACGTGGGCCTTCTTACACAAGGCATTTTTTTAATTTCCTCGACATTCAACTATTAAGTTCTCGTGGTCTTTTAATGATGTCCTTCAATTTCCTTCAAGAGATTAAGGGTTAATTATGTCCCACCGTAAAAAAAATAAAGATTTAGAAGTACTATTTCATTGGTGTGTGAGTTGTTAAAAAAGAGAGAACATTTCATTCAAATCAAATCTCTAATTTACATTTTATTATTAAAGTAGCATTTAATCCAATTTATATTTACCTTTTAAGTTTACTTTGGTTCAAGTCATCACATGCATGCTCTCAATAACCATACTTAAGTTTTAAATCACAAACATACATGCAATCATCTTAATTTTGCTAGTTCAAAACTTCAAACAAATATTTAGAAAAATAAAGTTGGGATTACCATTAATCAGTTTGTTGGTTGGGTTTAATATTTTTAATAGTTAATAGTTTAGATTATAGAAAATTATGATTTTGGCTCTTTGTAATTTAGGCATTTAATTCTTTTGGCCTAAAAGTAAACTTTTTCTTTTTCTCATATTAACCCTTGAGATCTTTTTAAACTATTTTCACTCTTAACATTAATTTTGCTAATTTTTTTCTAATTGTAAGCGGGTATTTTGATGTCTTTACATCTTAGGGACTAAATATATAACTTATTTATACTATTTGATAGTTGGGGAGCAGTAGTTTAATTTTTTCAAAATAAAGAAAATATATAAAAAGGGCTAAATGAACATTTTTCTCTTCAAAACACTTTGCATATTTATCCAGCTAAAAAAACTCAATTGCATATTTTCCTCTGTAAACAACTTAATTTGCAAATATACTCATTTTTAATAAGGTTATTTAGTTAACATTGGGTATATATATGCAATTGATTTTTTTAGTTGGGGAAATATGCAATTAGGGAGTGTTTATACGGGTAAATATGCAACTGAATCTATAAAAAAACGTATAAAAACAACTAAGGTGTTTGACTCGGACTCCCAACCACCACTATTTCTTCACTTCCAGAAATTAACACATATAACCACCACACCTCACCGCTACCATCACCACCATCGCCAAAAATCCACGCTGGTCGGTTTCTAGTAGTTTGTGCAGGTGGTGATGGTCGCAAATCAGTAGTCCTTGTGTATGTGGTGGTGGATGACTGGATGGTAATTAGTGGTGGTGGTCGGAAATCAGTAGTCCTTGTGTATATTTTCTTTTTTTTTTTTAATTTGATTTGGCTTCTTTGAGCTCTTTTATTTTAGCAGCTACTTTGAGCGCTTTTCAGTACTATACCCGGTGTACATTTGATTTGCGGATGCGCCACTTCTTTCACAAGAAGTGTGTTATAAATCTTAAAATGGTACTACCACTTAACCTAATAAAGTTCTAAAGCCTAAAATGGTGCCTAATTTAATTTAGTTAAGGCTTTCCTATTCCTTCTAAGATGAACACCCACGAGATTCACGACAATTATTTTTCAATTAAAAACACTTAGGGAAACTATCTCGGCTAATTGGGTTACCAAAAGTTTATCCAAATTCATTCTTTGTTTAAAAAACCACAACTCATTTGAAAGCCAAAATTGTTTAAACAAAGACATTTTTCAATTTTTTCAATTTTTTTTGGATATTTTTATGACTCTATAAGACTCAAAACAAACAACTAAACAAACCTAAGACTCAGAAATGACTATTTGTCATCCTCACACTTAAGTTCTACATTGTCCCTAATATAGAAACGGAAAACATCTAAAAATAAAATAAAAAAAATGCAGAAATAAAAGGATAGATAGGTGAATTGGAAAAGACTTAGCTGGATATTTGTAGAACGCGTAAGCTCCAAGCCTTCGTTCCAATCTTCAGCTTCGACCGTATAGCATTTCGGTCGCAATCGAGCTTCACCGACACTCTCGAGCTCCATCTTCGTCTTCACAAATACAAACTCACCCGAATGAAGATTGAGTACGGGTGAGAATGATTTAAACCTGTAAACAAAAAAAACAAGAATACCCGAGCGTAAAACTGACTCGACACAACTAAACGACAAAATAAATAAAATAAAAACAAAATAGAAGAAAAGATAAATAACTAGAATCTACAAACTCTACAAACCAACCCTCCTATCCAATACCAACTCAACCTGCACCTTGTGGGGTATCTTCAAACCTAACAGGATCCCCACACTTAAACAGTTAAACCTAAGCAACCTCTTAACTTCAGCCCACTCTATAGTGAAAAATATATCACCACTGTCGTTGCCCTCTAGCCACCTATCCTCAGCATCTATTACCTGAAACCGATTATCCCAACGCTTAACATTTTCTATCGGGTCAGGAATCTTAAACACGGCTATGTCCTCTCCTACCTGCAAAGTGATATGTCCCTTAAAGACATCTATGTTCGCGTGAGCAGTACGAAGGAAAGGACGACCAAGGATAATGGGGACTTTTGAATCGGCCTCCATATCTAGAACCACAAAATCCACGGGGAAAACAAACTTATCAACTTTCACTAACAGATTCTCTACAATCCCCCGTGGATACTTAACCGATTTGTCGGCTAAGGACAACGACATCCTAGTGGGAGTCAACTCACCTAGACCTAGCTTCTCGTACAAAGAATAAGGCATCAGATTAATGATAGCACCTAGATCAGCTAAAGCTCGGGTCTCGAGATTACTACCGAATAAGCAAGGAATCGTAAAGACTCCTGGATCAGAAAGCTTCTCCGGTAGTGATGCGTGCAATATATATATAAAATAAACACCTAAAAACACCTAGTTTTAAATTTATAAAAACCTAGACGAACTACTAAATCACACACAACCGGCAGTGGACCGGTCGAATGTAATATAGTGAAACGTAAGTCCGGGTGTCGACCCACAGACTCTATATACTACGTTAAATAACTAGACAAGACTCTACTAAACTAGACACGAACTTTAATTAAAAGATTATTTAAGAAGGGGGGTTTTACTGCTAAAAATAGAAACTTACTAAAAATATAAACTTTCTAAATTAGGAAACTTACTAAAAATGGAAACTGACGATTTAAAGACGGGTTTAAAACAGATGAGAGAAAACAAACCACCTAGGCTAGAATCATTGTTAACGTTAACCATCAATCATGTTTGGACTAATGTTTATGGAACCGGGATCTAAAACTAGTCACTTAAAGGCAACACTAACTAGGACCCTCGACCCTTCTCGAGAAGAAACCTAAAGTATCACTATCAAGTTATTACTACACCGGTTACAGGATTAAGCTTCCTCACAGTTACCTAATCGAATAATTGACTTAAATTAAAGACCTATCTCACGATACGGACTCTAAAGCCATTTCAACATAACTAATTGATTTAACAAGCAAGTGTATTAATATAAACTAAGCCGGACTTCTCACAAAGACCTAAAACTAGCAAATTAACCAACTTTACTAGTTAACAACCTATCACCTCACGGATTTCTAAGTTGGTTACACACTTTTATTAATTTAACTAATAATATTAATCCTATGGTTTTACTGCAGGTTAACCATAAACAACCACAACGCAAGTCAATGGCTATAACGAACCCTATTCCGTGACATAGACAATCACCAAGAGAACGTGGACTAATAATATTAATTTAAACTAACATCAACATGAAAAACACATCAATTAGCCATAAAGGTTGAAACTTTAATCAAGCATAATAAACCATAAACAAAAGTATCCAAACACGAAATCAAACCAAGTTAACAAATCATCACAATGCCTAGGTAGTTTTAAAGTACTTAGCCAAGCATGTTCATAATCAAAAACGCAAATTTAATAATGTATGACATGGTAGAAAAGAAAAGAAAACAAAGGATTGAAGAAACCCGGAACGTATAGACGCAAATCCTTGATCCCGTGCTCTCCCGTAGCTTTGTTTTCACCTTTCTAGCCTCAAAAACGCCTCTTTTCTCGTCCCAAACCGTCCTAATTCGTCCCTAATTAAGTCTAGGAGGCTAGGGTTTAGGTTAGAGGAGTTTATATAGTGAAACGGGCCAAAAACTCCACGCCACGCCACGCGGTGAGAAAAGGGGTTCTGGCCGCGTAGCGTCTTGAGCCCCTTTTTCAGATCCAGTTTTTCGTTTTCGCGCTCCGGTTCGCTCGTAACTCCGTTTCGCTCCCCGTTTTTTCCTACGGATTCGATTTCTCACGATCTATCCGTTTCTTTATCAACATGGGACCTAAAAAACACAAAAACATTAGTTGTGCCAAAAATGATATAAAACGTAACCGAAACGACACAAAATGCAATCAAACACAACTAGGGATTTATGTATAATTTATCCTTTATCAGGTAGCGTATTCGTAACAGCCGCCGAACACTCACCACTTAAAGGAACTGATGACAGTTCTCCCTGCTTGCATTTGTTCTTGAGGATGTCCTTCAAGAACTTAGCATATTTAGGCATATGCTGGAGAACCTCGATAAACGGAAGATTGATCTTGATCTGCTTAAATAGATCCAAGAAATGCCCATATTCATGTGTATATTTCTGCTGCTTAAGACGAGCGGGATATGAGACACTAGCATGATCAATCAGAGGGGAAGGCCTAACATCCACTAGCTTCCTCCCCACACTTAACTCAGACTCAGGGTCGCTCACGAGTTTAGGATTTTTAGACTCAGCCTCTACATGACCCGGACCTTCTAGCACTATCTCCTCATCGACTAACTCATCATCACTCTCATCAACTACAACTTTCTCACTCACTACAGGCTCACTAAACGTAACCTTCTTCCTAACGGGCTCTAAGACTCTACCGCTACGGGTTGAGATCGCATTCAACTGAGCCGATGGGTTCGTTTGAGTGGATCCAGAGAACTGGCCTTGTGGCCTTTGAGCAGGTGACTGCTTAATTAACTCCCCAATAGTCCTCTGGATATCTAGGATGATAACATGCTGGTTCTGTAATTGAAGTTCATGTTTCGCTAGGGTTTCCTGTGTACCCTTATCCTTAGCGACTAACTGAACTAGCATTTGTTCAATCCTATGTATGCTATCATTAGACCCCTGTCCAATAGCTTGTTCACTACCATTACCATTAAAAGAACCACCCGCCCCCTGATTATTGTTGTTATTATAATTAGACTGATAACCAGGTGGGGCACCTGAAGAACGCCAAGTCGAGTTATTATTAAAGTTGGGATTACGGTTCCAGTTTGAATTACTATTGTTATTACTAGGGAACCTACTCTGATTAGCAACGAACTCGACTTGCTCCTCCCTAGACATCAACGGGCACTCTAAGGTACTATGTCCTCCACGACACATCTCACACTTGTCTACCTTAGCCCCAAGGTCTCTCATCTCGCTGGTTAGGTTTTCTAATGCAGCGGCCACACTTGTTTCCATGCTAACATGGTGCACACCTCGAACAGAAGAAGGTGTGCTAGTGACAGGAGTGGAATTCCTGTGAGTGGACCGCTGTTCATGTTCAGCTTGGGCAAAACTCTCGAAAAGCTCATTACATTGATCTACATTCATCTTACCCATTAAATGACCCCCCGCAGATGTATCAAATCGGGCCCTGGTTTCATACGTAAGTGTCACACCCCAAAAATCGTCACAGCGGAAGTCACGAATATTTGGTGCTTAGAGCGAAGTTGCCACCCATTAATTATAAAGCAAACGTCCACATTAATTTTAAAAGGTAATTAAAAGTGTTAATGTTGATACGTCAACATCCCACAATTTTTTATTAAGAAAATAAAATACGATATTATCTTAATAAAGCGTAGATTGTTTGAAGTAAAGCCAAACAAAATTTTAAACAAAGCGGTCCCAAAACACATAAACCAAATGTGGAGTTTGTAGTCCAAAAACTATCCTTCCACAAATTCCCATGCCCATCACTTAGTACCTGAAAAACATGTAAAAACTGAGTCAACATAAAGTTGGTGAGTTTTCGGGTTTTAATCAAAGTAAAGTCATTTTTCATTCCCAATAGATATGCTTGGCTTTGAGACATCAACACGACCGTCAAGGGTTTGCAAGGCCCAAAGACAAATGAATCATCAAGTCATGAGTTCATAATAAAACCAAGACACGAGGTTCCCTCACAACATTCAATTTATATTCCCCCGCATGTCAACACGATCAGAGCGACTGATCACGAGGGGCGGAATTCCAATCCCTATAGATCTATCAATAAAACATTATTTAAAAGGGGGCCGAAAACTCACATGTCTCCCAATTCATATCAAAACAAGTTAAACAAATACATGTTTTTCCCCTAAAACGGTTAAATAAAACATTATTTAAAAAGGCGCCGAGAAACTCACATGTCTCCCAATTCATATAAAAAATATCATAAACAAATACATGTTTTCCCCCCAAAACAGTTAAATAAAACATTATTTAAAAAGGGCCCGAGAAACTCACATGTCTCCCAATTCATATCAAAACAAGTTAAACAAATACATGTTTTCCCCCGAAAAATATTTAAATAAAACATTATTTAAAAAGGGGCCGAGAAACTCACATGTCTCCCAATTCATATCAAAACAAGTTAAACAAATACATGTTTTTCCCCCAAAACAGTTAATTAAAACATTATTTAAAAAAGGGGCCGAGAAACTCACAAGTCTCCTAATTCATATCAAAACAAGTTAAACACATACATGTTTTTCCCCCAAAAAGGTTAAATAAAACATTATTTAAAAAGGGGCCGAGAAACTCACATGTCTCCCAATTCATATCAAAAATATCATAAACAAATACATGTTTTTCCCCTAAAACAGTTAAATAAAACATTATTTAAAAAGGGCCCGAGAAACTCACATGTCTCCCAATTCATATCAAAACAAGTTAAACAAATACATGTTTTTCCCCCAAAACTAGTTAAATAAAATGTTATTTAAAAAGGGGCCGAAGAACTCACATGTCTCACAATTCATATCAAAACAAGTTAAACAAATACATGTTTTCCCCCCAAAACAGTTAAATAAAACATAATTAAAAAGGGGCCGAGAAACTCACAGTGAATACGCCAAAAGCTAGAACATATAAGCCCAACAATAACACCACCTAAGAACATCCTATACACAAAGGACCCGTTCAAAAGATGCACACATATATCAAGTCTAAAACCGTGTAGGTTGTTCACCAAAACCTAACTAGTCTTATGTGAAAACATTTCTTTTACAAAAACAACCCTTCATTTTAATGACCCGTTAGTGATCTTTGCCTTGATTAATTTTATATATAATAACACACGCCTCGTTATTTTTGTTATATCTTTGACTAGTTTTCTCACTACTAATCACATAAACACATGTAACATATATGTAAGCACAAAATAGCACATAAAAGTCATGTTTAGTCCTTTAACTTTTCTAAGTAAAACAAACACTTTTACTTATCCAATATTATTCATATACTTAGAAAAATATAATTTAATATTCTCATGCCATAGTTAAAGTTCATAACACTTAGAAAAATATACATTTTTCTCTAGTTAACTAGTAAGCATTTTTCAACACAACGGTTAACACTTAACGGGACATTTAACCACGTTTTCATAAGCAACTTATTAATCATATGAAATTATAATCTAAACATATAGTCACATAACAAAAATCATATTTCATATATTTTTCATACAAATCACAATATTAGCTAAACATGTCAATTTCAACATTTTCCGTAACGTTTTCGGGTCACGGAAAGCACCCAATACCCGTATTTTTGTCATTACTTTATAAATACTTTTAGATCAGTATGTTAACTTAAAAATATGTTCAAAGTTTCTGTTCTAAATCAGTTTACAAAAATATTACGTTTTAGAGTCGAAAATCGTCGTTTTCGGCTTTTCCGGGCACATAGTTTGCTCGTTTTTGAGTTTAAAACTCTAAGTTTTTGTACCAAACTTTAAATCTCATATTTTTACATAAAAATACACTTAGTAATCTGTAAAAATATAATTTTGACATATTTTACATTTTTAAGCAAAACCGATGCGTTTTACGCGTATTTTTGTACTAAAAACCATTATTTGTAAGGTTTAAATCATTTCTTTCTTATAAGACATTTAAAATACTTATTTTGTAAATTTTATAAGTCTCTAAAAATATGATTTATTCCAGAATATAATTTAGTTTTTAAATCATTACAAAAATGTATAAAAAATACATTTTATGTCTTTCTAAACCTTCAAGTATCATATATCACTACTTACATCAATATTTCATACATCTAAAAACCATTTTACAATTAAGAAATCATGTATTTTATCATATCATAATCATCATAACAAAACACTTATCATGCTTTCATCTAGCAATTTCATAAATAAACATGTAGCAAGTTTTTCATAAAAATAATAACATCTTCCAATTTC
The DNA here is from genome assembly GCA_030867185.1 of Tagetes erecta. Classification (NCBI taxonomy): domain Eukaryota; kingdom Viridiplantae; phylum Streptophyta; class Magnoliopsida; order Asterales; family Asteraceae; genus Tagetes; species Tagetes erecta. Next base: position 22,661,497 of record CM061496.1, read on the forward strand.
ATGCCATATGACTACATTTTTGCAAATATTTTCCTAACACTTTCCATGTTACTCAAAATCATTTAGTGACAATGTTATCTTAACTTTAATAAACATATTTGCATGTTAAGATCTAACCTTTTTGAGTGCAAATACACAACAAGCTTTAGATGATTTCAACCAACATATACTTATACACACATACATACATACGGTTTTACATACATACATATATAAAAATCATATTTTCATATCATACTTAACATATACTTATTCATATCATCTCATTTCCTTTATCAATCTTTTAAAACCATCCATTTAACACAAATGTAATTTTGTTTATAAAAATCAAAAACACACACACATATATATACATACATACTTACGGACATACACACATGCACACACACCCATTTTGAAAACCCATTTCCATTTAAAAACATTCATCTTTTGGTTTAAGGTTTGGTGAACAACACTTCAAGAACACAATCTTGAACACATTCAAACCACAAAATCAAAATGAAAAGAGTTCATACCCTTGATGAACACTAGAAAAAGATGAAGAAGATGGATTTGGCCTTTAAACACCTCTTGGATGCACCTACTTGCTTCAAAAACCTCCAAGAACACAAGGTTATGCAAGGAAGTGAAAGAGAAGTGTGTGGAGAGTGGTGGAGAGTTGGTGGCCGAAATTTTAGGTGGGTGGTGGGTCTTGGGTCAGTTTTGAAGAGACAAAGAGGGGAGGTGGTGGAGTGTTTGAGTGTCCAAAATATTTTGGATGATTTTCCTTAGATTTCTTAAGATACCCAATCTTTGTATAAGATTTTACTAAGATTATGTCAAGATATTTGTAGACAAAATCTTAGATACATGTGGACTAGGTAGGGGGTAGGGTGGACGGTTTGGGTGAATTAATAAGTGGGTATTTCCCACAAAATTTTTATAAAAACACTACACATTTAAATCCCATGTAAATTTCAAGTTTAGTTTAAAATCCTAACCTTTATAGTATAATACTTCAAATATTATTATTTCACATTTAAAATAGTAAAAATACATAAATACTTATTTTAATGTACACCGGGTAGTGTACTGGTAGTAAAACCGGGCAAAAACTGAAACACACGCGATAACCGGAAAAACAACGGATAAAATACATCGCTTTTAGTTTTTATTATGTTTTCACTTATACACACCCAAAATATATTATTTGATGCTATCTCGAGCATTATATCAATCACTGGACATTTAAAATTTATCAGGCAGTCACCAACGTTCATTACCGGGTATTTAACCGCTACGCGATTAAGCAATTTCAAAAATCACGAAATGCAAAACAATGCACAATAATGGGCTTATTTAACTTAATAATACTTTAATTATCATAATTAAGTCAAAAGACGCATTTCAAAAATTAAGTACGTTTTAAGCTAGTACGAATATTGACCGAAATTTGCCGGGTGTCACAGTCTTCCCCCGTTTAGGAAATTTCGTCTCGAAATTTTTCCTCGATAGGTCCTATTTATATTTATAAAGAAATAAATGAGGGTATATTTACTTATTTCGGTTTCGACGTTCCTACGTAAAATCTGGTCCTCATTTAGAATTACATCTAATCTTGACCAAATCGGTACAACTTCGCCTGAGTTTTTGAACTTTAGAGTTCCCAACTCTACTGGTTCCTCAACGAAATGGAGTTTATCATCAATACGAACTCCCTCAGACGGTATTATCGATGTCTAATCAGACAAACACTTTTCAAATTCGAGACACAAAACACGTCGCGCACACCACTAAGCTCACTAGGTAACTTAAGTCGATAAACAACTAGGCCAATTCTTTTCAAAATCTCGAATGGTCCTATATATCGGGGATTAAGCTTCCCTTGGTTACCAAATCTAACTACACCTTTCCAAGGTGAGACTTTCGGAAACATACGGTCTCCTACTCGGAATTCTTATGGTCTCATCCGATTATCCGCATAACTCTTTTTTTTTGCCGATAAACAACGGCTTCAAATCTTTTGGTAACTTGGAAAACTTTATCTGTAGTTTCCTGGATAATCTCGGGTACAGATAATTCTTTTTCACCCATTTTAGCACAACAAAGTGTTGTATGACATTTTCTTTCATAAAGAGCCTTAAAACGAAGTGGCCCTGATACTAGCGTGATAATTACGGTTATAAGAAAACTAAGCTAAAGGCAAGATGCTATCATAATTCCTACCAAAATCAATCACACATGCTCGTAACAAGTCTTTCAGAGTTTGAATCGTCCGTTCACTCTGACAATCTTTTTAGGGTGATACACAATACTCATATCGAAACGAGTACCCATAGTTTTATATAAAACTCTCCAACGTCTCGATGTAAAACGACTATCATTATCTAAAGTGATTGAGACGGACACATTATGAGAAGATACTAACTCCTTAAGGTAGATCATTTACAACTATCCTACTTTGAAAGATTCCTTAATGGGCAAAAAGTGAGCAGATTCCGTCAAACGATCAACAATTACCCAAATAGCGTTATCACCACTAGATTTGCGGGGTAACATCGTTATGAAATCCATTGCGATTCGCTCACATTTCCATTATGGGATCTCAAGTTGCTGCAAAAGTCCTAAAGGCTTTTGATATTCAGCTTTAACCCTAGAACGTGTTATACATTTCCTCACGTAGGATGCTATCTCCCTTCTCATATTGGGTTACTAATAAAGTTCCTTCACGTCCTTACATTTCTCAAATTTTATTCCTTTAGAGCTTCACTCTAAGCATCACGTATTTGGGAAGTGAGATATGACTAAAGAGCTAAATCTAAGGCACGCACACGCAAAGGTCTCTTTCTTTACCTTTCTGCTTAGTGCATCATCAATAACGCTGGCTTTCCCTAAGTGATAACGAATATCACAGTCATAGTCATTCCATAACTCGACCCAACGTCGTCGTCTCGTATTGAGCTCCTTCTCATCAAAGACATGCTAAATCCAAGCCATGCGTAGTGTAATTCTTTTCATGCACTTTGAGTTTCCTACACATTTAAGATATAACATTTTCTCTCTGAATCCAGAAACATCTAAGACCTAAACGAGACGTATCCCAACATACTACAAAATCATCTATTCCTTCTAGAAGTGACAATATAGACGCACAACATAGCTTGTGCTTCATCGTCTAGAATGCTAACTCTTGATCATCTAACCAATCGGATTTCCTATCCTTATGGGTTAATAACTTCAATGACTACATCATTTAGAGATGCTTTTAATAAACCTTTGGTAGTACAAGCTAGTCCTAAGAATTGACGCACCTCCGTAGGAGTTTGGTGCTTCACAATTCTTATTGGCCTCAATCTTTGCCGGATCTACATGAATACCTTTTTCATTGATCACGTGACCAAGAACACGAACTGCTCTGAGCCAGAACTCACATTTGAAAACATAGCATAAAATTTCTTATTTCTTAACATTTCTAGAAGCAACCTTGGAAGATGCTCATGATCTCTATTGGTTTGTGAATAAGTAATTATATCGTCGGTGAATACTATTCTAAATTTATCCAAATAAGGTCTACACACCCTATTCATAAGATCCATGAATACTACAGGCACATTTGTTACAAAATGTCATAACCAGAAGCTCATAATCTCTATACCGCGTTCTAAAGCAGCTTTCGGGACATCATCCTCGGCTATTAACAACTGATGGTAGCCGAATCAAAGATCGAACCTAGAATAATAACTAGAACCTTGAAGCAGATCGAACAAATCATCAATCCTAGGCAACGGATATCTATTCTTAATTATAAGTTTATTCAACTCTTTATAATCGAAGTACATCCTAAATGATCCATCCTTTTTCATACGAACAACCAGATGCTCTTCACGGGGAAAACTAATTTTAATAAAGCCTCTATCTAACAATTCTTGCAATCGCCTTGACAATTCCTACATTTCCAATTTTTAAAGAAGACTTTCCTTTATCTCCTAAAACAGTTAAAACTTCATCGTTTTCGAACGGAAGCCGAACAATCTTTTCAAAACAAACTTCCTCTGCACAATTTCCTAACAATCAATCCATACTGATAACTACATCGAAACTACCAAGCTTAACAGGCAAAACATCTAAACTAACATAAAATACCTCTAACTGCAATGTACAAATCCTAAATAATTCACTAGTTCCCATTTTATTTCCATTAGCTAATTCAGTAATATATATCTTACTTAACTTACTAGAGTTTAAACCAATTTACGCTTAAAATTCCCTTGTCACAAAACTCACTTTGGGGAAATTACTCCCGTAACAATCTTTCCTTCAGATCGTTCCATGAAAGACCAAAAACAGTAACTTCATCTAAATTCCGGATCAACGGATTTCATCACGTCAACGTCTCATCCTGAAACGTACTTGTAGCGTAATTAACTCTTTGGTTTTCTTGAGCAATTGCTTATTGCGATATCCGACTCATTTTCACAATCCATCTCACCATGTCAAGTGGACCTTCAGAACCAGTAAAAATTCGTGGGTGACAAACTTGAAAAGTCTCATAAGTACACCCTCACTATAGATTTCTTTTTCCATAGTTCAATAAAATCCATGATTACCATTTCATTTAACTATTTCGGAAACTTCCGAGAATCATCTATACGTGCTTAGATGATCTAATACCTAAAGAACTACCAATACTAAGGTGTCACTAAGGTTACTATCTGAAACGTCACGTCCTCTACCACGCTCTACTATTAAACTAGCGTCACACTTTTCCAGAGCAGCGTTGCCATGTGGAGCTATTAAGTAGGCTAAATCCTTGACCGTACTAGGCACTTCTCTACCTACACCCGAAGGTGTCATTCGAATTACCGGGGGCGTATTTTATTTATAACAACAAAATATTAATAAATATGATAAGGTATAGTTCATATCATGGTGTTAAATGTTTGAGTATCATACGTAATACCATATAACATAAGTAACCAATCAATAACAAAATCGTGAATTATCATCAATATTCTCTGCCAAAATGGCTACTAAAGTTACCGATCTAGAGATCATCGGAAGAAAAGGAAAGACATACTTCGGAATAACAGAATTTAGTGATCGTAGAACTCTTTACCAATATAAAATTTTATTTATTTATTTATTTATTTATTTCATTCTATCGATTAACCAATCCTCTATGAACGCCTTTAACGCAGTTCTCTCCTCGAGAGAAGTCATCCGTGTATGCATCATCGGGCACACATCAAACATGGTCTGCATCTCTATCTTGTAGTTCATCGATCTACCATTCGTACTGAGCACACCTTGTCGTCAGAGTAAGAAGGAAACGTTCGATAGATTTTTCTAACATGGAATCTAAACGTGGAGTACTAGACGACTCGTCAAACTCGAATATAGACGAAAAACCGCGCTCTACGCCAGGGGAATCAACCACCGACTCCCTTACCCTATTGGGTTCGGGTGCAACCTCATCATCAACGACCATACGGACAATCTTCCTACTCCTCGTGGAATATACTATGTAGGGCTCGAGGGTCCGCTATAATTCATTCGAAGGTATGATATCTTGAACATCATCACTCTGAGCCTCCATTACCGGCTCTACATCAACCAGGGACTCAACGACTGACCCTAAAGTGGTGCTAAGTGAGACTCGTGTCTCGGGGGCTCTTTTAGGCATTTGTGACAACAAAAGGCATATTCGTACTTAACTCCTAGCTTAAAAGGCACTTAAAATACACTTATAGCAAATAAGCACACAAGGTACACTTAGATATCCAATCTACTAATTGTAAACCACACAAGGTATATTTAGATATGCAATCAATTCAAACCACACAAGGTATTCTTTAGATATAAAATCTAAAAAAATAAAACGCACACAAAAATGCTTGGGAATTTTGGAAGTGTTTTTTGGGACTTTAAGATTTTTCAAAAACTTTCAGTTATAGTCTAGAATTTTTCAAAAACATTTCTAGTTCGCTATAACCATTGGCTCTGATACCAACTTCTGTTACACCCCAAAAATCGTCGCAGCGGAAGTCACGAATATATGGTGCTTAGAGCGAAGTTGGCACCCATTAATTATAAAGCAAACGTCCACATTAATTTTAAAAGGTAATTAAAAGTGTTAATGTTGATAAGTTAACATCCCACAATTTTTCATTAAGAAAATAAAATACGATATTGTCTTAATAAAGCGTAGATTGTTTGAAGTAAAGCCAAACAAAATTTTAAACAAAATGGTCCCAAAACACATAAACCAAATGTGAAGTTTGTAGTCCAAAAACTATCATTCCACAAATTTCCATGCCCATCACTTAGTACCTAAAAAACATGTAAAAACTTAGTCAACATAAAGTTGGTGAGTTTTCGGGTTTTAATCAAAGTAAAGTCATTTTTCATTCACAATAGATATGCTTGGCTTTGAGACATCAACACGACCGTCAAGGGTTTGCAAGGCCCAAAGACAAATGAATCATCAAGTCATGAGTTCATAATCAAACCAAGAAACGAGGTTCCCTCACAACATTCAATTTATATTCCCCCGCATGTCAACACGATCAGAGCGACTGATCACGAGGGGCGGAATTCCAATCCCGATAGATCTATCAATATAACCTGTGGTTTCTCTCTCCAAGAGAAATTAATGATTATGAGAGGGCATTACGCGTAAAATCATCAAACACTCATGCCATCATTTTGGTCAACAACAATACTCGTCTCCCAATTCATATCAAAACAAGTTAAACAAATACATGTTTTTCCCCCGAAAAATATCTAAATAAAACATTATTTAAAAAGGGGCCAAGAAACTCACATGTCTCCCAATTCATATCAAAACAAGTTAAACAAATACATGTTTCCCCCCAAAACTGCTAAATAAAACATTATTTAAAAAGGGGCCGAGAAACTCACATGTCTCCCAATTCATATCAAAACAAGTTAAACAAATACATGTTTTTCCCGCAAAACTGTTAAATAAAACATTATTTAAAAATGGGCCGAGAAACTCACATGTCTCCCAATTCATATCAAAACAAGTTAAATAAATACCTGTTTTTCTCCCAAAACAGTTAAATAAAACATTATTTAAAAAGGGGCCGAGAAATTCACATGTCTCCCAATTCATATCAAAACAAGTTAAACAAATACATGTTTTCCCTCCAAAACAGTTAAATAAAACATTATTTAAAAGGGGGCCGAGAAACTCACATGTCTCCCAATTCATATCAAAACAAGTTAAACAAATACATGTTTTTCCCCCAAAACTACTAAATAAAACATTATTTAAAAAGGGGCCGAGAAACTCACATGTCTCCCAATTCATATAAAAAATATCATAAACAAATACATGTTTTTCCCCAAAACAGTTAAATAAAACATTATTTAAAAAGGGCCCGAGAAACTCACATGTCTCCCAATTCATATCAAAACAAGTTAAACAAATACATGTTTTTCCCCCAAAACAGTTAAATAAAATGTTATTTAAAAAGGGGCCGAAGAACTCACATGTCTCCCAATTCATATCAAAACAAGTTAAACAAATACATGTTTTTCCCCTAAAACAGTTAAATAAAACATTAATTAAAAAGGGGCCGAGAAACTCATAGTGAATACGCCAAAAGCTAGAACATATAAGCCCAACAATAACACCACCTAAGAACATCCTATACACAAAGGACCCGTTCAAAAGATGCACACATATATCAAGTCTAAAACCGTGTAAGTTGTTCACCAAAACCTAACTAGACTTATGTGAAAACATTTCTTTTACAAAAGCAACCCTTCATTTTAATGACCTGTTGGTGACCTTTGCCTTGATTAATTTTATATATAATGACACACGCCTCGTTATTTTTGTTATATCTTTGACTAGTTTTCTCACTACTAATCACATAAACACATGTAACATATATGTAAGCACAAAATAGCACATAAAAGTCATGTTTAGTCCTTTAACTTTTCTAAGTAAAACAAACACTTTTACTTATCCAATATTATTCATATACTTAGGAAAATATAATTTAATATTCTCATGACATAGTTAAAGTTCATAACACTTAGAAAAATATACATTTTTCTCTAGTTAACTAGTAAGCATTTTTCAACACAACGGTTAACACTTAACGGGACATTTAACCACGTTTTCATAAGCAACTTATTAATCATATGAAATTATATATCTAAACATATAGTGACATAACAGAAATCATATTTCATATATTTTTCATACAAATCACAATATTAGCTAAACTTGTCAATTTCAACATTTTCGGGAACGTTTTCGGGTCACGGAAAGCAACCCAATACCCGTATTTTTGTCATTACTTTATAAATACTTTTAGATTAGTATGTTAAATTAAAAATATGTCCAAAGTTTCTGTTCTAAATTAGTTTACAAAAATATTACGTTTTAGAGTCAAAAATCGTCGTTTTCAGCTTTTCCGGGCACATAGTTTGCTCGTTTTTGAGTTTAAAAATCTAAGTTTTTGTACCAAACTTTAAATCTCATATTTTTACATAAAAATACACTTAGTAATCTGTAAAAATATAATTTTGACATATTTTACATTTTTAAGCAAAACCGGTGCGTTTTACGCGTATTTTTGTACTAAAAACCATTATTTGTAAGGTTTAAATCATTTCTTTCTTATAAGACATTTAAAATACTTATTTTATAAAGTTTATAAGTCTCTAAAAATATAATTTATTCCAGAATATAATTTAGTTTTTAAATCATTACAAAATGTATAAACATTACATTTTATGTCTTTCTAAACTGTTGGTCCATCTGGATCGTGATTTCAGTGCTATAATGACTTGTATTACAACAAAACACTCTTGACACAAACAAACAAAGTGCAATATAACCCAACAACCAATAACGAGATTAAAACCACACAACCGGAGGTAAATACGCTACAAAGATGAATAATATATGCTCCTAGCACCTCTTGTAAACACACACACGACACAAAGGTTTGGATAAGATTTTTGTCAAAGTTGTCAAAGTTGTCAAAGTTGTCAAAGTTGCATTTCATGAAGATAAGGTTACAATATATAGCAGACTTAGGTTCGCTGATAGATTCGCTGACAGCAAATCTATCCAGCGAACCATATAGTTTCGCCGGGCACAATCAGGTTCGCCCGGTCGACACCAACACAAAAGCTATACTGTGCTACGGGCGAATCTATAGATTCGCCCGTAGGTTCGCTAGTACTAAATACAATACAAAATACATACAAAAGATATAACACCGACATACCGGTGAGTCCGACCTATACATGACTATCAATACTTCCCCTAGGTTGGACCTCACCCGGGGAAGTCTTCTGTTTTTAAGCTCCGTCTTTTTTGGCTTCATAAGTTCTCAATATACGCTCCTGCCCTGATTTAATCCCGGCCAGTGGATTTGTAACATCTTCAGATCCGGCCTCTTCGTCTTCACTAAACACCAGCATTGATTCCATAAACTCAGCTTCGGCGACCTCAGTATCAGGCATATCCAGATCAATCGTTTCCGCCTGTACATTTTCAGTGTGCTCCTCGCCACCTACATCCAAATCCACAACCTCTACCGGTTTCTCGAACCTCTTTTCGATTGTTTGATCAAGCTGTCTGGACAAGTCATCAACATCCATTCTTTGTTCATCTGTTGCTCTCAACCTTTCATTAACACTTCTCAGCTCAGCACGAATACCCCGGGCTTTGTTTGCAACCTTCACAAACAGGTTTGCTTCAATCCTAGTGTCATCTCCAGCCCCGTGCTTGATACGGTTCTCGCACAATACCTTTAAATCTTCGTCACAGAAAGAGAAAACCTCCATTGGATCAAACAGTCGAATCTCTGGACGATCTTCCCCTTTAAGTCTGATAACCGCTTCTCCCATACCATTATCATAAAACAACTTTAGAAATTCTTGTAGTCTCGGTGGTTGTGTATCCGGAACCCTGACCCTAGTCATAATCTTTGGCGCTTCAATCTTCAATACAACTTTACCCTTCCATGAAACCCACTGCCTGTCTTTCTTCTACCTCATCCTTTTTGGTTTCTGGTACCCAAAATCAACGAAACTATTCTGAGCAGCCTCTCTAATCGTAACCTCAAAGGCACAGGCTCTCCCGCTGTCCTCTTTTCCCAACAAAGGTAGCTCAGCCAGCCTACGCAAGTCCCACCTCGGCAGTGTGGCGAAATGCTTCCTGTTTCTGATATAACAAATATCACCTCCCCTCCTTTTGATCATATACGCATCCACAAGGGAATTGTATTTCCATGCTATAACTTGTCTATCCAGTTGGGAGGTGTTTGGTTCGTCAAGATGTTGGAAGATGGGCACTTCAGGAACAACCTCTTCATCCTTTCTGAACCATTCCGATTTATCCAAGTCAATATGCTCGAACTGATAACTAACCCCCTTTTCTTCGACTTTGTATTTCTCCTGCTCATCCTCCAAGTCTTCCTCACTGTCAGCATTTACATCAACCTCCGGTTTGTCTATCAAACTGAAATTTACGCTAGAACCTCCAACAACCTCAGCCCCTTCGAATACATCCAGATCTATACCCATATCATCATCAAACAACTCCTCAGCAGATTTACCTTTACCTTTATCCTAATCCCCAAACACACAGTCCATTAACGGATACTTTGCAGCATCCGTTAAGTTTTTCAGTTCAGCCTCAGACATAGCAGGATCTGACCCATCTTTTTCTTTCAGGCTATTCAGCTCCTTGAATATTCTAACAATCAGGCACTGTTGGTCCTTCATCATCATTCCCATTTCAAAAATAACAGTTGACTTCTCAGCATCCTGGGTCTCCAAATCCGCATACTTACTTTTCAGATCCACCAATTCAGCCTTCAAACTATCAATCTCACCTTTCAACTCACTAACTGATTCAGTAGATGTACCCGGAATATCATGCTTCGCTTTCTTTGCAGCTTCAGAGCGTACATCGGATTTCCTCTTCGTTCTGTTTTCCCTTCCCGCATCAATCTCAGCCTGAATCTCATCAACTTCCCGATCAAACGAATAATCCTTTTCTTTTGCGTATGGTTTCCTTTTCTTCAACCTTTTCTCAACAACCTCAATGTTCTCACCACCACGTTTCCTCTCAGTCTCCATTAATCTCTGTATTTGTACCCATCTATCAGCAGGGTACATGTTCTCCCATAAATAAGAGGTCCTACCAACACAATCAGCTCGAACCGACTTGCAATCTCCAAAAATCCTCGAGTGCATCTCCCATATTTTCAGCACATCCCCAGCAACCGGCAGATTGGGCAGCTTGTCATTGAGAATCATCTGCAAGAACCTGGGATACATCAGCCACTTATCTCTCTTCGTAGCATGAATGTTCTCTAGCATGTAGTTGTATATGAGCTTTGCTAGATTTGCTTTCTGCCCTCGGCAAAACAACATCATGGCCCGAGCCCAATCCAAGTTTAACCCGTCAGTACCCCCTTTCCTATGATCCAAGCACATAATAAATACGTGTGCAATATATCTCCATTCTTGGATCAGATAGGATTTCACAAACTCCATCTTTTTCTCCCCTGGCATAGGACCTTCATAACCAGCTGTCCTGAATGCCCCGTAAACTTCCTCTGCCGTCATACTGACCTCCTCACCGACATCGTCCTCTAACCTCAAAATCCTGGCCACATCGGCTTCAGTAAATTCCAAGTCAAACCCACTGACTTTGGCACAGATACGTGATGGCTGCACAGATACATTCATCACCGCTGTTCTCCAGAAATCCCTGATGTACAGCTCGTAGATGGTTGGAGAATGGGAGATAGCGTGATGAATGAGTGAAGACTTCAACCATTTGATACAGTCTCTATATCCACCGGCTTTTTCATGATTCTCGTCCAGTAAAGCACACATGTTGTGCTTTCTTTCGAAAAATAACGTCGACATCGTGCCTGAAAAATAAACGGAAATTGATCAGACACAAAATTTTTGAAACAGTCAATAGATTCGCTGGCATAATTAGGTTCGCTGCACGGGCGAACCTGAGATTTGGCACCAAAACCTATAAATTCGCTGACATGAAAAATCAGTCATTTAGGTCGAGCGAATGTATAGGTTCGCTAGAAACAGTCGGGCGAATCTATGTTGATGCACGGGCGGCATAACGACATAGGTTCGCTCGAAGTTTTGAACTTTCGTTCAGATTCGCCAGACGAACACATAGGTTCGCTGGAAACCCTAGTTTTTTGAAAAACTGTCAAATCTCAGTCTGAAAGCGATAAACATACAATCAAGGCAAAAAACAAGCAACATAATCATGAAACGAGCCTAATACACATAAATAATAACGCTATTAACAGTTTAATGAGCCATTCACACAGAATCAAAGTGGGTCGATGGATTTAAAGTGATTAAAAGCACAGTTGATGATATGAAAAGTTGATTAAGATGAAGACGATGACATACCAGATGGAATTAGGTCAGATTATTGTGAAAAACATGGTTGGTGAGTGAGAATCGAACGTGTGACGTTTTTGAATAGAATGAAACGGCTACAGTAATAGTGACAGCGAACTTGGGAAAGGTTTCGCTGTCACTACATATATATACAGTCACAGGTTCACTGACCAAAACACTAGCGAACTTCAGATTCGCCAGAGGACCAAAGGTCAAGTGAAACCACGGCGGCGATGTGAAGAGGTTCCGGGCGAACCTGAGGTTCTGGCGAACCTGTAGATTCGCTAGTAGATTAGCTGGAACACAAAAACAAGAGAAATTAAAAATGTTTTTGGATTTTCTCAAATTTTAAATTCTTTGTAAATCCACGAAAACGTCCCACGATTTCAACGCTCCGAAAAAAAAGAACATTAACCTTAATAATAATATAAAGAGAAAATTAAGATAAAATAAAATAAAATAAAATGAAAGAAAAAGCAAGAAGTAAAAGCTAAAGAAGGATATATATATTTTTCATGACGTTTTGAGCAGAATCCGGAGAATCATTGATTGGCGGGATTGCAGATATGTCTGTCCATTTAAACCCATGCCTTAGTCCTTTCAACAAGAGATCAGCAGCTTCTTTTATCATGTTTTTGGTTTGATTGAAGAAGCTCAGACAACTCGGTCCCCACAGACATCTAGGTAAAAAGAACAAGTTATGTCATCAGGATATATCTGAGCAATACGATTGACTTTGCTTGAATTTCGAGGATCAAATTTTGAATATTGATCGATGCATTAGCTTCTTTTGACACTGTGCAATTTTTGCATCTTTTTGTGAGTGGAGCTTGTCAGCAATTGATTCTTTTGAACACAATGCGACTTATTATTTGGGAAACTCAAATAGTTCAGAGCTCCAGGTCTATACCAACGTATAACAGAGGAGATAAACATTTGAGCATGCTCGGTGGATCTTCAGGTCAATACTTCCGTATAGCAGAGAAGATCCACCAACTCCAGGTCAATACTTCCGTATAGCAGAGGAGTTAAGCACTTTGACTCAATACAATCTGAGGAGTTAACAAGTAACTCACTCAGAGGCTTTTCCGAAGAGCATCACTAGCAGCTTTTTATTTGTTTTGCAAATTAGAAACTCGATTTGGGGATAGGGTGAGGGTGATTTGGGATGTTTAGGGAAATCAAGGCAAAGATTTGACGCTCTCAATCCATTTTTGACAGAACCCGTATCTTTGTGCAATCCAATCATGTCAAGGGGATAATCCTTGTGGCCGAGATCTTGAACGTTATGTTTGGCTGCACAATCACTGTTTACTTTGTTTTCGGGCTGAGCCTATCTGACATATCCCAAACACAATACTTCTGACCTCCTTCAACGTCTCTTCAACATCAATCAAAACGGAGATCCTGAAATAGCAAAATTTGAAAAAAACTATAAATAGTTAATCTTTAATATCTCCTCCAAAATTTCTATATTATAGCTATCTAATAAGAAATTTTTGTTTTTCAGATTTTCTTAATATATATATACAGAATAAAGGAGAAAATAAAATAAAATAAAGGAGCGAAGAAATGAGTGACCCACGGAATTTTCAAAGAAGAAGAAAATGAAAAAGATTATTTACATATTTATAAATTTAGACAAGTTAGGCTTTTGAAATTGGGACCCAAGCCTTAGTGTACTTAGGTCTTTGAACAGTTGATGATTTACAGAAAAAATTATTTACAAAAGAATTCAATTTCTTTCCAAAAGATCTATGCTTTGAAATATTTTCAACAATCACAGGGCAGTGTTTGACAGTATGACCAGTATTTCCACACTGAAAGCAATGAGATTTTAAACTTCTTTTAGAACATTTAGTAGTCTCTTCATTACTATCAGGTGTTTGTGAGTTACAATCACTGCAAGAGTCGTAAGACTCTTTTGACTTACCTGTTGTGACTTTTACCTTGGAGGGTGCAGATTTAGGTTTAAGAATGTATGAAAAGGATGATTCTTTGTCTTTCGGTTTTGAAATTCTTATTGGTGTGAAAGATGGAATTTGATGGGACAGGAATTTTTGAAAACAATTTGTTTTGGTTTGACTTTCAGAGACTTGACCTGAAAGTTTTGCTTTGTCGTTCACACAAACATTACCAATAACATCATCATTCAAATTGCTTAAGTTTGAAATTGAGCATCTAGAATTAATATCACACATAATATCCTTTGAAGTTAAAACTTGACTAGGGATAAAGACATTCAAACTACTGTCTTCAACGGTTTTCTTTGAATCAAAGCTAGAGTTACTAGAACTTCCAAGGCCACTGCTTTCACCATAAGCATAATCCTCTCTCACCTCCTTAAGATTCACTTCACTTAAACCTGCAATAAAGCTGTTAGTATCATTCTTTATAATCTCTTGAATCAACTCATTTGAAGGATGAGAAATGGGTGTAGGAGAATAACAGAAGGTACTAGGTGGAGGATATACTTGTGCATCATCTTTATGACCCAACCCGGTCTTAAATCTAGCCCCCTTTTGTTTCTTCCATAACTCCTCCCTTTTCATACTGGCAATAGTCCATTGTTCCAGTTTATTTTTGAGTTTTCTTGTTTCAAATTCAGCAAGAGTGACTTGCTCAGTCAAATAGTTTACCTCACAGTTCCTTTCTAAAAGAGATCTTTTCAAATGTTCGTTTTCTTTTAAAGTCTCTCTCAATTTAACAAAAAATTTTGATTCGTTCTGTTTAAGCTCTTTGTTAATTGTCTTCAATTCGTTTTCATTTGTCATTAACAGTTTATTTACCTTATAAATACCGATCAGACGAATTTTGCATGCGGATGAACACATATCCTCAACGACATCATAAGGAAGACCCACTATCAGTTTTTCGGCCGCAAGAGCACGATCACACTGACAGTAAGGAGTGTTCCTCTTGTATTCATTCACAGCTTCAAGCTTTGCCTGTTCAATCATGGCTTCCATGTCAAGCTTTGATTCCATAACATTATCAACATTGGTATCAGCATTTTCTGCCCCATTACCAACGTTGACAGTGACCTTCTCTTTCTTTTCAGTAACTTCATCACACACCAGTCCAGAACGAACAACTTCTTCCTGATTCTTTCCATCTTCCGTCAAACCATAATCCGCAACCTCTTCAATCAAACTATCCTTCTCAACCTCTACACCATAAAACTCTTTAAAAGGATCAAAACAATCAACGTAATTGTCATTGAGAACAGATTCTTCAACAACTTCACTAATTAAGGCTTCGTGATTTTGAACAAGCATCCCAGATGAGGCCGTAGTGTCAGATAATATCTGAGTGTTGATGGATGCATTTAAGTCGGCAGTTACACTTGTGGAACCACCACCGGATTTTACAGATTCATAACTTGATAATCCTCCAGAGACTGCACTAGGTGAGTTTGCAGCGGATGTAATCAGTGCAGAATTCTGAGGAGAGACAGTTGCAAACATCATGGCTTGATTGTATTCTTTTCTCTTTTGATCCAGATCAAGTGACTTTAACTTGTTTAACACTTCCATTAGTTTAAGGTCAAAGAAATTTCTTTCTTGTTTCAACACCTTGATCTGAAGACTCCATTTGGAAGGAAGAGAATCCAAAAGCTTTGTCACTTGCTCATGATTTCCCAATTGTTCATCATAAGTTTTGAGATTGCTTGACACAAATAAAAATCGATTCGTTATTTCAGTCAGATTTTCATGCTTCAATCCAACGAATGAGTTGAATTCATTTTCAGCCTGGGCTTTTCCATCCAGTTTAAGCATGTTCATTGTTGATGTAGACATAATCACAAACAAACAGATTTTAGATTCGCCCAAAATAGATTCGCTGGATTAGATTCGCCCGCAGATTCGCTCGACAAACAAACAGATTCGCTGGACAGCAGAAACA
The DNA here is from genome assembly GCA_030867185.1 of Tagetes erecta. Lineage (NCBI taxonomy): Eukaryota > Viridiplantae > Streptophyta > Magnoliopsida > Asterales > Asteraceae > Tagetes > Tagetes erecta. The sequence goes on from CM061496.1 coordinate 22,677,823, forward strand.
GTTTCGCCCGACAGATTTGCTGTCAGATTCGCTCAAATGATTTTCGCAGCAGTTTCACTTGCACAATGAGCCAAACAAGTGAACTTTCGTTCGATGAAATGTCAGATTCGCTACACAGAAGCACTAAAGTACAGTAACACAAGATTGTGTTAGATTCGCTATAAGAACATGCAGTTTCGCTGGATGAACAAATAGGTTCGCTGGGTTACGAACAACACAGTTTCAGTTCAAAAACGACCAGAACAGCTTCAAAACACAACCATTTGTAGACCCGTTTGTTTCAGAAGCTTCCTATGACCAAATATGACAAATCCCAAGCAAAATACGACACAGAAACACACAAACCAGTCTAGAAAAGAATCAAATAGTGTTTTGACACAAAAACCCCAAAATCAACACAAAAATCTCTAGAATCAAACAATCAAGAGCACTAAGGCTCTGATACCATATTGTTGGTCCATCTGGATCGTGATTTCAGTGCTATAATGACTTGTATTACAACAAAACACTCTTGACACAAACAAACAAAGTGCAATATAACCCAACAACCAATAACGAGATTAAAACCACACAACCGGAGGTAAATACGCTACAAAGATGAATAATATATGCTCCTAGCACCTCCTGTAAACACACACACGACACACAGGTTTGGATAAGATTTTTGTCAAAGTTGTCAAAGTTGTCAAAGTTGCATTTCATGAAGATAAGGTTACAATATATAGCAGACTTAGGTTCGCTGATAGATTCGCTGACAGCGAATCTATCCAGCGAACCATATAGTTTCGCCGGGCACAATCAGGTTCGCCCGGTCGACACCAACACAAAAGCTATACTGTGCTACGGGCGAATCTATAGATTCGCCCGTAGGTTCGCTAGTACTAAATATAATACAAAATACATACAAAAGATATAACACCGACATACCGGTGAGTCCGACCTATACATGACTATCATAAACCTTCAAGTATTTTTCAACCAAGGCCCAAGGAGTAAGCCTATGTTGGGAGCAGTGAGATAACAAACTTTGAAAATGCTCCCAAGCAAGATAGTAGGGCTCATCTGGTTCCATCCTGAAAGAGTGGATATGATCACGAAGGCGGGAAGCCTTAGCAGGTGGAAAGTACTTCTTCAGAAAGGCTGATCGAAGTGCTTCCCACGTTGTGAACGTCCCTTTTGCTTGCGAGTCGAGCCAGATGATCGCTCGATCCGCAAGTGAGAATGGAAATAGATGCAGATAGATCGCGTCATCTGATGCACCCTGAAATTTAAAATTGCCCACGATTCGCGCGAGGCGTGAAAGGTGAGCTGGTGCATTTTCATCATCTCGCCCGTGAAATTGATTGTTAGTAATGGCGGTCATGATGTATGACGGGATCTGCCACGAAGTTGGATTCGTGATCGCAGGCGCTGCGATTGACGAACGGTTCCCGGTGAAACCGTCGAACGCCTCTTGATGGACAGTACGGTTCGCTGCCATCGGAATCCTAGGACTGCTAGGTGGTGTGTTGTGCGGTGTCGGGTACGGGGTGAAATCAAACTTTAAATCACTTACCTTAACCTCCGCAAACGAGTCAGCAGCAGTCTCTAGCTTTGAATCAACCTCCTCGGATGTATGCTTCACTGGTCCGTGCGATCTCAAGTGTGGCATATAACTGCACGAAACCAACGAAACAAATCAGACTAACTGAACAAAGAAGTAAACGAAAAGTAAAAACGACAAACTAGAATTAGAAACAAAGACAGACCCCTACGACTAAAACAAACGAAGCACGTGTAAAGCAGTTTAAGACTCAAAAAGTTAAATAACGCAATTACCAAGATTCCTTGGAAACGGCGCCACAAACTTGATGCGTGCAAACGTATATATAAAATAAACAACTAAAAACACCTAAGTTTTAAATTTATAAACCATGACAAACCGACTAACTTACACACAACCGGCAGTGGACCGGTCGAATGCAATATAGCTTAAGTAAGTCCGGGTGTCGACCCACAGACTCTATATATTACGTATAATTAACTAAATAAGACTCGAACCAACTAGACACGACTTAAATGGAAAGATTGTTTAAAAGGGGGGTTTACTACTAAAAATAGAAACTTACTAAAAATTAAAAGTTACTAAAAATAGAAACTGACACGAAAGACAAATTGAAATCAGATGAGAAGAGATAAACCACCTAGGCCCGACTCCCTAGTTACTCAAATTATTAGTTTTTTGGAGAACGTTTAGACATTGGACTGGGATTGTAAGATACTAGCTTGACCCAAACACCGATAAGACCCTCGACTCTTTTCAAGAAGAAACCTACGGGTTTTTATCAAGTTATTAGTTAAACCAGTTTAATTATCGGATTTCCTCACAGTCATCCGAAATTCTATGACTTAGTACCTATAACGTTTATCTACCTCACAGTACAATAAACTAAGATAATTTATATGATTTGATTAACACAAGTAAACAATGTAATTAAACCTAGACAACTCTTCACAGATATGAACCTAGTTAATTAATCACATAGACATACGCGTCAAACTATCACCTCACGGATACAAGTTTAGCTACACGTTCTTATTAGTTTGATCCAACCAATTATTCCTATGGTTTTAGTGCACCTAAACCATAAACTAGTTACTAACACACAGTCCGCAACCTAACTTAATTTTATTATATGAAAGTCATTCATCAAGAATTAAATGGAACAATTTAATCAAATCAAACCAAAACAAACATGTAATTAACCATCAATCAATCAACCAAAATACTTTACTAAATCATAAGATAAACCAACGTCAAAACTGTTGGATTTAATATGTCCGGACCCGATAAATTAACGTGGCTAACCGAGTTGTGACCCGTAAGAGTTACACCAAGGGCAACGAACATTAAATCCACTTAACTCGTTTAATTGGTAATCACGAACGAATAACGCTTATATAATTTATACTATTTATAAATTATATTTGTCCATTTAACTTAATTAAATGATTAATGAGTTATTGTTGTGTTGGGCTCAAACTAATCTAACCGGGCTTAGGGCTCGCTAATGAGATTACTTTTATTAAAAGGGATCATTAGGGTGAAAATCCCTTCACCCTTTTTCAACATAACAGCCGTCGCACACAACAAAAGAAACAAAATACAATCACCTTTTGGTTATCAATTGTCTTGCTTGACAATTAATTCAAAGAAACAAAAACTTGAACTACCTTCTAGTTCAATTTTCTCGGATACATTAAATCAAAAAGGAAAGTGTTCTTTTATGATTTAATATTGAAGCAAGGTGCTTGTTGGCCACGGATCGGCATCGCGTTTGTGTTCGTGTTTCTAGCAACCGTTCGTTGTACCTCGGTGTCTCAAACGGTTATTTATTAACCAAAGGTATATTTTATCTCATCGGTAGAATAAATTGTTTTGACCGTATTTGCATGTCTGTAACCGGATCCTGTCGGTTTCACTTTTGGTATAGGTTTTAATGTTAATTTTCCGCTGCGTTAATAATTACCGGTTTAATTATTACTATTGTCAAACCCGTTTTGATACAATTAAAATCTAAAAGATATCACTGAAACCCAACAGTGGTATCAGAGCCTTGCTTACAACATGCAAATCGGTACCGGTCTCCTTTTAACCGGTTATAGATCACAAACTTAAAGTTTTTTTTAAGTTTCTGATCCATGTATAATATTGGGCAACAAAATTGTGGTTAACAATTTTATTATTCTTGACCAATAGTTTGCCCGAATGATTATTGTGATTAGAAAATATATGTAAATCTGGCCAGACTTTGTGGTTGTGTTGTACTTTAATTCGGTTTTTGGTTTTATGGTTTTGGCCACTTTGATGGTTCAAAGTTGTAATAGATTAGGGTTCTTTTGTTTTATATATTTTTGTAATATTGTAACATTAAAGACCCGGAGGAAAGACTGAAGACAACACGGATCTAGGAGTCAGTGGGAGTACTCAAGACAACAAGATGCACTCAAGTCCATCCTTGTGGTTGTTTATGTGTTGTGACCCCGTGACCTAGTTTGGTCTTGCTAAAAGGCTCTGGCAAGACCAAACAAATTTTTGGCCATAAAGATTTACATATTTATTTGCTTTGCTATTGTGGTTGCTTTATTTTATAAGTGTTGTAACATACCAACCTAATACCAAACCATTTTTTAAAAAGAGTTTTAAAATAATTTCACAATCAGATAAAAACAAGTTCTAAACATATTTTTACAACTTGTGAAAATTTTTGTAAGACGACTAGTTTGTTTTATAATTAAAATAACCAGTACGTTTTGGAAACTTAAACTAATTTTGACTTTCTAAAACTTGTAACTTAATAGTTTAACTATTAACTTTTAATCGGTTATTTATATCGCGACAAGACTTAGTTTTAATAGGTTATTTAAACTAAGTGTCCTGAGAGATGAAAGGGTTCATCTAATTGTCACGAATTAATTTAGTAAAACTGGATCTCACCCTATTCGGTAATTACTAAAATTGAAACCCATATTTAAAATCAATAGTCTATGCTATCCTATTTTAAGGAACACTTGGAGCATATAGCAAAACATCAATGTTTGGAGCCACAGCACCGCATTTGATGTGTAGTTGTATCCTTCCAAGGTGCAAGAGTTTCGTTGACACATCCGGACTCTTCCACAAGTACCTAGTTTTAGGACGACTATTACTTTTCCTCTCTTGCTACATGCCCCAGCTGTCTAGAGAGTAAAAGTGAGCATAGATGAGGCTAAACGTATCAATGCATTGACAAAAGTTGTCATAGCGGCCTCATATTGGAGAGTTGCGCATTTTTGCAATTGACAATCGTTGTCGGTCTACCTACCCACTTGCTAATGTTGTATGCCCCAGCTGCCTTTAGCAATTGACATAGCTAGACTCTCATTCCTTATTCTTATTACTGTTAATGGGTCATTAATTAAATAAGGAATAATACATCGATAATACTAACTATATTATTTTGCTTATTTGTCAGATGTCTTCTGAAAACAATCACTCCTTCGCTCTCAAGTCTATACTTGAGAAAGAAAAACTCGATAACACCAATTTCATCGAGTGGCACCGCAACTTGAAAATAGTTCTCAAGTTTGCGAAAAAGCTCTATATTCTGGAAGCCCCAGTTCCTGATCAGCCCGAGGCTAATACCGCTGCTGCGCGTAAGGCCTGGGATAAGCATAACGAGGATGCCGTTGAGGTAGCCTGCCTTATGCAAGCCACCATGTCTCCTGATCTTCAGAAGAACATGGAAGACATGGCTGCATTTGACATGATTGAGCAACTTAAAGGCATGTTTCAGAAACAGGCCCGACAAGAACGCCATGACACCATGAAACAGCTCATTAGCTGCAAAATGCAAGAGGGCTCATCAGTTAGCGCTCATGTGCTTAAGATGAAAGGTTATATTGACCAGATGACGAAACTTGGTAACCCTATGCAAGATGAAATGGCAGGTGACTTCATCTTGAACTCCCTCCCTAGCTCTTACGACCAGTTCGTAATGAACTACAACATGAATGCATGGGTAAAGCCTGTTGCCGAGCTACATGGTATGCTCAAAACAGCCGAGATGAATATCCCAAAGCAGAACCAAGTTTTGATGGTAAAATCTGGTGGTGTTAAGAAGCCCAACCCCAAGAAAAGGGGTTATAATAGCAAAGGCAAGAACAAAGTTAATGTTGCTGTCAATCGCGCCACCAACAATAACAAGGTCGTTGCAAAACCAAAACCACCCCCTCCTGAAGAGCGTCAGTGTTTTGAATGCAACAAGACGGGGCACTGGAAAAGAAACTGCCCTGAATATCTGGCTAAGCTGAGAAAAATGAAGGCCTCCGGAGAAGGCGCTTCAGGTACTTCTATTTATGTTATTGAACTTTTTACTGTCTCTAGCAACACATGGGTATTTGATACCGGATGTGGTTACCACATCGTTAATGTCTTGCAGGAGCCTGAAAAGTGGAAGAAGCTGAAACAAGGCGACATGGAGCTCATCGTTGGTGATGGGAAGAGAGTACCAGTTCTTGCAACTGGAACATATCATCTTTCATGTCCTTCTGGCCTTGTAGTTATTTTGAATAATTGTTTGTTTGCACCTGGTTTAACCAGAAACATTATTTCAGTTTCTTTATTGTTTGAACAAGGTTTCAAGTACGTTTTTAATGGGATTTCCATTTCTGCTTACTTGAATGATGTTTTTTTATTTTGAGGCTAATCCTCGAAATGGTATCTACGAGGTAGATGTTCACACAAACAATAACATTTATAATCTTTCTAAACGTGCCAAATCTGGTACGAATGATACTTATCTATGGCATTGTAGACTTGGTCATATAAGCAAGGCACGTTTGAAAAGGCTTCAATCTGATGGAATTCTTGAATCCACTGGACCTGACTCCTTTGATGACTGCGAGTCTTGCTTAGCTGGCAAACTCACTAAACACCCCTTCACCCATGTAGGTGAACGGGCTAACGATCTGCTAGCACTCATACATACTGATGTGTGTGGTCCTTTCAGAACGATGTCTAGAAATCATGAAAGATACTTTGTTACATTCATAGACGATTACAGTCGATATGCTTATGTCTACTTGATGAAACATAAGCATGAAACTTTTGAAAAGTTCAAAGAGTTTCAAAACGAAGTAGAAAACCAACTCGGCAAAACTATAAAAACACTTCGATCAGATCGAGGTGGTGAATATCTCAGCTCAGAATTCCTCAATCATCTAAAGGAACGTGGAATAATTTCACAGCCCACTCCACCTGGCACACCTCAGCTCAATGGCGTGTGCGAGAGGAGAAATCGAACCCTGCTAAACATGGTCCGATCGATGATGTGTAGGACAAACTTGCCTCACTCCTTATGGAGTTATGCTCTTATGACCGCCGCTCGCATTATCAATCTAGTACCGACTAAAAAGGTAGACAAAACCCCATATGAGATATGGCATGGGCATAAACCCAATTTGTCTTACCTTAGAGTATGGGGATGTGATGCTTACGTCACCAGCGATTCTGATGACAAGCTCGATCCTCGAGGCGAAAAAGTTGTTTTCGTCGGATACTGTAACAAAAGCGGACTATATTTCTACCATCCTGATGCAAACATTATTTCCATCAAAAGGAGGGGACACTTCCTCGAGAAAGAAGCCCTTGATCGAGGAACAGGAAACAATGTTGTGGATCTCGAAGAAGTTCGAGAATCACAAACTACCGCTGATGAAGTCGGAAAGTCTGATGCACCAGAAGTCGTTGCAAATGAATCAGACGAGAACACTGGCATTCGCAGAAGTAGCAGGACTCGTAAGGAACCTGAAAGATATCTTTGGAATCTTGAGGGTGCTGAAGTCCTGGTAGTAGCTGACTCTGATGACGCACCTGCTAACTATAAATCTGCTATCTCAGATCTAGAATCTGCGAAATGGCTAGAAGCCATGAATGCTGAGATGCAATCTATGCGTGAAAATCAAGTCTGGAACTTGGTTGAGTTACCTCCCGAATCTCGGGCAATAGGAAGCAAATGGCTTTTCAAAAGAAAACCCGACATGCATGGAAAGGTACACACTTATAAAGCACGGCTAGTTGCGAAAGGTTACACTCAGATTGAGGGTATTGATTATGAAGAAACCTTTTCGCCCGTTGCTATGATCAAGTCGATCAGGATATTACTTGCCATCGCTGCATACTATGACTATGAGATATGGCAAATGGATGTCAAAACCGCTTTTCTTAATGGACATCTTTCTGAAGATGTCTATATGGTTCAGCCTGAAGGTTTTGTCGATCCAAAATATCCTAAAAGGGTGTGCAAACTGAATAAGTCCATTTATGGACTTAAACAGGCATCTCGTAGCTGGAATCTTCGTTTTGACCAAAAAATCAAAGAGTTTGGTTTTGTCAAAAATGAAGATGAGCCTTGTGTTTACAGGAAAGCTAGTGGGAGCTCTATATCATTCCTCATCTTGTATGTAGATGATATACTGATCATTGGAAACAACATCCCTATGCTTAATGAAGTTAAACACTGGTTGGGATCTTGTTTTGCAATGAAAGATCTTGGAGAAGCAGCTTACATTCTAGGAATCAGGATCTACAGAAATAGATCCAAGCGGCTTCTATGGCTAAATCAAAGCACATACATTGACAAAATGATGACACGCTTTAAGATGGAAAACTCCAAGAAAGGAGGTGTTCCTATGACTAAAGGAACTGTGCTGAACAAATCGCAATCTCCTTCTACGGACATTGAAAATAAGCGAATGGAAGCAGTTCCATACGCTTCGGCGATTGGTTCTATCATGTATGCAATGTTATGTACAAGACCTGACGTCTCGTGTGCCTTAAGCATGACTAGTCGTTACCAGCAAAGTCCTGGCATGGCCCATTGGACTGCTGTCAAGAACATTCTTAAGTACTTGAGAAGAACTAAAGATATGTCCTTAATCTTTGGAGGAGTGGAAGAAGAGCTCACTGTAAGATGTTACACTGATGCTAGTTTTCAAACTGACCGAGATGATTCTCGCTCTCAATCAGGGTTCGTGTTCACTCTAAATGGAGGAGCTGTTTCATGGAAAAGCTCCAAGCAGAGTGTAGTGGCAGATTCAACCACCGAATCCGAATATATTGCTGCCTCAGATGCTGCTAAGGAAGCAGTGTGGATGAAGAAATTCATAACCGATCTCGATGTGGTTCCGAGTATACGAAAACCAATCGAGATATTTTGTGATAATACTGGTGCTATTGCCCAAGCCAAAGAGCCCAGATCTCATCAAAAGGCAAGGCACATTCACAGGAAGTTCCACTTGATACGGGAAATTGTGGAACGTGGAGACATCATGATAAGCAAAGTAAACACAGATCAAAACTTAGCAGACCCGTTTACTAAGCCCATGACACAGGACAAACATGATGAGCATAGGAATGCCATCGGGCTTAGAGTAGCTAACTTTGAGTTTTGATTTAGTATTTGGATGTACGAACATTTAACAGTTTCTGAATTCGTTTGAATTTATTTATTTGAATTCTGAAGTTTATAACTGTGTTCGATTTTAATACGTTTAATCCATGAATATTGTATTCTAAATTATCCGTAGTCGATCAGACTCATGGGAATGATTCTGAATTAAGACTATTCTGAATTTGGGCTCAAGTAGTTGACATCCAAATTCACAGACCTCATTGTGAATGACGTTGGAAGTAACTCGTTTCAAATCATCTTCATGGATTGTGGTCATAAGATGTTTTTGATATATTGGTATACTCATTTAGTATCCTCTGACCTGAGATATATACTAGAACTCCTATTTACCAAAGAAATATTCTTTAGTTATTGTCAACCGCTGTCGCGTAACTGCCAGTCATAAAGGCTTTAATTAGGAATAATTCTAAAGTTCAGTGGGAGCTGTATGTAGTCAATAAGGGATTCTGTACTCTTACACGCTATGTAACAGTTAGACATCTTGGCGCCCTCGTTGATTCAAACTGGAGAAGTGTAAGGCCTTACCCAAACAGACTGTGTGTTTGAATGGACCATTTTGAATCTTGATCGAGAACTAAAATGATTGAACCTCATATGAGAATGAACTTAATCCATGTCTCATTGTTTCAATTGATGTCTTTTACAGAAAGGATAAATGACGACGATTACCATAAGTCTATTTATTGTCATAGTAAGTTGTTACTATTAACATATTGCTTGGTTAATGACTTTAAAGTATCATAACTTGTTAGGGGCAGTCATGTGTAGCTAGAGCGCCGCTGACTGTTTGCGTTGAGATTTTATCGTGGTCCGACCAAGTGGGAGACTGTTGGATTTAATATGTCCGGACCCGATAAATTAACGTGGCTAACCGAGTTGTGACCCGTAAGAGTTACACCAAGGGCAACGAACATTAAATCCACTTAACTCGTTTAATTGGTAATCACGAACGAATAACGCTTATATAATTTATACTATTTATAAATTATATTTGTCCATTTAACTTAATTAAATGATTAATGAGTTATTGTTGTGTTGGGCTCAAACTAATCTAACCGGGCTTAGGGCTCGCTAATGAGATTACTTTTATTAAAAGGGATCATTAGGGTGAAAATCCCTTCACCCTTTTTCAACATAACAGCCGTCGCACACAACAAAAGAAACAAAATACAATCACCTTTTGGTTATCAATTGTCTTGCTTGACAATTAATTCAAAGAAACAAAAACTTGAACTACCTTCTAGTTCAATTTTCTCGGATACATTAAATCAAAAAGGAAAGTGTTCTTTTATGATTTAATATTGAAGCAAGGTGCTTGTTGGCCACGGATCGGCATCGCGTTTGTGTTCGTGTTTCTAGCAACCGTTCGTTGTACCTCGGTGTCTCAAACGGTTATTTATTAACCAAAGGTATATTTTATCTCATCGGTAGAATAAATTGTTTTGACCGTATTTGCATGTCTGTAACCGGATCCTGTCGGTTTCACTTTTGGTATAGGTTTTAATGTTAATTTTCCGCTGCGTTAATAATTACCGGTTTAATTATTACTATTGTCAAACCCGTTTTGATACAATTAAAATCTAAAAGATATCACTGAAACCCAACAAAAACCAATCCAACAAACATGCAAAACGAATAACTAAGTTATCATTGGCCTAGATGATGCAACGAGTCTAGCCAACAATCATATTTAATAATAAAAATGCAAGTTTAAAAGTAGTAAACATGGTAGTATAAAAGACAAAAGTAAAGAAACAATGAAACCCGATCAAACCTAGAAGCAATCCACGATCTAATCGGCTTCTAGCACTTCCTTTTCCATCTTGCTAAACTCAAAAACACTTAAATCAGCTGAAATTCGTCTCCAATATACTGTCGTGCGTTCCTTCTTTGCAATCTGCCCTCTGCCGTCCGACTCTTTTTTTCTATTCGTAACTACCGTCCAATATGTATCTTTTTTTTCTCCTGTCACATGGTAATTCACCAATAAAATGTCTTCGCGGGACCGGCCCAATTAAATCTTGAACTTCAATCTTTTCAATACCCATTTCCAAAATATCAACTCACGTGATATCTTTTGAGTTGCTTTACCACATTACTTGTTCTTCTAATCATAAAAATCAAAAGCCCACGTGGCTGTCCAACAATTCAGCAAACACTAATAAAACATAAGTTTTCACAATACAATCTTAGTCTAATGATTCCAGCCTAGCTGGTTGAGGACACCCGGTTTTACAGTGGTGGTCCAGGGTTCTAACCTCCCTGCCTGTGAGATTTTTCAGGAAAAACCCCATTGGTTTTCCCGGTTGAACGCCTAGCCAAATTCCGATGTCAAGTGGGCCCGGTTAAGACAACACATTGACCGGAGTGGGGTGGTGGGTTCCTCATTGCAGGGGATGCGACCAAATGGTTGCAAAAATTGAAAGTCGCCGTTAAAAAAAAAAAACAATACAATCTTAAATATACACATCAAAATCATGTGTTTTATATTTACGATTCATGCATTTTCTTTTTCATGTTTTACATTTCAAATATAGATTAATACTTTGAATACTCATGATTTAAAAAGATTAGCCAAAATACACAAATTTAACTTATCGACTCTCATTCACTAAAAATTAACCTTTTTAGCCCATGAGTACTTAAAATATTCAAAATATAAATAATGAATCAAATAAGAGTAGAAATCGACCAAGAGTGACCAAAAAGTGTATGGAATATCTTTGTAAAAATATATATATAATTTGGATCACTTCAAGGTTGTGATAAAGGAGGTGGCAGTAGAGGTGTCGTCGGATAAAAAATTGCCGGACTGAAGATCATCAGAGATAACAAGATGAAGATCATCGAAGATAGGGGATGAAGATCAACTCGGAAAAATGGGGAGGGGATAGTTAATTACACAAAACCCCTCTTACATATGAAATCATGTTTGTAATTTACGTCAACAACCCTGTCGTATAAAAGGACCAAATCCGTTAGATTTAATAAGAAAAGTTAACAATATTAATGTTAAATGCCAAAACAATTTAAGAAAATATAAAACCTCAAGGGTTAACCTACACAATGTTTGTTTTTGAGCCAAGGCCCAAATCACATGGGCCAAAATGATTTTCCTTTTATTTATTATAAAAATTACTAAAATGTTCTTTGGTTTATTTATACCTACTACTCTGCTGATTGTGTTGTCATTTAATCTTTTTGATGAGATTGTGTGTTAAAGCGTGACAATTTTTTTTAAAGTGACCCTAGTTTTATCTTTATTTACCTTTTTAACATTATGCATTAGAAACTAACAAGAGCCTAAATTGTATATTTTGCCGTTAATTTATCTACATTTACTAGTTTTTTTTGAAAAGTATTTAGTTTCATTTAGAATGACATTAACAAATATATGTCGAAAATAATGAAAGAATATCAATCTCTTTACAAATTAATTTTATTTTAGTATTGGTCTACCTTGCCTAACAAGAAGATCCTTTGTCTCCATTTTTTTTCCTAAATTGTTATGGAGGCATTGAGCTCGACATTAGAGTTGGCCAAATCATCGTGTTTCTTAAATGGAATGACTTCCTAACAATTGGCCTCTCTTTCACACCTATTCTACATCAATGATACATTAATATTGGGTTCGTGCTACATCCACAATATCCAAAACCTTAGTCGAATTTTAAATGGCTCTAACGAAACGAGATATAATAGTAGTTGTAGGATGCCTTTTATGTGGTTACAATGAGGAAGATGCAGACCACACCCTTCTACATAGAAATAATGGTGTCAATTTTCTCTTTAACCATTTACTTCTTTTGTAAATGTATCTAGCTCCTTACTAGTTCTTTTTATTAAAAGTTGCTCGTTAAGAATTTTCTCTTTAAGCATATAATTCTTTTCTCTTTAAGCACCATAGTGTGGCATATTATGTTCCTTTGTCACACTATGGTGCAACTTACCTGTTTTTTTAAGTTTTGAGTGTACGTCACGAACCTCCTAAAGCTTCTGGATGTTTGACGAATCCATCATGATTGTAACACCTTGATCCGAGCTATATTCTGGCGATGTTTTGGAGTATTTGAAAAGCCCGAAATGATAGAACATTCAATGCTCATAGGAATACATATAAAGATATAATGGGGGACATGAACTCCTGGTCTTTTCTTTGGATTAAAACAAGAGGAAAGATGGATACCCTCATATAGAAACAATGGTGTCAATTTTCTCTTTAAACATTTAATTCTTAATTTTTGTAACTATATCTATCTCCTCTCCTTACTGGTTCTTTTTAATAAAAGTTGGTCGTAAAAAAACTAGGGTGGACATCCCCTACCATCATCACATACAACCACGACAACGACGACATCCCGTTACCTTCACACCAACATTGTCACCCCTACCATCATCGTCGCTCCACCACCATCGATACCCTCACACTGCACCATAAAGTAAGATGAAGGTAGTAAGGTCTAGATTTATGGTTTGATTGTGCAAAAACAAATGTGATAATAATGATGGTGGCTACTAGTTGTCGATTAGAGATGGATTTTAGTGAATCTGGTTATGGCGATGGTAAATTTGATCAGGTAGTAGACAACGGCTAGTGGTGGATGCATTTTGCTATTTGTGCTGGTTACAAGAGGTTGTGTAGGTGTGGTGGTCAGAAATCAGTGGTGGTTGTGTAGGTGTTGGTGGTCGGTGTTAGCGATTGTACAGGTGTTGGTTAAAATCATTGGTGGTTTAGATTGTGGAGTAGAACTAAGGTTGGTAAAATCATTATCACTACATTCCCTAATTTTAACAATTGCATTTATTATAGGTCGATAATTGAAACTTGACAGGTTTATGATTGGATTTGAAGATGCATCTATATATGGTAGTGGTTGGAATTCGATAGTACGTGGTTATGTAGGTGGTAGTGGTTGGTAGTTAGTGGTTGTGCATGTGGTGGTCTGAAATCATTATTGGTTTAGATCATGGCATATAACTAGGGCTGGTAAAATCGTTAGCGCTATTTTCCGCAATTTGAACAATCGTAGTGATCACTAGGTTGATAAATTGAAACTTGACGGGTTAACAATTGGATTCAAAGATGCATCTATGAAGGTGTGGCTATATTGGTGTCTTTTGATTAGGTGTGGGGTTGTTATGATTTGCGTGAGCGTTATCTGTTACCTGTAAGATTGTGATTTGGGTGGGGTTGTTTAGTGATGACAATTAATTATGAAACAAAGTGGTAGAGGTGGTGATAAAGAAGGTGGTGGCGAAGGTGTTGTCGGATAAATAAATTAAGGGACTAAAGATAATCGGAGATAGGGGATGTATTTCATCGGGAACAAGGGATGGGATGGTTAGTTACATAAAACCCCTCTTACATATAAAGTAATGTTTGTAATTTATACAAACAAATATGTGGTATAAAAGGACCAAAATACTTTTACATTGTAAAAATTCAAGGGTTAATATGAGAGTTTGTTTTGAGGTCAAAATGGTTAAATGACCCAAATCAAATGGGTAAAAAGCATAATTTACTCCCATTATTAATCTCTAATTTTCTTTTTATTTACTATAAAAATATACTTAAAAGTTTTTGGTCTATTTATACCCAAGCATGTTGGATTGTGTGGCCTCTTAATCTTTTTTCATATGATTGTGTGTATAAGTGCTAGCATAAGAAATGACATATTAAAAGTAATACAAAATTTTTGTGAGTTCATTGTTATAGAAAGTAAAGTGTGAATTTTTTTAAAGCTACCCTAGTTTTATCTCTATTTATCTATTAAACATCCTAACATATATACACATAAACTAAGAAGAACCTAAATTGTATATTTCACTGTCATTAATTCTCTCTATATTTAGTAGTTATTCACAATCTTTATTTTCGTTTAGAACAACATTAACAAATATGACAAAAAAGCAATGAAAGAATATCACTCTCTTTACTAATTTTATATTTGGCCTACCTTGCATAACAATTTGTTTAAAAGGGAATATTAATATTAATATTAATGATAGATATTGTGAATGAGTTCAGACTATGGACGTAAGAAGGAGGTCACGTGGCATACGCGGAACATGATAAGAACATAGTACATCAAACATATGGCTTTAAGATTAGATGAATCTCAACACGCCACGTCACTAAATCACTACCCTCTTTAAAATATTATTTAAATAATCTTTCTCTCTCCAAATTTTCAATCTTCTTTGGCTAGCTGGTTTACATGATTAAACATTTCAATTATTCTTTCCAAAAAAAGAAAAAAATTATATAGAAATTATCTAAATATATTATGGTTTCTTATGTATGTAGTGTTTAATTAATATTTTGGGTTAAGAGTTTTCAGAAGAGCGATTCATGTGTTATACATGGTGATCAGTTAGAGAATATGAAAATATAGAAACAAGGTCTTCTTTGAGAACATTAAATCTTTTATAAGCAATGTGTTTTGCGAGGTGTTGGCTTTGGTTATTCTTTGAATTAAGACGAGTAACAAGTGGGATCTTTTTTGCGTAACATTTCTTTTGATCCATTTACTTTGTTTTTTCTTTTGGACTTTTGTGTTGTTTATTATTTTTTTTGGTTTAGGCGTTTTGTTTTTGTACGTTTTTTAGGGTTTTAGCTATTTGTTAGCCATCTTCTTTTATTTAATTATTATTTGCCGTTAAAAAAAGTGTTTGCATATTTTAAAAACCAATCTATAATAATTTTCTTGAAATACTTTATTTGTGACTAAAATAAAAATTCTACGAATCAAATTAGCAATTTATGAACAAGTATCTAGAAACTCACTTAAAAGCAGAAAAAGAAATCTAGAAGTAGGACATGCCTCTCACTCATTAATTTTATTTAAAGTATCACTTAAGTTCATTCCCTATCGACTAGCTTCCAAAATTCCATGACTTTATCATAATTAATTTAATTAAATAGAATAAGTTGGGGGTTTTTAATCCAAAAATTTGAAGATATTTAAGATAATCCAACACATGCGTATAAGTCCAATACGAACTATATATTTACACTTGTTTAATCTTAAGAATATGATTTGTTATTTTATGTATGTATGCTATATAGTAATTGATCTAAATAAAAAAAGAAAAAATATACTTTATTTCTTAACTAGGAATATAGAATATAGATTATATATATAATATTAGTTAGTGGATCAAGTCTTCAAATACCGGGTACTATTTTTATTGTAATAAATTAATACAAAGCCTCACCTCTAATGATGGCTATCCATATTTATTCTTGAATAAAATCTTTGTTATATGAGATTTAAAATTAAACTTAAGCTAGATATGATTATAGTGGTAATTGTTCATATACAACTAAATCATTTAAGTATTAAAGCTAGTTGATCTATGATTAGATAAAATAATTAAAACATATGCATGTTAATTTTATTCAATTGTGAATAATTAATATCACATTAATTTCTTCACATATGGATATTTGTTTTTCACTTCCATTGGACAAACCGTTAAACAACTAGCTAGTTGTAATAATTATTAATGAAACCAAATAATTATTAGTGAAACCAAATAGTTTTATCATGTTTTTCATGGTTATAATTTCTTTTAACGAGTTAAGTAAAAGTGTGAACACACGCTCAAATCTATGCAAATATTATAAATTAAATCTATGCATATAAAAAAAAGAAAATTAAATAAAGTGTCATTACAAACTAAAAAAAAAACAAATATATAAATTAAAATCTTTAGTAGTGTAATGTAACGTGTGTGAATTACAAGTTTAGCCCCACCCAAAAATGAAAAAGAAATAAAAAAAACATGCAAATTGTTTCGTATCACAAATTAGAAACGTGTATCTTACAAGTTTTTGTAAGATTTAATTCTAACCCAATAATGTATACATCAAATTAATCAACCCTTGCTTTACTTTTGTGGTTATTATTTCACATGTTGAATTGTTGTTTCAGAAACCAAATGTCCTCAGCGTTCCAAATATCACTAGAGAAATCATCACCGCCACCGTTACCACCGTCGGACCACTGGTTGTTTTGCTCTACCATAGCTTGATAATCGATCCACGGATTGAAATAACCCGACGGGCTAATCAAAGTGTCCGTAAACTCGCCATGAATCGGGTTATTTTGTTGAATAAAACTTTGGTTTTGGTTAGGAAAATAACAATCGGTTAATTCGGAGCCAGGTGATACCGCAGTGGTGCTTGAATTTTCGGGTGTGTATGTAGGGGTAATTTGGGTATTTCCAAAATTTGTAGAAATGTTTCCTTGAGGCAATAGCAATTGACTTGTGACAATATTATGATCTATATTGTTGTTGGTTTGGTTGATTGGGTATGAGTTTGTGGTGGAGGTGGTGGAGGATGATGAACAACCGGTGGCTGCGGTGGCGGTGTTAGTGGTGGTGGTGGTTGCGGCCGCTTGTATCCGCTCAACAAGCCTTGGCATCCAAAGGTACCTCATGGTGTCCTTAAATTGCTTGCTATTAACGTCACATTTTAATTGTTTTGCATGCTTTTGAACTCTTGTTCTCCAGTAATTCTTGATCTCGTTATCGGTTCTTCCAGGTAAGTGTTGGGCTATTTTTGACCACCTAAATAATTAAGAATTGTTGTTATAATTACATTTACTTAGTTATGTGTAATATAATATGAAACATAAATGATCGCAAAACATACCGATTGCCCCAACGAGAATGAAGTTCAAGAATCAATAGTTGTTCTTCGAGAGTAATATTTCCTCGACGAACATCCGGTCGTAAATAGTTCAACCACCGTAATCGACAACTCTTTCCGGTGCGTTTGAGTCCTGTGGAAATTAAAAATAAATGAATATATTTATTAATTTTAAATATAAAATGTAAACATATATAAGACATCATAAAAGGAATGAAGGAAATTATTGGTAAAGTTTATAGACGTTCATAATACCCTAAAAAGCATTTGTAAATCCCATCATTCGCTTTCGAAAAACTTTAAATTGTAAATAACTCTTTTTAGAAAAAAACAAAACCAAAGAAAAGAAAACAAAACTAAACTCATTTATGAACCACAAGACGCGCTTCTTCTGCTTCTAGTCTAACAGTATCAAGGTGTGTTAATTACCAGCACAACGAGCAAGAGAGTTCCATCGGCCTTCGCCATGATGAGCGATGTAATTGATGAGAGTGAAATCTTCTTCGACGGTCCAAGGGCCTCGACGAAGATCTTCCATCATGATGTTCATTTGATCATCTTCTTCGCTACCACTCATATCCATGCTACCGTTGTTGCTATTGCTACTCATTTGATCAATTTTTTTTTATATATCTTTGAAGGGAGATAGAGATAGAGATAGAGAGAAGTTTTATGATGGATGTTTTAGATTGTGTTTAATTAATCCAATACAAGGAGAGAATAGGGTTTATATAGGGAGAGAGAAAGAGAGAGAATCGTGTGTGTTTTTGTGTGTGTGTTTTAGTGTGTGTAAGAGAATGAACGGAAATAAAGAAAGAGAGAGAGAGAGCCGCAATAGTGAAGTTGTGGGTGGGAAGAATTTAAAGCTAAAATTAACAAATCAATTAATATACTTATCATCTAATTCTTTTATATTTTATGCACCTATTTTCATCATATGTATAAATTCATTTTATATATATTATGCAATAATAATAAAGCTTATAGCTTATATTATATTGTTGGTTGGATTTGATTATAAATCTTTAGTACGTGTTTAATCCACTTCAAGCTTGCTTGCTTATGATCATGAGTTTTTCATTTCTAAGGGTTACTTGTTTATTCTTAAATTCGAGTATTAATGATTAACAATCAAAAGTCTTAATGTTGGGTGAAAACATACATCGTACCATTTGAAAAATTTAATAACAGTTACATTTTTAAATTTTTTGTAACAACGATAACAATTTACATGATAACGAATTACACTGGGCTTAGTTACGACATACATTTTATTAGCCAAGACATGTTATATACTTTATCAGATTTCAATCGTCAGTCGTTAGTTTGATGCTCTACGAAGATACCAATCCGCTAAAAGGAAACTAATTAGCTCGTAAAACCTCTTGACTTGCATGTATTTGAAAAGCTCAATGAAAACTCTTGTTAATGACAACAAGATTTTGCAATTGGGTGTTGTTAATGACCATAAGACCAAAGTCGACTAACAACACCAACAGATATCAGTAGACTAACAGATAAAATGATCGTCGCATAATTTTCTTTTGTTTTATATGCATACTAAATATCTTAAAAGGGTTACCTATTTTCATATTATTATCAATGGGTGTAAAATCACTAATTCCGATCAAAAATTGTTTTCTTAGTAATGACTTAAAAATATAATATAAAATAAAATTAAATAAGTTAGATATAGAATGAAGTATTATTTGTGGATCACAGATTACATATGTGTATTTTACACGTAATATTTCTGAACGGTTTAATAACAATAGTTAACGATTAACTAATACCACTATGACAATATGCTTTTTGTTATCAAGAACCACATAAAAGTTGATATATTTGAACATTGAAATGTTTTTATCAAACAACTAAAACTAATAACACTACACGCAAGGTTTCTTTTTAGGTAAATTTGTCTAAAATAATCCAAATAACACCTATTGGTAAAAAATAATTATAACTCAGTTTAATCCCTCCAGTGATCTCAAATGCAACTTTTGAGCCTCTAGTGGTCCGTCGTTAAGTGCACTTTACGGCCGCTAACTTTTTTTCAATATTTTTTTTATTTCAAAACAATGTTTTATGGATATTGATCGGGAGAAGGATACAGGTTAATTGATATAAACCATACCTCGAACCGGTGTTCCGAACGACAAAACGGTCAATCGGGTGTTAAAACCCTAATGGTGTTTCAATCATTTCTTAAAATTAAATCATTTGGAGCAACAATTAGAAGTAAGGCTTACATCAATTGACTCGTATCATTCTCTCGTATAAACAATAGTTTTGAAGTTCGAAAAAAATTGAAAAAAAGTTAACGGCCGTTAAGTGCATTTAATGGGGACCACTGTGGGCCAAAAAAGTTGGATTTGAAACCACTGGAGGGAATAAACCGAGTTAAGATTATTTTCAGTCAATAGATGTTAGTAGAGATTATTTTTTGCCAAATTAACTTCTTTTTAATATAAGAACTAACGATCTCTTTACCCAATCAAGTTATAACGATCAACTTATATATATACCATCGTATACCACATCATTATACATTTAAATTAAATTCGTTGAAGTATAATGTGTTAATTAATTTAATTAATGATTCGAGCAGATCAAACCAAACTAATTTAAACTAACTCAAATCCATCGATTAGTCATTAAAAATATCCGCAGCTTTATCTATTTATATAAATTATTTTTTATTGAAGTATGAAATGAAACTGTACAAAACCAAAAGACATAGATTTAACAATGATAAATTGGGGTTAACAAAAATAACACGTGTGCGGTGATGTAGTTGATAAAGTCGGCTTTGGAGTTTGACACTTTGACTTTTTTGGCTTTGTTGGATTTGTGTTGCAAAAGTGAGAAATTATAAAAAGATGGTAGGTCCCCATATATTATTATTATTATTTCTACTTTCTTTACCTAAAAGAATAGCGATTCTGTCTTTAATTTTGAGTTCCCATTTGTTACAAAGTCATTCAAGAAAAAAGAAAAAAAACAAACAACAAACAAAGAATTAAAGCCTCTTATCAATTGCCAATGTCATCTCTTATTTGTCCTTTTGTTTTCAACCTACCATCACACACCCTCGCATCTTTCATCATATTTTCCAAACTATATTACACATTTACACCCATTAGTCATAATTTTATAATTTTAGAGACAACACACTTTAGGGCAATCCGTGACATCTAGGTGACAGATTTTGATTGTTTTGTCATAAAATTATGGTTGTTTTGTCGGAAAACTATTGCATTAATATTGCGAATTTGTTTTGAAAATATTGCGACGAAATAACGACAAATTGTGGTTGTTTTGTCGGAAAACTGTCGTATCAAAACACATCATTTTAAATAAATCTTGTGTTATATTTTTATCACACTATTGTCTGAAAACTGATTAGAACCGTTAGTGCTATCACGAATATCCTAAAAATCACTACTTGGTATTGTGTTTTCGAGCATAGCACGGACACAAAACATGTGTAGTAATAAAGGAAATAAATATATAGTTTTATCGAATTAAAGAAATGTTGTCATATTATATCTCATTTTAATTAAACGGTCGTCTTGCGTATGCGATCATCATCGAATTCATTCTCCGCATCCCCGTCGTTTCCTTTCAAATGAAACGAAGAGTCATTCTCATATGTGTCATTCCAATGTAAAGTATCACACACGTGTGTAAGTTCTGGTTATGACCAGTACGAGAGATGTTCATAATCCAATTCTGGTTGTGTCTGGTATGAGAGATGTACGCATGGTTGTGACGGGTATGAGTGATGTCTGTAATTCGATTATGGTTGTGGCTGGTACGACGCTTCTAACCGTATATATTCGGTTTTGGATGTTGCTGATACGACGGGTTGGTCCCCCCACACGAAGTGTGACTCCCGTATACGAAATACTCCAGAAACGTATTGGTTACGTATTTTGGATAAACAAGTAATCAACTAGATATACCCGGTTAGATACCCGACATAAATTATTCCAAATATCTTAATAAAATAAAGCCTTGTTAAACCTGGTTCAAGTATTCGAAGGTTGCCTCCTCTTTCAAATCTGGAAGGTACGACTTTTGATAAGGATAAACACGTAATTATGAGATATTTTGGATAAACACGTAACCCGATTAGATATACCTAGTTAGATAACCAACATAAATTTTTAAGAATAACTTAATTAAATAAAGACTTGTTAAACCTAGTTCAATTCTTTGAAGGCTGGATCCTCATACATATATGAAATCTTTGACTTCTGATAATGATCTCTCAAACTTGATATCGTACAAGAACTAAACAAGTTTTAAACAAAGAAACTATCTGTGTGAATTGATATTTGATGTGAATTGAAATTTGTTGCTGCTATTTAAAGCATTGAAATGAAAATTTGTTGTGATATTGGTTTAACGACACATATTGCATTGATATAGCTGAAATCTGGATATTAGCAGTTATGTATAGGTCTATAGGTGAGAGCTAGGTTAGGTGCCCAGTGAAAACCACCTCATTTTCTGCCAAAACCAGACTTCATGTCAAAACCACCGCATACATGTTTCTTAAATTGTCACCGCTAGGTCTATACGTGATAGTTAGGTTTCACTTTTGTAAGATTTTCGACTTCGTTTTTAGTTTTTGCAGGATTCCTAACCTTGTACTTTTTTTTCCCAAGTTTCACGAGCGCAAAATTATCAGTGGAATAGATTATTACTGGTTTTGTCATTTATTACAATTTCCATGTTTCTAGGAATAGAGGGTAGGTTTGTTTGTTAAGTAACAATGTATCCTTATTCAACGGCAATCAAGATTATTCATCTATCTTACATAAAACCATCATAGTAATCAGAGCCAAACCCTAACCCTAAATTTTTATCCAACCATTCTCCTTACGGGGTGTAAATCCACATGATTATCATGGTCGAAACAATAGAATCATCCACAAAACACGACAAACAATCCCTGCACCCTACCGTTAACAATGTTAGTAAGAAGGTTTGAACACTAGATGGCAAGAAAGTACCATACTATTCAAGCTTCATGTTTGTGCATTTAAATTTTTCATCACATAGACGGTACCAGACAACCACCGGAGGAAACCGTTCCAGAGTATGCTACATGGACAAAATTTGGTGCTTTGATCACCCAATGGATATATAGCACAATCTCGGATGACCTTCTTGCCAACCTCATTGATAAAGAATACAATGCTCGTGACACTTGGTTAGCAATCCAATATATTTTCATAAACAACGAGCAATCATGTGCCACCACTCTTGAAAGAAAGTTTACAAACACCACCTTATCATTATGTTCGTCGTTCGATGAATACATAAATTAAATTATCATGTCATTAAAAACTTAAAAATACGTAATAAAATAAAAAAATACATAATTTTAAAAACTAACAAAAACCTAAAAAAGTACAATTTTTGGGTTTGTGGTGTGACACCCCACCCGATGACGGAAACACCGGGTTGTCATAGAAATTGGATATCAATAGAAAACAAAGCATATGATAAGTATTTATTAAGTCTAATAATGAATTAATAAGTTTGGAACATCAGTCTTAAATAGAAACGACAAAAAGTAATAAAACCAAAACAGTAAATGCAATTATCTTTATTATTTTAACTAGGTTCAAGGCAATCCTATGCCGTGGCAAAAGCTGCAAAACAATATCAAGCACCACCTGAAATATGTGAAAATAAAGTTAGATTATAATGAAAACTAGTGAGCAAACCACAATTGATAAATAATAATATAGAAATTCGTGATCATCATAAATATGTTGCGCAATCTTATATGTATAGCTATTTCGTATTATTCTCAGCCATGACTCCTTAAACACACATTGAAAACCATCATTGTAATATAACTTGTAGCCATTTATCACGAGGAACCAACTCATGTATTAATTAAAGATAACTTTTCAAACAACCGTCACCTAACCGTCTCGATATTTAAGTTATCTCTATTTATTTAGCAACTTATGGACATGACATAGCAACATAGTATAGCTACTTGTATCATCATATAGTAACTTGTAACATTGAATAGGAACTTGATAGTCACATGTATAGGTTGGACTCACCGGCTTGTCGGTGTTATATATTTTGTATGACTTTTGTATGACTTTTGTATGTATTAGTTCTAGCGAAACTACGGGCGAATCTATAGATTCGCCCGTAGCTCAGATTAGCTTTTGATTAGGTGTCGACTGGGCGAACCTGTTTGTGCCCAGCGAACCTATGTGGTTCGCTAGATAGATTCGCTACAGCGAATCTATCAGCGAACCTATGACTGATATATATTGTAACCTTATCTTCAAGATTATACAACTTTTGCACAACTTTGACAAAAACCTTATCTTACTGATTGTGTCATGTAATTGTTCTCTGGAGGTGCTAGGAGCATATATTATACATCTTTGTAGCTTGTTTTACCTCCGGTTGTGTGGTTTTATCTCATTATTGGGTTTGTTGTTATAATACACTTTGTTTGTTCAAGTCAAGAGTGTTTGTTGTTAAACAAGTCATTATAGCACTGAAATCACGATCATTATGGACCAACAGAACTTGTAACATTGAATAGCAACTTGTAACATTGTAATTGAATGACCGAGTTTAAATCACCTATCATTGTTGTATAAGTAGGTGTGTTTGTCAAACCATAAGCGCTAGCATTGTACCGGTGGGATTACTAAGTAGCAATACTACATTAAACTACCACATAAGTCGGCATCTTGCTGTGAAACAAGACTAGCTAACACATTTTATGATCTCTT
This sequence comes from Tagetes erecta, assembly GCA_030867185.1. NCBI lineage: Eukaryota > Viridiplantae > Streptophyta > Magnoliopsida > Asterales > Asteraceae > Tagetes > Tagetes erecta. The sequence continues at coordinate 22,702,263 of CM061496.1, forward strand.
TTGGAAAACAAAATAGAAAATATAAAACATTGTATAGTATTTGAACACATATTTCAGCCTCAAAACGTAAAAGTAAAAAAGAGAGTGAATGTACTCACCTTGAAACTCGGGTCAAAATAAAAAGTAAATAGTATAAATGGAACTGAGGATCGTCCAAATATTAGAATTACCTAATTAAATGACAATCCTAACTTCGTAAAACATATTGTTTAGAAAACTAGAATTGAAACAATACGAGTCTAAGGAAATTGGAATTTTAGGGTTTCGAATTAGGATTTGGTGGTTTCTCGTTAAATGTCTAAAAATATATAAACTCGTTTATTCGAAACAATAACAATTGTAATAATAATTATTTTGATAAACAATAGAAATTCTACTAATATATTTTTAACACCGATTATATAATGTCAAAATATATTATATTTATTAAAAGTACTTTAAAACATTTATAAAAATTTAAAGTATACAAAATTTCATTCAAAAGCTTTATTTGCATAATCTATTATTTATAAAACTTTGAATTTGTTTTATAAGTATTAAAATGCATTTTTAAAGTGTTAAAAATATTTTTCATAATTAATTTTATAAAACTAAGTTATATAAAATCATGGTTTGGCTATATGTTATAAGATCTTAGTATTTTATAAACATCTTAGTATTTTATAAAATATATGTTGTAGAAATTATTTTAGTTTTGAGGAAATTAACTAAAACATAAGAAAAACAATTATTATAAAAGCATTTGGCTCCCTGGTTTCGAACCAGGGACCTCTTGTTCCCTTGTTCTCAGTAACACAAAACCAGTTGATCTAGATTCATTTAGTGATCTAATTTTGAACACAATTAGTTTTAACATATTACAAGCAAAAACCCCTAGAATTCAAATTCCTAAATTACTACGGATTGAAACAATGAAACCATAATTGATAGAGGGGTTTGAATCTACGCATGATAATGAGTATTTTATATAAAATAACTTACTTGATTGGCAATGAATTGGATCTATTGTGAACAGAGAACAAAACGTGCCGAGTTTTAATTCAACAGAGGACTTGGAGTTCGTTGAAATGCAATTCCTTTTGCAGAAACCATCCTTAAAATGCCACATATGAAAGTCCTAAATCAATTGTAATGGAAAAAAATGTTTAGGTGTTCGATTGAAGATGAACAAGAACGATGAAAACGCGAATTACTTACGGATTTTTGGTTGATAATTTGAGAAATTGAAGTTGTAGGGAGTGAGAGAGAGAGGTTAGGAGATTAACTAAGTCGAATTAATTGATTAATTTTGGTTTTACGCTATTGAACGGGTTCGAGTTGAATGACGAGTTAAATGAGATTAATTTAGTGATAATTAAGTGATTAATATTCAATTGATTGCTGCCAACGGATTCTAATTGATGAGATGATCGTTTTGGTGAAGGAAATTAACTGAATGGATGCGTGTTAAGTCGATTGAGTGAAGTGGGTTTTGGGTTTCTGTTTTGAAACGTGAATTAAATAGACCGTTTGATGTTTAGGAAGCAATTAGGAGTTCGAAACATGCTTAGCACGAAGCTAGGACGATTTTATATAGGTTTGATTGTCTTTAAAATGGGTAAAAAAGAGAAAACGAACTTCGCCGGAGTTCCGGCCGGCGCCGGCGAGCCTATTTGCCGGAAAAACAGGTTATATCGAGGGGGTTGGGCTTTTAGTAAATTTACAAGAATGGCCCTTCCACTTTAGGTTGTTATTTATGAGATGTTATAAACTTTATTATAAGTTTAGAAGTTGAAAGTTTTGGTACAAGGTTAATTAATCCTTTATTTTAATTAACCAACTTAACCGAGTTGAAGCGTAACGTTTAAATAAGTGACGTTTTTATGTTTTTATTTAGTTATTGATGTTAGATGGCTATTTTGAGACTTTAATAGTTTTTATCTTTAATAATCTTTATTAAATCTCTTTTATAAATTCCAATATAAATATTTTGAGATTTATTTATTATAAATAGTAATTAATTAGTAAACATTGGATAATAACTCAGTCGTTAATATTAAAGAAGAGAAATAACGTACAACTCGACATATTTGTTTATATTAATAATGATACGTTACATTTTTGGGAAAAATGAATATGAATACAATAAAGATAGATAACTTCGGGTTCGAGTCGGGCATTCGGGTTCGGGTTTTGGGCAGATGTCACAGTCTCCCCTCCTTATAAAAAATTCGTCCCGAAATTTTCTCAAACCAAAGAAAAAGATGGAATGAAAAGATGTAGATACTTGGCTTTCATTTGATCCTTACGTTCTCAAGTAAATTAAAAAACAACGGCACACTGAGCTTCAAGAGTTTGAGACTTTAGATCAACACGAAGAGAGACTCATGAACGCATGAAACTGAACTCAAAGTCACCATATCGCATACGAAACACAGTTTTTTTGTATGTCATCTTCATGAACACGCAATTGATGGTAACCAGAACGAAGTTCAATTTTAGAGAAACAAGTTGCTCTTTAGAGTTGATCGAAGGGATCATTGATACACGACAAAGGATAACGATTTTTAACGGTAAGCTTATTGAGCTCGCGATGATACACATATGGAACGAGCCATCTTTCTTTTTAACAAACATGCTTGGAGCACCCCTTGGAGAAGAACTCGGACGAATGAAACCTTTATCAGATAATTCTTGGAGTTGACTGGCTAACTCTTGAAATTTAGAATGCGCAAAACAATAAGTAGCTTTTGCAACAGGGAAAAGCACCGGGTACAAGATTGTAACATCCCAGCCCGTCGCACCATGATATTGTCCGCTTTGGCAGCCGGAACGCCCTCAGGTGCCGCCCCTCACGGTTTTAAAACGCGTCATGATAGGGGAGGTTACCACACCCTTATAAAGCAGTGCTTAGTTCTCCTCCCCACCGATGTGGGATCTTACAATCCACCCCCCTTGGAGGACCAGCGTCCTCGCTGGCACATCGGCCGACGACTGGCTCTGATACCATCTGTAACATCCCAACCCGTCGCACCATGATATTGTCCGCTTTGGCAGCCGGAACGCCCTCAGGTGCCGCCCCTCACGGTTTTAAAACGCGTCATGGTAGGGGAGGTTACCACACACTTATAAAGCAGTGCTTAGTTCTCCTCCCCACCGATGTGGGATCTTACAATGTGACACCCCGCCCGGCGGCGGAAAACACCGGGCGCATCAAGTGAATTGGATATCAATAGTACAAAGCACATGGCACTAAATGCATATTTTAATATCATTAAAGTAATAATGTTGTGACTTAAAAAAAGCAATAACTAGTCTTAAAATCGTAATAAAAGCCAACAAATAAGTCATGTTTATTTATTCTAGGTCCAAAGCATCCTAAGTATCTTGAACCATAACCGTCTCAAACACCACCTGAAATACATGTAAAATAAGTTAGCTAAAGAATTAGCTAGTGAGTAAAACACAGTAATAGTACGTAATACGAAATCCGAGATCATTATAAATATGTTTCGCAAGCTTATGTGCATAGCAATTTCATCATATTACTCAACCAAGACCAATGAAACCAATAACGAATCCAAGTACCTTGAACCCCGTGGGGTAACTTTAGCAACAAGCCATGAGAACCACTCATGTTACAAATATTGATAACTTTCGTTTAACCGTCATTTAACCATCTCGATATACAAGTTATCAATAATTGTTTAAGCATCGAAGGGACATAGCAACGTAGCAACAAGTATCACAGTATAGTAACAGTAACTATCCTAAAGAATCACCGGGTCAAATTACCTATTTTGAAATACACGTAGGTGGGTTTGTCAAACCATTAGCGCTAATATCGTACCGGCGGAAATTACAAATAATACAACTACATTGACTATCACATAATTTTGCATCAAGCGGCCGACAAGATTAACACATTTTATGATCTCATTTTAAAATAGAAACAACGAAACGAAAACCGTAGTATAATATTGAGACGCATATTTCAGCCCCAAAAGCAAAACAGTAAAAAGGGGAGTGAGTTTACCCACCTCGTAAAGCAAAAGTAATAAAAAAAAAAGTAGCGCAGCTACAACGAACCGAGAGTCTCCCAAATATTGGTACCACCTAAATAATTGGGAAAACCCTACTTAGAAACGAAACAAATAGTACTAGAAATCACAAATCCGAGATCTATGGTTTCGGATTTGGGATTTTAGGGTTTTAGATTGTAAGTTGGGAATTTGTACGAAACGTTATAGTAATTTCGTATGTATATATTTTAAACGAATTCGTTTTAGTAGTTTTAAAATAGTATTTGAAATCCAAACTTGTAACCATGTAAGATTGTTATTTGTATACATTTGAAATTTAAGTTTTTAACACTTTAAGTATTTTACAAAGAGAATATAAATTAGTTACTTTTAATTATAATTTTTAATGTTAAAAATATGTGAAAGAATCTGGAAATAAAAATTAGTTTTGTAAATGTTCTGGTTTTAAATTGTTTTAACATTCATTCATCAACCAAACCCATTTCCCATTTCAAGCCCTAGATGTAGAACCATACAATTGATTCAATCTGTTAACCATCAGCAAAATCGATCATAGGGCTTTTAATCCCTATGATCTCACGAACATTTTGATATATAGAACTTACGGATTGATTGAGATTTGATATGGTTTCAAGTTCGAGAATGAGTCGACTGATCTTGGAGGTTTTTATGGATCTGGAAACGATCAGAGATCAAGTTAATGATATAGATAGATGAAGGTGATCAGTTAGAGTGAGACAAACCTGAAAGTACTTCGATTGGTGCTCAGAAGGTTGAAAAAAATGAAGTCGCCGGAAACGGGTTTGGAGCGTGTGATTTGCGATGAGCAGAGGGGAATTGAAGTGTTTTTGTTCGCAGAAGTGATAGACGAGTGGTATAGAGTGCGACTGCCGAAGGAATTGATGTAATTGCACGAATTGGTATCGTTTTGATTTCGTGATTTCGGGTTTACAAAAATAGTCCAATTAACACGTCAAACAGCTGTAATCGCGCGATTAGACGTTGATACGAGTTCGAAATCAGTTTTAGAAAGTTTCGGGATTGATTTTGGGTGTTTAATTGCGGTCAAAACGCGTATAAAGGGCTTCGCCGGAAAAACGAAGGTGGCCGGACCTTTTCTGCCGGAATCACGTGGTCGCACAGGGGGGGTTATAAATTCTTTTCTTTTTTTTTCACATTCAGCCCCTGCGGTTTGTTTTAGTTTAATTTTGCTTAATAACTTTTAAATTCAAGTTTTAAAAGTTGCATTTTCCACCCAAAGTTAAATCTTTATAATATATTAACTAACAACCTTAACTAGCTAAATTGTAATGCTTATAGAGGTGACGTTTTTATAGTTTATGCTCATTTGTGATGTTAAGAGACTAATTCGAGACTTAGAAGCGTTATTTCTTTGACGTTTTCAATAAATTTTCTTTTATGAAGCACTATATATATATTTTTGGATGTAGATAATATGAATAGTGGTTATTTAGTATGCTTTAAATGTTTTGAGATATAAAACGATTGATTAAATACGATAAGAATAACGTAAAGATTCGACATATTTATTCATAATTTTAATAAACGTTACATTTCGAAGAAATAAATACGAATTACAATTAAAAGATAAACAACTTCGGGTTTGAATCGGGCATCCGGATTCGGGTTCGGGGCAGATGTCACAAAGATCAATACGGAATTCAACTTGCCGTGAGGATGGAAGATTGGTTACGTCCTCGAAAAAAAAAACCTTGGCAAAATCCCGCACAACTGGAATATTTTCGAGTTTCTTTTCTTCCCTTTTTCTTTACATCAACACGAGCCAAAAACGCGACATAGACCTTGCACAAATATTTTTGAGCTTCAACGCAAGACATGAGTTTCAAACCGACTGGAGATTTCTCCCCTGAAATATCCAGAATTTGACCCGATGGAAGAAGAGCACGAACAATCTTTTCACAACATAAGATTTTTACACCGCTATCGGACAACCAATACATACCGATAATAACGTTGAAACAACCGAGAGTCATAGGCAAGAGATAAACATGAAATACGTGACCCTAAAGTTTAAGTTCGCACCCTGTATAAGAATAACTAATAGAAAAACTATTCCAGTTCGCTACTTCTACTACATAAAGATTATCAAGTCTAACACGGCTAATAGTAAATGATGAAGCAAACTCTAATGAAACAAAGCTCTTATCGGCACCCGAATCATATAAAATAGAAACGTAACGATCATTAATGAGAAACATACCGTTCACCACACCATTGTTTGCTTGAGCTTGATTAGTGTTGATATTGAAAGTTCTAGCACGAGCGGCTTGATTAGCATTAGCGTTAGTATTCATTTTCACATTGATAAGCTGAGGACAATTGTTGCGGTAATGAGTTGGATCGCCACAATTGAAACAAGCACGACCCTGATTACCCCAATTATGATTAGCATTATTGGGTGCATTCCAACAATCTTTAGCCACATGCCCATAACGTTGACAAACAGAGCATTTAAAACATGGGGTTTCAGGAGCATGATGAAAAGAACATTTTTTGCATTTGGGTAAGATCCGCGAATAAGACTTCCGATTAACATTACCGCCTTGCAATCATAGCATAGTTAAGGGCATTGTTCTTTCGCTTCTTGAATTGAATAGGGATTCGTGCTTAAAACCCTTATAAGAATCGTCCTTAGATGGTTTAGAATCGTTACTAGAAGAATCTTTGGACTTTTTATTTTACCGTTTCAAAACAAAGAACCAGCTTGCACATGATTTCAGTAAGGTGGCCGACTAAAGTCATTGCCTCATCCACAGTATCTGGCTTACTACCCCAAACAACATCTTGGATAGACATTGACAAACCCCCGATATACTGCTCAATACCACGAGAATCAGGAGTAACCATATTAGGACACAAAGTACTACGTTGAGAGAAACGATCATTATAAGCCACATTATCACCATTATCTTTCTTAAGATCCCAGAATTCATCCCCGAGTTTACGGATTTCACTAGGAGGACAATACTTATTAGTCATAATAGTTTTGAATTCAGCCCAAGTCATATTAAACACATCGGCTTCACCGCGCCTACGCTTTTCATCATTCCACCAAGTCAAAGAACCCTTTTGAAGGACACTTGTAGCATAGCATACTTTGAGACTTTTAAGGCATTAACAATTGACAAAGGTACTCTTCATGCTTTCCTACCATTGGAGAATACCAGTTGCCTCTTCGTTACCATAGAATTTTGTTGGACCACAAGAATTGAAGTACTTAAGAATAGAATGAGGAGTCTTAGGCTAAGAATTTAGATTAGCATTACTAAGTTGATTCACAAGATAGGGCAAAATGTTGGCCATTTGGGTCGTGATGGTATTGGCAATTCTTTCACGTCTTGTTGTCATTCTACAAGATAAGATAGAAATAGAATTTCATGAGACATAGAAAATTTTGGATAACGTAAGTTGTAATAGAATTTTGGATTGAATAGAAATGATAATTGTAGTTTGAATTTCATAGATTTTTTTAGAACACAAATCATAGTAATCACTTGGAAGTCATTATTAAAATATAAATAAACAAGATTGGAATAACATTTGAAATAATATAGAAACCCACTGAAAAAATTTGAAATCAAAGAAAATGATAATAATAGAATTCATAAATAAGGATATAAGTTCTAGAAGAGTTTTCCAAGCACAAACTATTTGCACTATGGACTCTTAGGTTATAGTCTAGGTCGGTGTGTTTCTAATACGCTATTCTAGTTCCCTATAACTATGACTTTGATACCAAACTGTGACACCCACCCGATGGCGGAAACACCAGGTTGTCATAGAAATTGGATACCAATAGTAAACAAAGCACATGGTAATTATTTATTAAGTCTAATAATGATTAAATAAGTTTGGAACGGCAAAAAGTAATAAAACCAAAACAGTAAATGTAATTGTCTTTATTATTTTAACTAGGTCAAAGGCAATCATATGTCTTGGCAAAAGCAGCAAAACAATAGCTTATAATGAAAGCTAGTGAGCAAACCACAATTGACAAATAATAATATATAAATCTGAGATCATCATAAACATGTTGCACAATCCTACATGTATAGCTATTTCATATTATTCTCAACCATGACCCCTTGAACAGACATTCAAAACCATCATTGTAATATAACTTGTAGCTATTTATCATGAGGAACCAACTCATGTATTAATTAAAGATAACTTTTCAAACGACCGTCACCTAACCGTCTCGATATATAAGTTACCAATAATTATTTAGCAATTTAGGGAAATGTCATAGCAACATAGTATAGCAACTTCTATCATCGTATTGCAACTTGTAACATTGAATAGTGATGACGTAAGTAGGTTTATAACCTACGTAATTAAGCAAAACCCCATAATAAATTAATTAGTTTATAGTTGGTCAGGATAGTAAATGTCTTTGCCAGATCTAGAGCGGACATGCAAGGCGATATCGTGGCGTTGCGATATCGTGGCCTTGCGATATCATGGCCTTGTGATATCATGGCCTTGCGATATTGTGGCCTTGCGATATCACGGCCCTTTGATATCATGGCCTTGCGATATCGTGGCCTTGCGATATCATGGCCTTGTGATATCATGGCCTTGCGATATCATGGCCTTGTGATATCATGGCCTTGCGATATCGTGGCCTTGCGATACATTAACTTATGAATCCACAAGATGACAAGGAGCATGCTGGGAACAGTGAAAAGCTGACATTGAACAGTATCGCAAGGCAGTGCTTTACACCAATCAGGAAATGTTCCTGCCTTCGAGAAAAAGCATCTAGTAACATAAAGATTCCAACCCCTAAATAGAAGTGAACGTTTCTTCATCCCCCTATATATACCAACTCATTACAACAAGGTTTGGACACTCTATCTCTCACCATTCTCTCTAATTCTTTACTCCTTGCTATCATTCTTACTTCACACTTAGTGTTTTACTTCAAAGATACCGATTGTCACGCCGGAGGTGGATCGCAGGGGTCCCTCCCCTGCGGTGAGCCTAACGGTTGTTCTTATCTTAGCAGATCTCAGGCAAGGAACATAACGTTCTTGGCGATATCAAAATCACAGGGACAGATCCGACCTCAGGAAGCAAAAAAGAAGAGCCTCCGGTCCTGACTAATCTTCCTAACACCTTTGGAAGATTAGGATAGTCAAATCCAAGAATACTCTCAACTAATCTCCAATGTTATCTCAAGGGCTGATTTTTGTTGTATCAACAAGTGGAGCCCACCGTGGGGCACGACTTCAACTTGGTTGCTTGAAGTAGTGCCTTATTCTCAAGTCATTTTTGGTACTAAGTCCATGTGTACTGAAAACTCTTGTTGTTAAGCTACTACATAAAAAAGAAAGCATGCCCACAGATAACATATGGCTGGGGGAAGTGTGAAATATTCACGTGGTTCCCTGATACCAAGCGAATAAACTTATCTAGGAAGGTACATGAAAAGTTCCTTTGTCTTCAAACTATGGCCAGGAAGAACAGGTGCCTGGTCTGATAACACTCCTGGCCTGCATCGAGGACCCTATTGCGTGAACGTCATGACCAAGGTTTTGTCATGTTCACCACAAAAGGAGGAATACCGATAATGTACGTAAATTCACTTGGTTTGGCCTTGCAATACGCGTCACGACCTTTGGGATTATGCGTAATCATAGTCCCCTTACTTTGTTATACCAAGGGTCATTTTAGCTATGGTGACTCAGAGACCTAACGATGGAATTACCTACTGATCACCAAGTCTGGTCTTGTCAAGCATAACATCCATTAAAAATCTGGTGTTACCAAGTTTGGTCATCTCTAGATCACATAACCTTGCTTGAGCCTGGCCATGCCTAGGCTATATGCATTTCTTGCCTGGTTTTGCCTTGCATATTATTAGGCGTTCCTATTTACATATCTTGTAAAAATAATCACCAAGGTAAGCGTAAGAGTACTTTGGAAATTAAAACCTTCAGTTGCTCAAAATAGCTGCATGACTAAAGTTGCGCTTACCGATATGACATGTTAGCCATATGTGTTACCAAGCCTGGCCTTGAGTCATTTGGCATGGCCTTGATTCATTTGGCCTGGCCTGTAAAGAAATTATCTAATGTCATCATGCGTGACTTAGATCTTTCATCCTAGCCTTATCGTAAGTATCAAACACTACTTTAGCTCGATCCAGAAACTTAACAACAAAGGATAATCTCCGGTATGGTGACTCTAGGATAAGCCATATTTGTTTCTACAAACATGCAAAGATAATGTTAAGGATATATCTCCTTACCCATTCAAAGGAAAATCATTTCGGCTTCGCCAGACATATTTACCTTTCTTCTCGACAAGTTATCATGTATTACTGAAGCTCAAATCTACAATTTATCCTGAAGGAAGCTTGAAATCAGGCTATTTGGCCCGGGTCGAGGTCTCATCTTGGAAATTTTGGTCAAGTTGTGGCCAAGTTATCATACATCCCGAAGCACAAGAAAAGAAAGGTCATTTTCATTAAAATATAACTTCAGGCCAAAAAAGGCTGGTCTGTCTAGAACCCTAACGAAAGTCCTTTTCGTCAGAAAAGAACTCTAAACAAGGGTACTTTTTGTGATAACATGCTTGAGTTAAATCTTTCTTATCTCATATATGACAAGAACCATAAACTCATATGAAAGCCCAAGCAGCAACTTCATGTTAGCTTCATACAACAATGATGCAATTTAAAGTGTTGACAATGAAAGGGTCCCAACCTATGGTAAAACAAAGCGGTGAACATGAGTCAAGAAGGCCCTATAGAAGGACCACGGTAACGAGTCATGGGATCAATAGTTTCTTCGTTAGTTAAATCGCCAGGGTTGCACTAGCATCTAGAGATGAAATGCTTAAATTCTGCTTGCCTAAGTCGGTGACCCCAAACACCAATTAAAGAAATGCACTCAAATTTTATGATTTCTACATTGTAAGCCACCTTTAGCCAGGGTCTAAGCTGCGAGGTGGTGCTTCAATAATGTTTAATGCTAACCAGACAAATAGTTCGACAATGGTCTCTAGAAAAATTTCCGTGCTATATTGTGCCAAGGCACATAGTTCTGCTGGCAAAGGTAAAAAAAAAATTTGTCTTGTCATATTATGTCCAGACGTACAGTTCATCTGGCAAAGGCCAAGAGTAAAATTGTCATGCCATACGATGACCAGGTTAGAGATTCACCTGATGAAGGTCACGGGTGAATTATCTTGCCATACTATGACTAGACATACAATTCGCCTGACAAAGGTCACGAGTGAATTTTGTTGCCACATTATGACCAGACATACAATTCGTCTGACAAAGGTCACAAGTGAATTGTCTTGCCATATTGTGTCCAGACATACATTTTGTTTGGCAAAGGCCAAGAGTAAAATTCTCTTGCGATATTATGGCCAAGCCAGAGTTTCACCTGACTAAGGTCACGAGTGAATTGCCTTGCTATATTGTGTCCAGACATACATTTCATTTGGCAAAGGCCAAGAGTAAAATTGTCTTGCGATATTATGGCCAAGCTAGAGTTTCACCTGACTAAGGTCACGAGTAAATTGTCTAGCCATTTTATGTCCAGACATGTAATTTATATGACAAAGGAAAGGAAAGATTACATCTTTATTGTCATAAAGATAAACATGTTCAAGTCATGTATCCAATATGGTTATTACCACGACAACGCAAAACTTGAACGAAAAGTCAAGATATGAGTGTGAACTTACATACAAGTAAACTCACTTACTTATGCATGATCAATGCAAACACACATATAATAGTGTCACATTACTTTAGGATGAGCACCTCATAATACTGCTCCTTGAGTTCCGGCCTTGACCTTCTCATGTAAAGGGTGAGCACCTAAAACAATTAGCTCCTTGGGATCCGGCCTTGACCTACCCATGAATAGTAAACCATTGCACAATGTATTTAAAGGCACAAAGCCAAAATAAAGTTTCTTAAATATATGAGTGTAAATCAGTTTGCCTAGCTAACAAGCCGTAACAGTATCATAAGAGGCAATGAAGAGTAACTTTCCTTCCAAACAAGCACGTATATGCTCTAAAAAGGGTTGACCTAAATTAGGCAGCCCAAAACTAAATTGCGTAAATCGCAAGACGCTAAGAAGAGTAACTTTCCTTCCAAAGATCACGTATATTCTCTATAAAAGGTTTTGCCTAAATCAGCTGGCCTAAAACTAAATTGCGTCAATCATAAGACGCTAGAAGAGATACTTTCATTCCCGATGAATCACTATTTTCTCTAAAGGGCTTTGCCAAAGTCATGCAACCCAAAACCAGAATATCGCGTCGACTGCAAGAAGAAGTAATTTACCTTCCAAACGAGTAATCATTTGGGCTTACCAAAGCAAGGAGCAACTATTTACTATAAGATGATTTCCAAATCCATGAAACCCTGTAAAAGTCTGAATAAACACGTGCCTTGAATTTCTTTGAAAAACATAAAGTGGCTTTCCTTGCAAAAGTCACTACTATAGTGACAAACACTTGCAGATTGTCTTGAGCTAAGAGATAGTCACCAAGCGACCTGGCTAAGATATGGTTCGTGTACTGTAAGACATAACACCTACTCAGAAGAAGACCTAATTAGCCATACCTTCAAAGCTTTACCTGGTCTCGCCCAAAAAACTTTACCCGATTTAGCCAAGCATGCTTACTTGGTATTGTAAGTCACTTTGAATAACTTTAACACAAAGCTTAACTTGGTCTTACCTAGGAAGCTTTGCTTAGTTTAACCAAACACACTCATAGTCCCTAGTAGACAGGAATGGTCAAACCATGGGAGAAAATTAATCAACTTGTCAAGACAAAGCATCGATATGTTTACTGGGATCACGTCTGACCGGTGTACCCAAGCACATAGCTGAACACTCCATCAAAATCCTTCCACAATATGCCCTGGTATGCGACAAAGGCATGAAGGATGCGTGTGGACTTCAAAGATCTTAACGCGGTATGCCCTAAAGATCGTTATCACCTACTAAAAATTGCTTTTAAAGGCCCGATGAAGTAACATTTATAAGAAATTACTTTCATTACGCCTATTATGGCAAAACATCGGTTACTTGCCCAAAATTGCAGTATTCAAATCTCGTATTCCTCACACGCAAGACATAGCACGTCTTTCAAGCTTTGCTATATGGTCAAACAGGACACGTCCTCACATAAATTGCGTACCAGCTTGAAGAACCTTCGGTATATGTCATCATAGAAACGATAAAGACATTCAAGTTATACGCAGTCGATTATACTAAAAAAAAATGTTTATTTACGTGGTTGGTATAACATGGCAACCCAATCACACTTTCTGCATATAAATTTTGAGACCATCCTTTAGCCATGGTTATCGAACACTTGGTTTGCAAGTAAAGAAAATGAGGGTCGCAGATCAACAATCGATTATATTCATATGCACGAGAATACATGTTTTGTTGGCAAAACAAATTCGGCAAAATTATGTCTCTAAATTCAGACACTTAACATTAAGTTAAAGGAAGCACCTCTACATTTTACTACATGCCATGCCTACAACGGATAACAAATCCTTGGAAATTAAATCCTCATAAGGCAAGAATCTGTTCGTATGAAACACGCCGTGGTAGGAATCATTTAGTTAAACTCATTTACTAGAAGCCTTAGTAATTTTCATGTCACAAATCAACACAATAGAGTGAAGAATATCAGTCTAGTATAACTATATCACACTAGACTAAGGGCTTTACATGGCCACCGACGATCAAGCTCGGTTGTGCCATAGAAAAGGGTCATGCCCAGTTTCGCTCAATAATGATTGATTGGTTTGTGATTAGATTTGACCGGTCTTATGAGTAATCGATTGCTTGGTCCCACCCAATAAACTTTCATTCGATCTCATCAAGAATACTTATTGTATCTTGCGCTTATAGCGTTGTATGCTCTTTACTCATGGAAGCATACATACAAGCTCTCCTAAGATTATTTCCATTATTTTTAGTCCTAATACAATAAGGCTACCTTAAGGCTCACCCGTTGCAGGCAAAATACGCATTGTGTTCACCATATCATGAAGCTACCGCCGCTACACAAAAACTGCCATGGCCATGCGACTCATTTTCTTATTATTAGTTATCGCTAAGTATAAGAAAATGGCTCGCTCAAGCATTACGCAAGTTTAATCGCACTAAGAAGCTCAAACAACAACTTACTTCATGCTAAGTAATACATACGAAATGGTGGACAAACGAAAATGAGGGCATTGAACAAACAATATTATCAATACGAAGAATGGAAAAACTTAGGCAACCGATTACTTGCCTTCAGGCTTTCCTTGTTGGGGCAAGAGCTTGCGATGCAGGGTATACAAAATGAAGTTAACCACATTGAATGACAAGAAGTCATCTCCTGCCTTGACCAACTAGTTAACAATCCCTACACGCATCGACTGATCATATCATCGTATAAATTTTTACTTACCTCTCCGGCAAATATGACATATAATCCATCGTTGTTGTATAAATAGGTGAGTTTGTCAAACCATTAGCGTTAATGATGCGTGATATATATATATATATATATATATATATATATATATATATATATATATATATATATATATATATATATAATAAATGACTAAAAACACCAAGTTTTAAATTTATAAAAACCTAGACAAACCTACTAAATCACACACAACCGGAAGTGGACCGATCGGATGTAATATAGTGAAATGTAAGCACGTGTGTCGACCCACAGACTCTATATACTACGTTAATTAAACTAAATTAAGACTCACTAACTAGACACGACTCTTAAATGAAAATGATTGTTTGAAGGGGGGTTTCTGCTAAAAATAGTAAATTGCTTAAACAATGAGAAACGTAATTAAAAGACGGATTTAAAACAGAAAAGTAAAGACAAACCACCAAGGCTAGAATCCTTGCTAACTTTAGCTATCACTCATGTTTGGACTTATGTTTATGGAACCAGGATCTAAGAATATTCACTTAAAGGTAACGCTAATTGGGACCCTCGACCCTTTTCTAGAAGATACCTAAAGTGTTACTATCAACTTATTATCACACCAGTTACGAGATTAAGTTTCCTCACAGTCACCTAATCTAATTATGCTTAGTTGACCCAAATTAAAGACCTATCTCACGATACGAACTCTATAGCATTTCAACCTAACCAATTGATTTAACAAGCAAGTTTAATAATAGAAACTAAGTCGGACTTCTCACAAAGACCTAAACCTAGCAAATTAATCAACTTGACTAGTTAACAACTCATCACCTCACGGATTTCTAAGTTGGCTACACGTTTCTTACCAATTCAACTAATAAAGTTAATCCTATGGTTTTACTGCAGTTTAACCATAAAAATACAACACAATGTCAATGATCATAACGAACCCTATTCTATGACATAGACAATCACCAAGAGTTAAGTGGATTAAAAATACCAATCAATCAATATGAACATGGAATACGCATCAATTAGCAAAAAGGTTGAAACTTTAACTAAGCATAATCACCATAAAACCAAAAGTAACCAAACATGAATTCAAACAAAGTTAACAATTCATCACAAAGCCTAGGTAGTTCTAAAAGATTAGCCAACCATATTCAAACCAAGAAACACAAGTTTTAATGTAATAAACATGATAGAAAGAAAGAAAAATGAAAGAACAAAGGATCTCGAGAAGTCTAGGAAGCAATCATTGATCCCGCAAGCATCCGTTGTCTTGATTTCGCCTTCTCGACCTCAAAAATGCCTCCAATCTACTGTTTTCGGCTTCTATTCGTCCCCACAGTTGTCTAGGAGGCTAGGGTTTCATATGAGATGAATATATAGTGCATAGGGTGAAAACAACATCGAAACTTTATGCCGAAAATGCATCACAGCGTCGCGCGACGACGAATAGGAGTTGTGGCCGCATAGCAGCGACCAAGACCAGCAGCCACATACACACACGCCGCGTCACGCGGCCAGGGATGCCCCCTGTGGTCTCGTGGCGTGGTGAAACCATCCCGTGTTCGTTTCGTTTTGGTTTAGTTCATTTTCGCGCGACGGTTTGCTCGTAACTCCATTTCGCGTCCCGTTTTCTCCTACGGTCTCCGTTTTTCGCAAGATTTTCATTTCTTTATCAACATGGGACCTACGAAACACATATGGATCAGTAGTAACCAAAACTTAATAAAAACTATGTAAAACGACTTAAAACGTAAACAAACTCTACACGGGATTTATGTATAATTCATACTATATCAATCATCCTCATACTTAACCATTTTCATCCCTAAAAAAGCATGCATATAGAATCACAACTAGTTAAGGCTTCCAACACTTTATTAAAACATTTCAAGTACAAAACCACAAACAAGGAATGAATCAGATAAATTGTGATGCGTTTATATAAACACCCTAGCATTAGCCAATTAAGTTTCCCCTCATGTTTAACTTAAATTTAATTATATCATTTATCTACAAGATCTCACACCTAGGAAAAACAAGTTAGGCCGATTAAATTGTTGCTTGACGAGGCACATGATAAATCATAAAGATTTTCCTACCAGAATAACCTAAAGAACTTAACTAAGTAAAGAACTAGTGTCATATTAGGGTGAACATTGGATGGGATGATATTTATGGGTATAGACTGTTTATTCCTTTTTTTTCATTAAACAAGATCACCTCACCCAGGGGTGACGGCTCCAAGTCGCTATCCCAGAGGTAGAGCACATGAGGTCTTGGATCACTTGCTTTATTTTTTTCATTTGATTTGGCTACATTGAGCTTTTTTATTTTAGCAGCTATGTTGAGCGCTTTTAGTCTATACTTTGTGGACATTTGATTGCGGAGCGCCACTTCTTTCACTAGAAGCGTGCTATAAAACCTATTATGGCAGTAACCCCTAACCTATTTAAGTTCTAAAGCCTACAATGATTACTAATATTATTTAGTGTAAGGCCTTCATATTTTTCCTAAGATGATAACCCACGAGATTCAACACAATTAAAATTCAATTAAAAACACTTAGAGGAACCATCTTAGCTAATTGAGTCACCAAATGTTTACCAATTATTTCATCCTTTTTTAAAAACCACAACCAATTGGAAAGCCAAAATTAATTTACTATCAGATCCTACTTAAAGTACACAACTTAAACAAAGACATTTTTCAAATTTTTTCAAACTTTTTTGGATTTTTAAGACACTATATTGACTCAAAACAAACACTAAGACTCAGAAATGACCATTTCTCATCCCACACTTATGTTCTACATTTTCTCTAATGTAGAAATGGAAAATATCTAAAAATAAAATAAAAATGAAAAAAATAAAAAATAGAGAGGTGAATTGGAAAAGACTTAGCTGGAAATTTGCAAAACTCGTATGCTCCAAGTCTTCGTTCCAATCTATGGTTTCGATCGTATAGCATTTTGGTCACGATCGAGCTTCACACCGACACTCTCGAGCTCATCCTTCATCTTCACAAATGCAAACTATGGAGATAGAGTACGGGTAAGAATGATTTAAACCTAAAAAAACAAAAACAAGAATACCCGAGCATAAAACTGACTTGACACAACTAAACGACAAAAAAATAAAAATAAAAATAAAAATCAAATCAAATCAAATATAAGATAACAACTAAACTATACAAACTCTACAAAACCAAATCCTGGTCCAAAACAACTCAACTTGCTCCTCATGGGGCATCCTCAAACCTACTAGGATCCCCACATTTAAGCGTGACCATCCGCTTAACCTCGGCCCAATACTCACTAAAAAATATATTATCGCTCTCGTTGCCCTTTACCTACTTATCCTCTGCATCTATCACATGAACTCGATTATCCCAATGCTTAACCTCTTCTATTGGTTCAAGAATCTTAAACACTACAACATCCTCTCCTACTTGCAAAGTAATCTGTCCCTTAAAGACATCTATATTCGCATGAGCAGTACGCAAGAAAGGACGACCAAGGATAATGGGGACTTTTGCCTCAGCTTCCATATCGAGCACGACAAAATCCACGTGGAAAACAAACTTATCTACCTTCACTAACAGGTTTTCCACTATCCCATGTGGATACTTAACCGACTTGTCGGCTAAGGACAACGACATCCTAGTGGGAGTCAACTCACCTAGGCCTAGCTTCTCATACAAAGAATATGGCATCAAATTGATACTAGCACCTAAATCCGCTAATGCTCGGCTCTCAATGTTACTACCAAATAAGCAAGGAATCGTAAAGACTCCTGGATCAGAAAGCTTTTCCGGTAATGTATTTGTAACAATAGCCAAGCACTCACCACTTAAAGGAACGGAAGAGAGATCTCACAGCTTGCATTTGTTCTTGAGGATATCTTCAAGAACTTAGCATATTTAGGCATATGCTGGAGAACCTCAATAAAAGGAAGATTGATCTTGAGCTGCTTAAATAGATCTAAGAAGTGCCGATACTCTCTGATGCGTGTAAATATATATATAAATTAATTACCTAAAAACACCTAGTTTTAATATTTATAAAACCAAGACGAACCGACTAAATCACACACAACCGGCAGTGGACCGGTCGAATGTAATATAGCTAAAGTAAGTCCGGGTGTCGACCCACAGACTCTATATATTACGTTAAATAACTAGAAAAGACTCAACGAAACTAAACACGACTTAAATAAAAGATTTATTTGAAAGGGGGGGTTTTGCTAAAAATAGAAAGTTACTAAAAATAGAAAGTTGCGATTTAAAAACGGATTTAAAACAGATTAGAGAAAACAAACCACCTAGGCTAGAATCATCGTTAACTTTAATTATCGCTCACGTTGGACTAATGGTTATGGAACCGGGATCTAAAAATATTCATTTAAAGGTGACGCTAACTAAGACCCTCGACCCTTCTCGAGAAGAAACCTAGAGTATCACGATTAAATTATTATCACACCGGTTACGGGATTAAATTTCCTCACGGTTATCTAATCAAATTATGCCTAATTGACCCACGCTAAAGATCTATCTCACGATACGACCCTTAAAGCCATTTAAACCCAATTATTTAATTTAACCAGCAAGATTAATAATTAACACTAAGTCGGAATTTTCACAAAAACCTAAACCTAGCAAATTGACTAATCAAGACTCGTTAACAACCTATCACCTCACGGATATCTAAGTTGGCTACACGTTATTACCGGTTTTATTAACACTATTAATCCTATGGTTGTACTGCAGTTAAACCATAATAATCACAACTCACGTTAATGACTAAATGAATCCTATTATGTGACATAGACGATCACCAAGAAAACATGGATTAATAATATCAAAACAACCAATTCAAACATATAAAACGCATCAAACAATTATAAGAGTTCAAACTTTAATTAAACATAAACCATAACCAAATCATTCCAACGCAAGTTCAAAACAAAGTTAACGAATCAACATAACGCCTAGGTAGTTTTAACGAGTCTAGCCAAGCATGTTCATAATGAAAAACACAAGTTTAAAAGTAATAAACATGATGAAAAGCAAGAAAAACAGAAGAACGATTAAACCCGAGAAGCCTAGGAAGTGATCCTTGAACCCGCACGAATCCGTTGTCTTCGTTCCGTCTTCTTCACCTCAAAAACCCGCTCAAATCTGCTGAAATTCGCCTTCAATTCGTCCCCAATGTTGCATGGAGGCTAGGGTTAACATAACATGAGTTTATATAGTGTTTAGGGTGAAAAAACGTCAAAACAATCTGTTAAAATGTCCTCGTCGCGTCACGCGACGAGAATTGGAGCTGCTGGTCGCGTAGCACCCCGTCAAAAACCAAACTCATCAAAATCTGACCACGCCGCGTCACGCGATGGCCATGGACATGATGGTCGCGCAGCGCGGCCAGCCTTTGGCTCTGCGCTTCATTTCCCGGCTCTGCGCCCCGTGTTGTTTCGACTTTCGGTTTTGTTCTGTTTCGCGCCACGGATTGCTCGTAACTCCGTTTCGCGTCCCGTTTTCGCCTACGGATTCGATTTCTCGCAAGCTTTTCAATTCTTTATCAACATGGGACCTACAAAACACAAAAACATCAGTTGTATCAAAATTGCTATAAAAACCGTACCGAAACAACTTAAAACACAAACAAACACAACTAGGGATTTATGTATATTTATCACTTTATCAAACATCCCCACACTTAACCTTTTTCGTCCCTGAAAAAGCATGCACATAGAATCACAACTAATTAAGGCTTCAACTTCATTACAGTTTCACAAACAAGAACCGAATTCTGATAAACAGCGGTGCGTTTACATAAACACCCTAACATTAGCCAATTAAGTTTCCCCTTATGTTTAATTTAAATTTAATTAGATCATTTGTCTACAAGGTCTCACACAGAGGAAAAATAAGTCAGCCCGATTATTGTTGCTTGACGAGGCACAGGATAAACCAAAAAGGTTTTCCTACCAAAGTAACCTAAAGAACTTAACTAAGTTAAGAACTAGTGCCATATTAGGGTGGATTTTGATGGATGAATTTTGTGGGTATAGACTGTTATTCTTTTTTTTTTTTTTTTTTTCATAAAACAAGATCACCTCACCCAGGGGTGTCGTATCCAAGTCGCTATCCCGGAGGTAGAGCACATGAGGTCTTGGATCACTTGCCTTATATTTTTCATTTTTTTTTTTTTTTGAATTGGCTCTTTGAGCTCTTTTATTTAGCAACTACTTTGAGCGCTTTTCAGTACTATACCCGGTGGACATTTTATTTGCGGATGCGCCACTTCTTTCACAAGAAGTGTGTTATAATCCTAAAATGGCACTACCCCTTAACCTATTTAAGTTCTAAAGCCTACAATGGTGCCTAATTTAATTTAGTTAAGGCCTTCCTATTCCTCCTACGATGACAACCCACGAGATTCACGACAAATTAACTTTCTATTATTACATTTAGGGAAACCATCTCAGCTAATTGGGTTACCAAAAGTTTATCCAAATTCATCTTTATTTTAAAAACCACAACTCATTTGAAAACCAGAATCAGTTTCCTATCATTTTCTATTAAAGTGCACAACTTAAACAAAGACATTTTTCAATTTTTTCAATTTTTTTTTGGATTTTTTATGACTCTATAAGACTCGAAACAAACAAACAAGACTCAGAAATGACTATTTCCCATCCCCACACTTAAGTTCTACATTGTCCTCAATGTAGAGATAGAAAACATCTAAAAATAAAAACAAAAAATGCAAAAATAAAAGATAGAAAGGTGAATTGGAAAAGACTTAGCTGGTAATATGCAGAACGCGTATGCTCCAAGTCTTCGTTCCAACTTCAGCTTCGATCGTATAGCATTTCGGTCGCGATCGAGCTTCCACCGACACTCTCGAGATCCATCTTCGTCTTCACAAATACAAACTCACCCGAATGGAGATTGAGTACGGGTGAGAATGATTTAAACCTGCAAAAACAAAAACAAGAATACCCGAGCATAATACTGACTCGACAAAAATAAAATAAAAATAGAAATAAAATAAAATAAATTAGAAGAAAAACTGACTCGATAACGATTAAGTATACAAACTCTACAAACCCAACTTCCTAACCAAGATCAACCTGCATCATCTGGGGGATCCTCAAACCTACTAGGATCCCCACACTTAGCTCTTATCAACCGTTTCACTTCAGCCCATTCCTTCGTGAAGAACACACTACCGCTCTTATAGCCCTCTACCCACCTATCCTCGGCGTTTATCACCTGAACCCGACTATCCCAACGTTTAACCTTTTCTATCGGATCAGGAATCTTAAACACAGCTATCTCCTCTCCTACCTGCAAACTAATTTGTCCCTTAAAGACATCTATATTCGCGTGAGCAGTGCGAAGGAAAGGACGACCGAGGATTATGGGAACCTTAGCATCGGCCTCCATATCTAGCACGACAAAATCCACGGGGAAGACAAACTTATCAACCTTCACTAACAGATTTTCCACAATCCCCCGTGGATACTTAATCGACTTGTCGGCTAAGGACAACGACATATTTGTGGGAGTTAACTCACCTAGACCTAGCTTCTCGTACAATGAATAGGGCATCAGATTAATGCTAGCACCTAGATCAGCTAAAGCTCGGGCTTCTAGATTACTACCGAATAAGCAAGGAATCGTAAAGACTCCTGGATCAGAAAGCTTCTCCGGTAGCGTATTTGTGACAACCGCCGAGCATTCACCACTTAAAGGAACGGACGAGAGGTCTCCCAGCTTGCATTTGTTCTTAAGGATGTCCTTCAAGAACTTAGCATATTTGGGCATCTGCTGGAGAACCTCTATGAATGGCAGATTGATCTTGATCTGCTTAAACATATCTAAGAAGTGCCCATACTCCCGCGTATATTTCTGCTGCTTAAGACGAGCGGGATATGGGACACGAGCATGATCAATCAAAGGGGAGGGCCTAACATCCACCGGCTTCCTCCCCACACTTAAACCTAACTCAGGGTCACTCACGGGTTTTGGATTACTAAACTCAGCCTCTACACTACCCGGACCCTCTAGCACTATCTCCTCATCAACTAACTCATCTTCACTCTCCTCAACTACCTTCTCACTCACCACCGGCTCACTAAACGTAACCTTCTTCCTAACCGGCTCTAATACCCTACCACTACGAGTAGAGATTGCATTCAACTGAGCAGAAGGGTTCGTTTGGGTTGAACCCGAGAACTGGCCTTGGGGCCTTTGGTTTGGAGACTGTTTCACTAAATCACCTACGATCCTCTGGATATCCAGAATGATGGAATGTTGATTTTGCAGGGCAAGTTCCTGCTTTTTCAACATGAGCTCATGTGTAGCTAAGGTTTCCTGTGTGGCCTTATCCTTAGTTACTAACTGCATTAGCATCTGCTCTATCCTAAGTATGCTATCACCAGAACCTTGCCCACTAGCCTGATCACCACTAGCACCACCATACGAACTACCCGCCCCCTGATTATTATTATTGTTATAGTTAGATTGATAACCAGGTGGGGCACCTGAAGGACGCCAAGTTGAGTTATTATTAAAATTCGAGTTCCTGTTCCAGTTAGAATTACCACTATTAAAATTTGGGAACCTATTCTGATTAGCTACGAACTCAACCTGCTCCTCCCTAGACAACAACGGACAATCTAGAGTGCTGTGCCCTCCACGACACCTTTCACACTTATCCACTTTAGCTTTTAGATCCCTCATCTCACGGGTTAGGTTTTCTAAAGCAGCGGCCACACTCGTTTCCATGCTAACATGGTGCAACCCTCTAGTGGAAGTAGAAGGTGTGCCAGTGACAGGAGTGGAATTCCTGTGAGTGGACCGCTGTTCGTGTTCAGCCTGGGCAAAACTCTCAAACAGTTCATTGCATTGGTCTACATTCATCTTACCCATCAAATGACCCCCCGCAGATGTATCAAATCGGGCCCTGGTTTCATATGTAAGCCCATTATAAAATTTCTCAACCAAGGCCCAAGGAGTAAGCCCATGTTGGGAGCAGCGAGATAAAAGATTTTGAAATCGCTCCCAAGCAAGATAGTAGGGCTCATCTGCTTCCATTCTAAACGAGTGGATCTGGTCACGAAGGCGGGAGGCCTTAGCAGGTGGAAAGTACTTCTTCAGAAAGGCTGAGCGAAGTGCTTCCCACGTCGTGAACGTCCCCTCTGCTTGCGAATCGAGCCAAATGATCGCTCGGTCCGCAAGTGAGAATGGAAACAGATGCAGATAGATTGCGTCATCGGATGCACCTTGGAGTTTAAAAGTACTCACAATGCGCGCGAGGCGCGACAAGTGAGCAGGTGCATCTTCATCATCCCGCCCATGGAATTTATCGTTAGCAATGGCGGTCATGATGTATGACGGAATCTGCCACGAATTTGGATTCGTGATCGCAGGCGTTGCGATAGACGAACGGTTCCCGGTGAAACCGTCGAACGCCTGTTGATGGACAGTACGGTTCGCTGCCATCGAAATCCTAGGACTGCTAGGTGGTGTGTTGTGCGGTGTGGGATGCGGGGTAAAATCAAACTTTAAATTACTTACCTTGACCTCCGCAGACGAATCAGCAACAGTCTCTAGCTCCGGATCAACCTCCTCGAATGTGTGCTTCACTGGTCCCTGCGATCTCAAGTGTGGCATAAACCTGCACGAAACCAACGAAACAAATTAGAATGAAATAAAAACAACGAAAAGAAAAGAAGGAAACACGACAAAATAACAACGAAAACAAAAATAAAGACTCAGACTTAGACCCCTAGGACTCAAACAAAACAAATTACGCACGTGTATAGCAATTAAGACTCAAAAAGTTAAATAACGCAATTACCAAGAGTCCCCGGCAACGGCGCCAAAAACTTGATGCGTGTAAATATATATATAAATTAATTACCTAAAAACACCTAGTTTTAATATTTATAAAACCAAGACGAACCGACTAAATCACACACAACCGGCAGTGGACCGGTCGAATGTAATATAGCTAAAGTAAGTCCGGGTGTCGACCCACAGACTCTATATATTACGTTAAATAACTAGAAAAGACTCAACGAAACTAAACACGACTTAAATAAAAGATTTATTTGAAAGGGGGGGTTTTGCTAAAAATAGAAAGTTACTAAAAATAGAAAGTTGCGATTTAAAAACGGATTTAAAACAGATTAGAGAAAACAAACCACCTAGGCTAGAATCATCGTTAACTTTAATTATCGCTCACGTTGGACTAATGGTTATGGAACCGGGATCTAAAAATATTCATTTAAAGGTGACGCTAACTAAGACCCTCGACCCTTCTCGAGAAGAAACCTAGAGTATCACGATTAAATTATTATCACACCGGTTACGGGATTAAATTTCCTCACGGTTATCTAATCAAATTATGCCTAATTGACCCACGCTAAAGATCTATCTCACGATACGACCCTTAAAGCCATTTAAACCCAATTATTTAATTTAACCAGCAAGATTAATAATTAACACTAAGTCGGAATTTTCACAAAAACCTAAACCTAGCAAATTGACTAATCAAGACTCGTTAACAACCTATCACCTCACGGATATCTAAGTTGGCTACACGTTATTACCGGTTTTATTAACACTATTAATCCTATGGTTGTACTGCAGTTAAACCATAATAATCACAACTCACGTTAATGACTAAATGAATCCTATTATGTGACATAGACGATCACCAAGAAAACATGGATTAATAATATCAAAACAACCAATTCAAACATATAAAACGCATCAAACAATTATAAGAGTTCAAACTTTAATTAAACATAAACCATAACCAAATCATTCCAACGCAAGTTCAAAACAAAGTTAACGAATCAACATAACGCCTAGGTAGTTTTAACGAGTCTAGCCAAGCATGTTCATAATGAAAAACACAAGTTTAAAAGTAATAAACATGATGAAAAGCAAGAAAAACAGAAGAACGATTAAACCCGAGAAGCCTAGGAAGTGATCCTTGAACCCGCACGAATCCGTTGTCTTCGTTCCGTCTTCTTCACCTCAAAAACCCGCTCAAATCTGCTGAAATTCGCCTTCAATTCGTCCCCAATGTTGCATGGAGGCTAGGGTTAACATAACATGAGTTTATATAGTGTTTAGGGTGAAAAAACGTCAAAACAATCTGTTAAAATGTCCTCGTCGCGTCACGCGACGAGAATTGGAGCTGCTGGTCGCGTAGCACCCCGTCAAAAACCAAACTCATCAAAATCTGACCACGCCGCGTCACGCGATGGCCATGGACATGATGGTCGCGCAGCGCGGCCAGCCTTTGGCTCTGCGCTTCATTTCCCGGCTCTGCGCCCCGTGTTGTTTCGACTTTCGGTTTTGTTCTGTTTCGCGCCACGGATTGCTCGTAACTCCGTTTCGCGTCCCGTTTTCGCCTACGGATTCGATTTCTCGCAAGCTTTTCAATTCTTTATCAACATGGGACCTACAAAACACAAAAACATCAGTTGTATCAAAATTGCTATAAAAACCGTACCGAAACAACTTAAAACACAAACAAACACAACTAGGGATTTATGTATATTTATCACTTTATCACTCTCGCGTGTATTTTTGCTGCTTAAGGTGAGCGTGGTATTGGATGCGAGCATGATCAATCAATGGGGAAGGCCTAACATCCACTGGCTTCCTTCCCACACTTATCTCTAACTCAGGGTCAATCAAGGGTTTTGGATTTCTAGACTCAGTCTCACTACTACTCGGACCCTCTAACACTAACTCTTCATCAACTAACTCATCATCACTCTCCTCAACTAACTTCTCACTCACCATTGGCTCACTAATCGACACCCTCTTCTTAACCGGCTCTAAGATCATACCACTATGGGTAGAGATTGCATTCAACTGAGCAGATGGGTCCGTTTGAGTCGAACCCGAGAATTGACCTGGTGACCTCTGACTAGGTGACTGCTTGACTAACTCACCTAAAGTTCTTTGGATGTCTAGGATAATGGACTGCTGATTTTGCAGTGCAAGGTCCTGCTTTTTTAGCATGAGATCATGATTAGCTAAAGTTTCCAAAGTGATTTTATCCTTAGCTATCAACTGCATCAACGACTGTTCAATCCTATCAGTACTAGCACTAGACCCCTGCCCACTAGTCTGTTCACCACTACCTCCACCAAACGAAATACCCAACCCCTGATTAATAACCAGGTGGAGCACCTGAAGAACGCCAGTTAGAGTTATTATTGAAATTTGAATTACAGTTCCAATTTGAATTACTGTTATTATTACTAGGGAACCTACTCTACGAGCAGGTCTTCGGGCAACTACTTTTGATAAATGAATTTCTATTGTCTAATGGCTTATTTTACTAAGCATAAACGTTCCAAACTATAAAGTCCTTCCCTTTCAGTCAAGATTATTAATAAATAGTGGGTATAACAGGGAAATTTAAATAGTACTACCGGGTTCGACAGACCCCATCATGCTGGTAGGGTTCCAGGTGGTGCAAATTGTCCTTTAACTTTGGTCATCGGTTGTTGTGGTGGTGACAAGGCAAAATTATTGTAGCGTCCAGTTTAATCTCGACGTGCTCATGCAGTAAGCGAGGTGGTCTTGCAAACCAGCAATAGTAAATGAGTTTATCAGGAAAACCGTTTCTTATTTAAATGCTTTTGATAAATAAACTTACCAACATTTTAGTATGTTTTCTCAGGTATTTAAGGAGCACGAGCACGATTAGGGCATGCATGCGTCATTGGGTCTACTTGTTTTCCAGAATTTCATTTTTACTAAACATCTTAGTATTAAATGTTTTTAATGCATTTACTTTACTCAAAAGGGTTTTGACATTCATTGTCATTAGGCTTCCACAACATTTAAAGAGTTACTTTGTATTAAACTTTCTCATTCAATGAGAAACACATGTTATAAATTAATATAGTGTCATTTGGTGTAACTAATGACTTGGATCCTGGTAGGGGTGTTCATTCGAATCGAATGCGAATTAGGCGAATTGGTCGAATTGGGACTTTTAAAAACTGTATTCATATTCGATCCACATTCGACTAAAAATCTATGTATTCGATTCGATTAAGTTATTCGAATTCGAATAGATTCGAATGTATTCGCTTTAAAAAATATAAATAAATAAACACATCAAACAACAATACAAATGTAACACCAACATAACATAAGTTTAAAACATCACCCAAACAATGTGCGCGAAACATCATCCAAACAATATGCAAAATATTAGCACATCAACAAGTCTAATATTTAAAAAAAATGTCTAAAACTAAAAAAGATTTTTAACAAGTTTAAAACCTGCAGAACAAACAATTAAGTAGCTGTCATAGTACCAAATCATTTCCATATGAAGAATAACAATTAAGATTGGGTAAAGAGTTGAGTTTTGATATTATTAACTTTACTTCAAGCCCATTAAGTAATATTCATATATAGATAACTAATTAGATATATTAACATATATATATATATATATATATATATATATATATATACAAATATATATTAAATAATATATATTTGTTATTCGAATTGGACGAATCGAATGCGAATCGAATTCGAATGACCGAAAGTCGATTTTGAATGGCCTTAATCGAATCCGAATCGAATCGAATTTCGAATAATTCGAATCGTATTCGAATAAGGAACACCCCTAGATCATGGTTTCGTCACACGCCTAACGGATAACTCGTGTGTGAAAAATTGAGGGTGTGACACTAGGGATCAGCATGAACGTGATGGATATTGGGGTTAATGAGAACATCCACATCGTGATAGTTGAGTAGACTGAGCCTAATAATTACAAAGCTGCAATCGTTGATTCAGAATCTAAGAATTTTCTAGAAGCCATGAACACTGAGATCCAATCCATATATGACAAACTAGTATGTGACTTGGTTGATCTTCGTCCTGAAAGTCGGGCTATGGGAAGTAAGTGGGTTTTCAAGTTGAAACCTGACAAAGATGGAACAATTACAAACCTATAAGGCTAGGCTTGTCGCAAAAGGATTCACTAAGACTCAAGGTGTTAATTTTGATGAAACCTTCTCGCGTGTAGCTATGCTTAAGTCAATTAGGATTTTGTTTGTCATTGTTGCGTATTATGACGACGAAATATGATAAATGGACTTCAAAACTGCATTCCTTAATGGACTTATAAAAGATGTGTATATGATACAACAAAAGATTTTGACAGTCTAAATAATCCTAATAAGGTATGTAACCTTAAC
Organism: Tagetes erecta; assembly: GCA_030867185.1. Lineage (NCBI taxonomy): Eukaryota > Viridiplantae > Streptophyta > Magnoliopsida > Asterales > Asteraceae > Tagetes > Tagetes erecta. The sequence continues at coordinate 22,731,040 of CM061496.1, forward strand.
AAAACCGTTTATGGATCAACGCAGGCATCTCATATCTAGAATCTATGTTGATCAGAAATTTAAATAGTTTGGTTTTGTAAAAAAACGAAGATGAGCCTTATGTATACAAGATGGCAAATGGGAATTTTATAACTTTCCTGAAAGAGTTCTCAAGTCTGGTTGTTATAAAAAAATTCAAATAATTTGGTTCTGTAATGTCGACACACACAAGAATTAAGCATTCGAACATACTTCGACTAACCTACAGTAGAAACTCTATAAAATAATACACTTGGGACCACCAAAATTTATTAACTAAAAGAGTTATTAATTAATCGATAAATTAATAATTAATAATTTATATATTAATTATTATTAATTTATAGTAGAATACATAGTTTACAACACCTTTCAAGCTTCCACTTAATTATTGTACACAATGCATTTATATCAAATGAACGGCCCAATTTGAAAAAAACCTTCAATCTCCCACCTTACCATGCTAAGGAAAATTAGAGACGAGATTAAAGGGGAAATTGATTTCAACAAAAACACAAAAGACAATTGTGTCATTTTTCAAAAAACATTCATAAATCATTCATGTAATATGATATATATAAGGAATTATTAATTTATAGTTTATATGGGGTCTAAAGAAATTAACAAAAATGTATTATCTTATAATTTTAGCGAATTATTAATTTAACACCCTATCCTCGAGTCGGGACCGACAAAAAATATTATCTTAGAAAGTTAATAATCAAGTATTAATTTATCAAGTTTCTATTGTAATTGTAACTCCACGTCCTATTGTCATTCTCCTCAATAACCAAAACTCCTTTTGTTTTTACCAAATCGAAGATGTTAACCATGAGGCATTTATTCATAACAGAACTTTATTCATAACATGGAAAGAACACAATTGCAATATATACCACATGAAAGAAACACAATTCCATCTTGAGTTTTTTTTAATGATTTAGTTGATTGTTTTGTTATGTTTGTGGGTGCTTAGACCAATATTTATTTAACTAAAAGTCTAAGAATAAATTACTTATTAACTTAGCTTAAAGTCAATTATCTCAACTTGTTAGTCAACAAAATTAATGTGCATTATGTATATTTTTACACATGCACGCGCTAGATTCTAAAACTATAAACAGTCATTTCCCATTTCAAAAAATTCATAATAATATGAGTTCAAAGATAAAACAGTGATTTGAAAATGAGTGCTAGTTTAAAAGAGTGTATAAAAATAAAAGTAGAAGCTAGCTATCTAGAAAGGCATAAATGAATCAAGAAAAGGTTCATTTTCTAGGTTTAGAATGTTTATCTTGCCTTATACAAAATTGAGGTCATTTGTGTTGGGAAAACAAGGGCAGTTTTGCCGATCATTATTCATAAAAAAAAATAAAAAACTAATAAATTTCATCGTTAAGATTGTACGAGTGTGATTAATATAAGGATTGCCAATCAGAAATACGAGTTTTTTTTACGACAAATTTCTTACTTAATGAGAGTGATTAGAACTCATGGCGTTAGGTGTTTTAAAGATTTTTTCTTTGCCAATTGACCACCACTACACTGTTTAACTATCAAATGTTATTAGTGTTATTTATTTAAAAAAAACATACATAATAATAATAGTAAGAATAATAATAATAACAATCATGTTTTAACTAAATATGTCCCTTACTCCCCAAAAGGGAACTCTAAGACTCAAGAGGAGAAGATGAAAAAGCAAATAAATCTGACTAAGCATAGAACAAGTTCTCTGTTTCTAACAAGTATCCCACCACACATCCAATATCCTTTTCTTCCGAGACTTAAACACCAAAATTCAACGGTCAGCAGTCAAAAGTCAAAACCTTCTATTTATTTGAAAATAATATACACAATCGCATCATTATTATACTTTTAATACAATACATATACAATATTAGGTTAGCAGCCGTGTGTACCTATAAATTTAAATAATAAAAATATATTTGAAAAGCAAAACATCAAACAAAGTATGATAATGCGGATGAATGTGGGGCTGACAAGTGGCGTAACATGGAGCAACAGCTTAGCGATTTATTAAAAGAGAAGAAAGATATGTATTTACATTAGGTATATTGGTTTATAGTGGTCCAAACTACCATCTATTGGTTTCTACCGATCCCAACTACCGAATTGACTGTCAATGGTCCTAACTTTTATCACGTTGGCAACCAACCGTCCGTTGTTAAATTTTATTTAACGTCGTTAAGTTTTTTTCGAATTCAAGACCGATGTTTTAGGTCTTTTGATTGGAAGGAGAATAAGAGCCGATATATGTAAAAATTATCTCGAAATGGCGCTCTGAACGATTAAATTGTTACATCCGATTGAAGAACCATTAGGTTTTAATAGTTTAAACACCCGATTGAAGCACCGTTTCATTCAGAGCGCCATGTTGAGGTAAGTTTTACATAAATAGACATGTATTCTCCTTCTGAACAAAAGACTTAAAACATCCTTGAATTCGAGAAAACTTAACGACGTTAAAAAAATTTAACGATGGACCGTTGGTTGCCAAAGTGGTAAAAGTTGAGACTGTTGACAGCCAATTCAATAGTTGGGACTGGTAGAAACCAAAAGATGATAGTTGAAACTGATAAAACCAATATACCTTTACATTAATAGACTATAGTATTATTTTCATTTATTATATTTTGTTAACTAGGTTAGTTACCCATGTATTATACGGTTTAAAAATTTAATATGACATTTAGTAAAATCCTAAAATATATGATAATAATATATTTTGACTATATTCAATAAGGTTTTTTAAGTCATATTATAATACAATTCTTTTAATGCTTGTATAATGAGTTGGTATATTATTATAACTTGTTATGCACATAATTAATTTTTATAGTTTGTGACGGTTAGTTGGATGACTTATTTAAATGACAGCTGACAAATTATTTACTCATTTATTAGTATAAGGATATTCGAACATATAAAATAGAAAAATAAGTTATAGAGTTCGTTTGTTCTTTAAAGGTATTTTTTAGTGGCTTATAGTTATCATCGTCAAGTATATTAAACATGTATGTGGCCATTTGGTCCACTGACATCTATTAGTGAGGTGAAAAGTTATATGGACCTTAAGGTCACGAGATTAAATCTCACTAGTGACAAAATATTATAGTCACTTACATAGGTTGCCATTGAGCTCTTCAAACATATGCAAGCCAGGGCTTTTGGGAACTAGTTGGTTTTCTCCCGGAACGATTTGACGTCATCCTTGAGCATCAAACTAATGATTCATGATTTAAATCACGTATGAGTTATGGACATACTTAGACTATTAAGAGGCATGCCGTAGAATCAAAGAAAAGGGCCGCAAGAACAGAAAAGGCAAAGCTGTTGCCAAGAAATTTCCAAAAGATTCCGAATGTTTTCATTGTGATGAAACGTGTCATTAGAAGAGGAATTGTCCAAAATACATAGCAGAAGTAAAGCAGCAAAAAAGGTTTCTGTAAGGTGCTGTTTGTTTTTGCAGACAAAAAATATCTGCAATCTGATTTCATCTGATTTTATGTCTGTAACTGAAGACGTGGTTTGAAGATCCGCAAGCTGAAAATATAATACTGTTTGTTTTGTAAACTAGATATCGTGTGTATAAACTGAAAGTATATAACTGTCAACTGGTGGCTAGTAAGTGGTGGTGGCCGGCAGTGGTGACTAGTGAGCGGTGGTGGTGGGGGGTGAGCAGTGATGTTGGACGACGGTTGTGGTGGTGTCTGGTGAGTGGCATTGGTGAGCAAGCTGTAATATAGGCGGTGGACGGCGGTGGTGGTGGCCGACGATAGTGGTGGAGGAGAGTACTGGTGGTGGAAGGCGATGGTGGTGGCCGGCGGCGGTGGTGGCCGACGGTAGTGGTGGTGGTGGCCGGCGGTGGTGGTGGTCGGTGATGGTGGCAGCTAGTGAGTGGTGATGGTGAAGGTGGGGAAAGTGAAAATGGTTTTGTGAAGATGTTTTAAGTAAGAGATCCGTAGCTTTTTTAAGATGAAATAAGCTGATTTCAAGTCTGTTTTATAAAAAAAACAGTCTTTAAGGGTGATGTCTACGCACCTGCAGACATTAGCTTCCTTGAAGATGTTTGAAGAAAAAACAAACACCCCATAAGTGAAAATTTAGGTATGTTTGTTATTGAAAATTTTCTTTTTCAAGCAAGTCATGGGTATTTGACACAGGATGCGGGTCTCACGTTTGCAAAGATATACAGGACTAAGAAGGATTAAGAAGCTGAAGCATGGTGACTTGGAACTCGATGTTGGCAATGAACAAAGAGTTGTTGTGAAAACAGTAGAAGAATTAGCTCTTTTACTTACTAGGGGCTTAGAACTTGTTTAGAACAATGTTTGCTACATACCTAATTTAACTAGGACTATTATATCAGAGTTTCTACTTTGTGTGAACAAGGATTTGATTATGCTTTTAATGGTGATACCATTTCTCATTTTTAAATGGTTTTTTTAGGCTAAGCCTCATAATGGTCTTTATGAGATAGAGATAAGAAAAAATAACATAATATACAACATCTGTACCAAATGTATGAAATCTGATTTCAATAATACGTATTTAAGGCATTGTCGACTTGGACACATAGAAGTTCCAAACCGATGTGATTATTGAATCAACCGGTAAGGGAACTTTTCATGATTACGAGTCTTCTTTAATTGAAAAGTTAACCAAGACTCCTTTTCTGGTTTTGATCAAAGGGCTAAGGATCTGTTAGGGATCATACATACTAATGTATTCGGACCTATCAGAACAACGCCTAGAAACGTTGAGAGATGCTTCGTTACATTTAATGACGATTTTAGTAGATATGGTTATGTTTATCTTATGAAGCATAAACATGATTTTTTTTTTGAAAAGTTCAAAGAATACCTGAACAAAGTAGAAAACCAACTGGGTAAAACTATTAAAGCACTTTGATTAGATTGAGATGTGGAATACCTCAGTCAATAATTTTACGATCATCTAAAAGAGTGTGGGCTTATATCCCAACTCACTCTACTTGGACATCGCAACTTAATGGTGTGTCTGAGAGGAAAAAATCGAACTTTGTTGGAGATGGTTCGGTCAATGATAAGTAGTTTAAATCGTCTCACTCGTTTTGGAGTTTTGTTCTTGAAACTACCACTAAAATTGTAATTATAGCTACAACTAAGAAGGTTGATAAAACGAATTATAAGATATGGCATTGTAATTAACCTTGTGTGTCTTATCTTAGGGTTTGGGATGTGATGCATGTCATTGGAGAGTCCTTTGACAAATTAGATCCCCGAGGCAAAAAGCTAGTTTTTATTGGATACCCTTAGACAATTGGTTACTACTTATACGATCCTATAGATAATATTGTTATCTTAAAACGCAGAGCAACCTTTTTTATAAAGAGAATTTCTCTCGCACTAGATTGAAGAAGGAAATATAAGTCTAGAAGAATTACCAGAATCAAACGTAACCGAAAGAAAAGCTGATCAGCCAAGAGTTGTTAAGACTAATCCTGAAAGAGTTCATGAGCCAGAAGTAACATTAAGTGTTCGTATAAGTGCTAGGGATCGACATGAACCCGATAGATATATTGGGATTCATGAAAACATCGATATTCTGAAGCTGATCAGTTCAAGCCTAGTAACTACAAAGCCGCATTCTCAAATTCAGAATTGAAGAATTAGCATAAAGCTATCAACGTTGAGATCCAATCCATGTATGCCAATCAAGTATGGGACTTGGTTGATCTTACTCCCGAAAGTCAGGTTGTGGGAAGTAAATGGGTATTTTAAATTGAAACACGATAAAGATGGAAATTTGCAGACCTATAAGGCTAGGCTAGTCAGTAAAGGATTCACTCATACTTAAGGAGTTGGTTATGATTACACCTTTTCTCCGGTGACTATGCTGATATCTATTAGGATATTGATTGCCATTGTTGCGCATTATGACCGTGAAATATGGCAAATGGATGTCAAAACAATCCCTCTTATAAACTCATATGTTTTATAGAATAACTTTATAATTTTAAATATAGTAAATGGGTACTTTAAATTGAAACACGATAAAGATGGAAATTTGCAGACCTATAAGGCTAGGCTAGTCAGTAAAGGATTCACTCAAACTTAAGGAGTTGGTTATAATTACACCTTTTCTCCGGTGACTATGCTGATATCTATTAGGATATTGGTTGCCATTGTTGCGCATTATGACCGTGAAATATGGCAAATCGATGTCAAAACAATCCCTCTTATAAACTCATATGTTTTATAGAATAACTTTATAATTTTTATAAAATTTTCTTTATGAATTATAAATTCACCATCTAATGATTGAATAATATAATAATTGAGTTAAAACATAATTTTAAATAAAGTAAGTTATTTAATAAATGAAATTTGTTTTATGATAATTTGGGAAAAATATTTGAATACCCAAACGGGTTTGGGTTTTGGTTTGGTTTTTGGATTGTCGGGGCAAATATTACAAAAGATCTTAACCATGACGTTTCGGTTAGATTCATGAAGCAACTTCTCCAACCCTGCTCGATTGAAGACATCAGGATAAAACATTCCTTTAATAATTGGCTACCCCTAAAACTTATATCTTTGGTTGGAGAACAACACATGAAAGAAATCCTACATGCGAATTCAAGTGGAATCACTTCTATGCGAATTCAACGAGGAAGACATGGAACATTTTTTTACATGCAAATAAACTAATCAAATTTAAAACCTTACAGCTTTGTAGGTGAAAATTCCACCCATACATGCTTTCAGTCACTAATCTCTTCAACCAACACAAGACCTGTGATCTTACAAAGATTATAAAGAAAGTGGTGCATGCAATCATAACAACATCATGGTGTATATGAAAAACTCAGAATGATCTCATCTTCGATAACAAACTATATATACACATCGAAAGGTTATTTCAAGGCATAAAGTCATTCGCCTACTTTTGGATAAACATAGACCTCGATTCATATCAATAACATGAACCGAATGGTGTAATTTTTCTTTTTAGTTCTCTTGTATATTTGCTAGCTTTTTGCTAGCCATTTTACTAAAAGTTGTCGTTAAAAAACATAAATAATAAATAATGGTTTGAATTATGTATATTTTTAGACGCACGCTCATGGCATTAAAGTATGATTAAATGCTTAAATAATGAAGAGGTGTTCCCCATTATGGTTGGTTATAATGGTTGCCATTTTCACATAAGTATACGTAACTATGTTGGTTTCAACCTCTGCAACTTGTTTCATTTTTCGTTACAAACTTACAATCCTCATTAATTCAATATCCCTGTTCAGGATTTTAATATATATGTATAGTACTGAGTTTCTAAGTATGATGAAAAGTTAAAATACAAAACCGAAATTTCGGTCTAAAATGTTGGAAACTCTTATTCAAGTAGTGAAACATCATGATGAAATTATCACGCAAAATACAACACAAGAAATGTTCTGCGTGATAAGGTCACACAAAATTAATAATTCTTGCTTAATTTTTCATAGGGGTGTTCATTGTTCGAATACCATTCGAATTATTCGAAATTCGATTCGAATTCGATTAAGATAATTCGAAATCGACTTTCGGTCATTCGAATTCGATTCGCATTCGATTCGAATAATTTTGTCGAATGTGGATCGAATACGAATATGATTTTCTGTATTCGCATTCGATTCGCCCAATTCGAATAAGAAATTTATATATTTTTTAATATATATTTTCAATATATCTAATTAATTATCTATATATTAATATGATTTAATGGGCTTGAAGTAAAGTAAAAAATACTCAAACTCAACCCATTACTCAATCTTAATTGTTGTTACTGCATATGGACATGATTTGATGCTGTGACAACTGCTTAATTGTTGTTTCTACATGTTTTAAACTTGTTTATAGTCTTTTTTGTGTTTGATTATGTAGTTTTAGACATTTTGTTAACATGTTTTAGACTTGTTGATGTGCTAGTATTTTGCATATTATTTGGGTGATGTTTTGCATATTATTTGGGTGATGTTGTAGACTTATGTTTTGTTGGTGCTGCATTTGTATTGTTACCTAATGTGTTTGTTTATTTATATTTTTTTAAAGCGAATACATTCGAATCTATTCGAATCTATTCGAATTCGATTCGAATTCGAATAACTTAATCGAATCGAATACATAGATTTTTATTCGAATGTGGATCGAATACGAATACAGTTTTTAAAAGTCCCAATTCGACCAATTCGATTCGCCTAATTCGCCCAATTCGCATTCGATTCGAATGAACACCCCTAGTTTCAACCTTTGCAACTTAGTTTCATTTTTTGTTACAAACTTACAATCCTCATTAATTCAATATCCCTGTTCAGGATTTTAATATATATGTATAGTACTGAGTTTCTAAGTATGATGAAAAGTTAAAATACAAAACCGAAATTTCGGTCTAAAATGTTGGAAACTCTTATTCAAGTAGTGAAACATCATGATGAAATTATCACGTAAAATACAACACAAGAAATGTTCTGCGTGATAAGGTCACGCAAAATTAATAATTCTTGCTCAATTTTTTTTTTACAGCGAAACGAATAAAGCCCGGTTACTCGGGGTAACCCAATGACAAAAAACGACCCCAAACGCTCTGCGAACACAGACAGCAATGGGTAGCCGAAGCCACCTATTATAAACCGACTCCAATTCGGGAAAAACCCACTAACCCGTCCGCTCGTAAGCACGACAACCAGCTAGCGGTAAAACCCGTTTGGCTTAGAGATCGAACTTGTGTTGCCACAAGTCTCCCTTCATTGCCGCCATTTGCCCCTTCCAAAGTGGTGGTAGTGAGAATAGAACTTAGATCTCTTTTGAAGAATTCAAGCCTCTTATTACTACACCACATTGGAAGTTGCATAATTCTAGTATTAGACCATTCTAGTATTTAGTTAGAATATTTCTACTAGTTTGTCATTACATTACTCTTTTGTATGTATTTCAAACTTATACAATAGAGTTTAGTGCAATTTGCACCCATGTGATTTACACCTAAATTCACTGGGTATCTCCACCAAAAAAATTGGACCACTTGCACCCCTATGGTTTTTAAAGTGGGTAATTTGCACCCCTCTCTAACTATATCTGTTAGTTGAGTGTTAATTGAAGGGGTTAAAAACGACTTTTAAGCATTTAAAAACTTATTATATCAATTTACATCCCTAGAATTCTCATATTCTTGGACAATGACTATGTTCTTCTACACAACATCACAAGAACCGAAAAATAAAGTTTCAAATTGGGTTGAAAGTTTTGCCCTAAAATCGATTATGGAGTTTAAAAATGGGTTCAAAAGGAGTTTTAAATGGTTTAAAGAGGTGTAAAATGGTATTTTAACTATTATTTAGATTGTCAACTAAAGGTTAAAGTTAGGAAGGAAAACCAAATGATCCGCTTTAAAAACGGTAAAGGTGCAAACGGTCTAATTTTAAATGTAAACCACATAGGTGTAAATTGTATTAACCCTATACAATATAAATAGTCTTGTATCCATTAATCTTGAGGAGAATTGCAACGTTTCTCAAACTAATAAAACTCAAGCATAGTATGGGTAATAATATTTACTCATATTTTGTACTATTCATATTGTAGTATCGTACGGAACGAACGGCAAAATACTTTGTATTATAAGTTTATAACACTCCCTTCGATATATGTGTTAGTTTATATAAATACAGTAATGACATTTACATCAGTAACAAGGTGAATATAATGTTGTTTGACATATAACGTGTATGTAAGTATTGACAACATTGTTATTGTTTTGATATGTCATATTCAATTAACTTAAATGCCTAATAGCCCGAAATTCACTTTTCCACTATATCATTTTGACATTTTTTTTCTTTCTTAATAGCAACACTTAAAATTTTGTGAAGCTACCTTGTACTATAGATCGATCTTTACACATTTAAATCATTTTTGTTGATTTTTTACTTTTCTAACGAATTATATTTGTTTCGTTATAAGCCAATATATTATTTTAATGTTTTATTTCTTCATCAACTGACCACGTTTTAGTTATTAATTATTATAAGTCGACACTTCCGTGTACGAATAGAGAGCGACGATTATTTACCACAAAAGAGTAGCTTGAAAAACTATTTAATAAAATAGTCGAGTTAAAAAATATATACTAAATTGTGTTGAAAATAGTTTTTAATAGCGTGTGTAAGTTTTTTTCTGAAACATGTAGAAGCATTTGTCGGAAAGGTTAGTCACCCTATTCTCCATGTAATCTATTTGTTAGAAAACAGTCGCTAATTAAATATCGTTTGTCGTGCCTACGGGCGGACGGGCTAGTGGGTTTCCCCCGAATTGGAGTTGGTTTAATAGGTGGGCTTCGGCTACCCAGCGCTGTCTGTGTTCGCAGAGCGTTTGGGGTCGCCTTTCGCCATTGGGTTACCCCGGGTAGCCGGGCTTTATTCGTTTCGCTGTCCAAAAAAAAAAAATTAAATATCGTTTGTACACATTTTTACAAAGTCATTTTTTGTTAAAAATAAGACAATTTTTTAGTTGTGTAAATTTAAATTTAATTTGTTCATGGGTTTAAAGGTTTTCGTTGAATCAAACCACAACACAACATTTTCTTGTAAGCGACTTTCATAATCTCACAATATTTTTTAACAGCCAATTTTATTAGCGAGCGAAAATGAAATCACTAGCAAGACGCTATGGCCCTATACAAGACAACTCCATACATGAAAAAAGAAAACAACACCCACACCTACAAAGGGCTAACATACCGTTTGCCAAACAATATCCCTTCTTTTACTTTTGTGTTTAATCCAAGAAAATCATGACTCTTAATTTCAATAACCCCTTGTATCTACAATGGGTTGGAGTTGAATATGTGTTCATTTCTAGCCTTCTAAAATGAACCACATTGTCACCATAAACACTGCATACAAAACATGCCCGAAGGTTTTGTTACTTATCAATATAAAATTACTAAAAATGATAATTACAAAGGTTCAACACCCTTTTTAAAAAGAAAACTCATGAATGGTTATAAAAAAAATACTTACCACTTTATAAAAAAAGGTAATGAAAAAGAGAAAATGATAGTGAGAAGAATTTTTGGCATAGTTTTAGTTACCTTTTTCTTCATAGATGTGAGGTCCACTTGGGTTTATAATTGAGTAAGATAGTTAAATTAATGATACTTGATTTGATTGTTCAATTAAGTAATTAACTCATTTGGGACCATCCAATTCCAAATCACTATCAAAGAGTTCATACCAACGACAAAAGAATGATGTAGACATGTTCTACGTGTAGGGTTGCTTGTTATTGATGCTTTACACATTTATATAGGTAGTTACCCCATTTTTTTGTTTCATTAGCTAGGATATGAAGAAAACCATTAAAATCAACATTTAAATTAAATATTGGTGTCTTATTTTGATTAGTGTGAGCGAGCTATAATTTTAATCAATAGTTAAGTCTTATTAGAGTGTTTTGGCCGCCTCTTTGGTTACTATATATTTATTCGATGTGAAAAGAAATGTTGGCGTGATTGTAGCTACGTTCTATCTAGACGACTTATAGAGGTCAACAATATGAGAGATATAATTCAATCTTAATTGGTTATCATAATTAAATAGTGGAAATTAAGCCAAAAAATTGAACATTTAGTAGTGTTTTTAAAGTCAATATTACATGTACATTAGGACCACAATATAGATGTAAAAAACAAAATTCTCTCGGTACACTTCTAAACACATGCATTGAGTAAACTCATAATACAACCAATCTAATCTAATAATTAAAAGAGTATAATTAGTGTCACTTTTTTACTTTTTATGGTTAAATATTACATTTGTTTTCCCGCTTAAACTTTAGACAAAATTACATTGTTTTTAATTAGGATGAAAATTGTTTATTTTTAAAACATTAGTTAGTTATGATATATTGTTATAAAATTTTCAAAATACAACATAAAACATATAACATATCATTCTAACTTTCCTATTTTTCCAAAATTTGACTAAGTTATTTTTTTAGGTATATTGGTTTTCATTGGTCCCAACTATTACTTGTTGTCTTCCACTGGTCCCAACTATTAAATTGGCTGTCAACGGTCCCAACTTTTATCACCTTGGTAACCACTGGTCCCGTCGTTAAATTTTTTTAACGCCGTTAAGTTTTTCCAAATTCAATACCGATGTTATAAGCTTTTTGATCGGAATGATAATATAAGTCGATTGATGTAAAAGTTACCTCAAAACGGCGCTCAGAACAACGAAATAGTGCTTCAATCGGGTGTTTAAACCTAACGGTGCTTCAATCGGATGTAAAAATTTTATCGTTCAGAGAGCCTTTTCGATAAAAATTTTACATCAATCGGCACGTATTATCCTTCCGATCAAAAGGTCTAAAACATCGGTCTTGAATTTGGAAAAAAACATAACGGCGTTAAAAAAAATTTAACGACGGGACCAGTGGTTACCAAAATGATAAAAGTTGGGACCGTTGACAACCAATTTAATAGTTGGGACCGGTAGAAGACAAAAGGTAATAGTTGGGACCAGTGAAAACCAATATACATTTTTTTTATTTATGTATAATTATATTTTATTTAGTTATCCATTATTTATTAGCATACATATACTTGTGTCAACTTATTATTTTTAAGTATTTGTTTAGTCGAAATATTATTAACTTTTACATTTTTTTTCACTTTGAAAAATCTATTTATTTAAACTAATCTGTGTAATACACGGGTAATAAACTAGTCTAATACTAATAAAAGAATATAATTACTGTCACTTGTCACTTTGTGGTTAAATCTCACATTTATTTTCCGGCTTAAACTTTAGACCACAATTACAGTGTTTTTTAATTAGGATGAAAAACTTTTATTGGGTGTTGCTATATACACCCCTCCTTTTTAAGTTTTTTACTTGTTACACGTCATCCCTAAATACAATTTTAACATTTTTTACAAAATTATATTTTTCTCTTAAATTAAGATTCCATTTCTTATAATTTTGTATTAAGTTATTGCATTTAGTTGGTGAGTATCGACTAAGGGCGTCCATAATAACCAAAACCAGACTCGAAATAAATTGTATCCATAATCAAAAAATGAACCGATATGCAAATTTGATTTTCGGTCAGGTTGTTAACAATATCCAAATTGTGAAGTTAGTTTTTAGTAACAAAAAAATGATTTATTTTCGGTTATCCGAATAAACCGTATAATAACTGGTTCATTGGATAATAGGATCGAATAATCATACTAAAGTGGATGAATTCGGTTCGGTCAAGCAAAAAAAAGCTCCATAACCAAATAAACATTCTAAACCGGTTTAATTCGGTTAGCTTAGGAAAAAAAGTGATTTCAGGACTGAATAAAAAGATTTTACAAGCGAATAAACCGGATCGGACAAAAAGTTAACCGAACCGTTAAATACCGATATCAAACATTTTTTATACACGCATATTATTAATTTCTATTAGGAACACCGTTTTTACGGAATAAGGACAATAAAAGTTTGGAGACATATTTTGACAAGTTTTAAAAGGTTTTTTTAAAGGGGAGGGGGGTTGTGTGTAGTCACAACCCTTTTATTTTTAAAACATTAGTTATGATATATTGTTATAAAATTTTCAAAATATAACTTGAAACATTTAACAAATTATTCCAAACTTTCCTATTTTTCCAAAATTTGACTAAGTTATTTTTCATGTTTATGGATCATTATATTTTATTTAGTTATCCATTATTTATTAGCATACATACTTGTGTCAACTTATTATTTTTAAGTATTTGTTTAGTCGAAATATTATTAACTTTTAACTTTTTTTTCACTTTCAAAAATCTAATTCATTTAAACTAATCCGTGTAATACACGGGTAATAAACTACAATATGTATGTCATGAACTCCTAATACACCAACACAAGCTAAGACTGAGTATGAAGATTTGTGGAGAGTAAAGATTAGAAGCGATGCCAACCCAAAATATTAGGGGTATTCCTTAAAAAAATTGTCCTACACTCATACAATTTTTTTGCGTACACTCATACAAAATGTTCTTTTGGCGGACAATCATACAAAACATCATTTTCTTGCATATCGTTAACAATATCCGGAGTTTTATCATCATTTTCCTGAAAGTTATTAACAATATTTGGACCATTTTATACAATATCATATTTTTCTTGGCTCTTTTCTTTAAAAAAATTGTCACTAAAAATCTATTTTGAATGTTTAGGGATATCCTTTTAACTGCTTAGGTGTATCCTAAACATAAAACAAGAAAAAACATCAAATTTTACATTACACACGAAAAGTTAAGCCATGGCCTAGGCTACGGCTTAACCCTTGTTATGTCTGCCTCTAGTAAAATTGTAAGGATCACTTCCGAATGGCATCAATATATATATGGTTGTGTTGCTACAACAAGGATATGAAAGGGATGGTAGTAACGGTATCCTGAGGTCCAAGGCTTGATAATATGATCTAGGTGGAGAAGATGATATGAATCTTTATATAAAACTGGACTAGTGTAATATGATGTTTGAAGTGGAGTGCACATATTAGAGACGTGTTTAAGAGATTTGGTCGAGTTTATATGAAGTGAAAATTGTGGAGTGAATGCGTGAAATAATTCTACCAGGTGTTATTAATCATAATTGTCGTGAATGTGTGAAATAGTTTTTCCAAGTATTCCAATAAAAAAATTGGGGTTTACGATAGAGGTGTTGTATGGTATGTGGGAGGTGAGTGTAGGTTCCCACATTGGTTGTGAGGAAGAACAAAAGTTTGCTTATAAAAGCTTGACACCCTTAGCATCATGACACATTTTAAAAATCATGAGAGGTGGACGCCTGACGGCGTGTCGTTGCCAAAGTGGATAATATCATGGTATGGTTTTGTTGGGCTGTTATAGATGGTATCAGAGCTAGGGACTGGAATAATGTGCCACCGAGGACTCTAGGATCCTTAAGGGGTGGATTGTAAGATGTCATATTGGTTATGAGAGAAAACAAAGGTTTCCCAATAAAGGGCTTGATACCCTCACCATCACGAAGTGTTTTAAAAACTGTGAGGGGCAAACACCTGATGGCGTGCATTGCCAAAGGGTACAATATCATGGTGTGGTTTTGCTGGGCTGTTATAGTGAGGTAGGTGTTTCAATAGTAGGTATAGTATTGGTGTCGGTCGGTGGCTGCATATGAGGTAGTGGTGAATGAGTTGGGTCATCGGGTTGTTAGGGTTGAGTTAGGCGAGGAGGTTGTGTCAGGTGCTGAGGTTTGAGAAAAGAAATGGTGGAAGAGAGGAGTTGAATCATTAAGGAATTGGTAGTTGATGGGTGGTAGGGTGTGATGAGTGGAAAAGTGTTATCATAAAAAATAACATGACGAGAATGTGAACTTTGCCGGAGTTGATAGGTGTGGTTTGGTAATTTAGAAAACCATTGTCGGAACCTTTTATAGGTAAACGTTGGCGAGTACCAAATTAAATAGGACTTGTAGGAAAAAAAAGGGTTAGATATTTTAACTTGGATCAGATGTGACATGTTGAGATGCTCTAGTATCCATGTACCATTGAGGGTTGTTGTAAGTGAGAGTCGTAGTTGATAAAGCCGAACCGATATCACTGGGGTTGAGAGCATTGTTATCGATCGAACCAAAGATAGAAGGATGATACTGTTGCGCTAGGTGGGCTTGTTCTTGACCAAATTGGATCGGCTCACGTCCATAAGGGTGCGACCCCGATACCCATTTGAGTATGGTGAGCTAGTGGTGTAACGGTGTTTGGATTCATTTAGGATTTGGTTTGAGCGCTACCCTACTAAGTTTGAGAAGTCAATAGGGTGGTGTCACATGCGCTACTCTCTCTAGCCGCTTGTCTTTGTTATTCTTCTTCGATAATACCCTATGAATCATTCCATGTGGGTTTGCTTTGATTGATGATGGTGCCGATCGTATATACTCAACTAGTAAGCCTCGAAAAATTTGAATTATGAGACGTGTTTCAGTAACGGGTTGATCAACATCAGCCAACTGGCCGATGATGTCGTTCAGTGCTAGACGATATTCTTCACACCGAGAGCCATAGTGTGGTGTTGGTAAATTTTCTTTCAAATGTGGTAATATGGGTATGTTTTTGTTGATGAAGATAGCTTGTATTGCTAGCTATGTTTCACAAGAGGAACGTTCTTTGTCGATAAGTCATGCAAGAAGGTCATCAATATTGTGCTAATATATTCTGGATCTGTTTCTGTCTCACATAACTCCCCCAAGTCTCAGGTCAAGAGAGAAGGGCAATGGCATATCTTGAGTCACTCACTTCTTTTGGGCGCTTTCTGCTTTTATGGTTCAGACTAAACATACCAATAGTCACCAGATTCATATGAGCTACTAAGGAGTAGGCACTGATCTTCTTAAGATCAATCTGTCTTAAAGTGGTCAAGGAAGTATATATTATAGCAATCGCGCTTAAAGTATAAATGAAAGGAGTGAAACAAAGTGTCGCTTCAGGAAACATGGGTATTGAAAATCTTAAAAAGCCAGTCTGAAGGAAGAAGAAAGTAAACCTTGTAGAAAAGCAGATAGAAGAGGTAGCCTATAGACTCAAGTGACGAGCTCGGTGAAAACTCACCCTGTATTCCTTGCGAGCCAGTTGACTTCGATTAGACCAGACCGACCCAGAGAGGAACATGCCCACAAGGGAACCACCAGATATTGTAGATGAACCTACTAAAGACAAAATTGAGTAAGCGGTAGATAGCCTGGTTCATATTGGCTATGGTCAACGAGAACTTATAATCAAGGACCGACAAACTGGAAAAAAAGCTATTGCTATCAAAGCAAAAATGGTGGAAAAGTCTACTGTTTGAAAGAGAGTAAAACAACCCGAAATCCCAGGAGCTAATCCAAGGTGTCAAGGCACGCGAAGAAGGTCACAAGTGGAAGCAATCGATGCTTTGGTCATTCAGTTGACTACTTGCTGCCAGTCCATGCTTGCTGTCATGCTAGCAAAAGCGAGGCTTTCGATTGGTTTTACTTACTAATGGATTTAGGGTTCTTTTGGTGCCATCGATGTGATGAATGAACTTGAATTCACGAACATGGAGTTTGAGTAGTTTAACCCAAGGTGAATATGGAACTTTCTTTACATTAAGGATTCTCAATATGGTGTTGTTGTTGATGGAATATGCTGGGTGTAGGCGTTCTTTGTGGACGTCTCTGTGGTTTCAGTTTTAACCATGGTGGTCGATTGTTAAGTTTACAAGAATGATGGCTGAAAAACTTAAACAATTAGGGTTTTATTTTGACTCTGATTACCCTGATGGAACGTGGGAAATTGCATTATGTATTATTAATTTGCATGAATGAGATTATAATCCTGTAAATCTATATAATAAATCAAGGTTTTAGGAGGGAACGAAAGACTCTTTTTTTTTTGGGGGGGGGGGGGGGATAAGGGGAATTAGGGGAAGGAAATTGAGGGTCATTCCGTATCTTGAACTGTGTTTTGTTCTTCCCTCTTTTTCTATTCAATATTCCACCCTCTTTTCTAAAACTAAAATTATTTGAATATTGACTTCACAATCAATCACTCTCTAATTTTATATTTAACTTTTTTTTCTAAATAATTTATTCATGAGTTATAATTGATTCTTAAATTTAAATTTTGACTACATATTAATACAGATCAATGTGTAATGTAACTAGATATTTAGGGGTTGTTTGTTTTTTCAAAAAACATCTGCACGTCCTCTTTTGTCTGCGCCGTGCAGACCACGCGCAGACGTTTTGGTCTGCAGAGTGTTTGTTTTTCGGAAGACCTTTCATTAAAAAACCTCTTCCTGTCCTCTTCCTGGTGCAGATCTACATCCATCTCTTCTAACATCTTCTCTTCACTTCACCAACATGAGCCATATACAACAATACTTCCCAACTACATCAACATAAGATCTACCAAACCTGAGATCGAAAGTTGTAATCTTCATCGTTCAGCAGAGCATCAAGTCTCCAAGTTGAGCCAGGTGTTCAATCGCTTCCATTACTCAAATCAACAAGGTAAGTATTAAGTAATAAAATCAAATCAACTATTTTCTCTAATATTAATCTTGATAGATAGTCGCACATTTTACTTCTGCCCATCTGTAGCATCTCGATTGTGTAGTACAAAAAGTTGTTACCATTTGGTGTAAATACTTTTACCACCTTTTCCATCACAATTTTGAATTCCCAAACATATTTACATAAGCCACAAGAGTCTTGATTCTTAGTGATAACTTGTAACGTGGCCCTTCCATGTTCCTTTAGCATTACTATAGATATAGAGCTTCTGGCTTTCGGATCGTAAAGTTTAACGACCTACGTCATCAGTCCCCTAGTTATAAGTGTTTGTGATGTTAATCGAAATGTTTCATCGTTTAAATCATCGGTTTCAAGTAAGTTTACATCAATCTATTCTTATCCCCATATCGATAAAAAACCCGTAAAACATTAATTAGTTTGAAATTCTAAAAAAACTTAGTGGCGTTAAATGTTTTTTGATGGAAGATCTTTATTAAAAAATATTTAAAAAGTTGGAAGCTTTATCGAGAATTTTTTTAGTTAATATTTCTGGTGATAACAGGACAAAAATTTAGATTTTTAAAATCTAATTTTACGTTATATTATTTTCTTAGTTACGTGTATTTTGATATTTGAATCTCTGTTTTTGGGATGACAACATTCTTTTACAGCCCCTTTGTGCATAGCTCCATATTCACCTTCAGCCAAAAACTTAGACGACCATGAAAAATACGTCTTCTATAATAGTCTAAAGTCCGTTTTCTATAATTTTATCTAATAAAAACATAAACACATCAATAAATCATAAGTGCTTATCTTTTGCATGTATTATATACTCTAGTCACTACTAATGATGTCTAAAACAACCATGGTTTTCTTACGACGTATATTTGGCTAAGAAGTGTGATAATTGATATTTACTCACGGTAAAACCAGGTCCAAGAACTCCGATTGAACTTATATTTACGAAGTTAAACACGCTACCTCCCCCCCCCCAAAAAAAAAAAAGAAAAAAAGAAAACTAAACTAAATCTCGTCACTACCCTGAAACCTCCGCACCCATAAAAAGGTTAATCAAAATCTAAAAACTTTACCGTAAAAGCTATCTTAAGGCAAAAACTAAATTTTAAAACTAAACCCTAAAAACTAAGATGATAAAGTTCAACGAGATGAATTGATTCGAAATACGTTTAACTCAGTTTTGATGTGATTTAAGACTATTCTTACACTTTTTAATCAAATCTACTTGTTATTTAATATTTCTTAGTCTAAAAGATACCGCAAAGAAACATCATACATTAAACCAAGTTTTATGGTCAATAATATTGTCCATTTTTCTTGACATGTAGTAAGTATTAACCATTAAATAATACGTGAACAAAATGATATGCGAATGTGAGGTTAAAATTATTTAACAGAGACATACAAAGAAATCCAAGAATATAACTTATGTTTTGGGTTGTTTAAAGCAAAATATCTTTTTCGGACGAAAACTATATTTAGGCCGTAAACGTTGTAGCATTCTTTTTCGATTGTTTTGTTCTAGTCCTACAAATAGGTGTTTTTTACATTTGTAACCATCTTGAACAAAGGAAATTTTATACCACAATTAGGGCTTTGACATACTAAAAATTAACAATGACGGATCCAGAAATATTTTTCAACGGTGTCAGAAGTTTGATAAGAGTCGTTTGAGTATCGCTACATATTACATAATATTTTTTCCAACCCGGTTCGACTCAATTTGGATCGAACCGTGTCGTGTCAAATTAAAAAATGATAAAGAAACTAAATTTCATAAATAAAATCACCAAAATATATTAAATATCCTATCATTACAATTTAAAAAGAAAAAAGCATAATAAAAAGTGTAGCGTCCTGTATTTTTCATATATTATTATTTCAAATATAATCATATCATTCTTGTTGATTATATTCTTGCACGACGGTTAAATAATTGCGAATACGCATTTTAATGCAAAACCGAACAACTTATCGGGACCTATAATTTCGAAATATGATTTTATAAGTGTTTTATAGTTCATATGTTAAAGTATCAAAAATCATGATTAAACAAGTATTTATGGTGCGAATTGCGATTGATATAAATAAGTTTGAGGGTCAATACTGAAATTTTTGCATTTCTCCCCACTTATCTCCAAAATTGATTTTTTTTAATTTTCTCCATTTAACTAACTTCTTTAATGTTAAAACTTAATTTTTTCTATAAATACTAATTCAAATCTATTTAATCAATTTCATCATTCTATACTCTCTCAAACTTTCTCGTTCTATTTAAAAACTTCATCTTTTTGCAACAAAATTTCAATAACAACTTGTGAGTTTTTTATTCTTTCTTTCATTTTTAATTTTTTTTTTATTTTTAAAATTATTTCTTCTTCCTAAATACTTGAACATCCTCTATAAGTTTACTATATATTTACAAGGTAAATAAAATTCGGTAAATCACCATTTTAAGGTTCGAGGTAGAATTATTTTTCTTAAACCTTATAAAATGAATTCTTTATTTTATTTCTAAATTCTCAGAAGTCTCCATTCTACATCTTTTTTAAGCCACTAAATAATAGAAAAATAAGAAGTGAATTAGAAAATTTTGCAATAACAATGTAGGTTCACAAAATTGAATAAAATACTTTTATTAATAACCTTGAAATTACAATACGTAGAAAATGAAATAGAACATATTACAATTCAAAAGACTGAAACAAAAGATGCAAGAAACATAGAAATGAGAAGAGGTACTGGCTGAAGATTAATGTTTATAGAGGTCCCTTAAATAGATTTAGGTGACCCAATTAAGTGACTCCATTTGTTTCTCGGGGTACAACAACCTAAATAGATTGCACTCTAGTAGATGTCTTAGCACACCCGAAAATATACCTTAAATAAGAGCACGTATAACCCGCTTCTTGTTTTATCTTTCCACATATGTGGGTCAAAACCGTGATTTCCACTTAACATTTCACAGCTTTTGTGTTGAAACCACAAAACTTTAAACGTTGATTTCTCATTCATCTTAGCTCCATTTAGTATGAGGTTGGGCTCGTGGAGTTAATCTCACATCTTAGAACACAAACTCACTAACAGGTAAACATTTAATAAATAATAATTAATTATTTATGTCCAAAAATAAGGTGAAACCTCATTTTTCCAAGAAAATATTGGTATATATATAGACGTGTTTGTTGATTGTGCTGTTTAAAAGATTAGAATTATTTTGATGAACTTTGAAGCTTTTAGGTGTTTCTTGGTTGAAGAACAAGGAGGTGTGTAACTACATTGGTCGAAAGAGCTTTTGCACGAGAAAAAAAATATTTTCAAAATTTCCGAACAAAAATAATATTTGGATATAAAAGATTTTCACAGAAATTACCCTTTTGAAACATAGTGTTTCAACCTTTCAACAATATTTTTAGATGGAAAATTAAATCGTCGAAAAAGATATTTGGGGAGAAAAAGTTGAGTTTTGGCCCCAAAAAAAAAGCATTGTTAACCTTCACAAAAGTATTTGACATTTTTTAGATTTTCATGTGGAACAAGATATATCCCAATTCACTTACATGGATGACATTGGTTCTAGCATTTGCACAGGAAAACGTCAAACTACACAATAACTTTGAGAGCCCAAGAGCAAGATTTGCGCAAGACACACATCTACGCATGAGTTCAGATCTATACATGATGTATATTTTTCGCAAGAGGTAAATCATGCATCTAAACAAAAAGTAGGTTTGTGCTTGATAGAAACATCAAGTGCGCATGAAGCTTTATCACCTTCGGATGGTTCAATTCACTTCTTCCGCATAGGCAGTACTGACCGCGCATGAAGGAATGACACTTTGTCACACATGTGCATGATTTGACTCTTGCATTTGCACATGAATTAATAGTATATGTGCATTGTTTGTTCTAAACAACTAGCTAAGAATGATATCAGTTAGGGTTTCTTGAAGTTAGTCGTTTGTAACCTACTATATATCTCATTAATTATCCGTATTTGTGGTTGGTAAGTAGGAACAAAAAATTGTCTCTACTTTGGTCAAGTGGATACAAAATGTGCTAGCGTTTATTATGTTAGTTTTTGTTCTCTTGTACTAGTAACCTTGCTAGTATGTTTTATAATATTGGCTGTTAAAAAAATCATCACACTTTTTATCATGTTTACGAGTGTTACGTTCTTTCTTTATTGAAACAAAAACCGCCTGTCTCTATCTTCATAATATTGACTATCACTCAATATAATATCCACAACCAAAGAGTTTATAACAATGTGACAGGTAAACAGGCAAGAAGTTGCGTCAAAAGTGTATAGAATGATATAATGCTTGTCACAAATGTGTTTTTATAGTTCTAAAGCGTTCCAATAAGACAATGTTACCAAGTCTAAGTAATTTCATTAATGTACATTCCATTACTAGAATGTTGTCTATCGCCGACGGATCATCACTGATTGCCAAGGAAACCCCAATAGTAACTTTTATAAAACGACAATCAAGTTTTCCGATAGACAGAATGGTCAGTATATTTTGACTAAACGATTTTGGATAGTATTCCCGCCTAGTTAAATAAGCTATTCACATTAACAATAGCGCACACATTCTCCGCTCTAACCACCCTCAATGATCGATGCAAACAATCCTTGATGATACTCACTCGTTTTGTAACGTCTTGTTCTAATAAAAACCAGACTAAAAAAGATGGTCATTGTCATGCTGACTCAAAAACACCAAATACTTAGTTGCTTTGTTGTTGTCATGCAATCTCATTATAAAGAAGACTTTTTGCTAGGGCTTTTTGGTAGATCGAGCTTTTGGTATTATCGGTTTCAATGGTTATTAGAACCTTGACACGTCATGGCTTAATGATTAAGGTGGATCATTACTTTATCAGCAAAAGATTATGTTTTAACATTGCAAATAAGAACAAGGCTTTGAAGATGAAAAAGTCATAAAAAAGGTTACCATATTTAGTGATAACTATGAGCCATATGTCTTGTTCTATAGCATTTGAAGGGAGGGGACCAAACTTCCACTTGTCTTATACAAATATATATTTATTCCACAAACTTCTGTATGGATCGTGAACTATCCTCGAATTCAAAGATTGTTTGTATGTCACGTCTCCCTCAGTTGGTCAAAGAATCATAAAATATATTTGTGACATTATTCGGAAGACGTATGAATCTGGGTTTTTACGGTTTTTATACGTGTGTGAAAAATGTGTGAAAATAGGTTTTGAACAAAGTGGGAAAAATGAATTTTTGCAAACTTTGCACATAAATAAATATATGTAACTGAGGTTAATATTATTTACTTTTTATGGGTTTTTTTTATGTTTTACTATGTGAGAGTTTCACGAAGAACCAAAACCACATCTAAAATGAAGCTAAGATGAATAAAATATCGGTGCTTAAAATTGTGTATTTGAACGTGACATAGTTGTGAAAGTTGAGTACTAAAGTAACGGAACGTGTTGTGAATAGGAGTGAGATCGAAACCTTTAAGTGGTAAATAAGGAGGAGCACTTCTAAATTTTGTTTTTCTTTAATTTGTAGGATGCACACAAGTGAGTACTAACACAAACATGCCTTGCATGGAGTCCTCACAAATTGGCGCTTTGACGACGCACTTCATAATTTATTTTCAATCTTAAGAGGATAATTTCAAGTGGGCAGACGATCTTTCCTCTAGTCAATTGGTGGTGTGAGTTGTGCATGCTTGTAGTCGTCTGGTATGCAAGTAATGCGGTAAATAAATTGGATATCGGTCAAGGACTCTAAGAAAAAAACTATGTGTTCATCATAGTTACGAAAGAAGTATATATTCCTCCTTGTAATGGATATCGGTAGAAATTCAAAATGAAGATGAATTTCGATAACAATGATCACAAATACAAGGCTAGGTCAGTCAAAGGGTATAAGCAAAATGATGAACTTTACTACTTTCATACTTACTCGCGTGTGACGCGAACAATCTATATAATGATGCATGGTTCTTGCTATTGTGGATTTATTAATTTTTGTACACCAAATGGATGTTACAACCGTGGATTCAAAACAAATGAGTATGATAAGTGTGCCTATGTAAAAGATAGAAATAGAGGTCGTGTTAACTTGTATCTTTATGCAAATAACGTCAGTTGGTTATCAGAGGTTGGCGAGATTCTTTGGTGTGGGTTGATCAGAGGTTGTAGTCGTCTGTGGATCCTCAATGCTTAGCAGAGGATCTTTCGCATGATCAGAAGTTCACAAGTCGCTTTGGTGCGTTGATAAGCAGAAGATCAGACGGTCTTCATGATTCCACTGTCGTTAATAAGTGTAAACTAATTTTCCTAGTGCTAAAACTGTTGGATTTAATATGTTCAGATCCGATAAATTAACGTGGCTAACCGAGTTATGACCCGTAAGAGTTACACCAAGGGCAACGGACATTAAATCCACTTAACTTGTTTAATTGGTAATTACGAACGAAAGACACGTTTATAATTTATACGTTTTATAAATTATATTTACTCATTTAACTTAATTAAATGATTAACGGGTTTATGATTGTGTTGGGCTTAAACTAATATAACCGGGCTTAGGGCTCGCTAAATAAGATTAGTTTATATGATAAGGGATCATTAGGAATTAGGTTACTAATTCCTTCACCCCAAGAACTAAAACAACATCTACCAAAGGTTTTAAACCTTTAAAACTAGAGTTGAAACATAAAACATGAATTTAATAAAATGTATTACAAATGTTTAACAAAATTTATCTCGTTGGTTTAGGGGAAGATGTTTCATCTTCTTTTCTCTATACAACTAATTGAAGGTATATACCCTTAGGATTAATTTTAAACCTATGGGAACTTTAAACTTATGACCTTAAAACAATAGAGTTCTTTACAATCATCAGAATTTTTAAATCTGGGAGAACATTTTTACTGAAAAAAACCCTTAAAATTTGGCTTTGTTTTTATCCGCTTAGACATAAATCTGCCAATGCAGAAAACTAAGACATGCACCTAATAATTGTCACTTACTAATTAAAAGCTTTACATTAATTAACCCCAAAATGTTTAATTAGCTATTAGCCCTCGTCCGCTTATTAGGTTTGAAACTAGCTAGCTAGCTTTTTATTTTTTTCTAATTTTGTTTTTATTTATAAGCAGCCATGCCATGATCATCTTAAGTTAATGGATACGTGGCCATAATTGTGATGAAAATGTTAATGGCGACGTTTGGGGATTTGATTGATCGTATGATTAGGATAGGAAATATATACATGAGAGATTAGATCAATAGCTTTTGATCCCATAAATTGATGTGCACTGGTCCAGGTTCAATGGCACCTATGAGCGACTATGTAAAAGTCCTAAAATGACTTTTCTTTTCCAAATAAACGTCAACCTACACAACTGCACATGCGTCATGCATAAACAATAAACAAAACGACGTCGTATGTGGGCACACTATTATTTTCGTTTTATTACTGCTTTTATATCATTAACAGTTTTAGTCCGTGTGATTTTATTTTATTACAGAAATGGTCCCGAACATTAACTTCATCTAATTTTCCGTTAAGTCTTCCTCACATGCGGAATAGAAATGTCATTTCTGCCACTCTCTTTGACATGCGACTGAGTAAAAATGTTAACTTAACTACATGATGACCTAGATAAAACAAGAGGAGAAATGACATTTTTACCATTTAGATGCATGGCGCGTGTGAGAGATTTAACGACAAATTGGATGTAGTTAGTTTTCATTACTATTTCTATTAGAAAAAAAAAATCACAAGAGTACCAAAACTTAGGAAAAGACTAAAACTGTTAATGGTATGAAAACTAAAGTTTACTCTGGCCGGTGCTAATTATATAATTGGTAGTAGATCTACCGTTACTTACGTAAATAGGTAATATTTATTTATTTTATTATGTAGGCTTTCGACTCCCTACACACGACTAGTTTCTTAAATATTTGGTTGTTTGCGGTGGCTAAGTGAAAAACAAGTCAATAATACAAGGACAACAAGTAATATTTAACAAGTGATTAAGATCATCATTTTGCACATTACACAATATTAAAACAAGTGTAATTTGGAATGATTTGAGTACAAATGGCTGCAAATGAATTAAACCGTGTGCCTTCATCTATCTGTGTGTGCCTGTTATATATGCCCATCGATCTTCTATATTTATAACTAGTTTAGTGCCCGCGCTACGCTCGGGACACAACATTTAAGTGATGCTTTTAAGGATATTCATGAACGTTCCAATAAGTTTTGAAACAAAACCGTGGTAAACCGAAACACGAAATATATTTTTAAAAATTAAATTTTTAGTATAGCAATATTATACTCAAATTAAAGAGAATAAAATGCTCAGTTTATGGTGTAGTTTATTTTTTTTTAAATCCATATAAAAAGTTATGTATATTAATAAAACACTGAGGTCTTTAATTGTATATTATTATTAATTTTATCCATAAGTTTTATTTTCACACCCTATCAAATATAAACCGACTCATGTACACCCCTTATAGTAGAGGGTTAAAAGTATAAATACTTTTAAATTTTTCAGAATTCTTCAAAATATTAGGGGACCAAAAATGTAATTAGTTTTATTATAATATATTTTATATATATTTTTTAAATAAAAAAATTATTATTATGAGATAAACTCTCAAATGATGCCACATAAGCTAAAAGCTTTAAAATTATGCCACATAAGCTTTTTTGGTTTTGCTATATTATATAAAGATTTATTAATTTAGATGTAAAAAATAAACCATATTTTAATCTACAAAATTTTTCAAAAGATTAAAATATAATTTAATAATCTATCTTAACATTTTGACCAATGATAATCCTAACTTTTATTTTATTACCAATGAAAATGTTTTCCGATAACATAATCTTCATAGATTTACACTTGATATAAATTTATTTTAACTTAATTTCATTTGCTTGCTTTCTTATTTCGTTCACTATCATCATTGTGGGTAAAATAGAATGAAATAATGCATAAATATGTAAATATTATATTACTAAGATTGGTCTTTACTAACAAAACTAAAAGTTGAAAGTGTCATTGATTAAACTCTTAGTATAAATTATTAAAAGCCAAAAAATTCTAATAAATAGTTTTAATTATTATAATCCAATTTGCTAAAGACATAAAGAGAAATATATTCATAATAACTAACTATTTTTGTATTTATTTGATGTTAATGGAGAGAGATATTCATAAATGCATGAGATGAAGTGATGTACACGTTATAATTTTGCTTTGTTAGAAGGCATATAATAATCTATATGTCAACTAGTTTGTTAAAACCTACGTTGTTAGATTCCTGGTTGTAAAAAACGCTTTCAACAAATACGAAAATATGAGATGGAATTAAATTTGGGGTGAAAATAATGTTAGTTCAAGAGCTTTAAACATTTGCGACGCATTTGCGAATTGTACTGGTATTGCGATTTGTGTCACAATAAGCTTAGTAAGGCAAACCTCGTTGCAAAACATTAATTAGCGAGACTATTACGATGAATTCTGGAACACTGTGTGTTGTGACGAATTCTACGACACAGTTGCGATAGTAAAGCTAGTTCTTGTTGCTCAATCTATCAAAAAGTGTCCTTATCTGCGACAAACAAAGTGGCAGTCATAAAACTCAAGGTAGCAAAACAAACTTACTTTTCTAGTGAAATGAACATGTCAAATGTAA
Organism: Tagetes erecta; assembly: GCA_030867185.1. Classification (NCBI taxonomy): domain Eukaryota; kingdom Viridiplantae; phylum Streptophyta; class Magnoliopsida; order Asterales; family Asteraceae; genus Tagetes; species Tagetes erecta. The sequence goes on from CM061496.1 coordinate 22,758,869, forward strand.
AAGTAAAATTGATACTGAAATGACGCTAGTTTTTTGACAATATTTTGTGCTGAAACAATTAATGTGATACTCCGTATACCGTAGTCAAGCATTTTTTTAACGGCAAAATATATATATATATATATATATATATATATATATAGGGGTATATAGGAGATATGTAAAATGTAAACCACTCCTTAAAATGTAAACCAATGCACCTTGACCTAGATTTTTTATTATTATTGTTTTTATTGATGAATTAACATCATTACACATACATAATGCTAGATATTTCACTCATTTATACAAATTCACATTCATTTTTAATATGACACATGTGTTACATATATATATGTTAAACATGTGTAGTTATAAAGTACACATGTGTTATTTTGTAAGTGAGGGCAATTTTACATGTATGATTGAAATATTTAACTTTGCATATGTGTAATAATGTTAGTCCAGCAAAAAATAACATTATTTTTACGTATATCTGTACATATACATAAAAATATCATTATTTTGCATTTTATGCAAATAATTACGAGTAGCACATGTGTCAGATTAAAAACGAATGTGAATTTGCATAAATGCATGAAATATCTGGTATTGTGTATTTGTAATGATGTTGGTCCAACAAAAAAAATAATAATAATCGAAGATCTAGGTCGAGGTGCATTGGTTTACATTTTAAGGAGTGGTTTACATTTGACATTATATATATATATATATATATATATATATATATATATATATATATATATATATATATATATATATATATATATATATATATATATATATATATATATATATATACTAGTTTAATGCCCGTGTGTTACACGGGTAACAACATAAAAAACAGATAAATTTAAATAGTTGTGAAAGAGGTAAATTTGTAAAAAAATAACCATGTTTTATTTTTGTTCTAGTCAGGTCACTCAAACTTTTTTTTTTGTTTCAATTATATAATTTAACTTTAAAAGGTGTTTCAATCCTAAGTAATTAACTTGTATAATAAGTAATATTAACTTTTCAAGGGACAACTTCAAGAAACAACTGTTTCAACTTTCTCACTACTAATTGTCATGAGAAGTCACGAAACCTTTTAACATTATATAAAATAAAATAAAATAAAATAAAATAAAATAAAATAAATATTCATAAAACTTTTTAAAAATTGAAAAACAAAAGTTGTGAAAATTTTCTTAAATTTGTAAAAAATCTTAAAGAGCGACAATCTTTTTTTAATAAATGCAAAAAATTTAAAAATTTAAAAAAAAAACTGAGAAATTTTTAAACAAATATGATGGCAGAAAAACAGGTCCCAAATTCACAAAACAGGTTCTAAAAAATTAATGGCAGAAAAAACAGGTAAAAATTATGAAATATAGTTGATGGTAGAAAAAAACTCAAAACGCGTCTCAAATTCACCTAAAAACAATGTTTATCTATTATACAAGTTAATACCTATGAGTAGAACACATTCTAAACTTAAGTTATCTAATTGCAACAATAAGCATTTGAAAATAAGTTAGATGTTATTAAGTTAAATAAATGTTTCTTACAGCTCAAAAACAAATTACATACAACATTAATCATCATCTTCTATGGACAATTAAGATACATGTTTATATTTGACGAGGATCTTATTAAGACTTTGTTTAGTAATGTAAACGCAATGATTAATAACATTACATTTTGCAATGTTGAAAATATCTGGAACAACTAAATGTGGAAAGATAATAATTAAGAAAGTAAATGAATTCAAAAGTTAATATGATTTTTATATTTTCAAAACAAAGAATTTAAAATCATAACATATTTTTGGAAATTAAAATTCATTTGATTACCTTGTTAAATTTAAATTAATTAAAAGTTAATTTACTTATGGTATGTAAATCTTCACCTAATAAAAATGTTATAAAAATTTAAGCGGGAAAGCTATTTTCAAGGTGCCTATAATGATTGACAAGTGTCATCTAAAACCCTCTTTTATTAGAAGGTATATATATATATATATATATATATATATATATATATATATATATATATATATATAGGGGAAAGTGAATACGGTGTTGTTATGCGTGTAACTTGCACGCGAAACCAATCAAAACTACGTCGTTTTATTAAAAAACAATGAAATACATTTATTTTAATATTTAATTTCAATCCCTTATTCAAATCATTCTTTAATCATCATCGTAAATTGCCTGCTCCTCATTCACTAGCCTTATTTTCTCCCATGGTTCGATTGGGGTTTAATTTCACTCGTTGTGTACCTTTGTGTCTTAAGTACTTCAAAATCCTAATTCAACCTTATTAATCATTTTTCTTAAAACTCGTATTTGATGTATATATTGATTTGCAGCCTTGATACTAGGAAGATGATCACTAATGGCTCATCGTTTGATTTCGTGATTTAGTCATATCATTTTTCGGATTAGCATCCTGACAAACACTTTGTAAACCAAAATTATTTACTTTTGGATTAATAAAAAATTGAAATATTGCTTTCAAACACAGTAATCATCTTTATGCATCGTGCTTTAATGCCATAGTTTGATCACAGTAAACTTTATGCATTAAGCTAACATGTGTAGGCTAATTATAATCATCAACAAGGTGTAGGTTTTATTTGTATTCGTATTTGGTGGGTTTGAGATAAAATATTAGAATAAGGGTATGTAATTAGTTGTTTTTTTAATTGAAACAACGTAGTTTTGATAAGTTTCACGTGTAAATTGCATGCTTAACATGATCGTATTCACTTTCCCAATATATATATATATATATATATATATATATATATATATATATATATATATATATATATATATATATATATATATATATATATATGAGTAAATTACATTTTTTGGCCTTTATAATAAGGCAAATTACGGATCGTGGCCTTTATTTTAAATTTTTGCACTGATTGGCCTTTATATAAATTTTTCTCACGGTTTATGGCCTTTAAGTTAACGACCGTTAACTTTTTCAGTTAAGTCTTCTCATGTGCAATGCACATGAGGGTATTTTAGTCTTTTAACACCTCATTTCATCTTCTTCAACCAAAACCTCATTTCATTTTCAAACCTGCATGCACGTTTTCATACATACATTCATACGCAAATTTCATCAATCAATCCACCAGATCTGCAAAATTCATTCATCGTAAATCAATTCCGTGTTGTTTTCACTTTTTCGTTTCAATTCATTTTAATTATCGATTTATCATCGTGTATGTTGTTGTCCGAGCAATGCGTTCGAGATTTTTGCGTTAGGTTACGGTTTTTACGGTTCGAGGTTTTGGACTGATGGTGTTTATTAGAGAATATGCGGTTGCAGAGGCGTAACGGTGGCGATAATTACTGGAACCGACGGTTAGATCGGGGATTTTTGATGGAGTCTCCGTCACATTCGAAGTTGTTTTGTAATGATTCTTCGGCTTCATTGATTCAGCCTTTATCTGCTGTTGTTTCATCTCGTGGTGGTGGTTTGGGGCTCATTGAGCATACTGTTACGAAATTTGATACGCTCGCCGGAGTTGCGATTAAGTATGGCGTTGAGGTAAATGATACGTTTTATAATTCATAAGAAGTTCAAGTCAAACATCAAGATGCGATCTTTTCCAAAAGAAATCAAACACTACATGCAGGTTTCTTTTACATGGGTACAAGTTTTATTGCATATAGAACCAAACATTTTTCTTGTGCTTCACCATTTCTGCTCTTGAAAAAGGATTTATGGGTCATGTTTCTTTTACTGATTTTCCATGGTAGTGGAAAGCATTGTACAAAGTTTACTGCACAAGGTACAACCCAATTTCAAGAAAGTTGGAAATGAAATGCAGGTTTGGAAATGAAATGAGGTTTTGGTTGAAGAAGATGAAATGAGGTGTTAAAAGACTAAAATACCCTCATGTGCATTGCACATGAGGAGACTTAACTGAAAAAGTTAACGGCGGTTAACTTAAAGGCCATAAACCGTGAGAAAAATTTATATAAAGGCCAACCAGTGCAAAAATTTAAAATAAAGGCCACGATCCGTAATTTGCCTTATTATAAAGGCCAAAAAATGTAATTTACTCTATATATATATATATATATGGGAGGAGGAGAGTTATCCTACATAGTGTTATAAATCTAAGAATGCTAAGAAGGATTTATGACCTTTAGATCTCTCTTTTAATGGTTGAGATCAATTTGTAGGAAAAGAAATTGATGGAAGGGTACATTAGTAATAGCCACTTTTGTTGACTTTCTCTCTCCACATGCAAGGCACATGTCAATTCCCCCACTTTTTTTAAAACTTTCATAACTTTTGGATACGATATTATTTTTTTTTTAAATTACACCAAAAAAACAAGCGTTTTGTTATCTTTGAAACGCGTATAATATTGATAATAAAAAGAGAAAACTACAAATTAGGTCCTTTATGTTTCTGGGTACCTGCAAGTTGAGTCCTTTAGCTAAAATATCTACAAATAACGTCCTTATTTTCGTAGTTTTATACCAATCTGGTCCTTTACACTAACTAAAGTTAAGTTTTTCAGTTAAGTGAAGGGTAGTTTTGTCTTTTTACATTAAAGGACTATTTTGGTAAAGAACATAAAGGACCATTTTTGCAATTTACACTAAAATGTTATAATAAGTATTATTTTGTAGTTAAATATTTAATGATGAAATATAAAGTAAATCTATTTATAATATTTACGACTTAAATTATATATACTTTAAGTTTTATATATTATTTGAGAAACAAAAATGAGTTTTTTATAGTGGGTCCAACGCTTCCGTTAATACAAAATTAAACATCAAGTGTCGGTACGTTCTCCGAATGAGGTTCGAATATAAAAAATATTAATTCGTTTGTTTAACATATTTCAAATTTGTAACAGAAAATTAGAACAAATTTGGGTATTTATAGTGTTATTTCAAAATAGTGGTTAAAAAATAGTTGTTAAATATAGATCAAAATAGGGAAGAAAAATCAATTTACTATATATCGGAACACACATGAACAAAATATTATTGGAAAACAAACGTGATTAGCATGTACAAAACAAAACGCTTATTCTTTTTGAAAAGTTTATGCATGTTAGTTTTTTACGTTTCCGTGCAGAAAGAATAAACGTTTTGTTTTGTACATGCTAATTCGCGTTCGTTTCCCAAAAATATTTTATTCATGTGTGTTCCGATATATAGTAAATTGTTTTTTTCTTCTCTAGTTTTGATCTTATTTTTAACAACTATTTTTATAACAACTATTTTGAAATAACAGTATGAATACCCAATTCTATTGATGATGGGGGTTAATGATTTGTATTGATTATGTGTTTTAGAATACTATTATTTTCGATTTTTAGGTAGTCTTGTTGCTTTGTTAAATTGGTTTACATATTGGGAATGCCCCTTTTATGAACTACTGGAAACACACTTAACTACTTATTTTATTTGGTTGGTTGATAATATAAATTTACTGGGGAAATACCCTTTACAAAAAAAAAACGAAGCAATATCTTTTATATTCCGAAACCTCGTTCGGAGGACGTACTGACACTTAATGTTTAATTGTGTATTCCCGGAAGTGGGTGGACCCACCGTAAAAAACTCATTTTCGTTTCCCAAATAAATATTAAACTTAAAGTATATATAGTTTAAGTCGTAAATATTACAAATATATATACTTTGTATTTCATCTATTAAATATTTAATTACAAAATAATACTTATTATAACATTTTAGTGTAAATTGCAAAAATGGTCCTTTATGTTATTTATCAAAATAGTCCTTTAATGTAAAAAGACAAAACTGCCATTCATGTAACTGAAAAACTTAACTTTAGTTAGTGTAAAGGACCAGATTGGTATAAAACTACGAAAATAAGGACGTTATTTGTAGATATTTTAGCTAAAGGACCCAACTTGCAGGTACTCAGAAACATAAAGGACCTAATTTGTAGTTTTCTCTAATAAAAAATAAAAAAAATTTCGGCACTTGTCTAGTCCTTGTGTAATATCATGTGATTGTGTTATATTATAACTAGTGAAATATCACTTTTATCGGTTCATTCTTAAGTCATTATATAATATCATCTTATTTTAAATATTTGTTGTGTCATATTATGTGTTTAGAAATTATCACCGTGTCACAAATTGTTAATGTGTTTGAGAAATGTTCAAAGACAACGTCATTTTTTGTTACAAAGTGTGAGAGTGACACAATGGTAAACAAAGAGACAATGGTAAACAAAGACACAATGACACTTTTAAAAAAATTATAACTCACAATATAAATCAAATTTGAAAAAAGTGGTTCGGAGACCTTGTTCCCATGTATTCCTCTTTCAGAAAATAAATAAACGAAAAATTAAAATTAATTAAAAAAATTACCGTTTTTTTTATTTTTTAAATTAGACACAATGAAAAAAGACACAATGAGAAAATAGTAGTTTTTTTAAGTTTTGTTTGTTTATTTTTTAAGGAGGATGATGTGAGAGCAAGATCTTTGAAATACTTTTTGTGTTATTGTGTAATTATTATTAGATCATTGTGTAATACTTGTCAAATAAGATTACACAATGACCCGATGAATGACACAACAACCTTACGGATGACACAATCACACATTGACTTGACGAAAGACACAATGACCTGACGAAAGACACAATGACCGTCAGGTCATTGTGTCTTTTGTCAGGTCATTGTGTGATTGTGTCATTCGTAAGGTTGTTGTGTCATTCATCGGGACATTGTGTAATCTTATTTGACAAGTATTACACAATGATCTAATAATAATTACACAATAACGCAAAAAGTATTTCAAAGATCTTGCTCTCACATCATTCTCCTTAAAAAATAAATAAACAAAACTTAAAAAAACTACTATTTTCTCATTATGTCTTTTTTCATTGTGTCTAATTTAAAAAATAAAAAAACGGTAATTTTTTTAATTTTTTTTAATTTTTCGTTTATTTATTTTCTGAAAGAGGAATACATGGGGAACAAGGTCTCCGAACCACTTTTTTCAAATTTGATTTATATTGTGAGTTATAATTTTTTTAAAGTGTCATTGTTACTTTGTTTACCATTGTCTCTTTGTTTACCATTGTGTCATTCTCACACTTTGTAACAAAAAATGACGTTGTCTTTGAACATTTCTCAAACACATATTAACAATTTGTGACACGGTGATAATTTCTAAACACATAATATGACACAACAAATATTTAAAATAAGATGATATTATATAATGACTTAAGAATGAACCGATAAAAGTGATATTTCACTAGTTATAATATAACACAATCACATGATATTACACAAGGACTAGACAAGTGCCGAAAAAAATTTTATTTTTTATATATCAATATTATACGCGTTTTAAAGATAACAAAACGCTTGTTTTTGTCACACCCCCAAAATCCACTAACGGAGTTTTACCGTTAAGTGTATGACAAACCAGGATCTCAGTCATTATGTGACATCTGCCCTAAACCTGAACCCGAAAGCCTGACTAGAACCCGAAGTGTAAAATGTAAACGTTTCATTATTATCGATATGAAGAAATATGTCAGATTCTATATTATATCGCCTTTAATGAAACGACCGAATTAATAACTAAGTATACTATTTAATTACTAATTATAATATATAAAACTACAAAATATATAACTTGTAGTTGAAAAATGGATTTTAATAAATATTAGTGAAGTTAATTTCTTTTAAGTTAAAAATAATTACTTCTAAGTCTAGAAATGACCACTCGACGTTAAAAGCATTTCAATTCTATAAGAACGTCAATCTTATAAACATTACAAGTCATTTAGTTAAGTTGACCAGTTAAAAACAAGTATTTATTTAACTTTGGGTGGTTTATGTAAATTCTGAAACTTAATTAACAATCAAGAATAAACAAAACCAAACAACAGGGGCCAAATGTGTAAAATGTATTCAAAACCCAAACCCCCCAGCCGCACCCCCGTGAATCCGGTGACCAAACTTCCGGCCACTTTGGCCGGAATCTCAATTTCTCCGGCAAGGTCAATTTTACGCGTTTTATTCATTTTCAAAGCAATAAAAACTTGCCTAAACTATTGTTAGCAATTTCGAAACCCCCTTTAATGCCTGTAGCGCGTCTAACAGCAAGATCAGAGCTAAATTGATTGATTTTGGTCAATTGAAATCTCATTTCCGATTATAGATCCAAACCATGTAATCAAACCAATTCCATTGACCCTCACATTCCTTATTACCTGCTATTTCCCTCTACAAATCCAATTTCTTGCAAAAATACTCCCAAAAACGGTAAGTGATTCTCGTTTCAATCGAACCTGTTCATCATCATTTTACCGTCAAATAATTGAAATAATCTGTTTTTTTCGTTAGGGTTTTCGTTGGTCGCATAAGTCTGAGTGAATCTGTAGGTGGAATTGAATTGTGAAAGCCCCTAAGACCCTTTTTGATCTTGACCCGTCAAGTTGTGTTCATCGTCGCCTCTACATCAATTCGATCGAATCCAAGTAAGATTCTTATGTTGAAATGATCCAATTCATGTCCTGAGTAAAACCCGATGATCAATTGGTGTTAGATTAACAGAATCAAAGCCAATTTGATTGATCTTGTTTCTAGGGTTCATATGGGAAATGGGTGTTGTTTGTTTCTAAAGAACAAAAATATTAAAGGCTGATTATGTAAACAATTGTAGTATCTAGTCCAGTGGGTAAGTATTGATGGTTTAAGCAAGGTGGTCATGGGTTCGATCCCCCTTGCTTATTTTTCATGAAATCTAATAGTTTTATCATTTTAAACATTAAAATTTACATTTTCTAATAACCTAAATGACTCCTTTTATGTCAAAAATATTTATAAATATTTCAAAAATTATAAATTCAAATATATACTAATAACAAAAAAATTACATGTTTATATGTATTTTAAAATCCTACAAATGTTTTGTTTAGTAGAAAACTAAAAATGATTCTTGTAAAGTATATTTAATACAAAAATACAACAACGTTTCGTTTAAAATCTTAAGTTATACTTTAAAACCCTAATTCCTAATTTGTATTTTAAAACCCTAATTTCCAATTGGTAATTTAAAACCCTAAAATCCCAAATCTGAAACCCTAGATTTTCTGGTTTTGATTCTTGTTGCTATGTTATTGTTTCGTTTCTAAGTTAGGGTTTTTCCCAATTAATTAGGTGATACTAATATTTGGGCAGCCCTTGGTTCGTTATTGTTGCGTTTCTATTTCGATTATCTATTGCATTTCAAGGTGAGTAAATTCACTCCCCTTTTTACGTTTACATTTTGGGGCTGAAATATGTTCAATTAATATTCAATGTTTTCGGTTTTCGTTTCTTTGTTTCTATTTTCAAATGAGATCATTAAATGTGTTAGTCTTGTTCGCGGCAAGATGCAATCCTTATGTGGTAGTATTGTTACTAAGTAGTATTGTTACTTAGTAATCCCACCGGTACAATGTTAGCGCTAATGGTTTGACAAACCCACCTGCATTTATTTCAAAACATGTGATTTAAACCCGGCCATTCAAATTTCAATGTTACAAGTTACTATGTTACAAGTTGCTATACGATGATACAAGTTGCTATGCTATGTTGCTACGTCCCTTAGATGCTTAAATAATTATGGATAACTTATATCGAGATGGTTACGTGACGGTTGCTAAAAAGGTTATCTTTAATTAATAACATGAGTTGGTTCCTCATGAAAAACTATTACAAGATGCTATACAATGATGTTGTTCAATGTGTTCAATGTGTGTTCAAGGTGTCATGGTCGAGAATGATATGAAATAGCTATGCATGTAAGATTGCGCAGCATATTATGATGATCTCGGATTTCTTTATTACTATATATCAATTGTGGTTTACTCACTAGCTTTAATTAGCTAACTTTATTTTTACATATTTCAGGTGATGCTTGATATTGTTTTGCTGCTTTGTCAAGACTTAGGATTGCCTTGGACCTAGTTAAATAATAAATACAATTGCAATTATTGTTTCTGTTTTATAAATTTTGTCGTTTCTATTTAAGACTCTTGTTCCAAATGTATTAATCATTATTTGGCTTAATAAATAAATACCATGTGCTTTGGTTACTATTGATATCCAATTCTCTTGACAGCCCGGTGTTTCCGCCGCCGGGCGGGGTGTCACAGTTTGGTATCAGAGCCATGGTTATAGGGAACTAGGATAGGGTATTAGAAACACACCGACCTAGACTATAACCTAAGTGTCCTTAGTTCAAATACTTGTACTTAGAGATTCTTTTGGACTTATTTGTTTTCCTTCTACGAACCTTTCTATGCTTTTTCTTTATCTCATTTCTTATCCGATTTCGCGAAGGAGCTACAAGAGACTCGTCTGTATGATTAGGATCTTCTCTTTGTGGAATCTCGTCAACGTCTTAAGTGAGTTTGAAACGTGAGAACGTGTGCAATCTGGAAGGGGGAACACCTGTATCACGGACATCCTGTCTAAGGCAAAGCATTTCGTATAAATCTCTTTAAGAGACATGTATGCTTACCTGGGGATGAACGAGATGAGTGTGACCCTATAGGCTAAAGCACGCCTTCTCGAATACGTTGAAAACGAACTTAACACTTTGATAAGTCTTAGTGTCTAAAACCAAGACACATTCCTAAGCCTTCAAATTCTATTTACTTATGGGTTCTACGATTATTATCTTTCATGATTTCAGATTTATTCCAATGGGATTCTATATTATTTCAAATGTTATTTCAAGTTTGCTTATTTACATATCAATGGTTTTCAAGTGATTACCATGTTATGGGTTCTAAAAAATTCTATGAAAAATTCAAAGTACAATTGTCCTTTTTATTCAATACAAAAGTTATTCAAAATTTCTTTATGTCTCATGAAAATCTTTTTTCTATCCTATATTGTAGAATGACAACAAGATGTGAACGATTCGCAAATACCATCGTGACCCAAATATTCTAAATCAAAACTAAGAGATATATTGACCAACCTCAGTCGAATTATATAAACTTCAAAACAAATATCAAATACCAATTCTAAGGCACACTTCTAATCTCAATTTAATTATCGAATCTCATATTAAAGACCTTATTCATGAATCCTGAAATCTCGTAACGAATTTACTACTTAATTATGTCAACGCATTCGTTTGATTTACAAATCGAACGTTTACCACCAAAGTACCTCAACTTGATCTTAATACTCAAATGTTGTCTAAACTACTCATCTAATCATAAGATTCTATCCAATTTCTAATCCGCCATTTAATTCATTTTCCAAAACTTAACGTGAACTCACTACACATCTATTCCTAAACTCAATGAACTAAAACATTTCAATTGTATATATGATCACTAATGAAATTCTATATATCTCGTTTCTATAAACTCATTCAAACCCAACGTGCCTTTTACGTATAGACTCTCTACTTAAATACCATGTTTTATCTACGGTTTTGCAAAACTACCAACCAATAGTTAATACTATTAAAAATGATTTCTTCATTTAAAAAAAAAAAATAAATTATTAAATAATAATATTATTATGACAAATAATTTCTCTAAAAATAATTGATTATTTTAACGATTATGCAACTATCCCACGTCTTCTCAATTATGTTACAAAGACTTCAACAAACAACATGTTATATGTTTTCTAATACCGGGTACTTGGAACTTAGATTATGTCTCTTATTTTCAAAGCAATCCCCTTATCTGCGGTAAAGAATTAAAATTTAAACTTTTTATAAATTTAAACTACTCAAAATTTCCCCGCTATTTCACAAATACTAACGGTCAACTAGGTATTCATGGGGTCTTTCATGAACAAAATAAAAGTTGCTCTATCCAGACATGCGACATACAAAATTTGTAAATCCGTAAAAGTAATCGTCCGTGTTCAGCCCATAAAAGGGTAGAATAGTAAAAGTACAGTTCAGTGAACTCACCTTAGGTTGCGCAGCAATTCAGTTTCTAAAAGCACACAGTAATACAACAACCTAAATAACAGTAGGTCTATTAATGTGTCTTCATGTAGGGTCATAGTACCCTATGCATTCAAATGGTCATACAAGTTGTGCGAGTTTAGAATAGTTTGACTTTTTGACCACGTTTGACCAAGTTTGACTTTTTGGTCCAAGTTTGACTTTTAGTTGACCCGAGTTGACCCACGACCCGTTGGTGATTTGTTAAGTGTAAATATGTTGCATTTGGTGTATTTGACCATATTATATCCACATACCACATCATACGTCTCACATTCACAAATCATATTTCAAGTTCCACAAAAGTTTCCTTTATGGGAAAGTCGGATCTTTAACGTATATTTGCATAATTCAACATTCCTAAGCATGTCAACTATTACACACATACCATAGCATGTCACACAAGTCAACAACACTTACTAACACTTCATAGTTCTCAATGTACAACATACTAGCATGCGTGGTCATTTCTTAGTACCATACATTGTTCACATGATTGGTTTCAACTAGCGTAGTAATAATTTCACCATGGCATCCTAGTTAACTAGTACATACCATTTAGACTTCAACAAAACCATTTCAAGCAATCGTTCTACTAACCAACTAGCACCTACCAAAGTCCTTTCATGACCAAGGCATGTCTACTAAGCACCACATGTCTACAAACATTCATATGCCAACCCAAATCATGTTTGTACATCTAAAATCACTAAGCATGCATTCTAGTAGGCTTTCATAACGACAAGTTTCCTCATATAGTAAGTCTTTCAAAATCAAGGCGGATTCATACGTACAAATAATCAAAATTTGTCTAATACATTATCCTAACGTACTAGTGACCCCAAAATCATTCCTAGGCATCACCAATGTGTAATTTAAATGAAGTTCATGAGAAAAAGTTACTATTTTAAGTAACATGACAAAACGTTCATGCAATTTCAAAACCAATTCATCAAATCTCATTACATTCATCATCTACTCACTTAATCAATCATATTTCATCAAAATCAAGTATGTAACATCAAGTTTCAGTGACTCCCTATCAAACCCTAGTTTCTTAATAACCCAATTTTGCATCCATTTCATTAACTAATCATCAAAATGATAAATAACACATAAACAAAATCCCAATTCCACAACAAAATCACCAATTGACAAATTTGGATGAACTAGGGTTTCATGTCTTACAATTTTCGAAACATATATGAAGTTTTTAGGAATGAAACTTACTCGTAATGTGTTTATAACTTAAATTAGCAAGCAACAACACCACCAAAGATCCAACACAACCGAACATCATCACTTGACGAACCAAGCAGCCGAAATATTCAACTGGCCATAACTTTTTCATCGCTACGGGTTAGAAGACGTATTTACTATCATTGGAACCGTCTCGTCGAGACGAAGATTTTGATATATAATAGGCCTCGTGACGACGTCGGAGCTGGCCGGAATCTGGCCGGAAAGGTGACGGCCTGGGAGGAAAGAAAAACACAAGTGACGTTTTTTTTTATAAAACTAGGTTTAGAAATTGTTATTTTTTGTTAAATGTTAAGTTGGGTTGGGCCTTGGGCCATCCATGGGTCACATGGGTGATCCACGGGCCCCGTTTTGTTTCGGTTTTGCAAACACCATGAAAATCTTTCTCAAATATTCATTTTTGTTTCGTAAGGGTTACCGAAATCCGCAAACGGTTAAAACCGGTAAATACGCGGTTACACGAAAATTCAACAATTAAGCACACATAACAGTTAAAATGTATTATTATTGTATTCGCATTCATTTAAGATCACCAACACCCGGGTATTAACTCGTGTGGTCGTTTCGTGTGAATATTTATATAACGGTTTGCACATTTAATTCATCACATTAAATGAAAAGTATAATTGCGTTAACGTGACTAACAGAGTTTAACTAACGAAGTTAACCTGAATTTGTCGGGTGTCACATCATCCCCTTGTTGAAGGAATTTTCGTCCCGAAAATTGGATACGGTCGTTAAAATAGGTTTCGAGTTGTCACACAATGTTCCCAAAAACCTTTCAGTCACATAACATATAAGTTCACTAATTTTATATTTATTTAGTTGTTCGGAATTATTATTTTATTAACTCACCAACATCCGTGTATTAACTCACGTGATCTGGTAATTCCTCGGATTGTTTCTCATTTAACTAGAAGTCACATGTCAATCTCTTGTTCCTTCTTAGTAGGTGAACCTCACTCTACATATATATATATATATATATATATATATATATATATATATATATACATAAACACAATGCAAGTAAAAATAGGCACAATGACGGTTTAAAAAATTCATTAAAAAAAATCTAAATCGAATTAAAAAAATAGCTCGAAGACCTTGTTCCCCTTGTTGTCTTCTATCAACAAAAATTAAATGAAAAATAAACAAAAATTAAAAAAAATTAACATTTTAATTGTGTCTAATCTTTTTTCATTGTGTCTAATATAAATTTATGACACAATGAAGATAAATTAGACACAATGAAAACTGTAAGTTTTTTAATTTTTTGTTTTTCGTTTTATTTTTTTTAAGAAGGACAAAGAGTGGAACAAAGTCTCCGAACCACTTTTTTGAAATTCGATTTAGATTTTTTTAATAAATTTTTTAAACCATAATTGCGTCTATTTTACTTGCATTGTGTCTTTGTAGCCTTCTTAGATTTGTAATACTTTGTAGGTGAACCTCCCTATATATATATACAAATAAGAAAAACTGTAAAAAGCGTAGGAAGCAATCTGGGGCATCCGATCATGGTGTTTACGGCTCAGATCTCGCGGTGGCAATTTTGTAAATACCTGGACGTTTTACAAACCCGCCAGTAGAGCCTGAGGGGCAAAAATGTCATTTGGGCATTTTCAAAACACAACACCTATTCCAACAAAAATCGTTCGAAAACCCTCCATAACTATGAATTCAATACCTCAATTACGACGATCACGACACACTCTAGGGTTTAACTCAAACATTACGAACTCAAATTAATCCATAGTAAGCTTTTTATATACATTTGAAATGGTTAATGTTTGTTTTTTGAATAAACATTCAACATTTTAGGTTTTGGTGTTTAACGCTGCTGAAACGAAGAATGTAAGAAACTTTTTTGGTGTTTGTCATAACGTTGTGTTGTTAACGTTTTATCTGCTTGCATCTCACTTTTTTGTTGTGTTTTGTTGTTTATCTATTAGGTTTTGGTGTTTAACAAACCGCTAAAACGAAGACTGTAAAAAATATTGTTTTGGTCTTTGTCATATCGTTGTGTTGTTAATGTTTTATTCTATTTGCATGAGATGCATTTTACTTTTTTGTTGCATTTTGTTATTGTGTTTTGCTGTTTAGCTATTAGGTTTTGGTGTTTAACAAATAGTTGGTGTTAGGTTATGGTGTTTAACACATGCTTATCAATGTTACCTGTAGTTTAAGCTTTTGGTGTTTCAGACATCATTGAGACTGTAAATTAAAAAAGATCAGATGAAATGACAGGTTTAAGTTATTGTAATTTTGTTAAGTACGGGTAAAAAGAAACATTTTAGATATCTTAAAAATATAAAAAAAACTTTCAGATAGAAGAAGTGAAAGTATAGGAATTAAGAAATCTTTCAGATGGACAAATGATCCTTCAACTCCTATAATTCTGGATGATGGAGGTAATTTATGTTTTAATACGCATGCTTAGCAAAAACACCATATATCTTCTTTGATGTATGACACCATTCTGATGTACTATTCTTTACTACAGATAATTACAAAGTGAACACCATGACTAGAAAGCCTGTTGTTCCAAAGGGCATCAAACGCAAGTCACCAATTTATGGTGGTGATACTGACATGTCATTTGACGATAACATAGTGTTATCAAAAAGGGAAATATCAATAGCAAAAACCAAACGCTCATGCAATCAAACTCAAACAACTTATACGAGCTATACTGTCACACCCCCAAAATCCACTAACGGAGTTTTACCGTTAAATGTGTGACAAACCAGGATCTCAGTCATTAGTTACACCAAACGACACTATATGAATTTAAAACATATAGTGTCGTTTGGTGTAACTAATGACTGAGATCCTGGTTTGTCACACATTTAACGGTAAAACTCCGTTAGTGGATTTTGGGGGTGTGACAGATTGGTATCAGAGACATTGGTTATAGCGAACTAGGTTTGCATTGCATTGCATTCTAGACTATAACTGTACACTTCATTAGTTGCACTTATGTGAATTCATTTGTGACCTATATACATGTTATATACACATACACACGGTTACATTAGCATTACATGAAGTAACCAACCTGTATTACGTGACACTTCTAGTGAAGCTTGAACTGGATGTGTATCTGCTAGTTTTGAATTGTTCACTGAAGTCTGCATGAGAAATATTTGACAATGACCTTGTTCAAAAGTATCACGCTTTTTAGGCCAAATTTTTTTTTAGGGGCCTTAGTTGAGAAACGATTACATTTCATTATAACTTGAAACTTACATGACTATGGCAACAAACTGGTTTCGTATGAAGCCTAGACAATTCAGTTTTGAATTACCTACCTCATTATGGCAACCAACCGGCAGAGACCGATGCCTAAGGTATAGAGGTACATGAACAACAGTAATGGATATTTGTCCAGAAACTTATTCCTAGTGAGGTCATGACTTATTACTTATGTGACCTCCTACGTGCTATTACAAATTACTTATTATACGACACGTTCGTGTGCTACAGCATGTTACTTAATATGAGACATTATTAGTTGTAACATGTCACTTACTGTGTGATCCACTACATGTTATTCACTTGATTTGATATTACTACTGCTTATACACATCGTACACCCAGATTGTGCCTAGACTAGTAGTCTTACCCTTAGTAAGAACTTACACCATACCTGATACATGCGACCCATTGATATAACACACTGATGGCCTGTTAGTGTCCTATACATCTAGTATGGTCGTCTCCTACTTATAGGTTTATCATACACTTGATATGGGATAGCAATACCACACGAACGAATGTAAATCGAAGAACATAACTAAACGTAAGATTAATGTACCCGGTGGGAGACAAACTTGGGTGATTGTGTAAGGTAAATTGACGATTACGGGTGCGCAACGTAATGGTGAATTTACAAGTACATGATGATCCTGGCAAAATCTGCCATGTGGGCGATATCCAAACAGAAACACAAAAGTGATGAATCAATCAATACAAGTTCATCTGAAACAAACAATTCACTTCTAAATAACGCACCGATATTAAGTCTATGCTTGACTGAACCCATTAAATCCATATACGGATGGTATACAATTACAATACAACCTTTGATGGCATATGATAAGTTTATCTTAAAACTACATACATTTTACCTTATACACCTAAGTTAAAGATAATTGAAATCTTTTCTTGGTGGCACACAAATAAGAACAAATATCTGTGTTGAAAAACCTGATAATGTTCCGCTACTACTATATTGGTCTCCTAATGATACGGCCCATTCCACATAACCAATCTGAATCCACCAGTTGAAACATTTACCTTACTGAAGTCACAACCTTATGATACGTAATGAGATGCTTTAATTTATGGTCGGTGTACTATAACCTCCTACCAACAGTCGGTAACATCTTAACATCATTGGTTCTGCAAATAAATGTTAAACAAACCCTATAATTCTTAGAATTCCATGGAGGAGTCTAATAAAGCTAACAACTTATAAATATATATATATATAATAAAACTCTTGTTGATATGACAAACCAACCGCGTAATATTGCTCATTCAAAATCACTTATTGTGAGGTAAATCTGTATTGCTTAAACATTCATGTGAATACCTCGTAACATACCAGACTCGTCCTAAAAGTACTTCACCTAATTGTACACTATTCTCAATTCTTCAAGATAAATAGAACTTTAAATTATTTCTGATAATAAATTACCTAGAAATAATTCCGACTCATGATGTTTCAATTGTTAACGATGCACTGGCGAACCACACGTGTAGTATGCATACGTTTCGATCTAGTGGGATGACTCGCCTTGATCCAACCCTCTTGTAAATGTTAATTCTCACACTCCATCCGCACCTCTATTATGTTAAAACACGTTTTGGGTTTAATTTAAATTACTTATTATTATCATTATTACTATTTTTATCTTTAAAGAACATATGTTTAATTAAAAACATTATCTACTTCTGTACATCTTAATATATAAACGAACTTCTTTACCTGCTTAGTAGAGCAGAATCCAAGTTAAGCGTTCTTAAAGTCTCAAGTCAGTGATAATTCAGATTCGAACCACATAAAATTCTAATACATAACCGATGTTACAGTATACATTACAACATTACCATTTCATTTAATTCATATTCCATTTTCTCAACCCTTTGAATGACTTAGTAAAGTAGGCAAGAATGTTAGTACGCGACAGGTACGCCTTCGAGGCGCTGTGGTGTGGTGGGTTAGCTGCCATACACCCTATATATAAACACTAACGGTACGTGGGATGTGGACCTGAAACCAAGCCGATAATTAATCCGGGAAACTCTAATATAAAAAAATAAAAAAAATAAAAAAAATAAAAACACGAAATTTCTTATAAAGCTGTTTGATCTATCACTTATAGGGTAATCTACTATGTACTCAGATAAATTATAACTTTCATATATCCTTTATTCACAATAACAACAAAAACCAAACATTTCATAACTGACACACGCATACAAATTCTGATCTGGAATACATTTCACGACTCTAAGAATTCTGTTGATGATTACCACCATCAACAATAAACCAACACTACCGGTTGATGTTCTGAGGGAGATTCACTCATTACGGTCCAGGGCAACCGCTTTCTAATTTGTTCCATTCCCGGTACACCTTTGTAATTGCCAAGAAACATAATATTGATACTCTGATTATCCTTTGGCACTTGGACGCCTGACGTCCCTTCATAGAAGCTCTATTATCCAGCAATTTCCATATTAAACTTAATTAGCTTCCTTAATAAAAAGTGTTTAGCCGCCATGTAAGAAACTTTAACCTAGCTATTTTAACTTGTGAAGGTCCTAGTAGAGGAAACCATATAAGATATGATGATACTGAAGCCACCCGACACATGTAATGATATAACATGAGATCCTTTCTAATCCGTTAATGAACTTGGAACCCTAGACTTTAAATCGGACTGTTATACCTCATCGTCTTCTATATCCTCAAATGGTGAATCTAAACACTACCGTACGATGAATCCCGTTATAAAAATCACAGCTAGAATATTACTATTTAATATTGGAACCCTCACCTAGTAGGTTAGGGAGCTAAAACCACAAATAATGAACTGGACTAAAACTATATCTCTATAAAGAATTTCCGAATCTAATCCCCATCTAATGTCGGCTTACGAATCTCATGGAACCTGCCTCTATGAGAAAATGGTTTGTTTATCGTATACTCCCACACACCCTTGTAAACAATACCTTGGAGTTCAATTAAAACATGTGGCCTTTAGAACACTTGTTTTCGGCTAGTGTTGTAGGAATTAAAATCTAAAGATACAACGAAAATCACGTAACAACAAGAGCTTGATAATACAGTAACACAACCATAAAACTATCTAGGTTGAAACACTAAACAACAAATTAAGAACTTGGTAATGAGATGACCAGCATGAAACTGTGATCATACGCAGGAAGTGGAGCGAAATATTGAGGTATTGTAATTGTAACAACTATGTAAACAAATGTATGGCGAAGTCTAAGATAACATTCTTGAAAACCTTCTCAGTGAGAAAATGCTTGGCGTATCATATGCCCCCGGACACACTTCTAACCGTAACACTCGGATCTCATCAAAGAGAAAATCGATTGTAGTCCAAAGGATTAGGAACACTTCATGTAACATAGACACTTTCATTTTTATACTACTTCAGTAAGCAAACATTAATAACATTTTACCCTACATCATCATCCAACAACTTTTCTATCGACTACAATGAATCATGAATACTTATTAAGTTCCTTGATCATTCTTGCTTAATTCACGTACGTCCGAACATATAGATAGTATCAAAAATTCATTCCTCATCTATTTTTAGAAGGTCCATGACATCCTTGATACCGCGTTTTGACAACGTTTCTTTAATGAAGGCAAGTACCTACACACGGTATAACTTGTGCACAAGTTGTCTGAGTCCAACAATCTATACCAATAAATGAACTCTTCAGTTAATACTTCGTCCTCGGGTAGCTAATAACAACGTGGAACTCATTAATATGAATCCCCGAAATATACAGTATAGAAATCGTTATTTGTAAATCCCCGAAATATGAGTCATTAGTCAAAGAATTAAGAACACACAAACACTGTAAGATCACTATAGTCGAAGTTGGCTAGAACTTAGAAGCATCTTTAATTATTTCAAATGACAACATCAAATACTAATACTATTGGTTAAATTTTCGGGACGAAAATTCTTTCAACAAGGGGATGATGTAACACCCGAGAATTTCAGATTAACCCCGTTAACAAAATCTCGTTACTTCTATTAATGAAATTATACCCCATCTTTAATGAGTTGAGTTAAACGTGCTACATATTACACAAACAGTTACATGTAACGACAATCCAAGGAATTACCAGATCACGTGAGTTAATACACGGATGTTGGCGAGTTGATAAAATAATAATTCCGAACAACTAAATAAATATAAATTTAGTGAACTTATATGTTATGTGACCGAAAGGTTTTTGGGAACATTGTGTGACAACTCGAAACCTATTTTAATGTCTGTATCTAATTTTCGGGACGAAAATTCCTTCAACAAGGGGATGATGTGACACCCGACAAATTCAGGTTAACTTCGTTAGTTAAACTCTGTTAGTCACGTTAACGCAATTATACTTTTCATTTAATTTGATGAATTAAATGTGCAAACCGTTATATACATATTCACACGAAACGACCACACGAGTTAATACCCGGGCGTTGGTGATCTTAAATGAATGTGAATACAATAATAATACATTTTAACTGTTATGTGTGCTTAATTGTTGAATTTTCGTGTAACCGCGTATTTACCGGTTTTAACTGTTTGCGGATTTCGGTAACCTTACGAAACAAAAATGAATATTTGAGAATGATTTTCATGGTGTTTGCAAAACCGAAACAAAACGGGGCCCGTGGATCACCCATGTGACCCATGGATGGCCCAAGGCCCAACCCAACTTAACCTTTAACAATAATTAACAAAACTTAACTAAACCTAAACCTAAACAAATAAAAAAAAACGTTTTTGGCCTTCTTCTCCCCTATTTGCTGCCGTCGCATATACACAACACACATACAAGTTGATTTTTGCTAGTTTGATTCAATATTTGGTGATTTCGGGTGTTGATTGAAGTAGTAAACGCTATACAAGTAAGTTTTGATCTTAAAACTATCATATATGTTACAAAAATTTCATCTTTCAAAACCCTAGTTCATCCAAGTTCTTCAATTGATAATCTATATGTGAAATTGGGTATTGATTATAGGTTATTTGATGTTTTGATAAATTGGTAATCAACAGAATCTATGGTTGTGTTTTTATGAAACTAGGGTGATTATGAAGACATGAGAACATGGAACTTTATACATAATCATGATTAAATATAGTTAGATATGAACTTGTATGATGATTAGAATGAAATTTGGATACTAATCATATTGCTTTAATCATGTTTTTGACAAAACCGGTAATGATAAATGTTGGACAGATTCGTAACCTGAGCTTACATGGACTATAACTTGTTGAAAACCGAACCAAAAGGGGGCATTCTTGAGCCTAGATTGTAGTTTAAAGAGTCTAGTTTCCAGAAAACTAAACCAATTAATTTTTAGAGAAGATTAAGTCAGTCTTTTTGATTTTACAAAAACAGATGTCAAATCTGAAAATCTGGACAGAAAATGAGTCAACTTCAAAAGGTCATAACTTTATAATTAAAACTTATTATTGGATGATTCTTACACCAAATTAAATCTTATTGTCTTAGCTTTCTATATTGGTAAAATTTGTATTTTTATTCCCCTGTATGGTCGTTCAAATTTTATAAAACTTTATAGTGTGCAATCAGGTGTCTTTTCTGACCTTGATGTAAAGAGGTATTTTTAATAAATAGTTGATTTAGGTTTTAAGTAAAGTATATAAAATAAGAAATGAACTTAAGACAATATTTAATCTATATTTAAAATTTGGGACTTATACATGTTAGTTTATGTTGGTTTCTGTACAAAATAAAAAGGGTCAACAAAGCTGAAAAATCTGAATAATGGACTTGCAATGTGTTTCACTTGTGTTTTGTGTGTAACTTGTCAATTAGACATATGATGACTTGGTGATGATGCTTTCATGCTATTAGGTTCATAAGTAAGTAATATGAATGTTTCAAATATGCATAGTCATAGGTGGATAACTTGATATTTTGAATGTGATCAGTTAATCTTGTTAAAGTTAGTAGCATTATTGAAACGAGTGTTGAGAACTTTCATAAGGAGCATGATAGACACTATATGTGAGTTATGTGATGTTTATATGGTTACCTATAGTAGAGTTGGATTCGCTTAAAATGTAGTCTCGGATGTGACTTCCTAGAAATAGTAACTTTACTAAAAACAAAGTTTGATTCTTTAACATATGTACTATGTGCTAGAATTCGATTGCTCTCATTGTCTAAATGAACATAAACAAACATGAATACAATTAAAAACTCACCCACGGGTTGTTGGGTCAACAAAAGTCAACTTTGGTCAAAGTTGGTCAAAAGTCAAACTTTTCAAATCGCAAGTAAACAATTGAACTGTTTGGATGCATAGGGTTTTACATACCTGCACAAACACACACTTATGGACTTATCATGTAGTAGGAATGCTGTGTTTGCTTTTACCTTGCTGATGCGTGTAGCTGTGCACCCGAAGGTGAGTTCACTAAACCGCACTTTTACTGTTATACCCTTTTATGGGTTGAACTTGGACTTTTACTATGATACCCTTTCATGGGCTGAACTCGGACAGATACTTTTACGGATTTACGAATTCTGTATGTCGCATTTCTGGATTAGAGCACTTTTATTTTGTTCATGAAAGACCTCATGGATACCTAGTTGACCGTTAGTATTTGTGAAATAGCGGGGAAATTTTGAGTAGTACTACTGGGTTTGACAAACCCCACCCGGGCTAGTCGCGCTAGCACGACAGAAGGACCTGTCGAACGGGTGTTGAATGACCTAACATACTTACAGTGCATCCTGCTGGGATGTACGAACAGGCAAACTGCACTTAATGTGTACATACGTCAGCTTCGGTCAGATACATACGCCTCTAAGGACATGTGCTGTAGATTAGCTACCTACAATGACATACTTAATTTATATTTCTGCTTGCAACTGAACTTACTTGATTTTATACTTACTATGTGAACTCACCAACCGTCGTGTTGACACTTGTTAGACTTTCACTTTTACAGGTCACTGAGGTACCACGCACTTAGGACATGGCATGGAGTCACGGCTTTTCATTTAAACATTTTCATGCATTACAACCCATGTTTTGAGTTTAATGTCTATTTAAACTTTGTATCTTGTATTGGACGCGTGTACTGCGCATTTAGTTTCCAATTTAATATTTTGGCATTACATTTCGTTTACGCTTCCGCAAACTTTTAAATTTTAACTCTGTAATAAATTTTCTCATTTAATGAGACACGTATGTTTAAAATTCATATAATGTCGTTTGGTGTAACTAATGACTGAGATCCTGGTTTGTCACACATTTAACGGTAAAACTCCGTTAGTGGATTTTGGGGGTGTGACATATACAACTGAAAAACGTAAAACTACCATAATACAGAGCACGATAATCGATATCATTGTTTGAATTTGAAAAGTTACAATCGACTACATTATCTACCATTAGAGAGTTCAGATGAAATCACACAACAATGGAGGTTTATGAAACCCTAGTTAATCGCCTGACGTAACAGAGATAATATGGAAGTTCGTAAAACGTAAGAGAGATAACATGCATAAATATAGTTGTTTCCATTACAACATGCATCGTGCCAAAAGACCAAAACACCCTTCCGCTTTTTTTTAACTCGTGGACACGTGTTTGAGTGTTATAGCTTCCTACACTTTTCACACTTTTTGCCATTTGTATAAAAACCCCAATCTATATATATATATATATATATATATATATATATATATGTCCGGGTTTGAAAGTCACGAGACTCGTAATTTTTCTGAAGCTTTAAATTTTGTGCTGAAGCTTTAAATTTTGTGTTGCGGGTTTGAAAGTCACAAGACTCGTAATTTTTCTCCAATCGTTACGTTTCAGGTTATATGTCCGGGTTGAGTAGTCGTTATGGGTCGGATCAAACAGTAAAAACTCTAAATATCATTTTTTTTCTACATTCATTCCAACAAAGTTTTCCTAGACAGAAAAAAAGTTGACAGTAACCTAATAGCACAATAATATAAGAAGAATAATAGAGAGGAAGAGATGATTTCATTAATTAAGTGTCATAGAATGGAATACAACTGGTTCTATATATAGGGGGAGGGAAACTTTGGGAAGAAGCTATTCTATATTAGTCGTTGATAACCGCAATAATACTATGCAATCATATCTATATTTATAACACTCCCCTTGGTTATCAACTTAATACGCTTGTCGATGTTGCCTCGTTAAAAACCTTTCCAGAAAAACCCAGTGGGACAAAACCGTATCTAAGGGAAAAAGAGTGCAGCGCGTATTGTATGCCCCTGATGCTTCTGTATTGGTTATGTTGCCTCCTTAAAAACCTCTATAAGAAAACTTAATGGGATAAAACTTAGTCAAGGGAAAAAGAGTGCAACTTATATAATACTCCCCCTCATTTAAGTATTCTTTAAATGATTTGTGTTGATCTTCGGTGAAAGTGGATCAAAACTTCTATAGTCGATGGATCCGCTTGTGCAATTCTTCTATGTTGAGCAATGTTGTATCATCTTCATGTGAACATTTAATTTAAAAAACTAAGTAAACTTGTTTATATGGGTTAGTAAAACATGAACCCAAAATTTGTACCTTGAAGGTTTTACCATATTTAACCAAAGCATATGTTTTACCATAAATCATTGTCTTCTGGTTAGACATGAGCTA
The DNA here is from genome assembly GCA_030867185.1 of Tagetes erecta. Taxonomy (NCBI): domain Eukaryota; kingdom Viridiplantae; phylum Streptophyta; class Magnoliopsida; order Asterales; family Asteraceae; genus Tagetes; species Tagetes erecta. Next base: position 22,784,076 of record CM061496.1, read on the forward strand.
TATCTTACCAATAAACCATATGTCTAATCGTGTTTAATGATAATACATAAATTGCATTCAACTGTGGCATATCTTAAACAATATATTCCAGCTATTTGATAAGAGGTGATGATTTTTTTTAACATCTTGTTCTTGATGCGATTTAATTGATGGATAAGAGTATAAATGCTTCTTTTGAATATCGAGTCATATATTTGTAATACCATCTTTTATCAACCATCTAGATTCTTTCCAAACCATTCATGAGATACTATGATATCTATAGTTACCATATGATATATTTTATGTAAACCTCATAGTTCTTTAGTAAGAACATAGGCAATCTACATCATATTTATATCTCTTATATATAAGATAATAGTTAGGTCAATTATACCATATTGGATTCGATATTTTAAGCCCATGTAAACCTTTATAGGCTATTCTTTGAGGTTTTATGTTAATGCTTCTAACATTATGTCACAAACTTCGTTCAGTTTTGACTGATTACTTATGTGCATACAATTATCAAGAATTTGACACATAAACTTTCTGAATTTGTGCATTGATTTCGGAATCATATGTAGACATCTCATCAACAATTTTTTTTATTTTCAAATTCTATAATGTACAATTATACATAATATTATTAAGATATCATAACCATAGTTTCTTTCATGAATGCTTATTAGGCACAAGAATTACATCTTTAATATGTTTCACAATTAAATTTTAATCACTCAACTGCTTTAGGAAACTCATCCAAATTTCCAATTATATCAATTCAGTGATGTGTAATATTAACTAATGTATTCGGATCCGAACTCGTTAAAACAATCATAATGTTCTCGAGAATGTACATCACATCACTTTACACGTATCAAGTGAATTACAACATTCATACGATGCACAACAATTATCTTTGTTCTACCAGACTAACAAGATATTGGAATGACATTTTACATCCCCCACTAGAGAATTTGTCTTCTCATAATCAATTAAGGTATTTGTGAAAATTCTTGTGTCAACATTTTTCGCTTAATTCTTTCATATAAAAGACCCTTTTATATTCAACGTATTAGAGGTCAACTCTCAAGTAGTTGGTTGATAAAAATAGTTTGCATATTGCATATTGTAAATTGCTAATAATTTGCATATTGCTACTAAATAATTTACATATTGTCGCTGAATTATTGAATATTGCATGTTGTCCCACATAGAAGTGGAGACAAAACTTATTCTAGATTATATGCATAAACCACCAAACCATATTTAAAGTTCTTATATTATCTTTTTACTCATGCTCCTACCCGTGCAGGGTAGGTGTAGAAAACGGGTTCGAGGTTGAGAATTCACTAACTGTGACACCCCATCCGGCGGCGAAAACACCAAGCTGTCATAGATTATTGGATATCAATAGTAAACAAAGCACATGGTAAATATTTATTAAGTCTAGTAATGAGATAATAAGTTTGGAACGTGAGTCTTATATAGAAACGACAAATTGTAATAAAACCAAAACAGTAAATGCAATTGTTCTTATTAATATAACTAGGTCCAAGGCAATCTTATGTCTTGGAAAAAACAGCAAAATAATATCAAGCATCACTTGAAATATGTGAAAAACAAAGTTAGCTATTTAAAGCTAGTGAGTAAACCACAAATTGATAGATAATAATATTGAAATCCGAGACCATCATAATATGTTGTGCATTCTTACATGTATAGCTATTTCATATCATTCTCGACCATGACACCTTGAACACACATTGAAAACATTGTAATATGAATTGTAGTCATTTATCATGAGGAACCAACTCATGTATTAATTAAGGATAACTTTTCAAGCAACCTTCATCTAACCTTCTCGATATTTAAGTTATCCATAATTATTTAGCAACTTAGGGACATGGCATAACAACATAGTATAGCAACTTATAACATTGAATAGCAACTTGTAACATAGTAACTTGTAACCTTGAAATGAATGGTCGGGTTTAAATCACCTATTTTGAAATACATGTAGGTGGGTTTGTCAAACCATTAGCGCTAACATTGTACCGGTGGGATTACTAAGTAACAATACTACTTTAAACTACCACATAAGGATTGCATCTTGCCGCGGAACAAGACTAACACATTTTATGATCTCTATTTGAAAACGAATAAAAATTGGAAAAACATTGTATAGTATTTGAACACATTTCAGCCCTAAAACGTAAAAGTAAAAAAGGGGAGTGAATTTACTCACCTTGAAACTCGGACTCGAAATAAATAGTAAACAACTTAGATTGAACCGAGAATTTCCCAAATATTAGAATCACCTAAGTAAATACAAATCCTAACTTAGTAAAATATATTGTATAGAAAACTAGAATTGAAATAATAAGAGTCTAAGTAAATTGGAATTCTAGGGTTCCGAATTGGGATTTGGGGGTTCCTCGTTAAACATCTAAAAATATATGAACTCGTTTATTCGAAGTGATAGCAATTAGTAATAATAATTATATTTATAAACGATATAATATATTTCTAATAACAACTTGTATATAGTCAAAAATATATTATGTTTATTAGAAATACTTTAAAACATTTAACACAATTTTAAAGTATAAAAGATCTATATAAAAGTCCTATTTACATACTATTAAAAGTATTTGTAATAATTTATTTTATAAACTAAGTTATATAAAAGAATGGTTTTGATATATTTTATAAGTTTTTAGCATTTTATAAAATATATAATATGGTTTAGTAGTAGGTTTAAGATGAATAATAAAAATGGTTAATAAGATGCTTAAACAATAACACAAAAATAGGTGTTTGTCCCTGGTTTGGAACAAATGACGTTCTTGCTCACAATCTTATGCACAAAACAGCCACTCTATAATAAGTTTTTGTTATAAATCAAAACAAAAATAGTTTTAGCATGTTTTAAATAAAAACCTCAATTTCAAATCAAGAACTCTAACCCAAATTCCTAAATAACTCTGAATTGGATCAATGAGATGAAGGACAAGAAGAGCGACGGGTTGCGTATCAAAATGGCGCTTAGAGGTTGTTGAAATGCAGTTAAACTTGCAGATTCCCTTCTCAAGATGTAATGAATAAAAGCCCCAATGTAATTGAAAAAAGTAACAACATTTTCGTGCTTACCCATTGAGGAACGAAAGATGAACCCTAGAATTTGGTAATATGATTTTGAGTAACTAATGAAATTGGTTGAGCAGAGAGTGAGAGGAATGCCGAGAGAGAGTTTTGCACCATGAATCGACTTGCAATTTCAGTTACAATAACATGATCATGTTCGGTTTTTGAGTTTTGGTTAAACTAGATTGATTATTGGCATTTACAACAATTAAACTTGAATTGATTATGTTAATACACTCGAAATAGCTGACAAAACGCTTGAATTAAACCAATTTGATAATTGACACGTTAATTTATTGGATGATTAATTGGGTTTTTATAGAAAGATATTGAAAATCGATTGTAACAAGGATTTGATTGGTTATATGGGGTTTAAATGGTTTCCATGGGTTCGAATCATGCTCACCAACATTTTATATAGCTTCGTTTTTGTTTAAAGTGACAAAAAAACCGGTTTTGACACATCGCTGGAAAATGAAGCTTGGCCGGAAAAGTCGCCGGCGATTCTGGCCAGAAATACGGGGCATCGTCCGGGGGGTTTGGGTTTTACTTTTGAAATGTTACAGATTCAGCCCTCCATGTTTCGTGATGGTTTTATTTTGATATTATTAGTTTTAACTCTAGTTTAAAACTTTGCAACTTTAACCCAAAGTTAATTTATACTTTAATTTAACTAAATAACCTAGCCACGTTAACTTGTATCGTTTATATAACGACGTTTTTGATTGATTATATTGCGGTTGACGTTGAATGACAATTTTAAGACTTCATAGCTTTTATATTTAATAAACTTTATCAAATTTCTAAAATATACTTATACATGAAATTTAATTATTGTATTAATAATTAATTACTAAACGTTAGGTAATATTTCGGTCATTATATATTAAAGACGATATAACATGCAGTTCTACATATTTATTTATATAATTAATGAAACGTTACATCTTCGAGAGAGATTAAATACGAATAAACATATAGATAACTTCGGTTTGAGTCGGACATTCGGGTTTGGGTTTTGGGGCAGATGTCACACTAACACCGACACTCGCACGACCTTCGGGTTCAAGTCGGACATTTGATTTCTTTAACTATGCGAGAAATGTTCCATAGAATGTTGTTGAAGATTTTGTTGTTTTGAGTTTTCCTAATAACCCAAAGTGTAGTTATGAAGACTGTCTTCATCTTTCTTTTGGATTGAGCATTGCAAGAGATAGATTTAACATGATTTAGTAGTTCTTGAACATGGTTCACTTTAAAATACGAGATGTTGCACCATTGGGCAATGAAGGACCAGACAAGGTCCGATGTGATGTAATTAGGGAGGATGTGATTTGAAGATTCCGGGGGATAGGAGCATAACATGCAACAAGAGAGCTCCAAATGGATGCCTTTAGAGAATATCATCTCTCTTGTGGGAAGTCAGTTTAGTAGAGCCCTCTAGCAAAAGAAGTTAAGTTAATTTACATAGTTTTATCCCACTCAAAATCAACTGTACCATAAAAATTCTATTGTTGTCAATTAGCCTTCTCATGGAATTAATTGGTTGAGAATGATTTTGATGAGTCAACAATCCATTCCCAACGATCTTCATTCCCCGTGTAGTCATGCTTCTAACTTTATGTTTTATGTACGTGATATATTAGCATGCAAACGTGAAGATACATATATTAAAATATTAGACATGCTACAAACTTACATACTAACTAGGATTATGGTGATGGTTTTTGATTTGGTATCTATGTGGTCATCGAAAATCCTTAGTGGGTTTAGGTGATGGTGTTTTGGTAAGCGAAGGTGGTGAAGGTTAGTGTATTGGTGGTAGGGTGTCGATGAAGGTTAAGGTCAGTGGCGGTGGTAGGTGGTGTGGGACTTTAAGGTGGTGAACGATGATGGTCAGAAATGATTATGTGGGATTTTGGTGCTTCGGGAGCAATGATGTATGTAAATAACGATGGTGTATATTCATTATGCTTTCTGATTCTTTTAGCATTTCATGGTTTTAAGATCAGCTTTGCTCTTCATACCTCTGAATTTTCAGATTTTTGAATTTTTTTGGTGGCTTTGTTTGGGTTTCTTAGAACTTTTAGCTGATGAATAGATGTGTGTTGGGATTTTTCTTCGACTCTGATTCCTTGTTGTCATGGGTTAAAAACATTTATGAATGACTGATCGTTGTTTTGTGGCTTGGTTGTGGTGAGCTAGAGCCTCTTTTTAGAAAATTGATGATAATGACGTGGTAACAAACGTGGGTGTTGTGGGTTTTGAGCCAAAAACTTTCATCCATTATGTTCGAACTCTTTTTGATATGTTTATGGCTTTCATAACATATATTTTGTTGCTTTCTATTGAATGTGGCAATGATGATGAAAACGTATCTATCTGATCCGTGTTGAGTTGGTTTTTTGGTTATTAACAAATAGATCACGGGTAGCGCAACCTTTTTTGTCTAGTGCTTACATGTAACATGAAGCAAAAACTACGTGACTAAGAGCTAGAAACAATGTATCGCAAAACGCGTAAGAGGAGAATAAACCTAGTTAAATAAATAATAAAGTAGACTAGATAAATAAAATATTCTAACATCATCACTAATAAAAAATATTTTTTGTTTATTCACAACTCATTCATTTTAAAAAAAATAAAAATTTATACACTAGCTGGTAATATTAAAGGTCGGTTAATCAGGACTTGTTTTCTTTTAAGTTTTTTTCTTTTTCTTAGTTGAAGTTTTCTTTTCTTTTTTTTACTTTTGTATCTTTAAACTTTGATATATTGGTTTTCATTGGTCCAAACTATCATATGTTGTCTTCTACCGGTCTCAACTATTGAATTGGCTGTCAACGGTCCTAACTTTTATCACATTGGTAACCACTGGTCCCGTCGTTAAATTTTTTTAACGCCGTTAAGTTTTACAAATTCAATACCGAAGTTATAAGTCTTTTGATCGGAACGATAATATAAGTCGATTGATGGAAAAAGTTACCTCAAAACGGCGCTCCGAACAACGAAATAGTGCTTCAATCGGGTGTTTAAACCTAACGGTGCTTCAATCGGATGTAAAATTTTTATCGTTCAGAGAGCCTTTTCGAGAAAACTTTTACATCAATCGACACGTATTATCCTTCCGATCAAAAATCTAAAACATCGGTCTTGAATTTGGAAAAAACTTAACGACGTTAAAAAAATTTAACGACGGAACCAGTGGTTACCAAAGTGATAAAAGTTGGGACCATTGACAACCAAATTAAAAGTTGGGACCGGTAGAAGACAAAAGGTGATAGTTGAGACCTGTAAAAACCAATATACCTTAAACTTTTTTTTCCTTTTTTTTGGTTCGTTTTTTAGATTAGTTACTATGTTTTTAACCAAGTTATAAATATCTTGAGTTGCGTTATACGAGGGTCGGTCCGTTATAGTAAAAAAAATAAGTCGTTGTTTTAGGCCCCACTTTTTCATAGGCCCTAAAATTTTAAAACTTCAATATTTTGTTGCGAATTCAAATCGACGATTACAATATAAAATCATCCCAGGTCGTTTGCAATCAAAAATCATCTCAGGTAAAATAGAAAGGTTTTTAACGATAGGCCTTCAAATGTTTTTTCCCTTTAGGCCTCAAAAAACCTTGAGCCGGCCCTAATCATACGAGCATCACATGTTAATGTAAATGTCGTAATATGAGGCTCCCCAAGTTAATGTCATCATTGTAGCGTGTGTTACGAAGACAAAAACGTAACGTTCCACCATAACACATGACACGTATATATTAAAGTAAAAAACATCTCAGCTAAGACCTCATCACCGCATCGCACAACCAAACCATATAGCTGGTTGCTACTTATAAAGATATACGAATTTAAAAATATATATATATTTTAAAAATAAAAAGGATCTTCCTAACTAAATGCTCGGTTTTTCTTGTAAAAGTTGGCTGACAAATTTGGACTCCGATCAATTGAGCCCGTAAAGAGGGTTGGGGTGAGACTTCGTTACAGTCGCAGTAGTGAGAGAGCCTCAATACCGACTCCGATCAAATTCTCGGATTGTAATGCGTTCTAAGTTGTACAAGTTCATCATTATGGCTTAAAGTTAAGTGTTTATACTAAACTCAATTTCACAAATGTCAGGTTAATTATTGTACTGTGTTATACATGAGACCGAACAAAATTGTTGCCTGGGTAACATTGTTTGTTATCCTCCTTAGGCAAAACAAAACCCACTTTATGTGTACGTGTTTCTAATTGTTAATTAGTTATGCAATAAAGATGGTAAAAAGAACAAGAGCTATATTTTAATGATGTCTAATATGAACTCGACAAGAATAACATAAAAGCATGTCGAGCTAAGTTATTTATGTTTATGTTAGGGGACATGAGGTTTGCTAAAGACATAGCATGGAAAAACACACGCATACTACATAATTTATATACATTTTATTTTATACACACACACTAAAAAAAAACTAGCTAGGGGGTGCCCATGAATGCTTTGTAGAATACAATTAAAAAAAAAGACAATTATATCCGCTAAGTAATTGCATCTATCTAATAAAACAATGTTTTTTTGACGGCAAATTTAAGGGGAAACAACTTAATTGGGCGAACTTTTTAAGCATCAAATTTGAAGAAAAATTTAAAATAAATTGATCGTATATGTGTTAATTTCTTTGTTTCTATACATTTCTTAATATTTATATACGATGACAATTAATTTTCTTCTAACATTTCCTTGTACAATTTCTTCCGACACATGTCACTCTATGCTTCAATTTTTTTTTTGTCTCTTGTCATACTAAAAGAATTCGTTTCAAAACATCTAAAATTTATATTGGACATATTAGTGTTTTTGAGATAAGAATCAGAAAATAAATGATCATTTAGCTAGTTTCCTTTTGGCTAAATATCATATCTAAAAAATACTTTTATAAATTCTTAACCTTTAGGCTATAATTATTATTTTTTAAATATCATTATATAATATATGTGTAACATACATGTATTAAACTTAGTTAAATATTAGACCACAAGAATAAAAACTTATAACTAAACTTAACTTGTAACTACTTATATACATGTAAAAGACTTAAAATAAAATAAAACTATAAAAATACCATACGCATATTAAAGCGAATAAAGTGATTGTTTTAACGGTATAGTTTTTTTTAAATATTGATGTATGCCAAAGTTGATTAAAAAAATAAATATATGAGGAAAGATGAGATGGCAAAAGTTTAACTACTCTTTAAGTAAAAGTTGGTTGAATACTATGGGTAAAAACAAAAGTATTGTTAAAAGGCAATTATGCCCTCTAACTTATAACTCAATTTTGTGTTGTACTATATGCTTAATTAACTTTGTATTGTTAAAAGGCAATTAATTAACTTTGTTTGAATCAAAAATTGCGCTTTTGAGATTTATTAAGCTAGAATTCTGACATGTGCGTCTTTTACTTCATTATATACGTTACATTAGTAATATTTACATGTAGTGCAAGTGTTATGTTTGTGATGTTAATGTAGTTAGGCATTAATAAAAATGCTTATTACATCTCGCATGTTATGTTACATTCATGATAATAATGTCATTAGGTATATATAAAAATATATAGTATTATGTTGTGCGTACTACGAAGTGGTATTATATTTCGCACGTTGCGTTGTAAAGTCATAAACATTTTCTTTTTCTTCTTCTTCTTCTTCTTCTTCTTCAGTGATTACCACCTCTAGCAAACATATTCTTCTTCAGTGTCCGGGTCTACTTCTTAGTAGGTCGTGTAGACTTTTCAATTGTAGAGCTTAACTTTAAGCAATATTTAGCTACAAAACATTTAGTCGTGCTACTCTTCTCTTCCTTGTTTTCGGAACTAGATCCATTATTGGATCATAGTTAGGATTGGCATTTGCTTCAGGTTGGGAAAAGGATTTGAAACGAGAATTCTCACCAGTATTTCTCTTCTTGAGAATCTCTTTCTCGTTGTGGTTACTAGATTATTAATGTAGGATCAAATCATTATCAAGTAAATTAATGAACAATTTTCAGTATGTAGTTTAATCATGCAAATTTAGTTGATTGTCAATATGTATGTCCTCCTAGACTTTAAGCATTTATATTATTCCACAACCTTTCATGACCTTTTATCTTGTTGTGATTTAATTTATTTGGAGCTTGAGATTTACTTTGTACTTACACCATAGAATAATAATTATGTGATCTCTATATCAAGTAATTTCACTACCATAAGTTTCACAACATTTTTCTTAGAGTTTTCTTTGTCATATAGGAATAGGTGAAATAAGAACAGAGTTCATACATGTTTTTTTATCAATTAAGATTAAACTGGATTTGAACTCTAAACTATATCTTTTAACTATAACCCTTTGGTTTTTTGTATTCAGTTAACTTAAACATTCATTCGATTTAACATCAAACATCTAGGTCTTTGCTCATGAAAGACAGAAAGAGTACTTGATGTAATAATCTTCAAGTCTTTGCACACACAAAACAAGAAGATGATGTGTAAAGTAACTCTAGGTATTTGCTTTCACAAAATAGTGGATCTACCGAGTGTTTTTCATAATAACACTCAGATACTAAGGCAGAACTTGTGTACTCGAGACATCACACATGTATTCAAATAGATGTTACACTATTATAATAAGTGTTTTTCTATCCGACTAATATGATTTAGCTCAAGTGTGTCACTGTCAAAGACACGTTTTTCAGTCAAAGAATAATCTACCGACACTTCACATCTAAACCTAACATTTTCAACATAGAGCCTTACTCTTGTTGATTTAACCAAAAGTTAGAAATATATTTAAAGCTTAAACAATCTCGAATTAAGTGAGCTCAAAGAGAAATGTTAAGAAAATTCATATTTATCAAGTTGAACATAAGGTAGCATCAAAAGCCATACATTTCATGTTGATCTTACCTCCCTTGTTTAGAACTTTGGATTTGATATTAGTGTTCCTATGATTAGCAGAAGATGGTATAAGAAGGGAATGTTGTGTAAAACCGGATTTAGATTTGTCTGAAAATAGTTTATTTTCCGATTCGGATCTAAAGTGGTTGAATCTCATGTTTAAGATATTGTGTCTAGGTGAATGCACATAGTTTCATGAACACATGTAAACATGTTTGCTTCCTAGGATAGTGAGTAAAGTTCCAATGATATACCTAGGAACTTTGTAAACATAATAAGTTATGATCAAACATAAAGTTATCCTTCCGATGCCATTCATCGTCGGATCTTGAACGTTATTGTGGTTTTTCAGGATTAACATCGGTGTTAGAACACTTTGACATATAAGCATTGAATCTAAGACACGATCCAATAGTAAAACATGATTTGGAAGTGGAACAAGCTATTGATAAATCCACTACTTGCACAACAAGTTGTTCTAACTACTATTGTCTCTTATTTTATAGAAATCATTACCAGACTGCCTAGGATCATCGTCAATAACCAAAAAAACATTTCTAACAAACTTAGGTTTAAAATCCTTAATAAGTTCATCATTTTTAACATCAGAAAACCATTAGTTTACAAACCACATCAAGAGGCATTGTTAAAACACAAATAAAATTTATTCACACTAAAAGGAACATATGAAAACCCGTCTCCTGCTAGATATATCGGGATTCATGAAAACATCTACATCTTGATTGTTGGTCATGCTGAGTGTAGTAACTACAAAGCTGTAATACTACATTTGAAATCTAAGAATTGGCTTGAAGTCATGAACTTTGAGATGTAAGCCACGTATGACAGCTACATATGGGACTTGGTTGATCTTCCTTCTGAAAGTCGGGTTGTGGGAAGTAAGTGGGTTTTCAAGTTGAAACCTAACAAATATGGAAAATTGCAAACCTATAAGGCTAGCCTACTCGCAAAAAGATTCACTCAGACTCAATGTGTTGATTATGATGAAACATTCTCTCATGTGGCGGTGGTGAAGTGAATTAGAATTTTATTTGCATTATTGCGTATGACTACAAAATATGGCAAATGGACGTCAAAAATGCATTTCTTAAAAGGCATCTTACAGAAGATGTGTATATGATATAACTAGAGGCTTTTGTCTATCCAAATAATCTTAATAAGGTGTGCAAGATTCAAAATCCATTTTTGGATTACAACTAGCATCTCATAGCTAGAACCTAAGGTTTGATCAAAAAGTCAAGCAGTTTGGCTTTGTAAAAAATGAAGATGAGCGTTATGTATATAAAAAGGCAAGTTGGAGATTTATTACTTTCCCGGTCCTATATGTAGATGACATAATCATCGTTGGAAACAATATTCCTATGTTACAAGACGTAAAATCTTGGCTTAAGAAATATTTATCAACGAAGGAGCATGGTGGAATTTATGTAGTAGGAATAAAAATCTATAGAATATATACAAGTGGCTATTGGGTTTAAGCCAAAGTACATATATTGATAAAATCGTAAAGAGATTTTCAATGCAAGCCTCTAAGAGAGGTCGATTGCCCATGGCATAGAGAACCATAGTATGTAAAGAACAAACCCCCAAAACAGCCAAAGAGAGAAAGAAAAATTCATATGCTTTTGCTATTGGTACCATCATGTATGTTATGATAGGTACTAGACCAGATGTGTCGTTCGCGTTAAATTTAACTAGTAGATATCAAGAGGACTTAAGTGAAAGTCACTAAGTTTCCATGAAGAACATCCTTAAGTACTTGAGATGGAGTAAGGAATAATATTGATACCTCAAGGAATGGAAGAAGAGTTCAATGTAAGATGTTACACTAATGCTAGCTTCCAAAAGGACCGTGATGATTCTTAGTCCCAAATAGGATACGAGTTCACTCTAAATGGTGGAGCATTTACTTGGAAGAGTTCCAAGTAGAGCGTTGTTGTTATGTAAACCACTGAGTCGGGATGGGTTTTAGCTTCAGAGGCTACAAAGGAGGTTGCTTGGATGAAGAAGTTCTCTATTGATCATGGTGTTGTGCCTAGCATAAAGAAGACTATCGAGATACTTTACAACAACACATGTTCCATAGCTGAAGCGAAGGAACCAAGGTCGCATCACAGCATGAAGCACATTAGAAGAGACTTCCACTATATACGGGACATAGTGGGAAGCAGAGACATCGTTATAAACAAAGTACACTGATAATATGCTAAATATACATAATTCTTGTATTGTGTTTATTTCCATTTTGAGTCGTTTCGAGTCGGTTTTTATCGCATTTTTGATACAACTGATGTTTTTTGTGTTTCGTAGGTCCCATGTTGATAAAGAAATGAAAATCTCGCGGAAAATCGAATCCGTAGGCAAAAACTGGCCGCGAAATGGAGGTACAAGCGAGTCGGTACGCGAAAACGAAGAAACCGAACGAAACCGAGCAACGGGAACCATCACCACGCCACGCGACCACCAGGGCGCCCTCTGGCCACGTGATGCGGCGTGCTAGGGTCGTTGTGGTGATGTGGTGACGTGTACCACGCGGCCACACTTTGTTTCGTCGCAGTGCGACGCGGCGACGTTTTTTCGGCAGAAAGTTTCAACGTTTTTTGGCCCAGTTCACTATATAAGCATACTTTATGAAACACTAGCCTCTTAGAAACTCTTGGGGACGATTTGGAGTTGTAAAATAGCAGATCGGAGGTGGTTTTGAGTGCATGAAAGCGAAATCAAGACACCGGAGGCTTGTGGGATCAAGGATCACTTCCTAGATTGCCCGGGTTCTTTTGTTCTTTCGTTTTTCTTTCCTTTTATCATGTTCAATACATTCAAACTTGTTTTTATTGCTTTGATTATGGTAGGCTAATCGTTTAGAACTACTTAGGCGTTGTGATGATTTGTTAACGAATGTTGGATTTCGTGTTTAACTGCTTTTTTGGTTATGGTTATTTATGCGTAATTAATGTTTCAATCTTTGTTATTAATTGATGTGTTTTGCATGTTAATATGTGTTTGATTGATGTTATTAATCCATGTTCTCTTGGTGATTGTCTATGTCACGGAATAGGGTTCGTTTTAGCCATTGACTTGTGTTGTGGTTTTTATGGTTAACCTCCAGTAAAACCATAGGATTAATTTTATTAGTTGAACTAGTAAAAAACATGTAACCAACTTAGAAATCCGTGAGATGATAAGTTGTTAACCGGTAAAGTTTATTAATTTGCTAGGGTTAGGTCTTTGTGAGAAGTCCGGCTTAGTTTAAATTAACAAACTGACTTGTTAAATTAATTGGTTAGGTTGAAATGACTTTAGAGTCCGTATCGTGAGATAAGTCTTTAATTCAGGTCAATTAAGCATAATCAGATTAGGTGACTATGAGGAAACTTAATCCCATAATCGATGCGATAATACCTTAATAGTGACACTGTAGGTTTCTTCTCGAAAAGGGTCGAGGGTCTTATATAGCATTTCTTTTAAGTGACTATTTCTAGATTCTGGTTCCATAAACACTAGTCCAAACATGATTGATAACTGAAGTTTGCAATGATGCTAGCCTAGGTGGTTTGTCTTCATTTCTCTATTTTTAGCAAATTTCTATTTTTAGAAAGTTTTTATTTTTAGCAGTAAACCCCCTTCAAATATATTTTCATTAAAAGTTCATGTCTTGTCAGTTGAGTCTTAATTAGTTAATTAATTGCAGTATCTAGATTCTGTGGGTCGACACCCGGACTTACGTACTCTATATTACATCCGACCGGTCCACTGCCGGTTGTGTGTGATTTAGTGGGTTGGTCTAGGTTTTTATAAATATTAAAACTAGGTGTTTAAATTAGTTATTTTATATATACGTCTGCACACATCATACACACAAATCAAAATCTAGTTGACATGTTTACTAAGCATATGCCTTGAGTCAAACACGAGAGGCATGTTGACAAGATAGGACTTAGATTGCTAGACATTGGAGTTGGTTTGTATTTAGTATTTGGTGTTTTTTGAACATATATACAGTTTATTATATTTGTCTTGATTTAACGCTTAAATGTTTTAAAAATAAATAGTTCTATGTTCGAATTTAATACATTAAGATCCTTGAATATGAGATTTTAAATGCCCATAGTTGATTAGATTCATGGGAATGGATCTGAACCAAGGCTATTGTGAATGATTGTTTGGTTCATGAGATGAAGGCTCAAAGAGTTTGAGGACCCTTTGATATTGGATGTAACTTGCTTCAAAATTTTCTTCATAGATCATAGTCATAAGATGTTTCCAAACGGGTATGTGCATTCATTCCTTAGACTTGAGAAGTATATTGGAATTGATAATAGACAAAGATTGTTTCTTGATCATTACCTAATGATGTCCTAAATAAGGTAGTAATAAGGGTTCTAATTGGTAATATATTCAAGGCTAAGAAAAGGATGCATAATGGTGTAAAATGTTCGTTTATATTTTTCTTTCAAAAAATAATTTAAAACTAATAATTTTTAAATTTATAAAAACGATTTGCTACTTCTACCACGTGGGCAAGTGTACAGTCGAAGTGCAATATATTATTGGTAAGATACCGGATCGTCCTAGGACACAGAGACTTTCGATAATAAATCCCAATCACAGTTTAGTTTGATTTTTTAAAAAGGGTTTTGTGCAGAAAAGTAAAGTTCTAGATATTTAACAGGTTTAACAGATGAAATGTTTAAAACAAAGTAAGTTTGATGGGCCAAATTACACTTTTGCATTTTTCCTCCACTTATCTCCCCAATTACCTTCTTTAACGTCAAACCCTGATTTTATCTATAAATAATAGCTCAAATCACTCCATTAATGACTTTCTACTCATTTTCATCATTTTAAACATCTCTCTCAAACTCTCAGTCCATCTAAGAAATCCATCTTTTTATAGGAAATTTTCAAGAACAACCTGAGTTTTTTTTTAATTACTTCTTTCTGTTATTTACTTTTCTTACATTATTTCTTCTTCTTGATTACTTGACACATAATTTAAGAATTTACCATATATTTACCATGGTAAATAAATTTTGGTAAATCTTATTTTGTGGCGTAGCTTGTTGCATGTTTACCTGACACACTGTTGTAAACTCTTCGGTTGTGATAATTGAAAATTACGTTTTAAGGTTCAAGTTAGAATTATTTTTCTTAAACCTTATAAAACAAATTCTTTATTTTATTTCTTAGAACATTTTTGTACCAAACCAAGTTACCACTAAGTAATCTACAAATAAAAATTGAATAAAACCAAACCAAGTTTCCAAGCAAGACTATGTTGAACGACTTGTGTTATTGTATAAATATGACGATGTTGAGAATCTTGGTTTTACAACTAACTTTTCACACTTGATTACTTAGCCAAGTAATTAGTTTATTTATTATTTTTTTCTTATACTCATGACCATCTGAATCATCAACTATGTTGATGGTTTTGTACAATGATAAAACACTTGAGGTTATAATACATTCATGTTTGACTATGCATGATTATACTTGACAATATAAATAAATATATAATATTATCTTCTAACGCTTAAGAAATCTTTTTATAAATATTTCTTTTGAGCTATAACATAATTATTAAATGTTAATTATATATAAAAAGTTATAATAAAAACATTTATATAAAAAAATTCAAAATTCAGGCACCTGCTTCTGAACCAAATAATTATGTATTCAACTTTTATGAAATGCACATGTATAAGAGTAGAGTAGAGTAGAAATGTGTTTGACATTCAAAAAATAAATAAAATTGTGAAGGTAGGTGATATTAATATGGGATTTTTACGTATATCATCTTCCTAACCTTCTTAATTACATATATATTTAATCCTTAGTTTTATTATATATTTCTTCTTTCATTAAAAATTGACACAATTACTCTTTTCTATTAATTCTCATAAATAAATATATGGGTGAGATTAAGACAAACATAAAGTTATTCATGACGAGCTTTAATAAACACGTGAATTGAGATAAATAGGAAATTGATGCTTTTAAGAATTGGATAAATGTAAATAATCTTTAATTATTTCATTAAGGGTAAAATAGTAATTCAATTAGTTAGGTAAATGTGTAATATATATGTGTTTTAGGAAGGGAAATGTGTAATTAATTTTAAGAGCCGGGTAAATATGTAATAAAAAAACTTATGAAGTGAATATATGTAAATGCCTTTATATTTTAAACTTAGCATGTGTGTATACATGTGTACTAAAGGGTTAAAATATAAATACTCTTAAATGTTTTAGAATTCTCCAAAATATTAGGAGACCAAAAATGTAATTAGTCTTATTATAATATATTTTATATATATTTTTTAAATTAAAAAATCATTATTGTGAGATAAACTCGAAAATAATGTCACATAAACTAAAAGTTTGATAATATGTCATATAAGTATTTTTTTTTGCTATATTATATAAAGATACAAGATCCATCACACGGGTATATATATTTATACATTAAACATTCTAGAACTAGAATTTATCCTATTTGTATATTATTATTATTATGTTTCTTAATATATATTTTGACTGCACATAATGCAGTGGATCTAATTGACGAAATATAAGCTTTTAATTTACAAATTTACACAGGCAGTATGTATCAAAAGCCGTGTCAAGAAGACAAATTTGACTTGGGTTACGAATTCTTTTTGAAACTAAAATTATTCTAATGGATAATCATTTTAGAAGACAAAAAGCTACTGCGATAATGGCTACAACTGATATTATAATACAACATTAGTAAATTTCTAGAAAAGCAGTAGTGTTAAATTATACTACATAATAATTAAAGGTTGAAATCAATGGTTGCATGTGTAATTTAATATTCATTCTGTGTGTACAAAACCCCACTTTTCAATTTATATTTGTTTTGAAAACATATAGTTGAAGACTAGAACACACACAAATTTTACCACTATAAAAACGTATAATCGAGTGTATGTTTACTACTAAAAAAACGTAAATACAAAATGCTAAGAATTTAGTGTTTGAGACTAACAAGAGGAAGCCTTACGTAGTAAAACAATCTCTTGTTGTCCAGTGCAGTGGTGGATCTATAATTATTTTTATGGGGTTGGAAATTTGGTATGTGCCATTTGAGTATCGCTATATAATAAAATTCGGGTCGAACCAAATCGAGTCAAATTAAAACATCATTACAATTTACAAAAAGAAACATAATGAAAAATGTAATGTCACGTGTTTTACATTTATTTTATTTTAAATAGTTACATCGTATTTTTTTTATCATCGGACATCTCTATGTCCAACAAACTCCCACTTAGATGATTGATCAGACAACTACCCCAACGTAGATAGTGGTGAACGCCTAGCTGCATTTCACTACCCCTAACAAGGTACGACGATTTAAAGTCGTCAACTAATTAGCTTTGCTTAAGTAACTCACTTACACAAACTATTATAGCCATGGTAATTCGTGTCAAATATTCCCTTTTGTAAATACATTCATTCAACACGAGGCACGAGTCAGATTTTAATTTCATATATTGTTCAGAAATTCTTATTCTCGTTATACGATGTATGGTGGTCAAACTACTCCAAGTTTGAGCGTGACAACACGATTTCACAGCTTGAATCACTAGAACGTCCAACTCTAGATTATCATAGGAATATTGTTTTTAAATAGTCCCAACTATCACCTTTTGGTTTCTACCGATCCCAACTATCGAATAGGCTGGTAACGGTCCTAACTTTTATCACTTTAGCAACCGACATACCGCCGTTTATTTTTTTTAACAGCGTTAAGTTTTTTCGAATTCCAAACCACCGTTCTAGGGCTTTTGATCGGAAGGAAAATAGAGTCGATTGATGTGAAAGTTTCCTCGAAATGTTGCTTCAATCGGGTGTTTAAACCTAATGGTGCTTCAATTGGATTTAAAATTTTTGTCATTCGGAGCACCGTTTTGAGATAACTTTTACTTTAATCGACTCGCGTTCTCGTTCCGATCAAAAGCCTTAAAACATCCGTCTTGAATTCGAAAAAACTTAACGTTGTTAAGTTTTTTTTTTAACAATAGTTAGTTGGTTGC
Organism: Tagetes erecta; assembly: GCA_030867185.1. Classification (NCBI taxonomy): domain Eukaryota; kingdom Viridiplantae; phylum Streptophyta; class Magnoliopsida; order Asterales; family Asteraceae; genus Tagetes; species Tagetes erecta. The sequence continues at coordinate 22,802,212 of CM061496.1, forward strand.
AAAAGTGATAAAAGTTGGAACCGTTACTAGCTAATTCGATAGTTGGGACAGGTAGAAACCAAAAGGTGATAGTTGTTACCGTTTAAAACCAATATGCCTATCATATAAGAGAAGATAATCCTTTTGATTGTATAAGTTGTAGGAACATTCTAACATATATTTTATATCAAGTCATCTTCACTTTCTTGCTAATTTAAAAACTAAAACGCGAATAAGTCCATAGCTATATTCATTTGTATTTTCAGTCTCGAAAAAGAAGAAAAACATAATATAAGCAAAAACAATGAAAAAAATGAAGGAAAGTTAGCAAAAGGAAGATGACCGACGAATCCACGTGATGTAGAACGAGGAAACAGGTAAATATCTGAAGATTTTGAAGAGCCAGACACATTCACACGTCCCCATCCCTAACAGCACGCCCCCATGCCTAGGAAAACGAAGAAAAAACAATTAGGAGAAGGGCACGACCCTGTGTGGAAGTCACAGGCCCTGTGCTCGATCAAAGTGTCAAATCTGTACTAACACAAAATCATGGAGCAGAGTTTGATGGTAAGCATGACCTGGTGTATAATGAAATATTCGGATCCGTACTAACACAAGATAATGGAGCAGACCTTAAGGTTTCACACGCCCTCATGTGATACCGGCCATGCTGACTACCTATAAATAGCTAGCAACCTTAGATCATTTGCACATGGAGAACCACTAAAGCCTCCACCCACGTTTCTCAATGTTGTTTTATGTATTTTTAGCTTAGTAGGTAAGATGATAAATCATTCCATGCAATCTGAACCAATTAACAATTATCAAACCTTGTGATCGTGTTTAATTACATTTGTGCAAGTTTGATTCGTGTTGTCTCCCTTGCCATGTTTGGATAAGGTTATTTGGTAAACTTGTGTGAGATGACTTGTTTATACTTTAACTTAATACAATTAATGTTTTGATTCTACTTTGGTTGTGCGTGTATGTTTCAAGTCTTATTTTTAATATTCAAGTGAGCTTTCTAAAGTTAGTCTCCTACTTTCAAGACTCTGTGTGTTGGTGATTCTCAGATCCATGATGTCTATGTCTATATACATTAGTGGTGACACACTAAAAGGTGGTTAATTAGTTACTTGGAAGTATGGAACTAACTCTTAGTAACTCTTTGCATGGTGTTTTGGATTTAAATTACACATCTCGAGAGCACTAAATCCTAAGTTGTTTCAAAGTAATTACTTTTGTGGCGAGTAACAATAGATTTACTGATAGAATAATGTTTGTAAAAGCTTCCTTATTGATGCTTTTCTTGATCTTTTTTCCGGTTGCTTGGGGATAGTTCTACCGATCCGTTGGTGAATATCCCATACCAACTAAGTCTCAAAATTTTTGATTTCTCATTTATTGTATTTCAAATACAATTTTTTTATTAAGTTATTTAGATTTTAACTAATGTAATACACGAGTTACTAAACTAATAATCATGTATAAACTTATGTATATAAAGTTAGTAAAAAATCTTTTTTACTTGATGAAAATTCATTTTTGTCTTAGTGAAATACCCATTGATTTTTCCAACATACACATGTTAGTTGTCACATTGGTCACCTCTAAAATGGGTCACAACAACTTTACTTATGCACCCCATGCACCATGTTATGATAAAATAAAAAAAATAAAATAAAAAAAAAGAAAAGAAAAGTGGCTCAAAGTATGATTTTACCTTAGGAGTGTAAGATAAATATTTTCAAGGAATCTGTCCCAAGTAAGTAGATACTTGTGAATTGATCTAACTACAGTTACTTTTTTAAACATTTCATCGGTTAAACCTGTTAAATATCTAGAACTTTACTTTTATGCACAAAACCCTTTTTAAAAGGTCAAACTAGACTGTGAATGAGATTTATTATCAGGAGCCTCTGTGTCCTAGGACGATCCGGTATCTTACCATTAATATATTGCACTGCGACTGTACACTAGCCTACGTGGTAGAAGTAGCAAATCGTTTTTATAAATTTAAGACTTTTTAGTTTTAAATTATTTTTTGAAAAGAAAAGTATATACGAACATTCTACACCATTATACATCCTTTTCTAGCCTCGAATATATTACCAATTCGAACCCTTATTACTACCTTATTTAGGACATCATTAGGTAATGATCAAGAAACAATCTTTGACTAATATCAATTCCAATATACATCTCAAGTCTAAGGAATGAATGCGCATACCCGTTTGAAAACATGTTATGACTATGTTCTATGAAGATCATTTTGAAGCAAGTTACATCCAATATCATTCCTTAATGATTATCAGTGAATATTGGTCCTCAAAACCTTTGAGCCTTCATCTAATGAACCAAACAATCATTCACAATAGCCATGGTTCAAATCCATTCACATGAATGTAATCAACTATGGGCATTTAAAATCTCATATTCAAGGATCTTAAACGTATTAAATTCGAACATAGAATTATTTATTTATAAAACATTTAACCATTAAATCAAGAAAAATATAATAAACTGTTTATATGTTCAAAAAACGCCAAATACTAAATACAAACCAACTCCAATGTCTAGCAATTTAAGTCCTATCTTGTCAACGTGCTTCTCGTGTTTGACTCAAGGCATAGGCTTAGTAAAAATGTCAACTAGATTTTTATTTGTGTGTACTTTGTTTATAACTATGTCTCTGCTTCCCACTACGTCCTAAATAGTGGAAGTCTCTTCTAATGTGCTTCATGCTATGATGCGACCTTGGTTCCTTTACTTGAGCTATGGAACATGTGTTGTTTTAAAGTATCTCGATAGTCTTCTTTATGCTAGGCACAACACCATGATCAATAGAGAACTTCTTCATGCAAGCAACCTCCTTTGCAGCCTCTGAAGCTAAAACCCATCCCGACTCAGTGGTTGACATAACAACAACGCTCTACTTGGAACTCTTCTAAGTAAATGTCTTACCATTTAGAATGAACACATATCCTATTTGGGACTAGCATTAGTGTAACAACTTAGATTGAGCTCTTCTTCCATTCCTCGAAATATCAATAATATTTCCTTAGTCCATCTCAAGTACTTAAGGATGTTCTTCATGGAAACTTAGTGACTTTCACTCAGGTCTTCTTGATATCTACATATTAAACTTAACACGAACGACGCATCTGGTCTAGTACCTATCATAACATACATGATGATACCAATAGCAGAAGTATATGAATTTTTCTTCCTCTCTTTGTATGTTTTGGGGCTTTGTTCTTTACATACTATGGTTCTCTATGCCATGGGCAATCGACCTCTCTTAGAGTCTTGCATTGAAAATCTCTTTAGGATTTTATCAATATATCTACTTTGGCTTAATCCCAATAGCCACTTGTATATATTCTATAGATCTTTATTCCTAATACATAAATTTCACCATGATCCTTCGATGAGAAATATTTCTTAAGCCAAGACTTTACGTCTTGTAACATAGGAATATTGTTTACAACGATGATTATGTCATCTACATATACAATCGGGACAGTTATGAATCTCCAACTTGCCTTTTTATATACATAAGGCTCATCTTTATTTATTGCAAAGCCAAACTAATTGACTTTCTGATCAAACCGTATGTTCTAGCTATGAGATGCCTGTTGTAATCCAAAAATGGATTTTGATGCTTGCACACCTTATTAGGATTATTTGGATAGACAAAACCCTCTGGTTATATCATATACACATCTTTTGTAAGATGCCCATTAAGGAATGCAGTTTTGACGTCCATTTGCCATATTTTGTAGTCATAATACGCAACAATGCAAACAAAATTCTAATTGACTTCACCACCGCCACATGAGAGAATGTTTTTTCATAATCAACACATTGAGTCTGAGTGAATCTTTTTGCGAGTAGGCTAGCCTTATAGGTTTGTAATTTTCCATCTTTTTTAGGTTTCAACTTGGAAACCCACTTACTTCCCATTTGCCACTTACTTCCCACAGCCTGACTTCCTATATGTAGCTGTCATATATGGACTGCATCACAACGTTCATGACTTTAAGCCAATTCTTAGATTTGGAATCTAGGATTATAGCTTTGTAGTTACTAGACTCAGCATGACCAACAATCAAGATGTATATGCTTTCATGAATCCTGATATATCTTGCAGAAGACGGGTTTTCATATGTTCCTTTTAGTGTGAATAAAGTTTATGTGTGTTTTAACAATGCCCCTTTTGGTTTATAAACTAATGGTTTTCTGATGTTTAAAATGATGAACTTGTTAAGGATTTTAAACCTAAGTTTGATAGAAATGGTCTTTTGGTTATTGACGATGATCCTAGGCAGACTGGTAATGATTTCTATAAAACTAAGAGACAATAGAAGTTAGAACAACTTGTTGAGTCAGTAGTGGATTTCTCAATAGCTTGTTCAACTTCCAAATCAAGTTTTACTGTCGGATCGTGTCTTAGAGTCAATGTTTATATGTCAAAGTGTTCTAACACCGATGTTAATCCTGAAAAACCACTATAACTTTCTAGATCTGACGATGACTGGCATCGGAAGGATAATTTTATGTTTGATCATAACTTATCATATTCACAAAGTTCATGGGTATATCATTGGAAGTTTACTCACTATCCTAGGAAGCAAACTTGTTATACATGTGGTCATGAAACAATGTGCATTCACCTAGACATAATATCCTAAACATGAGATTCAACCACTTTAGATCTTAATTAGAAAACAAACTATTTTCAGACAAGTATAAATATGGTTTTACACAACATTCCCTTCCTATACCATCATCTGTTAATCACAAAAACACTGATATCAAACCCAAAGTTCTAAATAAAGGAGGTAAGATCAACATGAAATGTATGGCTTTTAATGTTACCTTATGTTCTAACTTGATAGGTATGAATTTTCTTAACATTTCTCTTTGAGCTAACTTGATTTGAGATTGTTTAAGCTTTAAATATATTTACTAAATTTTGGGTTAAATCAACAAGAGTAAGGCTCTAGGTTGAAAATGTTGGGTATAGATGTGAAGTGTCGGTAGATTATTATTTGACTGAAAAATGTGTCTGTGACCGTGACACACTTAAACTAAATCATATGAGTCGGATAGAAAAACACTTATTATAATAGTGTAACATCTATTTGAATACATGTGTGATGTCTCGAGTACACAAATTCTGCCTTAGTATCTGAGTTTTATTATGAAAAACACTCGGTAGATCCACTATTTTGTGAAAGCAAATACCTAGAGTGTCAAGGTAATCGTGATGAATAGTCATCGACTTCGGGGAAAGGCTAGAAGAATAGGACCCATTATGGGATCGACAATGCATTACAGACATATGCACATCATCTTCTCGTTTTGTGCGTGCCAAGACTTGAAGATTTTTACATCAGTACACTTTTTGTTTTGCATGAGCAAAGACCTAGATGTTTGTTGTTAAATCGAATGAATGCTTAAGTTAACTGAATAAAAGAAACCAAAGGGTTATAGTTAAAAGAGACAGTTTAGAGTTCAAATCAAGTTTAATCTTAATTGATAAAAAAGATGTATGATCTCTTTTTTTTTCACCTATTCCTATATGACAAAGCAAACTCTAAGACAAATGTTGTGAAACTTATGGTAGTGAAATTACTTGTTATAGAGATTACTCAATTATTATTCTATGGTGTAAGTGCAAAGTAAATCTCAAGCTCCAAATAAATTAAATCACAATATGATAAAAGGTCATGAAAGGTTGTGGAATAATATAACGTCAAGTGTTTCATCATTGCACAAAACATCAACATAGTTGATGATTCAGATGGTCATGAGTATAAGAAAAGAAATACATAAATAAACTAATTACTTGGCTAAGTAATCAAGTGTGGAAAGTTTAGTTGTAAAACCAAGATTGTCAACATCGTCATATGTATACCATAACACAAGTCGTTCAACATAGTCTTGCTTGAAAACTTGGTTTGGTTTTATTCAATTTTTATTTGTAGATTACTCTTAGTGGTAACTTGGTTTGGTACAAAAATATTCTAAGAAATAAAATAAAGAATTTGTTTATAAGGTTTCAGAAAAATATTTTTAACTTGAACCTTAAAACGTAATTTTCAATTTTCACAACCTAAGAGTTTACAACAGTGTGTCAGGTAAAGAAGACAAGCTGCGTCACAAAATGGGATTTACCAAAATTTATTTACCTTGGTAAATATAGTAGATTCCTAAATTATGTTCAAGTAATTAGGAAGAAGAAATAATGTAAGAAAAATGAAAGAAGAAAGTAAAAAACAGAAAGAAGTAATTAAAAAAACTCAGGTTGTTCTTGAAAATTTCCTATAAAAAGATGGATTTGTTATATGGATTGAGAGTCTGAGAGAGAGGTTTAAAGTGATGAAAGTGATTAGAAAGTCATTAATAGAGTGATTTGAGTTATTATTTATAGATAAAATCAGGGTTTGACGTTAAAGAAGGTAATTGTAGAGATAAGTGGAGGAAAAATGCAAAAGTGTAATTTGGCCCCTCAAACTTACCTTATTAATTGTTTTGCACTATAAACCATGTTTAAACATGGTTTTAGGTACTTTAACTTATGAACCATAAAACATTATAAAACCATTTCTAAAAATATAAGTTTCTATAAGTTGCTCGGACTTGCGTAAAAATATCATGTATTCGCATATGTTTAATTGTTGTACAACTATATATATTTTTGTCAATTATCATATTTTGTTAAGAGTTGTTAGTTTAGACTCAAGAGGCCTAAAAATTATCCTCGTCCAAGGCTCAACGAAAATTGCTAATACGTATAACCGACCGTGTTTAGAGGTACACCATTTTACCACTTGATAATTTCTTGATTTGTAATACATATACATAAATATACAAATCTTTTTTTATTTCCATTAAATTATACATTGATTGTTTTTCAAACATTACAACATATCTTGTCATTTTAAAACACTTCATATGGCAATAACGAAGTTGAAAGGATGTAAAAAGTAGGCATATTTAATTACTCGTTGTTGTCAATATAAGAATAAACCATTGATATAAAATATTACTTTAAGCCTAATAGAAATATCTAATAAATTAAGGAAAATAATTAATCCACTCTACTTTTGGTTTACAAGCCTATATTTATATATTATTATAAACCCTCTCAAGTCCAAATTAACTTCTTACTATTGACTGATGTTGCTTGTCAACATTGGAAACTTCAAAGATGAAAACTACAACTATTTGATATAATATTATTCGGCTATATTAACAAATTGGTTACACTAGTTAGTTTTTTATTAGTGTTCCGTTTTAATTCTTATTTCATATACAAATCTCAATAGTAGTTGAGCCGTAAATGTTGATGTTCGGTTCAAGTCAACTTTAACTCCTTAGATAACTCTAAAAGCTAGTATGTTTTTATATCATGCAAACATGTAACAGGTTTAAGAGTAACCACAACTATATTGGCATGCTAATTGTCTATGGTCTTAAACGATAATACTTTTGAATTTTTTTAATAACACCTTAATTTTGAAGGAGAAATTAATCACAGTCTGCTATGGCTGATCATGACTCGATCTAATCACAAGTGTATTACCAATGGTCCACTAACCCATTACCGATAATACTTTTGATATCTAATGTTGTTCATAAGCTAAATAAAACAATCTACAAGAAGAAAAATTAAAGTACAACGTACGCAAACATTAATTGGGTAACCTTTCATTGTTTAAATATAGGCTATTAGTTAGTCAATGTATAAACTAGGGTCATGTTATCCGAATGGTAGGTTCGTCGGGTTACAACTCGCAGCAGACGAATGTTACGGTCTGCAACACCATCTACCATCGTTTCTTTCTTGTATTTCCCAAAAGGTATTACATCCTACCCTGCTTATTTGAATTATGTTTTCGTATCCATGTCTTAAATAAAAAGTAGAAGTTTGTTCCATTTTACCTTTACTAGAGGTATGTCTTTTCGGCGTAATTTCTTTATATATATGTCTATCTTCGATCTAGAAGGGTTCTTGAACAATGTTTAACTTCTCGTTGTTCGCACGTCTTTCGGTGTTATTTCTGGTGTTTCATCTAGTAAGCACTTATTTACAAATTGTCCCCTACTTGAAATGCTAGAGAACTTTGTTTACGATCAGTAACTCCTTTGAGGATCTTGAACACTAATTTTCATTGTTTCGTTGAGTGGTATTATTTTGTGGGAAACTTAATGAAAACATAACCAAATTTTGTAAAGTCGATCACTCAAGATTTTTTTTTAATTTAGTCACTCAATTATCAATAAGTAATATGATAATCCAAATATATTAAACCTGTTTAAGAGGTTAAAGCTCTGACGTGGCTTTTTTATAAGTTTGCTTAAAGCATCTATGAACAACATTGGATTTTCTAGGATGGTACTAATAATTACACACATAGACACACATGCATACATTCATTATTGGACACACAGGTCGGTCCTATATCTCAGTAATTTCCGTTGAGTTTTGGTCAAAAATAATTTTTGGGTCCATACTCCCTACAGCATTTTATTGCCCCGATCCTACAAAATGGCGGTACATAGAAAAAAAAATTATGTGGTGCGAAAAAAATTTAAGGTACGCTATTGTATCACCACATAATATTTTTTGGACGAATCGTGTCGGTCAATTGTCATTACACTAGATATATATGCTTTAATATGCAAAAAAATTTATATGAAACAAAAATTCATTGACATTAAAAATGAATCAAGTAATTTACGTTTTTTGAAATAATTCAAACTTATAATCTTTCAATTATGGGATAATAAATGAATTACCTAACTGGTTTCTCTAGTTAGGAATAAATTATGTGAAAATTTTCATTTCCCATCCATACTTTTACAACTTTACAAAACCTCTAAGTTTTACAAATCTCTCATTTTCTTTTATTTTCTTAAACATTGGTTTAACTATGGTTGGATTGGGTTAACTAATTTGGGTTTTATAAATGGGTGAATGAAACTTTTTTTTATTTACGTGTGTTAAAAAATTAACACATATATATGTAAATTGTAACTTATTGGGTGTTTGACAAAATCTGAATCATTAAGTGCTGAATGGTTAAGAGGTCTGAACCATTAAAAGGTTCCATCAATAAGAGGGATGTTGGGATACAACTTCATATGAGTATAAAGTTAATATATGCTCCATTCAGTTTCATTCAGCATCTCTCAGTCTCTTAACCATTTAGCACTTAACTGAACCATTCAGAGGCTATTTTTTTCTGAAACAAATGCTCTGAATGCTGAATGCTGAATGGTTAAGCACTGAACTGAACCATTAATAGGTAAACAAACAACCCCTTACATAATGTAAAATTACATATCTATAACTTACACGAGGTAAATTTATATTGTGTAAATTATAAGTTAGACGAAATAAACACGTGTGCACAGGGATGGTCCCGAGGAATCCAGTGCCCTGTGCGAGACAAGAAAAAAAGGCCCCCTAACCTGAAGCATCAACGCACTAAATTATATAAACTAAATTTTTAACCAAAAAACAAACGTTTGATAATTAAACATAAGAAAATCAAAGTATTTGAATTAGTGAAAATCAAAATTATATATAAATTTTTAATTTTTTTTTAAATTTGGTGCCCCCGTCAAACGAGTGCCCTGTGCGGTCGACTACCACGCACACCCCATGGGCCGGCTCTGCGTGTGCATGTACATTATGTAACTTAACTCGCAATCATTTTGTGATTTTCAAAGTCGTAACCAGCCAAATCAATGGTAAACATCATAATTAAAATAGAAAAATGAAATGTTTTTTTGTCGAATTATGACGTAATAAACTATTTATGAGCAATATATATGAAAATGATATATATTGTTGGTTTTAGGACTTTAGGCAATGAAATTTGATGTAGTTATGCTACCATCTATGAGTGTGAAGTTAAAACTTTATTCTCCTTGAAATAGAATAAATTGAAACACATTGGTAAACTAAAAGTAGAAAAGAAAAAAGTAAGTAGTTATTCACTTATTCCATGCATTTTTATCTATTTCAAAGTGTGGACTCATATATTAATCCAAACACAAATTTGGACTTTGTTGCCTACAATCCAGAAAGGTCAACCAATCCAAAACCCATGGGCTTTTTTCTATTTTTATTCCAAAGTATAATTAAACACTAACTAATAGTTGTTTATAGTAACTTTGGTATTAAGCAATAAATAAATGAAAGTGGTATACATCCAAATCAGAATTAATTAGTTTACACAAAGAGAAAGTATAAATACTATCAATTGTAGGAAATATGGTATATTCAAGAATTAAATCCGGATTTGACATGATGGAAGTGGATGTATAACAACTTTTAAAATTAGATGTAGAAACGAAATTCAAAACTATTTCCGTGGCAGCTCCATTAGTCACTCCAAGTTGCAAAATTTCTGGTCAATGTATACATGGTTATGAACTATAACAACTCTACTATTAATTATAATTTGACTAATTAGAGTGCATATAGATTTCAATCTTGAGATTTAGTTTTAATTAAGACGTATAATATTCAGGGGCGCCTTTAGGGATGGTGGGACGGGTATTAGTAATATAAGATCCGTATTCGAATGTAAAACTCAGTCTCATACCCGGCCCAATACCCATCAGGTATCTATCAGGTAATTACCCGTCGGGTATTGGGCATACCCATGGGTATCGGGTAAACTCGTCAATTGCTTTCACAAATTAAAATTGATATGTATATATACAACATAAAATGTACCAATTCTATATACATAAATTCTCATGATACGTGAATCCAAAAAAAGTAATTGCGGTAAATACATAAAAAAAGTTTCATTTTCCAAACAATATCAAAAAAAATTTGGAAATTGGAATATTCGTTTCATTATTTAATACGATGCATGAGAAAACTAAAAATAAGGGAGCTTAATGATTTATACATAAGGAAAATAAATTATATAAATAATATATCTTTGAGTAATATTTTGGGTAATCGGGCGGGGTTCACATGATCGCATACCCGTACTCGAAACCAGATTTTTTCAACACAAAATCCCATAATCGGTCCCAGATCGACCCGAAAATTCAGGCCATTAGCCGACTTGAATATGCCGGATTTCAGTTTTTTCCATCGGACTCAGATTTTATTACCACTCCTAGATAGGTTATAAAGTATGGAAAATAGACTCATGCTCATTAAATTATGTAGCCCAATTCCTCATACAAACAAAGAGTTATATTAATTGAAAATTTTGGTTTAAATAATTTATTTCTGAATTTGAATTTACATGCATTTCATGAAATTATGAAACGATTTAGAAAAACATTAAGTGGTTTTGAGTTGGACAAAGGAGAAAAAAAAAGAATAATTTTATTTTAAAAAATCATCAATGTTAAAATACATAAAAAAAACAAATAATAATGCAAAAACACAAAATAAATTAAGAGCCAACACCAATAAAATAAAAAATGTCTACAATTTTATTTTTATTTTCACCTTACACTACATTGCAAAAACCTTACATATACTTCAAAAAACCACGAGAGAAATATAAAATCAAAACAAAAGTAGGGAGACACAAAGATAAGGTTTAATTACTTTGTATTTGTTTATTTTTGTTTTATTGAAACACCATTAAGTGTGCTTATGCCTTTTGTATTAATTTCACATTATAATTAGGTTATGAAATTATATATATATCCTAGTTTAAGCAACAAAGAAAAGAATGCTTGAGTTTAATGAAACATGATGCTATTCGTCTTGTTGATATGAAAGTCCAAGTTTTGAATTTTCTTACTCTATTTCTTTTCATATGTGTGTACGTGGGTCAAACTAAAGCCACTTTCTTTTCAACAAAATGTGTTGACTAAAGTTTTGAATAATATATAATATACTAATAGTATTAAAAAATAAGTTTTGATAGTGTTCAATGGGAACATTACATCCTTCTCATAAACAATCATATATATTAACTAATTGAATAAAACATGTGCTTTTACTTATCCATTTACAACAACTTGATTAAAATCGGTATTAAGTCATTTTGACCAAGGGATTGGCAATGGCTTGGTCTCGAATCATACTCTAAAACATAATATATATATATATATATATATATATATATATATATATATATATATATATATATATATATATATATAGGGGAGGGATTTTCTACAAATGGCTAAAACTCTAAAAAGACTAAGAAGCGATCTGGGACGTTAGATTTAGGGTGTTTACGGTCAAGATTAACGCGGTGGCAATATTGTAAATATTATGATGTTTTTAATGACGCGCGATAAGGTTCCGGGGTAGATTAGTCATTGTACGCGTTTTCAACATGCATATAAAAACACCATAACTGAACATCTCAGCATCGCGCTGTGAAAAAACACCATAACTGAACATCTCAGCATCGCGCTGTGAAAAAACACCATAACTGAACATCTCAGCATCGCGCTGTGAAAAAACACCATAACTGAACATCTCAGCATCGCGCTGTGAAAAAACACCATAACTGAACATCTCAGCATCGCGCTGTGATAAAACACCATAACTGAACATCTCAGCATCGCGCTGTGATAAAACACCATAACTGAACATCTCAGCATCGCGCTGTGAAAAAACACCATAACTGAACATCTCAGCATCGCGCCAAAATAAACACCATAACTGAACATCTCAGCATCGCGCTGTGAAAAAACACCATAACTGAACATCTCAGCATCGCGCCAAAAAAACACCATAACTGAACATCTCAGCATCGCGCGTATAAATGACGAAGATGCCCCTCCGTGTTTTTTTTTCTCTCATTGCCACGTGCTTGTTGTTGATTGCTTCCTACACTTCTTAGAGTTTTGAGCCTTTTTAGAAAATCCCCAATCTATATATATATATATATATATATATATATATATATATATATATATATATATATATATATTATTTGACTTGTTTAACACACAACAACAACAACAACAATAATAATAATAATAATGATAATAATAATATCTTTTACGATAACAACTTTTAGCCATTGGCTAGTATCGAATTTCAATTCCAAAATCGTACCTAGTGATTCTTAAACTTAACGCTTCACTTAAATTTTGAACCTATATTTTCAGCAACCAATGACTTGAGTTGAGAGCGCACATTGTTTTTTTAAACTAGTTTTATCAACCCTTGGTCATAATTGGTTAACAGAATTAGTGGCGTAACCAAGAAACTTTTTCATGATGGTCAGAATTTCTTTAGGAAATAATGTGTTTTGAGAAAAAAAATCGTCCGGATGCGGGACGGGTCGTTGGGTCGGTCAATGTAGAGAGAGCCAAATTAAATATGAAATACTAAATAGAAATAGTGGTGGTGGTGGTCACAATCGATGGATCGGAGGTCTGGTCAATTTCGAGCCTATTGATCAAATTGGGTTGTTTTATTTTTTGATTTATTATTAGCATGAAAATTAAATGGGTTAAGTTAATTATTCAAATGGATTTAAGTTAATGGGCTAGATAGGTTAATACTTAAATTGGTTTATTAGTAAGTTCACTAGTTTGGGCTTAAATAAGGTAGTTTTTTTCCAATGGGTTTATTGTATAAATTATTAATTGTTTTATATTTGTTAACAATAGATTTTTAAATGTAGAGCACTAATATTTTCAAATGTTTGTTCTTGGGGTTGGATGTTAAAAGATTAATGAAGTCGATCGATCTTAAATTTTCATGCGGTCAGTGTTAAACTTTCATTGGGACGGTTTGGATTTGATATCGTACTAAAAAAAATTCATGATGTGTGGACGACAGAGTTCTTATAGGGTAGATTCACCACTAAATAAAATAACCAGTTCAATTAGTAACCGTTTATTACTTGAAAACCTTAACACATGAAACTATTTAACCCATAAAAAATTTAATAATATTTTACTTTTTTTTTAATAAATAAGATTTTTAACAAAATAAATAAATTAAGGAAAGCAACGGGTCACATCACATATAACTTTACCAAAAATGGAATGTGAGCTCTTTAAGAATAGAATTCACACATGCAAAGATTTTGAAGAAAAATGTTGTAAAGGAAGTGATTTGTAAGTTGTAACGAATCTTCTTAGATCCAAGTCTTTAAAGAGATTTTATTCTTCTTAGGACGTTGATAGAATTAAAAACTTCGATCTAAGAGCTTATAGAATTAAAAAAATAAGTTATTACGGTGTGTTCAGGTGTTTAGTTACGTCAAAAATTGCCTTTCGCCACGCTCTTTGTGGTCGTAAGCTTTTCACCATGTTTTTTCGCATGACCAAATGTCTCGTCATTCTAGGTATCGTACGACCACACTCACGTTTTAATGGTCGTAGCAACCAAAAAATGTGGCTAAAGGATACCAATATTTGTGCTAAAATCAAGCATTTAAGCCATTAAGTGTACTAAATGGTAGCAACTGCCATATGGATTTTACTATAAGTGTGGCAAAAAGATAGCAACGGTCACATAAATTTACTAAAAACTTCGTTTTAGCCACACGTATTTAAAATAACTGTGACAAAAGGTTGTTGGAATCAATAAGTGTGGCTAAAAATTATTTTTAGACACATAAGAATACTATGTAATTCTAAATGTGGCTAAAGCCTAAAGGTAATCAATGACCACATGAACTTAGTGTGACCATTTCTAATATACAGTAACACACATTTACTATAAGTGTGGCTAAAAATTACTTTTAGACACACAAGGAAATTTTGTAAATGTGACTAAAGCGTAGTAACAACTGTTGATTAGATCCGTTAATGCATAAGGGAAAATATGATTAACACTACAACAAAAATGGTTTTTTAAGACCTTTTGTGTGAGACGCTTGTAAAAGATGGTCCTAAAAAACTATTTAATAGGACGAATGAAATTTTAGGGTCCTTTGATAATATACTCTACTAAATCGGTGTCCTAAAAAATTATTTAATAGGATGGATGACTTTTTGGGTCCTATTATCATATAACTTAATAAGACACTTAGAATGTAGATCCTAATAATGTAATTTATAAGACATTAAGTTGTTGGTGTCCCATTATGTGGTAATGTAATAGAACACTGGATGAAAGGAGGTCCTATTATAACATTACTTAATAGGACACTTTTTAGTTGAGTCTTAAGTGTTCAGTGTTATAGGACCCTTTCTAGTTGAAGTCATATTAGAACACAAGTTAATAGGACACTTGACATTTGAGTATTATAACTTTAACCTTTATAGAACGCTTAATCATTGTGGTTTTGTAATAACACATTGTAATAGGACAATCGATATTTGAGTCATAAAACATCGGTTTTATAGGACGCTTATTTGCTAGAGTTTTAATATAACAGAGCTTAATAGGACACTTGACACTTGGGTTTTATAACTTAAACCTTTGTAAAACACTTATTCATTGTCGTGTTATTATAATATATCATGATAAAAAAAGAAATAAACAAGCTAATAAAGTTCGGGGTTGGTTTAGTTATTAAGCACGTTCAGATACATCAATTTACAATCAAGGAAATAATACTTAAAAACGATTTGGAACATCGTGAAAAAAAATGTAAGCTTTGACGGAAATTTGATATGGGAAACGATACTAGACGCAGTGCGTTACACGCGTTATTAAATTAAAAAGCCCAGTAGCCAAACCCTACCTATAAATACACTTTATCATCTCAATGTCATCTTTTCAAAAACCCTAGTATCATCCACACAACTTGCAGCCGTCACCTTTCCGGCCGTTTTCCGGCCAGCTCCGACATTCCCACGGGACCTATTATATATCAAAATCTTCGTCTTGACGAGACGGTTCCAATGATAGTAAATGCGTCATCTAACTCGTAACTATGAAAAAGTTATCGCCATTTGAAGATTGCGGCTGCTAGGGTTAATTTAACCCCTTCCTTCTTCGTTTTTCCGGCAATTTGTCGGCGTGTTCATAGCGAGTATTATATATCATTTTCTTCGTCTCAACGCAAGGAATCTAATGGTAGTGGTAGTTTCCTCCAGTTCTTAATCGTTGAGAATGATGCGGCGGCTAGGGTTCTTCTTGTATGTGTTCTTTGTTTCCGGTTGATTTTCAGCTTCTCCGGTAGTTTCCATGACACATATTATATATCAAATTCTTCGTCTCGACGAGACGATTCTAATGGTGGTAAAGGCATTTTCTTAAACGCTATGGTTTGAAAGTTATGGTCAGTAAAAGAGTGCAGCAGTAGTGGTGACGGTTAAAGCTCTTAATATGGTGGTGTTGGGGTTGTGCTACGATGATGGTTATGTTACAGCAGCAGGTTTCGGTGTTTCATGGTTGCGATAAGTGGTGGTTGGTGATGGTACTAGGGTGTTACAACGGTGGTCTATGGGGGTCGATGATGAATGGCGGTGATTATTGGAGATAAATGGTGTTTCTTGGAGGTTTTAGTTGATATTTGTATGGGTGGAAGAAACCGGGTCTTGGACAAAGAATGTGGGCGGATTTGAAAACGGAAAGGAAAATGTATAGTACATAAATTATACAAAGTGAGATCAAACTTATCATAGTGTTTGTTTTTCAAACTGTTCAATTTATATGTATGTGTTTGCAGGATTAAACGAACATAAGAGTGAAGAGTTCTCAAACATTAAGTTTTTCAAACATCATGAAGGCAACTAAGATGATACGGACATCGGAGACCTGGATGATTATGAACTAGTTTTGTGTTTTTAACTAGTAGTTTTATGTTTGTGACTTTAATTGGACAACGACTATATGTTAGCGATTATGTACTTTTATATAATTAAATATAATATAATGGTTCTGGTATTTGTTGTGTATGTATGTATTTGATTGATATGTTTTTTGTATATTGTTTTGGGAAAAACATGAAACTGCTGGAATTATCAGCAAAAATAATTGAAAAATGTTCATGGACCTTTAGTGGCGACTCTTTAGCACTAGCGGCGACAAGGCAAGCATTAGTGATAAAGCAATAGCGGCGACTCATTAGCGGCGATATGTCACCGCTAATACCTTTAGCTGCAACTTATGGGTCTTTTAGCGGCGATAACTGTCGCCACTAATGGTCGGATTTTTTGTAGTGAAAGTAAGTAGTCATATATTGTAACATTGTAAAAGTGTCCTTATATGTTTTTATTAGGACGTTTTTTGAGTTGTTCATAGACATATTATGCGACTATAAAATTGGTTTCATAATCTTATTTGGGATATTAGGACTCTTTTCTTAGTACTAAAGTATCTATACTGTTACATTATAAGGGTCCTATAAACTAATTTTTAAGGACGCTTTTACGTGTATCATAAGATTAAAAGTAAGTAACCGCATATTGTAACATTGTAAAAGTGTCCTTATATGTTTTTGTTAGGACGCTTTTTAAGTTGTTTATAGACATATTATGCGACCATAAAATTGGTTTCATAATCTTATTTGTGATATTAGGACGCTTTTTAAGTTTCGGGACTTATTACAACCCTTTTACATGAAACGCTTTTACTATTGGTTCTATTAAATGAAAGGTCCTATAAAGTACCATTATAGGACACTTTTGGGCGTACTAAAAACCCAATTTTGTTCTAGTGTAAGCTAACGCGTACCTGATAATCCAGTCATGATGGTTGAAGACTTAGATGATGACATGATCGGTTCCCGTTGGGATGCTCGTTAGGATGGAGTATTCGGTGTAAGGGGCAACCGAATGAGTTAGGGGAGGACAGGTTGGTGCGTAAGTGATGTTAGGTAAAAGTGAGCCGCCCTGATTTAGCCTCCCTAGGTTTATATTTATAGAAAATCCCATGGGAAACCCTATTAACAATTATTACATATTACTCCCATCAAGTAATTGTATGTTAACATTTACGGATTAATTATTCTTTGATCAATTAGTTAGTTAGTCAAATGATAATGAGGGCCACATTTGTAAATTCATTCCAACATTCTCCCACTTGGCCAAGTTATCATTTAATATGAATATTAGATTAGCCTGATCAGGGGTTAATATTCATTTTAGCCTTTAGATAAGAAAAGTAGCAGAGAAATACAGTCATTGAACCGATAGTCAAATTCAAGACCCCCATTAATCATACTACAATCCCAATTTAAGACTTAATTAAACGTTAGGATCAAAGAGGCAAATTAGCCCTTGACGTTGATTTGCACATATATTTGTCTATACGTCCTTTAGGCATGCATGGCCGTATTTAGAGACAAGCAAATCTTAAACGAATGAGGAAAGTTATAAATTAATAGTTAATTATTCATAGTGCGATATGCAATTGTACATGGTCATTAGTTAACCCGTCTTTATTATGGGCCCTTAGAAAAGACTTATGGGTGAGAGACCTTCAGTTATTGGATCCATGAGCATATCATGAATGTATTCGATACAAAGATTTTGGTTCCTCTACTTGTTCATCAATGAACAATAATAATTCTGTATCGAACATTGATGCAGCTCCTCTCGAACTGTTACTGATCGAGAAACAGGGTAGCTGGCTTTATCACAATAAGTCTTCAATATGATGTTCAAACAGAACTAGAATTGTGAGTCTATTAGTAAATTTTCCAACAACATTTAGTGACATTGCATTGTAGTTAGCAACATATTATGTCATTATAACGTAGGTTGTTGTTAACAATATCTTATGACTCTTCCATGATATAAATTTGTCTGCTGACATAAAGATATACCTTATAGTTGACCTTTTGTTTTCCTTGAGTGCAACAAAGTTAGAATAAGATAGTCAACTACTTTTATGTTCTTTCACTTCTTCTACCGTTTAAATTATAACCTTTCAAATAGATATTGCAATAATTTTTCAGGCGCTTTATGATGATCTAGACTGGAATTACGTTTACCAGTCTAGTTGTTTAGCATTGTAGGCAATATCTGAACGATCACTAACTTAAACGTGTGTAAGGCTTCTAATTTATGAAGCATAAGGTACCAATCTTGTTTAGTTAGTTTAACCTCTGTTATTATTCTCCTTTAATTACTGGAGTTATTGACTGAGAGCAATGTTGCATGTTATAACGTGTCAACACATAGTTAATGTAAGCCTTATGAAATAATTTAGTGTTTCATTAGGTCAATCTTGGTGTACTTTGATGCTTATGGTGTAAGAAGCATCTCCAATATTCTTTATGTCAAATTATGCGAGAGTAACCGCTTTGACTCATGCAACAGAAAGAAATTATTACTTGTCTAAAAGAATGTTATTTGTATAATGACAAGTATTGTATTAGTTGCTCCCACTCTTCTTGAGGTAGATTAATTAATCCACTTAATTCTTTAGTTCACTGATATGCTTGCTTGTTTTGAACCTTTATATGGATTTGCTCATCTTATAGACTGAGTGTTCTTGTTCTTCAGGCTTAAAACCTTCAGATTGATTTATGAACATGTCTTATGTAGATTAGCATTAAGGGAAAGAGATTTTAATGTCCACAATTTGCAACTCAAAATCATAAATGAGTAATTAGGACATAATGATCCTTTAGTGAGACAAAAAATTCTTTAGGAAAAGAACTCTTGATCCTCTTATTTGATTAGTTTATAAGATTCAATCATACTTTTGTAACATTTAACTAGTTGTTGAGACCCATTGGATAATTCAACTAAATTACAAATATTATTCTGACTAAGGGAATTTGAGCTTAATAGCTTTATGCCATTCAAAAGATTGATCGTTGATAATGACTTTTTCATAAGAGGTCGGATCAGTAAGCTTTCCAATATCTATATTAGCTTTATTGAGGTAGGTTGTATATTCATCAAAAGTAATAGGCAAGTAATGCCATGATGACCTACTAAGCTGGATTTTAGGGTTTTGTAGATGCATTAATAATTTCATATATTTCTTCTTGTTCATTAAGTCAGGTGTATTGGGAGTTGTATATTTTCTAAATAAGGTGGAAGTGGTGTAGTGTCATTAAGTGCAGTTTGTTGTGCAAGAAGTGTAACCGGAGTTAAATACGGAGTGCAATTTAACTTTGTCTCTCCCCCCGCTTCTTGTACATCTTGCAAGTCATAATAAGGACTTTTACTGCTCCCACTGATCTTAGAATTCTCTTAGAAACTTAGCATGCTTAGTGGGAAAGTCAGTAAAATCTAAGAACTTCAAGTCAAGTTTCTTACGTTCATCAACCAACTTGTGGTCTAGTGGTAAGATGACTTGAGTTCTCCAAGGAGACTCAAGTTCTATCCCCACTAGTGACACTTTTGGGAGATATTGGCAATGAAGCTCGTCCCGGGTTACCACCCGGCTTCGTGTCTGAGCCTGAGGGTTTTACGTGGCATGGTTAAAGGTTCCTGCCCGGTTTTTCCCTGGAACAGTTGGTTGACGAGTTTCGACTCCGATCAACTTGGCCCGTAAGGAGGGTTGTGGTGAGCCTCCGCTACGTTTGCAGTAATGGGGGAGCCCCAATGCCGACGAAAAACATCTATTGGTGTTAGAGGCGGGGTTTCGATCTCGGTCCTTGCACCTCTGAGTGCTTCGGTCATAGACCGTTGCACCAACCGCCGTTCTAAAAAAAAAAAAAGTTTCTTACGTTCAGGATTTTGAGGTTCAATATTCGGCTAACAACTAAGGTTATCGTGTGATTTATACTTAGTTTCCTTCATGTCCAGATTTTCGAAATGAAATTTAGGGACTTATTTATAGGAACCTTGTTCAGTATACGAATTGTTGTCATTGTAAAGCCTTGGTCCACGGAAATAACGATAAAACTTGATGACTAACATACTTCTTATCATGTCGTTAAGGGTACTTTTATCCTCTCAACTAAATGATTATGCTGAGCGGTACCAGACATGGTTTATTGGTTAACAAACTTATAGTCCTTATAGATTTCATGAGGTGGACTGGAGTGTTTCCAATGTTTTTATGTTAATCTGAATATTTACCTACTATTGTCTCATAACTTTTAATTTATGATCGAGTTGATCTTAAAAGTTTCAGGTAATTAACAGTTTCCTTATTTTGAATGCAAGAATATATAAGGAAGATAACCGTTTATGTAAGTGATAAATTGCTTGAGTCCAAATATTCCACTTTGGGATAAGATCCACTAACATTAGAGTGTATAAAACTTTAGAACTCTTAGTGACATCTTGTTTATTCCCTTAACACAATGTTAGATGTATCATCTAGTTTTAAGTAATTGAAGTTTCCATTACATCTAAATAGTCATAACCGACAACTTTGAGAGGTCTAAGTAAGAGTGATTATGTTTGGCGCAAGACCCCATAACTGTAAATGTCTAACTTTAATACTGATACTAAGTTCCGAGTGATTTTGGAAGTGCTAGGTATCATAAAGTTTTGATACACGAACAGTCTTCATGGTATTTACCGCCTTAAGCTTGTCACTAACTCTCATTATAGTTGTAGTTTGGTTTGTTTCTAGAGAATGAATTTTAAGCAATTTTTAAAACTAAATCCAACTTGTAATGTGTTGTTTGGAATACTAATGGATTCAAGTATCATTACTGTTTTTTTTTCCTTCGAGGACAAGGAGATGGAAGCATTTTCTTGCATTTTTTTATTGGACCTTAGAACTATCCATCATGTTATGATTTTTCCTTCGTGTTTATCAAGGATAGTGTATTAAGGTGAACAAATCTAGTTTTCTAGTTTTAGGCATCTTACTAGCTTCCTTTACTCGCAATGTTATCAGTCGACTCGTTTCTTACTAGTGAATAAGAGTGTGGTGACTGATTTTGAAGAGCATTAGATTGTGTTAATTTAGGAATTATTATGAGATGCACTAGAAGACTTTTAATGTATAACATGTTAAGCCTTGAGGACAAGGACAATGTATTTCATTGTTATGATTTGTGCACTATTATCATTATCCTTTTCTTTTACATGCATATAAGAAGTTTATTTGATTTTTATCCAATAACTCCCTGAACAACAATAACGAAGTCTTGATTATCATAAGAGACATTTTACTAAAATTCTACCACTTATAATGTTCTAGCTATACACGTATCAGGAAGAGCAGTGATAATGTCTTAAGAGATAATGAAGATTAATAAAGGGAAATTTAATACAAAATTTATCTAAAGCAAAGTTCATAGTATTCAGTGATATTAGGTTTAAATTTAGAGTGGATAATTTATTGAGAAAGTTCATTAGAAGAACTTAGAGTGATAGGGGTAATCAAGTTAGGCAAACAAGATTTGAATTGAAGACGTGATATCGTCTGTTATAACATCAAAATAACAGACTAGGTAAGTCCTACTTAAGTGGCTGGTTTCGCGTTGGTTACTAACAGTCATTTAAGCATTATGGAAAATTAGTTTTTAGTATGTGATCTTAAGCGTGACATCAGCGTTGGCCAGAAGTATGACACTCAAAATCACATGTTTAGTTTCGTAATGTATGATCATTTCACATCAGCTTTGGCCAGAAGTGAGATCTTCATCCATTTTAGACGAGCGTCATGAGAATGTCTTATTAACTAAGAGACATTTATTGACAATGCTTAGTTAGACTTAAACAATTTTGACTTGAGTAACACATCAGCGTTGGCCAGAAGTGTTATTTATCGTCTTGTTTAAGTTAAGCTTAGGTTTTGAAAAAATATAATACTTAAGGTTTATCAAAACTCTTGGGTTGAAAGCACCATATTTTAAACTAGTAAGCAGATGTATTGCATTTTAGGATTACTGTTATTAAATTAAATAAGTAAATTTAAGTACCTAACATTATCTCCAAGCGTGTGAATTTGATTATAAAATAATAGTAATACAATAATACCTAATTTGAAGACATGCAGAAATGTGGACATGATTTGATAAATAAACAATCAGAATTAAATTTCATCCCAAAATAAGGGGATCTCAAAAATAAACGACCAAAATTGATGATTTTATCCATATTTGAAAAGATTGAATTCATGGAATCACATTAATTGAATCAATTTATAAATTTCTTAAGTTAATAATTTCAATCAAGAACACAGTTCATAAAATCAAATTAAATAAATGTTATATTGTATTATCAAAATAGAGTTTTGCACATCATGGCCAATTTTGATATATATTTCGACATTTTCAATTTTATCAATTATTATTCTTATCAGTTTCGTCATGTAGCGTACAATATTAACAGAAGCAATAATTTGAATTTGCACATGAACTACTATTATATTATAATAACTTTGATCGATTTCATAAAATTATCAAAAAATCATTGTCGATTGTTAAGACTAAAATAATTTTATTTTACGAAAGTGGATTCTTAACAATTAAATAATAAGGTTTTTCCAAGTTTTAGTTCCAGATCTTAGGGAAACTAACGGATCTAATTAAGCAACATCGCTCTGATACCACATGTTGATTAGATCCGTTAATGCATAAGGGAAAAATATGATTAAGCTAACGCGTACCTGATAATCCAGTCATGATGGTTGAAGACTTAGATGATGACATGATCGGTTCCCGTTGGGATGCTCGTTAGGATGGAGTATTCGGTGTAAGGGGCAACCGAATGAGTTAGGGGAGGACAGGTTGGTGCGTAAGTGATGTTAGGTAAAAGTGAGCCGCCCTGATTTAGCCTCCCTAGGTTTATATTTATAGCAAATCCCATGGGAAACCCTATTAACAATAATTACATATTACTCCCATCAAGTAATTGTATGTTAACATTTACGGATTAATTATTCTTTGATCAATTAGTTAGTTAGTCAAATGATAATGAGGGCCACATTTGTAAATTCATTCCAACAACAACTACATGAGATATTTTAACTGCGGCCATTAGTATTGTATAGTCACATGAAAACTAGTTTTAGACACATATATTTCAAAAAAACCGTGACTAAAGAATTGTTGCAATCAGTTTATTTTGTCCAAATAAAATATCGCTAGATGATAGTAATGTAACAGCCCAATCATCTTGACACTATCCACTTTGGCTATTACAAGTAACGACTACGTGCATGTATTTTAACCGTGGTTGTGTGTGTTATATAGTCACAAAAGAACTAATATTAGCCACTAATATTTCAAAAAAAAAAAAAGAAAAAAAAAAGAAAACCGGTGACTAAATTGTTGTTGGAATCAAACATTTTGTATAAAAAGTAGTTTGGCTAAAAGGTAGTAATATCTATAAAATTTTATTTGTAACGTGGCAATTTGTAATGTATAGTCACAAAAAAAACTTTTTAGCCACATTCATTTCCTAAAAACCGTGACCAAATGTTCGTTCGAATCTAGCATTTTGTTTAAATAAATGTCACTAAAAATAAAAGCTACAAAATGTGTTAACCAAAATCCATACATGGGTTGTCAATTCAAATACTAAAGACATAAACCTCCAATCAAAGTTGTCTACAAAAGTTGTTACAAAGGAAAAAGACACCTGATCAGTTGCACTTCAACAAACATACCTTTTGCACAAGAACTTTTATCTTATCCTCTTTACTAGATCACCTTTAATATACAATTTGACAAAAATCAGCTTAAAGGTTAGCATACAATTCATATTGTATTTAATAAATCCATATTACTTACGAACTTCTACTTTGAACTTTAGCACTCACAAAATAGACATTAATTACAATCGAAACACACAAGCTAATCATGCATGCATGTGTAAAAGTTATTTGTAAGCATGCATAAGATATCATTACCTATCAAAGTCAACCTGATAGAAAACTTAGATAGTTACATATAAGTCACAATAATTATCCTTTATCCTGCAACTCCTTTGCATCAACTCAGTGGTGAAGCCAGAATTTTTGGTCAAGGGGGGCCAACATTTGTAACGTTTTGTTTCAAGGGGGCCAAACTCAATATATATACAAAAAATTAAATACCGACCAACAAACCAACACATCGTACGGAAAAAAGTGGGAGGGCCGTGACCCTCCCTGGTCTCTATGATGCTTCGCCATTGCATCAGATAGACATGTAAGATTATGTAGTTGTAATAACAACTTAAGTTATCCACGTTGAGTTTAGTACATTGTGACCGAATTATAGTTATGACTCCAAACATTCAATCCTAAACTTGCAAATCAAGTTTTGTTCAAATCAACAACAAATCAATTTGTTTATGCAAGTATATCATAATTAACTTCAAACATTCAAGGATAAGCATAAAATAACCATGTGGAATTAAAGAAAATTACATGTAGTAACTAACAGGAGTGTTGTACGCGGCAAATTTAATAGCAAAGGTTCTTTGGAGGGTGAAATGTATAGAGAAGATATAGCGATGAAAGGGAGGTGGGTGGTGGCCGACAATGAGGTTGCTAGAGTGAGCCCGATGGCGGATCTTTAATCATTGTAGTCTGGGGCAGAAACTCGTGGGGACGGAAAAAAACATAATACTCCTGTGTTGTGCTCCCGATCAACCAACACATTCTTTTCAGGGTCACGTTCTTGAACTTGCTCGTGAAGTTGCTTCTAACGTGTCTTAGACAAAATCGGTGGTGGGCATGGGGTTCTTTCCAGGCTTCAAGTTATTCATGGTGTGCAATATACCTGCATGTCGATCTGATATGACACAAAGCTTGCGTTGTCGGGGGTCTTGAACATTCTCCTAGAACTGCTGAAGTAACTACTTCCAGCTATCGTTGGTATCTTAGTCAACAAGGGTGTACGCCACCGGCAATATCATATTGTTGGCGTTTTTTGAAACGGCTATCAATATTTTCCCCTTGTATGGCCCCTTCAGATGGGTGGCATCTATAGATATCACCGGAATGCAGTAACAGAAAGCTTCAATATTCGGGTGGAATGCCCAAAAAACATACTTGAAGACAAACACTATATGCGTAGATATTACTCGAGTACCTAAGTTTCTAAATTAACAAACCGACATTTATATGTTTAAATCTAAAAATGATTAATAAGTATTTTGTATAATTATAAGAAAAAATATTAAATTAGTAACTATTTAATGATTTAAAGTCACCATTAAATGTATGAGTGAGAAGAAAAAAATACATTAATTAAGATAGAGAAACATAAAAAAATACCCATTTTGGTAAATAAGTTTCTAACTACACCTAGTTGATAAATATTTTTTTCCAACTACACCTTTTAGGGAAAAAAACTCTTATTATGATATATATTGACTCATTACAACTTGATATAATCCTTTAGAACCTAAAGTGATGTGATAAAGCCATAATGGTCCGTTAATAGCTATCATAATTGTTAAGGTCCAATAGAACCCGATAAAACATGTATGGTTTATTATTCTCTATTATAATATATAATCACTCATTACAACTTCATATAGCCCCTTAGAACCTAATGAATCTAATGTGATGTGATACGGCCCATAATGGGCCATTAATTGTGCTATAGTTGTTAAGGCCTAATATGGCATGCATGATTTATTATTATCTATGATATATAACGAATCATTGTAACTTGATCTAACCCCTTAGGACATATCGTGATGGACCATAATGCCCCGGTAAGACCTATTATAGTTGTTAGAGCCCAATAGAGGCTTAGTAAGACATGTATGATCTATCATTGTCTATTATGATAAAATGACTTGTTACAACTTAGTATTACCCCTTAGGACCTAATGTTATGTGGTCCATAATGGCCTATTAAAAGTTATCATAGTTGTTAAACCCCAATAGGGTCCAATAAGATATTCATTAGAACTTGATATAAACCATGAGACCTAGTGTGATGTGATAAAGCACATAATGGCTCATTAAGAGCTATTATAGTTGTTAGGGCCCAATAAGTGGTATGTTATTGTTTATTATGAAATGTAGTGAATCGTTACAAATTGATATTACCCCTTAGGACCTAATGTGATTAAGCCCATAATGACCAATTGAGAGCTATCATAGTCAGAAGGACCCAATATTATGATATATAGTGACCCCTTACAACTTAGATATAACCCATTAGGACCTAATGTGATGTGACAAAGCTCATAATGGTCATTAAGAGCTATCATAGTTGTTTGGATCCAATAGAGATCAGTAAGACGTGTATGGTCAATTTTTATCTATTATGATATATGGTATTCATTACAAACTGATTTTACCCCTTAGGACCTAATGTGATGTGATAAAGCTCATAATGGCCTATTAAGAGCTATCATACTTATATGGTCTATTATGATATATAAAAACTCATTAAAAATTGATATAACCTCGTACGACTTAATGTGATGTGATAAACTCATAATAGCCGTTAAGAGCCCATAGTTATTATAACCTCATTATTAGGATCTAATGTAAAGCCTCGTGAAATTTTGTAATTTTAAATGCGACTATTGTCTAAGCCTTAGTCATACAAAATAAAATATGTAGCTATAGACTTCAAAATAATAATGGCATTTGCGCCCCTTTAGCCACACTTCAAATAGGAGCTATATATATATGACAGCTGGTCACATAAACTAATATAAGTGGCCAAATGTATTAGCTTTTAACTACATTTATAAAAGAGCATCATGATCAGTTGGTTATATGTGGCCACATTTTTCTAGTGTAACCACTAAATGTCACATTATTTAGTGTGGCTAAAGTTTCAAATATGATGTGGCCACACTTTTCTAGTGTAACCACTAAATGTCACGTTATTTAGTGTGGCTAAAGTTTCAAATATGGGTTTTTAGTCGCATGAAAAAAATGTTTGCCGAAAGGTATCGAACAAATGTGTTTTTGGTCACGAATAAAAAATGTAGGGCTAAAGGTTTATTTTTGGTCACTTGAATCAAATACGAGTGGCTAAAGATTCGCACATGTGTACTTTTTTCCACATGAAAAAAAATTTTGTGGCTAAAACTAGGAAATGTGATCTTTGGCAACACATTTATTCGAAAGTGTGGCTGGGTGGTTTTTGAAAAACGTTGCTAAAGGTCAAATTTGGCGTAGTCGTTCTTCATTTAGATGAGTTCTAGATTCCAATTATTATATGTTTTAAATCTTTTTTGGGGATGATATGCATAGCATTACGTTTCATAACTTAAATCCACAATTTATACCTCAAAAGTTTGTAGTTTTACAAGGAAATTGATGACTTTTAGCATGAAGTGTTAAAGATACGTGGGACGAGTTTCTGCCTCATACAACTCGGGTCGAAACCCAGGGGAAGTTTAGGAGAGATGGAGAGAGCCAGCAGCTGACAATCGGGGTTGTTTTTATAAAAGAACACACATAATGCACGAATAAAAGTACACATGAATGCGTGAACTTTAGAACACACATAAATGTGTGAACTATGTATGTGTGTTCTCCAAGTTTTAGGGTTTTGGGCGCTCGGGTTTTCAATATGCTCATATGTGACTTATATTGTATATTGAATGTTTATTGAATGTGTAAATGAAGAGAATTGAGACCGTAGATGAAATAAATGACAAATGCATTCGTGTGCTTAAAGTGAAATTAAAGAGCTCAAAATAGCAGGCGAAACGTAAAGAATTCATAATTAATCTTTCAAACTTGCAAGCAATATAGGACGATGCTTTGTGCATGTGAAGGCGGTGAAGCCTAACCCGTATGTGTAGCCTACTAGAGTCACATCGCATTGTGCATGTCTATAGGTGCTTTGCCTTATACATTGATAGGGAATTGACGAATAAAATTCCTAGGTTTGGCCTACCGGCTACCAGATTGGTATTACCTTTGAGTATCTAGAGGTACTTTGCCCTATGCATTTCTAGGGAATTGACCTATAAAACACAAAGGCTTGGCCTACCATAGTGGCATTGCCTTGTGCATAGCCAGAGGTGTTTTTCCGTTACTAGGGAATTGACAAATAAAAAAAAGATTGAATTTGAATGGAATGAGGTGGAAAGTAGTGTTAAGATTGATGTGATAATCCATGTTCTATGTGAAGGGTTGATTAGAAACTAATAGTTATTTATAAAACTTCTTTTTTGTAAGAAAAGCTAGAATTCACTCGGTGAAACAGATGATTTGTTGAGTTTGAAAAGTGATAACATGGGGCACAAGCTAGTTGGAAGTCAAAGACTATCATTCTCAACGATTTTAGTCAAAGACTATCATTTAGACCTGGCAAAATGGACGGGTCGGGTCGGGTCAACTGTCCGGGTCAGAACGGGTCCGGGTCAAAACGGGTCCGGGTCGAGATGAGTTGTTAACGGGTCGGGTCAGGATGGGTCCGGGTCAAAACGGGTCGGGTCAAAACGGGTCGGGTAAAAAAATCAATTTACAGATAATAAAAATATTTAAACTTCTGAACAATACCCAAAAACATAATAATTGTATAAGGAAATGCATATAAACGATTCTGATTTTTTGGTAAAACTAATGACTAATGCATATAAAGTTATAAACATAATAACTGTATAAGGAAATGTGAATAAGCACTAGTTGTAATCACAATGGAAGTTATAAACAAAAGACCGAGTTATAAACATAATAACTATGAATAATCACAGTTACCTTGTTCTCAAATTGCAATGTTTTGCAACAAGCTTGATTTAATCACGCAAAACATAAGCTTTAACAATTTAACTAGTTCGCTAGAGCTGTACCGTTCGCCGGAGATGAAACGATTGAAACCCTAACCCGTTTAAATCACTTATGAGAAAAACTAGTATATATCTTGGTTCATCAGAGTTGTATAGTTTAATGGCTCAGTATTGTAAAGCTTATGTTCTTTAATGCTCGGTAAAGAACCAGTTCGCCGGAGCTATACGTTTCGCCGGAGACGAAGAATGGTTCACCGGAGACGAAGAAGACGAGTTCGCCTGAGTCGGCTAATGAGAAACAATCATTAATAACTTCAAATTGAAGTTGTGTTGTCATTGACGATGAGAATGAGAGATAGCAATTGCCTGAGTTGTTCATATTGCCTGAGTCGGCTTTGAGATGAACTTTTAGGTCTGACCCATTCTGACCCGTAGGGTATTTTAACCAACCCGTTTTGACCTGTGATATTTTTTCTTCAGCCCAGTGGGTCGAATTTGTACTTCAGATGTTATGTTTTAATCTCTCATGCAAATGACTTTTTTGACTTTTTAATTTTAAATAAAATCATGTTTTACTATAAATTACTAGGTTTTCGGGATCAGAGCCTTACAATTGGGTAAAAAAAGTCAAAGGAATAGTTGTAATTTGAGCTTAACGATATATACTTGTTACCAATGTTTAATAAACAACGAAATTTCATAACAAGTGTAACATCCATGTGGAAAGGTAAGAATTGTGGTCACAAAATGTAGGTGTTCAAATCATGTAATTGACCAAAACCAGTTCCAGGTACAACACAGAGTGCCGTTTGACCTAAACTTAGGTATGCACTTGCTGGCTGGTCTCATTGAATGGCTTGTGATAGGAGTGCCCTACGAGCACGATGAAGCCGAGGAACCAAACCCGGATACAGTGTATGTCAAACCCTAACCATTTGAACCATTTCGGATAGGAACCAATAAAAACCAGGTATTGTTTAACTTTAAAAAAAAATTATAAATAAATAAATACAACTTAAGAAAAACATAAAATTTTGTGGTATAATGAATATTTATTTTGTGGTACTATTGTAGCTAACATAACTTAAAATTTGTAATGAGATGAGAAGTAAAAAATACATGGCTACACATTTGATTTCTCATTTGAACATAAACAATTATTAATCTCTTCTGTTTACTTCGATGTATATGTATTTTTAATTTTTATTGGTACTTGTCTTCTTTAAAAAAAAGGTAAATTAATAAAACCTGATTATATACACACATCAAAACAACTTGAATCTAAAGTTCCCTCAACAAGAACATAAAAAACAAAAAGTGGAGACAGATTATGAAAGCCATTGGACCAGAATTTAGAAATAGTACAATCCATCTACAAAAACAAACCAAACCCTCTTCTGTCCATATATAAAAAATCATGATCCTTATGCAACATATGTACAAATCCACCATGCATGCTCCTTAGTGTGCAACATATCATCTATCCTCTGTTTCTACCTTAGGTTTTGATTTGATTACCGCGCTACATTCTTGTTCTAAAACAAAAATATATTGTTTAACTTAGATCGAATCCTGCTTCGGCATTTATAGCATACAACAGCTTCTGCTCCATTTGCTCTTTACTGGAAATATATGTTCAAGTGTAAATACAACTGAATGAGATAACATGACTCCAACTTATCCTACAACCTCATCAAAGTTGACCGAAACCTAAAGCTTAACCAACACATTCTGGAAATGGCACTTTGCAGGCCGGACTAGAGGTAAGTAGACCGAAAACACTTGCTTTTTGTCCATTTTGGAAAGCTTAACTAAACTGTAACGCGTTAAATGTGCTTCTAAAACCAATACTGTAATAATAACACCATATATTTAAAAAGAATGACTTAGGAAGTTGTATGCATAAAATTACACTTGAGGTCCGCAAATATTATATTTATCCAACCAAAAAGATTAATATCATAAAAGAATGACACACCTTTGGTATGGAGGAAGCTTTAGCAGATTCATGCAAGTTGCTGATGTTGGTAACCGTTCCAGAGCTTCTTCAGAGGCACTACCAGCAGCTCTGTAAAAACAAAATAATACAGCTAATAGAAGTATTGCATCACAATAAGTTTCACCATAAAAGAGAGGCATCATACCGTTGTATACAAAATAACGGTTCCAAATACTTGAATCCTAACAAAGGTCCTCTTGAACATCCAGTCACAAACCTGACAAAATATTTTATAAACATTTAGTTTTAATAAGTGTCCGTGAAGCAAGTTAAAGTTAATTGCAACATAGCTAGTAAAAAAATTATAATAATTGGTGACAACTATGTTTAGTGCAGAAAAGTTAAAAGTAAAAAATCTGAAACATTGAAAATTAGGGGCCTAGCTTAGAACTAACATAAAAACAAAGACATAATAAAAAAAGCTAATTAAGATGCCCATGGAGTTGAGCAAAAGCACCCAAACAAACTTGATACTATGTCATAAATTACTGCAATATAAAAACATCAAACTAGAAGAGATTAATAAAAAAAAAGTACTAATAATGTCAAAGAAGTCAAGCTTACTTCAAAAACTTGTGTTGGTTTTCCAAGGAAAAGTTCTTGAGAATCTCCCAAAACATGTCAATGACATAATGCTCCTGTGGAATAAATAGCATGAATGACTTCCCAAGGCAAAGTGTTGATTAATTAGATTCTTTTTTTAAATCTCAACTTACACGATGATAGCCACCAGCATAATTTGTGTTTGAACGGAGATCATCTACATCAAATCCATCAACCGATCCAGATATCAGAAGCTGCAGAAAATAGGCAAAAAATATTATCAGAGGAACTATATTATAGGGTTATTCTGTTATTTATTAGGTAGTCAATTTCATATCCTTAGGAGCTTCATAAAATAACTTCAAACCACCTTCATGATGCAGTATAACTTACAGCGCTTAAGCCCTAAAAGAAACTATATTTACTAGATGTGGCATGATGGGTCATTACAGTCAATTTCTAGTGTGTGTCAAGGCAGTTCGATTCTGCAAAAACCCTTCCGTGTTCAATTTTATAAAAAATTTAGTAAATACCTAATGTATAATATGTAACTAAGAATATATCATTACAATGATAGAAATCTAAATCTTCAACTACAACCATTTAGGAGTCTGTACGCTAAAAAACTCCTGTGACCCGTTAACAATTATAAAAAACCCACATCAACCCATTCAGGGTCAGAATTGCCACCCTGAATATTTAGAAGTAGGACACTACGGTATTTGAGACTAAAGAACAATATATCTGCTAAAGAAGGTTCACAAGACCTGAAGTTCATGCTCATTAAACATATCAATCCAATCTTTCTGAATAAGCTGTTGAAATCCTCTTAAGAAATGAGAACTTTGTTGACGTATCTGAAAAGACAATGCACATTCATGAAGCACAAGTAGTGACACGACATAAAAAAGGGCAGAAAAGCATTATAAAACCTGAGTATTGAGCCGGTGATTGGCAACAAGATGAATAAATGTTATAACATTGTCATTCACAACCCGTATATTCTTTCCACCAGGGATCAGTTCTTCTGATGTTTGTTCCCCGTATTCATTATTAAAAATTACAAAATATAACTCCAACTCTGCCAAGTCACCTTCATAGCGCTGCAGATGATACCCACAAAACTTTGTTCAGATAATATAACAATGCAGATGAACTGTCAGTTAAAGCTGAATCCATTTCTGACACCAAAAGGAAAAAGCATGATCTTCCATGTAAAGCTAGAAGCATTCAAGAGTAGAAACCCATGACAAACAGTAAATGTAAAAAGAAAACAAGATGAAAATGTGGCTTCTATGGGAATTCTATCTGCAAGTCTGCAACTAACAAAGTCCTGAGCAGAGAAATGAAATCAACAAGAAAAAGGTCAACTTATTGCTTTGCACTGCATAGAGGTGGCAACTTCGACTCGTTTATTTATGAATTGGCTCGTTTATTTATGAATTGGTTGATGGTTGTGTTTTATATCCCGAATGTTTAAAACAAAAAGAGCTCTCACAAACGCAAAGTAGTCAACTAAGTCGATATCCAAAGTGTATCATTAATAAATAGATCATTATTGAAATCATACAGTTTGTTAAGCATATTGAAAACACTAACTATTTTTAAATATATAAATCCAGACGAAGGTGTTTTAGGTCAACCTGGCCCGACCCGTTTCAAACTGGAGCAAATTTACCCATTTTGACGTGTTGTAATAGCTAGTCCAGTCAATTAGTCCCTGATAGGAGTAGATATAGGAATATAGGATATGAGATTACCATGTTTACTTGCTTAGCTTTTCTACGCCATTACTTTGAAATGAGTAATTCAATGTCACAGCCTTAGTGTGTAATAAAATTGTTATATACTATTAGGGTTTAGCCATGGGCCCAATTAGGTTTATCTAGGGCTTTTCTAGTTTCTTTTATAATATTGAGAAAAACCTCTATTTATACAGCTTTCAGTACATAATCCCAGCCCAGTTTATTTTTACACAACTAAAGCTGGATCCTGTTCACTTTAACTTTAAATGCATACAAAAATAATGATTGTGAAGAGCTTACATCTCTTTCAACAAATGAGATTACCGTTTAGTTACAACTTAAAAACCATATATTTTTCAGAATTACTACAAAAAGGTACAGTTGGAGATGGAGAAAGCGACAAACCTTTAGAAAAATAAGGTGGCGATATAATTCAGGATCCAAAGAAGGCAAATCATTCAAATAGTTGTGCCTGAAGGAAGATGATAATTAAAACACTTTACATTGGGCAAGTGCAAATAACAGCAAAGTGTAATCTGTAAAGTGTAAAAAATAAAAATAAACAAGAAAATATGGGTGTTCTATAATCCTAACACCGTTTGAAACAACCCCCACCCCACACATCATTAATATCCCTGCCAGATTATACCTTGACTATCTGCTTCCATACACAATTTTTCTACTCTACTCTAATCTAACTATTTGTAAAGAGTACAAATTTTAGAGTACCATGCAAAACTTACTTTTGCTTCAGCTTGCTCAAAAAAAATGTCGCAAATGGTATATCAACTAGAATTCCTTCAAACATTGCCTGCAACATCATAACGATGAAAGAGAATCACTCACATATTAGGTGTTGATGGTGACCAACATAAATCTAAAACGCTCTACAAATGAAGGCTACTAGAACTAAATTGGCATGATGATGGCTACAGTTAATGGCATGTAGTTATTAATGATGTAATTAGTACTTAATACCAAGTACTTTTGCATATACCTTTCCAAGAATAAGTCCAAGAAAATGGAAAAACTGCAGATGTTGTTCGTGTATCATCCCTGATCCAGGATTCGGATAGAGTAGGTGATCGATTGTCTCCTATATATATAAAAAACAAGCCTTCAGTTTATAGATGATCGATAGCAAGTGTAAAGAAATATCACAACCATCACACAATTTATAAGATGGAAAATTAAATCTCTATATACGAGAAACAAGACTATGTTGTATTGACCTTAAATAGTCCGTACTGCATATCAAACGCTGCTCGAGTGATGTTCTCCATGAAGTCTTTAAAGATCCCGCCACCATCAATACCAGCCTCCTCCACTCCAAATTCATTGACAAAAGTAACCCGAATCTACATGAGATTAAAAAAATAACTACATGTCCCCAACATTATCAAAGACATAAAACATTTTACCATTAAAATTTAAAAAAAAGTTAAAAAAAACTAATGTATCACATATTGGGTTAGAAAAATATTTATTACAATGATAAAACTAAAAATATTAATGAACCAACAAAGGAGGTTATAAACATTAGACTTCAAATTTAGAGGTCATCCAACATGCTCCTTTTTAAGTTAGAATTGTTCTCTATTTGTCCTGGTTTTTTAATTAAAAAAAGCCCAAATCAACCCACTTATATACAAATGGACCAGGTCTACACTTCAGCTTAAGTTGAAAGCATAAGAGTGTACCACTCCTCGAAGATCCTCTTCAGCTAATGTGCTCAACTGAGTAAAAGCATCTTCTAGTATATGGTCCCGTCTTATCTTAAAGCTGCTTCGGTTAAAAAGTGAATGAGACCCAGGTCTTTCCTTGGCCGCAGCAAGTTGTGACTGCACAGTTTTAATAAAAGTGTGAATCATGAACTGTGTTGCTATGAATAGAAATGATATAGAAACTTGTAATAAAACTTCAACTCACGGTGAACAACTTCACTCTGCTAGTGAATGGTACCAAGAAAGGAGCTTGTTTCAGTATGTCATATGCCCTTGTGTTTTCAATCATAGCCTGTGAAGAAATGTTATCCTTTAAGCCAGATAATAATAATAATAATAATAATAATAATAATAATAATAATAATAATAATAATAATAATAATAATTATAATTATAATAACAATAATAATAATAATAACAATAATAATTATAATTATAATAATAATAATAATAATAATATATTATAACATAATATAATGACAATAATAATAATAAATAAATAAAATTAACAAATATAAAAATAATAATAACTCAAGGGGTGCAAGAAATAACTATTGCCTGCGAAATGAAATGATCATTGACTCCATCAGCATGGAAGTTATTTGGGTGTGCAAACTGCCTTCTATTATTCCAATCTTGCAACTGTAATTGTAGATTTTCGCATATCAGCAAATCAGAAAAGGGAACAATGTCCCTCAAGAGAGAGGTAAAAGCTACAAGTACTGATGCATCTTCCACATACCTGGGAAAGAAGTTCAGAAGCTACAACAATAACCCTATATTGAACAAATTCTACACGGTGCTTCTTTAAAGAATGAGTGTTTGTACTAAACTTCATCGGTGCCACAGGGTTTAACCAAAGTACCTGCCACAAATCCTAGACAAAGAACAACAAGCATAGTGTAAGGCATAATATGATGGCTTTATTTCGATAGTTAGCAAAAAAAAAGTTGGATCAAAATTATTTGGAATTCGCATTGGGCAACTTTCGACCTGTTTCCATCTAAGCTAAACTATTTTACTACTTTACCCGTTTGACTCTTTAGAAAAAGATACATATACATACCACCGATAGAGTAAATGGCCACATATAGTAACGATTAAAAGTATAACAATGACTATTCACTGAAAATCCATTAATCTATCGTCAATCAAAAAGGCAGCAAAAAAAGAGTACCTGTTTTAGGATCACAATCAATAATCTGATGTCATTTAGTGACAACGGCTTTTCCTGCTCATAGAACTCTTCATTGTCAACAATCATAAGCATGTGCCTGATTACAAGCATTTAATGTTTTGAGCTTACATTAACCTACCACAACTTCAAAAATATAACAACAAAAGAGGATGCATACTTGTACACAGGACAGAAAACCGCCAAAGGAAGTAGCCAACCAAATGTATCAGCAGGTAGGTATGGTGATACAGCGGACAAGCAAGACCAGTTTTGATTCTCATGGCATCGCTTTATGAAATTCCAGAGTACAGATACTAGCTCTGTTCTATAAGCTAGAACTGTCATGATACGCTCCAGGGGCAAAATAGTAAAAGTCACATGAAGAAAGGAACAAGCCGCAGCAACGGCCACCGCTTCCTTATCACTTATTTTATCTTTGCTTGAACCAGCAACGAGTGAAGAGCTTCCAAATAGTACATTTGTCTGTTTGGCAAGTAGAGGAAGAGTTTAAATGGTCAAGAAACTTCTTGCATTCTACTGGTATAGTATATAGGTGAAAAACTGGACAGTTTGGGAAACAGGTCAAAACATGGAAACTTTTATGGGTGATGTATATAATCGTGTCAGATCAGGAAACTGGTACATCTTTTGGAAAATCTGAGAAATAATAATATCCTGAAACAGGATGACAAAAAATCTCTACAGTAAAAAATGACAAAACAACATTAATTAAACAAAATCATTTGTTTATATATAGCTTGGAAGAATGTAATATTTGAATACAAGCTAGGTGGCTTTCGCCTGTTTGACCCGTTTCTTTTTTAGCTATAGAAGTACACCCTGATTTGACACAGTTGCACAATGTTGTTAAACTGGCCGGTCCGACCGGTTGGAACGCTTTTTAAGAATCCAAACAAGGTTTGATACGTGTTTATGAACCAGTTTGAACCGCTCGAACCGGTCCGGTCGGACCGAAACCGGACCGTAGTTGAACCGCTTTGAACCGGGTTAGTATTAAAATATAAGGGGCATTTACATATATCCACTTCTTAAGATTATTTATTACATATTTACCCGGACCTTAATATCAATTACATATTTCTCCTTCCAAAACTACATGTATTACATATTTACCCATTTTATTAAAATTAACTTATAGAATTGCTTTTTTACCCTTAATGATTTTATTAAATGTTTATATACATATTTCTCTATAATCACATATTTTAACGTGTTCTTGCAAAAAAAAACAAATAAACCACTCGCTACAAAACAATTACTAAAATACAATTATCAAAAAAATATCAATTATGGTTTAGTTTGAGACTAAAAACCATTTTCAAGACTGGGTAAGAACTTTTTTATTTAAAATACTTTATCTATTAAACACATCACTTCTAAATTCTATTCATAAATGTATCAGCATTGATTCGTCTTTTATACACTATTTCTTATTGTATTCATGTATTTGTTATTAGTTCTCTTATTTGTCAACGTAAGGCCAATGAGATTAATTGTAATATTTAAATTCTCATATAAAAACACAATTTTAACAAGGAGCACTACTATGATAAGTATATCAAGTCAATCATTCTACACATCTGGGCATATTATGTTGATTGTGTAATTAGGGAACCACATAAGGGTAAATGGGTAATTTTGTTGAAAATGGGGATACATGTAATTGATTTTAAGGTTTGGGTATATGTGTAATTAAGGCTTTTAATAAGGGGATATATGTAAAAATCCCTAAAATATATATATTTTTAAATAAATATATATTTCATCCGACCCCGGTCCGGCCAGTAAAAAATTACAAGACCGGTTCAGTGTCCGGTCCGGTTTTCAAAACATTGTGTTTGCATACAAATGGTTGAAATAGACACCTTTACTATAGAAAGTCAAAATATCATACCAGTTGTAAAAGAAAGCGTGGATCTATAGCATTTGAAATCTGCTTTTCCACTTCTTTACTGATAGGTACTACTGCTGGTGCACCATCAACAATCATATCATCGTCACCTGCTATTGAATCTGTATTAGATTAACATTTTTAAAAAAGATTGATTCAATAATCAAGTGACAGATGATGATGCATAAATAAAGTGAACATGACAAAAGAAGAAATTTGAAGCACTCAATAGAATACCTTCTTCTCTACTTCCCGTATTTGATGTTTGGATAGGAGGAAGTGTCTCCAGCAATAATGTTGCAACATTAGCAAAATCTATAGCCTGAGAAAGCGAAGAGAAAAAAGTGGAAAGCATGATACTTTTACATAATATCCAATCTTCTTTTTAATGCAACGTAACTAAAACTTATTAAGAAGATAACGCAGCTAATTTATTAGCATAAAAACTTATAATAGCATCCTTGCAGGCCTCCTTGCCAGAAAACAGATAGAAATAAACTGCATTTCCTTACCATGTCATATGGACATGCAGGCCGAGCCAAAGCTACTCCAACTGCTTCCAGTAAATTACCAAGAAGGCAGGCATAACCAGGGAATTCAGCTGATGTGTCAACCGGTAATACTTTTTCATAGCTATGAGTACGTGTTGCCATATTATGAAGATAATGCTGACATAATCCCCGCAAAACAAAAATCTGGACATTGAAACAATTATTGCAATTATAATTCAGTATGAGCAAATCAAATTAGACTGACTATTAAGAAAAAGAATCCGAAATGGATATAAACATGGCATCTCCTACTACATGCTGCAACCAACCAAGTGTTTAATGACAGGCCTTTTAAAGCGAACGTGATACTGAATGATCAGAACCAGTGAATCATCTACAGTAAACTGGGCTGTAGAAGACAGTGTTTGGATGCGCTTCTACTGCTTGAGTTCACGATATTTTAGTATAATCAGTTGTTAGTGTTTGGCAAATCAGATCATATATAGACAAACCTACCAAAAACATCATTTTAAATAAAAAAGAGATGTTCCATAACGGATGTAAAGGTCACTTCGATTAGATTAAATAATGGGTAAATAGGTAACACTAGTATATCTGTAAAATAATTTCTTTTTTTTTTTTTTAAGTAAAGGGCAAAGCCCGAAAACTTTGGGATATAATCTGTTGCAGCTGGAATGAAAATGATCATCCAAAATTGTTTATTCGCTAAATAAACAGATAATAAAATACAAAAACAATCCAAACATTAAAAAATAGTTATTGCAACTTCAAGTCGCAATGATCAGATAACTAATTCCAAAACACAATCCAAACACCCCCAAAGTGTAACATTGAGAACAGATTTAGCCATCAGGGCATTCTACTGAAACAAAGATAATACAGTGTACGAACGTACCTCCTTCAAGTAAGGAAAAATACGCCACACAAATGGAATTGTTAAAATTTGGGAAGTAAAGCTCCATTGTAGGTCACTATCTGGACAAACACAATGTCCTTGACCAGTATGAGCTATAACTAGGGCAAGAAGTGTCTCCATTAAAGAAACTTTCCCAGCACGTCCTTCAGACTTAGAACTTTCCTACAACACAGAATAACCAACTTTTAAAGAAATCTAGTCCAGCAATAATGTAGAGAGAGGTGGTCATTTCAACCCATGTTTTACCTCTAGCATGTCATATGGGCAGACTTTATATAATCATGAAATGGGTCAAACAGGTTTAAAATTGACCTGAAGCGTATATAAATGCTTACAACCTCTAAAAACTTTCCAAAATTAATTACACTGTTTCAATAGTGTGGTTTTCCAAATAATACATCAGATACTTCATTGCCATTTAAAACAGAAAGATGCATCATTTATTTATAAAATCCAAAAAATGCGTGAGCAAAAAATGTTTATATCCAATTGGACTTAGCAAGTCTTTACATTTTGCCATCTCTGAAAAAAAGCAATCTAAGAATAAAAGAGTAGGGAGGTTGAAAAGAATACCTTCCCAGTGATAACAACCTCCCGGAATATCCCATAGATGTTCTGCCGCAATAAATAGCTGACTATCTTACAAGACCATGGAAGTTTGGGATCAATCAACATCGCTGCTGCTTTCAGCAAGATATTTATTGATGAACCAGAGTCCAAAGATGTTGATAACAATTCATCCTTGAACTGATATCTGGTAAAAATAATATATTACTCCCATGAAAAGCAAGCAATTATTAATATTAGTCCACTTACCCCCCCCCCCCCTTCTCTCTTACTCTTTTCCTAAAATCAATGCATGTAAAAATAGGTTTATATAAAAAACCTTTTTCAATTAAAAAAACTGAATGAAATGTAAGATATATCACATAAGACAAACCTATTATAATGTACAGCCTGAATACAGGCATAAGCAAGTCTCTTCACCCTGTAGTCCACCAGGGCTTGCTTAGACAAATAATTTGAGCCCCCAAAAAGCTCCAAAATACCTCCTACCACATGATTTACAAATGTGAATACCCAAAATATATAACTTCTTACACTAACATCTAAAAAGTGGACAAATAACAATGAAAACTCTCCATACATAAGATAGAACTCACCACTGTCTTTGGCAAATTGTGGAAGTGACCGGCATGTCTCCACAAGGGTAGAGAAGTCAGAAACGTTCCGTGGACTAAGAAAATAGTGCAACTCCCTAAGAAAATCTGAATCTGGTCCAAAGCATTGGCTGAAATATGATGACAAGTAGTACAAGCAAAGAGTTAGATGGCAACAAATTTTAACCAGACTACAGGTTGGAAGAGGGGCGGGTTGGGTTATGGGTAAGCCTAGCTTGTTTTAATGTGTTGAAACAGGTCTTTTTGTCCAAACTTTTTACAAACAATTAGTGTGTCAAATATGCTTACAAAATCTGTTCCAATGACTGTCTAACTTTTTGAACAATAAGATTTAAATGGTGTATGCATAAAAGAATACAATTTGGGAGCTTAAAGAACCCCTTTGACCCACTTCCTAGTGTAGCTAGTTTATTTTTCTATTTTACCCATAACAGATAAAACGCAGCCCAAATGGACAAGGTCATAACTAAATGGGGAGAGCAGCACCTATCTACTCTTTCACAGTGTTTGCCGTAAGTGGTATAAAAATGTTCTCGTGCCTTAACACGCTCTGCTTTCACCACCTTTCTTCCTCTAAAACATTTCTGCAGGAAGAAAAGTAGGCAACTTCAAAGGCATCAGTCTAAGCTTAGAAGAGCTTGGTCAACTTCAAAAATGCAGTATAATGTACAGAAAGTTACATTAATTCATATCTGAACTACTGTAATTACAACAATATCAATACTACTAATAGTAATGGTAATAATGAATCACACCAAGTGATATAAAAACAAACACATCAATTCAATGACTAAACCAAATTAAGTAAACTGTTGTCATCTTCTCTATTCTCAAAGTCTGGCACATGAAATTATTACAAAAATAATTGGCTGAAGCAGCAATGTAGCCAATCAAGCTTGTACCTTTACAGAGGATAACGGCTAATTTTATACAGGAAAGTATGCCAACAATTCATCAATAATAAATATATTTAATTCATGTTGCAAAGTTAACATGCATCAAACAAAAGATGAGTTGACATCTCTGTTTTATTTACAGCCACCGTTAGATGACTTTGTATCGCATGCACCCTAATTGCCAACGCCCAACACACCTTTACAGCAGTGCCAAAATGCCAACTGCCAATATTAAACATTTTGATGATTATTGGGAGGAAAACCGTGGGGCCTACAATGATAGCTTGGGCTAAATTGATACAAACACAAAGATGCTATCTGATGATACGTGGAATTGAGAAAGTAAGCCCACTATTGAACAGTAAGGGTATGCACTTATGTGCGTTGTTTGTGCCTGGTTCATGTTGCAACGATAATATGCATCAAACAAAGATGAGTTGACAATTTGCCATCCATGTTATATTTACATCCACAGTTGGATGACTTTGTATTGCATGCGTACCACAAAATTAGTGTCTACATTACAGCGAGACCAACATTAGATAATTTGAAGATATGTTAGAGTAACTTTATGTCGCCTACAATGAAAGCTTGGGATTAATCTAACACAAACATAAAACTGTCATCTGGTTACACAAGAAAGTATGCCCACCATGAATAGTAATACACATCAAGCAAATAATGAGTTGACGTCCCTGTTTTATTCACAACCACAGTTGGGTAATTACCGACATGCACCTTTACAGCAGAGCTAATATTAAATATTTGATGATTTTAAGGGGAAAAAGTGGGTGGCACACAGTGAAAGGTTGGGACAATCCAACACAAAACAGATGGGTCTTGATCTTTTTACAAAAGAAGTGTTTGCTAGTTCTTTATTTCAAAAATAGGTTGGGTCCTACCAGATGTAATTTTTCTGTTACAGCTTCACAAATAGTAAAGTTGTAATTTTTCATATGTAATAACTATAGCATTATCTAAAGTACTGAAATATCCATTTTGATTTTCTATTAACAAATAATGTGAAATACATCATGAACTTTCCTAGTTGTGATATTCTCTTATCTCTGTGCTTGGCTTTCTAAAACCGGGAGACACTTACGTCCCAAAAGCCAAGGCAAGAGCTTCACATACACCAGGCATCCCTAAACACTAAAAATGGTAATAAAAAACCATATATGTACAACCTAAAAAGCTTTATGAATAACCTAACAAGCACAAACATACGTAGAGCCTAAAAAGCTTTGTGTGCAGCCTAATAAGCACAAATATAAGTAGAACCTAAAACAACAAACTAAAGAATCTTCAAAATCAAACTCACTTGTGCAAAACCTATCCAAATCAAATAGAATCTCCCTAAACCCAAACCGACAACCTCAAAACTCCGTTTTCTTAAGTCGTTTAGTGATGTGCCAAGTAAGCGAAATACATCAAACAAACTGTGACACCCTGCTATAAAAGTTATTCGATGACATAGCATACAAACTATAGATTATGTAACCCAATGAAAACATGTCCTGTTATAAACAACAACTAAAGCAAGCAAAAGTGAAGTAACAGAAACAACCACAAGAACAACAACAATGATGATGATCTGCATTAGATTGTTATAAACCTGAATGATAAGAGCAGCAGAGTTTTGTTGACGCATCCATGATCGTTTATTCCTTTCTAACTTAGCTTGTTCCAGAAGTTTCTTCCTATCTCGTTCCTTTGAACTACGTCCCCCTAAATCAACTCGCTTACGATTCGAAGGATCGCCAGTGAAAAACATTACCTTTGATCGATTGATTGAGTGAGTCAACTTACAAGTCAATAATTCGATTGTTCCAAACCCTAATTGTAGAGAAACATTGCGGGAAACAAGTATGATATAATAGACAGTGATTGATGGATTGATTGAAGTGTTTTTGCAGTTAGCAAGCGATGATTGTATTGTTATGAAGCAAAATTGAAAGATAATGGTGGATTTGAGAGATGAAATTGAAGAGGGAGGGTTTGTATGTAAATGTAATAAAATGGTTTCGTTGGGAAGAAGAAAAGAAACCAGATTGATTGATTGTTGATTATAAATGTTTTTGCTTATTAATAGTCACTAGATTAGTACCCGTGTACTACACGGATTTAAGTTTTATAGGTTTTAATACAATTTACATATCAAATTTATTTTTAACATATCTCTTATTAAATCGATTTGGATATTTACAAATATATTCATATAAAAAA
This sequence comes from Tagetes erecta, assembly GCA_030867185.1. NCBI lineage: Eukaryota > Viridiplantae > Streptophyta > Magnoliopsida > Asterales > Asteraceae > Tagetes > Tagetes erecta. The sequence goes on from CM061496.1 coordinate 22,846,461, forward strand.
TCATATGTTACAATAAAGGATATGATTTATAATAGTTGGTAAATTTTTATTGGAACATATCGGGTTAAGAGATAATTCATGATAATTGTAAATTTTTTTATTTGAACATATCGAGTTATGAGATAATTAATGATAATTGGTAAAACTTTAATTTGAACATATCGGGTTAGGATAAATCATAATAATTGATAAGTTTTTTATTTGAACATATCAGGTTAGGAGATAATTCATGATACTTGGTACATATCGGGTTAATATATAGATCATGATAATTGGTAAATTTTATAGTTGAACATATCGGGTTAGGAGATAATTGATGATAATTTGTGAATTTTTAATTTAAACATATCGGGTTATTTCGAATATGGAGCATACCATGACCCGTCTAAAAATTCTCCATCAAATTAATTAGAACATGACACCTAAGCAAAATCCTATGTGGAGTAGTTAAAATGGTGACATGTGGATGTGTTACTCAATTATTAGAATATGTAGATTTTTGACATATACTTTGGAAAACCTAGAAACACTTTTACAATGTCACGCACTCATACACCATCCACTTTACTGGAAGAAAGAAAAAAAAATTATATCTCGCATGTTACGGTATAAAATCATAATAAGTCACGTATTAAAAGAAAGAGATATATCTTAAATGACAACTAAGTCAAAGCCAGATGGTCAAAGTCGTAAATATGTAAAAGTAGAGTAAGGGTAAACATATCAAAGGTGAGTTGATAGGTTAAAATTGTAAAATTATCAAGTATGGGGACTATTTAGTAATTTGTTTGAAGGGAGTTTTAGTAATTTTTAAGGCCGGGATAAAGGAGAGATATCTATATATGTTTGAATTATACTAAATATTTTTAGTTGTTCCACAAGGGGATTTTGTTATGTAAATCTGCTCGTTAACTAATCTATAACATGATTTCAAATTTAACTATATTGAAACACAAACTTCATGAATAACGTTTTGTGTGTGTTTGAGGTGTTGTGTTGTTAGTGGTTGATGGTTTGAGGTGTTGTGTTACTATTGGTTGATGTCATGGAATATTGTTTTGTGTGGCTTGAGATGTTGTGTTGCTATTGATTTATGGTTTGAAGTTTTGTGTTGCTATTAGTTGATGTCATTAACTAGTGTTTTGTGTGGGGCTTGAGGTATTGTGTTGTTATTGGTTGATATCATGAGTGTGTTTGTTTGTTAGCTATTTTTAAAAAAAAATGTGTTTTGTTTTTGTATTTGACTTTTTTGTATTGTGTTACATTTTTGTTTGCGAGCTGTTGGTATAGTATGCAAGAAGTAATAAGTCGTTAACAACTGTCACGCAACGTGTGACAGCTTGAATATACCTAGTTATATTATATTATATCATGTATAATTTAGAATTTAGAAACTTCATGAACAATTGAGTTCTAGTTTTAGGCTTTTGACACAATTAGTTTGTTGTTTTACAGTTTCAGTCTCAGCTAGATGTATTACTTTAGCCATATAAATTCACTTGGGTTTCATCATTTTGTTTCATTTTGCATAGGGAGAAACAAATAGGGCATTTGGTTTCTTATCCAATCATGTTGCCTTCTCTCTCTCTACATTCTGGTAGGTGACACTAGAGACCGGTCGTTTTAGTTGTTGGTTTTGTGTGTAACGGCTACAGCGCTGTTGGTTTTGTGAGTGGTTTTAATACTCACTCTTTTCACACCTTGCATCTTCATCTCTAATTCTGTTACGCTGGCTTCAGCGTCGTTGGTTACAACAGTGGCTTTGTGTGTAAATTCGAGCCGATGATAGCTACCAGCCTTGGATTTGTGTGCCCAAGGGTTTTCCCGATGATGGTTGTCGGTCCTTGAATCTATATAGCATATGGTTTTGTAACAGTGTGTGATTTGGTTTTGCGTGTTGTTTCCGACGGTTAATGTTGGTGATGGTTACCTTTTTTGGATATGTGGTCGTTTCAAACGCTTTTAGATCTAAGGTTTCATATTTGTGGATTTGTTGATTCTGTTGTGATGTTGTTTATTTTATGATTGTTGATGTCGATCAGTTTCTGGCCGGGTGGTCGAAGGTGTCGATCCTGGTTGTTCATATAACTTTTGTTGCTTTCTCTAATACCTTGAACACTTGGGTGTATTGTTTCAAGTTGTTATGTGGGGGTACTACTGTTTACGCATGTGGTACAACTAAAACTCTTGCAGGTTTGGTTGTTACCATCCATCATGCTACATTGATTTGGTTATTGCCACATTTTTGTGGATGTGACTATGATGTTGTGATGAGTTCTTAAATAAAGCATGTTTTTGTTGTTCAAACATAAAATAGACCATCTTTGAATGGTCGTGTACAAATGACTAAATGGTGTGATTTGGTACACTCTAATTATCAAATAGTTTTGGAACAAATGGATTTTGATGTAACTATGATGATCATTTTAAAAAACGGCTCTAAGTTAGGTGCACGTTGATGATAATCTAAGCAAAGAAAAACTTGTCAGACCCCGACTCCCAGGGTCCGACACGTTGCATAACATCAGCCAATCAAATAAAATAATACAGCGGAAGACTTATTAAAAGACCACAATTACTATCCCAAATTTAAATTTTCATTAATTGTCTTAGAACAGAAACAAACATTATCTACACTCGATATGAGTGTGATACATTAAAACTAAAGATACTAATCCTAAGCATCTTCAATTCAATTCTTCCTCCTATATGGAGTTTCATCATCCAAACAGTCCTAGTTAGGCCTTCCTAGCTAATGTCCACGGTTATTTCTTTCACCTGCATCACGAGCTAAAAGACGTCAACAACTATGTGTTGGTGAGTCGTAACCAGTGACGTAAGACATATAAAACATTTAGACATCATCATTCATATATGTGTGGTAATAAGTTATCTACAAGTCAACTCTTCTCTAACGCCATATCTAATGGTGGCCAACTTTCGTTAGAGCATGTTAACGTATATGCCGCATACAGGGATAAAGAAGGTACCCTTATTGACCCCCTTTTGGTCACATCATCGTATTGCCTAGGCTTGGTGGTACCTCTCCTGTTACGAGCAGTCAGTCTACCTAATTGGATCCAACTAGACGCATATACATCCCGAGGCGGGGCCGGTAGCACTCAATGGATCTACCCCGAGAAGCCCTGCCTTAATGACTTGCCCTGTGGTATGTAGCCGCCATCCCTATCCAGGGATGACTCTTAACGCGAAGCTTATTACCGCGGACCAACAACACAACAACCGGACGAACCTGGAGTTGAGGTGCGTTGAATCACCAGGTGACGATCTACTTATAACCACATACATATTTAAATCATTTCATAGTAAGACATTTCATACTTTTCATACAACCTCGGATACAGCCCCGAAATCATAAAACATGTAAAAGTGGGGCGGTTAGACTCACCTTAGTGTAGCCTAAGTATCACGATCTGGTGGCTAATCAAGACAACCCTGTAAACATTTCATACTTATCAGGATTCATTCCCCTACGATTCTATCATTCATTGAAAACATACTTTATTCCTAGTATTATTATATGACCAGGAAGATTCTATTCTAAAACTCTAGCTTTTTAATGGACTTAAGTCATAGATATCTTAAATGAGTATGGGATTTGTGACGTTACCTAGCGATTCGGACAGAGTGGGGCTTAGGTCCGGGAGTCTCTCTGGATTTGAGCAACACTTCGGCAGTATCTCGCTTCGTCCAGCAGATCTTAAGCTCACAAGCACGAGGGAGCGTCGTTCACTATAATGACGGGGTTAGTGTCCCATTTAGTATCTTAGGTGTATATATATATAACTATATAAAACGGTAAGTACTCGAAGAAATCTAAAAACGAGTCTTACCGAACACCGAAGATTCCCGTGGGCGCTTCGTGGCAAATCTGTGCTTGAACCGAGCTTTTAGAGGCTTCCGTTACTAGTCGGAAACCCACCGGAACTTCGTCGGGACTTCACCGGGCGTTCTTGGCCGGATTTTAGAGAGATAAAGCTAGAGAGTGAGGGTGAGTTGGATGAAATGGTGCAAGAAATGAAGGGGGGGTCGACCCCCTTTTATAGCTGGTGATCTTGCCCTACGCGATACGCGCAGGGCATGCCTCCTCCTGCGCGTATCGCGTAGGGGAGGTGGTTTCGTCGAATACTGCGGATGCCCCTGATTTCGCGTACCCGGGTTTGGTTGCACTAGGCGATACGCGCAGACCAATGTCTCTCATGCGCGTATCGTGTAAATAAATTTTTTTTAAGTCTTTTTATTCTCGTATGAGGCGGAGTGTCACAAAACTAAACATTTTGATTTATGTTTTCTAATCTGAGCCAAGAAAAACTGGTTAATAACAAACTTTCATCAACAAAACTTTTAAATACAAACAAAAATTCAAATGTACTTATTTGAGAACAAATAAGGACTTGCACAAAGCGCGAGTCGCTGAATACATCTAGTTCTTACAATACATTAATGGGTCAAGATACAAAACATGTCTTCTAAACATTAACTTGGGACTAGGTAAGAAGCTCATATTAGTTGATATACATATACCATGGTTTCAAGTTTACAAAGTGCATATTTCATGATGTATTTAGCATGTACAAGTGACCACACTACAAACATAATTGCATATTTATCCTTGAAACAGCAAATCAAAGTTTTTATATAACATTCTGGCTTCAGTATATGTCACACCCTGTTAACAGAATACGAGGTGCGATGTACTTGGATACATAGACATTTATCATTGCAAACAATTACAACTAATAAACTAAAACTTGAAACATAGACATTGTTATTATAAAACATTGAATTGTCTAAATTGTCTCATAAGGGGATTTAAACTCTACAGCCTACACTAGAAGCATCATGCTGAAAGCCACTTATATGCATTATTCCTACGATGTTATACTTGATTTGGCTTGTAAGCCTAGCTTGATTAATTACCTAAAAAACATGCTTAAAAATGTCAACACATGGTTGGTGAGCTCAGAAATTTTTATCAGGGACATAAATATGTTACTGACATGAAAAACACGATAAACGATTCACATGATTGATCTAATTATTATCTTGCAAGGACAATAATAAATGTTATTTTACCACGAGCCTATAGTCAAACTAGACGATTCTTGAATGCCCCTACCTAAGTCTCATTACAAACAAGGGCAAAATAAATTGTTGAATAATATAAATTCATTCATTGATTTGTTGGAGTGACCAAGACGATGAATGGGGTGTCAAACCCAATAGTACTATTTATATATATTCATGACTTCCCAAGCTAATGGTCATAGTGACGATGACGGGGACTTGATAAGTAATGAACGTAACAACCCATGTAAAATAATTGAGATCATAATTCGTTATCATAATTATATATTGAGCATGTTTTTCCCAAAAAAATATGTAAAACAGTATGGGTCGTGAAACTCACCTTGAGTTGGTAATAAGTATGCTAGCAAAATTCCGAAAATACAACCGAGCTAATGCTGTCTTGTAATTCATATAAGACTTGTAAGGTTTTTATACTAACCTTAAATGGTCATGTTTAACTCATCCACCAAGTTTGTGTCAAAAATGTTCTCTTGTTAGTTGAACCGTTGGGGATTTATTTGTAACCTTGATATTTTGATTAACTCCCATGGTAGTTTAGTTTATTGGTTGTTATGTATCTAAGTTGCCTATTAACTATGTCATGAGCGTCTAGGAGACCTTTTTTTTAATTAAAAGTTTCAATAATTACTTTTCTTTCCTAGAAGTAAAGGCTGGCTAGGTGGGCAGATTCTAGTCTCTTTTTAATGTTTGTTTTCATGTACTAAAGATTTTTTTTTATAAAATCCAAGATTTCTATCACTGATAGATACATGTCTCATGTTTTTAAAAAGGTATAATTTATATCCTAGAAACGGGTTAAGGTGGTTCTAAACAGTCTCTAAAGCAAGAAGTGTCAGTGTAGTTACTTTATGTATAGTCCTTTACCTTTTAGTACATTGTAGGAGTTTGGCTAGTATTTAAGTGTGGTGGTCATATAGGATTCATGTGACACCACACCCGATGGCGGAAACACCGGGTTGTCATAGAAATGGATATCTTAGTAAACAAAGCATCTAACACACTTTTATTAAAGTCTAATAATGATTAACATAAGTTTTGGAACATAAGATCTAAATAGAAAACGACAAAAGTAATAAACTAAAATAGTAAATGCTACATTCTTTATTATTTTTCTGTAAGTCCAATGCATCATATGTCTTGAATAACTAGCAATAACATCATCACCTGAAATATGTGAAAATAAAGTTAGCTATTGAAAGCTAGTGATTAAAACCACAATTTGTAAATAATAGTATGGAAATCCGAGATCGTCATAATATGCTGCGCAAGCTTATGTGTATAGCAATTTATCATATTACTCAACCATGACCATAGAAACGTACATAGAAACAACAACCATAGACTCCGCAGGGTAACCTTTAGCAACAAGTCATGAAGAACCACTCATGTTACAATCAGTGATAACTGTCATTTAACCGTCTCGATGTGTAAGTTATTAATAATTGTTTTAGCATCTAAGGGACATAGCAGCATAGCAACAAGCATCACTGTATAGTAAATAGTAACCAACGTATAGAATCAAACATATAGAATCGTCGGGTTTAAATCATATATCGATGTTGTATAAGTAGGTGTGTTTGTCAGACAATTAGAAGATTTAAAAAAAAAAGAACCAGTTCATTTGGGTCTTCAAAGCTCAAGATAAAAGTAAATCAATATAGTACATATAAACTAATAAAAAGTCAGTTTTGACACATTTTATTATGAACGATTTTTGAAAGGGTTACACTTCTCCAAAAATTATGAAGTCGAGTTCATTGGAAACTAGACATCCTAAATTCAATGTTAGGCTCAAGAAACGATATATTTCATGTAATATAAGTCAAGATATGGGTCTGTGAACAAGACATAATTTTCTGACAGCTTTCTGTTTGACAAGTTTTGTCTATTTACCTTATATACCTATGGTTACTAACCTACTTTTAGCACTTGGAGGTGCCTACATTCTCTTGGTCTAGCCCAGTCCGAAATTTATGACTTATTTACTGAATTGCTTTATCTACCTTTAGTTCTAAATTATAGTTGTAGTAATTCATTTCATACATTTGTTAGTTTTAATTGGCACACATTATTTAATACTTTTTGGATAAGCTACTTATCATGATCATCTTAAGGAAGGATATAAAGTTAGCTTGGATGTAGCTACTTACCTTATCAAGCAAGGAAAGGAAAGTGGAGAGTTTTGCACTTGTGATACACGAATGAGGAACTTCAGAACAAGAAGTTGTGATATAGAAAACATGAATGGTACCTAAGAACATTACTTGATTTGGATCTTGAACTCCCTAGCTTGCCATGTCTTATAATATTTTTGGATTGAGAGTGTTTGTGAGCTTGCAGTGGTGCAAGAAATGAATGGTCTTGAGGTGGTATTTATAGGGTGCAAGGGGTGAGTAACTAGGACTATCCACTATGGTGAACACCCCAACCCAACCGAATATTAAAAAAATAATTTCTCTTTCTTCCACTTACACAACCCAACCTAACTTAATTTTTCACACACTATTACAATCTAACTCAACCCAACCCAACCCAACCCAACCCAACTTTTCAACCAATAAACTAATGACATGTGGCATGAGACCCCATACCTTTTGATGGGTGTGAGAAAAAGTTCACTAACTAGTTCAATAGTGGTATTTACCTAGATGTTTGGTTTTAAATTTTTTTTGGTGATATGTAGTGTTAATATTTGGTTTCTTAAATGACGAAACAACTTGTGAACGTGAGATATAAAAATGTGAAACTCAGAGTGTCTTGGTTTGTTATTTGTTAATTGATCCTGACTTGTTTAAGTTGGTTGTTTAGTTTATAAATGGTACACGCATATGCATGGCATGCAAGCATGTAATTGTGCATGTACGTGTCTTTTGTTGTTTAATATTATCCATGCATTTTCTTGTGGGCACATGTCTATATATAATATTTCATATTTGATTAATAATTGTGATTCTATAAAACCATGTTTGAAAGTTACTTGCTATAATACTTGAATTCTTTATTTAGAAAAATCATCACAGTATAAGTTTGCTTACTAATTTGACATATGATAGAATTTTTCGAGTTTAAATGCTAACATGAATGACTTAACTTGAAAAATAAATTAAGTCTCATTGTATGTAAGTAGAATGAAACTTGACTAGAGTTGCACAGATATTGATCTGAATTTGACGATTTTTACATCATTCCCCCGTTAGATAGAATTTCGTCCCGAAATTCAGTTGTCTTCATCTCTAACCGGGGCTTCTGCAAAGAGTGCATGATACTTGAGCACATTTGATCTTCACGTTCCCAAGTAAATTCAGGACCTCTTTGGGAGTTCCATCTAACCTTTACTATGAGGATATGACTATGCTTGCGCCTCTTTATTTCTCGGTCCATTATTTCTATTGTCTCTTCAATAAAGTGCAAGTTTTCATTGACTTGAACTTCTTCGAGTGGTATCGCCAATGTTTCATCTGATAGACACTTCTTGAGGTTTGAAACGTGGTATGTGCCATGAATGCCGCTTAACTCTTGTGGTAGCCTGAGTTTATACGCTACAGGACCTACTCCGGATAAAATAGGACCGATATACATAGGGTTGAGTTTGCCTCGCTTGCCAAACCGGACAATACCCTTACATGGAGAGACTTTCAACATGATCTTATCTCCCACTTGAAATTCTAAGGGTTTCCGACGGATCACGGCATAGCTTTTATGTCATTGTGTTATTTAGTCATCTTATTGTGGGTTTTCATCAGGTCACTATGTTATATTATAACTTGTTTTCATTGTTGACATAACTATATGTCATAACATAACATCTCAAATATTACTGTTACTACACCAAGATTATGGAAATGAAGATACTAACGATATGTCTAAGTCCTGGGTAAGATTCGGTTACCTCTCTAAGTGTTAAGATTAGAGAAACGTTAAGTAAAGAGAGGAGTGAGTGTGTGTGTGTGTGTTTTGAGAGTGGAGTGCAAGAGCCAATGTGAATGTAAGTTAGTTTGTCTTCAGATTGCAGCAATATATATACACAAGTTATTGTGTATTGCCCAAGCAAATCTGAATCAAATCTGAAAGGTTCAGGAGCTCCTGGCTCGAGGCTGCCCCTCGAACAGTGCACCTTCCATTCTTGGCAGCCTGCAGCACCTCAGGTTTGAATAGTGGATTATGTTTTTAGCCATTTTCATGTAAAAGCTTTTCTCTTGCATTAATTGTGTTCGGTTTGCTTTTCCCATGATATCTTTTGAAGATATTATGGGATGTGATTGAATGCTTGTTGTGGAAGCAAATGTCAGACTACTGTAGCGCTACTGTTCTCGTACCAGGCTTCTGGCTCCTGGCTGCTGGCTTCCGGCTGCCCAACCAAGTGGTTATATGACCTACGTCATCAGCCCCCCAGTCATAAGCGCTTGTGATGTTTATCATAAGTGGTTGTGACTTATGGTTGTGTGTTGTCATTTTTATTTTTCTCGAGCTTCCAGCTTCTGGCTGCCTGGTCCCTCGTTATTACTCAGCAAGTGAAGTGATGTGTTCTGGCTGATGAGACGTGACAAGACCTTGTAGGTCTGCTGCTCCTGATGGGATGGGCTTCTAGCTCCCATCTAACCGTCCGTTTTTATTTCCCCTTTTTTAGGGATTTGTGATAACTCCCCTTTTTACTTTCATAACTTCCCTTCTTCTTCTTTTAATCTCTCTTCTTTTTTTACCTTCATCACCGATTTCTTTCAAGCACCATTGCTACCTTCATTGTTGCTTCCACCATGTCTAAAAATGATATGAACTCCCAATTCTCTCGATTATCACAAAAAGATGTCGACGAGTTTTGTAACCAGTTTGGCATTCCTTTATCGCTTGATCCTACAGTTCCTTCACCCCGATCGCCGGTCAGCAAATTGGTTCCCGGAAAAGTGATGCTTTATACTCGTCACTTTGAACATTCTAACTTGAGGTATCCTTTTTCCAAGTTTTTTCTGAATGTTATTGAATATTACCGTTTGTCCATCTGTCAAATGGCTTTGGTTGGAATCGCACGTATCATGCATTTCGAGATTACTTGCCGTGCCCTAGGCCATGAGCCAGATCTGTTGGTTTTTCGCCGGTTTTTTCAATTGGCGAAAAATGGTAATTGGTTTACCATTGAGAAGACCCAAGTGGAGAATGCGTTGGTGTCATCTCAAAGCGGTCTATCAGCGTCTTGGAAGGATAGATTTTTTCTTGTTTCGGACGAGATTGTTCCTTTTGCCATGCCATGGAGAAAGCCTGAGGATCCCTTGAATGAGAAGGTTCCATCGGTTGGTGAAGTTAATGAAGTCTTGCTGGAGAAACTTCGATCTTCTGCTTCTCGCCTAAGGACTTTTGCCGAGGAGTTTTTGGTGAAACTTGGTTTGAGCGACAGATGGTCTGACCCACATATGGAACCGTCTATGTTTGTGGATGATGAAGGTATGTTTTTGTATATTCTTACTTTTGTTACTTGTTTCTTGCTTTGGCTTTCACTTATTTTGCCTTTTTTTCATATCTATTGTAGTTGTCCGGGTGTTTGACTGTATGCTTTTGGAAGATTTTTCAGTTGTGAAGTTTAAGGCTTCGGTTGTTCCACCCGGTGTAAATGGTGTTGTTTTGCGTACAAAGGCATGTAGGCATTATTTGGAGGATGCTTATGAAAGTGTTTTTGGTGGGTCTTCTTCGAAAATTGTGACCAAGCCGAGTGTTTCTTTTCGTCGGTCGAGCAGGAAACAGTTGACCCTTCCTGTCTCCTCACCAGGGCATGAGGAGGTTGAAGAGGTGCCATAAGTTTCTGGTCTTCAGGGTCTTTCGTCTTCTGACCCTGTCGATGTTAACGACTATAACTTTGTGGCTTCTCTCATCGGCATTGATCCCTTGGTCAAGGTCGAGGGGATTAAGGATGTAGACCCTGCTGTTGAGATGGACCCTTTGCTTGAAATTTCAGGTACTGTTGTTGAGGGTGTTGCTGAGGTTGGTGAGTTACCAAGCGTGAAGAAGGTTGGGACTGGATTGCCCAAGAAGCTTTCGGCCAGGGTCAAGGGGAAGGCTGTTGAAGATTCTGACCCAGTCCTTGTTGATCAGGACCCTGATGTGGATGATCTTTATATTCCCGATTGGCAGGTTGGTATTCATGATACATTTTCCAAAGCTTCAGTTTGTCGCGAAGCTTTTCATGGTTTTGCCCCTCCTGCCGAGAGGGAACGAAATGATTGTTTGGAAAACGTTGAGTTATTGAAGAAGTTTTTACCAACGGGGCAAGGTTTATGGCTCTTCTGCCAGAAATAACTGATCGTTGGAGGGACACATATAAAGATTTCACCGACTTGTTAGCAGCAAAGGGGGAGGTGGACAAGATTTTTAGTAAGAGGGCTAAGTCTATTAGGAATCTGACCCTTGAGAAGGAGGATCTAACCTCTAAGCTTTCCACTCTTTAGTCCCAGATAGCTTCCGATCGTGAGGAACTGGAAGCTGGAAGGAAGGAGCTGGAGGCTGGGAGGAGGGAGCTAGAGCTTCAGGTTGAGGAGCTAAAATCAGGGAAGGCTGCGGCGACTAGGGCAATGGAGGAGAATAGGCGTCTGGAGGAGACCAATAAATGGTTAGTTGAGGAGGGCTTCAAGCAGGTCGTGACTTACTTGCTGAATAGTGCTGAGTTTAAGGAACCTCTTTCAATGATATACATGAGAGCCCTTGCTTATGGCCGCCATCAAGGATTACTCTCCGGGTACGCCAACTGTCTGAAAGGCGTCCCCAAGGAGGCGTGTAAGGAGTATAAGCCGGATACTGCGGGTGAATTTGCTAACTCTGTGAAAGTGCTAGAAATTACTTCTTACCCGTTTTTTCTGGCACTTTCTGGCTATCCCGGTCAACCATTGTCTTTTCTCCAAAGTCTTGAACCAAAAGGTTTGAGCAAGGAGGTGGCTGATAGGGTTCTTGGCAAGAAGTGTCCGGCTCCTACCTTACTATCCCAAGATCAGGCAGACCTCCCCGCTGTTTCCCTGAAAAGGCTAAAGGTCGCAGAAAAGAACGTTGACGAGGTGCTGAAGGATCTTGGTACTCCTTCGACTCCAGTTGGTGACCTGGCTTCTGAGGACCTTACTCCAGTCAAAAGCTCAAGTGAAGCCACTCCCTCCGATGCTGATTCTCCCAAAGATGCTGCTGCTCCTGGCTTCCCTGCTCCTGGTGACTCTCTCGACCCCTAGTGATTTTATGGTATGCTGTTTTGTGGTTCTTAAAACAATGCTTTTTATTCGTATTTGGCCGTATGTTGGCCTCTAAACAATTTTACATTTGGTTTGCTTGGTCATGTTTTGACCTGAAGACAATAGGCTTCTTATCTTGGTAGCCCTTTGTGGCTATGTTTTATGTCGTCCTACTGGTTTGTTTGACGTTATTATCAATGACTTTTGTGTTATGATTATCGTGCGTGTTGTTATTTTTGTTGGTTGTTTTCTTAATGTTATGTTGTGATGTGATGCTGCAGACACCAAATCTTACATAAGCGAGAAAGAGTTTTTACCAACTTATCCTATCTGTTAGACGCCACAATATCTTTTTATGTTTGTGGACTTCGTTTTCATAAGTTATTCTTTTCTTTGTGTACTTATGGAGCCGTTTTGATGTAAGGGGCTCACCCTTTTTCATGGATCGACCTTGTTACAATAATTTCGAACCCATGGAATTTAATTGTTTTAGGAATTCACCCTTTATACAGGAAGGTATAGCGCCTTGTTTCCTGTTGAGCAATATGGCCTAGGAGCTCATCCCTTTTTCATGGAGAGGTGTAGTTACGGACCCCATGGAGTTTTCATTATGAGATACTCAACCTTTGATAGGATAATGTAGAGAGAAAGTTTTTTGAAACAAAAGATTCATTTCGATTTCAACACACGATTACATCAATAATAGGCTTTTACAATGTTTCATCACTTAAACGTAGAAGCGTTTTAAGTGTTTTCCGTTCCAGTGACGAGGGATCATCTTCCCTTCTTGATATGTTAACTTGTAGGACCCTCCCTTGTGGGCTTCTTTGACGATGTAGGGTCCTTCCCATTTAGGCCCGAGCTTCCCGAGGCCTTCTTGTTTGCTAGCCTCATTATTTCGAAGCACTAGATCTCCTGGTTTAAATCTTTCCTTCTTGACCCTTGAGTTGTAGTAAGCTTCCAGCTTTTGCTTGTACTTGGCTTCTCGGATCGTGCATGGTCTCGAGCTTCTTCCAGGAGGTCTAGGTTTAATAGGATCTCCCTGTCGTTGTCATCCCTGCTTCTTTTCCTGTTGCGTCTTGTGTTGACACCAATTTCAGCTGGGATGACAGCCTCAGAACCGTATACCAAGTTGTATGGCGTTTTAAGATGACTTGTTTTCTCGGTGGTTCTTATGGCCCATAAGACGCTTGGGAGTTCTTCAAGCCAATTTTTCTCGTACCTTCCCAACCTGGCCTTGATACCTTCGACAATACTTCGGTTAATTCGCTCGACTTGGCCGTTTGATTGAGGGTAAGCTACGGAGCTGAACACTTGCTTGATTTCGAATTCCTTGCACCATGAGCTGAATGGTTTTTCTGCAAATTGACGACCGTTATCCGTAACAATTTCCCCCGGTAGTCCAAACCTACAAATTATATTCTCCCAAACAAAGTTAATGACTTGATAGGCTAGTCTTCGGTTATTCAATGTTGTGCTCCCCTAGTCCCACTGCCCATTTGGCTAGTCTTCCTGAATTTTCTGGCTTCTCAAGCACGGATTTGATAGGCTGGTTAGTCAGCACCCTGATGTGATGAGCCTGAAAGTACCTTCTCAATCGTTTTGAGGTATGTACCAGGGCGAGCACCAACTTTTCCATGGGGGTGTAGTTGATCTCAGCATCCCTGAGAGCCCTGCTTATGAAATAGATTGGCATTTCTACCTTGGCTCGTTCCACCACGAGTACCGCGCTTATAGCCTCCATACCTGCATGAAAGTAAACGAGTGTAAGCTTGTAGCTTGTGACTCCTGACCTTAGCTTCCAGCTTGTCAGTCTAAGTACCTGCTGAGAGGTAAACAGTGATAAGCTCTCCCGCCACAGGGGCGGTGATGGTTGGTAAGAAGGCTATTTGTTTTTTGAGATCTTGGAAGGCAGCTTCTGCCTCTATTGTCCACTTGAAATCTTTTTTGTCGACACAATTTTTAAGAGTTTTGAAGAAAGGTAGTGATTTTTCAGCCGACTTTAGCAAAAAGCGCTTTAGTGCAGCGATTTTACCTGCGAGAATTTGCACTTGTTTTTTGGTTTGTGGAGATTTCATGTCAAGCACGGCTTGTATTTGATTAGGGTTAGCTTTGATGCCTTGCTTATCTACAATGTGTCCAAGGAACTTACCCTCTTCAAAGCCAAATTAACATTTTGCCGGATTGAGCTTCATGTTGATCTTTCTCAAGTTTCTGAAGGTTTCCTTCATATCATCCACGATGTCGTCTTTAGTTTGACTCTTAATCACCAGGTCGTCGACATAGGCTTCCATGTTCTTCCTAATCTGCTCCGCAAAGGCTTGATCTATCAATCTTTGGTATGTTGCCCCCGCATTTTTCAGGCCAAAGGGCATCTTTGTGTAACAAAAGATTCCTTTGTCCGTGTAAAATGCAGTTTTCTCTTCATCCTCTTTCTTCATTTGAATCTGGTGATAGCCTTTGTAAGCGTCTAGGAAACACCGGTATGGGAAGCTGGCAAGAGAGTCGACCTTCCTATCGATTTCGGGGAGGGGGTAGCAATCTTTTGGAGAAGCTTTATTGAGATCTTTGAAATCTATGCACATTCTCTAGGGGTGTCGATCGTGTCGGGTTGGCGGGTTAGCCGGTTGAAGGACAGCGGGTTGGCGGGTTGACGGGTTGAATTATGCAACCCTAACCCGACCCATATTCCTATTCGTGTCAAAAATGTGAACCCTAACCCGGATAACATAAATTCGGGTCAACCCAAATATGACCCGTTTAACTCATTTATCAAAATGAACCTCATAAATTTACGAGTTATAAGTGAGTTGTTGTGTAAGTCGGTTAAGAGTAACATGTTTAACATGTGATTTTGCGTATAACAACTAGATATATTGGGTTTTAATTAAAAAAATATATTATAATTAACCATATTTACTTAAAATTTTATTCAAATCAAATTTATTTATAATAAACAAAAACAATAATAAATACTTAGCTTTGAAAATGTAAAGGTAAAACTTAAGTGTTAATGAATTTTTTTATTATGTGTACAAGTATTAAAGATAAAAGTAACTTAACACTCATTTTTGGAAAAGAAAAAATATATGAACTAATTTTGAAACCTAAACGGGTTGGCGGGTCAACCCGTTTTTTAAATGTTTCAACCCTAAAACGACCCATTTTTATACGGGTCAACCCTAACATGACCCGTATTTTTAAACGGGTTATATTTACCAACCCAAAACCTGATTACTTTCGTGTCGTGTTCGGGTCGTGTTTCGTGTCGTGTCGAGAATTGACACCCCTAACATTCTCCATGATCCGTTAGGCTTTTTGACCAGCATAGGGTTTGCTACCCAAGAGTGATATTTGACCTCTCTTAAAATACCTGCTTACAAAGTCAACTTTTAATAGTCATGTTATCGAAAGATATGTTAACTATTTTTCTAAAAAAGATGAGGGGGAACTAGCAGCCGGGATGTGGAAGCTGGAAGCTGGAAGGTACCTGCTTGTACAAGCTTTTCTACCTCCTCGTCTACAGCTAAGCTTCTTTCAGGAGCCAGGCTTCTTTTCTTTTGAACAACCGGCTTGTGACCGGGGTAGATGTTCAGTGAATGTTCAGAAGTGTTCCTGGGGACTCCTGTCATATCTTCCGGGCACCATGCAAAAATGTCTTGGCTTTCCTGCAACAACTTTATTATTTTTCTTAAGATGTGACTAGAAAGGTTGTTGTTAACCTTGATTGTCTGTTCGGGATATGAAGCATTGAGGCTCACTTCTATGACCTGCTTTTGCTCAGATTCGGAAGCTTCTTTAGCAGAGGCTATGAGAAGAGCTTCTGCTGTAGGCTTCAGGGTGGCGACTCCTCCTTCTGTCAAAAACTTCATCATCCCGTGACTTGTCGGGACTATGGCTTGGAAGGCACTTATACCCGGTCTCCCAATTATGATGTTATAATGAGAAGGGTGTCGTACCACAGCAAACGTCAGCTCTTCAACCCTGGAGAGGTCCCCGTCCCTAAGGCAAACTTCAAGAGTTATTTCATCTAAGGGGTGGATCCTCTCCCTTGCAAATCCAACCAGTGGTGTCCCGGATGGTTGTAGTCTCGCCTTTGTTTCTTCTCTAAGCTGGAGAAAGCATCTTTTATACATGATTTCAGCTCTTGCCCCACAATCCATATATACCTGATCTATCAAGGAGTCATCAATTTCAGCCTCTATGATGATCGGTGTGGTAATGAATGTTTCGGGATCAGTCGGCGGGAAGCCAATGCTCTGTCGGGTCCAGGCTTCGGAGCGTGGCCTCCTGAAGAGCCTGGCTGCCGTGTGTACCATATTGCATTCTGCCCCCTTCTTGCTTTCTTTTTTGTCTTTGAACTCCTTCACCAAGTGGGCCAGGTCTCCTGACTTAACAGCTTCTTCGATTCTCTTTTTTAACTGAAAGCAGTCGTTGGTGTGGTGACCAACGTCGTTGTGAAAGACACAAAACTTTCCTGAATCTCGCTTGCTGACTGGCTTGGTGAGAGGTCTGGGAGGTCTGAAGCTGTACCTAGCCTCATCAGTTGTGAAGATCTCCAAAGGTGTTTTTGTTAGCACAGTAAACACATGTTTCTCTTTGTCTTGACTTTTACTTGAGCGTGGGGATTCTCGCCTGTCATCCCTTCTTTTGTGGTCATAATGGCGGTGAGATCGCCGTTCCACAAAGGGTTGAAAGTGTGGCTTCTTGCTTGGGGATGAGTTTCCCCTCTAGGGTTTACGATCTCGCTTCCTGGTCTCCCTATTGTCAAGTGCCTCCTCACCCTGGAGGTAGGCTTCAGCACGCTCAAAGGTTTCTTTCATCGTTTGAGGTATGTTTTCATGGAGGTTTCTCAGGAGCTTTTTTGGCCTTATGGCGTTCATGAAGCCGGAAACACGCATTTTTTCCGTGGCTCCGTTGTAGCTCAGCCCTTCTTTTTGTACCTCTCCATGAAGCTTCTCAAGTTTTCGTTGTCTCTTTGTTGGATCTGGTAAAGCACTGATGCATCTTTGGTGTACCTTCTTTGCTGTGTGAAGTTCGCTAAGAAGCTTCTGTGCAAGTCATCAAAAGAGTGTATGCTCCCTTCTGGGAGGCTACTGAACCAAAGTCGTGCAGATCCAACAAGTGTTTGCATGAACATGTGACAACATTCTGCATTAGTCCATCGTTCTACAAAGGCTGCTCCGGTGAACACTTGGAGGTGGTCCTCTGGATCTTCTGTCCCATCGTATGTTTTCACGTTTGATGGCATCTTGATCTTAGTCTGGAACTCGAAGTTAGCAATTTCTTCCGAAAAACAGGACAAGGAGCTCGACCTATAAGGCTTTGAGGGCTCGCTTGGTGTCGTTTGTCTGGAAGGTCCTGCCTCGTGTATGACCACCGGAGGTGATACTTGCTGAGTGGTCACAGGAGGGTTAGGGGTGGGTTGACCAATGATGGGAATATTTGAAGCCTGAGGAGCCGTTAAGGGGGAGCTGGTAGGCGGAAACAACCATGAATAAGCCCCTCCCCACTGTTGAGCAGCCTGGGCCATCATGAAGGCTGCCATCTGGGGATGCATGTAGTTAGGATATGCGAATCCTTAAGGTGTGAACGGTGAAGGACTTGGACAGCTTGCCGGGACCGGTATGGGAGAGACCACACTTTGGAGCAAGGGTAGTGACCTCAAAGCCTCTTCAAAAGATGTGGCTGTACGAGGTGATACCGAAGGTTGGTGGAACATTTGATCCATAGTGAGCTCTAAGTTTCTTGGAGTCATGGCTGGTGAAGTCTCTTGGTTCACCCTTTCAACCGGTCTACTGTGAGTTTCTCTCGGAGCCCAACAAGACGTAGAGGGGGAGGTTGTTGAATCAAAAGGTGGTGGTGGTGGAGTGAGAGTTATCCCTGGCTCATCACCATACGCGAGTCTAACCCTTACCCATTTTGCTCGTTCTTCACTAACGTACCCATTCATCAACTCTCTAAGTTTCAAAAAATGTCTCCTCACTCCTTCAGGGGTTAGATCTATCTTTTCCACAGAGAAAAACAAATCGTCTCTTGGTGACGACAAACCCATCCGTGAAGGAGATGGAGTGTTAAAAGATTGCAAATCTTGGAGTGACAGTTCGACCTGAGGTCCGTCCGTTGTCGGAGTGGTTTGTCCAGCCATTTCAGAAGATGTATGGCTGGAAGCTGACACATGAAACGTCGGAGATGACCTGAACTCAGGGGGATCGTTTTCCTCAGCCATAAAGAAAAAATACTTTGGAATAGCGTCGAGATCTAGTGGGGATCTGTTCTAAGCAGCGCTGTCCCACGGTGGGCACCACTTGTTACTACAACAAGATTATGGAGAGGATGGTACTAACGATATGTCTAAGTCCTGGTAAGATTCGGTTACCTCTCTAAGTGTTAAGATTAGAGAAATGTTAAGTAAAGAGAGGAGTGAGTGTGTGTGTGTTTTGAGAGTGGAGTGCAAGAGCTAATGTGAATGTAAGTTAGTTTGTATTCAGTGGAGTGCAGGAGCTCCTGGCTCGAGGCTGCCCCTCGACCAGTGCACCTTCCATTCTTGGCAGCCTGCAGCACCTCAGGTTCAATAGTGGATTATGTTTTTAGCCATTTTCGTCTAAAGGCTTTTCTCTTGCATTAATTGTGTTCAATTTGCTTTTCCCATGATATCTTTTGAAGATATTGTGGGATGTGATTGAATGCTTGTTGTGGAAGCAAATGTCAGACTACTGTAGCGCTACTGTTTACGTACCAGGCTTCTGGCTCCTGGCTGCTGGCTTCCGGCTGCCCAACCAAGTGGTTATATGACCTACGTCATCAATTACCTATTTTATATGTGTAAAATACTTATCAGATCATTGTGTAATCCTCATTCGTTCATAAGATTACACAATTACCTGATTATGACCTGATAAAATAACACAATGAGTTATAAACGTGAAAAAGTTTATTTTTTATATATTAATAATAATATTATACACGTTTTAAAGATAAGAAAATGTTTGTTTTTATGGTGCAATTTTTAAAAAAAATAATGTCTTAAGTAAAAGTTATGGACGTTTAAAAAATTGTGAAGAAACTTGAAATATAGATACATTATCAATATTACCATTGTTTTTTTAACCGGTTTTTTATGGTGCAATTTTTTTAAAAAATATTGTCTTAAGTAAAAAATTGTGAAGAAACTTGAAATACAGATACATTACCAATATTACCATTGTTTTTTTAACCCGTTTTTATGGTGCAATTTTTTAAAAAAATATTGTCTTAAGTAAAAGTTATGGACGTTTAAAAAATTGTGAAGAAACTTGAAATACAGCATTACCAACTTTAAGAGGGTGACACAACTAGACAAGAGCATATAAGACAACTGGTTTTTTTTAACAGGTTTTTTGTTTAACCGGTTTTTTATATTTAAATCCAAACCGGTTTTTGTTTAACCTGATCCGGTTTTTTAACCGGTTTTTTAGCAGAAAAAAAACCGGTTTTTTATCTTGTTTTTTGTCCCATTTTTTGTCCAGCTTTTTGTTTTGCAACTATGTTTGAGATTCAATCGATTATTCATTATTCAACTAAAAAATTACATATTCAACTAAAAAATTAAAATAAAACATATTCAACTTGTTCTCGTACTAAATCACTAGTGAGCGTTTGTAACGATTCTAGCTTTTGCAACGATTTATTCAACCAAATTACAAATACTAAATCACTAGTTTTTGCAACGATTCTAGCTACTCCGCGCCTAGTCTTCTTCGCCCGATCCGGAACCGTCTTCTTCTTCGTCGGTCATTGGGTTCGTCACTCTGCCATCAACCTTGTTCTCGTACAATTCGGCTTCATTATCCAATTCTGCCTCTAGTGAGCGTTTGTCTTGTGCTCTATCGTTCGCATCCAAGTAATCCTTCAAGCAAATCGACATCTCCACAGCCGGAGCGGTTAGTCGAGTCCTCCGTGTCGATATCACCCTGCCACGGTGGAAGCAACGGTGGAAGCTTGGACTGTTAGTAAATCTCGGGCCATGGATGCTAGGATCGGAAATTGATCTTCCTTACCTTCCACCAAGCCAACAAATCAAAATTCTTAACGTCTTTTTTAGAAAAAGTGTGTAAAAAATTTGTTGCACAATATATTCCTAGTTCGCTACTTGGACTAGAAGTTCGTTGACGTTTGTTAGCATCACTAACAAAAGAGCTAAATAACTCAAAATCCGATCCCGGATCTTCACTATCCATTGAATCATTAATGTTTGAGCTTTCACCAAATTTTTTCAAATAAGTATCAAACATGCTTGAAAATTTTTTGTTAAAATTATCTTTTAAACGTTGAGAGAAATTTGGGTCTTCCTCAGTGTTTAAATCCAATTCGTTAGCAATTTTATCAATAAAAGATTCGGTACCCAAAACATTTATACAAGGGTTTAACGCGGCGACACAACTAAAAACCGGAGGTATTTCTTGAAAATATTTTTTAAGTTTTTCCTTCATTGGAGGTACCATTAAAGAATATGGTATACCTCTAACCTCCAACTTGCTTAGTTCTTGACACATTAAAAATAACTTATGAAGTACTAAAGCACTTGTTGGATAGTAAACTCCGGATAAAGCGGTAGTTGAGGTTTTAAAAACTTCAAGCATATCGGTTACAACTTCAATAACCGTCCAAGATGAAGGAGGGTAAGCCGTAACCTTACCACGAGTTGCCAAAACACTATGAAATGCTATTAAACTTTCTTTTTGCTCAATAGCCTTTTCAAACATTTTACAAGTTGAGTTCTAACGTATAGGCATGTCCCAATTTGGGCCTAGATATTTGGAACCCGCATCTTTACAAAACTTGCGATATTTACTATGTCTTTTATTATTGCTATATATATCACGTAACATTCTTTTAAAACCTTCTTTTTGTAGCTCAATAACTTTTAAACCGTCTTGAACGGCCAAATTTATGATGTGTGCGACACAACGACTATGAAAAAAAACACCTTCACAAATTGGTTTATATTTTAACTTTAAATGTGTTACCGCAACCGTATTGTTGGAGGCATTATCAAATGATATTGATAAAATTTTGTCTTGCAATTTATAAGTTTGAATAACTTTGTCAATAGTTTTAAAAATATTTTCACCGGTGGAGAATAATTAAGCATTTGAAACGCAATCGTACGTTTCATCATTTGCCACGAATCGGGTTCAATCCAATGAGCGGTGACACAAATGTAAGAATCCGGTGAACCGTGTGGTGACTTCCAAACATCACTAGTTAAATTCACACCGTTTTTAAATTTTCAAAATAAGAAATTAATTCATTTTTAGCTTCTTTCCATTTTTTAAAACAATCTCTTCTAATAGTAGCACGACTTACATGGGTGTAACGCGGTTGTAGAGTTCTTTGAATAGCCCGAGACATATCTTCGTTATCAAAATGACCGAAAGGTAAACTTTTTTTTATCACCAAATTGCCAAATTCCTCCCGAACGGCATCAACATTGTACACAAACATGTTTCCCCCATTTGCCATTGAAGCTTGACTGGAGCTCCTTCTCTTTGCAACACCTTGCAACTAGGCTTTTCTACATGGTTTCTCAAAGACGAGTTTGCATCTTTTTGGTAAAATTTACCACAATATTTGCAACGCGCCTTTTGAACACCGGATGACAACTCACACATATCGTAGTGTTTCCATATGTCTTGGTTCCGCTTCGTTGGAATAATCCGAACAACATCGTTGCTTGTAGAAGTACCAACATTAATCAAAGATTGAGACATACCGGTTTTCATTTCGAAAGAGACAAGATTATGTGAACGTTTTTGAGAGATTAGAGTGTTTTGAAGTGGTGTATTTGAACCAAAACATCCACCATCTATTTATACTAACACATTAGGATCAAATTGTAAATTAAATAAAATGTAAATTAAAAAAAACGGTAACTTCCTAACGGCATTATAGCCGTTGGTAATGGGACTTGCATTTAACATTTGATTTATATTAAATTTGCTTTATAGCCGTTGATTTTTGTAATGGTTTTTTTGTAATATAGTCTCAATATAACAATTTTCTAATGGCATTATAATTTATAAAGTTTCAATCAGTATTAGTATTGTTGGGTGTGTAGGCTCGTTAGTGGCAGCCGGCCCTAATGAGTAGTATACGTGGGCTTGGGCCTAACTTGGGGACTAAGTTTCCTAACCCTAGATTAGTCTCTATATAATGAAATCATTGTACTTGTAATTCCTTGAGCACCTGAATAATAAAATACCTAGTTGCAGCAGAGTGGACGTAGGTCACGACGACTGAACCACTATAAATCCTTGTGTCTCGTGTTCGTTATTACTTGCGAGTGTGTGTTCAGTTTCGTGTGTGTTCTAGGTCCTAACAACTGGTATCAGAGCTCCGGCTCGTTACACACGAAGAACACAACGCGAGAGAGTTGCGATTTAGGGTCCATCGTCGGCAGTTGCGCCGTCATCCCAGGCGATCGCCGATTCAACTATCATCATAAAACCAGTGTTTTATCGAGCAGAAAAGGAGAGAAGCAACTTATTGCCTTGTTTCTTTCGGAATAATTAGCCGTTCAAGAACCGCCTTTCAATATTAATAGTATTCTTTAATATTGCTAGATATTGAATCTTTTTTCTTTGGTGTACCTACGTCGAGCAGAAGGAGAAAAGAAAGCAATTCATATTGCTTTGTCAATTTTGGGTTTTGAAAAATAAACTCAATTGAATAGCAAGAAAGAAAGCAGGTGCTATAAAATTCTTTTTTGTGGCTTTGCTCTTTCGCCGACCAGGAAAAGAAAAAAGAAAGAGGTTTTGGGTGTTGGTGTAGTTTTGTGTAAACACAAGGATTTATTATTTGAGAAGTCTTAGACCAAGGATTGGCCAACTTGTTTTCCATCTCAGTTTTTTAGTTTTGGCTATTAACATGGCAGAAAACGGGAAAGTAACGATTGAGAAGTTTGACGGGAAAAAGTTTGGTTGGTGGAAGATGCAGATTGAAGCACTCCTTTGTGAGAAAGACTTGGATGCAGTGCTTGAGGGTGTTAAACCAGAAGAGACTTCACAAGCAGATTGGAATAAGATGGATAAAAAGGCTAGGGCAGTGATAACGCTTTCTTTGTCTGAGAATGTTGCATATAACATCCAGAAGGAGACCACAGCTAGTGGTATGATGACAGCATTATCAAACATGTATGAGAAGCCTTCTGCAGCAAATAAGGTTTATCTGATCCGGGAGCTTGTGAATACTAGGATGAAGGAAGGTGACTCGGTAACAGTTCATATCAATAATCTTAACTCGATTTTATCTCGTTTAGTATCTGTAGATATTAAATTTGATGACGAGGTTCAAGCCCTATTGTTATTATCCTCATTGCCAGAGAGTTGGTCCGGAACCGTAACTGCAGTTAGTAACTCGTCGGATACTAGTAAGTTTACGTTTGAGAAGATTCGGGATCTAATTCTAGGAGAGGATGTACGACGTCGAGGTTCAGGTGAATCTTCAAGTTCTTTGTTGAGTACAGAGGGCAGGGGAAGAAAGAATGAACGTGGAAGTCGTCAGGGCAGGAGAAGGAGTCAGTCTAAGGCTCGTAAAGATGTGATATGTTGGAACTGTAAGGAAGCAGGACACTTTAGGAATCAGTGTTCTAATCCTAAGAAAGATGCTAACACTGTAGAAGACTACGAAGATGATGATGTTCTTATCTGTAGCGTAGAGAACAGTGTGGATTCCTGGGTTATGGATTCTGGTGCTTCTTTTCATGCTACCCACAGCAAAGAAGCATTGCAGAATCTAAAAGAATGTGATTTTGGAAAGGTAAGGCTTGCGAACGATGAAGTTTTAGATGTTACGGGCATGGGTGACATGGATTTATTTACTTCAGCTGGTTCAAAGTGGACTTTAAAAGATGTCAGGGTCATTCCTAGCTTAAAGAAACAGTTGATTTCAGTTGGGCAGTTGGATGAAGAAGGGCATGAAGTCAAGTTCGGGAACGGGCAGTGGAAAGTGGTAAAAGGTAATCTAGTCATAGCTCGAGGAAAGAAACGGGGTTCGCTTTATATGGTCAGTTTAGCGTCTGAAGGAAATGTTATTCCAGTTCAGAAGAGAAACAAAATCCGGTTCACAGAATTTAAGGGGCAGAAGAAGGTTTGTTTTGCAGATGACAAACCCAGAGCTTCAGGTCAGATTCAGGTTGAACGTATTGGGAAAGGTTCAGAAAAATCAGTCAGGGGCTTTCGTGGCAGTGGGAGCATTGGTAATCGGCCAACCAAAGCTTCAGTCAGAATTACCAGACAATGGGTTAAGAGAACCAGTATTCCGAGTGTCAAAGTCTCTCCAGAGGATTATCTGCTTTATTCGGAGAGTGTTTGTTCTCAGAGTGTTTCAGGATCCGGCAGTTTGAGCCAGTGGGAGCCGGTAGAGACAGAGAATGAGCCAAAGGCAGACTTGGCCGTGACTGATATGTTAGAGCTCAGTGGGAGCTTCAACGGGCCTTCAGGTTAACTAACGAGAAGGCGACTGCAACTAGTTGAAAGGAAGATTACAAGAGGTACAAGATGATGAAGACGATGGAGCGTAGTTCGAGCCTCCAAGTGGGAGATTGTTGGGTGTGTAGGCTCGTTAGTGGCAGCCGGCCCTAATGAGTAGTATACGTGGGCTTGGGCCTAACTTGGGGACTAAGTTTCCTAACCCTAGATTAGTCTCTATATAATGAAATCATTGTACTTGTAATTCCTTGAGCACCTGAATAATAAAATACCTAGTTGCAGCAGAGTGGACGTAGGTCACGACGACTGAACCACTATAAATCCTTGTGTCTCGTGTTCGTTATTACTTGCGAGTGTGTGTTCAGTTTCGTGTGTGTTCTAGGTCCTAACAAGTATTGTATGTCAAGTCCAAAAAATGACAGTCCAAACTCCAAAGTGGGCTGGGGCCTTCAACTCTTCAAGCAAGTCCAAAAAAAAAAACATGATTTTTTTACAGATTAATAACCGGTTTTTTTTAACCGGATAAAAAATCGATTTTATTTTAAACCAAATAAAAACCGAACTACAAAAAACCGAACTTGATTTAAAAAAACCGGGTTCAGATAAAACCGAATGAGATAAAAAAAACCCGGTTATTTTGCCCATGTTTAGACACAACTTCATGTCCATTTACATATCACTTTATTGTAAATTCGTTGTTTCATATGATAAATTTATATATCTCCGAATTGACAAGGTTAGTGCTTTGCACCGGCTAGTCACGTACCATGTTGCATTTCAATTTTTTACTTTAACGTATTTACGGTTTTAATCCCTGATTTTTACTAATTGACATTTTAGCCCTCATGAGTTTTCGACTTTCATCTCTTACTCTACTAACATATAATATGACTTTAATATTGTTATCGTTTTGACCTCTAACTTTTGATATTTCATCGTTTTTAATATGTGACACATTACGATCTTGCGTCATAACGTACGGGACATAAGACTTTTTTTATCAACGCATGTGACGAACATAAGACCTGACTGCGTAACCCGATCTTAAATCTAGTTACAATCTAAATATTTGCTAGCTAAAAAAAATTTGCCCCGATACCGTACGGCCACATTCATGACGTCCAATTGGTTGAAACAACACTAGTATTCACCACTCTAAACAAACCAAACCAGATATTTGTAAACCCTAAATCATCGTTTCCATTTTCTTCTCGTCAATGGCGTCTCTTTCGTATCATTCTTCAGCAACTCTCGCACCTACCAAAAAATTTCGCTCTGCTCCAAATGCCTCTCTAATTGTCAGTTCTCTCTCTCTTTTTGCCTCTATTTCGTTTTACACTTTCAAATTTTGCTTTCAATTCACGTCTGTGTATATATTGATGCTAGTTTAATCCTGTGTGTGTTGTTGCTAATGTTGTTTAATTTTACGGTGAAGGATTGTTGCACAATAGCTTAAAATAAGATTGAACTAATTTAGTCTACACATATATTGTTCAAATGAAGAACAAAGTCTTCCAGTTAGTTCTATATTTGTTTTTTCATGATATTTATAATAATTATTGTGTAATGTATTTAATCATAAGTGAATATGTAGGCATACTTAGTTTTAATGTATTGGAAACAGAGTTGCAGGGTCAATTACAAGGAGAATGGTAAGCCGAGTGGCCAAATTCTCATCAACGAGCAGGAAAGTTTTCCTAACTTCTTGACTTCAAAACAATTTGAGAGAACTCCAATAAGAAAGGATGAGAAACGACTTCGGATTTTTTCAGGCACTGCCAATCCTTTATTATCTGAGGTAAAGTTCGGTCAATGACCAATGCTTTCATTTATTTTTTGTAGCTCTTTTTAAACGGATGCTATATTAACTACCTTGGTAATAAGATGGCATGAATTGTGTTTCGAGGCTGATAGTTGCTTTATTGGCACTAAACTTGAAATTGAATGGATTTCAAGTTAACCAGATGTATCTGTCACTTAATGGTTGTAGAGTGAACGTTTCATTATGTACTTGCATTTGAGTAATTTATGTATTTGACTTTTCACCTCACATAATTGCCAAGTTGCACCTTGATCACAAGCTTGAGCTGACAAAGATTTTTATAGAACCTTGCACTCTATATAAATGCAATTTGCCTTGATGAAAGATTAATGGAAGAAATAGAACAAATGTGTTGTGTTCATAGTTGTTAAAAGCCACCGTTGGGAAATTATCTGGGCTATGCCCATTGATTGCGCTTATAGTTCTTAGGTAATTAAAGCCCAAGCCATGCGTAGTTAAGGGTATTTAGTTTTTCTTTTTATTATAAAGTCATCATAATTGAACAATTTCTATAGTATATCAAGGACTCGATACAAATTAATCCTAACTTACGCTTATGTTGGTTTGGTTTTTTAGTTCTAAATATTACTTCTTTAACCATACATAGCATATGTGGTTGTATATAAAATTATTATAAATATTAAAAGGCAAATTGGCCTTAAATAATCCATACTATGACTTATTGGCCGAAAATAAGCCCAAGTACGTTTTTTTCTACAACAGTCCCAACTTTTAACTATTTTTCCTACGGTGATCCCCCGTTAAAAAAACACTTAACGTCGTTCAGTTTTTTTTCGAATTATAAATTGATGTTTTAGGGTTGTTGATTAGGAGGAGGATATGAATCGATTGTTGTAAAACTTACCTCGAAACGGTGCTCCAAACGATGAAACGGTTTTATGAAACGGTAAAACTTACACTGATTGAAGCACTGTTTCGTCATTTGGAGCACCGGTTCAAGGTAAGCTTTACATCAGTTGACTTATATCCTCATCCCGAACAAAAGCCGTAAACATTAGTTTGAAATAAATAAAAAAATTTAACGGCGTTAAATGTTTTTTAACGGGGGCCATTGTACGAAAAATAGTTAAAAGTTGATTGTTGTAGGGAAAAACGCAATTGGGATTATTTTCGATGAATAGGTTAGTAGGGGTTATTCAAGGCAAATTTGCTAGTAAAGAAAACTTTAAATAAATCTATAGAAGTTTACAACACGTCTAAAATCCCTAAAAATGGTGTGTTTATGATGTGTTTTTTTTTCTTGGGCCCACTCTTTTTTTGCGGCTCTCACTTAGGCCCTAGACGAAGCCTCTCGGCTTAAGTGCGCTTCATGCCTTCAATAACTATGGTTGTGTTCCTTTTGTGGTATTTCAAAGTGTTGTCATTGAAACATGTATTTTGGCTGTCAGAAAAATAAGGGTATTCTATATCTCTATGACTCTATGTGGTATCTCTCATTAAAATTCATATCTTTTTGTGTCACTAATACATTATGGTCTTATTTGGTAGGAAGTTGCATGTTATATGGGACTGGATCTTGGAAAGATTGACATAAAACGTTTTGCTGATGGAGAGATATATGTCCAGTTGCGCGAGAGTGTTAGAGGGTGTGATGTATATCTTGTGCAGCCAACATGTCCTCCTGCGAATGAGAATCTTATGGAGCTTTTGATCATGATAGATGCTTGTCGCAGAGCATCTGCTAAAACCATTACTGCAGTTATCCCTTACTTTGGCTATGCCAGAGCTGATCGGAAGGTAATATGGCATTATCTACTATAGCACCCAACCAGATAATTTGAATAACTGGATTTGCATAAGCATCAAACAGCTGAAGCAACTAGAGGCAGGACTAAGTAGAGCACTAAGCTTTTAACGTGTCTATGTCTCTATGAAAGGTGATTCAAATTGTATCAGCACCTATATCTGCTCATCTCTGCGACATAACTCAACTTAGTTGACACATATTTCCACGTTATTACTGTTAACACTTCTGCGTAATGGATTTTTGGGTTATGTTTGATTGTTTGTTAAACATGTAAGTGATCTTTACTCTCTTCCATTGGTGGTTCAGACTCAAGGACGAGAATCTATTGCAGCTAAACTTGTTGCGAATCTGATAACTGAAGCAGGAGCAGATCGAGTTCTTGCTTGTGATCTTCATTCTGGGCAATCGATGGGCTATTTTGACATTCCAGTTGATCATGTTCATGGCCAGGTAATGGGGTATATTCTCTTTATAAATAAAAAGTACTTGTTAATTTTCCTTGATATTTTTGTGCTGTTTTAGTTGCTAATAATTTCATTAATTTGTTTCTGCTTTGCATCATTAGCCTGTGATACTTGATTACCTCGCTAGCAAGACAATTAAAACTGATGATTTAGTAGTGGTCTCACCGGATGTTGGTGGAGTCGCTAGAGCACGAGCTTTTGCCAAAAAGTTATCGGATGCACCGTTGGCCATTGTTGATAAGCGGCGTCATGGGCACAATGTGGCTGAAGTAAGTTTATAAATGTTTCCCAAATTACAATGTCTAACTGCACCTTTTCTAGGTATACAATTAACGACGACTTCATTTTTCACTATTTTTTATTTTGTTCTTTATAATTGGTAACTGTGAAAGCTGTTAGAGAAAACTCACAGGACCATGCTAACCGTAGACTTGGGTGCCTTCTCAAGGGGTAAGGCAGGAAACCAGTGGAAACTGGATTCGAACCTAAGATTTGTGTTAGCGGGGAATCTAAGAGAAAACTCACGGGACCTTGCCACCCCTTGAAGGTCACATTTTTCATTATTAATTTCGGTTAACTTGTAAATCTGAAACTACTAGTGTTGCAAAGTTTCATTATTAATTTCGGTTAACTTCAGAGACCCAAGCAAGACAGTGGTAAAATCTGTTACTCCATAAATTTGGTAACTATTTTTCACTTTTCACATAAACATAATGATGTGAAAGAGTCA
This sequence comes from Tagetes erecta, assembly GCA_030867185.1. NCBI lineage: Eukaryota > Viridiplantae > Streptophyta > Magnoliopsida > Asterales > Asteraceae > Tagetes > Tagetes erecta. The sequence continues at coordinate 22,876,026 of CM061496.1, forward strand.
TGAAGAACCCGGATTATGTTATGTTATTTCCCTGTCTTTGAAGCCCTAAGATGTTTGTAATGCGAGTTTTGCAGGTAATGAATTTGATCGGTGACGTGAAGGGTAAAGTAGCAGTTATGGTGGATGACATGATCGATACTGCTGGTGAGTCCTTTCTCTTTCCTCTTGTACCTCTTTATATGACAATTAATATGTTTATGTTGCATTTATAGGTACTATATCCAAAGGAGCAGCCCTATTGCATCATGAAGGGGCAAGGGAAGTTTATGCCTGCACCACACATGCTGTTTTTAGGTAACATACCTTTCCCTTTGTAGTGCTTCTAACTTTGCCCCTTTCGACTTGGAGACATATAATGGCAATTCTCAAGGTAATATATTACCTGATTGCCCTTTTGTCAGGTAGAATTTAACCAACCAACTTTCTCCATCAAGTCCCTATTGATTTTTTTGAAGTAGCTTAAGCTCTAAAGTTCTTTTTGGCTTATTCAGACCAGTTAAAACTGCTAAGCAGTTAATGCGATAAAATATTGGTTATCGGTCAAGGACTAATATTTGAGATATTGGTTATGTCGGTGAGATATTGATAACTAAAATAGCATGCATAAATTTATATTTATAATATACATACGCACACATAACGTAAAACACTAAAATATATATAATTTTAATACTTAATAGTAAAATCTAAGTCAACAACCCATCAGTTTTAAGTAGGGAAACACACTTTTGATCAGATCAGTGGGTAGAAATCGGGCCAACTGCCCAACAGTTTTGAAGTTTTGCAGCAAAAAACAAATAAAATGGGCCAGCATGACAAAACCGAGTAACTCGGCAAGACGACTGATATTGTGATATTTTGGAACCAAAACATTGGCGGTATATCGGTAAAATTGGTCCCAAGATTTATACCGAGGTTCTTACCGATATTTTGGTCGAGGTCCGATTACTGAGATTACCTGCATAGTAAAAATGGGTCGAATTTTTGTAGGTAAAGTTAGGAACTTTAATTTATAAAATAGGGGAAGTTAAGGATCCAATTTATCTTTAATTTATAAAAACTTAGGGATTTAAGATAGAAATTGGATATTGTTGGTTGGTACAGCTTCAACTCTGGTTTAAAGCTTGAACCATAGTCACAGGATTCGCTCCTCCCCCCACGAATTTCGTACCAGGTCGCGCGTACCGAATTCGGGTACAATCGCGAATAGTTCGCCTCTGGTTCGCGATCTGGTACGATCAATTTGGCGAATCCAATTTCATATAAAAACCACCTCGGCAACTCCAATTCACGATTTGTATGGCTCCGATTCGTGAATCCGTTCAAATTGGTACGCGATTGTGAACTAAAAAGGCACTTTTGTTGTCTATTTTGTTCCCCCCTTGTCGGAGAGCATTTCTCCATAACTAATTTGCAGCGCCTACCATGCCTTTTTGGCTTTTTAGGGTTTTTCAGATTCAATGTTTCACTTTTGTCACTTTCAACCCTTAAGAATCATATATTACATTTTAAACTCTTTATCTTAACCATGGGTTTATCACATTTTTCTTTTTTACACATTTTAGTACCTATAATTCTTTATGTAAACCCTTTAGTTCTGAACTTTTTTAGTAGACTTTATATTGACAACAAAATGTTATAAAGAGGTTTTATAAAGAGGTTTTCTTATGAATTTACTGTTCTCTATATCTACGATGTACCAGACTATATGGTACACCGTACCGCGTACCGAATTAGCGTTCCGAATGAACCTACCCCCCTCTGTACCGAATTTTAGAAATGCACGAACCGCGTACCAGTTTTCGTTCCACGTACCGAAGCGTACCACGATCCATGTGACTATGGCTTGAACTCAGCTCTTGAGTAATTTGTAATTTTTCCGGTTCAACTCGTTTGTTATCTTAGTCATAGGCATATCTAACTGTCTATATATATGTGTGTGTCTACATACATACACACATATCTAACTATTTATTTTGGGAGTATTATAGACTTTCAAAACATTTTAATTTTGCTGATTTTTTCTCAGTTTTTAAAGTTTCTATTTTCCAATGTAAAAAGTTTGTGTGAAATGTATGAAGTGAATCAGAGATGTTTATTGGGTGGTGTAGTTATGCATATGTAAAGAAATAGTAACTTGATATGTTTTACGGCAGTCCACCAGCAATTGAAAGGTTGTCGAGTGGTCTGTTTCAAGAGGTGATTATCACGAATACCATTCCAGTGGCAGAAAAGAACTATTTCCCACAGCTGACTGTCCTATCGGTAGCAAACCTACTTGGCGAGAGCATTTGGCGTGTACATGATGATTACCCTGTAAGTATTGTTTAACATGCATGCTTTTTTAGAGCTAGAAAGAAGGGTGCGTAACGGTGTGTGATACAGGCTGGGTTGGGTTGGCCAATACACTATTTTGTCCATACTTTTTAATTGTGTTACTACCTTGCTGCTTTATACAGGGAGGTTTTGAACATTTCTCTGGCCTGGGCATCGATTAAGAATTTAAGATACTCTGTGGTTAGCTCCCATCCTTTGTACAAATATAATCCCTTTCTTGCAGATTCGAATTTGTGTTGTGTAAAGGCCTACATTGCCATTTTAAACAAGCTTCGGTATACAAAGACTTTGAGTCAGCTAAGGGACATGGTACAAAACTTGTTACAAATGCAGAATTACAAACAAACAAACGTATTCAATAACGCCTCACTCATAAAAGCAGGGTATGGGGATGGTGAGATGTAAACAAACCTTCTATCTATCGATAGGAGGTTGCTCTTAGACACCGACTATGCTATAATTGCATAAATACTTTTTGTTATTAATCATATAAAAGAATTCATAACTGTGAACTGTCAAGCCATAGTGTTCGTCAATATGCTAAACACTTGAGTGAATAGAAGGTCATAAGACACCTAGGCTTTGATTATGATAATATCAACTGTTTGTTTATTTATTTATGCACATATTTGACTTGCATGTTAAGGAGGTATGTTAGTGAGTTAGTAGTAGAGAAGAAGATTTGAAGATATAGGTTAGCAAAGGTAGAATAGTTTTTGGTATAGTAGCTTTCGAAAACATTGCAAAATGTTTTAGAATTATTTGTGTTTATTATTATCTATGCTTTTGTAAGACTTGAGTCGATCCTTAATCCGTGCAATGGAAAATCAATGAAGGTCGGGGTGTCACACATACACAGACAAGTTCCTAATTGTAAAGATGCCGGGAAGGCTTAAACAAAGTTGCTCGTTAAGCAAAATCTTCTCGGACCTGTAGTTCAAACACGCAAAGACGTTAAATCAATAATTGACTTTGAAATAAAAGGAAACGTAAGGGAGTAAAGTGTCATTTTGGTCCTTAGGTTTGTATTAATTCGACCACTTTGATCATTATGTTTATTATTTTTTTTTTGTTATTTTGGTGTTTGGTTTGTAAAAATTGGTATATTGGTTTTTAACAATCTTAACTTTCACATTTTAGTTTATACCGGTTCTAACTATCGAATTGTTTGGTAACAGCCCTAGCTTTTATTACTTTAGCAACCAATAAGCTGTCGTTAAATTTTTATAACGCTGTTAGGTTTTTTTCGAGTTTAAAATCAATGTTTTAGGCTTTTGATCGGAAAGAGAATAACAGTTTGTTGATGTAAAATTTACCTCGTAAGGGCGCTCCAAACAATAAAACGGTGCTTTAATCAGATGTAAAAATTTGTCGTTTGGAACGTCGTTTTGAGATAACTTATTAACTTTTTATATCAATTGACTCGTATTCTTCTTTCGATCAAAAGCCTTAAAACACTGGTCTTGAATTTAAAAAAACTTAATTACGTTAAATATCTTTTAACGACGGCATGTTGGTTGCCAAAGTGATAAAAGTTGGGGCTGTTACTAGCTAATTCGATAGTTGAGACCAGTAGAAACCAAAATATGAAAGTTGGAACCTTTTAAAACCAATAAACCTAAAAAATTCCTATTTTGGTACTTTTGTTAACGTCTATTAAATTTAACCGTTAACACCCAGGTTAATAAACTCATTTTACATTTCACGGACCAAATTGACAATCCTCCCTTCAGATCTTCACACCTTATTGATTAACCATGGTCTTCAATTCTTCACACCTTATTGATTAACCATGGTCTTCAAATTGTTGCTCTAATGAGTAGTTTCCTAATTGTGGTGGTGAAATTAAGGTTTTAACAGAGGTTGGAGTCGTCTTCTCCTTCCAACCAGCCACCACCATCAAGCTACCTTATTTTCTCCCCTCAATCACCTTGAATTCATCACCAACAAAACACCATAATTTGAAGCTTCAATTAAACATTGCTTACTTCTGTTTGTTAGGGTTTAGTTTCTTTTTGGATGAGTTGTACGGTGGAAGAGGGTTGTCATGATGGGACGGTTGTCGTGACGTTGCCTTAGGTGGAGATGATTTAAAGATTAAAGTTGAGAAAATGACTATAATGACTGAAGTTGAGAAAATGACTATAATGGCTGAAGTTGAGAAAATATTTGAAGCTTCAATTAAACACTGTTTACTTCTATTTGTTAGGGTTTAGTTTTTCTTTGGATGAGTTGTACGGTGGAAGATGGTTGTCATGGTGGGACGGTTGTCGTGAGGTTGCATGAGGTGGAGATGATTTAAAGATTAAAGTTGAGAAAATGACTATAGTGGCTGAAGTTGAGAAAAATGACCAAAATGACATAAATTTAAAAAAAGACCCAAATTACAAAGATCAGAAAATACCAAAATAAAAATTTAATAAACAAGGGTATTTTCATCATTTAAAACAAATTTCAGGAGTTACACAAAAAAAATTATATTTGAGACAGGATCCAATGCTACAATCCTAAAACAACACAAAATTCACTAAATAATGATCATATTGGGTAGTATCAATAACACGTTTCAACCTCACTTCTTTAAACTTATATATGAACCATCAACAAAACAACAAAATTACGGTATAAATATACGAATACAACGAATCCTTAGCGATAAATAAATCCTACACATAATATAATAGTACTATTTATAAGTAAAATCTCCACACTCAGGCTGCTTTGACTACACAATACTTGGAGAAAACAAGAAAAAGACCATTAACAAAGTGTTGTTTTTTGTTCTTGTGTATATACCAAAGCAAACAAGAGAATCTAGCAATCGATTCCGCATTGCCCTCGTATGGCATCGAGCTTATCGTCTGTTGTAAAAGGATCGATTCGGACCCACAACAATGAGAAAATCGAAGCAAGAAGAATCGACCACACGATAACAATCGTGGGAGTGCGGTTCTGACGACCCAATAGACCTTTCAAGAAAGGGTATAAATGGACAATGACCCAGATGGCGAAAAACAGTTTTCCGAACAAGGGGCCCCATGACTGGTAACCGCTGTTGATGGCTGAGGAGACCCCGGAGACAATTCCGACCAAGTTGACGATGAGGACGGTGGTTGGAGGGATGAGGAGAGCAGTCCATTTGAAAATGTAGAGTTCTGCAAAATCACCGTCTTCATCGCTTGCTTTTGATGTGACGGTGAAGTTGGTATCGATTCCTGCAAGAACTTTGAGAAGACCTTGGAACACTGCAAAAAGATGAGCGGAGGTGCCACCGATGACCCAAAATTGTTCGTTTCTCCACCAATCCTCGATGCTTACACCGCTCCACCGGAGCTCTAAGATTCCAGTTGCAGCAATTGAGATGAAAAGAAGAATAAACCACATGCTAGCATAGTTGCTAATCTGCAACAAACAAGAGGATAGCAACATTTTTTAAATATTTCCACTTCTGAAATTAGCATGAACTTCATCTAAATTTTAATACCAACCAACTCTTAACTGTATAAGACTTTGTTACAAGGTTTAATGTATACATTGTGAATGAACTTTGATGCCAAAAAATACTATGTTTGACCTCAAAAGTCAAATAGTGGTCACACACCATGAAAAGTTGATTGTTATAAGGTCAAAGCTATCACTTATTATTTAGAAAAATATATATGAATATCCCATCAAAATTATAGCTAAGATTTCACCACAAATAAGGTTAGGTAATTAAGATTTATTAGTTGATAAACCTTCTGTTGAAAATGTACATGTTTCACATTAATTGTTGAAAAACCAATATGGTTGACTTAGAAAATCAAAAGGGGGTCTGGTATTTAGTTTATTATTGACTAAAATAGTGCATATACTAGCAATTTTTAAAGTTAGAACAGTAATTTCATCTATTTTCAGTTTTTCACCATTTTCCATTACTTGTCCAAAATGGATGGCGTTAATCGGCTAAAAAAACCCTAATGTTGACCTTCCATTTGCGATTATGACACATTAAGAGGCTGAAGAAATTACCTCAGGAATGATGAACTTTCCAGTGAGAAGGCACACAGCTGGAAGTACACAATAAGCAAGTAGTGGGATTGAGGTGAGAGGATACACAATGGTATTGATGTAGGCGAGCCGCTCAAGGAGTTTCAGTTTGCCGTTATACCCATACCAAATGGGACAATGTCTGCTGAGTAAGATCTCAATTGAACCTAAAGCCCACCGAAGAACCTGGTTCAAACGATCAGAAAGATTGATTGGAGCAGACCCTTTGAATGCCGGGCGTGGTGGCATGCAGTAGATTGAAATCCATCCTCTCGCATGCATCTTAAATCCCGTCAAAATATCTTCTGTAACCGATCCATAAATCCATCCAATCTGTATGACAGCAAACACAAAATGTCATTTCAAAACCCCTACATTACCGTTTTTAAATCAGTGTCCATGGAACAAGATGACTTGTAAAGAAATCACACAGTCTTTATAATACTGAGAGAAAAGTTGGACTATTTTTTTTCATGATAGAATTTTTGGGCATTCAAATTTTGGTTAGAGAATGAATGGAACTTTTATGAGGTTTGAGGATGCAAGTCTTTATATAATGTTTCTTTACATTTCTTAAAAGAATTATTTCTCTAGCTTATTTCAAAATTAGGTAACAATTTCCTATTGGCAGAGTTGGATATAATTTTTAATGAATATATAATGGTGTCTCGAAAGTCCAAAGTGCCCGTACGATATCATGAGAAGGGCAAAATGGTCACTTTGGTACTAAAAGAAAAAGTTTTTTTGCAGGTTTAAAATCTCTTGTTGGGAACTAAGTCTTGGCCTTTTGCATTTTCCAGAAAAACTCGGTCAAACTCATAAGTAAGCATCAAGAGTACGAAAGATAAAATTACCTCTTTGCCCCATTCGGTCTTGTCCTCATAACCACAGCTAATAACATGAATAGCCTCTTTCAAAAGTGTAGCAGGATTTGTGGTGGGTGGAATACCTCCCATCTCCATAAAAGTCGCAGAAATGAATACTGAAGATTGACCAAATCGCTTTTCTAAGCTCTTTTGGGACATGAGTAGCGACCTTTCCTCGTCATATCCTGCTTGACAAGCATTCAATCAGCACACCAAGCCCATAAATACAACAAAAATGCAATCAACTAGTATAAAAAATGTAAACACTTGTCAATTAAAGTAAATAATATCTTGCAAACTCTAATTTAATAACTACACTCAAAGTGATACACCGGCCCGAAACATTTGCTTAGAGGTGGCCATTTTGTCCCATTTACTTATAACTACAAGATTGTGTTGAATCTCAAAATTGCCAAATTAAAATAACTATAACTGGGATGGGCCACGCATGTTGAAACTCACCGAAATATAATTTTGGGGAATACAAGATCCTAATTTTTTTATACAAAGATTAAATTATTATTTTTAACATCGTCTTTGCATTCATAATTATATAAAAAATCATATGATGGAAATAAGGGTGTTTGTGTGTGTATTAACCGGCCCTGCCAATTTTTACTCAACCTAAAAAATGACCTGTTGCCCAACCCGCCACCTTCACAAGTTTCCAAACACTGTTTCATTTAGTTTGTATACAGAAAATGAAAAAGCCAAATGAAGGGAAAAGAGAACCTTCAACACCCTCATCCATGTCTTCCATATTGAAAATGGGAATGGTTGATTCGGTTCTTTTGACTGCTCTCTTTTTATCTATATACTTCTTGTTACTATGTCTTCCTTTCTTTCTTGAACCACAACAGGACTTGACGATAATGTTTGGTTCTAAATCAGCCTCTGTCAAGACTGGATCATATCCATAAAGAGCTTGTCTGTTGAAACAACAACCCGTTCCCACATAAACGGGCCCCTGGATGCCATCTAGCCCTTTCAAGTTGATCTACAAAAGATAATTTTCAAAATAAAAATAAATCGACTACAAATGGTGATCATATTAAGGCTGTTTGGTGTGTGTTTAGTGAGCAAGTTATATTGAATAGTATTCAGATGCGCCTCTGCATTTTAAAGGTGTCATGATGTCTGGTTCTTTGGAAAATTCCGTTAATCCAAACATTAAAAATTGGTTGTTGCAATATGAAATCGCTATCAGAGCCAGAGTTCCAAAATTTAAACCCAAACACCCCCCTTAAATTTGGCATTAAATAACTACGAAGGCAAGAAGCAAACATACATCAAAGAAGACAATGTTGCGATTAGCATATCTATCGTGCAAATCAATGCCATCAAATCTTTGTGGGAATTGAACATAGCAAGTCTTCTTTCCATAAGCAGGATCCATCATGAAACACATGGCTTCTTTAAGAGCCTTGCTGTTGTTGAAGTAGTGATCACAATCAACATTCAATAGATATGCACCATTTGTCAAGACGGCGGAAACTCTTATCTGTCAATGACAAGACTTTATAAACTAAACAACCATTTAGACAAGAAGTAACCTTGCTACTAAATAAGAGGTGGCAATTTTGACCCATGTACTTATGAATTAGCCTATTTGGGTTGTGTTTTAATCCTAATCAGACAAATAAAAAAAATAGGTGAAAGGAGGGTGGGTCTAGTTAGTTATATGTCACTCAAAGTCTACTTCAAATGCATACACCTTCTTAAGTTGTTTTATTAAAAGGTTAAGATTACTATTGTCGTGTTATATTGTTTTAGAAATAAAAACTAATGCATTAATTATTTATAGAAAACATTAAAAAAATTAAAGGGTTGGGGGGGCCATCTTGCCATCTCTACTCCTAAAATTTAAAAATACTCAATGAAAAATTAAAAAAAGGTGTTAAAAGAAAGGAAACGAGAACAAACCAGAGCATTCATAGCACCGGCTTTCTTGTGATGTTGGAAACCTGGACGTTTTTCACGAGAAACATAAACCAGACGCGGTAGCTCATTACCATCTGTATCAAGTCCTCCACTGTGTCCTAAGAACACCTACACAACCAAATCAAGTACCCAACATCATCATTGGAAATTATATGTATGATCAGAAACTAGTTTTTTTCACAGCAAATTTTTTACTTTTAGTCAAATGCCTAAAGCACCCTTTGCCAAAATTAAATGCTTCAATAATTCACAGCTGTCAAGTAGATAATCTTTGCTTGAAATGGAAACTACTGTAACTTTCTTAGGACTGAGAGCTGATATATTACTGAATATTAAAGTTGCTCACCTGGATCATTCCAGGATGATCCCTTGGGTTATTTCCGGGCCAAGGAGTTCCATCTTGCATCGTCCAACCTTCTTCTGGCATCTTTTGTGCTTTGGCTACAAGAGCATTTACCCGCACCTTAAATTCTTCGTACTCTCTCTGTCATAAATATATCATTGTAAGTAAATTTGCAACGTATTTGAATAAATAAAGCACTATGGTTATGATATTCGGCCACAAAATCAATAAAATGTGCAAGGGTGAATTATACACAAAAAATAGCGAGGGCCAAAAGGTAAAACAATCAAAGTCGAAGTGTGTGTAGGATAGACTCCTCACCTTCATTGCTCTGCGTTCCTTGACAAAAGAAGGTTGAATCTTGTCCTTCAAGTAATCTATCTTCTGAGCAAAATAGAACTCGGGTGCTCTGGGTTCGATGCTATGTTTCTTGCAGAATGGAACCCACTTCCTTGCAAACTCTGCAGTCTCGGAGAGGGACTCAAATGTGAGCATAGCAGAACCATCATCAGATACATAGCAAGAGACTTTGTCAACGGGGTACTCCACAGCTAGAATTGATAACACCGTGTTTGCTGTGATGAGTGGAGGTTCTTTTAGTGGATCCACCGTACTCACAAAAACATCGATAGGTGCCAGCTGCGATGGCTCTCCCTCCCTATCAAATCTGCAAAGATACAATTTGCACTTCAGGATTCATTGATCCATTTGATTTATGATTAGGATAATGTGGGTTATGTTTTATCTTTAACGGATCAAACAGGTGCAATCAAAGTTCAGTAAAAAAGAGAACGGGTTGGTCATCAAAAGTCGCTCAAAGTGTATTAGTAATGCCTACAACATGTTAAACCATTCTATTAAAAAATATATTATTATTGTAATAATACTTTTTTTGTAATAATACTTAGAACACTCATTATTGTAAATCTTTCAATAAAGTCTACTCGACTGTAAAGGATAAAGTACAACACATTAGTGTAAATCTTTTTCCACCACCTTAATGCTTGACAAATTAAAATTTAACAGTGACAACCATGCATACCTCATAGCAAGTCTGTCAAGGTAGGTCTCACGCTCAACAGGAAACCATTTTGGGAATTGATCAAGGAGCCATGATAATGCAAACCAGACCTCACAGATAACAGATACCAACCACAAGGGATACGCATCATTCACTGGATGACTACAACGATATTGCAAGAAGAAACCCAAAATAATCAACCGTAGAATGATGACAACACGATATGGAGTCAGATGAGCGGATGAAATAGGCACCACTCGGCTCATTGGTTGACGAGCATCGTCAGCCCTGTCACAGAATAAATCCAGTCAGCATGAGAAAGAAGAAACTTATGTACTTGTGTGTAGGTTAATAATGATTCATTTTCATTAGTATATAGATGGCAATTTTGACCCATTTACTTATGAAATTAGGCTGCTTGGGTTATGGTGTATCCATATCAGGTTAAATGAGTAAAACACTCAAACCAAATCTTTACAGCTCCTAATATATTTTATTTTAATAACATAGTTTTGTATGAATTAAGTGCATCATCCATTAATTATAGATGGACAAAAAGAATTTTCCTGCCCCCCACCCTCCCCTCTCCCTAAAAGAGTTGAATATAGTAGCAATTTCAATCAGCCTTATAAGCATTAACAAATACTGTACTGAAAGATGCCTACATTTGCAATTCTTCTCCGTTGGATCCAGTGCGTTCAATCTCACTACCTCCTTTTCCTTCACCGCCATATCTGTTATTCATTTGCATAATATTTTTCTCCTGTTTTAGCTTCCACCCTTCCACTCTTTCCTTCCAGTCAACATTACCAAGTCCATAAGCATTCAAGTCCTTTGACGGGTCCACAATTCTTACAGGGACTACAAGAAAACATACCATGTATCAAATCACATTTCTGCAAACATACAAACTAAATGCTACTTATGATAACAATGTTTTATGGACTGCAATATTAGTAGTCAAAACGGCACCTGGTTGTCTGGGGTCGATGTATGGAAGTGAGTGGACATGCTTGTCACCGGGACCTAAGGGACCTGATGTACTCCTTACAGACAAATTGTCCGTGACACTTGGAATTTCACCAGAGACCTGAAAACAGGTTGTGTTAGCCAACAGTTATTAAAGAAAAGAATAATTGACACAACAATTATCGTCCTATGTTTTAGATATTATAAATACTAGGGGCGCTACAACATTTATATAGTTTCAGTAGTTATCCAAATGTTTGAATAGAAGGATTTAAAAAGGTTTAAGGCTTTTTGCAATAGACGTTGGGTAACTTTTGATCCATCTCCTTTCAAGGTAAACTTTTTTATTTATCTCTCGTGTTAATAATAAAGCATAAACTGAATCGACCCATCCATTAATACAGGTCTAAACTATAATCACTCACTTGCTGGCCATTAGTGAGAAGGGGAACCGGTTGTTGAGACTCATGTCTAGTAGACAAAGAAAGATCGGCATCATCCCCCTGCCAATGGCGTCTACCCTTGTTTCCTTGCGGATAATTGAACTCGTTCTCCAAGTCATCAACATCCTCCTCATCTTCATCGCCATCAACTCGAGGGCTTTCTGAAAGAAGAAATTTCATCATCTATCATCCACCAAAACTAAACATTAAGCCTGATCTTGATGAACATAAACAAATCAAGCAAACCTTTGTGTCTTCTGTATCTAGTTTTGCATTGAGGGCAGGCTTGATTTCCATCTCTTCTCTCATACTCATAGCACGGCCTGCATACAGGAAATGCACACTCATTGCAAGCAACAAAGATATCGCCACTTTCGGTTAGTCCGACGGTGTCGCCACAAATCTGGCAAATCTGCCCATTCAAATTCTTCAATGGCTTTGGTTGCTGCATCATCAAATAATTACTTATAATCAACCATCAATCCACTATTACAAGCAACTATCATTACATTTGAAGCAGATAATTCACATCCTATCTCAGTCAAAACTAACATATCAAATATCAAAACAAGAAAATTCTCTAACTTTCAGTTCAAAACAAGCTCAATTTCATCACATTAACCTGATACTAAACAAACACAACTCAGATCTAAATCAAAACCCAAAAACCCAAAGCTGATCCCAATTATGAAAACCAAATCACAAGTCTTTATTGAGCTGATGACACTCAGATCTAAGTAAAAACACAATCTTTATGAAACAAGATCCATAGATCCACATCTAATTAGAGTAGAAGAAATTGAAAAACCAATTGAGAATGAATGAAAGAAAGAAGAGTGAATCAATACCCCTCCATCAGAATCATGTCTAATTCGGACCAATTCATTTCGCTTATGAGATCCAGCAACTAATCCACCATTAGCCTCCATTTCTTCCCTTGAAGCTAATGAGATGAATGAATGAAGTGAAACTGAAGAAGAAGATAGATTAGATGTGAAATGACATGGGCATCGTCGTCGGTGGCTTTGTGATATCTTCTTTTCTTTTCAGTGTGGTGTTGTATGTGTTGTTTGATATGATATATGCAAGTAGCTTTTGATTATTTTAATTTTTAAGTGTAATGTAATGGGTTTGTTACGATTAATTTACCGGTGGAACCGGTTACCGGGAGCAGCTTAACTTGGTTTGTTCAGACAGTTTGTCTCTGGATCTGGATGTCAGCCAGCCGCACAAAGATGCTATATACTAGTATTTAAGGGCTGTTTGGCAAAACCTGAATCATTAAGTGCTGAATGGTTAAGAGGTCTGAACCATTAAGAGGTTCCATCAATAAGATGGATGTTGGGGTACAACTTCAGATGGATATAAAGTTAGTATATGCTCCATTCAGTTTCATTCGGCATCTCTCAGTCTCTTAACCATTCAGCACTTAACTGAACCATTCAGAGGCTATTTTTTTCTGAAACAAACGCATTGAATGTTGAATGCTGAATGGTTAAGCACTGAACTGAACCATTAAGAGGTAAACAAACAGCCCCTTAGAGTAATTACTTTTACGCCTAGTGTTTAAAAAGACTGTGGCTCGTGACTCGCTCGCGATTCGTTTGAAAAAAGCTTGGCTCAGAAAAAGCTCGTATCTAAACGAGCTGAGCCTGAGCCAGGGTAGGTTCGGCTCGTGGCTCGTTCGAGGTTCGGCTCGTTGACTCAGCTCATGGCTCGACTCGTGGCTTGCTATAATTTATATATGTATATAGAAGATAGATAGATAGATATATTTATATAACAATTTATTTAAATATAGATCATTACTCATTACTTTATTTTTATAAATAATTCAATACTAAAAATTAAACAAAATAAAAGACTTGTTGTCCTAATCCTTTTACGTTTTCAATAATTCAACTTTTTAGTCACTCCACCCTCTTAATATTTGCATCATCTAATCTTTCACGTCAAGTTTCAACTTTTAAAGTTCAAACCATAATTTCTTTTTCATTCTCTTTTTATGCAACTACTTCTATAGCAGGTAATGATTATTTCTTTTGGAGTTTTTAACATAATCCATGAATGTTCTAATTATGTGTAAGAAAAAAACCAAGTTGGCTCGATGAGCCATGAGCCGAGCTCGAGCTTTTTATGAAAATTCAAGCTCGTTAAAAAAAACGAGCCGGCTCGAGCCGAGCTCGTTATCTTTGAGCCCGAGCCTAAGCCCAACCTGGGTCGGCTCGAGCCGACTCGTTTACACCCCTACATAAAACATCTTATAACGCCTCCTCAATGAAGTTAAGTTATAAGTTATATTTGACGTTTTAAAGTAAAGTTAAAGAGTTGAGTTATACTAGAAAGTTTCAATTTTTTAGAAAGTCTAAGAAGTCATGAGATGATGACATGTGACACTCTTTTAAAATTAAGGAATGATAAAATTGGTAATGTCTTATATATTTCAAGTTCCACCTCATTTTTTTAAATGTCCATAACTTTTACAACATTATTTTTTTTTAATAAAATTGCACCATAAAAGCGAGCATTTTCTTATATTTAAAACGTGTATAATATTCATATATAAAAACACTCAATTCTTTTTCATGTTTTTCAGGTCATTGTGTTATTATCAGTTCATTGCGTTATTTGTCAGGTAATTGTGTTATTTCGTCAGGTCATTATTGTCAGACCCCGACTCCCAGGGCCCGACACGTTGCATAATATCAGCCAATCAACTTATGCATGATGAAACTTCCAATTATTTTTCCCTCCTAAATTTCCTATTATAGAAAAAAAAATTTCCCTCCAAAATATTGTCTCCCTTAAAACTTTGATTTATTATATAGATACTATACGGCTTAGGTAATGACTTTAGTCCTTGGCATAATCATTCTACTAAGAGTACTTCGACATCTGAGTCAGGGTTTCCAATGTTCTCATTAACAATCTAGTTTGAAAAGCCACATTATCATATCCTTGTGCTTCTCAGAAGGTTCTATCGTTAATTGAAAACATGTTGTATTCCTAGTGCTATTATATGACTAGGAAGGTTCTATTCTAAAACCCCTGGTATTTCCATGGACATAAGTCATACATATCCTAAATGAGTACGGGATCTGAGACGTTACCTAACAAATTGGACAGAATGGGGCCTAGGTCCGGAAGTCTCTCTGGATTTGAGCGGTACTTCAATAGCACTTTGCCTTGTTTAGTGGTCCCGAGCTCACTCGTCTGTGGGAGGACACCGTTCACTATAACGACGGGGTTGTGTCCCGTTTAGTATCTTAGGTGTATACACACACACACACACATATATATATAATTATATGAATAGGTAAGTACTCGAAGAAATCTAAACACGAGTCTTACCGAACACCGAAGATACCCCGTAGACGCTTCGTGAGCAATTCCGTGCTTGAACCGAACTCTTTTGGAGGCTTCCGTTAATTGTCGGAAACCCGCCGGAACTTCATCGGAACTTTACCGGTAGTGCTTGGCCGGAATTTTAAAGGGGGAGGTCGACCCCTTTTTATAGCTACTCGGCATGAGCTACGCGATACGCGCAAATCATGCCCTCCACCTGCGCGTATCGCGTAGGTGGAGTGGTTTCGCCCAAATCAGCTGCATCCCACAACTTCGCGAACCTGGTAATCATTGGCGTAGGCGATACGCGGAGGCCATGCTTTCCCTTGCGCGTATCGCGTAATAACTTTTTTTTATTTCTTTGAAGTCTTTTTATTCTCGTATGAGGCGGAGTGTCACAGTTGTGTTATTTGTCACGTCATTGTGTTATTTTTTTGGTCATTGTGTTATAACACAATGACCTGATGAAATAACACAATGATCTGAAATAGCACAATGACCTGATTATTTAACACAATAACTTGACGAATAACACAATGGGCTGAAAACACAAGTTACAATATATTTGAGATGTTACACAAATTAAACAAGTAATGGATTTGAGATGCTATTTTATGGCATATGACTATGTTAATAATGAAAACAAGTTATAAGATTTGACATATTGTGTTATTATATGTATTTTATTTGTATTAAAAAACAAGTTATAATATAACACAATGACACAATATAACACAATGACCTGACAAATAACACAATGACATGACTAAATAACACAATGACCTGACGAAATAACACAATGAGTTGAAACGTTAATAAAAATCCATTTTTTATTCATCAATATTATATGCATTTTGATTGTTTGATTGTAGTGATTTTTGTGTTGATTTTGGGGTTTTTGAGTCAAAACACTATTTGATTCATTTCTGAACTGGTTTGGGTGTTTATGTGTTGTGTTTTGCTTGGAATTTGTCATACTTGGTCTTAGGAAGCTTCTGGAACAAACGGGTCTACAACTGGTTGTGTTTTGAAGCTGCTCTGGTTGTTTTTGAACTGAAAGTGTGCTGTTCGTAACCCAGCGAACCTATTTCACTACTAAAAAATGAACCTATTGTAACCTTTTTATAACCTTTTTGCAACCTTTTTTTTCAAAACAGTTGCATTAGAAGAAGTTGCATTAGATCTAATGCAACTTTTTTGTTACCTATTGCAACTTTTATTTAAAGAGTTGCATTAAAAAAAGGTTGCATTTGAATAAAAATTGCATTATGTAAAAAAAACAGTTGCATTATGTAAAAAAACAGTTGCATTATGTAATAAAAAAAGTTGCAATTGATCTAACGCAACTTCACCTAATGCAACCTTTTTTTACCAAAAAAAGTTGCAATAGGCTTATTTTCTTGTAGTGTTTGTTCATCCAGCGAAACTGCTTGTTCTTCCAGCGAATCTAACACAATCTTGTGTTACTGTACTTCAAGGTTTCTGTGTAGCGAATCTGCATTTTACTGAACGAAAGTTCACTTGTTTGGCGCATTGTGCAAGCGAAACTGTGCCTACTGTCCAGCGAATCTGCTGTCTTTCGGGCGAATCTATATTCTGCTGAGCGAATCTGCTGTCTTTCGAGCGAATCTATTTTCTGCTGAGCGAATCTGTTTTCTGCTGAGCGAATCTGTTGTCTGGCGAATCTAATTTGGGCGAACCTAAAATCTGTTCGTTTGTGATTATGTCAACATCAACAATGAACATGCTTAAACTGGATGGAAAAGCCCAGGCTGAAAATGAATTCAACTCATTCGTTGGATTGAAGCATGAAAATTTGACTGAAATAACGAATCGATTTTTATCTGTGTCAAGCAATCTCAAAACTTATGATGAACAATTGGGAAATCATGAGCAAGTGACAAAGCTCTTGGATTCTCTTCCTTCCAAATGGAGTCCTCAGATCAAGGTGCTAAAACAAGAAAGAAATTTCTTTGACCTGAAACTAATGGAAGTGATAAACAAGTTAAAGTCACTTGATCTGGATCTGAAGAGAAAAGAATACAATCAAGCCATGATGTTTGCAACTGTCTCTCCTCAGAATTCTGCACTGATTACATCCGCTGCAAACTCACCTAGTGCAGTCTCTGGAGGATTATCAAGTTATGAATCCATTAAATCCGGTGGTGGTTCCACAAGTGTAGGTGCCGTCTCAAATGCATCCAACACCACTCAGATCTTATCTGACACTGCAGCCTCATCTGGGAAGCTTGTTCAAAATCACGAAGCTTTAATTAGTGAAGTTGTTGAAGAATCTGTTCTCAATGACAATTACGTTAATTGTTTTGATCCTTTTAAAGAGTTTTATGGTGAAGAGGTTGAGAATGTTAGAGTGATTGAAGTGGTTGAGGATTATGGTTTGACGGAAGAGGGAAAGAATCAGGAAGAAGCTGTTCGTTCTGAATTAGTGTGTGATGAAGTTACTGAAAAGAAAGAGAAGGTCACTGTCAACGCTGGTAATGGGGCAGAAAATGCTGGTACCGATGCTGAAATTTTTTTGAAATCAAAGCTGGACATAGAAGCAATGATTGAACAGGCAAGGCATGAAGCTGTGGATGAATACAAGAGGAACACTCCTTACTGCCAGTGTGATCGTGCTCTTACGGCCGAAAAACTGATAGTGGGTCTTCCTTATGATGTCGTTGAGGATATGTGTTCATCCGCATGCAAAATTCGCTTGATCGGTATTTATAAGGCAAATAAACTGTTAATGACAAATGAAAACGAATTGAAGACAATTAACAAAGAGCTTAAACAAAACGAATGAAAATTTTTTGTTAAATTGAGAGAGACTCTAAAAGAAAACGAACATTTGAAAAGATCTCTTTTAGAAAGGAACTGTGAAGTAAACTATTTGACTGAGCAAGTCACTCTTGCTGAATTTGAAACGAGAAAACTCAAAAATAAATTGGAACAATAGACTATTGCTGGTATGAAAAGGGAGGAGTTATGGAAGAAACAAAAGGGGGCTAGAGTTAAGACCGGGTTGGGTCATAAAGATGATGCACAAGTATATCCTCCACCTAGTACATTCTGTTATTCTCCCACACCCATTCCTCATCCTTCAAATGAGTTGATTCAAGAGATAATAAAGAATGATACTAACAGCTCTAATGCAGGTTTAAGTGAAGTGAATCTTGAGGAGGTGAGAGAAGATTATGCTTATGGTGAAAGCAGTGGTCTTGGAAGTTCCAGTAACTCTAGCCCTGATTCAAAGAAAACTGTTGAAGACAGTAGTTTGAATGTTTTCATTTCTGGTCAAGTTTTAACGTCAAAAGATATTATGTGTGATATTAACTCTGGATGCTCAATTTCAAAGTCAAGAAATTTGAATGATGATTTTATTGAAAATGTTTGTGTGAACAACAAAGCAAAACTTTCAGATCAAGTCTCTGAAAGTCAAACCAAAACAAATAGTTTTCAAAAATTCTTGTCTCATCAAATTCCATCTTTCACACCAATAAGAATTTCAAAACCGAAAGACAAGGAATCATCTTTTTCATACATTCTTAAACCTAAATCTGCTCCCTCCAAGGTAAAAGTCACAATCGGTAAGTCAAAAGAGTCTTACGACTCTTGCAGCGATTGTAACTCACAAACACCTGATAGTAATGAAGAGACTGCTAAATGTTCTAAAAGAAGTTTAAAATCTCATTGCTTTCAGTGTGGAAATACTGGTCATACTGTCAAACACTGCCTTGTGATTGTTGAAAATAGTTCAAAGCACAGATCTTTTGGAAAGAAATTGAATTCTTTTGTAAATAATTTCTTCCGTAAATCATCACCTGTTCAAAGTCCTAAATACACTAAGGCTTGGGTCCCAGTTTCAAAAGTTTAATTTGTTTAATTTGTAAATATGTAAATAACTTTTTCTTTTTCTTCTTTGAAAATTCCATGGGTCACTCAATTCTTCGCTCCTTTACTTTATTTTATTTCCTTTTTATTCTCTTTTATTCTGTATATATATATTAAGAAAATCTGAAAAACAAAAATTTCTTATTAGATAGCTATAATATAGAAATTTTGGGGGAGATATTAAAAGATCAACTTTTTATAGTTTTTCAAATTTTGCTATTTCAGGATCTCCGTTTTGATTGATGTTGAAGAGTCGTTGAAGGAGGTCAGAAGTATTGCGTTTGGGATATGTCAGATAGGCTCAGCCCGAAAACAAAGTAAACAGTGATTGTGCAGCCAAACATAACGTTCAAGATCTCGGCAACAAGGATTATCCCCTTGACATGATTGGATTGCACAAAGATAAGGGTTCTGTCAAAAATGGGTTGAGAGCGTCAAATCTTTGCCTTGATTTCCCTAAACATCCCAAATCACCCTCGCCCTATCCCCGAATCGAGTTTCTAGTGTGCAAAACAAATAAAATAAAAAGCTGCTAGTGATGCTCTTCGGAAAAACCTCTGAGTGAGTTACTTGTTAACTCCTCAGAAAGTATTGAGTCAAAGTGCTTAACTCCTCTGCTATACGGAAGTATTGACCTGGAGTTGGTGGATCTTCTCTGCTATACGAAAGTATTGACCTGAAGATTCACCGAGCATGCTCAAACGTTTATCTCCTCTATTATACGTCAGTATAGACCTGGAGCTCTGAACTATTTGAGTCTCCCAAATAATAAGTCGCATTGTGTTCAAAAGAATCAATTGCTGACAAGCTCCACTCACAAAAAGATGCAAAAATTGCACAGTGTCAAAAGAAGCTAATGCATCGATCAATATTCAAAAATTGATCTTCGAAATTCAAGCAAAGTCAATCGTATTGCTCAGATATATCCTGATGACAGAACCTGTTCTTTTTACCTAGATGTCTGTGGGGACCGAGTTGTCTAAGTTTCTTCAATCAAACCAAAAACATGATAAAAGAAGCTGCTGATCTCTTGTTGAAAGGACTAAGACATGGGTTTAAATGGACAAACATATCTGCAATCCCGCCAATCGATGATTCTCCGGATTCTGCTCAAAACTTCATGAAAAATACATATATCCTTCTTTAGCTTTTAAAAATTCTTGCGTTTTCCTTTATTTTATTTTATTTTGCTATTTTCTATCTTGTTATTATTATTATTATTTCTAGGATAGTATGTTTATTTTTGGAGCGTTGAAATCGTGGGACGTTTTCATAGATTTACAAAGAATTTAAAAATTTGAGAAAAAACAAAAATATTTTAATTTTTGTGTGTTAGCGAACCTGCTAGCGAACCTACAGGTTCGCCAGAACCTCAGGTTCGCCCGGAACCTCTTTTCTTCGCCGCCGAGGTTTATTTGACCTTTGGTTCTCTGGCGAATCTAAAGTTCGCTAGTGGCTTGGCCAGCGAACCTGTGTCTGTATATATATGTAGTGACAACGAAATATTTCACAATTTCGCTGTCACTATTACTGTAGCGGGCTTTTTCAAAATCCAACTGTCGAACGTTCGATTCTCACTTTTCAACCGGTTTTTCACACTTAAACATCTCTAATTTGGTCTGGTATGTCATCGCCTCCATCTTAATTTATGTTCTAAACCTTTAATCGCACTTTTTACCCGTTAAATCCATCGTTCTGTGATTGTGTGTAAATCAAATGTCTGATTTGGTGTTTTCTGTTAGGATTTTGCTTCATAATATGTTCGTTTGATGTTTATATTACCTGTTTGTTGCTTTGTTTGCTTGATAATGGTGATTTGACTGTGATTTCGGCCGTTTTTCAAAAACCAGGGTTTCCAGCGAACCTATGTGTTCGTCTGGCGAATCTGAACGAAAGTTCAAAACTTTGAGCGAACCTATGTTGTTATGCCGCCCGCGCATCAACATAGATTCGCCCGACTGTTTCTAGCGAACCTATACATTCGCTCGACCAAAATGACTGATTTTTCATGTCAGCGAATCTATAGGTTCTGGTGCCAAATCTCAGGTTCGCTCCTTTAGCGAACCTAATTATTCAGCGAACCTATTAACTGTTTTTGAAAATCTTCGTTTCTGATCAATCTCCGTTTATTTTTCAGGCACAATGTCTACATTATTCTTCGAAAGAAAGCACAATATGTGTGCTTTGCTTGACGAGAATCACGAAAAAGCCGGTGGCTATAGAGACTGTATCAAGTGGCTGAAGTCGTCTCACATACATCACGCCATTTCCCATTCACCGACTATATACGAACTGCATGTTCGAGATTTCTGGAGAACAGCAGTGATGAACGTATCCGTGCAGCCATCAAGGATTTGTGCCAAGGTTAGCGGTTTTGATCTGGAATTCACTGAGGCTGATCTGGCCAGGATTTTGAGATTAAAGGAGGATGTCGGAGATGAAGTCAGTATGACGACAGAAGAGGTATATGGGGCATTTCGAACTGCGGGTTATGAGGGTCCGATGCCTGGAGAGAAGAAGATGGAATTCGTCAAATCCTATCTGATCCAAGAATGGAGATATATTGCACACGTCTTCATCATGTGCTTGGATCATAGGAAAGGGGGCACAGATGGATTAAATTTGGACTGGGCACGGGCCATGATGCTGTTTTGCAGAGGGCAAAAGGCAAATCTTGCGAAGCTGATCTACAGTTATATGCTCGAGAACATACACGCTTCTAAGAGAGAGAAGTGGCTGATGTATCCTCGCTTTGTACAAATGATTCTGAATGACAAATTGCCAAATCTGCCGGTAGTTGGTGAAGTGCTGAAGATATGGGAGATGCATTCCAGGATTTTTGGGGATTGTAAGTTTGTTCGAGCTGATTGTGTTGGAAGGACAACGTTTTTATGGGAAAATATGTACCCCGCTGACAGATGGGTACAAATTCAGAGGTTGATGGAGACTGAGAGGAAACGGGGTGGTGAGAACGTAGAGGTGGTTGAGAAAAGGTTGAAGAAGAGAAAGCGATATGCTAAGGAAAAAGATTATTCATTGGATCGGGATATAGATGAGATTCAGGCTGAAATAGATGCGGAAAGAGAAAACAGAACCAAGAGGAAATTTGATGCACCAACTGAAGCGTCAAAGAAGGCAAAGCACGATACTGCGGGTACATCTACTGAATCAGTTGGTGAATTGAAGGGTGAAATAGAAAGTTTGAAGGCTGAGATGGGGGAACTGAGGAGTAAGTATGAGGAATTGGAAACCCAGGATGCTGAAAAGTCGACTGTTATATATGAAATGGGGAGAATGATGAAGGATCAACAATGTCTGATGGTTAGGATATTCAAGGAACTGAACAGCCTGAAGGAAAAGGAGGGGTCAGAACCTGCAATGTCTGAGGCTGAATTGAAATCCTTAACGGATGCTGCAAGGTATCCGTTAATGGACGTTGTATTTGGGGAACAGGACAAGGGAAAAGGTAAAGCTGCTGAGGAGCCGTTCGATGAAGAAATGGGTATAGATTTGGATGTGTTTGAGGGGGCTGAGGTGGTTGGTGGATCAAGCGTGAACTTCAGTTTGATAGATGAACCAGAGTTTGACATAGAAGCTGACAGTGAGGAGGATTTAAATGATGAGCCGGAGATGTATAAGGTTGAGGAGAAAGGGGTGAGTTATCAGTTCGAACACGTTGACTTAGATAAGTCCGAATGGTTCAGAAAGGACGAAGAGGTTGTTCCCGAGGTGCCCATATTTCAAAACATCGATGAGCCAAACACCTCTCAGTTGGATAGGCAAGTAATCGCATGGAAATACAACTCTGCTGTTGATGCTTATATGGTTAAACGAAGGGGTGGGGACATCAGTTATATAAAGAACATGAAGCATTTCGCCACTTTGCCAAGATGGGACTTGCGAAGGTTGGCTGATCTACCTCTGTTAGGAAAAGAAGAGAGTGGAAGGGCTTGTGCATTCGAGGTGACGATCAGAGAGGTTGCTAAGACAAACTTTGTTGATTTTGGGTACCAAAAGCTGAGGAGGATGAGGCAGAAGAAAGACAGGCACTGGGTGTTGTGGAAAGGAAAGATTGTTCTGAAGATTGAAGCGCTGAAGGTTATGACAAGGGTTAGGGTTCCGGACACACAGCCACCCAGACTGCAAGATTTCCTCAAATGGTTTTATGACAACAGCACGGGTGAGGCGGTTATCCGACTAAAAGGGGAAGATCGTCCAGAAATCCGATTGTTTGACCCAATGGAGATCTTTTCCTTTAGCGATGAAGATTTGAAAGTACTGTGTGAGAACCGGATTAAGCACGGGGTTGGAGACGATACTAAAACTGAAGCGAACCTGTTTGTGAAGGTCGCAAACAAAGCCCGGGGAATTCGTGCTGAACTCAGGAACGTGAACGAAAGACTGAGGAAGACTGATGATCAGCGAATGGAAATGGATGACTTATATAAACAGCTGGATCAAACTATTGAGAAGAGGTTCGAGAAACCAGTAGAAGTTGTTGACTTGGATGTAACTGGCGAGGAACATACTGAGAATATTCAGGCGGAAACGATCGATCTGGATGAGCCTGATACTGAGGTCGCCGATGCAGAGTTCGTGGAATCAATGCTAGTGTTTAGTGAAGACGAGGCCGGATCTGAAGACGTTACAAATCCGTTGGCCGGAATTGAAGAAAGGCCAGGAGCGTTTATTGAACATCTTTAAAGCCAAAAGAAGACGGAGCTTAAACAGAAGACTTCCCCAGGTGAGGTCCAACCTAGGGGGAGTATTGATAGTCACATGTATAGGTTGGACTCACCGGTATGTCGGTGTTATATTTTGTATGTATTTTGTATGATTTGGTTCTAGCGAACCTACGGGCGAATCTATAGATTCGCCCGTAGCACAGTTTAGTTTTTGACTTGGTGTCGACCGGGCGAACCTAATTGTGCCCGGCGAACCTATATGGTTCGCTAGATAGATTCGCTGCAGCGAATCTATCAGCGAACCTATGTCTGCTATATATTGTAACCTTATCTTCAAGAAATATAACTTTTGCACAACTTTGACAAAAACTCTATCTTACTGATTGTGTCGTGTGATTGTTCACTGGAGGTGCTAGGAGCATATATTACTCATCTTTGTAGCTTATATACCTCCGGTTGTGTGGTTTTATCTCGTTATTGGTTGTTGGGTTATAATACACTTTGATTGTTTGAGTCAAGTGTGTCTCGTTGTTAAACAAGTCATTATAGCACTGAAATCACGATCTTTATGGACCAACAAGGTTCTATTCTAAAACCCTGGTATTTCCATGGACATAAGTCATACATATCCTAAATGAGTACGTGATCTGAGACGTTACCTAACAAATTGGACAGAATGGGGCCTAGGTCCGGAAGTCTCTCTGGATTTTAGCGGTACTTCAATAGCACTTTGCCTTGTTTAGTGGTCCCGAGCTCACTCGTCTGTGGGAGGACACCGTTCACTATAATGACGGGGTTGTGTCCCGTTTAGTATCTTAGGTGTATACACACACACACACATATATATATATATAATTATATGAATAGGTAAGTACTCGAAGAAATCTAAACACGAGTCTTACCGAACACCGAAGATACCCCGTAGACGCTTCGTGAGCAATTCCGTGCTTGAACCGAACTCTTTTGGAGGCTTCCATTAATTGTCGGAAACCCGCCGGAACTTCATCGGAACTTTACCGGTAGTGCTTGGCCGGAATTTTAAAGGGGGAGGTCGACCCCTTTTTATAGCTGCTCGGCATGAGCTACGCGATACGCGCAAATCATGCCCTCCACCTGCGCGTATCGCGTAGGTGGAGTGGTTTCGCCCAAATCAGCTGCAGCCCACAACTTCGCGAACCTGGTAATCATTGGCGTAGGCGATACGCGGAGGCCATGCTTTCCCTTGCGCGTATCGCGTAATAACTTTTTTTTATTTCTTAGAAGTCTTTTTATTCTCGTATGAGGCGGAGTGTCACAGTTGTGTTATTTGTCAGGTCATTGTGTTATTTTTTTGGTCATTGTGTTATATTATGTCATTGTGTTATAACACAATGACCTGATGAAATAACACAATGATCTGAAATAGCACAATGACCTGATTATTTAACACAATAACTTGACGAATAACACAATGGGCTGAAAACACAAGTTACAATATATTTGAGATGTTACACAAATTAAACAAGTAATGGATTTGAGATGCTATTTTATGGCATATGACTATGTTAATAATGAAAACAAGTTATAAGATTTGACATATTGTGTTATTATATGTATTTTATTTGTATTAAAAAACAAGTTATAATATAACACAATGACACAATATAACACAATGACCTGACAAATAACACAATGACATGACTAAATAACACAATGACCTGACGAAATAACACAATGAGTTGAAACGTGAATAAAAATCCATTTTTTATTCATCAATATTATATGCATTTTGAATATAAAAAAGCGCTTGTTTTTTGGTGTAATTTTTATTAAAAAAAGTCGTATGTAAAAGTTATAGACATTTAAAAGAGAGGGTGAAATTTGAATATAATATATCATTGTCCTACCATTTAAAGTTCCAACTATTTTGTTTATAGGCCATTGATCTTAATTAAATATTAGATCTAATGGTTCATATGACTTTTAGACTTTCTAAAAAATTTAGACTTTATAGTTGAACCTTATTCAAAGTTAAAACTTAAATATTGTTTTATTTTTTATGTCGTCCACAAAAAAAGAAAATATTTTTATTTAGCCAATAAACGATAATTGAAAAATAATAAAATATTAAACTTTGATATTAGATTCCCTATGTTGAAAATTGACGAATTTTCAATATTTATTGTGGATTTGGATCAGTCACGCGCATGTTAATCTGTTAGTATCTATTCAACAATCATAATTACAATCAACAAACAAACAATTCAACACAAAAAGTACTGATAAATGCAAGTTGTATTGATCAAGAGAATATGTGTGTACAAAAAGGTGTAAATCTCCAAAAGTCTCCTGAAACATACATAAGAACACATATTTATACTATTCAAGACAATACACATGTTTACAATAAAAAAGAACAAAAACTTAAGTTGATGTGCGGATAATAATCTGTCCGCACATCTCTAAGTAACTTCTGTTCGCACATCATCCAAGTCTGTCCACCCATCTTTTCTTTTTATAAAATCTTCAAGTGTGATGATCAAATATATAAACATTTATGGCCACTTTATTGTTAATTTGGGCGGTGCGTAACGACTTCATTTTTAATGCTAAGGTTTTGTCGGTGTCAAGAAATAGGGCAAAATTAAGGCTCACACCTATGGTTGGCTTAAAGATAGGGTGAAATTAGGAGATCTAGCTTGACAATCGCAATCGTGGTGTAACTTCGTGTTTTCTAGATTTCCTTTGTAATTGAGCTCTAGCATCTTGTTAGTGGTTTTGTCATTTAAATAAACTGTTTGCCGTTAAAAAATGTTGAAAATTGACCATATATCTCACTATGCAAGGATTGGTTGCTTTAAATTTTTTTTAACTACATTAAAAAAGAAAAAAAACATTTTATCTTCTTTATTCTATACTCATTGACCATTACCAGTAACTCAACTCTGTAACATTACCTGCTAGAGAAAATACAGTCAACTGAACTTCAATATATTATACATATGGATTCACTTCTAATAATATATGTGGTTTACTTTAGTTTTTTCTATATAATTTCTACTTAAACTTTGAAATGCGGTGGGTTCCTATGAAAAGACACCGCACTACTTGCATATGTTTCCGCATTTTCTGAATAATGCTAGGTCGCTGGTGCCAATGCAATTTTCAAGGAAAGTTATTGAAAGATAACATTTTTTTTATAATTTTCTTAATCATTTTTATAACACTATTAATATAAGACCATTTTTAACCCAATATGCCACACCATTTCTACTCTCCACAATTTTAAAATATTTATCTAGAATGGCAACCCCCGGGAACTCGCACCTTGTCGTTTGGTCGTCAGACATCAAGTCGTACTGTGGACTCCTAAAGAAGAAGAATCTGTAACAATAGCTTGGCACCTAGTTTGGAGCGACTTGATTGTGCAATCAACAAACAGTCCAGAATTTTAAATTATGATTTGTGTTTTTTTTTAAATTTCGATTACGGACAAGAATCTGGTTTGGTTTTTTCAGTTACGGATAAGAATTTGGTTTGGTATTTTCGGTTATGAATACACTTTAAAGTAGGGGTGTTAAAAAATATCCGCATTCAAAAATCCGATATTCTGAACCCGAAATACCCAAAAATTTGGATATCGAAACTTCGATATCCGAAGTTTCGTATTAGGGTTCGGATAGTGATTTTCAAATAACTCGGATATTCGGATTATCCGAAAATTTTATCAACATTTTTTTAAAATTATGTGTTTAGTATATATTTATAAAATTATGATTGTAAACCCTTACGTTAACATGTATTTAGTATTCCAATTCACATTCACGCTTCACAACCTTCACCCTCCTGTCTTCGACGACCCACCGACGCACGCTTCTGACCACGCTTTTACCTTGCAAACGCACTTGTAGAAGATACTTATTAACACACAGAACTGATGTATGTCGAAAGAAATGATTTATGAATCGATTCATGTAACGATTTGAGTGGTTGAACCGAAAAAAATAGACCTGACAATAAACTTTTGTATATCATATGTACTTATATTTAAAACATGGTATATTGGTTTTTACTGGTCCCAACGATCACCTTTTGGATTCTACCGGTCCCAACTATTGAATTAGCTGGTAATAGTCCCAACTTTTATCACTTTGGCAACCAACGGTCTGTCGTTAAATTTTTTTAACGGCGTTAAGTTTTTTCGAATTCAAGACCGATGTTTTAGGCTTTTTTATCGGAATGAGAGTACGAGTTGATTAATGTAAAAGTTACCTCGAAACGACGCTCCAAATGACGAAACGGTGCTTCAATCGGATGTAAAAAATTTATCGTACGGAGTGCGTTCCGAGATAACTTTTACATCAATCGAATCGTATTCTCCTTCCGATTAAAAGGCCTAAAACATCGGTCTTGAATTCGAAAAAAACTTAACGCTGTTAAAAAAAATTTAATGACGGACCGTTGGTTGCCAAAGTGATAAAAGTTAAGACCGTTACCAGACAATTCAATAGTTGCGACCGGTAGAAACCAAAAAATGATAGTTAGAACCAGTAGAAACCAATATACCTTAAAACATTTACGATGTTATCTGATTCGACTAGTGAACCGCTAAAGAGACTGTTTCAACGACAAACTTATCCTAGTCGACTAGTCAACGGGTAAAGAGACCAGTTTAATGACAGCGTTATCGGAGTCAACTATTGAACCGGTAAGACACCGGTTCAAAGTCTAGTATCGTATGAAAAGTATCGATGAATAGTGATTAGTGAAGAAACTTAAGCCTTAGATTACAAATTAAATTTGTATAGTAATAATAGTACTAACAAGATTGATAGTGAAACCCAAACTCCAAGCAATGAAAGCTAGCCGAGCCGAGCCGAGGAGGAAGGTATATGCTGTAAGCCATTTTGAGGTTCACTGAAGTCAAGCTTTTGACTATGGCTTTATACAACAACTTGTTTTGCCACGTATACAATTAGTAGTAAGTTTGTCACCATCTATGAATAGGATATTTGGTTGTTGACAGGCTGTAGTTGTTAGTTTACCGGTTGCAGCCGGTTAATGTCTTCCATCTTTTAAAGTGTGTGTGTCGGTGCACAATATTTTTTTTCATGTCACATCTTAATTATTTCATTCACAAAAATCTGTATAAAATATTAATTATTTATTGCTGTCCGTTTGGCCAAACAAGGTCTAAATAATTGCACCCAAAATTTGTTCTGTGAAACTCTCACTAATTTATTTGATATATTGGTTTTTATCGATGATAACTATCAAATTTTGATGTTTTCTGATTTCAATTATTAAATTGGTTCTTAATGTTTTTAACTTTAATTTCATTGGTAACTAATGATCCGTTATTAATTTTTTTAATGTCGTTAAGCTATTTTCAAATTCAAGACCGATGTTTTAAGTCATTTGGTAGAAGGAGAATACAAGTCTATTTATGTAAAAGTTACTTCGAAATGACGCTCCAAATGACGAAACGATGCTTCAATCGGATGTAAATATTTATCGTTCGGAGCACCGTTTCGAGATAAATTTTACATCAATCGATTCGTATTCTCATTCCAATAAAAAGGTCTGAAACTTCGGTCTTCAATTAAAAAAAATTAACTGTGTTAAAAAGTTCTTTTAACGAAGGACCGTTGGTTGCAAAAGTAATAAAAGTTGGAACCGTTGAAAACCAATTCAATAGTTGGGACCAATAGAAACCAAAAGATGATAGTTAAGACCGATAGAACTAATATACCAATTTATCTTATAATATTTTGGTAACCCGGGGACCGGGATGAGGTGTCATCTTCTCATCCCTTCTCAATATGGTCTCTTATTGCTTTTTGGTGCAAACTACACCAGATTTACGCTTTTTCGATCACGGATCTTCTCATTCTACACAAGTTAACGAACGTTTCCAAGCGGCTAAAGAAAGTTCTATATGCCATCATTCTCACTACGTCATGGTGCATATGAAATAGAAGAAACGAACTAATCTTCGAGAACAAGATGATCCAAATCCAAAGTTGGCTTCAAGAAATCAAGTCTCCCTCACATCTATGGATTAAAAATAGGTCAACATTCAAAGATATTACATGGAGAACTTGATGTATTTTTGCTCTGTAACTCGTTGTTTTTATATCGCTAGCCTCTGGCTAGTCTTTTAATGAAATTTTGTCGTTCAAAAAATAAAATCATCTCATCCCTTCTCATCATATCGTGACGAGTGTCAGCACCACATTGCTCCTCAGCAATTTCGCGGATCCCTGGTCTGACCCGTTGTCATGATTCATCCCTTATTTCTATCAACTGTTCCCAGTCTTAGGCTAGATCGATGGATGTAAACTCACGATTTGTGCTAAACTATATCTTTATGCTCATCGTTTGATCTATCTGATTAGAGACTCTTCTTCAAATACTAAATTTAGGTCTTTTTCGCGTTCAATTCACGAATCTAACGTTTTCTTATATGGATTTGATTAAAGAAATTTCAGCCGTGCATCTTCTCTGTGTTCTTGGTTTCATCGGAACATGTTAGTTTCACAACGATATGTTGTTGATTACATATATGTTTTTTATTTGATCTTACTATTAATCGAGTAAGTTTTTTGGGTTTTTTGGATTCATATGATTTTGTTTTGATTGATATGAACACTACTCGAAGATAGTATATGATTTTTCGTCCTTTTTCCCCTGCTATGCTTTATGATATATTCATATGACATTAGGGTTTAATCATGCTTGATAGAAGAAAGAACATGAACCCTAATTGATGGTTATGATTTTAGTCTTCACCAATAGATGGTTCTGATTTCCGTCATTTCAAATTTTAATTGATGGTTATGATTTCGGCCTTTGATATGTTTGGCTTTCTAGCAACTAGGGCAATAAACTTCTTGACGAGGTTCAATGGGTCATTCATAGTAATGTTTCGACCCCTAAGAGCCAATGTTTTGTTTTAAGTAGGATAGGTTTTGCTATTCAAAAGAGAGTTACGACGAAAATTGTTGGCCGTTTACCTATCACCTTATTCTAACTTCCTTGGGGTATATGATCCTATATTATTAGTATCTAAAAATGAAATCGATGGTTATAAACTATAATAAAATTCTATAAATTAAAAAAAATTAATATAAAAAGAAAGTATTAAGTTATCTTTAAGCATTCGTCTCCTAGCCTTCATCTCACCACTATTTCACAACAATATGATTTTATATAAAGTTAAACGAAATAAAAAAAACTCAAGGTTCAAAAAATGGTGACAAAATTGTCTCATGTTGCACATGACTTTGTGAAGTTTGATTGTGAAGATGAGCTGGAGCATGATGCATGGGAATTCCAAAGGCTGAATGAGGTATTTGTGTTTTCAACAGTTGGAGATTCAGGATAGGTGATTAGTGGCAGTTGATGGCTAACAATAGGTGATTGAAAGCTTGGTAGAGTAAGAAGTGCAATGGATCTTGCTGGATTGGATCGGCTAACTAAACTACTAGATGCCTCTTGATCTACATCAATTCCATCTAGTATGCATTTAAAATACCATTGAGATCTTCAAGGTTCGTGCTTATAAGATTTTATGTTCTTCTTATGGCCACAATGTATATGGTCCATGCACTTAACATATCGATCATGTTCAGATATAGACGACCCTAACTTTAAAGCATTTATGTTCTTTTCTCGATTCCGATCCTTCCTATTTTTCTTTCTTGCCTTCTCCCGTGATTGTTGTGAACTAGGTAAAGCTTCATCCTCTAATTTTCTCACGGGCCAACAATGGTGTTCTTCTTCTTCTCCCACCACACCTATTTCTCCATCTACACTTGATAACATTTTGATCTCCACTATCGGCTTCTCATTCGATAATGCTTCTAGTATGTCAAGATTGCCAACTGGATCAAAGTCTCCTTCATCTTCTAGAGCTGGTAAACCCACCAACTCATCACCAAGTTCATGCTCCCCAGATGGAACAAACTCCTCCTTCATGCCTTCATCCTACTTGTCTTCTCCATGTAGATCTTGCATTACATCAACCTTATCGAACAAGTGTGAAATATCAAACGAACATGAAGATTCGAATTCATCAGAAGGTAATATACATGATTCATGAATACTATAATCAAAGCAATTTAAATTGGATTCAGAATACTTACATGTTTTATGCTGCAAATGTTCATGCTGAAACTCGTCTTCTTCATCCAACCTCATCATAATATCCCTCGAAACTCTATTAGTATCATTCAACATCAATTGGCTTCTCTACAAGAGGATATCATGTTTAGCTGACGTTCTCTGAGTGGTTGCTTCATTAGCAACTAACTGGGTCAGCAACTCCTCTATCCTACTCAAAGAACCATCACTACCCCCAGCAGAGTTGCTATCAGAGAATTGACCAATATGATATGCATGTGGAAAATATGGGTCAACTGGACACTTCTATGAATAATATGACTGATCATGCATAAAGAAGTTAGCGAAACATGGTATTGCAGAGGACCTCGTATATTGTGGATATAGACAGGTAAAGTGAGGTCCTCCGCAAATTTCACACATATTTAAATAACAAGAAAGACTTGATGGGGAGAAAAACAGAGAAAAGAATTACGAATCCTAAAACTCAAACCAAATAAAATGACACAAATGAACTAGCAAATAAACAAACACAAAAAGCACGTGTATAGCAGATAAGATCTCAAAAAGTTAATTCAACGCAATTACCAAGAGTCCCTAGCAACGGCACCAAAAACTTGATGCGTGCAATATATATAAAAACTAACAACTAAAAACACCTAAGTTTTAAATTTATAAAACCAAGACTAGAAGACTATTTCACACACAACTGGCAGTGGACCGATTGAATGTAATATAGTGAAGGTAAATCCGAGTGTCGGCTCACAGACTCTTTATATTACGTTAACTTAAAAAACTAAGACTCTACTTACTAGACACGACTTTTAAAAGAAAGATTGATTGAAAGGAGGTGTTTGTTTACAAGAACTAAATTGCTTAAAGTAAATGACGAAATGAAAGACGCATTGAAAATCAATTAAATGAAGTAAACCACCTACACTTGAATCCCCGTTATATTAAATATTGCTTAAAATGAAAGTGTTTGATATGGAACTTGATCTTAAAGTATTCACTTTAAGTTATCACTACTAGGACCATCGACCCTTTTCGAGAAGACACCTATGGGTTTCTAGCAAGTTAATACGAGCACTAGTTTTAGTAATTAAACGCCCTCACGGTATTTTTACTGAATTATGATTAAGTGACTTTAAACGTACTCCAATCTCACAGGATAGAATCCAAAGACAGTTTAGCAATACTCATTTGACTCCATAAACAGGTTTGTTAAATAACGTCTAGATAGACTTCTCACGAATATCTGAACCTAGCAATTAATTAACGAGACTTATCAATTTATCTAATCCCCTCACGGTTACTTAGAAGAGCTACGCATTTTCACTAGACCATTTAACATTATCATTCCTATGGCTTTACTGCAGTTCAATCATAACATTCATAACACACAGTCAATGAAATTAAACTAAATCCTATTATATGATATACAATCATCAAGGAAATAGTGAAACGATAAAGCTAAACAATCCAATTCCAACATATAATAACGCATCAAATGAATAAAACCCAACCTTTTACTTAATGCATAAAATCCATAATCAAAACACAACCAACTCAAGTTCCAACATTAACAACGGTTCAACATTAGCCTAGGCAGTCTATGAAGCTTAGACAATAAAAGCAAAGGAGTCGAAGAAACCCTCAATTTTCCACAAATGGGGTATCCGTTAGGCGTGTGACATACCAGGATCCCAAGCCATTAGTTACAAATCTGTCACACCCTCAATTTTCCACAAACGGGGTATCCGTTAGGCGTGTGACATACCAGGATCCCAAGCCATTAGTTACAGTAACACTGACTCAATAAATTTTAACAAAAGTTTAACTTAGTCATTAACCCAAAACTCAGGGTATAAAATGTAAGTTTTCAAAGTTTAGCGGAAGCTTTTTAACAAACCCATTATTTAAATAAACTTGTGCTCAACAGTTTAGCACAAAACCAATAAAACTTGTGCTCAATAGTCTAGCACAATTCCAATATAAAACATGTGCTCAATAGTCTAACACAATACCGACTTAAAACCTGTGCTCAATAGTTTAGCACAAAACCGGCAATTGTTTTTAATAAAACCAACAACGTAAATAAAAGTTCAAAATAAAGTAAATGACTCATGCATGATATGTCCTACGTGCACAGCTCCTAGCCACCTGAGAAAACATACTGAAAATGGTCAACACATCGTTGGTGAGCTCAATGAGATATTTAACAAAAGTATTTAAATATCAAAACAATTTAACCGATAAAGTTCATTTGCTATTGCTGGTTTGCAAGACCACCTCGCTTACTACATGAGCACGTTGAGATTAAACTGAACGTTGTTTTGTTTGCCTTACTTCCATCAAACTAGATGACCAAAAGTTCCAAGGACAATCTGCACCACCTGGATCCCTACCAGCGTGATGGGGTCTGCCGAACCCGGTAGTACTACTCAAATTTCCCCGTTATACCCACTGTATATTAATAATCTCAACTAAAGGAAAGGACTTTTGTTGGAACGTTTATGCTCAAGTAAAATAAGCCATTAGACAATAGAAATTAGTTTATCAAAACAGTTGCCCGAAGGCCCTGCCCGAAGGCATAAAACGCAGCCCAAGGCCGTATAGAATCTTGCCCGAAGGCCCTACCCGAAGGTATAAAAATGCAGCCCAATGGCCATATAGAATCTTGCCCGAAGGCCCTACCCGAAGGTATAAAAATGCAGCCCGTCCGAAGGCGCTGTAAAATAGTTGCCCGAAGGCGTTGTAAAAACGTTTGTATGTTTCCTCCCCGAAAAAGGTTTAAAAGCGGGCAAAGAGACTCACCTTTGAAGCGCACGTACATCAAATAACAGCAAAGATGCAACAAAAGGCCTAAACCGCTCTACGACCTGCTTTAAATGTTTATATACTAATTATTAACTAGAACTTATACTTGTATACACATAGAATAAACGCCTACTCATGAAATCATATATTCATTCCTGCATATACATCGCATACATACTTACACATATACGTACAATATATTTTCATGGATTTCGCTGCTACTCAAGCCTATCGAATTCATATAAAATCAGGAACACCCGCGTATACATATGCATACATACACTGTCACAACACATAATCACATTTTTCTTTTGTGTTTCATATTCACTGATGCGTGTAATATATATATAAAATAAACACCTAAAAACACCTAGTTTTAAATTTATAAAAACCTAGACGAACTACTAAATCACACACAACCGGCAGTGGACCGGTCGAATGTAATATAGTGAAACGTAAGTCCGGGTGTCGACCCACAGACTCTATATACTACGCTAAATTAACTAACTAAGACTCAACTAACATGACACGAACTTTAATTAGAAAGATTATTTGGAAGGGGGGTTTACTGCTAAAAATAGAAACTTACTAAAAATAGAAACTTTCTAAAAATAGTAACTTGCTAAAAATGGAAACTGAGAACTTGAAAGACGGATTTAAAGCAGATGAGAGAAAACAAACCACCTAGGTTAGAATCATCGTTAACTTCAGTTATCACTCACGTTGGACTAATGGTTATGGAACCGGGATCTAAATTTATTCACTTAAAAGCTTTCCTAATTAAGACCCTCGACCCTTCTCGAGAAGAAACCTAAAGGATAACTATTAAGTTATTAGCACACCAGTTATAGGATTAAGTTTCCTCACAGTTACCTAATCATAATACGCTTAATTGACCCATACTAAAGACCTATCTCACGATATAATCCTTAAAGCCATTTGAACCAAATCATTCGATTTAACAAGCAAGATTGGTAATTAATACTAAGCCGGAATTTTCACAAAAACCTAAACCTAGCAAATCAAGCAACCGAGACTTATTAATAACCTATCACCTCACGGATATCTAGGTTAGCTACACGTTATTATCGATTTCACTAATATAATTAATCCTATGGTTTTATTGCAAATCAACCATAATAATCACAACGCAAGTTAATGACTAAACGAGCCCTATTACGTGACATAGACAATCACCAAGAACACGTGGATTAATAATACTAACTCAATCAATGCAACTATATATCATGCATCAAACAATAATAAAGATTCAAACTTTAATTAAACGTAAACCATAAACCGAATTAATCCAACACAAGTTCAAAATAACATTAACGATTCATCATAAAGCCTAGGTAGTTGTAAAGAGTTTAGCCTACCATAATCAACATGAAAAACACAAGTTTAATAGTATATGACATGGTAGAAAAGAAAAGAAAACAATGGAATGAAAGAACCCGGAACGTCTAGACGCAAATCTTCAATCCCGTGCTCTCCCGTAGCTTCGTTTTCCCGACTCTAGCCTCCAAACCCTTTCAAATCTGCTGTTTCTCCACTCCAATTCGTCCCCTAGGGTTTCTAGGAGGCTAGGGTTTCATAAGGAGTGTTTATATAGCGAACCGGGTGTGACACCCCGCCCGGCGGCGGAAAACACCGGGCGCGTCAAGTGAATCGGATATCAAAGTACAAAGCACATGGCACACTAATTTCATATTTTAATATTAATTGTGCAATAATGTCGTGACATAAAGAAGCATTAAATAGTCATAAAAACCGTAACAGAAACCGACAATTAAATACTATTTATTGTCTTTTTATTCTAAGTCCGAAGCATCCTAAATGTCTTGAACCAAAACCGAATCAAACTCCACCTGAAAACGTGTAAAATAAGTTAGCTAAAGAATTAGCTAGTGAGTAAAACACAATTAATAGTACATAGTATAAAATCCGAGATCATTATAGATTGTGTTTCGCAATCTCATGTGCATAGCAATTTCATCATATATATCTCAACCGTGACCATAGAAACACATAGAAACAAGTATCATAGACCCCGCAGGGTTACCTTTAGCAACAAGTCATGAGGAACCAACTCATGTTACATTTATTGATAACCATCGTTTAACCGTCATTTAACCGTCTCGATATGCAAGTTATCAAAAATGTTTAAGCATCTAAGGGACATAGCATCGTAGCATCAAGCATCACATGTAGTAACTAGTAACATAGAATCAACCAAAGAATCGCCGGGTCAAATCACCTATCAGGCCATTAATGTAGGTGGGCTTGTCAAGCCATTAGCGCTAACATCGTCCGGTGGAAATTACAAGATAATATAACTAATATTGACTATCACACAATTTTGCTACATGCGGCCAAACACGATTAACACATCTAATGATCTCATTTTCGAAAATAGAAACATCAAAAGAAACCGTTGTATTATAGAAACACGCATTTCAGCCCCAAAAACGTAAACAGTAAAAAGGGGAGTGAGTTTACTCACCTTGAAATCCACAGATAATAGTAACACTAGAATCGCAACTAGAAAGAACCGAGGATCGCCCAGATATTAGAATCACCTAATTAGCCGGGAAAACCTAATTTAGAAACGAAGCAAGTAACGTAATAACTAGAATCAAGAGAATAGAACTTCTAGGGTTTCGGATTTGGGAATTTAGGGTTTCAAAATATAATTTGGGAATTTAGGGTTTTAAAGTACCAATTGAAAATTAGGGTTTCAAAATATAATTTGGGAATTTAGGGTTTTAAAGTCCCAATTGAAAATTAGGGTTTCAAAATATAATTTGGGAATTTAGGGTTTTAAAGTCCCAATTGAAAATTAGGGTTTCAAAATATAATTTAGAATTTAGGGTTTTAAAGTACCAATTGAAAATTAGGGTACGAAACGTAATTGTATTTCCGTATTGTAAATATTTTATACGAATCCATTTAGTTTTTCTTTATTTGAAATGTATAAATACTCATAACAATGAAACATTATTCATATATATCTATACCTTTGAAATTATAAGTTTTTAACCCCTAAAAAAATATATATAACTTAAAAGGTGTCATTTGGGTTATTAGCAAATATAAGGTTTAATGTTTAAAATGGTAAAATATAAAAATTAAAGAAATGTTGCAGTAGGACTCGAACTCAGGGTCACACGCACCCAATAAGGGCAACAAACCGCTGAACCAGAACCATTGTTTGTTACGAATCTCGTTTTTGAATTATTTTATCCTTTTATTCTTAACAAAACCCATCTACACTATGAACCCTAGAATCAAGAATCCATGAAATTCGGTTTAACCTGATACTCAAACCCAAATCAAACATAGGGCTTTTGATCCTTAATGAATTACGAGTATTTTGATGTATAATACTTACTTATTATTTGACGGATTGATACGGATTGAGAAGGAATAAGACTTGGCTGTTCTTGATCAAATCACCCAAATTCTGGAATGGAAAGATGAATTTGATGAGTTGGGGAGTTGTAGATGATCAAGGGGATTAAAAAGAACCCAGAAATTACCCGTAATGATATCTTGAAGGTGTGAAACGAATGACTCGCCGGAGTGTATTTTGGTTACTGTGATTCGAAGGATTTGCAGAGGAAAGGGATTGATTTGGTGGTTTGGATACGTTATACGAGATCAAAGATAGGTAAAACGTTAAGGAATTGGATCGATTGGCAGTAAAAGATCATTAGGGGGGTGGTCGACGGTTACGGGTTTTAATTTGATAGAAACGAGCAGTTAATTGATGATGTATTGATTAAGCACGCATAATAGATTCGATTCTTGCATAGCAACGTTTTAACATGATAAAAAAAAAACTGGTGTTGTGCATTGCCGGAAATCGGCTGCCGGCGGCCGGAGTGGCCACCGGAAAAACGCGAATCAGAAAGGGGGGGGGGGAGAAAGGTTTGAAAGTTACAGTTCTGGTCCTTAAAGTCTGGATTGTAGTTCATTTTGGAATTAAAGTTTCAATAGAAGTTTAAAACTTGGCAGCTTTGATCCAAAGTTAATTTATACTATTATTTAACCAACTAATTTAACCATGTTAACTTATAACGTATATACAAATGACGTTCATATATCCTTAGCTCGTTTGTGACGTTGAATGACTATTACAAGACTTGATATTACTTATTTTTAACAACTTTTATAAACTCTCTTTTATAAAATCCAATTAATATATTTTAGAGCTTTAGTTATGGAATTTAGTAGTTAATTTAGTGAACGTTGGTTAATAATTTAGTCGTTGGGTATTGGAGACGGAAAATAACGTAACGATCAACATATTTATGTAGATATCTTTTATGACAAAGCGTTACATTAAAGGAGAAATGAATACGAATACATTAAAGATATATGACGTCGGGTTCGAGTCGGACATTCGGGTTCGGGTTTGGGGCAGTTGTCACACCGGGCCTAGAAAAGCCCAAACTTTCTTCGTTTTCGCGTACCGGCTCGCTCGTAACTCCGTTTCGCGCCCCGTTTTCGCCTACGGATTCGATTTTTCACGATCTTTCCGTTTCTTTATCAACATGGGACCTACGAAACATAAAAACGTCAGTTGTGTCTAAAATGGTATAAAAACGTAACTGAAACGACACAAAACGTAAACAAACACTACTAGGGATTTATGTATAATTTATACTTTATCATTCACCTATACCTATGCGTGCACAACTCTCTTGTAACTGTGGCTATCTTTAAAGGCGCATATATAAACGATTGTCGCACGTACATGCACACTACGCATACATATACATTCTCATACATGCTTATTGTTCCTTTTCTATTAATTTGTTTATATACACACATAACGCACGCACACAAACACATAACATACATACACACACTGTTACATGCTCACACACACATAATATACATACACACACTGTTACATGCTCACACACACACTCACATAATACACACACATATATGGCTGCGCATTTAATTACGATCGGCTTATACACACACACACCCATGGTCATGCATATATATACACACGTACATAGAATAGATACACACAACATGATCATGATACATATCCTAGCTACTGTTTCCATACACCATATATATACATACATATATAT
Organism: Tagetes erecta; assembly: GCA_030867185.1. Taxonomy (NCBI): domain Eukaryota; kingdom Viridiplantae; phylum Streptophyta; class Magnoliopsida; order Asterales; family Asteraceae; genus Tagetes; species Tagetes erecta. Next base: position 22,915,936 of record CM061496.1, read on the forward strand.
ACAATTAATACACATACACACGTATAACCGTTTGTTTAAACCAAACCAGAATCGAATCCGTAATGAACAATACGAGCTTAAGGAAAACTCACCGGAAAGGTTGACGGAGAAGATGACCGGAGATGAAAAGGAAAGGGCGATTGGAAGCGGTTTTTGCGGCTGCTGCTCCGGGACCGTCACCGGCTAACGCTGATCCGAATCGAAAGACCGCGAAACAGAAGTCTTGGAGGCCGGCGAAAAGGAGAGGGCAGCCGGAACACGGTTTGCGGCTGCTGTTCCGGAACTGTTTTTGGCTGCTGAATCAGAGAAGAGACGACCGGGGGAGTTCGCTTGGTTGCTGCTGCGTTTTTTGCAATGTCACCGAGAACTCGGTGACGAAGGTGACGGTATAAAGGGGGATGGTCGGCTAGGTAGGGTTGGGTGATTTAATTTCTAATTTACACTTAGGTCCTTCTACTTTAAAAGGTTATTTAGTTTAGGTTATAAAGTTAATAATTAGTTTAGTTAATTACACAATGACCCCCAAACTTATATAAAATCTAACTAAATAGTCAGAGAATAGTTAATTGAGTTAACCTGGATTTACGGGGTGTCACATCATCCCCTTGTTAAATGAATTTTCGTCCCGAAAATTACGCTACGAAATAGAACAAAAGAAAAGAAAAATTTTCAGGTTGTCATAGACACGTTCTTGTCCCGTGCTTTCGTTTGATCTTCTCGACTTCACTCTAGCTCCAAAACAACTTCTTTCTGCCTTTTTTCGTCCTTAGTTCGTGCATGGAGGCTAGGTCAAGGTGGTGGTGTCTTTTTATAACAGAACATGACAATATACGAAGAAACTTTATGACGAAAACGCCTCGTAGCGCTGCACGACGAGGGAACACATTTGTGGCTGCGTAGCGCGACCAAGACATGCACATCAGCCATCTACGTCGTGTCACCTGGCCAGGGGAACCCCCTTTGGTCGCGTGGCTGGTGACACTCCCCGCATTGATCCGTTTCTTCGTTTTCTCGTTAAGGTTCACTCGTAACTCCGTTTCGTGTCCCGTTTTCGCCTAGGATCTTCTTTTAATGCACTATTTCCACCATTTCTTCTACTTTGGACCTAAAAACACATAATAATCAGTAGTAAACAAAAATCAAAGAATACTAACTAAAAAGACTCAAAAACTGATTAAAACTCTACATGGTAATTCATATAGTTTACACTATATCATACAACTTGTTAGATCGTGCCAAATACAATTCTGCTGAATCACATATATCACAAGTGTGGAATCCTTGTGATATTGTTTGATTAATCACACAAACACTACAATGACAAATAATCAATGTAACAATAGACAAAATAAAATTATCAATGTATATTCTCATTTACTATTGCAAATTGTGCACAATGTTTACAATAGAAGGCTTAGGCACAAAACTATACAAGTGTGGCATATTTATACTACTCTGGAACAGATCCTAGCCCTCTATTCTAGATATAGTACCAACGTCAACTACAACCATTAATTGTCCATAACATGACATATCATGAATATGGAATCCTATAGGATCGTACATAAAAAGGAAATTGTTGTCTTAGATCTTCAACAGATGCTGAAAAATGTGGTGTCTCTGCTAACTTTCAGCTCTGACACGTTTGGTTGTGCTAAATTTCTTCAGGTGATGGAACAAGATTACACAGAATGTAGCAGATGTTCTGTGTGATCACTTGGACTTGTGTTCTAGAGCTTGACTTTGTTCAACAAACACTTAAGAGTATTTTAGGTAGCCTCATTCTTATATCCTAATAGGAGTAATAGCAGATGTTTTTTTAACATGTATGTTCTAGCATATTCTAGATCCATATACAATTAGGTGCCTGCAATAGTTTTTGTATTGGTAGTACTCGCCTGTTCATTTCCGAAGTGAAGTTTAGAGAGCCCAAAGTCAGTAATTTTGAACTCTAAATTCACGAAAATATTAGCACTTCTAATATCACGATCTATTATCCTAATTTTGTCCTCCATGTTTGTGTCAGATAATCGAATCCTTGTGCAATATGAATGCACATCTTCAAATGTTGTGCCCATTTAAGACTAATTATAGTATTTGTCTTTCCTAAATAAATGTCCAAACTACCATTAGAAGGGTGCTAGTAGACCAAAAACATTCTGTACCTTCAACAAAAACTCTAAGAAGAGACAGCATGGTGGGATGCTTACATTTACGGAGAAAGTACGTAAAGGAACCATTCTTTGCCATGGACGTTGCTCTACTCGATATGGGCTTGATAGCTACAGTGTAGAGTTTTCTAGAAAACTCACACACTAGCACGACCCACACTGCGGGTATTTAAGCCACAAAGTGCGGTTTCAAGCACGTACTATTTGCCTTCGTACTATTTGGTCATATTCTATATATTGCGGTAGACAAATTAAAATATAATTTTGTGTGGACTAGATTCCATTTATTGCATCTTCAAAACCCTCTCCATCTTCTTCGTTGCTTCCTTTTCATCTTCTTCATCTTCCATTTCACTTCATCAACAATCCTTTCTCGTTGTCGCTGCTTCGTCGCCACCCTCGTCACCCCTACCATTCGATTCGCTCAGACTCCACACAACATCTGATTCGCTCATATGTGCACTCAAACAACACCTCTGGTTCACTCAGACCTTCTCCTCCTCCAGCCAAACGATCTGAATTAAATGCGAGCTCTGAATTGGTCAGATTCAGAGCTTGTTCAGACGTAAACAAACACGGCCTAAGTATTCTATGATCCCAGAACAACATTATAATTAACCTTCCCTTATCCAACAAAGCAATCAAAATTTGACACGCTGGCACTATTTGGTCATATACTCATATATCTAGTAGTGTGGTCCCCATATTGAAAATTAGTAGGGTGTTAAAATGGCACTTTATGCTATTTTACTAAAAGAACGACTTAATATTTATCCACAAACTATTGTACAATATCCATAAATATATTTATACTCAAAATGATAATAATATTCTTTATACTAACCTCAAAGGATAGTAATACACAAATAGGTTCTTTATAGAAAAAAAAACCTGTATTTTAATACATCAAAAGTTCAAATCAAAACGTATAAGCCTAAAAAAACATGTTTAAATGCACCGACGTCGACCCATTCGGTTGACCCGCTTCATTCAGCAACTTAATAAAAATTCATTCACATTGTAAACGACCCATTCAGTTGACCCGCTTCATTCATCAATAACAAATCAAAATGACATTACATTAATTAAATAAAACTGAAATGTATCCATAAAATGTCATTCGGTTGACCCGTTTAGGTTTAATCGAGCTTTAACCGCATACACGCACATGTATATATATATATACTACACACATTATATTTGTTGCTCTCTAATTACTAAACATGTATATAAATTAATGTCTAGTACTGTTTTTTATCTTAAGGCACATCTCAATTCCTATACTTTTTTAAACATTCATAACTTTTACATACGATATTATTTTTTTAAAACAAAGTTACAACAAAAAAATTAAAGTTTTTTTTATCTTTAATAACGTGTATAGTATTCATGTATAAAAAACAATTTGTTTCTTGTTTTTTCAGCTAATTGGCAAGTCATTTTGCAATATCATGTTGTTGAGTTATATTAAAACGTGTGTAATATCACGCATTACCTGTTCATTGTCAGATCATTGTGTAATTGAGGTGTGGGTTTAATGTATGCATAACTAGTGTGTAATCTTACATTTTTAGCACATAATACATACTAGCTAGAACTTGTTACTTTGTTTAAATTTCATGTGCCTGGAAGCTTTGGAGTCAAAACACATAATTATGGAATGTTGCAAATCAAATTGAGACATGTAGTTGGACATCAACAAAACAAGTTACAGCCAACGAAGACTATGGTCATGGACGTAGTTGACAATGCATGATAATGTATGTATGGGCTAACCTTGAGAAGCCTTGACTTATGAATCCAAATATTTGCCAGCTCCACGACTATAAGATCAAGCTCATCATGCATGATCTTCTCATCTTTTTTCCACATCTAAAACAAATAAACAATATTTTTAGAACTATAAAAAAAAGGAAAATTGGGTTTTAAAATCCGAACATTCAGCTATTGTCCGACAGAAAATCCAACTGGGAAAAATTCTTGGTGGAGATCCTAATTTTCAAACATATTTTTTAAAATAACCCACTTTAAAAAACATCTAACGTCGTTAATTTTTTTTCGAATTTCAAATTAATGTTTTAATGTTTTTGATCAAGAGGAAGGTTATGAATCGATTGTTGTAAAAGTTTTTCGAACCGGTGCTTCAAATGACGAAACAATGCTTCAATATATGTAAGTTTTACTGTACCGTAAAACTGCTTCATTGTTTGGAGCACCGGTTTGGAATAAGTTTTATATCAATCCATTTGTATCTTCCTCTCGATAAAAAACCCAAAAAAATTATTTGAAATTCGAAAAAACTTAACGGTGTTAAGTTTTTTTTTTAACAGAGACTCAAACTTGTTTGAAAGTTGAGATCTCCAACTAGAATGTCCTCCGTTGGGAATTTTGCCGTCCAATAATTGAAAATTTGGATTTTTTAAATCCAGTTTAGAAAAATGATACTTTAAATATATATACAATGAACATTTACCTTGTTAAGAAAATCATGTTGGATGCCATTAACAAACTCCCACATGTGTTTTACCACCATATCCACATTCCCATCCTTCCATTTGTTTGGTGCACTACAATTAATTCACAACTAATCATTTTAACTTTTTTTAAATAAACTTAAAAAAATACATTTGTGGTTGTCCAAGTAAATCTCCTATTAAATCCGTCCGGAATTAGTTTGGCAATCTCGTAACTATCCTTGTTTTTTTCCTTATTTATCGAATCAACAATATATACAGTAGTAGTGCTCGGTTCAACAATAAAAATAGACCAGTGATCACTACAAAAAAATAGAAGATATATAAAAAAGTATGTGTGTATGTGTGTATGTATTGTGTAAAAGTATATAATACCTCTCAAGGTATGGTAAAAGAAAATATTTTTTATCAATATGATAAGCATGCATTTGTTTCATGTAGGTTACTACACAATCCCGTTGTTGTTTACATGCCAACCAATAAATGAATCTCGGATCTAGGATTGCGCATTTGAAACCAGACGCATCCTCAAATAAACACCTGAAATAATATATTGTATGTATAATGAAGTTAGTAAATTATATGATATAATAATGTTATTGGACAATATCAAAGTATAATAACAACTTACATCGCAAACGTAACAATCACGCTAATATCAAGCCATTCTCTTGTGAATAACGATAACATATCCCCTAATAAAATTAAATTTCTGACCGGCGGCTCAGGATACATCCCATGAGGTGAAAGATGACAAATGTAATTATAACTCCCAAAGACATTGAGTACTCGATCAAGTGCGTCTTGAATGAGTGGGAGTTTGGAAAATTTCTTTGCATTCTTCACAACGTTTTCCAAATCATTAATTTCCCATTCAACACTTCTGTCTTCTACTAGTGCCATTTTTTGCTTGGGTATGGATTGGACTTCGAGTGTGAGTTTAGCTCGAGATGCGTGTTGAAGTTCGGGGCCTTCAGGCTGATTTTGGAGTTCTGATTCTACTTGCTTCATGGATAATAGCTAAAAATAGTTTAAACAAAATTAGTACTTACAGAAAAATATATAAAACATTAGTACATAAACTCACCCCTCCCTTACACTTACACTTTCACACCCCCACCCTAAAAAATAGCTAAATTAAAGGGCTAAAATAAAGTTTAGAACTTAAAGCTTAAACGTTAAACCCTATAAATTAAGATGATATATAGTTTGTCGAGATGATTTTAACGTGTTTAAATGAGCTCAATCAGAGTTTAAAACTCAGTTTGAAACTATTTAAGAATTTTATACACTTTTAGACAAAATTCACATTATATTTTATTTTTCTCCACATATATACACATATAATACATATTGGGTTAAAGCTTGTGTACTACACATACGTTAAAAAAAATCATAAAATTGAAATTTCATGACTAAAATAAAAATTGCTATACGTAATAATGCATCATTAAAATTGTTATATTCATAGAACAGTTTTTGTTAGAAATGCAAAACAAGCGAATAAAAACAAAAAAAATTATATATTTACTAATATGTAAGGTCGGTTATAACCTTGCATATTAATCCTTCTACTTTCTAAAATTTACAAATTGATCTCCCAACTTTTTTTGACATAATGACTATTTTAGTCCTCCGACTTTTACTTATTACAACTTTGACCCTTATGAACTTAACTGATTTACAACTTTGATCCCCTACTTTACTTTGACATACTTACAACTTGAGTTCTCTGGTTTTTGAGTTGTCGTTTGACATCTAACTTTTGATATTTCTTCATCTTTTAATATGTGACACATTACGACTTTGTACCATAATGTAAAATGGCCTGGTCTTAAATCTAGTTAGTTAAAAAGTAAGTTACAATTGAATTGCATTAAATATCTTTATATAATATAGCAAAACCAAAAAAGCTTATGTGGCACCATTTTAATGCTTCTGGCTTATGTGGCATCATTTGAGAGTTTATCTCATAATAATGATTTTTTTTATTTAAAATATGTATATAAAATATATTATAATAAAACTAATTATATTTTTGGTCCCCTAATATTTTGGAGAATTATGAAAAATTTAAAAGTATTTATACTTTTAACCCTCTACTACAAGGGGTGTACATGAGTCGGTTTATATTTAATAGGGTGTGAAAATGAAACTTATGGATAAAATTAATAATAATATACAATTAAAGACCTCATTGTTTTATAAATATACATAACTTTTTTATATGGATTTTTAAAAAAAAAATAAACTACACCATAAAACTGAGCATTTTATTCTCTTTAATTTGAGTATAATATTGTTATACTAAAAATTTAATTTTTAAAAATATATTTCGTGTTTCGGTTTACCACGGTTTTGTTTCAAAACTTATTGGAACGTTCATGAATATCCTTAAAAGCATCACTTGAATGTTGTGTTCCCGAACGTAGTGCGGGCACTAAACTAGTTGTTTAATAAAGAGAAAAAATAACGTTATTGATCATGTACGTTAAGCATGTAATTTTAAATTGTTATTTTAAATATATATTATATTAATATACAAGTTTTAAATTAAATGATAAATCATAAATACTTATAAAACAAATTCATAATATTTAATGTATACCTTTTAATAAAAGAGGGTTTTGAATGTCACATGACATTCATATTTAATGATGTCATTCTTAGCCTCAATTTCCCGCTCAAATTTTTATACACTAAAAAACACACGGATCCGATTTACACCCGTTTTTTTTTACCCACCTCTGTTTTGGAAACACCGAACCCTAGAGTGCTAATATTCCCGCTTCTTTCTTTTTCTTCAACCTCTGTTTTGGAAACACTCAAACCCTACAGTGCTAATATTGTTGCTTCTTCTTCATCCACGATCGTTCTTTAAATAGGCTTTGGATGATTTTTAACTTTGAGGTTTCATTAACTTCAGATTTAATTGATTTTTTATCTATACATTTTGATTGTACCTCAACTTCTAAGTGATTTTATTTGCAAATTTGATTTATGGTCCATTCGTATGCACATTCATATTTGTATTTTGTTTAGTTCTTATGCAGATTGAGATTTTGTTAAAACAATCGATCAAGGTCAAGTGATTTCGTCATATCGATAAGTGATTTAAGGTATGGCTTAGCGTCAACTAATCTTGATTTATATTTGATCTTTGCAAGTTCAAGTTATAAGGATTGTAGATGGGGGAACGTCGTCGCTGACTTTATCGTTGGTATCACCTTCGTGTTTGTTCATCGCTCGGTTACAGGGTACGGAAATTTTAACAATTTCATAGTATTAGATCGAATTTAATTAATAATGTAATTGTTCTTATTGTGGAATGTTTGTCCCAACAAGTCTATTTTGTGCACCTTGCGTGCACCCAACACTATGAAATGCATATATATCTTCTAAGTTCTAACCCTTTGATCACCTTTGCAAGAACCTAAACTAAATGATCCATCGAGTCAAACGGATGTTAATATGGAGCTTTAAGCAAATGGGTCAAATAACATGTTATTTGTAATTCTCTATTTTTGTCGTAAAAAGACACTTGGATGACTGTTTATTGATTTATGCACTTTGTAATCTTTGTTTTTCAATCCAACTTCTGTTTGTTTAGGCCATGTTCGTTGTTTTGTACTTGGATTCAAACTTAGATTTAATCTGCAGCCTAAGGTGTTTTTATTGTTCTTTTGAATGTTAAAAGTGGTGGCATGCATTCTTAAAGCTACAAGGTAAAAAATATTTTTTATTTGATTTCACAGTGTTATCCATTGCCATTGACCCGACTTGAACTATGCTATTTTGAATTTCATTTAGATATTACAAAACGGTAACTTTGTTGTTGAGGTTTTAGTAATGATACTCTTTTAGGGTTGCTGTTGCTCCAAGGAAGGTTTTGATGACTCCAAACACCGAATGCAGGAGTCATGCTTACTACAATTGCCCTATTTTAGCAGTTTTAAATACGTTGATCTTTGGTAGAATTAGTTTTGCCTTCTTTTAATTTCTCTATGTGGATGTGTTCTTAGATCATAAATATTTATAATTTACTATTCTATCAATTAAGCCAATGAAATGTGAATTCAAGATTGCCTCCTAAAATATAATAGCATAACCTTGGTTTGTTTCTCAAAAGACCGAATGAATGAGGCTTCAAATAACATTCTTGTGTTGACAAATTAGTAGGTTGAACTATGTACATCTTCTTCAATGGTTATTTGCCATCAAAATTCCGTTAGTATAAGGTAATAGTATAGTATTGAGTTTTCCATTTAAAATAATCATTTTTAATTTAGAGTTACGTACTTTTATGATCCATCCGTGTAACACACGGGTAATAATCTAATATTTTATAGAAGTAAACTAATTATAAAAATGCAAAAAAAAAGTACTAAGATAAAATTAAAAAAACAAATAGAAACAAATAAAAGTCACTAATGGAAGTTTTAGTAAATGTAATGTAAAATCGTTATTATTATATAAACTATTGTTAATAAAATAATTCAAAATACCTATATTTGTAAATTATATAGGGTTATATGGGGAATATGCAATTGATTTTATTAACGGGTAAAATGCAAAAAACGGTCACTAATAAAATTTGAGTTTGTAAAATAGCATAACTAGAACCGTACCATTTCTGTTTCCCCTTCGCCCCGTTTGCACATTCCTGTACTAGTGCCATCTTCCGTAGCCAACATCGTTTCCACGATATCCCCGATTATCTCCTAAAAACACATACAATAGATTATTGACATAAAGTATGTGTTACAAATGTGGTATATATGTTGACTTTTACAAATGTGGTATATATGTTGACTTTTCATAATGCGGGTATAAACATAATGGTTATAATTTCTGTATATATTTATATTATTATTTAACATTTGTGTAACACACGAATATTAAACCTAGTAGCATAATAAAACAAACAAAGCATATATATCATGATGGATCTTAATTTGAAAATTGTAGAAAATATTCACAGAGTACAAGAGTACAAAATAACATATGAAAATGAACTAAGTACCCGTTTGTCATCTTCAAGAAGGATCCCCATCGAGAGTATGTCCTTGATATACCTTTTCATCACTCGGGACAAAATCCTTGGAGACTTTGAAAAGTTTCTTAAATATTCGTAATGTTTATGCATTTCTGCCTCCGGTTGTTCACAATCCTTCTACATATTCATTAAAAAAAATAATTAAGTTATATCCAAATGTATCACGCATCAAAGTTTCAAAAAACATTTTTTACCATTGTAATATATAATTGGTCAAATAGAAGAGCTAATACATTTATGAAAAAAAGCTATTGTTTACATAGTTGCAAGTGCATATACAAAAGTATGTGCGCCTTTGGCCTAGTGGACACAAGCCAATGATGGTTTGGTTGAGTCACCGGTTTAAATTTTAAGCCTAACAGATTTTATATATAGGTTGGGTCACTTTATGTTAATCACTCGAGCGGATATCTGTGGGGTCTTTCTTGTAAATGCTCAGCTTAACTTTGAAATCAATGTGAAACCGGATAAAAAACATAACTGGTAACAGTGGCGGATCCTGAGCTCTTGTAGCACGGGGGCGGAAAATTATAGGGCTCGTAATTTTTTTTTCTTATCATTATGTTTCGGGTTATTTTTTTAGGTTGGAAATTTGATTCAGGTCAGGTCAAACAATAACAACTCTAAATATTTAATTTTCTTCATTCTAACATATCGTTGAACTTACACATATAAAAACTACTTAAATTTTAATATAACAAATTCCTAAAATATATATGATAATACGAGAGAAAGGGTGAGTACCTTAAACAAGAATTACAACGTTGCCCATCGACCTTTTCGTTTACTCGGATTTCTTTCTAGATTGTTAAGATCCAATTCATTAGCATTTGATGCTGAAGCTTTTTGACGTTTCACTTAATTTTCATTAGCAATTTCTTTCTTAACATCCTTTCTTTTGAAAAAAGAATGAAGAGCTTTCATATTTTCCATAATAAATCTACCTAAATTAACTATAAGTTCAAGTTTCAATCAAATTTTCAAAACCTAACTTAACGATACAAAATCCTAGATCCTAAACTCAAATTAAACCAACAAAAGTGAAAGAAACCAACTAAGAGGGTCTAATATCACAAATATTTCTGTGAATCGAGTGAAGACCGAAGAATGATCGAATGAAGATGGCTCGCTAGTTGCTGGTTTTTTCTGCTTCTTCTGTTTTATTCGTAGCCTATTGCTGCTGCCACTTCATTTTGTTTCTTTGATCATTCACGGCAGTAATGGGTAATGGGTTGTTAAATCCTAAAGGTAATGGTCCTAAATCCTAATGGACTAATCACTAATGAGTTGTTAGTTGGGTTTTTTTTGGTCAAACTGCCCAATTACCTAATTTGTAATGACTTAATGGGTTTAACATGTAATGAGTTTAATTTGTAATGACCCAAGTACCCAACTAATATATATGTGAAATGTCGTTTATTATTGACAGGGGCGAGCCATGGGTTCAATATATATATAACACATTGAATTTTTTTTACACGGGGGCGAGATCAATATATATATATATATATATATATATATATATATATATATATATAAATTTAAGGTGTCGGAGTAAAAATCGGTACTTCGGGACAAAAAACGCGCAGGGGCCAAAGCCCCCGTTGGTCCCTATGAGGGTACGCCTCTGACTGGTAAAAGTAAGGTGATGGATCTTCTAATGCGAGAGATGCGACCATGTTGCATAACTGAAAGTCACCGTGAAAAAAAGCCCCACAAAACAAACATGTAAATGATAAGGGTTATTGGATTTTAATAATCCAAACTTTTGTATATTGGCCGATATTAATCTCAACTTTAAAAATTGCCTGTGTCAATCCCAACTTGTAACTTATTTTCCAACAATGATCCTCCGTTAAGATTAACTTAACACCGTTAAATTTTTTTCGAATTTTTGACCGAGGCTTTAGGGCTATTGATCGGGAGGACGATAGGAGTCTATTCATGTAAAAATTACCTTGAGCCGACCCTCCAAATAACCAAACGACCTTCAATCGGGTCTATAAACCTAACGGTTATTAAATCGCATGTTAAAATTTCTTCGTTTGGAGCATCGACTCAAGTTAAGTTTTACATGATTAGACTCGTATCATCCTCCCGATCAAAAGCCCTAAACCCTCGGTCAAAAATTCGAAAAAAGTTTAACGGTGTTAAGTTAACTTTAACGGAGGATCATTGTAGGAAAATAAGTTACAAGTTGGGATTGACACAGTCAATTTTTAAAGTTGGGATTAATATCGGCCAATATACAAAAGTTCGGATTATTAAAATCCAATAACCCAAATGATAAACACCCAAATGTCGTCGGATGACTATATCTTTATGTCGTTGAACTTTAATAACAAAAGCATAGTTAGTATCTTTATGTTAAAAGTAAAGTTATCTTACAAATAATAAAAATAGTACCAAATGTAAAACGAATTTTTAACAATTAGATTTATTTTTAATAATTGAGATCAATTAGTATAAAAACATATTGGTGGATAGTCCCGGTTTCGAGTATTTAAGATGGGTATTTCAAGAACATATTTCCAAGTATTCAAAGACATTAAGCATATAAATATCTAATTTAAAAAATCCATTGACACTAAACTTAAGATGGTACAAAAATAGATAAAATCTTTATAACATAATATCAACACACACGCACACACGAACACACACATTGACACCCCACCCCAAACCCCCCCATATATATATATATATATATATATATATATATATATGAGTGAGTTATCCTATAAAGGGTTAAATTTAAAAAGCATACAAAGAATCTTTTAAACACAATGCAAGTAAAAAAGACACAATGACAGGTTAAAAAAATTATTAAAAAAATTCAAATCGAATTTAAAAAAATGACTCAGATACCTTGTTCCTCTTGTTATCCTCCAAAAATATTAAAAGAAAAATAAAAAATTAACATTTTCATTGTGTCTTTTATAAGTATATGACACAATGAAGTTAAATTTAAACACAATGAAAACGTTAATTTTTTAGTCCTTTTATTTTTTTTGGAGGATGACAAGGGAAGCATGGTATCCGAACCACTTTTTTTAAATTCAATTTAGACTTTTTTATAGTTTTTTATATGACATTGTGTCTAAAAGATAATTATTAGCCTTTTTAGATTCACAATCATTTATAGGTGAAGCTCATTATATATATATACTAGATTAAGCCCCGTGTGTTACACGAGTGAAAATATAAAAAACAGAATTTTAAAACTTTACAAAAAAAATAGCATTTGAAAATAAGCTACACATTACATGAAAGATATATGAAAATAGAAACACAATTTGTTTAAACTCTAATTTGAGCCTTAAACAAATATATTTTTAAATTTTTAAACTAAAAATATTGTATTAATACCAAATTAGATATCGAGGCTTTTAAAAATGGTGTCTTATAAATCCTATCAATAAATTAAAAAAATGGTAAGAAAATTAGGTATACAAATATTCCATATGAAACTAAAAACATAAATTGTTTAAACTCTATTGTGATGCGTTATCTGTTAACTTGTTTAGTTTCCGTTTTTACATTGATTTTAGAAATGTAAATAAGATAAATTGAAATTTTGAAATAGAATATTATGAGTGATTTAATGTTTTTGATTTCTTTCCATGCATAGCTAAGAATAGAAGATTCTTAGTTTTGAGCGGGAAAATATTTTAACAGCCTCTCCAATAAATGACATATGTCCTCTAAAACCATCTTTTATTAGAAGGTATAGATATAGATATATAAAGAGAGAGGGACTCTCAATTGAAAATTCAAATTTACTTAAGAATAAAAAGTACTAATTTTAACAAATCAAATTTGTTTTAGGGTTTCTAGTTAGTAAATTAAACATTTTTTTGATTACGGGGAAATAAATAGGATTTTGTAACTTTTTGATAGTGGTGCAGTAAGAAATAAGTGTTGCTATTTTTCATTCGATTAACCACATGCATCCATTAAATAAACTAGGTGAAGATGATCCCTTGCGCGTTGCGCAAGAGGTATTTTTACAAATATTTGATTGTATATACAAAATGAGCTAGTTTGTATTGTATAAGAGGTGTTTGTATAAATATTTGGTGGTATATACAAAAAGAGCCGATTTGTTTAGTTACAAATGAAGAAATGCGTAAAATGAAGAAGGAAAACATCTATTAAACAAACACATATACAACAAAAGACATGTAAACCACTAAAACAAAAGAGAGTGCGTAAAAACAGGACTCGAACCCGAGGAACCACAATAATAATAACAAGAACAACAACAACAACAAAATTACACGAACTACAACAACAAATCATAATCATAAAATAACTCTAATATACAAATCAATAAAAAAATTACACCAACCAACAAAAAATCTTTTTTTTTTATTTTCAACTTTATAAATATAACTTATAAGGACTAAAGTTGAAAATAAGAAAAACATACGTGGCAAAAATCTTAAACATAAAATGTAACTATTTATCAAGTTTTCAAATTATTAGTATATAATATATATCTACGTTCTATTTGATTTGATGGACTTATTCATGAATTATTTCATTCTTATGTTATTCACCAGATTAGAATTTTTTCCATACGAGATCATATATAGTAATCGATTTTTCCAGTACGATATTGATCATATTAATTTCAATTTCAAATCCATGAATACAATTGCAAGATCGATTGCAGGTGGCTGAAGGAAACGATTATCTTTAAAGTTTGTATAAATAAGAAGGATGCATGTATGCACACTACTAAGGATACATATACGCACTCTTACATAATAAAATGATCCTCCCAAAGATGACAGTGATCAGTGGCGGAGCCAGCCCGAAAATCCAGGGCTAGCCTGAAAAAAAAAAATTTCCAGACGTTCATACAATAATAAAAATAATACCACAAATTATAAAAATACCTACTAGATTTATCTTCTTTGTTCTTTCATAGCTTAAAATCAAAGATTCAGGGGTATCCTTCTAATTTTTCAGGGGTAGCCTAAACGTAAAACGCAAATTTTTTTTTTTACCTTTGACGCGAGAATTTGAGCCGTAGCCCAGGCTACCCCTGCCCAAAGCCTACGTCCGCCCCTGAGAGTGATGTTGGTTCATAAACATCTAAATGGATAAGCTCTAACTTTTTGGCTTTTGGTGTGTTTTCAGATTTCACAAATGAGACTTTCTTCTCTTTGCTGAAAACATAAGATTCACAAAATTTGCATTCCACTTTCTTCAAGTTTGGAAATTTTTCCTTTATCGACATCTTCAAACATTTCTCACTCATGTGTCCAAGTCACTAGTGCCACATCATAGTTAGCCCGAACCAGGTATCACTGCATTCACACTATAACAATCAGCAGGAACATCTGCCATATACAACATGCCCCTCTTTCTTCCATGTGCAATCACCATATTACCCTTACCTTCCACTGACCACTGCTAAAACTAATATTAAGTCCTTAAGCGTCCAACAAACATACTAAGACTAATTTTGTTTCCAGATTCGGGATAACCCTGACATCTTTCAATGCACACTTGGTTCTAAAAATTGTACTGAGTTCAACATCACATACTCTTGCAATGTCTCATGGTTAGTCATCAACTAAACGAGCTTTACCAAAGTTTCATGTTCTCAGATTCGTGACCAACTCTGTGCTTGGGACATCCTAGAAAGAGACACTTGAATCCATAACCCATTATTCAAACGAATTTTCAACACTACATATGAAAACGTCACCAGATTCTTCAGAAATTACATTGTTTACTTCCTCTTTTTAGGACACTAACTTCTTAAATGACCAGTTTTCTTTGTAGTTCCAGCACTCTCTCTTTTTTGTTCTTTGATTGGCTCTTTTTTCTTGACTTGGAACTGCTATGATTATTTCCAACTCTCCTAGTCCTTCTACCCTTTTCTTCAATTTGCAACATTGAACTAAAAGTTCCTCCTAAACTTCTTCTGATTTCTTCATTAATAATCGTGTCACGTATACTATTAAAGATAAGTCTATGAGGTGTAGTACTAATTGTAGTGATTGTGCCTAACCAGCTATAATCTTTTCCATCAAACTTCTTTATCTTGAACCTATCTTTTGTATCAGTAAAAGTAGTTGCGGATGCAAAGTGTGAGTTTTCTTGATGATATTCTTAACTTTTTTCGCACGTAGATTCGCTAGCAAGTTCGTCGACCGGATTGAATTTTCGTTCTTATTTGCTACACAGATTCGTTGGTAATTTTGTTGGTAAATTCGCTTGATAGATTTGCTGGTAAATTTTCTAGTAAACTTTGGTGAATTTTGAACATTCGTTCATAAAATTCGTCTTTTAGATTCACAGTTTAGAAATGTAAATTTGCCAAATACGCCCACAAACCTATTAGATGACCTAAATTCATTGGCTGAATATTAAATTCACTGAATGAAGATACTCGTGAATAGTAGCAGAAATCAAGTGGGACAATTCTAACAAAAATGAAGAGAATCCAATAAATCTAGAGCCAAAATTAAAGCTCTTATACCAGTTGTTGGGCGCAATCAACGACCTCTCTAATCACTCAAACAACGATGAGTGATCTCCACAACCGGATGTAGGAGCATAGCTTAGGCATAGCCGTAGAGTCTGATATAACCCATAACCCACTTGATATCCACTATTTTTGATCTATTCAAGCCTCTATATCTCCCGATCTCAAGAAGGGCATGGAAAACATGACTTTATTTGACTTGGTTGAGTAACTTAAATGAATGTTTCAGAAATACGCCAGACAAGAATGCAATGACACCATGAAGCAACTCATTGGATGCAAAATGTAAGAGGGTCATCAGTTAGCACTCATGTGCTTAAGATGAAAGGTTATATTAACTAGATGGACAAACTTTGTAACGATATGCAGAATGAAATGGCATGCGACTTCATTTTGAACTTCCTCTATAGCTCTTACGACTAATTCATAATGAACTATAATATGAATGCATGGGTAAAGCTCGTTGCTGAGCTATATAGTATGCTCATAGCAGCCGAGAAGAATATTTCAAAACAAAACCAAATTCTGATAGTTAGATTTTGTAATGTTAAGAAGCTTAAACCCAAAGAAAGGGGTAATAACAACAAAGGTAAGAAGAAGGCCAATGGAGATGGCACTTTAGTTATTCCTATTTATGTTATTAAACTTTTCATTATTTCCAACAACACATGGGTATTTGATATCGGATATGATCACCACATCATAAATGTCTTGCAGGAACCTGAAAAGTGAAAGAAGCTGAAACAAGGCGACATGGAGCTCATCGTGGTCATGAGAAGAGAGTACCAGTTCTTGCAATTGTAACATATCATCTTTCATATCCATCTGGCCAGGAACCTGTAAAGTGGAAGAAGCTGAAACAAGGAGACATGGAGCTCATCATTGATAATGGGAAAAGAGTACCAGTTCTTGCAACTGGAACATATCATCTTTCATATCCATCTGACCTTGTAGTTATGAATAAATGTTGTTTGCACTTCGGTGAACCAGAAACATTATATCAATTTCCTTATTGTTTGAACAAGGTTTCAAGTACGTTTTAATTGAAATTTCTACACTAGCCCTACTATGTTGTCTTAACCGGTTCCCCCTGGGAAACCATACCGCTAGCTTCCATTTGACAGTCGTTGTGCCACTACAAGATCATAAATCTCTGGCGTAACACACGGTGGGATGAAAACCCAAGTGGGCTCGGGATTCGAACTGCAACCTCATACAAGGCCTAGCTCGAATCCTTCATTGCCTAGATCCAGCAAAAGTGACACGAATGAGCATCGAACTTGGATCTCCCCTGGATATTCTAATCAAGTCCCAACCCAATCAATATAAGATAAAACACACTTAAATGGAATAACTCTGCAAGAACTTTTATTATAACCAGAAAATATAACTCACAAACCGATTACAATAAATCTCTCTAACTCTCTTAAACCATAACTCGGTTTCTTGCTTCTCTCTTGAAATAAACTTAACTTGGCTATTGTACTTATAATTGAAACCCAACTTGGTCAATAAGCTATCTAATAAACCTAGTGACCACTGAAACCCTAAAACCCACTTATTAATAGAGTTACACTCTCATGCCCACACTTGGACACCACTTCAAGAAATTAAGGTCTAATGTTCACCCTCTAATTTCTTGTGGTGAATTTTACTACAAACTTGTCACTTTTATCTTAATTCACTAGAGTCTCTTCTTGATCTCTCATAGTGTTCTTTAGGCTCCACATATCTTGAACAAACACATGCCTTTCTTGATCACGACACACTATTTCACGGACTTAAATCTTCTCTTTAATTAGCTATGTTTATGGACTCTTGATTTACCTTCCTTCTTGGATCTTGAGTTTTGACGCTTGTATTTGGATCTTTAAGAGACTTCTCACCCGTACATGGTTTGTTATCTTCATGCTAACTCTTTCTAGATCCCTACCTATAAAATTCTTTCCAATCATGTTATATTGTCTATGGGGACTTGCAATCTTGAGACTAATCGTATACAATCAGTTCTTGGTCATTAAAATCTTCATCATAATTATATCATCATGAATGGTTACCCGGTCATGTTACATGTGAACATCACATACACCTTCTGTTGCTTGACGTTCACTTATGATGTTGCTTTATAGACTCGTTATGTACTAAACATCGGTCAACAAGCGCTGCTTACCTATTTTCCCTTCAATCAGTACCGTACCCTTTCACTGAATGTTGTACCAGATCCATCTCCTAATTCCACCTTTCTCGTTGCACGTTCATTAAGTTCAAAGAATAATAAGCTTTATTACACATCATGTGACTTGATGCTCCATTGTCAAATGCTCCATTGTCAAGATACCCAGTGTCTTTCTCCACAAGCTCGGTCTCAAAACACTTTGGAATCGCATCCTCTTCATTTTAAAAAAAATATTGTTTCTTGATCACTCTCATCATAAACAAATTTGAATCCGCATCATCGGTTTCAACAAAGTTAGCTTCTTCATGTTTGTTCATACGCTTTGGACACACTAAAACGTAGTGATCGAATTTATCACAACGATAAAACTAAATATGTATCCTATCCTTCCTCTTTGGCGATCATTGTTTCTCCTTTTACCCTTTCGTCTTACATCTTGATCTTGACCATCTTAGCTTTGACTACCATCTTGGTCTTGACATTTACCTTGGCCCCTTCCTTTCCCTATATATCCGTGTTACAGTTCCCATTATTATAGGACTTAATAATCAAAATGTAGAAGGTAATTGTATTGATTGAATAATAGGAAGATTACAACCAAATATATAAAGATATAATTTACATCTAGCTACCCTGGATTATTGTAATATTAATAGGTCTAAACTAAATTAAATCGACATAAGTCTAACATTCCCCCACAAGTTCAGGGCGATTAGCAATCTGCAACTTGGACCTAAGAAATTCAAACTTCTGAGCGGACAAGGGCTTTGTAAAGATATCAGCGATCTGGTCTTCTGTGGAGATGAACTTAACAGTAAGATTTCCTTGAGTGACTTGTTCACAAACAAAATGATAGTCAACTTCCACATGCTTGGTTCGAGCGCGAAAAACTGGATTAGCCGTGAGATAGGTTGCTCCAAGATTATCACACCAAAGTGTTGGTGGGTCACTTTCCAATCCAAGTTCTCGAAGAAGAGCTTTTACTCTGATTAATTCCACAATTGTATCTGCGATGGCTTTGTATTCAGATTCAGTTGAAGAGCGAGAAACATTTCGTTGTTTGCGGGCAGCCCAAGAGATGAGATTAGTACCTAGATAGATGGCAAATCCCCCTGTAGATCGACGATCGATTGGGCAACCAACCCAATCAAAGTCTGAGAAAGCCTGAAGATTAGTCGACCAATGGGAATCTGTAAAGGCTTGAAGCCGATAACCTGTATTGTGACGAATCCAAAGACCCATGTTTATTGAACCTTTCAAGTAGCGCAGAATTCGTTTGACAGCAGCCCAATGATTTTCTGTAGAAGCATGCATGAATTGACAGACCTTGTTCACAGCGAAAGCAATCTATGGGCGCGAAAGAGTAGCATTTTGAAGAGCTCCCACGATTTTTCTGTACCAAGAGGGGTCATCAAGTGAGGGACTATCATCTGGTAGCAAAACCGAGGAGGTGCTCATTGGGGTAGGAACAGGTTTGCAATCTATCAAACCAGCTTGATGCATGATATCATGAATATACGTACGATGTGACAGAACCAAGTCGTGTCCTTTGTGAATGACTTCAACCCCCAGAAAATGATGTAATTGACCCATATCTTTAAGAGGAAACAATAGGTTGAGTTGTTCAATGATCTTTGCAACCGTGGTAGAATTATTACCAGTGAGGATAATATCATCGACATAAACAAGCAGATAAACACACGATCCAACTGAGTGATGAATAAATAGTGACGGATCTGTTTTGGAACCACCAAAACCAAGATGCTGAAGGGCTGTAGAAAGCTTGTTAAACCAGGCACGAGGCACTTGTTTTAAACCATAGATAGACTTGTTTAGTAGCATACATGTTGTGGTCTTGTTGGGTCAACAAAGCCCGGAGGTTGACGCATGTAAATGGTCTCTTCAAGATTACCATGTAGAAAAGTTGTGTCGATATCAAGCTGACGAAGAGGCCACTTGTTCGTAACATCTAGAGATAACACAGTGCGGATGGTGGTAGGTTTGATAACCGGACTGAAGGTCTCATGATAATCCACACTATGCTGCGGATGAAAGCCCTTTGCAACAAGTCGAGCTTTGTACCTGGTATTTTGACCTTTTCCATCTGATTTTAACCTGTAAACCCATTTACAATCAACAATATTAGCATTAGGCACAGGTGGTACAAGCGTCCACGTGCCATTTCTATGAAGCGCATCCAACTCTTTTGACATAACATGGTGCCATTCAACATACTTTTTAGCAATGGTAAAACTGGTTGGGTTAGTGGGAGGAAGAGAGGAGGAAGTGGCAATATAGGCTACTGGATTGTATCGACCAGTTTGTTTTGGGTTAGGACGACGTTCAACAGTGCCATTTTGTTCGCTTGTGTGTTGACAAGAACGTCGATGGATAATGCCAAGGTTGCGTCAAAAATTTGAAATAGGTCTAAACTCGCCTCCCCAATCAGATTGGATACATTTTAATTTAGTGTTAAATTGGCGTTCAGCCATGGTGATGAAATTGGTTAAGGTGATATAAACATCAGATTTTTGTGTTAAGTGATAAATCCACATATAGCGAGTGCAATGATCACACATAACAAAAAATAACGATGACCATCAGAAGATGGTGATGATGAAGGACCCCAAACATCACAATATACAAGGTCTAAAACATTATTACTACGAAAAGTAGAATCAGATAAAGATAATTTGGAGGATTTTCCCATTTCACAAGAAGAACATAAGTTATTTGATAATTTGCCCAAAATTGGTAAAGAACAATGAGATACAATTAAAGTAAACACTTGACTATGAGGATGTCCCAAACGTTGATGCCAAATATTCGAGGAAGCTTTGACAGTAGTGAATGCGACCTTGGGTAGAGACTTGAGTTGTGGAAGACGAATGGAGTATAAGCCTTGCTCACTGGGACCCGTAAGGAGGGTACTGTGTGTAGACTCGTCCTTCACAATAAAATAAGAGGAGTGAAATTCAAAATAGACATTATTATCAAGACAAAATTTTTGAACGGGTAAAAGATTTTGTTTTAATTGAGGAACATGAAGGACATCAAATAATTTGAAGGTTTTGTTGGGTGAATAGATTGTTGATGAACCAATATTAAAAATGGGAATACTTTTACCATTACCAACAAGTAAGGAATTGTTACCATAATATGCCTCAGAATTGTCTAGGCTGGACAGATCTGGAGTGGCGTGATGTGTTGCACCAGTGTCAGGTGTCCAAGCATGGCCGGATGAAGAGCCAACAACCGAATGGGCTGTAAAATTGGCTTGAGGGGCTGATCTGCATGCAGTTTGCTGATTTGGACACTGTGAGGGTAGATGACCAATTCCACAACGATTATAGTGACCATAAACTGTGTTTTGAGTGGAGGCCCATGAAAACTGACGTGCACCGGTATTATTCCGAGAAGCCCCACGAGAGTTGCCACGTGAGTAGCCACGATTATTCCGACCATCTCGATTATTGTTGTTGTAAGATCGAGAACTGTAATTAGCCTACGGTTTTGGTGAAATACCTGAATTTAGCTGCTACCCAAGTTGAGATGTTATTAGTTGAAGGCTCTTAAGGTGTTATTGTAGCTGATCAAGGGTTGGTTGCTTTGATGTTGCTGTTGCAGCTGAAAGGGGCTGCCGTGAAGGCGAAAAAGTGGGTTGTTGGACAACAAGAAAGGCCTTCGGGTTGGTATGGAGAGTAGTAGCAACTAGGTAGTCATGATCACTAAGTATAGCATGGATTTCATTAAAAGTTACTAGAGGAGAGCGAGTGAGCAAGTTGCTTTTGAGACCAGTATACTCCTCTCGAAGCCCTGCAATAGTGAACATAACAAGGTCTTTGTCTTTTACCGGTTCTCCAATGTTTGCTAAAGCGGTTGCGTATCCTTGTGCTCTTGAGAGATAATCTGCTGGTTTTTCATCACCAGTTTGAGTGATGCGAAGAAGTTGATTTTTAAGCTTGAATTCATGAGCAGCCGTGTTTGCTGCATAGGCCCGCTCTAACGAGAGCCAGACTTCACGAGATGTTTTGCCTTGAACATGCTGGTAGGATTCTTCAGACACCGTAGGTGCAATGAGGGATCTGATGTGAGCATCGTTTGAGATCCACATGGTGTAGCTAGGGTTATCAGTGGTGGCGGTTCCAACGGTCACCTTTTGTGCCGGGCATGGTATGGTTCCATTAATATAACCGAAGAGGTTGTGTGATGTGAGAAACGATTCAACCATCGATCTCCAATGGCCATAGTTTGTAGGTTTAAGATTGAATGAGAATTTATGAGAGTTGTGAGTGGTTTTCTCAATGTTAGTGAAGGTTGCGATGGCTGCCATGGTTGACCAATAGTGGTTGACAGCAAAGGTATATGGTGGCAGAAATAAGATAGCGGCAGAAATAGGGTTAGAGCCTTATTTGGCTCTGATACCAAATCAAACTGTAGAATGTAATTGTATTGATTGAATAATAGGAAGATGACAACCAAATATACTAATTAATTAACCCTTTGTTTCTTCAAAGTATGTATTCTTTTTCTTTCTATTATAGTCACACTCGGATTGATATGACACTGTTATATATGGATCTAAGTATTGTAGGATATGAGACCTGTCTCATATTGATTGAATGGACATTGATGTGAGATTTATAACTCAAATTGTCATCTCTCCCATTAGATTAATCTTTTGAGATGAGTTTTACTATTTGGGCTGTTATAGTGGTATCAGAGACAAACTCGTAGTGGTGGCCCACAAAGTAGTGGCTTGGAGAAGCTACAGTTAATGTGAGATTTATAACCCAAATGGTTTTTTCCCCATCAGATTAGTCTTTTGGGATTAGTTCTACTGTTGGGGTTGTAACAGACAACTTCTGATTCAATCGCGATCAAACACGTGCTTTGCTCAATCGACGGTGACGGCTTCACTCAATAACAGCAAAACTTGGTTCGTTCAAACGACGATGACGGTTCCTTGGATGACGGCAACAATAGGTTTCTTGAACTAGGGTCTTATACCATTTCAAGTCTCAACCAATATGATATTATTATATAAAACACACTTTATTTGGAATAAAACTCCAATAACTTTTATTATAATCAGAAATAATAACTAAAAAACCGATTATAATAGATATCTTCAACCAAAAGTATGTTTCTCTCTTACTCCCTAACTTGGTTATTGTACTTATAGTTCTAACCCAACTTGGACAACGAGCTATCTAACAATTAAATCCTAATGACCCCTTAAACCCTAAAACACAGTTGTTACTAGAGTTACACGGGTCGGCCCCAACTTAGACAACACTTAAAGAAATTAAGGTCCAACACTAAGTTTTCTACCACTAGACCACAAATAGGGATTTTTGTTATTGTTGATCTTGAGTTCTAGACTTGAAAATCTTTTGTAACTAAAGATTTATTCAGATTAAATCTAACAAATGAAATAACATGATATGTGAATGGGTTAAGTACCAGTATGTCATCTGCTTCAAGTAGGTCTCCCTTCGAAAGTATGTTATAAATGTCGTTTTTCGCCATTTCTGAGTAGTAAATCACAGGAGACTTGGAGAGTGTTTCTTTATCGTTACTATTCAATTTGGCTGCCTTTGTTTCAAATTCATCCTACACAATGATGGAAGAATTATACACTATATTAAGATCCAACACCTTATAAATTTAAAAAGAATTTTTTTTTACATTTTACTACTTAAACTATTTTACAGTTTAAATAATAGTTTTAGTGATATCATCATATATATCATACATTTTATTGGATTGTAACGCTAAAAACTTACTTGAAATTTCAATGCTTTATGAAGCTGTGCTACCATGTCACTAGCTGTTGGTTGTTTTCCGTTGAGGGGTAAGCATTCGAATGCTATGGCACTAAATGTATCCAATGACATTGGCGCAATTTGTTCCTTTATACCCTCAAACACCATCTCCGGAAGTTGTTGTTTTTTGACCAACCTGTCTAGAAACCAATGCTTATCTGTGATCTCTTCTAAAACCACGGAGCTTCCGCATAAGATTTCAAATAAAATCACACCAAATGAGTATATATCAAGATCTTTGGTTTTGGCACGTGTTCCCCAGTACAATGGGTCGCTATAGCCAGGCGAGCCTTCAAATTGATCCATGACATACACAATCTCTTGATTTGGTGGATGTGTTACGGCATGCTCAAAACCACAAATTTTTGCTTTCCAGTCCTCGGTTAGTAGAATGTTGGAACTTTTTAGGTCTCTATGTATCACCACATCTTGTGTTGAATCACCTTCATGAAGGAACTTTAATCCTTTCGCAATATCAATGCACACCTCAAGTCGTTTGGTCCATATAAAATTAGTATCTTTCAAATACCTATCAAGGCTTCCCTTAGGGCATGCTCATATAGAATGATTTTTTCACCCATTTTTGTACAATAGCCTTCAAGACAAATGATATTTTCATGTTTATACTTGAAAAGAACTTCAAACTCTTTTAAAAACCCATTTTTCCTATCATTCAAATACTTATCTTGACTAAACTGATTTACTAAAACTTTCTTTTCTCCATTCTTGTATTTAAAATTCCCTTTGTAAAGCGTTCCATATCCTCCTCTCACGATGCAGATGTCATCACTGAACTTTTCTACGCCCGATCTTATGTCATCAAGTGAAAATTTGAGATTTTTTACCTGGTTTTCCTGTGTATAAGATCAATGGAGTTGAAAGAGTTTCTTTGAAATAGAAACAAAGAAAACTGCATGCATATATTTTTATATGTAACGCACTACTTGCAACTATCGATCAATAATATGAACAAAAGTGTATATATCCCCCAAAACATATTGACTTACTTGAAAGTTTAATGCTTTCTGAAGTTCCTTGATGACGTCTTCAATTGTTGGGCGCTCGACTTGAGTTTTTGCCACACATTGAATTGCAATTTTTGAAAATACTTCCAAAGAATCCTTATCAGGTTCTACTTTTCGAGTAAAACCAAGTTCAAAAGTCTCGTGCATTATTTTTGCATCTAACAAGTCTTTTAGTCTTTTCTGTCTGAAGTATTTTCGTGCTACGGATGCAAGCCCCTTCCTATCTATCTTGATGTAATTTGAGTCATACGCCACCTTCCCTGAGAAGATCTCAAATAAAACTACCCCTAAGGAGTAGATATCTGATGCTTTTTTTTAACTTACCTGTCCTAGCATATTCTGGATCCATGTAGCAATATGTGCCTGCAATATGAATTGTTTCGATCGTGCTAGCCCCTTGATCCCCTTGCTGAACTTTAGAGAGCCCAAAGTCAGCAATTTTGGGCTTCCAATCATTACCTAACAAAATATTGTCGCTTTTTATATCTCGATGAATTATGACACTTTTGTCATCCATGGTTGTGTGTATATATTTCAATCCATCTGCAATTTCGATGCACAATTTTAGACGTTCTTCCCACGTAAGTTTAATGCTTCCCAAATTATAGTTCAAATTTCCTAAAGAAGCAAGTTCATAGACAAGAAGCATTTCACTATCTTCAACACAAAATCCAATAAGAGAAATTATGTTAGGATGATGGCATTGACCAGCTATTTCAAGTTCAGAAAAGAACCCTTTATTTTCTAGAACGCCAACGCCATTTCTATTTTTCATGCGCTTTATGGCAACAGTGTGAGTGTTAGACGTATCATTGATAGTCACATGTATAGATTGGACTCACCGGTGTGTCGGTGTTACTTTTGTATGTATTTTGTATTGTTTTTGTTCCAGCGAACCTACGGGCGAATCTATAGATTCGCCCGGGAGTCTAGATTAGTGTTGTCACAGAAATAAGTTTTGTCGTCGGGCGAACCTGTTTATGTCAGGCGAAGCTATCTGGTTCGCTTGATAGATTCGCTGACAGCGAATCTATCAGCGAACCTATAGCTGATATATATTGTAACCTTATCTCTTGGCAACTTGGACTTTTTGAATAATCTTATCCAAAGTCCCATATTAGTTTGTGTGGAAACCGGAGGTGCTAGGAGCATATATCACTCATCTTTGTAGCTTGTATACCTCCGGTTGTGTGTTTAATCTTGTTATTGGGTTTATTTGGATATTATACACTTGGTTTGTTCAAGTCAAGACTATTTGTGTTAAACAAGTCAATATAGCACTGAAATCACGATCTTTATGGACCAACAATATGGTATCAGAGCCTTAGTGCTCTTGATTGTTTGATTCAAGTGATTTTTGTGTTGATTTTGGGGTTTTTGTGTCAAAACACTCTTGATTCATTTCGGGGTTGTTTGTTGTGTTTTTGAGCTGGAATTTGCTTGGGGTTTGTCGTTTTTGGTTATAGGAAGCTATTGAAACGAACGAATCTTAATTTGGTTGAGTTTTGAGGCTGTTCTGGTTGATTTTGGACTGAAACTGTTTCGTTCGTAACCCAGCGAAACTGCATGTTCATCCAGCGAATCTACTGGATCATCCAGCGAACCTAGACTAAATTTGAGATTCGGAAATTTCAAACAGTGGTCAGCGAATCTACACAGATTTTGAACGAAAGTTCACCTGATTGGCTCATTCTGCAAGCGAACTTGCTGCCAATCTCATTTGGGCACAAGTCTTCGTTCTGTACAAGCGAACCTGTCGGGCGAATCTATTTCTGCGGCCGAGCGAATCCATTGCTGTCGGGCGAATCTATTGCTGCTGCTGAGCGAACCTATTTGGGCGAACCTAGCGAAAAAGGGCCGGATCTTTATAAGTTTTATTTTTGGGCCAAAATTGAATGGAATGTAATAGGCGAGGAGCATACAGAAAATATTCAGGAGGAAACGAATGTTATTGATATGCCTGATACTGATGTCGCCGATGATGAGTCTAGTGAAGACGAAGAGGCCGGATCTGAAGATGTTACAAATCCTTTGGCCGGTATTGAAGATAGGGCAAGAGCTTTCATTTAGAACCTTTGAAGCCGAGACGAAGACGGAGCTTTAATCAGAAGACTTCCCCAGGTGAGGTCCAACCTAGGGGGAGTATTGATAGTCACATGTATAGATTGGACTCACCGGTGTGTCGGTGTTACTTTTGTATGTATTTTGTATTGTTTTTGTTCCAGCGAACCTACGGGCGAATCTATAGATTCGCCCGGGAGTCTAGATTAGTGTTGTCACAGAGATAAGTTTTGTCGTCGGGCGAACCTGTTTATGTCAGGCGAAGCTATCTGGTTCGCTTGATAGATTCGCTGACAGCGAATCTATCAGCGAACCTATAGCTGATATATATTGTAACCTTATCTCTTGGCAACTTGGACTTTTTGGATAATCTTATCCAAAGTCCCAGATTAGTTTGTGTGGAAACCGGAGGTGCTAGGAGCATATATCACTCATCTTTGTAGCTTGTATACCTCCGGTTGTGTGTTTAATCTTGTTATTGGGTTTATTTGGATATTATACACTTGGTTTGTTCAAGTCAAGACTATTTGTGTTAAACAAGTCAATATAGCACTGAAATCACGATCTTTATGGACCAACAATCATCACTTTTCTTTTCAAGCGTTGCTTTAAACACCTCACCATATGCGCCTGACCCAAGATAAAACTCTTCGCCAAAACTGTTAGTGGCCATCCTTATTGGATGTAATATCTAATGTTATGTGTCTCATGTTAATATAATGATTATGTAAGGGCTACTTATGTAAATAGGAACATATGGGTCGTTTGACAGTTTTTAATCTAACTGTCAAGCAACAGTTATGTGTCAGTTATGTGATAGTTATCCACCAACAGGTATGTCGGTTGGATTGTGTCTCTTAGAAACATATATATATGTCTATCACTTTGATGTAAATCTTATCACTTTTATATATCAAAGTTACTGTTGTATTAGTTTACTTTCTTGTGTTGAAATTATGGTGAAACCATGGAAGGATAGTTTACATGCACATCGTCCAAAGTCCAACATTTGGCATCAGAGCAGCAGGTTCGATCATGGGATGAACAGAGTCAATGGATCGAAGACGGATTGGTTGAAAGTTAGATCGTTTACGGGTTTCAAACCGAACCCAGAATCAAGGGCCAGAAAAGATGTTGTGAATAGATTCAGAAGTCTGAATATTGGAAGAAGGCGGGAAAATAGGCACGGGAGGGAATCTGCGCGCAAATTGAAAAGAGCAACCTGCTTCAATTGTAACATCAAAGGGCACGCATTCTGGAATTGTCCGAACGATAAATTTAACCACGAATCCAGACGACTCACAAGCCAGGAAAAAGGAAAAGGAAGGATGGTGTGCGATGATAGACAACACCATAAGAATCTCGTTGCAAGGCCCATTCAAACCGACTATATGGTGATGTACACTGATGATGGCGACTGGGACAACATATGGTATGTAAGTAAGTCTACTTTAAATCATATGGCATCATCTAGGAAAGTATTTGTCAATTATAGGCCAAATCAGTATATAAATAATAAGGAATGGGTGTGCAATATGGGAATAGGAGAAGTATGTATAAGCACTAGAAATCAAAAAATCATCATTCGTAGTGTTTTTCATACACCAGATGTTGGGTTAAATGTTTTAAGTCTCAAACAATTAAACTCTCAAGGATATGAAGTTAAGATCATAGGATCTAAGTGTTTAATACAACAAATGTTCTCGGGTACCAAATTGGGTCAATCAAGTCATGGCAAGGAATTACATAAAGAAAGATCAATGAAAGAAAATCTAGAGGGTCTAGAAAGGGAAGTAGCCATCGACATGACTAAACGGGTGTTATCGGAATATGTTGGTCAATATTGCGATCGTATAGGAGAACAAGAAAACAAAGGTTTTTACAATGATAAAACCATGAAACAGAAAGAAGTGATCCCTAGCAGTCTTAAGGGGATGATTGTCTTACTAGATACAATCTTAAACAATGATTTATCACAACTAGACAAGAAAATTTACTCAAAATCTCTAAATGATGTGGTGACTTGGTTCTATAGAGACTACATTAAGAGTCCTCATAAGAAATCAATACCACCAATCATAGGAGGAAAACAAGTATGTCTAGTAGAATTGTTGAAGACAATAAAGGACTATGGAGGGGCTGGAAAGGTACTAGTTCGTGATCAATGGGACAATGTTGCTATGTCTATGGGATACCCCCCAAGTTATGGTCAAAGATTTGAAGACTGCTATGTCGAACTACTACAATTAATTGACATGCATTATGAGATTGCAAAGGAGCCACGTTGCCTGGAAGATGACAATCAAATCTGCTGGAATGGAAACAAATTAGATTTGAAGGCGAATACATTTGCAAATTTCATAATGTTGATGGAAATTACTAGAGACAACTCAATAGCACAACAAAACAGGAATGCTCTAAAAAGAAGATTCAATGAAATCGTGTTTTGGTTCCACAAAGATTACATGGGCTATGATGTTGAATTACCAATGCCACCAACCATTGGGGAAAAAGATATATGTCTCTTTGATCTCTACAAAACCGTGCAAAGTTTGGGTGGAGATGAGTCTGTGACAGAAAAGGATCAATGGGATATAGTATCAGCAAGTTTCGGATGCCCTAGTTGTTTAAAGAATAGGTTCAAAGGCATGTATGAGAGGTATTTGGGTTTGCCCGAAGCCTACTTCAAAGTTGTTGCAGAAGATCAAGGTTCTGTTGACAGGGAATGCAACAATAAAGAAAGATCAGCAAGCATCATAAGCAAGACTGCAGGAAATGATGGAACACAGGGAACTGGAGTGTTGAAAGCTGATGACCTTAAAGCTGCAACAGATGAAGTCATGGAGCATGCAAAGAAACTAAATTCGGAAGAAGCAAGCACCTCAAAGGTTGAACATGTAAGAATTCTTCATGATGATGGCGAACACTTGGTTATCACACTTGATGAAGAATCTGAAGAACCAGAAGAAGAAACAGTCGATTCTGAAGCAGATTATGTTGTGTTGAACGAAGCCGAGAAGAAATGAAGAACATTAGATATTAAGGGGGAATATTGGCTGTAATATCTAATGTTATGTGTCTCATGTTAATATAATGATTATGTAAGGGCTACTTATGTAAATAGGAACATATGGGTTGTTTGACAGTTTTTAATCTAACTGTCAAACAACAGTTATGTGTCAGTTATGTGATAGTTATCCACCAACAGGTATGTCGGTTGGATTGTGTCTCTTAGAAACATATATATATGTCTATCACTTTGATGTAAATCTTATCACTTTTATATATCAAAGTTACTGTTGTATTAGTTTACTTTCTTGTGTTGAAATTATGGTGAAACCATGGAAGGATAGTTTACATGCACATCGTCCAAAGTCCAACAATCCTTATACGCTCCAGTGAAATCTTCATATGTTCCAGCTTTTGCACTAGCAACATGGCGCGCTGCCAAAAAATGAGTGTTTACAGTACGTACTTTGTTACGAAAAAGCAAGGAAAATATGAAATAAAAATGAAACAGTCCTAATTCAAAGTGAATGTGGTTATTTTAGTGGTTTGAATAAAGCTATTGCAGATTTGCAGCCAGCTATTATAGAGTTTACGATTTATATGTTAAGGTTGTTAGTTCTATATAAACGCATGCAGCTAGAGTCTTGTTGATGTATTCATTTTTTACCACTTTCATAAACCGGCAGCCGGGTTCTGAGGATTTGTGTATTAGTTTCATTTAGGGACATTTTTTTAACGAATAATTAAGGACAATAAAAGTTTAGGGAGAGTTTTTGACAAGTTTTAAAAGTGAAATTTAAGAGGGTGTCACAAGTATATAGGGGTTGTGTATAGACACTCCCTTGTTAAATTGATTTTTTATTTACTAGAAAGAGTAAACTGTAATTTTGGTCTCTGTGTTTTGATACCATTAATAGCTTTAGTCTTATTTTAACAGTTTTGGTCCCTGTGTTTTTTTTTTCAAATGGAAATGGTCCCGAACACCAACTCCATCTCATTTTCCGTTAAGTCTCCCTCACATGAGTTTTTATTTGCACTAGAACTTTTTTAATTTAATAAAATGAAGAGTAAGAACAAAGATGTTTATTTCTATTTACTATTAAACATAACACATAACATATATAAGTTTTTACTGGTCTTAATTATCACCTTTTGATATCTAATTGTCCTAACTATTGAATTAGCCATCAACAGTCCCAACTTTTATCACTTTGGCAACCAACGGTTCGTCGTTAGTTTTTTTAACGCCGTTAAGTTTTTTTAATTCAACACCGATGTTATAGGCTTTTGATCAGAAGTATAATACGAGTCGATTGATGTAAAAGTTATCCCGAAACGGCGCTCCAAACAATAAAATTTTTACATCCGATTGGAGCACCATTAGGTATAAACACCCGATTGAAGCACCGTTTCGAGGTAACTTTTACATCAATCGACTCGTATTCTTCTTTCCGATCAAAAGACCTAAAACATCAGTCTTGAATTCGAAAAAAATTAAAAAAAAATTAATAACAGACCGTTGGCTGCCAAACTGATAAAAGTTGGGACCATTGACAGCCAGTTTAATAGTTGGGACCGGTAAAACCAAAAAGGTGATAGTTCGGGCCGATAAAAACCAATATACTTAAGCATAAAGAATATTAATTAATTAATTAATTAATTAACATTAAAAGAAATAGAAATTTAATTAACATGGAAGATTTACTTACTTGAAGGTATAATGCGTTATCAAGGGAGGTGATGACATCTTCTAATATAGGACGTTTGCATGGAGACACTGCCAAACACTGATACATGATTTGGGAAAATGTATCTAAAGAACTTTGATCATATTTGTTTATCATAGGATCCACCATTATTTTCTTTAATTCCCTCGAATCATAGTCCAACTTCCCGGCCAGTTAGGATTTGAAACAATATCACTCCAAGAGAGTGAATATCCTCCACAACGTCTAGTCTCTTGATCGACGGCCACGAATATGGAGGTGGACGTGGAATGAGCCAAAAGTTGGCTATCATTGCGCTACACTTGTTGTCCAATAAAACACTTGCGCTCTGGAGCACTACATTTACATGTAGCATCATAGTACTTGATATCATGTCTTTCATGTTGTGAAGGTACTGCAACCCATGTGCAATATCAAGGCTGATACGTATTCGTTGCTCCCAACTAAGATTGCTCGTGCCGCTTCTCAAATGATCATTGAGGGTTTCTTTAAAATCGCATTCGAAAACTAGGATCATCTCATTCTCTTCCTCACAAAAGCCAAGAAATGAGAGTAGGTTTGTATGCTTACATTTAGTAAGCATTTCTATATCCACATAAAACTCTTTTGGATTTTTCTTGTTTTTGTCGATGGAGTAGATAATCACCGTCTTGCTTGGCAGTTGATCACCTATTGTCAACACACTTTCGCTAGCAAAATGGACTAGCCTTGCTTTATACACAAGTTCATGTGTATCTAACATGATGCGGTATGAATCCGCAAAATTATCCGTCGCCAACTTTATATGGTTCAGTGGAATCTTCAAGGATGCATAGCGGATCTAGTGTGTAAAAAGAATAAAGATTGTTCAAGGCTAAACATGACAGTAACTAATTAAAAGTATTTGTAGAAACATGCATTAAGGTTGCTTAGATTTGTAGTGTCCCTTAACAATAGAAATATTGGGATGCATGGGTTATTCGAAAGTTCCTTTCTGAAAACAATACAGTATATATATTAGTTGCATTAATTATGTGAAAGAGCAGTTCTGTGACACCTCGACTATAAAGGATGACGCAATGCTTGAAATATCATTAAAGTGTGAAAAACATAAGAAGTGATAGCTAGAGAGTTGAAAATGGTGAAAGTGGGTGAATACGACTCTTAAATCGGAGTTGTAACAAAGCGGGAAATGCGAAAAACCTGAAGAAAGACCGACGTACAGAAGTGGCTTGTGCTCCTCGTGTAGACTAGCCGGAAGTGAAAACAGTTGGCTGTCATATGTGTCCTACAAGTGGCACACAAATGGAGCCTTTAAGTTGTGCATCACGCATAGATGCCCCAGAATCAGCTATAAAAGGGGTTGACCCTCCATTGTATCTTGCTCACTCCTTGCTTTCTCACTACGATTTTAGAGTAAGAAACATTAGTTATATTGTGGAATCTCGCTTTAACACGTGGTACCATGCATCGAAACGCTAATTTGAGTGTTAGATGCGAGAAAATCGCTTGGCGTGCGTCGAGGTAAATTCTCTTTGGTTCTCTCTAGTCTAGGAAGATTTTAGAAGGGAGAGAGGTCTGGAGACCCGATGGGTATGCAGGTAGGATACCCGCATGGTATGAGGAACGCGCCTAGGGGAAGTAAATGTGTGATTGAAAACCTAAAAATAAACGGACTTTTTTTTCCGAGAAATGTACAGATTAAATAACCGTGTTGTGAGGGTATAACACCCGTTGTGAACGGGTAAATAACTTTGGGGAACATGTTAACTTCCCGAGGTATGAAATAAGGGTAGAATACCCATCAAGAATGGGAACATGCTTATGGTATAACTGTGTGGTGAAAACACGTAACAGTCAGGATAAGATTAACATGTATATCAGGGAATAGTTGTTTATCACTATTTTCCCAACGCTCTCTCTAGATCGACTAGGAAGCATGGTTAGGTCGTTACAAAGTACGGTTGACACTTTTTATGTTGTCAACGCTCGAGATGCTAGGACTAGCATCTAGGTTGCCGGCTAGTATGAGTTAAGCAAAGATCAACAAAAAGCAACAAGAATAGTGCCAAATCATTGTGGGTAGCATTGTGTCCACCCGCATACATGTATTAGCTCATGAATTGCTAGTCGCTACATCTGAGGACGTGAGTCCAACTGCCTCTTTCTCTTTAAATGTTTTAGGGTTCTATCCAAGCTTATGTATAATGTTTATGTGTATGATTGGATGTATGTATTTATGATATGATGAGTTATGACTAGTAAACATTTTGTAATCTAGGTTTGTGGACCAATGGATATGTTAAATTACGTGGTGAGTCCACAAGGGACACATGTTGTAAGGTCCACGAGGGACCACTGATAATACATTTAGATATATAAATGTGCTTAGTTTGATTGAAGATGTTAGTAAATCTTATTAGTCAGCTAAGACACTTATGATTGGTCACGATGACATTTCTAATCATGAGGGTTAATATGTTCTAGCCACATGGGTTATTTTCATGTTGGGAACTAGTCCCTTATGTTGTCTTACGAAACCTCTGGTAAAGGTTCGCAAGGAGAAACGCCCTATATTGGTATAGGTAGATCATTGACGCGAAGTGTATGGTTACAAGGAGTATTGAATGATATGGGTGTTCATCGGATCAGATATCAGATTTTTAGGCTATTCGGATTGGATTATCGGATTTGAAAATTTTAGAACCCCATCCAAATCTAAACCAATCCAAATAAAAAATTATCCAATCCAAATTCATTCAAATTCAATTCAGATTGGATTAGAATAAATCCAAATAATCCTTATAAAACCGAGCAACAAAATTTTTTTTAAACTTTTTATTGATATTTTTTCTCCAACTCTTTAATCTAATGTGTACTAGTTTAGAGTCACAATAGTAAAACATACAAACAAGAAAAAAAAATTAAAGTACAGAAGTCATAACCACATATTCATTTATCAAACTTCATAAACTAATCTAAAATAACGATAATAATTAATGAAAATTAAAACATTAAGTCTTCATGTTCTTAACAAGTACTTCAAACATGTTACGAACTCTTTTCACACATTTCTCTTCTCTTAAAGCTTTGAGCTACTATAATAATAATGGGTATTTGCTTTAAAATCCTGCAAATATAATGGTTCTTACTAGGTTTATTGGGATATCCGAATAACCCGAATAATCCGAATTCAAATGTTTGCCATCCGAATCCGCTCCAAAATACGAATAAGAAATGTAGATTCGGATGAGATCCGATCTGAAATACGGATAAGGAATTCGGATCGGTTTTTTGGATAGGGATTCGGTTCGGATTACGGTTTTATTCGAATTTTGAATTTTTGAACGCCCCTATTTAATGATACTTCTCGAAGCATATGTATATATGTGTGGTTGAATCAAGTAAAGAAACCACACTTCCTAGCTAGTATATAGTGTAAGGCCACGATCGTGTTTAGTTGTAACATTTGCCCCGATCCAAACCCGATTCAAATTCAAACCCGAACCCAATTGGATATCAATGAAATTTTTTTCGTCGTATCATAAAATAAAAGTAATTATATCATATTGATTTATTCAAGTTATTACATTAAATTATATAATTAAATCATTAATTAAGTTGATCAAACAGTTTGGAGGCTTCGTGAACACAATTAACACTCTTATCCCGACTTTTCTTATCATCCAAGTTTATTATATAATCCTTAGGACATTGTGTTTTGGAAATCATAGATGTTAAGGATAACAAGCAAGAAACTCTACATGTTGGATTATTAGTTTTGGCATAAGGCGACTTTCGGATGATTATTTTACCAATCTTTCTCCATTCTTGGGCTATCACTTTTTATCATTCAAAGCTCTTATAGACTTATACATACTTGGTATTCTAGGGAGTAAGTATGTTCATTCGGCGAATCAAATCGAGCCCAAACAAAACAGAAATCACAAACAAAAGTTTGAGAACGTAACCCTTTACCCTCACCAAGATCCAAGGTTTAAACTCAATTTTCGAAATCATAAATGCTGTATTACTCTCTTACATATGATAGTACTCTGAAAAATATGAACGTAGGCGAAAACCGCGCGAGAAACGGAGTTATAACGAAGCGGGAATCGCAAAAACAAGTTTGGTGTTTGTTGCTAAATTACAATACGCGATTTTTTACCTTGAAGTTGTCACACATCGCCCCAAAGCCATTATTTTCCTCTATTTCACACCTATAAATACCCTTGCTTGGTTCCTTAAAGCTTACAACTCCTAAATTGAGTCTAAACAAGTAGAATAACCAAATTTTGGCGGTTCTGCAAGTGCAATACATTTTTGGGCGTTGTGCGTAGTTTTTTATTCTTTCGACGAGGAAGTGCTGCCCTACGAACTCGTCTCGTTTGTAAAGCTTCTTCAAGGTATTCTTCTTCTTTTTCTTTCTTTCTTTTCTTCCTTTCGTGAATCGTTCATTTATCGTTTTCTTAGTTTTGTTAGTTTATTTTAGGTTGTTAGTTAATGAGCATAGCCTTTAGGCTTAGTGTAGCCTTTTAGAGACTCAACGAGCACAGTCTATCATGTCCGATCGTTTGACTATGCCTTAAAATGTTTACACGTCTTTTTTTGCTTTCGTTTAACTAGGTTGAGTCACGCTTGCATACAGATCGTTTACCTATTCATTTGAGTTGCTGTCTGATCATATACGTTCAAATCCCAAGGCATCCAGCGTGATACGACTATTCATCTTGATTCTTTTTCATCATACACTACTTTGTTTGAGCACCATTGAGGTGAGTATTTCATAGCCCCTTTTTACGCTTTATTATTTTGGGGGAAATCATGTGACATCTATCAAATCACTTTTATTCATTTTATTTATTTTTGTTCATTTATTCATTTTATTCATTTATTCATTTCATTCAATTCAATTCAATACATGTTTATGTTATTACTTGCAAATACGTGTTCATAATGTGATATACAATTAAGAGGCATAATCATTAATTATTACAAACCTCAGTTTCAATGATAGATCTATCGGCCTGACAAGCCCACCCCATATGGCTTTCGAGTGGTGATTGTAACTGCCTATTTCAGTTTGGGTACAACACGGCACTTATTCTGTGTGATTAAGTGGATGCATATTTAATCAGTTTGGGTACAACACGGCACTTAATCTGTGTGATTAAGTGGATGCAATTAATCAGTCAAATGGTTTGATTATGCAAATTGTTTATATATTGTGTTCACACTCGCAATTTATAGTATTAGCATTACATGTGAATTGAATCAAGTTAAATCATGTTTTATCATTATTATATGTATGCAAAACCTATGTCTACTCACCAGCTAATTCGTTAGCTGATCCATTTACTTTTCACATGATTTCAGGAAACGAAGCTTAATTGTTAATCAAGACGCCTCATAATCTAGGACACGCTTGGACCTAGTTAATAATAAATATTCAGAGTGTTGTGTTATTTGTTTATTTGGAAATTCAATGTCTTGTAATTAATGAAATATGAATTAAATGATATTTCAACTATTTTAGTACCATGAGCTACGAGCAATCTATTCACTATCGTCCGCCTCGAGGATTCCGCCGTCGGTCGGGGTGTGACATTAGTATAGGACTAGAGTATGTTATATCTAGTTTGATGCTATGGTCATTTTCTATGGATAAGGATTGGATTTGTCTGAGGCAACATCACTATTATGTGGATAGGACCAAGTTAAGATAGTTACCGAGTCTACGGCCATAACTATGTTATATGGATAAGGACAAGGTAGTCTAAGTCCATAGTTGTGTTCTATGAATAAGGGCAAGGATAACTCTAAGGCCATAGTTTTGTTTCATTAATAAGGACAAGATTAGTCTCATGCCTTAGCTATGTTCTATGGATAAGAACTAGACTAGTTTGAGCCCACGATAAGTATTGAGTAAGACTAGAATGCTAATTAGTCTGACCCCATGACAACATATAGTAGTAAGACCAGATTGTTAAGTAGTCTGAGCCCACAACAGCGTATTGTGGTAAGACTAGAATGTTAAGTTGTCTAAGTCCACAACAACATATCATGGTAAGACTAGAATGTAAAATACTCTTAAGCCCATGACAACGTATCATGGTAAGACTAGAATGTTAAGTAGAGTGAACCAAGTACGGAGTACTTGATAAGAGTAGATATGAATAGCTAGGTATGATGAGCCCAAAGTAGCGTATTGTGGTGAGATTAGAGATGAATAGCTAGCTAGTCTGAGCCTACGACAACGTATCATGATTGGTCTAGAGATGAACAACTAGTTATTCTGAGTCCACGGCAGTGTATCATCAATCATGCCTTAGCTATGTTCTTTATACATAGCTTATATAAATGCATTTTGATTATGAATTAGGAGAAGAAAAAATGAATTTATTTCTTGTCTTCTAATATCAACTCTTAACTCTTTAGAAGTGTTTGTCTCTACAAAAGACTAGGAGATTGATCATATCGAATAAGTCCCTAATAGATTCGTATTGCTTTACTCTGATTAATTTCAAAAACTAAGGTAAGGATTTGGTAGTTTGGTCTAATCAGTTTGCTCCTTTTGATTGAACTAAAATTTTAATTTCTGTTAAAAAATATGGTTATATTATTTTTAGGATACCGTTTCATTAAATCTGTATCCGAAATTTCGGATAGTGAAATCAACTATCTGAAATTTCTGAAATCCAGCTTTGAACACCCGAGATTTATTTACTTGAAAATGTGATCTCTCAAGAGACTTGATGACAACTTCCAACGTAGGACGCTCCTTTGGAGTTTCTAGTGCCAAACATTGATAAGTGATTTCGGTAAATACATCTACAGAATTTTGATCTTTTTCCATTATCGTAGGATCTATCATATTCTTTAGCATCGCAACACCTTTGACCTTGTTTCATGATGTAACGCGGATCATCAACCAACCTTCCTGTTAAGATCTCAAATAAAACTACCCCAAGAAAGTAGATATGGTCACCAACAACTCCCATTCTTGTATATTGTTCTACTTCCCAAGGAAAATATAGATGAAAGAGGAGGTTAAAGTTAGCTATCTTTGCAGTCCATTCCTCATCTAAAAATATACATCCACTTTGCATCACTTGATGTATCATACTTAGTTTGGTCTTCTTATCAAGAAGGTACTTCAATCCATGCGCAACGCCAAGGCTAATACGTATCCTTTGCTCCCAAGAACTCGGACCAGGACTTTCTAGATAATCAATAAGAGTTTCGTTGGAAGCATATTCAAAAACGAGAAACAACTTATATTCGTCTTCGCAAAAGCCAAGAAAAGGGAGTAGGTTGGTATGTTTACAACTATGAAGCATCTCAATTTGTGCAACGATGCTGGCTTTTGTTATCATGTGATGATCATCCTCTTTGCTTATGCATACAATAATTACTTTCTTTTTTTGCAGCTCTGCTTTATACACTTTGTTATATTTGTATGCCTCAAGGTAGTGTGTGCTGTCAAAACTATTTACGGCCGATATTATTTCTTCTTGTGCAATATTTTTCAAGTGTACAATCTTTTCCACTCGTGGCTGCATGTGTGTAATAAGAAGAAAAATTAAATAGTGTTCAACCACACTAATATCGTAGCAAACGAAACCAAAAACTTAATTCATGCATGTGTTTTAAGTAATCTCTAAATTTAAAGTCAATACGTATTATTTAAGGTCGGTGATTTTAAGGATACGCACGAAACGGTTCGATTCGGTTTTGAGCCATAAACATATATAACCGAGCTGGCCACTTAAAGTTCTTTAGTTTAAAAATGAATCTTTTAACATATCAATCATGGCCTAAGCTTACATTTTGTAACTGTTTTGGCCATAACACTAATTCTGTTAGGTTATTTTTTGCTAAAGGTAAGGATAATTTGGTATTTTAAATGAGTCTTTTTACTTCTATATATTATTAAAGTTATTTTATTTTCATTATAATTTTCTAACTCTTTTGATTTGTTTAAAAAAAACCCGTTTCTTTAAACTCTTCGATTGTTTAAAGTTCCTTCGTTTACTAAACCTTTAATTTATTAAAAGAGTAAATTGCCAAAAAGGTTTCTGAGTTTGTACCGTTTCGACCACTTTGGTCCTTATGTTTTTTTTCTTGTCATTTTGGTGTTTGGTTTTGTAAAAAATTGGCATTTTGGTCCTTCCGTCAATGTTTTCTGTTTGTTTTCTGTCAAATGACGGAAATACCCTTATTTATTAAACTGCTGTTTTGGTCCTTTTCTAAACTACTTTCTGTCATTTTGGTCCTTTTTCCCAACTTCTATCAATTTGGTCATTTTTTCCAACGTCGGTCATTTTAGTCATTTTTTCAACTTTTATCTTTGAAATCATCTCCACCTCAAGCAATGTGATGACAACCGCCCTCACCATGACACTCTCTTCCACCGTAAAACATTATATAAACATAAACAAAATGCTAAACACGTAAAGAAACAAAAAATCAATGACTCAATTAAAAAAAAAAGAAAACGGTTGATTTTTAAAATATGTAATAATCACAAAAGATATATATAATTTCAACTCTAAACATTATTGTTTATTAGCGTCGGTCTCAACCTCGGATAG
The DNA here is from genome assembly GCA_030867185.1 of Tagetes erecta. Lineage (NCBI taxonomy): Eukaryota > Viridiplantae > Streptophyta > Magnoliopsida > Asterales > Asteraceae > Tagetes > Tagetes erecta. Next base: position 22,956,541 of record CM061496.1, read on the forward strand.
AAGAGAAGAAAAATTTATAATACTAACATTTAAACAAGCTAAAAAGGGACGCAAAATTTTACTTTGTCTAAGGCCCCAAAAACATTTGAGTCGTCCATGCTCCCCCAAAGAGGGGAAGAAAATAGGTTGCTTGGTTGTGGTGGTCGATTGGTTGGGAGGTGGACGAATTGAAGTGATATTCGATAAGATTTTATTTGGATGGGGTGTGTAGCGACCGAGAAGACAAAGGGAATGGTCCTCGGAGGTGGCATAGGTTGTGTGTTATGGAGAATGCTTGCTCAATGATGTTGTGTTTTATAATAATAATAATAATAATAATAATAATAATAATAATAATAATAATAATAATATCAATAATCAAATTGTCATTTTGGTCCCTGAAATATAAAATAATTGTCATTTTGGTCCCTGAAATGTAAAATGACTATATTACACTTGGATTTACGGATAAATCTAACGGATGTTGACGGAAGGACCAGAATGGCAATTTTTTACAAAATTAGCAAACACCAAAATGACAAGAAAAAAACATAAGGACCAAAGTGGTCAAAACGGTACAAACTCATGGACCTTTTTGACAATTTACTCTTATTAAAATCATTCAATTTTTAAATCCATTTATGTTTTAACTTCTATTTTTTTAGCCTTTTAGTTTTTACAAACGTCTCTTTAAGTTGTTCGTTTTAGCCTTTCGGCTATGTAACATCCGGCCTTTAATATCATTCAGTGACTTAAATTGACTTATACGTACGTTAAAAATAACTTTAAAATTGAAGAAATGAAACAAAATAAACGATATTAAATTTTAAAAAAATAAAACATTTTAAAAGATGTTTAAATAAAAAAAATAAAAAATGTGGTTTAATAACTTCTAATATAAATGGGCCATTTACATAATTACATATATTCACCTTCTAAGATCATTCATTACATACTCATTTCTTAAATTCAAGAGTTAAGTGTAAAATGCACCATTTTGATTTACACCTAATAGCACTTTGCAACCCCGTTTGAATATTTAAACCTTTTACAACCATAGGCTTTTTAAAGTGTGTCATTTGCATCCTCCGGTTAGTTTGATTTTCAGTTGACCGTTATTTTTAACTATAAAATATACTATTTACATAAAAAAAAGAAACAAATTAATAATTTATGAGATCTAAAACATATTTAAGGGAGTGGATACGTCGTCAGCGTCGATGGTTGTCCGACAGTGAGTTGTGATTCTGTTTTTTTATCGTCTGTGGGTATGATTTCTTATTTTTTAAGCACTCAAAAGTAAAAAAATTTTAAATCTCATAAATTATTAATTTGTTTATTTTTTTATGTAAATAGTCTATTTTACAGTTAAAAATAGCGGTCAACTAACAGTCAAACTAACCGGGGAATGCAAATGACTCACTTTAAAAAGCCTAAGGTTGCAAAATGTCTAAATATTCAAGCAGGGTTGCAAATTTCTATTGAATATAAACCACAAGATGCATTTTGCACGTAACTCTAAATTTAATTACATATTCCCTCTTCTTAAACCATATATATTACATATTTATCCATATTCTTTAAAATAACTTTGTAAATTACTATTTTACCCTTAATAATCATTAAATGTATATTTATATATTTTTGTTCATCTAACGCTATAAATTAGTTTGTTTCAACCACACCTTTATAGTTACCGTTTTTATGTTGTTATCGACTAATATTCAAGCAACCTATAGAACCCACAATCCAAAAAAGATCATTAAATCCAAACAAACTCATAACCATGTTCTAACAACATTAGCACTCTTAATTATAGATTTGCACATCTTGATTGGGTTTTGTTAACTGATTATAAGAAGATGAAGAAAGCGAATAGTGAGTTGTGTAATAGGGCTAATGATAGGTTTAAATGGTAATAGTTGCTGATGTTATGTATCATTTGCTTACAAAACTTTGTATATCTTCTTTCTTTTGTAGGCTAAAGAACTTAGAATTTTGATTGTAGATTGTTCTTGAATTTGCTCTTGATAAAATAATATATAACAAAAAAACACAAGAATAATAACTAATTCAAGTTGGTTTGTAGAAACTTATTCAAACACTATCAATAATAACTAAAAGGGTCTATGTAAAAGATACATACTAAGAATATATAATAACTTAATTAAAAAGTTCTTGAATGGATTTTATGATTTATAAGAACAATTCACCCGGTCCACCTTGAAAGAAAGAAAAATATTTATTTTTAAATAAATCTTATTATATTTCGGTTTTACCCCTGTCTTAAAACTAATTAGAATTATCCATACGTTTATGAATATCCTTAAAATTACCACTTGGGTGTTGTTTACCCGAACATAGCGCATGCACTAAACTAGCTATTATATATATCAATTATGAAGCAACTTACAAGGTTTTCATGTTCCCATTGAAGATCCGAAGCCCGTCGAAGCCTATACATAACGTCACTGAGGAACGAATACGTGTTAGGTTGTTTCTCTAAGCAGTCATTGGCTGTTGTTTGGAAGAGGGACAGCGAGTCAGGGTGCATTCGTTCTTCTAGATACGAATCACTCGTCAGCTGTTCACCCTCCTTGTAAAGAACACTCAACAATATATCGTGTAAATTGTGTAGCAGTGAAGTATTATTTGACTCTGAGCCAATAACAATTAGCACCTTGGCTTCCCAATCTTGATCTAATAAGATCTTAAAATCACCCTTGATACCAAAGTTGAAACATTCCCTCAACCCAAATGCAGCACCATAACATACTTTTAATCTTTGTGACAATAATGTGAGAGTTGTTGTATCGCGCAGGTTTTTGTCTAGACTGCCATTAGCTACATGCTCCATAACGATCATCCGTTCATTTTTTTCATCACAAAAGCCGATAAAACATACAACATTTGGAGTGTACTTGAGACGTGATACTTTTTTAATCTCGTCATAGAAGTTAGATGGGTGACTTCTATACTTTCGTATAACAACATCCTGGATCTCTAGTTTGGACGTCTGCAAGCAGGGCAGTACTCCTTTGTAAACATCTGACGTTTCACTTCGTTTTAAGAGATTTTCTTCAGAAAACTTGTTGGTAGCGATTAATATATGTTCAAGTGGGATTCGTAAACCATCCAATTCTGCATATGAAGAAGACATGGACGGGCCGGCCTCTATGTAATAGCCAGATCAAGAATCGAATGTCAAGATATACGTGAAGGAAAATTATTTCAAACAAACATGTAATGATCAGTACCTTACATATCATATCATATCATATCATATCATATCATATCATACGTAAACCATCCAGTTTTGCATATGAAGAAGACATGGCCGGGCCTCTATGTAATAGCCAAATCGAGAACTATACGTGAAGGAAAATTATAGCAAACAAAGAGTTAATGATTAGTACCTTACATATCATATCATATGTTTATGAAATTGTATGTTTGAATGGGCAGATCTTAATATTTGAAGGTTTTATATATATTTGATAGTTCATACTATATAATTTGTATAAGATCACAACTGATCACTGACGTATGCATATATTAAACAAACATACGTTGATGCAAATTAAGATAAGGGTAAGTACGTGGATGTGAGCATTTTTTAAAAATTTATGACTTTAAAATCTGTCAACTAGCTAGCAATCATGTGAAAAGAAGGTAGGACCACGTTTAAAATATGTTTTAAAAAAGTATAATCGGAGAAAATTGTTATTTTGGTCTTTATATAACTTTTGTTGTCTTGTTTTGAAAAATTGGTTAATTTAGTTCATTTTTCAAACAAAGTTACCAAATGCTTAGGGACCAGAATGGTACCAAAAATTATATAAGGATTGAAGTGGTTGAATTCATACAAATCAATGGACCAAAATAATAGTTTTTTCTTTGTAATATGAGGGTGCTCAAATCAATTTATGATCACGAAGCTTGAAAAACCCTAGATTGACATTTTAATGGTCGGATTCCAGTTGTGGGTTGATCAGTTCTATTTTATAAGATTTAGTTTTATTTTTCAGGGGTTGTTTCTTTCATCTATTAATGGTTCAGTTCAGTATTAAATTATTCAGCATTCAGATCTTTTAGTTCATTAAAAAATAGTCTCTTAATGGTTTAGATCAGTGCTTAATGGTTAAGTGACAGAGTGATACTGAATGAAACTGAATATAATGAAGTTTTTACCAACTTTATATTTATATGCACTTCTACCCCAACCTCGATCTCTCCCATCGTTAAAGCCTCTTTTTAGTTTAGATTTTCTAATAGTCAACACTTAATGATTCAGATTTTGTCTAAATCTCATATTATTAGATATAACTCGTATAAAGAAAAATGTGTGATTTAATTTATGTCACGTACGGGGTTTGATCAAAATAATAAATTGTTTTAGTAATTAATTAATTTACGCGCCGGCCTATCTTAATCCCAGACCCACCACGCTAGTTTTTAATATAATTTGACCGTTTAAAATGTGAATGTTAGGATTAATTAAAAAAAATCTAGCGTGAGAAAAATCTTATGTCGTTTAAATATTATTAATTAGGTTTAATATTTGTGTAGACACACAGATTGAATAAAATAAATTATCATTAAATGAAAAAATCATGATTTAAAATTAGGTGTAACAATATAAATTTATTATAATAAAAATCAATATTGGAAACTGTTGATATTTAAAATCACTCATCGACGTTCACTTATTCAATATTGCAACCACAATATCATTTATTTTTAAAAACAGATAAATTGATTTTACGTTGTTTCTAAAATTATTTTTGTTTTTAAAATTTTTGCCCTACAAAATCTTCCCCCTCATTTTTTTCCGCCTAATTTTATCCTCTAAAATTATGATTTATTAGGTAGATATTGTTATAATTATAATAATAATAATATTATTATTATAATAATAATAAAACAATAATATATCAATTTTAAATAGCCAATGATTAGACATTATTGCACTCCAAGCATAACTAATAAAGCAAAAACAAAATTCTTATGGTCAAAGCATAATTTATAAAGCTAAAAAATAAAAAAAAATCCAACTTGTCATACCTACATGTTTTCCATTTGTTTTTCTTCATTTGCAGCTAATGAATCTGGTGTTTTGTAGATTAAAGACTGTTAATTGCTTATTCATATATAACACACTAATTTACATAGACCATAAGAAATAAATAATTAAAAATAATGAAACAGTACAAGATAACTAAGATTAAGTATTGTTGACATCTCCTGCAAGTGGAACGGTGATGAACGAAGACCAAGAGCCAAGCGAAAATGTTCAAATAAAGATTTTGGTAAGCTCTTTGTAAACATATCAGCAACCTGAAGCTTGGAGGGAATAAACATAGTATGGAGTTTTTTGGATAATACAAGTTCATGTATGAAGTAATAGTCAAGATCAGTGTGTTTTGCATGTTTGTGGGATATAGGATTCTGAGTGAGAAACAAGGCACTTTAATTTGTTGTCACATAGAAGCGTTAGTTTGTCAAAAAGAAGCACTTGAAGTTCTTTTAGTGAGTGACCCAGATGATTTCAACTGCCGCCTTTTCCATAGCCCTATATTCAGATTCACAACTGGATCTAGCAACCGTGGATTGTTTCTTAGCACTCCAAGATACTAGTTTGCCCCCAAGAAAGATTGAATATCCATAAGTGGACCTTCTTGTTGTGACATCCGGCCCGATTCGTTTTCCTTTTCTTTCTTTATGTAAACCGAACCGTTGAATAATAACGTAATTTTATGGTTTATTATGAAATAAAGGTTTCGGTTATTAATCATTAAATTGCCAAATAGGTGTTATAAAATGATTTTTTTATAAATTGTACTTAAAATAACAAGAAACAATTTTTATACAAATGTTAATAATAAATTAGTTTAAGTTAGTATAATTAGTTAAGTTAACTAGTTAAATATAAAACTAACTTAAAGGGGGTCAAAGTGTCATTCATCATAACTTATTTTAAACTTTAAAATGCAAGATACAAAGTTGATAAAACTACAGGGGCCAGACTTGTAAATTATCTTTTAAACCCCCTTCCCGGCCAAGTTCTCCGGCGATACTCCGGCAGCTCCAAAAACGTCAAATTAACCCACTTTAACCCGTTAAAATCGCTCATATATCTTTATCTACAACATTCGAACCTCTGTTCCTTATCAATTTGATCTTCTACTACGATATCATCAAACCCATCTTGTTCCATAATACTCGGCAGTTTTGAACTCAAAATCCGGCAAAAACGTACTTGAAATCAAATTAAACTTATCCAGCTATTTCAATCCATTAAACAGAGCCTAAGCATCAAAGAAACTTAACAATAAACTCGAGATTTCAGTTGAATCAATCTCATCCATCTCCGAACCCAACCCGAATTCGTTACAGCACTATTACCACAGTTATGTCGATTATATAACATCAAAATCACTCACACGAGTTCACCTTATCAATCTGCAAATTTAATTTCAACTTTAACACACATATATAGACGATTCAATCTCTGTTCTTCATTGCCTCTGCTCATCATTCGATCAACGTATTTGGCCTGTTATAATAATCGATTTCATAAGGCTTTTGTTCATCATTCAGCGTCAGGTGAACCTGCACCATTGATTGAATCGAATCAATCTTCTTGGGTCAACAATTGAACTCAACAGCGCCTTTAAATTTTCTTATTAATCTTCAACAATTATTCAGCAAATCAGGTAACTAAAAGCGTCCTTATACTCGTTATCATGTGCTGATCATCGTGGTTATAGTTGATTTCGATTTTGTATTCAATTCAGTGTTCAATTAGCTCGATTAGGGTTTATGGGTTATTTGAGAAATTGGGTTTAAGAAACAGTAGTTGATAACAAAATTCCTTTTCAATAATAATAACAAAAAGTTACGATGGCCTGGTGGTTGTTGATGATTCTGAGTTGCAGAAGGTCCAGGGTTCGATCCATGGACTTGTGTTTTTGTTGTTATTGTTTTTTTTAGCTTCTATGACTTAAACATATTCTTATTAACTACCAATAAAGTTCTTTAACCAAAAACATTATTAAATGTTTCATAAGTTATGTTATGAAGTATTTTAAATTAATACATATGAGATTTACTTTATAAAATTAAGATTTTATATGTATAAAAAATTCTTGAGTTCAAACGTTAGTCACATGGTACGTTTAAAGTTTTGAAACTCTAAGAAAACAAAGTTGAGTAATATAGATAGATTGATATGTTTTATCAAAACATATGATTATGAGACAAGACTTCTTTTTATACGTTTATAAGTTTCTTTTACACTAAGTTTCGAGTTTAAACGTTCAAAACATATAATATAGGTAAGTTCTATTTTATACTTATGGTCGAATCATTTTAATAACGTTACGTGTATAAGACCTCTTTTATGACATATAAATTTATAATCAAAACACATTTTGGTTTATTTACGACTATGATAATGGTATTATTTAGATGAGTCTTTTTATAAATCCATATACATAAATAATTAGTTACTTTTATCATAACGGTCGTGTCATTTAACGAAATATTAATTATTTTTGTTAAGAGATAAATTTCATATACAATTTAATCGATATTAAATCATTGTTAAACAAATAAATCTATTACTACAACATTATTATCTATTTTCAAATTATAACAACTAACTACTTAAACCCAGATTTCTAATTAGAACCCTAGATTCTTAGTTAGTCTTCAAATTACCGTTCTAACATAGGATAAAATCCTTTAGGTGATCCTTAAGGAATATCCTGGTGACGTGTTCAGGTTTTATTCATTTTCAATCGATCAAGAATTATCACGTGAGTATTCATAGCCCCTTTTCTTGTTTTCAGTTTGGGGTGATATCATGTGACCTATTAAATCAGTCATCAGATTTCAGTTTATCAGTTATTTCAGTTATCAGATTTCATGTTATCATTAAAACAATTCATGTTATGTCTTTACTTGCAAATTATGTGTTCATAGCCTGATACCAATTTTTGTTCAAGCGTAATCATTAATTTGTAGAAACCGACAGTTACTAATGGTAGATCTATTGGTCGAAAGGACCCACCCCCTGATTCTTGGGTGATTATAACTGAGTTATCATTATCATGTGGACCCCCTCTTATCATTGTTCAAGGTTTGATTATGCGTTATTATCTTGTATGTACATGTTTTGCATTTATAAGTCTTGACATAACAACATGAATTGAATTTTTCTTTACCATTGTATCTATATGTATTTTAAACCTATGTTTACTCACCAGCTAATTCGTTAGCTGACTAGTTATTTTTCACATGATTTCAGGATGAGCAAGTTAGGAACTTTGGATGCCACACGACTAGGAACTTGGACCTAGTTAATTAAATTAAATAAAGTAGACTTCTTTTCAGTTGTTTCTGTTTGAATTACCATTTAGTCTTGTATGGATAATTGGATTTAAATAATATTTAAACAGTTTTGTGTACCATGAGCTATGAGCAATCATCCACTTTCGTCCTCCTCGATGATTCCGCCATTGGTCGGGGTGTGACAGATTGGTATCAGAGCCATGGTTATAGGGAATTAGGTTATTAGAAATGGATGACCTAGTCTATAACTAAGCACCCTAAACATGAGTCATTTCATGTTTCTATTCATTCTCGTTTAGCATTTCATAATATAAACATGCGTCCTCTCATGTTAGTATTCATCAACTGTTAGCACATCATAATAAAATAAAAAACATGAGTCCTCTCATGTTATCATTAATATTTTAAGCACTTCATAATATAAACATGAGACCTTTCATGTTATTATTTAATACCTTTTAGCACTTCATAAAATGTTACATGATCACTTAAGTGTTAACTTTCTCTTCTTGATTTTTTTATACTCATATACTTCAATGAAAAAAAAATCAAATATCTAAATTCAAATTCTAAGGCATATTGCCTAATCTTAATTGAATAATAATCAAAGTGGGAATCAAATATCTTATTCATGGTTTTCAAACTCTCGTCAAAGTCTAAGTCCCAAAACTGAACACGTGCAATACTGGAAGGGTGGATACCTGTACTTTTGAGATGTTCTGTCTAAGGCAAGTATTCGTATAAATCCAAACCTACCGCTGGATCAGTTACTTACCTGGGAACTCTCAAAAGTGAGTATCGACTTATAGGTAGTCATGTCTTCATAAAAGTTAACAGACTTACTACTTTGATAAGTCAATGTAACCGTTGATTTGCTAATCGAACGTTTACGCTCAAAGTATCTCTACACGATCTCATTACCTCAAATGTTTTCAAACTTTTCATCAGAATGTGATTTCATTATCAAATCATATCAGCAAATCATAAACTCCTAAGCAAATCATAAACTTGTTATCAAATCATCAACTTGGTATCAAATCAAGGAAGTCGTCATCCTAACTTGATAACGAATTACAGATTCATAATCGTATCAAAAGTTTACCATCAAATCATGAACTCATTAACCAACTTCGGTGTGTTTAACACCTAAAAATCTAAAATTGATTTATACATAAACTTGATAAATAAATTACAATGTGTTCTCATTACAGAAGCTCGTCATACAATGTTCTACCCATACTCACATTCACTGCTCGAACTGAATACACACGTTTTCCAAGAAAAAAATGTAGAAAGATCATGTAGAATCATCACAATCTAAGAAAGACCCTGGATGGAAGTACAACTTTTTAAAAGATGAAAAGGATAAAAATTCAATGACTTGTATTTTCTGCATGAAAGTAACAACAAGAGGGATTTATTGAGCTTGTTAAGTTGGAGGTAACAAGAATGCAAAACCATGCCCAAAGTGTCCAAATGAAGTTAAAGCATAATTGAAAGCCAAAAGTCAAAAAAAAACTTTGATGGCTTCAATGATTTAGATTTTGAACAAGGTGGATTTGGTGATGATGAAGAAGATGAGGTTATGGAGAGACCTAATCTTCAAAAGAAGAAAAACGAAATTAATGTCGGTGGAATGAAAAAGAAAATGAAGTCAAATGTTTTGATTTGTATATGAAAAAAGGTAAAAGTTATCAACTTTATTCGGGATCTTTGTTTGAAAACTATAATAAAAAAATTTTATGAAATTTTATTTTTTTTGGTTGATTATTATGTGAAAACTGAATAGGTTAAGGAAAAGCTCTCCAAACAAGCATACAAGATGCTTGTGACAAGGAGCTTCGAGCAAGAACGATTTAAAAGATTGCTGCTTGTTCTACCGATCGGGAATTGTGTTCAACGTGGCTAAGATGGATACCTTTAAAGAGATTATTGCTACCATTGGAAAATATGGTCCAAATCTAAAGCCTCCTAGCTACCACGAGTTGCAAGTTTCAGTCCTTATGAATGAGGTAGAAATGTAAAGGAGTGGATTGATGGGCAAAAGTTGGATTGGGCAAAGTATGGGTGTTCAATAATGTCGGATGGTTGGACGGATCGAAGACAAAGAACATGTTGAAAATTACGATCGTGTCCTTTGCTTGGCGTGCAAGGTCAACAAAGGGGACTTCCTAATTGAGCTAGGATTTGGATGCAATACTTAATTATCTTATATTTTAGGTAATTATATATTCTAGTCTAATATGATAACTTGGTGTGCAAGTTGTGGTTAGCCTATATAAACTCGTGTATGGGTTCATTGTAACTTAAGTTTTTGAGCAAGTTTTCTTGAGTTAATAATATTGGGTGTTAGCCAATTTGTTTGATTTGTCTTTGTTATCAATTCACCACTTGAGAACATTGATCAACTTTTTGGTCAATAGTTCTAAGGGAACGTGTTTGTAGAGTCTGTAGATGCTTCTTCATATGCGATAACGGGCGAAAAAAGTGTTTGAGCTTCTTGATAATTTTGTGGAACGAGTTAGAGAACAAAATGTTGTGCAAGTTATCACAGACAATGGAAGTAACTTCAAGAAAGCAGGATGGTTTTGTTTTCTTAAGTTTTCGTAATAAACAACTAATATGGATTAGAGTAAATTTCGTTTTGCCTCCCTGAGGTTTACCTAAAATAACGGTTTGCATACAATAGTTTTAAATTGCGTTTTGCCTCCTTGAGGTTTACCTAAAATAACAGTTTGCATACAATAGTTTCAAAATTGTGTTTTGCCTCCCTAAACTTACCAATTTGTCACCGTTTTCTACACCCGGATTAATTTCATCAAAATCAAACATTAGTCGGTCCAATGTGTCCCTCACGTGGGGGGCACTTTAGTCATTTTCAAACCTTTTTTTTCCTCTTGCTTAAATGGGTTTTGGCTTGAAAATGACTAAAGTGCCCCCCACATGAGGGACACATTTGACCGACTAACGTTTGATTTTGTTGAAATTAATCCGGACGTAGCAAACGGTGACAAATTGGTAAGTTAAGGGAGGCAAAACGCAATTTTGAAATTATTGTATGCAAACCGTTATTTTAGGTAAACCTCAGAAAGGCAAAACGCAATTTTTAAAACTATTGTATGCAAACCGTTATTTTAGATAAACCTCAGGGAGACAAAACGAAGTTTACTCTATGGATTAACTATTCATTTCTTATCCAATTGTCACAGCCTCACAGGTGAATATTTGATGGAGAAGGAAAGCACCTTTTTTAGACTCCTTGTGTAGCCCATTGTCTAGATATGATGTTTGAGGATATGAGTGAAGTTATACTACAAAGTCCAATTTTCCTAGAAAGTCTAAGAAGCCATGAGATGATGACATGTGGCATTCCCTTAAAATTAGAAGGAAGGGTAAAGATGGTAATGTCTTTATATTTTAAGTTTCACCCCATTTTTTTAAACATCCATAACTTTTACATACGATATTATTTTTTTAAAAAAAATTGCACCATAAAAACGAGCATTTTCTTATCTTTAAAACGCATATAATATTCATATATAAAAAACAAAAAAAAATCACGTTTTTCAGCTCATTGTGTTATTTGTCAAGTCATTGTGTTATTTATTCATGTCATTGTGTTATAACACAATAACCTAATGAAATAACACAATGATCTGAAATAACACAATGACCTGATGAAAATACAACGCAATTACCTGATGAAATATAACACAACGACCTGACGAAAATATAACACAACGACCTGATGAAAATATAACACAACGACCTGATGAAAATTTAACACAACGACCTGATGAAAATATAACACAACGACCTGATGAAAATATAACACAATGACCTGATGAAAATACAACACAATGACCTGATGAAATATAACACAACGACCTGACGAAAATATAACACAACGACCTGATGAAAATATAACACAACGACCTGATGAAAATTTAACACAACGACCTGATGAAAATATAACACAACGACCTGATGAAAATATAACACAATTATCTGATGAAAATATAACACAATGACCTGATGAAAATATAACACAACGACCTGACGAAAATATAACACAACGACCTGATGAAAATATAACACAACGACCTGATGACGAAAATATAACACAACGACCTGATGAAAATATAACACAACGACCTGATGAAAATATAACACAACGACCTGATGAAAATTTAACACAACGACCTGATGAAAATATAACACAACGACCTGATGAAAATATAACACAATGACCTGATGAATATAACACAATGACCTGACGGATATAACACAATCTGAAAAATATAACACAATGTCTTGACTAATATAACACAATGAGCTGAAAAATATAACACAATGACCTAACGAATATAACACAATGAGCTGAAACTTCAAAAAAAAAATTCATTTTTTATATATCAACATTATATGCGTTTTGAAGATAAAAAAACGCTCGTTTTTTTGGTGTAATTTTTATTAAAAAATATTGTCGTATGTAAAAGTTATGGACGTTTAAAAAAGAGGGTGGAATTTGAAAATGAGACAAGACTAATATACCCTTGGCCTACCATTTAAAGTTCTAACTATTTACCATTATGACACCTTGTGTTTATAAGCCATTGATCTTCATTTAATATTAGATCTAATGGTCCAAATTCCTTCTTAGACTTTCTAGGAAATTTAGACTTTGTATTTGAACCTATTGGCAGGATTCCAAAAAAAAACACTCAAGGGGATTTTTCTAGTTGGTTATATATATAACCATTATGGAGTGTTGAACTTGATGAGGGAGGTCACAAAAAATAATTGACAAGAAGTGGAATTAGTCGGTTTGCTACTACATATCTCACATTACGTAGCTTATGTAATGAAAAGTCGGGATTGAGAAGCATGTTCGTTAATGATAAATGGACAAAGAGTACTCTGCCTCGTAGACAATGAGAAGAAACCCGCAATAGGTTACATACATACATATATATATATAGGAGGAGGTTCATTTGAGAAGACTCATATATTGCGAGAAGAAAAAAAAGAAACCTAAATCACTAAAAAAACATATCAATTGTTTAATTTTTTAAATAAAATCACATCCTACATACAATATGTAAGTATAAACTAAAAAAAATCATTTAATTAAATATTTTTTACGTGTGTATTTTTAGCGTTTTAAATTTACCTACACACGTGTAGGTTATGTGTAAGTAGCATAACCTACACATGACTTCCATATGTGTAGGTTTAACAAATAAACGAAATTTATTCAATTTTATTTTTTGAATATCAAAGTTAATAAATAAATGTTGCATTTCTATCATTTTTTTGTATGTTAAAAACGTTTTTTGTTGAAAAAGTGAAGAGTTTAGGTATTTCTTTTTCTTCTCGCAATATTTGCTCTTCTCAAATGAACCCTCTCATATATAGAGTGAGGTTCACCTACATAGTGTTATAAATCTAAGAAGGCTAAGAAGCAATAAGAGATTGACATGTGGCATCTAGGAAAATTAGGAGAGGGGGTATTTTAGTCATGCCCACTTTTTTAAATATTCTCTCTCCACATGTAAGTCACATGTCAATTCCCCCACTTTTTTAAAACGTTTATAACTTTTACATACGACATTATTTTTTAAAACAAATTACACCATAAAAACGAGAATTTTTTTCTCTTTAAAACGCGTATAATATTGATATATAAAAAACGAACTTTTTTTTCACAATTTTTCAGCTCATTGTGTCTAACGTCAGGTCATTGTGTCTTCCGTCAGGTCATTGTGTCTTTCATCAGGTCATTGTGTGATTGTGTCATCCGTAAGGTTGTTGTGTCATTCATCGGGTCATTGTGTAATCTTATTTGACAAGTATTACACAATGATCTAATAATAATTACACAATAACACAAAAAGTATTTCAAAGATCTTGCTCTCACATCATCCTCCTTAAAAATAAATAAACAAAACTTAAAAAAACTACTATTTTCTCATTGTGTCTTTTTTCATTGTGTCTAATTTAAAAAATAAAAAAAACGGTAATTTTTTTAATTTTTTTTAATTTTTCGTTTATTTATTTTCTGAAAGAGGAATACATGGGGAACAAGGTCTCCGAACCACTTTTTTCAAATTTGATTTATATTGTGAGTTATAATTTTTTTAAAAGTGTCATTGTGTCTTTGTTTACCATTGTGTCATTCTCACACTTTGTAACAAAAAATGACGTTGTCTTTGAACATTTCTCAAACACATATTAACAATTTGTGACACGGTGATAATTTCTAAACACATAATATGACACAACAAATATTTATAATAAGATGATATTATATAATGACTTAAGAATGAACCGATAAAAGTGATATTTTACTAGTTATAATAAAACACAATCACATGATATTACACAAGGACTAGACAAGTGCCGAATTTTTTTTTTATTTTTTATATATCAATATTATACGCGTTTTAAAGATAACAAAACGCTTGTTTTTTTGGTGTAATTTTTTTAAAAAAATAATATCGTATCCAAAAGTTATGAAAGTTTTAAAAAAAGTGGGGGAATTGGCATGTGCCTTGCATGTGGAGAGAGAAAGTCAACAAAAGTGGCTATGCCTAATGTACCCTTCCACCAATTTCTTTTCCTACAAATTGATCTCAACCATTAAAAAAGAGATCTAAAGGTCATAAATCCTTCTTAGCCTTCTTAGATTTCCAACACTATGTAGGATAACTCTCCTCTATATATATATATATATATATGTAGAGTGAGGTTCACCTACATAGTGTTATAAATCTAAGAAGGCTAAGAAGCAATAAGAGGTTGACATGTGGCATCTAGGAAAATTAGGAGAGGGGGTATTTTAGTCATGCCCACTTTTTTAAATATTCTCTCTCCACATGCAAGTCACATGTCAATTCCCCCACTTTTTTAAAACGTTTATAACTTTTACATACGACATTATTTTTTTAAACAAATTACACCATAAAAACGAGAATTTTTTTCTCTTTAAAACGCGTATAATATTGATATATAAAAAACGAACTTTTTTTTCACAATTTTTCAGCTCATTGTGTCTAACGTCAGGTCATTGTGTCTTCCGTCAGGTCATTGTGTCTTTCATCAGGTCATTGTGTGATTGTGTCATCCGTAAGGTTGTTGTGTCATTCATCGGGTCATTGTGTAATCTTATTTGACAAGTATTACACAATGATCTAATAATAATTACACAATAACACAAAAAGTATTTCAAAGATCTTGCTCTCATATCATCCTCCTTAAAAAATAAATAAACAAAACTTAAAAAAACTACTATTTTCTCATTGTGTCTTTTTTCATTGTGTCTAATTTAAAAAATAAAAAAAAACGGTAATTTTTTTAATTTTTTTTAATTTTTCGTTTATTTATTTTCTGAAAGAGGAATACATGGGGAACAAGGTCTCCGAACCACTTTTTTCAAATTTGATTTATATTGTGAGTTATAATTTTTTTAAAAGTGTCATTGTGTCTTTGTTTACCATTGTGTCATTCTCACACTTTGTAACAAAAAATGACGTTGTCTTTGAACATTTCTCAAACACATATTAACAATTTGTGACACGGTGATAATTTCTAAACACATAATATGACACAACAAATATTTATAATAAGATGATATTATATAATGACTTAAGAATGAACCGATAAAAGTGATATTTCACTAGTTATAATAAAACACAATCACATGATATTACACAAGGACTAGACAAGTGCCGAAATTTTTTTTTATTTTTTATATATCAATATTATACGCGTTTTAAAGATAACAAAACGCTTGTTTTTTTGGTGTAATTTTTTTTAAAAAATAATATCGTATCCAAAAGTTATGAAAGTTTTAAAAAAAGTGGGGGAATTAGCATGTGCCTTGCATGTGGAGAGAGAAAGTCAACAAAAGTGGCTATGACTAATGTACCCTTCCACCAATTTCTTTTCCTATAAATTGATCTCAACCATTAAAAAAGAGATCTAAAGGTCATAAATCCTTCTTAGCCTTCTTAGATTTCCAACACTATGTAGGATAACTCTCCTCTATATATGTATATATATATATATATATAGGATTAGGTTCATTTGAGAAGACTCATATATTGCAAGAAGAAAAAGAAGAAACCTAAATCACTAAAAAAACTTATCAATGATTTAATTTTTTAAATAAATTCACTTCCTACATACAAATGTGTAATGTATAAACTAAAATAAATCATTAGAATATTTTTTATGTATGTATTTTTAGCGTTTTAAATTTACCTACACATGTGTAGGTTATATGACCTACACATGATTTCCACATGTGTAGGTTTAACAAATAAACGAAATTTATTCAATTTTATTTTTTGAATATCAAAGTTAATGAATAAATATTGCATTTTTATCATTTTTTTGTATGTTAAAAACGTTTTTGGTTGTAAAAAATTGAAGAATTTAACTATTTCTTACGCTTCTCGCAATATTTGGTCTTCTCAAATGATCCCTCCCATATATATATATATATATATATATATATATATATATATATATATATATATATATATAGGGGTGAGATCCATTGAAAACACCATTATATTTAAAAACACTAAAAACCAAAGAGTTTTAAGTATTTGACAATAATGGCATTTTTGTGATTAAATTGAAATTTATGAGTAATTTTAATTTGAATAAGGGTAATATAGGAAGTCCATATAAAGTTATAGATGGAGAATCATCAAATCCCTTAAAAATAGCTTTTGTTTCTCTCTCTTCATTCTCCATATATTACAGTTACATATCCTATTTCATAATACATTCTTCTATCTTCTTTTTTATAATATATTTTTCTATCTCTTCTATTTTAATTATTGTAAAAAAATTGTGTTACGTATATGGATATATATACGGGTAATTTGTTAACTTACGTATACGTATCTTGATAACTTACGTATACGTAACTTTATAAGTTACGTATATTTAACTTACGTGTAAGTAACTTGATAAGTTACGTATACGTATATTTAATTTAATTTATTTTATTGTTATTTTCTTAAAAAGTTACGTATACGGATTGATGATTATTCGGATTGATCTTTGTTCAACAAGACCTTGTTGGCTTGTTTAGCAAATGCAAGTGATATTGTTCAAATAATAATGTTACAAATACGGATGGATCACTCTTCAACAAGACTGATATTGTTTACAAACCATTTAAATGCAAGTGATAAATGTCACCAAACATACACTAGTAGAAATTAAATAAACAATGCTACATATGCATAACAAGAGTGTCAAATATACGTAATGTTACGTATACGTAACAATATTGTTACGTATACGTTGTAGGAGCGGTGTTATTTATTCGTAACATTGTTGTTAAGTATACGTAGGATCTGTGTTATTTATACGTAACACTGTTGTTACATATACATAGGAGCGTTCTACTTATATATAATACTGTTGTTACGTATATATAGAAGCGTTGTTATTTATAAGTGTAAATAAACTGAACTGGAAATAATATTCCTTGAAGTGTTGAAATGAGATACAATGTAACCTCTATATATAGAGGTGAAAACCCTAGAAAGAGGCCCATGGGCCAGAACTAATCTAACTAGGTAATGGGCTAAGCTACTAAGTAATGGACTAAGCTATTACACATATATACAACTAACACTCCTCCTCAAGTTGGAGCATAGATGTTTATCATGCCCAACTTGTTACATATGAAATCTATTTGAGTCTTTCGAAGTGGCTTTGTGAAGATGTCCGCAAGTTGAAACTCTGTCTTGACATGAATTGGTTGAATGGATGGTGGATCAACTCGAGTACCAGTAACACGATCCCTGATAAGGTGACAATCAACCTCTATATGTTTTGTTCTCTCATGAAATACCTGATTTTTGGCTATGTGTATAGCTGATTGATTATCACAATATAATCTCATTAAGTCATTAGAAACAACCCCAAGTTCTCTGAGAAGACGTCGAACCCAAATCATCTCGGATGTAACATCTGCCATAGCTCTATACTCTGATTCGGCACTTGACCTAGATACAGTGTGCTGTTTCTTGCTCTTCCAGGATACCAGATTTCCTCCAACAAACACACAATATCCAGTCGTAGATCGTCGAGAGAACGGGCATCCTGCCCAATCAGCATCAGAGAATCCTGATATTCGGCCATCACCTTCCTCGGTGAAGGCACCCACACGACAATGACCCTGATCTGAGTATAATATGCCTAACCCTGGAGCATTCTTAAGATATCGTAAAACACGAAGTGCCGCATCCCAGTGTCCCGTGTATGGGTTTGCCATAAACTGACTTAGCACACTAACAACAAATGAAATATCTGGACGGGTAACTGTCAAATAGTTAAGCTTTCCAACTAACCGTCTGTATTGTTCGGGATCTTTCATCGGACTTCCATCTTCTGGAAGTAGTTTTCCGGTAGGCAGCATTGGGCTGTCTACTGGCTTGCAGCCTAATAATCCGCATTCAGACAACATTTCAAGGACATACTTCCGTTGAGAAAGAAGGATTCCTTTTGGAGAACGGGATACTTCTATGCCAAGGAAGTATCGAAGTCGGCCAAGGTCTTTGATCTGAAACTGGGACTGAAGAAACTGTTTGAGATTGGTAATCCCAACCTCATCATCACCTGTTATAATAATGTCATCCACATAAACAACCAGAATGATCCTCCTACCCTGATGGTGTCTAAAGAACACAGAATGATCATATGCACTACGGGTCATCCCAAATTCACCCATAACATCAGAAAACCGACCAAACCAAGCCCTGGGAGACTGCTTCAGGCCATACAACGAGCGGCGTAATCTGCATACCTTGGAGGCCTCCTCCTCAACAATATACCCCGGTGGCTGCTCCATATATACCTCCTCCTCAAGAACACCATGAAGAAAGGCGTTCTTGACATCAAGCTGATGAAGCGGCCAATGATTAATGGCAGCAAGAGCAATAGAAATGCGAACAGATGGCATTTTGGCAACCGGAGAAAATGTCTCATCATAATCAATGCCATAAGCCTGAGAATATCCCTTAGCAACTAATCGGGCCTTCAAGCGAGGCACAGGTCCATCAGGGTTTGGTTTAACAGTAAACAACCAACAAGACGCTTCCCAGGAGGAAGCTTCTGAAGATCCCACGTATGGTTGGCTCGAAGGGCTCCGATCTCCTCCTCCATAGCCTGTCTCCATCCTGGATGAGCTAGAGCTGTCATCACATCTTTGGGAATCGGGTAGGAATCAATGGCAGTGGTGTAAGCATGACATTCAGGTGAGAGGTGAGCGTAGGAAACATAATCCTGAATAGGATAACGGGTGTGATGTCTAGGCTCCCTTCGGAAAGCAATCGGGATGTCAGGATATGGAGCACCAGGTGGGTCATAAACAGATGGTTCAGATGTATCAGGGGCAGGGGTAGTGTGTGGAACAGGGGTTGTGACAGGGTCAGTGTCTGGAACAGACGTCGGAACAGGGTCAGGATCTGGAACAGAGGTCGGAACAGGGTCATGGTCTGATTGTGAGTCAGAAGACATCGTATGTTGTCGGGAATCTGTGAACAACAATGGCTGAGGCTCTGTCGATGGGCCAGGTGTAGCAGGAACAGAATCTGAGGCGTCCAAGACCGGAGAAACGGATGAAATCGGCGTGACAAATGGAGTCGGGAATACAGGAATGGTGACAGACTCAGGTATAACAGGGTCAGGATCAGGAAAAATGTCAGAAACTGGGGTGGACGACTCGGGGAAATAGGGACATGACTCATGAAACGTGACGTCAGCGCTCGTGAAGTATCGACGAAGGGAAGGACTGTAACATCGATACCCTTTCTGGACCCGAGAGAAACCAAGGAAGACACAACGAATGGCTCGGGGATCTAGTTTAGTATTACCCGGACGATGATCATGGACATACGCAACACACCCAAAAACTCTGGGTTCGAGCGGAAACGGATTCCCTTTAGGGAACAGGACAGAGAGCGGAGTTCGACCATTAAGAACAGATGACGGCAAGCGGTTTATCAGATAAGCTGCCGTAAGGACAGCATCACCCCAAAATCGGTCTGGTACGTGGGAATGAAGCATGATCGTGCGAGCAACATCCAACAAATGGCGATTTTTGCGTTCAGAGATGCCATTCTGTTGAGGTGTGTATACGCAGGAAGACTCATGTACAATGCCATTCGTTTTCAAATACGTAGAAAATTCAGTGGATAAGTACTCTTTTGCATTATCAGTACGTAAAGTTTTGATCGATGTGCTAAACTGATTTTTCACAAATGAATGAAATTCACGAAAGACGGAACTGATTTCACTACGAGATTTAAGTAAGTAAACCCAGGTAACACGAGAATAATCATCAATAAAGGAAATAAAATACTGAAAACCCAAAGGAGTTTTGACTGGACACGGACCCCAAATATCAGAATGCACAAGCTCAAATAGAGTATCAGTTCGACTCGACACCTTGGGTGGATAAGAACTTCTGATATGTTTACCTAATTGACATGACTCACAATGAAATGTATCGGGAATGTGAAGATCCGGTCTTATTTTCCTCATTATGGCTACCGAAGGATGGCCTAACTGACAGTGAACCTTCATTATGCTTGAATCACACACATTTGCGATAGGGCGTGACAACGTGGACATACGATATAAGCCTCCTAATTCACAACCAGTGCCAATCACCCGTTTCGTGCCTAGTTCCTTAAAAATACAATGGGTCGGATAAAACTTTGCATAACAGTTATTTTGCTTAGTGAGTTGACTAACAGAGCAAAGGTTATCAGGGAATTTAGGGACGAATAATACAGAGGAAAGTGTGAGGTTTTCCGAATTAGTGATAGATCCAATGCCCTGAACTGGACACGAAGAACCATCAGCGATTCGAACAGGTGGGTGAGAAATGTGTTGCAGGTTAAACAATAGGTTTTGATTCCCAGTCATGTGATGAGTAGCTCCAGAATCAACAATCCAAGATGAGTTAAGACTAGAGAGTGTACCTGAACGGGCAGAGCTGGTTTGAGCAAAAGATTGAGTTGCAAGGAACTGCTGAAACATATCATATTCCTCCTTGGTGACTGTATATCTTTTATTTTTGTCTCCCATTATAACAGACAGAACCGAAAATATTAGCCTCGAGATGACAGGAACAATAACCTGGATACTTCAGCAGATCTGAAAAAATGTTGAACCGAACGAGAGCAGAAACTGATCCTGAACTGGACGAGAATATTGAAACTGAGCTGAACCGGTCTTATGGTGAACGTAAACTTGAATCAATGAGCAACAGCAGGTTAGTGAACTTCAATCAGACAGTGAGCAGTAGCAGGTCCGTGGTCAGTAGCCAGAATAGCAACAGAAGTATTGAGCAGAACTGAGAAAGGTGTCCGAACCAAAAATTGACCACACAGGTGAGCTTGAACATAAATTCCGATCAGACTGGTGAAAAGAAGGTGGCCGGAAGTGGCTCCACGCGCCCTCACGCGCCGGCGCGTGAGAAACAGTGGCAAAATTCCGGCGGCGCGTCTGGTGGTGATGGGCGGCGATTTTTTCAGGGTAGCCTATTCGGAGGACGGCGAAGCTAGTGGTGGTGGCGGTGTAGTTGGATCAGGTCTCGAAAAAAGATTTTGGTAACCGAGCAGCAGGTATACGAACCGAGACAGATTGTAACCGGGTCAGATTTTCAGGTGGCGGATCAGGTTTGTACCGAGAGCCTTGTTGGCTCTGATACCATGTAAATAAACTGAACTGGAAATAATATTCCTTGAAGTGTTGAAATGAGATACAATGTAACCTCTATATATAGAGGTGAAAACCCTAGAAAGAGGCCCATGGGCCAGAACTAATCTAACTAGGTAATGGGCTAAGCTACTAAGTAATGGACTAAGCTATTACACATATATACAACTAACAATAAGTAAGATCAGTGCATGTTTCTCTTGTTCTTTGTGTTCGTCGTGTTCATGAGCATAATTTTTTTTTTCTACTCATGAGTCATGATCAACGGTGAAACCTGCATGTGTAAAAAAACACCAAAAATAAAATGCAAAGATACAACACCATTTATTAAACTAAACTGATCAGTTTGTTTGTAATTGAACATAAACTCCTCACTTAACATTAACAACCGGACAAAATACAATAAAATATTAATAATGTAGGGTTTTGTCCATATTATTCTGATGAAGACGACATAAACGAAAATTAATAATGATATTATAAAACTATTACTACTGTCTATATGAATATATGATTCGAAACACTTGACCATGGCTATTATAAAACAATATAATTACACTAAAAAATCGTAAATAACCGCTAGTTTACGTATACGTACCTTGATCATGGCTACTATACAACTACATAATTACACTACACACATAAACGATTGTAAATTTTCACTAATGTACGTATACGTACCTTCACTGTTGCTGTTATACAATTGTAAGTTTTTGTCCATCTTCTGCTATCGGTAGTTTTCAATTAAAAAGGGGTCTAATGCTATGAGATATAATTATAATAAACCTAAACTTTCAAATATGGTAGTTGATAGAATTGAGATAAAGATGGAACTTGAAATAAATATAATAAATCTGGACTTCCATTATTTACGGTTAGTGGATGAATTGAGATAAATATAGAACTTGAATAAACTAGATTGCCAATTATACCCTTTTGCATTTTTTAAAAATAAAAATTAAATTAAAATTAGTTTCTTTGGTTTTTAGTGTTTTCAATTATAAATCATGTTTTCATTTGAACCTACCTCTATATATATATATATATATATATATATATATATGGGAGGGATTTTCTATAAAGGGCCAAAACTCTAAAAAGGCTAAGAAGAAATCTGGGGCGTCGGATTATGGTGTTTACGGTCCAGATGAACGCGGTGGCAGTTTTGTAAATATTATGATGTTTTGGTTACGCACGAGATGGATTTGGGGGTATATATGTCATTGTGCGTTTTTAACACCACAATTCTAACGCCATGGTGTTTCTTAGATCCGTATGTTCTGAATCATGGTGTTTTTTACGCTTGAACTGATCACAGTAAAAACAGTTGACATGTTTGGTGTTTTATTTTCACACATCTTTTCATGACGTTCCTAACTTTTCTCATGGTGTTTCTTAGCACTATCAAATGGGATCTATGTCTTCTGATCATGGCGTTTTTAACATTTGAACTGATCACTAAAAACACCATGACTCAAAATGTTAAAAAACACAATGATTCAGAAGAACAGAACATTGATTGGAGGTTCGTAATTAGTAAACGAAAACGTCAAAAACAAACAAAAACATCATCGCTTTCAGTATTCGCCATAGATGAATGATTATGGATTCAAAATTAATAAACGTCAAAAAAACACCATAAGATGACAATAACGCAGTGCTAAAAACACCATGATTCAGAAGAACAGATCTCTTTTAGCATCAACGCGTAAAATGACGATAACGCCCCTCCGTGTTTTTTCCCCCTCATGGACACGTGTTTGTTTATGAATGCTTCCTACACTTCTTAGAGTTTTAAGCCTTTTTAGAAAATCTCCAATCTATATATATATATATATATAAATATTATATATATATATATATTATATATAAAGCATGGAGAGAGCAAAGATTGCCTTTGCAAAATAAAAACTAATCTCATATGCCATCCCTGCCCGACACCAACACACAAAAATATGAAACATAAGTGTTAAAAAAAATATAATGATAATTAAAAACTAAAACATAGTTTTCCACAAGATCACAGATTAAACATATCTTCACCCAAGCTCACTTATCAGTGTTGAGAAAACTTCATCACCAGCAGGACTATCATCTCCAAACAGATGCGCTGTCACAAATGCCGTTGATAAGCTTCGATGGTAAACACCAAGCTCCATTTTTATATATACCACCAAACCTTCTTTTTGCATCACGTTGTACTGTTCTTCACCGTCATCAGACACCAACCACACCCTCCTAAGTGATTTTGTTAACCTCAATAGTATCGCCATGGCTAATCTCTGACTCGTTTTCTGATTTCGTGTCCCTGCATTTGTCGCAAAGATGTGAATATATATCAAGTGTTCAAAAAAATGGGAGCCAAATTTTAGATATAATTTGTTTGTATCATGTCAACACTATTATCAGGACCACAGCAAAAAAATGCATGCATGACAACCCCCTCGAATCGACCTGTTTTAACTTGTACCAGAAAGATAGCTCGTTTTAAATTGTACCAAAAAGATGTCACGCTTTAACACATCCAATTTGCCACGTCTTATAACAAGAAAATAGTAGGCATGGAGTTGGTCAGGAAAACATATGAACAGTCAAAACCTGTTTTAACCTCCACCATGGGTCTATCAAATTTTTCACAAGGATATCTAAGGTTTGGGATTACAGCCTTCTTGGCGGTACGCAAAGGAGGTCTGGTATTTGGGTTTCCATCCGAGCTCTTTCCCGATCAGTTGTGACACATCTTTGATTCGAGTTCTAATGCTAAACTCCTGGCATCATATATGGTTCGAGGTTTTCGGATACAGACATAGGCCTTATATTCATCCTAGAGTCCGCTTAAAAATACCCCCAACAAGCAGTTGTTGGGCCAATGAGACACCCGGGCTGATCTCTTCGCACACTCTTTACGATATTCTTGGACCGTACCTGTTCGTTTGATGCTGCAAAGATATTCATCCGGATTCTGAAATTCTGCTGGACCAACATTTTTTTTACAATGCATGGATTTTTAGAGCTGCAGCATGGTCTTTCATTGACTCTAACGTGTCAAGAATAGCAGCGATGGCTGCTAATTGAGCCACAATCGGGTCCGATTGGCCACTGATTTCTGATGTACCCCAAGCACTAGGTACCATCTTTCACAGAGTTAATTGATCTGGATTTACGATTGCAAGAACAGAATTTGGCTGATAATTCAAATTGCGAATTGCAAGAACCGAAAATGACCGGATTTCAGAAATTGAATGGTGTGATGATTGGATTTGTGAACTTGGTGTGATTGAAGTGAGTGTGCAGTTGGAATTCCTAATTGAATTGGGATTTGCGTTGGAACAGGAAGTTCCGATCAAGATGAAAATTTGATTGAAATTCCTGATTGAATTTCCAGCTGAAAATTTGTTTTCTGAAGGAATTGTATTGCCAATGAAAAAAACTGTTCCGATTGAATCGGATGATTCCGGATTTCAGAAATTGATTTTAGGAAACATGATAGGCACTGATTTCAGAAACTGATCGGATATTCCCAGATTCTAAAAAAATCAGCTTTCAGAAACTCTAAATTGAACTTTCCCGGAAATGGAACCAAATGATAGAACCCAACAAAAGTCTGATGAATTGATTTGATTGATGATAAGTAGATAACAAAATAAACCCAATTCGGGATAAGGAATCTCCTAGACCCAATTCAAGATGGGGAATCTCCTAGAACTTGCTGAACAAGATAAACAAAACACAAGATAGATAACAAACCCATAAAACATCCTATTTCTACCAAGAAAATGTAATTGCTTGTAACTAGGGGTGTTCAAAATACTCGAACCCGATTAACCCGACCCTACCCAAACCCGAATAAGCTAATTAGGGTCGGGTTAAATAGGGTCAAAAGTATTAATTGGGTTATTCGGGTTAACCCGAATAACACGAATTGTTAATAGGGTCGGGTTGCGGGTTTGTTTTTGGAAAAAATATCGGGTTCGGGTTAACCCGAATAACCCGATTAGTGTTCCATGCCTATCAATTCAATTTACATATATTTGCATATGGTTGGATCGTTCACAAACAACCTCTAGTTCTCAGTCCTTTGTTCTCACTAATTTTCGCTAACTTAGCATTTAATCATTTATAATAAATTGAACGGGAAAAATGAGACATTATTATAAGTTTATAACTTATTCACAAAAATATAAAGAGTAGCGCTTTATAACTTTAGTTGCTCGCGTTTTGAAATAATTAAATTAACAATAAAAACCAACAAAGGAGATGATCAAATATTTTCCAAATTATTGTATTCTAAATTGATAGTACCATGACATTTTGATGTGGATTCGAACCTAAGATCTTTAATTAGGTTAAAAAGTGTTCTAGTTACCAAGTAACCCAATTAACCCGGCTAACCCGACCCGACTAACCCGAAACCCGATTAACCCGGACCCGAAAAACCCGAACCTTAATAGGGTCGGGTTGCGGGTTAGATTTTATTTTTTAGAAACCCGACTAACCCAAAACCCGATCGGGTTGACCCGATTAACACCCCTACTTGTAACCCCCCACTAAGCCTCATTTAATTAATATTATGCCTTTGACTGCTCCAGACTAACTGAGTGGGATCGTATCAGTAAGTATGCCAGGAATAGACACAAACTTCCAGGGGAAGTGTTTTCATGACTAGCATCCATGGGATGCGTCCACTAGTATCAGACAAAGAATACTCTGTAGTAGCAGCAGCAGTGGCCGAGCATCAGTCATCAAGTGAATCATTAAATGCCCGCGCATGAGCAACAATGTTTTTGAGGAGGATGCTAGATAAGAATATCAGAGGACCACTATACCTAGAGGTTATAGAAGCACTACACCCAAAGGTTATCGGACAAGCACCCTAGAAATGATGCACCAAAGCATAATATTTGTCTAGGGGCACACTATGCCTCAAGATATTTGCCAAGAAAAGCATGTTGTGTGCCCACAAGATACTTCATAGTTAGGAAATGTCCAAGAAAACAAATACTCTAATAAAAACTGTGGAATGGTGAGCTTGATGTGGTTTTGCTTGCAGGTGCACCAATTGACATTTGGAATTTGACGCAATAATGAATAGACAGTGTGCGGGATCAATCGTTGTTTCATCTTTCCCCACTCAGCCATCTCATTGTGGTGGTACTTTTAAGACCATACTCCAATTTCTAATGCAATGGCCATAAAAGCACGCATATTGTGTCAACTTTCATGTTCTTGACTCTTATTGTTAGTTATAATAAACCGGTTTTAAGACCCACATGTTGGATATACAATGTAGGGATAGTTTTAGAAGCAAACCGTTGATAAGGTAGTCGATGATCAGGAACACCATCTTCAGCACGCTTATCTTCAAACCACTTAAGAACTTTCTTGCGGGGTATTTTTGTCACATGCACAATATTGCTAATCATGGCATTCTGCATTCATTTCCAGCACAACCACAAATTATGTTATAACATAATTTAACTTTATCTAAGTTGCATGATGTAGCAATAACATAGTAAACATAAAACACATTTAACAGTAGCTACCTGAATCCCATGAAAACTTGTAATGCTTAACTCGAGAAATGATCAAAAAAATAATTCACAATGATAGAATCTTCTACACCCAAACTATCTCACGAAGATTTTCTTGCAATGATGATAGTTAACTACTAAAAATTTAATAAAAAAGTTCTCCAAAAATAGTGAAATGTTGTACTATAACACAAACAAACAGACATAACCAATAAAAACCACCTCAAACAGAAAGCTCTAGGGAGGAGGATGAGACAAGGGCAAACCTTACACTAAAAAATTCAGGTACTACAATCTTCATAGGACAAATGTTCAAAAGGAATCATAATCTTTTCATTACATAGTGGTGTGCAAAAAGAGTCAAAAACATGGAAAGCAAACTTATTGAAGCCAGATGTACAATGTAAATAGTTAATCAGTATATTCCCTATATAATACATGAAAAACTGAGCATCTGTTAAATTCAATGTATACGAAGATTGAAACAAAAACTTTGAACGACATCATGGTTAGTGATTTTAAATAACCCCTTGGTCTAGACAAGGATGATCATCCATAAAAGTTCTTCATTTTTCTGAGAAACTTTGCTTACGCATGGGTGCAAATTATTTTCATAAAGTGGGTGTAACAGACAAATAAACAATGATTTTCTGTTAATTAGGTAGCTCGATGTATTACAGAATAGAATATGACAGCTGGTATGCTTAATTTAATATCCAATTAGGGATATATTGAGTCTGAACTGATTAGCGTATAATGGTTGGTAGCTCTATATCTTAAGTCCAAATCTATCTAAGGATGTTAATGAATCTACAATATTTTTGGCAAAATGCTACTTCAAAAAGTACTAAAGGTGCCAAATATCTACTATTTTGAACTTAGGTTAATTAACGTGAAAAGCTTATCGTCCATATACTTTATATAATTTCATAGATAACTAGTGTGCAAAATATGACTTGCAAAAGCATTTTAGTAATAATCAAAGCTTTCGAATAAAAATACCCCTTCAACCCAACTCCTCATAGGCTAAGTTTTTAGTATCATTATCATCTATTTGACAAGTTAGAAATAAACATAACCCAAATAGACTAATACATAAGTAAAGGAGTCAAAATTGCTAAGAAAATCTGGAGGAGTAACTACCGCTCCAATAGGAGGAACCACTTTACTAATGGAAAAAAACCTATCATCCATTATTCATCCTTGTACTGAAACAATTGCAACGAAAACATAATGCTTGAGAAAATTCACTCACAGTGGGGCGCTTTGATCGTCTATAAACTCTCTCAAGTGTTTCAAGATGCACTTTCTTCAATCTCTTTTGCGCAGACCAGTTATTTTGCATCTGATGAACTGGAATTTTTGTGGTGACCTTGGCATTGATTGCATCTTTTTCACTTGCCAACAGAATAGCATCCTCGGGTTTGATTACAGGCTCCAATATCCTGGATTCAGCTTTGTCAGGTAACGAAGCACTCAGCATAAGAAGATCTGGAGGAGGATCACGTAGTAATTCAAGAACGATAGCTCTATCAAGGCATAAGTCTGCTGCCAGATTCTTGATCTGCATTACAAAAGAATTGCAACCATCCATAAGTCTATAGCATATGCATGATTAAAAACTCTGTCAACAAAGTTATGATAACTAATGAGTAAAGAAAGTAATCTATTACAAAGAAACAACAAAGTAATGACTACACACTTTCCCAAGAAAAGCAATTTTACACTTTGGATCACCATGATGTAGCCACCATTGCCCTTTTCCATTACAAAGATAAGCCCAGCTCTAAAATGAGTCATTTAGCTCTCTTCCCAGGCATTGGTCCCTCCCGGGTTTAAAAAAGTATATACAGATGTGTGATTGTGTTCTATATTTGTTATTCTGAAGACAAGGAAACCTCTAAAGCATATGCAGAAAGAAAACAAAAGAAAGCATTCAACTTGTAATGTGATTCTGGAGAGTTCAAAGTTATTCTTTTGTTACCAACATGGTAAAAAGTCAAAGCAAATTTCAGGGTATTAAGAGGGATCAAGCTTTCTAGTACACAGTACACTAGTACAGAAATCAACAACAATTCTATATGAAATCCTATCATAATTTCAGATATGTGTATGTTGTTCCCTTGAAATATCAAAAGTTAGACCCTGAAATTACTATTCAGCCTCAAAGAATGAAACCATCCATCCAAAAAACAAGATAAGAAACTGTTGTAGTTCAATTCATGTTTGCTGTTTCATGAATTACATGTTGCAATTAGTATCACACAAATATAATTGGTCTTATCTGTCATTTACCTCTCCTTTGTTAAGAGTTGGAGTCTTACCTTAAATCAGGATAACCTCAAGATACATGGAATGAAATACGCAGTTAATCCCTCCAATAATATAACAAAAACAAGAAAGGTATACTTGAATGTAACAAACCGGCCAATAAATAGCTAACAATATACCAGCAAGATGACTTAAATCCACTAAGTAAACAAGCTATCGGATAGTAAATATAAAGAAAACAAATCTCGAAGATTAAAATATGCTTACACTAGTCTTACGGCGTCCGTCTTTAAGTGCATAAGCCAGTCTCCGAAGTTGCCACCTTTTGAGTTCCAATGGTCCTTCATCTTCTTCATCCCCGTCTTCATGTTCATCTTCGTCTTCTTCTTCATCTTCATCTCCATTTTCATCTTCATATTCATCTTCATATTCACTTTCATCTTCATCTTCATTCTTATCTTCCTCTTGTTCAAGGTTATTGATTTTAAATTCTTTCTCAATTACTTCATTCACTGTTGTACCTTTTTTGTTAATCACTTTCTCGCCTTTAACTCCCACCTCAGTTTTCTCATCCTCTGTATCATCAAACAACCCCAATAGCTCATCATCAGCAGCAAGTGCTTCCTCCAACTCACGTTCAAGTTTTATAAGATCTTCCTCAGTTATCTCATCATCATCATCATCGAATGATAAGCCATCATTTTTAAGATCTTCCTCTAGCTGCTTAAAAAGTGCTTCAAATGCATCCTCTTCAATATCTTCCTCCTTACCAGCGATATTTCGACGCAAGCCTTGCTGTAGAAACACAAGGCAATTGAGAGAACTAGAGAAGTAAATCATTACCATAGAAAAAGGATCATGATAGAACTTGAAGGTCCTGAATGACAAAACTGAACAAACACAGTAATTAATTGATTAAAAAAACAAAACTAAGTTGCTTTAAAGAGGTGCATGACTCCCATTGAACTCTCAACAAAAATAAAGCAGCCTAACAAGCTAAATCTCCAAACCCACATTTATATATGATCCAAGCACCAAATCATGAGTATCTGAAAATTATCCTCTACCAAAAAGTTATCATAATCCCAAATTAATCAAAATCCTAATAGGGGCCATCAAGAAGTTGTCACAATGATCTTCAATGAGAATTCCTAGCACTCACAAGGCAATCATGCAAAGCCAAGCGTAAGCAACTTTTAGCTATTTATTTACAATCATAAAGCACATGTTTTATCAAGCATTCATAGTTGAATTCTAAACGTTTGAGTTTATAAACTTAAAAACATCTTTCTAATTACCAGAAGCATTTACTATTCAATTTCTATCTTGCTGATACATTAATCTGATACACTAGAAAAAATAAAATTTTATATTGATCAATCCAAAATTTGTCCTCTTTAAATCAACATAATACTTGATACGTTTAAAAAAACTACTCCTTTCGCACAAAGCAGGTCCCATTTTATAAGTTTCATTTTGACAATGTTATGGTGAATGGAGATGAGACTAAATGTCTACTAATTATCTTGTACACTTTAAACCATTAAAACTAAGTAAGAAAAGAAATTTGAAGTTAAAAATGTCTAACATGATGAATTTAAAAAATCACACATGATTTGAGACAGAGGAAGCTTTTCATCATTTTAACTGAAGTGTTTATAACAATCATGTTAAATTACAAACATATGTCCTTATCAGTTATCCCTATACCAAACCCTTTAACCTAATTGAACATATATTACTTAAATTTAACATCTTAAAGTCTCAAATCCACTTCCAAATTGCATCACTTTAACCTAGAGCCATTAATCTACACTTGGAGCATGTTCAATTTTCATGAGAGAATCAAGTTCAACTTAACTCAGGTGTTAAATATACACAATTAATGAAAAAAACGAGAGTTTAGAAAACAAGCACCTTCTTCTTCTTCTTTGAGGAGGAGATTGAAGAGCTGGTACGACGGCGAGCACACGTGACGACGGAGCAACGAGAAGGTAACGGCCGGAGGTTCGCCGGAAGGTGGAAGATACGGTGGTTGGCGGTATAGAAAGTTGAAGGAAGACGAAATGGCATGCAAAAGTGAAGAGATGAAGAGGACGCCATGAAAAGGTTTTAGGCAGGTAAATGTGAAGAAGACATCTATCTAATCTATAACTATTACAAAAATACATTTTGACTCCCTAAACTTTCACCGGATAATGGAGTCTATCCACATAGACTACACTAAAAATCATTATATGTTCGATTATTTTTAGATTAAAATAGAACCATTTGATCTCAGTTTGTTAGGAGGATAGTTTTCTAACACTTTACCCGATCATTTGGTGTCACGTCACACCTTAATCATTGAATATAAGGGGGATATCACAAAATCATAACCAAATTTTAATTTTGTTTCAGTTTCAGTTATTTAAACTTTGTTTTGTTTCAACTAAGTAATTTAACTTTAGAAATATCTTATAATCCTAAATGTTGTGTGGTTTCAATATGCTCATGAACTTGACAAACCTTAAACTTTTTTTGAATCTGATGGATTGGCGGTGTTATTACCTATTTACTTGCCCAAACCCACCAACTCCCCCTTCATAAGATTGTATGTTGTACAAGAGTAATAGTGATAAGAAAAATGCCAAAAATTGATGTCATGCTTTTTGTGACTAAGCACCACCTAGGATGAGTGGTTTGTGTTGTTGAAGGTGTGTTATGATAGGGTGAAGACGATGATAAAATAGGTGATGATGTGGACAATAGCATATTAACATTTAAATATATACATTTCAAACCAACGTGAATAGTAATTTACAACTTACATTACACTTAGTATTTATTTTAATGCATACTTTACTTATATTAAACATACATTACAACATTCTTATGCATTTTCACCCTATATATATATATTCCTTCCTATTCATGAATTTAAATAATAAGAAAAAAACCCAAACTAACAATCTTACTTAATATACCGTTTACAACCAACATGTTTACCTAACACCGTTATAAATAACCAACAATTAACATCATTATCCACCACCATCCGTTTCCATCTCCTTCCACCTATTCGTTTTCAATTTTCCATTATCTTCCATCTTCAACAGTCGCCGTAGTTTCCGTCATCAAGTTTAACCATCGCAACCTCTACCGTCATCCACCATCAACCGTCACAACCAGAAATGGCGTTTTGTTTTTCCGACCCGACCATTCTCAACACCAACCGTACCGCTTCCCTCTCCCCGACACGACCATTGGCAAGACCAACCTTCGTCTACCATATACAATATATATATACTCTCATTAATTTGTTCCCCCATTCAAAAATTGGTCTCGCAAATTTCTCGAAATTAGGAGTGATATATATACTCTCTTAACATATTTATTAACAAGATCAACCGTAAAAACCATTGGCAAGACCAACGGCTGTCACTTGCAGTTGTTACAATTTTGGTTTTATTCTTCATCCGGAAGTTTTTTATGTTAAATTCTGAAACTTTTTGAATTTGTGGAAAGATGTCAACTCTTATATCAAAACATGATTTTTAATTACATCTACGGCAAATATATTAATCTAAATTAGATTTTTTTACTCTGGATGAATGATTTCTATTCTATGCAAATTTGTATATATATAATACATATGGCCATGTTATTGTATCTTTGTACATCAAGTAAGTGTAAGACCATGTTCTGTATTATAGAAGATTATTCAATATCAAATTCAATCTTTGATCCCCATCTCCACAAAAATTGTTTTCTTCAACTTGAAAGTCAAAAATATCAATTAAACCTGTCAAAGTTAATCCTCCCTAACTTTTGTATCTAATAAAATCAATAATTTTAAATCAAAATCAAACAGCGGCCTCGGTTTTGATACGTGGATGATGATTGAAGTATATATGGAATTTATAGGGGGTTTTGTACAAGAACTAAAAAAAACAGAAAAAATATGATCACCAAAAGAATGCACATTAATTTTATTATTGTACTCCCTCCATCACGTTACAAACACAATGAGATACATGTATGTAATAATAACATAATTAAGGTATTTGTGGCTATACATATAATTTTTTTTGTTACCAGTTAAAAATATAATATTTTATTTAATTTATCTATCCGCCGCAACGCGCGGCTAAACATCCCTTTTGCGAGTGTGATAGTGACGACACGCCATTGCATTGTCCCGACCGTTATTGCACTGTTCTCATTCGCGCACTGCCTACTTGGAGTATTCCATTCAACTACAAAACAGGTCATTGCCCATCGCCGTTCATATCCCCCCTCTCTCGTCATCGTCCTCGTCGTCTTCCATCATCTCGCAACATCAATTTTGCATTAACCACTAGTGTCATAGCTCTTCGGATGAGTTTCTACATGCAACGACGTATTCACTATTGTCATCGAATCAACCAAATAAGGATTTGGTTTAGTAGAACCTGAAAACTCAACTAATTGATTGTGCAATTTCTACTTTTCCGATGTGCTTTAATAACCAGTTAAAGTATGACTCCATAATTATATTTGAAACTATCTTTTCAGGTGTGATATACAGTTCAATATACATTTATGCAAATATATAATTCAAATGGTTTTAATCTCGATATATTTAGAAATGAAGACAACAAATTATGTAATAGATGACATTTTAGAAACAAACCAAGGAGCTTATCTAAAAGTTTTGGTTCATCTTCGTAATTACCTCCACAGTGATATAAATGTGGGGGCTTGAAATGTCGGTGGTGATGAAGTTATTTGTAGAGCTACTGGTCTAATCACGAAAAAGAAAAGCAATCACAAGGAGTGAGGCATCAACCATGGGTCGAAAAGCATATTGGTAAACAAGACTAGCGGCAAGACCATGTGTTGTGAGATGATGAAAAGTGTGGAATGCTGCCACATAGGCATCGGTGTGAACCAAACACCTAACACACCATAAGTGAAGGGGCATAATTAAGGAGCGTGGTTCGGGTCATGATGGAATGGGGGAGAGCCGTTGGAGTGGTGGGCTTTCCAAGAAAAGAGCCATCGGATGAGGGGAAATTGAAAAGAAGTACAAATACTTCTCATTTTTAGGCAACAAAAATACATTTCTTCTCCCATTTTCTATCTACCGTTTTGTATAAAACACGTATTTTTTACGATGGAGGGGGGAGCCGTTGGAGTGGTTGGCTTTCCATGAAAACAACCATTGGATGGGGGGAGTGAAAAAAGTTTACAAATACGAATCATTTTTACTCAACAAAAACACAATTCTCCTCCCATCTTCTTTCTACTATTTGTATAAAGCACATAACTTTTACGGTTAAAAGGGAGAGAGCCATTGGAGTAGTGGGCTTTCCAGAAAAAAGCCCATTGGATGGGAAAACTTAAATTTTTCTACAAATACCACTCATTTTTGATCAACAAAACAATTATCCTCTATTTTTCTCTCTATTATTTGTATGCAACACAATTTTTTTACGGAAAATGTCCAACTCTTCTTCACCATCAATATCATCATCAAAGGAGGACCAACTACATTTGAGGCCGTTAAGGTTACCGTCGAATAATTGATGAACCCAATGCAAAATCAGAGAGTTAATCTTTTTGTCATATAAACAGTCACTATCGTTAAAAGTGGAAAAAGTTGTCTAAGAATGAGAAAATCTGTAACATAAAATAAAGGTTTTTTTACATATATCCCCTTCTTTAAAACCTTAATTACATATATACCCAAACATTAAATTCAATTACATATTTCCCCTATTCTTATAAAGTGACCCATTTACCCTTTTGTAATTCCATCTCCTACAACTAAATACATAATTAAAATTGAAATTAAATTATAAACATCAACACACCCATTCTCGTAGTAATTAAAATCAAATTATAAACATCAAACCCCATCCTACTCAATCATCGCATCCACCATAGTGATCAATCACACAATTATTCAGTCGCCTAACTAAACCCCTAATTTAATTTGAAGCTTATCACTCCGATCAAATTTCGTACAACTAACGCGTCACTTGGCGAAACAATTCCAGCCTCACCAACGGCCTTGAACAAGGCGTACGCCACTGGTGGACTTGGTCGGAGACTATCACGACGGCTAAGAACATGTGAAATTTGGTTCACCGTCACAATGCTGCCGTGGACTGTAATCGAGCACGGCAAGTTGAAACACACTTCAAGCTAATTATTTTGTTATTTTTGGTGTCGTTTTTGGAAGAAAAACAACTAATTTTGTGTTGTATGTTAAAACTCATGGTAATTGACGTGAAGTTTCAGGAGGAGCTAGTTTCAAAAAATAGGTAGTTGACAGTTTTAAAGATAAAAGTATATAATCACATATTTTAATAAGGGTAAAATAGTCATTTTAAAAATTAATTTTAATGAAATGGATAAATATGTAATTTATATGGTTTAAGAAGAGGAAATATGTAATTGATATTAAGGACCGGGGAAATATGTAATAAAAAAGTTTAATAGGGGGATATATGTAAATGCCCCTAAAATAAAAGTGATGGGGGCAGAAGTGAGTAATGTAATATACTTGATGGACTAAATCGAAACAACAGTTTCATTGTTCAATAAGATGACATACAAACCGAAGTTCAATTCAACGACTCATCTGGTGTTAGTATCAAGTCGATTGTGATCTTCTTTCTCTCTCACACACACACACACACACAATCACAATTACAATCACAATCACAATCACAATCACAATCAAAATGGTGAAGCTCTCTGATCTTCCGGTTCATGCATCTCGCCTCTTCTTCCTTCTCATCATCCTCCAAATCCCCTTTTTTAGGTACTTTCATCCCAATCTTTATCACTTGTTGTTGTTTTGCTTGATCTGTATAGTGGGTATTGGATATTTTTACCCGTTGCCTTGTTTTACTTCATTCATGTCAAATATTGTTTTCCCATGTAATCAATCTTGAAAATTTGAGCTCAACTTTTGTTCATTTGCTTGCTTGAATGGTATGTTTACTGGCCCACCCGATCATCTTCATTCCTCGAGTATGTAACCTTGGGTCTCTATGTCCGGTCCGTCCTTGTCAGTCCCGAACCTGAGACCACGAACCTTAGGTAAGAAAACTATGGCCTAAATTGAACACGGGTGGGAATTGAACCCAAGACCTCCTCATTTTCATTTTAATGAAGTCTTGGTACCTCGAATCAACTACTTGGGCCGGTGATCATTGGTAGGAAGTTTTTCTACTTCATTGTAAAAATATGCAGTGCTGGAATTTTGGGTAGTTTTTCAAGTTCAAATAAGCATGAATAACAAACAATTAAAGAAACACTTAAAAACAGCAATTGGGAGTGTGCCGTATTGTTGTGGTGAATTTTTGATAGTTTCTGATGGACATAGAATGATGTTTTTTTTGTGACTAGATCATTAGAGATGATGTTGTGGGTGTATTTGTTAAATGTACCGTGCTGTTAAAGTTGTTTTGTTCTCCTTACTCTTTCTTTCGTAACCAATATATGATGTTCTTTACCTCTTGCACCTAGTCTTTGGTCTAGATCCTAACATGTAATAGTTGTTGCCACTTTCGGAATTTCTCCTTGGCTAGGGTCATGCATGCATCTATTTTCTTTTACACTCATTCTTTTGGATTTTACATATAACATATTTGCAAGTTGCGGGCTCTTTCATGAACCGTTTAGATCCCATTTCTACATGCCTTAAACATTTTATGTTTTAACATACAACTCTCTTTTTGGTTTCATCATCTAGTCCTTGAGTTTTTAACTCCGTATGCTTCGTGAGGGGAATGCCAACTCCACTAAAATGATTTTTTGTCTAATCTCCGATCATGATTCTAGATTTTAACCACCATCTTGTACTTGACACTATATCTTGTGGATAAGTTGCATCAAGCTGGAGTTGTGGCCACTAGTAAACGTTGTAGGTGTGACTATCTTTTTCTAAGGAGTGTGTCTCTTTCCTTCCTTTTGTAAGCCACAACAACATCAGAGACCCGCCACCTACTCTTAAATGACCAAAATGATTCTGCCTAGTTTAACCTAGCCTTTCAGGTTTTAACTTTGTAAATTTACACATAATTTTGATTCTTTGTTACCCATTTGTAGAAACTAAAAGCTGGCATTTTATCAACCCTATCATGTGACACCTAGCATTTGGTTCATTGGTTAGATGCAGTGTTAATCACTCATGACGCCCTATGATCGACATAGCATTTGCTACACTATCTTTATTCACACCTCGGTTCTGTTGTTGCACAACACTAAGAGGGATAGTTTCACATGCTGTTAGGGCATGCAGAGCTATCATCACTAACCTTAAATATAAGGACATTGAACATTTGAACTTTAATATGATTATATAGGTGCAAAAACACAACAATGAAGAAGTAATACAAGCACAAACATAAACACATGAATATGAGTTTGGTTTGCAGACCATGGCTGATTTTTTTTAATTATTAGTTTCGACCTTTGCTTATTAGAATTTACAATTACAAGAGTATAATGAGCTAAATATTACATGGGCTTGGAGCCTTGGACACCTACATGCTTCACAGAGTTAGGTTCAAAGTTATTCAAATTACACTTAAAACTAAACTTAGAACCCCAGTTTTTGCAAAGACGCTCTTTTTACAGCAATAGAGCACCACATATTATATACATAGAAGACACTTATATGTTTTGAATATCTAAGATATTTTTGCATCCGAAAAAAGTGGTTGGAAATTTATCTGATTATTCTAGATGCATGATATGTAGATTGCTGTGAAACCTCCAGATTGTGGAGATGTAAGATGTTAACAATTCTGATTTCTCTCACAATAGCAAGGAAACTAAAGTTAAACTTAACTTAAACTTTCAGTCTTAAGATGAGTCTCAGAACTTTGATTTGTGATTAGCTGAAAGATTGTGTATTCGTGCCTGCTTGATGTGAAACACCTCTCATCAGTGCACAGTATACTGAGAAGCATGGTAAGAAAATAAGAGCTGAGCTACACCATGGTACATAAATTAAACTTGTTGTTCATGAACATAAGACAAACTTATATTTTGAAATGAATTTTTATGTTTCTACCTAAGGTTATGCTTAATCCTCACCTGGGTGATCAAGCATTAAAGGTCACTCTATTGAGTATATTGATGGTAAGGGAGCACCACATAAAGAGTTTTTGATCTGAACACAAAAGAGAATAAAGTGAAATTAAAAAAGAATTGATAGAAAGATAATACCCATGATAAATGTTTGTATCCTCTTCTAATTGAGAATGATTGGCATGCCTGATTCATACACGTAATCGATTCATTGTTTGAACCTCAGCATAGACATTTTCTCTCATATTTACCTTTGATTTTGCCACCTGTTTTAATTTCTTTATTAGGCATGCCAATCATTTCTCGATCTAATTGCATCATTCATTTGAAAATTTGGTTTCTCATATCATGCTCTAATATCCTAAAATTGCATGCCACATCCATGCATCATTTATTTTTTCCTTTTTCAGTGTTGTGATTTTCTATTTGTTCATTTATTCAGGATACCATGTAGATCAGGTATGTGTAAATCGCCTATCCATGTTACATCCAGCCAGTTGGTCGCCAGTGATATCTTTCCTATAGCTGTAATTAAGGGGCTTCTTTACCCGGGAGCTGTTTTTAATGACATAATTTACAATATGAGTTTTCCCAGCTGGAATAATGTACTGGACAAGTACAACCTAACTGATATAAAAGGAGCCCCTGCAATGCCTGATCTACAGCGTTTGGAGGTTTGTTTTATAGCATTCACTTCCTCGTTTAGTTTAGTTTTTTTTTTCTTTCAAATTTGGCATATCAAAGCGTCAAACTACTTGGCAGTTGCTAAAGGAGGCAAAGTGGATGGGTCCAGCTGTTTGGGTAAACCAGTATTTTTTTAATAAAGGTCAAAGCGGGCCTTTGAAATTTTACAAATTGTTAATTGTTTGAATAATGATGGATATGTTATATTAATCATACCTTTGAAGACCGATTCAAGAGGTTGTACGCTTAAAATATACATTGAGCAAACTATCATTTTGACCTGATAAATATAAAATACCCAAATAAATCCATTTCCAAGTCAAAATTGCCACCACTAAATACATTGTGACGTTCTGCTTTAGTATCTTTTTATTGGACACCATTGTATCTCATTTTCTGACTTCGCAAGAACGAAAATTATTCTCTCTCCTGGGCACATGCTAAAACGACATTACTTTAGTGAAAAAATATCAAGTTGCTTTTTGGCCATAACGTAGGATTGTTGGTAGTACTTATTGGTCCTAATGATAGTTAACGTGTCAGATTTGATTACAAAACAATATTGCGTCAATAACAATCTTGTATATGGAATAAACATTTAGGTGTGCGTCAAAATAACACTCTGGGAGAATTTGACCTGATTCCTTTAAGCTAGTAGTTTGTATTGGCTTGTTGGAGTTAAAACATAACGTGAATCTACCGTTCCTAAGTAAACGAGTCAAAATTTGCAACCTCAATATTCTCTTATCTAATTATGTTCTCACTTGGTTCTCCATGTTGTTGACTGCTCATTATTTCTTGTTCAGTTTCTGTTTTTGTCGTAACAAACTGCTCCCAAGCAGAGAATAAAACTAATTAATTTATTTGTTTGTCTATTTCCAGGTTCTTGCTGGAAGCTACTTCTCGGTAGCAGGAGCGTTTATTGGTCTACTAAAGCCTCAAAGAATGAGCATGTTCGGGACTCTTCTAATCGTATGGGGACTTGTGAAGGAAGGGCTTCTTGGAAAACCAGTGAACACGGACCCTGCAACATCAGTTTACGTGTACCCAACCATGCTCATTGCCGTGCTTTGTGCCTTCTCTTCTGTCAAGTACAATTTCCAGAAAGCCACCAAAAAACCTCCTCCACGTCCTCTAGCAAAGCCTCTTAAAAGCTCCAAAAAGTCTAAGCTCAAATGACTTAATTAATTCCACCCAACAACCACATATTGCTGCATGGATGGATCTCAAATGCCGTTGACCTGAGTTTAACCTCCATGATGCTTACAAGGTACGTTCATTTTCAGTTGTGTTATGCTGTAACGACATTGAAAACGCATGATTGTGAAACAAAATGGCTAGTTTTCGTTTGAGTACATTCTTGTTATAAATTAAAGCAAAGATTCAAAATCATGTACTGTTTGGATTTGAGTTTTACATATCTGCTTATGTTATAGTCTATAGACACTGTTAATTTGCTGTGCGGTCGACTTTGAATATATATGTATTTTATTTATGGAATTAGCAAGGAGCTAGAAGCCTTAAACACCAAGAATTGTAATTTATGCATTACATAATAGACCACAATGACCAATCCAACCAATTAAGTTCCGGTCTATTCTTGATCCATAGGAAACTTAAAACCTTGATCTCTTCCGTTGTCTTGATCTTGTATGTGAAGGCGTGGATTCTTATTATTGGATAAGAAATCATTTATTAATCTCAAAATACACCTAGTCGTAGTACGGATTGTATAAATGATACATTTCATGTAACATAGACGTGATCGCCATATTGGTGTTGGGGATAACAATCATACATGATTGGAGGTGGCAAGATAGGTGGGTTGGGTTGCGTTGAGTTAGAATGGGTTTGGGTAAGTATGCGTATAGGGTCAGGATGAGTCATTTAAAGAAAAGTTTAGGACGAGCTTCGGTTAAGATGAGTTTGGGTTAGGATGAGTTTAGGTTAGAATTTGTTTGATAAAAGAAGTAAATTAACCTGCAAGCAAATTTTTATATACCAACATACCCATTTCAGCCCACTTTTTAAGGATGATTAAACAAAGGTCTTTATCAACATTCAGCAACTCAATAGTGTTCACATGGCCTAAAGAAAATGTCTTCTGTTTGAGCTAAAAAGAAAACTCCATTTTAATATGTAAACTTTTTATACTTAAATCTTTGAATGAAAATGAAATAAACACTTCTGCTGCCAAAATTCCAGATTCAACTTTGATGAACCTTTCACAACCAAGAATTTTTCAAGATTTTAAACTAAACCCCACAATTCAAGTGTCTTTATCAACTACTCAAATCGCCTCCTTATTACAGAAATCCAAGTGTTTGAATGCATGAATGTATCATAAATTGGAAGATGACTCATTACTGAAATCGAAATAGGAATATGACTGCTTTGTCATTGAAATCAAAAATCGCAAGAAGGATGAAACAATGTTGGTCCCGTTTTAGAATGGTTGAATGAAGTCGGAAATTGGTAGTTCCCAGTGATCGGAAATTGGTAATTCGCTAAACTTGGAGCCGGTGAACATCTGAATGGTGATTGTAAGTAATCGGAATCATCCTTCTCTAGTGGACTCTGACCTACGATAATATCGTTGATGAAGGCCTTCTGATCGGAAATATTTACCTTTGTTTTAAGTTTTTATGTTTTAGGGTTCTGATTGGGAACAATGAACTTTTGGATCGTCTTTGATCGGAAGTTTCAAGGAAAACTTTTAACGTTTTAGGGTCATGGAATTAGTTATCCATCCTTACATGTTAGGGTGTTATGAAACTTAGGGTGGAGGGAGTGGTTGTAGCGAGGAAGGTGGTGGGGTGCTCGTCCACGAACTCTGCTCCTCGCCAAAGAGTTCGTAGAAGAAGGGGATGTGAGATGCGAGGTGTTGAGGTGACGCGGTGGGTGGCGAGGTAGTGCCCCTGCTGCAACGAGGTGGTGGTGATGTGGGATCTCGTGGGGATCTCGTTACCCACTCCTAAGTCGCACCACCTTTAAAATATGATACTAAAAGACTAAAAGCCCATTCCGACCCACTTGAAATTTTCTTGTGGTCCATCCTAACTCATTTGTGTTCTAAAAACCTAAAATAGCGTCTATATGTTTTTTTACAGGCCTATAATTCTATA
The DNA here is from genome assembly GCA_030867185.1 of Tagetes erecta. Lineage (NCBI taxonomy): Eukaryota > Viridiplantae > Streptophyta > Magnoliopsida > Asterales > Asteraceae > Tagetes > Tagetes erecta. The sequence continues at coordinate 22,999,313 of CM061496.1, forward strand.
AACGATGCGATGATACTATGTTTTGAGATTATTAAGGGAGCCAAAGAGAACATATGACCAAGACAACCCTTTATGCAAATCAATGTGTTACACCCAGGGTTGGCCCTTATATGGGGCGAGGCATGCGACCGCTCCAAGCCCAGTCTCTCGAGGGGCCCAAAATTAAAAAAAGTTCATAAAAGAATAATTATAATTAACCAATAATCATTTACCAACATTTATGAAAAGAGTCCATTTTACAACCCATTAACACACCTTATTTAAAAAATTTTAAAAACTTAAATAAAACCCAAAAAGTACTTTCATTTACCCAACTTTCATTAAAAAAACCAAAGTTTCATAAAATAAAAAAGTCATCAAGCTCATTACGCGATTAATCAATAAATTCAATCCACCTTATGGATAGTGCACTTCAAATACAAAAATAAGTTTTTTTTTCTTGGATTTGGATATTGGAAACGACAACAGATTAGCAACTCGTGCCAACAACTTAACAAGACAACAAGCAACAAAGAACAAGCAACGGTTGATGAGTTTTTTGTCCGGTTCGGTTAGGTAAGTAAACTAAAACATTTGGCTACAATATTTTTTTATTTATTGTTATGCCAATTATCATCGTTTCATATATTTTTGTCAGTTATTATATTTTGTTACAAGTTATTATTTTAGGCTCTAGGGGCTCAAATTTTTTTCCCGTCCAGGACCCAACGAAAAATCATGAGATGTAGGACCGACCTGGTTACACCTACTATATTAAAGACTCAAATATAAGTATAGTAGCTCACATCAACAAAGAATGATCCTTGCAAGAATGTAAAAGACGACAACACACCATTACTAAAAATAAACATTAATTTATGCCAAAATTCATTTTCACAAATCACGCAAGAAGTTTAGCCTAGCAATTATCATACTAATGAACACGCTCATTCTAAGGGATGGTACGAATATCATGATCAAGTTGAGAGTGTAGGCTAAGTTCTAAGTGATTGGATTACAACATGGATTTATTACTACACTCGGTTTTGCATAGCATAAAGGCTCAAATGGGAGTAAGAACTCTCTGAAATAAAGTGTGTGTAAGGTGGATAGAGGCTTCTTAAATGGATACCAATTTATAGGCTGGCTTAGGGAACAAGCACGACCGTGCACGAGTGTACAAGCACGCCTGTGCACGTGCGCTTTTGCATAGACAAATAGGACGAATCTTCTAAAAAAGTTTACCCTTTTGTACGAAGCATGAATATACTTAGTACGAGCACTCCTAGAATGTAGTGTTCGTATATATTTTTCTTTCCAAAAAATACTTTAGAACTTAAAAGCTTTAAATTTATAAAAACCATTTCTTACTTCTACAGACACTTCTAAAAATACGCAAACAGTTCGATCTTTAAAATAGGTTTTCAGAGGAAAAGTGAAGTTCTAGATAATCAACACTTTATCAATGAAAGTAAAGATAGTGAGTAAAGGTTATATAAATTCACAAATAGCTACATACTTGGGTTTAGTTCAATGAAAATCTTCATCTTTTATGTTTAAGGCGTGATTCTACTTAAGACCTCCGAGACATCTCTTATTTTGTGCTAACGTGTGTACAATGTGAAGTTGTATAGACTCTTTTTAAGGATGACACAAGAGTCAGTTGGTATGAGGATATCCACAATGCTACGAGGCAAGACTCTAGTGACATGCTCTCACTAGGCAAAACAATCATTTAACAATGCTTGAACAAGGCAAGCCTCTAGTGACATGCTTGCACAAGGCTAAGTAAACCTTTGACATATTGAACCTTTACATGGTCCATAATGTTAGGAACAAAGCGGTACACGGAAGCAAAACAACACACACGCACACACGGATATCACGCAGAAAGTTAGACACACGAGAATTATAGTGGTTCGGTCCCAATTGACCTACTTACACTTTGTAACTAGGGTTTATATTACAATCATGGGTATATATAAGACTATGATTAGGGTTAATCCCTTAGGCAACAAGTAATCTCTAATTAGGGTTAATCAAAATGACCTCAGGCCCAAACCGGACCAAACCCAAAAAACCCAAAAGCCTTCAACCCAACAATCTCCCACTTGAAGGCTTTATTAGTCTATAAGTCCCTCATCCAAGTGACCCAGATTTAGTAATTTTGGTATCTTCAAAATTCAAGTCTTCCAAGCCTCAATCTCCATAGATTAGCTAAGACTTTATGATTATCCCTAGTTGCCATCCCTTTCATCACTTACACGAAGGGGCAGTTGAAACTCCACCGAGCTCCAACTTATTCTCTCTCTCAACCGGTTCGCACAATCCCCCAACTCTGAGATAACCCGAGAACAACTCTCATCATTTAGCAAGACTTCCATAGGAGAGATTTTCACAGTCGGATTAGTGGTCTTCAAACCCATCGTTGTTTTATAATTATACCCGAAACACGCCTCGTGCTCCCACTGTTACCAAACCCCCGACTCGGTTTAAACCTCCGAACCTGAGACACCCCGTCCGGCGGTGGAAACACCGAGCTGTCAAATGGATTGGATATCAATAGTATAAAGCACATGACACACTAGAAGCATATTTTAATGTCATTAAAGCAATAAATATCGTGACATAAAGGAAATAAATAGTTTTAAAACTGTAATAAAAACTGACAATTAATAATGTTTATTGTCCATTTATTCTAGGTCCAAAGCATCCTAAATGTCTTGAACCATAACCGTCTCAAACACCACCTGAAATACGTGTATAATAAGTTAGCTAAAGAATTAGCTAGCGAGTAAAACACAGTTAGTAGTACATAATATGAAATCTGGGATCATTATAAATATGTTTCGCAATCTTATGTGAATAGCAATTGCTCAACCATGACCAACGAAACATACATCGAATCCAAACAACCTTGAACCCCGTAGGGTAACTTTAGCAACAAGTCATGAGAACCACTCATGTTACAAATACTGATAACTATCATTTAACCGTCATTTAGCCGTCTCAATATACAAGTTATCAATAAATGTTTAAGCATCTAAAGGGACATAGCAACATAGTAACAAGCATCACATATACTATCTAGTAACCAACGAATACCCCAAAGAATTGCCGGGTTAAATCACCTATCAGGCCATTAAGTGTAGGTGGGCTTGTCAAGCCATTAGCGCTAATATCATACCGGTGGAAATTACAAGATAATATAAGTACTATTGTCTATCATATAATTTTGCATCATGCGACCAAACAAGATTAACACATCTAATGATCTTATTTTGAAAATAGAAATAAAAGAAAAGAAACCGTGCCATTATAGGAACACGTATTTCATCCCCAAAAATGTAAATAGTAAAAAGGGGTGAGTTTACTCACCTCGAAAAGCAAAGATAACCGAAATAGAACGCATCTATAACGAACCGAGAGTTTCTCAAATATTGGTACCACCTAATTAATTGGGAAAACCCTACTTAGAAACGAAACAATAGTAACAAGAATCATAAATCCAAGATCTAGGGTTTCGGATTTGGGATTTAGAGTTTTAGATTATAAATTGGGAAATTGGGTTTTGAATTTCGATTTGGGATTTTGGTACGAAACATAATAGCATCTCGTATTAAATATATTTCACAAGAATCCATTTTAGTATTTTTCTTTGGGAAATTGGATTTTATTAGTCATAACTTTCACCTATTGGCCATTATTAATCCCAACTTTACTATTGGCCATTATTACTCCCAACTTTTACTTGACCATTATTACTCCAAACTTTCACTTAATTGGCCACCATTGAGCCTTCCTTTAACCTTGACTAACTCCGTTAAAATATGCTGACGTGGCATCCACATGGCAGCTGACGTGGCATCCACGTGGCATCTGACATGTTTTATTTTTAAGGAAATTGGATTTTATTAATCCCAACTTTCACTTATTGGCAATTATTAATCCTCTTTCACTTACTGGTCGTTATTAATCACAACTTTCACTCATTGACTATTATTAATCCCAACTTTAATATTGGCCATTATTAATTCCAACACAAATACAAACAACCCTTAATTGAATTATTAAGCATTCATATGATTTTCTCCAATTTAATGTATTAGAAAGATGCAAGATGAAGTGTGAGAACAATGTGAAAAATTTAGGGCTTCAAAAAGTATGATATATAAATGGTTAGGAAGATTTTGAAGATTGTTTTTTGAAGCCCTAAAAGATTTTGAGGCCTAAATTTTTCACATTGTTCTCACACTTCATCTTGCATATTGTTCTAATACATTGAATTGGAGAAAATCACACGAATGATTAATAATTGCAGCTGAGATGTAGGATTTGTTTGTGTTTGTAAGATGGTCGATCATATTTCAATTAAGAGTTGTTTGTATTTGTGTTGGGATTAATAATGGGCCAATAGTAAAGTTGGCATTATTAATAGTCAATGAGTGAAAGTTGGGATTAATAACGACCAATAAGTGAAAGTTGGGATTAATAATGGCCAATAAGTGAAAGTTGGGATTAATAAAATGCAATTTCCTTAAAAATAAAACATGTCAGCTGCCATGTGGATGCCACATCAGCTGCCATGTGGATGCCACGTTAGCATATTTTAACGGAGTTAGTCAAGGTTAACTGAAGGCTCAATGGTGGCCAATTAAGTGAAAGTTGTGAGTAATAATGGCCAATAGTAAAGTTGGGATTAATAAGACCAATAGGTGAAAGTTAGGATTAATAAAATCAAAATTCCCTTTTTCTTTAGATATTGTATAAATACTTATAACCATGATCATCATTTATATATATATATATATATATATATATATATATATAAGGTTAGGATCCTTACAGAACCACTTTTATTTACAGAACTACAGAACCACTGATTTACATACATGTAAATTAAGTCTGGTGATATTAAGTTGTCTTTACATATGTGTAAATTAGACATAAGTATTTTAATATAGAAACACAACCATTTTCTGTTGTGGCAAATATACACATATGTAAAACAACCTATATATCACAAGGCTTAATTTACATGTATGTAAATTAGTGGTTCTGTAGTTCTGTAAATAAGAAGTGGTTCTGTAATGATCCTCACCCTATATATATATATATATATGTATTTGAAATTATAAATTTTTATGTTTTAAAATGTATTTAACTTAATTATGTTATTTAGGTTATTAGGAAATATAGTTTAAATGTATAAAATGTATAAGAGTAATAAAAACAGGCCATGGGACTCAAACCCATGGCCTCATCGTTCAACAGTACATACCACACCACACCACTGAACCAGAAGCCATTTTTGTTATTAAACCGGATTTCTAATTCTTTTAATAATAATAACCCACAACAGCCATATCAATACAAGCCCTAGAACAAGAATCAATCCAATTCGGTTCAATCTGTTAATCAAAGACAAATCAATCATAGGGTTTTTAATCCCTATGATCTCAATAATATTTTGGTGTATTAAACTTACTGATTAATGAAGATTTAATCCCCAGGAACTGAAATAAGATTAAATTGATGGTTTAGAACGATGTAGATGATCAAAAGGAGTAAAACGAGCCCAAAGATTACCTGAAATGATGTCGGGAAGATGGTAAACGACTAAGTCGCCGGAAAAAGTTTGAAGTGGTTGATTCGATAGTTTTCAGAGCGAAGTGAAGGTGTTTTAATGATGGAAAAGAGTTATGCGAGTGTCTTGGAGTGTAAAGGATGGATTAATTTCGTTGATTACGGGTTATTTACAGAAATGATAATTTTCGGTTTTTGAATTGAAAACAATCACGATGATTGAGCTGTTAAACGCATTTTGTATAGTAGGGAAGGTTCGAAACTAGATTAGGAAGTTTTAGGATTGATTTTGGACATTAAAAACAATGATTTGAACGAGCTTTTGACCTCGCCGGATGTCACCGGAGGTCGTCGGACCTCCGTCGGCGGAAAAACGGGGCTTGGGGGGATTGGTTTGGGTTTTAAGTAATTATTCACTGAATCCATGAAACGACGATCGAGAATCCATGACCCAAGAGTTTGTAGACTCTACACAGCAAACCAATGTGTCATCTCTAGAATCATCATCTGAATGAACATTATTCACTGACCTTTCATCCTTTTTATTAGGACCAGATTCAATTTGAACTTGATGGTATGTATCTGGTTGAAATAAAGAAAGACCCCGTAAAAGTTCCATGTGTCCATGATGCGTGCAATATATATAAATTAAACACTCAAAAACACCTAGTTTTAATATTTATAAAAACCTAGACGTACTACTAAACTACAGACAACCGGCAGTGGACCGGTCGAATGCAGTACAGTGAAACGTAAATCCGGGTGTCGACCCACAGACTCTATATACTACGCTAAATTAACTAATAGAGACTCGACTGACTAGACACGACTTAAAAGAAAGATTATTTAAAAAGGGGGGTTTTATTGCTAAAAATAGTAACCTGCTAAAAATAGAAAGTTACTAAAACTGGAAACTTACTAAAAATGGAAAGTTACTAAAAATGGAAACTAGAACGAAAGACGAACTAGAAACAAGATGAGAAGAGATAAACCACCTAGACCCGACTCACTAATGATTATCAGTTTGACTATGAACTGGGATCGTAATATATTTACTTGACTCAAACACGAATAAGACCCTCGACCCTTTTCGAGAAGACACTTATGGCTTTCTATCAAGTTATTAAACCAACCAGTTAATTAGACTCTTTCACAATCGTCTAATAGTTATGAATTAGTACCTATTAGGCTATTATAATTATCTATCTCACAGTACGGAAATCTAGGTAGTTTGGAAACACAAATTGGTATTAGTAAACAAGACTGATTAAACCGAGCTTAATCTAGAATCCTCACAGATATCCAAACTAAAGATTCAACCAACTAGACTTACCAATTAACCTATCACCTCACAGTTACTAGGTTAGCATACACGTTAATATCGACTTGTATTAAATTACAATTCCTATGAAAAGTATATATCCAATTCATAAACTAGTCAAAGAACACATAGTAAATTGACCTAACAAAACCCTATTATATGATATAGACACTCATCAAGGATCTCATGGAATTCATAATCATCAACAAGTCAATAAAAATATACACAATTGCATCAATTAAATAAAAACCAAACCTTTACTAAATCATAAACAATCCATAGTTCAAAACCGATTCACCAAACATTCAAAACAAAAGCATTAGTTTATCATTAGCCTAGGTGGTCTAATGAAGCTTAGCCAACAATCATATCAAGAAAAATAAATGCAAGTTTAATATTGTTAAACATGATAAAAAGAATTAGAAACAAAAGAACAATGAAACCCGAGAGAGCCGCAATGCAATCGTCGATCCTACGCGTTTCGGTTGCTTCAATTTCGTGTTCTCTATCTTCAATATCCCTTTTTCCAGCGTTATTGGACAGTCAAATCGAAAAAGTACTTAAAGTAAGTCTACAAACCGGGTCATAACATTAGCACAACCACTTTAATAATTACGGCAAACTAGAGCATCTTCTCGCACATGTGGTCGCTAGGTTTCACTTTTTACGTTATTCCCGTATCTTCATTTAACTCTTCTGTTACAGCATACAACTCGATCTCTCGAACCCCATTAACTCCAATGTATGAAGTTAATAATCTTACATCTTCACCATTTCTTAGTGGAAGCAACCCTGTATCGAGATCACCGGCCGGAGGTTTAAAATAAAACCATAAATTACTAGGAATAAACCCATAACCAAATTCTGGATAAATAAGATACATTTCAGATACGGTAAACTCATGGACTTTTAGAAAGTCAACGAAAGTTATGCTACCGTAATCATATGTTCTACCCGGCATCACTGTAAAATACCCACCATGGTAAACTTTGAGGCTAAAATACTCAGGTTCGTCCGCATAAAGCTCTTCAACAACCTCTGGTTGGTCGGGCTCATTTGCTGATCTAAGCTGAAATCTTGCATGAGGATAGAAACAATCGGGTAAGTTGCTCATGATATGTTGGTATGATGAATTTGTGAGATAAATGGATGATGGTAAATGTGAAGTATAGGTTGGTATTTATACTAGTTGATAAATGTTTTTATATATTTATCGGAGATCAGAGAGGTGTACATTTATTATAAAAAATATTATAAATAAATACAAGCTTAGATTTTTCTCTATATATACCACAACATCTTTTCATATTCCATCACACCAATTACAAATACACCCACACTAATATAGAAAAACCAAATGGAAAAGATCTCGTTGACGATAAGATCTATAGTTCTCAGCCAATTAAGAAACCTTCAAGTTGGGTTCCTAAGAAATGAAGACGTCTAAGTTTAAAGAATCATAAGGTTTCATCATCTACATCGAAGGAGCGGTTCGACTCTTTTCCATAATTTCTTACCCATAAGTCCATTTCCCTCTTGTTTTTTTTCTTAAATATACCGGTTTAAAAAAATACTCAAGACATGATGGTGTCGAGATTTCAATTTGCCAGAGGAGAGGGCAAAAGTTTGACAGGGAAGTCAAAGACCTGTAACTTCATATCTGTTCTAGCAGAAGTACGATGGTCTATTTTGTGTAGCGATGATGATGCTGCTGATCTAGGGTTTCTGTTGGCAACAACATCAAACAATGAAGATGACGATTGGGTCAGACGACGGTTGGTCCAGATGGTGATGCTTTTGTAGATGATGGCGATGAAGATGACGATGGTGGTAGTAATTTGTGGTGGCGGATGAACAGTGGTAGTAATAGATGGTGACGGATGTGGTGGTGGCGACGATGATGGAAGGATGCTGTGATGGTAATGGGGTTGGGTTTTATTGTTTTTGCAGACTCATGGTGAATTGGAATGGGTAAGGGGAAGGGGTGTGGGAATATATTTAGATTTTAAATATATTTAATTTAATAATAATAATAATGATAATAATAATAATAATAATCTGAATAATAGTAATAATAATAAAAAGACCAAAATACCCTTGAAGTTAACGGATTTTTTAGCGATCTTTGACGGAGGGACCACAATGGCAATATTTTACAAACCAAACACTGAAATGGCAAAAAAAACATATGGACCAAAACGGTCGAAACGGTATAAACTCAGGGACTATTTTGGCAATTTACTCCAAAATATAATAACTTTTAACAAAACTAATTTTTATAATAATAAACACGTAAGGTCGCGAGCCATCTTGACTCCGCTTGATTATAAAACAAGCCAAGCCCGAGCTCACGATTTGAACTTTTTGAGGTAAACAACTTGACCCACTTTTAAACCATAGAGTGTGCCACTATTCAACAATGTTGTCTCAATAAAATAATTTTATTAAGCTGGATAGGTGCTACTAGGGGTGTTCATGGTTCGGTTTAAAACCGTGAAACCGTCTAAACCGGTCATCGGTTTGGCTTCATGGTCGTTTTTATTTTTAACTTTCGGTCGGTCGGCTTCAAAAAATTTAAACCGTAATGAACGGTTTGGCTTATGGTTTTTACAAAAAACCGGTCGGATAAAACCGGACCGGACCGTAGGATTTAAGTATTTCAAGATTATATATTTTTTATATTAGATATATAATTATTTATAATATTTCATATTATATATTAGTAAATGTTTTTTTTAGTTTTAGCATAGCTCATTAGCCCGAGCAAACTAACGTTTAGATAATTGAAGCCCAAAATGATTATCCTATATATTTTAGCATAGCCCATTAGCCCGAGCAAACTATGTTTTGACCTGCTTTGTTTTGAACACCTAATTACTTTAAGCTTTTTTGTGTATGTTGGCAGCTTATTCTAAGTTTTTATTAGAATAATTTTGTACTTATTATGTGTTTATTTGGTCTTGATTTTTTTGACATCTTATATTAGTACAAAGATGAACATGTATAGTATACAAGCCCAATATAGGCCCAAACCGTGAAACCAAACCGGAGCCAAGCCGTTAGTAACGGTTTGGTTTGGTTTGGTTTGTGTTTTCAATGGTTCGGCTTCGGTTTTCGATATGCAAAAACCGTACTAACGGTTTGGCTTACGGTTTGATCAAAAAACCGTCAAAACCAAACCGTGAACACCCCTAGGTGCTACCATTCATCTAAGGTTAACTTGATTTTAAACGACTCGTCACATTTAAAGCCCTAACGCCCAGTAACAAAGTTGCCCAACGTAATCATGTCACTTGACAAGAAGTGTGCTTGTATTCATCAAAGTATATAAATCATATATAAATAATAGTAAAATAGTTGTCTTATATAAAAGAAAATTAGTTCTATATATATATACTAAATGACAAGGTCGGTTAAGACCTTGTCATTTAGTCCCCTAACTTTCATAACTTGACATATTTGACTTAATTTTTAGGTCTGGTATATTAACAATTTTAACCTTCGACTTTGATATGATTATCATTTTGAATCATACTTTTAACACTACGGTTTTAATCTCCCGACTTTTGATGTATTTACGGTTATAATCTCCGACTTTTACTAATTGTCATTGTAGCTTTTGTTGAGTTTTCAACTTTGATCTTTTACTCCACTTTGACATATAGTACGACTTAAATATTGTTATCGTTTTGACCTCTAACTTTTGATATTTCATCGTTTTTTAATATCTTACACATTACGGTTTTGCGTCATAGCGCGCGGGACATGAGACTTTTTTTTATCAACGCATATGACGAAATCACATACGCAAGACTTGATTGCGTGACCCGACCGCTGCAACACGCGGCCTGATGTTAAATCTAGTTTTGTGTAATCCGTAATCAATGTAGAGAATGAGATTTAACATAATAACAAGCGATCAATAGAAGTAAATAAGCTATCTATATAATTTATAACAATTTAATTAAAAATATTTTGAATATCTAAAACATCCTATTTTTTTTAGTAGTTATTACTTTGTCCTTTGGCCAAAGGTTTAATAAAATGAAACAAAACCATTATTTATAAATAAACTCCCGCCCAAGAGAAGTTATTTCGAAATCCCGCTTCTAATTTCTACTCACATTTCTCACCATTTAATTTAATTTAATTTAATTATTATCATCAGCAAACAAAAACTAAAATTAGAATTATTATTAGTTTTATTACATGCGCAATTAGCTACGGTTCATTTTAATTGAAAAAATGAATTTAATTTTAACCCAACCCAAACAAATGAAGTGAATGAGTGAGTATATGAATGAGGGTTAGGGTTTTGTGTGAAAATGGGATCCCCTGAACCTCCAAATAATTCAACCGCAGCTGCAACAATCATCATCGCTTCCAATTCACAATCACAATCACAATCACAATCACAATCACAATCATCCACTGCTGCTGCTTCTATCATAGTAAGTTCATTTCTACCATCAATCATTTTACATTTGTTGCTTCCGATTGCACTTTATGTGTTGCATTTGTTCTGATAGTGTTTTTTTAGTTTTGGTTGTAGGTAATTGGGACTCACATGAGGTTATGTTAGTGTATACTAAAGTTTTTTTTGATGGTTTTATTGTGATTAGTGTTTGACTTTTTGTTTAATCCAAAACTTAGGTCTGTTAGTTTCAGATTGTGGTTAGGAATTGAAGTACTGCATTAGGCTTGGAAGTTAGGTATTTTTTATGGTTTTGTTGCAAGTGTTGCTTAGCAGCTAACTGCTATAAAGTGTACAGTTTGAAGTTATATGCATTGTTAAATGGTGATGGGTGCTTGGTTGTTTGCTTGCTGTTGAGTATGGAGAACAAGTTGTCAGGTTTTAGTTTGTATTATAGGTTGTATGGAGTGTTTTAGAGGTAATTGTTAAGTTGGCGAGGTTATTGTGTTCATTCGTGTTTCATAAGGGCCTTCTCAGATTGTGTATTTAGAAGCTAAGTTCAGGATAACAATATTCATATGAATAGTTGTTGACTAAAGTATTTGAAGATGTGAAGCGACATTCGCACAAGTAGACCTGCTTTCTTATGGTTGAAGCTAGTTTGATGTCAACAAGTTGGAAAAGAATGATATTTTGATGGTTTATGTTGTTTGTATGCAAAAGAACGGATGAATAGACTGTCTTGCAAGTATTTTTTTGCCTTCACCATTAAGTTAGAAAATGGATAATGTACTAGACTCTGTTTTGTATATTTGATTTTTCAAAAAAATATTCATGTTATTGTTAGACACTAAATGAAAAGCCACTTTTGTGTTGTCAATCTGGTTGATATATTTAGGTGATTGTATGCGTTAAAAGTAGACTTTTGGCGGCCTATGCTATCCATTTCTTAGCTAGTTTCTTTTCGGATTGACTCACTTGGTGTGTTTGAAGTAAAATACAACCTAACTTTGTCACAACTTACAAGTAAAAAATACTGAAATTTGCCATCCTGTATGTTGAGCATCACCTCCTCCCTCATTAGTTAGAAGCTTCAGACGTCACTTTTGTGTTAAAAGTTCCTGCTTCTCTAAGTGTAACTAAGTGTACAATTAAGCATGTATATGATTGAGTAGGGATTTGCTTTTTTCTTTTGACTTCTGCTTGTTTTATGATTTCAAAAAAACCAGGAGACATCTTCTGTGAGGTATTGTATCTGTGGAACAGTGTAATACTTATGTGCTGAAGTACAGCCCTACCCAGTAAAATCCCACTTGTAGCAGAGCTATTGTTAGGGTTTGGGGACTTATGTGCTGAAGTATAGTTCAATAGAATATAATAACATATTATCAAACTTGAAATGCTCACATTTTATCATAAATGCCAAGTTTGTTGATGAAGTGCTAGAATGTCAATTGATAATCAATTGAGTGATGGTAGATTTACTTGACTGGGTTTGTTGGACTACAATTCTGTACGTATTTGGTGTAAATATTCATGGCACTTATCTTAAATATCGCATTCTTTGTGCTATAGTTAAGATGTTCTTACTTTTGTTCTGCGCATTTCAGGACTCCCCTATTTTTAGTTACATCAACAATCTCTCTCCTATAAAGCCAGTCAAAGGGACATCAACATCTCAAGTCTTTCCTGGGTTTAGTTCTCCTCTCATATACACGTTAAAACAAATTCATACACATCAGGGGCCTATTGAATCAAAAAGGTAAAACGGTAAATCTTTTTTTGATATTAATTTCATACATATTTTCTTTGATGTAATACGGACACTAATGATTCATTTTGTTATTCATCTTCAGCTCCGAACATCATATATCATTACGAGAAGATAATAACACCACTAGTCCAAATCTGGAAAATTCTAGTTCAAAAGATTTCGAAGACGCCCTTATCAAAATGACAGATTCAGTGAAGCCACAAGGATCTATGAAAACATTTGCTATTGGAGATGATAATGTGTTGGCATCACCTACACTTGTTGACCAAGCACATGAGGACGAGGAATTGTCCTGCCCCAAACCTGTTGAGAATAATGGACAAAATAGGAGTTGCTTGCAATCTACTATTTGTCAAAATCTCACATCTGTAGACGAACAACATAACCAACCACTAGTGGCTCAGGTATGTTGTAGTGACTAACTCACTAACTTGAATCATATTGCACATCAGTTGTGCACTTGTGCCACTTTGCTTCTTTAAAAGAATATAATTACACAAAGTTTTTCATTTATAATTACCTTTGTGCTGTATAAATGAACCGTCTGCTAGTTGATTTTAGTTTTATCTTTGTTTTTGGGTATAAAGATTGTGACAAGAGAATAGGTTCCAGTGTTGTCAACAAACCTAGTGTGAGTAGCATTCAAGGTAGGATTTGTGTGAAACTGTGAACACCGAAATCTATAATTGTTATTCACAGAAAGTTTGGGATAAAACATGCTCTACTTCCATGTATTGCACCTGAATTTCCGTACTGGCTCTTTATATCTATTATTTAGTACTATGTAGTTTTACTTATTGTCTAGGAAAATTGTCTGAATAAACCATGCTTTTGCTAGTTGTGTTTATTTTCTTGTTTAGCCCCCGACTTCTTTTACCATCTTGTGTGCAGTCATACACTCAGGCAATTTGATCCACAGGTTAAACATAGGACTTTGAAAAGCTAGTGGACATACTCATAGTTTTATAAGTATGAGTTGAAACTAATTACTCCAGTACAACAAAAGCTACATCCTGCATCTGTTTCAATATTATTTATATAAAGTTTGCTAATGTGTTATCATCTGGAATTACAATGTTTGCAATACTTATTGTAGGTCGGTCAAAGTCAACTTGGTAAGCGTAGACGTCTTCAATTTGAGACACCTCAAGAAAATGTCGAAAATGATATTCGCTCCACAAATCCCTCTAATACTGCTGTGATATCAGAAGTTCTAGAATCTTCTATGTCTCGAACTACCAGGGGTTCTAGTGCAAATGTTTCCAAGCCCTCAGGTATAGGCTTGCATTTGAATAGCATTGTTAATGCCAAGTCTTTGAGATATCAGAGTGGTGGAGGGAAAACATTGATATCTGTTAGCTCTCAGATGCAAGATAATATACAATGCCCTTCAGTTTCTTCCAATTCAAATTTAGTGGAGAATGTTTCAGCTATAAGTGAGGAATATGCACATCAAACTCCTTCCAATAATGAAGAACCCAAAAAAGTTGTTGAATATCAACAAAAGTTTGATCAGGGAACCCTCAACGCTGAACAAGTTGAGAGAGTTGATGCTTACGTCCGATCAAATCCCAAAAAGAGAAGGTGTTTTTTCATGCTTTTTGACAGATTTAGTTTTGTAAAATATATCTGGATTCTAAATTTGTAGTGCATGCTATGGGTGGCAAAATGGATTAGTTGGAAAAGTTAAGAAACAAGTAAAGTAGATTTGGTTTGCTTGACTAGTCAACACTTGTTTGTTATTCTCTTTTCAAATTCATAAAGTAATAAATGTATTAAACATGACTACAAAAAACAATAATAATAATAATATGTATTTTAGAAGCTAAGCAGTCAAATTCACTATGTGCGATTTTTGACCCTTCCATAAATTGCTATCCTTTCTATAAATTTTAGCCTCTCTGCAGTTTGTGTGATTTAGTTGCACATACCATTTTCTTTACTTTTGTAAAAAATATGATGAAAACCACACTAGTACACTGTTATAATAACAATCCAATACATTGCTTTTTATTAAACGAGTTACAAGATTGTAAGCATTTAATAAAACTTTGGACAACTTTCAGTTTGTTTGACCCGACAACTTGTCTTCCTTACAGCTAATTTTATTTTAATCGCATGACGTGAAAATAACAAATGGACCCATTTCTTAGTAAATGGATAAAACTTGCACCTTCTGTCTGTTTTCTTTAACTTTTTAACCTTTTCCAACTAGTTTGCATAAGTAGCTTTGTGTTGTTTTTTTATGCTGTTCATGTGTTTTTATAACTGTTTAGCATTTCGTATCTATTTTTTGAACTTTTTTGATCACTAACAAATATTATACTGAAATCATTACTATTAAAGAATAATCTCAGTGACTAAAACACTTTACTAGGTGTAGTTTTAAATGACTTCAAGCTCCTTTTGCTTTGATTTACTTGTTTTACTTTAGCTATTTTTCCTTTTATGTTTGGCCTGTTAAAAGATAAATTATAACCCTAATTGACCCTTATAGGTAAATGTATCAGCATTTTTGCTTCTTTCTGTTTTCTTTACATTTTTAACCTTCTCTAACTGGTTTGTGTAAGCAGTGTGGTGTTCTTCACATGTTCGTGTTTGACTGTCTATTTGTTTCAGAAAGAAGACAGAAAGCAGTGGTGATGGTTGCAAATACTGCAATTGTAAGAAGACCAAGTGTTTGAAACTGTAAGTTAATCTAATGTTTGACTTTAGATTGAAATTGGGGATTACAGAATGGTTTCTCTTGCAGATACTGTGATTGCTTTGCTGCTGGAATTTATTGTGCCGGCTCTTGCTCTTGCCAAGGTTGCTTCAACAGACCCGAATATGAAAGTACTGTTCTCGAGACGCGACAGCAAATTGAATCACGTGATCCACTTGCATTTGCCCCTAAGATCATTGCTCATTCTAAAAAACCTCCAAGAAGCCAGATGTTGGTAATTGATTCTTAGGAAGTGTTTGTTAAAATATATTGTCATAATAATTTATACCTCAGTATAGTTAAGTTATAGAAAGTTAATTTTTATGACTTCATTTATTAGTTACTTAAAGAATGAGAATAGCCAAACACTTAAAGCAACTATTATTTCATTATTACAGCTTAAAACAACATAAGGGCATTTTAACAGCATCTCTTGCACCATGCTTAGTTATTGCTGATTAGAATATACAGTATTTCATAATCAGTTTAGCACATATCCAAACACCTTGCCTAATCTCATCTTGATTTCCTTTACAAATAGCTATGAACACTAACAATTGTGTATAGGAGGATGGAGATCAAGCGACACCTATTGCAGTAAGACACAAAAGGGGTTGCAACTGCAAGAAGTCAATGTGCATGAAAAAGTATTGTGAATGTTATCAGGTGAATATGGCTCATTTCATGCTAGATGCTCTTCGGTTTTGCCATTCACACATGTTTTTACTAATTGAATTCATCTCAATAGGCTAATGTTGGATGCTCTGAAGGATGCCGTTGTGAAGGGTGTCAAAATATTTATGGCATAAAAGGAGGTAACAAATAAATATTCATAGCAATAAGCAAACTACCATATACATGCAAACTACCATCTTTGACTTGTCATTTCTGATAAACTGGATGATTGATCAAAACATAGTGATGGGAAAAAGCTAGATTACCAACTATTGAGTGACAAACCTAATGTTTTAGGAAGAAGTTCAAAGGAGGGACTTATGTAATAATGCACACTAATTGGAGAAGCAAGTGTGAATATTATACAATTAGTGATCCTGTTAATGGATGACTTCATTAGATATATATTTGAATTTATCTGCTGTAGGCTTGGGTAGAAGAGATATCCATATAGCCGGGTTTAGGTCATGCATCTTGTTTAATCCAATACTAAGCTACTCTTGCCTGATTCTCTATTGCTTATAAATGTCCGAGCATCTTGTTATTAGGCCTTTCATATTGTTATTAGGCCTTGAAGAAATGATGTCCCTGTAACCTCAAGCGACCACTAAAATGCAATTTTGGGTGGATGTTGATGATGTAATCCATGGTTGCAATGATCAACAATTAGTGTTTAGGCTTGATTCTGATTATTTAGGCAATTAGGCCTCAAATAATCAAAAGTAAAATTGATCATTAATAGGATAAATAATTTATTCTGTTAAGTTTATTTTTCCAGAAATTAAAGTTTTGCTGGGTTTTGTTGTCAGTTGATATTACTTTTGTTAATAGTTCTATTTGGGCAAAATACAATTTTGGGAATTAGTAGTGTTATTAAAGAATACTGATAAATGACTTAAAAAACATCATTATACTCATTTTCTAATTTGTTATTTTTAATCAATCAGAATTTTCCGAACACTTAACACCATCAAAAGTCAATTTCAAGACGTGGTGATGGTGCAAGTATACTGATGTAGAACATATATGTGTTATGGAAGTTGATAAAAGATCACATTTCCAATAGAGTGGACTAAATGGCACTTTTCTAGCCACTTGTAAACATAGTGTTTATATTTTTTCTATCGAGCTTCTTACAAAAGTGCCAAAGTTTTGCTTTACTATTTGTTGGGATTTATATTGTGTGTTTTTTATGCTTATGATGCGCTATCTATATAAGTATTTAGTCATCTATCTAAAAAGGAAGCAAGATAGCTTCCATCTTATGTACGGATATGTATTGGGAACAGTTCCATGAGGTGTACAGGACTACATGGCTGTGCCTTTGTATGTGTTTTTTTTATTTCAGATTAGGCACAGGTTTAGTTCTTTGAAAAAGGATGAACCGCATAAGTAACTAACATTGGTCCAGTTTCCACTTCAGGAAACAAACTGTTTTCAGCCTAGTAAAACCTTCAGAGTTTCAAAAATTATGATAATGATAAAATGACGTGTCTGTAAGTTTTGATCATGCTGACATTTCTCTGGCATGGCGCTCACTTGAAAGTGAATGTTGGTATATATTGATTGTTTTGTATAGTGTATTATGTGTATTTGACTAGTCAAATGCAGTTACATGCATGTTTTTTGTTTGTAGTTAGCTGCCTTGGAAAATGTAAAAGTGTCTAATCCATCTAAAGTTTGTTTCATTTGATCCGTGGCCATGAAAGTACATAAATATGTATATAAGCTGTACTTGTTTGTTGAATGAGTTACAGTGATTGTTATTTAGCTTAATTGCAATTTATATGATTACTTTGGCACTTCTGATGTTAAACTAATTTTTGTTACAAACTTGTGCTTCTTTTTTCTTGTTGCTCTAATCACATTCATGTCCTTCATTTCAGTAAGCAGCTTGGTTAGAGAAGTTCGCATGGAATCTGTTAACGAGAATGTAAGTGATTCATTTGACGACAAAAAACTCAAAATGGTCTCCATTAGGTTGAGATCCCCTCTTCCAGGGTTCCATAAACCTCCCAATTTGTCTCCTCAGACGCCGTCATTTCAATGTTCAACGTAAGATGTCAATCATTTGTTTTTAGCTGATTTTTAAAAATGTGAATGTTTTTAAATCATGAAATTTTACTTGAGATGCCATTTTTATGTTTAGACACGGAAATGATGACTCAGAAGCTCGTGTTTTTTCTGGAAGATACGCTCCATCACCAGAATCTGAATATGTGACCACCACCCCTAAATCTCCTAATGATTCTTCTAGTTTTGGCATGATGACAGAAGCAAGTAACAAGACTAACAAAATGGACCAAGAATCTTATCCCAATGTTGAATTTATGGATGAATTTTCACCTGGAGACTGGTCAAGCACATCAAGAACTCAATTGCTTCCTCCTAACCGTATGAAGTTTTCTTCCCTTGGTTTTCATGGCTCTTCTGTCACTCCAGTGACTCTGTTTGGAGGGTCAAAACCGTCTTTTAACATCACTGACGATGATACACCCAATATACTAAAAGATTCTTCTATCCAACAATTTGGTATGGTGAAGGTAGCATCATCATCCCCAAATAAGAAGCGAGTCTCTCCACCTAGAATTCGGTTGCATGAGCTTGGTTCAAACACTTTAAAAAGTGGCAGGAAGTTCATCTTGAAGGCGGTTCCTTCTTTCCCTCCTCTCACTCCTTGCATTGATTCCAAACAGACTACAAATGATCCTCCTCCAGATAACGCCATTTAAAGGTATTTTCGACGTTCCTGTGCATTTTTTTTCATAAGTCCACACATTGCTCTTGAGTTTAGAAAGGAGATATATACCTTAAGAAAAGAGAAATAAAAAGATTGTGTATTAGCCACTTTTGCATGTTCTTGAGCTTGAAAAACACGTTATAGATTTACAGGTGGCACCATGTGCCATGGCATGGTGGTTAAGTCGGGTAATGGGCCAGGCTGCACCAGCTTTGAACAATGTATCGAATCTTTTTTCGATTTTTTGTTTTAAATGTAAATATGTAATGTGCTAAATATGATTGGTGAATAACAGTACTACAGTTAATTGTCTTGATATTTTATAAAAAACAAATAAACACTTTTGAAGGTTATATGCATTTAAAAACAGTCGTTGGGTAGCTCATTCAATCCATTCTTTTTCAAGCTAAGTTTTTTATTTGCCCCGTTCAATATGAAACACCATCCAATGTCCTCCATAAATATTAACAGTTATCTTCCCACATTTTGTACCTAGCTAATTTGACATAGAAGGCAGACTTATGTTACTTTTTGCTCTTTGAGAATGTTTTTGTAGGTCAACTTCAACCAGATGGTTTATCTTTCTAAGCACAAAAGCAGCCTCCAATGGAAAATAACTCTGCTTGCTTAGAACTTGTTTCTTGCAGGTTAAAAGCATTCCAACTGCAATCACACAATTTGCCATCATGAAACTGCGCTAAAATTTTCCATCTTGTGTCTTTCCACCCCTCACTCGACAGTGACGCTGCTATTTTCTTTATCTTCGTTTCTGGAACAATGTGATCCCTTTATAAATCAAAATGAAACAGCTATGATTGGTTGTACCTTTTTTTACTGTTGCTGAATTTGCTAGCGTTTGGTGCCATTTTTGACTCTGGGATCCAAAGATTTTTATTAATCTATATTAAGAAAAATTCAGATGTTGATGCTTGTTCCGTTTTTGGTTCTGTAGTTATTTGTTTAGTGCTTGTGTTTCATGTTAAGAAGATTAGGGGCTGAAATGTTAATACTTGTAATAGAGGGATTAAGATGTATCAAGTGTATAAAAGTCAGCAGGGACTAAAGTATACTTTATGTAATAGTTGGTGGGTGGATATTGTAGTTAATAACTAACACTGTTAGTTAGAGGTCGGTTATATGTAGTAGTTACAACGATGAATGAGATACTTGATGATTGATCAGATCTTCAGAACCTTCTATTCTCTCAGTTTCTTTCTCTTGATTGGAATTGATTCTCTAGTCAATTCAGGCGAACAGTTGAAGATTTAGCCCTATCGTGGCATCAATCGTTTGTTTTGTTGAGAGGAGTTCAATTGAAGGTATGTTATGGCCTTAATATAAGACCATATTTGCTAGATTTGCTACAGGGCAAGATGCTATGGGTGCATTAGCTGCAATTCGATAGACAAGTACTCTTCAAGATCAAAGAAGGTACTAAACCAATTGTTTTGAAACTATTAGACCATCCAAAAGATGTCATAAAACAAATGACACAACAATTGCATGATACTTGAACAATTAGAGAAAGCCTAAGCTCTTTTGTCGCTCCTGTGGTTATAGTAAAGAAGAAAGATGGATCTTGCTGTATGTGTGTGGATTATAGGAGGTTGAATGAGGTGACAATCAAGAACAGTTTCACTATTTCGCTTATTGATGAACTGTTGGATGAGCTATGGGGTGTTGCTGTCTTTTCAAAACTGGATTTGAGGTTAGGATATCATCAAATTTGAATGCATTTGGATGAGGTGCATAAAACTTCATTCAATACTCATCAATGACAGTTTGAGTTTCTGGCATTACCCTTTGGGTTGACCAATGCCCCGGACACTTTCTTAGCTTTAATGAACTGCACATTCAAACCCCTTTGAAGGAAATGTGCTATGTTTTTTTGATGATATATTGGTTTACAATGCGACCATGGAATAACAGGATTTGGAATTGGTTTATAGTTGCTGCAAACTAATTTTTGAGTGTTTTATTAAATCTTTTGATGGCCTTGCTAAGCCCTTACTGATATGTTGAAAGATGCTTTCAAATGGGGAGATCAAGCTTAAACTGCTTTTAACACCCTCAAAACAATGTTATTCAAATGTGCCTAGGTGGATGAAGTTTGCTTTAGTATAGTGTTACCATATTGTGCATTGCTCAAGAGAACACATAATGATTTTAGTACCAAGCTTCAATTTAGTTAGTTCTTAATGTTGAAATTATTAAAAACATGACAAACTTACTCCAGTATTTGTTATTTACAACTTTAAGGATGACAATCAAACCTGAAACCTGAGACATGTTGGATGGGTATGAGGTTGGGTAAGCGGGTATGGGGTCGGGTGATTACTTTTTAAGTTTTTTGCGGGTATGAGATTACATGATATACCCGTTTACCCGACCTAGTTACCTGATTATAAACCCTAATTATTTTTTCGTTTTATTTATTTTAGTTATAGGTGGAGTTATTCTACAAAGTGTAAAAATGATACAAAGTGTGAGAATGACAATGGTACAAAGAGACATAATGGAGGATTTAAAAAATTCATAACTCACAAATTAAATCAAATTTTAAAAAATGCTTCGAAGATCTTGTTCCCCATGTCGGCCATTTCATAAAAAAATAAACGAAAAATAAAAAAATCAAACATTTTCATTGTTTTGTCTTTTTTACTTCCATTGTGTCTTTTTTAAATTTTTAACACAACAAAATACACAATGAAAGTAAAAAAGAAAAAAAAACACAATGAAAACGGTGATTTTTTTAATTTCTCGTTTATTTTTTTATGAAAGAAGACGACGTAGGGAACAAGGTCTCCGAAGCACTTTTTTGATTTCGATTTACATTGTGAGTTATAATTTTTTTAATGTGTCATTGTGTCTTTTCTTTACCATTGTGTCCTTCTCACACTTTGTATAAAAAACAACTTTGTATTTGAGCCTATCTCTTTTAGTTATATGATTTTTATTTTAATTTTTTACGTTGTTTTAAAATCCTTAATTCCATTAGGAGTATTAGACCTTAACAGTCATAACTATTAGTTTTTTGCCGCCACCAGTCTCAACTTTTGAAATATGTGCTGGTAGTCCCAACTTTTGTCATTTTGCCACTAATGGACCGTCGTTAAAAAGAGTTAACGACGTTAACTTTTCCCTTTGAATTACAGACCAACGTTTTAGGGTTTGTGATCGGAATGAGAATACGAGTCGAATGATGTCAAAATTACCTCGAAACGATAATACAAACGATGAAATTTGTACACCTGATTAAAGAACCGTTAGGTTTAAACAACTTGGTGAAGCATCGTTTTGTCATTTAGAGCATCGTTTCGATGTATTTTTTATATCAATCGACTGGTATTATTATTCTGATCAAAAACCACAAACGACGGCCTGGAATTTAAAAAAAAAAGTTAACGCCGTTAACTTATTTAATGGCAGTCCATTAGTGGCAAAAAGATAAAAGTTGGTACCACCAGCACATATTTCAGAAGTTGGGACTGGTAGCGGCCAAAAAGTAATAGTTGGGACTATTTGATCATTAAACCTTTTAGTTTGTTATCTAGAGTCGATCACTTGATCATCTAATCCTTAACGATACTGTTTAAAGAAAAGAGTATTGGATCTTAATAGTCACAACTATTAGTTTTTGGCTGCTACCGATCTCAATTTCTGAAATATGTGTTAGAGGTCCCTACTTTTATCAATTTTGCCACTAATGGACCGCCGTTCAAAAAATTTTAACAGCGTTAACTTTTTTTTTTTTTAATTTTCGGCCGACATTTTAGGGTTTTTGTTCGGAAGAAGAATACGATGCGACTGATATAAAAATTACATCAAAACGGTGCTCCAAATGACGAAACGATGCTTCTCCGAGTTGTTTACACCTAATTGTTCTTTAATCGGATGTACAAATTTCGATGTTTACCTTAATTCTCTTGTTTGTTGGCTTTAATACCAGGAAATAAAATAGAGAAAAATACCTTCAAGATAATAACCATTTTCAAGAGCCGAGGTCATTTTACATCAATCGACTCCTATTTTCAAAGAAAAAATTAACACCGTTAATTTTTGTTAATAGCGGTCCATTAGTGGCAAAAATGATAAAAGTTGGGACTCCTAGCCCATATTTCAGAAGTTATGACCGATAGCAGACAAAAACAAATAGTTGGGACTGTTAAGATCTAATACTACTAAAAGAAAAGGGCAATTTTGAAAAAAAATGAGGTTTTTAATGGCACCGAAATGCAGGTGATGAATGAAAAATATTTAGGCTTAGAGAGTTTAACTAGGAGGATTTGTTTTTGGCTAAAAAATTTTTTGAAAAGAAAAAAAAAGGAGTTTTAACATTCAAAAATCTTAGATCTATTAACACGAAGCTTAATCTTGGTAAGTGCTCGTTTGGTCTAAATGAAGGAAAGTGCACAGGACATGTCTTCAGTAAACAACACATCCGAGCTAGTCTAGACAAGGTGTGGGCGGTTCGAGAAATGAAATCGCCAAAGTTTAAAGAAAGTGGTGCAAAGCCTGAATGATTGTTTTCTGTCCAAATCGACAATTATTTCTCCATTTCTTTAAAACATTGAAGGGTTTGCACTAGCAAACATGACTTTTCCTAGACGCCTGGGATCGAATAAGCATTCTAAGATATGAAAGAATATACTGCCATCATACCGGTCATAGTGGTGCCCTGCCCTGGGGAAAGGTTGTCGCTATACTTAGTAGTAGGGGAAGAATCGGTGAGCTAGGTCTTTATGGCAGAAAGTAAAGGGGTACAACTGTCAATGAATTTTATAAGCCGGCCCCTAAAGGATGCTGAGGTCAGGTATAACATGATGGAAAAGACAACTCTAGCACTCGTTCATTTAACTCGACATCTGCAAAGTCTTAACAGAGGTAAGGTATAACATTTCAGAACCCGAGACCTCTGACAGACTAGCCAAATAGGTAGTGGAGCTGGATGAGCACGAGCTGACATACACGCCCAGAACGACCGTCACAAGTCTAAACAGATTTCTTGGTTGAATCACCACCAATGAAGGTGAGCGAAATACATATTAAAGACAAAAAACATGGTCATGATGAATGGCGTTTATACACTAAGTAAGTGTACAATATAAAGCTAAAGAACAGACGATGCAATAATACCCAGCCTAGGGAAGAAGGTCACATAAAGGATTTGCCCACCGTAAAGTCACCTAGTATCCTGAACTCAAAACAAGCGGATAGATGCATTGAGAAACTTGGCATCCCTAGAAAGTTTTGCCCATTTGACCAAGAAAGTCTTGGTAGAAGTGACATACAAAAACATCCATTGAGGTCAAGGAAGTTTAAGACATCATGTAAGAAGAGGAGCCAAACTTGATGACTCCAATAAAGGATTACACATTGAACGGTTTACTCCCTGATAATGAAGAAGAAGCTAAGAAACAAAGAGTGAAGTCATAAATTACATTCTCTAGGAAGGCATGATATACGAAAAGTCCTATCTAGCCATGCTCCTGAGATGTGTTAGGCTAGTTCAATGCAACTACATTATAAGAGAAGTTCATAGTGGCATTTGTAGTGACGACCATTTAGATTATGAAGAAAAATGGCAACCACGCTTAATACCAGAGCATTTTGTGAATCCACTTTATACAATGGAGAGGTGGAAACAAGTGTATAACTACAAGGTTTTTCCCCTCAATGGGAAGTCGATGTGGCCAAAATCCTAAGTACCAACACTCAAATAAAGAGGCCAATAAAAGCAAGAAAGAAGTCTGTTATGTGCCAAGGGGGTGCTAGAGATCAAGCAGGGAAAGGTCCAAAAGATTTTCGGAGATGCAAGAAAACATGCCATAATAAGAAGACATGCAATGCTAACTCTGATGATGCTTGGGATGGAGGAACTGTTGCACTGATGAAGCTTTTGTTGGTTATGTAATGTGATGGTCTTATGTTTGTTGCACTGTTAAACAATTTACTTATGTACTGCTATGGTCTTATAAGGTTATGGTCTTACGTTTGGTTTAAAACTACTTTGATGGTTAATGTTGGGCTAGATATGTGTAGTCCAGTTTTTTTTAAAGTAGTTTAAACCTACTTTGATGCTTAATCTATACTTTGATGGTTTTTGTATTTAATTCTTAATTGATTTGGTGTTTGTAGTGGTTGAATTTTGGTTGTTGCATCTATTTAATACAATTTTTTGCACCTATTGAGTTCATATTGGTTGTTTCATCTATTAGGTTAGTGCATTTTGGTTAGTTGCACCTATTGAGTGCAATAAGTTGCATTTTGGTTGTTGTATCTATTTAGTGAATTTAGTTGCATCTATTTAGTGCATCTTGGTTGTTACATTTTGGTAAAAAAAAATCCTACTAAAATGAAACATCTTAAGAGAACAATAAAAAAGTGCACTTGTCATTAGATCTAAACATGTTAATACACAATCATCCAGAATACAAAATATCTTAACAATACATCATCCAAAATACAACCAAAATCCATTCAAAGTTAATCCACGTGCACTTGTCTTGACCTAAATCTATTACATTTCATTGCAATTAAAATCAAAACAAAACAAACCTAGCTCACAATCAAATACTTCTTTAACTTCCTTGCTTTTACTTTTGCTTCAGCTTCATTCTTTGACCTCAACAATCTAGGAATTGTCTCAGTTGACCTTCAGCACACACTTGGATCATACAAGCCAATAAAAGGACAAGTCGAACCCTGCAGCCAAATAAGAACCTCTTGGTTCCACAAAATTGAATGATTTAATAATCTACAAGAGATAAAACATTACCTTGTCTAGAAACCCATAAAAACGACATCCCAGATTTCTTGTTGTCCTGATGTTCTCACAATTGCTTGCTTCCCACACGAACAATGCTCCATCACTAATCACAGACTGGTTGGTTCAAACAAGAACGATTTGATTTGGTTGATCATTTATAGAACCCTAAATTTTTTTCCGGGAATGTGTTGGGTGGCTGCGGGTAGGATTTGGGTTAAATAAAGGGATGTAGAAATTGATCATATTTCTCTCATGATTTACTCACGTAGTCACGTGAGCAAAGTTAATGCTGGTTTTACCTTTTTTTTTTGGGACAGCGAAATGAATAAATTCCGGCTACTCGGGGTAACCCAGTGACAAAAGGCAACCCCAAACGCTCTGCGAACACAGACAGCGTTAGGTAGCCGAAACCCACCTATTAACCCGACTCCAATTCGGGGGAAACCCACTAACCCGTCCGTCCGTAGGCACGACGACAAACTAGTGGTAAAACCCGTTTGGCTCAGAGATCGAACTTGTGTTGCCACAAGTCTCCCTTCATTGCCCACATTTGCCCCTTCCAAAGTGGTGGTAGTGGGACTAGAACTTGGGTCTCTTTTGGAGAATCCAAATCTCTTACCACTACACCACATTAGAAGTTGCCACAATTACCACTACACCACTTGGGTCTCTTATGCTGGTTTTAACTAAAGGCCCAAAAGTAACACTTACTTTAATTAAAGACTATTCAGTGTAATTTATTTTAAAAAATGCCACAATTTGTAATTTCCTCTATTATAAAGCCCCAAAAAATATAATTAGGAGTAAATTACATTTTTTGGCCTTTATAATATGTCACATTTTAGTTTTTGGCATTTTCTTTAAATTTTTGCACTGAACGACCTTTGGTTAAGTTAAAGGGTTGTTTTTTGGATTTTAACTTAACGATCGTTAAGTTTCCAGTTAGTTCCCCTCATGTGTAATACATATGAGGGCATTTTAATTATTTTACACCAAAGGACCATTATTATAACATTATTATTATTATTGTTGTTTATGTTAATATTACCAGCATCGTCTTCATTCTTCACCAACTACCACCATCCACCACCACCACCATCATTATCACTACCGCCACCACCACCATCAACCAATGCCATCTCCGATCATCATCATCATCCTACATCATCCACAATGTTTTTAAAGTTCCGACAAGGCTGAAACTAGATGGGTAAGTCGGTGACCACCACCACCTCACTGATCTCACCACCACTCCACAACTATCACCGCCGACACCATTGGTAAGTCGGTGACCACCACCAACTCCTTTCTAACTATCTATCTTCCTTCTTTATTTTGCTTTTGCCAGAGTCTAACTATGCCAAATCGGTTAAAATGGGCTTCACCAAATCAATTAAAACCCCCAAATCAAACCTTCAAACTTAGATACATATTGGCAGATGAAACTATTAAAGTAAAGATATGAAATTTGTGTTGTAGATGGTGTCGGTGACGGTGTCAGATGTGTTGTCAGAGGGTAGAGTAGATGGTGGCATTGGTGATGAAACGACAGTTGATGGAATGAGCGGATTGAAGGTAAGCCCAATGGGGGTCATGGCACCCACTCAATTCTTTATTTTAGCCAATTTAATAAGACATTCAAATAATTTTAGGAATGCTTCGTTAGAAATGAAGCGAATCCCCATTATACTTATGACTAGTTTTATTTTTAACTTTATAAAAAAAGTGAAGGCTTAATTTTTATATTTGTCGCATGATAACAACAAAATTTATAACAAAACTTAGATTGAAGAAGCTGAAGAATGCATGCTTTGGTGTGCTTTTTGTATTATTTTTCTAGTAAAAATATTTATATGCTCTAATGTTATTTTATTTTAATGGTATGTTTATTTATTACTCCTCCCGTCCCATTTTAAATGTCTAAATTTCCTTTTTTGGTTGTTTCAATTTAAATGTCTATTTCAAAAATAAAAATATAATTTTCAATTTTACCCCTAATTATTTAACATAAAATCTACTTTATGACTAAAAGACAAAATACTTTAATGAAATTTTTGTCATTTTATAGGTTAAAATAATATAATAATCTACTTTTTCTTAATCTTTGTGTTGTAGGTCTCATGACATCTAAATTGGGACGGAGGGAGTATAACTTTTTAAACATAATATTACTTGCTTTAGCATATATATTTAGTGAGCATATTGCTAATGGTACATAAATCAACTGTTTGGGGATACTTGTGATTCTCTTTGAGATAACAAGTTCAAATCTTGTTAAGGGTTTTCCCATTTATGTGGACTTCCTTTAGGGGTTTGGTGAAGTCAGTTGGGTTGGCCTCGCTCTACGACTCTCTTTGTCATGGGTTGTCGGGTAGTTGGTATGTGGTCGCAGCAGCGTGAGCTAATGTCAAGGGGGCTCATCCACCATGGGGGTCCAACAGGGGGACCCCTTGGGGCCTCTCCTTTTTGCACTTGTTTTGCACCCACTCGTGCTTCGGATCAGAGATAGTTGCAAGCTTTTATTCCATGCTTGGTATCTTGATGAAGGTACGATTATTGGAGATGCTAAAGAGGTGGCCAAAGCCTTAGATGTCATCATAGCTGAGGGTCCACGTCTTGGCCTTCAACTAAACATCAAGAAAACCGAAGTTTTTTGGCCATCGTGTGATGGGGTAAAGGTACAAGATGGATTATTCCCTAGTGCGATTAGAAGGCCGGGTCTGGGTGTGAAACTTCTCGATGGTGCTGTCAGCCGTGATGCTGGGTTTATCAGTAATTTGGCTATGAGAAGAGCATCTCGGGCTGTGGAACTAATGAGATGCCTCGCACATCTACGAGACCCTCAATGTGAACTTTTGTTGCTCCGCTCATGTATGGGAGTTGGGAAATTACTATCTGGCCTCAGAACATGCCAACCTATGTATGTAGGGGAAGATGTTTCTGTGTTTGACAATGGGCTTCGAGAGGCGATTGAGGATATTGTAGTTTGTGGGGGGCCTTTTTTTGGGGATCTTCAGTGGCGGCTGGCTTCGCTTCCGACTCGGTTTGAGGGGCTTGGTCTATTTTCTGTTGAGGATGTATCCACTTATGCTTTTGAGGCCTCTAGGGCTCAATTAGGGATGAGCTTTTGGTACCGAGTACCGGTACCAGTACCGTCCCGGTACCGTACCGACTTAGCAATATCGGTACCGGTACCGGTACCCACTTTTCCTAAAACTCGGTACCGGTACCAGGCGGTACCGGTACCGGTACCGGTACTTTCCCGGTTAGTGCCACGTTGGTACCACGTTGGTACCGGTTAAGAAAAAACTAGTTTTTTAGTATATTTTATATAATTTGAGATGTTATGAATGTTGTGTATTACTTGCTTAATGTTATAAAGTGTTTTCTTTACGACTTTGAGTCATTTTATAATATTTTTTAGATTATTAACTTTTAAATTTAATAAAGTTGATATGATTTTTAATTAATATATACCATATTTCATTTCTTTTTCTTATATTCAAGTATATTATAGTATAGTTATATAAAAAAGTATAAAATTAAACCGAAATAAGCGAATAAATTTTATTAAAAATAAAATAAAATATGAAACCGGTGTTGGAATCGGTATGCCCAAGAGACATATTAAATTGATGTGGCTAGTACGTTATGATCCAAGTCGGGTCATACCCAATGACAAGTTAGACAAACACCGGGATATTTATTTTATGACATGATCTAAAATAAATATCAACACTTAGAATATTTAGAAATTGGGTTTCTAGATATTTGCACTTGTGTTAAAAATAAATTATATGGATGATTTATGTTATGAGAGAAAGAATCTTCTACAATGTTGTTTAAGTTGTTTAAATAACATTTAGGAGATATATTTTGCTACAACTTGTTTTAAGTAAGTAAAGAGAGAAAGAAATTAAACACAAAAAAAAATAAAATATATATATATGTTTTGTTAGGGTGGGACCCACATGGACGCCCCCTTTCCCCACCTTTCTCTTCTTTTTGGTTTTGGTAATTACAAGGCATGCAAAGGTTGAGTAATTTACACACAACCTTTTGTCTTTTAAAAGACAACACTCTTTCTCACATCAAAATATAACATAAGTGCAAAAGAAGTAAACTCTCCCTCTTGGTTCTTTCTTCTTCAAATTTTCGGCCAAGAAAAAAAAAACAAGAAAGAAGGAGATTTTTCAAGTGTTAAATCCTAGCAAAAGTGGTGTTTGTTGTAGGCTTGAGGGTATACAAGCTTGAGGTCTTCTCATTTGAAGATTTTCATTCAAGAATATCATCTTCTTCATCTTGAAAGGTAGTATTCTAAACACCCTATGGTTGTGTTTGATAGTATGTATTTCGTATATGGATCCGGGTTTTGGGTTTTGCATGTTAAACGGGTTTAATAATCGAACACATTAACAAGATTTTAAACTAATAATCCGCTGCGTTTTCTTGAAAATTGGCTATATGGACTTTGATAATCTTGTTAAAACCCAACAATGGCATCAAGAGCCGCTTATACGAATACATGCTTCATTAGATCCAAAATTTTCGGGTTTCATGGTGTGGTTCACCATATGGCCGAAAGTTTTAGGGTGTTGGTTACCCCTTGGTTTTTCAAGATTTCACTTTACATGCATGTGGTAATCTTTGAAAACTAAATCATTTGGATGGTTGTTTATTTTGTTTGGACAAAACCCAAAGATTTCGGTTTGTTTAACCTTGGCCGAAAACTTTAGGGTTGATAAAGGGGAACCATTTGGACTTGAATACTTGCATATTTGGATGTGTATATGGATGTTCATAACCTAGCCTTGACCTTGTGCTTGGATGTGTGTTTGTGTTGAGATATTGTTAGATTATTCAATTGGGTTGTAATATTCTTTTATTTGGGTTTATAATCTTTTTTTATTTCATATTGGTTTGTAATAATAAGTAGATTAGTTGTATTTATTTTACTAGAAAAATGTATTAGGATATATTTTGTAAAAGAAGTTGGACAAAACTTTGGTTTTGGTTTGGGCCATTTTAGGCCCAAATGGGCCTCATAGCTCAAGATTGGATTTAAGCCCAATAACCAAAGCCCAAACTTTGAGGCCCAAGGAAGCTAGGAGCTGAAGTTGGAGCCCAAAAGAAAGCCCAAATAAAGCAAAAGGATGACAACACAAAATGGACACTTGAAGCATTAGGATGCGGGATCAAGTGGGAGCACACCATCTCAATGCCTTGTGTCATGTTTGTCCATTTCGATAGACCTTTTGGCACACTTGTTTCGGTCAACAAGTGTTGCCAAATCCATTGGCTATGGTTATGAACTTGTGGTAGTTTTATTATGCATGTGTGGTTGATTTATGTTTATCTTATCTTATTGTGGAATTGGATAGTTAACAACTAGAAATCAACAACTTGCATAAAATAGGTTCCTTAGAAATCATTAGGTAATAAAATGGGTTTTACCAAAGGTTAATGATTTCATAATAAAATGGTTATTAAGAGGAACTTTGAAATATTTTTTTCAAATAAAGTACCATGCATTTGAATGCATGCAAATGCAAGGTATGAAAATTGTTTTCTAAACTAGAATTTTGAAAACATAAATCCCTTTTAAAAAAAAAACAAGTCTAACACCATCCTTTTATACAACACTAGAATCATTTGGGTACTTGATGTGGGATAAAGGTCACCTAACCACATTGGAGAAAACTTGTGAGTTTGAGGTGGGTTTGCCATATTTATGGGATAAAGGTCACCTAACCATTTCTATGTGCAAATTCACACGTGTGTGTAAGTAGGACGACTTGATTTGGAAACCATGTGATTAGGGTCACCGAAGCATGGCGTTCAATGGTGTTGATGGGATTAAACATGCCAACTAAACATAAGATGTTTAACTGATCCCATAAAGCTAGAAGTTGCAAAGGGTTGCAATCGTCAAACGTTGACTACCTTGTTAATTCAAATAATAGGATAAAGGTCACCTAACTACTATTTGAATGTAACGTTGGATTCTAGATTTTAATCATTAATTGTCCAAGAGACACAAAAGGGTATTAAAGATTAAAATGTATTAATGATATTAAAAATACTAAATGTGAACTTTGTTAAACTATGTTGATGGCCGCAATCAACAATCCACCTAATGCAATTATCCCACCCGTGCATAACCTATCACTAAGAACCATGCTTGACACTCAATTACAAAATTTCATGGATTGGTATCGAAGCTTGAGAATTGTTCTCAAGCAAGAAAAGAAATCCTACATTTTAGACGATCCTATTCCCGATGAACCTAGTATTCACGATGAAGATGCCTATAATGAATGGATTAAGTACACCGAGGATTCGGTGCAAGTTTCTTGCCTCATGTTAGGAACTATGATTCCCGAGATTCAAAAGGATTTTGAATATCATAGGGCGTATGACATGATCACCCAACTTAAGGAAATGTTCCTTACACAAGCTAGGGTGAAACGCTTCGAAATGGTTCGAGCGCTTCATGCATGTCACATGGAAGAAACCCAATCCATGTCATCTTATGTGCTCAAGATGAAAAGCCACATTGATCAGCTTGAACGACTAAATTGTCCCGTCTCAAAAGAGTTAGCCACGGATTTGATCCTTAATGGCCTAACCAAGAAGTTTGAGACTTTTGTGATCAACTACAACATGGATGGATGGGACAAGAGCATTTGTGAGCTTCACGGAATGCTCAAAACGGCCGAGGCGGGAATGGGTAAAAAGGCTTTACCGGTTCTCATGATCAATGACGGTGGGAGCAAGAAGAGGCATCACCCGGAACCTAAGGCAAAGGTTGCCAAAGGTAAGGGACAAGTCAAGGGTAAGTTCAAGGGAAAGGCGAAAGCGGAACCACCCAAACCCAAGGAGAAGAAGCTAAAGGTTAGCTCGGAAGATCCGTGCTTTGGTTGTGGTGAGATAGGACATTGGAAGAGGAATTGTCCAACCTATCTCAAGGAGTTGAAAGCTAAGAGGGATGCGGAGCAAACCTCGGGTACAACTTTCATGATCCATATTGATCGTAGTATTATTTCTTCTAACACATGGGTATTAGATACCGGATGTGGAACTCATATTTGCAATTTGTTGCAGGGGTTCAAAAGAAATAAGCTTTACAAGGAAGGAGACACAAGTCTCTATATGGGCAACGGAGCAAATATTGTAGTCGAAGCCCTAGGAGACTATGTTTTGAAACTCCCAAGTGGTTTGGAAGTAATTTTGAACAATATTTTGTATGCTCCTAGTTTGACTAGGAACATTATCTCCGTTTCTCGTTTAAGACAATTTGGTTATGATTTTAAGTTTATCAACAATGGTATTTGCGTTTTCATGAATGATGTCTTTTATTTTAAAACAATGCCGTCTAATTGGCATTTATGAATTAGTTCATGACAACACATCCTTTGATAACTCGTTGTACCAATATAGCACCAAGAAACTCAAAGTGGATTTGAGTAAGACCTATCTTTGGCATTGTAGTCTTGGTCACATAAACAAGTGTCGCATTTATATACTTCAAAAGAATGGTCTTTTGAAAACAAATGAAGGTGATTCATTTGACAAGTGTGAATCTTGTTTACAAGGAAAGATGACAAATGATCCCTTTAATGGAACTAACCAAAGGGCAAAAGACTTATCAGGTATCATACATTCGGATGTATGTGGTCCTTTTAAGACAATGACAAGGAATGGTGAAAGATACTTCATTACCTTTATCGATGATTATAGTCGTTATAGGTATGTGTACTTGTTAAGACACAAAGATGAAGCTTTTTGAAATGTTCAAAGTCTTGCAAAATGAAGTTGAAAATCAACTCAATAGGACCATCAAAGTACTTCGTTTGGATAGAGGAGGTGAATACCTTAATGATGCTTTTCAAGATCATCTTAGGAGTTGTGGAATAATCTCACAACTCACTCCACCTGGAACACCGCAACATAATGGTGTGTCCGAAAGGAAGAATCGAATCTTATTGGATATGGTTCGATCTATGATGGCTAGAAGCACATTACCTCTATCATTTTGGGGTTTCGCATTGCTCTCTGCAGCCCATATTTTAAATATGGCCCGGACCAAGAAAGTGGAAAAGGCACCTTTTGAAATATGGAATGGAAGAGTTCCATCATTATCATATTTAAAGGTATGGGGTTGTGAGGCTTATGTCAAGTACAACACCCAAAACAAATAGGAAAACCGATCCACTAAGTGTATCTTTGTAGGATATCCCAAAGACTCTATGGGATATTATTTCTACAACCCAACCGAGCAAAAGTGTTTATTGCTCTAAAGGCTGAGTTCTTGGAAACTAAGTTCCTTATGGAAGGAACTAGTAGAACGGTGGAACTTGATGAGGATCGAGATCCACAAGCCGATACACGTTTGGTTGAAACTAGCATTCAACAAGAGGTTGTTGAAAATGATCAAATGGTTGATCAAGACACACATAACGTTTGTAGATCTTGTAGAAATAGTAATCCACTCGAAAAACATGGATTTTTCATGAATGTATGCTATGTGGTAGATTCAGATGAACCCACCACATATCGAGATGCAATGGCACAATCCGATTGTGACAAATGGCTTGAAGCCATGAACGTTGAGATGCAATCCATGCATGACAACCAAGTATGGGACTTGGTTGAACCACAGCTTAACTCCAAACCGGTTGGAAGTAAGTGGGTTTTCAAGAAGAAAACCGACATGCATGGAAACTTGGATACTTTCAAAGCAAGGCTTGTAGCAAAAGGTTTCAGTTAAACTCAAGGGGTTGATTATGATGAGACTTTCTCACCCGTGGCAATGCTAAAGTCGATTAGGATATTATTTTCCATAGCCGCATATTATGACTATGAGATTTGGCAAATGGATGTCAAAACCGCTTTCCTAAATGGACATCTTGAAGAAGATGTCTATATGATTCAGCCCGAAGGTTTTGCCAATCCACAATATCCTAATAAAGTATGCAAGTTAAAGAAATCAATCTATGGATTGAAACAAGCATCTAGAAGTCTGAATCACCGTTTTGATGAAGAGATTAAAACCTTTGGATTCATCAAGAACGCTGATGAGGCTTGTGTGTATAAGAAAGCTAGTGGGAGCATCATCACTTTCTTAGCATTGTGTGTCGATGACATACTACTATTTGGAAATGACATTCCAACCATGCAAAGTGTTAAAACTTGGCTTGGAAGTCGTTTTTCAATCAAGGATCTTGGTAAAGCCGCCTATATTTTGGGAATAAAGATCTATAGGGATAGATCAAGGCGATTGATAGGTTTGAACCAAAGTGCATACATTGATAAAATCTTGAAAAGGTTCAAGAGGGAAAACTCTAAGAAAGGGTTTGTACCCATTTCAAAAGGAACAATATTGAGTGCATCTCAATGTCCAAGCTCAAAGGATGAGCAAGAGAAAATGAAAGGAGTCCTATATGCATCTGCTATAGGATCCATCATGTATGCAATGATATGCACCAGACCGGACGTGTCATGCGCTTTGAGCATGACAAATAAATACCAACAAAATCCGGGTAGTAGCCATTGGATGGCGGTTAAAAGTATATTGAAATATCTTAGAAGGACTAAAGATATGTTTCTAATATACGGTTCTTGTGAGGAAGAACTCGTTGTAAAAGGTTACACGGATGCGAGTTTCCAAACTGATCGAGATGATTCTCCATCACAATCGGGATACATTTTCATTATGAATGGTGGGGCAGTCTCTTGGAAGAGCTCAAAACAAGATGTGGTGGCCTTATCCACCACAGAATCGGAATACATAGCCGCCTCATTGGCAGCACAAGAAGCTGCGTGGATAAAAAGGTTCATTGCCGACCTAGGGGTGGTCCGTACCATTCAGGACCCCCTAGAGATCTTTTGTGATAACGAGGGTGCGATTGCTCAAATCAAGGAACCTCGTGCACATCAAAAGACAAGCACATTGAGCGGAGATTCAACTACATAAGGGATGAAGTTGAAAAGGGAAAAATATGTATCCGCAAAGTTCACACTGATCAAAATATTGCGGATCCACTCACGAAGCTCCTTGAAAGGCCAAAACATGAGACTCATACTTGTGCCTTAGGAATTCGATATTCTAGTGATTGGATTTGATCTATTTTGTATTTGGATATCGGAACAATTGTTATTATGACTCATTCATATGATTATGGTTTTTGATTATGACATTTTGAGTTGTGTTCCTTTTAGCATGTTTAAATCCATGAATAAATTATTCTAAATGTCCGTAGTCGATTGTATTTGTGGGAACAAATATGAAAGTAAGACTATTATGAACTTGGATTGGTGGATATTCATAAGGCATGAATATAGAGCAAAGGAGTTGCTGCCATGGTTCATAAATATTTATGGGATATAAATATTGGACTGACCCGCTCTCAAATATTACTACATGGAGTCTTTGTGACTGATCATAAGTAAAATTTGAGTAAAGGAGAATACCATAGTATCCTCTGACCTGAGATACATATTGGGTCTTGATATTCACCGAGTCTTATACTTTGACTTAATTCTTTGTTGTTCTGAAACATGACAACACATAAGACTAAGCTCAGGTATAATTCTAAGTGGATGTGAGAGACGTATGTAATCAAGATGGAATTTGTCCCTCTTATTCGTTGAGAGTGAGATGTCTAAGGCCTGCAAAGTTAAATCAACAGAGAATGATCACTCTGTGTCTCTGGATTTGACATGACATCTGAGACAAAAGGATAGATGATTAATTCACCTAAATCATTTCAAGAAAGGGACTTGAAGGAGATGATGTTATTGAATGGCACTTAGTCATACGTATTAGGGGTAGCAAACCGTTGTTAGGCGATATTTGCTGCTTGCATCAATTTTCTATGTAACTTGTGCAAGTGGGAGATTTTTGGAATCGGTATGCCCAAGAGACATATTAAATTGATGTGGCTAGTACGTTATGATCCAAGTCGGGTCATACCCAATGACAAGTTAGACAAACACCGGGATATTTATTTTATGACATGATCTAAAATAAATATCAACACTTAGAATATTTAGAAATTGGGTTTCTAGATATTTGCACTTGTGTTAAAAATAAATTATATGGATGATTTATGTTATGAGAGAAAGAATCTTCTACAATGTTGTTTAAGTTGTTTAAATAACATTTAGGAGATATATTTTGCTACAACTTGTTTTAAGTAAGTAAAGAGAGAAAGAAATTAAACACAAAAAAAAATAAAATATATATATATGTTTTGTTAGGGTGGGACCCACATGGACGCCCCCTTTCCCCACCTTTCTCTTCTTTTTGGTTTTGGTAATTACAAGGCATGCAAAGGTTGAGTAATTTACACACAACCTTTTGTCTTTTAAAAGACAACACTCTTTCTCACATCAAAATATAACATAAGTGCAAAAGAAGTAAACTCTCCCTCTTGGTTCTTTCTTCTTCAAATTTTCGGCCAAGAAAAAAAAAACAAGAAAGAAGGAGATTTTTCAAGTGTTAAATCCTAGCAAAAGTGGTGTTTGTTGTAGGCTTGAGGGTATACAAGCTTGAGGTCTTCTCATTTGAAGATTTTCATTCAAGAATATCATCTTCTTCATCTTGAAAGGTAGTATTCTAAACACCCTATGGTTGTGTTTGATAGTATGTATTTCGTATATGGATCCGGGTTTTGGGTTTTGCATGTTAAACGGGTTTAATAATCGAACACATTAACAAGATTTTAAACTAATAATCCGCTGCGTTTTCTTATAAATTGGCTTATATGGACTTTGATAATCTTGTTAAAACCCAACAACCGGTACCAACGTGGTACCAGTACCGAAATACCGGTACCGGTACCGTCCCGCTAAATTCGGTACCGGTACCGGTACCCGTCCCGATCTCATCCCTAGGCTCAATCATGGGTTTTGCAAGACCATATTCTTCGCAGTTGTGGTTTGGACGGCTTAGATTCTGATTATGGGTGTGCATTAGAACGCTTACAGACTTCTCTTTCCGATTTTGATATCAGCGGGTTCTCTAAAAAGGACACCGCCCCCTAAAGCCCAACATGTTTTGGCGAGTGCTTTATTTAGTAGGATCGGTTAAAGTTTGGAAGTGAGGTTTGATCTTTCACCCCGTCAGAAAGCAGTGGTTGCATGTCTTCAGGCTCCTTGGGCTCAAGATTTTTTGACTGTCATCCCCTTTGAAGGACTAGGGCAGCATATGTCACCATTGGAATACCGGGCCATCCTTAAGTACCGGTTAATGATTCATTTGTTCCTAGTTGATGAGCCTTGTCCCGTTTGTCGCAAAGTGTGTTTAGATGCTTTTGGCGATCATGCAGTCCATTGCAAGAAGTTACCTGGCTTTAAATACAGACATGATTTGGTTAGGGATGTCCTATGCGATATCCTTAAGCGAGCAGGAATTTCGGCTAAAAAGGAGGCTCCTGTGAACTTTTGGACAGATCCGCTAGAGGGGAGATCTACTTTAAGGCCGGCTGATATTCTAGTGTTTAGTTGGACGGGGGGGGGGGGGGGACACGCTTGTGTGGACCTTACGGGAGTGTCCCCCTTGGTTGCGCTCAGGGACAATGGATTTGTTGCACGACAGGCAGCGTCAAAGGCGGAATCATGCAAGATCGCCAAACACGAGAAAGCCTGACTGGATAATCAACATGTTTTTATCTCATTAGCATTTGACACATTTGGCTTCCTAGCCACTGAGGCAGTGAACTTCTTGACCAGGGTTCAGCGAGTCATTCATAGCAATGTTTCGACACCTAAGGGCCAAGGTTTTGTCTTCAGTAGGCTAGGTTTTGCTATTCAAAAGGGGGTGGCGGCACAACTTGTAGCCCGTTTACCTGCCACTTTGTTGTAAATTCATTGATGTTTAATATATTATGATGACTTTACTGGTTAATTTAAAACCCTAATTCTAATATAATTATAGAGATTGTGGAAAAAAAAATTTAAACAACTTTTTATGTACTTCATTTCTAAAAAGTAGTTATGATGTCAACCGGTTTTAAGAACATTCACTACTACAAAACTGAGTTTTTGCTACCGTAATTTCGGTGGCAAAACGTTGGCAAATAGGTATTTGCCACCGATTTGTCACTGGAACTACGGTCACATTAGCCTTCGTAGCAGTTGGTCAATTGTCACCGTTTTGCCACCACATGTAATTTTGCTACCGAAATTAGTGACCGCATAGTGGTGGCAAAAATTGCCATCGATTTGCCACCGCAAGTTTTGCCACCGTTTTGCAACCGCAAGTTTTGCCACCGGTTTGCCACCGCAATTTTGTCACCGAATTGCCACCGCAATTTTGTCACCGAATTGCCACTGTATATTTGCCTCCGGATTGCTACCGTAACTTTGCCACCAGTTTGCCACCGTCCTTTACCTGAAATAGCAACCATTTTGCCACCGTTTTTTAAATATTATTAAATGCTATTTTATTTAGCTTTTATAAATCATGCTGGATATATATATTTAACTAAGACTTAATTAAACATAAGATCAACCAAATTTTTATAAACACAAAATGAAATCTATTATTTTAATATACTAATAATATCCATATATCCAAACATTTAGAATCTTAATTAGAAAATAAAGTCAATATTTAACTTGTGGAGTTGTTTAGTCAAACTTTTCAACATTGTTTCCATTTTCATCATTCGTTCTAGCATATTTTCTTTGTCGACTTTTCCTTTTCTGCCTTTTCTCTCTCTTTCTCGGCTTTCTCCTTTTCTTTTTCTGCCTTTTCCCTCTCATTCTCCGCCTTTTCCATTTCTTTCTCCGCCGCTAAGCCCTCAATTATTCCTTTTAGTCGTTGTATCTATAATAATAAAAAGACAAATAATTTTCAACAAGATCAATATTAAACCAAGATTTTATTACTTACCTATGAAGTCATATTGCATACAAAACCTCATTCTTCTAATAGTTCATAACACGGGCAACTCAACACCTATTGACTATGCAATTCTCAGCTAAACTAGCACCTATTTACTAAAGCTGGAATTGCACTAAACATAGTTGAGAGTCCATAAGAATAGAGTATGGAATCAGGAGTTCCCAAAAACTCTGCTATATTGGTCTCACAGTCAAGGTGAACATCTAAATGCAAAAAAATAAAAAAGTCAAAAGAGTACATAATTACTTTCTAAAACATTTAAGTGCTTAATACTAAGTTTAGTAAAAAGACTATTTGCATCACAAATAGGTTTATACCAATGGTTCTGTAAAATTGATGGGGACCACAAGAACCAACACCATATTTCTCTAGTGAGGAAGTACAAGAATCCTGCCATATCAAATCTATATAAATGAAACAATATATAAACAATTGAAGTAAAGTATGAGAATAGGTTACTCACCGGTAACTTCACGTGGCCCATCAATCCTAGGTAATTTGCTGAAGCAAAGTTAACCACATTTTTACCATTGATTATTTTGTGAGGTCCTGCAGCACTGTACATAACGCAATGCAATAGTTATGTGTAGTATGGTCAGAGTAAAATATGTTGTGTGCGAGTATATAAATGGCATGTCCAATTTTTCAGATGTTAGATTAACACATAAAAAACAGCTGACTTTGAAGTATTACATATTACGTAATATTATATCTCATAATGCAGATGCTTGTAATCTCACATAATCACGTAACCACGTCAAGGTCATTTAA
Source organism: Tagetes erecta (assembly GCA_030867185.1). Classification (NCBI taxonomy): domain Eukaryota; kingdom Viridiplantae; phylum Streptophyta; class Magnoliopsida; order Asterales; family Asteraceae; genus Tagetes; species Tagetes erecta. The sequence goes on from CM061496.1 coordinate 23,039,958, forward strand.
CATTAACATTTTCATTTTGTGTGAAACTGTGAATGCATGCAATTCTATGAAAACAATGGGCAAGTGGGCAACAAAGGTAAATTGTTGAACAAACCACATCAAGTCAAACCAAAAACCTTTCGTATACAATCTAATATAGAATATGTAACAGTTTCAAATTTCATTACATTTGAAAAACTGTGGTAGGTATCAAGAATCCAAATATAGTTAATGATCAAAGTATCAAAATCATAAACATGAATATTAGTTGACCCAAAAAGTCAAAGGTGTTTTTTTTTTTTTTTTGTTTTAGCACTTTGGCCCTACGTAAAGGTGGATGTCACATATTATGTCTATCAGTCTATGTATGCTATTTGTATATGTATACATGTCTATCTTTGTATCTAGAAAGTAGAGAGAGAGGGAGAGACACCGTAACAGGACTGGGACTTCCCTTTTCATCTCTTCTATTACGGGCGGTATAAGAGACTCAGGTACCCATTCATCACACAGATCATCAATCTCCTACAAACATCAGAAAACAGATTAAAAATTCAAAATTAAGACGTCAAGTAAAAAAAAGAGAAAAACCTTCGTCGTTAAAGGATTGTCACAAGTTGCTAGACAATCCTCTACTATCGATCCTTTCATACATCCACTGCCTATCAGTATACCACGCCATTAATAATCAAAGTAAGGCTCGTCCTAAAGAATTATAGACAAATTAGTTTAATTGTCCTAACAATAACCTAGACAAATCATGTGCATATGATACAATGAATATAAGAAGCAAAAGAGCGAGTGTCTCTCTATAGCTAAGTCTTACCCACAACCTCAACTAGCATGCAAAGTCAAATCTGACTCTCTACTCGGTCACACCTAATCTTTTCTGAAAACAAATCTGACTCCATTTATGGTTGGCTCTTAACGAACAACTAAATACCATTAACAATGAAAAAGTTTCTTAATAAATTCATATATTAAAGTGACAAAGACCATTTAGATGCCAACAAAAACATTTACATCAGGCGTTTAACGCTCGAGTTAACCAACAAATCTTTTAAACTAACTACATCTCTACCAGATCTCATGATCTGTGATAATTTCTATCACATTAGCAGCAATTCAGCAAAGCAAACTATTCAACATGAACTTAATATCTAAACAAAACAATTTCCTTTAAATTAAACACCAAATACGTTGCAAATCACATTAATTCGACCGATCAGACATAAGAGAATTAACACATAAATTATACAGCAAAGCAAACGATTTGGAAGAGGAAACAAATTAAACATAACAACTAATCAGATTAAGCGAGAATTGAACGAGATGAATTGCAATCGTATCTAGGTTAAACATAGAAGCAACTAATTGCACAATTCGGTTTGAACGATTGATTATAGGTGCGAACTATACCTTCGTTGATTGAGCTTGCGAGGTGCAGCAGAGATCTGCTCGGCGTAGAGACCAACGGCGAATTGTACCACCGGAGAATGAGCTTGCGAATTGTACCAACGGCGAATTGTACCACCGGCGAAGATCCTGCCGTGAATTGTACCACCGGCGAAGATCCTGCCGTGAACTGTACCACCGGCGAACTCCGGAGATGAAGATTATGCCGTGAAATGGATTATTTGTGCGACGAGAGAGAGGTGTTGTTGTGATGCGGTAACGATGAAGAAACAGGAGACGAGAGAAGAGGTGTTGCTGCTGCGCTTCCCTGGTCTCAGATTGACGTGGTGGGGGTGGGCCACTGTTTTGTCAAGTTATTAATTAAACACTTTCACTTAGCCCCCTTAACTTTATCAAGTTATTATTTTATAAAGTTTAATTTTTTGCCACCGCTAAAACGGTGGCAATTTCATTCGGAGACAAAATGGTGGCAAATTTTGTCACTGTTTTGTCACCGGATATATATATTTTTTAACAATTGTTTACAATAATATTTTGCCATTAATTTGCAACCAAATAAAAACAGAGACAAACTTTGCAACCGGCTTGCCTCCATGAATTTTCAATGGCAAATGTTCTCATCGTATTGCTACCGATTGGCCTGTGGTTGCTAAATTTGCCACCGTTTATATTCGGTCACAATGTTGTGGCAAAATTTGCAACCGACTGCATCGGTGGCAAATTTCGGTAGCAAATGCCTGATTTTGTAGTAGTGATTCCATCCAATCTGACCGGTCTGATCAATAAACTATCGATTAGTTTGGCTTTCATAACACTGATAATCATAGTAGCTAGGATTTGAAGTTGAATTAATTAGGAGGAAAACCAAGAGATGAAAACAACATTGATAATCGAGGAACCATTTAACTTGTAATTGTAATTTTTATCGTAATCTTAATCACCTGGTCCGACTTGTATTGAGAAGACGCATTTCAACTGAAACTATTCTCAAGTGATCCATTTTGGCACCCACTGAAAAAAATTTCTATATCCGCCACTGGTTGATGGGTTATCAGGTGGGCACAGACTAGAGGGTTAGGGTTTCGTTTGGTGTGCAACGGGATGTGGTGGAAGGAAGAAGGAAGAGGTGGTGGTGGAAGGAGGTGGCGACGGAAAGGAGAGCAACTGGTGGAGCCATGGAGGTTTGGGTGGTAGATGTTGGTAGGGTTAAGGATGATGGTAGTAAAGATTGAAAGGGTTATGGATGATGATAGTGTATGATCCAAAGAGTTTGGTTAGGAAGATGATGAGGAGTAGATGGGTGGGTGGGATGGGTTATTCTTTTTATATAATAATAATAGTAACAATAATAATAAAAATAATAATAATAATAATAATAATAATATTTTAAAAATGATCCCTTAAGAGTAAAATGACCATAATGCCCTCATGTGTAATACACATGAGGAAACTTAACTGGAAAACTTAATTGTTGTTAAGTTACAGGCCTAAAAACGACCCTTTAATTTTAACCAAAGACTATTCAGTGCAAAATTTTAAAGAAAATGCCAAAAACCAATATGGTCTATTATAAAGGTAAAAAAAATGTAATTTACTCTATAATTTAGTCAGATTGAGGGCCTCTTATTAAATCAATGTTCCGTCGTATATCATATGAGACTGGCCATAACGCTGAGAAGTCATCCATTCAAGAATTAGCCCACTTAACATGTCACATCAGCTTTCCACTAACTTTCACTCATCCTTCCCACAATCAACTTTTACCTACAACACCATCTTTCCCACAAATCACCTTTATACTTCAAAATAATTAAATCCATACACTTCAAAATTATTATTGACTTAATTGTGGCCCACCTCCTCTTCTACAAATGCCGCCTTTCCCCAAGGGCTCACCTCCACAAATCCCCACCTTCAACGCCGCCCTTCTCAAGGGCTTAGCCCTAGCCTCACAAACATCCTATGGATGGATGCGTTGCGGATGGTCTGACAACCAAACATTATAAAGTCTAATCGAATTCATCTAATTCCTAGTGTGTCTAATATTACAAAAGTTTGTAATTTTGTGTGGTTTGCATAATGTTCATAACTTACTTATTTCTATCGATAAGGTACAACTTGCTTAGTGGTGATTTGCTCTAACTTAATGTAATGTAATGTAATGTAATGTAATGGTAATAATAACAAACAAGACGAAGCATGAATAATGATGGAGCTTGAACAATTACACAGGAACGCAAAATGTTCAAGTTCACCGTCGACATGTTGAAACTAGTATGAGATCAAAGATAACACAAGCCAAACCCAATATTTTGGACCTTGATTTTACACATATATATCTTAGTGTTCATCTATGATTATCGCGTGTGATGAATATTTGGATATTACGATACGTAAGATAATCAAGAATGCATGAAAAGTAACGAATTATTGATGAAATTTACGCTATCATGTAATGCAAGTGGATATGTGACAATTTGTACTATCTGAAACCGTGTGCTTTAAGATTTGCATTTTGGATGCTGAAATGCCTCCCTATGCAGAAACATGGAAGCACATACACTTCTTCTACGCGGATATATATTCTCGTCATGTCGCTGTCAAGGCACATTCTTGTGCCACTTTCAACAAGAACTTATTCTGTTTTATTTGTCCATTGCAGCCTAAGGGACCATCTGATCTGCTAACTTACTTTATTATTATTGTCTTTTGTTTTGGTGGCTGCTGATCTGATTTAGCCTAGGCAGGTTGCTTCAGGCCGGTATAACTGGTGTAGATAAGCGTAGCTGATTCAGATTCATCTGCTGTTAACAATTCAATCTTTGCAACTCCCTAACAATGTTATAAATACATACACAAGAGTTTACATTTTATTCACCATTCATTTCCCGGTTCAATTCGGTTCTCTTACTGGTTGTTGCAATTTTGAAATATATTTTTTCACATAGTGCAATACTTAAGAGTTAAGACAATGAGCTACAACAGATCAAACATAGGTTCTGGTTAGCCACTTACTGCACCAAACTAATCATTAATATATTAACTAATTAACGTTCTTGAAAGACCATCAATAAGTTGCGTAACGGGTCATGATACAATGTTTCAGGTAGTATGAACGTCGGAAGTGACAGGTTTGAGTTTGGAAGGACTTATGTGGTCAGGCCAACAGGAACCCACGAAGCAACTATCGTTTGGTTACATGGCATTGGTGAAACGGGATCAAGGTGATGATGAATGTTTGCTTTGAATTGTGATGATGAAATTGAACTTGATATCATTTGCAGAATAGGAAGTGGGTTGTACCAATTCCAACCATTTTGACGTTATTCATTATATGTTTTCGTCTATAATATGACACATATATGACTTAGGATCATTATCAGGGTCCCACGGGGAGCAGCCTATCTATCATCCTGTGATAGAGGAATGGTTTGTCCTCATTTCACCTTCCCTAGACCCTACCAGTAGCCTTTTGCTATCTGTGGGATATTACTAGGTAAGTTTGTTTGTTTAGCATATTATTCGTGTAGTAATCGTTGGTAAGATCCTTCTTTCGACTCTTCAGAAGCGACCACTATTAACAATCTGTCCAAAATATGGTTCAGTAGTGAAAAAGTTATAACAGCCCAGCGTAACCGCACCATGATATTGTCCACTTTAATTTGGCGGTCGGAACACCCTTAGGTTCCGCCCCTCACGATTTAAAACGCATCATGGCAGAGAATGTTTCCACCCCTTATAAGGCAGATTTTGTTCTCCTTCCCAACCAATGTGTGATGTTACAAAAGTTGGGCTGTCTTGTGGACCAAAACTAAACAAAATCAGTAATTTTTTTCAAACTTGTCAAGTATCATGAAGCACTTAAATGGAATATGTTGTAACTTTCATGCACCACTAGTGATAAAACAAAGGCATCATGTGCTTTAATATTAGTATCAATACTCTGACTTGTTCTTAAAAACAATATGGCCCCTTTGTTCTATATCTATCATCTGATGCGGTACGAATTCTTGTCTATGAGACAGCTGAACATATTCGACGAGCGCTTTCATCATCTTTTGTGGTTTGTCTTAATGCTCGCCTTTTCATTGTTACCTTTTTTTTACAGTTGGTCCCAGTTCTTAGAACCTCTGCCTCTTCCAAATGTAAGAATTAGTATATTCGTCATTTTTATCAGCGAACTACTTTAGCATACGACTAACATTTGAATATTTGTATTTACACTTCAGGTTAAGTGGATCTGCCCAACTGCCCCGACTCGACCCATAACTTTATTTGGTGGGCATCATTCAACTGCATGTAAGTATATGAATTTAGAACCTTCAACCATAAGTATCGCTCGACTATCTTACGTTCTGTTATCTTTAATGTGGTGAGGAGGAAGTGATTTGTTATTTTGAGTAGATGTTACAAAAGAGTTGAAACTTAATCACTATTTGGTCTATTATGAAACATTATCAGGGTTTAACGTTGAAGAGTTGTCCGAAAATGCTACTGATGATGTGGAGGGCTTAGATGCATCCGCTGCACACATTGCGAATATGTTATCCAATGAGCGTGATGATAGTAAGTTTCAGTCACTCATGTCTAAAAGTATGTATAAAATGATCATAAATCCCTAAGGGGACGTACAGGTGGTGTATTTATCCTACAAAATCTAGAATATATATATTTTGTCAGTAGAATATATTTTGTCATCTTTTATGTCATTTTGGACTTGTGTTTTCTGTTTGAAAGTTAAACTAGGTGTTGCGGGCTTTAGCATGGGGGCCGCGATGGCTCTCTATTCTGCTACATGTCGTGTTATAGGACAATACAGGAACGGAAACCGGTACCCAATCAATCTCAGCGTGGCTGTGGCTCTCAGTGGATGGCTCCCATGCTCGAGGATCGTGAGGAGCAGAGTCAATGCATCACAAGATGCTGCTAGGCGTGCAGCATCACTGCCAGTTTTGGTTTGCCATGGACTAGGTATTTATTCGCATATTAACAATATATCTTCAATGAAGCTTGTTCATACCTGCAAATATACCAGACAAAATTATGGCCGTTTAAAAAAAATTTAATCGCATGATTTTTATCCATCGGTTTGTTTTAACTTTAATGGCACATATCATAGTTCCACATTGGGAGAAAAAAACAAAGCAATAGATGCCGAACGAAGTGTATCAAATCATTAAACCATGCATAATAACATCACGTCTTCCACGGTTAACGCTTATCTAATGAACAAGCTAGCTAGGATACACACTTGCAGTTCTTATATATCAGACTGAGTTTTATACATCACTAAAACACATCAAAGAGCATTTGATACTAAATGAAAAACAATTTATGTTTAAGATGCCTCAAAAACTATATATTTTGTTTGTTTGTTTTATTTAACTCATGGTGTTATTAAGTTTCCTAACTAAAGTTTTTTTCTTCTTCTCATTTTCTACTTAGTTGGTCTAAATTTATTTCCTTAATCTTCAAATGTGCCTACTCACTTGTTTTGCAGTGGAGTAGAGAAAATTAGAACTAGTTGGTGACTATTGAAGCTTGATATTAGTGTTGGGCCCCTTTATCTACCAGCTTCAATTCAGCTTCTAGATGTTGGTGACTTGACATGGTATCACAGCTCAGGTTTTGAAAAGTTATGGGTTCACTTCTTCCCACTAATTACCTTTGCGCGTACATTTGTGTGTCGCGAGGGAAATGTTGACGCTCAATAGTTTTGCTATTGTTCGGCCCTAGTTCTACTACCAGCTTGATTAACCTCCTTGATATAATGTGAGAATCGATCTCATATCGCAGAGGAATTGTTAAAGCTTGCTCCTTGATCTTATCTAGCAACTTAACCATTTAGATGGATTGAGTTGATGGATTATAATAAATACATGCCAATTGACCTCAATGAGGTATGTAAACCATTACTTGATGTAGAAGTTTTATTTAAACTGAACTCCACCACCTTTTTTTTTTCTTTCCAAAAGTTATGTGAACCGTCACTTGTTTCGGATGGGACATCCTAGTGGTTAAGTAGTGTGTCTTATTATCAAAAGGTTGAGGGTTTAAACCCTGTAAGGTGCAAGGTGTGATGTATTTATTTTAGAAAATCTACGAACTGTGGAAAAAATGTAATATGTCACTCACAAAGTCAAATTCTTATTGTGATTAGTAGCTATTGATTGGCATAGAAAATCCATGAATTTATATGGAAGGAGTAACCACATGATTTCTTTATGTATTATGTATCATGAAGTCTTGATTTTCCTTTATTGAAGTCATTTAGTACTTAATTTTCAATTATAATTTACTTTATTAGAATAATCTGATGGCGGACATTGAAGCAACTGGTAAGGTTATTGTTTTATGATTTTGAGGTTATGGGTTCTAGCCATGAGAAATAACCTCTTGTACAAAGTGTAGGGTAAGGTTTTATACATTCGACCGTGAAACGATACAGCCTCTTATTGACTTTTGTGTAAAGCTAAAGCTAAATTATGCACTAGTACGTGTTGCCCTTTTAATTTGTTGGCACAATTTGATTCTTTGAGATAAGTATGCTAGCTAGTGAGGTTTTAATCTGTATGCTTCTTTTTGTGATTTACCAAGAATAAAGCATGATTCTATGATGCAAATACAAAATTAACAAAATTGTCAAATTCAATATTGACAATATCTTCTTTTCTTTTATGTGATTTACCAAAAGGTAAGTGTGAACTAGTGAGGTCTTAATTGATGATAAACACTCATTTTTTATTTAGAAACTTTTAAATTATATATATAAAATCCAGTTATAAATATATATCATGTATATGACCCTGTAATATATAACTAAAATTACATATATTTTTATTAAAATTTGATTCATAGTATGATAACCTCACCTTTGTTTTTCTTAAGATTTTATAATTTCATATTCACCAAATTTAATTAACTCACTTTTCTCTACTTTTTTTCTTCATATTTTACTATAAAATTTTACGGTGAATTTTGGTACTTGTTACAACAATTTCAATAACATTTTACTTCAATATACAAAGTTTTTTACAATTTTTTTTTGCAACTTACAACCATTTGTTTACTAAAACTTAGTTGTTTTTTTTCTTTTGTTTAATGGTAGATTAAACAAGTAGCTAGTAGAAGTTTATTGATATCATCAAAATTAATTTTTAAAAACAAAAATTAAAAACCCTTAAAGTTAATTAAATTGTTCCACTTATTAGGTTTTTTTTTGTTCATTTAAATCGATAATCCATAATTTTTTTAAATGATAGACAACTACTTTCATCATAACATAAATGCTTTCTTCTACCAAATACTTCAAAAAACATATTTACTTTTAAAATAATAAGCAAATTAACTATTTATCTAAAAAACTCTATGTTTCTTCTTCTCAGTTTCTACTGATTTAATAATCGCCGTTAAAAATAAATATGTATATATGCATATATATATACACACTCTAAAACACCTCATAAAATTAAAACAATTCATTTAACAAAGATAACAATTATAACAATGATGACAGATACTAATATTTTATGATAATTAAAATCATGTTAAAATTATTTTTTCTCAGTAAATCAAATGATACAAAGTGTCTAAAACATGTATAATTACTTTAATTCTTAAAATTTGACTTGAAAAATAAGCTTCTTTTTATTATTTTAACCTATTCTTAGTTTTTATAGTTAAAATGTAAAAGATAAGTTTGAGTACATATGAAAACTTAGGAAGTTCTAAAAAATAAGGGTCAAATTGTCATGTTAAAAATGATTACTACTAAAAACTATTAACATATATATAATTATAATATTTTAGCTATTAAAGAATAATATATTTGTTATCTATAACTTTTTTTAGATAATGATATTTTATAATTTTGTTGGAATTGCATGAAATTGTTTTATTTAATAAAATCTTGATCTTTAGTGTTTATGACATGTTTTCAATATGATTAAAAATAAAATTAAGTTTTAAAACGTGCATATTTTGTAGTGTCCAATTTGTATGGGTCAATTTATGCATTCTAACATACCCAAATCATGTTGATAAAAAAATAAAATAAAAAAGGCAGGCTTTAGATCTTTCAATCTATCAATACTTTTAATCCAACAAAAAATTATAGTGAAACATATGTAGTAGTGATTTCTCTCAAAATGTAATTTTTATAGCACTATCTTTGAAATAAATGGCACATTTAAAAAAATCTTTTAAAATTCTCATGCTAAACACATGTTTCTTGTAAATTAACAATTTAGAGGATTAATATTTAATGCATAAACATTTTCAGTATGTAAACAAGAACAAATTAAAAAAAACTAACTAGAATTAGCTTCAAAAGCATGATAGTTCTTGATTCAGAAAAGGACCAAAAGGATGTTTATGTTGATCATATAAAAGAGTAGTTGAATGTAAAGTTTCATTGTTTCAGTTGATGATGTAGTTGAACACAAACATGGAGAGAAAACTGCAGAGATTTTACGTTCTTCGGGATTTCAAAACATAATGTTTTACACCTACAACGGGTATTCGATCTTCCTTACAGATTTCTCGAATGCTACATTTCCGTTTATAGTGTCTTTGACTTTGGTTTCTCGTATAGGCTTGGTCACTACACGATCCCACAAGAAATGTATGATGTATGTAGTTGGCTCGTTAGACAGATGGGGATCAATGGAAACGCGACGTAATAATGCTTCTTTCTTCTTAATAGATGGAAGATGATGCAAAAACCAAATATGTTTAGTACAAATAAGAAGCACAATAACTAGTTGGATACCAAAATAAAAAATAAAACTGGGAATTTTAAAAAATAAAAGTTGAAAAAAACTTATTATTGTGAGTGTGACTTCTCATTTTCGTCGTTTTTCGTGTCTTGGACGAAGATGAAATGATTTGAAGAAAGTAAAAGAGTGATATGCGCTTCACTCCGGCCATGAGAGTTTCGAAAAACTTCTTTCACTTCTCTTCAACTTGAACTTGTGAGAATGAAAAAGAGAAGGCATGAAGATGGTTGTTATGAAAAGTTCACTCTTATGTACTTTGTTACTGTGCTTATTGAATAAATTATACAGTTTGCATTTTGCCTTTGTAGCCATTAGTAACTTGTAAATACTTTAACTAGCCACCAAATCAATCTTTAACAACTTATTTAGTTTGATCACATGCAAAAAAAAAAAAAAAAAACTTGTCATAGTTTATCTAGCTAGACCTTCATCAGCATTTTTAATTAAGAGTTGAATAACAACATAATTTATTTTCTTTATTTATATTCAAGTGAACAGTTTTTGGCATTCATACGACGAAACACTTGACTAGGATAAGAAAGCCACCACGTCTTCCTATTTACAGGGTTACATGACAAGTATATTGTTAGGTCAATTACTGACTTTCAGTACACAAGGAGACGGGTGACCAAATAAATGAACAAGAGATGAATATTGAAAGTTTATAACTAACAACAACCTGCGGAAATAGCTGTCTTGCTTTAACACATCAAGAGAAGAGCTTCACGAGTTCGACCAAGCAGGTTAAGTGCAGTTGCAGCAATGTGATGTCCAGTTAGCCCGGCTAGAGCAAGTTGTTCCATTGGTGATGCCTGCTCAACATAGTTGTCTGGTAACACAATCGGCCTCCACTGAAAAGGTTAATAAGTTTATACAAGATTTAGGTCTATCCATTTAACATATGCTCACAATTTCAATGGGCAAAAATAAAAGAATTAGCAAAAATGGAAACAAGTCAGATGGGTCAAATGTCAGCCAATGCGCAATCAACACGCATAAAACCTCCTAAATCGATTTAATAAAAGAAACTACATTATAACTGTGCTAAACAGTATCTATAATCATATTAAAAATGTTAACTATTTACAAAACTGCAACAAAACAGACAGAAACATGCCTGCTGAACTCTACCCGACATTTTGGAAAACACTAAAACACGCATAATGTAATCTAAAATATGCCTATGAGTCTATGACTCCCTTTATGGTAAATCATACAGGTCAAAATGGGTATATCAAACAGGGTCCATAAGGGATCAAATCAGGTTAGGAAGTTGTATAACACGTGTGGGCATGCTTTGGGTGACATCTAAACATTCCGACTTGCCTTTTTAGTTATATTAATAAAATTATCCATTTGACCCGTTCTCAAGGAAGAACCAAAACTGAAAAGTGGGATTTGAACCCCCAACATCTTGGTTGTGTGAGACATTATTTAACCACCAAGATGTCCCTAGAGACGAAATAACTATGAAAAGTGGGAATATCTTTTGTTGATTTTAGTTGTTAAACTGCCTAACTAACCTGTCCATTTTGACATCTCAATTAAACAATGAAAGCAAATACCTTGATTGATCCATCGAGTTTCCCATCAAGAGTTAAAAATTGTGCAACATGTGATCCAAACCCTCCAATGGAGCCCTCCTCAACAGTGATCAAGAAAGAGTGATTTTCACACAATTGTCTGACAAGCTTAATATCAAGGGGTTTGCAGAATCTTGCATCAGCAACAGTTACTTGGATGCCAAGTTCCGAAAGAAGGGACTGAGCTCTAAGGCAATTCTGCACCATCGATCCATATCCCAGCAAAGCAATATCCTTACCCTCTACAATAACTCTTCCTTTACCAATCTGAAAATAACTGTCAACTTAAGAAATAAAGTGTCTTCAATATTGTTTGTAACAATATTGTTTGCGTAAACGTAAATAACACATTAGTTACTTAAAAACTTAACTAAACAAATTGAGAAAAATCTATTTGCAGGTCAACCCAATCCGCCCATCTTGCCAACTGTAACTTTTGGGTAAATGTTCTCCATTTTTTTGAACAGCAACCTACACTAGAGACCAATTTTTATCTACTTGAGACAAATTTTTAAGAGGCATAGGCCTCAACCACTAGGCTAAAAACCCAAGTGGCAAAATGTTTTATCTACTTGAGACCAATTGTTATTATATAGTTGCAAGGTAACTAGAAAAACTAAGCTAAAACAAAATACAGGAACTTTTTCTACTGAACATCATAAACACAATCTGTTGATTTAATTTGTTACGTAACCTCAAATAGCTTTTAATAAAGTATGGTTCAGGCTTAGAAGTTCAACAAGCCTAAATTTCAATAAGCGCATAAAAACCATTTTATTTTACAGAGAGCTTTTGATTGTTGATACATGTTGTCTTATCAATAACGGTTAAACAGGTTAAGCAAAAAACGTTAACAAAAAAGTTAACAAGTCAAATGGGTCGAAAGTCGTCTGAAGTGTATTCAAAATTTCAAATGCATTGTAATAGTGTACTTTTTTGTAATTATATAATTTATACTTAGCATATTCACTATTTCTAAACTTCAGAAAAATGGATAAAAAGTGTTGCAGAATGGCCTATGCCATTTCAACCTGCAGGTAACGGTCATACATTAATCAACCAAATCCGTTACCCAGCCCACCCAAACTGCCGATTGTTCCACCACTATTAAGAAAATGCAAAATATGCATCACACCAGGCAAGAATGTATAATTTTAGACATTCATGGTAATTTATCCAAAATGCTTACTCTTAAAATCTGTAGCAATCTATTTCCGGGCTTTTAAATCTTTTTTTTATTGCATTAAAGATAGTTTGTTTGAAACAAAGGCCCAAATGTTATTAATGTACATAAATCCTAAACAATTACGGTTTTATAAGATATGGATAAAGATGGTAACCTCAATGGGAACTCCATGGCATACAGAGGTGTTTGACTTGGCAATTGCACCTCTAGGATATCTGAAGCAGATGGGCCTATCATCAATGCAAGATGCAGTTGCCACCATATTAGCAAGCTCAACCTCATCAGAAGGCGCCATAACTATCATGTTTGGTAAACATGACATAAAGGTTATATCAAAAGCTCCAGCATTTGTGGGACCATCAGACCCTACCAAACCAGCACTTGGAATCACAAAACGTACTGGTATCTTTTGCCTATCTACATCATGAACCACCTGAACACATGCAATGGAAACAGGGTCAGTTAGAGCAATTATGCTTGTACAAAAGTAATAAATCAAAGCTCTAATTTTGACTTTGAATGCTAAATATGCTAATTCTGATTCCAAAACCGATAGAAATATGTTTGATATTAGAAAAAGCAATTTTATATCAAAATACACAAGTATCAATACAAAAAAAAGATGAGCGTAACAAATTAGATGTGGCTAGATGAGCGGGCCAGGCAGGTCTTAGGCATGTAAAGTTGAAATGGGCCACTTCTACTACCGTTCAAAATAGGACAGGTTTACATGCCAACACGTGTTTGTCCTCTTTATAAACTGTTTATGCATAGTTATATTGTGATAATAGTGATTCAAAAAATTACAACAATAATAAAAAAAATAAACGAACAAAAAAGATTTAGAGACTTGGGCACCTAATAATCTTCTTTACGTTGCTTATTTGTTTATTACTATTGTAAATTTTTTAAACGAATTGGGTTTGCTATCCAAAAAGGGTTAGCTATGCAACTTGTTGCCCGTTTGCCTTCTACATATTTCGATGTAAATAACATTGATGTACGACTAGAACCAAAAAAAATTCAGAGAAATTAAGGTACTTTTTATTATTTACTATTATCACATTATAACTATGAGTAAACAAATATAATAAGGACAAACATGTGTTAGCATGTAAACCATAAACCCATTGGACCTATTTGACCAGTTCCCCTTTTAGTTAACTTTTCTTATTACCTTTTTAGATAGTTTACAAATAAAACAGCTGGAATCAACCCATTCATAAGTAAACTGTCAGCTCTAGAACAAATAGTAACTTAAAGTATGTCACTTAAATGTTTGTAATACAAATTTAAAAAAAGAAAACCTTTAGATAATGTTTTCTATCATTCAGTCTATGAGGGAGAGAGAGTCAGAAGGAGATACGGAACCTGATCATATGCTCTTTGAAGAAAGGTAGACGGTATTATACAAAATGGCTTCAATCCACCACATGATAAACCAGCCGAGAAAGTAACGGCATGCTGTTCTGCCATCCCGATATCAAATAACCTGTCCGGGAACTTCTCCTGAAATAATTTAAGCGATGGTTCCATTCCCATTCCCGATCCTGCATGAACCACCATAATATCTTTGTCTAGTTGTGCTTCCATGGTCAACGCTTCCCCAAACCAGTCACTATAAGTTTGGTAACGATTACTCGGTTGTGGGTCTGAGTCATAAGGATCTGTTTCATATAAGATGATAAAGGACTTGATATATTTGGGTTTTGGTAACAAAAAGGTTTCACCAACAACACAATCACTTCATAGGCTTATCGAATGTATTTTAAGCTTTTATGGATTTCATGTCACATAACATTTTAAATTTTAACGCATCAAATATAAAAATTCCAACGTGTCAGTGTGCAGTTTGATACAAGCATTTGACTGTTAATTCATTCTTTTAAACATGTTTGCATGTGCGTTTAAAAGTGATTATTAATATATAATTGTGATTTTCTTAGTTTTAGGGTCAAAACCATATGATCTAGAGAAGCAGTTAAAAGAATAGCTGCAAAATAATGATTATCGAGGAAAAAGAGAAATCCTAAATATGGGGAATTATAAGAAGACCAATAAGAACAACCATTTGCTGTAGGGGAGGCGGAATGGGCTGGTTAGGTGCGTTTGGTGAAAGGTACAGGTAATATTTAGGCAGGTCTGAGTCAGGATGGGTTAGGTTGACCCGGCAACAATTTAGTCTTTGTGAATCCTATTGATACTAATGTATTAAATCATTATCAAAAATACTCTTGTAGCACGTACATAAAAGTTGCTTATTGTGTTGGGTGACACATAAAATTTTCTTTTATGTATACTTCTTAGAAAAGCGCATTATAAATACTATAAAAAGAAACAATAAAGATAAAGACGACAACAACTTTACATTGTAAAACAAGTAGAGATGGTATAAAAGAACACACCTTGGTTGTATTTCTCAGATATCCCAGTCTGCTTCTCCTCTCGTGTTTCTTTATCTTCTGTTGTTATAACATGAACCAAAACAGGACCAGTTGAATCCAAGGATGCCACTTGATTAAGAACACAAATAAGGTCTTCAATATTGTGGCCATCCACAGGACCAATGTAATACAAACCAAGCTCTTCAAATAGAGTTGACCCTGGTGGACCAATCATACCACGTGCATATTCATCGACTTTGGCCGCCCATTCATACATACCCTTACCAATCTTCTTTGTTAAACCCTACAACAGGAGATCATGAATTGTTAAACCCTTCAAAAATAGCACACTTGCACAATATGATAAGACAGAAATAATGTTTTCTTGTTCAAACCAAAAGAAATACTAACGGCATTCTTTGGAGAGGCCACTATCTCTCCATAACGACATACTTTCGAGAGGTAGGTTGTCTAACCAAATCAAGCATAAATTTTTTCTTCTCCTTATCCCTATATATAAAGTTGCTTCATTATGTATATATTTAGATTTTTGTATGTTCTATCAAAATAGCGCACAACACATTTGCTCACGAAGTCATTGTCAAAATGGTTATTTGATGAAATAAGTCTCAAGTTCGGTATGTTAATTCAATCCATAATCCAGCTTGAGTATGTGTACAAAATCCAAGAAATAGTGTATCTCTCATATCCTTATCTAACATATTAATCAAGATATGCTACTTTGACAAACGTTAAAGAACATATATTAAAATGAGTCAAGTCTAGCCCCGCATTAACTTTAGTGTGAAATTAGTATTAATTCACTTGATTTGAAGAAAATAATACCTTAGCAGCTTCTCTAAACTTCCGGAACAATCTGCTAGACTGCAGTTTGCTAAAAGCACTTGAGAGTGCATTAATTGGTGTTTTAGGGGCATCCTCTAATTTCGAGTGTAACGATTGACGGTTATCGTTTAAAATCACAACCATATCTGAATCCAGATATCCTGCATTGCTCATAGCCTCATAAAGTTGGCCGGACATAATACTTTCATTGCTTATGACTGCAACTATGCGCTCTCTCTTCCCTTTAATATCACGTGCAATCGCCATTCCTGCATACAAGCACCACCTTATTTCAAACTTTACATGAAATTCATCAAAGAGTTCAATTGCACCAACAACTTATTAATTCGGTGTTTGGTCCACTAGTTATGCATGTGCATAGCATGAAAAAGTTTTTTGTAGTGTAAGTATTTTTAAGAAATTTATATTTAATGGATCCAGTGGTACAAAAAGTAATTTGGTGTGGTAAAAGTTACGGAGATTAGATTTCTAAAGTGAATATGTAAAAAAGAGCACAAACAAAGATATACCAAGCCCGGCTGAAATACTGTTGCATCCATGCCCTGCACCAAACGGGTCAAACTCACTCTCAGAACGAGAAGTATAACCAGAAATTCCATTCTTTTGTCTAAGGGTATGCATAAGAGACCTCCTTCCCGTCAGAATCTTATGTGGATACGTCTGTACACATTATAAAACAATCAATATGCATAAAGTGTATCATACTCTATCTCAAGTGTACGAGGCTTCTAACATTTTATTTATTTATTTTGGAGTCGAGTTATAATGACCCCTTCTATAAAAATCAAAAGATAAGAAGAGGTTAGTAAAAAGGATCTTTGTAGCCTTTAATGTTAAACTTTTACAACGGAGGTTGCAATAAATAGGAACTTAGTTTAACTTGATTTTCTAACTTGGTCATCTCCAAACTTCATTTTTAAAACTGCTATATATCTCAATATTAAATAATTTGGGTATTTTGTAAGATAATATGCTTATGTGACTAAATGACTAATAACAAGTTTCTGAAAGTTGATTCTCATAATGCTTTCGAAAAGTTGGATGTTTCTGATAACAGCATGAACTAAAGATGTGTTCTATTCCTTAAAATCGCCCACTTTTATATATACAAAAAGCAGAAGTGGCAAGTCAGTCAGTCGGGTGTACCAT
This sequence comes from Tagetes erecta, assembly GCA_030867185.1. NCBI lineage: Eukaryota > Viridiplantae > Streptophyta > Magnoliopsida > Asterales > Asteraceae > Tagetes > Tagetes erecta. The sequence goes on from CM061496.1 coordinate 23,057,299, forward strand.
GCCACTATATAGCATGTGTCAAAATGTACATGGTCTGGATGCGTAACATACACATATTGTCCAATTTCTTGATAAAAATGAAAATAACTAATACATTACTTATGATTACAAGACCAACATCATTGCAATGTATCAACTCTTTGGTGATCTAGGAGATTGTATGCAATAAAAGTAGTAGGATCTAGGCACAATATTTCCCGGTCCCCTTTTCGAGTTAAGCTAAGAAAACAACCAAATTCAAACGTTGATAAGTAGTGATAAGAACAAGCGGCTTACTTGATCTCCGACATCCCACAAAATCTTGTCCATGGGAGCAGAAAAGACATGATGTATAGCAATTGTCAAGTCCACCACAGACATGCTACCTTTGACTGACTTTTGGGTTTCATTTCGTATAAAAGATAACTCCGAGCGAATATCATCTGCCAATTGTTTCAATTCCTACACAGAGCATGGTCAATGAATGATAGTCATATTTCAAAAACAAAACAAAACAAACAAGCAGTTCAGTTCAGTCAGTTAGTTGCTAAACCAAACCTTATGGGATAAGTTCTTTAAGTGCATAGGACTTTCAATCGTATCAAGAATAGGTGTCGAAAGCTTCTCCGAAAACATATCACCTAATCCAGGTAGAGCATATAATCGATGACCCACACATCCCTGTGTTCAACAAACCCAAATGAAAGTGTTGTAAATACATAATGATAATCAAAGTTACTTACTACCTTGGAGGTGATTTGGAGAGCTTGTCCCCGAAAGATAAGAGTTGAAGATGGATGATTTGTTGAAGGTTGATGGAAATGAGGCAAACAACAATGTGCAGATGCAGTGGTCATCATCACCAAAACAAGAAACACAAAGTAGAAGAGAAAAATTGTTGATTATGTGATAGGGTGAAATTAGGGTTTGGTGGGTTTGAAGATGAAGATGAAGATGAAGATGAAGATGATGATGGGTTTGTTACTTTGTTTGGTGAGATGAGAAGTGAAAATATCAAAATAGTACGACAGTTAAGAGCCGGCAGGTGTATGTGGCGCATGATTTTTAATCTTCCAATCATCTGCTCTGTTTTATTTTACCCACATGCTATCCCCACACCTCACCAAACTATCCCAACATCTTCACATGTTACGTTAATATCTTAACTCGTCATATGTTCTATTTTTACCCATCGGACAAATTAATTACACCTCGTATGATCGAAAAACATGTCGAGATAACACCTATGCGTCACGCATAGGGCTTAGCGTGGCGTGTGGGTCATGTTTTGTTCGACAGACGCATTTCTTGCCCCTTAGACTGAAGAATTCATCGGTCAACACCTATACGCTGAGCATAGCCCTTAGCGCGGCATATGGGTCCATACTGCTTATTTACCCGGCTATCACCATTTTTTTTGTTACGATTTAAAGATTTTCACATTTCATTTTAATGATTCAAAGATTTTTTTTGTTACAATATCGTGGTTTAACAACTACATTTTTGGTGATTATTCTGATGAGAGCGTTGTTCCAGATTCTTACGAAGGCACCGGTATTTCTGACACGTGGAATCAACCGGCGTCCAACACTTGGGAGCAGGACGAGGTTGTATCGGGCATTCAATATCCTGACAATAGGGTCCAGTTCGACTTGAATATTCCCGTTGATGACCCTTACGGATATGGCTATGGTGACGGTGGTGAGCAGTTTGTTCAAAAGAACTACGGTGACAATGCCGTACAGTTTGACTTGAATGTTCCCGTGAAAGACCCGTACGGTTACGGTGACGGCGGTGAGCAATTTGTTCAAACGAACTACGGTAACAATGCGCTACAGTTTGACATGAATGTTCCCTTAGAAGACCCGTACGGTTACGGTGACGGTGGTGGTCCGTCATTTGTTCAAAAAGACTACGTTGACGGTGGTGGTCCGTCATTTGTTCAAAAAGACTACGGTGACGGTGGTGGTCCGTCATTTGTTCAAAAAGACTACGGTGACGGTGGTGGTCCGTCATTTGTTCAAAAAGACTACGTTGACGGTGGTGCTCTGTCATTTGTTCAAAAGGCTACGTTAGATGATGCGGAAGACTCTTTCCCGATTATAGTTTCCTTTGAGACTGACCTGGTTTTTAAGTCACGTGAGGAATTGGTTAATTGGGTGCAAAACAGGGGAATCGAGCATGGTTATGTCATTACAATTAAAAGAACTAAAGAAAAAGCTATCTGGTTACAGTGCAGTCTTGGTGGGCAATATAAGACTGTAGCAACTGTGAGAAAAACTGGTAGCAAGAAAATTGGTTGCCCATTTGAGTTGAAGGGGTCATTCGTGTCAAAGAGGAGTTATTGGAAATTGGAGGTGAAGAACCCGATGCACAACCACTCTCCAATTGAAAACCTGGAGGGTCACGCGTATGCAAGGAGGCTTGCCGTGGAAGAGAAAAGACTGATTGGTGAGCTGGCAGACCAAGATATTCCTGCACGTAGCATATGGTCAGCAATAATGAAAAAGAACCCAGGAAAAAGGTTACCGTTTTAAAAATAAAACCAACAAAAATATATATATTATGATATTTAACGTTTATTTATTGTGTAGATAATTAAGAAAGATATTGACAACGCTATTCAGAAGATAAACAAAGAAAATAGTGTTGGTGTTGTGACACCCTACAAATTCAGGTTAACTTCGTTAGTTAAATTATGTTAGTCACGTTAACGCAATTATACTTTTCATTTAATTTGATGAATTAAATGTGCAAACCGTTACACAAACATACATACGAAACGATCACACGAGTTAATACCCGGGCGTTGGTGATCTTAAATGAATACAAATACAATAATAACACAGTTTAACTGTTATGTGTGTTTAATTGTTGAACTTTCGGTTACTTGCGGATGTTACCGGTTTTAACCGTTTGCGAACTTCGGTAACCTTTATGAAACAAAAATGTATAATTGAGAAAGGTTTTCATTGTATTGCGCAAACCGAAACAAAAACGGGGCCCGTGGATCATCCATATGATCCATGGATGGCCCAAGGCCCAACCCAACTCAACAATTAACAAATTAATAAAAATTAACTAACCTAAACCTAAATTTTTTAACAAAAAAACGGCACTAAGCCTCTTTTTTTCCCCATTGAAGTCGTCGCAACATACACACATATACAAGATCATAGTTTTGCTAGTTTGATTCAATTGTTGGTGATTCGGGTGTTGATTGAAGTAATAAACGCAATACTAGTAAGTGTTTGTGTTAGTTGTTTTATATTTCGTAAAAATACATGTGTTGGGAACCCTAGTTCATCCAAAATGGCCAAATTGATGTTGTGTTGTGGAAATGGTTTATTGTTTGTGTGTTAATGGTTATTTTGATGGTTAGATGATGAAATAGATACAAAAAGTATGTTTATGAAATTAGGGTTTGGTAGAAAGTTAGTGAAACTTAATGATACATGCATGATTAGTATGAAATGTGATTGATTATGTGGTTAGATGATAAATTGGATGAAGATTGGTTACTTGGCTTTGCAATTTCGTGAACGTTTCGCTAGATTACTAAAAATAGTAACTTTTGTGTTAGAGATCGTGTGAAATCGCATGTTGTGGACATCTAATGATTGTTATGGGCTTACTAGCATGTTTGTAAGATGTGTTAGACGAATTTTGGTTATTTGAACGTACAAATTCGATTCGGTTTTGAAGGACTTGCTAAATGTAGAAACTTTTTGTCATGGAAATTACTAGAAGATATATTTAGTGATTTTTGGACGTACAAACATGATTTGGGTTGCATATGAATGTTGGTAAACATGTTTTGATCATGAGATGACATTGCAAGTACTAATTGGTTACTTGAAATTGATTACTTGAAATTGGTTACTTAAATTTGGTTATTTGAAGTCTAAGTTGTATGTGCAAGTTAACTAGGATGCATGATGAAAGTTGTTATTATACTAGTTGAACAAAACATGTAAACATTATATTATGCCTAGAAATGATCATGCATGCCAATGTGTTTTATATTGGAAACTATAAAGTAATAGTAGGTATAATACCTGAAAACGAAACAAAACAAAACTTTATATATTAGGTGTTATAATAATAATAATAATAAAGAATAGTATTAGAAGAATAAAAATAATTTGACATGAATTATATAAACAAATAGAAAAAATATATATCTATATATATATATATACACATGTACATAGATGAAGTAATTAAAGTCTTGAATCAAATAAAATTTTTTTTTGTGATAACCATGTTAAAAAAAAAAATAACGCAGACTCTTTATTAACGCCAATGATTTACGTGCATTTGAATCCTCACCATTTGACCAAATCTTTTTTTTTTTATTTTGACCTATTTTCAATCCATTCTCTCCAACAAACCGTACATATAGTTCGGGATCGTAACACGATTTTATACAGTTCATTCATTCATTGCAATCGCAAAAACCTTAGCTTCAAATCCATCTCAAACCACCATTATATCAATCATTGCTGCAAGAAGAAGACGCCATAGTTCAGGGTTGTTCGTTTGGTGAATTCGTCCCTTGCAACTGTTGCTTGATTTTGACGTCAGTGTTCGTTGCGATGGAGTACAAGAGAATGAAAAGTTGCTGCGTAAAAGCCCGTCACACCGGTGGTCCATTGCAATTTCTTTTTGTGATTCATTTCGGTTCGATCGTCAACCGATATGTTCGTACGTATGTATCTAATTGGTTTCGCTAGTCATATTCAAGGTAATATAATCGACCTTCTGTTCCAATTTGGCATACTTTTGATTTTGTCCAATAGTTGTGATCACCGACATGTTCCGGAAACTATAATATAACCCAAATTTCGTTAATCGTATTAATAATCACAAGAGGTCGAGTCGTCTATTCATTTTTGGTTTTCCTACATGTAAGATATAAATAAATTATGTGAAAGAAGTGATTGCATATGTTAGTGAATGTGGACGGGGAGTCAAGCTATGCAATTAAGTTGTGCTTCTAATTCTAACTATAAATAAAATGCAGACCGCATATGATCAAAAGATCACTCAATTTGGGTTTTGCTATCCTAACTAAACTAAGGTACGAATTCCGTGTCCCTTTCATCATAGTATCTATTTTGTCTCCGTTACTTTATAGTGTGGAAAGTTTGGTACTTTTACTTTTGTTTCCCCATTTTGCTTCCGCTGATTCGACCCATTTGGTCTTAGGGCATTATTATTTATTTGGTTTGTGTTGACACGACCCGTTTTGCCTTAGAGTAATATTTCTTGGTTCCGTTCAGTTATGACTTGTTCGGATTATTTGATATACTTATTAATACTTTTAGTATGCAATAGTCTTATTAACTTGTACTCATTATTGCATGTTCCCGTAGATGATAGTTGGACTTTATATATTACATGTTAGGTAGTTATGCTACTACCACTTTGACTTTGTACTCTGTTACCCGAGTTGTCTGACATGTCATTGTGGCGTCAATGGCATGCCACTTTTCGTGACAGTGTGTAATGAATAGTTCACGACGTCTCCGTTTATATGTTAGTACTCAAGGAGTACATTGGCCACATCTGTCTGGGAGGCGCATGGATATATCCTAGTTTCTGATCAGTTTAGTTTCTGATCAGTTTTGTTTCTGGGGGATGGAATAATGTGTGTACGCCCCACACACCATCTCATTAGTACATTAGCCTAGCTAGCTATGTACACCTCTGTTTGGCTCTGGGTACCTCCTATGTTACACGACTTATTTATTTGTTTATTTATATGTTCTGTCGTGTAGATCAGTTGTTTTCAGTAATATGTTCAGATCAGTTATCAGTTTTATATGTTCAGTATCAGTTGTCAGTTAAAAGTTCAGTTTAGTATCAGTCATCAGTTAAAAGTTCAGTTCAGTATCAGTCATCAGTTAAAAGTTTAGTTCAGTAATAGTTATATGTTCATACCTTATATATGTTCGGTTACTAGTTATAAGTACTTACTTCTGCATATTCGTCTCGCTTTATTTACTGTTGTTCTCTCCGTTACTGAGTAATGTTTGGCTCAGCCGTATTTCTTTTTGGTGTTTTCTTTGATATATGCGTAGGTAATTGGGGAAATTCGGGGAATCAGTGAAGAGAGCGTCAGGAGATCAAGACCTTGCTTTTAATTCAATAAATGTAATGAATACAAATTTAGGAATTTTTTTAACGTTTGGGTTGCTGGATTTATGACGTTTGTTTATGTCTTTTATCTCATGAATTGGTTTTGGGTTTGATATCTGTAATGGTGACGACTCAGCCTTTCCGGGTTGGGGTGTTACAGTAGGTGTTGTTGTCTTGTGTAGCGTGCTATGGTATTTGTGTAATAGTTGTCATGCTTAGGATGTTGAATTATGCAAGTATACTTTAAAAGTCCGACCTTCCTATAAAGAAAACTTTTACGGAAATAGAAACCCAACTTGTTGAATGTGTGACGTGTGATGTGGTATGTGAATGTAATATAGTCAAATACATCAAATGTAACGTGTTTACACTTAATAAATCACCAACGGGTCGTGGGTCAACTCGGGTAAACTAAAAGTCAAACTTGGACCAAAAGTCAAACTTGGACCAAAAAGTCAAACTTGGTCAAACTCAGACAAAAAGTCAAACGTGGTCAAAAAGGTCAAACTAAACTAAACTCGCACAAACTGTATGACCATTTGGATGCATAGGGTACTATGACCCTATATGAACACACATTAATAGACCTACTGTTATTTAGGTCGCTGCATTACGTTGTGTGCTTTAAACTATTTTGCTGTGCAACCTAAGGTGAGTTCACTAAACCGCACTTTTACTATTATACCTTTTTATGGGCTGAACACGGACAAATACTTTTACGGATTTACGAATTTTGTATGTCGCATGTCTGGATTAGAGCAACTTTTATTTTGTTCATGAAAGACCTCATGGATACCTAGTTGACCGTTAGTATTTGTGAAATAGCGGGAAATTTTGAGTAGTACTACTGGGTTTGACAAACCCCACTCGGGCTAGTCGCGCTAGCACGACAGAAGGACCTGTCGAACGGGTGTTGAATGACCTAACATACATACATGTACATCCTGATGGGATGTACGAACATGCAAACTACACTTAATGTGTACATACGTCAGCTTGGGTCAGATACATACGACTCTAAGGACATGTACTGTAGACTAGCTACCTACAATGACATACTTAATTTATATATCTGCTTGCAATTGAACTACTTGCTTTTATACTACTATGTAAACTCACCAACCGTCGTGTTGCATTTGTTAGTCTTTCACTGTTTCAGGTCACTGAGGTACAATGCACGCAGGGCATGGCATGGCGTCCTCGCAAACCATTAAAACATTTCTTGCATTAAAAACTTTGTTTTGGGATTTGTAAACTATTTAAACTGCGTGTCTTGTGTCGGGCGCGTGTTTTTACGCATTTACTTTCTGCATGGTTTGGGTTTGCTTAAACTTACTTATTTATTACGCTTCTGCATAACTGAAAAACTAATTACTCTGATTTTCGTTTAAACTACCGCATTTAATGGGTAAACGTTTGGTTTTTCAAAACTCATATAGAGTCGTTCGGTGTAATTAATGACTAGATCCTGGTTTGTCACGCCTTTAACGGTAAAACTCCGTTAGTGGATTTGGGGGTGTGACAGGTGTATCTCCAATGCAGCAACTCGAAAACTCCTTCAAAGTTAAAGATTACGTTTATTTCACAAATGTGAATCAGACCATAAAAGCCATTGAAGATATTTTCTTTATGCATAAGTATTCATATACTATGTGGTGTGCATTCCCACACGTGCTGATGATTGACGCCACCTACCAAACAAACATTTACGGTCTTCCATTTGTTCAGGTTGTAGGTATTGTCACACCCCGACCGATGGCGGAATCATCGAGGCGGACGAAAGTGAATGATTGTTCATAGCTCATGGTACTAAAAATAGTTTAGATATTATTAAATTCAATTATCCAAACAAGACTAAATGATAATCCAAATGAAACAAACAAAGTATTCAAACAGAAACAACAGAAATAGCCTACTCTATTTTGTTTAATTAACTAGGTCCAAGTCCCTAGACGTTTGGCATCCAAAGTTCCTAACTTGCTCTTCCTGAAATAATGTGAAAAATAACTGGTCAGCTAACGAATTAGCTGGTGAGTAAACATAGGTTTGAAATACATATAGATACAATGGTAAAGAAAAATTCAATTCATGTTGTTATGTCAAGACTTATAAATGCAAAACATGTACATACAAGATAACAACGCATAATCAAACCTTGAACAATGATAAGGGGGTCCACATGATAATGATGCTCAGTTATAATCACCTAAGAATCAGGGGGTGGGTCCTTTCGACCAATAGATCTACCATTAATAACTGTCGGTTTCTACAAAATAATGATTACGCTTGCACAAAAATTGCTATCAGGGTATGAACACATAATTTGCAAGTAAAGACATAACATGAATTGTTTTAAATGATCAACTGAAATCTGATAACTGAAATAGCTGATAAAACTGAAATCTGATAACTGATTTAATAAGTCACATGATATCACCCCAAATTGAAAACCAGAAAAAGGGCTATGAATACTCACCTGATAACTGATTCGATGAAAACGAAATAAAATACGACTTGAGTAAAAGCACCAGGAAAACTCCTTAAGGATCACTTAAAGGATGTCGTCCTATGTTAGAATGATAACTAAAACGGATCTAGGTATCTAGGGTTCTAATTGGAATATGGGTTTAAGTAATTTAAATGTTACAATTGAAAATAGATAATAATGTAATAGTAAATAGATTTATTTTATACAGTGATTTACTAAGCAACAAGGAGTTTGACTCTTTACAAAATTAATTAAATCAACGGTTCGTTAAATGACATAACCGGTATGATAAAACTGATTAATTATTTACAAAACTTAATTTTACAACAATTACTCATTTAAATAATACCATTTATCATAAACCCAACTATATATAAAAGCATGATTAAGTTGCAAATCTTAAGAGTTTTCCTTTAACAATTTAAACGTAGTATGTGACTAACGTTTAAACTCAAAAACGTTTCATATATAAAGTCTTAACTTTTATATATAAAAAAAATAAGCTTGCATATATTAATTTAAAGTACTACATAATATAATTTATAAAATCTCTAATATATTTTGGTGGTTAAAGAACTCAATTAATCAATAAGGATTTGTCTAGATCATGAAAACTAGACAAACAACAACAATAAAATAAAAACCCGTCCAGAAGAATCGAACCCTGGACCCTTGCTACCACCGAACACACTACAAACCATCGGACCATAATTGAGATTTGTTAATAGAATAGAAAATATTTAGTTATAAACCTTTGTTTCATAAACCCACATTCCTACACAAACCCTAAAACCATAATCATCCAAATTGATCTCTGAATCAAATACAAAATCGAAATTAAACGTAACGATGATGATTAACAGATGATAACGAGCACAATGATACCTTTGATTACCCGAATTGGTTAAAGATCGATGATAAAGGTAAAGACTTTGGTTTGCGGCTGTAACGAATTCAAATGATGATTTGATTAGATGATATGCCTCAATTGACGACTCTAATTCAATCAATGATGAACGAACTGTAAAAGCCCTCAAATAATTGGTAGAATTAATACCTGAATGTTGAAGATTGACTGTTGGGCAAGAACACGATGAACAGGGGATTAAACCGGCTAATGTGTGTGTTTGTAGGTGAAATTGAAGTTGTAGAAAGTTACTGTGATGTCGAATGAATGCTTTGGGTTGTATATATATATATAACTGAAATGGGTTTTAATGGATCGAATTGGGATCGAGTTCTTTTCGGATGTACATGAGTTCAAATCAAACGATTTCTTATGATAATTACTAATTAATCTTATTAATCTCATTGTGGTCGAGAAAAGGGATGTTGTAGCCCAAATCAATTTGATTTTCGTGGATCAGTTTCATTGAATTGCAGTGAAATCGGCCGGATTTTGTGGTTTTGGAGTTGGTTTGATGATAAAGACGTAAATCTCGATTAAAATGGTCAGCTAAGGTTCGAAACTTGCGGGTGTAATTGATAAGGGTGATTTAATCGGCCAAAAACGATAAGGATTGAGGGTTTTTGGGCCTCGCCGGAAGTTGGCCGAAGTACATGGCCAGAAACACGGGACAACGGGTGGGGCTGGGTTGGTTTTTAATTATTTGCATTTTCAGTCCCTGCATTTGTAGTATGTTTTAGTTTTGGTTGATAAGTTTTAAGAAAATATAAGTTTCATTGTTTACAAAATGGACCCCTTAACTTTACTTCGTTAAATAAAACTCTAACTTAACTAACCCACTAACTAGTTAACTTTATAAAACTTACTTATATTTAAACCAAATTTATAAAGTTATATTTAATACTTTATGTGTAAGTATGATTTAATTGGAATGACTACAAATAACGAACCATTCTTAATTCAAGACTTGGAACTAAAAAAAATGGATACCGAGGCATGCCGGGTGATAAATGATAAATTATACATAAATCCCTAGTTGTGTTTGATTGCATTTTGTGTCGTTTTGGCTACGTTTTTATATCATTTTTGGCACAACTAATGTTTTTGTGTTTTGTAGGTCCCATGTTGATAAAGAAACGGATAGATCGTGAAAAATCGAATCCGTAGGAAAAAAACGGGGAGCAAAACGGAGTTACGAGCGAACCGGAGCGCGAAAACAAAAAACTGGATCTGAAAAAGGGGCTCAAGACGCTACGCGGCCAGAACCCCTTTTCTCACCGCGTGGCGTGGCGTGGAGGTTGTTTTTTGACGCGTTTTTGGCCCGTTTCACTATATAAACTCCTCTAACCTAAACCCTAGCCTCCTAGACTTGATTGGGGACGAATTGGGACGGTTTGGGACGAGAAAAGAGGCGTTTTTAAGGCTAGAAAGGTGAAAACAAAGCTACGGGAGAGCACGGGATCAAGGATTTGCGTCTATACGTTCCGGGTTTCTTCAATCCTTTGTTTTCTTTTCTTTTCTACCATGTCATATATGATTAAACTCGTGTTTTTTATTATGAACATGCTTGGCTAAATTGTTAGAACCATCTAGGCGTTGATGATTTGTTAACTTGGTTTGATTTCATGTTTGGTTGTTCGTTTATGGATTATTATGATTATTTAAAGTTTTAATCTTTTTACTAGTTAATGCATATGACATGTTTATATTTGTTTGATTGGTTTTGTTAATCTGCGTTCCCTTGGTAATTGTCTATGTTACGGAATAGGGTTCGTTTTAGCCATTTACTTGCGTTGTGGTTGTTTATGGTTAACCTGCAGTAAAACCATAGGATTAACATTATTAGTCTAATTAATAATAAATGTGTTAGCCAACTTAGAAATCCGTGAGGTGATAGGTTGTTAACCGGTAAAGTTGAATAATTGGCTAGGTTTAGGTCTTTGTGAAAAATCCGGTTTAGTCTGTTTTATGAAAACTTGCTTGTTAAATTAATTGGTTTGTTTGAAATGGCTTTAGAGTCCGTATCGTGAGATAGGTTTCTAATTGAGGTCAATTAATCATTATTAGATTAGATAACCGTGAGGAAATTTAATCTCATAACCTGTGTGATAATAATTTAATCATGATACTCTAGGTTTCTTCTCGAGAAGGGTCGAGGGTCTTAGTTAGCGTCACCTTTAAATGAATATTTTTAGATCCCGGTTCCATAATCATTAATCCAAACATGAATGATAACTAAAGTTGACTATGATTCTAGCCTAGGTGGTTTGTTTTCTTTAATCTGTTTTAAATCCGTTTTCATTTCGTCAGTTTCCATTTTTAGTAAGTTTCATAATTTAGAAAGTTTCCATTTTTATGTTTCTATTTTTAGCAAAAACCTCCCTTCTTAAATAATCTTTTAGTTAAAGTTCGTGTCTAGTTTAGTTGAGTCTTGTCTAGTTAATTAAACTTAGTATATAGAGTCTGTGGGTCGACACCCGGACTTACTTTAGCTATATTACATTCGACCGGTCCACTGCCGGTTGTGTGTAAGTTAGTTAGTTTGTCTAGGTTTTATAAATTTAAAGCTTAGGTGTTTTTAGTGTTTATTTTTATATATAGTATTGCACGCATCACCGGGTTTGGATTTGAATCGGGTTTGGTTCGGGGCAAATGTTACAGGTATGACGTCGACCAACCAGTCGTTTGTTGTTGCTCATGCGTTTATTTCTAATGAAAAGAAGGAAAACTACGCATGGGTGCTAAACAAGATCAATGATATGTTGGAAAAACGTATGGAGCCGCGAGTAATCTTAACAGACAAAGAGAAGGCGCTAATGAACGCGTGTGATGCTATTTTTCCAAACGCGCACGAGTATCTCTGCCGGTTCCATATTCAACAAAACATCTTCAGAAACAGCAAAAAGCACTTTGCGGATAATGAGTGGAAAGAATTTGTCCGGTTCTTTTCAACGCTGTGTGAGTCTACCACTGAACGTATATACAAGTATAATCTGGCTAACTTTGAAGCTCATCTGAAAGAAACGGGGCGTGGAGGCGAGTATTATTTACATAATTACACAAATATACATATTTATTTTACACAAATAACATAGCTAACATTTTCTTTTCAGAGGTCTTTGACTATACTAATGAGTCTTGGCTGGAGCCGTATCGTGATAAGTTTGTAGCTGCCTGGACTAACCGGACACTAAACTTTCACCAAACTACAATCAACAGAGCCGAGGGCATGCACGCTTTACTGAAAAGAGACCTTCCAAGTCATCGAAACACGTACGCTCGTTAAGCTTGTGAAGCTTGTCGACAAAATTGTTAATAGACAATACACGTAGATCAAACGAGATTTTAAGACAAGTATTAGGAAAGTAATGAACCACCACAAGAATATCCTAATGCTTGCGGGAGTACTTCGGAAGGTTTCAATTTTTGCCCTCGACCTGATGGTTATCGAGCTCAAGCGAAAAGAATTAAGTCTAAAAAAACACGGTTCCACATGTGGCTGTCAACTTTTTACAAGTTGTGGTTTGCCATGTGCTTGCCGTCTAGAAGAGATAGAAAATAAAGGTACTTATTGCTTTGACTTCAAGCCATGTGGCTGTCAGTTTTATTTAATGATTTGTAGTCATTAAGTAACTTAATACCATGTGTTTTCATTTACAGGTCAACAAATCTCGATCAAGTCAATAGACATGTTCTGGAAAAAGCTTGGCTTCAAGCCTGCAAATAAAAGTGAATATATCGATGTGGACGCGGAACTCAACAAAATAAAAGGCCAACTTAAATTTACTCCTCCGCAAGTGCAAAAAAGCTACTTAGATAAAATAAGAGAAGTCTTAACACCGGGCATGACCAGTAATATACCTCCTGTTGTATAAACTAATACTCGAGGACGTCCAACATTGAAGGCACAAGAACAAAGGAGAGAAGAAGCCGCTAGAAAAAGTACGCATGTCCCGTCTTCAAAAAGGGCGAGCGACGTCCCCTACGACCTTCCTCGTCATAGTTCATACGTATCATCTCAAGGCTCTCAGAGAGCGAGCTCGTCAGATAGTTTCGCTGGTTTCCCATTTATGGAGTTGCTTCTAAAAAATCAATTGTTGCAACGTACAAAGGGAGCTGTTCCTACAAAAGGAGAGCCACAGTGCAACCCATCATTCCCATTAATGGAGCCGGGTTCTAAGTTAGATGGATTGATCAAGAGGTATGCAGATGAAATTCCAAAAATGTTTCACCCGTATATATAAAAAATAAAGGATGTGAAACCGGATGGTCATTGTGGGTTTCGAGCTACAGCTGTGGCGTTAGGGAAAAAACAAAACGAATATTTGAATATTCGTTCACAGCTGTTACTGGAGATGCGTAAGCACGAGAGTACTTGGAGGTGGTTATTCGATCCGGAAGACGAAGGCCACTATAGAGAGATATATAATCGGATAGAATTTTATGGAGTTGGTAGAGCTCCACAACATCATTGGATGGAAATACCTGAGTCGGGATTTCTTATAGCTCAGAGATGGGGTGTAGTTGTTCATATCTTAAACAATGGTGGTAGCTATACAATATTCCCCCTAACAGGCAGTCCGGATCACGTGGAGTTTGAACTAGTGGTTACACTTGTGCATGTCGACAATGGACATTTCATTCGGTTAAATCTTGAAGGATCGTATCCAGTGCCTACCGTGCACCCTCTTTGGTTTAGCCATAGATCAGATGATGCAGCGGGTTGGTATGACTTATACCGAGACCAAATCCTCGAGTATCAAAGGTTGATACTTCCCGACCTTAGTATAGATACAACAGTACATTATATAGGTTGAAATATATATATATACAAATAAATATTATTCATTTATACAATGTTGTACCTTCTGTAACTTATTATTCATTTATACAAATTTAAACTCCATTTTGAGTTAAATAGCAATGAGAACGTGACAAAATCAGGAAGAGTTATATAATTATATTAATAATTAGGTTAATACCCGTGGGTACCCACAGGGTGAAACGATAAAATGTAAATATTGTTTTATAGTATTGAAAAAATGATTAACCTATAATTCTTATAAATTATGTAAATATGAAAACATAATTGAACAATATGGTAACATGAAAACAGTGATAAAGGATGATAATAGTAACATTCAAAAATAGAATGATGACATGAAAATGTGAGGATGAATATGGTGGTAGGGGTGTAAACGTGCCGAGCCGAGCCCAAGCTCGACTCGTTTTAGTTTAACAAAGCTCGAGCTCGAGCTCGACTCGTTTCGAGCTTTAATTCCAAAGCTCGAGCTCGGCTCGTCAGAAAGTTTTCAAGCTCGAGCTCGACTCAGGCTCGGCTCGTTTAGTATTTAACTATTTAATATATAATTTTTTATATTTAAATTTATATATAATTATAATCATACATCTTATATATAACAAATACATATTATTTAATCTTTTTTTTATCATAATTTTTAGTTTTATTTATGAATATATATTTAAATAATATTTATAAAACTAAATATAAACATATAAACAAAAAGCTCGTTAAGGCTCGATAAGGCTCGACGAGTTTTGAATGCAAAGCTCGAACTCGAGCTCGATAACAAAACGGACATTATTTAGGCTCGAAATCGAGCTCGAGCTCGTTAAGGCTCGACTCGAACGAGATTTTTACCGAGTCGATCTCGAGTAGCTTGCGAGCCGGCTTGACTCATTTACACCCCTATATGGTAGTGACAAGTGGCATTGCGTGGAGGCAAGGCTTAGCAAATTATTAGAAGAGGAGATGCATACAAACACATATATAATCCACCTCTTAATTAGTTTATATTCTTCCTATATATATAACCGTTCATATATAATCCTTTAAACTCCATATATCTTTTACTTATATTAAAAATAAAATAAAATAACCCATATACAGCGCATAGGGCTATGCGTTGCATATAACATCTGATACTATATGCAGCGCATAGCCCTATGCGCGGCATATGAGTTATTTTTACCCGACTTCTCGACTTTCCTTCGTTTTTCCGGATTTAAAAAAAATTAAATGGGCCCATATACGGCGCATAGGGCTATGCGCTGCATATAGCATCAGATGCTATATGCAGCGCGTAGCCCTATGCGCGGCATATGGGTCTTCTTCACCAACAAAACAACAAACCAGCCATACACATCCACTCATATTAATCCTATACGCTCCATTGTGACCTATACGCACCACACATTCAAACCCACCAGCAAGACACACTACACACTACCATGAATCTCAATCTGAATCTAGACGATTTTCTGGAGGATATACACATGGAGGACTTACCACCAGAAGATGATATCATTGACCCACTTGCCGGACACGAGTATTTGATGTTTCCAAAAGACGAGGTGGCTCAAGAAAAGTGCAACAAACTTAGAAAGATGGCTGTTGGGGGACATATTGCTATAGATTGGACGTTTTAGGACGAGATTACAGAGACAAACCGAGCCAAAGAGATCATTAGTTTAGATACTCCATGGGCACGATTGTTCAAGGCAGCAGCGAACCCCTCGTTTCGCGAACTCACTGTCGAGTTCCTCTCCTCGTTTGTTTATGAGCGTCGACCGCTCGATTTTGTAGAGAACCCAAACCAACCATTTAACGATATATCTTTCCATCTGGCTGCGTTTCAGCGTGCGATGAGTCTTCGGGAGTTTGCTTTGCGTTCCGGGTTGTACACTTTTGAGGAGCTAGACACCCCACTTTACACTAAGGGGCTTAGGATCTTGCCTCGGGAGCCCCTCATCAGCTTCTGGATGGTTATTGCCTCGACGCATTTTGGAGCGTCTCAGGCCAAGACCGCCTCTATCATGGACTCTCTTCACAGATATTTTGAGCGTCTCATTGCGTCGTCATCTCTGCACGGAACTGTAGCAAAGACAAGGTCAACACGAGTGACCTTTTCTTTTTGTATTGCCTACTTCTTCACCGGCCGTGCGCGCTTGCTGTATGTTTGGCTGAGTATTTTGAGTATGCATATCATCGACAGATGCGTGGACAATTATTAGGGGGTGCTTATGTCACAGTTATCGCGCGATCATTTGGTCTTGCTCCTGAGGCGGATATGATGTTGTCCGCTCCAATCCCGTTTACTAGATTTGGCATGCATAATATGAAGAGCATGCGTGTGCTGAAGAGATTCCCGGGCATCGGTTATCGGTTCCGGAACGCGGATGGACAGTTATTTGTGCCTGTCCCGCTACCGTTGTGGAACCAGATTCCTGTTTTTTTAGAGCTGATGCCGGGGGTGCCGGTGCCTGACCAACAGCCACACCAACAGGATCAGGAGCCAGACCAGCAACACCAACAACCAGATCAACAGAACCAGCAGCCAGAGCAGTAGCATGTGGCACCCCAACACCCACAACATATATACAACGACCTGCCTCCGGGTGCACAGAGAGTAGCTCGGCACTTCGATCATCGTCTCAGACGAGTGGAGTGTCGAGTAGAACTGAGTGGGTGACGGTCGTTACAGATATTTGATGCTATACATTTGCATTTCAGGATGGGTGATGTGAAATTATCAGAGTTGGAGGAGGAGGAGGATGAAGAGGATGAGTGATTTATATTTATGATATTTAGTATTTTGGTTTGTTATCTGAATTTTAGTGATGTATTTAACTTTTATATTATTTCGAAACAAGTTTATCGATCACATTACTTACTTAATAATATTTGAGTTTGCATGTTTATGATTAATGATTATGTATGCATGTATGTATATATAGCATAAGTTTTTTTTATTAACAACCAAAAACAAAGTTTTTTATGATTAACAACAAAAAAAAAGTTGTTTTTTTATAAACAAATATAACTGAATTTTTATTAAAAAACTTGTTGGTCATTTATAAAAAACCATGTAAAAAAGTCGACTGGGTGTGAAAAAAAGCCATATGCTGCGCATAGGCCTTAGCGCAGCATATGGCTGTTTCGGGAATGCAATATGCTGCATTAAGGTCTTAGCGCTGCGCTAAGGGGTGTGTGAAATATGGGGCTATGTGTGTGTGGATAGGTTGGTCCTTATTTTATTTAGAGAGGAGATGAATTTTTTATTCATTTCAACCCAAAAGTTTATATGTATGTACGGGGCTGTTTGACAATTTTTGAATGGTTAAGTGCTGATTGGTTAAGAGGACCTGTTTGGTTGGATCTCTAAATGAGATTCTAAAATTAATAAACAAATCCCAAAATTTTTTGTTCATTTATCTTGTCCCACATTGGTGTGAGAGCAAAAACATTTTTAGTTTATATATGTAACTCTTCATGACATGTTAAGTTCTTTTGTTATGTTTTACTCTGCTATCTACCCATGCGTAGGGGGGTTGCAAATTTAATTAAAATTCTTTGATCCATTACGACGTCCGCGCGACTTGCGGACACGAACGCAACTCCAAAAACCCGGGTCCGTACGAAGACGGTTTTTCATTTTTAGTCACAAAATTTTTTTCTTTTTCCCTTCTTTTTTTGAACGGCTTTTCCCTTCTTTTAAAACCTCTTTTTTCTCTTCTTTTAAAACCCTAACCCTACCACTTCTCTTCTTCTTCTTCTCTGGCCGCCGCCTGCCTCTTCTCTTCTTCCTAGCCGCCTCAACGTCTTCGTCGCCTGGTGATCGTCTCCCATCCTCGAGCTTTTAGATCGGCTCGCTGCTGCTGTTCATCGTATCTCGTCCCCCCTCTGAACCATTCAGCATAATCTCATTTCTGAATGGCTCAGAGGCATCACCTCTGAATCGCTCAGAAGGCACGTTGAGCCAAACACCTCCGAACCTCTGACCGATTCAGAGGCTCCTCCCATTCAGAGCCGTTCAGAGGTAAACAAACAGCCCCTATGTTGGGTTGTTAGATTGATGGTTTGGTTTTTTAGATATGTTCTTGTTTCTAAGTTTCTAACTAACCATAGACTCTAATGAGAATGGTTTATTTAGTAAAAGTTATTTTTTTCTTAAAAATGTAAGAACTAATATTCAGATATATTAAAATTGAGTCATATGAATTTTGATTAAACTTAACCGTGTTATCAAACACTCTCTCTAACCAAAAACCTAAAATCTCTTACCTCATCCTCCAAAACCATTGCTCATTCCCCCAAAAGCCTAAACCCACCCACCCTCACTTCAAAAAAAAAACCCTAAAATCTAAAAGAGAATTATATTTTTTTTGCTTTTACGATAGATCAAATTATGGATCGTGACATTTTGTTAAAAATTTTCCACTGAATGGTCTTTGTTTAAATTAAAGTGTTGATTTTGGCATTTAAGTTAACGACAATTAAGTTTTCCAGTTATGTTCTTCCATGTGTAATGGACATGAGGGTGGTTTAGTCATTTTATTCTAAAGAACAAGTCTTGTAACATTATTATTATTATTATTATTATTATTATTATTATTATTATTATTATTATTATTATTATTATTATTATTATTATAAGGTTATTGAGTTTTAATACTACTAACTATGGGGTATTGGCCGCTGCCACTCCCAACT
The DNA here is from genome assembly GCA_030867185.1 of Tagetes erecta. Lineage (NCBI taxonomy): Eukaryota > Viridiplantae > Streptophyta > Magnoliopsida > Asterales > Asteraceae > Tagetes > Tagetes erecta. The sequence continues at coordinate 23,076,331 of CM061496.1, forward strand.
AAGACCCTCACTCTCACCACTTCAAACTTAATATTACACTTGTTGTATCATTCATGTTCTTAGTAAACACTAACACCATTACTGTTTGGGTTAAAAGTGTCACTTTTATAAACTGAGGGGAAAACAATTTAACAAATATATATCCACCACCATCAACTCCGGTCACCACCATCACCAGCTCCGGCCACCACCACCTCCAACTCCGGTCACCACCATCTAGCTCTGGAGCTAGTGATGGTGGTGACTGGAGTTGGTGCTAGTGGGATATATATATATATATATATATATATATATATATATATATATATATATATAATTTTTCTACCCTCAACTTATAAAAGTGACACTTTTAACTCAAACACTAACGTTGTTAGTGTGTTAGTGTTTACTAAGGACTTGAGTGATACAACAAGTATAATGTTAAGTTGGGAGTGGTGAGAGTAAGAGTCTTATTTGGAAGTGGTAGCAACCAATACCCCATGGTTGTGAGTATTACAATCCAATAACTCTATTATATAACCCAACCCAACCCTTCCCCATTCATCAACATCAACCACCGCCATCTCTGGCGACCACCATCTTCGATTATCATCATCATCATCATCCGCCATCATCCATATTGTTTCTAAGGTTTCAACGAGGCTTAAACCAGTTGGGTTTTGAAAATTTATTCCGATAGAAACCGACATTGATGGCGGTGAATTAAAGGTCTTTTGTTGCTCTGTTACCTTAATTTCTTCAAGGTACATCTCTTCTACCATTGGTTTCCATAGCCTCACTTGTGCATTAAGGAACCAATTTGAAACTAAGGGTTTGTAGTTGTTTTGGTTAAAAATAACACAAGGTAAATTAATGATCAATTAGTGAAACGAGGCTATGTACTTGTCTAGATATGATTGATGCTAGATGGTTTATTGTTGGAATAACAAGTGTTGAATAAGAATACCATGCAAAATATTAGTTATATAGAAATACAATTTAGAATATTCTTGAGGATAAATGTATAAAAGCGTTTATATTGAAGTCCTGCTCAGGATATTAGCGTAAAAGATAAACAAATCAATATAAAGATAAATACAAGTGATTTATACGAGGAAAAGCTCTTGATCAATGATGACATTCGGCACAAAAAACCTCGGTGAGCCGACTAACAATAGTTGGCTCTACAATTCTTATTAATTTGAATAAAAGTATTACAATTTCAGAGATTTGATGATCGATCTAATGTGTGATTACAACAATTTTCGAGAGTGTAAATGATTAAGAGCAAGTAGCAGAGAGTGTCGAGTGTTAAGTGTTCATATAATGAATAAAAAGTGTCCCTAATTCGATCATTAGCCCATTATACATAGGTGAACATGCTAAAAACTAAGTCTTCAATTCACTTTCGTCCGCCCCGAGGTTTCTGCCGTCGGTCGGGGTGTGTGACACCCCGCAAATTCAAGTTTACATCGTTAACCGTTCTTTAGCTATTCCGTTAAATTTTTATACACGTTTAGGATTTGTTTTGATTGTAATTAACTAAACAAAATTGTAAACAAAAACCTAATATAAATAAACTATAATTCTATAAGGGCAGAATTGAAACTTTAAAATTAAATTTACCAACCCAAGGCCATCCCCCCTTACCTGCGTCTTCTACATATTGCACCACCACACACACACGGTATTAACAAAACCCTACACGCCGCTGCTCCACTCCCCGTTTCACTTCCGATCACCATTATCATCGCATTGCTTCAGTTCCGTCCTCGCATCGCAGCAGGTCAATCCCGTCCCACCGTTACACAGTGTTATTACCGTTCGGAGGGGCAAGCAAACCCGACTGACCTGCAAGTCCGTTCATCTCCGTCGTCATACCAGCACTCTTCACCCGCTTGGTTATCGGTACGTGTCTGTCATGTTCTTTTTACTAAGTATCGCATTGCGGTTTCGTTTTCGGATTCGTTTGGGTCGTTTCGGGTCGTTTCGGGCTTCGTTACGAGTTTCGATTAACTTTGAAGAATATAATCACTCTCAAACTTCAAGGGTTATTTGTGTCAATAGTTAATAGTACTAGTTTAGTATATTATGTCAAGTATTGATAGTACAAGGGTTGATTTTGTCAAGTCTTGTTTATGCTAACTGTAAACAACTATTCATAGAATCGTTGTGTCCCTTTAGTCAAGCATGTATATATATGAACATATGTACAACGATCACAACAATTAATGCAATTATAGTTATTAGTTTGTTAACATCTTGTTATAATCTTGATTCCTGGGCAACAATTGGTATCAAAGCATCAGGCTCGTGATCTTGTTGATCGTCAACCGTTATAGCCACCGAAGGATTGATTGCTGCAGAATCAGTTCATCAAAGAAATCGAAATCAACTATCATCTGGTTTGGATTTGCATACTCCGATCGAGTCTGCAACAACATTGGAGACTTATCACTGCCGTGAATTTCAACACCAGATCATCGAAAACAAGAACCGATCACTCTTGTTCATCCCGTCAAAATCGTCGATTTCAAGTTTGAACATAATCATTCACGTGATTTTTTGTTCCGCTGTAAGTTTTTATTCAATCAAGATTCATTGTTTTTGTTTTGTTGCAAATTGAATTGCAAAACAGGGTGTAGTATCGAAACTGTTTTTGATCCCCTATTCTTCTTAACAAATTAGGGTGTAGTATCAATAGTTTTTGATCCCCTGTTCTTCTTAACAAATTAGGGTGTAGTATCAATAGTTTTTGATCCCCTGTTCTTCATAAAAGTTAGGGTGTAGTATCAATTGTTTTTGATTCCCTGTCCTTCAAAGGTTTGAAAAAGAAATCATTTTCTTTGTTCCCTGTTATTAACACCACACATCGCTTCAAAGCAATGTATTTTTTTTTTCGTTCATATCAGAATCCGAACAAAGAGTGTAATCTGGTTCGTCGATTGTTTCAAGTATCCGAATAGAACATCATTTGTTCTTGTTATCGTGATCACCGGAAGTTTGACCGGTTGTACTCTGTTTTTTTTATCAAAATCATTTTGTACTGTTCTTTGTTACTATACACAAATTCAAACAAAGACTTACTCGTTTTGTCATTGTTCATCGAAAGAATCGGAACAAGACACCCGTTTGTCTTGTCATCATCGATCACCGAAATTAAAAAAAAAAATCATCGGTTGTATTTTGCTTTAGTCAAACCTAGTTTAGAAACCTCAAACCTAGTTCGAAAACTTCTGAATACCTTACCGGATAATTTTATCCAAATGATAGCCTCAATCGAACAAAACACCGACCTAGATACCGTATCTATGGACGAGATTATTGGAAAACTAAAAGCCTACGAAGAAAGGATTAAGAACAGAAGGGGAAGCCAAGTGAACAACCAAGACAAGTTGTTATTCACACGTCAGGACAACCACAACAATCGTGGAGGACGTTCGGGAGGCCATGGACGTGGCAGGTTCAAGCCATCTCGAGGAAACTACGTGGTGATAGGTCAAATCAAGGCAGAAGAGAAGAAAACTCCTCACAAAAGCTTAGAAACAACAATAGAAGATGGAAAAAGCCATCACAGGATCTAAGTAAAGTCCAGTGCCACTACTGTCACAAGACGGGACATTATAAGGATAAATGTCCACAACTCAACCATACGCAACAAGAATCAAACCTTGTACAAGATGACGAACAACCTACACTTCTAATGGCTACCATGAGAGATAAGGAAGGAAATGCAGAAGTATTTCTAACGCAAAAGGAAATACTATCAAAGAACACGAACACCAAAGAAAGTCAATGGTACTTAGACAATGGTGCTAGTAACCATATGACTGGTGATCGTTCGCATTTCAAGGAATTAGACGAGAAGGTCTCAGGGCAAGTTCGCTTTGGAGACGGATCCTTTGTAGAAATCAAAGGAAAATGTTCTATATTGTTAGAATGTAAAAACGGTGAGCAAAAGATCATATCTCACGTCTATTACATTCCACATCTAAAGAACAATATATTGAGCCTAGGGCAAATGATAGAAAGTGGATGTAAAGTTGTTCTTGACAATGATCAACTACTCATGTATGATCAGAACAAAAGACTTCTTCTGAAGGTCTCGCGTTCAAAGAACAGACTTTACAGGATCAATTTGAAAATTGGATAACCCACCTGTCTACTAGCCAATTTGGAAGACCAAGCATGGCTATACTGGGTCATTTGAATTTTGATGCAATCAAAACCATGACTCACAAGAATTTGGTTCAAGGAATTCCAAGAATAAATCATGCTAGTCAAGTCTGTGACGCATGTTTATTAGGAAAACACAATAGGGCTCCATTCCTAAATCAGGCTAAGTTCAAATCCTTAAGACCTCTGGATTTAGTCTTTGGAGACCTATGTGGTCCTATCTCACCACCTACCAACTCAGGAAAGAAGTACATATTCCTACTTGTAGACGACTGTACACGTTACATGTGGGTTTATTTCCTTGAATCTAAAGATCAAGCTTTCGAGATCTTTAAGGAATTCAAGCAAAAGATGGAAATGGACATTGGAACGAAATTGAAAATGCTAAGAACTGATAGAGGCGGAGAATTCACATCCAACGAATTCACACAATACTGCAAGAAGAATGGAATAGCTAGACAACTGACAGCACCATACTCGCCACAACAAAATGGAGTGGTTGAAAGAAGGAATAGAACAATGCTATCCACTACTCGTAGCATGTTAAAGGCTATGAAGATGCCTCAAAGTTTTTGGGGAGAAGCAGTAAGACACGCCATCTACATACTGAATAGAGTGCCAACCAAAGCATTAACGGACAGCTCTCCGTATGAAGCATTGAAGGGTAGGAAACCCAACTTAGAACATCTAAGAGTATTTGGTTGTTTAGCATACGCCAAGGTACCATCACAACATCTAACGAAATTAGATGATCGTAGCATCAAAATGGTATACTTTGGAAATGAACCAGGATCAAAAGCACATAGATTAGTTGATCCTGAAACAAAACGAATTTGCGTCAGCCGTGACGTCAAGTTCAAAGAAAATGAATCATGGGATTGGAAGAATTACATGAACGAAGCTGGAAGTGAAGAAGATGGAGATACAGATTTCATTATAGGGGAAGAAAATATCATAGCTTCGCAGATATATAATGAACCAGCATCTCCAGACTAGGAGGGTGAACACGAAGACAATGACAACTACGAAATGGAAGAACCCAACTCAGAAGTATCCACTCAACATTCATCGCCTGCTGAAAGCTCAGAAAGACACTATGAAGACACACCAGTTCGAGGATTTCGATCCTTAGACAGTGTCATGGAACGAGCTCTTGAAATAAAGAACAATAGATTATTACTGGTGGAAGAAACACCAAGGAATTACAAGGAAGCAGCTATGAATAAGAAATGGATAGAAGCCATAAAGTCTGAACTAGAATCAATCAACAAAAACAACACTTAGAAGTTGACTGACTTGCCAGAAGGACAAAAGCTAATTGGTCTAAAATGGTTATTCAAGGCCAAGAAAGATGCAGCTGGCAAGATACACAGACACAAGGCACGTTTAGTAGCAAAAGGATATGCGCAAGAGCATGGAATAGATTTCGATGAAGTCTTTGCTCCTGTAGCAAGAAAGGAAACAGTTCGCCTGATTATAGCTTTAGCAGCTTATCATGGATGGGAAGTACATCACCTTGATGTCAAGACCGCATTCTTAAATGGTGAACTCAAAGAAGAAATATATGTCACACAACCTGAAGGTTTTGTGATTCCAGGACATGAGAAGAAGGTCTACAAGCTTTGTAGATCACTGTATGGATTAAAACAAGCACCACGTGCATGGAACATGAAGTTGGATCAGACATTTAAATCACTTGGATTTAGAAAATGCGCGTTGGAACAAGCTATATATACAAGAAAGACTAAGACGTCAACCCTAATCGTAGGAGCTTACGTAGCTGATCTCATCGTAACTGGAACTTCAAAGGAAGAGATCGACCATTTCAAATCTCAAATGGAACAACAATTTGAAATGAGTGATCAAGGATTGTTAACTTACTACCTTGGAATTGAAGTCATACAGACTAAGGATGCAATCTCAATTAAACAAACTGGTTACATCAACAAAATTCTTAAAGAAACCAAAATGCAAGATTGCAATGAAACCAAAATACCTATGGATCCAAGAGCTAAGTTAACTAGCACTGAAGAAGAATTAGCAGATGCTACTGAATACAGAAGTTTGATTGGATGTCTCAAGTACTTACTACATACTCGACCAGACTTAAGCTACTCAGTCGGATTACTCAGTTGCTTTATGCAAGAACCTAGAGAACATCACATGAAAGCAATCAAACAAGTAATAAGCTATATCAAAGGAACTAAGGATTATGGTATTACTTATCGAAGACAAGGAGGTTGTAAGATAACGGGCTATAGCGACATCAGCTATGGAGTCAACACGGACAAAGGCAAAGGAACTGCAGGCATACTATTCTACTTTGGAGAATCACCTATCACCTGGAGTACTCAGAAACAACCTACCGTAGCTTTATCATCCTGTGAATCTGAATTTATGGCAGCCACTGCAGTAGCATGTCAAGCACTATGGCTACAAAGACTACTCACTGAACTAACAGGATGGAAGCAAGAAAGAATAAACTTATATGTCGACAACGTTTCAGCCATTGCTCTAATGAAGAACCCAGTATTTCACGGAAGAAGCAAGCACATTGACATTCGCTATCACTTCATCAGAGAATGTGTTGAAAAAGAACAAATCTACGTCGAACACATAATTGGAGTTAAGAAGAAAGCATATATTCTCACCAAGGCATTACCAAGGCTCAAGTTTGACACTATGAGAGAAATGCTTGGAGTTGAAGATCTGAAAGAAGACACAACTTGAAGATGCTCGTGCTTAGGAGGGTGAATGAAGAATATAATCACTCTCAAACTTCAGGGGTTATTTGTGTCAATAGTTAATAGTACTAGTTTAGTATATTTTGTCAAGTATTGATAGTACAAGGGTTGATTTTGTCAAGTCTTATTTATGCTAACTGTAAACAACGATTCATAGAATCGTTGTGTCCCTTTAGTCAAGCATGTATATATATGAACATATGTACAACGATCACAACAATTAATGCAATTTCAGTTATTAGTTTGTTAACATCTTGTTATAATCTTGATTCCTGGGCAACAAACTTCAGTTTAATCGTATGTACATGGGTTCTGTATGCGAGCATGTGTATATGCTTGTATGTGTGTAATATGCTTGTATGAGAAGGTGTATTATAGAAATATATGGATGTTAATGATCAGACTATATATATATCTATGAGCATGAACATGATGGTACAGTAAATATATATATACAATATATGTATACGTGCAACATTATGTGATTATGCAATGATATATGCGTGAAACTAGGAATTCTATGTGAACATGTATATCATATTGTATGTATGTATATCTAATTTTGCAATCAAGAAGATAGTAACAGTATGTGAATATGCGTAGGCGTTATTATATATGTATGAATATGCATGAGTACTGTAGTCGCATGCGGGTTAATAAAAAGAAACAGATTTGTGAATGGGATGTGTATGTATGAATAATTGATTTGAGCATGAACATATAAGTGTGTGGACTATGTATGTTTGCATATGGAGTTTTACACGTGATATACTGGAAACAGCTGTGTATGTATACCCATGATATAACAGCCGCAACTTAAAAAGTATGTATGATCTTAAGGCTTTAGATGCGCTTGTATAGGATAGAATATGCATGTGTATTCGAGTGTTGTTTTAGGTATGCATAGACTTAACATTTTGTAAGTGAGTGAAGTAAAAAAATAAAGTGATGAAGTATGTATGTCCTATGCATGTGTATGGATGTATGTTGTGAAATCAACAATTAGATAGAGGTATAAGATTTGTGTAGAAAACAATATATATGTGCAAATTTGGTGCTGTATGAATGCGTAATTGAGGTGTTTATGGCTATATATATAGTTGATGCGTACGTGTATGAATGTGGGGAGGTGTAATATAAGAGTTGGGAAATAGATTATGTAATACTATCACATAGGTACGTTATTATCATTCTAATAATAGTCGAAATCGGGTTATGTGTACAAGAGCATATATGAAAAGGATTTAAGTGCAAGCATGTATGAAATTGTGTAGCTACTAGCTAGCATACGTGAAACCCAAGCGAAATTTCATATTATATATATTAAGTACATGTTCCTAGTTATTAACTAGTAAATGATTACTAAAGCAGGTCGTAAGCCGATCTAGGTCTTTAGGTGCATTTTGCTGTTATTTGCTGTGCGCTTCAAATGTGAGTTCTTTGCCCGTTTTTAAATCTTCTTCAGGGAGAAAACATACAAATGTTTTTACAGCGCCTTCGGGCAACTATTTTACAGCGCCCTTGGGCGGACTGCATTTTTATGATTTCGGGCAGGGCCTTCGGGCAAAACTTTATGTCTTCGGGCGGGGCCAATTACGGCTGCACTTTATACATTCGGGTAGGGCCTACGGGCAGATTTCGGTAAAAGTATAAATGCATACGGGCAAGTTTCGGTAAAAGTATAAACGCCTACGGGCAGGTTTTGATAAAGGTATAAATGCATACGGGCAAGTTTTGGTAAAAGTATAAATGCCTACAGCTACAGGGTAGGATTTTATTAGAGCTTATAAATGCCTACATTCAAGTCCTTATAAAAGTTCGAGGTTGATTAATATATGATAGCGGGGAAATTTAAGTAGTACTACCGGGTTGCGACGACACCCCACCCTTGACTGGGCGTCATGTGGTGCAAATTGTCCTTAAAGGTTATGGGTCATCCTGGTTAGATGGCGACAAGGCAAAAGTAATGTTTAGCTTTCATCTCGACGTCTGACAAGCAATAAGCATTCGGTCTTGCAACCCGCCTAATAAAATAGATTTTTGGTTTATCTGTGTTATAAACGGTACCTTTTATTTATATGCAAATCTCATTGAACTCACCAACCATGTGTTGACTGTTTTAGTATGTTTTCTCAGGTAACTAAGGAGCACGAGCACGAGTAGGACATGCATGCATTGGGTCGTCCTTTGGACTGTTTTAAAAACTACATTTAGTGCTTACTTTATTTTATTAACATGGTTTATTACTTTATGTGCGGGATTATGCGTACAAGATTTATTTATGCTTCCGCTAAACTCTGAATTTTGGTTTATTTACAAAATTAAACATTTCGTTAAACGTTGAGTCAAAGTTCGTGTAACTAATGGCTTGAGATCCTAGTATGTCACACGCCTAACGGGTACCCCGTTTGTGAAAAATTGAGGGTGTGACAGGGTGTGACATTAGGAAGGAAGGAAGTATCTGAGTTGATCCACCAAAACTACACCCTTCCTAAAAAACCCAACAATAAAGTGAAGAGTGTTTCAGCAAAGATGAAGAAAGCAACTGAAAAATCTAGAAAGAACATGAGGGTGTTTTAATTGAAATATAGAAGGCTGCTGAAAACTATGCTAAAGAGAAACTGGCAAGAAGCAATCATCTTTCAAATAAGCAAGTTTTAGCAAATGTTCACTCAAGACACACTACATCAATGAAAAACTCAAGCTATGGCATGAACCCTATATATCCCAAAGGTCACAACCAATAGAAGATGAAGGAAGGAGAAGGTTCAACTCAATTGGTAAAAGGTTTAACTCATCACCAAGCCAATCAAAAACCTGTTACAAGGTCATCAGTTGAAAGATATATCTCACCTATTTTCAGCAAGTAGAAGAATGAAGCAAAATCAACGTCAATGGAGGAAGACCAGGGATGAATCAAGAAGGAAGTGGGGAACCGAGATTTGATAGAACACATTAACTTTAGCAGCAATTGTCACAACTCGATTGATGGCGGAAACCTCGGGGGACGAAAATGAATGATTGTTCAATAGCAAATGGTGAGTTAAACATTTTAATACATTAACAACTCATTTCATAAATCCAAATAACAAGTAACATTACTTCAAACATCACATGAGCAAACATAAAAATGTTTGATTTCCATTTTATTAATCTAGGTCCAACATATCCTAGATGAAACATCTTGATAAACCATATAACTGTGTTTCCTGAAAACATGCGAAAAGTAATATGATTAGCTAAAGAATTATATGACGAGTAACACAGATTTGTATCCATACATAATGATTTCAACTGGCTGATTAATTAAAAGGAATAAAATGATTTAATTCTCATGTTATGTTAATACATATCATGAAAAATGTATCATACAAGATAAATCGAATGCACAATCAAATCTACTGACTGAATAGACTTAATCACACAACTTAAGAAATAATGAGCAAAAATATATGAATATATAACCAGATCACAATCACCATGTGTGTATGTAAATGAGGTTGGCTTGTCGGACCAAACGAATCTATCATTGATTACTGGGAGTTGAATAAAATAATGATTGTGCTATAAACACATAATTGCAAGTATACAAACATGACTTGAAATGAATATATTGAATAAAAGCTATAAAAATGATAAACATGATTTAATTGGTTCATATGAATTCCCCGAAAAGTTTAAAATAAAAACAGGGTCCTTTGGCTGAAACACACGTGACTTAACCAACCGAGTTGTTAGTGGTTGGTGTTTAAATTCCATGGTAAATTTATTTAAATTAAGACATAGTAGAAGCCCCAAGTCCTTATGAATCATAAACCTTAAATCAACCAAAGTGAAAACTGATGTGTATCTATGGTTAGACATTAAAGAGGGCTTTTGATCTACATGTGATAACGAGTTTAGGGAATATATCATTTACCTCATTGGTTAGTTTGTTAAATAAAACTTAACTTAACTAACTTAGATAAAACTTTATTTAACCAACTTAACTAACTTAGATAAATATAATACTTATTAATTATACAAAAAAAAGTTTATACAATTAGATTAATTTCTTTTATAAGTTCACCAATTTTAATAAATAACTATATATTTTATAAAATTAAGTTTATAAAATATAAATTTATTGTTTTAAAATTAAATATGATTTAAATAACAAATTAACAATTTAATTAAATGAATATAAATAATGAGTAATTCGTTCTAATTTCATGATAATTTTGAAATTTAAAATGGGTACCGAAACGTGTCGAGTTTGGATTTGGATAAGATTTGGTTCGGAGAAAATGTTATAACAAGCATAGAAGATTCAACCCCAAACCTTTGAATCAACCTAAAAGATAAAAAAGTTTATGCAATCTGTTTCTGGCAGACCCAAGACAAATTTGTCTTGGGTACCTATCAAAAACTTTTCTTTTATGGCATGGACGTCAACAAACCAATGATAGCTTATGGATTGTGGATAGTAGGGGCTCATACTGCATGACTATTGACAGATACTGCGTCTCCAACTTATAACCATTAGATGGAGCATCTGTTGCTTTTGGGAGTGATCCAAGAGGTGGCTACATTACTGGAAGAGGAACTGCTAGTAATGGAAAAGTAAGCTATGATAAAGTATATTATGTGAAGGAAGACACTATAACTTGTTAAGCGTATCTTAACTTTGTAATAAAAAAAACGTAATGCCCATTTTACAGAACCTGAATGCATTGTGCTAGAACCTGAACTTGTCATTCCAAATGATATGATTTTGTTAGAGCACATAGTAGATATAATATGTACATGATGAATTTGAAAAATACATCTCCCCAAGGAAATGTTTCATGTTTTGTGTCAAAGGTTCTTTAGACGAGTCATCCGTTTAGCACATAAGATTAGCACATGTCAACTATAAAACACTGAACTTACTTGTTAAAAATGATTTGGTAAAAGGTTTACCTACCGAAGAGTTTCCATGTGCTAACAGTTATGTTGCTTGTCTAAAAGGAAAGCATCACAGATCTTCCCATAAGTCAAAAGAGACGAGCTATGTCATTACTCGTCGTCTACCTGCTACATATGGACTTGTTTGGTCTAACAAGTGTGAAGAGTATGGGCTGAAATTCTTATTAATTGGTGATAATTGATGATTTTACAAGATTTACCTAGGTTTTCTTTTAGAAACCAAAGATGAAATTGCTGAAATTGTTAAATCTTTCATAACAAAAATTGAAAATCGTGTAGACAAGAAGGTTAAAAATAACAACATATGATCAAGGCACAAAGCATAAGAAATAAATTCTTAGATGGTTTTCCCGCGGAGTAAGTAAATTTGTGCTTCCTTTGTTTCACGCAGGAAAGCATGAACTCCAGTTAGTCTGATGCTTTGTGAATCCAAATGTATTGCTAGACATCATAGTGCTCCTAAAATACCACAAAAAGAATGGTGGAACATGGCACTAATAGAGGCTGCAAGGGCCATGCTTGCTGATTCTAAACTGCCTATAACATTTTAGGTTAAGGGTGTTAGCAGTCAAGGTTATGTCCAGAACAGACTGTTGACAGTCAAGGCACATAGTAAAACTTATGAGTTTTGGCACAAAAAAGATCATTCTTAGCGTTTCTCAAACCTTTGGGTGTTCTTGTACTCTCCTCAATACAAAAGATCATTTGTCCAACTTTGCTAAAAAGTCCTATGATGGGTACTTTATTGGATACTCTTCTCAATCTTAAGCTTATAAAGTATACAATATTTGTGACAATACTATATGAGAATCTAATAATGTTGACTTTAATGAAATCACTCCCAATAGTATTTGGCACAACCCTCACTTAGATGTATGATCTTTCTGGATTCAAATTGCTTTTAACCATTTACTTGAAACAGTTTCAGAGGATTCAACAGGTAATCCAGCAGGTAGTGAAGTTAATCAAAATTCAGCATGAGGAAAAAAAGTTTTAGTATGCACATCACCTACTGCTAAAATTGATACACATTTCTCCAATCTTGATTTAAATCTAAAATTGACACAAATTTGTTTGGGTTACTGTATCTTGTCAATTGATTCTGAATGTTTAACTAGGGCACCCTCTGGTCCAATGGAAAACATGTGTGTCATTTAGTCCAATGACTAGCGTTTGAACCTTTGTCACCCTCATTATGTTTTAAACAGATTTACAATTCATTTTAAATTCCAGAATTTTATATTAGTCAAATATGTTATTATAAATAATTTTCGTTAAATATCATTAATTATAAAAATATAAATAAATTTCTGAAAAATATAAATTGTATACACAATCACTTAAAAGACTTTTTAGATCTGACAAATTTTATAATAAAAGGATTATAATTTATTATAAACATTTGAAGTCTTATAAGAATTATAAAATACGTAAACGTGTATTTAATTACTTATACAAAAGTAATGATTTTTATAAATACTAAAACTATTTAATCAACCTTTTTATTATAAATCTAGTCATTAGTTACAAAAACAATCTTAAAAAAATATTTGTTATGATTGTCCATTGTATATTTTATTAGATATTTATCAATTTATTTAAGTTATCATTTAATTTAATTTAATGTAATTTATCAAGTTAATTATACATATAAAGTTATTATTTGAATTCTCATTTACGAATTATTAGATATTGTAGTTAATCATTTTATAATTGGTTATTCATCGTCACCTGTTATTCAGGTAAGTATAGCCTCCTTTTTTCATTTTCTTATTTTTGGGTGACTTCATGTGAATAAATTCAACCAATTTTTATTATTTTATTCAGTTCATCAATTAAATTCTATGTGTTCATAGCATGATAAACATCATTATTCTCGGATGATTGTTTATTTTATGACATCCGACATTTTCAGGTTAACATTGTTAACACAAATTTTGTTATCTTAAACATTCACACATGGATTGCACTTAATTAGTATTAGTTAAGTGTGTTGGTTAATGCACAAATACTCACTTAACGATAACTAGGAGAATTACCGAATCACGCGAGTATGTCCTCGAAAGTTGGTGAGCAATCAAATAATACCCTTGCAATTATAATAATATAAATTATGTGAATTTATATGTTTTGTGACTTACTTGTTTAATTAGCAAATGTCGCAAAAGATGAATTTTATAACAAAATATAAATAGTTAAAGGGGAACTGTATTAATGAAAGATTTGTGTTAGAGCTCAGCATCTGGATATCGAGGATGAAGTATCCTTAGTGCGCTAGATCTGGTATCCTTGGCGTTTGAAGGAATTAGGATCCTTGATGCTTATAATTGTCTAATAACTAACTATTGTCTTCTACGTATTTTATATGTTTCAAATGCAGGTAACGTCCATAAAACTTAGTCCACCTTAAATATCGGCCAAGATGGTTGTGAAACAAGCTGAGAACATGGTCAAGCCCCTCAATGGCATTGAGCTTATTTTTAGGAGCATATTTCGATTAGTTTAAACTATATAAAGAGGCTTTGGCTAAGCTAAACACACACGTGAATTTCACATTTCTCTTACACATCTCGACTGAATACTTCTGCTCACACACACATTTTGTACTAAGCTGCCATAGTTCTCGAGTTGTACTTGTTTTTATCACTAATATAGTGGTGATAGACATTTGTCATCACCCGAGGTTTTTATGCCGGCGATCTCATCTTGATCAAGGGCTTTTCCTCGTATAAATCCTTGTGTTCTTTTCACTATTTTACGTATTGTTCATCATTATCATTAAAACACACTACCTCACTTACTAATTTGATTTATCAATTTTCGACCAAAACAATTTGGCGCCCACCACGGGGCAAGTGCTATTTTAATCATCATTCTTATCATTTCATCATCTATATTTTTCATTCAATTCATCCTTGTTCATTTTCTGTATTTCAATGGCTTTTCAATCAAAAGTTGTTCATCAAGCATGCCATCTTCATTGTCTTCCATTTCAATGTCTAGTTCATCTTTGGGGCCGATGAAGATAAAAGATGTTACCAATAAGAAGCCAACCGCAGTCTTTCAAGGATTAAAACCTCATGATGTGCCCTCTACGGTAAATTCTAACAATGATGTTTCTATGTTGTGTTTGCAGATGAAAGCCTATATGGAACAACAGAACATGACCAACCAGAGGAGCCTTCGGGAAATTGAAGATATCAAGAAAACCAAAAAGCATGTGGAGGACACCAGTCCCTACATGCCCAGAGAGCTTGATTCAACACTCCAGGGTCCTTAACGCAACAAACTATGGGATACATGTCTCAACCTTCATCTACAACGTTTCAGCAAGGATCCTCAATCTAGAACCAGCAAGGATCTTTCAGTCAACCAAGATGCTCAGTCTTTCCAGGATCCTTTCATTAGCAAGGATCTTCTATGCCTCAAGGATCCTTCCTTCAAGCAGGATCCTTAATGCAATATCCACCGGCTCTTCCTCCCATTCAGAATCAAGGATCCTTTCTCCAGAATCAAGGATCCTCAAGCATGCAGTGGCCAAGAGTTACTGAAATTCATGATGGAGATATGATACCCATGCAGATTAACTCTACTACTGCACCATCTATCTCAACTGAGATGCCTCGTTCAGAATATTATAGTGGGACAGGATATTCTCAACCGGGAGGTAATCATTTCAATAATCAATCTTTAAAAACTAACTTTGGCTCGATACAGGATACATGTATCACCGCAACGATGGCTAGAGAGTTATAAAAACTTATGGATAGAATATCTAGCATTCTAGGAGTAGTCAGACCGATTCCTGAAATTCCTATGGGAAGCCATAGAATTTCAATATTTGCTCCACTAATATGTGATGTTGAGATTCCAAAATGCTTTTAAGCTCCAAATATGAAGCTATATGATGGATCATCTGATCCTGAGGAGCATGTGGCTCAGTATAAAGAAAGGATGGAAATCAATCCACGCTCACTGGCTCAACTCTAAAATGGCTACTAAGTCTTCCTCCATACTCTATTACTTCATTCTCTCATTAAATTAATCTTTTCAATAATCATTTTTCTAGCGGTCTAACTTTTGAAAGATTAACCAGTGATTTATATAGGATAACTCAATCTAATACTGAGTCACTTAGAGATTATGTGACTAAATTTGGCATGAAAGTCTTAGAGATCCCCAACCTTGATATGGCTACGGTTATTCAAGCATTTATAATGGGATTGAAAAAAGATTCCCCTTTATATGATGATCTTGTGATGACCCCATGCAGAAATCTAGATAAAGTAAGAACCATAGCCTTAAGATTCATAAGGCTAGAAGATGACAAAAAGATCCAAGATAGGGCCGACTCAACAATAAAACAGGAACATCAGAATAAAAAGCAAGGATCCTTATTCAAGAATAGCATGGACAAGCCATATTCAAAGCATGATAACCAAAATGTTCATGCTGTGGAATATGACGAAGACGACGAAGAATATCCTAAAATTTCTGAATATTGCTTTTCTGTTGATGTTGGTGATGTGTTGCTTGCCATGCAGGATTTAGGTGATAAAGCACAGTGTCCACGAAAAACTGATAAAGCAGTTGGTTAGAAGGAAAAATCCAAGTGGTGTTCTTACCATGAAGATTTTGGTCATATCACTGATGAATGTGCATAGCTTTGAGAAGAAAGATAGGCTATCTCCTTAGCGAAGGTCACTTCAAAGAACTATTTGGCAGAAAGAAGCAAAGGATCTAGGATCCTGAAAAAGTTCCTGAAAAAGCTGCTCTGCCACCTCCTGATGCTAGAGTGATCAACTTCATCTCTGGAGGATCCGATATTTGTGGCACCTTATACAGTTATACTCAGCTGCAAAAAGAAACATGAAAGAATGCAAACTGGAATGTGGTGAAAGACCAATTGTGACATCCACCACAACAAGCCAAAAGTTTATCTCATTTGACGAAGCGGATCGAACCCATATTCAGGATCCTCATCATGACAGTCTAGTTATTACATTATTCGTTGCTAACCATTATGTTCGCAAGATCCTTATAAATGGAGGAAGCTCTGTCAATATCATACAGTACGATGTCCTTAAAAAGATGAACATTCTAGAGTCGGAAATAGTACAAGATCATCAGTTTTAGTAGGATTCAGTGGCGAAACTAAGAACACTCTAGGGACATCAAGCTACCAATTTACATCGAGGGAGTAAATACTATGCAAAATTTTGTGTTATTGACTGTTTATCTTGTTGCAATACTATTCTTGGCAGGCCATTGATACACGAAATGAAGGCAGTCCCCTCAACATATCACCAATGCGTGAAATTGCCATCTCTTTGGGGAATAGTGAAAATTAACAGCGATCAACAAGAGGCAAAAGATTGCTACACATCTTCCATGAAACAAACATCTAAGCCAACATCATTATAGCAATTTCAGAAACTGGTTAAGGAAATTGAAAGATCTGAAGAGCAGGACGTAAAAGAAGTTGCTCAACCCGAAGGATCCTGAATCCAAGATATTTATAGGATCCGGGATCCAAGCAAGCATTGAACTGGATCTTGTATCCTTCCTTAAGCGGAGAAAATCCACTTTTTCCAGGAAACATGAAGATATGACAAGTATTTCTAAAGATATTATTACTCACAAATTGGGTGTTAATCCTTCTTTCAGGCCTATACATAAAAAAAGAAGGAAGTTTGCACCCGAAAGAAATGTAATCATCCAGGAAGAAGTGGACAGACTCTTGAGAGCATGTATGATTAGAGAGGTAAAGTATCCAAAATGGTTAGTCAATGTGGTTGTTGTTCAAAGAAAAATGGAAAGTGGAGGGTATGTATCGATTTTACTGACTTAAACAAGGCATGTCCCAAGGATCCTTTTCCATCGCCACACATTGACTCCTTGGTGGAATCTGCGGCAAGACATGAGTTGTTGACTTTTATGTATGCCTCATCTGGATTTCAACAAATTCAGATGGAACCATCAAATCAAGAGGATACATCATTCATGACTCCTACTGGAATATATTGCTATATTGCTATGCCTTTTGGACTAAGAAATGCAGGTGCAACCTATCAAAGGCCGGTTAATATGATGTTCAAAGATCAGCTTGGCGATACAATGGAAGTATATATAGACAACATGGTAGTCAAATCAGAAAGAAGAGAAGACCATCTCAAAGATCTTGAAAAAGCTTTCAATATCCTGGACAAATATAACATGAAGCTCAATCCTTCAAAGTGCCATTTTAGTGTAAAAGCTGGAAAATTTCTAGGATATGTAATGACAAAGAGAGGAATAGAAGCCAGTCCAGAGCAGATCAAGGCTATTATCAACCTAAAGTCACTTAGAAATATGAAAGATGTACAAAGGCTAGCTAGAAGAGTTGCAGCTTTGAACATATTTATATCCAGATCCTCAGAAAGGTGCAAAGAGTTCTACGACGTCCTCAGAAAGAACAAGAAGTTCGAGTGGACACAAAAACATGAAGCTGCGCTTAAAGCTCTTAAGGATTACATATCTTCAACGCCAACATTAATGAAGCCAATCAAGGGAGAATCTTTGATCTTTTATCTAGCAGTTTCAGGTAATGCTGTAAGTGCAGTCCTGGTTAAGGATCATGAAGGTCAGCAACATCCTGTATATTATAAAGCTAGAGTTATCAGGTAAGATGGCAAAATGGGCAGTAAAGCTAAGTACATACGACATAAAGTATGAACCAAGAGATGAAATTAAGTCGCAAGCTCTAGCAGACTTTGTGGCAGATTTTACTAGTGACTTGCAAGAACAAGCAGACTTGGAAGTTCAACAATTAGAAGAAACCAAGGATCCTTGGATACTTTACACTGATGGAGCATCAAATGTTAGAGGAACAGGTCTTCGCATACTACTAAAATCGCCATAGGGGGACATTATATCACAATCTATAGCTTGTGAATTCCAAGCTACCAATAATGAAGCAAAATATGAAGTCTTAATAGCAGGATTACAGCTAGCCAAACAAATGAGGATCTGGTATCTTCAAGTATACGTTGACTCTTTATTAATAACTAATCATTTCAATGGCTCTTACCTAGTTAAGGGCGAAAAATTAATTAAATATCTTGAAATAGTTAGAGCTCCTACAGAATATTTCAATGGTACATTTTTCTTGTCCATGGTTCTGATTATGAATCAGTGAAAAATCAAAGAAAAAGATGGAGGAAGAGGAAACGATACCTGATAAATTTGCTGAGGATAAGTTATGAAGAAGGGTTGATCCTTTAAAAACAAATAATGAGAAAATATTACAACGCCGAGAATAAGTTATCAACCTAAGAACGCCACCGTGATTTGCGACATTACAACGCCGGAATCAAAATCAATTTCGTAACTAACTAGATCCATGAACGAAGCAAGAAGAAGCCTTCTATGAACAAGGTGGATTTTTACGATCTGAAACATGGATCTGAAATAGTGGAAATAGTTGAACGATCTGGAACTTCGAAATAGTTGAAACTTGAAGGTGAACGATATGAAAGTTGGATCTAAAACTTCATGAACCATCAAAAAGTCAAAGCTTGGATCTAAAACTTGGATCATCATCAACGTATATTATTTCCATAACGACCATAGTCTTCATCATTATCAACATCAATGAAATGTGTTTTTTTAAAGATTTGGAACAATTTGTAGAGAGATTTCAAGAGAGAGAGAATGACCTTGAAAAACTTTAAATGATCAGATTTGAATTTTTGATATGATATGGGAAAGAGCATTTTGTCATGGAAGAAAGACAAATTTGGGGAGTAATGTGTATGAGTGAAATGTCAAATATGCCCTTAAGGGGTAAAAGACAAATCATAAGAACATTGTGGATGTAGCATCATCTCAACCACAAAAATGGGTTTCCAATGTTTCTCCAATAAACCTAGGTTTTCTATGGAGTAAATTACGGTTTTCGTCCCTATGGTTTGGGCTTTGTAACGGTTTTCATCCAAAACTTAAAAAATGCTCAATATAACCATTGTGGTTCCAGATTTGTCCCAATTAGATCCAAACCTCTAACACCATCAAGTTTAACCGTTACTCAGCCCTCACTTGCATCTCACGTGAGGGGCATTTTTGTCATTTAACTCCACCATTTGCATATATCAACCAAGAAACCTATGCAAATGGTGGGGTTAAATGACAAAAATGCCCCTCACGTGAGGGGCAAGTGGGGGCTAAGTAACGGTTAAACTTGACGGTGTTAGAGGTTTGGATCTAATTGGGACAAATCTGGAACCACAATGGTTATATTGAGCATTTTTTAAGTTTTGGATGAAAACCGTTACAAAGCCCAAACCACAGGGACGAAAACTGAAATTTACTCTTTTCTATGTATGCTTGACATATATATATATATATATATATATATATATATATATATATATATATATATATATATATATATATATATATATATATATATATATATATACCATTGGGGTTATTCTAATAAGGGTCAAAATCCTAAAAAGTGTAAGAAACATTCACAATCTAACACGCGTTCATGAGGGAAAAAACACGGAGGGGCATCTTCGTCTTTTATACGTACGAAGTTGATTTTAAATTCTCGGTTATCACTCTCGCTGTTCATTTGTTTACAATTTACAGTGCATTAGGTTTTTATAAACCAATCTCGATCTGTTATCCATAATCTTGCATCAATGACGAATACTGAAAGTGATGATGTTTTTGTTTATTTTGATGTTTTCGTTTTTAATTTTGATATTTTACGAACATCCGATCGATGTATTTGATTCTGATTTTACAATCTGAATCATTCTATAATGATGATAGTTTATGGTGTTTGCAGGTAATCTAGTATATACTCATCGTGTATGGCGTATTTTGACGTATTAATCATTGCTATGACGTTTTCATATCGACTTCTGTGTTACTTTATTGCAGGTAAGCTATAACATTTATTTTTAGTTAATTTTTTCATATACGTGGTGTTATTTTATAGAGTCAGTTTTGTGCACGGTGTTTTTTATATGCATGTGTTGAAAATGCACAATGACAAATCTACCCCTGGTACAATCTCATGCGTCAGGAAAACATCATAATAATTACAAAAATGCCACCGTGTCCATCTGCTCTTTTCTGGGCTATAAACACCATAATCCGATGCATCAAACTGCTTCGTAGCATTTGTAGAGTTTTTGCCATTTATATAAATCTCTCCATATATATATATATATATATGACCCGCTTTAAATACCACAAGAGTGCAAACGATTTACTTTTTCAGACGGAGATATAAAGTGACTTTGAATGTAGCAAATTGCACTTTTAACTCTTTGTAATACAAAGCTATGTACTGTAACATAGTTAAAATTCATTCCTTGTAGTTCCGCGTCTTGCTCTAAAAATGAGGAAAGACTTGCTTGTCGGAAATAGATAGA
Organism: Tagetes erecta; assembly: GCA_030867185.1. Lineage (NCBI taxonomy): Eukaryota > Viridiplantae > Streptophyta > Magnoliopsida > Asterales > Asteraceae > Tagetes > Tagetes erecta. The sequence continues at coordinate 23,097,605 of CM061496.1, forward strand.
GCACAAAGAAGGGATCATACCAATTCATTTTCTTAATCAGCTGTTGTGATAATTTTAAGATATAGTCCAGGAGAAAAGGTTTCTTGAAGGAATTTTTGGACACGACCAATTTTGTTGAATTTTTCAAGTTCTCCTATACATTAACATTTTAATTACACAAAAAAATATGTGTTTTTATCAATAGAAATTAAAAAAGTATAGTATTGTTTTATAAGTAAAAAATAAAAAATCACATTCTTTAATTCATTGTCTTATCCATTTGTGATTGTATTTTTTCTACCACCATTGTGCCTTTTTAAACAATGAACTCTGAAAAAAATAGAACTAACACCGTTATGTATAACTAACACCGTTATGTATTACCGTTATGTATTTCTGACATGTAAAGCATTTAAAACAAAATTGAAATAATAGCTAATTTATTTATGTAATACATTAACACAATAATGACAAAATATCTTTGTCTTTTGTTATATGATTTTTACTGGTTTCAACTATTATGTTTTGTCTTCTACCGGTTCTAACTATTGAATTGACTGTCAACGGTCCCAACTTTTATCACTTTGGCAACCAATGGTCCGTCATTAATTTTTTTAACGCCGTTAAGTTTTTTTTTCAAATTCAAGACCGATGTTTTAGACCTTTTGATCGGAAAGATAATACGAGCCGATTAATATAAAAGTTTTCTCGAAAAGGCTCTCTTAACGATAAAATTTGTGTTGAACCAGAGAGTTCCTAAACAAAGACACACTTTTATTTAATAAGTTTGACTTACAAACTTTCTCACTGGATACATAAATCCGATCAACACCTAAGGTATTTATAACCATACAAACATATTCCTATTACAACTAGGAAACATAAACATAATAATAAACACAAACTAATTAGAGACTAACTCAAATACTAATAATAAATAGATAGATTCCTAATAACAAGAAAATTGTTATTAGTTAATTCTTCTTTAAGCCACCACATGAGAATTACCGAACCGCCTTTATTGAAGTCTAATATCGTCACGTTTAATAATTTGTACATCCGATTGAAGCACCGTTAAGTTTAAACACCCGATTGAAGCACTATTTCGTTGTTCAGAGCGTCGTTTCGAGGTAACTTTTCCATCAATCAACTTGTATTATCCTTCCAATCAAAATGCTTAAATAATCTATATTGAATTTGTAAAAAACTAACGGCATTAAAAAATTTAACGACGGACCGGTGGTTATCAAAGTGATAAAAGTTGGAAGCGTTGACAACAAATTCAATAGTTAGGACTGATAGAAGACAAAAAGTGATAATTGAGACCATTGAAAACCAATATACTTTGTTTTTTCCTATTCGTGTAATATTATTATATCTAATATCATAATATGTGCTATATTATATTCAATAATTACATTCTATATTTGTATATATATAGATCCATCTCATTTCTCATTTTTTTAAGCTAGAACAACGTCTCAATTCTCAATTCTCCTACTTAGAGATCGAATCAATTCATTCAAAAAGAAATTAATTATGAAAAACATCTCCATTTTGGTTGTTTTTCTACTTGTAAACATAATTACTTCTTCTTATGGTAATATTTCATTTCATTTCATTTATAGTTATGTTACCTTTATTTTAGATTAGATTAGATTATTTGTGAAAGCACTTTAATTCTATATATTTATGAAAACGTACGGTCTTTGCATTAACTAGGAAATGAGTTGACAAGTAATCATGGAAATGAGTTGACAAGTGAAGGAAATGACGATTGCTCGAAAAAGTATTTCATGTATTGCTTCAAATTAGCATGTGATCAAAAGTGTAAACGAGAATGGGATGCAAATTCTACCGGAAAGTGCAAGAATGCCTTTATTTGTAAATGTACTAGACCACCATGTTAAAATCAAACTTAATGTAATTTCGATTCAACTAAAAGTTGTTATTAATTAATAAACTCTTAATTTCACTTTGTTTTCATAAGTCTCTTAACTTTTGTTAAGTTTTAACTAATATAAAGTGTCCATGAAACAAAAGTTATTAGGTTTTTCTTTTAATAGTATAACATAACTCGTCGAAGGTACCCGTGCATTGCGGCAGGTTGCTGACCCGGTGGGATATTTGTGACGCTTTGTTTAAAATAAAATGTATGTCGAGACATAGATAAAAAGACAAACGTTGGAACAGTATGTTCGAATTTTTATAAAATGCGAAGCAGAAACTGTAACATTTTATATAAAAAATAAACCATTAAGTAGTTTCATCAGTGACTTGCACATTTTTGCTTTGATTACAAATTTTAGGACTGAGCAAACGGTTCGAACCGAACCGCACCAAACCGAACCAAAAACTGTTTAGGTGAGTTTCTATGAATCGAGAACTGAACCGAAATTTAACGGTTCGGTTCGGTTATTTCATGGTTCCGGCGGTTCGGTTCGTTCGGTAACAATTAGGGGTTGAACAAAAAAAATGCCGAGTTTATTTTGGTTTCAAAACAACAACAAATTGACCTCTAAATATATGTAAAATTTGCTATGATGTCCAATTGTGTCGAAAGTTCGAAAGAGTAAAAACTATATAGATAATTACTTTACGATCCACGTGATATATGTACTGTTGTAATTACATAAAAACAAGTGAAAATGTCACAAAAACATAAACAACTTTTGATTTTGTTCTAATTAAGTCTTTCAAACTTTGTTTTGTTTAAATTTGGTAACTTATATTTATGTTTTGTTTCAATTAGGTAACTTCACTTTAGAAATATGTTTTAATCATAAATAATTAACTTGTATAACATCTAAAAGTTGATTTTTAACACTCAGTTTATAATTGAAAAAACAATTTATTTGCCATTTTTTAAATGTTTTTGGAATTTGTAAAAATTTTCATTGTTTAAAAATGTTTCACAAATTAAAAAATATCTATTTATTATCATAAGATTTTGTCTCGGAATGTTTCCTTTTACTTTTTTTTCTTAAAATGTCTACTTATTAAAAGACGATGATGTCTTTATGATAAAGTCAACCGTCTTTAGGAACCAACCACACACGAGACGATGTGTCCATAAAATTACTCATAAAGTTGTTTTTACAAACAAAAGTCGTCTGACTACGAATAAAGGACAACAAACAAAATCATCAGTTGTCTGTTAATATTCACATATATAGGATTGAAAAATTAAAGTAAATTTAAGCTATTTAATTAAAACAAAACAAAGTTTGAGTGACTTATAGTTGGAACAAAATTTAAAGATAAGTTATATATCTAATTGAAATAAAACAAAGTGTGAGTGATTTTATTGGAGAAAAACTTAAAGATAAGTTACCTAATTGAAATAAAACAAAGTTTGAGTGACTTAATTGGAACAAAATCAAAACTTGATTATGTTTCTATAAAGTTACCACTAAAAACAACAATCATAAAGAATTCTATTTATTACCTACTATAGATATGGTGATATAGTACGCAATGATTGATGTTGAGGATGCAATGATTGATGTTGAGGATGATTGGAGATTGGTGATTGATTGGTATTGTTGATTTGTGTATCTAAACCATTGTGTAGTGTGAACTGGTTGATGATTACAGGAGTTTAAGGATACGTAAAGGGGTACTAGGGTTAGGTTGAGAGGCATGTGTCCGTTTGAGTATGATCGTATGTAAAGGTATAATTCTAACGTAAAAAGCATCTTAAAAACTAGGTTTCATCTCTCTTTTTTAAGTTTCAAACCGAACCGAACCAAGAACCGTTTACTCATAATTTAATGAACCGAGAACCGAACCTATGCTTTCTATGACAAATGATGGTAAACTGGTAAATTCTCTGCTACACATGCTTTTCTATCATCAATAGACTGAACAAGTAATTATTTTGGTTGCTCAAAACCTAATCATGCATGCTTTTATGTTAAGAACCATCTTAGTTCATTTGCAATAAACTAAGCTTATCTGATATAGTGCTTGTGAAGTTACTTAAACAAACCATGTGGCGATGCTTGAAAACCTCTTAGTGCTCATGCATCTGTGACTTCTCTGTTGTGGTATTCACATACCTAAACTCATAAAAAGAATCCTTTGTTGTAGTAAATACAAACCTGGATTCTTGCCTAAAAATGCAAAAAGAATCCCAATGTGGATCGTAACCAAAAAACCTTCAAAGGATTAAATAAAAAGAATCTCAATGCGGGTCATGCAAAAGAATCAAAATGTGGATCACAATCAAGAAGACTTCCAAAGGGAAGACCTCTTGAGATTTTCATTTATGGACTTCTTAATGAAACACTGAAGAACAGCTTATTCAGTAAGTCGCTACTAAACAAAATTGATATAGTTCTCAATGTCTAGGTGTGGGTCACGTATTTGTCAAATCTAAGTCTAACACTAAGAAATCACCAAGTCATGAACAAGTAAGTGTGTTGATAGAGTTAAGATGCCATATCATACCTAAACCACACATACATATGCCTTAATTGTTAACGCCTATTCACAAAATCTCAAATTATGATTTTAAGAAACTAACCAGTATGATCTTAAAACAACAAAAATCTCAAAAACCTTGAAAAAAAGTTCAAAATTTATAAAAAAAATTATTTTAATATTTTCCTTAAATTGTTAGCAGATTTACATATTTTATTGTTGCAGGAGTGAAAATACAAGAATTTAGTCTTTCGCATATGATAAATTGCATAACAATGCTTGAGTTTGTTATTCAGAACTGAAGATGTTCGTGCGATTCTTGATTCATTTCAAAGAACTCATATCGAGTTGCTGAGAACAAAAATCCTCCTTTTGGATATCATACAAAAGTTATCCTCGTCTTATAGATCAACATTTGTGGGGGGGCACTCCAAAAAGAAAGCGAGTATTGTAAGTCAACAGAAATTTTGCAAAATTCGCTTCAATTCCTGAAGAAGATTGTTAAGATGCTGATAAAGTCAAGATGCTACTCAAATCAAGTGATACAGTGCATCTATACAATCGATATCTCCATTCCTTTTAAGAAGCTACTAAAAGGATGCTACCAAAAAATGGGAAAAGACTATAGATTATAAAGCTTAGACAAACATGGTTTTGGAAGCATCATCTTAAGGGGAGTATTGTTAACCCTAGAATTCCTTTGATAAGAAGATAATGAAAGATGATGCATACCAAAACCTAAGTGGGCTTAAATAATGAGAAAAGCTGATTTTTTAGAATACATACTGAAAAAGTCAATGTCAGTCAAAGTTGGTAAATGTCAACAGAAGACTACATATGTGAAAGATAAGATGTTACACTTAGGAAATATTCTGTGTTGACACATAGCCGATGACATCGGCTATAGAACAATAGTGAAAAGAACAAGTCTCGTAGCATAGTCGATAACACCGGCTATCTCTATAGCATCGACTCATTAAGAAAACCACTGTAGTATCGGCTAACGAACAAAACATTAACGGCCGAAGACGTCGACTTAAGTGTAGCTGCAGATGTTGAAGAAGACTTCCAGATTTAGAGAATTTTTGTGTAATCTATGGGTGCTTAATTGTAATTTCATTTATATTAGGGTTTCTAGTTGCCTATAAAAGTTCAGGGTATGTACATTTTTGTGTAGAACATTTTGAGAGATTTTTGAGACACTTTGAAAGGAAATTTAAGAGCACACCCTTGTATATCATTATTGGAAATCATTAAATGAAATATTATTAGTAAAATCATTGTGTTCTTTTTATTTTCTCATCATAATTTTCTTCCCGGATCCATCATTCAGAACACAAGATTATCAAACGGATCTGTGAGTTTCCACATCACAGATTTGATCCAAACAACATCAAAATACAACAATTCTTCGATCCTCGGGAATTTACAAATTGAATTTGAATAAAATGAGTCATATAAATATTAATGAATAAACAATGTTGATATAGGTCACATGTTTCACCCCAAAGTATAAATCAATGAAAAAGGGGTATGAAATACTCAGTTGATAACATAGGAGATGATGACTAAATAAAATACTTGCGAACAAGGCACAAAAAACTTCTTTAAAAAGAAAACCTAAAGAACGGTATTTTAAATTATTGTAATGAACTCAGGGTTCTAAAGATGATTTAAGATACAAATAATGAACTTAGGGTTTCTAATTCCTATTAAGGGTTTGTGTATGTTATAATACTAGTTTAGTGCCCGCGCTACGCTCGGGAACACAACATTCAAGTGATGTTTTTAAGGATATTCATAAACGTTCCAATAAGTTTTGAAACAAAACCGTGGTAAACCGAAACACGAAATATATTTTTAAAAATTAAATTTTTAGTATAGCAATATTATACTCAAATCTACCTATTCTAATAATTGAGTAACAAATACACATGGCATGATTCTAGCATGTCCACCTAGGATTTTTCCTATGTGTCAAACACACATTTTTCCTATATATTATTTTATGCGGATCTTCAACTGGGTTTCTGGGTTTGAATTTAACCCGATAATTAACATATATCTTATTAATATATTTTATTATTTTTTGAAATCAAATGAAAAAAAAACTTGTATCAATAATCTCTATCTATATCTTATAACTACTTTTTAGTAGGATTTTGATAATTTTTTAATTTGAATAATCTTTATGAAAATACTAAATTTATTTATTTTGGATTTCAAATATATTCATTTGATATAATCGTTATTTTAATAATATTACTTATTTTAATAGTAATTATACATCTTTAATAAAATTAAAATAATTATTTATATTTATTTGATTTAGCTTTTCTAATAACAAATCTTCTATATTAATAAAAAAATATCGTATTTATCATTCAACCCGTGTATTACACGGGAAAAAAACCTAGCTAAAGAGAATAAAATGCTCAGTTTTATGGTGTAGTTTACTTTTTTTAAATCCATATAAAAAAGTTATGTATATTTATAAAACATTGAGGTCTTTAATTATATATTATTATTAATTTTATCCATAAGTTTCATTTTCACACCCTATCAAATATAAACCGACTCATGTACACCCCTTGTAGTAGAGGGTTAAAAGTATAAATACTTTTAAATTTTTCAGAATTCTCCAAAATATTAAGGGACCAAAAAACTAATTAGTTTTATTATAATATATTTTATATACATATTTTAAATAAAAAAATCATTATTATGAGATAAACTCTCAAATGATGCCACATAAGCCAAAAGCTTTAAAATGATGCCACATAAGCTTTTTTGGTTTTGCTATATTATATAAAGATTAAACGTGAATAGCATCCAGTTAATTGAATAATAGTAATTGAATAGACAATAACTTTGATAATTGATTCAGTCGAATAAATGATAAAATTAAACAAGTAATAATGAAATGCATAATGACATAATATTGGTGATTTAATGCGTTTGTATAATAATTCACATAATAACTAAGAGAGGTTGTTTGTTTTTAGAAAAGATCTTTCGGGCCTCTTTTGTATGTGTCGTACAAGCTACACGCAGATGTTTTGGTCTGCAGTGCGTTTGTTTTCAGAAGATATTTCATTTAAAAATGTTTGTCTGACGTTCTCTTCTTGAGGCAGACATGAACTAACATCTCCTGACCTCTTCTCATTCACGTTCTTCTTCCCTGCTAATCTATCTCAACCCTAAAATCCCATCAGCCACAATCGCACCCCTCTCCTCTCCTCCCCTCTACACCGCCAGCAACCATCGCATCGCTCTCCTCTCCTCCCCTCTGCACCATCAGCCACTAGCGCACCCCTCTGCGCCGTCGTTTGTTCATCCTGCTTGTGGATCGAAGGTTGCTTCAAAATCGAAGGTTTTTTCATCGATGACCTCGATCTCCTACTTCTGTTATGATGTTCATCTAGATTATATCGTTTATTGAAGTTGAATAATGTTATGGTTGTGGTTTGTTATATGATTTGAGAGATAGATTAATTGTCTTCAAACTTAACAAAAATGACATAAAATCTTGCAAATTGGTGAAGCAAAAGGAAGAATGAACATATTGCCGCAGTGTTTTGAATTATTGGAACCACAAGTTCATCATACCAGCAAAAGCATATAGATTAGATAAGAGTGTATAAGAGCACTGCAATTTGTTAAAAATGAACATATTGCTGCAGTGTTAAAAATGGCTTCTTCAGCTGCATGTTGCAGCAAATTTTGTTTGAATGCACTTTACATGCACTCAGTATGCTTGTATTGTTGTGTTCTTGTATTGTGTGCTTGTATATATCCTGTAATAGTTTGATCACGAACCTATTTTCTTCTTCTTTTCTAACTTTGTATTTGGAAACCTAATAGAGATTTGTTTAATTTCTATGCATTTTAGTAGTTATTAGGATTAAACCTAATAGAGATTTGTTTAATTGCAGAAAGTTTGACTAGGTATTTACCATACTACTATTAAGGAAGGTCGGTGACCTTCCTTGTGTGTGTCACGTGCTAAGCAGTTAATGCGGAAAAATATCGGTTATCGGTCAAGAACCGATATTTGAGATATCGGTTATCTCGGTGGGATATCGGTGAGATATCGGTAGGTTAAATATCATATATAAATTTATATATATTAATACTTAGTAATATAAAACATGATCTAGGTCACAACTCAAAACAAAAGTGTCCACATTTTATACTAAAAAATGAAACCATGATCTAATCGTAAGCAACATAATCTTTCTCCGAGTCTACATCAACTAAGCCCTCTAGTTGTCGACTTGTAGTTAGAGTTTTTTACAGAAATATGTTACACAATAGTCACCATGTTGTTTTGTGAGAAGAAATTGGGCCACTTGACCAACAACCCAGCGTTTTAAAGCACAAACATTGGTCCAACAAGTCAAAACCGAGATCTCACCGAGATTACCGATATTTTGAAATCAAAATATCGGCGATATATCGGTAATATCGGCCGATATTCTCGGTACCGAGATTTTGTACCGATATTTTGACCGAGATTTTGTTGGAGCGCCGATTACCGAGATCTCACCGAGATATCACCGAGATTAACTACATAGGTCACGTGATGCTTCCTTTGTTTTCCACGTATGTGAGTACGTGTGTTCATTCTAGGCTTTTACCAACCTTTTGTCTCACACATATGCATATTCGCATCCTAATTCTCTCTGTCTAGACTCTCTCTAAAGATCTCTGTCTAATATTGTATCTCCGGTGACCTGCTATCATCGTCTCCGTTTGTCTTCCCCGATGGTAGTAAAAGGGCATTTTTTGAATAAGACCGAATGTTGACAGAGAGAGAGAGAGCGAGAGAGAGTCGGAGATGGCGAACGGAATCCCGGTTGTTGCCGGCGACCATTTGTGGTGGTTTCGCATAGCGCCAGATCTAGGGTTTCCCGTTCTACTATTTTGGGGTTTTTACTTTGTATGTGCTTGGTGTTGTTTACTGCTATGGTTTTCTGATTTGTGTAATATTAGACACCTTGTATACTCTTGAAGCTAATTGCATGGCTAATCAGTGTTTAGATGTGTGCCGAATTTGTACTTTGAAGTGTGGCGGCGATGATATTTATGACTCTTTTAGGATTTGCCAGTGATGATGGGGTGAAGGTTTTTCTTGGCGTGGCATGTATGGGGAAGTTAGGTCTTGACCTTTATCCTCTATTGTAGCCATGGTTCCTAAATTTTGTTTACACCCTCTGAGGCGTTTAGCAAAAGGAATTTGGTTGACACTCATCTTCTCATCCATACTCCTCATCTATACTAATGGTTGTTGCTACTATTTTTATATGTATTTTACTTTTTACTATCTACTCCACGGCCAGTCTATATGCATTCTATGACTGAATACCGATTACGCCTGCCTGTATTTGTTTTTTAGACATACGTTGACAGAGTTTTTTTTTTCGTATTATTGTTTCTAGGTGTTGTTGAGTTTTTTTGGTGGAATTAACTGAGGTTTGTTGATCATTTTATTCAACTTGTAATTGCTGGATTTTGTTTGTTTCTTTCTTTCTGTAGGCGTTGTTGGCCGGCTGTGAAGTTGTATTGGCTTTGGTGATTTCGGTGCAAGCGTGTCTACATCGTTTAAGGTTACTTTTTTCAATTGTTGTTCGATATTGTTTTGTTCCATTAGGTTGATAGTAAGTTGAGTCTTCTGTTTGTTGTCTGTTGTCTGTTGTTGGGGTATGCTGTTATTATATGGATTCTTTACTTCTTTAGTGTTGTTCATTCACATGCTTTTTTGTTCTTTACTACTGATGGCACTGTTACTACATATTTGACATCATGTTGATGGGATTTGATGTGTTTTGAGTGTGTTGTCATTAGGTTGTTGTCAACTTTTGAATGCTACTGCTACTGTTGTTCCACTTGACAATGAGATACATCCATTGGAAAACCCCATAACTACAAGTTTTTTGCTATTGTCTTAACTACAAGTTTCCTTCTAAGGTACATTAGGGAAAAAATGTTATTTAGTCATTAAAGTTTTAACTTACAGTTGTTAAATCAATTTAGGGTCAAGATAAACCTATTAATTATAATTTAAATACGTTGCTTAATACATTGGCAAGTTGTTGCAGATTAAGCAAAAGCAGAAGGAACATCAATATCTTGAAGACTTTTCCTTTTGTTGCAATCTACATCCTTGGTCAGAAAGTGCTTCATGTACATGGTTTGCAGCTTCTACAGTGTCGTTTAGAGGTTGTGACTCCAGCTTTCTAACACATGCAAAATTTGGAGGTAGGATTTCATTATGGTTTGCAAACTAGGAAAAGTTGTTAGTCATAATCACGCTTGAACTGTATGGTAGTAATGTATCTAAACTAATAGTTTCAACAACATAAACATAACTTGTAATGTAGTTGTATTTCCAACTATGAAGTCCAATTAGACCTACAACTGATGTATTCATCTGCAGCAATACACACGAACTCATCGAGCATGCATCCAACGAAACACCCATCTCAACTTGGCCCCGGAAAAATATCTAGTTAATTTGAAAGTTTATAGGTATTTGAGTAGCTTATTTGAAAGTTTGTACTCATTTGTTACACCCCGATTGATTGCAGAAACCTCGGGACGGATGCAAGTGAATAGATTGCTCATAGCTCATGATACTAAAATGATTTAGATAATATTAAATTCAATATTCAGTTAGCATGCATACACATAAATCAAATAGACAATTTACTCAAATTAAATATGATAGACAACTCTTTATTAAACTAGGTCCATGAATCCTATGTGTGAAGCATCTTGAGATAATCAACTACGTTGTAATACCTGAAATCATGTGAAAAATAGTATTTGTCAGCTAACGAATTAGCTAGTGAGTAAACACAGGTTTGCATACATATATATAATGATTAAAATGATTGAAATGATTAAAACGAGTAAAATGATTCAATTACATGTTATGTTTAAACCTATAATGCAAAAATGTATCAAATTAGGTAAATCGATTGCACAATCAAACCTAGATGATTGCAGCCACTTAATCACACAGATTAAACTGTAATGAGCAAAAGCATATGTTGGTTACAATCATCCCGCTTGTATGTAAATAGGGTGGGCTTGTCAGGCCAAATAGATCTATTATTGATAACTGTTGGTTTGAATAAATTAATGATTGTGCGAGAATAAACGTTTATCAACCTATGAAAAACATAAATGCAAGTAATAACAAAACAGAATTGAATTGAATATAATGGATTAAATGAACAAAAAAATGAATAAAATGATAGAAGATAATCTAATAGGTCACATGATTTCACCCCAAAGCATAAAATAATAAAAAGGAGCTATGAATACTCACATGTATTAATAGTAGCGACGGTGAATAATTAGACAACTTGAAACAAGGCACCGAAATGTCTTCTTAAAAATAAACCTAAAGAGCGGTGTCTTAAATTATAATAATGGACTTAGGGTTTTAGGATGATTCAGTAAATAGGGTTTCTAATAAGAATTTGGGGTTTTGGTTGATTTGGATAAGGATAACTAATTTAATAAATAGTAGTTGATTAATAACTGAATTAATATCAATATATATAAAATGCATGATTAACAATTATTAAATGAATAAAATGTATAATGATTATATTACTCATTTTCAGATTAACAAATAATATAAATAGAAACTAACTAATACGATAATTAACCATGATAATTATCCAATGAAAATAATTAGTTAAGTAATTTATAAAATCCAAAATAAAAATTTATTAAGACTAATTATATAGATAAATAGTTTATATTAATTATAGATAATTGAGTAAACAATTTATGAAATTTACAAAGTATTGTGTAGGTTCATGTTTAATAAAAATTAACAAGTTTTGTTTTTGTTATGTAGTTATTAAAATAACCATTAAAAATTATATTAAAAATACTAAAACTATTTAATCAACCTTTTATTATAAATTTAATCAATTATTTATTAGTTATGTAGCTATTAAAATAACCATTAAAAATTATATGCTATGATTGCTCATTATACATTTTATTAGATAAATTAATTTATTTCATTATTATTATTTATTCAATTATTATTTAATTTATCATTTAATTTAATTTATCTATTAATTATACAAATAAAGTTATTATTTGAATTCTCATTTACGAATTATTCGATATTGTAGTTAGTCATTTAATAACTGTTTATACAACTATTTATTCATTTTTACCTATAACCCAAACTTCTTCGCGAATCATCCTTAAAAACTTAGACACATTGCTCTCATTTAAGTCATATTTTCTCAGGATAATTCATAAAGGAATTTTTGGTGCCTTAATTCTAGCTATCTAGTCATTCACCATCACCTAAATATAACCTTTTTTATTTTCTTATATTTGGGTGATTTCATGTGAATATATTCAATCAATTTATATTCATATTATTCAATTCATTAACTAAATATATATTTGTGTTATTATTTGTAATGTGCATGTGTTCAATAGCATGATAAACATCATTATTCTCGGACGATCGATTATTTTGTGACATCCGACATTTTCAGGTTAACACAAATTCCGTCATCTTAAACATTCACACATGGATTCCACTTAACTAGGATTAGTTAAGTGTGTCAGTTAATACACAAATACTCACCTAACGGTAATTAGGAGAATTACCGAATCACACGAATTTATCCTCGAACGTTGGTGAGCAATCAAATAATACCAGAGCAATTCTAATAATATAAATTATGTGAATTTATATGTTTTGTGACTTATCCGTTTAGTTCATGAACTTTCGTTAAAGATGAATTTTATAAAAAAAAATAGTTAAAGGTGGATTGTTGTAATTAATGAAAGATTTGTACAAGCAAAACCGAATCAAAATCATGTGTGTATTGAGTATAAAACTATGATGATTATGCAACTGAAATTGAGAGGGAAAATTGAGTAAAAGAGTTAATAAAGATAAAATTTTGTGATTAATAATAATTTATAAAATTATTTATAAATTTTTAAATATAATAGTTATAATATTTTAAAAAAATTTTATTCAACCCGTGTGTAATACACGGGTGTTAAACCTAGTTGAGTATAAAACTATGATGATTATGCAACTGAAATGTTTGTTGCAATTAAAGTAAAAGTTAGGAGTATCATTAGCTAAACTGATAATCTAAATTTATTAGAGACGGATACGTGTCATAATTCAGATAATTGAAATCAAAATCCCTAAAATCTAATAAAATATATCAAAGTAACTGATTTTAAATCGCATAATAAAACTTCTATTTAACACGGTTTAGTACATAAACAATCAGTATTATCCTCACACCTCCCATGAGATCCTTTATCCCAATTCACTTTGCACCACAGATCGCAAATTTTGTCGAGACAATGTATCCTATACTTTTTGATGCAAACATTATTGACATCGTTGGGTGACTCATGTGAGTTATTAATTCCTAGATCCACAAAAAAACCGTTGAAGTTAGCAAATTATAATACTTTTTTTTAGTAAACTGCAGTTTTGGTTCTTGTGTTTTGATATCATTAACAGTTTTAGTATCACTTTAACAGTTTTGATCCATATGATTTTATTTTATAATAGAAATGGTTTTGAACACTAATTCCATCCATCTTTCCGTATAAAATACCTCTCATGCGCCCCGCAAATGAGGGGTAAAAATGTCAATTCTCTTCCTCTTTTATCTAGATCATTATGTAGGTTAATATTTTTATTCAGTCGCATGTCAAAAAGAATAGGAAATGACATTTTTACTCAGCATGCGAGAGAGACTTAACGGAAAATTGGATGAGGTTAATGGTCGGGACCATTTAGCTAGAAAATAAAATTACAATGACCAAAACTGTTAATTAAGGTAAGACTGAAACTGTTATATAATAGTATCAAAACACAACAACCAAAATTACAGTTTATTGTTTTTTTAAATAAAGTGAGATAATATAAACAATAGAAAGGAGAAATAAATCATACCGGAAGAAGTGATTATGATTGAAAGTAGAAACACGACTAAAAAGAAAACGTTCCTCATTGAGCATTCAAATGATTTCTCTAACTCACATACGGATCAAGATATGGGTATATATAAAATATTTTTACTTTAAGTGTGATGTGTTTATTATCATCCATCCATCATATAAGATGTAATATGATTACCAAAATAAGACATACACCTATTTTCTTAAGGGTCATCCTATTCACACACCTCATATCCTATTCACACACCTCATGCTTTTATTTCCCACACCCCCAGGCGCCGCACATAAACCTTGGCGTCGCGCCTGGGTTACTTCTTATCCCAGACACATCCTCGAACGTAGTCAATCACGCTTCAACACCCTTATGCGTCGCGCATGGCCCTCGGCGTGGCGCCTGGGTCATATATGCAGCCAACAACATCATCGGCGCCTAGGTCATATATGCGGCGCATATGTCCAGGTTTGACCGAATTCCACCTCGTTTACGACATTTCTCGGTTGACGTTGACAGAAAAGTGACTCAGGCGCCACATCAAGGCCTATCCGTGACGCCTGGTTTTAAAACATGTGTGTGAATAGAATTTTAGTGTGTGTGAATAGACAAGGCCTTTCTTAAATGAGGAATAGTGGAACATATACTTCATCTAAAATCTAATCCTAAAATCCTTATCATCAATATGTTTGAATTTCCACATATAAATTAAAAAAAAAACATAATGTTATGTATATATAATAATGTTATTCTAACAAAAATAATTTTGAATGATCTATATGAGTTAACATGGTTCACAATCTAAGGGTTGGTTAACATTTGATTCACTCCCTATACAAATTAAGTTTTGTCAAAAAAAATTTAGAAAGTAAAACTAGGTCAAACAAATTTTTATTAAGCTTATCCTAACAGCGTTAGAATTATGTAATACATTAACTCTATATAAAAGAAAATTATGAAATACTAGCTAACTAGGTTTAATACCCGTGTGTTACACACGGGTTAAATAATAATATTTATAAAGAAATCATAATTATTATGTTTAAAAATTTGTAAGTATTTAAAATTTAAAGATTTTGCTCCATCAACTTATGCATGGTGCAAAATTTCATTTAATTTTTACCTCCAAAACTTCCTATTATAAAACAAAAAGAATTTTCCCCCAAAAATTTACCCCCTAAAACCTTGAAATATTAGATAGATTCATTTATGTAATACATTAACACAATAATGACAAAATACCGTTGTGTCTTTTTCTATTCATGTAATATTATTATATCTAATATCATAATATTTGTCTTTTTTATACCGATAAAGATATTAGATTCAATAAATTACATTCCATATTTGTACATATATAGATCTATCTCAATTCTCCATTTTTATAAGAACAACGTCTTAATTCTCCTAAGAAAGAAATTATGAAAAACGTCTCCATTTTGGTTGTCTTTCTACTTGTAAACATAATTGCTTCTTCTTATGGTAAATTTTCACTTTATTTATAGATACATATATATTGATTTCTTTTCTATTGGTTCCAACTATAATATTTTGATTTCTATTGATTTCAGTTATTTAATTAGCTGTTAACGGTCTCAACTTTTATCACTTTGGCAACCAACGGTCCGTATTGATTTTGTTTAATGTGGTGAAGTTTTTTTCGAATTCAAGACCGTTGTTTTAAATTTTTGATCGGAAAGAGAATACAAGTCTATTTAAGTAAAAGTTACCTTGCAACAGCGATCCAAACGACAAAATGATGCTTCAGTCATGTGTTTAAACCTAATGGTGCTCAATCGGATGTAAAATTTTTATCGTTTAGAGCGCCGTTTCGAGATAACTTTTACTTCAATCGGATTATATTCTCCTTCTGATCAAAATGCCTAAAACATCGATCTTGAATTTGAAGAACACTTAACGATGTTAAAAAAATTAATGACGGACCATTGGTTGCCAAAGTGATAAAAGTTGGGACCTTTAACAGTCAATTCAATAGATGGGACTGATAGAAACCAAAAGGTAATAGTTAAGACCGATACAAACCATTATAGCATACTTATATTATCTTTATTATATTATTTGTGAAAGCACTTTAGTTCCATATATATATTTATGAAAACGTACGGTGTTTGCATGCATTAACTCGATCAGGAAATGAGTTGGCAAGTGAAGGAAATGACAAGTGCTCGAAAAAGTATTTCATGGTTTGCATCCAATTAATATGTGATCAAAAGTGTAAACGAGATTGGGATGCAACTTCTACCGGAAAATGCAAGAATGCCTTTATTTGTAAATGTACTAGACCACCATGTTAAAATCAAACTTAATGTAATTTCGATTCAAATAAATTAAACTGGTTATAATTAATAAACTGTTTGACTTTTTTTTCATGAGTCTCTTAACTTTTGGTTAAGCTTCAACTCATACAAAGTGTCCATGAAACAAAAGTGTTAGGTTTTTCTTACATAACTCGTCAAAGGTACCCGTGCACTGCGATAGGTTGTTGACCCCGGTGGATTAATATTTGTGACGCTCGGTTTAAAAAATGTATTTCAAGACAGATAAAAAGACGAATGCTGGAACAGCTAGTATATTCAAATTTTTATAAAATGCGAAAACATTTTATATAAAAAAGAAACCATTAAGTAGTTTCATCAATGACTTGTACATTTTTGGTTTGATTACAAATTTGCATAAGAACGTTTGATAAAATGGTTAAATTTATATGTGTATATTTCTTTTATGTAAATATGTTTGAATCTATTTGAACGTACATGAGAAATGATGGTAAAGTGGTAAATTCTCTACTATATATGCTTTTCTATCATCAATAAAGAGTGACTTGTGCTAAACTGGTGAGTAGGTAGACTCTAGGCAATAAACTGAACAAGTAATAATTTCTTGGTTGATCAAAACTTAACCATGCATGCTTATGTGTTAAGAACCATCTTGGTTCATTTACATAAACTAGGCTTATCTTATATGGTGCTTGTAAAGTTACTTAATCACACCACTTGGTGATTCTCGAAAACCTCTTAGTGCTCATGAATCTGTGACTTCTTTGTTATGGCATCCACATACCTAAACTCACAAAAGAATTTTTTGTTGTAGTAAATACAGACCTGGATTCTTACCCAAAGATGCAAAAAAGAATTCCAGTGTGGATCGTAAGAAAAAGTGCTTCAAAGGATTAAATAAAAAACTCAATGTGGTACATCCAAAAGAATCAAAATGCGGATCACTGATATAGTGTAAACTGATAGTCACATGTATAGGTTGGACTCACCGGCTTGTCGGTGTTATATATTTTGTATGTACTTTGTATGTTTTTGTACTAGCGAATCTACGGGCGAATCTATAGATTCGCCCGTAGCACAGTTTAGTGTTTGTGATGGTGTCGACTGGGCGAACCTGTTTGTGCCCAGCGAACCTATATGGTTCGCTAGATAGATTCGCTGCAGCGAATCTATCAGCGAACCTATGACTAATATATATTGTAACCTTATCTTCAAGAAATAGAACTTTTGCACAACTTTGACAAAAACTCTATCTTACTGATTGTGTCGTGTAATTGTTCACTGGAGGTGCTAGGAGCATATATTACTCATCTTTGTGGCTTATATACCTCCGGTTGTGTGGTTTTATCTCGTTATTGGTTGTTGGGTTATAATACACTTTGTTTGTTTGAGTCAAGTGTGTTTCGTTGTTAAACAAGTCATTAAAGCACTGAAATCACGATCTTTATGGACCAACAATATGGTATCAGAGCCTTAGTGCTCTTGATTGTTTGATTCTAGTGACTTTTGTGTTGATTTTGGGGTTTTTGTGTCAAAACACTATTTGATTCTTTTCTGGACGGATTTTGGTGTTTTGGTGTTGTATTTTGCTCAAGTGTTGTGTTATTTGGTCATAGGAAGCTTCTGAAACAAACGGTTTTACAAATGGTCAAGTTTTGAAGGTGTCCTGGTTGTTTTTGTACTATAACAGGTTTGTTCGTAACCCAGCGAACCTATTTGTTCTTCCAGCGAATCTAGCTGTTCATCCAGCGGATCTATTTCAAATCTTGTGTTCTGTTGGTTTGAGTTGTGGCTAGCGAATCTGACATTTTATCGAACGAAAGTTCAACTATTTGGCTCATTGTGCAGCGAAACTGCTGCCAAAATCTGTCGGGCGAATCTGTGTTTGCTGGTCAGCGAATCTGTTTGTTTGTCTAGAGAATCTGTCTTCAGCGAATCTACCAGCGAATCTGTTTTGTTCTTTGGGCGAATCTAATCCAGCGAATCTATTGTCTTCAGCAAATCTACAATCGGTTTGAAATTATGACTACATCAACCCTGAATATGAATGATCTGGATAGTGTTCAACCTAACAGGCCACCGAGGCTTGTTAGTGGTGAAAATTTTGAAGACTGGAAAAGATGTTTGAAAGCTTTTTTCTACTACACTGATTATAACCAATGGGGATCAATTGTAAATGGTCCGCACGTGCCAAAGACAGTTGAAGGAACTGTCACTTCAATAAACACAGATCCAAGTACTTTTACTGAAGCAGACACCAAATTACTTGATCGTGACAAAAAGGCACTCGGGGCATTGATACTGTGTTTGCATCAAGATATTTTCAACAGGTTTGCTGAACACACAACTGCAAAAAGCTTGTATGATGCACTGTGCGAGTTCTATGATGGTAATGAGGATTTGAAACTTGATAGAAAAGCTCAAGCTGAAAAAGAGTTTAACTCTTTTGTGGGGTATTCGCAAGAAAACCTGACTGATATTACAAATCGATTTCTATCTATATCAAGTAATCTGAAGAAGTATGATGATAAGCTGGGCAATCATGAACATGTCACAAAGCTGTTAGATTCTCTTCCCCCTCAGTGGAGTCTTCAAATCAAGTTGTTAAAACAAGAAAGAAACTTTCATGACTATAAGCTGATGGATGTTATAAACAAGCTGAAGTCATTCGATCTTGATGTGAAGAGAAGAGAATACAATCAGTCTATGATGGTTCCAAATATTCCTTCTCAGAATGCTGCACTTATTTCATCCGCTGCAAACTCTTATATCTACAGTGCTGCACCTGGAGGATCATCAAGTCATGTGTCTGCTAAATCTGTTGGTGCATCCACAAATGTTGGTTCAAGCTCAAATGCATCTGTCACCACTTAGATTCCATCTGACACTATGGCTTTATTTGGAATGTTTGTTCATAGCTATGAAGCTCTTGTTGCTGGTGAGTTAAAGGGAAAGGGGATGACTGTTGAAGATATGTATCAGGTGGATCCTGATGATCTTGAGGAAACCGACATCCAATGGCAAATGGCCATGTTTACTCTTCGTGCTAGAAGATTTATGGAAAGAACAGGTAGAAGAGGTTTTGGGAATCAGGGACAGAACAACAAGCTGGGGTATGACAATGGAAAGCTGAGATGTTATAACTGTAAACAATTAGGTCACTTCAAAAGGGAATGTCCTTTACCAATTGTTACTGAACCAGTGAATTCCGGAAATCCAAGATCTGTTCCAAATCAAGAAAGGCTTGAGGAAGCAAAATCAAAGAATGAAACTGCACTGCTCACCAACTTTGATTGGAGTGCAGAAATTGAAGAGGAAAAGGAGGAGATTAATCATGCCCTAATTGCTGAGATTGTTGAGATTGATGATAACTACATAAATTGCTTTGATCCTTTCAAAGAATTTTATGGTGAAGATGAGGAAGGGAAACTGGAAAAAGTTGATAAAGATCAATCAGATGCTATTGTTCAAGGGCATCTGAATCACTCAGGATTGGTTTGTGAAGCTGCTGAAAATGAAATGAAGAAAGAGGAGGAGTCAAAGCTTAACTTGGAAGCAATGATTAAGAAGGCGAGGCTTGATGCTGTTGATGAATTCAAGAGGAACACTCCCTACTGCCAGTGTGATCGTGCCCTTGCCGCCGAAAAACTGGTAATTGGTCTTCCTTATGATGTTATTGAAGATATGTGTTCATCTGCTTGCAAAATTCGTTTAATTGGCATATACAAAGCTAATAAATTATTAATGTCAAACGAAAACGAATTAAAAAGGACCAACAAAGAGCTTAAATTAAGTGAATCAAAATATTTTGTCAAATTAAGAGAAGCTTTAAAAGAAAATGAACATTTAAAAAGAACTCTTTTGGAAAAAACACTGTGAAATAAACTACTTAACCGAGCAAGTCACTCTTGCTGAATTTGAAACAAGAAAACTCAAAAATAAACTGCAGCAGTGGACAATATCTAGTATGAAAAGGGAGGAACTCTGCAAGAAACAACGGGGGGCCAGAGTTAAGACAGGTTTGGGTCTTAATAATGAAACATATGCATATCCCCCACCTAGTACCTTCTGTTACTCTCCAACACCTATTCCTCATCCCTCAAATGAGTTGATACAAGATATTATACATAATGATTCTAACAGCTCTATTGCAGGTTTAAATCTTAAAGAGGTTAGAGAGGATTACGCATATGGTGGGAGTACTGGGCTTGGTTGTTCTAGCAGTAGTGAATGTTCTAATTCCGATTCCAAGAAGTCTTTTGAAGACATTAGTTTAATTAATTCTGTTTCTAGTAATGTGTTATATTCAGACAATTCCATGTTTAATAGTAACTTAGGGTGCACTACTTCAAATCCTAATGTGTTGAATGATAATTTGATTGAAAATGCGTGTGTGAATGACAAAGACAAACTTTCAGGTCATGTCTCTGAAAGTCAAACCAAAACAAACTGTTTTCAAAAGTTCTTCACTCATCAAATTCCGTCTTTCACACCTGTGAGAATTTCAAAACCTAAATCTGATTCTGAAAAGGTAAAAGTCACAACAGGTAAATCAAAGGAACCTTATGACTCTTACAGTGATTGCAATTCTCAACTGTCTGAATGTGATGAGGAAATTGAAATGGATAAAACTCCTGTTAATAAAGTTTCCAGAGTAAGTTTGAAATCCCATTGCTTTAAATGTGGAAATCATGATCATACTGTTAAGCAATGCCCCAAGTTAGTCAAAAATAGTTCAAAGCAAAAATCTTTTGGAAAAAGATTAAACACGTTTGTAAATAATTTCTTTTGTAATGCGTCATCTGCTCCACCACCCAAGTACACAAAAGCTTGGGTGCCAATTTCAAAGGTCTAATTTTTTATTTTTTTTAATAAATGTCAGGAACATTCAAATGCCGTTGTAAATAGTCACTGGCATATTGACAGCGGATGTTCCAGACATATGACAGGGTTGAAGGACCTACTGACTAACTATCGGAGTATCAATGGCGGATATGTTGCTTTTGCGGGAGACAAGAAAGGTGGCAAAATGATTGGTCAAGGAGAAGTCTCAAATGGTTCACTAACTTTGGAAGACGTCAACTATGTTCCTGAACTTGCATTCAATCTTCTCAGCGTATCACAAATCTGTGATAAGAATATTCCAGTGATGTTTCTTCCAAATGAATGTTTGTTCTTGAAGCCAGAGTTTTCTATTCCTGAAGAATTGGTGATCATGCGAGCTCCGAGACGAAATGATACATATATGCTGAATATGGGATCAAAGGAATCAAATTCCACCGTGACATGTCTTCTGTCTAAAGCTTCATCTTTTGAATCGTATCAGTGGCATAGACGTTTAGGGCACATTAATTTTAAAATTCTGAATAAATTAGTTAAGAACAATTTGGTTAGGGGTTTACCACTTAAAGACTTTTCAGTGGTTGAGAAATGCATGGCTTGTGCTAAAGGAAAACAGCACAAAAAGCCACATAAACTTAAAATTACAAATTCAATCTCAGAACCCCTCGAATTGTTACATACTGATTTATTTGGTCCAATAAGTGTCAAATCTATTGCTAAGAAATCTTATTGCTTGGTTGTCACAGATGATTACTCTAGGTACACTTGGGTGAGATTCATGGCATACAAGAGTGAGACTGCTGAAGAGTTGATGAAGCTGATTCCTCAAATCGAGGTTCTTGGAAAGCGAAAGGTTCAAGCCATCAAAAGCGATAATGGAACGGAATTCAGAAACCATATCTTCAACTCCTTCTGTGAACAACGGGGTATTCTCAGACAGTTTAGCGCCGCACGAACACCACAACAAAATGGTGTTGCTGAAAGGAAGAATCGAACCCTTGTGGAGGCTGCTAGAACTATGCTGATTGAGTCAAAGCTTCCAATTATTTTCTGGGCGGAGGCAGTTAATTATGCAGCTTATGTTCTGAACAGGGTACTGATTGTCAAAGAAAAGATGAAGACATCATATCAGCTGTTTCGAGGGATTAAGCCGTTGATTGATTTTCTGCTCCCCTTTGGATGTTCTTGTACTCTTTTGAATACTCAAGATCAGAAGACGAAGTTTGGTGCTGTCTCGGATGAATGCTTCTTTGTAGGATACTCGAACACACAAAAAGCGTATCGTGTTTACAACAAGCGAACGCGGATTGTGCAAGAGTCCTATTATGTTGACTGGCAAGAGTCAAACACAACATGTATTGGTAGTGAACCGGCATGGTTTTATGATTCCACCACTATTTTCAAATCATTTAATCTTCCTGACTCTGACGATGATGACATCATTCCACACACATCAGTTTCTATCTTTAACCATCCACCTACACAATCACAACCACAACCTTCAACTACACAATTACCTCCCACTTCATTTGACATTCCACCACCTCCACCACCTCAAACCGCTCCAACTTCTCCATCAGATATTCCATCCTCATCCACTACCATTCAATCATCTTCCACTAATACAATTCTTCCAACATCACATACACCTTCACAACCATCTAATCAAACACCCTCAACCGAAACCAATCCTTTGCTCCTCAACACAGACTTCAAAACCTTGAAAAATCATCCTCATGATTATATCATAGGATCAATTACTGATGGTGTGCGAACTCGGAGTCAGAGTGGTTTGATTAATGAATGTCTCTATGCTGCCTTTTTATCTCAAGTTGTTCCGAAGAATTATAAACAAGCCCTTGAAGATCCAAGTTGGGTGGATGCCATGCAAATGGAACTGCAGCAATTTAGGAAGCTTAAAGTTTGGGAACTGGTTGATCTTCCTCCTAATAAGTGTCCCATCGGCACTAAATGGGTTTTCCGAAACAAGCCAGATGATCGCGGTGTTGTTATCAGAAACAAGGCGAGATTGGTTGTTCAAGGATTTGCTCAAGAGGAGGGGATTGACTACACTGAAGTTTTTGCTCCAGTCGCTCGCCTTGAAGCCATTAGAATCTTTCTTGCTCATGATGCGAACAAAAACTTTAAAGTTTATCAGATGGATGTGAAATGTGCATTTCTATATGGAGATATCGATGAGGAGATCTACGTATGTCAACCACCGGGTTTCGAGGATCCAGATTTCCCTTCAAAGGTTTACAAGCTTGATAAATCCTTGTATGGGTTGCATCAAGCTCCACGTATCTGGTATGAAACTCTGACACAGTATCTTCTCAGCAAAGGTTTCTCTCGTGGCACTATAGATATGACATTGTTCAAGAAGGAGGTGAATGGTGAGTTGCTGATGGTTCAAGTGTATGTTGACGATATAATTTTCGGTTCGACTAATGAGGGGCTGTGTAGAGAGTTTGAAAAAGTGATGATGGATCGCTTTGAAATGACGATAATGGGGGAGATGTGTTTCTTCTTGGGGCTGCAAGTGGAACAAAAGCCTGATGGACTTCTTATCCACCAAGAGAAATATATCAAAGAGATCCTCACGAAGTTTGGCATGGATGATTCTTCTCCGGAACTGATTCCTTTCACCGCTCAAACATGCCTAACTTCTGATGATAATGGGAATCCTGTGGATGCTCATCGGTATCGCTCGATGATCGGATCTCTCATGTATCTGACTGCAAGCCGACCAGACATTACATTCGCTGTGTGCTACTGTGCTCGTTTCCAGGCCAACCCAAAAGAATCACATGAGAAAGCTGTTAAACGCATTTTTCGTTACCTTAAGGGTTCCTCTCGTTTGGGACTTTGGTACCCAAAAGGTGGGAACTTTGATTTACATGCTTTTTCTGATAGTGATCATGCTGGTTGCAGGATTAACCGAAAATCAGTCACTGGCGGATGTCAATACCTTGGAGAATGTCTTGTTTCCTGGCAAAGCAAGAAGCAAACAACCGTCTCTCTGTCCACAGGAGAAGCAGAATACATTGCTGCGTCAAGTTGCTGTTGCCAAGTGCTCTGGATTCAGCATCAGATGATGGATTATGGCATCAACTTTCTTCATACGCCACTCTTTTGTGATAATGAAGCTGCTGTTGGAATTGCCAAGAATCCTATTCATCACACTCGCACCAAGCACATTGAAACAAGAATTCATGCCATCAGAGATGCACAGGAAAAGGGGTTCATTGATATTATTCCTATTGAAACTCGAAAGCAAAAAGCTGATCTTTTCACAAAAACTTTTGACAAACCACGTTTTTATGAACTGATCTCTATGCTGGGACTTATATCTTTTTGAAAACCTTTTCTATGTGAATCAATTTTGTATATGTGTAAATAACTTTTTCTTTTTCTTCTTTGAAAATTCCATGGGTCACTCTATTCTTCGCTCCTTTATTCTATTTTATTTTATTTTTCTTTTATTTTCTCTTTTATTTTGTATATACATATAAAGAAAATCTGAAAAACAAAAATTTTTTATTATATAGCTATAATATAAAAATTTTGGGGGAGATATTAAAGATTAACTATTTATAGTTTTTCAAGTTTTGCTATTTCAGGATCTCCGTTTTGATTGATGTTGAAGAAACGTTGAAGGAGGTCAGAAGTATTGTGTTTGGGATATGTCAGATAGGCTCAGCCCGAAAACAAAGTAAACTGTGATTGTGCAGCCAAACATAACGTTCAAGATCTCGGCAACAAGGATTATCCCCTTGACATGATTGGATTGCACAAAGATAAGGGTTCTGTCAAAAATGGGTTGAGAGCGTCAAATCTTTGCCTTGATTTCCCTAAACATCCCAAATCACCCTCGCCCTATCCCCGAATCGAGTTTCTAGTGTGCAAAACAAATAAAATAAAAAGCTGCTAGTGATGCTCTTCGGAAAAACCTCTGAGTGAGTTACTTGTTAACTCCTCAGAATGTATTGAGTCAAAGTGCTTAACTCCTCTGCTATACGGAAGTATTGACCTGGAGTTGGTGGATCTTCTCTGCTATACGGAAGTATTGACCTGAAGATTCACCGAGCATGCTCAAATGTTTATCTCCTCTGTTATACGTCGGTATAGACCTGGAGCTCTGAACTATTTGAGTTTCCCAAATAATAAGTCGCATTGTATTCAAAAGAATCAATTGCTGACAAGCTCCACTCACAAAAAGATGCAAAAAATTGCACAGTGTCAAAAGAAGCTAATGCATCGATCAATATTCAAAAATTGATCTTCGAAATTCAAGCAAAGTCAATCGTATTGCTCAGATATATCCTGATGACAGAACTTGTTCTTTTTACCTAGATGTCTGTGGGGACCGAGTTGTCTGTGCTTCTTCAATCAAACCAAAAACATGATAAAAGAAGCTGCTGATCTCTTGTTGAAAGGACTGAGGCATGAGTTTAAATGGACAAACATATCTGCAATCCCGCCAATCGATGATTCTCCGGATTCTGCTCAAAACATCATGAAAAATACATATATCCTTCTTTAGCTTTAAAAAAAAAAAAAATTCTTGCGTTTTCCTTTATTTTATTTTATTTTTCTATTTTCTATCTTGTTATTATTATTATTTTTAGGTTAATGTATTTATTTTTGGAGCGTTGAAATCGTGGGACGTTTTCATGGATTTACAAAGAATTTAAAATTGAGAAAAACCAAAAATATTTTAATTTTTGTGTGCTAGCGAACCTACAGGTTCGCCAGAACCTGAGGTTCGCCCGGAACCTCTTTACATAGCCGTCGTGGTTTACTTGACTTTTGGTCTTCGGGCGAATCTAAAGTTCGCTAGTTTGTCTGCCAGCGAACCTGTGTCTGTATATATATGTAGTGACAGCGAAATATTTCACAATTTCGCTGTCACTATTACTGTAGCGGGCTTTTCAAAATCCAACTGACGAACGTTCGATTCTCACTTTTCAACCGGTTTTTCACACTTAAACATCTCTAATTTGGTCTGGTATGTCATCGCCTCCATCTTAATCTCTGTTTTAAACCATTAATCACACTTTTAAACCCTTAAATCTGTCGTTCTGTGATGTTGTGTAAATTAAATGACTGATTTGGTGTTTTTAGTTAGGAATTTACTTCATAATACACTCGTTTGTTGTTTATATTACCTGTTTGTTACTTTGATTGCTTGATAATGGTATATTGACTGTGATTTTGGCCGTTTTTCAAAAACTAGGGTTTCCAGCGAACCTATGTGTTCGTCTGGCGAATCTGAACGAAAGTTCAAAACTTCGAACGAACCTATGTCGTTATGCCGCCCGTGCATCAACATAGATTCGCCCGACTGTTTCTAGCGAACCTATACATTCGCTCGACCAAATGACTGATTTTTCATGTCAGCGAATCTATAGGTTCTGGTGCCAAATCTCAGGTTCGCTCCTTTAGCGAACCTATTTATCCAGCGAATCTATTAACTGTTTTTTTTAAAAAAATTTCGTTTCTGATCAATCTCTGTTTATTTTTCAGGCACGATGTCTACATTATTCTTCGAAAGAAAGCACAACATGTGTGCTTTGCTCGACGAGAATCACGAAAAAGCCGGTGGCTATAGAGACTGTATCAAATGGCTGAAGTCGTCTCATATACATCACGCCATTTCTCATTCACCGACCATATACGAGCTGCATGTTCGAGATTTCTGGAGAACTGCAGTGATGAATGTATCTGTACAGCCATCTCGTATATGTGCCAAGGTTAGCGGTTTTGATCTGGAGTTTACTGAGGCTGATCTGGCCAGAATTTTGAGATTAGAGGAGGATGTCGGAGATGAAGTCTGTATGACGGCGGAAGAGGTATATGGGGCATTCAGGACTGCGGGTTATGAGGGTCCGATGCCTGGAGAAAAGAAGATGGAGTTCGTGAAGTCCTATCTGATCCAAGAGTGGAGATATATTGCACATGTATTCATTATGTGCTTGGATCATAGGAAAGGGGGTACAGACGGATTGAATTTGGACTGGGCTCGGGCCATGATACTGTTTTGCCGAGGGCAAAAGGCAAATCTTGCGAAGCTGATCTACAGTTATATGCTCGAGAACATACACGCTTCTAAGAGAGAGAAGTGGCTGATGTATCCTCGGTTTGTACAAATGATTCTGAATGACAAATTGCCAAATCTGCCGGTAGTTGGCGATGTCCTGAAGATATGGGAGATGCATTCCAGAATTTTTGGGGACTGTAAATCGGTGAGGTCGGACTGTGTCGGTAGGACCTCATTTTTGTGGGAGAACATGTACCCGGCTGATAGATGGGTACAAATTCAGAGGTTAATGGAGACTGAAAGAAAAAGGGGTGGCGAGAATATTGAGGTGGTTGAGAAAAGGGTGAGAAAAAGGAAGGCATACGCTAAAGAAAAGGATTATTCTTTTGATCGAGAAGTGGATGAGATACAGGCGGAGGTTGATGCAGATAGGGAAAAGCGGACAAAGAGGAAATCGGATACACAGACTGAGGCATCAAAGAAGGCCAAGCACGTTACTGTGGGTACATCTACTGAATCTGTTAGTGGACTGAAAGGTGAAATAGATAGTTTGAAGGCTGAGTTGGGGGAACTGAGAAGTAAGTATGAGGAATTGGAGACCCAGGATGCTGAAAAGTCGACTGTTATATATGAAATGGGGAGAATGATGAAGGATCAACAATGTCTGATGCTTAGGATATTCAAGGAACTGAACAGCCTGAAGGAAAAGGAGGGGTCAGAATCTGCTATGTCTGAAGCTGAACTGAAATCCTTAACGGATGCTGCAAGGTATCCGTTAATGGACGTTGTATTTGGGGATCATGACAAAGGAAAAGGTAAAGCTGCTGAGGAGCCGTTCGACGAGGAAATGGGTATAGATTTGGATGTGTTTGAGGGGGCAGAGGTGGTTGGTGGATCAAGCGTAAACTTCAGTTTGATAGATGAACCAGAGGTTAACATAGAAGCTGACAGTAAGGAGGATTTAGATGATGAGCCGGAGATGTATACGGTTGAGGAGAAAGGGGTGAGTTATCAGTTCGAACATGTTGACTTAGATAAGTCCGAATGGTTCAGAAAGGACGAAGAGGTTGTTCCCGAGGTGCCCATATTTCAGAACATCGATGAGCCAAACACCTCTTAGTTGGATAGGCAAGTGATAGCATGGAAGTACAACAGTCTGGTTGACGCATATATGATCAAGCGAAGGGGAGGTGATATTTGTTACATCAAGAATAGGAAGCATTTCGCCACTTTGCCAAGGTGGGACTTGCGAAGGTTAGCTGAACTCCCTTTGCTGGGTAAAAAGGATAGTGGCAGGGCATGTGCGTTCGAAGTGACAATCAGAGAGGCTGCTAAGTCAAACTTTGTGGATTTTGGGTACCAAAATCCGAGAAGGATGAGGCAGAAGAAAGACAGGCACTGGGTGTCGTGGAAAGGAAAGATTGTTTTGAAGATTGAAGCACCGAAGGTTATGACTAGAGTTAGGGTTCCGGACACACAGCCACCCAGATTACAGGATTTTCACAAATGGTTCTACGACAATGGTACGGGTGAAGCTGTTGTCAGACTGAAAGGGGATGACCGTCCAGAAATTCGACTGTTTGATCCTATGGAGGTTTTCTCATTTTGTGATGAGGATTTAAAAGTTTTGTGTGAGAATAGGATTAAGCACGGGGCTGGAGATGATACTAGAACTGAAGCGAACCTGTTTGTGAAGGTCGCAAACAAAGCCCGGGGTATTCGTGCTGAACTGAGGAGTGTGAACGAAAGATTGAGGAAGACAGATGATCAGCGAATGGAAATGGATGACTTATCTAAACAGCTTGATCAAACTATCGAGAAGAGGTTCGAGAAACCAGTAGAAGTTGTTGACTTGGATGTGACAGGCGAGGAGCTTATAGAAGAAATTCAGGCGGAAACGATTGATTTGGATGAGCCTGATACTGAGGTTGCCGAAGCAGAGTTTGTGGAATCGATGCTGGTGTTCAGTGAAGACGAAGAGGCCGGATCTGAAGACGTTACTAATCCAATGGCCGGAATTAAAGGAAGGGCAGGAGCTTACATTGAGAATCTTTGAAGCCAAGAAAAAGACGGAGCTTAAATAGAAGACTTCCCCAGGTGAGGTCCAACCTAGGGGGAGTATTGATAGTCACATGTATAGGTTGGACTCACCGGCTTGTCGGTGTTATATATTTTGTATGTACTTTGTATGTTTTTGTACTAGCGAATCTACGGGCGAATCTATAGATTCGCCCGTAGCACAGTTTAGTGTTTGTGATGGTGTCGACTGGGCGAACCTGTTTGTGCCCAGCGAACCTATATGGTTCGCTAGATAGATTCGCTGCAGCGAATCTATCAGCGAACCTATGACTGATATATATTGTAACCTTATCTTCAAGAAATAGAACTTTTGCACAACTTTGACAAAAACTCTATCTTACTGATTGTGTCGTGTAATTGTTCACTGGAGGTGCTAGGAGCATATATTACTCATCTTTGTAGCTTATATACCTCCGGTTGTGTGGTTTTATCTCGTTATTGGTTGTTGGGTTATAATACACTTTGTTTGTTTGAGTCAAGTGTGTTTCGTTGTTAAACAAGTCATTAAAGCACTGAAATCACGATCTTTATGGACCAACATAAACTATACGTATTTTTCATGTAACGTTGTTTATGTTTTCGAGTCTTTTATATAATTTTTTCTTTCTTTAAGTTTTATCTACTATTGATTCATAGGTGTTTCTTAGGTACCAAGTGGAAGAAATGGTGAAAAGATCGCGTTAAAAGAAGATCGTAGGAGAAAATGGGAGGCGAAACGGAGTTACGAGCGAACCAGAACGCGAAACCGAAGTACGAAACGCAGGATTTGGAGCACTAGGAAGCGCACGACCAGCTATTCAAAGCTTGCAGCGTGGCCAGACGTGCTCATTTTAGGGTTTTTGTTGTTTTTCACCTGGTGCTACGCGACCACCTCTCGTTTCCCCAACGCGACAAGGTCGTTTAGGTAGAAAGTTTAGGCCGTTTCAAGGTTTTGATCCAGGGTCCGAGACAACCTGGTAATGATATTGATGTGTATTGTCTCTTTTGATTGAAGACCTGAAAACTCATTGGGATGATGGTGTGGAAGCATATGATGCTTATAAGAAAGAACATTTTCAATTGCGGCCCATGATTTTCTGCACTATAAATGATTTCCCTGCATATGGCAACCTGTCAGGATACTAACCAAAGGTTTCAAAGTTGGTCCTGTTTGCGAGGATGAGATAACCTCAATCTATTTAAAAAAATTGCAAAAAATGTGTATACATGGAACATCGAAGATTCCTTCCGGAGGATCGCGCTGTTGAGATAGGATCATAAGAAAGGTATAGGCTCTCTCTTATTGATTAGGGATAGCTCGCACGTAAGGAAGACTACCCTCTGGAGCTAAATATTCCTTAATTCTTATAGAAGTCTTCTTCAATTGACCATAGGGGCTCCACTTTTCCTTACTGAATTCATTCTATGCACCCTGTTGGCTATAGTTCTAGCTTGTATATGTGAAAAATGAATAAGAAAATAAAATTAAATAAAGGATATTTAAAAAAGAATTCATATAAGATATTTTTCTTTTTAGAATTAAATATGTTGAGTTTCATGGAAAGTTTGATACCCGAACATTAAGGAAACCTGTTGATTCACTTTCTCAAGTAAAAAACCTGAACACTGTTCACGGAAAAAGATCACGTGTTGAGAAAGGAGCATTGTGGAAAAAGAAGTCAATCTTTTGGAATTTACCTTGCTGGAAAGATTTAAAGGTCAGGCATCGTCTAGATATTATGCATATAGAAAAAAGTGTGTGTGACAGCTTGATAGGCTTATTATTAAATATTCTAGGTAAAACTAAAGATGTGATTAATGTAAGAAAAGACATGGACTGTTGAACATACGTCCACAACTTCATCCAGAACTCCATAACAAACGTACTTATCTGTCACCTGCTTGCTATAATATAACAAAAGAAGAAAGAAGATCATTCTGTGAATGTTTACACGGTATTAAGGTTCCATCAACTTATTATGCAAACATTAAAAAATGTGTGTCATTGAGATAGTAAATTACTTAAATTGAAGTCTCATGATTGTCATGTTTTGATTACACACATGATTCATATCGCAATTCGCGGATTGTTACCTGATGACGTCAGGCATGCTATCATAAAGTTTTGTTTGTTTTTTTAACAACATTTACTCAAGGGTGTTAGACATAGAATCCTTAAATCAATGGCAAAAAGATATTTATGTTATCTTTTGTGAGCTAGAGATGTACTTTCCACCGTCATTTTTTTACGTAATGGTTCACCTCAGTACCTCACATGTCATATCATAGAAGAGATTAAGGCTTGTGGTCCTGTATTCCTCTGATACATGCACCCTTTTGAGAGATACATGGATGTCTTAAAAGGCTATGTAAGAAATTGTTATCAACTAGAAGCAGTATTGTGGAAGGATGTACTTCTGAAGAAGTGATTGACATCTGCTAAGGTAACACAATTAATCATTAATATTACATTATATATATATATATATTGGGAAATTTCTAAAAAGGCTTAAAACTCTAAAAACTCTAAGAAGCAATCATCAACCAACACCTGTCCAATAGTTAAAAAACAGGCGGAGGGGTGTTATCGTCATTTTACGCGTTGTATGTTGTTTTGGAAAGACCGGCGTTATCGTCAATTTCAGTGTCGTTTGACGTTTTTGACGTTTTTAACTTATTTCAGCATTGAATCATGGTGTTTCTTAACACAATCAAATGAGATCTGTTCATCTGAATCATGGTGTTTTTAACATTTATACGCGCGATGCTCAGTTATGGTGTTTTTAACATCTGAATCAAATGAAATCCTGGTTATCACTCTCGATGTTCAGTTATGGTGTTTTATTTACGTTTATTAATTACGAACATCCGATCATGTATGGCGTGTTTTTGACGTTTTTTCGTTTTTAATTTTGAATTCATAATCATTCATCTATGGCGAATACTGAAAGCGTTGGTGTTTTTGTTTGTTTTTGACGTTTTCGTTTACTAATTACGAACGTCCGATCAATGTTATGTTCTTCTGAATCATTGTGTTTTTAACATTCTGAGTAATGGTGTTTTTAGTGATCAGTTCGAATGTTAAAAACACCATGATTCAGAAGACATAGATCCCATTTGATAATGCTAAGAAACACCATGAGAAAAGTTAGAAATAAAACGTCAAACGTTTTTACTATGATCGATCAGGTCAGACGTAAAAAAACACCATGATTCAGAAGACACTGATCTAAAAAACACCATGGCGTTAAAAACGCACAATGACAAATCTACCCCCAAATCCATCTTGCGCGTAACCAAAACATCATAATATTTACAAAACTGCCACCGCGTCAATCTGGGACGTAAACACCATAATCCGACGCCCCAGATTCCTTCTTAGCCTTTTAGAGTTTTGGCCCTTTGTAGAAAATCCCTCCTATAAATATATATATATATATATATATATATATATATATATATATATATATATATATAGGGGAAGGATTTTCTAAAAAGGGCAAAAACTCTAAAAATGCTAAGAAAGATTCTGGGGCGTTGGATCTGGTTGTCTACGGCCCAGATTGACGCGGTGGCGTTTTTGTAAATATTATGATGTTTTTGCTGACGCGACTTATAGTTCCGGGGTATATTAGTCATTCACCATCGTGCATAAAAAAACACAATGAATAAACTGACTATAAAATAACAACATTCTGATGAAAAAATTAACTAATAAAAAACGCCATAACTTACATGCAATGAGTAAACACTGAAGTCAAACGAAAACGTCATAACAATGATTAATACGTCAAAAACACGCCATACATGATTAGATTTTCGTAATTAATAAACGAAAATGTCAAAAACATTGATCGGACATTCGTAATTAGTAAACAAAAACGTCAAAAACAAACATAAACATCAATGCTTTCAGTATTCACCGTAGACGAAAGATTATGGATTCAAAATTAAAAACAAAAACGTCAAGAACACTCCATGTCAAAAAAACGCCATAGATTACAGTATCCGCCATAGCTGAAAACGTCAAAAACACGCCATACATGATCGGATTAATAGACGTCAAAAAAACGCCATAGATGAACATCGAGAGTGATGGCCGGTGTTCCCAAATCAACGTCATATGTATAATGACGTCGCTGCCCCTCCGCGTTTTTTCTCCCTCATGGACACGTGTTTGCTTGTGATTGCTTCCTATACTTCTTAGAGTTTTGACCCTTTTTAGAAAATCCTCAATCTATATATATATATATATATATATATATATATATATTAATTAGTGTTAACTTACAATATACTATTTTGTTTATATTTTCACAGACTATATGGATGACGTCAAAGGTGGTGGCGTTCCTATATATCGTCATTTTGGTCGACTTGATGGTCATGGAGTACTTGGTATCAAAACATTCAACCCGTATCAGAAAGACATAGAAGATGCATATTTAGTGGTCCTAAAACACATGACATGTCTTGCTCCATATGTTGTGAACACATGGACATGTTATCATCATCAAACCCTGGTAAAGAAGATGAGTGGTACATTAAAACTCAAAACAAAGAGTTATCAGATAGATGAAAAGGAAGGTAACAGAAAATAATGTTGTTGATGAAATTGTAAAAAGGTTAGGAAAAGATCCAAACTGTGTAGTTAAAACTTATCAAGGGTACGTCATTAACGGTTATACCTTTTACACCAGTGATCAAGATAAAAAAAAGTGCAGTGTAGAATAGTGTTGTTATGTTTAGATTTCTTTATAACTATGTAACTGTAATTTTAGTGTAGGTATGTCATCATCAAAAAGAACACATGGTCCAACATCTATGTCAAAGAGGATACCAAAAGAGAAGATAAAAAATTAAAGTTTATTGAAGATGGCCAACCATGTGGTCCTACGGCCCAAGTTTAAGACATGGTATTCTAATAAGTTAAAACATAACTTTCCGTATCATATTCCGATGTCTGATTTTCCAAATGAGGATTTTGACACTCTATGGTTACAAACCAAGGTACACGTTATATCTTAACTTATTAGAAATGTGAAACACTTATTATGTAATTAAATATTATATTAAACTCATTGTTTTTTAAATGTTAGGCTTATTGGATGATCAAACTAATGCACTGAAGGAATTTATGAAGAAATGATCAAGAAAAATTGACACAAATCGGAGATCTAAACTTAACACAAAATTTGTGTAGTTAATTAAAAATCCTTACGTTACATATAAATATCTTGATCGTGATTATTGGAATGATTTCGTAGAACAAAAAAGTACCGATGAATTCAATGTTCATAGAGATGATATATATTATATGTTGTTTATTTTATATTTTTATTAAATTTTTGTTGATTTTTATTAAGGCTAAAAGTGCGAAAGCAAAGGCTGCTAATGCCGTAAACAAAAATGTGTTTCGCGTAGGACGGAGTGGGTGGATCGGTTTTAATGAAAGAAGAAAATATGTGGCCTCGAATTGTAGCTAAATACTCTTGCCTTAAAGAGATTACTAAGTCACACTCTAGATGGTTTCTAATGGGCCACGCTAAAGAAATCAGAGAAACCAATGACTCAATGAGTACGAACTTTCTGACTTTGTGATTGAGATTGGAGCTGATTTGGTAAGTGGTTGTGTTTTTTGTGTTAGTAACATTGTGAATGATGATAACTAGTAATGGTACCCGCGCTTCGCTTCGAAGAAGCGGGTCTTTTTTTTAACGTATAGAACACAATATTTTACATAGCTAAATATATATACTGGTTACAAACTTCATGTTTAACAAAGTGCTAACAACCCAAGGCTGCTAATTACATGATTAGCATTAGCAGATAGTAGTATTTGCGTTGTAACAGTTTAACAAAAGATATCGGATTTGTCTATTTGCGCCAGATAGTTAGTCTTCGACATTCCCAAAAGTATAAGTCTTCAGCATTTCAAAAGCTTCCAGTCTTGGTTACTTCCATTATTACAAAGAGACATGCGCTTAGCAGACAACGAACCATATCAATGCCATGGAGTATCAGGCAATTGCTTCATAGAACCTCGCATTTGTATAATAAGATAACAAAAATACTAAACTACAACTAAGCAACACACAATAAACGAAAAAAAAAATAAAAAACCACAAGCCAACAACTTACCAAATCGCAGCATATTTCCACCACGTGCAGCTACAGGTACTGGCTCAGTGAACCAAACACCACCTACACCTCTACTAACATAAACAGCAATGACAAACTGAACATTATAGAAAAATGTAACAAAAAGCAAAACCACCATAACTCAAACACCACTCATAGCTTCAGTAGGAGAACCTTGAAGCAAATGTACAACCTAAAACACACTATTAACATAAAGTAAACATGAAATTGACAGACAAAAAAAACTTGTTCAAACATTTGTTGTTATGTGAATAACTAAGTAAAGTATATTAGAATAAAAGTTTGTAATATGTCAAACCGATTTAAAATCATATTTTTCTAAACCAAAAGTAGTGCAGTTCCATACAATAAACAACCAAACCAATTTAAAACCATTTTTAACTAATGATCCCTTTATGGCTAAAAGCTACGGAATGTGTCAATAGCTATATACATTTTTTAAACCAATCAGTTTTTAAAGCACATGCAAAACCTAAAATACAAAACACACCATTAACACAAACCCAAAACCACCAATAAGTTTGCAATATGTTATCAATTTGACCAATAAGTCATGCTCAGGCTCTGCAGAAAGCCCCATCCCATGAACAACTAAACAAACTTAAAACCATTTTTAATCCATGCATACTTTATGCCTAAAAGCTACTAATCATGTCAAAAACAACAGATTCTAAAACACATGCACAACCTAAAACACTAAGCACACAATTAACATAAACCCAAAACCACCAACTGAAAAATTTGTTAAAAAAACTGCAACTCGAAGATCAATCTGTAGCAGTGCAAATTCAAAACCGTTTTGCAACTCACATACACTTTATGACTAAAACCAACTAATCTTGTGGTTTTAGAATTAAAGTTTGTAGTATGCTATCACTAAGACCAATAGAATGAATAGATCATAGTAAAGTCCTTAAAAAAGAGCCGCCTCTTGCATTTACTGCAGCCCCAAGATCACTCAACAGCAGTGCATGTAGTAGCAACTAAACAAATTCAAAACCATTTTTTAAGTCATGTACACTTTATGTCTAAAAGCAACCGATCTTGTAAAAGATGTTGAAATTCAAGTACAATACACTTGTTAAAACAAACATAAAACCAAACCAAAAAACAAAAACACAAGTTTTATAAATCCAAACAGAAAATTAAGCAACTTCCACCATAAAACAACGTTTGGGTCTAAAAAAGGAGGAAAAGTAAGTAAAGATGCAAACCGGATGTTCTATGCAAAATGTGATTAGGATCTTCTGATGTTCGCCACCACCACCGAAATTAGGCTAAAGTTGACGTTGGTAACGACAGCTACAAGCACCCCACCCATTATGAATAATGATCAGGTCCCCGATGGTTCAGAGAAAAAAGATTGGGGGGGGGGGGGGGGCATATGTACGTACTTCAACTCAATAAAATCTTTAGCTCTGAACTTTCAAAGATCGAAAGCTCAAACAATCTTGCAACCTAATTCAAACAAAAACCCATTAAAACTACCTAAAAAAATATTAAA
Source organism: Tagetes erecta (assembly GCA_030867185.1). Lineage (NCBI taxonomy): Eukaryota > Viridiplantae > Streptophyta > Magnoliopsida > Asterales > Asteraceae > Tagetes > Tagetes erecta. The sequence goes on from CM061496.1 coordinate 23,134,885, forward strand.
GATGCAAAAACATACAAAATTTAATCACAAGGAAATATTCATGATTCTTCGTTATCTTTCTTCTTTTGTTGGAGAGAAGAAAAGTTCAACCCTTTGATGACTGTGATGCAAATATGAAATCAACGAAGCCATGTGTATCATATCTGTAATCAATTTAACAGCCCTAACTTTAGAGTGAGAAAGGATGATGAGAAAGAAACAGAGATAAAGAAGTGAAGATGTACATACCGTCAAGGCACAGGATCGATGAACAATGAATAACTTTATTATTGCAAGAGAAAACTCACTCAAAAACTCGTTACAATAATTCTCTATTGTTAGTCCATAACAAAGCCTCTACCTAAGCCTTATATTTATAGTTCTAACCTATACGTGTTAGACTATAATACAAATTGCTAAACCATTATTAATTCCTAAATATTAGGGATTTGACCGAACTAGTCGTATCCTACTCAAACTCTACCGACTTGTAGATTTGGTTTAGGAAATTAACTCCAACAATCACCCCCTTAATTTCTGAACCAAATTAAGCGGTCTCTTAACTCCAACTCTGTTTCGTTGATCTCGATTCTTCCTGAGCTTTCTTTGATCTTGATTCATCTTATCGGTAACCATGACTCGATTATCCACTTGAATTCACGATCTTTGGCAACTCCTTAAAGAAACATAATCAGCTCTTAAAACGTGGTTGGAATGCGATCGTTTACGATTTATGGTCGCAAGGCTTTGGCTTTGGTTCGTGGTTCCCGGAATTGATAAACAAGATCGGCGGCGGCTTCTCGAAGCAATTGACCGACGTCCCTAGTTAGATCTTTCTTGGCTTCTTCTATCGGTTGCTCATAGATCTCACTTGGTCGACTTCAATCGGCCCTAGATCTCTCCTTGGCAAACACGATTGGCCCTAGATCTCTTCACGACGACGACAAGCTTCCTTGCGGCGGCTAGATCTTGAATCAATCCCAGGTACCTAGAACTTGGTTCTTGATTCAACCAAGCTCTGATACCACTTCAAGGCACAGGATCGATGAACAATGAATAACTTTATTATTGCAAGAGAAAACTCACTCAAAAACTCGTTACAATAATTCTCTATTGTTAGTCCATAACAAAGCCTCTACCTAAGCCTTATATTTATAGTTCTAACCTATACGTGTTAGACTATAATACAAATTGCTAAACCATTATTAATTCCTAAATATTAGGGATTTGACCGAACTAGTCGTATCCTACTCAAACTCTACCGACTTGTAGATTTGGTTTAGGAAATTAACTCCAACATACCGGTGTAAAACAAAGGGCGTTTAAGGACTATGGTGGTCTCGCCATCGCCGTCTTCAGGAACCAAAGACCGGAAGAGGGAGAAAGCACTGCTAGTGTTGGGAAGATAAAGCTGGCAGGCAATGGGTTGCATTTACACGTGTAAACATAAGACAGATCATCACAAAAAGAGTACCATATGCTTCAGCAGGAGTACCATACGTTTAAAAACAATAATCATATGCATTAAATAATGGTACAATCCTGTTGATCCAAATTCAAAATGTAAGTATTAAAATTAAAATATATATATTTTTAGTTTCATCTATCTATCTAATAAAAGAGAACAATTTAAGACACATGTCAGCAGATGGTGACTTTGGGCGACGTGTTCAATAATTAGGGTGGCCATGATACTATTTTTGCACGCGGGTTAAACCCGGTTGTTTTACACCCACTCGGTTTATTATTGATGATTTCAATCACCAGGATTTAATATTATAATTTCTCTCATCTATCTAGGGTTTCTTTTCACCTTCTCTCACATATACCTCCTCATTTTCAAACCTCTGGCGATTTCATCTTCTCAATCTCTGACGAAGAGTTCTTCATTTTCTTCTTCATCGTTTATTAACAGACATTTCATCAAATGTAAGTTTCTTCCCTTTTATGTTTTACATCTATTTTTTTTTTCAAAATCTTCGATATATTTGCGTTTGTTTCTAATTTTCTTATCCTGTTTCATAGATCTGAGGTTGTTCTTCACCTACGTTGAACTCTTTATCCATAAAAGGTTACATTCTCCCTTTTTCATGCTTTTTTTTTCTTCAAATATTTCAAACATTCATTTATCTATTTTACTTTTTGTTTTCTGTAACTCCAATCATACATATTAGTTCAGATCTGACTATTTTTATTTTATTCTCTGTATGTTTTGTGTTGTTTCATTTTTGTGTTGTTCTTAAAATTGAAATGTTTGTTTATTCTTAGGAGTTGAAGTTAATGGGCTCTTGCAACTCTTCGATGTGCAGTAAGATAATTTTTTATTTACTTATTTGAAAAAAAAATTACATTTGTATGAGATACAGCAAGTTATGGGTTTGAAGTACTTTTAATAGACTGATGATTATGTTATTTTCTGATTGCAGAGTGTTATGGCAAGTGTTTTTTGTAATAGCTCGGTTTTGTTTTCTTGAAAGATTATTGCTATTACATGGGCATCGGTGTTACATTCGAACATATATGACGGTAAAAACATATGTTATTAATCATTCTCTTATTTTCTTTCTTTGTTCAAAATAGTTACAAGATTCAACAATCTCTTTGTGTGACAACATCGTTATGTGGTAGTCTATCATGTTAACAACTAAACCGTTTATTTCTAACCAGAAAAGTACGTTCTCTACATGATCTATGTGATGAAGTCATTTGCATATCATAATGTGACTTTTTCATTAATTAACGTTACGTAATGAAAGTAAAATAGATTCCTTTGTTTGAAATGCTTTTACTGCAATGGATGCAAGATGTGGTAGAACAAGACTAATATTCCCAAACAATTTCAATTTCATATTGGTTTCAAATCTTGAGTTCGGGCACATGGGATTTTGTTAGTTTTGTGATTATTTCATATGGTTATTTTTTTAATAGCGTCAAAGTCAATTTTTTTTTTATTAAGGACTTTGCACCAAAGAGGTATCAAACTCTCTATCCAAGAGACTTCACATTTTCTTCACTAAATCAGTCGTGCTTGATATACCTTCTAAACACGTATTTCAAACTTTTAAATTCTATATATTTTTATTTATTTGAAAGTCATTAAGATTTACTCTTACAAAAGGAAAAAGATTCTGATTTGACCATACATATAAAGGACGAAAAATCTGCAAGACTGTCTTTTTTACTTTTTCACCTTTTGAAATCTAAAACAATGGTCAGAGACAATACACATTTTCAAACTTTTATACTTTTATACCTGATGCTTGATCTTATGCATAACTAAAATAAGTGTATTATTTCGTTTTATTCTAAAGAGCAAAACATAACTACCGCTCCCACTACATCTTCTTTTCCAAATCTTGCAATCCCTTCATTACTGTTTCTATTATATCTCTCTCATGAACACTACTAACAACTTATTGCATTATTATAACATCATGAAATCTGAATACCGTGGCTTCTTTAGAATAATGCAATAGAAAATAGTAAATAAATAAACAAGTCAAACCTGCAATTAGCACGAAAGAGTATTAGAATCTAAGTCAAACCTGCAATGTATTTACATATTTACTATTTGGCTTAGATTCTAATACTCTTTCGTGCTAATTGACACTTTGTTTTAGTCATGGTGGCAATAGATGAAGCTCAACAACAGCACTCATCCCTTGGGGTTTTCTTAATTTTTTTAACCAGAAAAGTCTTATTTAAACACTTATCGGTCAACTACAAAGACAAAAGTAAGAGAACACTTTTAGCTACACTTAAAAAACAAAAAACGTTTTCATGTAATGGGTATAGAATTTTATACCTTTTTTGTGCAAACTATTAAAACAATTATCTACTTTCAGGCTAGACTTTTGACCAAAAAAAACATCGATAGTGACTTTGTAGTTATTTACAGAAACACTTTTAGCTACACTGAAAAAACAAAAAAATGGTTTCATATCTTGGGTATTCATTGAGAATCTTTAAAGCTGGAAAGAGACGGAGCTTAAACTGAAGACTTCACAAGGTGAGGTCCAACCTAGGGGGAGTATTTATAGTACATGTAGGTTGTGTGACATCTGCCCCAAACCCGAACCCGAATGTCCTACTCGAACCTGAATCTATTGTCGTGTTTTATGTATTTGTACTTAATCTCTTAAAACTATAACGTTTCGTTATTAATATAATTGAATATTTCAAAAATCCATGTTTTTCCGTTATCAACAAAAGCAATCGAACGAATTATTCATGGGTTACTACTTAAATTTACCCATTTAATTTTCTATTTATAACAAGTGATTCCAAAGTATATAAGTTTTCATTTACAAAAGAGATTTGTATAAATAATATCAACTTTATTATACTATCCTGTCTACAAATAATTGTTCAACGTCAAAAACAACGTCAATATATAAAAACGCTAATTTTATAAAAGTTATAAGTTAATGTGATTAAGTTAGCTAGTTAAAATAAAGGTTAATTAACTTTGGGCTATAAATGTAAATTCTGAAACTTATATTAAAGTTTATTCAAGTTATAAACACCCACCAAAACCTCAAGGGTCAAACTGAAACTATAAACCCCCCCCCCCTTCCTTGTTTGCGCGTGAACCCGTGTTTCCGGGGATACAATTCCGGCCACGCCGCCGGAATCCGGCAATCTCCGGCGAAGAGCAATAAAACGCGTTTTACTCCATTTTAACCAAAACGAACAACGGTAAAATGATTGTTAGTTAGATTCGAACCTAACCATGTCAACAAAAACGATTTCACTGCAGAATTGAAACATAATTATTAGAATTTATAACCGTCGGCCGTTTTAAAACCCAATTAACCAATCCGTCGAAATCGTTTATTGTAAACCAAATTGAATTAACCAAATCATTCATGTCGACGATTAGAAGCTGTAAACACCATTTAATTTCGTTTTAAACGCCTAATTAATCGAAAATTAATCTCTTTTTACTCGCTATGAAACTCAAATGTTTCGTCCGTTGCTAGACCAAATTAATCAAATCTAATTACGGTAAAACTAGTCCGTAAACTCGCATTCATTCTCTGCTATCCTAAATTCAACAAAAATCTCCAAGAACACCATGTTTGATTCTTCAACCGGTCGTTATTTGTTCTTCATCTCTTCGATTCAATTCGTCACCAAAACAGTAAGTGTTTTATATTGAAATGATCGTTGTAATGTGTAGATTAAAAGCCCTATGGTCTTCTGGATTCAATCATCAGATTAAGAACGAATTGGTTGATTTTCAAATCTAGGGTTTATATGGAAATGGGTGTTTTTGTATTGTAAAGGTTAAAACAAATTACTGCCTGTTTAATAACCAAAAAGCGCGCTTGGTTCAACGGGTAGGGCGCTGGACAAGGTTTGTTGGGTCGTGGGTTCGAGTCCCACAGGCCACTTTTATTTTAATTTTTATCTTTTAACCCCTATACTTATAAGTTAAGTCATGTGTTCCTTAAGGGTTGTATAAATATTGTTCTAACAAAAAGGAACGAGTGGTACAAAAGAGTTAATATAAATTTTTGACATTTTATATAAAAAAAAAAACTCGTTGAAATATATATATTCCTTAAAACGTCATCGTTTATCAAAGATTGGATTTTGAAACCCTAAATCCCCAAATTGGACTTTAAAACCCTAAATTGGTTTTTGAAACCCTAAATTCCCAAATTATATTTTGAAACCCTAATTTTCAATTTATAATTTAAAACCCTAAAACCCCGAATCCAAAACCCTAGAATTTCTAAGTTCTTGATTCTAGTTACTATATTATTTGTCTCGTTTCTAAATTAGGTTTTCCCGGTTAATTAGGTGATTCTAATATCTGGGCGATCCTCGATTCTATTTAGTTACTTTCTTGCGTTTGCTATTATCTATATTGGTCAGGTGAGTAAACTCACTCCCCTTTTTCCATTTTACTATTTTGGGGCTGAAATATGTCTTTTACTATATTGCGTTTTCTATTCGTTTTCTAAAAGAGATCATACAAATATGTTAATCTAGTTCGCGGCTTGATGCAATCTTATGTGTTAGTTAAAAGTAGTTTTATTGCTTTGTAAACCCACCGGTACAATGTTAGCGCTAATGGTTTGACAAACCCACCTGCTTGTACAACATCGATAGGTGATTTAAACCCGGCCTTTCTAATTCCATGTTTACTATGTCGAGATGCTATGTTGCTATACTATGTTGCTATGCTATGATGCTATACTATGCCATGTCCCTAAATTGCTAAATGATGACTTATATATCGAGACGGTAAACGACAGTTATAAAAAGTTATCATTATTTATTACATGAGTGGTTCTCATGACAAATGGCTAAACGAGATACTATGGTTTCTATTGTGGTTGGTGTGCTATTCTATTCTAGGGGTCCTGGTAGGGTGATATTACGAAATTACTATACATGTGGGATTGCGCAGCATATCTTGTTGATCTCGGATTTCAATACTATTACTATTCAATTTGGGTTTTACTCACTAGCTTGTGTAGCTAACTTTATTTTCACATATTTCAGGTGATGCTTATGATTATTTTGCTGCTTTTGCCAAGACATAGGATTGCCTTGGACCTAGTTTAATTAATAAAGACGATTGCATTTACTGTTTCGGTTTTATTACTTTTGTCGTATCCATTTAAGACTGATGTTCTAAACTTACTATATCATTATTAAACGTAATAAATAAATACCATGTGCTTTGTTTACTATGGATATCCAATTCTATGACAGCCCGGTGTTTTCCGCCACCGGGCGGGGTGTCACAGTTGGTATCAGAGCCATGGTTATAGGGAACTAGGATAGGGTATTAGAAACACACCGACCTAGACTATAACCTTAGAGTCATTAGTGCAAATTGATGTGCTTAGAGAACTCTTCAGAATTTATTTATTCATTTATTTATTTATTCTATGAACCGTTCTATGTCTTTTTCTTTATCTCAATTCTTAACCGATTTCGCGAAGGAGCTACAAGAGACTCGTCTGTAAGATTGAGATCTTTCTCTTTGTGGAATCTCGTCATCGTCTTAAGTAAGTTTGAAAACGTGGGAACGTGTGCAATCCGAAAGGGGGAACTGTATCACGGACATCCTGTCTAAGGCAAAGCATTTCGTATAAATCTCTTTAAGAGACCTGTATGCTTACCTGGGGATGTACGAGATGAGTGTGAACCTATAGGCTAAAGCACGCTTTCTCGAATACGTTGAAAACGAACTTAACACTTTGATAAGTCATTAGTGTCCAAAACCAAGACACACTCTTAAGCCTTTGAAATTTCATTTTCTTAATGATTCTTTGATTTTCATTACTACGATTTATAATTATTTCTATGAATTTTTATATTGACTTAAATAATATTCCAACTTCATTTACTAATGTTTCTAAAGTTTCTAAAGTTTCTACGTGAGTTTCTATGATATGTTCAAAGGATTCTATGATGTTCTAAGTACTATCACCATTTCATTTAATCGAAATTTCTAAAGTTTCTAAAAGTTTCTACGCGATTTTCTATGGTATGTTTCAAAAGATTCTATGATATCCTAAGAGGAGCGAGGTGCTATTATTACATCGGATGTTTCTATCGGTCAAATGTGGCGCTATAAAACCGTGTTATTCTACGATTCATCACTTCATCTGTTTCTAAGCTATAATAATACTTATGCGATATACTCGCTAGGTTATCCATATAACACAATTACAACGTTGTAAACCGAACGTTTCAAATCAAAACTAAGACATACCTTAATCGAATTATCCAAAACTGCAGATAATGCATATATCGATTACGGAATCTAAGTCGTACTTCTAATCCTAAATCAATTATCGACTCTCCAATCAAAGGTTCGTTATGATTTCTAAATTATAGTCAAGGCTAAATTCCACAACTAAATAAAAGTTAACGGATTTTGCTATTCTTATAAGCTAATGCATTTGAATCGAACGTCTACCCTCAAAATATTTCAACTTGACTTCTATACTCAAATAGTTTCAAAACTACTTATTTAACTATAAGATTCTAATCCAATTTCTAATTTATCATTACAACTATAAATCTACTATCAAACTATGAACTAACCATCAAAACAAGTACTTGTTAATCAACTACACGATACTATCCATGATTTCGTTATCCAAATCTAACGAGAACTCCCTACACAACTATTCCCAAACTCATTCAACTAAATGTTTTCATCTATACATATGACCACCAACGAAATTCTACGCAACTAGTCTTCATGAACTAATCCAAACTCAATCTATTTCATTTATAAACTCGTTACCCTAACACAACGTGTAATCAAGGGACTTTGTAAAACTAACGGTATTCGATCCTATTAAAATAATTTTCTTATTTTCCCAAACAAATATATATATATATATATATATATATATTTAAAGAAAAAAAAAATTTATAACCTTTTGGTCTTAGTATTTGGTAAAAAAAACAGATATATATATATATATACATATAAGTTTCGTGATAAATGAGTTCTTTAAAAAAAAGTGATTGGTTATTCTAACGTCTGTCAAATATTTACACAAACATTTCCTGTTTTCTCATATATGACACAAAGACTTGCCAACAAACATCATGTCTTCTGTTTTTCCAATAGCAAGTACTTATAACTTAAATTGTGCCGTTTATTTTCAAATCAATCCTTTTATCTATGGTAAAGACCAAAACTTTCAACTTTTTAGTTAGCTTTTAAAACTACATTATATAAAAACGGTATCATCTCTTATAAACTTGTTTACCTCCATAGTCAACACATTTGGTTTACCTAAAGCTGTCGGTCATATAAATACAAACACCTTAAAAGTTAAATCCAATTGGGACTAAGTGATCTATTCATTCGAACTATAAATTTGATTATCCGCATTATCAAATTTTCTTGAAACTAATTTTTCTAAAGATCTCAATAAACTACATTATTACATCTTACCCACATAAAGTCGATTTTCAAAAACTTAAGTGTTACTATCCTAGTACCTGAATTTGACTATCTATATCGTTGAACGAAGTTATTTATATGGGCAATGTCTACCTAATGGACGTTAGTTCCTTCTAAATCATCAATCTACTTTTCATCTTAATATGATTTTCCCAAGTACTATTTCTATCAAGTATGATATCAATACCTATATGTATCGTCATTTTAACCTGAAATTGTTGTGTACTTCTGACTCGCACGTGATCGAATGAACTGTGGAGTCCATGCAAAAACTGAAGTAATTACGGGTGCACACGGAATTATGAAAGTTGGTGCATGGGAACTATAGTAAGTTTTATCTTGTGTAGCTGGACCATGTTTAATCATCTTATTTTCACTTGACTTGTTTACTCATTTTACTAATTGCATATAAGTCACTTAACTATGTGTAAGGTTACTTAATTCGTTTCAAATATTCTATTAGCCACGACTATTCTCGATGCTCATTTAAATAATTTTAAATCCATATACTTAAAATATTTCTTTTGCAAGTTGGTATCCTATTCTATTGCTAAATTGGGTAGCAAATAAGATTTATTCGAATCTACATACAAATAGTTCGACCGAACTCTTATAAGTGAAAAGAGTTAAATAAACAATCCACAAAGAGACAAAGCAACTTAAAAAAAATAAATAACTTCTTAATCTCGTTATTTAAAATCGTGTCTCAATCAAAATGCTCATCTTTCCATTAATCGAATTTTCAAGAGTTTCTTGCGAGATGAAACTCCATACGGAAGTGGGCAGTGTTCATCCCGTGTTTCATGATTCTAATCTGAAGAAGTACTTATCCGATAAAAATCTCTTTGAGCATATCGATAATGAATCGATGCAATTTATTGAACGCTCATTGGAAGTTATGGACAGTAAAGTCAAACGACTCAAGCGTAATCAGATATCAATCGTTAAAGATCGCTAAAACTCAAAATGTGAACATGAATTTAAGACCAAATTAAGTTTAAGTATCCGCACCTTTGTGCTTCATCTTCTTCTATTTCGGTTTGAGCAAATTTCGGGACGAAATTTCTATTGTCGTGTTTTATGTATTTGTACTTAATCTCTTAAAACTATAACGTTTCGTTATTAATATAATTGAATATTTCAAAAATCCATGTTTTTCCGTTATCAACAAAAGCAATCGAACGAATTATTCATGGGTTACTACTTAAATTTACCCATTTAATTTTCTATTTATAACAAGTGATTCCAAAGTATATAAGTTTTCATTTACAAAAGAGATTTGTATAAATAATATCAACTTTATTATACTATCATGTCTACAAATAATTGTTCAACGTCAAAAACAACGTCAATATATAAAAACGCTAATTTTATAAAAGTTATAAGTTAATGTGATTAAGTTAGCTAGTTAAAATAAAGGTTAATTAACTTTGGGCTATAAATGTAAATTCTGAAACTTATATTAAAGTTTATTCAAGTTATAAACACCCACCAAAACCTCAAGGGTCAAACTGAAACTATAAACCCCCCCCCTTCCTTGTTTGCGCGTGAACCCGTGTTTCCGGGGATACAATTCCGGCCACGCCGCCGGAATCCGGCAATCTCCGGCGAAGAGCAATAAAACGCGTTTTACTCCATTTTAACCAAAACGAACAACGGTAAAATGATTGTTAGTTAGATTCGAACCTAACCATGTCAACAAAAACGATTTCACTGCAGAATTGAAACATAATTATTAGAATTTATAACCGTCGGCCGTTTTAAAACCCAATTAACCAATCCGTCGAAATCGTTTATTGTAAACCAAATTGAATTAACCAAATCATTCATGTCGACGATTAGAAGCTGTAAACACCATTTAATTTCGTTTTAAACGCCTAATTAATCGAAAATTAATCTCTTTTTACTCGCTATGAAACTCAAATGTTTCGTCCGTTGCTAGACCAAATTAATCAAATCTAATTACGGTAAAACTAGTCCGTAAACTCGCATTCATTCTCTGCTATCCTAAATTCAACAAAAATCTCCAAGAACACCATGTTTGATTCTTCAACCGGTCGTTATTTGTTCTTCATCTCTTCGATTCAATTCGTCACCAAAACAGTAAGTGTTTTATATTGAAATGATCGTTGTAATGTGTAGATTAAAAGCCCTATGGTCTTCTGGATTCAATCATCAGATTAAGAACGAATTGGTTGATTTTCAAATCTAGGGTTTATATGGAAATGGGTGTTTTTGTATTGTAAAGGTTAAAACAAATTACTGCCTGTTTAATAACCAAAAAGCGCGCTTGGTTCAACGGGTAGGGCGCTGGACAAGGTTTGTTGGGTCGTGGGTTCGAGTCCCACAGGCCACTTTTATTTTAATTTTTATCTTTTAACCCCTATACTTATAAGTTAAGTCATGTGTTCCTTAAGGGTTGTATAAATATTGTTCTAACAAAAAGGAACGAGTGGTACAAAAGAGTTAATATAAATTTTTGACATTTTATATAAAAAAAAACTCGTTGAAATATATATATTCCTTAAAACGTCATCGTTTATCAAAGATTGGATTTTGAAACCCTAAATCCCCAAATTGGACTTTAAAACCCTAAATTGGTTTTTGAAACCCTAAATTCCCAAATTATATTTTGAAACCCTAATTTTCAATTTATAATTTAAAACCCTAAAACCCCGAATCCAAAACCCTAGAATTTCTAAGTTCTTGATTCTAGTTACTATATTATTTGTCTCGTTTCTAAATTAGGTTTTCCCGGTTAATTAGGTGATTCTAATATCTGGGCGATCCTCGATTCTATTTAGTTACTTTCTTGCGTTTGCTATTATCTATATTGGTCAGGTGAGTAAACTCACTCCCCTTTTTCCATTTTACTATTTTGGGGCTGAAATATGTCTTTTACTATATTGCGTTTTCTATTCGTTTTCTAAAAGAGATCATACAAATATGTTAATCTAGTTCGCGGCTTGATGCAATCTTATGTGTTAGTTAAAAGTAGTTTTATTGCTTTGTAAACCCACCGGTACAATGTTAGCGCTAATGGTTTGACAAACCCACCTGCTTGTACAACATCGATAGGTGATTTAAACCCGGCCTTTCTAATTCCATGTTTACTATGTCGAGATGCTATGTTGCTATACTATGTTGCTATGCTATGATGCTATACTATGCCATGTCCCTAAATTGCTAAATGATGACTTATATATCGAGACGGTAAACGACGGTTATAAAAAGTTATCATTATTTATTACATGAGTGGTTCTCATGACAAATGGCTAAACGAGATACTATGGTTTCTATTGTGGTTGGTGTGCTATTCTATTCTAGGGGTCCTGGTAGGGTGATATTACGAAATTACTATACATGTGGGATTGCGCAACATATCTTGTTGATCTCGGATTTCAATACTATTATTATTCAATTTGGGTTTTACTCACTAGCTTGTGTAGCTAACTTTATTTTCACATATTTCAGGTGATGCTTATGATTATTTTGCTGCTTTTGCCAAGACATAGGATTGCCTTGGACCTAGTTTAATTAATAAAGACGATTGCATTTACTGTTTCGGTTTTATTACTTTTGTCGTATCCATTTAAGACTGATGTTCTAAACTTACTATATCATTATTAAACGTAATAAATAAATACCATGTGCTTTGTTTACTATGGATATCCAATTCTATGACAGCCCGGTGTTTTCCGCCACCGGGCGGGGTGTCACAGGTTGGACTCACTGGGATGTCGGTGTTACTTTTGATATGTTATGTATTTAGTTGTTTTTGTACTAGCGAACCTACGGGCGAATCTATAGATTCGCCCGAAAGTCCTGATTAGAATAGATTATTAGACTAGATCAGTCGCCGGGCGAATCTGTTTTGTGCCCGACGAAGCTGATAGGTTTGCATGACAGATTTGCTGTCAGCGAATCTGTCAGCGAACCTAAGCCTGCACTATATAATGTAATGTTTTCTCAAGTTGAATGCAAGGTTTTACAAGTTTATCACACCCTAATTGTGTGTTGTGTTGATTTGATCCTTGTTATAGTGTGTTGAGTGTATTTGGACAATGTTTCATTGAATCTTAGTGTGTTTTGTTGTTTATTAATCATCATAGCATTGAAATCTCGATTTGATGGACCAATAGGTTCTATTAGGAAATTGGGGTTTTTAAATTAATAATTGATTTAAGTAAAAGTTTCAAATAGTTATTTTGAACAAATAATACTCTATTAATAAATAAAAAATGCTAAATGATCATTACCAATAGGTTAAGTAAAATGTATAATATTTAATGCAATACTTAAAGATAATTGATAAAAAGTCAATTAAATAAATAAGGGACTAAATACTTATTTAGGATAATTAAGAAGTACTTAGTTAAATAGTATTATTGGTCTAGTTATAGGTTATTTTTAACTAAAAATATTTGAGTAGACAATCTACCAATGTTATAACTTTAACGCTTCTAAAATATGTATATAAAATTTATAAATTTACTCTTTTAATAGACTTGTATGACTTTTCTAAGGTTTGAAAGAAATAAATGTCTATCATTTATCAAAACAATATTTATAAATATTTTATTTTAACGTATACCTTTTGTGCTTAACACAAACCACCGGTAGAACAGAGCGTACTTTTGTTTAAATAACAGAAACAAAATTATTAAAATGTATTTTTCTCATAAACCCCAAATCCTAACATAAACCTAGAATCTTAATTCCTTCCAATTGATCATGAATATGAACTTCATAACGAAATTAAACAGAGGGCTCTTAATATATGAATGATTTCGAGTATACAGGATGAATCAATTACCTCAAACGTGGATGGATTGATTATATAAATAAGAAAAAAAAAAGTTTCGGCTGCTGTGGAAACAGATTCGAACGATGAGTGATGTTGTAATTGAAATTGGTATTGCAGATTGATAGAGTGAATTCGGACGATTGATTGTGGTGTTTTATACTTGACAGAACTGGGGTCAAAGCATGTAACGACCTTGAGTTGGTTTCGGATAAAGTAATTGAGTAAATTTCAAGTGAGTCGGTGTATTTTTCAATTCACTCAGCTGCTCAAATATTTTGTTATCAAAGAGATAAGTGTTGGTTAATTGAATTTGATTTTTATTGATCGCTTCAGTTGAATTGGATTAAATGGGCATTTGATTTGTTTGTATATAACTCGCGATAAGTGGATTTGAAGGTGGTTTTAGGTTCGAATCTTGCAGATAAGGATGAGAAAGTGGTTCGTCGAAAAAGCAGGAGGTCAGGGGGGCTAGGTTAGTTTTAAACAGGATTTACAAGTTGAGCCCTTGCACTTTGTTGTTATTATTTTAAACTAAAACATTTAAAACTAGTTTCATTTTTGACAATTGTTACCCAAAGTTAGTTAAAAGTTAAGTTTAACCATATAATCTTGACCTAATTAACTTTTATATAATTATTTTGATTTTCTTTATAAACTCGCCTCTTCTAGAAGATTACATTTATAATTTATGTAGTTAACTTCACGTTTTATAAATTTAATGATTAAATATGAGTTTAAAATTGTTAATTAATGTTTGATTTAAATAACTGCAAACCATGAAGATAATAAAATGGGTTGGATTCGGATTTGGATTGGGTTTAATTCGGGGCAAATGTTACACACTTATACCCAATGGGTTAGTTTTTAAAATTGTTTTTATATAACAATACACACACACACATAGATAGATATATACATATTCAATGTGCATTTATATGTAGCATATGTACTAATGTTTAAACATTTTTAGTTACGTTTTGTTGTGCAACAAGTCCCTGTTGTCCAAACCTAATCTGCCCCTGAAGCTGAACTTGCTCTTAAGGCTGAACCCACACCTATTTCCCAACCTACCCCGTGTCTGATTATATAGATCCAGAGTTAGATTCGCCTTTAAAAAGACTCAAACAAACTCAAAATAAACAACTTATAAAACTGTATGAGATTATATCATAAGGCTGTTAGGAAGGAGTATATACTTCAAGTTGCTGCACCTCAAGAGATGTACCCCGAGCCAAAAACCGATGTCATTCCATTAGTCGAGGTTCCACAAATATTCTCCCATGATTGGCTTGATCGTATACTACTTCATTGGTTTGCGATGTAAGTTACTATTACTGTTTTTATGTAGCATAACTTTTTTAGATACAACTATATTTACTAACTTTGTCATGTATAAGTATTTTCTTGATTTAAGGCATTTCTTTAAAGAGAGCCATTCTCAATGCGTCTTTTTAGACCCGGAAAAAATCAATGGCAAAAATGTATGCTTAAAGACGATGATGTTCAGACGCATATATTTTCTATATCTCAACATCATGATAAACGTTTCATCATTGCACCTTACTTACAATGGTAATGTCACCATATATATGTGTGTGTATATATATATATAGGATTAAGTTCATTTGAGAAGACTCATATATTGCAAGAAAAAAAGAAGAAACCTAAATCACTAAAAAAACTTATCAGTGGCTTAGTTTTTTAAAAAAATTCACTTCCTACAAACAAGTGTGTAATGTATAAACTAAAAAAAATCATTAAAAAAATTTTTAAGTATTTTTTTAGCGTTTTAAATTTACCTACACATGTGTAGGTTATGTGTAAGTAAAATAACTTACACATGACTTCCACATGTGTAGGTTTAACAAATAAACGAAATTTATTCAATTTTATTTTTTGAATGTCAAAGTTAATGAATAAATATTACATTTTTATCATTTTTTTGTATGTTAAAAACGTTTTTAGTTGAAAAAATGAAGAATTCAGCAATTTCTTTCACTTCTCACAGTATTTGGTCTTCTCAAATGAAACCTCTCATGTATATATATATATATATATATATATATATATATATATATATATATATATGAGTAAGTTCATTTGAGAAGATTCATATATTGCGAGAAGAAAAAGAATAAACCTAAATCACTAAAAAAAACTTGGTAATGGTTATTTCGTTTTAAATCACTTTCCTACACACAAATGTGTAGGTATATACTAAAAAAATCATTGAAATATATTTTTCGTAAGTACTTTTAGCGTTTTAAGTTTACCTACATATAACTTCAACATGTGTAAGTTAACAAATAAATGAAATTTATCAAATTTTATTTTTTGAATATCAAAATTGATGAATAAATATTGCAATTTAATCATTTGTCTACGTGTTAAAAAAGTTTTTAATTGAAAAATGAACAATTTAGTAATTTCTTTTTTTTCTCATAATATTTAGTCTTCTCGCATGAACCTTCCTCTATACATATATATATATATATATTTATATAAACTTATAAATAATAAAAAAAATTATTTTTTTACTGGCCATTGGGTGCTATCGTTTTGGATATGCGAAAGTGTTGAGGTGACGTTGTGGATTCGATAAGGATTGAGGAAAATGGTGTGAACTCTTACCGCCTTGTCAATATAATTCAAAGAGTATTTGGAAAGCCGAAAGATAGTGTTTCTAAAGCGTGGAAATTGGAAATGGTTGACGTATGTAATCAATACTTTATTAACTTTTTTTAAAATAATATATGTCTATCAACTAATTGTGAACTTAATATAGTGCTTGCAACAAAATGGAAGTTGGGAATGCGTCTTCTTGGTTATTAAACATATGAAGGAGTTTGCCAAGCAAATTCAACATGATTTTCTGGCTCGTGTAAGTTTTTGTATATATTCAACATAATGCTAGATTATATACTTACAACCTAATCTTTTTTTTTAGTTATGGAAATAAAATGGGATCTTTTCGGTAGAAGAACTTGATATTTTAGTTGTAGAATTGATGTTGGAATTGGTTGACAAGACACTAAATGGGTGATGTTTTGTGGTTCAACGTTGGTATGTGTTGTTAGACTTATATAGTTATGTTATTTGTGGATTTTTGATGTTTAGGGTATATGCATTTTGTCTAGAAGGTTTTGATGTGGTATTTGAGGATTATTGATGTATAGAAGATTTTGATGTATTCAATGACATGTTTTGGTTATTGAATACGTGAGAAGTTTTGATATCATTTGTTGGAAATTAATAATTATAAATCTCTGGAGTGTAAAATTTAAAACGAAACACATTTTATTAAAAGATGGTGAATATAAGTTGTTGAGCCTCGCACCTTAAATCACATTGTTAAAAGGATGGTGAATACATACATAAGGTGCTTATGACCAGCGCACCTTCCGTGACAATACTTTAAGGTGCCACGCCATAAGATGTTGGCCAAAAACAAGTACAAAATACCATATAGCCATTTTACCTGCACCTTACGCCCATTTTTGTACTAGTGAATATTAATGTATTTTACATTTAATTTTCATTGAACGTGAACGAAATAGGAGATGGTACAAGCAAAAGCGTTTGAAAATTAAATGCAGATCGAGTGTGAATCCATG
This sequence comes from Tagetes erecta, assembly GCA_030867185.1. Taxonomy (NCBI): domain Eukaryota; kingdom Viridiplantae; phylum Streptophyta; class Magnoliopsida; order Asterales; family Asteraceae; genus Tagetes; species Tagetes erecta. The sequence continues at coordinate 23,152,235 of CM061496.1, forward strand.
AGGATTATGCTACTAAGACTACCTTCGGCAACAAAAGTGAAGTTGGGGTGACGACATTATTGTTTCTTGAACAACAACGGTTTATAGGTTAGAAGTTAGTTATACCAAGTTATTAAATAAATGTTATACCAAGTTATTAAATAAATGTTAGTGTTTAAATTAAAACTGTTAGATCTTTAAAAGAGGAAAAATCAAAACCTTAAAAAGAGCATGGGATGATCTTTTGGATGACCAGAGTCTTGATGTATTGCATGTTAGTTTTTGTAGTGCTTAATTTAGTAAGACAACGGTCTAGAATATTAAAAGTTATAGGTATATAGATATCACTACCAATTCACCTATAAATTATTAAACCTCATAGTTAGATAATATTTAGATAATATTTGGACCGTGAACCACTGTATCACTGTGATTGACTGCATAGTTAGATAATATTTAGATACTCTGTATAAAAAAAGTTATTACGGCTCCGGATAACATCACCATGAGCCATCTTCCTCGCAAATAGTTGGGTAACCATAGCAAATCCTAGAAAACATACTCACAATATGGGCTTTAAGAACGCAATATGGGAATCAACTTATTTTAGTGATCCAAAAGACGCACCCGACCCTATGGCGAGGCACCTGTTATGGTAATCCAAGGGTAGTAGTTGTGTACATTGTTTTTTTAGAACCTTTGACTTAGTAATCAAATCGGTCCCTAACTTAGGCGGCTCCTAAGATATGAGGCTCGCCTCAGAGGTACTACCAGTCGCCAAGTAAAGGTATGTGGACGGATAAGCCTCACATGAACTGATGCAGGACACTCGGGTCGACCCGAGAACTAGAACCTGATCCGACATTTTGACCCATCGAGAATTAGATATCCATTTGAAGCTGAAGATATTAATTAGTTAATATTCAAGTTTACATTTTTATCTCTTATTTGACTTTTGCTAGTCTTCTTTTATCCATTTGGGTTGTTAGCTATTTTTATGGATCTAGGATCTTTTATATTCTAAATTTTGATGTTGAAGAACTCAGTTGATTATTTTTCTATTGAAGAACTTGATTTGCTTTGAAACTTGTTTGAGACTTTTATTGATCCGACTTGATTGCTAAGAGAAATTGCATCATGAACATTAACGGAACAAAGTATTAGTTTATTTTAGGGTTATTGGTAAAAAGGTCTCTGGGTTTGTACCGTTTCGACCACTTTGGTCCTTATGTTTTATTTCTTGCCATTTTGGTGTTTGCTTTTGTAAAAAACTGTCATTTTGGTCCTTCCGTTAACGTTTTCCGTTATCTTTATGTTAAAAGACCAAAATACCCCTATTTATTAAATTAATAAAAAATAATGTGAAATTGAAGACAAATTCTTCTTTCTTCATCTACTAATATTGCAGACAATTTATATCTTCTTTCACCACCATCACATAAACCATGACCACCATCAACTTAAATGGTTGCAACAGTTATTTAACTCAACCCTCCGGCAAATAACCACAACAACCACCATAACCACAACAACCACCACCGACAACCACAACCACGACGACTAACACCGACACCCACCTGCAACCACCCCCACCCCCAGCGACCACCACCTCAAAACCCCTCAATCTGATTCACAACCGTTCACCACCGCCTCCCCTCCGATTACAAACCCACAAGATCAAAAGCCTAACACTGCCTCCCCCTCCGATTCCCCTGCCACTACCATCACCTGCAACTAACCACCCTGCGTCCCTTTCAGTGTAACTACTATCATCACCATATCAAAACCCTTAAAGCACCAATTCATCACCAACTATATCCTACTACAACAGATCTGAACTAAATCAACTCAGATTTAAAATCGAGTTAAGATCTGTTGTGGTTGTGGTTGTGACGGCTTGATGGCGCTGCTGCTCCGATTAGGTGGTTGGAGGTTGATGCTGGCAAATCAAGGAGCAGTGGTTGTGGACTTGTGGTGATGTTGATGGAATGTCTCGGTGGTGACTGGGAGGGATTTAGGGTTGTGGTTGTATATTTGTGATGTTAAAAAGAAGGGGAAGAATGGTGGAGGTGGTGTAGTGGTGTGTGGTCATGAAAAATTAAAGTAATAATAATAGTAATAATCAAAAGACCAAAATACCCTTTAAGTTAACAGATTTTTTTAACATTTTTGGACGGAATGACGAAAATGGCAGCTTTTTTACAAAAGCAAACACCAAAATGACAAGAAAAAAACATAAAGACCAAAGTGGTCGAAACGGTACAAACCCAGGGACCTTTTTGGCAATTTACTCCTCTTATTTGACTTTTGCTAGTCTTCTTTTATCCATTTGGGTTGTTAGCTATTTTTATGGATCTAGGATCTTTTATATTCTAAATTTTGATGTTAAAGAACTCACTTGATTATTTTTCTATTGAAGAACTTGGTTTGCTTTGAAACTTGTTTGAGACTTTTATTGATCCGACTTGATTGCTAAGAGAAATTGCATCATGAACATTAACGGAACAAAGTATTAGTTTATTTTAGGGTTATTGGTTTTAAGCACCTCTAACTATTGGTCATTGGCCGTTGACCGTTGTCACCCCCAAATAGAACTCCCACTAAACATTTTGGTGTCTGTATCACCAAAAGTTAACCAAATCACTAACGTTGTTATGTTTTGCTAACGTGGCACAGTGACGTGTCATGTCTCTCCTTACGTGGCACGGTGATGGCGGCCAATGATCAATAGTTGAGGGTGTTTAAATCCAATAACCCATTATTTATCTATATTTAACTAGGAATTTACTTGTGTCACGTGATGCGACGACCGGGTTTTAGTTGGTGCATATGTCGTGTCATATTTGTGACTTCGTTACATGCATTACGTTATTGATTATCTCATGCACGTTCTGGTGTAGGATTATATCTCGTACCTTGCAACGTAACGTCGTCAAAATAATACAACTATATACATGTCTTGCCTCACTTGTCAGATCATGGGTCCTTGTACATCGACATACGGTTCCTCCATAACTTCCAAGAGTGGCTCAACACTTCAAATGATACAATAATGAAAACTAAGAATAAATAATATCAATGCTCCCACCTCAAAGGTGATCCTCACCAGAGGCGGACCTACGTTCAAGCTATGGGGGGCAGCTGCACCCCTTAAGAAAATTATTTTTAATGTTATACATACGTAAAAATCACGTGCGCCCCCCATAATGTTTTGTAAATGAACCCCCTAAAATGAAAAGAGAGAAGAGAAGGGTGAAGAAATGAAGCAAAATCAAAGTTTTTTGACTCTTGTATTGCCTGCAACAATGGTGGTTTGGTTGTGGAAGAGAAGAAGAAATAAGTGAAGAGAGAGAAAGAGAATATGATATAAAAATTTTAAAATCTTTAAAGGCTAAAAATTTGTCATCAGGGCTACATGAGTAGTAGGTATAGACTTAACTTATGCAAACCTTGTTTTATTAAATCATAATCATATTATTTTATGTAATGTTAGCACAACGTTTAATTTTCACTAGGTATTACTCATGGCGGCGTGTTGCGATGGCTGGGTTATTGTTTCTGATGTTTTTTTGTCGTAACACGTACATCGTATAGACGTGAAATAGTATTATATCTCGTCCCGACGTAAGATTTTGACTCACACATTGCGGCGTGAAGTCGTAACAAAAGAATAAGAAAATAAAAAAATTATAAAGTTGAAAAAGAAAGAAGTTAAAGCTGATTGGGTGAAAACTAACTTGGCTTGAAGACTTAGGCCAAGTTAAACTTGGTTTGACGAGATTTTACTAGTTAAGCAGCTCGAAACCATCGTAATGTTAACACTAGTAAATATCAATGAATATAATAATGAAAGGGTAAAAAGGAGTTAAATTATTATAATGTGTAATTGTGTATTGTTTATTAAAGCTAGCTCAAGTTTCATATCACCCGACCCGATTCGACCGAAAAAATTAATATATAGCAATAGTCAAACGAACCCAAAAAAATTCCGTCCCCCATGAAATATTTTTCTGGGTCCGCCACTGATCCTCACAAACATGTAAAGAAGAACAACACACCAATTACTAAAAGTTAAAAATTAATAAATGCCTTCTTAGATTAAAATACTTTGTGCGACACAACATATTTGTGAGTTGTGACCGAGTTACATGTTATGTTGATAACATTAAAGAGGGCTCAAGTTAAATTGTTAAAAATTTAAGGGGTTTGCTTGAAATTTTAGGAAAAGATGTGATGTTATCACGTAGAAATATACTCAAAAAAGTTGAGGCCAATATATCAATTACCAAAAGATGTGACGTCACCCTAATGGCACCCACTAACCTCGCCTCGTTCATAATACCGTACAAGCGTTTAACTCGTTTAGTAATTTCTATCTGAAGGATAAAATTTTTAAGTTGTAAAACTAATTTTACATTTAAGCAACATAAACATGTACTAAACTTGAATAATTATTAAAAGTAAAATAATTTTGTATGTCTTAAAAAGTAAAAGAAAAACAAAAAAACATATCCTTTATTTATGGCTGGTTTTGCACCCAATACCGTGAAATGATAAAAGTAAACTAGTAAATGAAAAACTTTCTTGTTCGAGATTTTTAGCAAACACAAAACTTTATTGTTCGTGACTTGTAGCAACAAAGGACCTTGTATTAAAGGCCTTTGTATTGACATCAGTGTAGATTTAAGAGCAGATTTATTTAAAGAATTGTAAAAAATAGCATCTCTAGATAACTGATTTTAGAGTTCTTACATAATCAAATTTTTACAGGACCAACCTATATCCAAGAGTGACCCAGACGTAAAGTAACCGACACCAGGGTCACAAATTACGTCTGGCCGTCTATGAGTCTAGGTAACAACTCCAGACGTGGTTTATAGCCTGATTTTATATCGTTTTCACAACACATTTCATTACAGTCACAACTACACTTGAAAGAAATTTATAAATCAGTGTCTAAAACTAAATGACTAACAAAGCTCATCAACAGTACAAAACTAAATATCAGTATAAGCCAGACTCAGGACACTGCACATCATTAACCCAATATGTAGCAGAGTAGATTAGAGATGTTCAATCTGGTCAAGTGACGAAAATTGTGCATCAACGAGACTAATAGCTTCTTGATTGATTGTAACTGGGCTAAACCATTTTAACGGCCCTTTTTGTGATTTTGGTTCGGGTTTGGTATCCTCGATGTTCTCAGATTCTTCAACTGGCCGTTCAAGTTGGTTGAATAGACGGGATTTTAGTTGCTGGCAAGATTTTAGATCGTCGTGTGTACGAGCACTGCTAAGTTTTTTGTTCAGTTCTACTAAACTTGAATACCTTGCCTTCTTTGGCATGTTAGCATGCTCGGTTTCTTCATTCCAAGACAGTGTCTCGCTTTTGAGGTTTCTTAAACCGTTGTTAACAATGAACCTCAATTTCTCTCTTAAATTTTCACTTCTAATCGGATCTGCTCTAAGCTTTGTTTTCAAATTTGATATCAACGTTTGATTCTTTCCTTCTTCTGATTCGTCTTCAGTTGATTCAAATTTAGCAAAAATCTCCTCCAAAAGAGTGATATTTTGCAAATATCTATCAAAAGCTTCGTTTTCTATTTCTACGTTCCTATCCTCGTATTCTTTCAACTTTGAAAACCTCCATTCGTTTATCTGAGACGCCTCCTGTACATTTCAATTGCAAAAATTTTAATTAATTAAAAAAGTATGCAATGAATGAATTAGGAAAAGCTTATGCACCTTTCTTGTTAGTGGCTTCCTTGCACGAGATGGAGTTTGCAAATTGTTAAATTGAGCAAAATTACTCGAGAGCTGCCGGACTGATGTAACTCTATGTGCATTCCTGTAAAAATAAAGTCTCATGGTTTTAAGGAAGTCGCCATTATGACAATAAGATGCGCCAAGAGGTTTATATATATAGTCCTTCATAAGTACAGATGGAAAAATGTGTGCCTAGAGTAATGAGACAAAATGGTCATTTTTGTCGAACATGTTACTTAAGTTTACAGAATCTATATTATCTCAAGAATAATACGAGTTAATGAATAAAAATGCATTATACATCAAAAATACACTTTGGGCAAACTCTCGACCTAATTCATTTTAAACTATTTATGTGATTTTACCAGCTTGACCCATCAAACAATAACATATTCCCAACTCAATCCGTTCAATTAGTATAGAAGCTGTCACATCTATTCATTGGCAATAATATCAATCAATGAATGCAAAAGCAACAAACAAACCCACTCAATAGCTAAAGCTATGGGTATGGTCTACGGAGGGTGGAACGAGAGCAAGCATTTCCTCTATCTCATGAGATTTGTTTTTCAGCATACTTTATAATCATATAATATATATTACTAACAAAAAACAAAATAACAGAGGTTAACAATTACGTTAATGGTTTAAAACACAAATAACAAGACCAAAAATCAAACTACCAGTGTCTCCCCGCCTCCCCTACTTGCAGTGCCGTTCTACACCCAAACCCATACCACAACCGTCATATCGCCTCCGCCGTGTAACCGTCCACAGCGGCTGTTTGCACGTATATATATAATCGGGTACCACGCCAGAAATTGTGAACCGATTTGTTAAAAAAGGGAGCAGATTTGAATGAAAATCTTTATCGTGTGAAGATGAAGACAGATTTGAACGAAAGCGGTGAAGATGGATATGAGTGAGACCTGTGAACAAACGAATTGGTGATTCAGAAACCCTAGACCAAATGGAGGATGTGTTTGAAAGAGAAGCGAAACATGAAAGTTAAGGGAAGATGTAGAAAGACGGTGGTGAAAGAGAGAGTTAATTCTTTCGTTAAATCAATTGTGAGGGAAAGTATTTGTATTGTTAGTCACTGATACTATTCCGACCGCTTCCACAGAGGGATAAAAGAAGGTGAATATATTATATATTGTTTCAATTTCTGATTTAGGTATGTTACGATCGTGCGATTTTTGTTCATATGATCTTGCCATTTGTTGCCCTATTTGGAACTAGCTTCATTGGGTGATTCCAGGATTTTGTTTTGTAGTTTTTTACTGGGTTTTAATTCAACAGTTTTACTTATTCAACAGATTTTGTTACTGGGTTTTATTCAACATCGGTCTTTGTTTATTATTTGTTTGTTTGATTATTCATAGTCCGTTGTTTGATTATTTTTCAATTCAAACCCTCTTATTATTCGGCTTTTTGGTAGAATTTCTTTAGGTTTCGAATTTTGAACTAAGATGTCTATCAGGCTGGGTTTAGTAAGAAGAAATCCATAATTCAACTGGCTATTTGTGTTAAGTGTTGGTTCCCATACAATGACCTAATCAGCATGAATATTAAGTTTCACTTTTGGATTTAAGTGTGCACCATACGGTTCCAAACTTGGAAGATGTGTTTTCTACACTTCAAAGTTAGAAGTGACAAAATTGTTAGTGGTTGACAAGGTATGAATGAAATGTTATTTGGATTTTAAACCTATTGACGTGCCAACTTTAACCTTACATTTAATGTTAGTATTTGTGATGGGATTTGATACTAGTTGAAGCTTAAGAACATATAACAATGGTGGAAAATTGGTATACTAATATGATGATAAAGGTGATGATCCAAATGGATCTACAAGAAAAGAAATAACCACATGTGGACCCAGGGCTATGCCCTTCTCAATGCAAAAGCATGAGCCTAACAAACTATATAATTCTCTACTTTTCTCTAATGACTAATGCCTTACTTTTAGAAGTAGTAATTACACTAACCCCCCTCCCACAATTACAATATTCTATGTAAGTATGCAATCTCTATCAATTTGTTTTTTAAACCTGAAGACAAATGTGGATTGTAGAGTTCTAACAGGTTTCTATAGATTAGAATTCAGCACTTTGATTGTGGTTATAATAACATTCTATCAATAATGCTCAAAAACAATTTACGGAGAAGCAACTAAAAACAATAGCAAGTTTTTTTTTTTATTTGAGATAATATAACTTAACCATCACAATAACGCTCATATTACCAATTTAAATTCAGTCGACAAATGCACATCCAAACACCCACTAAACTATAAAGTGAAGATCATGAAATTGACTTTAAAGCATATAACATTTTAACAGGTAATTTTTAAATGTTATGATGCAATACTTTAAATTTCGCACCAGGTCTGTTTGCAAATTTATGTTTGTTCACTTTTAAAGTGAAATCCTTACTAAATGCAATTACCATGTTTTGGTCCCCGCAGCAACACACGGTTGCGACTTGCGTCAACTACTTATAAGAATGAAAAATCAACATTGCTCCATATGTAATTCAAAGCAAATTCATGTGTCAAGTAACGTTATTAATAGTCTAATACTAAAATCATTTAGCTTTATTTGATGGAGTTCATTAAAAAAGCAATTTCATATATACCCCTATAAACTTGCATGATATCATATTAATCCAGCCAAAATGTTAATATCAAATATACCCATTCAAAATATTTCAAATTTCATATTGACATGATCCATTAAATACAAAATATGATATGACCAGCATACCCTTCTCTTTCCCCATACACTTCAAACTCTTATATCCTACTGCAAATTTTAAGGGAGAGGTGTAGATTTCATAAATTTGATAGTGTATGTGACATCGTGACTTTTTATTGGGTAAATATGAGAGTATACCAAGTTTCGAGAAGAATATGAATTTATACCATAAAAGAAGTGCTATTTTCCTAATAGCGAATACCTAAACAGAAAATGAGTTAACCTCATACAGAGTACTGGTAAATAATGCATCCAACTTACCCAGATGAGGATATCTCATTTGAATGCTGATCGGTGAAAGATACGGTTGAGGATGGTGTCTTATCCGGAAAAGATGAATTGCTCTTTAACACTGCAACAAAACTCAAAAGAAATTTTCATGTTATATATGTATGCAATCTATGACTAACATGGAAAATTAGCATACCATGTATATGGCATGAAAACCATAAAACACTATTCATTGTCATACCGTGTATATGGCATGGATTTTGAGCTTTTGCACAACAACTTTTACATGCCTGATACGGACACCTGCAAAATCGTTTCAGATTTAAACTATAGATTCGACAATGTATTGCAAAAAAATATAGGCATGAAAACGAAAGCTAAACTATAAACAGGATGATGAATCAGGACTGATAAAAATTACATTAGACTCAGAGGTCCTTATTTGATGATGTGTCTGAAATAAAAGAAAAAAAAACATGCAGTAGGGTTGGATTAAGCTTGATTGACTGAAACACATATTTCAGCATTCTCTAGACAGAAAGAGTACTAAAGAGATATTCACTACCAAACAAAATGACTTATAGGAATTAGATATTAGTTTATAATCATAATACTTCCTTTTGCTCAAATCTAAGGATTGATGGCATAAAGTTGTGTGTCCACACATTTGAGACAATGAGATGAAGCTACTCTCAAGCTTCAATACATGTTCTATGGGTGTTTTTATGGATTTGCTAATAATTAACAGATGTCATATTATTCTCCGCACATAAACATCATGCATCAGTTCATACGTATTATAGATTTATAGTATCTAGTTGACCATTTTTATGTCTCCTTAAATTACAAAGTTTTGTAAATGTGTTCCTTTAGCCACTTTCAGGCTATGTTATATATAGTGTGAGGCGCTCCAAGACAAGAGGATCCCCAAAGCGTAGGTAAGAGGAGCACGCATCACATACGCAAGGCACACTTGTAAAATTATGAACATAAAATAAACAATTAACAACCTATATGAACCGTTGTGTTGTTTAGATGGTGTCGGTTCATGGTGTATGTAAAGGGATCAATGTCAAAGAAGTATGTATGAACAAGATTACAAAATTCAACCAATATTAGCATGTTTACGATTTCTTGTGTTTTATTCATCAGTTTGCAAGATTATACCAACAAAAATGGATTGAGTTCAAGAAAAGTACGAACATGTAACAATATGTGAACTGCTAATAATTTTAGGTTCACGAACTTAAGTTGTTGCTTCTTAGTTTAGGAAACAGGCTTTTTCTTCACATGTTTGATAGATGGCCCAACGAAATACAAGACACATAAAGCCACATGCTTCATAGAGATACACCTCCACAAAAGAAGCTAAAAGTGCATGCCTAGCGTACGATTTGTTCCTTTCCCTACCTAAAACAATGGTTGCTTTGCTTCGCCTTGATGCGCCTCACGCCTAGGTGTGTTGAGTCGCACTTTTATAGTTCCAACGACACTTATCATCTATCATAACTCTAGCAGTTTAACTTCTTAGTCAATTAACTTAGTTTCTACGACATAAAAGCTTAAAAAATGGATCCTTAAACCCCATTCTCACTTTTTCTCAGTGACAAACTCAACCTATGTACTAATATAAACAATAAAAGCCCTAAAAACATTTGTTCAACGCTAAAATACAAGCCACAACCCGAATTAAGAACTGAAATGAAGTGAATTGAAAGAGAAGAAGGTGAATTGGACCTGGAACGGGCGACATTGCCACACTTGATGCACTTTGGTTTGTTAAGGCCGCGAAGGCCCTTTGAAGATTTGATGGTGGAATTGTTAGTCATCAGCATGGGACTTGTGGTTGTGTCGCCACTGTTGTTGCTTAAAGCAGATGAAACCGACGCCATTATTACGTCTAAAAACGTTTCTTCCGATCTTTGATAAGATTGATTGAGATTATAATTCAGTGTTTCAATTTCTATTTCGTTTGAGAGGACGAACGAACGAAACCCTATCTATGTATGTATATGCACTTTTAATTTGGGATTGACTAAATTTCTTATTAGTCCTCCTAGCTTTGTTATTTTAACCATTTTAGTCTTTAGAGTGAATTGCTTTTTGCGTCCCTATGTTTTGTTAATTTTAGCGATTTGCGTCCCTATGGTTTCAAAACTGTAACTTGCCCCTTATTGTTTCATTTTTGTCTCCCTTTGCACCCATGGCACTAACTTTGTTAAATTCTTCCGTTAGATTTTGGTAAAATGACAAAATTACCCTTTAAAAAGTATAAATAAAAAACCCACACAATCCATCTTCTCTTTCTCTACCCGGTTCTCTCCTAAAATACCACCACCATTAATCCCACCCACCCACACTACAAATTATGATGAATGATCCCAAATTCCGACCACCACATCCAAGTGGGAAACCGAACAAGTCATGAAACTGGTAGCAATTCCATTCATCTAGGAACAAATTTCCAGAGGAGCAGAAGATAAAAAAAACCCTAATTCATATAAACTTAAAAAAACCCTAATTTCTCACACAATCCCCTCAATTGATGACAATCATCAGATGATTTACATCCTGGTGCATCTAAAACACTTTCAATGTCGTTTACTAGATGCATCGGTGCTAGAAACGCGTCTAAATTCGGTGACAGGCTTTGGCGAAAAGCTTTGCCGTGGTTGAAATTAAAGATTTGATTTTGATTGATGAGTTTTGGTTAATGGGTTTGTGTTAATTTTGAAAAAGATTCGAAGTTTCTTGATGGGTGGTGTTGAATATAGAAAAGATTGTTGTGTTGAAATATAACATTGTTGAAGATGGTATATGAGTGGGAATTCACGTTCCATTCCCACCACCTAAAAAAACTTACTGACGACGAAAACTCACCTTCACAACTCCGGAGATGATTTCAGAAACAGCTCTAGCGTCGGCAAAGTGATTTGATTTTGAGGAGAACAGGGGGGAGCTATGAAATGGGTACGGAATATTTGAAATCATTCATGGTTTAATGAAGAGGTTGAAAGACGGTGTCGATGTAAGCAGCAACCATTGATTTGTAAAATATTCGCCGGAAAACCGTTGGTCATGTTTCTCCGATTTGGTTTTGTTGAGCAGTGGAGGGATGGCGGTAGTTGTGATTTGATTTAAGGTCTTAGTTATTTTGAACAAATTACAAAATGAGTCCTCCAAGTTAACCATTTGTAACTTACAGAATGAGGGCCTCCAAGTTAACGAGGGTATTTATGTCATTCTACTAAAATCTAACGGAAGAATTTAACAAAGTTAGTGCCATGGGTGCAAAGAGAGACAAAAATGAAACAATAAGGGGCAAGTTACAGTTTTGAAACCATAGGGACGTAAATCGCTAAAATTAACAAAACTTAGGGACGCAAAAAGCAATTCACTCTAGTCTTTAAGACTTCTTAGATTATAAAAATGGTATATTGTAAGGATGTGTATAAGTCGGTTTGGGTCGGTTTGGGTCGGTTTTTTACTCAAACGGAACCCAAACCCAAAGCTTCGGTTTTTGTGTTTTGGGTTTTTCGGTTTTGAGTTTTCGGACTAGATTTGGGTTCGGGTTCGAATTTTTAGTTTTTTTCAATTTGGGCTTTAAATTTATTGTTTTTTAATTACTAAGTACATGCTAAAAACACAACTCTTAATGATTTAAGAAACATGTTATAATACTAAGTTTAAATTTATGTTATCATAAGTTTTAAACATTAAAAACTAACCATATTTCTAGAGAAATTTGCTCAAAAAACAATAATCATAAACAAAGTTTTTGAATGTTCTATTGCTTCAAAAAAAACAACTAATAAATCTTAGATAAATTGCAATATAGGTCATATAATAATGTATTACAATATTGGCTTTTGCATAACATGGGTCATGTGCATACATATATGATATTTAGCATACACATAAACATTTTTAGGTCGGTTTGGTTTTTACGGGTTGGATTTTTTTACAAAACCCAAACCCAACCCAAAAGTTCGGTTTTTTATAAATTAATCCCAAAACCCACAGTTTTTGTTTGGGTTCGATTTTTTGGGTTTTTCGGTTTCCGATCGGTTTTTACGGTTTCATGCACACCCCCAGTATATTGTTTTTAAACAGTCTCAACTATCATCTTTTGCTTTTATGGGTCTTAACTTTCAAATTGGCTTGTAATAATCCTAACTTTTATCACTTTGGCAGCCAATAAACCCCGTTAAATTTTTTTTAACGTCGTTAAGATTCTTTTGAGTTCCAAAACTATTTTCTATGGCTTTTGATCGGAAGGAGAATACGATTCAATTGATGTAAATATTTAATCTCATTAATTATGGTGTATGATCGACAAACACAACGATGAATATGTGGGACGACGACATGCATATCTCAACGTGGGTCCCCCTATCAGGCTATCATATATAGGGCACGTTGCATGATGAGGATTCTCAAATAGTACTAGTCACGTTTCAAAGAGCTCATGCAAGAAGTTAATGGATACCTATCATTGTTGTTTCATTTTGGTGGTAACATGTGTTTTTACTTCTTCCAGAAGTGCTTGTTTGCTTTTCAATTTTGGTATCTCTTAGTTAATGGCATGGATGACAGTTTTTATTGGCTGTATTGTTGTAAATTTTGTGTGATATTTGGTTTTTTCCTTTATGTTTCAACCGACAACATAAAAGGCCTGCGCAAATACGCGTATGAAAAAAGGCTTACGCAATGAATGTAATCACAATATTGTTTGTATAGCTGTGATAGTTGAACAAAATCATCTCGCGCAACGAGCGAGAGACTGAATAAACACCTAGTTGTTAATAAAAGTAGCAAGTCTAATTTCCAAATATGTTTCCATGTCTAGACCTTCTAATGTTAGTTCTCGTCAAAAGCATCTCTTGAAATACATACTAAAAAATAATGTCAACATAATATTGCCATATTGGTGAGCTCATGGTTTAGTAATACACATGCACTAAATAAATATTTAATCTTAGTAATTATGGTGTATGATCGAAAAACACAACGGTGAATATGTGGGACGACAACATGCATATCTCAACGGTGGGTTCCCGTATCATAAGGCCGTTGCATGATGAGGATTCCCAAATAGTACTAGTCACGTTTCAAAGAGCTCCTGCAAAAACTTAATGGATACCTATCATTGTTGTTTCATTTTGGAGGTGACATGTGTTTTTTATTTTGTTTAGAAGTGTTTGTTTGCTTTTAAATTTTGGTCTCTCTTAAATAATGTGACACCCCGCCCGGCGGCGGAAAACACCGGGCGCGTCAAGTGGATCGGATATCAAAGTACAAAGCACATGGCACACTAAATGCATATTTTAATATTAATTAAGCAATAATGTCGTGACATAAATAAGCGTTCAAACAGTCTTAAAATCGTAACAGAAACGACAGCTAAATATTATTTATTGTCCTTTTTATTCTAGGTCCGAAGCATCCTACGTGTCTTGAAACAAAACCGAATCAAACTCCACCTGAAAAACGTGTAAAATAAGTTAGCTAAAGAATTAGCTAGTGAGTAAAACACAATTAATAGTACATAGTATAAAATCCGAGATCATTATAGATTGTGTTTCGCAATCTCATGTGCATAGCAATTTCAGCATATATCTCAACCATGACCATAGAATCACATAGAAACAAGTATCATAGACCCCGCAGGGTTACCTTTAGCAACAAGTCATGAGGAACCAACTCATGTTACATTTATTGATAACCATCGTTTAACCGTCATTTAACCGTCTTGATATGCAAGTTATCAAAAATGTTTAAGCATCTAAGGGACATAGCAACGTAGCAACAAGCATCACATGTAGTAACTAGTAACATAGAATCAACCAAAGAATCGTCGGGTCAAAATCACCTATCAGGCCATTAATGCGGTGATGTGGTCTAAATCATACATATTTTTATATAAATATTCTCTATACTTTTGGGTTATGTTTGGTTGATTTTCACTCCTAATCGGTTCATATTTATATTTTAATTATTTTAGGAGACCATGAGCCAAATTGATATATATCTTTATCTAAGCTTGAGTTCGACTAGTGGTTAAGTTTATTTATCTAGATAGTTATAAAACTGAATGTTTAACATCAAATAAAACTAGCTATGTTATTTGCGTAAATTAGTAAATAATCACATGTCATCAAGTATTAATTTATATATTGATAATTCATCTAAGGTTTTTGTTAAAGTTTGATGTAGGCCACGTGAGTTGCATGCTCAAGGAAGAGTTAGTGCTGTGCAAATTTATAATCAAGAAATAAGTGAAGGTCCACTAAGAAAATAATGAAATCAAAGGTTGGAAGTCGAGTGAAAAAATAAATATCTCGGCCCACTAGGAAGTCAATTTGAGGGTTTGACGGCAATATATATTTTCTTGGGGGGATCGAACGGCAGGAGGCAATTGGAGGAGACGTTCCAGTAGTTTTGAAGTGTTTTGAGCTTAGCGAGACGAATACAAAGTGTTAGAAGCCGGTTGGATCGTTGATTGCTTCTCGGTTTCATCGGGTTTCATTGTTTCTTCACTTTTGTCTTAAATACTATCATGATTGCTTCTTTTAAACTTGCGTTTTTATTAGTGAACATGGTTGTTGGCTAAACTTATTGAATCACCTAGGCCAATGATAACTTAGTTACTTTGTTTTTATGTTTGTTGGATTGGTTTTGACGTTGGTTTATTTTATGATTTAGTAAATTATTACTTTTGGTTGGTTGATGCATTATTACATATTTGGTTTGGTTTGAGTTAGTTTATTTATTCCACTTAGTTCTTGATGAATGTCTTTCATATAATAGAATTAAGTTAGGTCGCGGACTGTGTGTTAGTGACTAGTTTATGGTTTAGGTGCACTAAAACCATAGGAATAATTAATTGGATCAAACTAATAAGAACGTGTAGCTAAACTAGTATCCGTGAGGTGATGGTTTAACTAGTAAGTCTATGTGACTAAATAACTAGGTTCATATCTGTGAAGAGTGGTCTAGGTTTAGTTTAATTACATTGTTTACTTGTGTTAATCAAATCATAGAAATTACCTTAGTTTATTGTATTGTGAGGTAGATAAAAGTTATAGGTACTAAGTCATAGAATTTTAGACGACTGTGAGGAAGTCTAACAACCAAACTGGTTCGCTTAATAACTTGATAAAAACCCGTAGGTTTCTTCTCGAAAAGGGTCGAGGGTCTTATTGGTGTTTGGGTCAAGAGAGTATCTTACGATCCCAGTCCAACGTCTAAACGTTTTCCAACAAACTAATAAATCGAGTAACTAGGGAGTCGGGTCTAGGTGGTTTATCTCTTCTCATCTGTTTGTAATTCGTCTTTCATTCTAGTTTCTATTTTTAGTAACTTTCTATTTTTAGCAAAAACCCCCCTTCTTAAATAATCTTTTAATTTAAGTTCGTGTCTAGTTTAGTTAAGTCTTGTCTAGTTAATTAAACGTAGTATATAGAGTCTGTGGGTCGACACCCGGACTTACGTACGCTATATTACATTCGACCGGTCCACTGCCGGTTATGTGTGATTTAGTAGTTTGTCTTGGTTTTATAAATTTAAAACTAGGTGTTTTTAGTTATTTATTTTATATATATATTACACGCATCAAGTTTCACCGGGAACCATTCATCTATCACGGTGCCTGCGATTGATAACCCGAACTCTTGGCAGATCCCATCCTACATCATGACCGCCATCACAAATAGTCAGTTCCATGGGCGGGATGATGAGGACGCACCCGCACACTTATCGCGCCTCACGCGAATAGTGAGCACTTTTAAACTCCAGGGTGCGTCCGATGATGCGATCTACCTCCATCTGTTCCCCTTTTCTTTGGCGGATCGGGCACTCATTTGGCTCGATTCGCAAGCTGCTGGGACGTTCACGACGTGGGCGGAACTTCGTTCAGCTTTCCTGAACAAGTACTTCCCACCTGCTAAGGCATCTCGCCTTCGTGATCAGATCCATTCGTTCCGCATGGAACATGATGAGCCCTATTACCAAGCTTGGGAGCGATTCCAAAACTTGTTATCTCGCTGCTCCCAGCATGGGCTCACACCTTGGGCCCTGGTTGAAAAGTTTTATAATGGGCTAACTTATGAGGTTAGGTCTAGGTTCGATACGTCTGCGGGTGGGCATTTAATGGGTAAAATGAATGTAACACAATGTAACGAGCTTTTTGAAAGTTTTGCCCAAGCTGAACATGAGCAGCGGTCCACTAACAGGAATTCCAGTCCTGTCACTAGTACACCCTCTTCCACTCGGGGTGTGCACCATGTTAGCATGGAAACTAGTGTGGCTGCTGCGTTAGGAAACCTAACCCGTGAGGTGAAGGAGCTTAGGTCGAAAGTAGATAAGTGTGAGGTGTGTCGTGGAGGTCACAACACTTTAGAATGTCCGGTGATGTCGAGAGAGGAGCAGGTAGAGTTTGTTGCTAATCAGAATAGGTTCCCAAATTCTAGTAATGGTAATTCAAATTGGAACCGTAACTCAAATTTTAATAATAACTCAACTTGGCGTTCTTCAGGTGCCCCACCTGGTTATCAATCTTACTATAATAACAATAATAATCAGGGGGCGGGTAGTTCTTTTAATGGTAGTGGTAGTGAACAGGCTAGTGGACAGGGGTCTAGTGATAGCATACATAGGATTGAACATATGCTAGTTCAGTTAGTCGCTAGGGATAAGGTTACAGAGGAAACCCTAGCGAAACATGAGCTTCAATTACAGAACCAACATGCTATCATATTAGATATCCAGAGAGCTGTAGGAGAGTTAATTAAGCAGTCACCTGCCCAGAGGCCACAGGGCCAGTTTTCTGGATCCACTCAAACGAACCCATCGGCTCAGTTGAATGCGATCTCAACCCGTAGTGGTAGAGTCTTAGAGCCCGTTAAGAAGAAGGTTACGTTTAGTGAGCCTGTAGTGAGTGAGAAAGTTGTAGTTGAGGAAAGCGAGGATGAGTTAGTCGATGAGGAGATAGTGTTAGAGGGTCCGGGTAGTGATCAAGCTGAGTTTAGTAATCCAAAACCCGTGAGAGACCCTGAGTTAGGTTCAAGTGTGGGGAGGAAGCCGGTGGATGTTAGGCCCTCCCCTTTGATTGATCATGCTCGTGTCCCATATCCCGCTCGTCTTAAGCAGCAGAAGTATACACGGGAGTATGGGCACTTCTTAGATATGTTCAAACAGATCAAGATCAATCTGCCGTTCATAGAGGTTCTCCAGCAGATGCCTAAGTATGCTAAGTTCTTGAAGGACATCCTCAAGAACAAATGCAAGCTGGGAGACCTCTCGTCGGTTCCTTTAAATGGTGAGTGCTCGGCGGTTGTCACAAATACACTACCGGAAAAGCTCTCTGATCCAGGAGTCTTTACGATTCCTTGCTTATTCGGTAGTAATCTAGAAGCCCGAGCTTTAGCTGATCTAGGTGCTAGCATTAATCTGATGCCTTATTCTTTGTACGAGAAGCTAGGTCTAGGTGAGTTGACTCCCACCAAGATGTCATTGTCGTTAGCCGACAAATCTATTAAGTATCCACGGGGGATAGTTGAGAATCTGTTAGTGAAGGTAGATAAGTTTGTCTTCCCCGTGGATTTTGTCGTGCTAGACATGGAGGCTGACACCAAGGTCCCCATAATCCTCGGTCGTCCTTTCCTTCGCACTGCCCATGCTGTTATAGATGTTTTTAAGGGGCAAATCACTTTGCAGGTAGGAGAGGACGTAGCAGTGTTTAAGATTCCCGATCCGATAGAAAAGGTTAAGCGTTGGGATAGTCGGGTTCAGGTGATAGACGCCGAGGATATGTGGGTAGAGGGTTATGATAGTGGCAATGTGTTTTTCACTAGAGAATGGGCTGAAGTGAAACAGTTGCTAAGAGCTAAGTGTGGGGATCCTAGTAGGTTTAAGGATACCCCAGATGATGCAGGTTGATTTGATCTTGGTTAGGAAGGTTGGTTTGTAGAGTTTGTATAAGTATCTTTTATCGAGTCAGTTTTTATTTTATTTCATTTCATTTCATTTTACTTATTTTATTTTTGTCGAGTCAGTTTTACGCTCGGGTATTCTTTTGTTTGTTTTTGCAGGTTTAAATCATTCTCACCCGTACTCAATCTCCATTCGGGTGAGTTTGTATTTGTGAAGACGAAGATGGATCTCGGGAGTGTCAGTGAAGCTCGATCGCGACCAAAATGCTATACGATCGGAGCTGAAGATTGGAATGAAGACTTGGAGCATACGCGTTCTGCATATTACCAGCTAAGTCTTCTCCAATTCACCTTTCTATCTTTTATTTCTGCATTTTTTATTTTATTTTATTTTTATTTTTAGTTGTTTTCTATCTCTACATTGAGGACAATGTAGAACTTAAGTGTGGGGATGGGAAATAGTCATTTCTGAGTCTTGTTTGTCTTTTTGTCTATTTTGAGTCATATAGTGTCTTTAAAAAATCCAAAAAAATTGAAAAAATTGAAAATGTCTTTGTTTAAGTTGTGCACTTTTAAATAGAAAATGATAGTAAACTGATTTTGGCTTTCAAATGAGTTTTGGTTTTTAAAACAAAGATGAATTTGGATAAACTTTTGGTAACCCAATTAGCTGAGATGGTTTCCCTAAGTGTAGTAATAGAAAGTTAATTGTCGTGAATCTCGTGGGTCATCATCTTAGGAGGAATAGGAATGCCTTAACTAAATAACAGTTAGGCACCATTGTAGGCTTTAGAACTTAAATAGGTTAAGGGGTAGTGCCATTTTAGGATTTATAACACGCTTCTTGTGAAAGAAGTGGCGCATCCGCAAATAAAATGTCCACCGGGTATAGTACTGCAAAGCGCTCAAAGTAGCTGCTAAATAAAAGAGCTCAAAGAGCCAATTCAAATGAAAAAAAAAAAAAATATAAGGCAAGTGAACCAAGACCTCATGTGCTCTACCTCCGGGATAGCGACTTGGATACGACACCCCTGGGTGAGGTGATCTTGTTTTATGAAAAAAAAAAAGAATAAACAGTCTATACCCACAAAATTCATCCATCAAAATCCACCCTAATATGGCACTAGTTCTTAGCTTAGTTAAGTTCTTTAGGTTACTTTGGTAGGAAAACCTTTGTGGTTTAATCCTGTGCCTCGTCAAGCAACAATAAATGGGCTGACTTATTTTTCCTCTGTGTGAGACCTTATAGATAAATGATTAAATTAAATTTAAATTAAACATACGAGGAAACTTAATTGGCTAGTGTTAGGGTGTTTAAATAAAACGCACCACTGTTTATCTAAGTTCGGTTCTTGTTTGAAAATTGTAACGAAATGTTGAAGCCTTAATTAGTTATGATTCTATGTGCATGCTTTTTCAGGGACGAAAAAGGTTAAGTGTGGGGATGTTTGATGTGGTCTAAATCATACATATTTTTATATAAATATTCTCTATACTTTTGGGTTATGTTTGGTTGATTTTCACTCCTAATCGGTTCATATTTATATTTTAATTATTTTAGGAGACCATGAGCCAAATTGATATATATCTTTATCTAAGCTTGAGTTCGACTAGTGGTTAAGTTTATTTATCTAGATAGTTATAAAACTGAATGTTTAACATCAAATAAAACTAGCTATGTTATTTGCGTAAATTAGTAAATAATCACATGTCATCAAGTATTAATTTATATATTGATAATTCATCTAAGGTTTTTGTTAAAGTTTGATGTAGGCCACGTGAGTTGCATGCTCAAGGAAGAGTTAGTGCTGTGCAAATTTATAATCAAGAAATAAGTGAAGGTCCACTAAGAAAATAATGAAATCAAAGGTTGGAAGTCGAGTGAAAAAATAAATATCTCGGCCCACTAGGAAGTCAATTTGAGGGTTTGACGGCAATATATATTTTCTTGGGGGGATCGAACGGCAGGAGGCAATTGGAGGAGACGTTCCAGTAGTTTTGAAGTGTTTTGAGCTTAGCGAGACGAATACAAAGTGTTAGAAGCCGGTTGGATCGTTGATTGCTTCTCGGTTTCATCGGGTTTCATTGTTTCTTCACTTTTGTCTTAAATACTATCATGATTGCTTCTTTTAAACTTGCGTTTTTATTAGTGAACATGGTTGTTGGCTAAACTTATTGAATCACCTAGGCCAATGATAACTTAGTTACTTTGTTTTTATGTTTGTTGGATTGGTTTTGACGTTGGTTTATGCATTATTACATATTTGGTTTGGTTTGAGTTAGTTTATTTATTCCACTTAGTTCTTGATGAATGTCTTTCATATAATAGAATTAAGTTAGGTCGCGGACTGTGTGTTAGTGACTAGTTTATGGTTTAGGTGCACTAAAACCATAGGAATAATTAATTGGATCAAACTAATAAGAACGTGTAGCTAAACTAGTATCCGTGAGGTGATGGTTTAACTAGTAAGTCTATGTGACTAAATAACTAGGTTCATATCTGTGAAGAGTGGTCTAGGTTTAGTTTAATTACATTGTTTACTTGTGTTAATCAAATCATAGAAATTACCTTAGTTTATTGTATTGTGAGGTAGATAAAAGTTATAGGTACTAAGTCATAGAATTTTAGACGACTGTGAGGAAGTCTAACAACCAAACTGGTTCGCTTAATAACTTGATAAAAACCCGTAGGTTTCTTCTCGAAAAGGGTCGAGGGTCTTATTGGTGTTTGGGTCAAGAGAGTATCTTACGATCCCAGTCCAACGTCTAAACGTTTTCCAACAAACTAATAAATCGAGTAACTAGGGAGTCGGGTCTAGGTGGTTTATCTCTTCTCATCTGTTTGTAATTCGTCTTTCATTCTAGTTTCTATTTTTAGTAACTTTCTATTTTTAGCAAAAACCCCCCTTCTTAAATAATCTTTTAATTTAAGTTCGTGTCTAGTTTAGTTAAGTCTTGTCTAGTTAATTAAACGTAGTATATAGAGTCTGTGGGTCGACACCCGGACTTACGTACGCTATATTACATTCGACCGGTCCACTGCCGGTTATGTGTGATTTAGTAGTTTGTCTTGGTTTTATAAATTTAAAACTAGGTGTTTTTAGTTATTTATTTTATATATATATTACACGCATCATGCGGCCAAACACGATTAACACATCTAATGATCTCATTTTCGAAAATAGAAACATCAAAAGAAACCGTTGTATTATAGAAACACGTATTTCAGCCCCAAAAATGAAAACAATAAAAAGGGGAGTGAGTTTACTCACCTCGAAATCCAAAGATAATAGTAACACTAGAATCGCAACTAGCTAGAGATTCGAGGATCGCCCGGATATTAGAATCATCTAATTAATCGGGAGAACCTAATTTAGAAACGAAGCAAGTAACGTAATAACTAGAATCAAGAAAATAGAACTTCTAGGGCTTCAAATCCAATTTAGGGTTTCAAAATCCAATTTGGGGATTTAGGGTTTTAAATTATAGATTTGAAATTAGGGTTTCAAAATATAATTTGGGATTTTTAGGGTTTTAAAGTGTCAATTGGGAGTTAGGGTTTTAAATTACAAATTGGGAATTAGGGTTTTAAAATACGATTTAGGAATTAGGGTTTTGAGTTACCAATTGAGATTTTGGTACGAAACGTAATTGTATTTTTGTATTACTTATATTTTATACAAATCCATTTTTAGTTTTCTATAAAATGGTGTATATATATTAAACTTATATTTTTAAGCTAATAAAAATAGTTTAACCTTAAATATATTATTAGGTTATTAGAAAAGTATAATTAAATGATTTAAAAGTGAAAAAATAAAAAGATTAAAGAAATGGGGTCAGCGAGGTTCGAACCCGTGACCTAAAGGTTCACAGCAAGCATACAAACCACCAGACCAGATGCACCTTTTGTTTTTAAACTCGTTTTTAAATTGTTTTAACTTTTAAAATTCAAGAACACCATTTTTCAATACAAGCCCTAGAACAAGAATCAATCCAATTCGTTTCATCCTGTTAACAAGATCCAAATCCAACAGAGGGCTTTTAATCTACAATGTATCACGGTCATTTTGATATATTAAACTTACTTGATCGATGAAGAAACGGGTTGATGAATTGAAGAACAATACGCGACGGTTTTGAGGATCAATTACGAATTTCTTGATGTTTTTGAGAGGGAATGAAACAACAGTGAGCAATTTCGAGTGATTATTAGTGTGTAGGTATATTGAATTGCGTTTTAGTTAAAAGATTGGTGTCGTTTGGTTTTGAGTTAAGTTATGAACCGAAAATGGTTAATTGATGGATGAATCAGCGGATTAAAGTGAAAGCGATTACTACCAATCGATTCAAGATGCCGAGACTAACAGTTTCATTAACTCCACTTGCCGTTTGGTACACATTTGGGTCGATTGAGATGGTGGGTTTTTGAACCGGTTTTGGTTTGATAAATTGATCGACATATAAGTGTTTAGAACTCAATTCGGTGTTCGAAACTCACTTAGAATAGCGCTAGGATGATTTTGTATAAGTTTGATTCGTTGTGGTGTGCTAAAAACCGGTTTTTGGACCTCGCCGGAGACAGGGATTTTCCGGCCAATATGGCCGGAATCGTTGTGGCCGGAAGTACGGGGGGGGGGGGAAGAGGGTTGGGTTTAAAACTGCAAGTTACACAAACAGCCCCTGCACATTGGTTTGGTTCCATTCTTGCCCAAAACTTTTTAAAACAAGTTTTAATGTTTACAACATAGGTCCAAAATTAGTTATAAATTATATCAACCAACTAATTTAGCCGGGTTAAGACGGAACGATTATTTAAGCGACGATTATATATGTTTAGCTTGATGGTGACGATGTAGAAAATAACTTGGTCGGATACATTGCACAACATATTTATTTAAATAATTTACCATCGAAACGTTACATTTATAAATAAAAGAGTACGGATACATTTTTAGGATAGTAACTTCGGGTTCGAGTCGGGCATTCGGGTTCGGGTTTGGGGCAGATGTCACAAATAATGGCATGAATGATATGTTGTTATTGATTGTGTTGTTTTAACTTTTGTGTGATATTTGGTTTTTCCTTTACGTTTCAACTGACAACATAAAAGGTCATCGTGAATACGCGTATGAAAAAAGGCTCGCGCAATGAATGTAATCACAATATTGTTTGTACAGTTGTGATAGTCGAACAAAATCATCGATCTCGCGCAACGGTCGGGAGACTGAATAAACACCTGGTCGCTAATAAAAGTAGCTAGTCTAATCTCCAAATAGGCTTCCATGTATAGTCCTTCTAACGTTAGTTCTCGTCATAAGCATCTTGATATAGTGTTAATTATACATTTATCCCGTGTTGAGTTTGTATACATATTCGAGTCGTTTTATATAGTTTTATTTAAGTTTTATCTACTATTGATCCAAACATGTTTTGTAGGTCCCATGTTGATTAATTAATGAAAATATCTCGAGAAAAGAATATCATAGGAAGAAAAGGGACGCAAAACGGAGTTACAAGCGACTCAGAACGCGAAATGGAACGAAACCGAGCATGCGGCGCAGCCAAGGGGGCTGGCCACACCATGTGACCAGCAACCACCCCTGGCCGCGCGACGTAGCATGATGATGTCATACCACGCGGCCACGATGTCTTTGCTTCGCCGCGTAACGCGACAGGGTGTTTTCGGCAGAAAGTTTCTGTGTTTTTTCACCCTAAACACTATATATTCGTATCTTCTTAAATCCTAGCTTCTCATACACGAGTTTGGGACAAAAATAAGTGAAAAGAGGGTATTTTGGAGCTGAAGTGAAGATCAAAATACTCAAGGAAGAAGTTGGATCCAAGATTAGAGATCACAACCATCGGGTTCTTCAATTCCTTTTCTTTCTCGGTTTATTCTATCATGTTGAATACTTTTGGATTTGTGTTTGGTTGTGTCGATATGATTGTTGGCTAGGCTCTTTAAATCGCCTAGGCTAATGATTAACTATTTGCATTTTGTTTGAATGTTTATCGGATTACGTTATGACTTTGGTTATTTTATGATTTAATAAGTTATTACCTACGATTTGTTGATGCACGGTTATATGTTTGGTTTGGTTTGTTTTGGTTTATTTGTTTCACTTAGTTCTTGATGAATGTCTTTAGTGTAATAAAACTAAGTTAGGTCGCAAACTGTGTGTTAGTGACTAGTTTATGGTTTAGGTGCACTAAAACAATAGGAATAATATATTGGATCGAACTAAAAAAATGTGTAGCTAAACTAGTATCCGTGAGGTGATAATTTAATTGGTAGGTCTACGTAGTTTGATTAACTAGGTTCATTTATGTGAAAAGTGGTCTACCTTCAGTTTAACTACGGTGTCTACTAATGTCAATTAGTTTATTATGTTGTGAGGTAGGTAGACGATATAGGTACTAATTCATAAAGCCTTTGACGACTGTGAGGGACTCTAATTATTAAACTGGTTTATTTAATAACTTGATAACCCGTATGTGTCTTATCGAGGGTCTTATTGGTGTTTGGGTCAAGTAATCATTCTAAGATCCCAGTCCATTGTCACAACATTTTCCAATAAGCTGATAATTTATGCAATTAGGAAGTCGGGTCTAGGTGGTTTATCTACTTTCATCTGTTTCAAATCTCGTCTTTCATTCTGTCATTTACTTTTATGCACATTAGTACTTTAGATAAAATCCCCCTTAAACAACCTTTATTTTAATTAGTTGTGTCTAGTTAAGTTTGAGTCTTGTCGTGTTAGTTTAACGTAATATATAAAGTCTGTGGGTTGACACTCGGACTTACATACGCTATATTGTATTCGACCAGTCCACTGCCGATTGTGTGTGAAATACTAATCAAATCTAGCTTTTTATAAATTTAAGTGTTATTTATTTTTTATATATATTTGCACGCATCACATCTCTGGAAATACATACTAAAAAATAACGTCAACATAATATTGTCATCATAGTCGTATATTTTGTTTAAAGCAAGTGTTTAAATGATTCAAGAATTGTTCTTGTGGTTTTTGGTGATGTTAATGGTGCATGTGGAGAAAACAATTCCTATCAGATGTGATGTAGCCTTAAGGACGAGAGGGGCGGTGAGGTCACCATAAGTAAGTTGGTGGAGGTCACTGGAAAATCAAAATCACAGGCCATACGAAAGAAATGGTAGGATATGATGAGGAAGAAGATGGGTTCCAAAAAGAAAAGAAAAAGAAATTCCACATTAGCAAGTAATTTGTTTAATAAGTAAAAAACATAAGATTATAACATTTTTTAAACTTGAGTGATCTAATTGAGAAAAAAAACATTGGATGACTTAATTAGAACACTATGAAAACTCGGTTACTATTCTATAGCATTTTCTCAATTTTTAAATATGATCATACTAAAAATGAATATATTTGTAAATTAAAGTTGTTTATAAGGGGAAATATGCAATTGATTTTTTTTACTGGAAAAATATACATTTAACATGTTTTGAATGGAGAAATATGCATTTAGCTAAAAAAAAATAATAACCTTATATTTTGAGATAATTTAATTTGTTATTGTTCGTTAGTTTTCAATTTGGAATTGGCCACTTTGAGTTTACAAATATATATATTAATTGAAGTAGCAATACTTTTTTTTAAACAGATGTTTAAGTTCGCGTTATAATAGTTGGATTTAATTAAAAAGTCTTAGTTGGTTAGTATTTGTCTTTTTCCATCTAATCATACACTCTAAAGTCAGGCTCCATTGAATAATATAACTTATGACATCTTCTTATTTTTCTTCACAAATCATAGCACCATGCACCCAACACCTCTTTGGTTTTTGTTCATTGTGTGTTTATTACTATTATTATCCTGCAAGAGGATCTTATGTTTGAACCAAGAAGGTGTTGATTTACTAGAAGCAAAATCCAAGTTATCGGACCCGACTAGAGTCATGTCCGACTGGAACGTGGCAGACGAGACGCCATGCAAATGGAGTGGCATCACTTGCGGTGAATCGAATACCGTGACTTCCATCGACCTCGATTCAGCCTCTCTAGCGGGACCTTTCCCCACCGCTATATGTCGTCTTCGTTTCCTCTCTCGTGTCTCGTTGCGAGATAATTCCCTTAATTCGAACATTCCCGACACCATCTCAACGTGCCAAAATCTCACCTATCTCGACCTCTCGGCCAATTACTTCGAGGGTACCATTCCGTCCACCCTCGCCCACATCCCAAACTTGCTTTACCTCGATTTACAAGAAAACAGCCTCTCCGGCCAAATCCCCTCCTCTTTCGGAACGTTTCGTCGACTAGAAACACTCAATCTCACAAATAATCTTCTCAATGGATCATTTCCACTTATTCTCACCAACTTAACATCTCTTAAACAACTTCTTCTTGCATACAATTACTTCATCCCAGCACCAATTCCTCCTCAATTAGGGAACCTTTCAAACATTCAACACATGTGGCTAAGCTCATGTGGCTTCATGGGCTCAGTTCCAGACACTTTTTTACAACTAACCAAACTAACTAATCTTGAACTGTCTTACAATTCACTCACGGGTCCATTTCCAAACATGTTATTTCACCTCACAAATCTCTACCAACTTGAACTCTATAACAACTCATTTTCTGGTGACTTGCCTAAAAAAGGCTGGTCCAACTTAACATCATTGAGACTTATCGATCTATCCTTAAACGCTTTCACCGGAACCATACCCGTCGAGTTATGCAAGTTGCCACTTTCATCTCTTGCATTATCTGACAATAACTTCCAAGGTTTGATCCCTGAAAGCTTAGCAACATCCCCAAACTTGTATGATCTTAGACTATTCAACAACTCCTTAATCGGTCCAATTCCGAATGATCTTGGAAAAGTTACCCCTTTGATCACACTTGATCTTTCTTTTAACAAGCTCTTTGGTGAAATCCCGAGTAGCTTATGCGAAAAAGGGGAGTTAGTTGATCTTATTTTGATGGGAAATGCTTTCTCTGGCAACCTTCCTGCAAATCTTGGCGAATGTAAGACGTTAGAGAGAGTTCGTCTAAGTAAGAACAAGTTTTCGGGTGAAGTTCATGTGGGGATTTGGGGGTTGCCTCATGTGTATCTTCTTGATCTTGCTGAGAATTTGTTTTCAGGAAATATGGTTGTTGCTAGTGGCCTTAATCTTTCATCTATAATGCTTTCGAAAAACAGTTTTTCTGGCCGTATACCGGACGAAATAGGATCTTTAACAAAGATTGTAAAGTTTTTAGCTAATGATAACAAGCTAACTGGAGGGATACCAAACTCATTGTTCAAACTGAATCATTTGGAGACACTTGATCTTAGTGGAAACAATCTTTCTGGTCAAATTTCGGCAGAAATCGAGTCGCTTAAGCGACTGAATGAGCTTAGCTTAGCAAACAACAAGTTCACAGGCGAAATCCCAAACCAAATTGGTAACCTCCCTGTGCTTAATTATCTTGATCTTTCGGGTAATTTGTTTTATGGGACGATCCCGTCTGGATTAGCAAGTTTGATGCTAAATAAGTTGAATCTATCCAACAATCGGCTTTCGGGAGAGATCCCTTGGGTGTTTCACAAAGACGTTTATCGCGATAGCTTCTTGGGGAATCCAGATTTGTATGTTGAAAATAATGAGTCAAAAGGTGGTCATAGTATGTGGCTGTTTAAATTCATATTTGTGTTTGCTGGAGTGGTGTTTGTTAGTGGTGTGATTTGGTTTGTGTTTAAGTATCATAGCATTAAGAAGAAAAGTTGTAACCAAGGATTAGTTTCAATATGCAAGTGGAGATCTTTTCATAAGTTGGGTTTTAGTGAATCAGAAATCATTGATCATCTTTTGAACGAAAACAATGTGATAGGAAGCGGCGCGTCTGGGAAAGTGTACAAGGCGACTCTTAGTAACGGCGAGTCTGTTGCTGTTAAAAAGTTGTGGGAAAGATCAGATGAGTTTGAGAGTGAAGTGGAGACATTAGGAAACATTAGGCACAAAAATATAGTGAGATTGTGGTGTTGTTTTAAGAGTGGGGAGTCAAGGCTTTTGGTATATGAGTATATGCCTAATGGAAGTTTAGGTGATTTGTTGCATAGCACTAAAGGTAGATTGTTGGAATGGTCCATGAGGTTCAAAATCGCTCTTGATGCCGCTGAGGGGTTGTCGTATTTGCATCATGATTGTCGTCCTCCGATTGTTCATAGGGACGTAAAATCCAATAATATATTGCTAGACCAGGACTACGGAGCTAGAATCGCAGATTTTGGCGTTGCCAAGTTCATCAACTTAGCTACTAATTCTATGTCGGGTATTGCTGGTTCTCGTGGATATATTGCTCCCGGTATGCTAATTTTAACTCTTTATTAAATAATTTAGGAGTAGAATATTTTTTTGTTGTAAAATACTAAAATAAAACTATGTTAACCATCCCAGTTCCCAATAATCACATGTTTTTAAAAATACAGTTTTCAGCGTCAAATACATTACAAGTAAAATTTAGTTTAGTTTGTGCGTTTTTATAATATTTTGATAAGGTTGTTTCAGAATATGCATACACACTTCGTGTGAATGAGAAGAGTGATATATACAGCTTTGGAGTCGTGATCTTGGAGCTACTTACCGGAAGGAAACCGATATTTGGGGAGTGGGATCTAGCTACATGGGTCCAAACCACAATTAGTGAAAAGGGTCGTGATCATATTATAGATCCTGAACTAGAATATGAATCCAAAGAGCAAATCAATAAGGTTCTTGATATCGGTTTGTTATGCATTGCCCCGCTTCCAATGAACCGGCCTTCCATGCGAACGATAGTTAACTTGCTTCAAGAATCCGCTACCGATTGTACATCGAAACCTATCAAAACCAAAGATGGGAAAGTATCTCCTTGTTTTGTAGAATATTGTTATGATTAAGCGAGTTTAGTTTGATTAAAAACATCATATGTTGATATGAAGACACTTTACATTAAGGATCGAAAATTGTACATTATGCATTGAATTCTGATAGTAAAATGCTTCTTTTCAATTAAAAAAGAAAATGCTTAAATGTTACTAACACATAATTAATAATCATTGTAGCTGATATAAATTTTTTAAACTCCATTTAAAAAAGCTAGGTTCACGTCTTAGCTATATATAAATTCTTTTTTGATGCATACAAATTTTAGTCATAGATATTCTATATAATCTATGTATAAAAAATAATCTATCTATAAGTGTCATTTAAAATCATTTCTAGAAACACTTATCTATCTAATAAATCAAACTTTTAGGGGACAATTATTTGAAGGATTTTTTTTTCTATAATAGGAAGTTTTGGAGGTAAAATTTAGCTAAATTTTTCACCATGCAAGTTGATGGAGCCAACTCCTTAAATGTTATATATTTACAAATTGTTAAATATAATGGTTATAATTTCTTTATAAATATTACTATTTAACCCGTGTGTAACACACGGGTATTAAACCTAGTAAAGCTATATATAAGAATTCAAATCTTGTTTAACTTTTTTTCTTATTTTTTTTTCCAATTTGAAGAACTGCTATTGTTTGTAGGGAAGTGTTTGGCAGCACTTTGCCGTCCATAATAAGCATAAATAGTTTAAAATAGACCCTACAAGTTTATCTATTTTCCAACGACTTCCTCAACATATGGAGTTAACATAAAGGGTCCATATATTCACTAGTACACAATAAGGTGTTTAGTGTGGTTAAAATGGTATGTTAGAGCGGTTTTTTACCCGCTTCGAAAGCGGGTGTATCAAAAGGTCAAGTGACCTTTGGTGCGGTTTAGAAAACCGCCACAAAGATTACTTTTATAAGGGTTATTGGATTTTAATACTTCTAATTATGTGGTATTGGCCGTTGTCATTCCCAACTTAGCACTTCACTTGCTGTGTCACTTCACTTTTATGCCACATAAGCATGCCACGTAGGATAATAATGCCATGTGGACAAAAGCGGAGTGACACTGCAAATGAAATGCTAAGTTGAGAGTGATGACAGTGAATTTGTTAGTTGGGAGTGACAACGACCAATCACTCATAATTAGTTGGGAGTCTTAAAATCCAATAACCCTTTATATAATATTTTATTATAAAATTATATGTTATAGAAATGTAACCAAGTTTACTCACTGTTCTAATTAAATACCTCAAAATTTTTTTGTCTTTCTAAACTTACTGAAGTTTCATAAGTGTTCCAATCCTGTGTAATAATTTTACAAATGTTTGAGTTTATTAAAATTGAGTTGGGCATATTAAACATATATGAATTATGATTATAAAAAAGTGAAAGTTTTTTTTCGATCAATTTCAATCGTGATCTAAAAGTGAAGACTAAGAATTTGTAACTTAATAACAAAGTTCCAAATTGAGTGAGTTTAAGTCAAAATGAATAAAATTAATCACTAAATAGTATCTAAAGTTTATACATATTTCATTTGCCCAACTCAATTTTAAAAAATTCAAATAATCGCAAAATTAGTACATATGATTGGAACATTTAATGAAACTTCAGTGACATTATAAAGACAAAAAAGTTTTAGGTATTTAATTGGAACAGTTAGCAAACTTGATTACCTTTCCACAAAGTTACCCTTAAAATTAATTGCATCAAATTAAGTTTGAAGGGGTTTTGGAACCGCATCAAACAAACAAAATATCTCCTCTTCTAATAAATCACTAACCCATGTTATCTCATTGCGCCACTTGTCAGCTCCACAGCCATCCTTAGCTGGTTCGCGGATCTACCATTTTACCCGAGATCCATTGTTTAACCCGACTTTAATACGGATCCAATATAATGTTTCTTTACACCATTCATACTTCCTGTTTCACTTCTCAAAACCCTAAATCGAAATCATTCTCTCTGATTTTAATCTTACTCCGCCTCCAGCTTCATCTTCCCTAACAAGCCTCTTCGATTTCTTTCCGCTGTTTCCATGTCTGCATCATTCCAACCCTCCGTTGATCTTCAAATGTTGATCCAGGTAACGTTTTCTTGATCTGTTAATGGTTTTGATTTTGATTTCAAGGCTCAATCAATCTCTTAGCTTTGTTTAACTCTTTCATGATGTTTTTGCTTCAATCGGTTATAGATCTTCAGTCTTCATCTTTGAACGAGACTTTTGATTCATAGTTCAACCGATTTGGGGCTTCAATTTTCATTTTGATTGTAACAAGCGATTGCATATAGATTTGAGTCTTTACTTTTTGCTCCGGTCATCGTTTCTTGGATGATAGAAATATGTAATTAGTTTCAATATTTTATATTTGATGTTATGATGGATATTTAACAATGATTAAAGGAGTAAAACTTGATCATACATAGTTGTACCGCGTGACGGTCGTAGCTGTCACTGGTATTGCCTTTCCCCTAGCTCCCTCTGGCTAGATGAGGTTTGCCTTCTCCTCCCATAGAGTTAGAACCTGCAACACAGATTGTTATAAACATTAGAACTGACATTAGTAGATGGCCAACACATAAGTCATTGCAAGTACTATTGTCTTTTGTAAATTTTAGTAAATGTATATACAAAGGATAGAATAAATGAATGAATGTATTGTTGTCTTGCTTGTGTACACTTTACCTTATTAGTAATGTCTACAACGTTTTCTAACCATAGCACTAAAATAACAGCAGAAAACAAACTGAAAGCAACAAAGTAACCAAAACAGTAGCAATAATAAAAGACACACAACATGTGACACCCCGCCCGGTGGCGGAAAACACCGGGCTGTCATAGAATTGGATATCCATAGTAAACAAAGCACATGGTATTTATTTATTACGTTTAATAATGATATAGTAAGTTTAGAACATCAGTCTTAAATGGATACGACAAAAGTAATAAAACCGAAACAGTAAATGCAATCGTCTTTATTAGTTAAGCTAGGTCCAAGGCAATCCTATGTCTTGGCAAAAGCAACAAAATAATCATAAGCATCACCTGAAATATGTGAAAATAAAGTTAGCTACACAAGCTAGTGAGTAAAACCCAAATTGAATAGTAATAGTATTGAAATCCGAGATCAACAAGATATGCTGCGCAATCCCACATGTATAGTAATTTCGTAATATCACCCTACCAGGACCCCTAGAATAGAATAGCACACCAACCACAATAGAAACCATAGTATCTCGTTTAGCCATTTGTCATGAGAACCACTCATGTAATAAATAATGATAACTTTTAATAACCGTCGTTTACCGTCTCGATATATAA
Organism: Tagetes erecta; assembly: GCA_030867185.1. Lineage (NCBI taxonomy): Eukaryota > Viridiplantae > Streptophyta > Magnoliopsida > Asterales > Asteraceae > Tagetes > Tagetes erecta. The sequence continues at coordinate 23,185,126 of CM061496.1, forward strand.
GTCATCATTTAGCAATTTAGGGACATGGCATAGTATAGCATCATAGCATAGCAACATAGTATAGCAACATAGCATCTCGACATAGTAAACATGGAATTAGAAAGGCCGGGTTTAAATCACCTATCGATGTTGTACAAGCAGGTGGGTTTGTCAAACCATTAGCGCTAACATTGTACCGGTGGGATTACAAAGCAATAAAACTACTTTTAACTAACACATAAGATTGCATCAAGTCGCGAACTAGATTAACATATTTGTATGATCTCGAATAGAAAACGCAATATAGTAAAAGACATATTTCAGCCCCAAAATAGTAAAATGGAAAAAGGGGAGTGAGTTTACTCACCTGAACAATATAGATACTAGCAAACGCAAGAAAGTAACTAAATAGAATCGAGGATCGCCCAGATATTAGAACCACCTAATTAACCGGGAAAACCTAATTTAGAAACGAGACAAATAATATAGTAACTAGAATCAAGAACTTAGAAATTCTAGGGTTTTGGATTTGGGGTTTTAGGGTTTTAAATTATAAATTGAAAATTAGGGTTTCAAAATATAATTTGGGAATTTAGGGTTTTAAAGTCCAATTTGGGGATTTAGGGTTTCAAAATCCAATTTAGGGCTTTAAAGTCCAATTTGGGGATTTAGGGTTTCAAAAACCAATTTAGGGTTTTAAAGTCCAATTTGGGAATTTAGGGTTTCAAAAACCAATTTAGGGTTTTAAAGTCCAATTTGGGGATTTAGGTACGAGATGTAAATATATATTTTTTTATAATAAACAATTTCTAGTTTTATAATTGATATATTATTTATATACAATCTTGAGAAATATATATATATAACTTAGAAGTAAGGGGGTTAAAAAGATAAAAATTAAAAAGTGGTCACAGTGGGACTCGAACCCACGACCTAACGCGTCAACGACAGCGGCCTTACCACTGAACCAGACGCGCTTTTTGTTTCTTTAAACAGACGGAAATAGTTTTAATCTTTACTACACAAGTATACCCATTTCCATATAAACCCTAGATTTGAAAATCAACCAATTCGTTCTTAATTTGATGATTGAATCCAGAAGACCATAGGGCTTTTAATCTATACATTACAACGATCATTTCAATGTATTAAACTTACTTGGTTTCGATCGATTTGGATTGAAGACGACGATGAACAAGAACACGGCAGCTAGATGATCAAAAGATAACTAGGAGCTGTTAGAATCCAATTAAACTTCCAGATTTCGTCATTGCGATTATATGAAGCATTCCCCTTTACCAGTTTCCAATTTTGTTCAAGTGTTGATAGTGAACAGCGGGGTTGCAGGACACGAACAGAAACGGATTAAATGGAGAAATTTTGAATGATATAATCAAAATTAAGATGTTATGGAGGTTTAGGATCGTAGAGAGATTGTTTTACAGTAATGAGATTTCATTAATCGACTTCCTAACTACTCGTATACGTTTTGAGTTTGATAGAGTATAATTGAGATTAATGGATGATTAAGAAGGTGTTAAAAGCTCAATTAAATGTCGTAGTCAGTTTCTAATCGATGCTTTCGACGATTTGGTTTATTCGGATTGATTTAAAACGGGCGTTTTGACGAAATTGATTATGTGGGTTTTGACTTTGAAACCGGAATGATAGAATTGGATTAAACAATCTCGTTTAAGCATTAGAATCAAATTAAAAGTGGTTACCGGATCGAGTTTGGCATGAGGAAGGTTTTACCCGGTTTTAATTTGGTTAAAAGCAACTAAAAGTGGTGTTTTGGACTCGCCGGAAAGCTTGCCGGATTCCGGCAACATTAGCCGGAATTTATAAACGGAAATACGGGCAAGAAACATGGAAATGGATTTGGTTTTTGTCATTTACACTTTTGGCCCTTGAAATTTGGTTTGTTTTATATTCTTGTCTAAAACTTTTAAAACAAGTTTAAATATTTACAACATTGGTCCAAAGTTAGTTATAAATTATAACAACGAACTAATTTAACCGAGTTGAGACGGAGCGAGCATTTAAGCGACGATTATATATGTTTAGCTCGATGGTGACATTAAACATATTTATTTAAATAATTTACTATCGAAACGTTACGTTTATAAATAAAAGAGTACGAATACATTTAGGATAGAATTTCGGGCTCGAGCCGGGTCATTCGGGTTTGGGTCCGGGGCAGATGTCACAGTCTCCCCTCCTTAAAGGAATTTCGTCCCGAAATTTGCTCAAACCGAAGTAGTTGAAGTTGAAGCGAAAAGATGCGGATACTTGACTTTCATTTAATTTGGTCTTAAATTCATTTTCACATTTGAGTTTCGACGATTATTATTTATTGGTATTTGATTACGTTTGAGTTGTTTGACTTCACGGTCCCTAATTCAATAAATTGCATCGATTCATTATCGATATGCACAATAAGATTTTTATCGGATAAGTACTTGTTCAGATTAGAAACATGAAACATAGGATGAACACTACTCACTTCCGTAGAGAGTTTCATCTCGCAAGAAAACTCTTGAGAATTCGATCAATGGAAAGATTTTGATTGAGTCACGATTTTGAAATAACGAGATTAAGAAGTTTTAATTCGCTTAGTCTTATTGAGGATTTGTTTATTTAACCCTTTTCACTTATAAGAGTCCGGTTGAACTATTTGTATGTAGATTCGAATAAATTTTATTTGCTACTCAATATAGGATTAGAATAGGATACCAACTTGCAAATGAAATATTTCAAGTATATGGATTTAGAATTATTTAAATGATCATCGAGAGTAGTCGTGTTTAATAGAATGTTTAAAACGAATTAAGTAACCTTACACATAATTAAGTGGCTTATATGCACTTAGTAAGATGAGTAAACAAGTCAAGTGAAAATAAGATGATTAAATATGGCATAGCTACACAAGACAAAACTTACTATGGTTCCCATGCACCAACTTTCATAATTCCGTGTGCACCCGTAATTACTTTAGTTTTTGCATGGACTCCACAGTTCATTCGATCACGTGCGATTCAGAAATATACAGCAATTTTAGGTTAAAAAGATGATACGTATATGTATTGTTATCATACTTGATAGAAATATTACTTGGGAAAATTATATTAAGATGGTAAGTAGGTTAATGATCCAGAATAATCTAACGTCCGTTAGGTAGCCATTGTTCATATAAGTAACTTTGTTCAACGATATAGATAGTTAAATTCGAGTACTAGGATAGTAACACTTAAGTTTGTGAAAATCGATTCTATGTGTGTAAGATGTAATTATCTAGGTTTTCTGATATTGACCAGTTCATAAGCATTAGTTGATGGTGTACATGTAATAATATAGTTTATTGGGATCTTTAGAAAAATTAGTTTCAAGAAAATTTGATAATGCGAATAATCCAAGTCATAGTTCGAATGAATAGATCACTTAGTTCCAATTGGATTTAACTTTTAAGGTGTTTGTATTTATGACCAACCGCTTTAGCTAAACCAGATGTATTGACTATGGAGATAAACAAGTTTATAAGAGATGGTGTTGTTTTTCTTATAATGTAGTTTTAAAGGCTAAATAAAAAGTTGAAAGTTTTGATCTTTACCATAGGTAAGATGATTGATTTGAAGATAAACGACACAATTCAAGTTATAAGTACTTGATATTGGAAAAACAGAAGACAGGGTGTTTGTTGTAAGCCTTTGTGTCATATTTGAGAAAACGGGAAAATGTTTGTGTAAATATTTGACCGACGTTAGAATGACCAATCACTTTTTAAAGAAACCATTTATCACGAAATTTATATGTATATATATATCTATTTTTTTTTACAAGATACTAAGACCAAAAGGTTTAAATTTTTTTTTTTTTTTTTTTTTTAAATATATATATGTATATATATTTGTTTGGGAAAATAAGAAAATTATTTTAATAGAATCGAATACCGTTAGTTTACAAAGTCCATTGATTACCCGTTGTGTTAGGGTAACGAGTTTATAAATGAGACACATTGAGTTTGGATTAGTCATGAAGACTAGTTGCGTAGAATTTCGTTGGTGGTCATATGTATAGATGAAAACACTTAGTTGAATGAGTTCGGGAATAGTTGTGTAAGGAGTTCTCGTTAGATTTGAATAACGAATTCATGGATAGTATCGTGTAGTTGATTAACGAGTACTTGTTTTGATGGTTAGTTCATAATTTAGTAGTAGATTTATAGTGGTAATGATGGATTAGAAATTGGATTAGAATCTTATAGTTGAATGAGTAGTTTTGAAACTTTTGACTATAGAAGTCAAGTTGAAATATTTTGAGGGTAGACGTTCGATTCAAATACATTAGCTTATAAGAATAGCAAATCCGTTAACTTTTATTTAGTTATGGAATTTAGCCTTGACTATAATTTAGAAATCATAACGAACCTTTGATTGGAGAGTTGATATTTGATTTAGAATTATAAGTACGACTTAGATTCGGTAATCGATATATGCATGATCTGAAGTTTTGGATAATTCGATTGAGATATGTCTTAGTTTTGAATTGGAATGTTTGGCTCACAATGGTGTAATTGTGCTATATGGATAAGCTAGCGAGTATATCGCATAAGTATTATTGTAGCTTAGAAAACAAATGGAATGATGAAACGTAGAATAACAAGGTTTTGTAGCAACATCTTTGACCGATAGAAACATCCGATGTAATAATAGCAACTCGTTCCACTTAGAATATCATAGAATCTTTTGAAACATACCATAGAAAATCACGTAGAAACTTTAGAAACTTTAGAAATTTCGATTAAATGAAATAGTGATAGTACTTAGAACATCGTAGAATCCTTTGAACATATCATAGAAAATCACTTAGAAACTTTAGAAACATTAGTAAATGAAGTTGGAATATCATTTGAATCACTATAGAAATTCATAGAAATAATTATAAATCGTAGGGATGAAAATCATAGAATCATTAAGAAAATGAAATTTCATTGGCTTAGGAGTGTGTCTTGGTTTTGGACACTGATGACTTATCAAAGTGTTAAGTTCGTTTTCAACGTATTCGAGAAAGCGTGCTTTAGCCTATAGGTTCACACTCATCTCGTACATCCCCAGGTAAGCATACAGGTCTCTTAAAGAGATTTATACGAAATGCTTTGCCTTAGACAGGATGTCCGTGATACAGGCGTTTCCCCCTTCCAGATTGCACACGTTTCCCACGTTTTCAAACTCACTTAAGACGATGACGAGATTCCACAAAGAGAAAGATCCTAATCTTACAGACGAGTCTCTTGTAGCTCCTTCGCGAAATCGGTTAAGAATTGAGATAAAGAAAAAGACATAGAACGGTTCATAGAATAAATAAATAAATGAGTAAATAAATTCTGAAGAGTTCTCTAAGCACATCAATTTGCACTAAGGACTCTTAGGTTATAGTCTAGGACAGTGTGTTTCTAGTACCCTATCCTAGTTCCCTATAACCATGGCTCTGATACCAACTGTGACACCCCGCCCGGTGGCGGAAAACACCGGGCTGTCATAGAATTGGATATCCATAGTAAACAAAGCACATGGTATTTATTTATTACGTTTAATAATGATATAGTAAGTTTAGAACATCAGTCTTAAATGGATACGACAAAAGTAATAAAACCGAAACAGTAAATGCAATCGTCTTTATTAGTTAAGCTAGGTCCAAGGCAATCCTATGTCTTGGCAAAAGCAACAAAATAATCATAAGCATCACCTGAAATATGTGAAAATAAAGTTAGCTACACAAGCTAGTGAGTAAAACCCAAATTGAATAGTAATAGTATTGAAATCCGAGATCAACAAGATATGCTGCGCAATCCCACATGTATAGTAATTTCGTAATATCACCCTACCAGGACCCCTAGAATAGAATAGCACACCAACCACAATAGAAACCATAGTATCTCGTTTAGCCATTTGTCATGAGAACCACTCATGTAATAAATAATGATAACTTTTAATAACCGTCGTTTACCGTCTCGATATATAAGTCATCATTTAGCAATTTAGGGACATGGCATAGTATAGCATCATAGCATAGCAACATAGTATAGCAACATAGCATCTCGACATAGTAAACATGGAATTAGAAAGGCCGGGTTTAAATCACCTATCGATGTTGTACAAGCAGGTGGGTTTGTCAAACCATTAGCGCTAACATTGTACCGGTGGGATTACAAAGCAATAAAACTACTTTTAACTAACACATAAGATTGCATCAAGTCGCGAACTAGATTAACATATTTGTATGATCTCGAATAGAAAACGCAATATAGTAAAAGACATATTTCAGCCCCAAAATAGTAAAATGGAAAAAGGGGAGTGAGTTTACTCACCTGAACAATATAGATACTAGCAAACGCAAGAAAGTAACTAAATAGAATCGAGGATCGCCCAGATATTAGAACCACCTAATTAACCGGGAAAACCTAATTTAGAAACGAGACAAATAATATAGTAACTAGAATCAAGAACTTAGAAATTCTAGGGTTTTGGATTTGGGGTTTTAGGGTTTTAAATTATAAATTGAAAATTAGGGTTTCAAAATATAATTTGGGAATTTAGGGTTTTAAAGTCCAATTTGGGGATTTAGGGTTTCAAAATCCAATTTAGGGCTTTAAAGTCCAATTTGGGGATTTAGGGTTTCAAAAACCAATTTAGGGTTTTAAAGTCCAATTTGGGAATTTAGGGTTTCAAAAACCAATTTAGGGTTTTAAAGTCCAATTTGGGGATTTAGGTACGAGATGTAAATATATATTTTTTTATAATAAACAATTTCTAGTTTTATAATTGATATATTATTTATATACAATCTTGAGAAATATATATATATAACTTAGAAGTAAGGGGGTTAAAAAGATAAAAATTAAAAAGTGGTCACAGTGGGACTCGAACCCACGACCTAACGCGTCAACGACAGCGGCCTTACCACTGAACCAGACGCGCTTTTTGTTTCTTTAAACAGACGGAAATAGTTTTAATCTTTACTACACAAGTATACCCATTTCCATATAAACCCTAGATTTGAAAATCAACCAATTCGTTCTTAATTTGATGATTGAATCCAGAAGACCATAGGGCTTTTAATCTATACATTACAACGATCATTTCAATGTATTAAACTTACTTGGTTTCGATCGATTTGGATTGAAGACGACGATGAACAAGAACACGGCAGCTAGATGATCAAAAGATAACTAGGAGCTGTTAGAATCCAATTAAACTTCCAGATTTCGTCATTGCGATTATATGAAGCATTCCCCTTTACCAGTTTCCAATTTTGTTCAAGTGTTGATAGTGAACAGCGGGGTTGCAGGACACGAACAGAAACGGATTAAATGGAGAAATTTTGAATGATATAATCAAAATTAAGATGTTATGGAGGTTTAGGATCGTAGAGAGATTGTTTTACAGTAATGAGATTTCATTAATCGACTTCCTAACTACTCGTATACGTTTTGAGTTTGATAGAGTATAATTGAGATTAATGGATGATTAAGAAGGTGTTAAAAGCTCAATTAAATGTCGTAGTCAGTTTCTAATCGATGCTTTCGACGATTTGGTTTATTCGGATTGATTTAAAACGGGCGTTTTGACGAAATTGATTATGTGGGTTTTGACTTTGAAACCGGAATGATAGAATTGGATTAAACAATCTCGTTTAAGCATTAGAATCAAATTAAAAGTGGTTACCGGATCGAGTTTGGCATGAGGAAGGTTTTACCCGGTTTTAATTTGGTTAAAAGCAACTAAAAGTGGTGTTTTGGACTCGCCGGAAAGCTTGCCGGATTCCGGCAACATTAGCCGGAATTTATAAACGGAAATACGGGCAAGAAACATGGAAATGGATTTGGTTTTTGTCATTTACACTTTTGGCCCTTGAAATTTGGTTTGTTTTATATTCTTGTCTAAAACTTTTAAAACAAGTTTAAATATTTACAACATTGGTCCAAAGTTAGTTATAAATTATAACAACGAACTAATTTAACCGAGTTGAGACGGAGCGAGCATTTAAGCGACGATTATATATGTTTAGCTCGATGGTGACATTAAACATATTTATTTAAATAATTTACTATCGAAACGTTACGTTTATAAATAAAAGAGTACGAATACATTTAGGATAGAATTTCGGGCTCGAGCCGGGTCATTCGGGTTTGGGTCCGGGGCAGATGTCACACAACATAGTTTCAAAAAGCCAAAGGTACTGGCAACGACATATATTCATATGTAGAGTTCACAATACAGTCAAGAACAATAGTAGCAGGCCAGTTCATGGCAAGTTTAAAAAGCAAAGGATACTAGCAATGACTTATATTCGCGTTGTAGAGTTCACAAACTAAGACCAGACACAACCAGCTAGCAAAACCAATAAAAAAAGTCCTATCTACAGCAGTTGCAACAGCAAAACAACTTACAACACAACCAGTAACACAACACCACAACAAACACAACACAATCAACGACAACAGTAGAAAACCATCACAGAAACAACCAACTTTAACATACCTAACAAAAAAAGACAACCAATAGTAGTAAACATGACAAGCAAAGTACTCAACAATACACACCCAACAAAGAAGACTAAACACTAAATAACTAAATAACACATCACACACATAAGAGTAAAAGCAAGATAAAAAAAAGTATAAATTGATGGTCCTGTTTGTTTTTATATTTATGTCATTCTTTGTCCATATATAAGACTTCAAATATATACTAACATAGTAACATGTCTTATTTAGTCACTAACAAGAAATTTTTGTAAGTGGGTAATTTTACTATGTGTAATTTTGATCAGGTTTTCACTTTGCTGTAAATCGAAAGGCGGAATCAAGACCGGCGAACCAGATTCATCCGGCAGTTGTTAGATGTCTGAAGACCTTGATTGGAGCCTCATTTTTGTTGTTTAACCCTTGAAACACTAGGCGCTGCCAATTTTAATTCATTTGTTCACTGCATAGTATGTGGTTTGATCGTTCCATTATGTTTTCATGTATCATCTTTTGGTTTGCTCAAGAGTTTTTCTAAAACTTTTGGTTTCAGGTTTTGTTTCATGAGTTTCATGTATGAAGGTGAAATTACTTCACAAATTCTTGCTCTTAACATTCCTTATTCATTGTCTGTTACCTTATGCAAATAAGGTTTAGCATTTTAATGATCATCAGTTAATAATAGTTTTTTTAATAAACATGTAAAGAATGCATTGGTATTAAGAATATAACATCAAATTTGCAGTTTTTCATGTGATGTTTCTTTTTTAGAATCTGACATCACATATGACATAACCTTGGTGACGCAGGTTCGTAATAGAAGTCCAAAATGGATCAACATTTTAGACTTGATTGTCATTCAATTTGAGGTACTTCGCATTCGGAAGAAGACATTGGAAGAAGACATGGCATCTAAACATGTGATTGTACGTTTGTGAGATTTTTTGCTTTCTTAAGTTAGGGTCCTTGGTTTGTAAATGGGTCAAAAAGATTATTTGAAGTTAAGAAACTCAATTTGAGGTACTTCACATCCACCTAACATGTTTCTATATTTTTCATTGTATTGCAATTTGAGGAATAATATGTGTTTTAATTGCTCATCTTAGTAAACTGGACAAAAAGAAATTAATTGCTCATCTTATAATTTATAATGTACTTTGTTTGCTCTATATTATTACTCAATTTGGTGTAACGTACTGGGGTTTTACTCATTTCAATATAAACTGTGTAAATATTTTTTTCCATTCAACCCCGTGGGTACCCACGGGTTTTCACCTAGTATAAATATATACTATTTAAAAGCTAATATCCAACCAAGATTAGAAATAGAACAATATAGCAGACCATCAAAAACAAGAAACAATGACTAATCCTAAAAAAACAAAATAACTTGTTCAACATAATCCAAGATACAACAAACCATGATATATTAAATTCTCCAAACTTCTAGTAATTAAATGTCCACCTAATACAACTTGTCCACACATCTAGCAAACACTTCTCTAAAATATAGTATAGCAAAAAAGAAAAATCACGAGTCATTAAATATCTAAAATACTGGAAAATTTTACAAACATATATCACCTTTTTTTATCAATAAAAAGGACGTTTATTGTGGTTGTGGTCTCATAGATACATTTCTATAGCATTATGTCTGAAGTTTAAATCCCATTAATGAGAATTACTTTAATCAGTGAGAATTATAGTGTAAATTGTTCTTTTACAAAGGCATATCTAGGAGTGAGCAAATCAGGAAACCACGTCTTCACATAGAGCCATTTGAAACCAAGCTTTGATACCAAATGATACCGAATCTACGGATCCTCAAATGGCTCGAGAACGATTAAGAATCAAAGATGATAATTACACCAATCGGTTCCAAGAACAAAGTTCTTTAATTCAGTAATCAGCATAAACTTATGAAAATAAACCTAGAACTCTAATACTTATAGGAAAAGAACCACAAAATAAGCAAAAAATAACTAAATAAAAGAAAAGATAGATCTAATAATTTGAATTCAAATCTCGATCTCTATATCTTAGATCCATAACCGTATCATCCCAACTACAGGTATTGGTCGTTGTCACTCCCAACTAAGAAGCTTACTCTAACATCTCTCAACTTAACATTACACTTGTCGTATCACTTATGTCGTTAGTAAACAATAACAGAGTTAGTGTTTGGGTTAAAATTGCCACTTTTATATATTGAGGAGAAAAATTTATTATTTCTTTAACATACATACATACATACATACATATATATATATATATATATATATATATATATATATATATATATATATATATATATATATATATATATATAGAGTGAGGTTCACCTACATAGTGTTATAAATCTAAGAAGGCTAAGAAGCAATAAGAGATTGACATGTGCCATCTAGGAAAATTAGGAGAGGGGGTATTTTAGTCATGCCCACTTTTTTTAAATATTCTCTCTCCACATGCAAGTCACATGTCAATTCCCCCACTTTTTTAAAACGTTTATAACTTTTACATACGACATTATTTTTTAAAACAAATTGCACCATAAAAACGAGAATTTTTTTCTCTTTAAAACGCGTATAATATTGATATATAAAAAACGAACTTTTGTTTCACAATTTTTCAGCTCATTGTGTCTAACGTCAGGTCATTGTGTCTTCCGTCAGGTCATTGTGTCTTTCATCAGGTCATTGTGTGATTGTGTCATCCGTAAGGTTGTTGTGTCATTCATCGGGTCATTGTGTAATCTTATTTGACAAGTATTACACAATGATCTAATAATAATTACACAATAACACAAAAAGTATTTCAAAGATCTTGCTCTCACATCATCCTCCTTAAAAAATAAATAAACAAAACTTAAAAAAACTACTATTTTCTCATTGTGTCTTTTTTCATTGTGTCTAATTTAAAAAATAAAAAAAACGGTAATTTTTTTTATTTTTTTTTATTTTTCGTTTATTTATTTTCTGAAAGAGGAATACATGGGGAACAAGGTCTCCGAACCACTTTTTTCAAATTTGATTTATATTGTGAGTTATAATTTTTTTAAAAGTGTCATTGTGTCTTTGTTTACCATTGTGTCATTCTCACACTTTGTAACAAAAAATGACGTTGTCTTTGAACATTTCTCAAACACATATTAACAATTTGTGACACGGTGATAATTTCTAAACACATAATATGACACAACAAATATTTATAATAAGATGATATTATATAATGACTTAAGAATGAACCGATAAAAGTGATATTTCACTAGTTATAATAAAACACAATCACATGATATTACACAATGACTAGACAAGTGCCGAAATTTTTTTTATTTTTTATATATCAATATTATACGCGTTTTAAAGATAACAAAACGCTTGTTTTTTTGGTGTAATTTTTTTAAAAAAATAATATCGTATCCAAAAGTTATGAAAGTTTTAAAAAAAGTGGGGGAATTGGCATGTGCCTTGCATGTGGAGAGAGAAAGTCAACAAAAGTGGCTATGACTAATGTACCCTTCCACCAATTTCTTTTCCTACAAATTGATCTCAACCATTAAAAAAGAGATCTAAAGGTCATAAATCCTTCTTAGCCTTCTTAGATTTCCAACACTATGTAGGATAACTCTCCTCTATATCTATATATATATATATATATATATATATATATATATATATATATATATATATATATATATATATATATATATATATATATATATATATATATATATATATATATATATGAAGTGGGTAATTTGAGAACACCCTCTAGTTGTGAGAACTCGTGAGAACCTTACTTCCTGAGTTTTTTCGTTCAAATGTTGCGTATATTAAAAACTAGAACCTGGAAAAAAGAAAATTTTAAAAAAAATTCATCGTTAAACAATGTATATGTTAGGTTAAGAGTGGTAAGAATGAGAGTCTTAATTGGGAATGACATCGACCAACACACATAGTTAGAAGTATTAAAATCTAATAACTCTTAATAATAATAATAATAATAATATTATTATTATTATTATTATTACTTATTTTTTATTTTTATTAGTATGCTCTGATATACACTAACTAGTCTAGTGTCTGCTCTATATTTAGGAAAGCAACACACATGTGATGATTTTTAAAGATATTTATTGCGGTGAAGATGGTTCCAATCAATTGGACACAAAAACAAGATTTATTTAATTTTTTTTAGTATACCAATATTATACTCAAATTAAAGAAAAATAAATGCCCAGTTTCATGGTGTAGTTTTAAAAAAAAATGTCGTATAAAAAAGTTATATATGATTAAAAATCTCGAGGTATTTAATTGTAGGTTATTACTAACTTTATCCCTATCTTTTATTTTTAATCGACCCATGCATGCCTCTAATAGGAGAGAGTTAAAAATGTATTACTATTAAATTTTTAAAGATTTTTCAAAATATTAGAGGATCAAAATATAACTAATATTATATTATATATATATATATATACATACACACACACATAGGGTGAGGATTATTACAGAACACTATTTTATCACGAGAACAAAAAGAACAATTTCTGGCCATTGATCAAGTTATTGACTATTCTAATATCACTAATTTACATATATGTAAATCAGTTGTTGCTTAATTTACATGTATGTGAATCAATGGTTCTTTAATTTACATGTATGTAAATCAATGGTTATGTAGTTCTGTAATTAAGGTTGTTCTGTAAGGATCCTAACCCCCCCCCCCCACACACACACATATATATATATATATATATATATATATATTCTAAATATATATTATTGTGATAAAAGCTCTTTTAAATGATGTCAAGTAAGCAAATTTTGTTTTGCTATATTATAATAGAGATATGCACGAAGTACTTTTGTTGCATTGCTCTGATGTGGTTTGAGTTCAAATAAAAAAGAATTTATTTTTAAAAAAAAGGGAGAGGGATTTTTTGTCTTTAGATATAATTTTAATGGTTATGATCAACTAATAAGAGATTAACTTGTCTTTAGATATAATTTTAATGGTTGCGGTAACTTATAGGTGATCAACTTGTCTTTAGATATAATTTTAATGGTTGCGATCAATTTTAATGCATGCCTCATTTTTTTGCGTTCATAACTTTTATTTACGATATTACTTTTATAAAAAGTTACACCATAAAAACAAGGTCTTTTATCTTTGAATAAACTGTAGTTTTGGTCCCTGTATTTTGATACCATTAACAGTTTCAGGCATACCTTAACAGTTTCAGTCACGTGACGCCACGTCACCTTTCAACTTTTTTTTACTTTAACATATTTACGGTTTTAATCCCGACTTTTGACGTATTTACGGTTTTAATCCCCGTCTATTACTAATTGTCATTTTAGCCCTGATGAGTTTTCAACTTTGATCTTTTACTCAAACATATAGTACGACTTTAATATTGTTATCGTTTTGACCTCTAAATTTTGATATTTCATCGTTTTTTAACATCTGACACAGTACGGTTTTGCGCCGTGACGTACGGGACATGAAATTTTTTTATCAACGTACGCATGTAACAAAGTCACATACACAAGACCCAACCGCATGACCCAGCCGCATAACCCAGCCGCTGTAACGTATGACCTGGTCTTAAATCTAGTTTTTATAGATGACAGAGTGAAGAATAACCTCACTATTGCCGGAATGAAAAACTTACATTCAGGAGATCTACTAAATATCCAAGTAACACTTGTGAGTATTTTTTTTTACATATTGAAGTTTTTTATATATAGTGCATGGCTAAAAATTTAGTATTATGGTAAATTGGGTGGAAATAGAAGGGGTTGAAAGTGATATGAAGGGTCATTTTCTAATATTGGTAGAAGTAGAGGGGGTTGAAAGTGACATGTTGCTACAAGCACCAACTACTAGCATTTAACATTAAGTGTCATTTAAAAAATCAAAGGGTTAGAAAATTAGCAAAGTGAAAGAGACATAAAATGACGGGTGGTCAAACATTTGACTGGGAGTCACACATCCAAAACGCCATGATTGCCGGCTCAATCATTTATTTTATTACGTAATTAGGCCATTTGGATAAGTAATGTTTTGAAAACCCATATCGAATCGTCGGGTTCAACCAGTTGAATCGGGAATTGGACCCTGTACCGGTCCAATTTAGAGTGTTAAACCGTTTGGTGGTCAACTCGGACAGTTTTTATGTGAACTTGGATGATTTTGTGGTTGAACCGTGTTATTGGATGAAATTTTGGACAATGCTTATTTTTATTTTATAGCATGAGGGAATGATGAAGCTTTTGTTTAATTTGGCGACGTGGGATAAGTAACTTAAAGAAATTAAAACACTAGTTTAAGGGGCTGTTTGACAAAATCTAAATTATTAAGTGCTGAATGGTTAAGAGGTCTGAACCATTAAGAGGCTCTATCAATGGGAATGATATTAAGGTAAAACTTAAGGTGATGGTAAGTTTGGTATATGTTCAATTCAGTTCGATTCAACATCTTTCAATCTCTTAACCATTCAGCACTTAACTGAACCATTCAGAGGCTCTTTTTTATGAAACAAACGCCGTAGAAAAAGAGCCTCTGAATGGTTCAGTTAGGTGCTGAATGGTTAAAAGATAAAAAGATGCTGGATGAAACTGAATGAAGCATATTCAAACTTTACTCTCATCTGTAATTCTACCTCAACATCTCTCTCATTGATAGAGTCTTTTAATAGTTCAGACCTCTTAATCATTCAGCACTTAATGATAGAGTCTCTTAATGGTTCAGACCTCTTAATCATTCAGCACTTGTCAAACAGCCCCTGAATGCTGAATCCGAATGATTAAGCACTGAACTGAATCATTAAGAGGTGAAACAAACAGCCCCTAAATGTTTAACAAATTGATGAAGGGGTGACTTAAAAAAAATACTTCATATGAAATGAAGCTTCGAAGCTTCGAACCTACGACAGAGGGTTTAATTGTGATAGTTAGATATACATAGTTATCACCACTTTGATTTACAACTAAATAAAATTTATAGATTTGTAATTTTTTTATAAGTGCTAAATCTAATATATATATATATATATATATATATATATATATATATATATATATATATATATATATATATATATATATAGAGGAGAGTTATCCTACATAGTGTTGGAAATCTAAGAAGGCTAAGAAGGATTTATGACCTTTAGATCTCTTTTTTAATGGTTGAGATCAATTTGTAGGAAAAGAAATTGGTGGAAGGGTACATTAGTCATAGCCACTTTTGTTGACTTTCTCTCTCCACATGCAAGGCAGATGTCAATTCCCCCACTTTTTTTAAAACTTTCATAACTTTTGGATACGATATTATTTTTTAAAAAAAATTACACCAAAAAAACAAGCGTTTTGTTATCTTTAAAACGCGTATAATATTGATATATAAAAAAATAAAAAAAAAATTCGGCACTTGTCTAGTCCTTGTGTAATATCATGTGATTGTGTTTTATTATAACTAGTGAAATATCACTTTTATCGGTTCATTCTTAAGTCATTATATAATATCATCATATTATAAATATTTGTTGTGTCATATTATGTGTTTAGAAATTATCACCGTGTCACAAATTGTTAATATGTGTTTGAGAAATGTTCAAAGACAACGTCATTTTTTGTTACAAAGTGTGGGAATGACACAATGGTAAACAAAGACACAATGACACTTTTAAAAAAATTATAACTCACAATATAAATCAAATTTGAAAAAAGTGGTTCGGAGACATTGTTCCTCATGTATTTCTCTTTCAGAAAATAAATAAACAAAAAATTAAAAAAAATTAAAAAAATTACCGTTTTTTTTATTTTTTAAATTAGACACAATGAAAAAAGACACAATGAGAAAATAGTAGTTTTTTTAAGTTTTGTTTATTTATTTTTTAAGGAGGATGATGTGAGAGCAAGATCTTTGAAATACTTTTTGTGTTATTGTGTAATTATTATTAGATCATTGTGTAATACTTGTCAAATAAGATTACACAATGACCCGATGAATGACACAACAACCTTACGGATGACACAATCACACAATGACCTAATGAAAGACACAATGACCTGACGGAAGACACAATGACCTGACGTTAGACACAATGAGCTGAAAAATTGTGAAAAAAAGTTCGTTTTTTATATATCAATATTATACGCGTTTTAAAGAGAAAAAAATTCTCGTTTTTATGGTGTAATTTGTTTAAAAAAATAATGTCGTATGTAAAAGTTATAAACGTTTTAAAAAAGTGGGGGAATTGACATGTGACTTGCATGTGGAGAGAGAATATTTAAAAAAGTGGGCATGACTAAAATACCCCCTCTCCTAATTTTCCTAGATGCCACATGTCAATCTCTTATTGCTTCTTAGCCTTCTTAGATTTATAACACTATGTAGGTGAACCTCACTCTATATATATATATATATAGGGGTGAGATCCATTGAAAACACAATTATAATTAAAAACACTAAAAACCAAAGAGTTTTGGTTTTTTACATAATAGTGGCAGTTTTGTAAATAAATAGTATTTTTGTTCTAATTATTGAACAAACAAGGGTATTATCGGTATAACAACATATTTCTAGGAAACAAATCTTATTTAAATTCAAAAGATTTTGCAAACAATTGTAATTCTAGGTTAAAAACACAGAGCTTATACACATTCTGGTTTGACATCTGCAAGCCGATCTCTTGTTCGACACGAATATAATTCTAGGTTAAAATCACAAAGAAGAACCCTAATCTTATCCCCATTATGGTTCGAAATCTTATATGCGACATTTGTAATCTGACATGCGGTTACTAAGAAGGGATCTGATTGGGGCATTATCGTTTACATTCAAGAGGTACGTAATCCTTTACATTCATTGTGTTGAAATCAGTTTTGTTTTGATGATTTTAGGGTCGATTTTATCGAATTTTGAGTCAATGTAGTGGCGATGAAAGTTGATTTTATCGAATTTTGAGTGCAATGTAGAATGAATATTATACGTATATGTATACTCTGTGATTAATATATGTAGATTACCAGTACCGTTTGTTTGTTGGTGATATACCAATGTCAATTAAACATTTTTAGTTGTTTAATCTATTTAAAAGCCCACTAAGTTTTTATGTATGAGTTTCAAATCCAAAACAAACTATCTAGAGCTCGTTAGGTCAGTTGGTGTAATGTAAATTACATGAAGATACACAAAAATACAACTTGTAAATTTCTTAATGATGTAAGGGTATGTATTTTTGGTATTTGGTGTATGTGTATGTGGTATTGTTTGTGAAAATTATGTAGAGCTCTTTAGAGTGTTGTAGTATACATATACGTATACCATGTGCTTAATATATGTAGAGCTATGTAGAATGTTGTAGTATACATATACGTATACTATGTGTTTAATATATATAGAGCTATGTAGAATGTTGTACTATACATATACGTATACTATGTGCTTAATATATGTAGAGCTATGTAGAATGTTGTAGTATACATATACGTATACTATGTGCTTAATATATGTAGAGCTATGTAGAATGTTGTAGTATACATATACGTATACTATGTGCTTAATATATGTAGAGCTATGTAGAATGTTGTGACACACTTGTATATTTACATATATATTTAAAATAAATATTGCTACATATTTTGTTTTTGAATAATAAGATGGATAATTTTCACAATTAAAAGAAAACATGCTTATATATATTGGGGTATGATTTATTTGAACCGTGCATCAACAAGTAAGTAATCTTTTTTCATGGATGCTATTGAATTCCGATTAGTTTGAGACGGATTTTAGTAGTCGGGGTTGATTTACAGTAGTATATGAATACCAATGGCAACCAATTGTGGTTTATTTGTATACCGCGTGTTTAAAATAAGTAGAATACATATACATATATGTTATTGAAACTGTAAGAGCTCGTTTGGTGTTTTTTTGTATTCTAAATTAACTATGGATTCACTTAATTACAACCTATGTTTTTAGAATCTGTAAGACATTGTTTTGTTTCTACATGGCTATTGATGTATGGTTATGTAATTTCACATAGTTATGTATAGATTCACATAATGACATTGATGTATGGTTATGTAGTTTTAATATACGTATATGTATGTGTGGTATTGTGTGTGGCATTGTAATTTTAGATTTGTTTATTAATGTTAAAAGTATTTGGGTATGTGGGTGTGTGATTAATGTTTGGTCCTTAGAGTTGTTTAGGTATTTAGATCATGTTATTATTTGTTTACTAAGAAGTCCAAGTTCCATCATACAAGTTTTCTTTTAAAGTAACATCATTTGTAAGTTTAGAAATTTTGTTTTTCTATATATTATTATTGTGTTAATTAGTTTATTTTAGTACTAACGAAAGTGACAACTATTCCAGAATGGTTTGATGATCAAGGATGGTGATGAGACTCCTAAGGAACGCGCAAAGTATTTTGAAGAATGCATTAATCAAGCGGTCTAATGGAAGCTATTATTCTAGCCCAGGATAAGTTAATAAACATGAAAAAATGTAGATATCCAACCAATCCAAATAACACTAGTATTATGTATGCATAACAACACTCTTTCATTCAAATTACAACATTCATACGTATACGTAATAACAATGCTCATCATGTTAAAAGCTAAACGAATTGATAATTGTCGACCCATCATCATATTTGATGCATCATCTTTAATACGACCATCTTGGTATATTCATCATGTTGTCTTCGGTAACTTAAGAACACAAATAAATTGGAGTTTGAATTTTGCACCATAGCCGTAAGCCCGTAGCATGTCTCTACACTTGTTAATTTAAATTAACATTGAAGCTTTAAGCTTCTTTGGAGTATTTAATCAATCATTTGATGTGCATTCAAGAAAACTGAAATTTAACATAAAACTTGAACACATAATGTTGGCCAAAGGCGAAAATTAATCATAGAAACTAACTAATATGCTCAAGAGTAATTTTGATTTCAAGAATTTTATAGACTACATGATGTGAACCTCCTGCATGATTTGGTCTTCATATTTAGAATCTGCACTTAAATCAATATACTTTTGAAAAACTCCTCCATAAACTCTAGAACTCATACTTCTTAAGAATGTTATATATTAAAGGTTTTGTAAGCTAATATGTGCACACCAGCTTCCAATAATAATCCACACTTCGATCAAAATTCTAATACACTTAAAAATTAAAATCGAGAAAGATGAAGATGGCAGAAGCGAATGATGGCGGGGCGACGACAGACAAGTGGGGTTGTGGTATTCTCTAGCGAAGAGGAAAATGAGAACGATTATGGTGGTTGGCGGCTACAAATGGTTACGAAAATGATGGTATTGTTTGATGAATTGATTTCGATAACACAAGTTGTGTATAAATAAAGTGGTTACAGAGATGTAGACATGTAGTGGCAAGAATCTAGCAAGGGATGGTGGTTGATTGCAGCGGTGATTTCGCCAGCCGATGAAGACTAATTTCGTTAGCGATTATGGTGGTTGGCGGCTACAAATGGTTATGAAAAGGTATGTATGATAGTGAATGTCTGTTATCTTATTTAATTAAAGTTTCAAAAAGAAATTGAAAGATAAATATGAAACTGCTTTTAAACTCTTTTTCCAATATTACCCTTTTGAATTTTATAAAAAACAAAATAATGAAAAAAATAGTTTCTTTGGTTTTTAGTGTTTTTAATTATAAAGTTTGTTTTCATTTGAACCTAACTCTATATATATATATATATATATTTTAAGTTCGCATATTTCTATTTTTAAAATAATTTTGATGTCATTCGGTTTTTAAATCTGGTCGGACTGGTCTGAGCAGTAAACTGGTAAAACGATGTGTTCGATGTCCGGTCCGGTTCTATGTTTTGTGACGTATATGATCGACACATGTTTTGTAAAGAGAAAAAGCACTATTTCATTCGATCAATGAAAGGAAAGTTATAAATAGCCTACATATCCAATAGAAATAATCAAAATCACCCTACAAATTAGACCCACTACTCCTAAAGTCCCAAACTTCCTTGGATCTCTAACACGATATCAAAAGCTCAATCTAAGTGTGCGGAATCCAAGTAGATTGAATAATCAAGAATAAAACCAAACCAAAACTTGTATATTTTAGTGAACAACAGTTTAATAGGTGCACTAATATGAATACAAGATCCTTATTTATACTAAGAGTAAACTTCTTTTTGCCTCCCTGAGGCTTATCTAAAATAACGGTTTGCATACAATAGTTTTAAAATTGCTTTTTGCCTCCCTGAGGTTTACTTAAAATAACGGTTTGCATACAATAGTTTCAAAATTGCATTTTGCATCCCTAAACTTACCAATTTGTCACCGTGTTCTACATTCGAAATAATTGTGTCAAAAGTAAACGTTAGTCAGTCCATGTGCCTCTCACGTGAGGGGAACTTTAGTCATTTTCAAACCAAAACCCATTTAAGCAAGAGGAAAAAGAAAAGGTATGTGAGGGGCACATTGGACTGACTAACGTTTGATTTTGATGAAATTTATCCGGATGTAGCAAACGGTGACGAATTGGTAAGTTTAGGGAGGCAAAACGCAATTTTGAAACTATTGTATGCAAACCGTTATTTTAGGTAAACCTCAGGGAGGCAAAATGCAAATTTGAAACTATTATATGCAAACTGTTATTTTAGTTAAACCTCAGGGAGACAAAATGAAGTTTACTCTTATACTAAATATAAAGCATCGAAATAAGCAAAAGCCCAACCCTACACAAGAAGGATCATCTGATAGCACTCATATGTTGAAAATGAAAAGTTATTGATCCATTGGCGTTTCTTGAATCACCTTTAAATAATGAGGTAGTTGAGGATGTCATCTTTAATTCATTAGCTCAATCATTCGTGTAACATCCTTATATGGGGGCGGAAACATTTCCCACCATGACGCATTTTAAAACCATGATGGGCGGCGCATGAGGGCGTGTGGACTGCCAAAGCAAACAACATCATTGTGCGGTTACATTAGGCTGTTATGAGCTAGGGACCATACTGATGTGCCAGCGGGGACGCTAGGCTCCCTAAGAGGGTTGGAATGTAACATTTCACATTAGTTGGGAAGTAGAACAAAGTTTGCCTTATAAGGGGTGGTAACCTTCTGTGACACTCCGCCTCAAACGAGAATAAAAAAACTTAAAAAAAGGGGATGTATTCTACGCGATACGCGCAGAATGGGCTTTAGCCTGCGCGTATCGCCTAAGACGAGCAAGACCGGGTGCACAAAACAGGGGCCGCAGCCTGTATCGCGCGAAACCACCCCTGTTACGCGATACGCGCAGGGGAGGCCTTGGCCTGTGCGTATCGCCTAGCCCATGTTCGACAACTATAAAAGGAGGTGACCCCCCTTCACTTTTGCACCCATTTTCACACACACACACACACACACACTCTCTCTCTCTCTCTCTCTACACCCTTTCTCTAGATTTTCCGGCTAGAATCGCCCGGTGACGTCTCGACGAAGTCCCGACGAGCCTTCGGTGAAGGACGGAAGTGTTCAGAAGCTCGGTTCGAGTGCGGGTTTGCTCTCAAAACGTATAACGGGGTATCTTTGGTATTCGGTAAGACTCGTTTTTAGTTTCCTTCGAGTTATTTACTATTTCACTTATACGTAAGATTCTAAATCAAGGCCCGTTATTATAGTAAAACGGTGTCCTTCCTCGTACGCGTGAGCTCAGATCTCCGGACTAGGCAAAGTGCTGCCCAAATCCAGAGATACTTTCGGATCGAAACCTCACTCTGTCTGACTCATTAGGTAACGACTCAAATCCCGTATTCATTTAAGATACGTATGACTTAAGTCCATGGAAAAGCCATGGTATTAGAATAGAACCTTCCTAGTCATATAACATTATTAGGAATAAAGTATATTTTCAATGAACGATAGAATCGTGTGAGAAACACGACGAGATGATAATGTGGCTTTTTAAATAGATTGATGATAAGAACATAGGATAACCCTGACTCAGATGTTAAAAGCACTCTGAGTAGAATAATTATACCAAGGACTAAAGTCATCGCCGAAGTCGCATAGTGTGACTAAGGCAATACATCAGTGAGAAGACACTGATAGGATTATCACTAGGGGAATGAATCCTGATAAGTATGAAATGTTCACAGGGTTGTCTTGATTAGCCACCAGATCGTGATACTTAGGCTACACTAAGGTAAGTCTAACCGCCCCTCTTTTATATGTTTCACGATTTCGGGGCTGTATCCGAGCTTGTATGGAAAATATGAAATGTTTTATAAATGTTATGAATATGTATGTGGTTATAAGTAGATCGCTACCTGGTGATTCAACGCACCTCAACTCCAGGTTCGTCCGGTTGTTGTGTTGTTGGCCCGCGGTAATAAGCTTCCCGTTAAGAGTCATCCCTGGATAGGGATGGCGGCTACATACCACAAGGCAAGTCATTAGGGCAGGGCTTCGCGCTAAGAGGTAGTTGTTTAAGAAACTACCGGCTCCGCCTCGGGATGTGTATGCGTCTAGTTGGATCTAATTAGGTAGATTGATTGCTCGTAACATGAAAGGTACCACCCGCCTAGGCAACGTGATGTGACCAAGAGGTGTCACGATGGTACCTTAGTTATCCCTGTATGCGGCATATGCATTAACAGACTCTGACGAGATTCACCATTAGATATGGCGTTGGAGAAGAATTGGCTTGTAGATAACTTATTACCACACATATATGAATTGATGATGTTTATTGTTCTATATGTCTTACGTCACTGGTTACGACTCACCAACACATAGTTGTTGACGTCTTTTAGCTCGTGATGCAGGTGAAAGAAATAACCGTGGACATTAGCTAGGAAGGCCTAGCTAGGACTGATTGGATGATGAAACTCCACATAGGAGGAAGCATTGAATTGAAAATGCTTGGGATTAGTATCTTTAGTTTTAATATATCACACTCAAATCGAGTATTAGACAATGATTGTTTATTAAATTTTAAGATATTAATGAAAGTTTAAATTTGGGACTTTCAATGTGGTCTTTGATTAAGACTTCCGCTGTATTATTTTATTTGATTAGCTGATGTTATGCAACGTGTCGGGCCCTGGGAGTCGGGGTCTGACACCTTCCTTACCATGACGCATTTTAAAACGTGAGGGGCGGCGCCAGAGGGCGTATTGATTGCCAAAGTGGACAATATCATGGTGTGGTTATACTAGGCTGTTATAGTTGGTATCAGAGCTAGCGACCAGAACGATGTGCCAGCAAGGACGCTAGGCTCCTTAAGGGGTGGAATGCAACATCTCACATCAGTTGAGAAGTAGAACAAAGCATGCCTTATAAGGGGATGGAGATCTCCCTACCATGACGCGTTTAAAAACCGTGAGGGACGGGGCACCTGAGGGCGTGTCAACTGCTATAACGGACAATATCATGATGCGATTACACTGAGCTGTTACAGTTGGTATCAAAGCTACTGGCCGGACCGATGTGCCAGCGTGAACGATGGCTCCTTAAGGGGAAGAAATGTAACATCCCACATCGGTTGGGAAGGAGAACAAAGCCTGCCTTATAAGGGGTGGAAACATTCCCTACCATGATGTGTTTTAAAACCGTGAGGGGCGACGCCTAAGGGTCTCTTGACTGCCAAAGCAGACAATATCATGGTGCAGTTAAACTAAGTTGTTACAGTTGGTCCCAGAGCTAGGGACCAACCCAATGTGCTAGTTGGGACACTGGGCTTTTAAGGGGGGCGGAATGTAACATCCCACATCGGTTGGGAAAGAGGACAAAGCCTCTAAGTGTGTGTAAACCTTCTCTACCATGACGTGTTTTAAAACCGTGAGGGACGGAGCCTGAGAGCGTGTCAACTGCCAAGATAGACAGATCATGGTGTGGTTACACTGGGCTGTTACAATATTGTTATGGGTGAAAATCCTAACTAATATTTTGAGCTAAAGGTTGATCGTTCAGAATAATGACATGTTAGGATATCTTGATCCCTATCCTTATAATTGCAACTACGTTTTTTGTATGTTTATTTTAAACACAGGAGAGTTGAACTTCATGACAGATTCTTATGCGGAATAATCGAAGATAAGTTGAATGGATACATTGAACATGAACAAACAAAGTCAAGCAACTGTCATAAGGGGGATCACACAGAGGATTCCGATAAAATCTCATAGTTTTTTATTAGATTAGTAAAAATAAGAAGCTTACTAATCGATTTATGTCACTTATCACACTCATACTTACAATATTATTGTTCTAATTCGATCACAATTACAAGGCAACCATTATAACGCTTAGTCGCCAATCAGATCAACTTCTCAACTTGTAATCTCATTTTTATTAATCAAATAACAAAGGCAGCTTGACTGATGACTATTGTGATATTGTCCATGTTCAACTAACCATCACCAGGAAGGGTTTAGAGAATGGATACGCTGCACAAATTCGGTAGGCACAAAAATGAAGGTGTTCTTCCATTCTTTAGGTTGAGTATACGTAGGAAAATTCTCACAAAAAGGAGGAAATTGTCGCCTTTGAAACGTAAACCACCTCATCATCACGAATATGGTAAAAACGACGGAACAGATCAACAAAAGGCAACCCATCATACCAAAACAAGCAATTTCAAAGAGCATGAGGCCCTAATGGATGAACTTGGGAAAAACTAATATATTAAAAATCTAACACATCAAGAGGAAACGAAGATACTTACGCCTAACATTTCCGAAAGTAAACGATTTAGTATAAACAACCATCTTATCAGGCGAACTTAGGGCAGTCTCACCTTTTAACGATAGAATCAGACAGAGAAGAGGGAATGCAATATTGATCGCAAAATGCCTTGAAACTAGTTGGTGTTAATGCGAAGAAACAAGGAAACTCGATGAAGATAACTTAACGGCTAATGCGAAGAAACAAGGACAAAGGAAAGATCCAGTGGGTAAAGACCCGCATTAACACCGATGTGCTGTTTAAGACAGCATGTAACCATGCATTTAATGGAAAGATAAGCAACGTATCTTTATCATGGAAATAACAAAACTCAACATAAACTTCAATCTGGGAGATTAACCAAACGACCCTCGGTTAACACCAAGGACCGAGAAACAACTCTTTGACCACGGAAGAGGAACTTGGTTGAGTCATGATGAAGCAACATGGTTTAGGTATTTAAGGACTTACATCTTTGAAAAAATAAATGAACAAACATTCTTTACACTTTTTCACTTCATTTACTACCTTTTCTTAAATTCTATCATTTACTTTCATTCACAATACATTCATAAACATTTAATACCTTGCTCATTTACAGCCTTAATCATTCTCCTGTAAGCATTTATAGCCTTCATTCACAATACACTCATTTACTACTTGGTCAAAAAGACACCCCCCCTATTGTTTGGTTTATTTTGCCCTACATCCCAAATAATTACGTTTGCCAACTTATCTGTCATCTCCTATCTGCTCTTGCTATGATCGTAGGGGTGAAAGTGAAGTTCGATCTAAAGAGTTCGATTATCAACCATACTACAAATATCTAGTAACTGAATATGACAGTTAACGTCATTCGTTAGACTTTAGAAAATACAGACTTAAAATGAATGATTTATAAACATTATGACGTGAAACCTAGGAAACGTGGGTGTATACGTACATTCATACATACATACATACAACATGTAAGAACATAAAAGAAAACATACGAGGGAAAGATAGGACCAACCATTGATATCACCTATCCTCCTCGCAATTTCATATTGTCGGTCAAGGATGTTTTTAACATGGAGTAGAAATACTTGATGGTAGATCAATGATGGTGTCATAATCTTGAATGCTGTCTCCACGGGCACCCGCCTTCAAAAGCATGTTCCAGCACATCTTCCATTCTCTTAGCCAGTAGTATCTGCAGCAGAAACAAACAAGGCAATTTAACTCATATTTCAAACTCATTTTATGCATAAACGGACCTGATTTGGGTATGTTTAATCTCTATCTCTGATGGGTAAACCGTAATAACAGAAAATTTAGTTCAATTCAAATCAAATTTACCGTAAAATTACTTGATTATCATTTTAAGTTAAATCTTATGTGACATGCACATGCTACCTATATTTCAAGGATTTTTTGGGCTAAAAAGACGTTTCGCACCAGTTTTGTCAACTCTGTTACAATTGTGCAGGTGGTGGTTGAGGCTGTTGGGGGTATGGGAAGGGGTGGAAGGAATAGCCTCCACTAGAACAAGCAAACCGGGTCTACTTAAAACCAAAAATAGTATTATAGACCTTTTGAAATGCTAGCAAATGAAAGTTGAATAATAGCTCGTTTAACCTCAAAAGTCAAGCTTCTTTTATGTCAATTATTCTAAATCTTCTAGTTTAGGCAAGAAAGCAAGTAATAGTCTAATAGATATAAATTCCCGATAAGAAAAAGTCCATTGACAGATAGGATAATATATTCCTCAATAAAACTTTACATAAACATACCTCCATATTTCCAAGAACCGTTGCAGGCACCTCAACCAAGTCTTTCAAATTTCTCTCAGGCAAGATAACTCTCTTAAGCCCGTTACGATGTGCTGCCAAGACCTGCACAATTGCATGTTAGAAAAGAGGTCAAGACAACTGAATACTAGTGTCTAGCTTTTGGGAATGATAATCAGTTCCAAAAATTATACTGAGGATGGTAAATATTAAAAAAATATTGGAAAGAATCAGTGGGTGACCTTATCCTTGATGCCACCGACAGGTAAAACCAGGCCTCGCAAAGTCATCTCTCCAGTCATTGCTGTATCTGATCTAACCCGTCTACGACTAAAAAGTGAAACCAGTGCAGTGACAAGTGTCACACCAGCTGATGGTCCATCTTTGGGCACCGCCCCAGCAGGGAAATGTATATGGATATCCCGTCCTTCAAGCAGATTACCACTTTCTTCTGCAGAAGCCAAGTTAAGCTCTGTTGCCCTGGCTCTTACCTATATCCAAACAAAACAAAACATAGTCATATACTTAATCCTACATTCACTAGTAGACCACTACAGAGAAAATAATACGGTAAAGGGAAAAGTTAAAAGAAGACATCAGATTCGTTAATGTATTTCATCCATTAGATGAATGGGAAAACCATCTAATCAGAATTAAGACAACATTACAAGTATCGCTAGAGATGGCAATTCACTTATGAGTGTTGATTTGAGTAACACTTTATATCTAACAGGTAAAATAAAGGAAAGAATAAGCTAAAAGAGAAGTGAGGCAAATGGGTTGAAAGTCGCCGAAAGTCTATTCTTAACGAATTTGTGATCATACTTAACGCACAAGTTATTTCTATAAAAAAATGGACAAGTCTTTTGGGACAACATAGCTAAACCAGACCCCATTTGATTCATATAAACATCACCCATTTTGCCACCTCTTGAAAGTAATAACAATTGACCCATCCATTGTTCATAGGTTTTTGGTTTTTGAGTTTTTCCTAACATAAATATTTGAGAGATACAAAAGAGAACTTTAAATGAAATAAAGTACCCAAGTCAATGCTATCTGTGCCGATTCTTTAATAACATCACCAAGTTGGCCAGTGAGGTGCAGATCCCCCTTGCCAATCATTGATGTAGCCTCAATGAACTGGACTTCTCCACCAAAGGAAGTCCAGACTAGCCCCACAGAAATCCCCGGACTTGCAACTCTTTCTGCAGTTTCTTTATCATCATACTTTGGAGGCTACATTTAGTTAAAATATATATATATACTAAATCAGTAACAAGAAAAGATGTAGAATAACAATATGATTATGTGAAAGTAAAGTGCTTACCCCAAGTACTTTTTCTAGCATATCTTCATCCACAATTAATGGCGACATCACCCTGAATGCACTCGATATTTCGTGATTGTTAACACCCATGGGTATGACCTCCATCTCCACCTCTCCTTCAGCAAGTCTGCTCTCCAGCAGTGGTGATGAAATCTGGTGCACCTCTTTATTAAGTGGAACCACTGTATGCTCTTGCTCTGCCACTCTTACTGCCGCTGCACGAGCTAATGCTGCAAGGTTTCTCTCTAGGTTCCTCACACCAGCTTCTCTAGTGTATCGTTGAATAATAAGTTTCACCATCACCTACCATATATATGATACATGAGTTAAATCTTCTTTATATATATTTTTTTAAAGCAATTGCATTAACTTAACAAAGTTAGAAAACGATAAGAGAAAAAGTTGAATACCTCAGGAACTTTGAGGAATTCAGAATTCAAACCATGCTGATTAAGAACACGTGGGATCAGGTGGCGTGTTGCTATTTTAAGCTTCTCTTCAGCGGTATATCCAGGGAGCTCAATGACTTCCATTCTGTCTAAAAGTGGAGGAGGAATTGGCTGCGCCCTATTAGCAGTCGCCACAAATATCACTTTTGATAGATCAAAAGGAACATTTAGATAGCTTTAAGACAACACATGAATTAAGGAATCAATTTCTGAGAAAAAGTTGGAGGTCATTCTCAAATCAAATGGATATCATTTTTCGTTTATCGAAGTCCATATCCATTAAAAGTTAAAGTTAATTAACGATTAAAATATTAAAGGGATCAATACATTTCCTAAAGTAGGATACTGATCATTGAATGATTTATTTTGTTCAGGGTCGAGAACCTCCAGTAGTGCTGAAGCAGGATCACCTCGTACATCAGATCCTGTTTTATCAATCTCATCCAGCAACATAACAGGATTGCAAACAGCAACTTTCTGAAATAAATAAAATGTAAAAATACAATAAAGGTCAAAATGAGCACACAAGTTGTTTGGTAATTATGATAAAATATAGCTGTAGTTGAAGTTGAACTTCACCTTTAGTCCATCAATGAGCCGCCCTGGCATGCTGCCTATGTATGTCCTCCTATGGCCCCTAATATCAGCCTCGTCTTTCACACCACCAAGTGATATCCGTACAAAGTTCCTACCCAAAGCAGCAGCAATAGATGAGGCCAAGGATGTTTTCCCCACTCCTGGTGGACCAACAAAGCATAACACAGGGCCTCTTGCATCTGGCTTCAACTGCAACACAAATGTGAAATGTCATAACTAGATTCATTGTAGCATTTGTCAATTACAGAAAAGTGAACCAGATTGTTGGTCAACCTTGCGAACAGCTAGATATTCAATAATCCTTTGCTTGACTTTCTCTAAACCAAAGTGGTCACTGTCTAGTCGCTCTTTTGCAGCTTTTAGGTCTAATTCTACTTCTTCCCCGGTTGTCTGCCATGGCAAATCAGCAAGAAGCTCGAGGTAAACCCGGGAACTGTTATAACCAGGTTGCTGAGGCTGCATTTTCTTCAGTCTCCTGATGAAACAGTATGGTGATGGTTATAAAAGAAACATTAGAAAAACGTTGGTGATAGATGCACATTGATTATGGAAGATTTCATCCATCTGACCCTAACACAGCTTTTCCCTTTCTACATATATATTTTGTAACATTTGTTACAGTTGACGACGGTAAAGTAGATAATATGATTTGCAGTGGTATCAAAATCCCTCCTTATGAGCAAGACTAAGATATATTCCTTGTCAAAATTTTATAAAAGGTAGACCTTAGTTCTCTTTGTGCATGCTTCCAGACATTTGGGGGCATTCCAGCTGCTTGCATTTTTCTTTCAAGGCCAGCTACATCATCATCTTCATCATCATTGTCACCAAGCTCTTCTTTAATAGCCCTCATCTGGTTATAATGTATAAGGTAAAGAAATAAGAAAGACAGAGATATTGTAAGAACAAATCCTGCCCATGAACTGAATGAGACAGCAGACCTGCTGACGAAGAAGATACTCCTTTTGTGATTTTGACAATTGTCCTTCAACCTTTTTAGTTATCTTCTCGGCCACACGTATCGACTGGTACAAGATTTAATAACTCATCACAAAACTAGAGACCCAGTATACAATGACATATACTCTAGCCAACATTCATCACTTGGTCAATGAGGTTACCTGTAGGTGCCTATCAACCAATTCCGTGGCTTTTGAAAGCCTCACTTTAACATCGACGGAATCTAGCATTGACAGCTGCTCTTCAAAACTAATCTCAAAGCTTGCAACAAATATGTCTGCTAGCTTGTGCAGAGGGACTGTTTCCAGAAGAACTTTGGTTCTCCCACCAGTTTTTTGTTTCTGCCAAAAAAATATATAAAAAAGATATGTTTAGGCAAATCCAGTATATCCTTGCAATCTTCAACTTCACAGTCATATCTCATGATGAAAAAATGCAATGAATGCCACACTGAATGCAGTATTTTTAAACCATAACACAAGCATACAGAAAATATAAACAAATACTAAGTGCAACTGCATAAGTACAAAGAAACCTGTCAGAACAAAGTTTAAGAAACTGTTGCCTTTCAGATGATGAAACTGTTTCCATTGAGTGAAGTCACCCAAAAGACTAGTGTTTCTATTTATATGAATGAAAAGTAGCTGCACTTACAAATCAAGAAAACTGATTTATTGAATTCTAAAGTTTACATAGTTATCTTCATTTCAATTTAAATGACTATAAATCCACATCAGTTTTGGAGTTCAGAAGCACACATTCTTATTCCTAGGACAAGTTGTACATGGTTTTACGGAGCCAATGCAGTATTCCTTCTTTACTTTTCACTGTCTAACTTTCCTTTTCTGTTTACTCATTACTGTAATCATATTGAGAAACTGACATCATATTCAGCCGCCAAATCTAATTAAACTGTTAATATTTAGAGGCTATCATGCCTTTAGCTAGGTCAAATGTGGACCAACACCCTGAAATTATGGCTTTAAATCCCACTTTCCCTTGCCTTTTCAAAAAAAAATTTATGATTACTGAATTAGTACAAACATGACCACACATAAAATAAACAGCATATATTAAGAACAATGCGAAATAACTTTATCAAGATATGGCTAAAAAGGCAGCAGTTTACACATACTATTATAAAAGAGACTAACAGCTGCCAATTTTAAGAGACCGTATCTCTTCTTCCATCTAAGGGGATCAACAAATAGGAAAGAATAATATGCCGGTAATAATAAAATAAAAGGATAAATAACATGCCTTCTAACTAACATATATTGGATTGGAGGAGGCTACCTAAAGTCATGAAACACATGTGAAACACTGAAACCTGTAAAATATATTAGTATTAGTCACTTATACCTGCTCCAGAAGAGAAATAAGCTCCAGGGCAGTTGCTTTAAATTGGCGAGATAGTGCAATGAAATCTGGGTCTTGTTCAATTCGCTCCATCTCTGATTAAGATTAGCATGGTGAACATATGCAGAAATTTTACAAGGGATAAAAAGTACGTAGATGGAATAATGAGTTTGTGAGGCATACCAGCCTTAGTCATCTCAAGAGGGGATATTCTTGCAGTAGAATATGTCCCTTTTGTATTAAGTTCCATGACACTAAATCTGCATAGACCTTCAAGAACAACCGTGTATGTAACCCTCCCACTTGGTTTTTCAACTCCTCTTGAAAGATGTAACGCACGAGCCGCAACTCCCCTAGCATTAGTAAAAAAATTTGCACTACACATCAGATCAACAAGATATATGTAAACGACAATCACACTCCTCTATCTACATGTACCTCGTATGCCAATGTATAGGTTCTTGTTGACTTTTTCCATCAAGCTTGTGAGAAGTCGACATAGCGGTTTGATTCTTGGATCCTGCATCCGTCCCTACATCCCAAAACTCCATTAAATATCGTTCAAGGTAAATGCAACGTCATAATCTTAATCACCTTGTGTTAACATGGAACCAACTGATACCGTCTCCGCAGCATCTCGAACCGGCAAAATACCAATCAAGCCTTTCTCCTCCCTCTGCCATAACTCTTGTTCCACCAGCTTAACACTGCAAATTAATCAGAACAACCGTTTCATTCAACCCACAAATCCACTACAAATTTCAAAAATCATCATTAACTAAAGAATAAACCCTAATTTGGACTCATATCCAACTACAAATCAAAATTTCAAAAGGCTCCATGAGAATTAAACCTAAAACATCGAAATAAAAAACGAATTTGTAGCTCAAATTGTCTCATGTTCGTGTTAATAATTTCAGAAGAAAAAAAACACAAAAAAGCTGGACCTAACATATGAGCGGCAACGAATAAAATTGAATGAAAAGAGAAATTAAGGTAACCTGCTTGGAGAAGTGCATCGGATACGAATAATAGCACCAGGTAACAGCACTTTGTTCCTGAAGGGAAGGATCCCAATCCGACTAGGAAGCTCAACCATTGAAATCAAAATCAAAAAGATGAATCAATCTGTGTATATATATCTGTGTGTGTTTGTATATATATAGGAAAGAGGAATTGAAGGAAGTAAAAGAAATGAAATGAATGTTGATTAAGAGGTGTAATTATAATAAAATTGATGATGAAGACGATGTTGATGATGAAGATGAAGATGATGTTGAATGGTGCGTGGGCTACTTTCGCGACGGCTTTTCTGTTCATTGATTTTTATTTTGTTTCTTCATGTGCGTAGGTTGGGTCACGTGTGTTAATAAAAAAATTTTTATGTCTCGTATGTTATGGCATAAAGTCATAATGTGTTATATATTTAAAGGCTACAAAATATGAAAAGATACAAGTGAAAACGATAACTAGACAAATTTGATATGTTGAAGTCGTACTATATGTCAAAGAAAAGTAAGAGACGAAAGTCGAAATGTCATCAGGGGCTAAAATGACAATTAGTAAAAGTCAAAGACTAAAATTATAAATATATCAAAGTTATAAAAAAAATCATCGTCATGTGGCAACACGTGGTTGTGACACGTGTCACCCACGAGAGAGGCCGTGTTTTAGGAAGTATATAAATTTACTAGATTAGTACCCGTGTACTACACGGATTTTAGTTTTATAGGTTTTAACTTAATTTACATATCAAATTTATTTTTAACATATCACTTATTAAATCGATTTGGATATTTACAAATATATTTATATAAAAAATCATATGTTACAATAAAGAATATGATTTATAATAGTTGGTAAATTTTTATTGGAACATATCATGTTAGGAGATAATTCATAATAATTGTTAATTTTTTTATTTGAACATATCGAGTTATGAGATAATTAATGATAATTGGTAAAACTTTAATTTGAACATATCGGGTTAGGATAAATAATAATAATTGATAATTTTTTTATTTGAACATATCAAGTTAGGAGATAATTCATGATACTTGGTACATATCAGGTTAAGATATAGATCATGATAATTGGCAAATTTTGTAATTGAACATATCGGGTTAGGAAATAATTGATTATAATTTGTGAACTTTTAATTTAAACATATCGGGTTATTTCGAATATGGAGCATACCATGACCCGTCTAAAAATTCTCCATCAAATTAATTTAGAACATGACACCTAAGCAAAATTCTATGTGGAGTAGTTAAAATGGTGACATGTGGATGTGTTACTCAATTATTAGATTAGGTAGATTGATATTTGTTTTACAACTAAACAAATAAAGTCCGGTTACTTGGAAGAAGCTAATGACAAAAGTTGACATTATAAGCTTTGCGGGCACATATAACGTTAGGTAACCCAAACCTGCTTATTTTGAAGAAAACTCACTAACCCGTCTATTCATAGACACAACAACAAGATAGTGATAAAACCGATAAGATTCAGGGATCGAACTTGTGTTGTCACAAGTCTTCCTTCATTGCCCATCCCAAAGTGTTGTTAGTGAGAATTGAACTTAAATCCTTTTTTTAGAATTCAAGCATCTTACCACTGCGACACATTAAATATTGTTGATAATTTATCGATTGAGAGTTTACATCTATTTCCTTCATGTTTTTCACTATAAGTACTCTTTATTTTTACTTAATGGCTAAATTGGACTTTAGGTTTCGGGTTAAGATTGTGATGTTAACGATTGACGATGACGCGTTTAGGTTGATTTTGCTACTATTGTCGGTCTATATTCAAGCTGTATAGACGGCAAAAAAGTGTCACATTAGTTGCTTATATGTTAGTCAAACATATCATAAGTCCCATACGATTTTCAAGAACACCAACTCAGACCATGTGTATAACATTATGGTTGGTAGGATTACTCAATATAAAAATTAAACTACCCTATATGAGTATGATATCTTATACGGCATGTATGATGTGTCATTAACATGTGGTCAGTATGTCGTTGATACGTCTTTTTTATGGCCTAAATTTTATTTATGGCAACAACTTATTTATTTGGGCCGTCAGGGTGTTAAATTGTTGATGCTATTTGAAAAAAATCATTAGTTTGCTATTGGCTTTTTGAACACATAACTTTATACTTTTATATCCCAAATGAAAAGGTGTTGGAACTTCAACTAATTTTGTTTGTTCTTTTTTACTAAAAATCAACGCAATATGAAAGCGTTATTATAAACGGCTCACAAGTGGACTCATGGGCCAATGATACTCTTTATTTCCTCATCTTGGTGTTTAGATAATTACAAGTCAAAAAGATTGACATCGTATTGCTTATATTTTCTTACGACATAATTGATTCATCACCTAATCACCTTGTATGATATATATTTCTTTAAACAGTAATACCTTGATTTTTAAGATAAAATAAATAATATATATTTTTTACAGTAGTACCTTGATTTTTAAGGAGAAATACACCATAACATATTGATAGCAGGACTAGAACCTCTGACCTAGTGCTCCTAACACGAATATATTACCAATAGGCCACTAACCCTATTGACATCTTTATCTTCTTTATATAATACTAGTTTAGTGCCCGCGTTACGCTCGGGAACACAAACTCAAGTGGTGGTTTTAAGGATATTTATTATGGTTCAATCAGTTTTGAGACAAAACTGTGGTAAACCAGAACGAAAGATTTATTTATTTTTTAAATTATTAGTTAGTATAGCAATATTATACTCAAATTAAAGATAATTAAATGTTTAGTTTTATGGTGTAGTTTATTTTTAAAAAGATGTTTGTAAAAGAAGTTTATGTATGTTTGTAAAACACTTATGTCTTTTTATATTATTACCAACTTTATTTCTAAGTTTCATTTTTATACCCTATTTAATAAAACAGACTCATGTATATCCCTAGTGGTAGAGAGTTGAAAATGTAATTATTTTTAAAAATTTTAAAATTTTCCTAGATATTGGGGGACCAAAGTGTAAATAATGTCATTATAATATATTTTATATACATATTTAAAATTAAAAAATCATGATTGTGAGAATTTTTATACCCTATCAAATAAAAATAGACTTATGTATATCCCTAATAGCAGATGATTGAAAATGTAATTACTTTTAAAATTTTAAAATTCTCCTAGATATTAGGGGACCAAAATGTAATTAATGTTATTATAATATATTTTATATACATAATTTAAATTAAAAAATCATTATTGTGAGAAAAATACTCAAATAATGCCACATAAGCTAGAAGGTTCAAAAAGATGACACCTAAGCTTTTTTTGTTTTCCTTTATTATATTAGAGATAGCAAAACTAAAATAGCTTATGTGGCATCTTTTTAAAGATCCTGGCTTATGTGGCATCATTTGAGTGATTATCTCAAAATAATGATTTTTTAATTATATATGTATATAAAATATATTATAATAAAACTAGTTACATTTTTGGTCCTCTAATATTTTGGAGAATTCTGGAAAATTTAAGAAAATTTATATTTTTAACCTTATACTACAAGGGGTGTACATTAGTCGATTTATATTTGATAAGGTTTAAAAATGAAACTTATGGATAAAGTTAATAAAAACATACAATTAAAGACCTTAGTGTTTTATAAATATACATAACATTTTTATACGATTTTTTTTAAATAAACAACATCATAAAACTAAGCACTTTATTCTCTTTAATTTGAGTATAATATTGCTATACTAAAAATCTAATTTTTAAAAATATATAATGTGTTTCGGTTTACCACGGTTTTGTCTCAAAACTGATTGAAAAATTCACGAATATCTTTAAAAGCATCACTTGAATGTTGTGTTCCCGATCGTAGCACGGGCACTAAACTAGTATGATATACATGATGTAATATGCATGGCTACTATCAATTTGTATTCGGGTTGTATAAACAGCAAAATGGTCGCATCGGTTATTTTTGTGTTAGTCAAACATATCACATGTCATATTTGATTTTTAACGACAACAACTCAGATGACCTTTATATAACATTATAACTTGTATGATTAGTCAATATAATTGAATCTTATACGACATGTCTAGGTACACGTTTAGTTATGGATTAAATTATATTTATGGTATGTTTTGAATTATATTTAGGGGGTCGCATTTTTAATTGTTGACGTTGTTTGGCAAAAATGTTAGTTTGCTATTGGCTTTTTCAAAGCAAAAGTTTACAATTATTATATATCTCAATTGAAAAGGTTTTGTTTAAGTTTAGGATTATTGGATTTAATCACTTCTAACTATTGGTTATTGGCTACTGTCACCCTCAAGTATCACTTTAGCCAATATAACTCTCAACTAAACACTTTAGTGTCCGTATCACCAAAAGTTAACAACAAATTAACCAAAAATTAACCAAAAGTTACTTGAATTGGTTAAATTTTGGTGATACGGTGTCCGTTACACCAAAACTGACCAAAAAATAATCAAAAGTTAACCAAAAGTGACTTGAATTGGTTGATTTTTGGTGATACGGACACCAAAGTGTTTAGTTGGGAGTTATATTGGCCAAAGTGATACTTGAATGTGACATCGGCCAATAACCAATAGTTGGAGATGATTAAATCCAATAACCTTTAAGTTTAATAAGTATAAAGAAATTAAAAATTAATCTTTAAAGGACCCATCTTTAAAGAAACATAAAGTAGAGTTTGTGGAAGCTCAACTAGTATTGTTCTTTTACTAAATCAATGCATTACATATATTTTCTTACGACATGATTGATTCGTCACATAGTATGATCTTGATGATGTAATATGCATGACATCATGTCCCAAACGAGTTACTTGTGGAGTTGTGGTCTATTATTTTCATTTATTGTAAAAATAAGCACGTTGTTATGGTGACGTTTAGTTTAATGGTTGTTACAAGGGTTTTGGTTGTGTTTTAGCGTAAAGTCTAGTCAAACATATGAAGTCGATTACTTAAATACTTAAATGAGAACTCAGAAAATTATATCAAAGACATAAATCTAAATATGATTCAAAATTTTACGAGTTGACATAAACATGAGTACATGACCCATTTAACGTAAAATTTTATTTTATTTTCTTATATCATGTACCTAAATTAAGAATTTAAAATAAAAAATAGATAAAGTATATAAAATTAGCTTTGTGTGAACTATAAACTAGTTGTGCATTTTCTTTCATCATTAGATTTTGGTATATTGGTTTTCATTAATCTCAACTATCATCTTTTGGCTTCTATCGATCTTAACTATTAAATTGGCTGTCAATGGTCCCAATTTTTTTCACTTCGGTAACCAACGATCTGTTGTTAAATTTTTTCTAATGCAGTTAAGTTTTTTTTCCAAATTCAAGTCTGATGTTTTAAGCTTTTTGATCGGAAGGATAATACAAGTCGATTGATGGAAAAATTATCTCAGAACGATGCTCCGAACAACGAAACAGTGCTTCAATCGGATGTAAAAATTTTATCATTCAGAGACCCGTTTCGAACAAACTTTTACATCAATCGACTCGTAAGATCCTTCTGATCAAAAGGCCTAAAACATCGGTCTTGAATTCGAAAAAAATAACTGTAGGAACCGTTCATACAAAAACACAAAATTCTTCAATATATGCATTTACAATACAAAGAAAATAAAGAAAACAAATACATTACAATACGATTACAACTGAAAATCAATAAATACAATAAATGAGTAGAAGTAGAAGCATAATCGTGGCTGAGGATTCGTGTTCAACACGGGTCCCTTAAAATAAATTCCGAGTCTCCCAAGAGAACTCGTTTGTTTCCCAGGGTACAACAGCCGAAGCAGTATGTACTGCCGGGATTGACTCAAAACCCAAATTATACTTAAAGAAAAGAGATGAAGAGGATCAACTACATGTTAGAAAAATTAGAAGAGAAAGAATGAGAGACTTTTTCATAGTTGGAGTTCTTTGGTGTTGTATTTGGTGTGTTTTCTAACCAAGACTCACCTTGGTATTTATAGGACAAAAAAGAGTTCAAACACCTTATTCAATGTCCATAAACATGAGTTGAAACATCCAATTAAATATGAATAATGAGATGAAACATCTCATGTAATAAAATACTCACATTGAATGAAGAGTTGAAACACCAATATAATTATTATTTTGTATTTTTCTCAAATTAATAGTTGTGTTTTACAAAATATTCCAACAATCCCCCACATGGGAAAAAGACAAAATCCCATTTCCTCAAATGAAAAACATATTTTCTCATGTGAAAAACTCATTTTCACATATTATTTCAACAATCCAGATTAATCGTTACATACAAGTTTCTTAGATATAATTCAGCGGTTGAGTATTGCCGGATAGGTAGGTGTTACCTTTGAACCTTCCGTTGTGATGCATACTTAGTCTCCTAGTGGTTCGGTAGACGTGATGTCCTTGAACCAACCACCATTTATGGAGACGACAATACACTTCACACAACAATCTCCCTTGTTCGGTCAAACCCTCATTGTCGTGTCCGTTATGGTCATGGAACACTAGCCTGGTTCTGCGAAAGCTCTAGGAATTGCGCACCCCACAATTTCGTTCGAAGCGACCCCACTTCTCTTTCACATAGGTGATTTATCTAAAAATCATTAAAAGCATTAAGGTTACTATGATTACACAAATCATTGACCATACAATATGCTTAGCCTCATAATGTGTCACTGTTGTTATAGGAATGGACTAGGAAGTATTTAAGCTCCCTTTATAATTTAGGAGGACATGTACAAACATTTATACATATATATTAGCTTATATATATACTGGCATATTAGCTATGCCCCCACAGTGACCACCCTTAGATATATGAGTCGGTTGTCCTATTGAACTTAGATCTTGAGATCTCCAGTCAACTAAGTTAGGTTTTCCTTCATATACCATCTTTCATGGGCTTTAGTCTCATTCCACAACTCGGTCTCTCATCAACTCACAGTTGTTGGATCCAAAACCATTATCTATGACTTCGTCAAGTCAATACAGATAATTGCAGTGAGATGAGTTGTTACGATGTGTTATTAACTCACAAGTTAATCTTGCCTTTTTACATATTTTAAGACTATAACCCCAGGTATCAACCAGAATGTAGTTACATTTTTGTCTTTAAAAATACATTTCAAGGCTAACATATCAATGCCATTAGTATTGGATAACTAATTGACCTTCGAGTCTAACGAGTAGTGATAGTCGTATATAGGTTGGACTCACCGGCATGTCGGTGTTATATCTTTTGTTTTATACTTTGTAGTTTCTGTCTAGCGAACCTACGGGCGAATCTATAGATTCGCCCGGTAGCATAGTATAGTTTGTTTTCATGTTTAGTTTTGTCGACCGGGCGAACCAATTGTGCCCGGCGAAGCTATAGTTCGCTTGATAGATTCGCTGTCAGCGAATCTATCAGCGAATCTATAGCTGAACTATATATTGTAATGTTTTCTCATAGCAATACAACTTTGGCATATTTTATCAAACCCTAATTGTCTTGCTTGATTACCATTGTAGGAGCATATTTTCATTATCATTGTAGCTTGATTACCTCTGATTGTCTTGCTTTGATCTTGTTATTGTGTATTGGGTTATATTGGACTTTTGTTTGGTTGAATCAAGTGTGTTTTATTCTCTTACAAATCATTATAGCACTGAAATCTCGATCTAGATGGACCAACAATATGGTATCAGAGCCTTAGTGCTCTTGATTGTTTGATCTTAGAGATTTTTGTGATGTTTTTGGGGTTTTTGTGTCAAAACACTGTTTGATTCATTTCTGGACTGTTTTGTGTGTTTCTGTGCTGAATTTTGCTTGGGGTTTGTCATATTTGGTCATAGGAAGCTTTAGAAACAAACGGATCTTCAATTGGTTGTGTTTTGAAGCTGTTGTGATTGATTTTGGACTGAAACAGTTTTGCCCGTAAGCCAGCGAAACTATCTATTCTTCCAGCGAACCTACGTGTTCTTCCAGCGAATCTACGGAAATTTTGTATTCTGGGTTTTACTGCCTTTGATCAGCGAACCTGTTGATTTTATTGAACGAAAGTTCACCTGTTTGGGTCATTGTGCAAGCGAACTTGCTGCCAAACTCAATTTGGGCACAAGTTTTTGTTCTGACCAGCGAAACTGTGCTTGCTGTGGAGCGAATCTGTCTGTCTGCCGAGCGAATCTAAACCAGCGAATCTGTTTGGGCGAATCTATAATCTGTTTGTATTTATGACTACATCAACTTTGAACATGAATGATCTGGATAGTGTTCAACCTAACATGCCACCGAGGCTTGTTAGTGGTGAAAATTTTGAGGATTGGAAGCGGTGTTTGAAGGCGTTTTTCTATTATACCGATTACAATCAATGGGAGTCAATCGTTAATGGTCCTCATGTGCCAAAGAAAGTTGAAGGAACTGTTACTTCAATAAACACTGATCCAAGTACTTTCACTGAAGGAGACATCAAGTTGCTTGATCGTGATAAAAAGGCCCTTGGAGCATTGATACTTTGTTTGCATCAAGATATTTACAATAGGTTTGCTGAACACACAACTGCCAAAAGCTTGTATGATGAGTTGTGCGAGTTCTATGATGGTAATGAAGATTTGAAGCTGGACAGAAAAGCTCAAGCTGAGAAAGAGTTCAATTCATTCGTGGGGTATTCGCAAGAAAATTTGACTGATATTACCAACCGCTTTCTGTCAGTATCAAGCAACCTAAAAAGGTATGATGAGAAGCTGGGAAATTATGAGCAAGTCACAAAGTTGTTAGATTCACTTCCTCCTCAGTGGAGTCTTCAGATCAAACTGTTGAAGCAAGAGAGAAACTTTCACGACTTTAAACTGATGGATGTTATAAACAAGCTGAAGTCATTTGATCTTGATGTGAAGAGAAGAGAATATAATCAGTCTATGATGGTTCCAAATATCCCTCCTCAAAATGCTGCACTTATTACATCCGCTGCAAACTCTCCTATCTATGGTGCTGCATCTGGAGGATCATCAAGTCTTGGGTCTGTTAAATCTGTTGGTGCATCTACAAGTGTTGGTTCCGGTTCGAATGCATCTGTCACCACTCAGATTCCATCTGACACTATGGCTTTATTTGGAATGTTTGTTCATAGCTATGAAGCTCTTGTTGCTGGTGAATTAAAGGGAAAGGATATGACTGTTGAGGATATGTATCAGGTGGATCCTGATGATCTTGAAGAAACCGACATCCAATGGAAAACGGCCATGCTTACTCTTCGTGCTAGACGGTTTATGGAAGAACAGGTCGAAGAAGTTTTGGAAATCAGGGACAGAACAACAAGCTTGGGTATGACAAAGGGAAGTTGAGATGTTACAACTGCAAGCAATTGGGTCACTTCAAGAGGGAATGTCCTTTACCAATTGTTACTGAACCCGTGAATTCTGGAAATTCGAGAATCGTTCCTATTCAAGAAAGACTTGAGGAAGTGAAACCGAGGAATGAAACTGCAATGCTCACCAATTTTGATTGGAGTGCAGAAATTGAAGAAACCTAGGAAGAAATCACTCATGCCTTAGTTGC
Source organism: Tagetes erecta (assembly GCA_030867185.1). Classification (NCBI taxonomy): domain Eukaryota; kingdom Viridiplantae; phylum Streptophyta; class Magnoliopsida; order Asterales; family Asteraceae; genus Tagetes; species Tagetes erecta. Next base: position 23,227,406 of record CM061496.1, read on the forward strand.
TGAGATTGTTGAGGATGATGATAACTATATTAATTGCTTTGACCCTTTCAAAGAATTTTATGGTGAAAATGGTGAGAATTATGATGAAGCTGCTGAGTCAAAGTTTAAGTCAACTGAGGAAGAGAAAGGTTGGAGTAAGGTCGTAAAGTGTGAGGTTGATGAAGAGAGAGATGAAGAAGGGAAAGTGGAGAAAGTTGATGAAGATCAGTCAGATGCTATTGTTCAAAGGCATCTGAATCATTCGGGGTTAGTATGTGAAGCTGCTGTTAATGAGATGAAGAATGATGAAGAGTCAAAGCTTAACTTGGAAGCCATGATTGAGAAGGCAAGGCTTGATGCTGTAGATGAGTTCAAGAGAAGCACTCCTTATTGCCAGTGTGATCGCGCTCTTGCTGCCGAAAAACTGGTAATTGGTCTTCCTTACGATGTTATTGAGGATATGTGCTCATCTGCATGCAAAATTCGTTTAATTGGCATATATAAAGTAAATAAATTATTAATGTCAAACGAAAACGAATTAAAGAAAATTAACCAAGAGCTAAAAGAGAACGAATCAAAATTTTTTGTTAAATTGAGAGAGGCCTTAAAAGAAAACGAACATCTGAAACGATCTCTTTTGGAAAAGAATTGTGAGATAAACTATTTAACTGAGCAAGTCACTCTTGCTGAATTTGAAACCAGAAAAGTTAAAAACAAACTGGAACAATGGACAATTTCTGGTATGAAAAGGGAGGAACTCTGTAAGAAACAACGAGGGGCCAGAGTTAAGACAGGTTTGAGTTATAACAATGAAGCATATGCGTATCCCCCGCCTAGTACCTTCTGTTATTCTCCAACACCAATTCATCATCCTTCGAATGAGTTGATACAAGAGATTATACAGAATGATACTAACAGCTCTATTGCAGGTTTAAGTGGAATAAATCTTAAAGAGGTTAGAGAGGATTATGCTTATGGTGGGAGTTCTGGACTTGGTTGTTCTAGCAGTTCTGGCTGTTCTAATTCTGATTTCAAAAAGTCTGTTGAAGACATTAGACTAATTAATTTTGTTCCTAGTAATGTGTTACATTTAGACAATTTTATTTGTAATAGTAATTTAGGGTGCTCTACTTCAAACTTTAATATGTTGAATGATGATGTGATTGAAAATGTTTGTGTGAATGACAAAGATGAACTTTCAGGTCATGTCTCTGAAAGTCAAACAAAAAAAATTGTTTTCAAAAGTTCTTTTCTCATCAAATTCCATCTTTCACACCTGTGAGGATTTCAAAACCTAAAGAAAGGGAATCATCTTTCTCATCCATGAATCACATTGATAAATCTAAATCTGAATATGGAAAGGTAAAAGTCACAGCAGGTAAATCAAAAGAGCCTTAGACTCTTACAGTGATTGCAATTCTCAATTATCTGATTGTGATGAAGAAATCGTAATAGATAAAGTTCTTGTTGCTAAAGATTCCAAAGTGGGTTTGAAATCGCATTACTTTAAATGTGGAAATGTTGATCATGCTGTTAAGCAATGCCCTGAGTTAGTTAAAAACAGTTCTAGGCAGAAATCTTTTGGAAAGAGATTGAATACGTTTGTAAATAATTTTTTCTGTCAAACTTCTTCTGTTCAACGACCTAAGTATACTAAGGCTTGGGTCCTAATTTCAAAAGTCTGATTTTTGTTTTGAAATATGTCAGGAACATTCAAGCGCCGTTGTAAATAGTAATTGGCACATTGATAGTGGATGTTCCAGACATATGACTGGGTTGAAGGACCTACTGACAAATTACCGGATCATTAATGGTGGATATGTTGCTTTTGCGGGAGATAAGAAAGGTGGTAAGATGATTGGTCAAGGAGAAGTCTCGAATGGCTCACTAACCTTGGAAGACGTTAACTATGTTCCTAAACTAGCATTCAATCTTCTCAGTGTATCACAAATCTGTGATAAGAACATTCCAGTGTTGTTTCTTCCAAATGAATGTCTGTTCTTGAAGCCAGAGTTTACTATTCCTGAAGATTTGGTGATCATGCGAGCTCCAAGACGAAATGATACATATATGCTGAATATGGGATCAAAAGAATCAACTTCCACCGTGACCTGTCTTTTATCTAAAGCTTCATCTTTTGAATCTTTTCAATGGCATAGACGTTTAGGGCACATTAATTTTAAAATACTAAATAAATTAATTAAGAACAATTTGGTCAGGGGTTTACCACTTAAAGATTTTTCTGTGGTTGAGAAATGCATGGCTTGTGCTAAAGGAAAGCAGCACAAAAAGCCACATAAACTTAAAATTGAAAATTCTATCTCACAACCCCTCGAATTGTTACATATTGATTTATTTGGTCCAATAAGTGTCAAATCTATTGCTAAGAAATCCTATTGCTTGGTTGTCACAGATGATTACTCTAGGTACACCTGGGTGAGATTTCTGGGAAACAAGAGTGAGATTGCTGAAGAACTAATGAAGTTGATTCCTCAAATCGAGGTTCTTGGAAAGCGAAAGGTTCAAGCCATCAGAAGCGACAATGGAACTGAATTCAGAAACCATATCTTCAATTCTTTCTGTGAACAGCGGGGTATTCTCAGACAGTTTAGCGCCGCACGAACGCCATAACAAAATGGTCTTGCTGAAAGGAAGAATCGAACTCTTGTGGAGGCTGCTAGAACTATGCTGATTGAGTCAAAACTTCCTATTATCTTCTGGGCTGAGGCAGTAAATTGTGCAGCTTATGTTCTGAATCGGGTACTGATTGTCAAAGACAAGATGAAGACATCATACAAGTTGTTTCGAGGGATAAAGCCGCTGATTGATTTTCTGTGCCCCTTTGGATGTTCCTGCACTCTGTTGAATACTCAAGATCAGAAAACGAAGTTTGGTGCTGGTTCAGATGAATGCTTCTTTGTAGGATACTCGAACACACAAAAAGTGTATCGTGTTTACAACAAGCGAACGCGGATTGTGCAAGAGTCCTATTATGTTGACTGGCAAGAGTCGAACTCTACAAGCATTGGCTGTGAACCTGCATGGTTTTACGATTCCACCACTGTTTTCAAATCATTCAATCTTCCAAACTCTGATGATGATGACATCATTCCTCACACACCTGTTACTTTCATTAACCATCCACTTCCACAACCACAACCTTCAACTACACAATTACCTCCTATTTCATTTGACATCCCTCCACCTCCACCACCTCAAACCGTTCCAATTCCTCCATTAGATATTCCGTCATCATCCACTTCCATTCCAACCTCTTCCACTAATACATTTCCTCAAACTTCAAATGTGCCTTCACAACCATCTAACCAAACATCCTCATCCCAAACCAACCCTTTGCTTCTCAACGCAAATTTCAAAACTTTGAAAGATCATCCTCATGATTATATCATAGGATTAGTTACTGATGGTGTGCGAACTCGGAGTCAGAGTGGTTTGATTAATGAGTGTCTCTATTCTGCTTTCTTATCTCAAGTTGTTCCGAAGAATTATAAACAAGCACTTGAAGATCCTAGTTGGGTTGATGCCATGCAAATGGAATTGCAACAATTTAGGAAGCTTAAAGTTTGGGAACTTGTTGATCTTCCTCCTAATAAGTGCCCCATCGGCACTAAGTGGGTCTTCCGAAACAAGCCAGATGATCGCGGTGTTGTTATCAGAAACAAGGCGAGATTGGTTGTCCAAGGATTTGCTCAAGAGGAGGGGATTGACTACACTGAAGTTTTTGCTCCAGTCGCTCGCCTTGAAGCCATTAGAATCTTTCTTGCTCATGCTGCTAACAAAGACTTTAAAGTCTATCAGATGGACGTTAAATGTGCATTTCTATATGGAGATATCGATGAGGAGATCTACGTATGTCAACCACCGGGTTTCGAGGATCCAGATTTTACTGCAAAGGTGTACAAGCTTGATAAATCCTTGTATGGGTTGAATCAAGCTCCACGTATCTGGTATGAAACTCTGACACAGTATCTTCTCAGCAAAGGTTTCTCTCGTGGGACTATAGATATGACATTGTTCAAGAAGGAGGTGAATGGTGAGCTGCTGATTGTTCAAGTGTATGTTGATGATATAATCTTTGGTTCTACAAATGAGGGGCTGTGTAGAGAGTTTGAAAAAGTGATGATGGATCGTTTTGAAATGACAATTATGGGGGAGATGTGTTTCTTCTTGGGGCTGCAAGTGGAACAAAAGCCTGATGGAATTCTTATCCACCAAGAGAAATATATCAAAGAAATCCTCACAAAGTTTGGCATAGATGATTCTTCTCTTGAACTGATTCCCTTCACCGCTCAAACATGCCTTACTTCTGATGATAATGGGAATCCTGTGGATGCTCATCGGTACCGCTCGATCATCGGATCTCTCATGTATCTGACAGCTAGCCGACCAGATATTACATTTGTTGTGTGCTACTGTGCTCGTTTCCAGGCCAATCCAAAAGAATCACACGAGAAAGTTGTTAAACGCATTTTTCGTTACCTTAAGGGTTCCTCTCGTTTGGGACTTTGGTACCCAAAAGGTGGGAACTTTGATTTACACGCTTTTTCTGATAGTGATCATGCTGGTTGCAGGATAAACCGAAAATCAGTCACTGGCGGATGTCAATATCTTGGCGAATGTCTTGTTTCCTGGCAAAGCAAGAAGCAAACAACTGTCTCCCTGTCCACAGGAGAAGCCGAATACATTGCTGCTTCAAGCTGCTGTTGCCAAGTGCTCTGGATCCAGCATCAGATGATGGATTACGGCATCAACTTCCTTCATACTCCACTCTTTTGTGACAATGAAGCAGCTGTTGGAATTGCCAAGAATCCAGTTCATCACACACGCACCAAGCACATCGAAACAAGAATTCACGCCATCAGAGACGCTCAGGAAAAGGGGTTCATTGATATTATTCCTGTTGAAACTCGAAAGCAAAAAGCTGATCTTTTCACAAAAACTTTTGACAAACCACGTTTTTATGAACTGATCTCTATGCTGGGACTCATATCATTTTGAAAACCTTTATCTATGAAAAATGGCTTTGTAAATATGTAAATAACTTTTTCATTTTCTTCCTTGAAAATCCGTGGGTCACTCATTTCTTCGCTCCTTCACTTTTATTTTATTTTATTTCTTTTTATTTTCTCTTCTTTGTTTTGTATATATATATTAAGAAAATCCGAAAAACAAAAATTTCTTACTAGATAGCTATTATATAGAAATTTTGGGGGAGATATTAAAGATTAACTACTTATAGTTTTTCAAATTTTGCTATTTCAGGATCCCCGGTTTTGAAATGATGTTGAAGAGACGTTGAAGGAGGTCAGAAGTATTGTGTTTGGGATATGTTAGATAGGCTCAGCCCGAAAACAAAGTAAACAGTGATTGTGCAGCCAAACATAACGTTCAAGAACTCGGCTATAAGGATTATCCCCTTGACATGATTGGATTGCACAAAGTTACGACATCTGTCAAAAATGCGTTGAGAGCGTCAAATCTTTGCATTGATTTCCCTAAAAATCCCAAATCACCCTCACCCTAGCCCTGAATCGAGTTTCTAGTTAGCAAAACAAAATAAAAAGCTGCTAGTGTTGCTCTTCAGAAAAACCTCTGAGTGAGTTACTTGTTAACTCCTCAGATTGTATTGAGTCAAAGTGCTTAACTCCTCTGCTATACGGAAGTATTGACCTGGAGTTGGTGGATCTTCTCTACTATACGGAAGTATTGACCTGAAGATTCACCGAGCATGCTCAAATGTTTATCTCCTCTGTTATACGTCGGTATAGACCTGGAGCTCTAAACTATTTGAGTTTCCCATATAATAAGTCGCAATGTATTCAAAAGAATCATTGTTGACAAGCTCCACTCACAAAAGATGCAAAAATTGCACAAATGTCAAAAGAAGTTCATGCATCGATCAATATTCAAGATTTGATCCAAGAAATTCAAGCAAAGTCAATCATATTGCTCAAATATACCCTGATGATAGGACTTGTTCTTCTTACCTAGATGTCTGTGGGGACCGAGTTGTCTGAGTTTCTTCAATCAAACCAAAACATGATAAAAGAAGCTGCTGATCTCTTGTTGAAAGGACTAAGGCATGGGTTTAAATGGACAAACATATCTGCAATCCCGCCAATCTATGATTCTCTCGATTCTGCTCGAAAAACGTCATGAAAATTTATATATATCCTTCTTTTGTTTTATTTTCTAGCTTTTCTTTCCTTTTAGTTTTTCTTTTTTATGTCTTTAATTTTCATTTAATGCTTTTATTTTTCAGAGCGTTGAAATCGTGGGGCATTTTCATGGATTTGGAAAGGATTTAAAATTTGAGAAAAACCAAAAATATTTTAATTTTTCTTGTTTTTGAGTCCCAGCGAACCTACTAGCGAATCTACAGGTTCGCCCGGAACTTATACTTGTCGCCGTGTCTTCTCTAGACCATATGTCCCGAGCGAATCTGAAGTTCGCTTGTTCACATCTCCAGCGAACCTGTGGTCATATATATATGTTGTGTCTGCAATATTTCTTTCACAAGTTCGCTGTTACTGTTGACCGTATCACTTTCAAATTTTTTCGCAAGTTCGATTCTCACTCACCAACCGTCTTTTTCATATTGAACCGTCTTTGATTCATCTGGTATGTAATCGTCCTCCACTTAATCAATGTTTTATCTCATCTACTGTGCTTTTAATAATTTTAAATCAATCGACCCGTCATATAATCTGTGATTGATGTTTGGTTTGTGTTATTGGTTAGATGTTAACATTGTAATATCCTCGTTTCATGATTATATTGCATGATTGTTGCCTTGATTGTATGCTTATGTTTTTTTTTCGACTGAGATTTTGCCGTTTTTCAAAATCTAGGGTTCCAGCGAACCTATGTGTTCGTCTGGCGAACCTGAACGAAAGTTCAAAACATCCAGCGAACCTATGCCGACATGCTGCCCGCACATCAGCATAGATTCGCCCGACTGTTTCTAGCGAACCTATACATTCGCTCGACCTAATGACTGATTTTTCATGTCAGCGAATTTATAGGTTTTGGTGCCAAATCTTAGGTTCGCCCTTGCAGCGAACCTGTTCTATCCAGCGAATCTATATACTGTTTCACAATTTCACGTTTCTGATCAACTTTCGTTTGTATTTCCGGCACAATGTCTACATTATTTTTCGAAAAGAAGCACAACATGTGTGCTTTGCTGGACGAAAACCACGAGAAAGCAGTTGGATTTAAGGATTGTATCAGGTGGCTAAAATCTTCTCACATTCATCACGCTATTTCTCATTCACCGACCATCTATGAGCTACACATTAGAGACTTTTGGAGGACAGCCGTGATGAACGTGTCTGTACAGCCATCACGTATTTGTGCCAAGGTTAATGGGTTTGATTTAGAGTTTACCGAAGCCGATGTGGCAAGGGTTTTAAGGTTAGAGGACGATGTCGGAGATGAAGTTCATATGACTGCTGAGGAGGTTTATGGGGCATTTAGGACTGCGGGTTATGAGGGTCCAATGCCGGGGGAGAAAAAGATGGAGTTTGCCAAATCCTATCTGATCAAGGAATGGAGGTACATCGCACACGTGTTTATTATGTGCCTTGATCATAGGAAGGGTGGTACTGACGGGCTGAATCTGGATTGGGCAAGGGCCATGGTTCTATTTTGTCGAGGGCAGAAGGCTAACCTCGCAAAGCTGATCTACAACCATATGCTAGAGAACATTCATGCTACAAAGGGGAACAAGTGGTTGATGTATCCTAGATTCGTGCAGATGATTCTGAATGACAAGTTGCCTAATCTGCCCGTTATTGGTGATGTGCTGAACATCTGGTCGATGCATTCAAGGATATTTGGTGACTGCAAGTCAGTGAGATCAGACTGTGTTGGTAGAGTATCTTACTTGTGGGAAAATATGTACCATGTCGATAGATGGGTACATATACAGAGGTTGGTAGAAATTGATAGAAAAAGGGGCGGTGAAAACGTTGAGGTGGTTGAGAAGAAAGTGAGAAAGAGGAAACAGTATGCTAAAGACAAAGACTATTCACTAGATCGAGAGATTGACGAAGTACAGGCTGAGATAGATGCTGAAAGGGAGAAAAGAACGAAGAGGAAGACTGAGAGTTCTGGTCAAACTGAGAAGAGAACCAAGCAGAAACACGATGTTTCGGGCACATCTGCTGAGTCTGTTAGTGAGTTGAAGGCTGAAATAGTGAATATGAAGTCTGAATTGGTGGATCTGAAAGGTAGATATGCAGATTTGGAGACGAAGGATGCAGAAAAATTGACGGTTATATCTGAGATGGGTAGGATGATGAGGGACCAATAGTGCTTGATTGTTCGGATATTCAAGGAGCTGAATAGCTTAAAGGAAAAAGATGGATCGTATCCGGCAATGTCTGAGCAAGAATTGACAAACTTAACGGATGCTGCAAAGTATCCGTTAATGCATCTGCGTTTGGGGATAAGGATAAAGGGAAAGCTGCTGAAGAGGTGTTTGATGAAGACATGGGTATTGATTTGGATGCTTTCACAGGGGCTGAGGTTGCTGGAGGTTCTAGTGTGAATTTCAATTTGATCGACGAACCTGATATGGAAATGGATATAGAAAGTGAGGAGGATTTGGAGAATGAGCCGGAAAGTATAATGTTGGAGAAAAGGGTGTGGCTTATCAGTTTGAACATATTGATTTGGACAAATCAGAGTGGTTTAAAAGGGATGAAGAGATCGTTCCAGAAGTTCCTATCTTCCATCATCTAGACGAACCGAATACTTCGCAATTGGATAGACATGTAATTGCGTGGAAATACAACTGTCTAGTGGACGCTTATATGATCAAAAGGAGAGGTGGGGATATCAGTTACATTCGAAATCGAAAGCATTTCGCCACCTTGCCTCGATGGGATTTGCGTAGGTTGGCTGAACTACCTCTGTTGGGAAAGGAGGATAGTGGGAGAGCGTGTGCATTTGAAGTTACGATCAGAAAGGCTGCTGAGAATAACTTTATTGATTTTGGATACCAGAAGCCCAAAAGGATGAGGCAGAAAAAGGACAAGCACTGGGTTTCTTGGAAAGGGAAAGTTGTGTTGAAGATTGATGCTCCAAAGATTATGACTCGGGTTAGGGTTCCGGATACTCAGCCTCCTCGTCTACAGAATTTCTGAAGTGGTTTTATGACAACGGTACGGGTGAGGCGGTTATTAGACTTAAAGGAGAAGATCGTCCTGAAATACGTTTGTTTGATCCAATTAGGGGTGTTCAAAATACCCGAACCCGATTAACCCGACCCGACCCAAACCCGAATAAGCTAATTAGGGTCGGTTTAAATAGGGTCAAAAGTATTAATCGGGTTATTCGGGTTAACCCGAATAACCCGAATTGTTAATAGGGTCGGGTTGCGGGTTTGTTTTTGGAAAAAATATCGGGTTCGGGTCAACCCGATTAGTGTTCCCTGCCTATCATTTCAATTTACATATATTTGCATATGGTTGGATCATTCGCAAACAACCTCTAGTTCTCGGTCCTTTGTTCTCACTAATTAATTTTCACAAACTTAATATTTAATCATTTATAATAAAAAATAAGACATAATTATAACTTATTCACATAAATATAAAGACTGACGCTTTATAACTTTAGTTGTTCGCATTTTGAAATAATTAAAATTACTATACAGTTGTAAATTAACAATAAAAACCAACAAAGAAGATGATCAAACATTTTCCAAATTATTGTATTATAAATTGATAGTACAATGACATTTTGATGTAGATTCGAACCTGAGATCTTTAATTAGGTTAGAAAGTGTTCTAGTTACCAAGTAACCCAATTAACCCGGCTAACCCGACCCGACTAACCCGAAACCCGATTAACCCGGACCCGAAAAACCCGAACCTTAATAGGGTCGGGTTGCGGGTTAGATTTTATTTTTAAAAAACCCGACTAACCCGACCCGATTAACCCGAAACCCGATCGGGTTGACCCGATTAACACCCCTAGATCCAATGGAGGTCTTCTCATTCTGTGATGAGGATTTGAAGATATTGTTTGAGAACAGTATTAAGCACGGGGCTGGAAACGATACGAGGGTTGAAGCGAACTTGTTCGTGAAAGTCGCTAACAAAGCCCGGGGTGTACGTGCTGAATTGAGGAAGGTAAATGAAAGGTTGAGAGTGACGGACGAACATAGAATGGATATGGATGACCTTTCGAAACACTTAGATAAATCCATTGAGAAGAGGTTTGAGAAACTGACTATGATTGAATTGGAAGTGATCAGTGAGGAGCATACAGAAGATATTCAGGCGGAAACTATTGATCTTGATGTACCTGATACTGATGTCGCCGAAGCAGAGTTTGTAGAGGCGTTCTTGGTTTTTAGTGAAGATGATGAGGCCGGATCTGAAGATGTGACAAATCCATTGGCCGGGATTGAATCAAGGGCAGGAGCGTTCATTGAGTATTTTTGAAGCCAACAAAAGACGGAGCTAAAACAGAAGACTTCCCCAGGTGAGGTCCAACCTAGGGGGAGTATTGACAGTCGTATATAGGTTGGACTCACCGGCATGTCGGTGTTATATCTTTTGTTTTATACTTTGTATATTCTGTCTAGCGAACCTACGGGCAAATCTATAAATTCGCCTGGTAGCATAGTATAGTTTGTTTTCATGTTCAGTTTTGTCGACCGGGCGAACCTATTGTGCCCGGCGAAGCTATAGTTCGCTTGATAGATTCCCTGTCAGCGAATCTATAGCTGAACTATATATTGTAATGTTTTCTCATAGCAATACAACTTTGGCATATTTTATCAAACCCTAATTGTGTGTGTGTGACGGCTGGAGGTGCTAGGAGCATATTTTCATTATCATTGTAGCTTGATTACCTCTGATTGTCTTGCTTTGATCTTGTTATTGTGTATTGGGTTATATTGGACTTTTGTTTGGTTGAATCAAGTGTGTTTTATTCTCGTACAAATCATTATAGCATTGAAATCTCGATCTAGATGGACAACAAGTAGATTCGATCACATTTTGCATTCTATTTGGCTCAACAAAAGGTTCCCTTTTGATACGGGTTTGAGAAAATTTCTCAAATACCATTTCTCAAATGGCTTCCCCCCACATTTCTTGCACTTAGATATAATATCATGCTTACATATTAGACATCCATGATTTGAACAAGATCAACGTCTTTGTATCAATGATGTCATCAATGCTTGTTTATCGACTAAAGCAACACATGCCTTGTCATTGGTTGTTATCAACCATCTCAAACTTAAATACTTTTAAGTTACCATCTAGATTAAATCTAGAAAATTGAGTTTTCCATAACTTATATGACTTTCATTAGATTGGATGACAACCGACACGCATATTGTCTTATAAACAACTTTACTTTTATGTTGTAGATGAGTTGGATGTTTCACATTAGTAGTCTCCTCAGAGCACCATAACAAGTACTAGTCTAGCATGCTTTAGACTACAACACTCTAGCATGTGAACAGAAGATGCATCATTCTGATTCTTCACAGCTTTTAAGGAATATCTCAATATAATTCGTTCACAACATTCATTTCAAAGTTTAAACAAACAATGAGAGTTGTTCAACATCCCAAAATCTCAATATTTAGGAATGTTTAATATGTAAGTTACATAAACATACATAGATCATCATTCAATCTAGAATCATAAACTCTTTTTTTCCCTTTTTCTCAAAAGGTTTCATCATTGACTCATATGGACTTTGAACAATCATAAATTGATCTCGCATAGTGGTATTCCCACTTCGAACAATCACAAAATTGATATAAACATCATGTTGTTTATATAGTAAATTGTTCTCAAGTATTAGTATTTGAACAATTATATATGTTCATAGCAACAAAGATTTATCTTTCCATCAAATAACTTGAATCTATTATTGCTTTATGACGTGTTACTTTTTACAAAAGTAACAAACTATATTAACACTTTATGTGAAACTTTTGGTTTATTTCATTCTAAACCAAATCTTAGTTTTGCCAAAACATGATTTAGCAGTTTCGAGATAAACTATTTTAATTTTATGTTTTGATAACGGAAATCAATACCCGAAATTGTAAATAGTTTTATTGAATATATAACTTCTAACGCACACGTTAGAGATAAGATGTTTACATAAAACACTCTTATTTAAGTTCATCATTAACACACATGTTAAGAATAAACGCCTACATAAGACGCTTTTAGACCATAAAATTTAGGTCATATCTAACACACATGCTAGATAAGTAAATGAGTTCTAACACGCACATTAGTCAACAAAAAGTCTACATCAAACGTTCTAAGCATATGGTTTCATGTAAAGAAAGGTTCCAACAAAACGTTTGCAAAATGTTTTGAAGCAAAAAGCTTTATAAAATGATCATTTGTAAAGCACGCATAATTAATGATAATGATTGTCAACGTTTTCGAGTGAATAATGATTTCATCATTTGTTTCTAACAAAAAAAAATGATTTTTAAATTTAAAAGATTAATACTAAATCCATACAAAATTGATTATATTATATAAAGAATCTCTTCTAATACTTAATTAGAATAACATTAGGTTTTAACACACATGTTAAAACACAAGTTTCACATATGAAAGATTTCTTACTCACAAATAAGAAATACCGGTTTTCAAAAGATGCGTCCACAAGCATAACCATTCTTAACACGCATATGAAAACTAATCTTGAAACTTACAAAAGGTTAACTTAAATTTTGATCTTCAAACCACACAAGGTTTTGAAATCTTTGATTTAAAAAAAAATTGGATCTTCAACCTTTTTGTTTTAACACCTTAAACCATTCACCAAAATATTTTAATGAAAATAAAACCACTTTTGAATGCTAAAGAAACTCATGAGAGTTTTAAACTCTCAAAGTAATTGAGTCAAGTTTTATGAAAAACTACAAAAGCTTTTATGCATTAACAAAAATCGCACTCAATCAAAACCAACGAATGGTAAAAAAACGAACCATTTTCTTTGTAAATAAAATCCAGTTCTAGAAAGAAGTCACGTGTAAGTTCTCTAAGTCCAACTTTGAGGGACAAACAATGACCGTTTTTTTTTAAATACGAACGCTGATTTAAAAAAAATTATTTTAAGATTGTAGGAACCGTTCGTACAAAAACACAAAATTCTTCAATATATTCATTTACAATACAAAGAAAATAAAGAAAACAAATACATTACAATACGATTACAACTGAAAATCAATAAATACAAGAAATGAGTAGAAGTTGAAGCATAATCGTGGCTGAGGATTCGTGTTCAACACGGGTCCCTTAAAACATATTCCGAGTCTCCCAAGAGAACTCGTTTGTTTCCCAGGGTACAACGGCCGAAGCAGTATGTACTACCGGGATTGACTCACAACCCAAATTATACTTAAAGAAAAGAGATGAAGAGGATCAACTACATGTTAGAAAAATTAGAAGAGAAAAATGAGAGAACTTTTCATAGTTGGAGTTCTTTGGTGTTGTATTTGGTGTGTTTTCTAACCAAGACTCACCTTGGTATTTATAGGACAAAAAAGAGTTCAAACACCTTATTCAATGTCCATAAACATGAGTTGAAACATCCAATTAAATATGAATAATGAGATGAAACATCTCATGTAATAAAATACTCACATTGAATGAAGAGTTGAAACACCAATAAAATTATTATTTTGTATTTTTCACAAATTAATATTTGTGTTTTACAAAATATTCCAACAATAACGACGTTAAAAAAAATTTTAACGACGGATCCTTGGTTGCCAAAGTGATAAAAGTTGGACCGTTGACAGCCAATTCAATAGTTGGGACCGATAGAAGCTAAGAAGTGATAGTTGGGACCACTAGAAACCAATATATACCTTAAACTTTTAACACAAAAACAAAATGAATTTTATAAAAATAAATCTAGTATAGACAAATGAATAGTTTAGTTTCAGTTTGCAATGAATCCGATACTTATTTAAGAAGACTGTGCATATCGTAGATGGATGGTTCTTCGAATTTCTCTATACACTCTTTATAAGAATGCTCTTTAAAACAATAAAGGCTTTAATTCTCGGGTAACTTTCTCATGGAACAAATGGCTTCCTCTAAAGGTCAATTTTTTTGGTTGAAGGTTGAACCTAGACTAGTTGTCAACATGTCAATGCCCTACTCAAGCGTGGTGTCAACTGCCAATCATCCTTATGCGCACGTTACAGGGCTAAAACCGAATTGGTTTTGCAACTCTTTATAAAGTATGAATGGGCGATGCTCTTATGGTCGATTGTGTTTCAATTGTGTGGCCTCCTCAGGTTCATCAGAAACTTCCAATTGACCTTGTTGATGATTCTTTCTACAACAACAACTAAAAAATAGGTATAATCCATCATGCTAATAACCATGTGGAGAATACATAAAGCAAGGAATGATGCGTTTTTCAACAAGGTATCACGTTTATCAAATCTGATCAAGTAGATCAAACTATGGGGATTCCTTCGGTTCTAACATATCCAGAGTTGGCCCGTGCGATTGGATTAGATGGCTCTCCTCTAGCATCACAGATGTAGGTAATATTAACATAGATTTTGAGTCAAATCATCTCCATTTTCTTGCTAATTAATCAGCTAAAACGTGAATAAGTCCTTAATTGTCTTCTTCTATATTTTCAGTCTTAAAAAAGAATAAATACAAAAAAGAAGCAAAAACAAGACAAAATGAAGGAAAACTAGCAAAAAGAAGAAGACCAACGAATCCACGTGATGCATAACAATGAAACGAGTCAACACTTAAAGATTTTGAAGAAACAGAAGCCAACACACGCCCTCATGCCTAGCAAACACCCCTATGTGCGGAAATTAGAAGAAATACAAGTCAGGGGAAGGGACATGTCCCCGTGTGAAGCTCACACGCATTAGGAGGAAGGCACAACCCGTGTGAAAGTCACACGCCACTATGCCCAACCAGTGCATCATATTTGTACTAACACAAGATTCTGAAGCAGGTTTTGTGGGACGCACACCCCCGTGTCTGAAGGGAATGTGAGATCCGTACTGACACATGATGGAGTAGTCTTGTTAGGATCACACGCCCCTGTTTATGAAGTTGTTGACTGCTTATAAATAACAACATTGACTCATTTGCAAAGGGAGCACCTCTAGAGCCTTACCACGTTTTCCAATATTATTCTACATTTTTAGCTTATTAGGTAGGATGTTAGATCATTCCATGTGGCTTGAACCAATTCAAACAATTGTCATTGTGACACCCGGCAATTTTAGGTTAATTCCTTTAACAAAACTATATTAATTTATATGAATCTCAAACATGTATTTCTACTAAATGGGCTTAAAGACCCAATAAGCATTTTACGTATTAAACAAAGCCCCTTAAGATAAACGAGGCTCATTATAGGCCCAATGCATTATAGCAAATGTTCGTTCTACATATTAATATAAAAATGCATTTTACGTACTTATAAGAAGTTGTATATTTAATCCCAAAACAAACAAACTTATTTAATTGCGAAACATGGATACCGAGCCGTAATGGCATTAGCTGACATCAAAAGTAATAACCCGAATGTTAAAATACTAAAGATTCTATCTTCAATTAGTATATTTACTATAATCTTGATTTCGAGATTTTAAGCGATAATTCAAATAAAATGATTAGAAACGCTACGAAAACACGTACCCGCTCAAACACGTTCAAATAATTGAAGTACTAATAATTAAAATAACATTTGGCAACGATTTGGGAAATAGATTTAGAAACCTTAATCTCGACGATAAGTTGGACAGGAAACGATACGACACGCAGTCCCGGATACGCAATGTTTAATTAGAAAGAACTCACCTCAAAACCCTACTATATAAACAACTTATTTATCACCCCACATTACTTTTACAAACCCTAACTAGCCTCCCACCCCCACCATTCCCGTCACTCTCAATGCAGCCCTGTTCCCGGCCAATTTCCGGCCACCTCCGGCAACTTTCATGGCACAAATGATATATCAAATTCTTCGTCTCGACAAGACGCTTCTAACGGTGGTAATCTCATACTCTGAATCGCAACGGTATAAAAGTTATAGGCCTTCAAATGTTGCGGCTGCTAGGGCTTTGAGGTTTGTTACTCGTTTTTGTTGATTTTTTTTTGAACAGCAACACCGGAAAACCCCCTGGTTAGACCACTCGAAGGCAACCACCCCATTACGAGCTACCCCACAGAGGCCCTCGTTGCACCCCCCCTAAGGAGGAAACCCACCCGGATAAAATGGGAAAACCTCCCCCGCCAAGGATAGAACCCCTGACCTTGTGGAACCTAAAGACTTATGTCTTACCGTTGGGCCACCACCCCCAACGGCACTCGTTTTTGTTGATGTTAGTGATGGTGGGTTACGATGGATGACGGCGATGGTGATGGACAGCAGAACTAAAGCACGGTAGTAGTGATTAATGGCGTCGGTGATGGATTCTAGTGATGATGATCGGTTGTGTTGAATCTTTGGTGGTGTTGTTGCTTGCTAATTGGAGTTGTAAACACAATACAAGTAATTTTTAATCCTAAAATCACTATATAAATTGCAAGTCATGAAACCCTAGTTCATCCAAAGTTGTAAATTGGTGATTGTGTTGTGGAATTGGGTATAGATTCTAGGTTTATTTGGTGTTTTGATGATCAAATGACTAATCGAATCCATGTTAGTATTGCTGAAAAATTAGGGTTTATAGAATGACATTGGAACATGAATTTGCATGCATGATTATGATGTAAAATGATGAAATATATGGTTATATGGTAAATTGGATGAAGTTTGATTATTTAGTTTTGAAATTTCATGCTCGTTTGGACATATTACTAAAAATAGTAACTTTTCTCTAGGACTCATGTGAAATTGCATGTTGTTGACATCTAAGAGTTGTTATGAGGTTACTAGCATGTTTGTAGAATGTATTAGATGAATTTTGATTATTTGAACGTGGAAATCCGACTTGATTTGGTATGACTTGCTAAATGTGGAAACTTTTTGTCATGAAGATTCACTAGGGTGCATGTTTAGTGACTTTGGACATATAAACATGAATGGATTTGCTTGTGGAAGATTGTAGGCCATCTTGTGAATGGTAAATTGACCTTTGACATGGAAATGGTATGTAAAGGTGATAAGTAGGTAATACACCGGTTGCATGAAATTGGTTGTTTGGAATCTAAATGGTGTGTTCTAGTTAACTAGGATGCCATGTTGAAAGTGTTGCTATGTTAGTTGAAGTGAAACATGTGGACAAGGTGTTGTGCTTTGAAGTGACGATACATGCTAGTATGTCTCATATTGAAAACCGTATTGTGATAGTGTGTGTTGTTGTTTTGTGTAGCATGCTATGGTTTTTATGTAATAGTTGACATGCATAGGGATGTTTGGGAGTCTCTAGGATGTTGAATTATGCAAGCATGCTGTAGAAGTCTGACTTTCCTATAAAGGAAACTTTTATGGACATAGAAACTTAACTTGTTGAATACTTGTCATGTGACGTGGTTTATGAATGAAACATGAACAAATACATCAAATGTAAACTACTTACACTTAATAAATCACCAACGGGTTGTGGGTCAACTTGGGTCAACAAAAGTCAAACTTGGTCAAACTTGGTCAAAAAGTCAAATTATTCCAATCTCGCACAAACTGTATGACTATTTGGATGCATAGAGTTCTATGACCCTACACGAACACACATTAATAGACTTGCTATTATTTAGGTTGCTGTATTACATTGTGTGATTTTGAAACTGATTTGTTGTGCAACCTAAGGTGAGTTCACTAAACCGCACTTTTACTATTCTACCCTTTTATGGGCTGAACACGGACGATTACTTTTACGGATTTACAAATTTTGTATGTCGCATGTCTGGATAGAGCAACTTTTATTTTGTTCATGAAAGACCCCATGGATACCTAGTTGACCGTTAGTATTTGTGAAATAGCGGGGAAATTTTGAGTAGTACTACTGGGTTTGACAAACCCCACCCGGGCTAGTCGCGCTAGCATGACAGAAGGACCTGTCGAACGGGTGTTGAATGACCTAACATACTTATAGTGCGTCCTGCTGGGATGTACGAACGGGCAAAATGCACTTAATGTGTACATACGTCAGCTTCGGTCAGATACATACGCCTCTAGGACATGTGCTGTAGACTAGCTACCTACAATGACATACTTAATTTATATTTCTGCTTGCAACTGAACTTAATGGATTTTATACTTACTATGTGAACTCACCAACCGTCGTGTTGACACTTGTTAGTCTTTCACTTTTACAGGTCACTGAGGTTCAACGCACTTAGGACATGGCATGGAGTCATAACTTTGCATTTAAACACTTTCTTGCATTTAAAAACTATGTTTGGTTTTAACAAATATTTAAACTATGTTTCTTATATTGGGCGCGTGTTTGCGCATTTAGTTCCATTTAATATTATTGACATTACATTTCGATTACGCTTCCGCAAATTATTAAACGTTAACTCTGTATTAAATTTTCTCATTTAATGAGACACGTATATTTTAAATTCATATAGTGTCGTTTGGTGTAACTAATGACTGAGATCCTGGTTTGTCACACACTTAACGGTAAAACTCCGTTAGTGGATTTTGGGGGTGTGACAGTCATATATTGTGATCATGTTTTATAACATTTGTGTAAATTTGATTCTTTTTGTCTCTCTTATCATGTTTGGCTAATATTCTTTGATCTACTTGGATGTAAGATGACTTATTAATGTTTTTTTAATACAAGTAATGTTTTGATTCTACTTCGGTTGTGTGCATATGTTTCAACTTTTGTTTTTTATATTGCGAGTTTTCTAAGTTAGCAACTTATTTCCGATCGACCGTGTGTAGGTAATGCACTAATGCTCACATCCATGATATCTATGCGGTGGTGGACCCATAAGTTTTTTTCATGAGGTCCTAAATTTCTTAAGGCTCGTTTATGTGACACCCGGCATTTTCGGGTTAACTTCGTTAGAACAATTTTGTTATTTTTATTATCTCAATCATGAATCTTAAGTAAATTGGCCTTAAGGTCCAATGAAGGCCCAACACGATAATTCGGGCCCATTAAAGGCCCAATACATTATAGCGAGTGTTCGTTCGATGTGTTAATATTAAATATGCATTATAAACTAATAAGAAGTCAAAATAACTGATTTATAATAAATTAACGTATTAATTGATCAACACCTAAAATAATAGCTCGAGTGTTATAACATTATCACTTTTCATTTTATAAGGAATTATAGTACTATTTTGAGAGTTTAATCATCATTCGGAGATAAGCACTACGAGATGTGGTGTCATATACGTTTTAGTTAATTAAAAAGACCCATTAGCTAACTCCTACCTATTTAAACCCTAGAAAGACCATCTCTTTCATTTTGCAAACCCTAAAACTATTAACCCAGCCGTCACCCTCCCCCACCCCACCTTGCACTTTTCCGGTTATTTTTCCGGTGACCCCGGAGGTTTCACGACAAGTTCTATACATCATCTTCTTCCTCTCATCAATATGGTTCTAATGGTGGTCATGGTTTTGCCTGAAACTCGCCGATGATGTGGCTGTTTAGTGGCGTTCGAAAGTGGCAGTGGTGATGATTGGGTGGTGGTTGACGGCTATGTTGGGAAGTAACAGAAGCCACGAGTGGCTGTTAAAGGTGCGATGGTGGTGTTGGAGTTGTGTTGCAGTGATGATTAGGGTTACGAGTTGCAGGTTTGGGGGTTCATGGTGATTTATGGCGGCTGTAGTAGCAGTTGCAATAGTTATTGATGGTGGTCGAGTGATGCAAAAGCAGCAACAATGACGATGGATGAATGCTTATAAGTGGTAACAACCGTGTAATAGGCTGGTTCTAGATCAAGGTTTAACGCTTCATTCTTGGTGACCGATGGTGTTGTAGTTATTTGTTGTGGGTACGGTAAGTTTTATGGTGGTTGTGGCGGTCTTGAGTGGCTGGACACAGTGGGTTTATGGTGTTATGGAGTGATAGTAGAGCAATAGAAACAATGGTGATGGTCGTAGGGGTAGGGTATTTGGTTCGGGACTATGGTACAACAGCGGTGGTTCACGGCATTTTGTGGTGGTTGTTGGTGTCAAACAGAGGTGGTTGATGGACATGGGTAGTTGTATGATTGAAACGTTAGCGTGGTAATGGTAGAAATGGTGACCGATGGTAACGATCATGACAACGAATTTGATAGAATGTGATGTGTAAACAAGTAAAAATACGAGTGGACATGGGATTGAAAACTAAACAAAAAGGTATAACCATGCTTACGAATTTGATAGAAATGTACTTGTGTATATCGTTTGTGTGTTGAGCTCTAAACAAATAATAAGAGACGCAAATCTTACGACCGAACGACAAAACGAGACTAGGGAAATAATAGTAATATTAATAATAAAAATGCATGATACCAACACCATATTTACTATCTACATAAATATAACATGTTATATATAGTCACCTTACATGTATGAAATAATTGTGGTGTGATAGTATTTAGGTGAAGCAACATACTATATGTATGACAGGTATTTTATTATGGATTTAAGTACAACTACTCACATCATATTATTA
Organism: Tagetes erecta; assembly: GCA_030867185.1. Classification (NCBI taxonomy): domain Eukaryota; kingdom Viridiplantae; phylum Streptophyta; class Magnoliopsida; order Asterales; family Asteraceae; genus Tagetes; species Tagetes erecta. The sequence continues at coordinate 23,248,039 of CM061496.1, forward strand.
ATTTGAATACTACAAAGTACTCATGTGTTAGCATATGTATTTATACAAGTACACATGGATACACATTATGTAATCACTAGTTCCAAACGACACACTTATTATGTAAAAGACCTCTATGGTTTGAAAACTACTAGGTTAACTATTGTTCTTACAATACTTACCGTAGTACGCATATAATGAGATACATGGTATAAGGACATAAAAACTATTACTTCATACATATGTATATATCTCATATATATTTATATAAGTAATTATAGTGTATAAACTATGATTACCCAAGTGATACAAATACTTGTGCGGAAACACATATACAACCAAACAACAATATTAATAAATCACCAAACTAAACCGATACAAAGAGCTCAACCGGACGTGTACAATAACACCGTGCTAATATTATGGATTATGTGTTACGTGTACCAATAGGGAATTTGTTGGGGACTGAATGATTTCGCGTTGCGTGCTTGTGTGAACTAATCTACATGGATGTGCATACATGTACTAGCTAGCTATCTAAGGTGAGTTCACTGAACTGTACTTTTACTATTATACCCTTGATGGGCTGAACACGGATGAATACTTTTACGGATTTACGAATTTAGTATGTCGTATGTCTGGATTAGAGCAACTTTTATTTTGTTCATGAAAGACCTCATGGATACCTAGTTGACCGTTAGTATTTGTGAAATAGAGGGGAAATTTTGAGTAGTACTAACGGTCAACTAGGTTTGACAAACCCCACCCGGGCTAGTCGTGCTAGCACGACAGAAGGACCTGTCGAACGGGTGTTGAATGACCTAACATACTTACAGTGCATCCTGCTGGGATGTGCGAACGGGCAAAATGCACTTAATGTGTACATACGTCAGCTTCTGTCAGATACATACGCCTCTAAGGACATGTGCTGTAGACTAGCTACCTACAATGACATACTTAATTTATATTTCTGCTTGCAATTGGACTTACTTGATTTTATACTTACTATGTGAACTCACCAACCGTCGTGTTGACACTTGTTAGACTTTCACTTTTACAGGATACTGAGGTACCACCGCACTTAGGACATGGCATGGAGTCGCGGCTTTTCATTTAAACATATTCTTGCATTACAAACCATGTTTTGAGTTTAAATGATTTTTTTAGACTGTGTATCTCGGGTTGGGCGCGTGTTCTGCGCATTTAGTTTTCATTTAATATTTTGACGTTACATTTCAATTACGCTTCCGCAAACTTTTAAACGTTAACTCTGTATTAAATTTTCTCATTTAATGAGACACGTATGTTTTAAATTCATATAGTGTCGTTTGGTGTAACTATTGACTGAGATCCTGGTTTGTCACACACTTAACGGTAAAACTCCGTTAGTGGATTTTGGGGGTGTGACAGTTTATCTAATATTATATATTATTTTTTCTGTTCGATTCTAATCAGATATGGTCGAGCCAAGTCTGATTGAGGGTAGAAATTGTTACCATAATTCTCATTCCAGTCAACTATTGAATATCGTATCTTAATATCACATTATTCTATGTTCACTCACATTTAAAGTATTTAAAATGAATTCCACCTAATCACATCTAATGAAAATTTAATATAGAGTTATATATATATATATTTATATATATATATATATATATATATATATATATATATATATATATATATACTAGATTGTATCTCGTGTGTTACACGAGTTAAATAAGTAAAAATATTAATTAAAATAGATCACATGTATAAAAAATCATATAATTTGTAAACATTACCATTTTTTCGAATTGAAAAATGTTGTGCATCACATTTACCAGTGCACTCCCCAAATATTACCTTTTGCTGCCATGTAAACAACGCAGCACAGGATGACTCATACACCACAAGTGAAAAGGCCAACACAGAGCCAAGTTTAAGTGTTATAGATATATAAACCCCGACAAAGACAAGGCTACAAGCAAAATACACAAATCGCAAAGACAAGGGAAGAAAACCAAAGAAAAGACACACGTGTCACCTTTGAATAAATCTAGATTACACAACACCGGAAGAGAGCACAAAACGAAATAGGAAGTATGAGGAGAATGTATGAGGAGAAAATATATACGTTGGATAACGCCCATGGATACACGTCGGCAAAACACGTGGGCAGAAATCAAGCAAACAAAGTCACCATAAATTGACACATACTTAAAAGTAAGTATCATAAGCTTAAAAATAAGTACAACTATACAAAGGCATAGACCAGTAGTACTGTTAAAATATGACATAATTCATGGTTACCAAACATAATTTCTTGTTACTAAATTTATGTTTTATTATTAACAGGTATTTTTTACTTCTAAAATAAGTCATGGGCTTTGCTGCTGATGGGCTGTTGAAATGAGATGCTGATGGGCTTAGGGTTTAGTTGTTGCTGCTGTTGGCATTATAAAGTCAAGGTGAACCAAGGGTTAACACACACAAGATGATTGCAAGCATCCAGCCATCAAGAACATACTCATTGTAGCACCAATAAAGGCTTCGGCCGCTGCTCTATTTCAAGGGTTAAGCCCTTCGTTGCAATTTTGTATTCAGATTATGATTTGATTATGTTTGTTTCAGTTTATGATCTTTTTGATTATTCTGTTCGTTTTTTGTTCAAACAAATCTGCTCGATGCACTTCAATCACATGTTCTCTCGTTTTTGACATGGTATCAGAGCTAAAATCTCTGATCGAATGCTGGTTAATGATCTTTGGTTATTCCACTGCTGCTTATAAAATGTTTTGATTTAAGGTTTTGTGTTTTCAAACCCTAATTATTCAACGGTTTTGTAGGACTGTTCTTGGATCTGGATCAGATTGTTTGGAGTTTCTCGATCTAAAGTTCTAGATCTATTTTCTCCTCTGTCTGAGATTAAAGGCATAGTTGAAGACATATCTTCGGTTCTTGTAGCTGATAAGTCATCTTTGTTCAACACTAATTTTCAGCTGAAGTCTTCTTTTCTGTTCTACCACGTAACCCTAAGTGCAGGTTACGGGTAGGACCTGATTGGCGAACCCTAACTTGGGTGCTTTACTGGTGAGATCTTTCCTTAACTGGCTTTAATTTTCTGTTTTTTCACATAGTAAATTTTGTTGCTTGTCTGTGTGTTTGCTTATATTGAGTGCTTTGCATACATAGATCTAGACTATTCCTTGATCTGCCATCATAGTGGTGTGAAAGCCTGGCTCTGGTCTTGATCTTGTTACTTGTGTATTTGCTTCTTGTTATTTTGTGAAAATGGGCGATAAACATGATAATATTATGTCTACACCTGAAGCAACACTTATTAGCAAGCTAGATGCTAGTGATCTGTTATACTTACATCCAAGCGATTCCAGTAGTTTAACTATTATCAGCATCAAACTAAAAGGTACTGAGAATTACAGTGTTTGGGCAAATGCTATAAAACTGGCCTTGAGAGCTAAAAATAAAATGGGGTTTATTGATAAAACCTACAAAAAACCTACTGATAATAATGTTCTTGCTAACCAATGGGGTAGATGTAACTCAGTTATGCTCACTTGGTTGCTTAACTCTGTATCTAAGGAACTATATGTTGGACAGGTTTATTCGGAATTGGCCTCTGATGTATGGGATGACTTAAATGAAACATACAATAAAATTGATGGGTCGCTCATGTTTAGTCTATATCAAAAAATAAATTCTGTTACCCAAAATGGGTCCTCTGTGTCTGATTACTATCATAGAATCAATACTATGTGGAAACAATTTGATGCAATGATTCAGTTACCATCATCCACTTGTCAAGCCTCAAAAGAGTTTAATGATTTTAACCAATTAATTAAATTAATGCAATTTTTAATGTGACTTGATGACATCTATCAACCGGTAAGAACAAACCTTTTAACAAAGGATCCCCTTCCTACTATTAAAACTGCTTTTTCCATCATCTCAAGAGAAGAGTCTCATAGAGGAGCTCATGCTTCATCTAAGGGTCAAAATGTTGGTTATGTTTCAAAATCAAATCAGTTTTATGATAATAAAAAAAGAAATAATTCAAATTTTAAGGGTCCTAATCCAAATTTTTCTTGCACTCATTGTAATAAACTGGGTCATACTGTTGATAGATGTTTTGAACTTGTCGGGTATCCACAAAGTAATAAACCTAGATTTGGGCAGGGTGGCAACACAAACCAGATAAACAAACTTGCACAATCAAGTAAACCTAGTAATAGTAGTATACAATCTGAAACTGGACAATCTGTTTCCTCAAGCAACAATGCTACTTTATCTGGTTTAACATCTGAACAGATTGCACGCCTTGTGGGAATCTTAAATGAGAAACCTGCTGATATTCAATCAAATAACATAGGAGGTACTTTTTTGAATGATATTCAATTTTTAACTTTGCAAGTAGAAATGATTCCTCATTATCAGGATGGATCATTGACTCAGGTGCCAATCAACACATGGTTATGTCCGAAGAAAACTTAATAGATCAAATTGATGTTTCAGGCTTTAACATAACAGTTAATCATCCTAATGAGACTAATGCATTAGTAACAAAATTTGGTTCGTTAAAAATTTGTGATAAACTTATTTTAACCGATGTGTTTGTTGTCCCTGAGTATTGTGCAAATCTGGTTTCTGTGTACAAACTTGCTAGAGATAATAAATTACGGGTTGTGTTTGATGAGTTTAAATGCTTACTTCAGGATTTACGCACCAGGAGGACCCTGGTGACTGGTAATCAGGTTGAAGGGTTGTACTTGTGTGGTAGCATGATGAAACCTATAAAGGTGTGTAATAGTTCTTATAGCGGGTTGAATCTGTGGCATTCTAGGCTTGGTCACCCATCTGATAATGCATTGGCTGTTATTAAAAATAATTTGAGCATTAAGACACAATCTGAGTTAAGTCCTTGTGAAACATTTCATAGAGCTAAACAACACAGAGTTCATTTTCCCTTAAGTGACCACAAGTCTAAATTCATTGGTGATCTTATACACCTTGATGTTTGGGGGCCTTATAAGGTACAAAGTTGTGATGGATTTAAATACTTCCTAACCATCGTAGATGATTATTCTCGAGTTGTTTGGGTATATCTCTGATAAAGGATAAATTATACATAAATTCCTAGTTATGTTTGATTACGCTTTGTGTCGTTTCGGTTACGTTTTTATATCATTTTCGACAGAACTGATGTTTTTATGTTTCATAGGTCCCATGTTGATAAAGAAATGGAAAGATCACGGAAAATCGAATCCGTAGGCGAAAACGGGGCGCGAAACGGAGTTACGAGCGAGCCGGTACGCGAAAACGAAGAAAGTTTTGGCTTTTCTAGGCCCGGTTCGCTATATAAACACTCCTTATGAAACCCTAGCCTCCAAGAAACCCTAGGGGACGAAATTGGAGACAAAAAGGCTGCAAAAAGGGTTCGGACAGCCAAGAAGACGAAACGAAGTGAACGGGAACGCGTGGGATCAAAGGCTTCATCGCGATTCTTCCGAGTTTCATCTTTCTTTCGTTTTTCTCTTTAATTCTATCATGTCATACATTTTGAATCTTGTTTTTATTATTATGAATATGGTAGGCTAATCGTTTAGAACTACCTAGGCGTTATGATGAATTGTTAACGTTATTTTGATTTCATGTTTGGATGATTTTGTTTATCGTTTATTATGCATGATTAAAGTTTCAACCTTTATTGCTAATTGATGTGTTTTTGCGTGTTGATGTTGGTTTAATCAATATTATTAGTCCATGTTCTCTTGGTGATTGTCTATGCCATGAAATAGGGTTCGTTTTAGCCATTTACTTACGTTGTGGTTGTTTATGGATAACCTGCAGTAAAACCATAGGATTAATACTATTAGTTAAATTAATAAAAACGTGTAACCAACCTAGAAATTCGTGAGGTGATAGGTTGTTAACTGGTAAAGTTGGTTAATTTGCTAGGTTTACGTCTTTGTGAGAAGTCCGGCTTAGTTTATATTAACACACTTGCTTGTTAAATCAATTAGTTAGGTTGAAATGGCTTTAGAGTTTGTATCGTGAGATAGGTCTTTAATTTAAGTCAATTAAGCGTAATTCGATTAGGTAACTGTGAGGAAGCTTAATCCCGTACCTGGTGTGGTAATAACTTGATAGTGATACTTTAGGTTTCTTATCGAGAAGGGTCGAGGGTCCTAGTTAGTGTTGCCTTTAAGTGACTAGTTTCAGATCCCGGTTCCATAAACATTAGTCCAAACATGATTGATGGTCAACGTTAACAATGATTCTAGCCTAGGTGGTTTGTTTTTCTCTAATCTGTTTTAAATCCGTTTTTAAATTGTCAGTTTCCATTTTTAGTAAGTTTCCTAATTTAGAAAGTTTTTATTTTTAGTAAGTTTCTATTTTTAGCAAAAAAACCCTCATTCTTAAATAATCTTTTAAGTAAAGTTCGTGTCTAGTTTAGTTAAGTCTTGTCAAGTAAATTTAACGTAGTATATAGAGTCTGTGGGTCAACACCCGGACTTACTTTAGCTATATTACATTCGACCGGTCCACTTCCGGTTGTGTGTAAGTTAGTTAGTTTGTCTAGGTTTTATAAATTTAAAGCTTACATGTTTTTAGTGTTTATTTTTATATATAGTATTGCACGCATCAATCTCTTAAAAAACAAAAGTGAAGTTTTTCAAAACATAGAAAATTATTTTTATATGCTTAAAACACAGTTTAATGCCACAGTAAAAAATTTTCAAAGTGATAATGGTACCGAATTTGTTAATAATCAAATGCATAACTTTTTCAATAAAAATGGGGTTCTACACCAAACATCATGCTCCTACACCCCTCAACAAGATGGGGTGGTTGAGAGAAAGCACTGACACCTATTAAATGTTGCTAGATGTTTATTATTTCAAGGGGGTATTCCTTTAAGATTCTGGTCTGAATGTGTGCTAACTGCTTGTTATTTGATAAACAGGACTCCCACACTCGTTCTTAATGGTAAAACACCATATGAAATGTTTTTTGGTTTTAGTCCCTCCCTTGATCACCTAAGAGTATTTGGCTGTTTGTGTTTTTGCACTGTTTTAAATAATCCCGACAAATTTAGTAGTCATGCTGAGAAATATGTTATGATAGGCTACTCCAACCAAAAGAAGGGTTATAAATTATGGAGTTTGGATAATAAACAAGTTGTTTTCTCAAGAGATGTTAAATTCTATGAAAATATATTTCCCTTTAAAGATACAAATAATTCTCAATTTTTGAAGGAACATGAAACATTTGATATGACTACCTTAAATTTTTTTGAATTATTTGACACAACTCAGTCTAAAAACCCTAATGGTGAGAACCCCGATGATGATGGGAGGGAATTGCGAGATAAAACAGGGTCTGGTCAGGCACAAAGTGTTGATACTGAAACTGTAGATGGCGTGGTTTCTAGACAGCAGCCTCTTAATGGAGGAGGTGGTGAGGACACTGCTGCACAGAAGCAGACCTCCAGTAACAGTATCAACACTAGTGAGGTCAACAATGCAGACAATGATAAAAACATTCCTCCTGAGGGTTTTAATGATCCATCAGTCCCACTTCGTAAGTCTAATAGACATACTTCCATTCCAAAAACCTTAAATGATTTCGTGATTGAAGGAAAAGTTAAATATGATTTCGAAAAGGTTGTTCATTACTCTAAGTTGTCTACAGAAAATCAATGTTTTGCTACTACCTTAAATAAGTCTGTTGAACCTAAGTCATCTAAAGAAGCTTTGAAAGATGTTAATTGGGTAAATGCTATAAACAAAGAAATGGACGCCTTGAATCGTAATAAAACATGGGACTTGGTGGATTTACTACCGGGAAGAAAACCCATAGGTTGTAAATGGGTCTTTAAAATCAAACATGATCCTAGTGGTGCTATATCTAGATACAAGGCTAGGCTAGTGGCTAGGGGTTATAGTCAACGTGAAGGAATTGATTTTGATGAGACTTTCTCCCCGGTAGTTAAGATGGTCACTATTAGGACTGTCTTCAGTCTAGCTGTGCAACATAACTGGCCCTTATATCAACTTGATGTTGACAATGCATTTCTTTATGGTGACCTAAACGAGGAAGTTTATATGAAACCTCCAGAGGGTTATTATTCTCCTACTGAAACTCGTGTTTGCAAGCTTAATAGATCTCTATATGGCTTGAAACAAGCTTCTCGTATGTGGAACGAAAAGCTTGTTGGTATATTAGTTGATTATGGTTTTGTTCAAAGTAAGTGTGATCATTCTCTGTTTATTAAAAGGAGTGGATCTATTGCTGTTGTGGCTTTAGTTTATGTGGATGATATTATTATGACAGTAATAGTTTAGATGAAATTAACAGTGTTAAGGAGTTATTGAATTCCAAGTTTTTGATTAAAAACTTACGCCTTCTAAAATATTTTTTGGGAATAGAAGTTATTCGATCTGATAATGGTTTATATCTTTCTCAAAGAAAGTATTGTATGGATTTACTAACTGAATATGGGCTTAGTGGATGTAAGCCAGCTAGAACACCTATTGATCAACACTTTGTCGTGGTTAACTTTTGTAAATCAAATGCCACTTTACTTGAAAATATTTCTGGGTACCAACAAATACTTGGGAAACTGATTTATTTATCGCATACTCGACCTGATATCTCGTATGCAGTTCACTATTTAAGTCAATTTATGCATAAGCCTACTCAAGCTCATTTGCATTTAGCCTTACGCGTCCTTCGATATCTTAAGGGAGCACCAGGTAAGGGGCTAGCATTCACCAAAGGTGAGTCATTTAACCTTAGTGCATTTTCTGACTCTGATTAGGGTAAATGTCTCGAGACACGTCGTTCTGTTACCGGGTTTTGTATTCTGTTAGGAAATTGTTTGATTTCTTGGAAAAGCAAGAAACAAACAACCGTTTCTCGTTCTTCAGCGGAGGCTGAATACCGTGCCATGTGTGCAGCCACTTGTGAGCTTATTTGGCTTAAGAATATGTTGGCTGAGTTGGGTATATGTGTTAGTTTTCCGATTAATGTCCATTGTGACAATAATGCTGCTATATCTATAGCTGCAAATCTTATCTTTCATGATCGAACTAAACATTTTTACATGGACTTATATTTTTTACGTGAGAAGGTTTCAGCTGGTATTATTCAAACCATATCTGTTACATCAGCTCATCAGTTGGCTGACATTTTTACTAAAGGCCTTTTAGTAAATCAACACAATACCATGGTGGAAAACATTCAAATGTTTGATGTGTTTGGTAATTGAATTGAGGGGGGTGTTAAAATATGACACAATTCATGGTTACCAAACATAATTTCTTGTTACTAAATTTATGTTTTATTATTAACAGGTATTTTTTACTTCTAAAATAAGTCATGGGCTTTGCTGCTGATGGGCTGTTGAAATGAGATGCTGATGGGCTTAGGGTTTAGTTGTTGCTACTGTTGGCATTATAAAGTCAAGGGGAACCAAGGGTTAACACACACAAGATGATTGCAATCATCCAGCCACCAAGAACATACTCATTGTAGCACCAATAAAGGCTTCGGTCGCTGCTCTATTTCAAGGGTTAAGCCCTTCGTTGCAATTTTGTATTCAGATTATGATTTGATTATGTTTGTTTCAGTTTATGATCTTTTTGATTATTCTGTTCGTTTTTTGTTCAAATAAATCTGCTCGATGCACTTCAATCACATGTTCTCTCGTTTTTGACAAGTACACCAGGCATTATAAATTGTAAAATACTGTAGACAGCAATTCAAATTGTAAATATTAAAATTCTTTCCTACACATGCAAAATAAAAAACAATTACTCTCCCTCTATGTCATGCGTTTAAAAAATGAAAAACAAAGAATTGTTAATTCTAATTCAATATTGATGTGTAAATTTTGAATTCAAATGAAATGATTAAATATTTTTAAAAACATTCCTTATTTAATGTAAATTAATGCAATTACAGAATTACTAAACTAGCCTTTTAATAATATTAAATAGAAAAATAAAAGAAAACATGTGATTGGTTGGTTGGTGTTTTGTTTCTTCTTGAAATATTTAAGTCTTCTCATTTGAACCTTAACATATATATATATATATATGTGATTAAGTTCATTTGAAAAGACTCATGTATTGCAAGAAGAAACCTAAATCACTAAAAAAAACTTATCAATGACTTAATTTTTTAAATAAATTCATTTAACATCTGCCCCAAACCTAAACCTGGATACCCGACTCGAACCCGAAGCTATCTATCTTTTATTTATTTATATTTATATTCCTCAAATTGTAACGCTCGTTCCATTATTAATATGAATAAATATATCAGATTTTATATTATCCCTTCTTTAATAAAGCGACCGAAATTGCTATGAGTTATTATTTAAATTTACTCATTTAATTACTACTTATAATGATTAAATCCAAAATATATAAGCTTGGAATTCATAAGAAAAGATTTTATAAATAATATCAAGTTTGTTACTACTAAGTCTAAAAATAACCATTCAACGTCAAAAACAACGTAAATACATAAAAACGTCAATTTTATAAACATTACAAGTTAACGTCGGAATAAAGATTTAATTAACTTTGGGTGAAAAGTATAACTTTTAGAAACTTGTTTTAGAGTTCTAAACTAAATTTAATAACATCACCAAAATAAAAGGGTTCCTCATGAAAAATCAGTTGGTTAAAAATTTGTTTTTAATCAATATATGAGTGGTTAAATCATGTACAACTTTTGTGATACGGCTAAATCGACCCGTACAACTTTTGGAAACTTGTAGATTAAGCGGCTGTTTGCAAACTCTGAATCATTAAGTGATGAATGTTTAGAAGGTCTGAACCATTAAGAAGCTCTATTAATGAGAAAGATGTTAGAGTAAAACTTCAGATGATAGTAAGTTTAATACATGCTCCATTCAGTTTCATTCAGCATCATTCTATATCTTAACCATTCAACACTTAACTGAACCATTCAGAGACTATTTTTCTATGAAACAAACGCTCTGAATGCAGAATCTGAATGATTAAGAACTGAATTGAACCATTAAGAGGTGAAACAAATAGCCCTAAGGCTACACACATCAAATCACAAAGTGACCAAACCCCTCCTCAGACCATGGGCAAAATAGTAGCTAAATCATGTACAACTTTTTTGATACGGCTAAAAGGCACCAAATACAGGTTTATATCATGACTTAACAAAGCCTGCATTTTTATTACGGTTTGAACCTTCAAAACAACTAAGCCGCCCATGGCTACTGGTCGTCACAAGTCACAACACCACCACCATGCCTGCTGTTGTCGCTGGGTACTATAACAACAATATGATAACCGATAGGTGATACCCATTTTTGTACTTTTTTTCTCAACGGGTTCGTTTCAACTTTCAAACCCATTGATCCGATTGTACGGTCATGTTCAATAAAATCAACATATCAAGTATATATTTAAAAAAACACACCTTTTAGTACCTCACTGCACACTAGTTTTATATTATCTTTCCCCCTCTTCAATCTCTACATAGGTTTCAACCTATCTACCTATCTCTAACATTACTCACAAAAAAAACAGAAAAAATGGCTAGCATAAAAATGTACACAAATATACCACCACCTTTCTATGATTATATACATAAAAGAAGCTGCCAACTGCAAAAAAGTGTGAGCGTTATTATAAACCCGTCTCATATGCCCAAAAGGTATCAGGATCCGGACAAAACAGCGAGAAATCTTCAACTTCTATGTTTGCTATGTGCCAGTCAAAGAACCGCGCTTGTATCACCTTGAATACCACCAGCAGTGTTGGTAACAACCACCATTCCTCGTCCTCACTGATTTCACAAGCATCTTTTTAGTTTATAACTTGTTTGATCTTTCAACGAGTCAAAAGTCACAAACTAAATAATAAAAAGAAACCTAATATTTACAAGTAAAGTCGGAAAAGTTAAAGATTTACCTCCTTTTCTCCCATGTGTTGGGCTCATTGTACATCTGGAATGACAAAAATCCATAATGAATCATGCCACATGTGAATGCCACAGCCTGGATGAAGCCGATAAAAATAAACCCAATCACACAAAGTAAATATCCGAAAATGAGTTGAGTTCGACTACATTTCAACAGAGTGAGCAGAATCAATATAAAACTTACAACGTTTGAAAGAGAGGTAGCATTCCAGAGTGCATAGATTCTAGCAAGTGAAGCCCTTTTATGACCTCTGCTAAACAAGGCGTTTAGACCCGCAGGGAAGGGAGAAAGCAATGATAAAGGGAGAATAAGCAGAACAGCTAGAAAAGCCCCAAGCGAGATCCAATAGAACTCAACCAATATCAGGAGCGTGACAGAGAGATCCGATAAAAGCAACACGCATATCAATAGTTGTAAGGTATCCTGAAATCATATTAATCCAAAATTTTATTTCTCTTGACTAAAATTCTATAGCCGGCTACATCCACACATGTTCTTGTGTATTAGTGGATTAGGGTTACGTTAAACAAATAAGTTAAAAAGAAACCCAAAGTTTGCTTTTTATTTGTAAACATTGAAATAATATATCTTGGTAAACATATTGAGACATTTAAAAAAAACTAAAAACTTTGAACCTTAAACGTTTCGGAACGATCTGACCTGGCTTCTACCAAAAGTACCCACTTTGAGTGTTTGACCTGTTACCCGACCTGCCCATATTGTCACTTCTAAAAATAACTGTTAGCATAGTAACATACCTGCCGGCCAGTAGGTCTCGTGTTGTGCAAAAATAAGGAAAATGGAAAGAAATAATCCCTTCGAAATTCCAAGGACTTCAAGGACACATCATTGATGATACCGCCATTTACCCCGCCTGCTACCCTTTTACGGTTTAATACATGACTTGTGTGTGATTGACTTGGTTGGAGCTGCTTAACAATTTTCTCTGCATTATGCCTGAAGGATATACTGATAGATTAAGCATACAGGACTTAAATAAGATTTGTAAACTAGTAATGCATGCAATAAAGTTACCTTGGTGAGTCTTCCCTGTTGTCTAACAAATCAGGGTGGTGTAGATTGTGAAAAGGATCATCAACAACAATTACCAAAATACCCAGCTGATAGAAACCGCTAGCAGTGGCTTGAAACCACCCAAGCTCAATTTTGACTCCATGAAAGTCAAGCTGGGGGTTCGCATGAGTCTTTAGCCAATTAATAACATGAACTAAAGAAGAACGTATTGATCCACTTCTCACTGTTCTCAACTGGGCATTTAAACCGGCTACCAAACGATTCCAAACCGACGAAGGAACATGCTGGCCAACCACACATCACACATGTCAAAAAACAATGTACTCCACAACTAAATACCAATTGTCGCAATTTCAATCCATTTATTTGTATGGGTCGATTTAGATCATGTTTATCTCAAATGAGTCAAATGGGTAAACAGATATATAAAATTATCTAAAAAGAAAATGGGTCAAAAGCGCCCAAAGTGTATTTTTAATCCATAAAGCCTATTCTATCGCTTTTATTTAAGGAAAGGTTATTGCTGAAAAAATATGATTCTGTCAACAACTTTCACACTTTAATTATAGAAAACAAGTACTACCAAAAATTTTGGACAAAAAGTGTTTGGGGTCTGACGTATGTTCAAACAAAGAACCTCATTGTTTACCCAGCCCACGCATGGTGACCTCTCAAATTAATCATAAGAGAACATAGATCACAACAAAGACCTGTCCTATAAGATTTGTCAGCAAAGTATCACTATGAAGATTGTAAGGGGCCATGTAGCTACCATCTCCACCAAAAATGATGCACATTGGGAACCTTTTCTGAATACTTGTTACCATGTCTAACCGCTTCTCATCACCACCTAGAAAGAAATCGATGTAAGCAACCGTTAAATCTGGTGTCGCACCAACCTGCACACATAATTTTCAATAGTCTGAGCATAATGTGTTACATACTTACATGCATAGAAAAACTTTATTTTAATCTTAACCTAAGAATAAAATAGGCAAATTGGCTAAAAATAATCCCAACTAACACCTATTGGCCGAGAATAATCCCAACTCAGTTTATTCCCTCCAGTGGTCCCAAATCCAACTTTTTTGGCCTCCAGTGGTCCGCCGTTAAGTGCACTTAACGGCCGTTAACTTTTTTTTGATTTTTTTCGAATTTCAAAACAAGGTTTTTTGGATATTGATCGGGAGGAGTATACGATTCAATTGATGTAAACCTTACTTCGAACTGGTGTTCCAAACGACAAAACGGTCTTCAATCGGGTGTTTAAAACCTAACGGTGTATTAACCGGATATCAAAATTAAACCATTTGGAGCAACAATTGGAAGTAAGGTTTACATCAACTTACTCGTATTCTCCTCCCGATCAAAATCCTTAAAATATCGGTTTGAAATTCGAAAAAAATAGAAAAAAAGTTAACGGCCGTTAAGTGTACTTAACGGCGGACCACTGTAGGCCAAAAAAGTTGAATTTAGGACCACTGGAGGGAATAAACTGAGTTGGGATTATTTTCGGCCAATAGGTGTTAGTTGGGATTATTTTAGGCCAATTTACCAATAAAATATATATGTACGTATAACCTTCATCCCTTTGTATAGAGCTCTTGATCTGCATGAGCGAAGACAAGAATGATCATATTCAGACTTAACAAACTCCTGAAGCCGATTGATTTTATATCTCCTACGCCATTGTTTCCAAGACCAGCCACAAGGGTAAGCAAGCAATGAAAGTATGCTATGGACTGATCCTTCCCACCAATCATATGCAGCAACTGAATTTATCTCATCAATGAATCTGTTAAATGAATCTTCATATCTGCATCTCAAATTGGGTTATTAATTCACATGTTCTTACCAGATATAAAATATTTATATTCAAAATTAAAATAATGAGTGCTCTTACACAATATCAATGATAACATCAGGAGGGGAGTAAGGAAGATGCCAGGGTTCTCTAAACGTATTAGGGCCCATGAAGTACATTCGGTAGACATGGCTTTGAGTTTCATCGCCTCTTGTTCCTCGAACCTACATAAAAACTAGGTAAGCATACTTTTGGCCAGCGTATATAGAGAAAACTAGTTTCAAATTGCATAGGGATGTGATAATGTTATTATAATACCTGGGATAGAGAAAGAAGAGAAGGAAAATGATGGTGATTAGTGCGTTCAACTGAATCTACTTTCTCATAAGAGAAATCTTGACCAACAAGTTTGACTCTAAGGGTACTTAAAAGAACACCAAGAAGAATCACAACACAAGACAACATAAGAGCAAAAGGCCATGGTCCTCCAAATGTGTATATTAGCTCTTCAAGAGCCGTATAGCAGTTTGGCATCCTGTACTTTTCCGATCTGCATTTGTATGGGCATAATGACATTGACACTCCACCTGGATCATTATTACTCAAAATTTGTTAATGGCGTATATATAATCTAACCCATTCATTTGTTTGAGTATTTTGAAGATATTAACGTGACTATTGAAAGACATTATTGTTATGTGAATATCTTTCAATTGATATGCATAAAAATTATTTGTATTCACGTTATAAACATCTGCACATTTGTGTTCGTTATAAGTTATAACTCTCCGATCAATACATGTGCGTGAAACTTGTTACTGAGATGGGAGAGAGTGTAAATTAATTACATAGAAAAAAATTATTTAATCTTTTACAATTATTCACTTTCCATTTAATTTTAATGATAAATGAATGATTTAGACTGGTTAGTGAGCTCTCACAATATTTGTGGTTCTGTAAAGAACCCTTTCCTATATATTTGTGCGTGTGTGGGTGTGTTTTGGCATGGGCTATTGTGATATTACCTCTAACATGTATAAAAGATGCTCGTCTGGGAAGTTTTTCAAGGGGACAGGGAGTACAAAGATCACTATCAGAGCCTTCAACGTCTTTATAAGTGCCAACTGGACATTCCTCACAGAATGTACCATACAGCCCTTTAGGGCACTCCTTTCCGCTTATTGTACCATCCTCTCCAGGAAGAGCCTCACCATCCCCTTCACCACCCCTGTAACAAATATAAACAACGTTTAGTTAAGCACAAAGCTACCATATTTACATGATGTGGTGATTACAAGTCACATCCACCAAATATTGTGACAGTATTAACAGTGTTATTTACCTTGTGCTGATGGTACTATTTATCATTGCAAGAGGAACATATTCATCTCCTGCCCCAATTTTGGACCAGTGAAAATGAAGTCTTCCACCGCCTCCCCCACCACCACCAAGAGGGACACCATGGCCTCCAGAAACAGACAGAGAGGAATTATCATGAAGGGAAATCGATTGTATGAAAAGAAGAATGGTTCCACCAGAACCACCACCTAATCCTCCAATAACAGTGCCATTACTGTTTGTTGTAGCATTCCTATAGCTTTGACCATCGGCACTCATGGATCCATATATGTCAAGATTTGTAAGAGGCCAAAGAAAAGATCCCATCACTGGCAACATCACCATTATGTTGTTATTATAAAACAGAGTCACGTTTCAAATTTAATGAACGGGTAACACTTTTTTATTTCAGAAAAGAAAGACTACCAATCATTCCTCCTCCAGCAACACGCCCAACAGATTCATTAGGACCAAGAGTTCCACTTCCTAATTCACAAGGAAGATCCGGTTTGCCATAAGTGCTACCACCTTCACTCAACCTTCCATGGTACAGTCCACTACCACCTCTGCCCCCATGCCCAGCACCACCACCAGCACCATTTGAATAGTTTCCTAAACCAAAACCATTTCTACAACCTGCAAAAATGATTTTGTGTATAAAGAACTTGTAGAAGCAAAAGGGTATTCGGTTTAGTTCCAAGAGTTCCACTTCCTAATTCGTGTATAAAGAATTTACAAAACCAAAACCATTTCGACAACCCAAAAAGGGTCATGTTCTTTTAACACAAATAGGTCAGCCAAGTTACACAATCGGCATAAACCAAGCTCTTTCCTGCACCGTTTTTCCTTCCCTAAAATGCTGCTAGCTCCTCACTTTTTCCTTATTTTGGTAGAAGCAAAAGTGATAACTTTTGTAGAAATTTAAGAATCAAGACTTATTTGGCTGAAATTCCCAGCTCTTTCCCTCTTCAAAAACTATTTTGGTCCCAAATACACTGAATTTTTGCACAAGACTTATTTGGATGGAATTTTGGCTTCTTCCTCTAAGTAACGTAACTTTCTGAGACTACTACAATCACACACATATTGTGCATGTGGTCTGGTTATCGAAGGCATGCAAGATCGTAAGGCCTTGGGCCAACTTTTAGATGAAGGTGAATCCTTTGTTGAAACTAGGATTACCCAACATCTCCTAAAAATGTGATATAGTAGGTAAAAGAATCATGGTTTGGTTCGAATTCATGAGAACTTCTAAGTTCATGTGTAATTGCTTACTTCCTTTGGATACATCAAATCAGAATTTACAGATAAAGAAAATTTCATTTAACAGTGTAAAGAAAAATACCTAACTCGGAAGCGGTTATTGTGCCTTCGGTTTCCACAGTGACACTCATTGCTCTATGTATCTGAATGATACTACCTTTGATTATGCCATTCACAACTATTTCTTCAACACGACAGATCTGAAAAACGATTTAAATGAAACCCCCTGAAATTAGTACCAAGTTTATTCGTTTGCAAATTGCAACCCGTGAAATCTTTTTATGTAGCAGCCTAGGATGTCAATACCTTAGTTCTTTATTTTCCATCTCTAAAATATATTAAACAACTTATCTTAACCAATGTTGGAGAACCACTGCTCTTTAAACTAATGTAAAACACTAAAACATACAGCACCTCAAAATCAAATGGTCAATACAACATTGAAGAAGATGTACAAACTTTGCCTTTTTTTTCTAACAAAGAACATGCTGTATTCTACTGAAGCAAAATAGCCCTCCAAGCTATGCTGGCGTTAACAGTTAAGACCCATATGAGTAGGGCTGTAAACGAACCGAACTTTCAGCGAACAGTTCGTGAACCGTTCGGCGGGAAGTTCGTTTGTGTTCGTTCGTTTAATAAACAAACGAACACGGACAAAAAAATCCGTTCGCTAAGCTAAACGAACGAACATGAACAGAGGTTGTGTTCGTTCGTTTACGTTCGTGAACGTTCGGTAACTTGTTCGTTTACGTCCGTTCGTTTAAGTTCGGTAGTTAATTATGTTTTTTAATTTATATTTATCATTTAGGTGAATACTTTACTCTTATAGAGATAAATATAGTCATGGTAACATTAGTTTTGCTTTTAATGAAGCATATTATGGTCATATCTCATGGGTTTGAATGTGTGATTATAAGTTTATTTGCTTCTTAAGGCTTATTTGATTTTGTTGTATATGAAGTTTAATTTGGAATAAGATTAATCAAGAAACAATGACTTATTAGGATACTAATTTGAGATAGTGGTTTAATCGAGGTTATCAGGTTTTATTATTATTTTTTGTGTGTTTTATATCCTTTTCTTATCTAACTTTTCTTTATTGTAAACAATCATAGTAAATCAAAGATGTAGTTAACGATAATTATTGGTATAATTATGTCCTATTGATTAGTTGTCATGTTAATTAACTTTGAATAATTGTCTAATTTGGTCAATCTTAATTTATTATTTTGGTGGTAAATGTTAAAAATTAACAATTTTTTGTTAATATTTTATAGTCAAACGTTCGTTTGTGTCCGTTTGTGTTCGTTTTGTACGTTTGTGTCCATTTGTGTCCATGAACAAAGTTCACGAACCGTTCGTGAACAACTCTAAAACCTTAACAAACGAACACGGACAATATTTTCTGTTCGAAACTTGTTCACGAACAGTTCGTGAACAACTTAAAACCTTAACAAACGAACACGGACGAGCCTCGTCCGTGTCCGTCCGGTTCGTTTACAACCCTACATATGAGTTTACGTCTGTACTAGGATTAATTTGTTAAAATAGACAAAAATAGTACCTAAATTATAACTGTAAGAGCATAGACCATATTTCCATGACAAATAGGCAAAAGTAATATTTCAGTGCCTAGGTCACTCTATAAATTGGGACTGAGACACAATTTTATTGTGTACAATATGAAAAGATTCCAGGGTTCAACTATAAATATAGGCAGTTTAGCAATTATCATATTCGTCTATTCTATTCTATATACTTTACTAATTACTATTCAAATTCCTCATAATTTTTGCCAAGTCCTATCAACTCTTTTGAAATCCCTACTTAGAGGCTTAATGAGCGTAGGTGCCATCTAACTTACGCATCTCATAATTTGAAATAGGATTAATAATCAGATTCAGATCACATTTTCAGCCAAGATATATAACTGTTATATTAATAAGTATAGTATCAACATCAAAATACATATGGTAAATCAGATAAATGATGCAAACAAACTATTTACCTAGAAAAGTAAGCTTTATTGAGCTGTACATGATGTTCAGTAATTATATATTATATAGTAAAATAGTAAAATGAATTGCTTAATGCATGCTACCCTTTATTCCATGGTTAAGCTTTAGAAGGTCATTCTACTGCCTTGCTCTGCCTAATGGTTTTTAGAGTACTTGCTACATTGACATGATTAAATATATTTTTAGGACCGACTAGTAAGTTGCACTAAATAACTAAACAGGAGTTTCCAATTACATCAGAGACATTTAGAAGTCAGCAACACAGTACACAGTGTGTGAACTAATACAAATTGGGAATGTGTAATTATGAACTAATACAAATTGGGAATGTGTAATTATGTATCCTATAAGATTTGAAACGTTACGTCTTTCTTACTTGTAGTGAAAAGGAAATTGTGTCATTAACATGACAATCGTCAGGTGGATACATCAGATCTGTTGGGCATGTTGGACTTTCACAATGAGATTTTGTTATCCTGCCAAAAAAGGGTAATTAGATTGGCTGATAAACAGTTGTGCTTTGACAGCCTAGAGAACAGCTAAAATGGCTAGAAGTTTACACTCACATGCTTTTACTCTGATCATCATCTAATGGGGCTTCAAGCAAAGAACCCGGCCCAATCTGCAAATAAGTAGTTATAAGAAAACAAATTGCTGAAAATTGTATCTAGCATTAACAAACGTGAAGTGTGGAAATCAAAGATATTCTTATACCAAAAAGGCTTAAAAGTTCCAACACTAATCATTTAGAGTACTGGCTGGACCCAACCGTTCAATTTTGATTTAAAAATTAAAACAACATTAAATGAGAGTTGTCCAACACTCTTAATAAATGGGTTTTGAAACTATTAAATCTTTTTCAATGTGCGAAAATCTTTGATAGCCAAACTGTGAGTTTGATGGTACTATGCTGCCTTTTTCAGTAACTTTCTCATATAAGAACCCCTATAATTGAACAGTAAGTAAAGAATATAACTATAAGAAGAAAAATATAGCTACAGAAAATAAATCAAGAAAAGAGCTTAGTAGCTTACAATAAGGTTATAAAAAAGTGAAAGGGAAAGCCTTTGCGCTTTGATTGCATCACCCTGACCGCTCAACCTCAGAAGTCCTTGACCATAAACAGCCAAGTTTGTATTTGAGTTGATGCTCGAGTTTTCCTGCCAGAACAGGCATTACTACTATCAGATTCAAAAGATTAGAAGTGAAAAACCTAGAGGTGCCAATTTTGACACATTTGTAGGCGAGCCACTCACTTCAGGTTATTAACATCTGACAGGTCAGATGGTTAGTCTAAAATATACCTACTGTAGAAACCAGTAAAATGGGTTAAAAGTCTCCAAATTTTAGTAATGTTGTTTATTAAACACGTGAAAAATACAAATCATTTACGAAACCAAAAACTGGCACAACAGTATCTGTGGCCAATCAGACCCTACCAGTTTTTACCCGAACCAACCACCCAAAGCCCCCCCTCCCCAAGAACCGCCTATTTTCCACCTTTAGGGGAAAAAAGCACATCAGGAATCCGATTGACCATACCCGCAGAACAATCAGGTTACGAACTTCAAGGACAGAAGTAGTGTAAAGGGTGCTCCCACCACCATCAACTTGAATCTGGGAGTTCCACATGAGCACCATTTTGAAAGTAGCTCTAAGTGCACCATACACCTTCATACATCAAAAAGATTCATTTCAGGATAACAGAAGACAAATACTTCATGTAATCAAAATTTACTAAGATAAACTTTTACATATTTTCAGATTTCTAAGAAAAGAATAGAGAAGGGTTTCAGGTTGTACCATTATGATGGAATCACTCATAAGAAGCTCTTCAGCAACAAGCTCAAACTCAGAAACTGGATAATCGGACAGCCCAAAGCTGATGCTGGCGCCACAAGCTAATTTAATTTGGCCTCTCACCTAATTATCATATAAACATGAGTGATTTAATGCCAACTTTATATACAACGGAGACTCTAGCATTGACATAGTAGCATATCTTATTACAAGACTAAAAATTGCAAGCAATACCATGAATATTAATCAAGTGTGCATATGTGTGCATGACAAACAGACAAGTCCATCTTAACGGTGGAAAAATGCCTACGCAAAGCATGACACTATGCAAGCCTAGTCATCTACTCATCAGTCATCCCTAAGGCAAGCACATGCAATATATTTATAATTCAATATTGCATTTTAATATTATATTAAAGGAGTTAATTCATAAAGGGTAAGAAATATGATCCAGTTTTCGTTTTGGCCGACCATTTTTGTTTTCAATCAATAAAGGTTCTACTGAAGGTACACTCTAACCTTGTAGCAGGCAACTGCTTTTTATCTGCCAGATCTGAAAATGGTCAATCTGGTCTTAACTGATTAACATGTCATTTGTCACACCATCAATATGGGTAAACAAAGAAACATAGTTACTAATATGGAAATGAGACCAATGATGTCTACCTTTTTAAACAGTAAACCTATGAAAAAGAGCTGCAAGAAGTAGATAAACATACAAACACACACACACCTGAACTCTGCTCCAACGTAGGGGCACCAAAACTTTAGCATCATTTTCAATGTAAACATTTGTCCATAGTGGGCTAGTGGAGAATACAAGTAAAGGGGTTTCGGTTTCTGTGGTGACATTGTTATTGTCAACTCTTAAGCTCAATAGATATGAATCAAAACAAGTACCAGCTGCTCCACCATTAATTGGACAACCAATACTCTCACCACCTGTAAACCACCACACAATCACATAATTAAATAATACTTCATGGAAAATTCAGTTATTCCAAAACGAGAAGAAACTTTTGTTCCAAAAAATGCTAGAAAGAAGCATGATGAGCACCATGGACTTTGACTTTTATATCTTCTTGCTTGCTGTGACAGTCCAGAGAAATTCTGCCTCCACCACCACCACCCCATCCATTGCCGCCAGACGCACTTACAATACCAAATCCCTTCCTATCCAAATAGAATCAGTGGAGACTGGTTATTAAAAATTTTATTATAAAATATGTTGTATTAACATGATTATAATGAACAGATGCTTAATAAAGATAGTTTCATAATTACAACACTAGGACACAAACGCTAAGTCAAGCACCCTATAATTGGTACATAGAAAACATGAATAATCTATACCATAGCAAAAGAAGATATTAAAGAACAAAATTTCACAGCATGAAATAGCTAGGGTTATGACTATGATCCTGAAGAATTCACTGGACTACAAAGAATACTTTTACTTAAAAGTATCATGAATTCACAATCTATTAAAAATATAAAACTTAGTATTCCCTCAAATTTTCATGTTATTTGGATACTAAGAATCTCCAAGGGACATCCTAGCGGTTAAGTGGTGTACACACAACTAAAAGGTTGGGGGTTCAAATCATGCAGGGTGCAGGTTGTGGTGTATGTAAATATTTATCATAGAGAATCCAGAAATTGCTGTTAAAAAAAATATAAAAATTTAGATATCAAGACTTTTCTGTCATCTTGAGCTGAGTTTCGCGGAGTACCCCTCAACCTTCTAATAAGGGGTTTTAAATGAGAGCTCGGTTTCTAAGACGAAATCTAATACTTATACTTGTTGCTCAATTAAATTTTTGGAAATCCTTGCATAAATTCTATAAAATCAGCGCAATGTGCAATTGGTTCCTTTCACTTATTCACTAAAGAGCTTAATATATACTTTGTATATACTTTCACTTAAGTTAATCTCAGTTCCACAGTAATCTTTCACAGTATGATGCACTTGATATAAAAATATTACAAGTGGTGTAAATATAATAATACACATGGAATATGAAAAAGCCTGTTTAGGCCACAATAACTAGTCATACACCTTGTTAATCTCAAAGGCTTTAATGCTCTTATACCTGCAACTAAAGAGCAGATCTAAAGAAAAATATACACATGAAGTATTAAACTTTTTAAAACATAAGTCGGTTTCTGTTCTTAGTATCAATGCCATTTGGTTCTTGGAGCAGTTGATTCAATAAAAGGAAACTGTATTTTAATAATTCGAACGAATAATTCATTTGCCAATTTGACCAATGACACTCCTAACTTTCACTTTCAATGTTAAGACTTAAGAGCAATCCCACTTGCATAATCATCAAAGAATAACACTTGATTTCGTTTAAACAAAGGTATGTTTCTCCATTTAGCTCATAATCATCCTCGTGAATGAAATCGAGTGAAATACAAGTCTATAGCTATGATGATTATGCGACTGAGATTGTCCTTGGCTACAAAAGTGAAAGTTAGGAGTGTCATTGGTCAAAATGTCAAATTACCGGCATTGATTATTATTGGCTAATGGGCCATAGTTTGGATTATTAAATTCCAAATCGCCTTTCATAGAAACAAACAGCCAGCATTTCCATAAACAATGTAACAACATATGAGATGTTTCACAATGACATACCTTTTTAAATCTAAGAACTATCCGGGTCCGCTTCTCTTGACTTTCATATAAAACAACTTTTTGAATATGTTCTACTTGGTTATCTTTTTTATCAAAAGGGTTGCTTCAGTATACGAACGCGAGAAACTTTTATCAAAAAAACTCAAGAAAAATTTTAGCCTTGAGCTCTTAAAGCTCCGTTTCTTATAAGTATTCTAACTATTAAAAATACCCCTAAAGGCTCTTTCATGGATCAACCAGCGCATACAGTTCAGATATTTGACTAGTAGTAACATTGGGAAGGTCTAAAATCCTGACTTGTGGCTAAGTTAAAGTGAACTGGCAAATAATCTTGTACCAATAAATAGTATGTCATGAAAATATTTGCATGCAATGCCAAAAGATAAAACTACTATGATGACAACAATCTCCAATCTGGAATGACCGCAGTCTATTTTTATTGGTGACATCTGATGTGAATGATTTAACAGCAACATTTGATATCTAAAACTGCTTAGTAGATTACCTCAGCAATTATCCACAGTTCCTAGAATTAATGATTTATCAGCAATATTTGATAACTAAAATTGCTTAATTATCCATGGTTCATGAAAATATGTTGCTTGATTATATGTATGCACTATGCAGACACACAAATGTCATGCTAAGTAAAAGGAAACAAACCCAGAATGCATACAGTTTCAAAGCTTTTATGACAACGCTTCCACCAGATCCACCACCGCCATTAAGTCCTCCATCCCCTCCTTCTGCTAGTAGAGATCCGTTCATATATAGCATATCCTTTACAACAAGCTTAACACGTCCACCGCCATTGCCTCCAGAAGCCTGTTCATTTGACAACCTACCACCCTTACTCCCATAACTCCATGGATAAGGCAAAGTAGACCAAGCATAAACATCCCCACCCCAGTTCTTTGAATCATTTTTCCTTACACAAGAAGCTCCTCTGCCACCATGCCCTCCACCAGCACCATCATACCCTACCGGAGTGCCGCTAGTTTGAGATGGTGGTGCTCCACCCATAGCCGTGGTGTTTATCAAAGAATAAGATTCCATAGTTAAGTTCGCTGCAGCGAAAATAACAGAACCAGCAATGACTGTGGAATATTGTCCGACTTTAATATTTCCAGAGAGATTAAAGCTAATTACACAACCTTCTATGGGGCAAAGAATCAAAACACGAGGAAGGATCTCCATATTTCCACTACCCAATACATAAAGATCAGAACTTATATTAACATCTGAGTTCAGTAAGCAGGTAGTGTCAAATGACCCCACACCCCCCAGCTGTTCACAATTGATCTCATTATATGACAATGGCAAAGTCGCACTTTTGTCACCAATAACTGGAACAGATCCATATTCTATTTCATACTGCCCTGAGCTCAGTGAAAAGGCAATTACGAAAATATGGCCAGCAAAAATGCACCAGTAAAGGTATCCAAGAGTCGGGAACGGACGCATGACTGCTAGAGTCCCACTTTGTGCATGAAAAAAGCAGTATCATAAATCTTTAAGTCTGACCAATTCAATACCAGCCAATTTTTGCTATACATAACCCATAAGTCCAACATATCATTTTAAGTAGTATCTGCACCATATTACAGTCCGTAACACCAGCTATACCTGCAATCAGAACCGAGTCGCTGCAGTTTAGATATAGCTATGGTGATTAAAACTATAAAACAACACAGATAATTCCACAAATCACGAAATAAATTCTCATCGACTTTCTTGGGATATTCTAATTCCACAAAACACAAGTCACTGTAAAGACTTTGACCTAACTAACTCAAGTCTGAAACATCAAACAATGATCATGCACCTAAATTGACAATAATAATATCTGTTGAAGTTCCTAGTGAATAAGGCGGATTTATCAAGAAGGGGTCATAGATACTTAGGACTCAAGCTTAAACAAGCTAGAAAATACTAAAAACTTTTATCTTTCTGAAAAGCCCAACACTAATTTGCATGTCTTAATCTTGAAACTAAACATGTTCAACAGTCAAAGTCAATGTTTAACTGAGATCAAACATATGCCCATTACATAAACTGCTCAATCAAACAAGCAAGTAAACTTAATTAATAGTCCACCAAGTGCTATATTAGTGGATCTCTACAACAAATCTTTGCCAATTTCATTCAACAATGCCACAAAATTACAATTTCAACCCCAACAATAACACACCAATAACAAGACCCTCAATTATACAAAGCAGTCAAACTAGCAGAGAAGATCTGTACCTGAATTGCTTGTTATTTCCGCATGAAAATGATCAGAAACATTTCGTCGAACACTTGGTGTGCGTGATGAGGAATATGAAACAAGAGTCAAAGATCTTAGGGAAAAGGAAGCGGCTAAGTGTGAGTTTAATCAAATCACCAAACTTTGAATCTGTAAAGTTTTATTCTGGAACTGAATTGTGATGATGATTATGGTTTTGGGTTTTTGGAAATTAATTAGTGAGGATGAAGTGAAGTGAGAGAAAAATGGAAGCTAGAAAAAAGAAAGATGTATGCATAGCTGTAAACTACATTTCGATTATGAAAGCGATTTGCACTCATATTTTGATGTATCTTGTTATTTTTTTATACATTTATTGCTGCAAATGTAAGAAAGAAACAAGAGTTAATTGCCAAAATGGTCCCTGAGGTTTACAAGGTTTTGCAGTTTTTACACTTTTAAGAACTTTTGCATAAATAGTCCCTACAGGCAAAAACTTGTTGCTAAATCGGTCCACGGCACTAACAGAGTTAAAAATATTCTGTTAACTGAGAGTGAAATGCCTAAAATGCCCTTAGGGACCGTTTTGGCAATTAATTAAATCATTTAAAACATAAACTCAAAACCTCCACTACCCACCACCACTTTCTCTTTCTCACCGCCACCACCACCTAAACCACCACCACCACAATCTTTAACAACTACCGCCACCACATCACAACCGCCGCAACTCTCACCATCACCACCGCCTGCCAACAACATGTCGGATCCAAACCGAACCCATCTCGACCCAACCAATACAACCCCACGGTTTAAAGATTGATATATGATAGATTCATCTTATCCACACGAAAAGCAAAAGGATGCACTTTCTGTTACGAAGCGGTCACTGACGACACAAGTGATGGATTGGAGTGTCTGTTTGTTTGTTGGTTTACACTTTATTATATATACACAAGCCACATGATCAGATGAATCGCTTCTGCCTCATCATCATCAAATCCAAAGAAAAAAAATAGAGGTAGCGAAAACATTTTGAATATCATATTGATCGATGGGGTACCTGATAGTACAATCCAAAAAATGTCAATCTTTAAATCGTGGGTTGTATCGGTCGGGTCGAGATGGGTTCGGTTTGAATCCGACAATTTGTTGGCAGGTGGTGGTGATGGTGAGAGTTGAGGCGGCTGTGATGTGGTGGCAGTAGTTGTTAAAGATTGTGGTGGTTTAGGTGGTGGTGGCGGTGAGAAAGAGAAAGTGGTGGTGGGTAGTGGAGGCTTAGGGTTTATGTTTTTAATGGCTTAATTGCCAAAACGGTCCCTAAGGGTATTTTAGGTATTTCACTCTCAATTAACAGAATATTTTTAACTCTGTTAGTGCCGTGGACCGATTTAGCAACAGGTTTTGGCCTGTAGGGACTATTTTTGCAAAAATTCTTAAAAGTGTAAAAAACTGCAAAACCTTATAAACCTCAAGGACCATTTTGGCAATTAACTCAAGAAAGAAAGACATGGTTATCATTTACACTTCTTGTATGTCACACGTTTTGCTCTTAAACTGTCAAAGAGGGACAAGTTATGTGACTATGTGAGCTATTCTGGAATTATTATAAACTTAATTAGAAAATATAAATTTCATTTTTTGAGATGTTGGTTTACATTTTTAACTATTTATGTCCCTCTTTCTGACGTCGTATGTGGTTATATCAAAAAATTTAATTAGAAATCTATTTTTGTCATTTCAGGTTTTGTGTTAATTTTTTATTGACGTCTTTAGAAATTCGTCCCTCGCACTTTCTTTTTTAGTCAACCCTAGACGCATTCGTCTTTCGTAAACCGAACTCGGAAGTTGTCCTTCTGAAATTGCACCCCTAATCGTTAATGGTGGACGTAGTAAGGACCTTAGTTTTGTTGGAATCCCTACATTGTTGCAATGATGATATTTTATGGCAAATTCGGGGTAATCGTTCAAATGATGATTTAAATCCATAAAATGTGTAGTGTAAGTTTACTCAAGCAGTATTTTAATTTAACACATGATGCAAATTTCATGTTATTTTTCTTGAACCGTTTTTATGTTAATTTAACGTTACAGCTTTATAACTTACGATGTTCAGTATTAGAGTTTACAATGTGTCACAAATTAACTATTGAGCCAGTCCAAGATCCAGAAAAAAAAAAAGGAAAAGGTGATGGAAGTCAAAGATGGTAGTCCACCGTGAACCATTCACGAGGAAAACTTATACGATCACATTAATTCCAATTTGAAGCCATCACAAGAGGGGCTACTTAAGGTGAAGTTGAAAGAGTTGTCATTGCATCATATACATATGCAAATCAGGAGAAAGAGTTTTTAAAGATCTTGACCAAAAACAAAGCGAGGTATTAGTCCCATTTATATGCATAAGATTATTACTAGCCTGAACGTTTCGACATCAAAAGATATACATAAAGGTAGAATCCCAACATGATGAAAGTGGTAAAGAAAAAAGCTTTGAAGTGGTTAGATGTTGGAATCATCTATCCAGTCTCTAATAATGGATGGGTGAGACCAACATAGACAATACCAAAGAAAGCGGAGATCCATGTAACCACCGGTGAAAATGGTGAACAAATTGCCACCCGTCAGACAACAATGTGGCAAGTTTGTATTGACTATAAGGATTTGAATGTTTCAACTTCCAATGACCATTTTCCTTTGTCATTTAATGATCAAATAATGGAGAAGCTTGCATGTTAGACATGTTACTCCTTTTTAGTTTGTTATTCAGCTTATAATTAAATTCCAATTTATGGTGATGACTAACAAAAGACCACATTTACATGTCCGTATTGTAGCTCTGCTTTCAGACGAATTTCATTCGAGTTGGTTAATGCCCTAACCATATTTCAAAGGTACATGATAAGTATCTTTTCAGATTTGGTTAGGGATTCCCATGAGATTTTTAGAGCATTCAAACTAGAACCTCATAGCTATCACCATCTTCACTTTATCATGCAAAACTAAAATGTTGTGTAATTTCACTCCCACAACATATACCCATCCGCATCCGCATCCCCTATGAGAATGATGTGCACAAGTGTGACACCCCGCCCGGCGACGGAAACACCGGGCTTGTCAAGTGGATTGGATATCAATAGGATAAAGCACATGGCACACTAAAAGCATATTTTAATATCATTAAGGCAATAATTGTCGTGACATAAATGATGAACAAATAGTCATAAATTTAGAAATAAAGACTAGCGATCAAAGTAATTTATTGTTCAATTATTCTATGTCCCATAAGCATCATATGTCTTGAAGACATAAAAACGCTCAAAACACCACCTGAAATATGAATAAAATAAATTAGCTAAATAAATAGCTAGTGAGTAAAAACACAGTTAATAGTACATAATATGAAATCTGAGATCATTATAAATATGTTTCGCAAGCTTATGTGCATAGCAGTTTCATCATATTACTCAACCATGACCATAGAATCACATAGAAACAAGAACCATAGACCCCACACGGTAACCTTTAGCAACAAGTCATGAGATCCACTCATGTTACAATTAATGATAACAGTCGTTTCACCATCAATTAACCGTCTCGATGTACAAGTTATCAATAAAGCAACGTAGTAACAAGTATCACAGTATAGTAACAGTAACCAACCTATAGATCAACCAAAGAATCGCCGGGTTAAAATCACCTATTTTGAAATACATGTAGGTGGGCATTGCCAGGCCATTAGCGCTAATATCGTACCGGTGGAAATTACAAAATAATACAACTACTATTGACTACAACATAAGATTGCATCATGCTCCAGACAAGACTAACACATTTAATGATCTCATTTTGAAATAGAAACAAAGAAACGAAAACCGTAGTATAATATCAAAACACATATTTCAGACCCAAAAGCAAAACAGTAAAAGGAGAGTGAGTTTACTCACCTTGAAAAGTAAATACAATCGTAACGCTAGAAACGCAGCTATAGAGAACCGAGGGTTGCCCAAATATTAGCATCACGTAATTAATTGGGAAAAACCCTAACTTAGAAACGAAGCAATAATAACAAGAATAAAAAATCTAAAATCTAGGGTTCCGGATTTGGGATTTAGGGTTTTAGTTTTCAAATTGGGAATTAGGGTTTTGAAATACGAATTGGGAATTAGGGTTTTGAAATACAAATTGAGATTTTGGTACGAAACGTAATAGTATTTTCGTATTATATATACTTTATGTCTTTATACGAAACCGTTTTTAGTGTTTTTTTGAAATATTATTTGTATTAAAAACTTATAAACATATAATATTGTTCTTTGTATATATAATTGAAATTATAAGTTTTAAATCCTTAAAATATATTTAGTACAAAAGAATGTTATTTAACTTAATTGGAAAATATAGTTAAATGTAAAAAATAAGTAAACAATAAAAATTTAAAGAAAACTGGAAGCAGTGGGTCTCGAACCCACAACCATCACGCCCACATACCAAGTCTTAACCGCTGAACCAAGTTTGTTTTTGTTATTCAGATCCATCTTTCATTTATTTTGTATAATATTAACCAGTACCCACCCTTTTCAATATAAGCCCTAGAACAAGAAATCTCCAAATTGAATCTGAAATTGATAACCAATTCCCAAACCAGGTTAGAGCTTTTGATCTCCATTGAATCAGAATCATTTTGATGTATAATACTTACTTGAATTGAAACAAAAATGAACGAAGAACAATGATGAACAAAAACAGTTGTTTCTGCTAAATTCATGAACAATCTGGAATAGAAAGATGGAATTGATGGACAGAGAAGATGTAGGTGAGCAAGAGGAATCAAACGAATGTAAATACAACTTGTGATGGTGTCTAGAAGGTAGAAATCACTTGACCCGCCGGAAAAATATTTTTGATGCTTGATGGGTTTGGGTCAACTTTGGGTGAACCTGCAAACAATCTTAGCTAAATAGGTCGTGTTCAGATCAAACCCGTCGGGTTAGCACGTTGACCCGTTTATTTACATATATTAATAAATTACATATAAAGGGTATTATATATATTTTATTACTATTACTATTATTATTATTATTACTATTACTACGACAAATTATTCTTATTACTATATAGAAAGACAAACCCATAATAAGTAAATGAGGGTATTTTAGGTATTTCGTTGGATTTGGTTATGTGTTGTTGTTTATTAGTTGGTGGTGTGGTGTTGCTTGGGTGTTGTTTTGTTGGATTTTTTCGCAAGTCATTGTGTATTGTGTGGGAGTCATTTTGTATAATGTGTTGGCATGTTATATGTTGTCATTTTATCTTGATTAAAATCCTCCCCATTTCACCATTTGTGTTAATTTAATTACGCTCTTTCTCATTCGTCTCTCTCTGTTTTCTGAATGTTGTTTCCGTCATCGTATCCATCTTCCCCGGCAGCAACCTCGCTATCTCCGTCATGTTTTATGGTTGCTTTTATGGCCATGACTCCGATTTGCACATACGGTTTTTCTTGGTGTTTTTATTTCATATTTGTATGTTGTTTTCCGCGTGATGGTTCTCGATCTATTCAATATTTTAGTTACATGTCAATGACGATGATTCTTCGTCTAAGACTGTTTCGGAGAAACCTCATTGTTGTTGGCCATAATTCTTGCATGGTTTGAGTTTCATTATTTGGGCTCCTAGGTGGCAATAAATCATTTTTAATACTTGGTTTTGGTAGTTTAAGGCGATGATGATAGTAAGGTGAAATGACTTCATGGCGTGACATTCATTGCAGCTATGATGATCTAATTTCTTCATACCGCCTGAGCCAGATCACTATTTATTAGTGTTGTTGGAATGAAATTAGATGTGTGGTGTTTTTATGTTGGTATTAATTTTGTTGTTTGTTCAAAACATTTGGCGTTTTGGCAGTGTCATTCTTTGTTTGTAACATCATATTGATTTGCTTACTATTTGGTTAGATTTGGTTTGATAATGGGTATGGTTCTTTAAATTGTTAAAAGATAATTTTTTTAAACTATTGGTTTTGTAAGCAATGATTGAAGACGGTAAAAGATTTTTCGGATTATATGATTTTAGTATGTAAATTTGGTGAAGTTGGTGAAGTTAAAGATATAATTTTAATGGATGGTGGAAATTGTTTGGTGAGGCAATGCCATGTCTCTTTATATGTAGCTTTATGTACGAAGAAAAACTAGTATAAAAGAACATGAGCCGTGCGTTATATATATACTATATTATCTTTTAAAGACTAAGGGGGCATTGTTTCAAATCTTATAACCTAAATTTTGATCGGGATTAAAACCTAACATTGATGTCAAATATTTGTATTACGAGAGAAATTTGTTTCTATGCGTATTTTGAGTGTAATTTTAAAATTTAGAATACAATATTGTAAAACAAAACTATAAAATCTCGGTCAATCGGGTCATGCCCGTGTCAACATTCAAAAATTTGTGTCTTGTTCGCGTCTGCGTTTATGATTTTTTTCGTGTTTAAGTCATACTCGGGTATGAGTAAAATTTTCCAGGTTCGTATCGGGCCAACATGCTAACACGACCTCCAACTAGCAACTCTATTTACAATATGCTTTTCATCATCGATGTAATTACTACCAATACTATAGATCATCTCCACCGTAGTTCTTCTTCCCTACATATATGTGTCTCACTCAACCTTAAATGAATATATCTGATGATAGTTTTAAGTAGAAAATTATCAGGATTAGGCTTGTGGATAACTTTTTTTGGGGGCAATTTCATATATACCCCTACAAAGTTGCATAATATCATATTTACCCAAATCATGCTTAAAAAGTGTTGTACATTATGCATTAAAAACTTGTACTTTGAGTAAATATGATATTATGCAACTTTGTAGGGGTATATATGAAATTATACCTTTTTTTATGGTTTTTATACTATGATATAAAATCCTATGGATTAAATTTTCATTATTTAAAGTTAACCTAATATTTATTGATATATTGAATTCATAAGCCATACTTATTTTTTTCCTTACACAAGTTAGTTTTCTTTATATTATCATCTCCACATTGTACAATTAATTTATCTTATAATTTTTCCCGTTCACATTCTAATTTGAAAGAGTTTTCCAAAGTTTGTTAACGTAGGCGGTGGAAACAAGCTATTTCCTAATCACACATGATGTTTGGTCTACCAACTTAGTACATATTCAAGTCTCACATATATAAAAACTAGATTTAAGACCGGGCTGCGTGATGCAGCGGTCGAGTCACGCAGTTGGATCTTGCGTATGTGTCTTCGTCACATGCGTTGATAAAAAAGTCTCATGTCTCATACGTCACGATGCAAAACCATAATGTGTCACATAATAAAGAGCGATAAAATATCAAAAGTTAATTAGAGGTTAAAATGATAACAATATTGAAGTTATGTCAAAGTAGAGTAAGATATCAAAGTCAAAAAGTTAGGGGATAATGTGACACCCCGCCCGGCGGCGGAAACACCGGGCTGTCATTAGAATTGGATATCAATAGTAACCAAAGCACATGGTAATTATTTATTAAGCCAAATAATGATTAATACATTTGGAACATGAGTCTTAAATAGAAACGACAAAAGTAATAAAACAGAAACAATAATTACAATCGTCTTTATTATTTAACTAGGTCCAAGGCAATCTTATGTTTTGGCAAAAGCAGCAAAACAATATCAAAGCATCACCTGAAATATGTGAAAATAAAGTTAGCTATTTAAAGCTAGTGAGTAAACCACAGTTGATAAATAATAGTATAGAAAATCTGAGATCATCATAATTGTGACATCTGCCCCGAACCCGAATCCGGATGCCCGACTCGAACCCGAAGATTCTTTTGTTATCTTTTAAATGGTAATCGTATTTATTCTTCAATTGTAGAATTCGTTATGGTTATGAATAAATATAACGAATTCTACGTTATTCCCGTCTCAATTAAATAATTATATTTATGTCACAAAATATTCACATGTATCAAATAATTATCATTTGTAATGACGAATCTCAAGATATACATTAATATATATATGTATATGGCTCGTAAAAGAAAACTATTAAAAACGTTAAACAAAAACCGCTTTTAAATCTTGTAAAAGTCTCTTAATGACGTAAACGAACTAAAACTACAAAAACGTCAATCCTATAAATGGTTACAAATTTATTTAGTTAAGTTAGTTAATTAATATAGCTATAAAATTAACTTTGGGCCAGTTATGTAATTTTTGAAACTTTGATTAAAAGCTTTTATCTGATAAATAAACACACATAAAAGATCAAGGACTGAAACTGAAAATATATATAACCCAAACCCCCCCTGCGCCTTCTTCTCGTTTTTCCGGCCAGCACCAAGTTCCGGCCACCTCAACGTTTTCCGGCGACCCTATTTTGCACGCGTATACACCTATTTTAAGCAACCAAAATCTTGCTAATCCTTCATTAATAAGTTTCGAATCTTTCTTGTTAAACAAAAATGAGTAATTACAACTAAATATTCACAATTTGATTTCCAAATCAAAACCCAAAAAAAAAATCTCATTACCCAAATTAGGATCGTATCTTCAAATACAATTATACCATAAGACTCGGTTGGACTCGAATAATCTTAATCTATCACCAAAACACTTCAATTTTGCTCCGAAAACATCTAAGTCAATCGTCCAAAAACGACTCCGGCGACTTCATCGTTTTCAACGTTCCGGCCACCATTACAGGTAACTTTTATATTGGTTTTAATCCCCTTTATCACCTACAACTATCTAACACATCAATTTTGTCTCATATCATTCCAGAATCCCGAATTTGATCCTAAAACCGTCGCAATCTTCCTTCACCCGAATCCATATCAAACTTTTACCAAAAGGTATCTTCTTTATATCAAAATGATCACGAGATAACAAGGATTAAAAGCCCTAAGATTGATTTGGCTTGTGATTAACAGATTTAACGAATTGGATTGATTTGTGTTCTAGGGCTTGTATTGAAAAAGGTTGTTCTTGGTAAACAAAATACAAAAGAATTAAAAACCAAATATATTAACAAATATAGCGCTTGGTTCAGCGGTTAATGTGTGTTGTGCATGGTGCCGTGGACGCGGGTTCGAATCACCCTGTTATTAGTTTTTGTTTAATTTCTTTTAGGTCCATTTACATAATTGTTAACCTTAAGTCATAATTACAAATAAACCAATGGATAATATCTTTTATATTAAATTTGTTTTAAGGTTTATAAAATTTATGATTTCTTGATTTAAATATTAATGTTAAATTTTTATAAGTATTTGATTTATACAAATATTTGAGGTAAAATATGAAAATACTTATGAAATATATATATTTATCCAAATACGAAAACACGACTACGTTTCGTATCAAAAAAATCACAATTCGTAATTCAAAACCCAAATTCCTAAAGTTTAATTCAAAACCCTAATTCCTAAATTATAATTTAAAACCCTAAATCTCAAATCCCAAATCCGAAACCCTAGATCTCGGATTTGTAATTCTTGTTTCTATTTGTTCGTTTCTAAGTTAGGGTTTTATCCCAATTATTTAGGTGGTACCGATATTTGGAAGACTCTCGGTTCGTTATAGTTGCATTATTTTC
Source organism: Tagetes erecta (assembly GCA_030867185.1). Classification (NCBI taxonomy): domain Eukaryota; kingdom Viridiplantae; phylum Streptophyta; class Magnoliopsida; order Asterales; family Asteraceae; genus Tagetes; species Tagetes erecta. The sequence goes on from CM061496.1 coordinate 23,283,745, forward strand.
CGGTTGTCTTTGCTTATTAAGGTGAGTAAACTCACTTCCCTTTTTTCTGTTTTACTTTTTGGGGCTGAAACATGTGCTCATTACGATGCTTTGGTTTCTTTTTGTTTCTTGTTTCTTTTTCAAAAATGAGATCATTTAATATGTTAATCTAGTTTGGCCGCTTGATGCAATCTTATGTGTTAGGAATAGAAATTATATTATTTGTAATTTCCACCGGTACGATATTAGCGCTAATGGCTTGACAAGCCCACCTACACTAATGGCCTGATAGGTGATTAGACCCGGCGATTCTTTTGTTGATTCTATAGGTTGGATTCTAGTTGCTAAACAAGATGCTTGTTACTAAGTTGTTATGTCCCTTACGATGCTAAAAATATTTATTGATAACTTATACAACGAGATGGTTCAATGACGGTTACTTGTCGGTTCAATAAATGTTATCAATAAATGTAACAAGGTTGATTCTATGTTGATTCTATGTTGATTCTATGGTCATGGTTGAATGATATAATGATATTGCTATACACATAAACTTGCGTGACATATTCATATTGATCTCGGATTTCATATTATGTATTATCAATTGTGTTTTTACTCACTAGCTAATTCTTTAGCTAACTTATTTTATACATGTTTCAGGTGGCGTTTGATTTGTTTATGCTTTACAAGACACGTAGGATTGCTTTTGGACCTAGATTAAAAGTTACTTAAATAGCTTTAATTATTGGTTTTTGCTTTCGTATTTAAGACTATTTACTTTTTCCTTGTCATGACATTGATGCTTAATTAAATATTAAAATATGCTTTTAGTGTGCCATGTGCTTTGTAGTAATGATATCCAATTCACTTGACAACCCGGTGTTTTCCGCCGTCGGGCGGGGTGTCACAATAATATGCTGCGCAAGCTTATGTGTATAGCAATTTCATCATATTACTCAACCTTTGACCATAGAACACATAGAAATAAGAATCATAGACCCCGCAGGGTTACCTTTAGCAACAAGTCATGAGGAACCACTCATGTTACATTTATTAATAGCCATAGTTTAACCGTCATTTAACCGTCTCGATATGTAAGTTATCAATAATGTTTAAGCATCTAAGGGACATAGCAACGTAGCAACAAGCATCATATGTAGTAACTAGTAACATAGAATCAACCATAGAATCGCCGGGTTAAATCACCTATCGATGTTGTAAAGTGTAGGTGGGTTTGTCAGACCATTAGCGCTAACATTGTACCGGTGGAAATCACAAGTAATATACTACTTTAAACTACCACATAAGATTGCATCAAGCCGCGAACTAGATTAACATATTTTATGATCTCTTTTGGAAAACAAATAGAAAATTGAAAACATTGTATAGTAACTAGAAACATATTTCAGCCCCAAAACGAAATAGTAAAAAGGGGAATGAATTTACTCACCTTGAAACTTGGGCTCGAAACAAATAGTAAATAGTATGAATTGAACCGAGGATTTCTCAAATACTAGAATCACCTAAGTAAATGAGAATCCTAACTTAGTAAAACATATTGTATAGAAACTGGAATTGAAACAATGGAAGTATAAGGAAATTGAAATTCTAGGGTTTCGAATTGGGATTTAGGGATTTCTCGTTAAACGTCTAAAAATATACAAACTCGTTTATTCACAATGATAACAATTGTAATCATTATTATTTTGATAAACGATAAAACTCTAACAATATATTTTTAACACCAATTATGTAGCGTCAAAATATGTGTTATATTTAATAGAAATACCATTAAAACGTCTAGATAATTTTAAAGTATACAAAGTTCCATACAAAGCCTTATTTCTATAATCTATTATTTATAAAACTTTGTATATGTTTTGTAAGTATTTAAAATACATTTTTGTAGTGTTTTTATAGTATTAAAAGTATTTGTAATAAATAAATTTATAAAACTAAGTTCATAAAAATCATGGCTTCGGTATATGTTATAAAATTTTAGTATCTTATCAAATATATAGCAAAGTATTGGTATTAGATTAGAACATTTGGTGAAAAGTAGATAGTTATATGTTTATACAAAAAGATAAAAGCATATGATGTATGCAAGATTCGAACCTTGGACCATGTGGTTCAAACAAACACATAACAACCAATGGACCCAGGGGCGGACCTATGTTGTCGAGAGGGGGTGCGGCCGCACCCCTTAAGTTTTTTGTTTTAGTGTTATAAGTATGTGAAATTTTCGAATGCCCCCCATAGAATTTACAACTGCCCCTCAACAACTCTTAAACCAGAAAAAATAAGCAAGATAAAGCATATGAAAACAACGATTTTTTAAAACCTCAATGAAGAAAATGAAGACCTGTAAAAGTTGTTTAAAATAGAGAAGATGAAGACACAACTTTCAAGATAAGTAATATTTATTGTTATTATTTTTATTTTTTCAAAGTATGTAGTAAGGAAGAGTGTGTTTAAAAATGACAAATTTGCCTCTCTCATACTTTACTTTGGCTATCTTATAAACTAATGTAGGTATTTTAAAGTATATTAACATAGTTTTGTCTGAAAATATGGTTTGGTTTCATTCATTTTTTATTTATATATTAACTAGTAGCTTAAAAAAATGTAGAATAGAGTCATATGAGGTTTAAGAAACAAAATAAAAACAATTTTAACTCAAACCTCAAAATAGTGGTTTACCAAACTTATTATCTTGGTAAATATATGGTAAATTCCTAAAGGATGTTTCAAGTATTTAGAAAAAAAAAATAATGTCAAAAAACAAAAGAATAAAAAACTCACAAGTTGGTATTGAAATTTTGTTGTAAAAATATGTAGTTCTTAGATAGATTAAGAAAGTCTGAGAAAAAGTTTAGAGTGACAAAGATGATTAGAAAGAGTTTAGAGTGATAAAGATTATTAGAGAAATTTTGGTTAGTATTTATAAATAAAATATAGAGTTTGACATTAAAGAAGTTAGTTAAATAAAGTGAGATTAAAAATTCCAATTTTAAATAGAGGGAAAATGAAAAAAAAATTCAATTTTAATCCCTCAAATTTAGTTTTTGTCATTTTTTACTTTGACCCGACCCGGTTTAACCAGAACCGAGTCAAAACGGATTGAAAAAAATGTTATATATCAATACTCAAATGGTTCATATTAAATTTTCGACCCCCTTGAAAAAAATTCTGGGTATGCCATTGAATGGACCAAAACCAATTAGTGATGAAACATCTGTACAAAATATTTTTAACACCTTTCTACACAAAATCCCCAATTCCACAAGAACATAAACCCTAAAACCCAAATTAAATCCAATTCAACAAACGAAACATGAAATTGATTGCAGATCTTGAATCTAGACATGATAATTAGCATTTTATATAGATTACTTACTTGATTACGAACCAATCGAATCAGCGATAATGAAGAATGAAGAAACGACAAGTTGCGCATCGAACGTATACCTAGAGTTTGATAGAACTCACTTAACTTTACAGATTAACTCCTTATGACAGGTAGAGTGAAAGCCCTAACATAATTGCAGGTCATATCCAAGTTTTGATGTCAAGTGAAACAGTTGTAGGTTCGGGTGAAAGACGAATCAAAGCTTCAGTTGTTGATGAATTTGTTTGAAATTGACTATTCAGGTATCAAAAACGATAACATTGGAGTCTTTTACAGCATCTTATTTCAGTTAATTGGATTGAAACATAATTGAACGGGTTTGGAGTTGATTAGAAGTTAATTGAGATTAAAGGGTGATTAATTAGTCGATTAAAACTAAATTGAACGTTGTAGACGGTTTCTAATCATCGAGAGAAACGATTTGGTTTATTCAATTTATTACATTTAAGCGTTTTGGAGTGATTTGATTATGTGGGTTTCGTAACCGATCACAAAATTGAGTTAAAACGTGAATTGGATCGATTAAAGGAAGATGTTAATGATTAGTCTTTATTGTTGCCCGTTTACCTGCCACTTTATTGTTAATGATTAGTCTTCACTGGTCCCAACTATCACATGTTGTCTTCTACCGGTCCCAACTATTAAATTGGCTGTCAACGGTCCCAACTTTTATCACATTGGCAACCACTGGTCCGCCGTTAAGTTTTTTTCAAATTCAAGACCGGATGTTTTAGGTCTTTTGATCGGAATGATAATACGAGTCGATTGATGCAAAAGTTTTCTCGAAAAGGCTCTCTGAATGATAAAATTTTTACATCTGTTTGAAGCACCGTTAGGTTCAAACACCCGATTGAAGCACTATTTCGTTGTTCAGAGTGCCGTTTCGAGGTAACTTTTCCATCAATCAACTTATATTATCCTTCCGATCAAAAGGCTTAAAACATCGGTATTGAATTTGAAAAAAAAAAACTTAACGGTGTTAAAAAAATTTAACTACGGACCAGTGGTTACCAAAGTTATAAAAGTTGAGATCGTTGACAACTAATTTAATAGTTGGGACCGATAGAAGACAAAAGGTGATAGTTGGGACCAATGAAAACCAATATACTAAAAGCATAAAATAAACACCTAGTGTTTCAAGTTGAAAAATGAGAAATGACATATTTATTTTTTATATTTTTTTCTTTTACGTGTATGTATAATGTATGTATACAATTAATTGACGACGACTCGTGATTATACGTGTAACGAATGTCTTTTCTTTGTTAGAAATTAATTTTCTTTCTAAATTCATTTTGTCTTCTTCATGTCATGCAAACATGCAGTAGTCATTTGACCGTTAATCGTATTGTCCTTATATTAATCATTATATTAATATTTGTTGAAGTGTCAACTAATAAAACAATTTTTAATTTAATAAACTATATATTGTCCTTATATATATAATATTTATGCACACATCGATCGCTAAACAATTCCGCTTTCACTATTTGACATGATTGGTGTAGGTACAATCACAAGAAGATTCAAGAAGATCAAAGAATATTTCATAAAATCTATACCATTAAAACGCTGAATTGTGAAGAGGTCAAAACATTAAGAGGCTTTATTAATGAGTGAGATATTAAGGTAGAACTTCAGATGATGGTAAAGGTGATATATGCTTCATTCAGTTTCATTCAACATTTCTATGTCTTTTAACCATTCAGCACTTAAGTGAACCATTCATAGACTTTTTTTTTATGAAACAAACGCTCTGAATGTTGAATGATTAAGCACTAAACTGAACCATTAACATGCGAAACAAACAGCCTCTTAATGTTCTAAGAATTACAAAGCACACCTCTCTTTTTTTTCTTTCTCTTGCATCATTCTCTTTTGGAAAAAACTAGATTAATGATCGTGTCGCGATACGACGACGGAGTCTTGTGTTTGTAACCTCGTCACGCGCGTTGATAAAATAAGTTATAATGTTTTGCACGTTATGTAAAGTTGAATAGGGTGTCAAAATCAGTGGTAGGTCAGTAATTTTTTTTACTGGGTTCACAAATTTTCGGTCTATGTTTGTTTATATAGAGATGCTAGTATCAGGTCGGGTTGGGTCAGGTTGTTTAATAAGCAACTGACTTTTGGAAATGTAATGCATGCCATTCTATTTGTTATTGTTTTTTAAAATCTTAGGGGCTGTTTGTTTCACCTCTTAATGGTTCAGTTCAGTGCTTAATCATTCAGATTCAGCATTCAGAGCGTTTGTTTCATAAAAAGAGAGCCTCTGAATGGTTTAGTTAAGTGCTGAATGGTTAAGAGATTGAAAGATGCTGAATGGAACTGAATGAAGCATATACCAAACTAACCATCACCTGAAGTTCTACCTCAATATCCCTCTCATTAGTAGAGCCTCTTAACCATTCAGACCTCTTAACCATTCAGCACTTAATCATTCAGCAGTTGCCAAACAGCCCCTTAGAGGTAATTAAACGGATTTATCCAGCACAAGGTACGAAAAATCTTAGTTTAGATCACATATAGATCGTTTAACATATAATCTACATAAGTATGTTTTAACCAAACAAAATGAACATAAAACAAACACATAATCAACATGTAAACAAGAACTAGTCATTATTTGTTAGACAATAGGAGAAAAAACTTACTTTAGAAGATGAATTGTTATTCTTGTGTTTAACCAAGTAAACTTCACTCACAAAGCCATTTGTCATTAAGTGAATGTTTAGCTAATGATTTGAAGTTATGCACCAACTTAAGCTTTGAAATCATGCACCCTAAAGCAACAATTTAAGTTTAAAAACTTATATGCATCACAAAGCAATGAGTAAACCAACCAAAAGCTCTCAAAAATAGAAGTGGCTAATGTTGTTTTAAAAAAAGCAAAGAAAAAGTTGTTGGAAGGAGATTGTAACTCATAATCTAAATAAATGTTGGAAAACAACAACTTACCAGCAGATCTATTTAAACATATTTGCTTGATTTCAGTTCTAATAATATATATGGGTTTACTAAAAAAATTTTATATATAATTTCTTCTAAAAATTTAGAGCGCGGTGGGTTCTTGTGAACCCGGTCCTGTATGCTTAGATCTGCAACTGGTCAAAGTGGTGAACATGTCAAAAATAAAGTATGAGTGTCAAAGTCATAAATGTGTCAAAGTTGAATGAGCTTAGTAGATTGATCAAACTGGTAAATATGTCAATATAGAGTAAAGTATTAAACTCATAAATATGTTAAAGTTGAATTGCTGGTCCAAAAGCATAAAATTGTCAAAATATGAAAGCAAAAAATAACAATGACAAAGGCTGAACTCGAACCCAGGACCTTTGCCGCCATATAAACACCTAACAAAATGTGCTTACCAACTAGGCCGCATCAACTTGTATTAAGTTCACACAAACGCGTATTTAACATATATGAAGTTAAAAAAATTGAATTAGTTCAATTAAAGGGTGATAAGTGTCACGTCGTGATTTTCCAGTAGAAACCCACCGACCTTCAAATTTAGAGTTATATATAACATATAATTTCATTTTTTTTTTTGTCAAGGCGTGACATAATTCTTTTATAAGATTGTAAACCCATGTTTATCTTTATTTTTATGAAAAAACCAAACGTCACTAAAAATCATTAATTCTTTTTAATCATAACTCACACACTCACTAAATTCGACTCATCAATATACAAACTTTTATAATATGAAACATGAAGTCTCAATATAATGATGAGAGACATCTAGGATTTACATAAGAACGTCTAGGATTTATACAAGAACTTAAGTTTAAAACACTTCCGTGATGATTAAGGTTAAGAGCTAAAAGATGATTATTATGAAGAAATTGAGCGTTGTCAATGCTTTTAAATTTGGATTTTCATTTTTAGAAATCATGGCTCCTGTAAGTTTCACGAGTTATGTTTTTAAATTTGGATTTTAATTTTTAGAAATCATGGCACCCGTAAGTTTCACGAGTTAGCAATTAGCTATTACAAAGTAGTAATTTCTAATAATTTTATTTTTTATGTTTATCGATAAAGTTCTTTTATTGATAAGTTAGTTTATATACTTTATTTCGTTAGTGCACATGGGCCTTTTTTTTACTCACACTAAACACCAAAATCATCAGATGCTGTTGAAATATACAAATGTTCAATTCAATAACAATTAACAAACACATATTTTTCAGTAACGTGTTCTAATTTCTTCTATCATTCGTTTTGCATGTGATTTTGTGTTTTAAGTTGGATTGGATTGTAATTGTTCATTGGAGTTATGACGGGCTAAAGGTTCTCACATGGGCTTCTCTATTTGGGCTTCTCAACGGGTAGTATCCTACAGGATTAAAAAGAGGAGAGGCTACATTTGCAACAACCATAATCAATGTAGCCGATCAATTTCTTCTTGCGTGATCTTTGTCAAGATTTTGAGTCTCACGATTCTTCTTCAGATGATCATCATCTCCGTCTTCTAGTATCGGTATCTACACCACGTTATCAACTTCATCTTCTCCATTTATGTCTAGGGTTTATGCCTAGTTTTAGTCTAAGATCTTGTCGTATCAAGATCATTGCATTGAGTGTGTATTTTTGTTTTTCCAACTTATTCGGTAAGATTAGTGCTTGTTTTCGTTTCAGATTAATGCACTTCTTTTGTTCTGGTAATAATACGAGTAATTTTAGCAACATCATGAGTTATATCATGTATTTTGACAAATACCTGGTTAAAATAATCACGTCTCACAAACTAATAAAATGCTTCTAGGTGACGGGATAGATATAACAACTCTATTTGAAGTTAAAATTCTAGAGTTTGACTTGAGATGAATATGCCATTCCCCAGTTATAGTAAGTTGGTAAGTAAGTGTGTATTAGGAGTTCTTGAGTACATTGTGACGTATTTCTTTTTTAAAATTAAGATATTGCTATTAAAGAAAAAGTGTGTTGGTGTTATAAAAAAGTGTGTAGCAGGCTTTGCAAATTACCGATTTGCCTCTTCAACAAACTTGACACTCATCTTTCACATATCTACAATTTTTTTTAAATATAAATATTTTTAACTCTCGGTCTGCAAATTATCCATTGACAATTATATATGTTAAACCTTAGACACTCATCTTTCACGATTCACATTTTTATCCGAACTTTGCATATATACATTTTAACACTCCATCTCTCTATTACTGCAACGCAACACACCGCATAGGTCGAAAATATTGTTAACACATGTTACGAAGTCAAAAATACTTTGTCACCACCTATGTAGCACGGGTACGCCTAAACAGGTGTCGTACCCACCTCGGGGACATTTTGGCCTTTCGGGGATGGGAACGCCTAGGGACGTTTCCCAAATGTTTCCAATTTCAAGGTCGTTTCCAAACCGTTTCCTAAACATTTCTTATTATTTTTAGGGTTTCGAAGCCCAATAAAAAGAAAGCAAATTACCCACAAATATTATATATGACTTCCATGATTTTCAAACGTAAAACACTATTCTATACATATACTACGACTCACATTAGATGAACCGGAGTTCAAAAATGATTTTATTATTAATAATTAACTACTTTTTATTTACTACTTTTGAGAGTTTAAACTTTACATAAATATATCTATTTTAGAATTTATTTAATATATTTATATTTGTTTTATTACCATACCTTTTCCATACCCGTATCTTGAATTTTTGAGTTTTACCGTTTCCCATCCCCATATCATCCCCATATCCCTCGTACCCGTCCCAATGCTACTTAAGCCACCACAACATATGACACGTGTCAAACTAACATGTGTGACTAAATGTAACATGTGTCATAAAGTCACAAAAAGCAAAACCAACCGCCCGATCGTACACATGCACTAGTTAAAACGATAATGAACTTAATGCAAAAGTATTACAAGTCCTTTTGAGTATAAGTCAAATTTTGATACTTTGATATTATATAACATATATGTTATCAACTTATCATCATATTTATAGATTTAAACATGATCATGAACAATCCCATTCTTCCTTTCTTCCTCCCATCTCTTAATCTACAAAGTCAAAGGAGAAACATATTATATAATTAACATCCAAAATAACCTTAATCATTATTATATATAAATAAATAATAACTAAAGTTTTATCATAATATATTCGAGTACTTACCCATTCGTGAGGACAATTTGATAAATAATTATTTGTAAACTTCTTGCACTCAGAGGCTCCTTCCCCCTTTTGCTTTTTACACCTAGAAGAAAAAACACAAATATTATTATTTGTATTCAAAATTATAACTAGTATTAAATAACTAAAAACAACTATGCTTAACCTTTCAATTAAAGGTATTTATTAGTTATATAAATGTTCAAAATAAACTACTTACTTAAGGTACTCAAGGTACGTGGAGTAACACTTCTCACCCACTTTCTCATTAGCCTACGACATCAAACATACAAATATATTTATTTAGTATTAGTATGTTCAAAACCAAAAATGTTACATTACAAGGTGAATAGCTAGTTAGAAGCAAACTTGTAACCCTCTAACTTCCCCTTTAACTTATTGTAAATTGTCATTTTTGTTTATGAGTGGAAGAAAAGTTTTATTATGGTTTTCCTCATAAGCTTCTTTTTATTTAGAGCTCGTCTAACAATCGTCGTTCACGCACTCATCCTCCCAACTATAAAACGATTGATGATATTAAGAACCTAAACTAAACAAAAATGCAGAAGTTTGCGTACCCTAAGCTCTCCTCTCTCTTTATATTTTAGCCAACATAATCCTCACAATTTTCACGGTCAAAGACAAAAAGATGAATAGAGGGAAAGGAGATCAGAAAAATAGGCGGACGACTTGACTCATAGAATTGGTTTGGTTTTTCAGAGATTTTTTTAAAGAAGAACAAAGAAGGAACAAAAGGGAAATGAAAGGAAACTTTTATTACGATTTTCCCTCGTAAGTTTCTTGTCAGATAAAAGAAAGGAATTGGGAAAATTTTTTTATTAAAATGTTTATATTTCTTTTCATCAAAGTCTGAAACTCGAAACAAATTAATACTTTTCCTTTCCTTTCGTTTTTTTTTTCTCTTTGTTACTAAACTATTTTCTCTCTATTATATACCCTCATAACTTTCTTTTCAAATGAAAGGAAAGGAAGTAAAGAGAAAAAAATCATATTAAAATTTTATATTTCTTTTCATCTCGAAATATTTCTTTTTCTTTCATTTCCTTTCTTTTTCTCTCTGTTATTAAAACTTAGGAACACAATGAGAAGTTAAAAAAAAAACTTGCCAAAATGACAATTTATCCATTGAACTAAAATAATAAAAGTTGATTGATTTTTGTAAGAATATAAAAGATGGAGACATTGGATGGACCTTCTCTTCGGGAGTGGTGGAGGAGGAAGGAGGTGGCGGGGCCGAAACCGTGCCCGGTTCATGAGCGGGGCGGGGAGCTTGTTGGCCTCTAGCGACCTTGCTAATGTCTCTGGACCGCATCTTGTCATGTGGTTCGACAACTGCTGCCATGGTCAATCTCCTCTTTTAGTTACTAAACTAAATTTGCTTTTACTAAAAAAAAAAGGATCGAGTGCTTTGTGTGAAGAGGTTGAATTAAATAATATATGGGCAAATTAGATGAGCTGGTGGGTTTTGTGATGTACACATGGCAAATATGTAGGCTACGTGTCAATCTAGCTCATTTTGTTCCCGAAAGTCAAATGTTACTTTTTACTTTTCTTAGTATCGATAAAACTCAGGGTGTTTGAATGATTTTTAGTGCTTATTTGAAGGCTAATTTTAAGTGATAAAAAAATACTGAATGATTAAAAAGTAACATTCAAATATAAAACCTTATATAATTCATTATAATTTTAAAACTTAGAGTGTGTTTGTTTGCATCTGAATGGAGTCATTCAGATGTACACATCTGACTCGGTCAGAGGCGATGGTGTTTGAATGCGACATTTGAACGAGAATAGGTCTGAGCGAGTCAGATGCGGCATGGAGTCTGAATGGCGTCTGAAGCCATAAAGCGACCAAGAAGCGACGAGATGTACCCATGAAGCGACCAAAAATGAGGGCGGCGGCTAGGGTTTATGGTGTTGAAGTGAAGAAGACGATATGTGTGTATACTGTGTGTATATATGCTCGCTGTTTAGAAAAAAGTATTTAAGTGGGCCGGGACTTATAATGCTGAATTTTATAGCTAACAAAACCTAATATTTTATTTTAACACACTTCATTATAACCTAATTTATTTATTAAATAACTAGTTTTAATCATTATTTTTTTATTATTGAAATCTATTTTTTCTTAATATTCTAATGCTTATATTAATTGTTGCAAGTTTTTAGAATTTTTAAAAATCTCATTCAGATGTCCAACTACAAAGAACCTCTTAATCATTCAGCACTTAATCATTAAAACATCTTAACCATTCAGACATCTTAATCATTCAGCACTTAACCATTCAGCACTACCAAATATGGGTTATTCAAATGCTACCAAACAGCCCCAAATGTAAAAATAAGAAGAAAAAATGTGAGACGTTAAATAATATAAAGATTTCTTAAAAATATAGTACCATTACATATTCCATGTATCTTTTGAAAAAAAAATCAATATATTATTTTGAGTTGAATTTCATTGTCTATAAGTCAAAGAGTTTCAGTGTTTCACCAAAAACATCATTTCAATAAAAAAAAATTGTTATTTTCATCATTGTAGTTTGTCCAATTTTGTAACTACCATCTAACCTACTTACACTTGTTATTTTCATCTTTGTTTGATTGTTGTTCGATTACTTTGTTTTTTGTTTATCAGTTTGAAGATATGGCTTGTTTGTTCGAGGTTCTACTCAGTTGTGTGATCCAAAAGAATGTTATGGTCGTTATATTTGATAAAATAATCTTACTTCAAATCTCATTAACAAAGAAAATTGGCATGCTTCGTCTTGTTTAGGAACATCGTTTCAAACAACTATTAAAGGTGTACATCGTTGAAGAACGTCATTGGCAATCGAAGACAGATGCGTCGATCCCCATCTGCTTCACATTTATGGATTATTTGTGATTGAAATTGTTTTATGATTGAAAATTTTGATTGAAGTATTAAATGATATAGCGTGCTTTTGAATGATTCGTGAAAGATTGTTAGGGTTTAGGTAGAAATAGTGGGTGAGAAATTAAAAACCGCTTCACCTGTACCAGTGAAATCACAACCATTTCATAACTTGCCATTAATGAATGTATGGAAGAGCCACCGCAGTAGCCGAAGCAGACTCGCTGGAGAAGCTTCATTGCCATCGCCATAATAGACTTAACAGACGGGTGAAAAGGGTGTTAGTTTCTTTTATGTCATAAAATGTCTATTTTTACCCTTTCGAATAACGATCAAATTAACGGAGGGGTGCAAATGACCCGCTTTAAAAAACTTAGGGGTTGCAAAAAATATAAAAATTCATACGGATTTATAGAGTGCTATTAGATGTAAACCACATGTTTGCTTTTTTACACTTATCTCATTCCTATATATCTAAAATAATGATTTTTTTCAGATAATTTATTAAAACATACTAAATATCAAGAAGATTTTTAATTAATTGTTATCTTAAGATATAGTGTTACAAATATTAAATCTTTGTTTGTTATTTAGTTTTTAAATCTTCATTATTTCTTATTTTATCAATGTTAAACTATCTGTTTATAACATGTTTGATTTATTTAAAATGTGTAATAAATAAGTTTCTAACCTATAAAATATAAGATACAATAAACCCAAAAGCCTTAAGAGATACAATAAACCCAAAAGCCTTAAGAGGCTAATATTTTTATACAATTGTTAGAAGTCCCAAAATCTTAAACCATTCCCTTCTTTCTAAATGAAAAAAAGAAAAAATCAGCAAACTTTAAAAAAAAACTTTAGATTTTGCTTAGAGTAAATTACATTTTTCTCATCGGTTTTAATATTTTTGATAGTGTTAACAAATTCAGCCAAATCTTAGCATCTTACTCCTCTAACATTTCATGTTTGAACAAAAAGTCGTTTCTAATCTAACATCCACCCATAATGTTGTTATTTTCCCCCAACATGCCCTTGCACAAGAGGGATTAAATTGTCTTTTCTCGTGGTGATTGTTTCCAGCTACAATTCCGACGATGATCTCGACAACCAGATCCCCTTAGTCTCCACCTCTATCCTCAATTTATGTTGTTTCTTTTTCATATCAACAAAAGTGTTTGTTAGGAACAAATATCGAGAATGGTGAACAAGAACGACATCCACAATGTGCACCAACTATAATCGGCCTGAAAATCAACAACGATGCGCTCCTATTGACCGACAAGTAGGAGCGAAGGGGTTAAGGGATTTGAACAAAGAGGTGCGAAGGATGAAGAGAGAAATAACAAAGAATGATAACTAGGATTACATGAAGGTTTTGGTAATCAGGACCAATGCTCATTTTCCTAGTCCACCAGCAAAACATAAAGGGGATAATAGTGGGGTCCAAGTCTGAAAAAAGCAATAGAACAATTGATTAGGGGTCAAGAAAACATATTGGGTTTGGTTTTGTGTTATGGTGCCATGAAAGTGATGATCGGAAAACAAACCACGTCTCTGGAATTAATTACAACCATCCAGGGGACAATGATTTGGATGGTTAACCATCTAAGGTTGGTAGAATTTTGATCATGAATAAGTGACTGTTTATTAGCATCTGAATAGCCTCTGAATACCCAGTAAGTGTGTACCTCTTAATGACTCAAAAATCCATTATAAGGTAAGTTTTAAACATATGATGACAGAGGTTACCTCTTAACCATTCAACATTTTTTTATCACTTAATGGTTCAAAAGTTTTGAACCATTAAGAGGTAAGCCTCTGAATGACCATTAAGAGGCTACCAAACACCCCTAAGACTTTTTGTATTTACAGAAGTTAGGAATGAGAAAAGACAATTCTACCCCTCTCATGTATTACAAGCATCCAAGGGGCAACGATTTGGATGGTAAACCCTGTAGGGTTGGCGGAATTTTGATCACTAAGGCTTTCTGTATTTACAAAAGGTGAGAACGAGAAAAGACAATTCTACTCCTCTCATGTGAGATACGTTGGGAAAGTAATGGACGGAAGTTAGATTAGAAATACTTTTTGATAAATCGTGAAATGTTAGGGGCCTAATGTGTTTGAGCGTTATTTAGAAGCTTTCTTTAATAGCTTTTATGTAAATCTATATAATAATTTAAGATTTTAAAGGCCCATTTTGAGGGGAAATGTGTGGTCTATAATAGGAAGTTTGAGAGGTAAAATTTATACGTAGTTTTTCATAATACAAAGTTGATAGAGTCAAATTATTAAATATTAAATATTTATAAGTACTTAAAATAATATTATAATTTATTTATAAATTTTATTATTTAGCCGGTGTGTAACACACGGGTATTAAACCTAGTAAGTTTTTAAAAAGCAGTATTTGGAAGTAAATTTAAAACTTTCAAAAGCTTTCTTTAGATACTTTTTCACAGTAACAAGTAGTCAAGTACCTCATAAAAAATGTGTATTTTTACTCCCTTTTACACATTTTAGATGAGACTACAATTACATTAACGAAATCATGGCATCGTAAATTATGCCCCTAAAATTTATAAACGTAGTGACACGGTAGGAAACATGCCTAGGGTTGTTCAAAAGTTTAGACCGGACCAGTCCAAAGACGGGATGTGCCTAGTTGTTACATCCCTGGTTGTTCAAAGCTTGTAGACTAGACCGGAAACCGATTTTAAAGAAAACACAAGCTGAAAACCTAATTGGGATGCAGGTCCGTCCAGTTTTACCCCGTTCTGGTTTGGATCATTGGTTTGGTGCTTCACACCCCTAAATGCTGTATGCCAAGCTGTTTAACCTTGAAGACCATTTCCCTGACAAATTTGAGTCACTGAACAGACCAGTGAACCCACCCACCCATTTCCCTGATAAGTGTTTGCAGTATTCAAAGTTCATTGTACAAAACGGATGGAAAATAGCTAAAACAATCTAGCAATGAACCGAATCAAGTCTGGAAACAGGGTCCAGAGGTATACACAGCCAAATTGAGAGCGGTTTTACCACGAAACCAGTAAAAGTGCTTTTCTATTTCAGTAACCATTTTACCAAAGTGTAAAGGTAAAATTACCCGACATATGTGTATCTGAACCTGGAACACTTTCATAATATCACTCTATGCAACGTCACGGGCCTCGCAATGCTTCAACTTATACAGGCACCCTTTTGCCTCGGTAGCGGTCAAGGAACTGTCCAGAGAACAGATATGTTACACGTGGATCTAAAAGATTATGTAGGTTAATTTATAAAAGAAAAAAATATAGTTTTAACACACGAAAATGTATAGACAAGTTAATGATATTCACATTTGTTCATCTATGTGCGCAGGGTTTTTACAGCTTAAACTGGAGAAACATAAACGTAGCATGTGGTTGTATTATAATATTAAATTTTCAATCAATGACCGAAAATTAGACTGGAGAAAGTGAGAAACCTAACGTAGCATGTGGTCATATAAAATACTAGATTTTCAATCAGTGGCCCAAAAATCAAACCACGTGTAGGCACTTTAACAACTTAACTTGAGAACTATAGAAATGTCAATACCAGATCAACCTAACCGAAGTTCTAGGAGGGCTAACAAGTTGACACTGGTAAAATTCATCTAGAGATCAAATACTATTTATTCAAGGCCTAGGTCCTATGGTGGTGTAAATAAAACACCAACACACAAATAAAAGGACCTGGTTTGGTCTCTAGAGTGCATTTCGAAAACCAGCCAATATATCATAGCGTTTGACTAAATTTAGGATGTTTTAGAAACCAGAGAAGTAATATAAACTGATTTATGCATTTACAACCAATTTAATTTATGTTAATTTATTTAATAAATGCATTGATGTTATTACGATAGTTTTAAGTTATTATTTTAATTTCATAATCAATCAAACTCTTCAGATTTTAGATTTTATTAAATACGTGTTATACTAAACACGTCTTCATCATGGATATAGCTATTCAGTTAATTAGGTTTGAATCACTTGAACAAATAATGAACACAAATTTTTAAAGAAAGGTTAATTTAGAAAAGCCTAATGTTTGACTAAACTACACACAGAAATTGAGGGTCAACCGATTCAGCTGGCCTAGAATCCCATGATCACACGCAACATATTGTACTTTAATTTAATGCTTTGTTGGTTAGAGACAGTGATATAAAAGGAGACATTAGAGATTATGCTAAGGAAGTTTTAAAACATCAATAAGATCAATAACTACAAGGGCAGAAACACACATACCGATCTAATAAAAGGCTGTTGAAACACCCAACCAATAACAGGTATCTTCTGCACAAAAACTGCTAGGGTCGGCCAGAAGCCACTGCATAAAGCACATTAAAAGTAACTAGTAACAAGTACCATAAGCAGCATAAAAGTATTCATCTCATGAAGTTCATCATATTGGGCAAACCTGAACAGTATAATGAAACCATAAGTTTCTAAGGCCATTCCAATTACAGGCCAACCAATGATGACAAAGAAGAAACCAACACCAAAAGAAATTGTACCCTGAACCAAAAAAACTATAATAACTGAAAATGGAAGAGCAAAAGAATGCATACATACAAAAAAAATTAAAGAAGGAAGGTAGGGAGAGTAAGACAACACTGAAAACCTTTAAGTTGGAACGTTTCATGAAGAATTGCAGTGAGGACTTGATTCCAATGGTAATTATCACCCCTGAGATGAATAGGATCTGGTTCAGTACCCCACAAAATGACCTTTATGTTAGAAGTTGTCAACTCAACCTCAGCAATAAGTAAAAACATGTGAGATAGCAAAGAGATACAAGAAAATCTGAATATGACTGAAAGACACTAACATTTCCAATGGCAAGTAGTCCTTTGTCGAAGAAGAGAACGATCCCCAGAAATGAGAAAAAGACGCCAAATCCAGTTAATCCCAGTCCAATCTCTGTTGCATTGAAGACCAAAATAATTCAATATGCATGAGAGCAACTAAAGTTGCCAATGCCAAAATCATGTTTCGGTAATAACTCAAGATAAATGCAGTACCCTCAAAGTCCAAAAATTTTGGACACAGTTGCTCAAAACAAATAGATATGGCTTTGAAATTTAACCAAGGGATGGGCATTTGAGTGGCTCTTGGATATAAAGAACTACAAAACAAAGTGTTTAATGTAAAACAGGGCTAAAACCAGAAAACCAATACTATTTTATCTTCAAATGATATCGTTTCAAAAAGTTCTGAATAGAGATTTCTAAAGGCATTGGCAGCGTTTTTACACTCAACTTAAAGCCTCATCGTAACTTTTCTCCGTTCTCTACAACTTTCTGCAAGAAATATCCCATAAGGTAGGATCCTAACATTGCTAATCCTGAATAACTTTACTTATTGACTTAGTTTACAATGTAACATTCATGTCTTCTTCCATTACTTTTAGGAAACCAAGACCCCGTAAGTCCGTAACACATCCAAATTTAAAGTTCTTAAATACATTCTCTTTGTAGTCGCTGGGTTCAGATAGCTCAACAAAGGACTTCACCATAGCTCAGACCAAGCAATAACATAGTGCATATCCGATACCCAATATAAAAGAACCAATACTAGCTTCACTGCATCACGTTAATTACACATAAATAAAGATCCACCATTCATTACTCTAAACATCAAGCTACAAAAAATGCCTATGGTCCGATAATTTATACACTTTTGATCAACGCAATTCTGTCAACTGTTACCAGATGCAATGCATGTAATTTTGTTCTGTTCCTATAAATGCCAAATCAAACCTCAACAAAAATGAATATCAAATCAAACTTAAACATAATTTAAACGCATCAAACGACTAGAAGAACGTATAACATCATTGCAGGATCATTAACTGAAGGAAGAACAAGACACTTACTTTTCCAGTCATTCATCTCCAGGCCAGCCATGACACTTAAGAAGATTATAACTTCTCCGGCTTCCGAAAATGATCCTCAAAAATTGAATCACAAATGCTACTCAAATTAATCAAAACCTAAAAGCAATCTAGTAAACACGCTAAATCACAAAAATGAAAACGAATTGGTTCTCAAATAACAACTAGTTTAGGTCAGCAATTGATATAGGGTTTTAATGGCGAAATTGCAGCAGATTTAAGATCCGCAAAACTTCAAAGTTGTTAAAGCAAATAAACGATCTAGTAAGCATGTGAAATGAAAGAAGATGATACACAATTCGAACGCATAACAACAGAAGCACGCATAGAATTAAATAGTATCAAGTGACAATTTGTAGATAGATTAGAAGGAGTGAGGACAAACCTGTTAGAGATAGCGAAGAACAAGGCAGGAGCTGGAGAGGAGAGATATGGCTATGGCAATGGCGTATGTGAAAATTGGGGAAGAAATCAATTTTTGCATATGGTTAATGTGATTGCAGTTATGGTCCTCTTATTTTGACCTTTAACACCATTTTCTTATAAATTTTAACTAGAATGTATAAACAGTTTCGGTACAAGTTTAACAATTTACGTTCTTAGAATTTTTTATTTTAATAATTTTAGTTTTCTCGTCCATTGTCTGTTCAAACTTTTTGTTACTTACCCAAAGTCCCAAACGTGTCTAGGGCCTATCATGTGAGGGGTGGAGTTATTTTTTCTTCTCTTTTTTTTTACCCTCTAGCAATGTAAATATGTGATAAATTCTAAAAAAAATGAAAATAGGTGTTATGTTTTCAGATTTAGACCGTTGTAAGGAAAAAGAATAAAAGAAATTATGAGTTTAGCCCCCATTTGGAGGCACGTGGGGCCTGAGGGGGTAAGTAATGGCAATTGGACGATCAATGCGTAAATGGACTGAAACTACTAAAATTAAAAATCCTAGGAATGTAAATTGTTAAGCTTGTACTGAAACTGTTAAAATCAAAAACCAAATGACGAAAATTGCAATTTACTCTTTCTTTATTCCATGTCCGGTTTAGGTTTTTTAAATGGACAAGTATTAATACGAAAAGAGATATTTAGACACCTTAGACTTAACTGGAAAACTTAACTGTTGTTAAGTTAAAAGGCAAAAAATCAACACTTCAATTTAACCAAAGGCTACCAAGAACAATTATTTAACCAAAAGATTATGATTCATATTCCCTTCTATAAAGACTCAAAAATGTAATTTACTCAAACTAACTCAAGCCTTTTTCTTAAATACTTATTTAAAAAAAGTTATAATAATAAATCCATAAACATATAAGTAAGTAAGGGTTGGCTAACCACACACTTATACTATTTAATCACATACATTTTCTCTGTATCTCTATATATAAAGAGATAGAAAGAGAGGCTCTACGGTTAAATGAGTTAAATAAGTGATCGAGTCAATAATCTAGTGTGTGATGGTGCATCTTTAATATAATATAGCAATAATGAAAAAAATTTATGTGTTATCTTTTTAAAGCTTTTGGTTTATGCGGCATTATTTGAGAGTTTATCTCACAATAATGATTTTTTTTTAAAATGTATATATAATATATTATAATATCATTAATTACATTTTTGGTCTCCTCATATTTTGGAGAATTCTGAAAATTTTAAGAGCATTTATATTTTTAACCTTCTACTACAAAGGTGTACATGACTAGGTATGTATTTGATAGAGTATAAAAATAAAACTTATGGATAAAGTTAATAATAACATAAAATTAAAGATCTTTGTGTTTTATAAACATACATAACTTTTTTATACGAATTTAAAAAAATAAATAAACTACACCATAAAACTAAACATTTTATTTTCTTTAATTTGAGTATAATAATACTATACTAAAAATCTAATTTTTAAAAATATATCATGTGTTTTGGTTTGTTACAGTTTTATCTCAAAACTAATTAAAACATTCATAAATATCTTTAAAAACATCACTTGAATGTTGTGTTGACAAGCATGACATCAACACTAAACTAGTTTTTTTTTATGAAGAAGCATGTGTTTCAATTCAGATAACTTAGACTATTAAATATCAATCACAAACACCCCAAAAAAATTATGTTGTGAAACGAAACGTGAGGAGGAAACAGGGTGATCGAAAGGTAAAAATGGAATCATCTCCGGCGAGTAAAAACTCAACAGCAAAGACAATTGTGTCCGATCAAATCTCACACGCCATTATTTCCACTCATAATCTTCTCCAATTCATCCTTCAATCATCTCCATCTCAGGTATTATACATACAACCATGTTCTCAATCATCATATCTTGCTTCCTCAATTCTTGTTTTTATTTTGCAGGATAATCTTCTCAAGCTTCCTAAAAACCTCTTGGCTAAAGCATCTACCATAAACAACACTCACCAGGTCAGCTCTTAACAATACTCATTTTCATTCACTATATATATACATGCTGTCAGTGTATTAATTAATTATATCTGATTCATACAGGTCTTGGAGCAGATGCCTTTGGTTATTTCATCCTTGGATGCATACATGGACAATGGCTTACATAGGTCCTTATCTCCTTACAATTTTCTATTTTTCATATCAACCTTGCTACCTAATTGCTATACTATTATTACTAGGTTTAAAACGCGTGTGTAATTTAGGGCATATTCGTCTGGTCGAATTGTTGGAGTTAATTTCCTAAACTAAATCTACAAGTCGGTGGAGTTTGAATTGGATACGACTAGTTCGGTTAAATCCCTAATATTTAGGAAGTAATCATGGTTTAGCTATTTGTATTATAGTCTAACACGTGTAGTTTAGAACTATAAATATAAAGTTTGGGTAGAGGCTTTGGTATGGACAAACAATAGAGAATTATTGTAACGAGTTTTTGAGTGAGTTTTCTTTTGCAATAATAAAGTTCGTATTTGTTCGTCGATCCTGTGCCTTGACGAATCTTGGAATGAAATCTAATATATTAATGATGAAAAACAACAGAAAGTTTTCCAACCAAATCGTATTGATAAGAGTGAGTTCAATTGATTTTCCCCCTCAAATCATTTTTGCCCTCAATTTTTCCGCATAAAAACAATGGTTTACCCCTAAATTTTGCCCCCAAAAACCTTGACTTATTATATTCAATTTGATCTTTGGTGGCTAGCCTTAAGCAACTATATGATGATTTAGGTTTCTTGTGTGCAATTGTTAATTTGTGCTATTTTGTTGACAGTGTTTCTCATCTTGAAACTGTAACGCGGTTGTTATGCAACATAGAGAAAAACCAGCTGAAGCCTTTAACTAATAATCAATTCACGACAGAGGTAAACTTGTGCATCTACTCATCAGACGATCATTCGTTTACACACCCAAATAGTTTACTAGGCAATACAGGCGATGTTAGAGGCGTTATTTTCAACCCATTTACTTGTGAATTAGTTGACTTTGATCATGTTTTATCTCAATGGTTAGAATAATTAAATTTGGCTATAAAGGGAATGGGTCAAATGGTTTTGGCTGTTCAAATCTTATTGCTGTAATAATACAATTTTGGAAATTATATGTTATACATTAGTTGTTTGTAACTTTGTTTAAGATGAACCTTACCCTACTCAACCTGTACTAAAAGTTACCTGTTGAAATTTGACATAAACCTCTGATTTTGCTATCTACTTATTTCACATGTTTTTGTTCAGGAACCTAAACCAGGTGCTGGTGTAGCGCCAGAGTCGACCTGAAGGACACATCATTTGACTCAAAACCCGAAACAAATAGATACAACATTTGTAAATGATAAAGAGAGACTCAATTGATGCAAAGATCATCAGCCAAGGAGTGGCGCTCTTGCAGGATTTTCTTTAACGAGTAGTCATTTTCCCTGTTTTTGTTGTTCTTGCAGCTCACTTTTCATCTTGTGCAAATCTGTTATTAGGGGTAAGCTAGTTGTTGCGTTGATGCTCGAAACAATGAAAGTATATGGTTCTCTGGTGGTGGTCCATTCGGTTTTGTATCTGAATATGAGAAGATTGATGATGTGAATTTTAATGTTCTATGGTTTAAAGTCACTGATATACTATAGTTGACACTTACGTTCCACTTTTTGAAGTAGCATTTAGACAACACAGGTCAACTTTTTAGCATTGAAAATATGTTTGTTTATGAGATCTGAACTTGATCTTGATCCAATTCATTTATGCAATCCAATAGTTCAACCCATTTAAGCAGTCACACATAAGTCGACTCGTGGTTTAACCCTTTTTAGTTCCGGTCACGGTTCTGAGAAGGGGTAAATTTAGAGATTATAATTTTTTTTTGGGTAAAGGGTTAAAGAGATTATAAATTTTGATCAATGACATAGTAGTATTAATGATTTCCCATTCATAAAAGTTGTGGAGGCTGCAAATCCTTGCAAGTGCAGCTTAATGATATGTATATATAATAAAAATGATTAAAAATGGTATGCCATATGATACTCACACCCATGCCACCAAATGTATTCATTGCAACAAACTTACAAGAAACTGAGATCACAAAAAAACAAAAAAAATGTGTCAAGAAATTTACATATTTTGCAACACAAACAAGATGAACAAATCACACTCGATGAAGCCCAAACACGCACGGAAAGCAGATCTCCTTTGATATCCAAACACCAACATGATCATCATGATCTGCTTAGATCATACTATATCCTCCTCCATCATCACCGTTCATTCCAATGAAACACAACATGGCCGTAACAAACACAAAAAGAGACGAAAGCTCCATTGCGAACGCACCCCATGTAATCACACCAGCATGCTTCAAGATTATAGGAATTGCTATGCTACCCACTGCTGAAGCTCCTGTCAGGAACTTGGTTGCATCCACCCAACTGTTATACACACTAGAAGTTAGAGGCAGGAAAAAATTGGGTTGGGTAATAGGTTAAAATAGGTTCTGGTCATTTTTATTTGTGGTTCAAAACAGGTCCGCTCGTATTGGGTCAACTCAACAGTCCAATATAGTTTAGAAATAAGACGGTTTCTTAAAAAAAAGGTAATACCATAGAAAACCAACATATTTGTTACTTTGCACAAAACAAAGCCTATGAGCCTAACTTTGTTGTATAAAATACATGGATAGGTCTTTCAGCTCAATTTTGGCGTATGAAAGTTCAAAAACCTCAAAACTTGTCTGGAATTACTTGTGAAAAAAAATGTAAATAATCAGCTGTTAGCTTGTTACCCCATAAACCGGTAGAAATTAGATAAATTGGCATTCAACATTTTTTTACAAAAGCATTTATATACCATTTTATTCTGCATAAGTTAAGATGAGACGAGTTATTTTTTTAAAGTTTTTTTCCACAAGTATTTGCATTTTAGACAAGTTTTAGACTTTTAATATACCAAAATAAGCTTGAGAGACCTATTAGTGTATTTTTTACTGACTTAGAGACTTTAATATGCCATAATTAGCTTGAGGGATTTCCTCATGCAAAATAAGGAAACCATGTTTTTTTTGGTACTAACATTAAAAAATATAATTTAAAACATTGCAAGCATTTGAATGCAAGTTAGGAAGCCAATTACCGGCAAACTGAACCCTATTTGCCCGTTAAACTTTTAGCATTTTTAACAACAATTTTACACCATATGCCTTTGAGGCTTGAACCCTCACCACTTGGGAGGACCACCACCGACATCTTGGTACCATTGGGCTAGAAGCCCTATGGTGTCACACTCTTAGCTAATGATCTGCAGTTCCTGAATTAACCGGTGCCCATACAAATGGATGGAAACCACGACCTCTAATAAAATCTTCAAGGCCTAACACTAGTTAACAATGGCTAAAATAGACACGAAAGGAATATACCCGTTTTCAGATTCAGTGATATATACAGAAGTATCTGAACCAGCAAATAATATCAATGGCATAGGGAGAATCAAATACATCAATGCTGCATCAGAACAATATGACGTCATCAGTTACAAAATGCTTTTATTTGGTATGTAAGTGTATGCAACGGTATATGATTTTGACAAGTATTCGAAATCCTATTTTTATTTCACTTCCAAGTGAGTTTAAAATCTTCAAAAGTAAAATTCAAATGCAAACAGAATAAATATTTCCTACCTGTCAACATTGGCCACCAATTATTGTACAAAACACATGCCTGCCATCATGAGAGCGAACAAATAACAATAACCAATTGTTTAAATAATGGCCAAGAAAGTAATAAGTTTCAACATCTATGAAGGAAACGAGTGTTTGTATCTTACTAGTATTTGCAATACAATCCCTCCCGATACCAAAATAGCCAAAAGCGCAAGTTTTCCAGAATTCAAACAGGTTATCAGATAACCTGGTAAGTCAGCCATCCCTGACTGGTCTCAACTCATCAAAATTTACACTGCAAATGTGCATGAAACTATGAAAATGGAAGTAGAAGTTAAAAAGAGCTGCATGGGAAAATAATTAGGTATAAAACCCCTCAATTAAGTGTTCATTTTCACCTATAAAGATTAGGCTTTCATATGTAGTTAAAAATATCAACAAATAGGCATTAAGAGTAAATTATTGCGCGTAATTTGATAATCAATTTACTAATAAGCTAGGGATCACGGATATCATCAAAATGAACTGCGTGTCATGGCTCGACTCTCTTATATGTGAGCTGACAGTGCAGTGACCGAGACTTTCATGACAAAAAATAAAAGCAAAAGGTTTCCGAAAAAGATGGAAATAAATATTCATTCAAAAACTGTTATCAAGTAGCAAATGCAGCATCAAAACAGCAGGCTGGTCAACAAACTCATTACTGCTATGTGTTCTTGTTGGTTTGCATAACCTTGCACCAAGTGCTAAGAGGTAGAAGTGAGGTTTCGTTAACCGTTACTCTATGCAGAATCATAGTTAACAAAAGCGTGAAGCGCACTTAAGGCGAGAGGTGCAAAAAAAGCGTGGGCCCGAGAAAAAAGCGCATTATCATAAACACACTATTTTAGGGATTTCAGACATGTTATTAGCTTATACAGGACTATTTAAGGTCTTTTTAACATTTATATACAACCACAATCACATAAGCAGATAAGCTATATTTACAGTAAAAAAAGTTATAATTACTCTAATAAACCTAAAGAAACAAAACAACAACTTTACAAGCTTGCGTTTGGATTAATTTGTGCATGGTCTGGGCTTTAATTATCTAGGAAATACAAGGCATAGCTTACACTCACAGTGGCTTTTAACAACTTTGTGCATAATACACGAAGCCAAAGTACTCTATTAATTCCTTACATACAATATTTGATGAGATGAACAACTAACGAGTCGATATAACCCAAATTTGTAGGATCAGTCGTGCACCTTAATGCGCCCGCTAATCTTTAGCCCCAACGTCTAGAAGATGAGAAGCCCTCTAGTTACAAAAAAATTGAGCCATCAAAGTTTATTACCTATGAGTCAAGTCATGCTAGAGCAATGTATAAACTTGTAACAAACAACAAAAAACTTTTTTAACACAACAAACTGATATTTGATATCATAGTCATGTATAAACAGTTTGAGGAGTTGATAACTATAAAGAAATTTGTCTACAAACCTTACATAGGTTATGAATATATGATCATCTATTAGCTCTGAAACAATTAAGAAAAAAATTACACTTACACAGGTAACAAAATGAAGCTCTGACCTAACAACCACTTGTTCATATTATGACTCAAAATTAATCAATACAAACGAAATGAAATCAAGAGAATTAAGAAACACATATGAATTGAAATTTGAAGTATGGAGAGGAGATTAAAACGTACCAGCGGATGTTGAATCGAAGAGATCAAATTATTAGGTTGCTAACTAATTGTGTATTATCTTTTGCCCTCTTCCTGCATCAAAATCATTTGTTTTTACTTACTTTTTGATCTTTTACTATTTTCGTCCTCCATTTTCTTCATTTTTGCTATTTTCACATAAAGCTTTTAGTTATGTGTCTTATTATGTGAGAGAGAAAAAGACCAAAACCATTAACACCCACACGTCATCATATGCGGGTATCCCCATTGCTACATGCCGGGTACTCTATATCCACTCAACCCCAAGGGCGGGTGTGTCGAGGTAGGTCTTTATATAGAGTACTAGGTTAGAACCCGTGTAATACACGTGTTAAACGATAAAAACGAAAAATTCGTAAAGCTGTTACAACTTTTCATGACGCTAATTTAATATTATTATCTTTTTATTGTATAAATAAATGAGTAAATAATCTGTCGCTTGTCATTCAACTAAGCAATCTATCTAAACATTACAAATTATGAAAAGTATGTCAATGCGTAATAAATTATATTAATTTCATTTTTTTTTAATATTTCAACTAAAATCATGCAAAATAGAATGAAACAAGGTTTTTGTCGAATAAAAAATTATAATAATATCATTTAATCTTAAAAGGTAATTTTTTAATTTTAATGGAAGAAAAAAATTGCAAAATATAATGAAACTAGGATTTTGTCGTGGGTGGCGCGATGCGGGGCCAAGTCTTAGTTGAAATATGTATCACAGTGTGTACTATTATGTCCCACACGTTATAAATGAAAAAGAAGTTAGAAAAGAAATAAAAATAAGAAAGATAAGTAGGATAAAAGGTTTGAACCTTAATCTAAAAAAAAATCAAACCTCTAACCAATCCTCACCAACACTTACATACAATGAACCTATTAGTAAACAAAAAGAAAAAAAAAAGAAAAAAACTATATGTCAAGAGACTCAAACCCCTATACCTATAGAAAGATTAAGATGCAAACCACCATCCAAACAAAGCCACATTAATATTATGTAATAAGAATATATTACACTACTACTAAAGAGAAATGAAAATATAAAAAAATACTAAAGGTCAAGGGTTCCCTTGACCTCTAATAACATAAAGAGACGCTCCTACCATCTAATCAAAGCTACCTTTTGTGTTATGTATTGAAACTAGGTGACGTAGACGCGCATTGCCGCGGATAACTGAATCATATCGAATAACCCATTGCTACTAAGTGCAAATAATAGGTGAAAAAAATCAAGGATACAAAGTTTTTTTTCATTCTATTTAAGCATCATAAAAATTAAGTAATTAATGTAAGTGTGTAATATAGTAAAACACAAAACTTCAAAAAATATGCATGTTTAAGTTGAACACTCTTATAATATCGCAAATGAGTCAATAACCTAGATGAAGTTGTAATAATGAAGATGGTGTTGCCAGCACGTTACGACGTTAAGATGGAAATAGGATGTGGTTAACAGTGGCGTACCCAGGAATTTTTTTCATGGGGGTCGGAAATTTGATAGTAATCTTTTGAGTATCGATATATAATATTTTTTCCAATCCGTTTCGGGTCGAACCGGGTCGGGCCAAATTTAAAAATGACAACAACTAAATTTGAGGGTTCAAAATTAAAAAAGTTTTATTTCCCTCCACCTATATTTAAAATTGAAAATTTTCAATTTCCCTCCATTTACCTAACTTCTTTAATGTCTAACCCTAATTTTTATCTATAAATACCAAATCAAATCACTTTAATCACTTTCATCACTCTAAACTCTCTTTCATTTTTTTTTCTTTTTTCTTCATTTTTTTTTACTTTATTTTTATTCCTAAATACTTGAAACATCATCTATGAATTTTACCATATATTTACCAACAAGGTAAATATTTTGAGGTTCGAGTTAGGATTATTTTTTCAAACTTTATAAAATAAATCTTTTATTTTGTTTCTTAAACTTCATATGTCTCCATTCTACATCTTTCTTAAGCTACTAATTAATCTACAAATAAGAAGTGAATGAAACCAAATCATGTTTCCAAACAAGATTATGTTGGATTATTTGTGTTATGATATAAAAATGGTGATGTTGTGAACCTTGTATCTACAACAAATTTTTTCACCATTCCTCACTTCTCACTTGATTACTTAGCAAAAGTGGTTAGATTATTTATGTATTTCCTTTCTTGTACTCATGACCATCCAAATCATCAACTATGTTGATGATTTTATGCAATGGTGAAAAACATTTGAGGTTACAATACCTTAATACTTGACTATACATAACAATATAAATATATATATATATATTGGGGAAAGTGAATACGATGCTGTTAAGCGTATAACTTACACGCGAAAGTGCTTAAAACTACGTAGTTTTAGTTAAAAAAAAATAACTAAATACATTTATTTTAATATTTTACTTAATTCCTTAATCAAATCCTCCATGATCGTTACTACTGCTCCTCATTCAACATCCTTACTGAAATTTGATTTCACCTCATTCAAAATCACAATTCGATCATCAAAATCTATCTTTGGAGTAATCAAAATCTATACCATGGATTCTAAACTTTGTGCGCTCAACATTCAATTGGTAAGCAAAATTAATATTTTGATTTTCATCTTCTTCTTTGAATCTAAAAATAATGATTAAAAATGATTTTACTAAATGTTTTTACCGTAATACTTTATTAATTCTAAAGTTATTTCAAGTGATAAATATTCTATTGTTTCTTTACCTGACTTTTTTTTTAATTGTCAATATGCTATTGGGAAGTATGGGAGAAGATTCATTTTGGGTTGATTGATTCTAGAAGATGAGGATGTATTTGACTTAGAAGAAGAGATTGCGATTACTAAATGGAGGGGGCTTGGGATTTTAATCGGGGCAACAAACGATTTTGAGGCTAGGATTAAGATGGAGGAATTGATGGATTTCATAAGATGAGGATTTATTTATTCAAAACTACGTAGTTTTGATCATTTTTGCGTGTAAGTTATACGCGTAACAGCATCGTATTCACTTTCCCCATATATATTACTCTCTTCTAACCATTATTTAACCTAATCCATGGTTAAATATTATGTTTCATATAGGCCGTTACTGGGCATTAAACTGAGTTTTCAAAACTGCATGGGGGTCGAGGGCTAAATTTTACGGGGGTCGATCGAGAATTTAACATATAAAAACCCAAAAAAAAAAATTCCCGCAGGGGGAGCGGACGCCACCCACCCTCTAAGGGTGGGTACGCCCCTGGTGGTTAATACATTTACTAAGGGGATGTAATTTAATGCAATATTACTAAGGAAGACATGATATAGAAATGAAAAAATTGTAAGCAAAATGGTTCATAGGAAGTATTGTTTCATAGTATACAAATCGTAATACAATGTAGTACTTATCACAATATGTATAGATATCATGACCCATAAAAGTTTAAACTCTTTGAGAATCAAATTCTAAAAATTCTTAGATCTATTATATGTATAGATAGCAACGTACATGTTACGCATAAACCATTTAGGATGTGGATACAAAGTAGCGATTGTAAGCATAATAGCATCTAAACAAAAATACCATATTTGTTTTTCAAATTGGAAGGGAACATGTACAAACCGGCCATACACTTTTGCATATTTGAATGGTTTACCAAAAGAGATGTAATTAGTGAAATCGGTTCCTTGGTAACATTGATCATCAGGAAATCGATCTGTATAATATTTAATTAGCAAGAAGGATGTATTACTATTTTGAACCCAGCATGCGAAATAGAGAGTACGTTAGAGACAGACAATTGTACTTAATAGGTAAGATTTGATATGTTCTGATGTATAGATGTTCAAATGGAAATTTATTTGCAACTGAGTATTTAAGATGCAATTTATTTACTCTAAAGTTGAAGTTCAACACTTGAGCGCGCATATGGACATGGTCAATCAAAGCATACAAAATTTATGAAAATGAAACATGGCTGTAATATCAGTCAAGAAATAAAAATAGCAAATAAATAAATTAAAAAAATCTAACCTTTTCAACTCTGTTAGAGCAATACCCTATTCACGCTTCATCAGGTGCAAAATCGATCCTTCCAAAGCCATGCAACCACCTCTTTACCGAGTTCATCAAGGCAAATCAACACTCCCGCAACTAAAATATAATTAAACTATAATCTATAGCCAATTCTACACATTATTTCACTATGTGTTGGATTTGAATGCTAAATTTAATGAAAGGGTTACCATTCAAATGCTGGTAAATACTTGGATTAATTACATATAGAAGGAAAATTTTAATATAAAATGTCCAATTTAAATAGGCGGTAAAAAAGTGGTTATCTTTTCTGGTTAAATCTGCAACACTGGGACATAAATCTGCAACAGTTTGACATTTAAAAGTCAAATTAGAAGAGAAAACTAACCAAGTGGCAATTTGGAAGAGCGTTCGTTAGAACGAAATGTGTAAATGTTGAACCTGAATTGAAAGTGTGTGTACACAGAACGAAATGGAAGATCATACTCACACGGTTACAACATAGAATGTGGGTTTTAGACGAACACAAAAAAACCGAAGTATCAAAAGTAAGATTTTGATCATACTCACACAGTTACAACAAAGAATGTGGGTTTTAGATTAACACAAAAAAACCCAAATATCCAAAAATAAGATTTTGTTCCTTGAATCACACAGAATTGCTTATATCAATTCACATGAAAAGTTGAAAACATAATCGTATACGTACACACTACACAGTCACAACGAATCGTTTATTTGATTATTTGAATCAACATGCATAATCATATACGCGGGCACATAGTAAACATCAAAATTAGATACTAACAAATTCTGAATATTTACGTGTGAAGGAATACATACCGTTAAGTTGGAAGAAGAATAAAAACCCTAGCATAATGTGAGAAAGAATCACATCAGAAGGGGAAAATAGTTTACCGGTTGAATATTAAAACGATTAAGTGTCTAGGAACGGCTGTTTAAAAAAAACATTGAAGACAGAAGGATGAAAGACCGGAGAGTAAGATATGGCGGTTGCAAACCTTTCGCTGTATTGTTGCCAGGCAGTTGAAGATACGGTAAAAGAAGGCGTTAAGTCACCGTGAGTTTGGTTTTTGTTATAGTAGATAATGAGTTGTATTTATGGTAAATAAAAGTGGGTAAAAAAGAAAAAGAGTTTTGTGGACCAATAATAGATAGTCACGTGATAGAATTTGGTGGTGTAATCCATCGATCATGTAAGTTAGTAGTATAAACTATAAAGTATATGGAATTATTTGGTGTTGGCAACATTTGGATTGTGCCTTGCGCATACATATATTTCCCAGGGTCTCTATTGCAATTCACCTAAACACATCCATCACCCTGTCTCATACCGATCAAATTCAAAACAAACTTACAATGGCTTCATCTTCTTCTACTCCTAAAAGGCGAATAAAAAACCCTAAACACTCATCTCCTATACCAACTTTATCTTCAATTCAACCACCACCAACCTTATTGCCCTCCAAGTCGGAGTTTTTCAACCTCATCATCGTCGTATCCATCGCTGTCTCCGTCGCAATAGGCTGCAACTATGTTGTCACTTTTTTCAATCGTCACCCCAAGCCGTTTTGCAATAGCGATACGGATATTGATTATCATTTTTCTGGTAAGCAACGTTCTATGCCTAATATTTATAGCGACATTTTTCTATACAAACTGTTTAGTTACGAAAATTGTCTTTTAGGTTTAGTATGTTATTTAGGTTTGAATTTATGCTGCTGATTTAGTCTAGGTATTGATGCGATTGTGCCAAATGAATTGGAATGAATTTGTCGCTAGAATTGAAGAAGTAAGTTGAAGTGTAAAACATGTACTATTTGTGTTCGTAGCTTAAGAGTAGAGTAGACAAGCTGCAGTAAGTAGCTTATTTCATACTTCCGCACACGTCTTGCTATAGACAATATGCATACAACATACTAGTAATGTTAATCGAAATGCCATGAGAAGTAGACATAATCAATGCCCTCTACTTCAAACACATTGTTGGCCCCAATGATCGAGAAGGATAACATCCTTCGGTCCTTTCACTTCCAGTTTGCTGACAATCTTTCTACAAATTCATTTTTTGTTACTTCAAGGCAATAAGTCGCCGTAATTTTACATGTATGTTAAATATTTATGTTTTTGGTTAGAATATAAAAAAAGAGAGAAGTGCTTTTAAGTTCTAGTCGTATAATGAGTTCAACTTCTATATAGAGATGCTTGACTTCCTTTGCAAGTTCAAGGCTCTAACTCCTAAGTCCCAACTTTGATATTTCATCAAACACCTTGAGCGCAATCCCTCGCTTATTAGTTTAACTTGTTTTTCACGGGTAACCTTCATCTTATTATACTTAGATGGTGTTACAAGTTACAATTCTTTTACTTGAGCTGTGTCTGTTAATATACAAATCGGTATCCTTTCACAGGAGATGCAAGTTGCAACACCGGATCGATATTCCTCGTTTCTTTCATTCACTTCTAACCCTTTTAGGTATTTAACTAAACACGTTATGGGCAAACCCTATTTACCTAGTTCGCTTCGGTACAGACATAATTCGTTAGATGTGACGTATTCGGTATGGATGGAGTGGTTTCAGTACGTTACGAATCGGTACAATGTACCATGGTGTTCAGTTCTATGTACCAAAATCTAAACATAAATAAGCATATTCACTAATTGAAATAACCAAATTTTTTAATTCAAATAACCAAATACCAAACAAAAGAAACATACCATATAAATAAAGTTATAAAACCTAAATTGAAATTCCTAATCTAGCCTTGTACTTTTTTTCATTTTTGTTTTCAACCTCTTCGTCATTAAGATCTTCTCAAACAATATCCTCTAATCTAGCACTTGAGTCTTCTATATAATTGCTTTCGGGATTTATCTAAGTATAATAATCTGAAAAACGTGATTGTAGTCTAATTTTGGAATGCATAAGCATAATTTTATTTGTTCGCTTGCAATTAAGAAGATAGCGCTTCACATTGTGAATATAGGAGTATGTACTCCAGTTTCTCTCCGTTGACAAACTTCTAATTGGTTGGGAGAGTACTTTCTTTGCTACTTCCACTAACTCCGGAGTCTTCGATCTATAAGTAGCCTACCAATCAATTACATCCATTGTAACGACATTGGTTTGTGAGGTGGATCTAGAGTAAATTTCCTATTTTCATAATTCATATAAAACATAGCAAATTGTTCTCTTAGGGTTATTTGTTCATTTTCATCTTTCCCGATTCTTTGAAAAACTTCCATAACATCGTGTACAACTTATGGGTCATTGTTAGGAGCCAACTTTTCAAGATAGGATTTGTCATAAAACATTGGGTAAGCAAACCCTAAACAATGAAGTGAGTTTGTCATTTTCTCTCCCCTAACAAGAACATATGTTTCAACCTGAGGGAAATAACTTAAGAATTTGTTACTCTTCATAGCATTTTTTATTTCATCTACCATATTGTCCATTCTTTCATACTCTTCTCCTATTTTAGTACCTTCACCATCACAAAACTTTATTAGCAAAAAAATGGGGTTTGTATCTCTGTTGTCAAAAGCGCTCGCTTTTGCGCCTAGGCGAGGAAAAAAAGCCCAGCCCATGATTTGCGCTTTAATGAGAGGAAATTGGGAAAAAGCGACCAATATGGAGAAAATTTGACTTTTTTAGTTTTTTTTTGTTTTCTATTGATTTCTTTTGATTTATCAAGAGCTGATTTGTTGATGAAGATACATAAGATTATTCCGAAGCAGAAAAACCGATTGAAAATGAAAACAACTCTGAAGGTTTTCTTGATCTTGATGATTGATCATTAAACAATTCTATTTTTTCCCTTTTGAATATATGATATTGGTTTTGAATGTTTGGTATTGATTTTGGTATGGTTTTTGACTTTTTGGTATTGATTTTGTTGTTTGTTTTGAATGTTTAGTATTGGTATTGATTTTGGTATTAACTTCTATTGCATAAATGTTTTTAATTTTTTTTTTCTTTGTGCGCTTTCTTTATCTCAGGCAAGTGCTTTTTTTGTGCTTTGCGTCTAGGCCCCAGGCGAGGGCATTGCGCCTTGAGTGCGCCTATCGCCTTTGACAACAGAGGTTTGTATTAGCCAAAATGTTTTCAACATTTTCCTAAAACTCGTCATCTTTAGTTTTATGGGTTACTTTCCCCTCCAACTATTCTAGTGCTTTCTTCCACTTTTGACCCATTCTCGCCAAGAACTTAGGACTATAATTGTGGCAAGCGCCTCTCTAAAATCTACTAACCTCCTCAAAAGTATATAATGTGATACAAAGCGGGTCTTTGCATTCTTCATTAACTCTAACGTTGAGTTTTCTTAAAAAAATGCTAAGGCATGTGTGTGGTTAAGGAACTATTTGACAATATCTCTACCTTTTTTATATGTGCCATGTAGCAAAAAAAAACTGGTTCGCTAAGTCTTTAAAAGTAAGATTTAGAGTGTGCACACAACAAGACGACCAAAATATATCTTTGCATACCTTCTCAATTTTCTGCCCGACGAGTTTGCAGTTAGCCGCGTCATCATTTACAACTTTCAAGACTTTGCCTGGTTCAGTGGTCTAGATGCTTCCATTTTCTCCACCTCTAAGAAATCTTTCGAGCATATAAACATGGCACCACGCTAATTAACTTTGAGAACATTTATAAGTGGACTATGTTTAATATTAAACTACTTATCTGAGACGATTGAGACTCATTGTCTGTACCACGTGTCTTTAATCGGTGCTAGCTCCTTCTTAACATCACATACACATTCAAGTGTAATATGGTTCTCGCTTTTTCACATGACAGGTGTTTGTACCCATTCAGATCGAAGAGATGGCGGGTTGTCAAGAACACGTTTGAAGAATGCTTGATGGCACTAATCATTTCAATAAATTGCGGGTTGCGTAATACATTGAACGGAAGTTCGTTTGCAACAATAAGACTGACCCCAACTCGCGCTCTTAAGTTGTTCGTGTTGAGGTGGGTGTAGGGTGTCAGGCATGCAACAACGTGGGTTTTGGCGATTGTGGACTTGAAGTTCCTTTGAGGATTGTTGCAAACAAGATTTCGTTCAATGTATTATGCAACCCGTAGTTTCTTGAAATGATTAGTGCCATTAAAAATTTCTTCATATGTGGTCCTTGACAACGTGGAGGTTATTCGGTTTGATGGATACAAACCCCGTCGTGTGAAAAGGTGAGAACCTTGTTACTTGATGACTGTGCACGAGATGTTGAGAAAGAGATAACACCGGTTAAAGACACGTGGTACACACAAAGAGTTTCAATCGTCTTAGATGGGTGGTCTAGTGTTAAACATAGTCTACTTATCAATGTTCTCACTGTTAATTCGCGTGGTGCTATGTTTATGTATTCGGAAGACTTCTTAGCGGTGCAGAAAACGGGAGTAGCTATTTCAAAGTTTCTTCTTGGAGCCATTGGACCAAGCATCGTCTTGGAAGTTGTAATGGATAACACCAATAATTTCAAAGCGGTCGGGTGGGAGTTTAAGAAGGTATACAAACATATATTTTGGACGCTTTTTTGTGTGCACACTTTAAATCTTATTTTTAAAGACTTGTCGAACCAATTTTTTTTGTTTGTATGACACATAAGAAAGACGATGCTATTGTCAAATATTTCCCTAACCACACATGCCTTAGCATTTTTTAGAGATAACAAGTTATAGTTATTGAAGGTTGCGAAGACTCGTTTTGCATCACCTTTTATACTTTTGAGAATGTTAGTGGATTGTAGGGACACGCTTGCCATAAACCCATAACTATATTGCCATTAAGCATGCATCGGATAGATCCATCTCTTTGCTAATAAAGTTTTGTGATGGTGAAGGTCTCAAAATGGAAGAAATATATATGAAAGAATAGACAATGTAGTAGGTGAAATCAAAAGAGGCTACGAGGGATAACAAATTCTAAAGTGATTTCTCTAAGTTGAAACAGTTGTTCTTGCTAGGTGAGAGAAAATGACAATTTCACTTCATTGTTTGGTTTCCTTAGAACTCAAAGTTTTATGATAAATACTATCTTGAAAATTTGGCATCGGGTGGCATAGAAAAAGAAAAGCTTCTAAAAAAGTCCGAGAAGTTGTACCTGGTGTTATTGAATCTTTTCAAAGACTTGCAGAAGATGAACAAAAGATCTTACGAGAACAATTTGTTACGTCTTATATGAAAAAAGGAATTTACTCTAAATCCGCAACGCAAGCTGAATCCGTTACAATGGATGTAATTGATTGGTGGACTACTTATGGATAGTAGACTTCAGAGTTGGCGAAAGTAGCAATATAAGTACTCTTCCAACCGATTAGTAGCTCGTTGGCGGAGAGAAACAGGAGTACATACTCCTATATTCACAATCTGAAGCGGTTACAAAAGAGTAGATAAACTTGTGTTTATTCACTCCATCGTTAGACTCTGATCATGTTTTTCAGAGTCCTTATAAAAACGGGGCATGAATCACGAAAGCGCTTATATAGAAGGTTCAAGGGCTCGATTAGAGCATATGGTTTCGGAAGATCTTAATGACAAAGCATTGAAAACGTTAAAGGAAAGAGGCTAGGGCTAGATTTGGAATTTTAGTTACTGTCTTGGTTTATGTAGTATGTTTCTTTTGTTTGGAATTTGGTTATTTGAATTAAAGAATTTGGTTATGTCTGTTAACATTTTGGTACCTCAAACCAGACTATTATATACAAGAAGATTCATACAACAGTTACAAAGGAATATATAGCTACTAATACTTAGACTATTATATAAGTGTCCTATGTACTATCACATATTCATATAGAACTACTTTTTATTTAGGTATATTTGTATATCAGTGATTGCAAAGTTCTTACTTTTTTTCAAATGTTTAGTAGAATTTTTATAACTTGAGGACGTGGTTTATGGACTTATTTTTTTGTAAGGGGTTGTTGGTAATTGAATACACTGGCGGTTTTGGTTTTTGTGCTGCAACTGTGAACTCTTGGAGTTTGGCCAAACAATATGAACCATAGAGAAGGTTTAAGCATACTATTTATGAAACAAGCTAGCCCATCATCAATTAATAAACGTGTAAAGTTTAAAAGTCATTCACTGTAAGTAGACATTTATCAGGTATCTCTGTCCTTGATATTTTTTTTGCTGCATTCTTAGACTAGGTTTCCTTTATTGTAATTAAACTGCTGTGATTTTGTTGGAATGGTATATTGAATTGAATTATAAAGGCATTGTCGGCAAAGAAAATCCAGTTTTATGCTGTTACACTTATTTAGTTAATGCTATTGTTTACAGATATTTGCGACCCTTGTCCAAGCCATGGCATATGTACTGATGGCAAATTGGAATGCATGAGTGGTTATAGAAGATACGGTAAATCATGCCTAGAAGATGGAGATATAAATGAATTGGCTAAGAATCTTGTGAGTGAGCAACACTTATCTTGGTGTACTTTCTACACGTAAGGGCTGAAGAGAGAAAAAGTTTTGTACGTCACTAAGTTTACTTATTAAAATAGTTAATATGTAAAGTGGACATCATTTTTTGCAGGCAAAAATGGTAGAATCTCGTGCATGTGAATCATATTCTCAGTACTTGTGCAAAGGAATAGGCAAAGTTTGGGTGTGTTTCTTGTTCATGTTCAAGTATTGATGCATGATATATTTCTCTTTAGTGCACTTAGACTCTGTTATGAGATTGAATGGAACTTGTATTTCAGGTTCAAGGAGATGAATTATGGAACAATCTGGATAAAGACAATGCTACCTATTTGTATGCAAAGCACAAGGCAATGGAAATTGTTGGTAATTTGTTGGAGACCAGACATACTAACACTGGGTAGGTTATAGTTAATGAATGAGGTGGCAAATTACATGCCAGATGGGTTTGGCTGAACCCCAAACTCTTTTTATATCCATTTTGTTCAGTATTATACATAGTTAATGTGTTAGAAATGCTAATCATATGTATAATAACACAATAATAACACTTTTGTTAAGGTAGGACTCAGGAGTTTTACTCATTTTACACCCGGGATGAGTTTTAATCTATTTGGGCCATAAGATCCACTCCTTTTAGATAAATTTTTAAAACTTAATTACTTAAAGTCGAAAACACAACCCATATATAGATAGATGGGATAAAATCGGCACATCTAGTTAGTGTTCTGTTGTGATCTGTCTACTCATCTGTATTTGCATTGATTTTTTTGTGGATGTAGGATTAAGGAGTTGAAGTGTCCTGATTTGCTAGTGGAACATTATAAGCCACTGAGCTGTTCCATTCGTTTATGGCTTTTGGAGCATGCCTTGTTCCTAGTACCATGCTGTTTTTTGGTATTTAATGAAGCCTTTTAAAAGATAATTTGTTATCACATTTCCAAACATGTTGACACTCTTCAGATATATGCAGCTCATGGGGGTTATAGTATTGCTGCAAAGAGTTCGGCGGACACACTACTTATCAGTTAGAGCTGAAGAGCTTTACGAACAGGTGAAAACAACCAACCTTCTATTTTGTGTATTATTGATTTATTGTTACATTATGACAAATCAACTGTTTGAGTTTTTTTCTTCTCTTGGTGAAGTCTGGTCGTTTAAGGAGTTAATAGGTAAAATGACCCAAAAGGAAACTCATTTTTGAAATTTCAAAATATTTTATGTATGGCAGTTCATTTTTATGTAACATGATAGTATCTTTTATAAATCAATGATAATATTATAACAAGTATTTCTAGTATCTAAGTCCATTAATTTTGTTTCTAATAGTATTATTAACAACGAAAAATGTGAGTGAAATGCTTTTATGATAAAATAGAACTTTTCCTTTCAGTTATCAGTTTTGTTGCGGAGCTGATTATTTGACTCCTAAATAACCAGATAATTGTAATAGAACTACTTTGTTCAAACACTAGAAATTGCTTATTGACTTTAGAAATTGGTGTCACATCTCACATTAGATACGTCCATTTAGTTGGCTGACACTATGTTCGTCACATGCCTAAATTCATAACTGGTGCAAATACAATAGGTCTGTGACATACTTGAAGAAACTGCTTTGACTTCAAGGAGCATGAATGGTGAAGGTGAGCCTTGGATAGTTGCATCATGGTTAAGAGATCATATTCTTACACCTAAAGAAAGAAGAGATCCCCTTTTATGGAAAAAGGTATCCTCATCTCTCATAAGATATCAGTCTATAATATTATGAGTGATAAATCTTGACATGACAGCACATAAATAATCATGTTTTAGGTTGTTATTTTTAACCATTTTAATAAACAGATAGTGTTCAGGTTCGACTTGTTTAATTGTTTTATCAAATGGGTCATGTCCAGGCTATGTTTAACTAGTTTAATAAAACATGGTGTTCCGTCAACCTGTGTAAAATTAGCATAAAAACAAAAAGTATATAATGTGATCAACTCCAACCCGTTTACAACCTGTTTTAACCCATTCTGTTACACCTGCTTACAACTTGCCAGCCCATTATGACCTGTTTAACCCGTTTACGTCCTGCCAACTTGTTTACAACCTGTCAGCCATTTCACACGTTTAGATTAATGGCTGACGGGTGTTCGGGCTATGTATTTTTACCATAGTCACATGGATCGCGGTACGATCAGGTACGCGGTACGAATACTGGTACGCGGTTCGGCAATTTCTAAAAATTGGTACGAAGGGGGGTAGGTTCATTCGGAACGCCATTTCGGTACGCGGTACGGTGTACCACTTAGTTTGGTACGCCGTATCATATACAAAACATCCTATAGTATATTTTTTTACACAATTACAAATTAAAATGACACATTTCATAATTATATTAGAAAAATTCATAACTAAAACATAAAGCTATTAAATATAACAAAAGAATCTCATTATCATAAGTTCAAAACTTAAAAGTCTAACCATAATATTACTGTAATTAGCAAAATTGAGGCTGTAAACTTTGACTTTTTATTCTCATTCGCGTACCAATTTGATCAGATTCACGAATCGGTGCCGTATAAATCGCGAATTGCAGTTGCCAAGTTCGTTTATGGGTGAAATCGAATTCGCCAATTTTAACGAACTGGATCGCGAACCACAGGCGAACCATTCGCGACTGTACCCGAATCTGGTTCGCGCGATCTGGTACGAAATACGTGGGGGGAGGAGCGAATCCTGTGACTATGATTTTTACACAATAATTATATATGGGTCCATCAACTCTACCTACCTGCCAACCCGACACAGTTTACACCTTATGTAATGCGTCAACATTCATACC
Organism: Tagetes erecta; assembly: GCA_030867185.1. NCBI lineage: Eukaryota > Viridiplantae > Streptophyta > Magnoliopsida > Asterales > Asteraceae > Tagetes > Tagetes erecta. The sequence goes on from CM061496.1 coordinate 23,324,214, forward strand.
AACATGCTTTCAGACTTTTATTTGAGATTTTTCAAAGGGCTTCTAGGGAACATATTTTTAAAATGAATATTTAGGGCTTATGCCACATATTTATAGATGGTTAATGTTTATAATTGACTGAGCCCATTGTTTATCATAAAGTTATGGCATAGGCCCTTAAATGATTGATTTGAAAATGCGTTCGCCACAATAGAAACTATTTAAAAGTTTGTTGCTTTAACGTGCAGATTTCCTGTATGGCTGTATATACATTGCCATTTCGACCATTTTCATCATCGCTATAAAAGTGGTTGGATGTTTCAATACCTTTTCTTTGTGTAGGTGGAGGACTTGGTTCAAGAAGATTCTCGTTTAGACCGGTACCCAAAAATGTTGAAGGGTGAACCTAAGGTTGTGTGGGAGTGGCAAGGTAAACATTTTAATTCTATTTTCTCCCCTCCCTGTGTGAATAATGACGTATTAAGTGGTCAAACACAGATTGTAATTTCAGTGCGTACAACCCCATAAACTGCTTTTTAAGATTATTAATTTTAGTAGTTATATTTAAAAATATAATAATATATAACAACTTCAAGTTCTAGACTAAGTGTTTGCAGGTCAACCCTACCTGTATGAAATTATCTGCCGAACCGACTATGTTTATATATGGTCCCAATCTGCATGTCTAGCCTTTTTGTGACCTCAGAAGATTGTATGTTCTTTTAACATATCTATTCTTCAGTTGAAGGAGCTTTGAGATCTTCAGGCAAGAAGAGTAAAGATAGTATAAAGAAGCGAAAGTCGAGTGAAGATTCAAACCTGGGCTCTAATCAAGAACTCAGAAGATTGAAGCCTGGGGAGTTACTCAAGTGCTAATTTTTGTAGCAAGGTCATATCATACGTGTATCTCTATATACATATTATTGTTTATACCAAAGTCTCAACTTTCCTAAGCAGTCACTAGGTGATTTTTGCATGCTCTTGGACTAAATCAACATAATGTGTTTAATGGCTTGGTCGTCGTTAAAGGAACCAAACTAGTCCAATGGTTTTTGGTTTCAGCCTTTCAGCCAGTAGAGTGGATTGGTTTAGTGTTTAGCTATTGCAAAAACGTGAGTTTTGTTTATAATAGAGGAAGATCTAAATTACATTGTATGTAAAGAAAACAAGTCTTAGCGTATTCGCGATGTCAATGTCTACACTGCCCTCGTTGTGTTGACATGAAACTGCTAAGTTTGGTTTTGGTATCTTGTTTCTATAAACTATAAAAAACAACTGAAGACTTAATTACATGGATGGTTCATGTATATATAATATCCCCTTCAACAAGTTCATTATAAAGTGATAATCAAGATCAATGTGTGTTAGCACGTGTGAGACATGATTTTGAGTTATAATTGCGGTTATCACACAATAGAGTTGGTCAAGCAAGTGGAAGGGCATGCAAATGACATAGTAATCTAGATAATTTCCGTAGCAATATTAGCCATGGCTTGATACTCAGATTCATAGCTGGAGCGCGAGATAGTAGAGGATGTTTCTTTGCACTGTGCGTGACAAGATCTCTACCCAAGATTATTAAATAATCATAAGTGGATTTTCTCGTCTCAAGACACCGAACCTAGTTAGTCTCAGAATATCCAAGAAGTCCGGGACTCTGGGTTGAGTGGGTTTAGAGAAGAGTAATTGAAAAGATTGTGTGCATTTAACATACCGAAGTATATGTTTGAATTCTACATAGTGCAAAGTAGTTGGAGCTTCTAGAAATTGACTAAGTTGGTTGACGACATAAGAGATATCTGAACATGGTATCGTTAAGTAGTGGAGAGCATTGTCAATAGAGCGATAAAGAGTAGGCCTGTAAATGGGTCAAAAGGAAAGGTGCGACATAGTTCTGGAGGGCTTGACACATCGTCCTGAAAGGCTTGAAACATAACCCACATACAAATAATAAGGAAAGGTTCGGCAAAAATGGATGATGGAGATCTCTAGCAAAACTAGAACTGTAGAAGGATTACAAAAGGAAATGACAAAAGAACTAACCGATTAAACCGAACCGAAATAACCAAACCGAAAAGGTAACCGCAATTAACCGAACTGAAATTAACCGAAACCGACATTTGCGGTTGCGGTTTGGTTATTCCTTTTTCTAACCACCGAAATAACCGAACCGCACTGAACTATAATTAACACTTTTAATTATAATATAGCTTTACCTAAGTACTTCGTTTTAATATAAGTATAAATATGACATGTAGATTGTGGATCTTATTTATTGAACTAAGGTGGTGTGGTTTTGTTTATATTTACAGGCAAAAGTACAGTGGATCTTTCTGATGAAGACTACAAAACAATCTTTTGAACTTTATTTATTGTCTTTTTTTTTTTTTTACTTTAATGAACTTTGTTTCTTTATGAACGTAACACATCGTGGTTTACTATTGATGTAATGCATTTTATCCCACTAATGAATTTATGTCGTATCCATCAATATACTTATTGTTTACTCTTTCAAACTTCGGTTAGTAAAACAAAATAAATAAATAAATAACCGCACCGCACCGTAACCGCACCGAAACTGCGAATAAATCGAAACCCACAAACCGAATAAACCGATCACCGAACGGTTTATGAAAACCACTAACCGCATATTGCGGTTGTGGTTGCGGTTAAGGGTAAAAACCGAACCTAACCGCACCGCGCACACCCCTAACAATTAGTGATGGAAAGGGAAGCAAACAAAATCAAAACATAGTGAAGATGGATCAAAGGTGGATAACAAAAGAGGAATGGGAGCTTAGCAAAGGTGGATGATGTTTGGTTTAAGGGAGGATATTAAATTATTTAAATTATAAATATAAACAAACGTGATTAGTTATTATTATGTATTTAATGTCTCAGAATTTTGGATAGGTCTAAGGGTTAATGGATCAGTTTAGATAAGTATTATATAGATAGGTATGTTGTCTTATAAGTTAGTTAAGTGATAATTTTGTTGGCTATCCAACCACCATAACTACTAAATGGAGGTTGAAGGTTAACCAACAAAACCGTCTATATTGTTTATATATATAGGGTGACAATCATGTATGTGATATATCAAAGAGCATGTTATCTTACATCAGTGTTAGTCTTTGTTATCAATCTTGTACGTGTTCTTTGATTTGGTATTTATTCCGTTGCACAAATCGATACCACAACCACCATCGCCCCATCACCTAGGCCATCATACACCTAAACCGCACCCTAAGTTGTTGAACGCTGAACCTTGCAACTAGGAATTGAAGAAGGCATCGTCATGATGACGGGTTGATAGTGGAGACTTGGTGGTGGCAAGTTGAGGGTGGAGGCTTGATTGTAGAAGACTTTTGAAGGTGGGGTTGGGGGGTGTTTCAAAATGTGACTAAGGGACTGTTTGGTAAAATCTGAATTATTAAGTGGTGAATGATTAATAGGTCTGAACCATTAAGAGGTCCTACAAATGAGAGAGATCTTGGGGTAGAACTTTAGATGGGAGTAAAGTTGATATATGCTCTTTATTATGAAACAAACGCTCTGAATGCTAAATGATTAAGCACTGAAATGAACTATTACGGGGTGAAACAAACAACCCCTAAACCACCCTGAATTATGACTGATGCACTCAAAGATGCACATGCGGAGATTGAAACCCGCCTCTAACACCAATATGTATTTTTCGTCGGCACTGAGGCTCCCTATTACTACGAACGCAACAAAAACTCATCACAACCCTTCTTTTTACGAGTCAAATTGATCGAAGCCGAAACTCGTCATTTAAATATTCCAAAGAAAAATCATACATAAACCTCAAACATGTCACGTAAAATTCTTTTGTCCATTAATCCAATTTATATCTTATATCATAGCATCATGTTTAGCAAATGATTATAAAGATTTTGTGGATGCACAAGGTGACAAGACAACGCAGAAAATAATAAATTTTTGGAAACAAAGTCACATTTGTACATAAATATCACCTCAACATGAAATATTCTAATTCTAATTTTTTGTAACTTTATGGGGTGAGGAATAATAATAATAATGCAAGCACATGATAACCCCTTTTGCCTTTGCCTCACTAAAACTCATTTGACACCCTCCAAACCCTAGCGTTTCAAAAACATACAACAACCATGGCTGACGAATTGGCCGTTAACGGCGGCGGAGCCGATGTAGATGTTGAAATTGCATCTAAGGAGTATGATTCCGACGGAAATATGAATCAAACTATCGAGAAATTGATGCAAAAACTCGTGATTCTCGAGCAACAGAAGAAACAACTCGTTGATGATACTAACTCAGCGGCAGAGAAGATCAAGCAGCTCGAGGATGCGATATTGAGCTCTGAATCTGATAAACGAGCGTTAAGTTCAATCGCTGCTAGAGCCGCGGAGTTGGAGACTGAGGTGTCGAGGTTACAGCATGATTTGATCTCGTCTATGTCCGAAGGTCAGGAATCGAACGCTGAGTTAGCTGAATTGAAGCGAGTTGTGGAGGAATTGAAGAAGAGTGAGTCAGAGAAAACTGAGAAGATTGATGTTATTGACAAGGAGAGGAAGTTGCTGTTGGATCGATTGAATCAAGTATCTGATAGATTGAAGGAATCGGAGAATCAGATTCGTGAATTGGAGAAGAAGATTGAAGTTTTTGAGATGGAGAGGAATCAGAAACTGAAAGCTGAAGAAGATGCTGCGTCGAAAATCCGAGAGAAAGATGAGCAGATAGCGAATCTGAACCGTCTGATCGATGAGCTGAAATCTGAAGTTGTGAAGAATCGCGCTGATAATGAGTTATCGAAGAAGGAGAAAGAGGAGGTAGAGATTGGGAAGAAGGAGTTAGAATCGAAAATAGACGAATTGCAAAAGGAGTTAGAGTCATACCAGAAGATCAATTCTGCTCTTAAGGAGAAAGCGGTTGAGAATACGAACGGGATTGCTGGAGATTGTGATGAGAAGATGAAGAGTTTGAAGCCGGATTGGCCGGTGATTGCAGCTACAGCTGGAGCTGTTGCTATGGTGGCAGTTGTGTACTTTCGTCACGCCAAGTTTTGATCATCGATGGATATGCAAAACAGGTGAGTAGTTCTGTTTTAACTGATATATGTTGGGTTTCATAGGGTTTTTGAGTTTCAATTTTGTGTTGAATTATGGTTTTTTTAAAATACAGTTATTATTGGCTTTACTCAAACAGGTGTAATATTTTTGCTTTGATTGTTCAATATCGCATTTCATGTTAGTGATCAACATGGGTATGTTATCTGCATAACTTGATAATCAATGTTGAACTTCAGTTTTTAACATGGCTCCTAAATCATACATAATAGTGCTCAGTTTAGTAGGTTTCTGTTAGAGGCTTATAAGATTGGTTATAAGTGATGGAGAGAAGAGATGCATTTTTGTGTATTTGTGTGATTTGTTTGGCTACCGGGGGGTTGAAGATGATGAACCTTAACATGATCTATGTTTTCACTGCTCAATGACATCAACCCTAAACTAGACAACCATTTAACCTGATGACAACCTGTATAGCGTGTTTATGTAACTGTTCACTCAGGTTAGCACGTTACGAAGGGTTGTGCATTGTAATCAAGTTGTGAGTGGGTTAAATGTGTTATAAAAGAGTTGTAAACATCTTGTGATCAAGTTATAAATGGGTCAGATGGGTAGTAAAATGGTATATGGGTTATAATAAAGCTGCAAATGTGTTAAATTTGGTGTTTTAGTTTTATGTTGTATTTTTAATTTGGTTCACGAGTCTATTATTTAACTACTAGTGTGTGGGATTTTACTGGGTTTAACTGAGAATTTCATATATACCCTGCTAGTCCTCGAATATCATACACGCCCTCTTTTTAAAAATTAGTACGTCACATTTACCCATTTTAATTTATTTTATTGAACTTTTGTAATTGTGACCATTTTTAACTTATTTTCACTAATCTCTTCTATTGTTATTTTTCCTTTCATCAACATTTATAATAGTTATTATGCTAATGGTTACCATCGCCTAATGTTCCCTGATTCCCCGATCGATTCCCCGATCGATTCCCCATATCGTGCCCTTGTTTCTTTTTAGCAATTTTTACTTCCTTTTGGTTAAACCTTGTGATTATGTTGCTGAACGTAGAAAATCCCCACTCATAGTTGATTTGCTAATGGTTTTGCCATATCTGCAACCCTTTTGAGATCTCTACAAATCCATCTACTAGGGAATATTCATAAATATTAGGTGAAGATCAAGGTAGTTAAAGGCTCAACACGCAAGGGTGAGCCTGTTTCCTAGGCACATGGCTTTTCCAAAGTGCATACATGCCCGAGACAAGCAAGGCACACATGGGGTCTAATCCGTTTTCTGCTGTTTTGGAGTGTCTTAGACAGGTTTGGTTTGGCTTGTTTCTTGTTTAGAGCAGTTTATTGGCTACTGTTTGAAACTACTTGGATTGTTGTCAGTTCAGGCCTATTTTTTCCGTTCAGCGTGTTAGTGTGTTGCTGCATTCATGGTGGTTTTGGTTCGCCTCGCATCACCTCGTCTGGGCGCTAGGCTGCCTTTGACTGGTATGGTGCAGATTGTAGCTGCTAATCATTGGTTATAACGAAAAAGATAAATTGTATCCGTGTGTGGTGATTGATATCCCTCGTCTAAAGGTTGAGGTTCTAGTCGCTGTGGAGTGTGGACAATGGATTAGAATTAGAAGCAGATTAGGTGGGTGTGTGAGTTGTGGTTCTATATAAGTAACTAGACACAAACGACAGCTAAACGAAACACGTACAAACAACCATAGCTCCGTGCCAAATCTTGCCTACAAACAATGATAACTCCATTCTTTCAGAAGAAACCAAAACCAAAACCATGTTGTATAGTATGACCTGATCTTTGCAGGTGCCCGAAACACCACTACACCAGTAACAATAATATTCAACTGAGAGGAAAAGTATATTAAAAATAGTCATACATTTCTTTAAAAAAAAGATTTTCCTCAACATATACTTCAAAGTCCTTGAGCCAAGTAGAGATGCACAAAACGGGTTGAAAAAAGTAACTAGACAAAATTTGTTTTCGGGTTTTTTACTGACCAGTTAAAAAAACTTAGGTTGGGTTTATCTTAAAAACCCTACCCGGTCCTAGAGGTGCACAAAAAAAAACCAGAACTGGAACCGAAACCGATCCAATAACCAAAAATCTGTTCTTAGAAGAACTGGTTCTACAGAAATTGAATTGGAACCGGAATCGAACCGAACCGTACGTTTTGATTAGGTTATACTATTTTTTTTTCCAAGTTCTAGGTTCTAAAAGAGTTGGAACCTGTTCCTACAAAAAACCGGTTCTTGAAAAAACTGGTTTATGAAAGAACCGGTTTATAAAAAAACCGATATGTTTTTGTGTTGTTACTTATTTAATGTTTAAGAGCTATATATCTTATAATAATTAGAGTTTTTAATGTTACTACTTATTAGTCTAAAATAATATAAAAAAAATATGACCATAGACTCTAAATGAAAACCCAATGAAGAATGAATAATGACATCAGCCTAGTGTTCATGTCCATCTCATAGAAAAAATTGGTTTTTCCAAGAACCGGAACTAGTTACATAGGTTTTAGTTTTTAGTTTTTACATTAAAACCGGTTCTAAAACTGAAGCAGTTCTAGAACCGAACCAGTTCCTTTATCGCAAACAAAAACTGGAACTGGAACCGGCTCTTTTAGAAAACCGATTTGTGCACCTCTACCCAGTACCCGGTCTTAATCTATTCAGTTAAAAATCTTGGTTAACTCGGGTTTTAACTAAAACAAGTTTGGGGGCTTGGCCCATTATATTTGCAAACTATATGTATTTTTATGATTTATTGCATTATATTTGCATGATATATTGAATTTTTGCATGATTGATCATTTAATTGCATTGTGAATTCGTGATTCACATATTCTGTGTTTCAAATTCAACCGTTGTTCACTCATCAGTTTTTTTTACTAACACTTAAAAATACTTCCAAATCTTTATTAATATATTTTACATTAAACATCAAAATACTTCCTACTTAGAGTTCATTACAAATAAAACATGTTAACTACATAAAAAGTCCATTACAATAATCATCAAAATACTTCCTAGAGTTCATTTTCTAAAACATCAAAACGTAAGGATAGGTTGTCTTTGCCATTGCTCAATTGTTGCACTAGGTCATCAATTCATCGTATGTGATTTCATCATCGAATAGTGGTTGAGTTCGTCCTTGTGATACTTCATAATTGTGTATTTATTCTCACATCAAGATAGCATTCGCGTAAGTCGCGTCCTCTGAATAGATATCACCCTCCCAGTTAAAGAAAAAGCCAACTCTAAAGCTATAGTGCTAGCTTGGACACTTAGTACATCGCGGGCCATGACGGATAAGACAGGGAACATATCTTCTTGTTTTTTCCACCAACCCAAAATATCAAAGTTGTTGAATTCATCGGGTAACATTGTTGATAAAAAGTTTGTTGTTTTATACCTCGTGAGTTCAGTATCCAAGGTATCACCACGAACACGTTTACTATTTTCATTTCTTAAAGTATTAAACAAATCCAACTTTACTATTTTCATTTCCACCAACCCACTAGTGATCCTACAAACAAATCGGGATCCAAGTTTATGGCAACATTTTGATTTATGTGAGATGATGAATGGTGGACAAATGACGCGGTGCAAAAATTGTGGTGGGTTTCTTCGGTCTTAATCCAAAGCGACTTTGAGGTCACACTTGGCGAAATATTGTAGGACTTTAAGAGAAACTCCAAACCGGTTTGTAACCGGCGGGTAAATAATTAACCCAACCGGTTTTTTAAATATCGCTTAATAAGTAGGTTTGGTCGGATAATTACCAGGGACGGGTTTTTTAACCGGTTAATATGAACATCTCTCAACAAAGTCATGAACTTACGCATGACTTCCAAATGATTACTTGTTGGAAAAAGAAGGTCATTTGATGAAAATATAAAGGTTTTACAAACTGCTACATGTCTAAAAAACATAATACATGATATGTCCTGTAGATATAATTTGGTTTTAAAAGTAAGCATCATATAAACATAAACGCTAAAATTAGATGTTTAAAGTAAACAGATACAACATTATTTATTTTTACAAAAACTAGAGCATATTGACGTAGTCTACATAATACCCGGTTTATGAGTAAGGCCCTGTTTGTTTTTGCCTATTTTCTCTGTATAGAGGAAAACGTCTGATTCGGTCAGACGTAATCAGATGTGGTGCTGTTTTTTTTTTTTTTTTTTTTTTTTTCTGGCATTAAGAGGTTTAGCATCTTAATAGCATCTGAACCAGTAAGAGCTTTTAGTGGGTTTGAAAACCTCTTAACAAAAAAAAACATACGTTTGTCTCCGGCTTCCATTAACTTCTAACCCGGAGACTAGACTCCATCTCCGACGACTAGAGGTTCGTCTCTAGCATCCACCTCTTAATGATTCAGATTTCAGACATTTGAACTACCTCTTAACATTCAGATGTGGTATTTAGATTCAGACTTAAATCTTTTAAAAAAAACAAACGGGACCTAAGTAACACTGGGTTTATTTTGTTAAGAGGATGTTTGAATTTGAGTTTGAAAAGATGTATATTTTGACTTATTGGTTTTCTAAAAAGCCAATAAGTTGAAAAAGTTTGGCGATATTAATTTAATTTTTTTTTTAGCTTTTTACAGTTTTGAAATCCACAAAAAGCTAATTTTTTTGAAAAGCTTTGGCTTTTTAAATATAAATTTACAAATTACCTCTTACATACATGCATTAGGGGTGTAAACGAGTCAAGCCGGCTCGCGAGCAACTCGAAATCGACTCGGTAAAAAGCTCGAACGAGTCGAGCCTTAACGAGCTCGAGCCCGATTTCGAGCTTGAAATATTGTTCGTTTTATTATCGAGCTCGAGCTCGAGCTTTCTTTTCAAAACTCGCGAGCCTTAACGAGTTTAATAGAGTTTTATTAGTTTTTAAAATTTTATTTTAATACACACTTAATATCTAATTCCCAAACCAAATAAGCAAATACGTTTAAAACCCTAGTTTAAAATTAAAACCCTAATAATCCTATCTTCTTTTCACAGTCACCTCCGCACCTCACCAGTCGCCTCCTTGGCTGAGCTCCACTAGTACTACTCGCCTCTGCAAGTAGACAACCACCAATACTGCTCGCCTCTGCAAGTCGCAACTCCCCTCGGCCCTCGCCTCTGCAAGTCGCAACTCCCCTCACCGGTTCAAGGGTTCGGTTTAATCGCAACTCACCTCACCAGTCAACGGTTCGGTTTAATCGCAAGGTTTGTTACAAACAGTTTAAGATTGTATCATCATTATTCATTAGAAAGTTTAATTTTATAGAACTGTTATAGTTAACCAAGTATTAGAATGGCTTGTGATTTGTGAGCATACAAGTATTAGAATGGCTCGAGCTTTGTAAACGAGCTCAAATCGAGCTTTGAATTCTGGTAAAATATCGAGTTTTTTCGAGCCGATCTCGAGCTTTATTAACAGATCACGAGCCGAGCTCGAGCCAACATACAAAGGCTCGATTCGAGTCGAGCTCAGCTCTGGCTCGGCTCGACTCGTTTACACCCCTAACATGCATAAGCTAATCTAAATACTTTTAAAAATTAACTTATTGTCTTTTTTAACATAAAAGCTACTCTAAATATTAACTCATTTTGAAAAAGTCAAAAGTCAATATATTCTTTTGTAGTGTATATATTGGTTATTGAATATCAGGAATCATAGCAGTTAGAACATTCACATTAGAGTAATCAATTAGAGTAATCAATCAAAGTAATCAAATGTTTGTGAGTGGAATTTTATATTTTAGGGGTTATTATGGGTAGTTGTCAGTGGAGGAAAAATAAAATTTAATGATGGAAGAGAGAGACTCTATATTTGAAAAACTATTCTTCACCCCCGATAATTTTTTAATGATTTTAAAAAGTGGTTGTGAGTGGAGGAGAGAAACTATAATGAAAAAGGTAAAAGAAATTTTTATTTAATTAGAAGGAGATAAAAAATAGTTGTTTTTAGTGTAATTAGGAATATAGATAGTTTATCTAATGTGAATACTCAATGAGTCAATGCTCTTAGTAATATGAGATGTATGTCATTATTAAAAATTGTTCAAATTCTTATTATTACTTTACTATATATTAAAATGAAAACTTCATGAATAATATTGTTTTATGTATTTGGTCATTATAGTTATGTTAGTTTTTCATTTTGACAACCAAAGTAAAATGACTATTTTGTAAATAAGTTGAGTTTTGTTACTTGACTTTATAATCGTTTGATCAGTATAAATTGGTTTTTCAGAGAATCTTATGTCAAATCAAATAATTTATGCGTTTTTCAAGGATTATAAAGTATCATGAATTTTATACCAACACTTTTAATTAGGGGTGTGCGCGGTGCGGTTAGGTTCGGTTTTTACCCTTAACCGCAACCATAACCGCAATATGCGGTTAGTGGTTTTCATAAACCGTTCGGTGATCGGTTTTTTCGGTTTGTGGGTTTCGGTTTATTCGCGGTTTCGGTGCGGTTACGGTGCGGTGCGGTTATTTATTTATTTATTTTGTTTTATCAACCGAAATTTGAAAGAGTAAACAATAAGTATATTGATAGATACGACATAAATTCATTAGTGGGATAAAATGCATTACATCAATAGTAAACCACGATGTGTTACGTTCATAAAAAAACAAAGTTCATTAAAGTAAAAAAAAAGACAATCAATAAAGTTCAAAAGATTGTTTTGTAGTCTTCATCAGAAAGATCAACTGCATTTTTGCCTGTAAATATAAACAAAACCACACCACTTTAGTTCAATAAATAAGATCCACAATCTACATGCCATATTTATACTTATATTAAAACGAAGTACTTAGGTAAAGCTATATTATAATTAAAAGAGTTAATTATAGTTCGGTGCGGTTCGGTTATTTCGGTGGTTAGAAAAAGGAATAACCAAACCGCAACCGCAAATGTCGGTTTCGGTTAATTTCGGTTCGGTTAATTGCGGTTACCTTTTCGGTTTGGTTATTTCGGTTCGGTTTAATCGGTTAGTTCGGTTTCAATTCGGTTAATTCGGTTTTTTGCACACCCCTACTTTTAATGCCCGCGGTTGGCCATTTGGTCCAACGGCATTCCAATGATAAGCTAAAAATACTTGACTTCCTAGAGGTCATGGGTTCTAGTCTTGAGGAGAGGGTTTTACACAAAAAAGGTTAAAGGTTCCTGCTGTGGTTTTCCCCCGGGGCGGTTAGTTGACGAGTCTTAGACTCTGACTTTCCTGCTTTTCGGAAGGGTTGGTCGGGGCCCCGAGAAGAGTATTCTTCTCTTAGAGGAGTTGCCACACTCTGCCGCAAATAATCCCTCTTACAGGGGATAGGCCGTGGGCTTTTAGGCTCGGTCATTGTACTCCCCTGAGCCACCGGTTAACTGATGGTGCAACTGCCATTCTAAAAAAACACTTTTAATGCCCATTAAAACCTTAATGACTCATTAGAATAATAAAATAACGGTCGTCAAGGACTCAATGATCGTTACTTTCATTATTAACGGTCGTTAAAAGCTTATGGGCCGTTAAAGTCTGCAAACTGACATATCTGTCATTTTTAGACATTAACGGTCGTAAAACCTTTAAAGGGCCATTTATAATTGACGTGTAAATATCTGTGAAAGAGTGTCATTTTTGATTTTCCATAGCCTTGCTATAAATATTAAACCTAAAAATTACTGACAAAGGTTCCGGTTAAAAGTTAATGAAATACATAGAAGTCAATATCAATTCCATTCATATAAACTAAAAATTCTTCCTATCACTGTTTTCTTTCAACCTTATCTTTTCTATTCATCTCTCTCGTTCTTCATATTAAAACTACAAATCCACCTCAAAGATCCAACAACTCTCTCAACAACTACCAATGATTTAGTTTTTTCAAAAACTTTGTTTTTATATAAGAGTTTTGAATATATATAACATAAATATATATTTTTTTAACTTTAGGCCTCTTGAGAGATTGTGCCCTGATTAGTCACCCACCTTACACAACCTTAAGGTCGGCCTTGTTTCTAACCTTTTGGTGTAAGGTACACAATATAACCACCACGCTCAGGACATAAAAATAAATCTCTTAGGATACCTAGAGTACAGCTCCGATAAGCTAATCTATTAGGCTAATCGGGCTACTGAATCCATTCAAGAACTCAATGTCAAACATGCTAAAATGTTATTGTTGAATGGTAATATTCCATTAGATGGGCTAGTTTTTTTATTTATTTTTTAATCAATTTTTATTTTACTCTACAAACAGCCCATATTATTCTGGCTCGATTTCCTCCCGGTCTAACCGGTCGCGAATTTTTCCTCAAACTTTCAAGTTGTAGCAGCCGAACCAGAGGATATGACACAATCAAGCTGCGTAACATGATCCTAAACGATGGTTGAAATGTGATCTCACTGGTTCACAAATTTGGTCCAGCAACCAATTAAATCATTTTGTGAATATCACTTAGAAGTTGCGGTATCAAGATACATATTTTTACAACTACTAATAGTGAAGGTCGATGCTTTGCACCGGCCTCTTACGTCTCGTCACGTCATGTTTTAACGTTTTCTTACTTTAACGTATTAACGGTTTTAATCCCCGACTTTTAACGCATTGACGGTTTTAGTCCCCGACTTTTACTAATTGTCATTTGAGCTCCTGATAAGTTTTTGACTTTGATCTCTTACTCCACTTTGACACATAGTACGACTTTTACTGATTGTCATTTTAGCCCCTGATAACTTTTCGGTTTTGCTTTCTTACTCTACTTTGACATCTAATACGACTTTAATATTGTTATCGTGCTGACCTCTAACTTTTGATATTTCATCGTTTTTTAACATGTGACACATTATGTTTTTGCGTCGTGACGTACGGGGCATGATACTTTTTTTTTTCAACGCATACGACGAAGCCAAATACGCAAGACCCGACTGCGTGACCCAGCCGCTGCAACGCGCAGCCTGATCCGACTGCGTGACCCGGCCTGGTGTTAAATCTAGTTATATATTATAGACTATGATATGATCTTGTGAAACCCAATCATCAATAACATATGTACATTGACGTGGGCTTTTTAACGTGAGATGATAACATGATGTACACATGTTGCATATTGCGTAGGAGGATCCTAAAAGATGGTTGGAATGTGTTCTCATGGTGCAGATATTTGATCCCATAACCACTTAAATCGTTTTGCGAATATCACTTGGAAGTTGTGGTATCAAGATACGTACTATAGGCTACGTTATAATTTTGTGAAACACATTTCTAGTCTTTCAAATTTTAGACATCTCGGACGAGTAGTAACATATAAAATTTTATGTACTTTTTTTTTATTTTATTTAATGTTTTTTATTATTAGTTGGATGACTTATTATAAAATTGTAGTGTAAGGTGGCAGTTCTCAGTGCAATCTATTCTAGCAAGTCTTATGTGAATGAGGAGTAACATTAGACAAGTAACTTATTTCACTAGTTGGGATACACATTTAACGTGACTGGTCCTACTTTTCCCATTTTCAGCTATCCTTTTTTTTCTACCTTCCACTTTCGAGAGCTAGACCAGACTTCCTTATCTGGCTTCTAGTCTACTAGCTAAGGACAAGTACCTCATATATTAGCTTGGAGCTCGGACTTCCCTAAGATCAATAGTTGCATAATCTGATAAGCTATTGATTATTAAAAAAATAAAAATAAAATTATTATAAACATAATATAATAAGGTTTCTAACCTAAGAATTAAAAAAAAAACTAGAAAACACAAAATCAAGTCTCACTAGATTGATTACATGTCAACCTCATAATTTTAGCGGAGGTCGGTCTCATATTTATGGTGGATTATGTCTACGTCCATGTGATGTGACCATGTCAGTCCGATGTTAATCAAACAAACTTTTTCGTGTTGTGATACACGACCCTCTTTATACTTTAGTGTTATACCCCTAAATTGTTATATCTTTAGAAATTAAACCTTTTTCGTATTTATTCTTTGTGACATAGATCCATGTTACCACCGAAAGTTAAAAAAAAAATATATAAATAAGCTAGAACCCCGCGTAATACATGGTTTAAGCAGTGATAAAAAAAATTAACATTTTTATATTGGTAACTTGTCATTACTATCATAAAACTGCTATTCCATAAAATTTATACAAGAAACCCTAGTGAGAGTGTAATACGACCTCTAAGTTTGTGCGGGAACAAAAACATGGTTAGCTTATATATGAAAGCGTTCATGACATTTTAAGTTCTTGTGTTACAATTTACTCTAACATCCACCCGCGTACCGGGGGGGGGGGAATTTGGTTCAAATTCCTTGACACAATGTGACGCTCGCACGACGTGCTAGCTAGGGCGGATGTAAGATGAGCCAATCCGTAGCTTGGGCTATGGCTAAACTTTCCGTGCTTAATGTAAAATTTGATGTTTTTTCCGTTTTATGTTTATGATACACTTGAGCAGTTAAAAGGATATCACTGAACAATCAAAACAGACTTTTATTATCAATTTTGTTTGAAAACGTTCAAAGAAGATGATGATATTTGATAAAAATGCTAATGATATGCAAAAAAATGTTGTTTTTTATGAGTGTATGAAAATAAAAATTTGAATGAGTATCGCAAAAAAACTAAGTGTAGGACAATTTTTATTTCGTGGGAAACCTCTGATATTCCGGGCTAGCTCCACCACTGCGACCTGCGGACACGAATGCAACTCCGAAAACCCGTTTCTGTGTGAGGACCGTTTTTGTTTTTTTTTAACTCGTTTTTTATTTTTTATTTATAATCGTTTGATCTCTTCTTCGCCGCCCCTTCTCCTCGTTCAGACTCCGTCCAACGTCTGATTCGCTCATATGTGCGCTTAGATGCGGCCTCTGATTCGGTCATACCTTCCCCTCCAGCCAAATAGTCTGAACCAAATACAATCTTTGAATCGATCAGATTCAGATGCTAGGACAATTTTATTTCGTGGGAAACCCCTGATATTCCGGGCTAGCTCCACCACTGCAACCTGCGGACACGAATGCAACTCCGAAAACCCGTTTCTGTGCGAGGACCGTTTTTGTTTTTTTTAACTCGTTTTTTATTTATAATCGTTTGATCGCTTCTTCGCCGCCCCTTCTCCTCGTTCAGACTCCGTCCAACTTCTGATTCGCTCATATGTGCGCTTAGATGCGGCCTCTGATTCGGTCAGACCTTCCCCTCCAGCCAAATAGTCTGAACCAAATACAATCTTTGAATCGGTCAGATTCAGATGGTTCTGAGGTAAACAAACACCCTCTAAAATTGAATTGGCAATATTCTGTAGGTGGAAGGACAAGAATAATTCAATCAGTTTAATATAAACTATGTAGCATTAAAGTTAAAGCATGAAACAGTAATGTCATATGGGTTTGATATAAAATAACAGCAGGAAAACTTAGCTGCTCTAATTACCATTCAAAAATTAAAACAATTAACAATATCTTTAAGCACTATGCAATCAGATTATTTATTACATACGTGCGAAACTATGTTCTGTTTATAACGTTGTTTTTGGTTCAATTGTACACAATTCTTGGATCTTAATGAAATACAATTCTCTCTGACTTGAGTTCGATTCTGATTGTTAGCTAGGAGCATATTGTTTTCCTCTATTGAGCCTTTATTCATCTAAATCAATCTTCATCTTATTCTTATAACAATCTAATGGGTTTTATATAGTTTTATTGCTTTTTGTTCAATTGTCAAAACTTGTTGCTAGATCTAGTGGTAAAAAGAGATTTCGATTGAATCTAAATCATAATAGCACGTTTAAACTGAACCCGAAAATGTTATAACACAAACAACCACAAATCATTTAAGGTATAGAAGAACATCAGTTAAACAAGATTCTATGTAAAACAAGACCATCTATAATGAAACGTTTTCTCTCACCAAAAGAGTCCAAAAGTGCCCCCAACCCCACCCCCTCGGCACTTTTGACCAAAAAAAAATGTGTTTGGCGTTTTCTACAAAACGCTCAAAAGTTGACAAATCCAAGACATATACCTGTTGTAGTAGCAGTTGGGCAACGGTCCTTTTCCAACTTAAAAGATAAAAAAAATAAACATTTTTTTTCTTATACTTTCTTATAAAAATTAACCAAATATTTTTTACAACCACACATTCTCTACAATACAATTTCTTTTACAAAACTTATCAACAACCATGTTTTCTAATGGCTTTGGGTTTGGCAATAACTATTATCCCAATCAAAACAATTAAAGCAACCGAACCAAAGCGACTCGTTGTTTAACTACTTTGCAAATTTATCTCCAAAGAACTACAGATTCGTCAAGGGAACTACAACTTCGTGAAGGCGAACAAATGCATAAAGAACTCGAGCTCTTTAGCAAACTTGCTGACGACATGAACACGTTACAACTAGTCATTCACATGCAATGCCACGAAAAAATCAAACAAAAAGTGGATTGACGGATGTTTGATTTTTATTTCTATCCATGTATTCGTTTTTTTATTTGTAATACTTTTGGTAAAGTGTTTATTTGTGTTTTAATGAAATATTTTTTTACAAATATAATGTTGTTAAAAAAAGAAAAAAAATGATCAACGATTATGTAATGATTGAAAGTGACTCTTTCCATTACACATATCATAAGCAAAAAGATGCTTGGTGGCATGGTTGTCACATGACATAAAATACATCTCACGGGGTCTTACCCACTAAACATAGCCTAAGGACGGTCTTAGACTCCTTCATTTGATGCAACAAAATAATATAAGAGATGAGGGGGTGTGGCTGATTAACGTGTATGAGGTCGTAAAGAACAAATCATCAATCGGACAAGTTAAACTAATCATTCAACTTAAGGCTGGCAATTTTGTACACGGACATGAATACACGACACGAACCTACACGGACATGTAACAGGTAAGGCCTTAACATGTAACATGTACTAAACAGGTAGACACGAATTTACCTGTTAATTTTCGTGTATTTAACAGGTATTTACCTGTTAGTACATGTTACCACTTGTTATGATTTTTTTAAAATTAAAAATATAATTTAATATAACATATTTACCTTATTTACCCTTATACTTATAGACAGTTTTTATTTCACTAAGCAAGTTCTCGAATACTTGTTTTTAAACAACTCTTATCGTGTCTTATTGTGTCTTATCGTGTATACCTGTTATAAACAGGTACGGGTACAGGTACAGGTACAGGTAATGGTAACAGGTACACGATAGCTTATCGTGTTCGTGTCTTAACAGGTTCGTGTCTTAACAGGTACAGGTATACACGATTTGCCAGCCCTAATTCAACTAGATAGTAAACTACCAATGTTGTACACTATGATCAACCTTACCAAAATTTATAGGCAGATTTGAAGACAAAGTTGGGAAGATAACCACGCCTTGACGAAATTTCCAGCAACAAAAGCTCCGTCAACGAAGAAAACCCTAACCCTTTCAGCGTGTGCTCAGTAATCAAATCCATCATTACAGGTATCCACCTAGAAATCACTATCGATCAAACTATTTTCAGGTACAAATCCAGCCTCCAAACACATTCAAATACCCATTTTCTCAACAAACACTACACCTGAAACCTCGGTCACCAAACACTCCCAATAGAACGTGTATAAAATTGCATTTGGTGATTTATAATGAGATATTGAAAATCGAATAATCGTCTTCTTCTACATATTAACATGAACCGAATGATATCAATCTATAAACAAAGAAAAAACTGAATGAGTTGTGGAGGTGAAGTCAGGTAAACCGGACACACAATTAACCGAATAAAACCCTCGTGTTTCAAATGTGAGAATGAATATGAGGTTGACACATAGGATTTTTCCTACATGTACATCTTAAAATGATGTGCAATGTATTAATTAGTTAATTATTAGAATATGAATATTGATAACTTCTTACTGAATTAGTTATAGACTTATAGTTACCGGATGAATTATAGTACAAAGTGTATTTATTTAAGAAATCTAAAAAGGATTTTAAGGTTAACATGTGTTATTTTATAGTTTTAAGGCAATGTGTAGTAAGATTTTTTTTTTCACATCGCATCATCAAAATCAGCTACACTAATTAAAATGGCGCTATCGCCATACTATTACGAGCGCCAAACACATTCCACATTAAACTCTGACCGTGGATCACGTGTTTCAATGATTGAGAGTAAATTAATATCACATGACACCACCAACCTTGTTAAACCATTTTAACTGCTGATGTTTATTAAAAAAACACAAAACCACTACAATTTTTCCATTATATAAACCAATAAATTTAACCATTTTCACCACCATAAAAAAACGTGATGCAACTCTATATTCTCTATATCTCTCTTATGATCATGAACCTGCCTAACGTAAACACATGTGTCTCACATGATCCAAACAACCCGTACAACTACAACGCAAACAGAAACGATATTGTTGTATATCGACCTCTACCCCTAACTCCGCAATCGAGACCTGACCTCTACCTTTAACTCCGCAATAGAGACCTGACCTCTACCCTTCTCAAAGGATATGATACCCGAGGCCCAACCGCAACCAAGACATGACTTCTCGTCTCAGTCGATGCCCAATACGTACCCAACCACACGCACCCTTTACTCGTACAAACATTACTAACCTCTTTCCAAGCACAAACATAATAAAAAACAAGTTGAAGAGGAGGCGATTGAAAAAATGTCAAAAGTGGACGAGTGACGAAGAATTTGCGTTAGCCTAGACTTGGCTTGACACGTTCAAGGATCAAGTTATAGGTAACTTTTATAAAAAGCGATACGTTTTTTATTATATTAACTAGATTAGTACCCGTGTATTACACGGATTTTTGTTTTATAGGTTTTAACTCAATTTACATATCAAATTTATTTTTAACATATTTCTTATTAAATCGATTTGGATATTACTAATATATACATATAAAAAATCATATGTTACAATAAAGGATATGATTTATAATAGTTGGTAAAGTTTTATTGGAACATATCGGGTTAGGAGATAATTCATGATAATTGTTAATTTTTTTGCTTGAACATATCGAGTTATGAGATAAATAATGATAATTGGTAAAACTTTAATTTGAACTTATCGGGTTAGGATAAATCATAATAAATGATAAGTTTTTTATTTGAACATATCAGGTTAGGAGATAATTCATGATACTTGATACATATCGGGTTAAGATATAGATCATGATAATTGGTAAATTTTGTATTTGAACATATCGGATTATGAGATAATTGATGATAATTTGTGAATTTTTAACTTAAACATATCGGGTTATTTTGAATATGGAGCATACCATGACCCATCTAAAAATTCTCCATCAAATTAATTTAGAACAAGACACCTAAGCAAAATCCTATGTGGAATAGTTAAAATGGTGACATGTGGATGTGTTACTCAATTATTAGAATAGGTAGATTGTGTTTATTAGCAATAAGGTTCGGGAACATGTTCAACAAAATTTCGACTGCTTTCAAGCTACAACAAATCTTGAGATTAAATCTCACGTAAAATACTAATCGACCGTTTACTTAGGCTTAAAATGAAACAAAAAAATCAATAGAGATTTTGCTTTTCTTGAAAAAGACGTATCTCATTTACCACCTAAAAATCGTAGGGTATTCGAGCTTAGAATGAATGAAATTTTTGCCAAATATCATGGCAAAGAGTAGTTTATTTCAAGTAATGTTTTTATTTTTTTGTTTCAAATATTATTTTTTTATTCCTATATGCTTGTAACTTTTCTACTATTAAAATGTTCCAGTATTTTATCGTGTCGTTATTGTTTAAAACAATATGTTTATTGAATAATAAAATATTAAGTAACTAAAAAATAATTTAATAATCATTATAGCTAGTAAAACCACTACACTTGATTTAAAAGAGACTTTAATTTTTCCTACATGACACCTAGGTGTCACTTTAAATATACAAATACTTTAAAACCACTACATATAGTCTAGGAGATTATTATCTATGTTATAAATGCCACCAAAGGTCTTTGAGGGAAAAATAAGGAGAAATTAAGGGAAGGAAATATTTAGAGATTTGTAAATTATTTTTTAGATTTTATTTAACACACATTTATTTTTCAAGTAATATGTCATCTCTAATAGAATATTCATTCATTATGTCACATCAATAGAATGTTCACATGTTATTTTTTTATGTGACATTTAATAAACGATTATATCTTAGGTTTACTTTATTATAAAATTTTGACAAAACTGTACTTTTGATCCTTTATGTTTATATAAACATGCACTTTCAGTCCTTTAAGTACAAAAGTCATAATTAACATCCTTAGTCTTTAAATTTATGGCATTGTTGGTCCTTTAACAGTTAACACTAACGGTATTAACTATTCCAATTAAGTCAAGGACAATTTAGTTATATAATGCTAAATGACTATTTGAGTAATTTTATTTAAACTTAAATGACTCTTTCCATAACTTTAATATCTTTTAATAAAAACTTAGTTTATTTATGTATTTTTAAAACTTTTATGCATATATCATTTAATTAAAATGCAGACAAGTTTTATATATACTTTTTTTGTTGTAATGTATTTATTATCATAAAACATAAGAAAAACAGTTTCGAGAAGAAATTAGTTCGTTCATCATAATTTATATTCGATATACGCATATATTTATACAAAGGCTATAACCGATAGTATACTAAATATGTTGTTTGCTCTACATAATGGATGTACTATGTCTTTATTAAGTTTACAATCTATAACATCTATGTAGTTATACATTTGTGTGTATGTTTTAGTACAAATTTTTAAAGTAATGTGAAGTTAACGATTAAATTTTTTTGTAAATTTAATTTTTACGTTTAGTTAAATATTTCTTATGATCAGATGTAATATTGTAAGTCTCACTTTAATCTACATATACATTTAAAAATCAATGAGTTTTTCTGGGAATTTTTGAAAGATTTTGAAACTTTTCAGTTATTTTCAAAACTTTATGAACAACGTAAATAATATCGTAAAATTTTGTTATTAAAAATTGTACTCATAGATTACTTTAATATGTACAAAAAATGTAATAATCCCATTACAAAATAATCACATTACAAACAATGCAATGAATTTAAAGACAAAGGATGTTAATTATGACTTTTGTACTTAAAAAACTGAAAATGCAAGTTTGTATAAACATAAATGATCAAAATTGTAGTTTTGTCTAAACTTTTAAAACACAAAAATACTTTTTACAATATAATGTTTTGATAGTTTATTCAAATAGCTAAATTTTGCAGTTGTATAATAATCATAATCATATTATAATATAATATAATATTTTCAACTCAAACTAACTTGACGTATAATAATCATATTATAATATAATATAATATTTTCAACCCAAACTAATTTGACGTTTCTATCTTGCAAGTTGCAACTTTTGTTTGTTTGCTTTCTAAAATTAATTTTAGACTACATATGCATGTAGAAGAACGTGTAATGTAATTAAATAACTAATCTAATGTTTATTAATTTTATTGAACGTATCATGTGTATCACACGAGTAATAAAGCTAGTGTCTAATATGTCAGGTCAGCGTGCTAAATATTTCTTGTCATTATGTCAAAAAACTTCTTCTGTTATATGTATTTATTATTGTGTCTTACGTTTTATATATTTTTGTGTTATCTTATCATTGTTTTTAATGTAACAGATAAGTTAGTTGCTATTTATCAATTATTTTAAATATTATAAGTACACAACACTGTTAATTTAACATAATGACCTAAAAGAAAAAAACACAATAACGAGCTTTTATGTTGTTTTGCCGATGTCTTTTAATATATTAGACAATTTAGTTGTTATTTTATTATTATTGTTTTACATATTTGAGGTATATACTAATATTAGTTCTGCATTGTGTTTTTCGAAACTCATTATTTTGTAAAAACACAATGGTGTTTATTTATAAACAATGACAAATATGAAAGACACAATGACAAACAAGAAAGACACGATGACATGAAGGAAAAGACACAATGAGTTGGAGAACGTGAATATATTTCATTTTTTATATAACGATACTATACTCGTTATATAGATAAAAAACACTCGTTTTTATGTTGTAATTTATATAAAAAATAATGTCGTATGTAAAAGTCATGAACATTTAAAAAGAAGGCAAATTTAAAAAAAAATCAACAAAATTGTTTATATCTAAAATACCCTCCTAACAAACTTTATCATAGAATTCATCTCAAATTTATTTCAACCCCTAATTAAGAAGATAGATGGTTAAGATTCCTTCTTTACATTCTTTGATTGTAGAGACTTGTTACTTGAACTCAACTCATCTTCTAACATATATGTGTTGTAATATATTACTAGGATTTTTCCACTCGTGTTTCACAGTGAGACTTTAACTGTTTTCCTCACGTTATGTGACATGGTGTTGAGTGTATATAAAAATAATCTTTTTTTTAGCCAAATAGACACAATTTCAAATCTTATATTAATAAACATGATAAGGTAGAACCACTCAAAATGACACTTTATGGCATGTGCACCCACTGTGAGTGATGGTAAGATACCGAGATCGTCCAACAACACAAGAGATTTTAATACCGGAATATCGTCAACGCCTAACCAAATCTATAAAAAGAGTTTTGTTTTTGTTTTTGTTTTTAAAAGACATAATAATAAAATAAAATAAATATGGCTGAAGATGGCTATGGAAAACAATATCAAGAAGTTATCACCTGGTTCGACTCCTTCTTGGTGACATCAGTGACTACTCGATAATTTCTAATGGCTTCTAAAAAGTTCCCAACGACCCTATGACAAGACACCAACTTAGGATAACAAGAGTAGTAGTCGTTTGCTCCTAGAATAAAGAAACTCCAAAATGATTTTATACAAAGGTAGAAATGGCTCCTTGTTCGGGATTACCAAATCATACGCCTCTCTGGTAAGTTAAATTATGTATAAATGTCAAGTAGTAGCTTTTTGTTTAGACAATGCAACCACTTAAAGACCTTTAGGTATAGATGTCAAGTAGTAGCTTAGTCTCGTACGGTAGCAGGTCCAAACCCTCAATGGGTGAAATGAATCAACACGGAAACAAATTCACAATATCGGAATATTATATTAAGGTAACTATTACTTGTAACGGATCATAGCTCACTAACCAATATGGACTCTTGCTTTGATACTATCTCCACAAGAGTATTGTCAAGGAACTAGGTCAAGTCCTCGTGTTTTGGTATTAGATTTGAATTTACTTAAACCGAAGTCCCAAACCATAACCGCTAACCCTCTTTCAAGTGATGAACATGCCTATGCTACATAGATAAAGAGAATATGAATGATTGAATCAATAAAACACAAGATTAATTGTTTGCTTTTAAGTGTTAGGAAACTAACTTTCAATATAATAATTATTTCTAAAGTCATTTACACACATCGTTTAGGTTATCCAAAATCGCATAGCTACCAACGAATCATCTATCTAAGTGACCGACAATAACCTTGCCAATCATGGTTTCACACATAATCAAACTTGAAAGGTTAAGATTAAACACACTAAGATTTGTGATATATTTTGAAGTACTTACAATCTTGAAATTATTACAAAACCAAAAGTGAGAGTGTACCCCGGAGGATATATGGGAATAGAAGTAAGCAACTTGAAATGGCGGAGAAGCTCCTTTATTCATAGGCTGAATGAGTTATATGGGAATATTTCCTTTTTTGAAAATTTGTCTTTTTTCGGGTGACAATTGGTGAAGGCATCGACCTGTGCTTCCAGTGTAGAGGTCGTGGTCAACTATGGTGGTCAGAGAAGTTTCAGAGGATCTTGGAGAATCTTTTTGTCTTTTGTGATGTAGACAGTGGGCGCAGCTAAAAAGGAACGCATGTTCCTTATTGTCTTTTGTGACACAAAACTGCATGAAATCTTTGTCTTTTTACCTTCATTTTATTTTTTATCAACTTAATTATCCTGAAAATTCAATGTAAGAAATTTTAGGGATAATTTACCTTTAGTTTCATAAACCACCCTTAAACAACTTATAAATGACATGTAAACATGTGTATATTTTTGTGCACATCACTATTCAACTTGACTTTGGTTGTAATCATTAGTTCAGCCCATCTCAATACATAAAATTCAATATTGATTTTGGTTCCTGATATGTATAAAAATATACATATTTATTCTTCACATTTAACTCGGATTTGGTTATTAATTGGTTGTAATTTCATTAGTTTAAGTACTAAATTGTGGTTTTTGTGATTTTACAGTCAAGACAAACCACCGAAGAAAAGAACGGAGAAAAGACGCATTTTCAAGAGAAATTGACGAAAACATGTCACAAGCACGACCATGCTCAGACCTAGCACGATCGTGCTTCAGCTGTTCCTCGGGAGCACAGGCTGTGCACAAAGGCGTGCCAGTGAAATTGGTCAGAGCACGACCGTGCGCCAGCCAAGCACGCCCGTGCTCACATCGTCTCCGAGATCGTCACAAGCTCGTGCCGCACATTTCATGGTCGTGCCCGTGATTTTGACTAAAGCACGACCGTGCTTGGTCTAAGCACGGTCGTGCGCCTGCTACCTCGAGACGGGAATCGAGATTTTGCTGAAAATGGAAACTGCGAAATGCCTGGGCGAAAAAGAAAACACTGTAGCTACCAGCACGACCTGGAGCACGACCGTGCGCCAGGTAGTGCACATCTGTTGTTTGCTATAAAAAGCCTTGTGTTCATTCATTACGGGTTGTTGAGTTTTTGGAGCAAAATTACACTAAGTTTCACTGATTTTGAGTGTTTTGGAAGCCATTGGAAGCCATAGAAGACTCAAGAATCATCAACCAACCATTTTCCTTCTCCTTGCTTGTTTTCGGTTTGAACGTTTTAATTAGTTTAATCATGTTTTTAGCTAGTTTAATCATGTTTCTTGTAGTTTTTGTATGCCTTATGGGCTAAATACTCATATTATCTAGATTAGGATGATACTTATGCCTTGATGATGAATGTAACTTGAATATTTTGGTGATGTTTTATGTTAAGATAAATGATGAAGTTATGGTAATATTTCAATGATGTTGTATGCTTGTCCAATTTTATTCTCATATGATGTTGATGAATGTTAGGAAGTTGACATGTTGAAAAACCCGTCTTCTTGATATTTGTTTGTAAATCTTATAAATGAATTTTGTAGGATTTATGCCATGATATTAGAAATGATGATTGTAATGTTAGATGACATGAAATTAGACAAGTGTGCTTTCTTTCACAAGATATTTGAAAAGATGATTGTGATGTTATAATTTCTTAAACATGTTAGATGTGTAGGTTTGGAATTGTGGCCATAATATCTAGATGTGCATGACTTAGTTTGAGAATTACATGTTGGAATATTTTATAATTTTGTCTACTTTACGTAATTATTGGTGATTAGGATGTGATTATCGTTCTAGTTTTCCTTTAATTATGAAACTAGGACATTTTAGCGGATGACTAGTTTACATTTAGTTCTTGACATAAAAGACATCAATTGGACTTAATTGTATGATTTTAGGTGATTAGGATGTGTTTATCGTTCTAGGTTTCCAAAGAATCATTTTAGTTAGATATCCTTAATCGGAGTCTAGTTATGCCTATAAGAAAAATTGACTTCATCATTAATAGTTTTCATCATCAAGGTTAAGTGGATTCTTAGTTTAGATAATATCTTAATTCCATAGTTTTATTCCTCTAGTTTAAATTCTCTTAGTTTAATATTTTCCTTGTATGCTAGTTTAAGAAAAACCCAAAATTCTCTCTTTATTCGGACAAACATTAACAAACGTTTAGTATCGAGAGCTACCGTGTCCACGGATTGATATCCGGTTCTTACCGTTTTTACTATATTACTAGCCGATAGGTACACTTGCCTTTCTGTGTGTGATTTAGTATTTTTAAGTGAAAACCCCTTTTAAAACTAAATTTGTGTGAAAAATCTTTATAAAAAATATATACATACTTTCACGCACATCAGTTCCTATACCACGAATACAAAAATTTAGATGTTTTCACATAATCGTTTTGGCGCGTCATGGACTTCAACGGTAACTACACTTGATATAGATTGGGACAGTAGAAAATCTCGTGTTTGAATATAAGTTCTTTTTTATATCGGACAATTAATAAACACAAAGTCGGATAAACATTTTGTTTTAGAAAAAAACTAAGGAACTAAAGTTATTCACTCGCAATACGTCATATGAGTTTAGTTGCTTTCCCTCACAGTAACGTTTTCAAAACAAAAATTTTAGTCTTACAAGTTATTATAGCTAAGATGTTCAAAACACAAACTTAAGTGTCCAAATTTAAAACCTTGCAAACTATTGTAGCTAAGGTGTTCATAAAACAAACTCTAGTGGCCAAAACCTTACAAACTATTGTAGGCTTGTAGCTGAGGTGTTTGAAACCCAAACTTAAGTGGCCAAAATAAATAATGTATAAACTTTATTTTGACAATTTTAAAAGACCACAAACATTTTTGGCCAACTTGAAAAACCCAAAACTTCATGAGGCCAAAGTGTAAAATTGAAATAGTTCCACCAACCAAATTATTGTTACTCATTTAAAAAACAAAAAATAAAAAATAGTGGCCAAAAATGGAGAAAATAAAAAGTTAGTCGGACAAAGGTTCATACCTAATAATATATAGATATTAAGTTTCATGAGTACACACGAGTTAAATAATAATATATAAAAAAGTTATTATTATTATATTTAAGGATTTTTAAATATTTTATATTTTATGATTTGTAAATATTTTTTTTAAATATAATATTACTAGTTTTACGCCCGTGTGTTACACGGGTTGAAATATAGAAAACAAATCAAATTAATCAAGTTTTATTTTTATTTATAATTAAGTCACTTAAACTTTGTTTGTTTCAATTACATAACTTAATTTTAAAAACATGTTTCAATCTTAGGTAATAAACTTGTATAATAGGTAAACATTAACTTCCCGAGAGACAACTTAAAGAATAATTTTTTCAAATTTCCCACCACTAACTGTCAAGCCTTCTAACATAATTTAAATAAATTATAATAAATATTTCCAAAAAAATTTAAAAATTCAAAAAACAAAAACTGCAAAATTTTTCATAAATTTGTAAAAAGGTCTAAAAAAGTGTCATTTTTTTTAGAAATTGCAAAAAAAATTTAAACTTGTGAAAATTTTAAAATGATGGCTTATATTTGAAAAAGATCTCATCAAGACTTTGGCTTAGCAATATAGACGCATTAATTAAAAACATTACATTTTGCAATGTTGAATATTTTTGAAACAATTGAATGCAATTTGTTCGATTTTAATTAACATTATGAAAAAATAATGATTAAGGACGCAAATGAATTCATAGGTAATATAAATTTTATATTTTCAAAACAAATCAATTCAAAGCGTAACATATTTTTAGAAAAAAAAATTATTTGATTACCTTGTTAATTTAGAATTAATTAAAAGATGATTTACTTATGGAATGGAAATCTTCACCTAATAAATAATGTTATAAGAAATTTGAGCGGGAAAACTATTTTCTAAGTGTCTCTAATTGATGACAAGTGTCCTCTAAAACCCTCTTTTATTAGAAGTTATAGATTCACAAACTTTTTGCTCTAACAATCTATGAAGAAAAAAGTTTCACTCAATTTTTCTCTCAAAAACTTCCATTAATAGAACAAGTGTTTTTTCCTGAAATCCTCAACTTATTAGGTTAGATATGATGCTTACTAGTTTGGTGCTCACTCGATGAGTTGGGAAACACAACGCCTAGGTGGTGGGTTTATGGGTATTCATGGGGGCATGACGGTTCTTACCAGTTTTGAGACAAAACCATGGGAAATCCGAAACAAAATTAGAGGTTCTATTCGTTTTATAAACTTTTCTTTAGAAACAAACATTTTGGTCCTTCAACTTTATGATAATATTGTGTATTTCATAAATTTAACATTCTTTTATCATTGTGTTAAATGTAGAATCATTAGACGTTGTCGTATTGTGTCATGATTGATTGTAATGAACGAACACAATAGATTGTATTATTGTGTTATACGAAATGTAAAAACATAATAGATGATATGTGATTAAATATACATGTTAGTAACGCATATTATCCCTCATTTTAAACGTTTTTTGGTTTCAAATTCATCTGGATAGTCACTTAATTGTGTTTTATTTGGATTTTATAGTTTTGGATGGTTGCTTGGTGATTTCAAAAGAAAGAGACAAGAGATCAAGTATTTTGTTGAATTTCAAGACTGTCATGGCCATGACAGATTTGTCATGGGCATAACAGCCTTTGTTCAGACCCTGATGTTGCGCGATATGGCCATGAAATCTGCAGATATGACTATAAAACCTAACTTTTCCCCATTTCATTGGGAGAGCTTGAAAAACGAAAAACCCTAGTTTCACCACACCATCAAGCTCATTTTTCCTGCAATTTCAAGAGACAAGAAGCTAGGATTGAAGATCAAGCATTTCAAGGGAAGATTCAACACTACACAACCCACCTCTACTCATTTTGGTTTGAAAATCTCTAGATCTAGTATGTTTTCTCCCATTTCTATGAGTGTGGTTGTGGTTTTTGTAAGTTCTATGAGCTAAATACTCTATATCACTTAGATTAGATGAAGTTTAGCATACTTTGACAACTAGTATGCAACATTTGGTGATGATTATGTCAATGTTTATACAAAGTTACGAAAATTTCTTCAATGGCTATGTGTTCTTGTTTGACTTGATGAAATATTGAATCTTGTGGGTGTTGTAACCATATTATGTTGGAAAACCGTATGTGTTATGACATTAATTCATGAATTGCATATGCTAGTATGTAATTTATGGCATTTGACTAGGAATGGTGAATGAAGATTGAATGTTTAGGAAAGTTGAACAAGTGTGCATCCTTATACATATGTTTGGAAAAACCATTGTGTTTGTTATGGATATCTCCTAATTTTGTGTATGTGTAACTATTGATAATGCGCAAATCTGTGGTTCATGTATTCGTGTTAGGACTTTCATAAGTTGAAGAAGTTGAATAGCTATTGTTACATTACGTGGATTGAGGTGGTTATCATGTGTTCATCGTGTTAACTTTCCAAAGATTTATGGGTTTGGATAGCCTTGACGGGAGTCCAAACCATCTTTCACATTGACTTTATAGTATCATTGGTTCTTCATGGCATAACTTTAGGTGGCTATTGTGTGTTTATCGTTCTAGCTTTCCGAATGGTTATATGCTTAGATAACCTTGACATGAGTCTAATTTAATTCCATGTATCATGTGTAGAAAATGATCTCACCGAAGGTTCGTACATGTTGTCATTGTTTTGCTAAACGGACTCGAAATCTAAGTGATATCTTCCTTTGATTGATTATCTTCATTTGTGTTAACTTGCCTCAGTTAGATTAATTATAGCTAATTTAGTTAATTAAAATATTTAAAACCCATCCTTATTTGACCGGTTAAATAGTAATGAAGGTTTAGTATTGGGAGAAATTGTGTCCACGGATCGATATTCGGTTCTTGCCTAAAGCTATACTACTATACGATAGGTACACTTGCCTATTGTGTGTAGTTAGTCTTAAAGTAATTGTCGTCTTTTATAAATTTAAAACCCAATTGTGTGAAAAATCATTGTTAAAAATCTATACACTTTACACACATCAAGTTTTTGGCGCCGTTGCCGGGGACCGGTGATTTAAAGAATGATCCTAGTTACTACTTTAACTATTTGTGCATATTTTTCTTTTCTTTTTTCGTAGTTAGTTTATTTATTTTGTCTTTTTTTACGTGTGTTTGGGTATTTGTTGTGTTTTCAGAAAGCTTATGTTCACATCATCACCTCCTGAAGAACTTCTAGAACTTTATTCGGATCCTGAAAGAGTAATTAGAAGGAACTTGAGGGCAAGGTCTCAACAAGTAGCACAAGAAATTGAAAGTGAAACGATAAGGATAGAAAATACAGGGGAAACAGAAAGTGAAGAAGAGGACATAGAGTTGAACATGGCAGACCCAGACGACGAAAGAACGATTTCAGATTTTGGGAAACCACCAGTTGGTGGTTTGGAGTCAAGTATTGCTAGACCAAAATATACAAGCAAACAATTTCGAGATAAAGTCTAGCATTATTCAGATGGTGCAAAATACGGTGCAGTTTGATGGCAAGGATCATGAAGATCCTAACATTCACCTTGCGGAGTTTTTGGAGATTTGTGGCACATTTAAAATCAATGGTATTTCCGATGATGCTATTAGGCTTCGGTTGTTTCCATTCTCTTTACGGGACCGGGCCAAGGCATGGCTTATATCTCTCCCACCAGGTTCCATTACTACTTGGGAGCAAATGGCGGAAGCATTTTTGAAGAAATATTTTCCATTCGAGAAAACCGCTAAATTTAGAACCCGAATTCTCTCGTTTCAACAAGATGATGAAGAATCAATTCATGAGGCATGGGAAAGATATAAAGATCTAATGAGAAAGATTCCACATCATGGATTGAAGAAATGGCAACAATGTGAAACATTTTACAATGGATTAGATGCACCTTCGCAGCAGTTGATCGATTTGCACGCGAATGGAGACTTTTTATTAAAGCGACCTGGTGAGGCATATGAGTTGTTAGAAAAAGTTGCTAAGAAGAATTATTCACAACAAGGCCCGAGATCCAAAAATGGAGTCCACCAAGTAGATTCCTACACTGCATTAACTGCATAATTGGAGGCTCTCTCCACAAAATTTGATCAAATGCCGACAAATAGAGTTCAAGGTTGTTGTGAGTTATGCGGAGGTCCACACATGAGTTCGGATTGCCAAGCGGGGAACATGTATGATTCACATGAACATGTTGATTTTATGGGTAATCAAGTTCGCCCTCAAAACAATCCTTATAGCAATACATACAACCCGGGTTGGAAGAATCATCCTAACTTTAGTTGGAAGGCAAGTGGAAGCAACCATCCCTCGGGATTTCAACAAAGACCACCATACCAACAAAATCAACAACCATTTCAATCGCAAAACCCACCTCGACCACAAAATTAGGACCAATTCCAACAGTATCAAAATCAAGGTTCAAGTAGCGGTTCACAACCCGATAGAAAATCAAATTTAGAAGATATGATGGCACAATTTCTCTCTACCGCAGAAACTCGACATCAAAATTCTGAAGCCCATCATGATCAAGCTGAAGCTAGACAACAACAGTTTCAAAATGAATTAAGAAGTCAAGGATCTGCGATTCGGGGTATGGAGAATCAAATGGGTCAAATTGCAAAGTTGTTATCCGAGAGGGAAGCAGGTAAACTCCCAAGTAACACCGAAACGAATCCAAAAGAGCATTGCAAAGCGGTCACATTGAGAAGTGGCAAGACCACTAAAGATGCAGAAATGGCTTCCACATCTAAGCCAAATGTTAAAGACGATGAAATCAATGTTCAAGACGAGGTGCAAACTACTAGGCGAGTCCCAGAAAGTACCGCACAAGTCAAGAAACCATTGAAAGATAACAAGCCCGAATTTCCATATCCGGGTCGTTTGAAGAAAGAAAAGATGGAACAACAATATGGTAAATTTCTTGACCTTTTCAAACAATTGCATATTAACTTACCATTTGCTGAAGCTTTGTCACAAATGCCAAAGTATGCGAAGTTTCTTAAAGATCTTCTAACAAACAAGCAGAAACTCGAGGAGTTATCACATGTAATCCTAAATGAAGAATGCTCCGCGATACTTCAAAACAAACTACCCCAAAAGATGAAGGATCCAGGGAGTTTCACTATCCCTTGTCTCATTGGTAGTTTATCTGTGAACAATGCCTTAGCCGACCTAGGTGCCAGCATCAACTTAATGCCATACTCATTGTTTCAAAAGCTAGACCTAGGAGAACCCCAACCAACACGTATGAGCATTCAATTAGCAGATCGATCCGTTAAATACCCGAGAGGAATTATCGAAAACATGTTGGTGAGGGTTGGGAAATTTGTCTTTCCTGTTGATTTTGTGATACTCGACATGGATGAGGATAAAAACGTACCTCTTATTCTAGGTCGCCCCTTCCTAGCTACCTCTATAGCATTGGTAGATGTGTTTGAAGGCAAGTTGACTCTTAGGGTAGACGAGGAAGAGGTGGTGTTTAGCATTGAGAAGTCTATGAAACACACACAGAATCATGACGATACACTTTATTTCATTGACTCAATTGACTATCATGTGGATCATTATTTGCAGGAAATGCTTAGGCATGACTATTTGGACACACAATTGCTTGAGGAGGAAGAACTTGATTTTGAACAAGTCAACCAAATTTGTGATGAGTTAGCTCATTTACTAGCACAAGAGCCACTTCCTAGTCCAAAAGTTTGTGAAGCTTTTGAAGTGATGGAGAAGAAAGAAGATCCAAAAGCTAAACCATCCATTGAAGAACCACCATCTCTAGAACTCAAAGAGTTACCCGATCATCTTGAGTATGCTTTTCTTGATGATGATTCTAAATTACCTGTTATAATTGCTTCTAACTTGCTAGGTGAAAGCGAGGCTTTTGGATGTCCTAAAGATGCACAAGAAAGCTATGGCTTGGAAGATCATGGATATAAAAGGGATAAATCCTTCCTTTTATACCCATAAGATCTTAATGGAGGATGAATATAAGCCATATGTGCAACACCAACGTCGCCTCAACCTAAATATGCAAGAAGTGGTCAAGAAAGAGGTGATCAAGTTGCTTGATGCGGGCTTGATTTACCCAATTTCAGATTCTGCATGGGTTAGCCCAGTACAAGTCGTCCCAAAGAAGGGAGGTATGACAGTGGTGACAAATGTTACCCAATTTCAGATTCTGCATGAGTTGATACCAACAAGAACCGTGACTGGTTGGAGGGTGTGCATAGACTACCGGAAGCTTAATGATGCCACGAGAAAGGACCATTTCCCTTTACCCTTTATTGATCAAATGTTAGAAAGATTATCTGGAAATATGTGTTATTGCTTTCTTGATGAGTTTTCAGGGTATTTTCAGATTCCAATTGCACCTGAAGATCAAGAGAAGACCACATTCACATGTCCATATGGCACATTTGCCTACCGGCGAATGCCCTTTGGCTTGTGTAATGCTCCGGCCACATTTCAACGGTGTATGGTGGCTATTTTTCATGACATGGTCGAGGACTCAATGGAAGTGTTCATGGATGACTTCTCAGTCTTTGGTAGTTCCTTTGATCATTGTTTGAGCAATTTAAAGAAAATGCTCGCAAGATGTGAGGAATCAAATCTTGTTTTAAATTGGGAGAAATGCCATTTCATGGTGAAGGAAGGTATTGTTTTAGGACATAAGATTTCTAATGCGGGGTTAGAGGTAGATAGAGCAAAAGTTGAAACGATTTCAAAATTACCACCACCCACTTCTGTCAAAGCAATTAGGAGTTTTCTGGGTCATGCCGGTTTTTATAGACGCTTTATAAAAGATTTTTCAAAAATTGCAAGGCCTATGACCCAACTTCTTGAAAAAGATGTACCATTTATTTTCAATGACGAGTGTTTAAATGCTTTCAACTTCTTGAAACAAAAACTGATAAATGCACCAATAATGGTAGCCCCGGATTGGAATCTCCCATTTGAACTAATGTGTGATGCTAGTGACTATGCAGTTGGAGCAGTTTTAGGGCAAAGAAAGGACAAGCATTTCCACCCAATCTACTATGCAAGCAAAACTCTCAATGATGCTCAAGAGAACTACACCACCACTGAAAAAGAGTTGCTTGCGGTGGTGTTTGCTTTTGACAAATTTCGCTCTTACCTTGTCTTGTCAAAAACTGTTGTCTATACCGACCATGCAGCACTTAGGTATCTTTTTGGCAAGCAAGACGCAAAACCACGTTTGATTCGATGGATCTTGCTTTTGCAAGAATTTGATATAGAAATCCGAGATAAAAAGGGAGCTGAGAATGTAGTTGCCGATCACCTTTCACGTCTCGAGAATCCATCCATGGAGGACTTGAGGGAATCTAACATAAATGACAATTTCCCTCATGAATTTCTTTTACAGGTACAAACGGTTGATGAATACCCTTGGTTCGCAGATTTTGCTAACTTTCTTGCAGGTGGGGTCCTTGTGAAAGGTATGACTTATCAACAAAAGAGAAAGTTCATGGTTGATGTGAAATACTATTTTTGGGAAGATCCGTATCTGTTTCGGGTTTGCGCGGATCAAGTGGTGAGAAGATGTGTGTATGGAAGTGATGCGAAGAGTATTCTTCGCCATTGTCACGAAGGTCCTACTGGTGGTCACCATGGAGCAAACTACACTGCTAAGAAAGTATTTGACTCTGGTTTCTACTGGCCTACCATCTTCAAGGATGCACACACGTTGGTCAAAGCATGTGATGCTTGCCAACGTGCAGGTAACATCTCGTCTCGTGATGAGATGCCCCAAAATAGCATACCAGTATGCGAGGTATATGATGTTTGGGGCATTGACTTCATGGGACCATTCCCATCTTCATATGGTCACAAGTATATCCTAGTAGCCGTCGACTACGTTTCTAAGTGGGCCGAGGCGCAAGCCTTGCCCACAAATGATGCTAGGGTAGTTGTGAAGTTTCTTAAAAAGCTTTTCTCTCGGTTCGGTGCCCCTAAGGCCCTAATTAGTGACCGTGGAACCCATTTTTGTAACAATCAACTTGAGAGGGCATTGTCACGTTATGGGTTTAAACACAGATTTTCAACACCCTACCACCCTCAAACTAGTGGTCAAGTTGAGGTCACTAATAGGGGTCTTAAACGAATTCTTGAATGAACGGTTGGGAAAAACCGAAAAGATTGGGCGGAAAAGCTTGATGATGCCTTATGGGCCTTTCGAACCGCTTACAAAACTCCAATTGGCACCACACCATTTAAGTTGGTTTATGGCAAAGCATGTCACCTCCCCGTTGAACTTGAACATAAAGCTTATTGGGCTTTGAAAGCTATTAATTTTGATTTGACAAGTGCGGGTGAAAAAATATTATTACAATTCCATGATCTTGAGGAATTGAGGAACCAAGCTTACGAGAATTCAAGAATTTACAAGGAAAAGACAAAGAAGATACATGATGCTCACTTGAAGGACAACAAACAATTCCAAGTGGGGGATCGGGTATTGCTCTACAATTCTCGTCTTCGTCTATTTCCAGGTAAGCTCAAATCGAGGTGGACGGGTCCTTATATTGTGAAAGAAGTGTTTTCATATGGAACTATTGAAATTGAACATTCGGATGGGAGGATTTTTAAAGTCAATGGCCGCCGTTTAAAACACTACATTGAAGGACCGAGTGATGAACGGGAGTTGGAAGTTTTAGAACTTCACCCCAAGGACAACTAGTGAGAGGTCGAGTCAAGCTAACGACTCGTAAATAAATAAAGCGCTTCCGCGAGGCAACCCGAGGGTTTGAATGCATATATATATATATATTATTAATTTTCTGTTTTTTTTTGTTTTGTTTTGTTTTGTGATTTCTTGATTAACAGCTTGTGTAGGAATTCAATTTGATAGGAGTATGTTTTGATTCGGAGTTCGGCTGTCAACTCTACCAGTTTTTGTTTCATACTCTTCATCTCTCATCGTGGGTTTCGGCCGGAATCAGCTCACGTCATCCAGGTGATGGCGGCTCAAGAGATTCATAGATTCCTACAATTTGAGCAGGGTAGTGAAAGAGCTAAGCGCTATGAAGAACTTCGCCATAGGGATTTTGAAGCATCACGCACAATTTCCATCTCCGCTCTAGAGAAACTTGGAGAGAAAGCACGTGCCGAAGCTTTACTTCCAAAACCGTGGCGGCGTTTCTTAGCAATTGAACAACCTCAATATCACGAGCATGTGCTAGAGTTTTGTTCCACCTATCAGTTTGCTCATCCAGTGAAAAATCTCCATGACAAGAAAGCCATTTCTTTCAGATTGGGTGGACACGAGTGCAACTTATCCGTTGCACAACTTGGGGTTAAGATGGGTTTTTATACTGATTCTGAATCAAAGAGAGCACCATTTCTTCAAAGCTTGACGAGTGTCAATAAGGAGATCCTTGCTACGTTTTGGCGAGATATTGGTGAAGGGGATCACAACCCCAAGACCTCCATGAGCACCCATTTGAAGGACCCCCTTCATCGTTATCTTCATCGGGCACTGGCACACACAATTTGTGGAAGAAAGTCGAGCACGGGCGTGGTAACCCATAAAGATTTGTTCTTCTTGTATTGTATAATACGAAAAGAACACTGCAATTTAGCTTATGCTTTAGCACAGTTCTTCTCCACATGCTCTGGGAAGAAAGCCATGAGTTCCATCTGTGGCGGGTCTTTCATTACCCAACTGGCATTATCTTTTAATTTTATGACTCGTGATGTTTTTGCAGGTTTGACATCCCTCCTCCCCACAGAAGTTATCGATGTACAAATGCTAATCCGTATGGGTTTAGCTAAGCAATTTGGGGTTGAGGGATGGAAGTTTATCAATGAAAACGAGGAACCATGGCAGCTTGCATCTGCAGATGAGGAGAGGACATCTGCAGCAATTGAAGATGAGAGGGTTGAGCCAGCGACGACGCTAGGGGACAATCCTGAACCCCTTGGTGGTGTAGAAGCACTACCTCCACCACCACCGGTAGATTTGATGGCACGTCTTGATGAGCTTTCTCGGATTCAAGCCGGACTTGTACAAACGGTTTCTCAACTATCAGCGTCAGTACAGTGGATTGTTGAGGAACAGGTTGCTCGCGATGCGGGTCGGGTATCCCACCCATTCCCACCAAAGGCTCGTGCAGATGATATGGAAAGCTAGTCTGATGCTCTCCTATTATATTTTTGGGTTATTAATGACTTGTACTCTTTTGCTTATCTATTTGTACAAACTCATGATATAACTATGTTGTCTTGTTTTTTTTTTCTCTAGCTGTTTACTTTTTTTTTAATGTATTTCTAACTTGTCTACATTTTATCATTACTCATTTTTTGCTCTTGAATATGTTTGATAGATTGTCTTGGTTTCATGAATCGTGAGATTGCTTTGAACTTTTAGGGGATCTGATCGTGCTTGCTGAGGAATCTTTCGCTAGGGGAGTTTTCCGTTCTCTTTCACATCCACTTATTCTGGCATTGCATCCATTTGTATTGCATTTAAATTTTTAGCACATTGAGGGCAATGTGCCGTTCAAGTGTGGGGATGTCAGGGTTTCTGTACGATTTCATCAATACCATCGATATATATATTTTTGCACATTTAAACTCCTCCAAAAAAACAAACAAAAACAAAAGAAAATATAAAAAAAAACAAATTGGCATCCTTGTTGCTTATATTTAAGATCTTTAGGCATAACTGTACTTTTTGGATTGCATGATAGAGTGAACCATCAAGAATGAAATAATTAAAGTGAAACAACGCAATAGCTTACAATGTTGAAAGAAAGATAATTATGCATGACTTTGCACCTAATTCCCACCACTTCCATTTCCGTAAGTTTAGTTTTGTGCCTTTCGAGCATCTTTTCTCTATTGTATATCATATGCTCACATTTTTGTTGATTAGGGAGTGTGCCGAATGTTACAATCATTTTAGAACTTGCTTAAGTGATTCATTTCAAGAT
Source organism: Tagetes erecta (assembly GCA_030867185.1). Taxonomy (NCBI): domain Eukaryota; kingdom Viridiplantae; phylum Streptophyta; class Magnoliopsida; order Asterales; family Asteraceae; genus Tagetes; species Tagetes erecta. The sequence goes on from CM061496.1 coordinate 23,362,964, forward strand.
CATAAACTAGGTTATTCCATGAAGATGATAGAGGCGTTAGGAAACCCCATTTCGTGTTCATTTATTTACTTATTTTTAAATTTCTTTTACCATACCCGATCAACACCCCTAGTTACCCATGTTGAGCCCCCCTCCTTTTTTGTTGATTAAACCCACAGCTTAAGCCTACTTAGCCAAAAAGCCTTTTTTATCTTTGAACCCGAATGTCATGATCCGGCTTATGTTAGTTGCTTAGCTTGTGTATCTAGTACTTTTGTAGGAATTTTGCATCGATGTCCGTATAGATTTTAGTAGTGGTTATTGAAAAAAAAGAGGAAAAAGAAAAAGAAAAAAAAAAGAAATGAAAAAGTGAATGTTCATTTTAGTGCTAAATTTGCTTTATATAAGGTAGAAGCAATTATGAATTAGCGGTTTTGTGTACAAAAAAAAAAGAAAAAAAAGAGAAACAAAAGAAAAATATAGTAGTAGCTCATTGTAGTATGTTTATGTTTAGTTTATGTATTGTCCTTATATTGTTGTAGTAGATCACAGCACATCTAACTAATCTGGATTTTGACCATTTAGTCACTCAATATCCCAAATTCCACACCCTTACCCCAAGCCATGTTACAACCCTTTAAAGTCCTCTTGATTCATGTAATCTTCCTATGTTAGTTGGTGAAGATTTGATTCTTAAGCAAGCTTATGATAATGGTTGCTTCATTGCCCGACTTTGAGTGATTCATATATTCGCATATAAAACCGCCGAGTGTTGAGCGAAAATTGTGAGAGGTGTGAATTGATACATAATTCAAATTCTATTGGCATAGTGAAGCTTCTTGTGTATTTCTCTTTAAAAAAAATGCTTCATGGTTGACTTATCGTTTTTCTGGAAAGTTTGTTATGCCATTGGATCTTGAGTGTGCTTATGGATTGCCTATCTAAAAAGAAAGTGTGGAGGATTTTGTTGAATTGTTACATGCGATTTTGCTTGAGGACAAGCAAAGTTTAAGTGTGGGGATGTTTGATATGTGATTAAATATACATGTTAGTAACGCATATTATCCCTCATTTTAAACGTTTTTTTGGTTTCAAATTCATCTGGATAGTCACTTAATTGTGTTTTATTTGGATTTTATAGTTTTGGATTGTTGCTTGGTGATTTCAAAAGAAAGAGACAAGAGATCAAGTAATTTGTTGAATTTCAAGACTGTCATGGCCATGACAGATTCGTCATGGGCATAACAGCCTTTGTTCAGACCCTGATGTTGCGCGATATGGCCATGACAGCGAGTGTCATGGCCATGAAATCTGCAGATATGACTATAAAACCTAACTTTTTCCCATTTCATTGGGAGAGCTTGAAAAACGAAAAACCCTAGTTTCACCACACCATCAAGCTCGTTTTTCCTGCAATTTCAAGAGACAATAAGCTAAGATTGAAGATCAAGCATTTCAAGGGAAGATTCAACACTACACAACCCACCTCTACTCATTTTGGTTTGAAAATCTCTAGATCTAGTATGTTTTCTCCCATTTCTATGAGTGTGGTTGTAGTTTTTGTAAGCTCCATGAGCTAAATACTATATATCACTTAGATTAGATGAAGTTTAGCATACTTTGACAACTAGTATGCAACATTTGGTGATGATTATGTCAATGTTTATACAAACTTACGAAAATTTCTTCAATGGCTATGTGATCTTGTTTGACTTGATGAAATATTGAATCTTGTGGGTGTTGTAACCATATTATGTTGGAAAACCGTATGTGTTATGACATTTATTCATGAATTGCATATGCTAGTATGTAATTTATGGCATTTGACTAGGAATGGTGAATGAAGATTGAATGTTTAGGAAAGTTGAACAAGTGTGCATCCTTATACATATGTTTGGAAAAACCATTGTGTTTGTTATGGATATCTCCTAATTTTGTGTATGTGTAACTATTGATAATGCGCAAATCTGTGGTTCATGTATTCGTGTTAGGACTTTCATAAGTTGAAGAAGTTGAATAGCTATTGTTACATTACGTGGATTGAGGTGGTTATCATGTGTTCATCGTGTTAACTTTCCAAAGATTTATGGGTTTGGATAGCCTTGACGGGAGTCCAAACCATCTTTCACATTGACTTTATAGTATCATTGGTTCTTCATGGCATAACTTTAGGTGGCTATTGTGTGTTTATCGTTCTAGCTTTCCGAATGGTTATATGATTAGTTAACCTTGACAGGAGTCTAAGTTACTTCCATTTATCATGTGTAGAAAATGATCTCACCGAAGGTTCGTACATGTTGTCATTGTTTTGCTAAACGGATTCGAAATCTAAGTGATACCTTCCTTTGATTGATTATCTTCATTTGTGTTAACTTGCCTCAATTAGATTAATTATTAGCTAATTTAGTTAATTAAAATATTTATAACTCATCCTTATTTGACTGGTTAAATAGTAATGAAGGTTTAGTATTGGGAGACATTGTGTCCACGGATCGATATTCGGTTCTTGCCTAAAGCTATACTACTATACGATAGGTACACTTGCCTATTGTGTGTGTAGTTAGTCTTAAAGTAATTGCCGTCTTTTATAAATTTAAAACTCAATTGTGTGATAAAATCATTGTTAAAACTCTATACACTTTACACTCATCAATAGATCATAGTGAAATTTTGTACTGTACTTCTAGAGTGTCATTGTGTTATAGATGCTTACTTCTAGACTGTCATTGTGTTATATATGTTTACTTTTACACATTGTTTCACTTGGTTATATATGCATACGTTTGCTTGTTGTACTCTTGTTCATTGCGTCATTCAATATATTTAGTGTTTTACTTTGAGTCCTTGTGCCAGTTTTATTGTGTTATATGTGTTTTACTTCTGTTATATTAATTGTTTCACCATTGTATGTTATATCACTATACAATGATTGTGTCATTGTGTTATACATGCTTACTATATATTGAACTATTATTGTGTTAATGTTGTACATTGTGTTATTATGTAATCTTCACCAGGTTATTGTGTAATTTTTGATAGTTCGAAAAGATTACATAGTGACCTCACGGATTACACAATAAGTTAAAAGATTGTGATAAATTAAGTTTGTTTTTTACACAATATATTATTGGTGTTTTAAAGATTAAATAGTGTTGGATTTTGAGGTGTACGTTTTCTATAAATAATACCATAAGTAAAAGTTATGAGCGTTTAAAAAATGATGAATCTTGAAATAGAGAAACATTATCAATATTACTCTACTTTTAATTTCAAGAAAGTGTTCAATGTCCCTTTGTTCCCTATTATTATTTTTTTTATAAAACAATGATATTTTGGTTAAACATTATTTTTAGACCATGCATGTGTAACCATAATGTCTCATGGGCATTATCCGTCATATGACACTTATATTTACATGGGGCTTTATGACAAAAATAGTGTGTGACCCCTCCCCAATTATCACACAATTATTATTACTCTTTATTTTTTTAATGCAAAATTTTAAAACACACAATACTAATTTCATTCAACTTTTTATAAAACGAACATAACAATACGAAAAAAAAACCATAGATCATTACAACTAGTAAATAAGTAAATGCGCCACTACAAATTATTGAAACACTCTAAAGCATCCAACTTCTTTTAAAATGCTCCATTCTGGAACATAAGTGAAAGGGCGTCCGGTAGCATGCTCAAAATCTGCCAAAGCCTCGTTCAAGATTTCCTATCCCGTCCGACTGAAAAGTTGGTTGTGACGGGCTCTCTCATAGTAGGTGTTAAATGTGCTCGCTTTAAAACGGATATCACGCCATTTGGCTACATATTTGATCGATTGTACAACTCCTTTCGGCGGTGCAACACCATTGTTGTGAAAATTACGAACACTAGTCCAAAAATCTACGCAATTTTCCGGACTCGGACCGCTCTGAACTAAGATCCAAGAAATTGTCAACGCTTCTTCATATCAGGGTGTCCACAGAACGTGTGCGAGATTGCGGTTTGCCATCACTTTCTTTGGAGTTTTTAATATATGAAAATGAGAGTATGTTTTAGAGTTTTTAAAAACTGAAATTGAGAGGGTGTTGTGCATTATGTGAAATGTGATTAGGATTCAAATGAGTTAAAAATTTTTTAATGTGGATGATTTAATGTTGTTACCGTTTGCTCAACGAACAAATTGCATCAAAGAAACAAAAAAAAACTCAAAGTGTTATGCACATAACGCGTTGAAGCCATTTAAAACCCATAACACCTCGAGGATGATGTGTGTGACATTATGAGAGCATTAACGCCTTTTTCACGCTCACTATGCAGACGTTACAAGATTTCACATAACAAAGATTTTATATATTAGAATAGAGCCATCCTTTAATTTATATAAATTATTTTTATTTATTTAACAAGCAAAACCTCAAACAATATGTATCATCTTTATTCCTTATATCTTGGTTGTGATTCATATATAGTGCGTTATAGTGGAACAATCATAACGGTATATAGTGCGTTATAGCTAGTGGGATGGATCGATCATAACACGTACTGACACGACATTTGTTAATAGTTTATATAATCGTTTAAAATATGAAGTTTTCGTATTTGATCATTTCAAATATGAAGATTAATATTTAAAACGTGAGAATTGGTGTTTTCCCCGTTTTTATCAGTTTAATAACTAGTGAGATGTGATTGTTTGGAAACTTAATTTTGATAAAATCAAACTTTGTAATTAACTTCTCTTATTTTTTCAAAGAAAAAAAATAACTGAAAAATGTTATTTAATTTTTTTTTTGAACGGCCAAATCTATAAAATATAATAAACCAAACCCATTCTTGTCAAGTGTCACTTTCTTAGCAAATCTAGCTCTTAATTGCTTACTTGGCCTAATATTAGAATACTTTTGCTGACTTGGCATGCTATGATTAATGTTTACAAAGTTAGGGTTTTGTTAATATGAATGAATTCATTCTAGCCGTATATCTAAAGGAAAATACCAAATCCATTCTATAATCATTATCATCGTTTACCAGTTCGATGCAAAATCAACAAATATGATATTTTTAATTATTTTTATTATTATCAAATCCCGTGTTAAACACGAGTTTCTAACCTAGTAACTTTATAAAAAGAAAACTAGCAAGATGCTAGGGTTACAAACAATATTAGAAATTAAAAGTACACCATTGTTTCCATTTAAGAGATCTCATCTTTGCTCTTGTCTTGACCCAAAGAAATGAAAGCGACTTAATCTCGCCCAATAATTCTCGATCTGCCTTAGTAATGTTTTTGAAGCTTTTTTCATTTCTAGTTTTCCAAAGACACCAAAAAGCCGTTAAGAAGATAGCTCGAATAAGTTTTCTTTTCTCCAGCAAAATGGACCATGAATCTGGAAGTTTGATCAACTCTGTAATATTAGACGAGGTAAAAGCTGGAAGTTTACACCAATAAGAAATAGCACTCCACATTCTTTTAGCCAAAAAACAATTGATAAGAATATGGTTTGCATTTTCCTCCATAGCTCCGCAGATTAAACAACCAGCATCTTGAATAATATTTCTTTTAAACAACGCCAATTTAGAAGGGATTCGATCGATTGACGCTTTCCAACCGAAAACGTTGACTTTAGCAGGCACCCAAGGCGACCAAGAGAAATCAGATTCGAATATAGGGAACATACTAGATTCAATGTGTGATCTTGCTTCCTTTGTGCTAAAAAAAATTGAATTTTGAACCCAACCATTTGTTATTTAATTACTGTATACTTTTTAGTATTAGTATTTTAACACTAGTGAACACTTGTTACCAACAAAAATCTGGTTTGCAACTCAGGGTTCATGAATTACTAGGTGACTTAGGGGTGTTCATCGGGTTATATTCAGGTTTCAGATTGTTTGGGTCGGGTTGTTCGGTTTTTTGTTGCTATAAAATCTATCCGATATCTATTTTCTATAACATTTGGGTTAATCGGATTCAGGTTATTCGGGTTTTTACGATGCGAATATTTTTTATTATTTTAAAAATATAAGAAAGCTAAACACATAATGTAAAAAAACATATACTTCATATATATATATATATATATATATATATATATATTGAATTTTATGACACTTTACAAGAAACACATTACAAATTTCATATAATAGATATTTTCAAAATTATGATATGAATTATGTTTCATTATATTAAAAAATAAGAAAACTAAACATTCGGGTTGTTTGAGTATCGGTTTATTTGGGTCGGGTTATTCAGGTTTTTGTTTTTATAAATTGTATATAATACCCGACCCGTATAACATTTAGGTAATTTATGTTACGGGTTACTCTAGTTTGGGTTGTTTGAATTCGAATGAGTTTAATCAGGTCGGATTATTCGGGTTTGGATAAAATGAACACGTCTAAATTGTGACCAATGTATGTTAAAGATAACTAGATGTAGTCGTCGGCTCACACGTTGCGCGAAACTTTTATGTTTCTACTTAACTCTTCATGTTCGGTTTCGCATTTGTTTAACATAGACCCCGACAGTCAAATCAGCTGTTATCTAAAATGCAGAAAATACAGACTGCTTATATGATTTTTCAATAGATACCATTCGAGTTGCATATCCGTTGACGTCGTCTACCCACGACACCGCATCAACACAAACTATCGTCGCCGCCTACAACCATCTAATCTACCCGACCAAACCACCACTACCGTCGAACCACTCCCCCATCGGATTTTGTTTTATCTCTTCTCTTCTCCTTGTTCCATCCCAAACAATATTACCAATGTCTTTTGATTGTGCAAATAACAATTCTATAGATGGGCTAAAAGTGTAAACTAATAAAATATTGTGGCAAAAATTTAAAACAAAAAAGTTCACTATAGAATTTCATAAAAATCCCTTGCTTTATAAATTAAAAGGGGAATAAGATGTTGGTGGCGGCCAAAAGCAACCGCCTATTTTTAATTTTTTATTCAACTCTTATTGAAAATATCAAATCAAAAGGATCAGTTTTTATCTTTTAATATGACAAGTGTCAAGTTGCAAGTTTCAACAAGTAAAAACAGAAAATTGCAAGGTATGACCGGAGAGGTTTGTTTCGAATTAGCATAACTTTTTTCTTGTTTTTGCCCAACTTTTACTAAAGTTTCCACAAAGTCGTGTTATGCTACTTAGTGTCGTAAACGAGCCAAACCAAACCCAACGAGCCTCTATTTATATTCATTTGTTAAGTTATTAGCGAATTCACAATAGTTCAAGAACACATTACCAAACAGAAGTTTATGTTTATGTTTATTTGTTAAGAAATTTAAGATGCTCGTGTTTATTTGCTAAATTTGTATATGAGCCCAAAGAAAAACAAATAAAAAGTAACAAACACAAATAAACATATAATAGCTTAAAAACACAAAAAATCATTGTTGATATAAAAAATAGATATTATCCATGCTAAAGTACTTAGCAAATTAGCATAACAAATTAACAACAATTATCTAAAATAAATGAACGTTTACAGACAAAAATGAACGAGCGCAGACTCTGATCATGTTCGTTTGTTTATCTTAACGAACAAAGTTTCTTATTCGTGTTTGTTTGTTTATTTAACACTCAAACGAATTTCTCATCGAACGTTTCATCAAACGTTTAGTTCATTTACAGCCCTAATGCCACTATTAATTTATTAAAAATTTTAAACCAAATATGACGTGTCATCAATAATAGATATTTTGAGTGCAAATTAGGAGTGCATCTCATTCCTTGTTACCTTGAAGAAGAAAAAAGCATAACGCATAAAGCCAAGAGGCTGGTACATATTTTTGGTCTCATTACATTGGAGTAACATTGCCCACATGAATTCGATGTTGACATATAATGGATATGATTTGACCACCATATACAAATTTGTAGGTTGTTATTATCAAAATTTTGCATGTGGATTTACACTTCTGAATAATTAGACCATCTTGTATCAATTTTTAATATGAATTGTATCAATTACGTGTTTCTAGTCCATCCGATAATCTTCGTTCAATCATTAAAAAAATAATTACTTTAGGTGAAAAACCTTTAGCACTTTCTGAAAATCTTATTATTTTTTTTCAAATGTGAAACTTGAATTTAAATGTTTAAAACATCATAGTGTTACCAAGTAACGACCAACTCATTGGCTAGACCACGTTATAATATCAACCACATCAACAATGATTATTTAATCATTATTTTTTAATTATTTTCTAATATTACATCAACTTTTTATTTAAGAAACATTAAAAAATATAAAAACATTAAAAAACAAATTAATTTAGGGGGATGAGATCCGTATCGTCCTGTTATCGAAAATACTGATATTAGATTTAAAGAAATCTCAGCACCGAATATCATAATAAATCTATCGGTTCAGTAACGCTTTTACGACAGTTTAATGTTTTAATAGCGTTTCATTGTTTTTCCCTTTTATTTGGCTAAAAAGTTATAAATGTCTTTAAAATCACATTAAATTCGTTTGTATTCATGGAACTACAATGCCAAAATTTTAGAAGGCGCCTAAAAGATATTCAAAAAGCGAAAGAAACATTAGATCTATATATACTTTTCTAATAAAAGAGGATTTTGGAGGACACTTGTCAATTTTTAGAGGCACTTAGAAAATAGTTTTCCCGCTCAAATTTTTTATAACTTTTTATTAGGTGAAGATTTACATACCATAAGTAATTTAACTTTTAATTAATTTAAATTTAACAAGGTAATGAAATGAAATTTTTTTTAAATATGTTACGATTTTAAATTATTTGTTTGAAAATATAAAAATCATATTAACTTTTAACTTTCATTTAGTTCCTTATTTATTATTTTTCGATAATTTATTTCAACTGAACAATTTGCATTCAGTTGTTCTAAAAATTTTCAGTATTGAAAAATGTAATGTTATTGATCAATACAATTACATTGCTAAACCAAAGTATTGACAAGATCCTCGCCAAATATAAACTTGTCTCTCGTCTATAGAAGAAGATGATTAATGTTGTATATAATTTGTTTGTGAGCTGTAGAAAACATTTATTTAACTTAATAACATCTAACTTATTTTAAATGTTTATTTTTTAAGATAGAAAATATTATACAAACATTACAAATTTTATATTTTGTTCTTATTAGATCAGTCAAGCTTTGTTTTGTTTCAATTAAATAACTTAAGTTTAGAATGTGTTCTACTCCTACGTATTAACTTGTATAATACATAAAAACTGATTTAGGTGAATTTGGGAAAAGTTTTGAGTTTTTTCTGTCATCAACTATATTTCACAATGTTCTACCTGTTTAAAAATTGACAATTTTTTTTCAATTTTTAATTTTTTTTGCATTTATTAATAAGAGATTGTCGCTCTTTAAGAATTTTACAAATTTAGGAAAATTTTCACAACTTTTGTTTTTCAATTTTTAAAAAGTTTTGTGAATATTTATTTTATTTTATTTTACATGACAGTTAGTGGTGGGAAAATAGAAACAATTATTTCTTGAAGTTGTCCTTGAAAAGTTAATGTTACCTATTGTACAAGTTAATTATTTAGGATTGAAACACCCTTTTAAAGTTAAATTATGTAATTGAAAAAAAAGTTTGAGGGACCTGACTAGAACAAAAATGAAACATGGTTAGTTTTCTACAAAGTTACTCATTTTCACAACTATTTAAATTTATTTGCTTTTCATGTCGTTACCTGTGTAACACACGGACATTAAACTAGTTTAGAAATACATACTACTTAAAGCGTTGAAAAATTGTCACTAAATTGAATAGAAAAAAACATTTATAATCTTAAACTCGGTATATAAAACATTCATAATCACCCAAAGTTATTTAAGAATGTTAAAAAAATTGGTACTCAGTACCAAATCAATATTTTTCAGTATGCCACCAAACTAGACAAAATCCGAAGTACCGGTAATAATTTTATTCGGTCGGTACGATATTGGTACTCAAATACAAAACAATCATCTTTACTTTACAAGCATTGGCAGGTGTATTAAAAACCGAGCCGTAGCCCATGTGTAATGTAATTTTTTTTCTCGTTTTATATTTAGTATATATATCTCTGAACAAATAAAATGATCGATATACCCTAGCAATAAATTTCAATAAAAATAATGATATAACTTCAGATATTACTAATATATATGCAACAAAATGATGATAAAAATCCATATATTACGAATGATATGCAAGAAAATTATGATTATTATGTTAAAAGGAACAGTTTTGTTACAAAACTATATGATGGATATCGTGGTTCGAGTATATAGTCCGAATGCATACAAATAATAATTTCATCACCGTATGAATGTATGGAAAAAAATTTCTATTATTGTATGACTGTAATGTTAAAAATTTATTAGAATACCTTAGTTTTTTAAGCTAGATTCACCACTACGTATCTTTCCTAACCCTCGCACCATTCGACACACAAACATATTTGCAATTAAAAAATAGAAAACAAAATGACTTCTTGAATAATGATAAAAGATGTGTATAACATTGGTCGGCATGTAAATCAAAGAATATAACATAAATTCCTAAAAATTAATCCAGTGCTAATGTAAAATCCAGACTTAGACTAATATCAGATGGGCCACAAATGACTATACATAAACGATAAACCGACTGCAATGAGCTGGTAGGTGAGGTTGTTTCCTGAATATCTAGAGAGCGATGAAAATATGACTGATTATAATGTTAGGGTTAAGGTTTTAGTTTTGGGTAGTTGGGTTAATTGAGTCTTGGTTGTCTTTAGTTTTATTTTAAAAAGCTCTAGTTAACTCGTAAGTCATATATTGGTTTTTACTGGTCTCAACTATCACCTTTTGTCTTCTATCATTCCCAACTATTGAATTAGCCGTCAACGGTCCCAACTTTTATCACTTTGGCAACCAATGGCCCGTCGTTAAATTATTTTAACGTCATTAAGTTTTTTTCAAATTCATGACCGATGTTTTAGGCCTTTGATCGGAAGGATAACACGAGTCGATTGATGTAAAATTTTTCTCGAAAAGGCTCTCTGACTGATAAAATTTTTACATCCGATTGAAACCGTTAGGTTTAAACACCCAATTGAAGCACTATTTTGATGTTCGGAGCGTCGCTTCGAGGTAACTTTTCCATAAATCGACTTGTATTATCCTTTCGATCAAAAGGCTTAAAACATCGGCATTGAATTTGGAAAAAACTTAACGGCGTTAATAAAAATTTAAGGACGGACCGGTGGTTACCAAAGTAATAAAAGTTGGGACCGTTGACAACCAATTCAATAGTTGAGACCGGTAGAAGACAAAAGGTGATACTAGTAAAAACCAATATACCTATATTAAAAAAAATATTTTTTTATTTTTCGAATTAAATACAAATATAAATTATATTCGTATACGATTCACATTCGATAAGTTATTCGAATTGAATTCAAATGAGTTTAACCAAATTCAATTCGAATCGAAATATATTCTATTAATTCGAACCGTATTATGTGACCGTCCTAAAGTCTCAAAATCATCATTTTATTTCACCCTTTTGAGCCGCCCACTCATGTGACAAATATGTTAGTAAAAGTTATAATTATTAGAAATTGCCATTCAATGTAGGGTCGTAGCCTACCAAACTAAACCTTGACCTAGCCACTATATAAACCCGAGTGCCAAAAATAAAAGATGAGGAACAAAAGAGCAAAATTTCATTATTGTTTGGTTCAAGTCATAAACCAAAGACTAGTTTGAGGTAAACACCTCATCTTTTCTCTTAACATCTCTACAATCTTTTATTTATGTTGAATTATAGATGTTTTTATACTTTTATACAACAAACTTAGTTATATAACACATAAAAAAGATTTTAGTTTTAGAAATTATAATGATTTCATGAAAGAAATATAAGTTAAAAATGCAAGCAAGCAAGCAAAGTGACTTGGATGATCTTTTCACATGATTTGTTGCTCTTGAAATATCATTTTATTGTTGAAATAAAGGTTGTTTAAATCAAGCAAAACTTTATTTCCAGATATATTGTATGTTATATATATTATTAAATTAAATTCCTTTTAGTAATCATAGGTTAATTAAAAATTAGTTCTTTTAACATGGGACCAACACCCTGAGAACACTAGTACAGGGATCAAATCATTGGCCATCATTAAATCAGGTGATTAAAGTCTTGTTACAAACAGTTTTTTCAATTTTTTAACGGTGGAGAATTATTATATATTAGTAAATGTGAGTATAACATTACAATTTTAGAAACATGACCAAATTTGGCTAGAATATAATCTTTATATAATATAGGAAAACCAAAAAAGCTTATGTGGCACTATTTTAAAGCTTCTAGCTTATGTGGCATCTTTTGAGAGTTTATCTCATAATAATGATTTTTTTTATTTAAAATATGTATATAAAATATATTATAATAAAACTAATTACATTTTTGGTCCCCTAATATTTTGGAGAATTCTGAAAATTTTAAAAGTATTTATACTTTTAACCCTCTACTACAAGGGGTGTACATGAGTCGGTTTATATTTGATAGGGCGTGAAAATGAAACTTATGGATAAAATTAATAATAATATACAATTAAAGACCTCAGTGTTTTATAAATATACATAACTTTTTTATATGGATTTAAAAAAAAATAAACTACACCATAAAACTGAGCATTTTATTCTCTTTAATTTGAGTATAATATTGTTATACTAAAAATTTAATTTTTAAAAATATATTTCATGTTTCGGTTTACCACGGTTTTGTTTCAAAACTTATTGGAACGTTCATGAATATCCTTAAAAGCATCACTTGAATGTTGTGTTCCCAGCGTAGCGCGAGCACTAAACTTGTATTATAATAAAACAAATTACATTTTTAATTCCTAATATTTAGGAGATCCTATAAAAACTTAAGAATAGTTACATTTTCAACCCGTTTTACTAGGGTGTGCATGGTTCGGTTTATATTTAATAAGGTATATAAATGAAACTTAAGAATAAATTAGTAATATGTTATAAATAAATACCTTAATATCTTTTAACCATCCATAAATTTTTATACGATATTATTCTTTTTAAAAAATTTACACCATAAAACCGAACATTTAATTCTCTTTGATTTGAGTATAATATTGCTATATTGAAAAAAAGTTTTTAAATAATTCTTATGTTCCAGTTTTATAACGGTTTTGTCTAAAAATTGATTGGAATCTTCCATGCCCCATTAATATCATTAAAATTAATCATCTGAATATTAGGTTCCCGAGCATAGCGCGGGTAATAAAACTAATTACATTTTTGGTCCCCTAATATTTTGGAGAATTCTGAAAAATTTAAGAGTATTTAGATTTTTAACCCTCTACTAAAAGGGGTGTACATGAGTCGGTTTATATTTGATAGTGTTTAAAAATGAAACTTATGGATAAAGTTAATAATAACATACAATTAAAGACCTCAGTGTTTTATAAATATACATAACATTTTTATACGATTTTTAAAAAAATAACCATAAAACTGAGCACTTTATGGTGTAGTAAATTTAAGTATAATATTGTTATACTAAAAGTCTACTTTTTAAAAGTATATCCTGTGTTTCGGTTTACCACGGTTTTGTATCAAAACTGATTGTAACATTCATGAATATCCTTAAAAGCATCGCTTGAATTTTGTGTTCCCGAACGTAGTGCGGGCACTAAACTAGTGTATTAAAATGGGCAAATCACTCTTTATTCATGAATTAACGGTGGGCTGTTATTACTCTTTTATTCATTATGAAATCATACTAAAACACGGTAATTACACCTTGTGTTTTAGTACTTGGAGTTGTTAATTACAGCTATGCCACTCATTCATATATTTATAGCTTTGACCCCACATATTTAAGTTTGATATATTTATGATTTTTTCCTTGAATTTGACATGATTGTCATTTTTACATGTATAACATGAGTACATGATAATTTTCTTTGACATATTTACATTTTTTACTTAAAATTTGGATATATATACACTTTTAACTTCCATCTCTCTCCAGCGGCGTAACACGACGCACATGTTAAGTCTAAAACATTATTAACACGTGTTATAAGGTCCAAAAAAACTATGACACCGCAATACACAACTCATGTCATACTAACGCACCACATATTGTAACGCGTGTCAAAAAACTAATCAGCTGTAATGTACAACAAAGGTCAAAACTAATCATTGTAACGCGTGTGACGAAGTCAATGTGACCCGGCTACCGCATCACCCGATCCACCCACAAATCTAGTTTCTTTGAAAAAACAAGAAATATTGCACAAACTTTGGCTCTGTCCCAATCTCCGGTGAACTATTGAGTCCAAACTCACCTAAAACGGCGACCATATTATAATTTTGGTCCCCATATCTTAAAAACTTAATCTGAACATATATGAGAGGGCAACACGTTTACGCTTTACCCCCCACCTTTAACCCCACTTACTTTTTCGGTTTAAGTAACAGTGTCTTTTTTATTTTACATTTTCTTTTTTTAATTTGTTAAAACATACTTAAAAATGTTGATTCACGTTATAATTAAGCGATCTACATTCCTCCGCTATTTTTCTTCTTCATCGATCAAAGCAACCAAGGTCGCGCACAAAATCGAAGGCGATGAAGTCGACATTATTCGAACTCTAGAGTTCGATAGTATTTTGTATATTAGAGTTCTATTTAAGTTTCAAAAGGCACACAAATTGTTAATGTTTACTTTTTAAAACCTAGGGACCAAACTTCCATTATGATCAACCCACTCAAGGACTATTTTGTAGTTTACTATTAAAAAAAAAGAAAAAAAAACAAGTCTTGGGTATTTTTTTAGTCTTGGGTATCTAGTATGATACTAAGATTGGATTGTTCTTGTTGTCATTTTGGTCATCATCAACTCCATTTAGTGACTAAAAAGCTTGAGTAATTAAGTTGTAGGCTAACTATAAGTTGTAAAATGAAATTGTAGATCAAATCAATGGAAGGAGTGGATCACTTGAGAGATGAGAGGAACAAAGCACAATTCGACGTGGAAGCCATGAAAGTAGCTTGGGCCGGTTCTCGTGAAGCTTTTCAAGTCTCTGATCGTATGGCTAAACTCGTCGCTAATGATCCTGTATGATTCTAAATTCTCTTTTATTTATGTTAAATTAATTGGTAACACATGCCAGGCCGGGTGGCACATTGTCCCTCCCAGTTCAACGCGCGTTGCCTCCTGTGTCTTGTCTTAAAAAGAACCATGTTGTTTGTAGGTTTTTGAAAAGTTTAGCAAGCCTATTCTTAGTAGGAAAGAGTTGTTCAAGAACACACTTAGAAAAGCAGCATATGCATGGAAGCTCATCAATGATCTTCATCTTAATGGTATATAACCTTTAATTACTACCCTTAAGCATATTGCAATATATATTAATGCATATGCCTTTTTGCTATATGTTTTCAACATTGCACTTTTTGCCAATCTCAGAAGAAGAGGCTAAATGGTTGCGCCATTACATGGACGAACCGAATTACACCGATCTTCAATGGGTAACTTCTTATATGTTGTATAACTATATCAGTGCGCACACTGCTGGCTTTAACTGTTTGTTTATATATGTTGGTTCTTTAGGAAATGTTCGTTCCTGCTATCGAAGGACAAGGCACCGAGGAACAGAAAAGGAAATGGTTGCCTTTGGCCCAAACAATGCAAATTATTGGCACTTACGCGCAAACAGAACTTGGTCATGGTTCCAATGTTCGAGGTCTTGAAACGACAGCAACATTTGATCGTCAAACTGATGAATTTGTGATGCACAGTCCTACTTTAACCTCAAGCAAAGTAAGTAAGATGGTTATTAGGAACATCTAATGCTCTCATTTTGTTCCTTGATGTTTTGAATAAATATTTTGTTTACTGATGTCTATAGTGGTGGCCTGGTGGGATGGCTAAAGTAGCAACTCATGCTATTGTTTATGCGCGTCTCATGATAAACGGTCACTTCCATGGAGTTCATGGTTTGTACCAAATACCATTTTTACGGCACGAAAAATAAAGAGATACATTATTTTTATTTTTACCATAACTATTTTCTTGAAGGCTTTATTGTCCAACTAAGAAGCTTAGACGATCACTCGCCTCTTCCTGGCATTACACTTGGTGATATTGGGATGAAATTTGGACATGGGGGATATAACACCATGGACAATGGTGTGTTAAGATTTGATCGCGTGCGTATACCAAGAAACCAAATGTTGATGAGGTGTGTTTAGATGTATATACATTTTTCTCCTTGTTATCGCTTAGTTTGTTTACGATTGTTAATTGAGAATGTATTGGAGCGTTACATAGGGTGTCACAGGTTACAAAGGAAGGGAAGTTTTTGCACTCTGATGTTCCTAGACAACTTGTTTACGGTACTATGGTGTCTGTTAGGCAAACAATTGTGGCCGATGCCTCCAAAGCCTTATCACGTGCAGTTTGCATTGCTACAAGATATAGCGCTGTTCGTAGGCAGTTTGGCTCGCATAATGGTGGACCCGAGACACAGGTTTATTTTAAAAAATACTCAGTTTTTGTCGGGTCTGGGGAGGATGAGATAAGCGCAAGTCTTACTGAGTTGATTCAAGATTAAAGATTTTATTTTTGTGTTTCTTTTAGGTGATTGATTATAAGACTCAGCAAAGTCGACTTTTCCCACTGTTGGCTTCTGCTTTTGCGTTCAGATTCGTTGGCGAGTGGCTGAAGTCGTTGTACACAGATGTGAAGCAAAGATTAGAAGCCAATGACTTCTCTACATTGCCCGAGGCCCACGCGTGTACTGCAGGGATCAAATCCTTGACCACTGCTGCAACAGCTGTGAGTGTTTGGTTTGTTAAACATACACACATGCGTACGAATGTTAGTACTAATATTTTAATGTTGACGTGTTCTTTTAGGACGGAATTGAAGAATGTAGAAAACTATGTGGCGGTCATGGTTACCTCATCAGTAGTGGGCTTCCTGAACTATTTGCATTTTATGTTCCTGCTTGTACATATGAAGGCGAAAATGTTGTCATGATGTTACAGGTATGTGATGTTTTTATATCTTAAGTGACTTTTGGGCGTTGATGAACCATTTATGTTGTTCTGCGTGTTTAAAATCTTTAGGTTGCGCGGTTTCTTGTGAAGACAGTCTCCGACCTGGGAAACAAACAGCCTGTTGGGACGGCAGCTTATCTGGGGCGAGTGGCGCCTTTAATGCAGAAGTGTTGTGTTGTTCAAACTGGTATATTATCATCTTTAATAGCCTCTAAAACTTGTTAGTTGAAGTGTGTTTTTTTAAATGTTTTCTCTAGATGGTGTAACCATGATAGAAAACTTTTTATTATCTATTTGACATTTAATTTGGTTTAATCATCTTGTTGTATGACCCAAACCAGTTAAAGTTTAAGTTTTTGCTACAGACAACCGACCCTCTAAAATTTCTGACATCCACGAGAAAAAATTATAGGGTCGTGACTGGGTGCGAGTTGCGATGTATTTATTTTAAAAAATCTAGGAGTTGTTATAAAAATATCTATAATTACTAGATCTAACTTATAATGCTTTTTACTAACTATAATGGTATGTAGCTGAGGACTGGCTAAACCCTGGTGTAATAGTGGAAGCCTTCGAGGCGAGGGCTGCTAGAATGGTTATTAGCAAAGTTCAACAGTTAGGCGTGTTTGACAATCAAGAAGAAGGTACTTTCATCTATACCGAAAATATGGTAAAACACTGTATTAGGCCTTAAAAAAGGTTGCATTATGTCTAAAGAAACTCTTTACCAAAGGACGCCTCGGGTTAAGTTGCATTCAATGTAAAAAAACTTTTTTGTTAGAAAATGCAACCTTTTTTTGTTAGAAAATAAAACCTTTTTCAAAAGGTTATACAAGGCTTATTTTTCTAGCTTATGGAAAATTTCAGTTTTATCATCTAGCAACCAATTCATTTGAATATTTTGCAGGTTTTGCAGAACTATCAACTGATTTAGTTGAGGCATCACTTGCTCATTGCCAATTAATTGTGGTGTCTGTGTAAGATCTTTTAGTTATGTTGATCGTATTGGTAAGTTTTAATTTCTTGCATTTTATTAATGGAAAAACGCGTGTGTTCGTATTTCGCAGGTTTATACAAAGACTTGATCAAGAAATCCCCGGAAAAGGAGTGAAACAAACTTTGAAATTGTTGTGCTATGTGTATGCATTGTTTCTTCTTCACAAGCATCAAGGTGATTTCTTGGCCACAGGGTATCTTACACCGAAACAAGCCTCACTTGCGAACGAACAACTTAGAACTTTGTACTCTAAGGTTAGTAATCGATAACATATTATTTTGGGTGCTATTATGCGTACACCAGACAATCTCTATGTGAGTCGTATATAAATGGACAAAATATGTCATTTTTCAGCGTGTGAGTTGTCACATCATTCACTTTTGTGTCAGTCGAACACATCATATGAGCCGTATGATATTAAAAAACAGTAACTAATACGACTCATATACCATATTTGGCCTATATGAGTAGTCTTTATAACACTCATACAACCCACATACTACTAAATATTGTACATTTAAAGGTTTTTCTCTTTACTGACTCTAAAAAATATTGAACATATTCATTAGATCCGTCCAAATGCAATAGCGTTGGTCGATTCATTTAACCATACGGATCACTACTTGAGTTCAGTTCTTGGGCGTTACGATGGAAATGTGTATCCAAAACTCTACGAGGCCGCATTGAAGGATCCTCTTAATGACTCAGATATAGCTGATGGCATCTATGAGTATGTGCGACCAATTCTAAAGCAGAAGCTACAATTTGCTAAACTATAAAACACTTTTTATTGTAATGATTTGGAAGGTTTTTGGTTTTGGTTATCATTTTATGTGGGAAAGTATCATAGAGCCTTTAGGCATTCTATTTAGGTTGGCGTGTAACTTTTATATTTGTGTAAAATGCATGAAATAATAAGTTGTTTGATTATGATATTCCCAGTTAAACTTAAATGCCCATTTTAGAAGGGTTAACACCTCAATAGAGAGAAGTGCTAGAGTAAAAATATAGAGTTAATCATCAAATTGGTCTACGTGGTTTGACACTTCTTGCTGAAAACTTTATTTTTAAAATTTTTTTTTACCTAATCAGCCTTTATATGACAAAATCTGTTGTTAAACCAGTCATCGACACTAACGCCGTTAAAAATGCTCTGTTACACTGGAAATTCACCAAAATGCCCTTAGTTATTAATTAAAAAAATAAAACCAAACTTACTCTCTCCACTACTCTTATTCTCACCACAACCGGGTATAACCTTCAAGTTCTTCACCCTTATTTAAGTTCATTTATGTTTTCTTATCACCTCATTAAAGTATTTGTATATATGTGTGCGTGTGTGATTGTGTTGTGTTATGTTATGTTATCTCAGTGTGCAACGATTCAGGGTAAAATGTTGTTGTCGTCACCGACGAGTAAGGTTGAAAGTCTAGTTAAGGTACATATTGATTATCGTTTTTGTGAATTGAGATTGAGATTGTTGAATTAGGTTAAGAGAGGCTATTCAGGTTGAAACTCATGTGCTTAGTTATGTGTGATGATTGATAATGTATGTAATGTAACTAAGGGTTGAAGGTTGTGGTGCAAATAAAAATGCTTGGATTTCGTGGTGTGGTAGTGAAGTTAGCTACTTGGATGTGTTTCCTAACCCGGATGATAAGATTTGAAGCATGAGCTTAAAGGTACTTGGTATAGATGATCAGCATACTTTAATGTGGTGACAAGAAAATAAAAATAAATTTGAATAAGAGTGAAGAGCGCTATTGATTACAAGACTGTGACAACATGCTGTGATTCTTAGTTAGTTAGATTATGTTTTGTAATAGTTTTCTTTGGTTTAGTTAGCTGTACGAAACCTAGGTTTCGGACCACGACAAGTGTTGCATGACATCTATTCGCATAAGGAAAAATAAATAATGTATTGTTGGGTTTAACCTTTTAGTTAGTCGTCCAACATAGAGGCTTTTTTTTTGACAAAATTTGAATCATTAAGTGCTGAATGGTTAAGAGGTCTGAATCATTAAGCGACTCTATCAATAGGAAGGATGTTGGAGTAGAAACTTCAGATGAAGATAAAGTTGGTATATGCTCCATTCAGTGTCATTTAGCATCTCTCTGTCTCTTAACCATTCAGCACTTAACTGAACCATTCAGAGGCTTTTTTTATGGAACAAACGCTCTAAATGTTGAATGCTGAATGATTAAGCACTGAACTGAATCATTAAGATGTGAAACAAACAACCCCTTAGTGTGCAAGTGTTTTTCTCAATAGAAGTTACATTTGATAGTATTATCTGTATTTGTGTGTTCGTGCGAATCGGAATTAATTAAAAAAATATTCTTGGTGTTTTTCTCAATCCATTGCTTGAACCAAGACCTAGAAGAGAAGTGGTACTAGAGCGTTCATGCTCATTACGACGTACTTTTCAAGCGATCTTGAGAAGCTATGGCTTTTTTAGTGTTTTTGGTGTTTTCTATGTTTTCTATAGTTCTTGCTGAAGGTTTTACCAAGATTAGGGGATTTTCGTGTCTACAGTTTGTTGGGTAAAAAATTCGTAGAGTTTCACATCAACCCTAGTGTAGAACCTGTTGTGGATCTTGAAACTTTTGTTCCGAAACCTCATCCAAAACCTGGTGTTTTGTCCGAAACCTCTTCACGTGAAACTTGTGTTTGTTTGTGAACTCCGTAAAGTTTCGGATGATTCCAAAACCTCACATCTTTTATGCAAAACCTATTCTGTTAAATTGTTAAGTTTGAGTTTTTGAGATGCCAACCTATAATCAAAACTTAAATGAGATGGCCACGATAATAAACTATGATAATGAAATAGAGACTCTATCTAAACCTCCTAAACTAGTGAAAATTTTTAGAGTTAAAGTGGAAAATACACCCATGTGATTTACACCTATTAGCACTCTGCAATCTCGTCTAAAAATGGTACTTTTTTAAAACCTATTTAGGTGGGATATGCTAAGGTTACTACCCTTTTTGGTGATGGGTCAACTAGAATTAAGAAACAAGCCTTAACATACACTGATGATGAGAAGAAAGAATATGACAGGTAGTGAAAGGCCCATGTAGCTATAATTATGGGTCTTATTACTGAGATTATGCGCAATTTTCGTCCTTACAAAACCGCTGAGGAGTTGATAGATGCTATGGAACAGAGGTATGAAGACAGTGGCGTACCCAAGAATTTTTTTCATGGGGGTCGAAAACTTGTTAGAAATTTTTTTCTTGTAAACATCGATATATAACTTTTTTTTCAATCCGGATCGACTCGGTTCGGGTTAAACCGGGTCGGGTTAAAATAAAAAATGACAAAAAACTAAATTTAAGGGGTTAAAATTGAATTTTTTTTTATTTTCCCTCCACTTATATTTAAAATTGAAAATTTTTAATTTCCCTCTACTTAACTAACTTCTTTAATGTCAAACCCTAATTTTTATCTATAAATATTAACCAAAATCTTTCTAATCATCTTTATCACTCTAAAGTTTTTCTCAAACTCTCCCTAATCACCTTTATCACTCTAAACTTTTTTCTTAAACTCTCTAAATCTATCTTAGAACTACATATTTTTGCAACAAATTTTTAATACCAACTTGTAAGTTTTTTTTTCTTTCTTTCATCTTTTTCTTTTTTCATAAATTTTTTGCATTATATTTCTTCCTAAATACTTGAAACATCCTTTAGGAATTTACCATATATTTACCTAGGTAAATAAAGTTTGGTAAACCACCAATTTGAGGTTCAAGTTAAGATTGTTTTTCTTAACCCTTATAAAATAAATTTTTTATTTTGTTTCTTAAACCTCATATGTCTACATTTTACATCTTTCTTAAGTCATTAGTTAATATACAAATAAAAAGTGAATGAAACCAAACCATGTTTTCAAACAAGACTATGTTGGAGGACTTGTGTTATGGTATAAAAATGGTGATGTTGAGAACCTTAGTTTACAACTAAATTTTCCATTATTTCTCACTTTTCACTTGATTACTTAGCTAAAATAGTTAATTTATTTATGTATTCCTTTCTTGTACTTATGATCATCCGAATCATCAACTATGTTGATGGTTTTGTGCAATGGTGAAACACTTAAGGTTATAATACCTCAATGCTTAACAATACATGACAATATAAATAAATATTACTATTCTTCTAACCATAATTTAACCCAATACATGGTTAAATATTATGTGTCTCAAGTGGGCTGTGAACTGAGAATCAATTACTGAGTTTTCAAGACTGGACGAGGGTCGATCGAGAATTTAACATATAAAAACAACAAAAAAAAATTCGCAGGGGGAGCGGGTGCCCCCTACCCCACTAAGGTGGGTCCGCCCCTGTATGAAGGTAATGTCAAGTTGAGAAAAAGTTGTGTTAATCTTGATGATCCTATCAGAATGAACAATTGTTTGATGAGTGAGTTAGTTGAGTATGTGATGAGTGGTGTTTGAAAGGATGTTTTATATGTTAAAACGTTAATGTTTATATGGTTTTAGATAATTAATCACTTGGAATAGTTTTACTATGTTTGGATATGTTTTTGTAGGATAAACAAGTGATTTGGAGGTGTCAAGTGTCACGTCAGAAGGGCCAAAGCTGAAGAAAAACAAAAAGCTTAATTTTGCAAGTATGGTAGGCTACAACTTTTTGATAGGCTTTGGGGCTGGGGATGAGAATCAAGTTTAAAAAAGAATTTTAGGTCTAACATTATTATCATCTCTGGCCTCCAACCTAAGGAAAAACTAAAGACGAATTTTGGGCAATATTCACTTCAAAATCCAAGATTCAAAGCCTTTCAATCACCTTTCCATCACCATTCATGTCTTCCAGCATAAATCTGAAGATCAATTCACAAGAATGAACGGCTAAAAATCAAATCAGTTTATTTTGGAACTAATCGGAATAAAAAAAGGTCGCGAAAATCCTAGAACCGCCCATTAACGCTTCCACCACATGAACCCTATCAGTGTTATGCATTGCCGCATGCAACCAATCATGACGTATTCATCTCAGAGCTCACCAATTTGGTGGTTGCGACGTTCGTCTTAGGTTGCCAGATCTGTGGTGAGAAAAAGCAGAGAAAAAGATTTGATCTTTGGTTGTGTCCTCTTCTTGTCTTTCTAATACAGTAAGACACACGATTAGACTTTAGATGTGATTTCAAACTTTGAAATGGTTTCAAATGTAAAAAATATATTTAGTCATCCAAAAACCTCAATCAAGCTTTAACAATTTGTAAATTGGCTTTAAAACTTGTACCTTTTAAAACTTTAAGGGATTCTGTCAATGAAGCTTTAACGATTTGTAAGTTGGCTTTAAAACTTGTACATTTTTCAACTTTAAAAGATTGTGTAAAAGACTATTTTGCTCATCCAATATGCTTATTAATGAAGTATAAATTATATATATATATATATATATATATATATATATATATATATATATAGGGGAGGGTTCATTTGAGAAGAGCAAATATTGCGAGAAGAAAAAGAAATTGCTAAATTCTTCATTTTTTCAACCAAAAACGTTTTTAACTTACAAAACAATGATAGAAATGCAACATTTATTCATTACCTTTGATATTCAATTAATAAAATTTTATAAATTTCGTTTATTTGTTAAACCTACACATGTGGAAGTCATGTGTAGGTTAGGTTACTTACACATAACCTACACGTGTGTAGGTAAATTTAAAACGCTAAAAATACATACGTAAAAAATATTTTAATGATTTTTTTTTAGTTTATACCTTACACATTTGTATGTAGGAAGTGAATTTATTTAAAAAAATTAAACAAATAAAAAGTTTTTTTAGTGATTTAGGTTTCTTCTTTTTCTTCTCGCAATATATGAGTCTTCTCAAATGAACCTCCACCTATATATATATATATATATATATATATATATATATATATATATATATATATATATATATATATATATATATATATATATATATAGGGTGAGGATCATTACAGTATCACTTCTTATTTACAGAACTACAGAACCACTGATTAAATATAGTAATCTTTAAGTTTCATTTTTAAACCATGTTGAATATAAACTGACTCGTGCACACCCCTAGTAGGAGATGGTTTAAAATAGGGTTATTGAATTTAAAGAATCCAAACTTTTACCTATTGGCCAATATTAATCCCAATTTAACTATTGACCATGAATCCTTTAAATTAACCGACACTGTTGTCCATGAATAATCCTAACTTTTTTCTAACGAAAGGTTCATTGGTGGCCAATAGAATGAATGTTAGGATTATTTATGGCCAATATTTAAGTTGGTATTAATATTGGGCAATAGGTGAAAGTTGGGATTATTTAAATCCAATAACCTTTAAAATATACATACTCTTAAATTTTTATAGACTCTTAAATATTAGGGGACCAAAATGCAATTAATTTTATTATAAAATATTATTATTGATATCTATACATATTTTAAATATAAAAATATTTTTTAGAGATACTCTCAAATGATGCTAAGTATTCGGAGTGGGAACCGGTTCGATCCATACTAGTTCGATTCATATTTTAAATATTAAAAATATTTTTTAAATATTTTTTAGAGAAACAATGGTAAAAAAAGTTATTTTTTGGTATAAAATATAAAAATGAGACAATTGTAAAAATGACACAATGGTAAAGAAAAAGACAGAATGACACATTAAAAAAATAATTAACTGATCATAATATAAATTGAATTTCAAAAAAGTGAAACGCATACTTTGTTACCCACGTCATCCTCCTCATAAAACAAATAAACAAAAATTAAAGCATTCACAGTGGGTCGAGATTTTTATATCTGAAGGGGTGATTATGAGTTATTGTTAGTAGAGGAGATAAAAACTCTATATTTGAAAAGTTATTGTTCATCTCTTTTAATATTTTTTAAAATGATATGTGCGTGGAGGGGAGATAAACTATAATGATAAATGTATAAAAAATAAAATTTAATTGAAAATGTGAGGAAAAATATAGTATTTTTAGTTTAGTTATAAGGATCGATTTATAGAATTTATTAACTTATTATGAATGCTCTCATGTTTTAGGAAGTCAAGAGATGTTGGTAATTTTAGTGTTATCAACATGATTAGTGTTATTGGATTGACTTGTAGAATAGTTTGATCTCATTGCTAATTAATCGAGTTAGGAGATGCAGGAGTGCGAGCTCGGTTTTTTATCTTATGAGGTTATGTGTTTGGAATTGGGCTGAAACCATGAGTGATAGTCATGTATAGGTTGGACTCATCGGTATGTCGGTGTTATATCTTTTGTATGTATTTTGTAATGTTTAGTACTAGCGAACCTACGGGCGAATCTATACGTAGCACAGTATAGCTTTTGAGTTGGTGTCGACCGGGCGAACCTGATTGTGCCCGGCGAACCTATGTGGTTCGCTAGATAGATTCGCTGTCAGCGAATCTGTCAGCGAACCTAAGTCTGATATATATTGTAACCTTATCTTCATGAAATGCAACTTTGACAACTTTGACAAAAATCTTATCCGAACTCTTGTGTCTTGTGTGTGTTTCCAGGAGGTGCTAGGAGCATATATTATTCATCTTTGTAGCGTATTTACCTCCGGTTGTGTGGTTTTAATCTCGTTATTAGTTGTTGGGTTATATTACACTTTGTTTGTTTGTGTCAAGAGTGTTTGTTGTTATACAAGTCATTATAGCACTGAAATCACGATCTAGATGGACCAACAATATGGTATCAGAGCCTTAGTGCTCTTGATTGTTTGATTCTAGAGATTTTTGTGTTGATTTTGGGGTTTTTTGTGTCAAAACACTATTTGATTCTTTTCTGGACTGGTTTGTGTGTTTTTGTGTCGTATTTTGCTTGGGTTTTGTCATATTTGGTCATAGGAAGCTTCTGAAACAAACGGGTCTATAAATGGTTATGTTTTGAAGCTGTTCTGTTTGTTTTCGTACTGAAACTGGTTTGTTCGTAACCCAGCGAACCTACCTGTTCTTCCAGCGAAACTGGTTGTTCATCCAGCGAATCTAGTACAAATCTTGTGTTCTGTAATTTTGTGTTTGTGGCTAGCGAATCTGACATTTCATCGAACGAAAGTTCACTTGTTTGGCTCATTGTGCAAGCGAAACTGCTGCCAAAATCTGTCGAGCGAAACTGTGCTTGCTGGTCAGCGAATCTGTTTGTTTGTCTAGCGAATCTGCGAGCGAATCTGCCAGCGAATCTGTTTGTTCTTTGGGCGAATCTAATCCAGCGAATCTATTTGTCTTCAGCGAATCTACAATCTGTTTAAGATTATGACTACATCAACCCTGAATATGAATGATCTGGATAGTGTTCAACCTAACAGGCCACCGAGGCTTGTTAGTGGTGAAAATTTTGAAGACTGGAAGAGGTGTTTGAAAGCTTTTTTCTACTACACTGACTATAATCAATGGGAGTCAATTGTAAATGGTCCGCACGTGCCAAAGACAGTTGAAGGAACTGTTACTTCAATAAACACTGATCCAAGTACATTTACTGAAGCAGACACCAAGTTGCTTGATCGTGACAAAAAGGCACTCGGGGCATTGATACTTTGTTTGCATCAGGATATTTTCAACAGGTTTGCTGAACACACAACTGCAAAAAGCTTGTATGATGCGTTATGCGAGTTCTATGATGGTAATGAGGATTTGAAGTTGGATAGAAAAGCTCAAGCTGAGAAAGAGTTTAATTCTTTTGTGGGGTATTCACAAGAAAATCTGACTGATATTACCAATCGATTCCTGTCTGTATCAAGTAACCTGAAAAAGTATGACGATAAGCTGGGAAATCATGAACAAGTCACAAAGCTGTTAGATTCACTTCCTCCTCAGTGGAGTCTTCAGATCAAATTGTTGAAACAAGAAAGAAACTTTCATGACTATAAGCTGATGGATGTTATAAACAAGTTGAAGTCATTTGATCTTGATGTGAAGATAAGAGAATACAATCAGTCTATGATGGTTCCAAATATTCCTTCTCAGAATGCTGCACTTATTTCATCCGCTGCAAACTCTCACATTTACAGTGCTGCACCTGGAGGATCATCAAGTCATGTGTCTGTGAAATCTGTTGGTGCATCTACAAATGTTGGTTCAAGCTCAAATGCATCTGTTACCACTCAGATTCCATCTGACACTATGGCTTTGTTTGGAATGTTTGTTCATAGCTATGAAGCTCTTGTCGTTGGTGAGTTAAAGGGAAATGGGATGACTGTAGAAGATATGTATCAGGTGGATCCTATCTTGAAGAAACCGACATCCAATGGCAAATGGCCATGCTTACTCTTCGTGCTAGACGGTTTATGGAAAGAACGGGTAGAAGAAATTTTGGGAATCAGGGACAGAACAACAAGCTCGGGTATGACAAAGGGAAGTTGAGATGTTATAACTGTAAACAATTGGGTCACTTCAAAAGGGAATGTCCTTTACCAATTGTTACTGAACCAGTGAATTCTGGAAATCCGAGAACTGTTCCTAGTCAAGAAAGGCTTGAGGAAGTGAAATCAAGGAATGAAACTGCACTGCTCACCAACTTTGATTGGAGTGCAGAAATTGAAGAGACAAAGGAGGAAATTAATCATGCCCTAGTTGCTGAGATTGTTGAGAATGATGATAACTATATAAATTGCTTTGATCCTTTCAAAGAATTTTATGGTGAAGATGAAGAAGGGAAAGTGGAGAAAGTTGATGAAGATCAATCTGATGCTATTGTTCAAGGGCATCTGAATCACTCGGGATTGGTTTGTGAAGCTGTGGTGAATGAAATGAAGAATGACGAAGAGTCAAAGCTTAACTTGGAAGCCATGATTGAGAAGGCGAGGCTTGATGCTGTTGATGAACTCAAGAGGAACACTCCCTACTGCCAGTGTGATCGTGCCTTTGCTGCAGAAAAACTGGTAATTGGTCTTCCTTATGACGTTATTGAAGATATGTGTTCATCTGCTTGCAAAATTCGTTTAATTGGCATATACAAAGCTAATAAATTGTTAATGTCAAATGAAAACGAATTAAAGAGAACTAACAAAGAGCTTAAATTAAGTGAATTAAAATATTTTGTCAAATTAAGAGAAGCTTTGAAAGAAAATGAACATTTAAAAAGATATCTTTTGGAAAAGAATTGTGAAATAAACTATTTGACTGAGCAAGTCACTCTTGCTGAATTTGAAACAAGAAAACTCAAAAATAAACTGCAGCAATGGACAATATCTAGTATGAAAAGGGAGGAACTCTGCAAGAAACAACGGGGGGCCAGAGTTAAGACATGTTTGGGTCTTAATAATGAAACATATGCATATCCCCCACCTAGTACCTTCTGTTACTCTCCAACACCTATTCCTCATCCCTCAAATGAGTTGATACAAGAGATTATACAAAATGATACCAACAGCTCTATTGCAGGTTTAAGTGGAGTAAATCTTAAAGAGGTTAGAGAGGATTACGCTTATGGTGGGAGTACTGGGCTTGGTTGTTCTAGCAGTAGTGAATGTTCTAATTCTGATTCCAAGAAGTCTGTTGAAGACATTAGTTTAATTAATTCTGTTTCCAGTAATGTGTTGCATTCAGACAATTTTATGTTTAATAGTAATTTAGGGTGCACTACTTCAAACCCTAATGTGTTGAATGATGATCTGATTGTAAATAAATGTGGGAATGATGAACTTTCAGGTCATGTCTCTGAAAGTCAAACCAAAACAAACTGTTTTCAAAAGTTCTTTACTCATCAAATTCCGTCTTTCACACCAGTGAGAATTTCAAAACCTAAATCTGAATCTGAAAAGGTAAATGTCACAGCAGGTAAATCAAAAGAGCCTTATGACTCTTAGAATGGTGACAAGTGTCACCCAAACTTTGTATCAAAGTAGATTGTATGGATGAGCGGATCGGCCATATTTAATGCTTTTTTCTTTATTTTTAATTTTGAATAGTGTCTCAACCAAACAAAAGGTCACCAATGGGGATGGTCTTACAGTGATTGCAAATCCCAACTGTCTGAATGTGATGAGGAAATTGAAATGGATAAAGTTCTTGTTGATAAAGTTTCCAAAGTAGGTTTGAAATCTCATTGCTTTAAATGTGGAAATATTGATCATACTGTTAAGCAATGCCCTAAGTTAATCAAAAACAGTTCAAAGCAAAAATCTTTTGGAAAAATATTAAACACGTTTGTAAATAATTTCTTTTGTAATTCTTCATCTGTTCCACCACCCAAGTACACAAAGGCTTGGGTGCCAATTTCAAAAGTCTAACTTCTGTATATTTTAAATAAATGTCAGGAACATTCAAATGCCGTTGTAAATAGTCATTGGCATATTGACAGCGGATGTTCCAGACATATGACAGGGTTGAAGGACCTGCTGACTAACTATCGGATTATCAATGGAGGATATGTTGCTTTTGCGGGAGACAAGAAAGGTGGTAAAATGATTGGTCAAGGAGAAGTCTCAAATGGTTCACTAACTTTGGAAGACGTCAACTATGTTCCCGAACTGGCATTCAATCTTCTCAGTGTATCACAAATCTGTGATAAGAATATCCCAGTGATGTTTCTTCCAAATGAATGTTTGTTCTTGAAGCCAGAGTTTTCTATTCCTGAAGAATTGGTGATCATGCGAGCTCCAAGACGAAATGATACATATATGCTGAATATGGGATCAAAAGAATCAACTTCCACCGTGACCTGTCTCCTATCTAAAGCTTCATCTTTTGAATCTTTTCAATGGCACAGACGTTTAGGGCACATTAATTTTAAAATTCTAAATAAATTGGTTAAGAACAATTTGGTCAGGGGTTTACCACTTAAAGATTTTTCAGTGGTTGAGAAATGCATGGCTTGTGCTAAAGGAAAACATCACAAAAAGCCACATAAACTTAAAATTACAAATTCCATCTCAGAACCCCTCGAATTGTTACATACTGATTTATTTGGTCCAATAAGTGTCAAATCTATTGCTAAGAAATCTTATTGCTTGGTTGTCACAGATGATTACTCTAGGTACACCTGGGTGAGATTCATGGCACACAAGAGTGAGACTGCTGAAGAGCTAATGAAGCTGATCCCTCAAATCGAGGTTCTTGGAAAGCGAAAGGTTCAAGCCATCAGAAGCGATAACGGAACGGAATTCAGAAACCATATCTTCAACTCTTTCTGTGAACAACGGGGTATTCTCAGACAGTTTAGCGCCGCACGAACACCACAACAAAATGGTGTTGCTGAAAGAAAGAATCGAACTCTTGTGGTGGCTGCTAGAACTATGCTGATTGAGTCAAAGCTTCCGATTAGAGGCAGTAAATTGTGCAGCTTATGTTCTGAATCGGGTACTGATTGTCAAAGAAAAGATGAAGACATCATACCAGCTGTTTCGTGGGATTAAGCCGTTGATCGATTTTCTGCGCCCCTTTGGATGTTCTTGCACTCTGTTGAATACTCAAGATCAGAAAACAAAGTTTGGTGCTGTTTCGGATGAGTTATTCTTTGTAGGATACTCGAACACACAAAAAGCGTATCGTGTTTACAACAAGCGAACGCGGATTGTGCAAGAGTCCTATTATGTTGACTGGCAGGAGTCAAACACAACAAGTATTGGCAGTGAACCTGCATGGTTTTATGATTCCACCACTATTTTCAAATCATTCAATCTTCCTGACTCTGACGATGATGACATCATTCCTCACACATCAGTTTCTATCTTTAACCATCCACCTACACAATCACAACCACAACCTTCAACTACACAATTACCTCCCACTTCATTTGACATTCCACCACCTCCACCACCTCAAACTGTTCCAACTTCTCCATCAGATATTCCATCCTCATCCACTTCCATTCCATCATCTACCACTGATACAATTCCTCCAACTTCAAATATACCTTCTCAACCATCTAATGAAACATCCTCATCCCAAACCAACCCTTTGCTTCTCAACACAGATTTCAAAACTTTAAAGAATCATCCTCATGATTATATCATAGGATCAATTTCTGATGGTGTGCGAACTCGGAGTCAGAGTGGTTTGATTAATGAATGCCTCTATGCTGCCTTTCTATCTCAAGTTGTTCCGAAGAATTATAAACAAGCACTTGAAGATCCTAGTTGGGTTGATGCCATGCAAATGGAACTGCAGCAATTTAGGAAGCTTAAAGTTTGGGAACTTGTTGATCTTCCTCCTAATAAGTGCCCCATCGGCACTAAGTGGGTTTTCCGAAACAAGCCAGATGATCGCGGTGTTGTTATCAGAAACAAGGCGAGATTGGTTGTTCAAGGATTTGCTCAAGAGGAGGGGATTGACTACACTGAAGTTTTTGCTCCAGTCGCTCGCCTTGAAGCCATTAGAATCTTTCTTGCTCATGCTGCGAACAAAAACTTTAAAGTTTATCAGATGGATGGGGAAATGTGCATTTCTATATGAAGATATCGATGAGGAGATCTACGTATGTCAACCACCGGGTTTCGAGGATCCAGATTTTCCTTCAAAGGTGTACAAGCTTGATAAATCCTTGTATGGGTTGCATCAAGCTTCACGTATCTGGTATGAAACTCTGACACAGTATCTTCTCAGCAAAGGTTTCTCTCGTGGGACTATAGATATGACATTGTTCAAGAAAGAGGTGAATGGTGAGCTGCTGATCGTTCAAGTGTATGTTGATGATATAATCTTCGGTTCGACAAATGAGGGGCTGTGTAGAGAGTTTGAAAAAGTGATGATGGATCGCTTTGAAATGACAATTATGGGGGAGATGTGTTTCTTCTTGGGGCTGCAAGTGGAACAAAAGCCTGATGGAATTCTTATCCACCAAGAGAAATATATCAAAGAGATCCTCACAAAGTTTGGCATGGATGATTCTTCTCCGGAACTTATTCCTTTCACAGCTCAAACATGCCTAACTTCTGATGATAATGGGAATCCTGTGGATGCTCATCGATACCGCTCGATGATCGGATCTCTCATGTATCTGACTGCCAGCCGACCTGATATTACATTCGTTGTGTGCTACTGTGCTCGTTTCCAGGCCAATCCAAAAGAATCACACGAGAAAGCTGTTAAACGCATTTTTCGTTACCTTAAGGGTTCCTCTCGTTTGGGACTTTGGTACCCAAAAGGTGGGAACTTTGATTTACATGCTTTTTCTGATAGTGATCATGCTGGTTGCAGGATAAACCGAAAATCAGTCACTGGTGGATGTCAATATCTTGGCGAATGTCTTGTTTCCTGGCAAAGCAAGAAGCAAACAACCGTCTCTCTGTCCACAGGAGAAGCAGAATACATTGCTGCTTCAAGCTGCTGTTGCCAAGTGCTCTGGATTCAGCATCAGATGATGGATTATGGCATCAACTTCCTTCATACGGCAGTCTTTTGTGATAATGAAGCTGCTGTTGGAATTGCCAAGAATCCTATTCATCACACTCGCACCAAGCACATCGAAACAAGAATTCATGCCATCAGAGACGCACAGGAAAAGGGGTTCATTGATATTATTCCTATTGAAACTAGAAAGTAAAAAGCTGATCTTTTCACAAAAACTTTTGACAAACCACGTTTTTATGAACTAATCTCTATGCTGGGACTGATATCTTTTTGAAAATCTTTTTCTATGAGAATCAACTTTGTAAATATGTAAATAAATTTTTCATTTTCTTCTTTGAAAATTCCGTGGGTCACTCATTACTTCGCTCCTTTATTTGATTTTATTTTATTTCCTTTATTTTTCTCTTTTATTCTGTATATATATATTAAGAAAATCTGAAAAACAAAAATTTCTTATTAGATAGCTATAATATAGAAATTTTGGGGGAGATATTAAAGATTAACTATTTATAGTTTTTCAAATTTTGCTATTTCAGGATCTCCGTTTTGATTGATGTTGAAGAGACGTTGAAGGAGGTCAGAAGTATTGTGTTTGGGATATTTCAGATAGGCTCAGCCCAAAAACAAAGTAAACAGTGATTGTGCAGCCAAACATAACGTTCAAGATCTCGGCCACAAGGATTATCCCCTTGACATGATTGGATTGCACAAAGATACAGGTTCTGTCAAAAATGGGTTGAGAGCGTCAAATCTTTGCCTTGATTTCCCTAAACATCCCAAATCACCTTCACCCTATCCCCGAATCGAGTTTCTAGTTTGCAAAACAAATAAAAAGCTGCTAGTGATGCTCTTCGGAAAAACCTCTGAGTGAGTTACTTGTTAACTCCTCAGAAAGTATTGAGTCAAAGTGTTTAACTCCTCTGCTATACGGAAGTATTGACCTGGAGTTGGTGGATCTTCTCTGCTATACGAAAGTATTGACCTGAAGATTCACCGAGCATGCTCAAATGTTTATCTCCTCTGTTATACGTCGGTATAGACCTGGAGCTCTGAACTATTTGAGTTTCCCAAATAATAAGTCGCATTGTGTTCAAAAGAATCAATTGCTGACAAGCTCCACTCACAAAAAGATGCAAAAATTGCACAAGTGTCAAAAGAAGCTAATGCATCGATCAATATTCAAAATTTGATCCTCGAAATTCAAGAAAAGTCAATCGTATTGCTCAGATATATCCTGATGACAGAACTTGTTCTTTTTACCTAGATGTCTGTGGGGACCGAGTTGTCTGAGCTTCTTCAATCAAACCAAAAACATGATAAAAGAAGCTGCTGATCTCTTGTTGAAAGGACTAAGGCATGGGTTTAAATGGACAAACATATCTGCAATCCCGCCAATCAATGATTCTCTGGATTCTGCTCAAAACGTCATGAAAAATATATATATCCTTCTTTAGCTTTTACTTCTTGCTTTTTCTTTCATTTTATTTTTCTTATTTTTCTCTTGTTATTATTATTATTTAGGTTAATGTGTTTATTTTCGGAGCGTTGATATCGTGGGACGTTTTCGTGGATTTACAAAGAATTTAAAATTTGAGAAAAACCAAAAACATTTTTAATTTTTAATTTTTAATTTTTCTTGTTTTCGTGTCCCAGCGAATCTACTTGCGAACCTACAGGTTCGCCAGAACCTCAGGTTCGCCCGGAACCTCTTTACATCGCCGCCGTAGTTTCTCTTGTCTTTTGGTCTTCGGGCGAACCTAAAGTTCGCTAGTGCTTTGGTCAGCGAACCTGTGTCTGTATATATATGTAGTGACAGCGAAACCTTTCACAATTTCGCTGTCACTATTACTGTAGCTGGTTTTTCATTTTCTAACTGCCGAACTTTCGATTCTCACTCACCAACCGATCTTTTCACAATAAACTGACCTAATTACATCTGGTATGTCATCGTCTTCATCTTAATCAACTTTTCATACCATCAACTGTGCTTTTAATCACTTTAAATCCATCGACCCGCTTTGATTCTGTGTGAATGTTTCATTGAACTGTTAATAGGGTTATTATTTATGTGTATTAGGCTCGTTTAATGATTATGTTGCTTGTTTATTGCATTGATTGTATGTTTATCACTTTCAGTCTGAGATTTGACTGTTTTTCAAAAACTAGGGTTTCCAGCGAACCTATGTGTTCGTTTGGCGAATCTGAACGAAAGTTCAAAACTTCGAGCGAACCTATGCCGTTATGCCGCCCGTGCATCAAATAGATTCGCCCGAGTGTTTCTAGCGAACCTATACATTCGCTTGACCAAATGACTGATTTTTCATGTCAGCGAATCTATAGGTTCTGGTGCCAAATCTCAGGTTCTCCCGTGCAGCGAACCTAACTATGTCAGCGAATCTATTGATAGTTTCAAAAATTTTGTGTCTGATCAATTTCCGTTTATTTTTCAGGCACGATGTCTACATTATTTTTTGAAAGAAAGCACAACATGCGTGCTTCACTGGACGAGAATCATGAGAAAGCTGGTGGGTATCGAGACTGTATCAGATGGTTGAAGTCTTCACACATTCATCATGCTATCTCCCGTCTCCAACCATCTACGAGCTGCACATCCGGGATTTCTGGAGAACAGCGGTGATGAATGTATCTGTACAGCCATCACGGATCTGTGCGAAAGTCAGTGGGTTTGACTTGGAATTTACTGAAGCCGATGTGGCAAGGATTTTGAGATTGGAGGATGATGTCGGTGAGGAGGTCAGTATGTCGGCTGAGGAAGTTTACGGGGCATTTAGGACAACTGGTTATGAAGGTCCTATGCCGGGGGAGAAAAAGGTGGAGTTTGTGAAATCCTATCTGATCCAAGAATGGAGATATATCGCACACGTATTTATTATGTGCTTGGATCATAGGAAAGGGGGTACTGATGGGTTGAACTTGGATTGGGCTCGGGCCATGATGTTGTTTTGCCGAGGGCAGAAAGCAAATCTAGCAAAGCTCATCTACAACTACATGCTAGAAAGCATCCATGCTACGAAGGCGGGCAAATGGCTGATGTATCCCAGATTCTTGCAGATGATTTTGAATGACAAGCTGCCCAATCTACCTGTTGTCGGTGAAGTGCTGAAGATCTGGGATATGCATTCTAGGATTTTTGGGGATTGTAAGTCGGTTCGAGCTGATTGTGTTGGTAGGACCTCGTTTTTATGGGAAAACATGTACCCCGCTGACAGATGGGTACAAATTCAGAGGCTAATGGAGACTGAGAGGAAACGGGGTGGTGAGAACTTAGAGGTTGTTGAGAAAAGGTTGAAGAAGAGAAAGCCATACGCTAAGGAAAAGGATTATTCATTGGATCGGGATATAGATGAGATTCAGGCAGAGATTGATGCGGGAAGGGAAAACAGAACCAAGAGGAAATCTGATGCCCCGACTGAAGCGTCAAAGAAAGCGAAGCATGATATTCCGGGTACAACTACTGAGTCAGTTAGTGAGTTGAAGGGTGAGATTGATAGTTTGATGGCAGAATTGGTGGATCTGAAAGGTAAGTATGCGGATTTAGAGACCCAGGATGCTGAGAAGTCAACTGTTATTTTTGAAATGGGGAGGATGATGAAGGACCAACAGTGCCTGATTGTTAGAATATTCAAGGAGCTGAATAGCCTGAAGGAAAAAGATGGGTCAGAACCTGCTATGTCTGAGGCTGAACTGAACAACTTAACGGATGCTGTAAAGTATCCGTTAATGGACTGTGTGTTTGGTGATCAGGATAAAGGAAAAGGTAAATCTGCTGAGGAGTTATTTGATGAGGATATGGGGATAAATCTGGATGTATTTACTGGGCCTGAAGTGGTTGTTAGTGCTGAACCGGAAATCGATGTAAATGCTGACAGTGAGGAGGATTTGGAGGATGAACCGGAGAAGTACAAGGTTGAAGAAAAAGGGGTCAGTTATCAGTTCGAGCACATTGACTTAGATAAATCGGAGTGGTTTAGAAAGGATGAAGAGGTTGTTCCTGAAGTGCCCATCTTCCAACATCTTGACGAACCAAACACCTCCCAACTGGATAGACAAGTGATCGCATGGAAGTATAACTCGCTTGTGGATGCATATATGATTAAGCGAAGGGGCGGTGACATCTGTTACATCCGAAATAGGAAGCATTTCGCCACCTTGCCGAGGTGGGACTTGCGAAGGTTTGCCGAACTTCCTCTGATAGGAAAGGAAGATAGTGGAAGGGCGTGTGCGTTTGAGGTCATGATCAGAGAAGCTGCCAAGAATAATTTCAGTGATTTTGGGTACCAAAAACCAAGGCGGATGAGACAGAAAAAGGATAGGCACTGAGTTTCATGGAAGGGTAAGGTTGTATTGAAAATTGAAGCGCCAAAGATCATGACTCGGGTCAGGGTTCCAAATACACAGCCACCGAGACTACAAGAATTCCTGAAGTGGTTCTACGACAATGGTACGGGTGAAGCGGTTATCAGACTTAAAGGGGAAGATCGTCCAGAGATTCGACTATTTGATCCAATGGAGGTTTTCTCTTTCAGTGACGAAGATTTAAAGGTATTGTGCAAGAACCGTATCAAGCACGGGGCTGGAGATGACACTAGGACTGAAGCGAACTTATTCGTGAAAGTCGCTAACAAAGCCCGGGGCATTCGTGCTGAATTGAGGAAGGTGAACGAAAGACTGAGAGTGACTGATGATCAGCAAATGGATATGGACGACTTATCTAAACAGCTTGATCAAACCATCGAGAAGAGGTTCGAGAAACCGGTAGAGGTTGTTGATTTGGACGTGGGTGGCGAGGAGCATACTGAAAATGTACAGGCGGAAACGATTGATCTGGATATGCCTGATACTGAGGTCGCCGAAGCTGAGTTCGTGGAGTCGATGCTGGTGTTCAGTGAAGATGAAGAGGCCGGATCTGAAGACGTTACAAATCCACTGGCCGGGATTGAATCGAGGGCAGGAGCATACGTTGAAAATATTTGAAGCCAAAGAAGACGGAGCTTAAATATAAGACTTCCCCAGGTGAGGTCCAACCTAGGGGGAGTATTGATAGTCATGTATAGGTTGGACTCACCGGTATGTCGGTGTTATATCTTTTGTATGTATTTTGTAATGTTTAGTACTAGCGAACCTACGGGCGAATCTATAGATTCGCCCGTAGCACAGTATAGCTTTTGAGTTGGTGTCGACCGGGCGAACATGATTGTGCCCGGCGAACCTATGTGGTTCGCTTGATAGATTCGCTGTCAGCGAATCTATCAGCGAACCTAAGTCTGATATATATTGTAACCTTATCTTCATGAAATGCAACTTTGACAACTTTGACAAAAATCTTATCCGAACTCTTGTGTCTTGTGTGTGTTTCCAGGAGGTGCTAGGAGCATATATTATTCATCTTTGTAGCGTATTTACCTCCGGTTGTGTGGTTTTAATCTCGTTATTGGTTGTTGGGTTATATTACACTTTGTTTGTTTGTGTCAAGAGTGTTTGTTGTTATACAAGTCATTATAGCACTGAAATCACGATCTAGATGGACCAACAATGAGTATAATTGGCCGGTGTTTAAGCAACTTAGCTATTTAATTATATAAGTTTGCATTTTAGGTTATATGTATATTTGGCCAACCTATTATTGGTTTGAATGAAGTGGACTTGTTAAATAAACAAGGCATGAATTCATTTATTTATATATATAATACTAGATTAGTACCCGTGTACTACACGAGATTTTGGTTTTATATGTTTTATCTAAATTTAGGTATTAAATTTATTTTTAACATATCCCTTATTAAATCAGTTTGGATATTTACAAATATTTTCCTATAAAAAATCATATGCTAAAATAAAGGAAATTATCTATAATAATTGGTAAATTTTTATTTGGTTATATCGGGTTAGAAAATAATTAAGGATAAGTGGTAAATTTTTAATTTGAACATATTAGGTTAGGAGATAATTTATGATAATTGGTAAATTTTTAACTTGAACATATCGGGTTAGGAGATAGATTATGATAATCGGTAAATTTTTATATGAACATATCATATTATGAGATAATTGATGATAATTTGTTAATTTTTTATTTGTACATATCGGTTATTTTGAATATGGAGCATACCATGACCCGCATTGAAATCATCCATCATGTTAAATTAGAGGATGACAGCTAAGGAAAATCCTATGTGGAATAGTTAGAATGTTGACATGTGGATGAGTTACTCAATTATTAGAATAGGTAGATAAAACAATAGAATTAATATATTTCTAAAGACATGTCGGTTTGAAATTAAAAAGGAATATATTTCCTTGTTAACCGTCCCTTATTTAGTGGAGTTCTTGTTCTCTGAATATATCAATTCAATTAAAACACAATCGAAAACTATTCTCCTTCTCTCCCGGTATAGTTTACTCATAGAAACAAAATCCAATTCTTGAAGCAACCAAGTTTAATTCATTCAAACATATGATAATACCGATCAACTAGTTTGTTCTGATAGTGATTACAAGACTCTTGGTTTAATCCCAGAAATGTGCTGTTTTTGATTCACTGTTATATCCATATTAATCAACAAAGAACAAACTATTTTATCAATCATGGCTGGTGAATCTGTTCATGAGATGTCAAACAAGTTTGCAAAGTTGGAAAATTTTGAGGGTCAAGACTTGAAAAAGAAAGTGCATTTCCCGTTAACAAACTTGAAAGTGGTATATGTTCTGTCAATGCCGATGCCGGAAGAAGTGGAAAACGAAACCATTTATCAACAGCGAAGGCGTCTCAAGTGGGAGAATGATGATGTTAGGGCTCGTTTCAGATATAAGATATACTTTGTATTTTGTTTATACAAGTTTGTATAGTTTAGGGTTAATTTTGTATTTTCCCTAAAGTGTTGATGCATAAAGCATGTTGCTAGAGAATGTTAGAGAGAGAATATAGATCACAGTTTTACACGCTAGAGAGAGAATTGTGTGTGTGATTGTATTCTCCTGCACCATTGTACTGCAACTATTTGCTTTGATCTTCAATACAAGAGAATTATTTAGTAATGGATTTTGTTGTTGATTAAATTGTTGTGTTTGTACCTTGATCATTCTGATTTGTAGTAATATCGATCCAATTAAACCTATCAATTGGTATCAGAGCTGTTGGTATTGTGTGTGTTCTTCGCTATTCATCAAGCAAAAACACATCAATATTGCTCAAATCATGATCTGAATGATCTGTTGCTATTTTTGGATCTGATTCACCATCAGAATCATTTCTAATTCACAACGATTGTGCAAATTCCATCAGATTATCATCAGACCTGAGGAATTAAGAAGAAATCGAAGTTACTGTTCGATCGAATTTCCACTCAAATTCATCGAAATTTGACCATGTTTTGGATTGATTGATATAGGAGATTGTTAATCGGTATCAAACACTGATTGGGTGTGATTTTTGAACAAATTGGACAAGTTTTGTTAAAATTCTGAAAAATCTGTATGACGAAGATGATGAACAGGATGAACTGGTTGAAGATTAACTAGCCGGGTGATAAAATTTGACTTAGACAATATTTTTGGACTTAGATTTGTGAACAAATAGGTCATGTGCAGCCGTGTAAAGGATATTTGTCTAGACGGGTGAAGATTTGCAAGTAAAAGTTATGTACTGTTGTGCCGGGTGAAGTTACTGTTTAGCCGTGTGAAGTTACTATTCAGACGTGTAAAGCAACTGTTTAGCCGGGTGATCAACATTACAGCCGGATCAACTTGTTACTGTTCAGCCAGGTCATTATCTTTTTCAGCTGTGTCAAGTACAGCCGGGTGAAAGTGTTGATAACTGTGAAGCCGTGTGATAGAGTGTTTCAGCCGTGTCAAGTTTTTGCCGTGTCAAGTTATATCTGTTCAGCCGGGTAACACTGTTGGCCGGGTGAAGATATCAAGTATTGAAGTTTACAACTGTTTAGCCGTGTGACTGTTCAGACGGGTGAAGAAATTTTTCAGCCGGGTGAAGAAGAAAGTTTACTGTTCAGCCGGGTGAAGAACAAAATTTCACTGTTCAGCCGCGTGACTTATTTTTAGTTGTTTCAAACTTTGTTATCATATCTTGTCATTATTTAGTCGCATTTAGTTTAAAATTTTAATTGTTTCTTTTAAAAAAAATTAACAAAAACACAAAAATATTTTCTTTAAAATCTTTAAAATGGCACCTAATGATGATTCTGATAACCGTGTTCCTAGGTTGGTTAATCGTGCAGATTTCAAGAACTGGACAATCAGATTGAAACACCATCTATGCTCTATTGACAATGATTTGTGGAAGTCTATTGATAAAGGTCCTCATATTCCTACTCAGACTGCTCCTGACAGTGCAAGCACCTACACCAAAGATTCAACTGAACCGTATTCTGAAGATAATCTACAACCAGAAGACTTACGAAAGGTCAAGAATGACAGTAAGGCTTATTCTTTGATGTGTAAGGGGCTGCCACTTCAAGTGTTGTCAAGATTGGATGCTTATCAAACTAGCTACACAATGTTCAAGGCATTAAAATCAATTTGTGAAGGAGGAGAACAGTTGAGAAGTCTCAAGAAGCAGAAATTGAAGAGACAACTAGAATTGTTTGAGCATATTGCTGGAGAATCTGTGCACCAGATGATGAACAGATTTGCGCATCTAACTACTGAGATGACAAATGTTGGTGCAAAGACAGATCTTCAAGACCTGAATGACAGATTATTGTGTGCTCTTCCATCTTCATGGAAACAAATAGTGACTCTACTGAAGCATACAGAAAAGTTTCCAATGGACTTAGATCTTCTTATTGCAAAGATTGAAGAAGTGGAAATTGATGAAAGTTCAAGAAACTCTGACAGATCAGGTTCACATGCTCAGTATAAGTTTGTGGTGAATCCTTCTAATACAGTGGAGAATGCATTTCTTGCTCAAGATGCTGCTGATGATGAGAGTTATTTGTTTGTTGGTGCTAGCTTCTACACTGATTCATCTTATCTACCAAGCTCACCAATCTACTCTCAACCTCAATCTCCACCAAGAGCTCAAGTTCAAGGCCAGTTTGTGAAATCTCAAGCAGAAAACCAAAGTTCAAGTTCCACAGTTCAAGCTAAAGTAAAAGATGTGATGAACATCTTGTTACAAGATGATGAGACTAAGAATGCTTTTACTGCATTCATGGCAAGCTTCCAAGCTTATCAAGGAAGTCATTTGACTCAGTTGGATGTTGTGCTACAAGATCAGTTTGAAATGGATCCTGATGACGCTGAAGAAATGGACTTAAATTGGCAGATGGTTATGGTCGTATATCAAACTCAGAAACATGCATATGTGAACCGAAACTACAAGCCAAATGCAAACAAGATAGTTGGTTTTGACAAGTCAAAGGCCAGATGTTTCAACTGCAACTGCTATGGTCACTTTTCAAGGGAATGCAAAGCTCCTAAGAATCAGAACTATAATGATCAAGCTAGTTCAAGTGGACAGAATCATGGTCAAAGTCAGAATTCGCAACAGTCTTCAAGCTATTAAAATAGGAATCAACGTTTCATGCAAAAGCCATATCAAAGTCTTCCAATGCCAGAACTGAATGATGAAGGTAAGAAGCCAAAAGATCAGAACAAAGCACTGGTAGTTAGTGTGAAATATGGATATGACTGGAGTGCTTATGCGGAACAGTTTACATCTGATCTTACTTCTAGTTTGGCACTGGTTTGTGAAATTGAAGAAGAAGATTGGTCTGAAGAAGGGGATGATCAAGTGATTAATGCTATCAGTGAAGATTCTGAAGAGTATGACTGGAGTGCAAAGTCAGATCCTGTTGTAGAATCTGAACCAGAAATTGCTCTTATGGCTACATCTGAAGAGTCTTCCTCATCTGTTGAACAACCAAAGGTTAGTATCGAACTACCCCTAACTATGTTCCTTTACCTGATGATGTGAAAGGTAGGTTATGTTCTGAACAATGCATTAAACAAGTGGAACATTATCGAACTCATTCTTTTAAAATTGGTGACAAATTAAGCAAACATGAACAACTTAAAATTGATCACAAAATTTCTGATGATAAGATATTGTCACTTAAAGAATCATGGAACAAAACCTTGAAAGAACTGGAACTTGTAACCAAACAACTTGAAGAAATGACAAAGAATTTTGAACAAGAAAAGGTTGCTCATGCTGTCACTCAAGTTGAACTAACAAAAGTAAAAAGTTGTAAAACAATGGTTAAACAACTTGTGAGTGAAAGAGGAAACAAAAACAAATTAGGATTGGGTTTCACACATGAACCAATGCCTAAATCAATCACGAACACTTTACCTGAAAACTTCAATGAATTTGATCATTCACCTGAAAATGAACAAAGATTCAAAGAAATTCAAAGAAGTAAATTTGAATCCGAAGGATCTGAAGTTTTACTCGAAAGCTTGAAAGAAGATGATAGTGTGACTATTGAAGCTGATGATGAAGCAAGCAACAAATATGATCCTATTCTGGTGCAACTTGTTGAATATCCGGAACTGAATCCTAAACCAGCAGGAACTGTGAAGGATGAAGCAAAATTTTCGGGTTACAATGATCCAGAATACATCAAGTGGAAAAATGAACAAAAAGCAAGTGTTGCTGATCAACTGATCAAGAAGAAAACAGTGAAGAAGACTGAAGTTTCGGATGCAAAGATGCAGAAATCGAAATTGTCAAACAATCAACCTGAAACAAAACAGTCAAAAGGTAAAAGTGTCATAACATCAAATGACAATACCAAAGCTCAAGTTTTTAAAATTGAAAATGTCAAACCTGTGACAAAGAAAGTGTCTAAAGTCAAAACAATCAAGTTTGTGTTAGCAGGAACGTTTGATATGAATTCATCTCATGGTAACCAAATAAATTCTAAGATCAAATCTAACTCTGGTCTGAAAACAGGTTCAGGTCCTAAGACTTCCGCTGTCAATGATAAAAGATGTGAATCAAAGAAGGTCACTAAGCAAGATGTTTCAAAATCGAACCAAGTTCCCAAACAATCAAAACTTGATAACAAACAATCAAAGTCACAATCAAAATCTCCACAAAAGAACTAAGTTAACTTAAAACCGAACAATTCTGTTAATGAATCACGAGTGGGTTCAACTTCTAGAGTTAACAATCGGCTCTTTAAGATTAGCAAGAAACATTGTGAGATTTGTGATCGTTATAATCATGTTAGTGCTGAGTGTTTCTTTAACAGGTACTGCGATTACTGTGACAAAAGAAATCATTCTTCAGAGGAATGTTTTTATAACAAGTTTTGTGAGATATGTGAAAGGAGAAATCATGATATTGCAGATTGTTTCTTTCGGAAAACCTCATCAAGAGAAACGACTCCTTTTCCGAATTTTCAAAGAAATAAATCTTTTGGTTTTCAAAAACTTAACCAAAGTCATTCTACTGATTTGAGACCTTTCAAACGAATCAATTCTGGTTTTAATGAATAGTCATCCAGAAATCAGTAGGTTAACAGTTTTAAGCCAAGAGCTTTGATGGTAAGAAATAAAAAATTTGAAAATAACCTTGATCCTAAGTTAGAGGAAAGGTTTTCAGCTTTAAGAAGAAAGCAAACAAATCAAGCCAATGGCAGATACATTTTTCAACCAAATCTCTCGAATGAATCAAATTTTCAAAATCTACATTATCAACAAGTTACTGTTACAGATAGATTCGGAAAACCCAAGACCATGTGGGCCTGGGTTGACCAAACTAACTAAGTAAATGTTGAAATGTAGGTACGCCCTCGAAGACCTATCAACTCATGGTTTGTTGATAGTGGGTGTAGCCGGCATATGACAGGCAACCATGCCTTGCTTCAAGATTTTAAGCTAAAGAATGGTACTCATGTTGCATTTGGAGGAGATGCTGGTGGAAAAATCACTGGAGAAGAAACTGTGTCAAATGGGGTTATTAGCTTTGATAGTCAACTACTGTGCACAGTT
This sequence comes from Tagetes erecta, assembly GCA_030867185.1. Taxonomy (NCBI): domain Eukaryota; kingdom Viridiplantae; phylum Streptophyta; class Magnoliopsida; order Asterales; family Asteraceae; genus Tagetes; species Tagetes erecta. Next base: position 23,407,327 of record CM061496.1, read on the forward strand.
GAACTTTAATTTGCTAAGTGTATCTCATATTTGTGACAAAACTTATTCAACACTGTTTGATGATTCTTTTTGTTACATACTCAAACCAGGTTTCAAGATTGACAATGAATGGGTGGTGGTTAAAGCTCCAAGAGATCGAGATGTGTACAAGCTTGATATGTCTCAGATTGATGCTGAAACCGAAACCACGTGTCTCATTGCGCATGCTTCAAATGATGAGAGTCAGCTATGGCATAGATGGCTGGGCCATTCAAACTTCAGAAATATGAACCGACTGGTGACTGGAAATCATGCTGTGGGTATACCGGCAAAGAAATTCTCAACAACTGATCTCTGTCCAGCATGTTTGAAAGGAAAACAGTACCGAATGTCTTTTAAGTCCAAGCCAGAAAACTCCATCTCAAAACCCTTACAGATGCTACACATGGATCTTTTCGGACCAACAAATGTTCGAGCATCGGAAAGAAGTTTTATTGTTTTGTCATCATTGATGATTTTACTAGATTTTCTTGGGTTTATTTCTTGCATGTTAAATCTGAAACTGCTGAGTTGTTAAAAGAATTCATTATCAAAGTTGAAAATCAGTTGGATTGTAAAGTAAAAATCTTAAGAAGTGACAATGGAACCGAGTTTAAAAACTCTAATGTCGACTTATTTTGTGCAGAAAAAGGAATTGCGTGTCAATTTAGTGCTCCAAGAACGCCACAACAAAACGGAGTGGCAGAACGGAAAAATCGAACACTAATTGAAGCAGCAAGATCCATGCTCGCAGATGCCAAAATCCCTATCACATTCTGGGACGAAGCTATTGCTACTGCTTGCTTTGTACAAAACAGGACATTATTGGTTCAAGATAAACATAAAACATCTTATGAGTTATTGTTTGGAAGAAAACCGAATATTTCATATCTGAAAGCATTTGGTTGTCCTGTGTCGATTCTAAATTTAAGTGATCATCTCGGTAAATTTGAGTCCAAATCTGACGATGGATTTTTTTCTTGGTTACTCTTCGGTTTCAAAAGCTTATCGGGTTTTTAATAGCAAAACGAACATTGTTATTGAAACTATTAACGTAAAGTTTTTAGAAAATTCATTTCCGTCAGTGGCTCATGGTCCCGATTGATTATTTGATTTAGATTCGTTATCAAAATCTTTCAATTCTAACTTATTTGATTTTTCAGGAAAAACGAGTAAAGAATCAGGAGACTTGGGATGTTTCAGTGATGATTCAGATAATGACGATGATAGTAATCTCAACTCTGAGTATCCGTTCATGTCATTTCATCATCCTGATAATGTGGTATCCAACCAACCTCCGGGTCCATCTGGTTCTTAAGAAGATCAGGAATCAAACAATTTTGGTGATGATGTGAATCCGCAAAACTCTCCTAATGATGGTGGATCTGTTCAAAATCAACCATCATCAGATCCGAATGTTGAAGTTGTTCCAGAAACGTTCGACTACTTCATCAATTCACCAGAACAAGTTCCTAATTTCACTCCGCATGCTTCTACAATTCTACAAGATCTACCGAATCTGAATCCGTCTAATCTGGAGATTCAAGTACAAGGTGACGCCATTCCAACTCACCGAGTTCATAGGAATCATCCTATCTCACAGATTATAGGTCCTTTGAATCAGCAAACTATGAGAAGTCAAACTGAGCATGCAAATGTTTGTCTTTATTCATGTTTTCTTTCTCAAGTGGTACCGAAGAACATTTCAGAAGCGTTACAAGACAACAGTTGGATTGAAGCCATGCAATAGGAATTACTTCAATTTCGCAAACAAGAAGTTTGGAATTTAGTGGACTTACCTGAAGGAGAAAATGCGATTGGTACAAGATGGTTGTACAAAAACAAGCCGGATGAACGTGGCATTGTTGTAAGAAATAAAGCAAGACTTATTGCACAAGGTTACACTCAAGAAGAAGGTATTGACTATGAAGAAGTGTTTGCTCCGGTCGCTCGACTTGAAGCTATTCGCGTTTTTCTAGCATATGCCTCTTTCATGAAGTTCAAAGTGTTTCAAACGGATGTTAAAGGTGCATTTTTGTATGGACCAATTACTGATCATGTGTACGTCAGACAACCTCCAGGTTTTGAGGATCCTGAGTATCCACATCGTGTATACAAATTGAGCAAAGCTTTGTATGGTCTACATCAAGCCCCAAGGATTTGGTACGAGACGTTATCTAAACATCTACTGGAACATGGTTTTTCAAGAGGTCAGATTGATCCTACTTTATTCATGAAGCGGGAAAATGAAGATCTACTATGTGTTCAAGTGTATGTGGATGATATAATCTTTGGATCAACAAGTTCATCCATTTGCAAAGAGTTTGAAGAGATTATGAATTCCAGATTTCAGATGAGTTCGATGGGAGAGATTAATTTCTTTCTCGGATTGCAAGTCAAACAGTCAGCTGGAGGAATTTTTATCAACCAATCAAAGTTTGTTGAAAAGTTGCTGAAAAAGTTCAAGATGCAGGATTGTTAGAACATTCGAACTCCATCTGATGTGAACTGCAAGATACAGCCGGATCCAAAAGGCAAATTCGTTGATCAAACACTTTACAGATCAATGATCGGTTCATTGATGTATCTTACTGCATCAAGACCAGACATTATGTATGCTGTATGTGTGTGTGCCAGATATCAGTCTGATCCGAAAGAGTCACATCTGGTTGCTGTCAAACGTATTTTCAGATACCTTAAAGGGAAGCCAAATCTCGGGTTATGGTATCCTTATGAAGGCAATTTTGAATTATATAGTTATTCTGATAGTGACTTTGGTGGGTGTGCTCTTGACAGGAAATCGACCACGGGTGGATGTCAATTTCTGGGTCCTAGACTTGTTTCTTGGCAATGCAAAAAGCAGACAAATGTTTCTGTATCCATAGCTAAAGCAGAGTATATCGCTGCATCTGCAGGATGTTCTCAAGTTTTGTGGCTACAAAATCAATTGCTTGACTACAGGTTTAACTTTCTCAAAACTCCTATTTACATAGACAATACTGCTGCTATGTTCATTAATGCTAATCCTGTTCAACACTCAAAAACCAAACATATCGAAATTCGATATCATTTTCTCAGAGACAACTCTGAAAAAGGTTTAATAATTTTGATTAAGGTTCATACCGACAAACAACTGGAAGATCTTTTCACTAAACCATTTTTGTCCGGACGGTTTGAATTCTTAATTCAATCCATAGGGTTAATCAACCATGATTAATTCTATTTTATGAAAAATCAATACAAAATCAGAAAATATAAAAGCCAAAAATACAATAAGCTGATGTGAAGTTTTGATTTCTTTGTCTTTTTATTTTTGCATTGTGAGTGTGCATGAAAAAGAAAAAGCAAAACAAAAAGATAGAAAAGCAAAAAGAAAAGAAATATCATGTCATAAGAATCTATATTGCAATAGTGAGAAATGATAGTTACACTAGACATTATCTGTTTCATCATTTTAATAATAAAGACTGATAAATGTTAATTGATGTGCGAGACAACTCAGGCAATTAGACTGAAAGAGTAAGTTCATTGTTGACAAATATAAACTTAATGATCTTTGTGTTAAGTTCCTTTGTTATACATGTCTAAATATATATCTTTTGATGCTCTGCTTGTGATGATAGTTGAACATAATCGGGTAACGATGCAATCTATTCAGTGTGATGAACCGCATCGTGAGCTTCTTTGTTGTGGTACCCACAGACCTGAAGTCTCACACGAAGTCTCTTTTGAGCTTCAAGATGCAGCAAAAGATTCCCAAAGATGGAACAAAAAGAGTCCCAAATGTGGACCGTCACCAAATCAAAATTCCGAAAAGGAATTCAGAAGATTCCCAAAGGGAACGATAGGAAATGAAAAATTCCAAAAAGGAATTCAAAAGAAGTCCCAAAGTGGACCAAATCCAAATAGACCCAAATTCCACACTGTTTATGATTGTAAGTGACCAGGTTTTTGTGCAATACGCATTCAAGTTGTGGTTGATGAGGAAATATATTGACATATGTATACATGTGGGTCACATAAGTCATTTTAATCGAACCTTAAACTCATCATGATACTGAAAAAGTAAGTGTGTCAATTCGAGCTAATTGATATGTTATCATATCATCACTCAATCAAACATAAGTCAAATGTCTATTCAAAACTTGCAAAACATGTTTAGATAATGTGTGGTATGATCTTACTGCGATATATTGATTCACTGCATTGCATATGTATTTACTTTAATGTGTGTGCTTTGTGTGTGCAGGCATTTGGAGTCTTTACTGACACATCGACATCCTTTTTAAACTTAAAAATTTCAAGAAATTTCAAGTTTAGGGGGAGAATAATTGAAGAAGAAAAATATTTACAAAAAGCCAAAAATATTTGAATAAGTGTGTTGAATGTATGGATCATGTGGTCAATGAAAGCAAATGTATTGGATGTGTTAAAAACAAACCTAAGGTCTTGTTATTTGTTTTTGATTAAAGAAAATTGCTTCGGGATATAGAAATATTGGTTGTGCAAAAACATTTTTTTTATTATTTAATTTGAAAAACCCTAATAAGGATGTCTTGTCTAATTAATATGTCGAGAATGATTGCAGGTGCAATAAATGTAGTTGAAAAGTCAACAGACAAAGAAAGTGAGAAAAACTCGTTAAGTGTTGAAGTCGGGTGAAGGCATCACTTACTGTTCAGCCGAGTGACTGAATGAAAAATAGCCGGGTGAAGGAAGGAAATGATGCCGGGTGACAAAATTGTAAAGTTACTATGCAGCCGGGTAATGGAGTGATTGACACTATGCAGCTGGGTAATAGAATGAAGTTTCTATACAGCCGTGTAAGTGAAGTCACTGTGCAGCCGGGTAAGTATGGCAACTGTACAGCCGGGTGACGAAAGAAACTGTCACTGTGCAGCCGGGTAATGAAAAGAAGGCAACTGTTCAGCCGGGTGATGGGTATAACCAAAACAAAGTTGTAATCGTTCCTAACTCTATGACCCGACTATATCATGACCCGTCCCAACAGTACTTGACACGTCTCAACAGTGCATGACCTGCCCAGGCTTATTGGGCCTAATTGTTTACCCGTCCAATATGTTGACCCGTCTCATTATGTTTGACTTAATTCTTGAGCCGGCTCATCAACATATAAATACCCGCCTTTTCTCAAACACTCTCAAGCAAAATCCCCTGTACTACAATCGACCCATATCATATTCAATCCTTGATTCTATAACAAGTTTTATTGATTGAATAAGGTATATTTTTCATGATTCGACCTTGTTAAACCCACTGATTGCTCTTAAAAACGAAATGTTGATGATGAACAGTGTTTAGACTTTGAATCGACACTTTGATTGTGTGTGTTAAAACTTAAATCGAGTGTTGTAATAGGTATAATAACTGTTAATCACAAATTTTCATTCACTAAATTACATCAAATCACCGGTAATCGACTGAATCATACGGAAAGTTCAAATTATGTCGAACCGCCATTGATGAACCATTGAATTGTTCATGTTTTTTATGTCAAATGATAAATCATCTGCAAATTGAGTGATTAAATGATGTTAAACATGAACAGAAACATGTTATACAACTTCATTGTGCAAATAACAAAGATGTACTTAAGAACTTAAGCAGTTAAGTGTGTAAAATTACATGATCATTGATACACAAAGTTTTTGCTAAACATGCTGATTCTATCAAATTGTTGATTAACTTAGTTGTTTGATGCCTATGTGATATGTTACATTGTTTCTTATGCTTAATTCTTGTGAAAATGTTATTGTTTAGTTGAAGGAAAATGTCTAACACATGTGCCTTGGTTTTTGTCAAACAGATGAATGATCTAAAATTTGAGCCTAAGCATAATCTTGTGGCTGTTTTGGATGAATCTATACCTGAGGCAGAAGGGTATAGAGATATGATCAGATTCTTAAGAAGGACAAAGTATGTGTATGCAATGTGTGCCAAACCCATTGTATATGCTAGACTGATTAAGAGTTTTTGGAGGACTGCAGAGGTTGTGACCAATGAGGATGGTATATCGGTTGTGAGAGGAAATATTACCAGACAGTTACAGATAACTGTGTCTGAAGAGTCCATCCGGACTGCATTGATGTTAGATGAAGAAGTTGGTGCTTCGGATGAATACACAACTGCTGAATGCCAGGCATGCTTTATAAATATGGGACATCCTCCTGTATTTCCCAAGCAGCAGTTTGTGAGAGCCAGATTTGGAAATCAATGGAAATTGCTATGCTATGTTATTCAACAATGCATGTCAAGAAGAAGTGCTGGTTTTGACAACTTTCCATCGGATATTGCATCCCCAATAGTTGCAATAGCGATGAACAGACCATTCAATATGTCGAAATGGATTATGAAGGGATTCATTTTCAATCTGGTGAAGGGAAAAAGATTCAAATTTCTGATGTATCTAAGATTTTTGCAAATGTTGATCAATATTGCACATCCTGTGATAAGAGAAGAAGGATTTAAAGGAGGAATTTTGTATACTGAAGACATGAATGCTCTATCTTACAGAAAGATGAGTATTGGAAATGTAGAAAATGTCCAGATGTTTGACTATATGCGAGATATAGCAAACAATGAAGAAGATATTGGAGAAATTTATCATCATATTTCTCAAGGTGAAGTAGTGGACCCGATAGATCTTGTGGATGAGATTCCAGAAAATTTACTTGATGATGATGAGTATTTGGATAGATATCCGGAAGGTGATGAAGATAATGATAATGAGGAAAATGATAGTGATGAAGATGATAATGATGATGTTGTTGATGAAGAGACTGAGACTGAAATAGAATCTGATGAAGTTGAAAAAGAAGCAGAGGCTGTTATGTTTGAAGCTCCTAGGGACATCACCGTCCATTATTCTAGATCACGACGATCTAAGACTGTGGTTGAGCCTATGATTGTAGAGGAGCAGGTTTTGTTTGAATAAGTAGATGTGCCTGAACAGATTGATGTTCTTCAGATTGCACAAGAAGTGATGGCCGAGGTGGAGACTGTGGCACAGGCAGTTGATGATACTGATGCTGTTTTCACTCATTCTGAACCAGTAGATATTCCCACAACATCATCTCCTGCAAGTCCATAAATTGAACAACCAATGGAGTCTTCACCAAAAGTTGTTTCAATTGATATTTTGATGGAGAAAGATAAAGAGATTGAACGTTTAAGAAGTTGGTAGAGGATTTGAAGAGTGAGAATGAGTTATTAAAGGCTTCAAATGAACGTAAAAAGGTGAGACTGAATGAGTTTAGAGAAACCAATGTGAAGAATATGAAGGTTTTCCAAAAACTTGATTCTGAGTACGAGAAACTCAAAGATGATTACAAAGAGCTGTATGCTGAATGTAATACTTTGAATGCCGAGAAAGAAATGTTGGAGAAATGGTTAGAAGAAGCTGAACCAAAAAGGTCAGGACCTCCATCTGACAAAGATTTTTCTGATGAAGTGGTAGAAGTGACTGAGCCTTCAAGAGAAATCAAGGTTTACTATACTAGATCGCGAGGATCTAAGGCTCTGGGTGAGAAGGTTGATGTACCAATTCCCATTCCCGATGATGATGCTGATGTTGTCATTCATGACAAAGCGGAAGGAAAACGTAAACTGGATGAAGTGCCTAAGATTGTAAAAGAAGATGAGCCTGTGAAGAAAGCTAGAATTGAGGAAACAGTTCAGTTTGAGCCGGTTCAAGCTGAAACTGCTCCTGCAACCGAAGTGATGAATATATCGGATGAGATTGATTTCACTGACTCTGAACCAGAAGCAAATATTGGTGAAGACATACCGTATGATTTGGATGAAAGGTTTGCTTTTCTGGAAAAGATGAAATATAATCCTGTTTATTTGAATGGACTCACAGTCATTCAAATAAACGAGGAATATGAAAAGTGTGTGAATGCTCAGGATAGAGTTGAAGGTGATACAAAAGAGTTTGTTGTTGAGCCTGGTGAGTGGACGCCTCTACAGGAGAGTCTGAACATTGATGATCTTCCTCCGGAAGAATTATATCATCAAAATCCTGAAGAGATGACATCTACAAATATGCGTCAGTGGTTAAGTTCAAGAAACTATCCTTATAAGACGTTGAAGAGGTTGAAGAAAGAATCTTTGAAGAAGATTGTTGTGAGTTTTCAGAAATCAGAAAAGATGCATAACCGTATGCTCTTTTTGGATTATAACAATCCACAATCTTTGAACTAACCAAACGGTTCAAAGTGCTCGAACCCAAAGAGATACCACTAATGGCGTTGCCCGAAGATACTCACAAGAAAAGGAAAGAACTGATTGATATGTTTCCAAGCGAAATGAAAGCATATAACATTACTATGGACGTACGCGAGTCATGGCACAAATCTGCCACAGCAGATGATATCGTAAGATCACTGCTGAGTAAAGGTCAATCCGTTGCTGACTTGTTGGACTCGATGATCATTGCATGGAAGTATGATGAGATCTTCGATGCGTTTTTTATCAAGAGGGTGAATGGATTATGTGATGTTTATCACTATTATTCAAGTATTTTCAAGCTACCGGTTCAAGACTTGAAAGAATTGCACAAGCTGAGGTTGATAAATCATACACGTGCTGAACGTGGTGATAAGTGTGCGATGTTACTGGATGCTGGGATCAGCCGCATGCCAAAGTTTCTGGAGTTTCGTGGACAGCAAGAAGACAAAGTATATTTGGATTCCAAAAACAAGAAGCAGAAGAAGTTAATCCTTCGTGATATGTACTTAGAAGAATTTTCAGATGAATATTTTGCCAAGGTAACAAATCCTGGATTGAAGGTAATTGATGGTTCGCAAACGACGAAGCCTATTCTGAAGTTTTTCTATCATGAAGAGACGTATGAGCTGAAGTTGGTACGAAACTTGGATGATTGGGATCAAGACATGATCACTTTGTTTAGTACATTTGAGCTCAAACTACTACACCCATCTTATATTGATCACTTGCGAAATCACAAGATGGAAAAGATGAAGGATCCAGTTGCTGAAGCTGACAGAAGACTATTTGAAGTTATGGTTGAGGTGATCGGTGCTGCCACAGAAAAGATTCGATTAAGGAAAGCATTACTCAATGCTGACCTTGTAAAGATCGATATGCCAGAGATTGAATTTATGAGGGTTACGTCGAAGGGTACCTTAGAAGTACGGGTCAAAGGAAAGAAAAGACCGTACGAATTTTATGCTAACAATGATTTTGCAGGTATCACATTGGAAACGTTGAAACGCATGGCGGCTTATTACATTATAACAAATGATTCTAAACCGAGACAAGCTTTGATTGCTGAAAAGTTCAAATCATGCATCGAAGAAGCCATCAAAGAACAAGAAGAACATACCGGAAAACCGTTGGTGAAGGTCAAAGATGAACCTGAAGATTTTTGAGAGATTGAAGCCAAAAGCAAAGAGTTGAAAGCTGAAGATTTTTTATTAAAGTCCAAAGTTAAATCTTAGGGGGGGTACTGTTAGGGCTCGTTTCTGATATAAGATTTACTTTGTATTTTGTTTATACAAGTTTGTAAAGTTTAGGGTTAATTTTGTATTTTCCCTAAAGTTTTGATGCATAAAGCATGTTGCCAGAGAATGTTAGAGAGAGAGAGTCTAGATCACAGTTTTACATGCTAGAGAGAGAATTGTGTGTGTGATTGTATTCTCCTGCACCATTGTACTGCAATTATTTGCTTTGATCATCAATAATAGAGAATTATTTAGTAATGGATTGTGTTGTTGATTAAATTGTTGTGTTAGTACCTTGATCATTCTGATTTGTAGCAATATCGATCCAATTGAACCTATCAGATGATTATATTTGCAGAGGCCACATATTGAATGGGATGTTTGATGCTTTGTTCGATGTCTATCAAAACGCAGAATCTGCCAGGGAACTTTGGGACTCACTTGAATCAAATACATGGTTGATGACGCAACAAGTAAGAAATTCCTTGTCAGTAGTTTTAATAATTACAAAATGGTTGACTCTAGACCCGTTATGAAACAATACAATGAATTGTTGCATATTTTGGTTCAATACACACAACATGATTTGAAAATGGATGAGTCAATTGCGGTTTCAAGCATAATTGACAAACTTCCACCTATGTGGAAGGATTATAAACGCACTCTTAAACATCAAAAAGAGGATTTGACTTTGGTTCAATTGGGTAGTCATATCCAAATTGAAGAGTCACTTCGGGCACAAGAAGACAAAACAAAAGGCAAAAATCTTGCGTCATCTTATGTTAATGTGGTTGAACATGATGGGAAATCCAAAAAGTTTAACAAGTTTAAAGGCAATAAGCGAAAATTTAATAATGACGACATGAAATCCAACAAGAAAACAAAATTCACTTATTGGAATGTGGAATGTCGGGTCATCTAAAAAAGGATTGCCGAGTGAAACTTTCTGGAATTAACAAAGGTTCGGGTGGAGAATATTGTGATCCAATTTACTTTCAGTCCACAAGTATAATACATCAAACCACTGTACCTTATACACCACAACAAAATGGTGTGGCAGAAAGAAAGAATAGAACATTCAAAGAAATGGTTAATTCTATCTTATCCTATTCTGGTTTGAGTGAAAGATTCTGGGGTGAGGCTATGTTAACGGCCTGTCACTTGTTAAATAGAATTTCTAATAAGAGGACCAAAGTAACCTCTTATGAGCTTTGGTACAAGAAAGCATCAAACGTGAGTTATCTTAGAGTTTAGGGTTATAGAGCAGTTGTGAGACTCACTGAACCTAAAATAAGAACTTTAGGTAAACGAGGCATAAATTTTATCTTTATCAGATACGCTGAGCATTCTCCAGTTTATAGGTTCTATGTTATAGAACCAAATGACTTTGTGGCAGTTCATACTGTCATAGAGTCAAAAGATGCTAACTTTGGTAATGAGGATAGATTTTCTTCTATACCTAGACTGAAGGATATGCCTAAATAGCTTGAGAACTTCAACTGCAGCTAGTACTTCTGCTAATATTAAAGGTGTACCTTATTCTATTACTGAGCCTAGAAAGAGTACCAGAGATAGGAAAGTTAAATCTTTTGGTGATGATTTTCAAATATACTTAGTTGAAGGATCAAGGGATGGAATTAAATCTCAATATCAATATTGTTACAATAATGAAGAGGATCGTAAGACCTTTAGTGAAGCTATGGCTTCAAGAGATGCTAGATTTTCGAAAAAAGCTGTGCAAGATGAGATGGACTCCATCATTCGAAGCAAATCTTGGAAATTAAGAGACTTACCCCATGGATGTAAATCAGTGGGATGTAAGTGGATTTTCAAAAGGAAAAAGAAAGTGGATAGAAGCATAGACAAGTTTAAAGCCAGGTTGGTAATACAAGGCTTTAGACAAAAAGAAGGATTTGATTTCTTTGACACATATGCTCCAGTTGCAAGGATATCCACTATTAGATTGTTGTTAGCACTTGCATCAATACACAATCTTGTAATTCACCAAATGGATGTCAATACTGCTTTCTTAAATGGTGAACTAGATGAAGAGATATACATGAAACAACCTGAAGGATTTGTTGTACCCGGAAACTAGCACAAGGTTTGTAAGTTAGTTAAGTCTCTTTATGGCTTAAAACAAGCTCCTAAACAGTGGCATCAAAAGTTTGATGATGTCGTGTTGTCAGATGGTTTTGTTATTAACCAAGCTGACAAGTGTGTCTATAGTAAATTTTACTCAACCGGTAAAGGAGTTATAATTTGTCTATATGTTGATGACATGTTGATCTTTGGTACTGATCAAGGATAAGTTGATAAAACCAAAGAATTCTTGTCATCTAAGTTTGCCATGAAGGACATGGGGGATGTAGAAGTGATCCTTGGGATAAGAATCACACGTGGGAACAATAATATCTCAATATCTCAATCTCATTATATTGAGAGATGCAGAAGAAATTTAATTTTCAGGATTGTTCTCTCAAGTTGGAACTCCCATTGATCCTAATATTAGGCTTATGCCTAATCAAGGTGATCCTATATCTCAGCTTGAATATTCTAAAGCCATAGGATGTTTAATGTATGCTATGATTAGTACAAGGCCTGATATAGCTTATGCAGTCGGAAAACTTAGTAGATATACTAGTAATCCAAGCACACATCATTGGCAAGCTATAAACATGTTGTTTAAATAGTTGAAAGGAACTATGAATTATAGTTTGTGTTATTCCGGTTTTCCTTCAGTTCTAGAAGAGTACTCTGATGCAAGTTGGATAACGAATGTGGAAGATTATTCTTCTATAAGTGGGTGGGTATTCCTTCTTGGTGGAGGAGCTATCTCTTAGGCTTCAAAGAAGCAAACTTGCATCACCAGTTCAACAATGGAATCTGAATTTGTGGCTTTAGCAGCAACTGGTAAAGAAGCTGAATGGCTAAGAAATCTGATCTTTGAGATTCCATTGTGGTCAAAACCGATATCACCCATCTCTATCAGATGTGATAGTGCAGCTACATTGGCTAAAAGCTTATAGTCAAGTGAACAATGATAAATCTAGACACTTAGGTGTTAGACATGGCATGATTAGGGAATTAATCATGAATGGTGTGATACCAATTGAACTTGTAAGATCTGAGTATAATATGGCTGATCCTCTAACTAAAGGGTTAGGAAGAGATCTCGTGAATAAATAAGCAAAAGGGATGGGTTTAAAGTCCATACTTTACTATCCTGTGTCAAGACACCCAATTCCCATCTAATACAACATTAGGTGCTGAATTCAATGTGAAAAGCTTGTCATGGAGATATTGGAACACAACATCGTAATCATCCCAAGGTAAGTGTTCAAACTGCAAGATAAAGGAGGTTGAGGTATTACTTCTTAATAGTTCCTTGATAAATTGCATTTGCAGGTGCGAGAATAAAGAACTACCTATATGAGTATGAAGTTTAGCCGCTTCAAGAAGCTTGGACTTGGCTTTGATATACTCTTTGAATGATTGGACACATGCTAGTAAAATATAGTGTCATGTAAGAACATATAGATTTATAAACTCATGTGTATTTTACCTTCAGGTATTCAATTGAATAGCAAGGGTTCAATCCATAGTGACACCTCGATATTCGAATATTTGGATCGTGTAATTTACTAAGATGAAAATTCAATCCTTAGGACATTTTCTTTTATACATGATTTTGAGTTTCTTTGAGAAGGAAGTAAGTTGATCATGGATATCACTAAAATGGGGGAGGAATGCTGGTAATTTTAATGTTATCAACATGACTAGTGTTATTGGATTGACTTGTAGAATAGTTTGACCTCATTGATAATTAATCGAGTTAGGAGATGCAGGAGTGCGGGCTCGGTTTTTATCTTATGAGAATATGTGTTTGGAATTGGGCCGAAACCATGAGTATAATTGGCTGGTGTTTAAGCAACTTAGCTATTTAATTATATAAGTTTGCATTTTAGGTTATAGGTATATTTGGCCAACCTACTGTTGGTTTGAATGAAGTGGACTTGTTAAATAAACAAGGCATGAATTCATTTATTTATATATATATAATATAAAACAATAGAATTAATATATTTCTAAAGACATGTCGGTTTGAAATTAAAAAGGAATATATTTCCTTGTTAACCGTCCCTTATTTAGTGGAGTTCTTGTTCTCTGAATATATCAATTCAATTAAAATACAATCGAAAACTATTCTCTTTCTCTTTCGGTATAGTTTACTCACAGAAACAAAATCCAATTCTTGAAACAACCAAGTTTAATTTGTTCAAAACATTTGTTAATACCTATCAAAAGTGATTACACGACTCTTGGTTTAAGCCCATAAATTTCCTGTTTTTGATTCACTGTTATATCCATCTTAATCAATGAGAGAAATGTATGTGAAAAGTTTTTTTATAAGTCAGGGTATGAATCTTGAGAATTAGGTTCAACTACAAAGTCTAAATTTCCTAGAAAGTCTAAGAAGGAATTTGGATCATTAGATCTAATATTAAATGAAGATCAATGGCTCATAAGCACAAGGTGGCACAATGGTAAATAGTTAAGACTTAAAATGGTAGGCTAATGGTATATTAGTCTTGTCTCACTTTTAAATTCCACCCTATTTTTTAAACGTTCATAACTTTTACATATGACAACATTTTTTAATAAAAATTACACCAAAAAACGAGCGTTTTTTTATCTTCAAAACGCATATAATATTGATATATAAAAAATGATTTTTTTTTGAAGTTTCAGCTCATTGTGTTATATTTGTTAGGTGATTGTGTTATATTTTTCAGGTCATTGTGTATATTAGTCAAGACATTGTGTTATATTTTTCAGATTGTGTTATATCCGTCAGATCATTGTGTTATATTCGTCAGATCATTGTGTTATATTTTCATCAGGTCGTTGTGTTATATTTTCATTAGGTCGTTGTGTTATATTTTCATTAGGTCGTTGTGTTATATTTTCATCAGGTCGTTGTGTTATATTTTCATCAGGTCGTTGTGTTATATTTTCATCAGGTCGTTGTGTTATATTTTTATCAGGTCGTTGTGTTATATTTTCATCAGGTCATTGTGTTATATTTTAATAAGATCATTGTGTTATTTCAGATCATTGTGTTATTTCATTAGGTTATTGTGTTATAACACAATGACTTAACAAATAACACAATGAGCTGAAAAACGTGAATTTTTTTTTGTTTTTTATATATGAATATTATACGCGTTTTAAAGATAAGAAAATGCTCGTTTTTATGGTGCAATATTTTAAAAAAATAATATCGTATGTAAAAGTTATTGACGTTTAAAAAAATAGGGTGAAACTTAAAATATAGAGACATTACCATCTTTACCCTTCCTTCTAATTTTAAGGGAGTGCCACATCTCATCATCTCATGGCTTCTTAGACTTTCTAGGAAAATTGGACTATGTAGTATAACTCCACTCTGAATCTTGAATATGGAGCATATGAGGTGTGCGTGAAAATATTGTCAAAAAAACTTATGAATGACACTTAATCAAAATACTACGAGGAGCATTTAAAATTTCGACATATGTGTGAGTAATTCTTTTGTGACAATTGAAAGATTAAAATATTTTTTTAAATAATATTAATTTGTTAAAAATCCTACAACATGATATTTTATGCGAAGGCATGTTTTTAAGAATGTAAGGAATTTTGTTAAGATCGCATAAATATTGTATAAATTTAAATAAAATAAAATACTTCTGTTATTACAATAAAACTAGTATTACTAGTGGAACTTTGTATAAGGAATACCTTATGAGACTTGTCCCACGTAGGAAACAAGAAAAAACTAATTCTCCCTTATAAGCTTAAACTTCCATATATGTGTTAATATATATATACACAGTTCTAATGAATCAGAACAAAGGAAGCAGGGCTCAGACACATAACCATAAGAGATTCCATTAAGAATGGAATAATCTCCATCAATTATATAAAGTCAAGGGAAAACACCATAAGAGATAAAGTTCTCTTCACTTCGAGGGGAATGAGCTTAAAGCCAACATAATGAGTCACCACCTGGCGGAAACCTAACCTAGCAACATTGGAGATCCCATGGTCTAGGTTCAAAAGGACTAGTTAGGGACGACTCAACATAGTTAAAACACAAAGGTATGCTCACTCATATAATATATTATTTGTGTTTTCCATTGATGATTTAGGGATGAATACTTATACTTAATAATGTTGATAGCTATATATATAGTGGAATAAATACGGATTATTCCATATTAGTATTACCTATGTGAGATGGATGTGGGGTCGCATCTTTGAGAATTGATATTGGCTAAATTCTCTAAAATTCTCATGAAGAAAGGATTGTTTAGGACCGAAATGAACACAATGGTAAGAAATGATCTATGCTCATATATGAAATGCGTGATATTTCTTGTCTAGTTCTATTCCAAAAGTGGTTTGTTCAAGACCTTAGTTCACCAACTATAAAGTAGTCCCAAGATGTATTCACTATGAAAGGTTCAAGGGTCATACCACCTTTTCAGATGCATGTCATATATTACTTCTCTTATTTGAATATCAAAGTTCACTTATTTTCCATTCAAATGTGGGGCATCTTAGCAGTTTGAATAGAAAATATGAGGCTTGTTGGAACTTTGTATAAGGAGTACCTTGTGGGACTTGTCCCACATATGAAGCAAGAAAAAACCAATTCTCCCTTATAAGCCTAGACTTTCATACATTACCAACTTGATAAATTATTCGGCTAATATTGATGGGCTATGCATATGAGTGTTAATATATATATATATATATATATATATATATATATATATATATATATATATATATATATATATATATATATAGAGTGAGGTTCACCTACATAGTATTAGAAATCTAAGAAGGCTAAGAAGCAATAAGAGATTGACATGTGGCATCTAGGAAAATTAGGAGAGATAGTATTTTAGTCATGCCTACTTTTTTAAATATTCTCTCTCCACATGCAAGTCACATGTCAATTCCCCCACTTTTTTTAAACGTTTATAACTTTCACATACGACATTATTTTTTTAAACAAATTACACCATAAAAACGAGCATTTTTTTCTCTTTAAAACGCGTATAATATTGATATATAAAAAACGAACTTTTTTTTTCATATTTTTTCAGCTCATTGTGTCTAACGTCAGGTCATTGTGTCTTCCGTCAGGTCATTGTGTCTTTCGTCTGGTCATTGTGTGATTGTGTCATCCGTAGAGTTGTTGTGTCGTTCATCGGGTCATTGTGTAATCTTATTTGACAAGTATTACACAATGATCTAATAATAATTACACAATAACACAAAAAGTATTTCAAAGATCTTGCTCTCACAACATCCTCCTTCAAAAATAAATAAACAAAACTTAAAAAAACTACTATTTTCTCATTGTGTCTTTTTTCATTGTGTCTAATTTAAAAAATAAAAAAAAACGATAATTTTTTTAATTTTTTTTAATTTTTCGTTTATTTATTTTTTGAAAGAGGAATACATGGGGAACAAGGTCTCCGAACCACTTTTTTAAAATTTGATTTATATTGTGAGTTAGAATCTTTTTTAAAAGTGTCATTGTGTCTTTGTTTACCATTGTGTCATTCTCACACTTTGTAACAAAAAATGACTGTCTTTGAACATTTCTCAAACACATATTAACAATTTGTGACACGGTGATAATTTCTAAACACATAAGATGACACAACAAATATTTAAAATAAGATGATATTACATAATGACTTAAGAATGAACGGATAAAAGTGATATTTCACTAGTTATAATATAACACAATCACATGATAATACACAAGGACTAGACAAGTGCCGAATTTTTTTTTTTATTTTTTATATATCAATATTATACGCGTTTTAAAGATAACAAAACGCTTGTTTTTTTGGTGTAGTTTTTTTAAAAAAATAATATCGTATCCAAAAGTTATGAACGTTTTAAAAAAAGTGAGGAAATTGACATGTGCCTTGCATGTGGAGAGAGAAAGTCAACAAAAGTTACTATGACTAATGTACCCTTCCACCATTTTTTTTCCCTACAAATTGATCTCAACCATTAAAAGAGAGATCTAAAGGTCATAAATCCTTCTTAGCCTTCTTAGATTTTCAACCCTATGTAGGATAACTCTCCTATATATATATATATATATATATATATATATATAGAGGAGAGTTATCCTACATAGGGTTGGAAATCTAAGAAGGCTAAGAATGATTTATGACCTTTAGATCTCTCTTTTAATGGTTGAGATCAATTTGTTGGAAAAGAAATTGGTGGAATGGTACATTAGTCATAGCCACTTTTGTTGACTTTCTCTATCCACATGCAAGGCACATGTCAATTCCCCCACTTTTTTTAAAACGTTCATAACTTTTGGATACGATATTATTTTTTTAAAAAAATTACAACAAAAAAACAAGCGTTTTGTTATCTTTAAAACGCGTATAATATTGATATATATATATATATAAAATAAAAAAAAATTTCGGCACTTGTCTAGTCCTTGTGTAATATCATGTGATTGTGTTATATTATAACTAGTGAAATATCACTTTTATCGGTTCATTCTTAAGTCATTATATAATATCATCTTATTTTAAATATTTGTTGTGTCATATTATGTGTTTAGAAATTATCACCGTGTCACAAATTGTTAATATGTGTTTGAGAAATGTTCAAAGACAACGTCATTTTTTGTTACAAAGTGTGAGAATGACACAATGGTAAACAAAGACACAATGACACTTTTAAAAAAATTATAACTTACAATATAAATCAAATTTGAAAAAAATGGTTCGGAGACCTTGTTCCCCATGTATTCCTCTTTCAGAAAATAAATAAAAGAAAAATTATAAAAAAAATAAAAAATTTACCTTTTTTTTTATTTTTTAAATTAGACACAATGAAAAAAGACACAATGAGAAAATAGTAGTTTTTTTAAGTTTTGTTTATTTATTTTTTAAGGAGGATGATGTGAGAGCAAGATCTTTGAAATACTTTTTGTGTTATTGTGTAATTATTATTAGATCATTGTGTAATACTTGTCAAATAAGATTACACAATGACCCAATGAATGACACAACAACCTTACGGATGACACAATCACACAATGACTTGACGAAAGACACAATGACCTGACGGAAGACACAATGACCTGACGTTAGACACAATGGGCTGAAAAAATGTTAAAAAAAGTTTGTTTTCTATATATCAATATTATACGCGTTTTAAAGAGAAAGAAATTCTCGTTTTTATGGTGTAATTTGTTTAAAAAAATAATGTCGTATGCAAAAGTTATAAACGTTTTAAAAAAGTGGGGGAATTGACATGTGACTTGCATGTGGAGAGATAATATTTAAAAAAGTGGGCATGACTAAAATACCCCCTCTCCTAATTTTCCTAGATGCCACATGTCAATTTCTTATTGCTTCTTAGATTTTTAATACTATGTAGGTGAACCTCACTCTATATATATATATATATATAGGATTAAGTTCATTTGTGAAGACTCATATATTGCGAGAAGAAATCTAAATCACTAAAAAAACTTATCAAAGGTTTAGTTTTTTAAAAACATTCACTTTCTACATACAAATGTGTAAGATATAAACTAAAAAAACCATTAAAATATTTTTTATGTATGTATTTTTATAGTTTTAGATTTATCTACACATGTGTAGGCTATGTGTAAGTAACATAACCTACACATGACTTCCACATGTGTAAGTTTAACAAATAAATGAAATTTATTCAATTTTATTTTTTTGAATATCAAAGTTAATGAATAAGTATTGCATTTCTATCATTTTTTTGTATGTTAAAAACGTTTTTGGTTGAAAAAATGAAGAATTTAGCTATTTCTTTTTCTTCTGGTAATATTTGGTCTTCTCAAATGAACACTCCCTTATATATATATACCTAGTTCTAATGAAACAAGACAAGGGCCTTGGGCCTTAGTGCTCTTGGGTAGAGGTGGGCAAAAAAACCGGTTTGAAAAAAAAACTGAAAAATAACCCGAACCGGTTAAAAAAAAACCGACTAGGTTAAAACCGAACCGGCAGTTCAAGATTGGTTTGGGGTTTGGAGCAAGAAAACCGGTTAAAAACCGGTTTAACCGGAGAAAGAACCGAATAATTTTAAAAAACCCGGTTAAAAACCGACCCGAATCGGTTGATAGGGTTGAGCTTTCATTTTTTTTTGAAAAACCCGTTTAATAGGTTTGAAAAAAAACGATTTAGAAAAAAACCGGTTCTGTTTTTTTTAAAACCCGATTTTCCCACCTCTACTCTTGGGGTCTCATGACTGGTAAATTCGTTTTTATAAGTTATAAACGAAATCAGTTTTTTAACCAAGTTAAATATTTCAGATCATCATTAATTACCAAACTGTATTTTCAGTTTGACAGTTAAATAATTGTTAAATGATTCTGATTTATGTACATGCATATCATGCATCAGAGAAACACACAAAATTCAATCCACAAATATTCTTGCAAAAATCGTTCTAGAAGGGGACATAGGGAATTTTGTCAGAGTCAAGAACTTCATCTTGGTTGATTGTTGTATCCATAAAGCAGATCCGTGCATCGGGAATTTCTGTTTTCGGACACTATTCGCAGGCCTTAATCTAGTAATTTTAGATTCAGATCCTGTATAACTCTACATTCAAGTATGTTTTCATATTCTAGTGTTTGGTTGGACGGGGGGGGGGGGGGAACACGCTTGTGTGGACCTTACAGGAGTGTCCCCCTTGGTTGCGCTCAGGGACAACAGATTTATTGCACGACAGGCAGCGTCAAAGGCGGAATCATGCAAGATCGCCAAACACGAGAAAGCCTGCCTGGATAATCAACATGTTTTTATCCCATTAGCATTTGACACATTTGGCTTCCTAGCCACTGAGGCAGTGAACTTCTTGACCAGGGTTCAGCGAGTCATTCATAGCAATGTTTCGACACCTATGGGCCAAGGTTTTGTCTTTAGTAGGCTAGGTTTTGCTATTCAAAAGGGGGTGACGACGCAACTTGTTGCCCGTTTACCTGCCACTCTGTTGTAAATTCTTTGATGTTTAATATTATATGTAGTAATTTAGTGTTCTAGTATAACATTGTAATTTGTGTTTGTTGATTAGTAACTTTTATCATAACAATTACGAACAAAGTTTTTATTCCAACATTGTAGTCCTTGGAAAGACGACTCCAACCTTTACACAATACCGCATCTTCTTGGCTCGTCCAAGGTTTGTTTAGCGGCATGACTGATGTATATTGTTGCAACCATTTCTTAACCGACAACGTCTTGACGAATCGCCTCTTGAGGAGGTGCTTATTGAATCACCGACTCTTGAGGAGGTTTTCTTGAACCGCCTGTTCTGTCTCCTCGTTACGATTTCCCAAGGGTTAAAGTTAACATCGAAAGTAAATTGACCGTGGTTGGTATTGAGGGTAGGATTTACTAGAACCGGCTTTACTGGTTTTAGTTTTTCGTGGTTTTGAATGTTTTTTTACCACGAACCATATTTTTTTTTTGTGTAAAAAGACTATATAAAGTTGAAGATTGAGAAAACAAAAAAAGATTGAGTGTCAATGTGTATTTTAATATATATTTTTTATGACTAGAAACGTATATTATGTTATAGTTATCTTGAATCCTAAGATTACCAGGTACTTTTACATGTATAGAAATTATCCCTTATGTTTCTCATGCAAACCTACTTTACATGCTTTCAAACTTACTTTTCAGATTTAATGAGATTTTATAATCTCATGAGTACCTAGCGAGGAAATCATTACTAGTACTACTGGATTTAACAAACCTCATTCGGTCTAGTCGAGCTAGACATGACTTGAGGTCTAATAGATGATGGAAATGTCCTTTCAATTTAGAATAAAAACACAAACTTTGCCGGCCTTGATCGCGGAAAATTTTTCACTACTGTAGTATGAAACTTGTTGACTAGGTTTCAACGCTGATATACATGTTTACTTTGTCTACTTACAAAACTTAGGTCAGTTTTGCCTATTTACGAATTCACCAACTTTACGTTGACACTTGAGCATGTCTTTCTTTTACACGTCAACAAGATTAGCTGCACCTTAGGGCATGCTTGGGTCGTATGAAGCATTTAGTCAATTACACTGGTTTACTACTTTACTATTCATTTGGGTTTTTGGGTGCATATCTTTAGCGCAATTACTTTTCAAATTGTTTTGGCAATAACTTATCGTTTATTTTTCTGCTTACTTTTAAACTAATACTCTCCCTCATTTATTGTGGCACCTTGATTTTGTAATGCATATTGATTCATTATGTGTAACTAATGATTTGGATACTAGGTTATCACTCGTCTAATGGTAAAACTCTGTATGAGGAATTTGAGGGTGTGATAGATTTGTATCACAATAAAGCCGACTTAGAGCTAGAAGACAAAGTGATAGATGGGTTACATCAGGTTCAACCAGAACACAAACTTACTCACTATTCAATTGAGCTGAGACTGTTAGAGATGCAAGCTTAAGTGCTCGAACTCAAGCACCTCCCCAACATCGAATCAGAACCCGAAATGGTGTTAACGAATCTACTCAGCTCATCGAACTGGTCAAGAACAGACAAAGGTTAGAACTCCACACCAACTTCCTAATGGATCATATGCTATGAACTCTACAAATAAAAAGTCATTTAGTGGCACACGCTTTTAATGGCATTTAGCCTTTGGGTAACTAATAGTAGTTTTTAGTGGCACTTATGAGCATGTCATATTTAGATGCATATACTTTAGTGGCATTAATTTATTATGCCACTATTTTATGATTTTAGTGACACATGCTTTTAGTGTCCTTTTACTTCTTTTATGCTACTAAAACTCTAAAAGTATCATAGAGAATTTCGACCCTAAAGTTTTTCCCACTAAAAATTGCGAACACTTCTTTAAAATTTTCACTGACCGCTTTTTTAAACTTATAACCCTTAAATTCGTTCACAAAAGGAGACCTACCTGCTACACTCATGATTCACCGATCACAAAAGAAATTTTCAGGTATAAATCCACCTATGCACACACATTCTTGCTCGATCTTGCTCAGTTTTCTTTTGATCTTCAAAATCCTAGTAAGTTACTAACTACTTTACTTCCAATATCTTTTTCGGGTAATCATTTCGTTTCTTGTATATCATATTTTAGGATTCATTGGTTTCCATTAGGGTTTGTTCGTCGTTTAAGGAGGAAAACTACATTTAAGTAGGTTAGAGAACATAGTATAACACATAGTTCTTTCAAACTAGTGTGTGTTTTCTGGATGTATTGAACGGGAGAACATGGGTCGAATTTGAAGCAAACATCAACATCACGATGATAATTTAAACATAGATCCATATTAGTTATCATCTTCTAGTGAAAGGAGCTACATTTGGTAAGTAATATTCGTGAGCCCTAATTTGGGGTTTATGTATGTTCATATGAACTTCATGAAAATACAATGAGTTTTGAGAAATTCTATAATTTCAATGATGTTTTGGGTTTAAAAGTGATTTCTTATGTGTTTTAATGATGCGCGATAGTTAAATTTAATGACTAGATGCATGATAAATAGTTATTAGTGTTCGGTGCATAATTATGTTAATTATAATAGTATTATGTTGGGAATTGTTTATCTTGATGAGTTTGTGTATGAACACAAGAGATTTGATAGTATGCGATGTATTGGATTGATTGAAATGGTGAAATTTGATTATTTGAGTGTTATAGATCATCTCCATAGTTACTAAGATGACAAGGTTAATTATGCCTATAAGGTGTTTGATAAAATGTTCTAATGATGAATTTTAGAATAGCTTCAATAAATTATGTTGTAGTATATATTTGGAAGGATGCTTGAAAGCTTTAACTAGTAGTTGTCTTAGAAAAGGGTCATAAGATGTTTATACAATATCAATGAATGTGTAATATAAAACCTAAGTTTAGTTGGGTGTAAGTAAAGACAAATAATCTTTCCTTGTTTGTAAGTAGATAAATAACCAATTTTTTTTGTATCGTTCTTATACCCCCCCATTAAAGACCCTCACACTAAAGACTTGTTTGTATGCTGAGAATACAAGAACCCAATCACAAATAACTAAAAAAAGGCCATGGAATGTACCTCGTTTTCTTAGAGTTGGACGTGAAGATTAAAAGTAGGTTCAACAAGTATGGACAATGATAAACCTCGTTTCTTCTCGCCATATCTAAATTGAAGAGGCGAACATAGAAACACAAACATAGCTATTCGTTATATCAACATCCAAACCATAGCTCGAAAACATTAAATCGTTGGTACCGATTTCTACATCTTCTTCAACGGAAAGAGACAAAAGTAAACGATTTGTAGTATTGACTGACTTTCTACGTGAGGAATAAGAGTATGTAAGTAGATCGATTTCAGGTTTTGGTAAGTGTAATGAGATTGTTAATGATTTTAGAATTTGGTGGATGAAATTGATATAAAGAAATATTTTAAAATTTCAAAATTTTAATTTCATAAAGGTGATTTTCAAAATCTGCAAATATTATACAATTATAATAATATGATTTGAGTAAATTTACTTAATTACCCTTCAATCAATAAACTAATTAAAAATAGTTGAAATAAATAAGTGGTTCAGGATTGGTTTAATGATTAACATTTTAAGGTTTGGTTTATATTTGACATCAATACTATATATATATATATAGAGGAAGGTTCATGCGAGAAGAGTAAATATTGTAAGAAGTGTGGGAAATTACTAAATTCTGTCATTCTTTCAATAAAAAAAACTTTTTAAAACATGTAGAAAATGATAAAATTGCAATATTTATTCATCAAATTTGATATTCACATGTAGGTTATGTTACTTACACATAATTTACATATGTGTAGGTAAACTTAAAATGCTATTGAAAAAAAATTAGTGCTTTTTTTATAGTTTATACCGTACTCATTTATGTGTAGGAAAGTGATTTAAAAAAAATTAAACCATCACCAAGTTTTTTTAGTGATTTAGATTTCTTCTTTTTCTTCTCACAATATATGAGTCTTCTCAAATGAACTTAATAGATTGGGGTTTTTCTTAAAATGGTCAAAAACTCTAAGAAGTGTAAGAAGCAATCACCATTAAACACATGGCCATGAGGAAAAAAAGCAGCGGAGGGGCAGCGTCGTCTTTTATACGTATGACGTTGATTTAGGAATCCCGGCTATCACTCTCGATGTTCATTTATGGCGTGTTTTTTACGTTTATTAATTACGAACATCCGATCATGTATAGCGTGTTTTTGACGTTTTCGTTGTTAATTTTGAATTCATAATCATTCATCTATGGAGAATACTGAAAGCGATGATGTTTTTGTTTGTTTTTGACGTTTTCGTTTACTAATTACGAACATCCGATCAATGTTTTTGACGTTTTCGTTTATTAATTACGAACATCCGATCATGTATGTCGTGTTTTTTACGTATTAATCATTGTTATGACGTTTTCATTCGACTTCAGTGTTTACTCAGTGTTTCATTCGACTTCAGTGTTTACTCTAATAAAAAATGTTTTATGACGTTTTTTATTAGTTAATTTTTTCATCTAAGTGGTGTCATTTTATAGAGCCAGTTTATGAATGGTGTTTTTTATATGCACGACGTTGAAAATGACAAATCTACCCTTGGTGCATTTTCGCGCGTCAGGAAAACATCATAACTAAAAAAATGCGATTGCGTCCATTTGCTTTCATCTAGGCCGTAAACACCATAATCCAACGCAACAGATTGCTTCTTAGCCTTTCTAGGGTTTTTTCCATTTGTAAAAAATCCCTCCCATATATATATATATATATATATATATATATATATATATATATATATATATATATATATATATATATATATATATATATATATATATATATATATATATATATATATATATATATATATATATATATATATATATATATATATATATAGAAATGAGATATTTTGAGAACACCCTCTAGTTTTGAGAATTCATGAGAACCTTACCTCTTCGAGTTTTTTATAGAATTTTTTTTGCTCAAATGTTGCGTATATTAAAAACTAGAACCTGGAAAAAAGGAAATTAAAAAAAAAACGTTTTCGTGGTTAAAAAACGTATATGTAACTAAAAAATATTTGCAGCGAAAAAACGTTGGTGTAATTTATTACACCTATGTAATGTGACGTAAATATTTTTTACTAATATATACGTTTTTTAACGACGATTTTTTTTAATTTTCGTTTTTCCGGGTTCTAGTTTTGAACATACGCAACATTTGAGACAAAAAAATATTACGAAAAAGCTCGGGAAGTAAGGTTCCCACGAGTTCTCACAACTAAAGGGTGTTCTCAAATTACCTCCTCCCTATATATACATATAGGGGATATGTAAAATGTAATCCACTCCTTAAAATGTAAACCAATGCACCTCGACCTAGATCTTCGATTATTATTGTTTTTATTGATGGATTAACATCATTACACATACAAAATGCTAGATATGTCACACATTAATGCAAATTCACATTCATTTTTAATATGACACATGCGTTACATATATATGTGTTAAACATGTGTAGTTACAAAGTACACATGTGTTATTTTTTAGGGGGTGCAATTTTGCAAGTATGGTTGAAATATTTAACTTTGCAAATGTGTAATAATGTTAGTCCAGCAAAAAAATAACATTATTTTTACGTATATATGTATATATTCGTAAAAATATCATTATTTAGCAATTTATGCGAATAATTATGAATAACACATGCATGTGTCATATTAAAAACGAATGTGAATTTACAGAAATGCATGAAATATCTAGCATTGTGTACTTGTAATGATGTTGATCCAACAAAAAAAAATAATAATAATCAAAGATCTAGGTCGAGGTGCATTAGTTTACATTTTAAGGAGTGGTTTACATTTGACATTATATCTATCTATATATATATATATATATATATATATATATATATATATATATATATATATATATATATATATATATATATATATATATATATATATATTTATAAAATAAAAAAATTAATGGAATCAAGTGAGCCCCATATATACCTTACAAGTAAATTTGTCTATGGATTCAATGGTGTGTGTAAATTAGTCGTTATAGAAAATATTAGACGTGTGCCCACAATAGAGGATGGTTCATTTCATCGATTATTGCCAATAGTAAAATTTTGATTTCAACTTCAACGAACTAGACACAATAGTTAATTATTTCGTATATTAATAAAAACACAAAATACACTACCAATCATGTAACTTAGTCCATCCTTGTGGAAAGGGATTAAGATTGGCCCCCAAATAGAAGCCATCTTCTCTAACTAACCAAAAACATTTTCGCAGTTTGCGATAATCCTATGTTGTGCAATATTTTTCACTTGTACCAATAGTAAAAACATCAAAAAGTGTAACTTTTGATTGCCAATAGAAATGTGCATAAAATAGTGTCTTGTACGAACTGCAAAAGCTCCAATTTTGATTATCATTTAACGAAAGCGTATGATTTTTAAGATCATCATCATTCATCACCTGATTGTACATGCACAGTGATAGGATCTTTAGTTCCGTTATAGCTATACACTGTCCACTGACTAAGCAAACAAAGCTTCTTTGTTGTGTTGGATGTTGTAGGTGGTATTTGAGTGTTTGTAATTGTAGATGCATTTGATGTGATAACAATATTGAAGCACATGAAAAAGAAAAAGAAGCTCTTCATAACTATTGATGGAGTATATTAAGGTATATTAACATATAAATGAACAACTTTCTTATATACACATCCAAAACCATGATTCAAGTAATATTTTAAGGATGGTATTATTGGTACAAAAGACAATTTTGATATCAAGATAGTATAAAGGATAATGTAAAATAGGATGGTAATGATTAATATTCTAAAATAAGAAATAGAATATATTACAATTTTGATAATGACTTAATAACATAAAGTTAGTGAATTAACTTTCTTAATTAATATTAAACTAGGTTTTGTGGCCATGTGGCCGCGCGTTACGGCAACCTTGACGCCTTGTGGCCATGCGTTGTGGTAGCCATGTGGCTGTTATATTTACACATGTTGGTAATGGATGTTGTCCTTCATGGCAAGGGGTGTTTTGTTCTAGGGAGCTGAAGATTTGAAATGTTTCCATTGCAAAAGATTTGTTGCCCGTTATTTATGGAGACTAATTATCGTCCTCCATTGCAAAAGGTTTGCTGTCCTTTTCTAGTTTGAGTTACAAAAGATTTCTTGTCTTTCCAATTTGACTTTTATTTGCTTCTTGTCTCCTGTAGAAGTGTATTGGACTTTAAATGACATTTACATTTTTGTTGTTGCTTCACGCAGTGTGGGATGTTGGCTGGTGTTCCTTTTTGTGGCGGTTTTGGTTTAGTTTTGTAATAATAGTCAAGACTATAGCTACTATATATCACCACATATATATTGTTCTACTATCATCCAGGTTGTAGTTGTTGTATGAAAGTATTAGCATGGTAGCTAGTAGAGTTTCACAGAATATACCTGGAGATATATATTGACTATTAAAAAGGATGGAGAATACTAATACGTTGAGGTCCAGTATCCCTATCACGAACAACAATATCATTGTGACACCCCGCCCGGTGGCGGAAACACCAGGCTGTCATTGGAATGGATATCATTAGTAACCAAAGCTCATGGCATCATTTTATTAATGACTAATAATTGTACTTATAAGTTTTGAACATAATTCATAAATAGCAAAACGACAAAAGACATAAACTAAACAGTAATGGCAATGAAGTCATTTTTATTAACTAAGTCCAATGCACCATATGTCTTGGCAAAAGTAAAATCTCATAATCACGCACCACCTGAAATATGTGAAAAAGACACAGTTAGCTACACAAGCTAGTGGGTAAAAACACAATTTGATAATATTAGTATTGAAATCCGAGATCAACAAGATATGCTGCGCAAGCTTACATGTATAGTCATTTCGTAATATTACTCAACCATGACCCCTAGAATAGAACACAACCACATAGAATCCACAACTTCTTGATTTTGCCATTTTGTCATGAGGAACCAACTCATGTATTTGATTTACTGATAACTTTTTACCAACCGTCAATTAACCGTCTCGTTTGTAAATTATCAGTAATCAATTAGCAACTTAGGGACATGGCATAACAACTAGCATCATAGTATAGCAACAACCGTCATAGCATAGCAACCATAGTAAACATAGAATAGAATGGCCGGGTTAAATCACCTATCGATGTTGTCCAGGCAGGTGGGTTTGTCAAACCATTAGCGCTAACATTGTACCGGTGGAATTACAAAGCAATAAACTACTTTAAACTACCACATAAGTTTGCATCTTGTCGCGAGTCAAGACTAACATATTTGTATGATCTCTTTTAGAAAACTAGTAAATAGTAAACGTAGCACATATTTCAGCCCCAAAACGTAAAAGTAAAAAAGGGAGTGAGTTTACTCACCTCAAATACGAGTCTGAAATAGTATAACAAACACTTAGATAGAACCGAGGACTTCCCAAATACTAGATTTACCTAAGTAATGAGAATCCTAACTTAGCAAACAAATAGTATATAAAACCGGAATGGAAAAATAATAGATAAACATTAGAAAATTTGAATTCTAGGTTTCAGTTTGGGATTTGGGGGTTTTTTGGTAAATGATTAAAATATATATATAAAACTATTTAATCGTAACGTCGTGACATATAATCGTAATTCAAAATATATATATTTTCTATCAATAGATATTTGATGTCAAGGAAATATATAAATTACCTAAAAATACTTTAAAACATTTATCACAAATTTTAAAGTATAAAAAGTTCGTATTATTTATAAACTACTACTTATAAGTCTTTGTTTATATATTTTTAAAAGTATTAAAGAGATATTTGTAATAGTTAAATTTCATAAAACTAAACCCATATAAAATCATGGTTTTTATTATATTTATAAGATTTAAACATTTATAGAATATATATAGTGTAACATTAGTTTTAGGTTAGTAATTTGGTTAAAATATTAAGTAGAAAAAGATTTAAAAAATATGATCGAACCCAGGACCTTTTGATTGAAACCAACTGTCTTAACCAGCCGTGCTAAATTGTTTTTGTTGATATATATCTGATTTAAATTGTTTTAACATCTTTAAAACAAATCCCCCAATTCTTTATAAACCCTAGAACACAAATCACTACAATTCATGGAATTGGAGCATTAGAAACAGAAATTGATTGAGGATTATCAATCCACGCATGAAGAGGATCATTTCAATACAAAATACTTACTGTTTTGGTGACGGATTTGATCGATGAAACGAAGAACACTAACGCGACGTGTTGGAAATCAAAGTAGCACTTGGAGGTTATTAAAACGCAAATCCTTTTGCAGAAATGTCTCTGAAGATGAAACAAATGAAAACCCTACATCAATTTTACATTACGTTAACAATTGGACGATTAATAGACGATGAACAAGAACAGTAGAATATAGAATCACTTACAACGGTTTGATGAATTGCGTTTGAAATTGAGATGACAGGAAGCAAGAACGTTCAAGGAGAAATAAGTGTGTTAATTTAATTGCGTTTTGGTGAACTGGAAATGGTCGAACCGGTTTTGAGTTTGTTGTTGATTAGAGGTGATTAATTTGGTGTTAATGTGATGATTAAAGTCCAATTCAATGTTGTCATCAGTTTCTAATAATCCAGAGGATGCTTTTAGTTAATCCAACTTATTGTTTTCAAGCGTTTTGGGTTGATTGGGTTATGTGGGTTTAATGTTACGGTTTTAAATCATGAAATTACACCCGAATTCGTTGCAATTTGGTTAATTGGATGATGGTAGGGGGTTCGAAACTTACATAGGATCGTTTTGGTGTATTTTAATTGGATTAAAATGGGTTAAAACCTGGTTTTTAGGTTGTTGCTGAAGATGGTGGTTTGGCCGGAAAAAGGCACTAGCGTGGGCGCCGGAAACACGGGGGGTGGGACTGGTGGTTTGGGTAAATTTTACATTTACAGTTTATACCCTTGTAGTTTTAATATTATTTTTCTGAAAGCAATAAGTTTTAATATTAGTTTCAAAATGTACAGTTTTGGCCCAAAGTTAATTTACAATTTATATTAACTAACTATCTTAACCGAATAACTTTGTAACGTTTATAGGAATGACGTTTTCGTATCTTTAGTTCATTTTTGACGTTGTAAGGTTATATTTAGCCTTAGAAGCAATTACCTTTAATAATTTTTATAAAATCTCGTTTATAAAATACAATCTATATATTTTTGAGATTTATATATTTATTTATTATACTTAGACGTTTCATGACGTAATTCAATCGATTAATTAAAGACGGGAATTAACATGGAATTCATTTCATTAATGATGCAACGTTACATTTCAGAAGTTAAATACAAGTGAAATAAAAGATAGGCAAATCTCGGGTTTGAGTTGGGTGTTCGGATTCGGGTTTGGGGCAGATGTCACAGTCATAACCTGTATATTCGGCATCAGGATCAGTAACAATAGCACCAATACACCTAGGAGTAGGAATATCATTAGATTGAGATTGATAAGAACTAAATAGACGCATGGAAAATGACGAAACATCAGAAGATGGACAAATATCCCTAGCAGTCCTAAAGAGCTTTACCTAGTTATTTTTATCCTCCAACTCTTTAATCAACATAGAAACTACACTAGTGGCAAATTCAGAGTCAAATTCATCAACAAACCTTAGTCTATTAGACACCTCGTTCTTAGTATTATAAATATACATTTGGAAAAATCTAGGACGTTCATTCTCAGGAATACATAAAGAACCAATCCAATGACATATTTGACCAGTTACCTTAAACACATAAGGCGAAGTTCCTACATTAATCGAGCTATCAATCTGGGCATCAAAAGACGTCATGGAAAACATAAAGTTGAATGCACGAATGTTAGACATGAAACGACTATCAGTAAATATACACACTTCACATTTAGGCGGACATCTAGGAACAGGCAAGCTGACACGACCACCCTTACAACATTGGTTATAAACAAAAGAGCTATTATTACTCTGACTAACAATACATTCACCAAACCAAATCATAGCACCACAATTACGGCATACACAGTAGCAATCACCATGATCTAGATAAAGAGAGCTCGTAGAAGACGAAGTAGATTCGACAACATTACTCCTTCGACATTCCTTAATGATCGTAGAAGTAGAGGTAATGTGTTGAAGTTAACCGACTTTTATTTTTCTCCTATAATTACAAACGTTAAAACAATCTAATAACAGTATACATACTAGATGCTTAAATGGTTAGAAAACAGAACAATACATGATTCATATCAACTACTATAATAACACTAATGTAAACATCTGACAGGATACATAACAAAAAAACAAACTATAAAAACAACTAAAACACAAAAGATCATAAAAAAACAAACTATAAAAACAACTAAAACAAAAAAGAATATAAGTAAAGCATCATAAAAGAAGAGGACTAGCATTTACAACATGCAATTACCTATGAAAACAATTAACATAACATTTAAAGCCAAGAACAAAGACGAAGAACACTAACCTTAAAAATAGCACCAAAGACCTAATTGAAGAACATCAAGCAAGAGACAACCCCAGAAACATCAGATTCGCAACACAAAAGCAAAAAAAACTGACCAATCAGAAAGACGAAGAGCGCGAAGTAGCAATTGACACTTGCATGTTGAAAAAATACAACCGATGATCATTGAGAAACAAAGGCATAAGCGTTAGAAGAAAACCAGAGGGACAATGTGGAACGATCTGATTTGAAGTGAATAAGAAAAGGAAATTAAAAAGATGAAAAAAAATATCACGTGAGGGGCACCAGAATACAACCGACCTTCAATTATAGAAGTTTAGGTAACATTAAACTACTACTAAGATTTGGATCGCGCGTTGCGGTGACCGGGTTTTAGTTGTTATGCTTTCAACTTTGACATGCGTAGTGCGTTGCGTTGACTGCATCATGTTTGTCACTTTGTTAGGTATTAATGTGTGGTGCCCCCATGTTACGATGGTAACATTAAAACATGTTGCTTAAACGAAGTGATGTGACCCGTTTGTGACTTCGTTAGACGCCTTATGTTCGGTTTAGATAAAAACTAAAGCTGACGCATTATGTAGAGATGTTATAGTAGAGACACTAACACAGTTACAAGCATCTGTCTCGTACGTTCGGTTAGGGCCTAGGAATTTCCTAAGTGGGATTCCTAATTCGCGCTAACATTTGGCTCTGATACTAATCTGTCACACCTCGACCAAGTGGGTGGGTCGTGATGATTGAATATCTAATAAAACACAGCGGAGACTATGTATGCATTGATAATGGGCCATAGGTTTACATGATATATCATTGTGTTCTAAGTATAAATCAAAGGTTACAAAAGTAATCTATAAAGAAAGTAGTGAAGCCGTTTGGTATATTACTCCCAAGTAGTCTTCTTCTATAGCTTGTCTATACTCTTTGCATGTTTCTTCTATAGCTTGTCTATAGTCTTTGCATGTTTCTTCTAAGGTTATCAACTGTGTGTCTAAATGCACATCCAATATTTATAAAGTCTAACTGTATACTTCGATCGATAAATCTTCTAAATACCTGAAATACAAACCCAAAAATACGTCAACACAAAGTTGGTGAGCTCATGGTTTAACAAAACAGACAATGTCATAAAACGTTTAATACACAAAATGCCAGACATTAAATAAGTACGTTTTTTTGTACGGTCGACAAAATATATAGCTAAACCTGTTCAGATTATACCCAACCCGAATACCATAAATAACAATCCCCTAACCCCAAAGTGGGCTAACGTGCTTTGCTAAGCACCAACGTATCATTGAACATGTGGCGTAGCGGTTTTCAACCTCAGTGGGGGTATGCCATTGTACACGGGGGATTCCCAAATAGTACTATTCACGTTTCAAAGGGCTCCTGCAAGAAATTAATGGCTACCGAGAGTATTTACCAATGCTCGGGGACAAAAGTAGCAGATGCGTTACACCATGAATAATTTAAAATAATAAAGTTTAGTAGGTATGCATTCACCCCAAAAGCATTACGTTAAAAAGGGGTTCATGAACTCACCTAGTGTCCGGCCTGCTCCAGATTTCTAAAGATATTGTACGTTCAACGTGAGAGTTCTACCTCCTAGCAGGCTTCCAATGTTTAGTTTAGTCATTTTAGACCCCAAAATACATAAGTCTATGTGTTTCATTGTGTCGGTGCCACGTGCGTACGGTTTTGGTTACATTCATGTAATATAATGGTTTTAGTCGTTTGTACTGCCTTATACGTCTAAGTATGTATATACTTATGTCATTCCTGGTTATATAGGGAAGTATTAAGAGTACGTTATTGTTAAATCAGTAAAGTTCGGTACTTGTCACTTTTAGTCCTTAGACTTTATTAAATCGTCAAATTCATACTAAAGTTAGGTTTTTAACTAAGAGTTGATATTAATATGTACTATACATTATATTTATGGTATGTATAACATTTTAGGTGTGAATCTACTGATAAAAATATATTCAAGTATTAGTTTCATATAATTTAGTTCTCACCGGTCTACCGAGTGCGGTGTGATACCGCGCATTAAGTTACGTTTTAGGTTTAAGTCAAAATAGTTTACTATAAATGTACCCATATGTTAAGAGGTCATATGCTACTGTAAAAATGTACTTTCTATAAATTTTTAGACATTTCTAAAAATTACTATATTTTATTTAATAAAGTAGTCGGTTAATAGTTTAAACATAAATAATTTGTATAAGATAACCCGTGAGCCAATAAATAGTGAAACTTCATTTTGAACTTATTTATACAGTAGGTAAGTAGTTAAAACTTAATATTTTAGTTTTATAGTCTTTCGTTCGTTTCGTATTTTAACGCGCGTGGAACCGATGAATAAACGATTTGCTTACAATATACTTTTTTAACACTTTTTATACTTTGAAACACTCAATTGGGTCTCATCTTACTGTGTGAAAGTATTTTTCTTTACAAAAATGTCTTCCTCCAATTTTGTATGCTTTTTGTGAAAATACTAGGTTCATATATTCAAAAATTCTTGATAAATAGATTAAGTTTATAAAAATTAAGAAACTCGGCGAAATACTCTATTTAAAAGTTTCTGGACATTAAAAATCTTAGGTTTTTCTTGTGTTTCTTGGTTTCATGTTTTTAACGTGTTCGGTTCGGTGAATATTATGTTTTAAGCATAGCAAGTCTTTGGTAATGTTTCGGTTCCGAATTTAGATGCTTAATGTCCATATCAGAGTTTTGGTTCTGTAAATTTGATCTTAGGAGTCTCTAACTATTTACTATAAATTTTCGTATTTTAATCCCATTAAATATTAGAAAATTTTTAGTAATTATTTTTATATACATAAAAATATGAAATTTAGTCTCTATCATATTTGTATCATATATAAGCTACTGAGAATATAATATTTTGGTATTTTTACATTTTGGGTACCTTCGTTGTTTCGTACGTTTAGTCTCGATTATTATTCGGTTCTTAGGTTCACCCATCAACAATCAACTATTTTCAATCCTAAGTGTCTATATACACATTTATAACAGTAGTATATCTCATTTTTTTTACTTTTTATACTCCCCATACGTTTTTAGAAACAATTGTGAAAATGTGCATTTTTAATATTAAAAATGCATATTAATTATTAAATAATATATAACTCTAAAAATTATGAAATTTGGTTTATAACCTTATTTTAGTATAAAGATTTTACAGAAATTATAAAATTACATTTTTAAGGTGGTTAACATTGGTTTGTTGTTTTGACAAAAAATAGTTGTTCTATTTAGCTAGTTTAGTCAAACTTGTGTGTTTTCTTTAGAAAATGATTTCTATCATTTTTAACACTTTTGTTACTGATAAATAAATGTTTTAGAATGTTCGTAATGGATGGGGAGACATGGTATTCATTGTGTGTAAAAATGTAAGTGCAGTGCGTGTTTAACGTGTTTTTGGTTATGTGTTCGTTACCTTAATGTGTAGACTTGGCATGGATGTTCTTATGATGCCTTAAGGGCTTTGAAATGATGGTTACGAGCTGCTGGAATCAAGGGTTCATAGTGGTGGATTTGATGAAATAATAAGAGGGTTTTGAAAGGTTAAAGTATGGGTTTTTGGTGGTTCACTACCTTGCGTGTGTGTAGTCTTCTTGAACTCTTGTGGGACTTTAATTTGGTCGAGTACATGACTCCATTGGAGCTGAAATCTGCTGGAAAATGATAGTGTTATGAAGGTTAGATAACTAAGGATATATGGGAAAGTGTAATACTTGAGATGGATGAGAAATGGATAATGAAAGTGTGTGTGTTGTTTATGTTCAAGAAGGGAAGAGAGAGATGAAGAAGTTTTATGAAATCTTGTTTTGGTCTTTGCATATTTTGTATAGATTTGCAAGGCCATTGGGATTTTCTAGTAAGCACTTTCATTGGTTGTGGAGGGTGGTGTGTTGTGGAGTAGGTTGACAAGAATGAGTAGGTGGAATCTATAAGGGATTGGGTTCATTGTATGTGTGTGTATCGTATGTGTATGTATATTTATGTATGTGGATGTATGAATATTTATTACATGATGATGATTTATGTGTGTGATGTTTGTGGAAATATATGTGTATATATATATAGGATTAAGTTCATTTGAGAAGACTGTGTGTGTTTAAGTTCAAATGAAAACTAAGTTTATAACTGAAAACACTGAAAACCACATGAAATGCGTATATGTATATATGTCCAGTTGTTTAATTTGTTAAAATATATTATATATGATACATTATACGTATACGTATATTTAATGGTTTTTAAAGTTTTCAGTTATAAATGAGTTTTCATTTGAACTCACCCCATATATATATATATATATATGGGGGAGAGTTCATTTGAGAAGACCAAATATTGTGAGAAGTGAAAGAAATAGCTAAATTCTTCATTTTTTCAATCAAAAACGTTTTTAACATACAAAAAATGATAGAAATGCAATATTTATTCATTAACTTTGACATACAAAAAATAAAATTGCATAAATTTAGTTTATTTGTTAAACCTACACATGTGGAAGTCATGTGTAAGTTAGGTTACTTACACATAACCTACACATGTGTAGGTAAATTTAAAACGCTAAAAATACATACGTAAAAAATATTTTAGTGATTTTTTTTAGTTTATACATTACACATTTGTATGTACGAAGTGAATTTATTTAGAAAATAAACCATTGATAAGTTTTTTATGTAATTTAGGTTTCTTCTTTTTCTTCTTGCAATATATAAGTCTTCTCAAATGATCTTAATCATATATATATATATAGGGTAGGGTTCAAGAGAGATCTCATTTTAAGTTGAGAACTAGAGAACTAACAAAAATACAAGGGATGAAATTTTAATGAAGAATGGTAAAATTATAACTTTAAATATATAAATCTTTAAACATTTCTATCTTTTGCATACGTTAATATTATTTTAAAAAAATTGCACCATTAGATCAAGAATTTCATTATCTTTCATTTGAGTATAAATAACGTCATAAAAATATATTTTTTCTCGTTTTTTTAAATTTCATACTACATATATGTAGTATTGCGATATTGTATTTGATTATATTTTTCTTTAAACGTTACTAACTTTTTCATACGTTATTTACATTAAACAATTTTAAAAATCACATTTTGGTTTTTTTGATACTACATATATGTAGTTTTTGATACTACATATATGTAGTATCAATGTACTTGATGCATTTATTAAGTGGTCAAATGACTCAAGAGTCTAATAATTATTTAAAGTGTACATATGATCTCAAATAACCAATAACAAAGTTCATAAGATTTCATATTAAAAAACTTATGGCAAATGAAAAGAAAACCAATACTTATACTATGTCTAAACATAAAGATAATAATAAACTAATAAACCAATTATAAATATCATAAAAAAGTAAAAAAAAAACTTGAAATTCAAACTATAAGATAACAATGCATCAATATTGCATATACTGCATATATGTAGTAATTTGATACTACATATATGTAGTATACGATACTGCATATATGCAATACTATAAAATTTAAAAGGGGATAGTGAATATGGTGATGTTATGCATCTAAGTTACATGTAAAACCATTAAAATTACGTAGCTTTGATAAATTAACTTAAATTTTTTTATTAGCAAACTTAACTCATTGATCTTTATTCAATGTTACTGGACGACTCAGTCTTCTCCTCTTAGATCGTAATTTTTCTCTTTCTCATTTACTCAATAATCGTCATTCATTTTAGTAAAATATTATCCACCCTTTAAAAATCGATCGTAACTCAATTTGGCTTCTCAATTCCAACTAACATATTAATATAACATGACTCATATAATTCATACAACATCACATAACGTGAACCAAGTTATTGCTAGCAATGTCAATACGATCATATGAGAATATCTAAATTTGGAATTGAGGCATGGTGATGTTGTTTTTTGTGATAACGTCATCGAAATCAATGTCCTTGAACTTTTGATATTTTATCAAAGTATGTAGTTTTGATGGTTTCTCGGGTAATTTAGTTTCGTAACAACACCGTATTCATTTCCCAAATTTAAAAACATACGGTATTGTATATTACATATATGCAGTATTGAAAGTAAAAAAAACGAGAAATTTTTTTTTATAACGTTATTTATACTCAAATGAAAGATAATGAAATTCTTGATCTATTGGTGCAAAAAAAATTTAAAAAACTTAACGTATGCAAAAGATAGAAATGTTTAAAGATTTATATATTTAAAGTTTCAATTTTAACCTTTCTCTTTAAAATTCCATCCCTTGTATTTTTGGTAGTTCTCTAGTTCTCAACTTAAAATGAGTTCTCTCTTGAACCCTACCCTTATATATATATATAGGGTAGGGTTCAAGAGAGAACTCATTTTAAATTGAGAACTAGAGAACTACTAAAAATACAAGGGATGAAATTTTAATGAAGAATGATAAAATTATAACTTTAAATATATAAATCTTTAAACATCTCTATCTTTTGCATACGTTAATATTATTTTAAAAAAATTGCACCATTAGATCAAGAATTTCATTATCTTTCATTTGAGTATAAATAACGTCATAAAAAATATTTTTTCGTGTTTTTTTAAATTTCATACTACATATATGTAGTATTGCGATATTGTATTTGATTATACTTTTCTTTAAACGTTACTAACTTTTTCAAACGTTATTTACATTAAACAATTTAAAAAATCACATTTTGGTTTTTTTGATACTACATATATGTAGTATCAATGTACTTGATGCATTTATTAAGTGGCCAAATGACTCAAGAGTCTAATAATTATTTAAACTGTACATATGATCTCAAATAACCAATAACAAAGTTCATAAGCTTTCATATTAAAAAACTTATGGCAAATGAAAAGAAAACCAATACTTATACTATGTCTAAACATAAAGATAATAATAAACTAATAAACCAATGATAAATATCATAAAAAAAGTAACAAAAAAAACTTTAAATTCAAACTATAAGATAACAATGAATCAACATTGCATATACTGCATATATGTAGTACTTTGATACTACATATATGTAGTATACGATACTGCATATATGCAATACTATAAAGTTTAAAAGGGGATAGTGAATATGGTGATGTTATGCACCTAAGTTACACGTAAAACCATTAAAATTACGTAGCTTTGATAAATTAACTTAAATTATTTATTAGAAAATTTAACTCATTGATCTTTATTCAATGTTAATGGACGACTCAATCTTCTCCTCTTAGATCATAATTTTTCTGTTTCTCATTTACTCAATAATCGTCATTCATTTTAGTAAAATATTAACCGCCCTTTAAAAATCGATCGTAACTCAATTTGGCTTCTCAGTTCCAACTAACAGATTAATATAACATAACTCATATAATTGGTATTATGATATGTGCATGCTACACATATTCATACCACATCACATAACGTGAACCAAGTTATTGCTAACAATATCAATACGATCATATGAGAAAATCCAAATTTGGAATTGAGGCATGATGATGTTATTTTTTTGTGATAACGTCATCGAAATCAATGCCCTTGAACTTTTGATATATTATCAAAGTATGTAGTTTTGATGGTTTCTTGGGTAATTTAGGTTCATAACAACACCGTATTCATTTCCCCATTTTAAAAACATATGGTATCGTATATTACATATGTGCAGTATTGAAAGTAAAAAAACGAGAAAAAATTATTTTTTTATAACGTTATTTATACTCAAATGAAAGATAACGAAATTCTTGATCTAATGGTGCAAAAAAAATTTTAAAAACTTAACGTATGTAAAAGATAGAAATGTTTAAAGATTTACATATTTAAAGTCCAATTTTACCCCTCCTTTAAAAATTCCATCCATACCTTTTTTTTAGTTCTCTAGTTCTCAACTTAATATGGAGTTCTCTCTTGATCCCTCCCCTATATATATATATATATATATATATATATATATATATATATATATATATATATATATATATATATATATATAGATTGGAGATTTTCTAAAAAGGCTCAAAACTCTAAGAAGTGTAGGAAACATTCACAAAGAACACACGTGTCCATGAGGGGGAAAAACACGGAGGGGCTCTTTATCGTTATTTTACGCGTTGACGCTTGATGCGTGCAAATGTATATATAAAAACTAACAACTAAAAACACCTAAGTTTTAAATTTATAAAACCAAGACTAGAAGACTCTTTCACACACAACCGGCAGTGGACCAGTCGAATGTAATATAGTGAACGTAAGTCCGGGTGTCGACCCACAGACTCTATATATCACGTTAAAGAAACTAGACAAGACTCAACTCAACTAGACACGACTTTAATTAAAATTAACGAATTGAAAGCGTAAGAGACTTGATTCGGATTTGAGAAAAACGTTACCTAGGTTGCTACTAATGATGAACGACTATTGATTAAACTTTAGACTTGGTTGTTAAAACGAAACTAGGATCATAAAAGACTAACTCAATGGAATTCCTAAGGATCCTAGACCATTATCCGGGTGTGACCTTTTGGTTATCCGAAGCGTTGATTAAGCTCACTAGTTAGTTAAATCGCCTCTCGGTTCCTTTAACAGTAATTAAATACCCTATGATCGGCTCCCCTCTCAGTTTCACCGATCCAATATATCCTAAGACACAAAGGGGTGGTTCAACAATTAATTCTATGACTCAAACATACAAGTTTACTTTGTTATTAGAAAAGTTCCTCTCGTACCCTATTTCTAACGACTAGATAAACCAGACACGCCGACAAATCCTCACTTCTCGGGTATTGGACTTAGTAGGACAAACGAATTTATTGAATTATTAATTAACCTCCTATGGTTCCTACGTCTAGAAAACCATTCAAAACACGAAAACAAAAGTTAACGAATTTGATACGCAACCATACACAAAAGACATTTGCAAAGCTACGTAAGGCGATTTAATAAATAATACAATCCATTCATTCATTCAAAACACACCATAGAATATAAAAATCAAACCTTTTATAAAATTACTAACTCGTTTTATCAAACAACCAAGAACCAAGTTTAATCAAATAAACGTTACCAATAGCAAACAACCTAGGTAACTAATAAGTTTAGTTCATAATTAAAGTTAAAAACACAAAACAATTCAAGGTTAATGTATTCATGAGTAATAACGATAAGAAATCAAGATAACGCATGCAAAACACAACTAGGTCGGATGAAAACTACCCGATCACGACCTCCAAGACTTGATTCCGTGCTCAAAACTCCAACTTCCTTGCTCCGAATTCGTCCGTTTCAGCCTCCAAATTCGTCCCTTAAAGCCGTCTAGCGCGTTCCCTTTTAAACTCGTTCAACTAGGTCAAAACCATGTTTTAGCGATAACTCAGGTAGGTGGCGGTACCGCGTCGTGGAGGACATCAGGTGGCGGTACCGCCACCTGCTCATTTTAACAGAAACTTTGGCAACTTGTTTCGTCTCCCATTTTCAGCTCGTAACTCCGTTTCGCGTCCGGTTTTTTCCTACGTTCTTCTTTTCTCGCTCTCTTTTCAACCCTTCATAAACTTGGGACCTAGAAAACACAAATGAATCACTAGTAGATAAAACTTAAAGAAAACTAATTGAAAAGACTCGAAAGAGGGTATAAACTCTACACGGGATAAACGTATAATTTGCACTATATCAAATATCCCCACACTTAACCTTTTTCGTCCCTGAAAAAGCATAAACTTATCTTAGGGATTCAAGGCTCAAAAACTCTAAAAACAAAAACTAAAAATATACAATTACAACTCTAACCCTTAATCTTTACTCAAAAAAAGTAACAGTGACTAACGACGATTTAGGCTCTCTGTTGCATTGTGCTGGTTGTTTTTGCTGTGCGCTCCAAATGTGAGTTCTTTGCCCGCTTTTAAACCTTTTTCGGGGAGAAAACATACAAATATTTTACAACGCCTTCGGGCAAAACTTTATGTCTTCGGGCGAGGCCAACTAAGGCTACTTTTTATACCTTTGGGTATGCCTACGGGCAGGTTTCGGTAAGAGTATAAATGCCTTCGGGCAAGATTTTAAACAGCCTTGGGCTGAGTTTTATACCTTCGGGTAGGGCCTTCGTGCAAGATTTTAAATAAAACAAAGTTCTATTGTCTAACTGTTTATTTTACTGAGCATGATTCCACCCAACTCTAAAGTCCTTTCCTTTTTGTCGAGATTATTAATATACAGTGGGTATAACGGGGAAATTTGAGTAGTACTACGGGTTCAGCAGACCCCATCATGCTAGATTGGTTTCCAGGTGGTGCAAATTGTCCTTTAACTTTTGGTCACCCGTCGTGGTGGTAACAAGGCAACCTTATCGTATCGTTCAGTTTAATCTCGACGTGCTCATGTAGTAAACGAGGTGGTCTAGCTAACCAGCAATAGTAATGATGTTTATCGGTTAAACAGTTTCAGTATTTATATATACTCTTGTTACTTAAACTCATTGAACTCACCAAGAATATTTGTTGACTCGTTTTAGTATGTTTTCTCAGGTGGCTAGGAGCTGTGCACATAGGACATATCATGCATGAGTCATTTTATTTTATTTTGAACAGTTATTTACGTTGTTGGCTTTAATGAAAATAAATGCCGGTTTGTGCTAGACTATTGAGCACATGTTTTTAACTAGTATCGTGCTAGACTGTTGAGCACAAGTTTATTTAAGAAATGAGATTGTTTGAAAGCTTCCGCTAAAATTTGAAGAATTTACATTTTTAATATCTTGGTTTTGGATAATTGTAAATTTAAACTTTTATTTAAATCAGTTGAGTCAGTGTTACTGTAACTAATGGCTTGAGATTCTGGTATGTCATGCGCCTAACGGATACCCTGTTTGTGGAAAATTGAGGGTGTGACAGATTGGTATCAGAGACATAAGTTATAGGGAACTAGCATTTCATTGCATATAGTCTATAACTTTAAGCATTGCATTAGTTACACTCACACTACACAGTAGAATCATAGTTAGAAAGTAGAGTTTGTTTGCCTATACGTGTTACATTTTTACGTGCTTGCCTGATATAGGAACATT
Organism: Tagetes erecta; assembly: GCA_030867185.1. Taxonomy (NCBI): domain Eukaryota; kingdom Viridiplantae; phylum Streptophyta; class Magnoliopsida; order Asterales; family Asteraceae; genus Tagetes; species Tagetes erecta. Next base: position 23,450,593 of record CM061496.1, read on the forward strand.
GTAGTCTAAGAATCCTTATACGAAATACTCTGTCCTTATCCCAAACCTGAATCTAAATTTTCCGCTTAAATCTGATTCTTCTTCGCGGAATGTGGCTGAGACCTCTTCTCAAGGCGCCAAGAGGCCAAGAGTATGAGCTTGACGATTACAACCGTGTTGACCCGTTTGTGTATTCCTTCTAGAGTTCGTGAAGTGGAGCATAAGTTATTCTGTCATTCCTTCTTTTCAAAATACATTACATCTTGTAAGCCCAGAAAACCAAATTTTATTCAGATTTTTTTTTCTTTCTCACTCTGTTGAAAGCGTGGTGACAACCAAAGCGGGTAAGTATAAAACACTCAAATCATAAAGACTAAGACGCTGAAGTTATCTGTAGTGACTTTATTTCGTTAAGTATTTTGTTCTATTCTTTTAAACCTTCTCCATATTGTTACACTTATCTTATTTCATCAAGTTGGTGCTTGTTGCTCTCATGAAAACTATTGACTTGAAGTGGCATCTCGTGGAGATGACTACCGATGGTATTCTCGTTCTACATAAAGACTGCGCCTGAATAGTGAATACTAACGCAAACACAGCTTTGTAAATAAGCAAGTATTATATGAATACCACACCTCTCTTATACATCCTATATTCGGAATAATATAAATTATCTTATAAACAAACACAAAACAATAAGAATGATAAAACTTAAGATTAAAACCCATGATGGAGACAAACTAGGGTGATTATGTAAGGTAAATTGACGATTACGGGTGCGCAACGTAATGGTGAATTTACAGGTACACGATGATCCTGACAAAACCTGTCATGTGGGTTACAACTAAAACCCAAAAGTGAAGAACCAGACAACACAGATTCACCTAAGACAAAACTCCATCTCTAAGTAACATAATGATATCAAGTTTATCCTTGTGTAGTAAACTATTATAATACCACATTCCAATATAAACTTCTATCGTGCTTATGCCACAAACTCATGATATAATGTAATGCCTTAAGTTTTGGTTAGTGTGTTATGACCTCTTACCCAACGTCGATAACAACTTAATATCATGTTTTCCTCATTCGAGCATTAAACAAATCTTGTAATAGTAAGGGTTACTAGGAGGAGCCCTATAAAAGTACGACTTATTTGGAAAACTCTTTCCTGTCATAATTAACCAGTCATGTCTTACATACATGATCACTCCTCGTGAATGGTATTACAAACACTATTTTCATCTCCACCGTTGTAAAACACGCTTTAGATCTAAAACTTTATTTATCCATCAAGATATTTAAATACATAAACATTTTCTATATCCAATAAATCGGGAAATATATTCAAATCTCTTTACTAGATTATCCGTGTAACAGTAACACAACTTAAGTGCTATCGCTGATGCGAGCCTAAAAGCGATCACCCTTGAACCTTGTTTTACGAATAACCCTATTCTATCTATCATTCATATGGAAATTCACTATAAATCTAGACACTTATAACCTCCAGATCTACATTGTTCACAGTGATAACAGAAACTAAGTGATTTTATTTATTTATTTATTTTATGTTACTGACCCCCCCCCCCCGATATAAATTTGAATATTCTCCACGACTTTAAAGATTCACATGATGAGTTATATTGTCTACAATAAACAATTGATATCAACTAGCGTTCTGCGTGAGCCTCGTCCATTAAAGTTTAGAATAACAATCTCTTATTTCGTTCATCCTAATATACATTGTATCTGCTAAGAAATATAAGCATTGATGATCTCATTGTCATTTGAAACTCCAACCGTGTTATATCCTTCTTTCAAAGCTTAAGTTAATTTAAGAAAATCCACCTTGTATGTAATTAACGGCCTTGATCAAAAATATTTAAAGCGCGATGAAAGAAATTGTTACCTAATCGTTCCAAACCATGAAAATCCTAGTAGGGGAGACTGTTTATTTAAAGAAATTAGTTAAGCTACACAATCCAAGTAATGAAATAACACGACGTCCTTATCTAATCCGTTAGCAAACCAGACTATTATCTCTCATCAACTTTTAAAAAACTCAACGATGAATTCAAACACTACCACCCAATGAATCTAGATATCAAAATCCCTTTTAGCATTTTATTGTTTTGAACCCTAAATAAATCCATTCATTTACTAAAACCTATATCATGAAATGGGTACTTATAATAAAACTGATCTTCAGTTGAAGTAGAAAGAAAAGATTCTAGAAAACCGATCTTCTCGGTGTATCGTATACCCCCCCCCCCACGGCCCATTTGTGATCGTAACACTTAGATTTCATCAAAGAGAAAACCAATTGTACACCAAAGGATTAGAAACATCTTATGTAACCTAGACACTTTTATGTTAACACTACTTCAGTAAGTAACCATTAATAACATTTTACCCTATGTCATACAACCACTTATTCTATCGATCACAACGAAACATAAATACTTTGATCATTCTTGCTTAAAACATGTACTCCCGAACACATAAATAGTATCAAAAAATCATTCTTCATCTGTTTTAGAATGTCTATGACACCCTTGATGACCGCGTTTTGACAACGCTTCCTTAATAAATTCGAGTATCTACACGGTTGCGTCACTGCAATGATCTCTAAACAACTCGAATAACAACGCTTCTTTATTATAGACTCTTTAGTTAAGTCTCGATCCTTGATAATCTAATTAACAACTCGAAGCTCCGTGATCTAATATTTCTAAAACATTCTGCATACAAATCGTTGTTTATAAATCTTAAGAGTGGATCTCAAAGAAACTTTTGAATCTCTCCAAACACGCGATACATTAGATCAGTTGGAATCCTGCAAATGATTACTCTAATTGGTTTAAATCTGATGAAGTGGCTACTTAATGTAAAACAAATAAAATCATTCTTAGCAATTAAAGTAACAACGTCTAATAACCAAAGTACGATTTAATTTTCGGGACGAAAATTCTTTTAACAAGGGGATGCTATGACATTCTGAAAATTTCCTTTTCCTTTGTTCTATTTCGTTGCAGTCAACCAACGACACGACGTAATTTTCGGGACGAAAATTCTTTAACAAGGGGATGATGTGACAACCCGTAAATTCAGGTTAACACTTTTAACTTACTCTCGCTCCTTTCCATTAAAATGCTTAGTATTAATAACTTGCTAAATTTTGGTAAGTAAGATCATATAAACCGTAGGGGTATGTTTTGTAATTTACGGAAGTTAACTTATTAATTTTAGTTATAAATAAATAAGTAACAAAAGTTGAGGGGGCAAAGTGTAACATTTAATTAATATAACCCATCCCCCCCGGTCGACTCCCTCTCGCTCAATCTCTCGTCACACACACACAAACCCTAGCCAGCCGCATCACATCACCATTTTCATCATCATCGTGTCTGTCCGGTTAGCCGCATCATCATCATCACCACCAGCCGCACGTCACCGTAACACCAGGGAACAAAAGCGATCAACACAGTTCCAATCTTGTTCGACTGCATCAACCGTCTCCGGCCACTGTTCCGGTGACATCGAACCACCGTTCATCGTCTGAAATCGTTCTGGTCGTCTCCGTTTGCCTCTATCATCATACCGGTAAATAATAAAAACTCTATAACTCGTAGTTAACAGTTTCGGTTAAGATTTCAGTTTCGATACGGGTTATGTTTTGATTTTTTTGGGTGTATGTTGTGAACTGGTAATGCATATGTATAAACATCATGTGAATATGAAATTGTATGTGTGCTAGCAGTAGCGTATGTATGTATATATAGATGTGTATATGTGCAGTTGCGTACGTATGTATATAAATGGCTGAAGTTGTATGTGTGATAAGGAAACAGTAGGAAAGGGGTAAATGGATTTGTATGCGATATATATACATATGATGTATGCAACCAGTAGGTAAACGTGCGAAGAGTCTTATGTATGGGTATAAACTGTTGCAATGTATAAACATATGCACGTATGTAGTGTATGTATATGTAGAACAGTAGCATGCATAATATATACATATGTGTGTATACGATTGTATATATGTGGAGCAGCAACATGCATTTGAATGAATGTACGTATGTGTGTTATATATGTATGTTGTGTGTGTAGTTGTATGCAGGTATGTATTGTAATTTTTTTTATGTATGTGTGTTGTGTGCGTGTGTTTGTATGTATGATAATTCATGTATATGTGTGTGTAATGTGATATATAAATGCATGTGTATGTATGACCTATTAAATATATATATATAGGTTTGTGCATGTAATCAGATGTATGTTTGTGTATATATATATAACCTATTATATATATATATATACGTATGTATGTAATATGCCGCATGTATGTATGATCAGTAGGTAGGAATACAAGATTTATGATTTGAAAAGTATGGATATCAAATATTAAACAGTAGCAGCAGCCGCAAGTGTATATATATTGTGTGCAATGTGTATGATCTATTGTATAAAGGTGTGTATGTATTTTGTGTATGTGTTTATGAGTAAAGAAATCGTTGTGTACGTGTTATCGTGTATGTATGTATATTAAATGCATAAATGATAATGTCTAACCATTTGGTTGTCTTAATTTAATGATGGGACAAGCGTGCTGGTAATATTCGGGTAATAATGAGTTCGTATCAAATGTATAAATGGTAATATTTGGGTATGCCTACGGGTAGGTTTCGGTAAGAGTATAAATGCCTTCGGGCAAGATTTTAAACAGCCTTGGGCTGAGTTTTATACCTTCGGGTAGGGCCTTCGGGCAAGATTTTAAATAAAACAAAGTTCTATTGTCTAACTGTTTATTTTACTGAGCATGATTCCACCCAACTCTAAAGTCCTTTCCTTTTTGTCGAGATTATTAATATACAGTGGGTATAATGGGGAAATTTGAGTAGTACTACGGGTTCGGCAGACCCCATCATGCTGGATTGGTTTCCAGGTGGTGCAAATTGTCCTTTAACTTTTGGTCACCCTTCATGGTGCTAACAAGGCAACCTTATCGTATCGTTCAGTTTAATCTCGACGTGCTCATGTAGTAAACGAGGTGGTCTAGCTAACCAGCAATAGTAATGATGTTTATCGGTTAAACGGTTTCAGTATTTTTATATACTCTTGTTACTTAAACTCATTGAACTCACCAACATTATTTGTTGACTCGTTTTAGTATGTTTTCTCAGGTGGCTAGGAGCTGTGCACATAGGACATATCATGCATGAGTCATTTTATTTTATTTTGAACAGTTATTTACGTTGTTGGCTTTAATGAAAATAAATGCCGGTTTGTGCTAGACTATTGAGCACAGGTTTTATACTAGTATCGTGCTAGACTGTTGAGCACAAGTTTATTTAAGAAATGAGATTGTTTGAAAGCTTCCGCTAAACTTTGAAGAATTTACATTTTTAATATCTTGGTTTTGGATAATTGTAAAATTAAACTTTTATTTAAATCAGTTGAGTCAGTGTTACTATAACTAATGGCTTGAGATCCTGGTATGTCACGCGCCTAACGGATACCCCGTTTGTGGAAAATTGAGGGTATGACATTAAGGGAGGCTTATACCTTTGCCAATCAACCGGAAGTGGTTAACAATACCTTGTTTAGTACCTTTGGTAATAAGAGACCTACTATTTCTTATGGTGAATCTTCTAGGTCTAATTTTGGGGGGTACAACTACTAGTAGACTTACTGGTCCAATGAATGCTGCCAAATTACCATTGTTACCTACACCTCATGCTAGCACTAAATTGACTAGGAGATTAACTTCTAAAGAAGTGGAGGATAAAAGAAGTAGGGTGAATGCTTCTGGTGCACAGAGAAATTTACTCCTTCACATAAATGCAAGAATAGGCAATTGTACATTATTGAGTTGGCTGATGAGGAAGAACCCTCAGTTGAGGTTTGTATTGATGCACAGGAAATGGAGGTTCATGAACCTCACATCTCTATCCATGCTTTGACTGGTATTCCTTCTAGAACTCTGCACATTTTGGTAGATCCAGGATCTACTCACAACTTTATTGATGAGAATTTTGCACAGAAGTTGAAGTGTTCATTAACTAGAGTCAAACCAATGACAGTTACTGTAGCCAATGGAAATCAATTGAGTTGTGCGAGTATGTGTAAGAACTTTGCTTGGATGATGCAAGGTGTTTGGTTCAAGACAGATGTTCTAGTTATTCCTCTAGAGAACTATGATATGGTGTTGGGAGTGCAGTGGTTATCTCCTTTGGGAGACATAGTTTGGAATTTTGGTAACATGACCATGCAGTTTCAAATGGATGGGGTTTCTTATGTATTGAAGGGAATGGAGAATAACAAGGTCAGCTTTTGTTCTATGGAGAAACTCAACACATTGCTGCAAAATCCATCTCAGATTGTTCAATCCCAGTTATTTGGGTTACAATTAGTTGATCAAGATAATGACATGCCTCATGGTTCTAAGGTGGACAAGTGTTGAAGAATACAGCCGTTGATGATCTTTTAACAACATATGATGATGTATTCGTTGTTCCAACAACCTTACATCCACCCAGAGCTTGTGACCATAAAATTGAATTGAAGGAGGGTACCTCAGCTATTAGTTTGAAACCTTATCGGTATCAAGCTTTGCAGAAAAATGTTATTGAAAAGATGACTCAAGAGTTGCTTGATTCTGGGTGATTCTGGATAGTAGAAGTGCTTTTGCAGCCCCTGTTGTTTTAGTAAAAAAGAAAGATTCATCCTGGAGAATGTGTGTTGATTACAGAAAATTGAATGAGGCCACTATTAAAAACAAGTTTCCTATTCCTCTGATTGATGAGTTACTTGAAGAATTAGGGGGCTCCACAGTGTTCTCTAAATTGGATCTAAGGTCCGGATACCATCAAATAAGGATGCATCCTCTTGATATTAGAAAACCGCCTTTAGAACACACCAGGGCCTGTTTGAGTTTATGTTGATGCCTTTTGGGCTCACCAATGCTCTTGCTACTTTTTAGTCATTAATGAATACTACTTTCAAAGATTTGTTGAGAAAAGGGGTGTTGGTTTTTTTTTATGACATCCTTGTTTATAGTAGCACCTTAGATCAACATATTGTTATTCTTAAACAAGTTTTGGATCTTATGAGACACCACCAGTTGTTTGCCAAGAGATCTAAATGTGTATTTAGGGGACAATCAGTTGAATATTTGGGGCATATTATTACCCAAGATGGAGTTTCAACTGATCCTACTAAGATTGATGCTATCATACATTGGCCTTCTCCACTTAATGTCAAACAGTTAAGAGGATTTTTGGGGTTAGCTGGTTATTACAGGAGGTTTATTCGTTCATTTGGCGTAGTTGCTAAACCCTTAACTGATTTACTTAAAAAAGATGCTTTCCAATGGTCTGAGTCTGCTCAACTCTCTTTTGATCAGCTTAAACATGCTCTAACTACAGCACCAGTGTTAGCTCTTCCAGACTTGAAAAAACAGTTTGTAATTGAAACTGATGCATGTACCAAAGGCATTGGGGCTGTTTTAATGCAAGACAAGCATCCTCTTGCATTTATTAGTAGAGCTTTATCACCAAGGCATCAGGCTTTATCGGTGTATGAAAAGGAGTTGTTGGCCATATTATTTGCTACCAAACATTGGCACTATTATCTCATTTGTGGTCCATTTGTGATTAGAACTGATAAAAAAAGCTTGAAACATTTGCTTGATCATAAAATTACCACCCCTCTGCAACACTCTTGGCTGGTCAAACTAATGGGGTATGACTTTGAAATACATTATAAAAAAGGTTGTGAGAATGTGGCAGCTGATGCTTTATCCAGACTTTAGGGGTCTTCCCTTTTTTGCATGCATCTATAATCATTTCAGCCCGTGTTTCCGGACAAGATTAAAACCTCCTGGCAGAGTGATATCAATTTGGCACAACTAATTACTCAATTGCAACAGGGAATTGTGAAACCTCATTATACGTAGGACGGTCAGTTTCTTAAAAGGAAGTCTAAACTAGTGGTGGGGTTGGACTCTCAGTTACGGTTTGATTTGATCCATGAATGTCATAGTTCTGCTGTGGGGGGTCATTCTGGAGTACATGCCACATTACAAAGACTTAAGAGCATGTTCTATTGGCAAGGTCAATCCAAAGCTGTAAGACAATTTGTCAGGCATTGCCATGTGTGTCAGCAAGTAAAAACGGAGACGGTGGCTTCTCCAGGGTTATTGCAACCTTTACCCATTCCGCAATACGTATTTGATGAGATAAGTATGGATTTTATTACAGGGTTGCCTAAATCTAGAGGCAAAGATGTGATCTTTGTGGTGGTGGACCGTTTGACTAAGTATGCTCATTTCATGTCTCTTTCACATTCGTTCACTGCTTCTCATGTGGCTCAATTTTTTGTGGATAATGTGTTTAAACTTCACGGTTGGCCTTCTACTATTATCTCTGATAGAGATACCATATTCTTGAGTGCCTTTTGGCAAGAGTTTACCAGAATTCAAGGCATTAGTATTATTATGTCCACAGCTTACCATCCCTAGACTGATGGACAAACAGAGGTTGTTAATAGGTGTTTGGAAAATTATTTGCGAAGTGTTACTATGGGTAGGCCTACTTCATGGGATAGATGGTTATCCTTGGCAGAATATTGGTACAACACCAATTTTCACACTTCGACTCATAAGACCCTTTTCAAGGCTTTGTACGGATATGCTCCACCACTTCATGTTCCTTATGTTCCTCGGGATTCTAATGTAGCTGATGTGGATGAAAACATGAATGCTCGAGAAACAGCTATTCAGTTGCTTAAATCAACTTTGACTACAGCCCATAATAGAATGAAACAATTTGCTGATGTTCGTAGATCTGAGAGAGAGTTGGAGGTTGGCAATTGGGTTTATCTCAAGTTGCAACCTTATGTTCAATCCACTATAAGGTCTGCTACATTCACTAAACTTTCTCAGAAATATTATGGACCTTACTTGGTTCTTGAGAAGATAGGAGCAGTGGCATATCGTCTCGATTTACCTCCATCATCTCAGATTCATCCAGTATTTCATGTGTCTTTACTCAAGAAGGCTACTGGCCTAGTTGCTCATCCTACAGTGTTACCTACATTAGCCAGATTTCAATGTCAACCATTAAAATTTTTGGATTCTAGAGTAAATAAGAGGAGAAATAGGGTTGTTGGTCAGGTGTTGGTGCATTGGAAAGATCTACCAGTGGAGAATGCCACTTGGGAGTATCGTGATGAATTCCAAAGCAGGTTCCCAGATTTTGTTTTGGATTAACCTTGTGGTCAAGGTTCTTGAAGAAGGAAGCATTGTTATGTGCAGATAAGGGAGTGGGTTGATTGTGTAATAAAAGAGAAGTCATTGTCTGAATTGTAATATATAGGGGGTAAAAAGTGTTAAAATGATATAGTATAAGGAGTCAGTTGTGCAAGTCTAACTAATTGTTGTTAGTTAGTTAATATTTGTTGTTAGTCGGTTAATTGTTTGTACTTAAGCATTAAGAGCTGTTAATGAAAAGTTAGTGAAAGTTTGGTTCCTTCTTCTGTCTTCTTCAACCCTTTCACCATCTCTCACGTATCACCTTGCTGCTGCCTCTTTGTTTATATATAATATACTCTAGGGTTTTTTTCTTCTCTCCCTTTTTTAATTCGCGTGCATGTACAAAAGCCAAAGGCGGTTGTGCTAAAAAATTCCTTCAAAGTAGGGCATTAAAAATTCTTATATCTTTTTGCTTCCTTCAAACGAATCTCCCATGTGGCCTTTTCTTGATTTAATATTATGAGCCTACAAATGCAAGAATGCAAAATAAATAACTAATGTATAATCTCACGTGGAATATGAATGTCATGTACTTCCATATGTAGATATTTTATAGCAAATTAATCATTTCCCATTCTTAATTAAAAGTTATAACATAGGTAGTGTTTGGTATATAGGAATGAGAGGTGAAATGGAATGAATCATTACGGGTGAATAAAAAAAAGTATGTTTGGTTAGTCAATGTAATGGACCATTACCAAGGAATGAAAAATGTCTCATTTTCATTCCACCCAATACCCATGTTTTTTTTCATTCCTTGAAGGAATGAAATATTTTTTTAAGTCATGACAAATACCATGAACCGACTCATGCCCTAAACATTGACCCGACCCAAGACCCAATGAACCGATCATGTCCTAACTCATGGTTCGAACCATGACCCAACCCATGAACCGACTCATGACCCGAGCCATCTACCGACTCATGACTCGAACCATGTCGATCCACGCCCTGAACCATGACCCAAACAATGATTCGGCTCATGACTTGACCCATGTCTCATATCATGACCCGACCCATGTCCCGATCAACCCATGACTCAATTTATGAACCGACTTTTGATCAGATCCGTGAACTGACTCATGACCCGACCCATGAACCGAACAATATCCTAACCCATTCCTCGAACCATGACTCGAACCATGACCCGACCCATGTGTCGATCCATGACCTGACTCATGTATTAAACCATGTATTGAACCAAGAGCCGATCCATGATCCGAGCTAAGACCTGACCCATAACCATGACTAAGTATTTTTGTCGTTTTTAGATATTTGTATTTTTTCATGTGTTTTTTCCTACCTACAAAAAAAAGAAGTATTGGTTCATTTTATTTCTATACGGTAACCAAACAGGAAAATGGAATGGAATGATCTATTTCATTCATTTGTCCATTCCTTTTCTTCATTCATTTCATTCCTTTGTCTATTCCATTGCCCCATACCAAACAGACCCATAGTGTAAGACTATCTATAACATTCGTTTGAAGTTTTGCTCGACGATCTCAGGTTTAGATAAATTATATCATTTTAGCTCATAGACTCCTAAGATAATCAATGTATAACAATAAACCAATCAGGAGTAGAAATCGATTAAAAGTAACCCAAAAGTGTAGGGAATATTCATGTAATAATATATATAATTTAGACCACATCGTATCGTCTAACACATAATTTTGCATCATGCGGCCAAATACGATTAAAACATCTAATGATCTCTTTTGAAAATAGAAACAAAAGAAAAGAAACCGTAGTATCATAGAAACACGTATTTCAGCCCCAAAAACGTAAACAGTAAAAAGGGATGTGAGTTTACTCACCTCGTAATGCAAAGATAACAGAAAAAGAATCGTCGCTACAAAGAACCGAGAGTCTCCCAAATATTGGTACCACCTAATTAATTGGGAAAAACCCAAACTTAGAAACGAAACAATAAAAACAAAAATCACAAATCCGAGATCTAGGGTTTTGGATTATAAATCGGAAATTAGGGTTTTAAATTAAGATTTTGGATTTCGGTACGAACCGTAATAGTATTTTCGTATATATATTTTAAACAAATCAATTTAGTTTCTTTAAATAATATTTATAATAAATATTTGTAAATAGGTAACATTATGTTTTGAAAATGTATTTAACTTACTTATGTGATATAGGTTATTAGGAACTTATAGATTAATGCTTAAAGTGTTTTAAAATGTAAAAATTATATAACACAGGTTGTGGGTTTCAAACCCACGACCTCTCCTTAAAACTGATACATACACAATCACCAGACCACTTCCACCTTTGTTTAAATTATCTGGTTTTTAATTCTTTTATACTTTATTTATCAAGAACACTCATTTCATATCAAGCCCTAGTTTCAAAGAACCATTCAATTCGATTCACACAGACAAACAACACCAAATCGAATAGAGGGCTTTTAATCTACATTGTATTGTGATCATTTTGATATACGAAACTTACTTGGTAGTGAAGGTTTGATATAGATTCGATTTGGAACAAGAGTCGACGGTTTTGGATCGAAAATCTGAAAATACAGAATGAAATGAGATGTAATTGGTGTGTTAGATAGCTTGAGATGATCAAGAGGATGAGAATGGTTACAGAAATTACCAGGATTGATGCTCCGAAGGTCGAGATTGATTGGAGTCGCCGGAAAAGTTTGGAAGTTTTGATTTGGGTATTGCAGAGAAAAGATTAGATGTTTTGGTAAATGGTAAATACTAATCGGGTGTGTATGATCTTGCGAGAGTTTGGAAATAACATAATTTTCGATTGATCGAGCTATTAACGGAAATGTCGTTGATTACCATTTACCTATTTCAATCAATTTGACGCGTTAACAGATGTAATCGTGCGCAAGGAGTTTTGGAATGGCCAAAAATAGATTAGGAATGTTTTGCTGGTTTTAAAAATGGGTAATATCGCGCGAATTAGCTTGACGGAAAACACATTGGCCGGAAATTGTTTGGTTGCCGGAAACGCGTGAGGGGGGAAGATGTTTGGAATAAAATAAAAGTTACAACTTGGCCCCTTATGGTTTCTGTTTTGTTAAGTTTTATATTATAACTTTTAATTTAAGTTTAAGACTTGACAGTTTTGACACGAAGTTAGTTTTTAAGTAAAGTTAACTAACTAATTCAATTAAATAAGTTGTAGCGTTCATAGAAATGAAGTTTTTTATAGTTTTAGTCATTAAGTGACTATTTTTAGACATAGAGGCGTTTTTGTTTAACGTTTTCACTGGTTTCCTTTTACGAACTATATATATATATATATATATATATATATATATATATATATATATATATATATATATATATATATATATATATATATTGAGATTCATTATTACGAATAATAACTATTTTGATACTCGTGGATATGTTGCGATGTGAATACGGTCGCAAGATTCGATATATTTATTCATAAGTATAATGAACGTTACATTGTTAAAGAAAATTAAATACAAGTACATTAAAGATAGACATCTTCGGGTTCGAGTTGGGCATTCGGGCTCGGGCATTCGGGCTCGGGGCAGATGTCACAGGTTCGGGTTTGGGTTTTGGGCAGATATCACATTAGACTACCAGATGGTGATTTAGAATTTGGATTACACGTGTTACATAATGAATCAGATTTTTTACAATTTACAGAGCATGTGCCTAGGGGTATTAGGTTCTTTGATGTGTATGTTGAACATGGGAACACAAATGTACAATAAGTGATGAGAATTGCATATTCAGCTGATAATGAATCTATAGATGAACAGCAAGATGATAATGCTTTTGACTATGCTGATACGAATGAATTTCAACCTTTTGTCAATAATAATCAACAAGTGAGTGAAAAAGAAAGTGAGGAAGAAGACAGTGATTACACTAACGATGAAGAAGATAAATGTGATGATGATAATAGAAACTATAAGGTAAACATTGATGATGATAAAATTCATACTGAGTTTAATGAATGGATTATCTATTAGTGTTGGACAACGATGACTTTGATAGTGGGTGTGAATCTGATGAAAACAAGCATAAGAAAAAGAAAACTAAAGCACCTTAGAAGGGCTCATGGTGATGACAAAAGTTTTTACCTAGGACAAATGTTTGGAAGTAAAAAGGAAGCCAGAGCCTTTTTAAAGGACCACATAGTTGAAATAAGGAGGAATTTAAAAACAATTAAGGATGACTCAACAAGGTTAAGGGTTGTGTGTGCAGGTGAATTACCAAGTGTGGAAACTCAAAGTCAAAAGAGGTGTTCCATAAAGACAAAACAAGGAGAATCTTCAAAAGCTACCACAAAAGAAGGACCAAAAGAAAAAAAATAAAGGGGATAGGGTAAAAAGACAAACCCTGATAAATTTTTGTCCTTGGATCTTGTTGACATCAAAAGATGGAGACTCTCAAAGTTGGATGATGAAGACATTTATTGGAGATCATAAGTGCCTTCAAAGTAGAGAAACAGTGCTTATACATCAACATATTTGTCAAAAAAACTCATGGTGCAAATTGATTAAAATCCAAACATCCTTGTGAAGGTCGTTCAAGAATAGTTTCAAAGGAAATGTGAGGTTAGGATTTCAAAAATGAAAGCTTATAGGGCCAAATCTAAAGCATTGATACTAGTTCATGGAGACTTCACATCATAGTATGGTTTACTTATGGACTATGTTGAAGAGCTTAAGAGGAGAAACCCAGGAACAACTGTAAAGCTAGATGTCGAACTAGGTACAGATCCAGATTCTACAACCAGAAAGTTCAGAAGGATATACATGTGTTTAGGTCCGTTGAAAGAAGGGTTCAAAGACATCAAAAGAGATATGCTAGGGGTTGATGGTGCTTTTATGAAAGGACCATTTCCTGGAAAAGTTCTTACTGTTGTTGGTGTAGACTACAACAATGGTATTTATCCGTTGGCATATGCTCTTGTTGAAGCTGAAAAAAATAATCTTGGACATGGTTTCTAGAGTGTCTTGGAGATGATTTGGATCTGACAGAAACTCAAACTTCACTTTTATAAGTGATAGACAAAAGGTCATTTAACATATCTTTCATATTTACAAATATGATAGACAAAACTTCACTTTCATTTAATATGACTATTGGTTTTGTTTTTTAGGGAATACTTCAAGCAATTACAAATTTGTTTCCATATGCTGAGCACAGGTATTGTTTTAGGCACATTTATGAAAACATGAAATTAAGTTTTAGAGGTAAGACATACATGAAATTTTTTGACCTACTTTTTTAATTCTTTAGATTGTCTTTGTTATCTGCTAATACACTTTTAATCTACACATGAAGGGCAAAATCTGATGTACTCTTGAATAACATGTGTGATGTTTTTAATTCTAGGGTTATTGGATTTTAATAATCCGAACTTTAATGTATTGGTGATATAAATTCCAACTTTAAAAATTTCTTATGGCAGTCCCAACTTGTAAATTATTTTCCTCCATCGAACCTTTTATAAGTGTGACACAAAAATGATCGGGTAAGGTTTTAATGAGACACAAAAATGTTCTCGTAGGTTTTTGAGTATCCGTTATAGAAGGCTCGGTGAAGGAAAATAAATTACATGTTAGGACTATCAGAGAGAATTTTTAAAGTTGAGATTAATATCGGTCAATTCATTAAAGTTCGGATTATTAAAATCCAATAACCCTTAATTCTAAGATTTTAGATGGGAGAGATAAACCAGTTATCATTGCCTTAGAGTACATCAGAGATTACCTTATGAGAAGGATTGTTAATGTCCTTAAAGTTATTGATAAAACTAAAGGCCCATTAACACTAACTGTAAAAACTGAATTTGATAAAATCAAGAAAGATGCTACAAACTACATTGTCACTTGGAATGGAGGAGATAAGTATCAGGCAGCAGGCCCATTTGATCAGGTTGTAGTGGATATAAATAAAAAATCATGTACTTGTAGGAGATGGGAAATCACAAGTATGCCATGCAGACATGGAGTTGCTGCAGTTTGGAAAGCTCAAGTTGGGACGCCGGAGAGTTTTGTGGATCTAGTGCACAAGTTGGAAACATGGAAAAAGGTCTATAATTTCAAGGTATTTCCACTACCAGGTAAGTCTGAATGGCCTAAAAGCCAAATATCAACCACCATTACCCTAGCAATACATCACAAGCAAGTTGGACGCCCAAAGAAAAAGACGAAGAAGTCTAAAGTTGAAGGAATTGATCAGGGTGGGCGCTTATCAAAGAAGAACTCAATAGTTACTTGCAACATATATAAGAACAAGGGGCACAACAAAAGCAATTTCAAAGGACAACCATTTGAGGGGTAAGGTTATAGTTGGTATTTGAAAGTTATTTGCATTTGGTCCACTATCTAATGTTTGGTATTATCTTTTGAACAATTTCGCATTTTAGTATGGTTTATTATTAGGTTTTGAACAGTTTGGTATGTTTTGGACAAATAGTTTGGACCATTTGTTATTGTACTCTATTGGAACAATTACTTATTATAGTATGTAATATATTGTATGGTTTGTTTTCTTACATGGTAAGTGCATGTTTCTAGAATCCAAAAACTAACCAACTTGAACATAATAAAACACAATTTCATTGAACATAGACCAACACAAAACAAAACACAAAAACTAACCAATTTGAACATAATAAAACACAATTTCATTGAACATAGACCAACACAAAACAAAACACAAAAACTAACTGACTTGAAGATAATATAACACACCCAAACAAAATCTATCAATCCAACACATAGTATAACACACCTAACACAAAAACTACCCTACTAGCAATTAGATATCTTGTCTTTCTCTTTGATATATCTTCACTTGATTTTAGTTTTTTTTTTCATTCTCTCTGATTCTTCTTCCCTTGATTTCAGAATTTTTTTCAATCTCTCTAGTTCTTCTTCACTTGCTTTCAAAAATCTTCTCAAACTTCTCGATTCCTCTTGACTAGTTAACAATTCAGCTTCAAGCTTGTTTTTTGACCTAAGTAGACCAGGTATGATAACCTTTGATCGTTCACACATTTAAGGATCCAACCATCCAATAAATTTACAATCTGAATCCTAAATCTAATTTTAAACATAATTAGGGCACTTTCGTTATAAGAATAAAACCATTGATGGACAACAACCTAGACTGGATATGACAAAAAACGACGACCTGGGTTTCGATTAGTCCAAGAGGTGCGAATTGTTGCTTGTCTCCCACACTTGCAATAAGGCGCCATTTCCATGTGCTTGGTAGGAAATTGGTAAAGTGAGTTCTGGTAACATCCTTTGAGGTTATATAAAGAAGATAGGAAGGAAAATATGTTAAATGACCATTTTGCCCATCACACCTACTGCACGTGACTCAAGTTAACGGTGAAAACAAACGGAAGTTAGCATAAAGGGCTCAATGTGTTACATTTTGTTATTAGAAAGGATGATTTGGGAGTTTTTGAGAGATAAAGGATGTGATTGCAACTTTTAAATAAGATTAAAGGACGTAATACGTAGTTTTGTCAAAAAAATGCTTTACGTAACGAGCAGTTGAGCCGTTCAAAAAAAATGAAACCTTCATTGAAAAAGTCAAACGAATGATTTAATTAATATATACTTCAAAACTTAAGCCCATAAAACATTCTAATTTTTTTGTGTTAGATTTTATGTGTTTAACGTTTTAATACATAGAGGTAAACTATTGATGTGTATTTTAAAAGTGACTGGATCTGTGGAATTAGAAATAGTTCCAATGTTACATTTTATTTTAACTATTTTATATGTAATATGATTATAATAGATGTACCATCTTATTGAATTAATTTTTGTAACATTTCTATGTAACAATTTTTTTAATGTTACATATGTAGGAGAGAGAAATGTATTACAAGGTAAATGAGTGGCTTCAATAATATGAATGGTAATAAATGTTATTCCGTAATAAATAAGTGATGGATGTAACACCACTTGTTTAACAAATATATGTAACAATTAATAAATACATTTTGATATAACAAGACTATATAACGCATGTGTTTAAACACATGTAGTTAAACACGTATATTTATATGTAACATTTTTCTATAGATGTTTGGTTATTTTTTAGATCTATATATGTAACATTTTATATGGATGTAACATTTATATGTAACAATGTTACACATTATAGCGAAAAGAAAGTTTGTGTTTTTACAAGGCTTCTTTGACTATGCAAATATTATACCACCACAAACGTATTTTAGGCCCATAGATATGTAACTATGTTAACTTATGTAACATGTTCTTTTCTTTATAGGTAAAGGATCTTTAAGGAACTCATTTTGATGTAAAAATATTATGTAACGCATATGCTAAAACACAAGTGGTTAAACACATATATTTAATCAAATAAATTTCCATGTAACAAGTATATGCAACAATTAAGCAGATATATTTAATCATATACATTTCAATGCAACAAGACTATGTAACATTCATTTTATTAGGTTATTAAATGATGGATTAGTTCTAGGATGTATTGATCAAATATATGTAACAAATATACGTAACCATTAAGCAAACATATTTAATCAAATAATTTCAATGTAACAGTCAGTTTATTCTATGTAAAGAATCTTATCTCGCCTGTTGATTTTTATTACTTTCTTCGAAAAGTAACAGTAAAAGATTAGTTTTTATTCTAGTTACATATATTACAAATGTAACATTTTTCTATAGATGTTTCTTATTATTTTCTTAGATCTAAATATGTAACATTTTATATGTAACATTTTATATGTAACAATATTACACATTATAAAGAAAATAAAGTTTGTTTCTTACAAGGTTTCTTTGACTATGCAAATATTATACCACCACAAACGTGTTGCAGGCCCATAGATATGTAACTATGTTAACTTATGCAACATGTTCTTTTCTTTGTAGGTAAAGGATCTTTTTGTGTCACAAAGATGAAAATGCTTATCAAGCACCAAAGCATGATTAAATCACTGTGTTTTGTTAGCTTGTTATAGTTTTAGCATTATATGTAGGATTATATGTAACATTATGTCTAAACTGACATGTAATAGTGTAACACATGTAACATGTTTATGTAACACGGTTGTAAAATGCAACACGATTGTAATATATGTAACATGTTTATGTAACACGATTGTGACATATATAATAGATATTTTAAATGCTTGAATATACATAGTGTAATAAAAATATTTGGAAAAACAGTTGAAGAGATAAATATTAAAATAATATAAAAGTATGAGAAAGAAATATTTAAATAATAAAAAAGTAGGAAAGAGAAATAATTGTGAAATACCAATTCTACTCTTTTAGTAATTTCAAGTACAAAAAAAACAATAAAAAAGTCTTGATCCAAGAATGAATCACAACCATTAACAAATTTTGTGTTACAATATGATTCGTGTTGAGGATTCGTGTTCAGCATGGGTCCCTTTAACAAATTCCGTGTCTCCCAAGAGAACTCGTTTGTTTCCTAGGGTACAACAACTGGAATAGTATGTACTGCCGGGGTGGACTCAATTAAGAACCCGAATTAAACCTTAAGAAAAGAGATGAACAAGATCAAAGATTTGTTAGAAATAATTTAAAGAGAAAGAATGAGAGATCTTTTAGAATTAGTGAGTTTTTGGTGTAGTTTGGCATTTGTTCTAACCAAGGCTCACCTTGGTATTTATAGGTGAAATGAGTCAAACATCTCATTCATTACCCATAACCAATGAGTTGAAACACCTCATTAAACATGAATAATGAGATGAAACATCTCATGTAATAAAACTATCATATTAACTAAAAAGTTGAAACACCAATCAACATATTATTTTGTATTTTTCACAAAGTATTATTTGTGTTTTACAAAATTTTCCAACAATCCCCCACATGGGAAAAAGACAAAATCTCATTTTCTCAAATGAAAAACTCATTTTCTCATATGAAAAACTCATTTTCACATATTATTCCAAAAATCTAGATTGATCGTTACATACAAGTTTCTTAGATATAATTCAACGGTTGAGTATTGCCGGATAGGTATGTGTTACCTTTGAACCTTCCGTTTTGATGCATACTTAGTATCCTAGTGGTTCGGTAGACATGATGTCCTTGAACCAACCAATGTTTATGGAGACGACAATACACTTCACACAATACCTTCCCTAGTCTGGTCAACCCCTCATTGTCGTGTCCGTTATGGTCATGGAACACTAGCCTGATTCTGGGAAAGCTCTAAGAATTGCGCACTCCACAATTTCATTCGAAGCAACCCCACTTCTCTTTCACATAGGTGATTTATCTAAAAATCATTAAGGTTACTATGTTTACACAAATCATTAACCATGCGGTATGCTTAGCCTCACAACGTGTCACTGTTGTTATAGGAATGGACTATGAAGTATTTAAGCTCGCTTTATAATTTAGGAGGACATATATAAACATTTATACATATTAGCTTATATATCGACTGATATATTAACTATGCCCCACTGTGACCACCCTTAGATATATGAGTAGGTTGTCCATTTGAACTTAGATCTTTAGATCTCCAGTCAACTAAGTTAGGTTTTCCTTCATATACCATCTTTCATGGGCTTTAGTCTCATTCCACAACTCCGCCTCACATCAACCCACGGTTGTTGGATCCAAAACCATTATCTATGACTTCGTTAAGTCAATACAGGTAATTGCAGTTGAGAAGAGTTGTTATGATGTGTTATTAATTCACAAGTTAATCTTGCCTTTTGTCATTTTTTTAAGACTATAACCCCAGGTATCAACTAGAACTGAGGTACATTTTTGTCTTTAAAAATACATTTCAAGGCTAGCATATTCATGCCATTAGTAATTAGATGTTAAATCTAACCAATTGACCTTCGAGTCTAGCTTGTTGATTCGGTCACATATTTGCATTATATTTGGCTCAACAAAACTTTTATTACCAGCCAATTCACATTCTCGTTATCCAATGCAAGTAACCCTCACATTTAAGTGTTATAAGATAACCTCCTAATAGGGTAATAAAATGTTCAAATACCATTTTCCAAATGGCGTCCCCCACATTTCATGCAGTTTGATAAAATAGTTTTAAATATACTATTAGACATCCATGATTTGAACAAGATCAACGTCTTTGTACCAATGATGTCATCAATGCTTGTTTACCGACTAAAGCAACACATGCCTTGTCATAGATTGTTATCAACTATCTCAAACTTAAAATACTTTTAAATTACCATCTAGATTAAATCTAGAAAATTGAGTTCTCTATAAGCTATATGACTTTCCTTATATTGAAGGACAACCGACACTCACATTGTCTTATACACAACTTTACTTTTATGTTGTATATGAGTTGAATGTGCCACATTAGTAGTCTCCTTAGAGCACCATAATTAACAAGTACTAGTCTAGCATGCTTTAGACTACAATACTCTAGCATGTGAATAGAAGATGCATCATTCATATTCTTCACAGCTTTTAAAGAATATCCCAATATTCGTTCACAACATTCATTTCATAGTTTAAACAGACAATGAGAGTTGTTCAACATCCCAAAATCTTAATATTTAGGAATGTCTAATATGTAAGTTACATAAACGTACATAGATCATCAATCTTAATATTTAGGAATGTCTAATATGTAAGTTACATAAACGTGCATAGATCATCATTCAATCTAGGATCATAAACTTTTTTTTTCCTTTTTCTCAAAAGGTTTCATCATTGACTCATGGACAACAATCATAAATTGATCTCCCATAGTGGAACTCCCACTTTGAATAATCACAAAATTGATATAAAACATTATGTTGTTTATAAAGTAAATTGTTCGTAAGTATTAGTATTTGAACAATTATATACTTACACAGAGACAATAAATTATCTTTCCATCAAATAGTCAACTTGAAACTATTATTTGCTGTAAGACGTGTGACTTTTCATAAAAGTAACAAACTATATAACACTTTATGTGAAACTTTTGGTTTATTTCATTCCAAACCAAATCTTAGTTTTTACAAAACACGTATTTAATAGTTTCGAAATGAACTAATTGAATTTTATGATTTGATTACAAAAATCAATTATACCCAAAATTGTAAATAGTTTTATTGAATAAATAACTTCTAACGCACACGTTAAGATAAGATGTTTAAATAAAACACTCTTATTTAAATTCATCATTAACACACATGTTAAGAATAAACACCTACATAAGACGCTTTTAGACCATAAAATTTAGGTCATATCTAACACACATGCTAGATAAGTAAATGGGTTCTAACATGCACATTAGTCAACAAAAAGTCTACATTAAACGTTCTAAGTAAACAATTTCATGAAATGAAAGGTTCCAACAAGTCAACAAGGCATTTGCCCGGCTGTTTTAAAGATATTTTTTTTAATAAAATAATCAATTGTAAAGAACGCATAATTAGTGATCATGACTTTCAACGTTTTCGAGTGAATAATGATTTCATCATTTGTTTCTTATTAATGAAAACGATATTAAATGAATTCAATTTAAAGATTTAGACTAAATCCATACAAAATTGATTTTTTTATAAAGAATCTCTTCTAATACTTAATTAGAATATAATTAGGTTTTAACACACATGTTAAAACACGAGTTTCACATATGAACGATTTCTTACTGGCAAACAAGAAATATTGGTTTTCGTAAAATGCGTACATAAGCATAATCATTCTTAACACACGCATATGGAACTAATCTTGAAACCAATAAAATTTTAAATTTTTATCTTGAAACCACATAAAGTTTCGAAACCTTTGATTTAAAACAAAATTGGATCCTCAACCTTTTTGTTTGAACACATTGAACCATTCAACAAAATATTTTAAATGAAAATAAAACAATTTTTTAATGCGAAAGAAACTCATGAGAGGTTTAAACTCTCAAAGTACTTTAGTCAAGTTTTATGAAAAACTACAAAAGCTTTTATACATAAACAAAAATTACACTCAATTAAAATCAATAAATGGTAAAATAATGAATCACTTTCTTTGTAAATAAAATCCGGTTCTAGAAAAAAATCAAGTATAAGTTCTCTAAGTCCAACTTTGAGAGACGAACAATGACTATATATTTTTTTTAAATACGAACGCTGATTTTTTTAAAAAAAAACTTGTTTTAAGATTGTAGGAACCGTTCGTACAAAAACATAAAAAATTTTCTATAAATTCATTTACAATACAAAGGAAATAAAGAAAACAAGTAAATTACAATATGATTACAATTGAAAATTTAGAAATACAAGAAATGAGTGATAGCAGAAGCATAATTGTGGCCGAGGATTCGTGTTCAACACGGGTCCCTTAAAACAAATTCTGAGTCTCCCAAGAGAACTCGTTTGTTATCCATGGTACAACATCCGAAGTAGTATGTACTGTCGGGGTGGACTCAAGAACCCGAATTAAATCTTAAGAAAAGAGATGAACAAGATCAAAGATTTGTTAGAAATAATTTGAAGAGAAAGAATGAGAGATCTTTTAGAATTAGTGAAGTTTTTGGTGTAGTTTGGTATTTATTCTAACCAAGGCTCACTTTGGTATTTATAGGTGAAATACGTCAAACATCTCATTCATAATTACCCATAACCAATGAGTTGAAACATCCAATTAAACATGAATAATGAGAGGAAACGTCTCATGTAATCAAACTATCACTTAAACTAAAAAGTTAAAACATCAATCAACATATTATTTTGTATTTTTCATAAAGTATTATTTGTGTTTTACAAGATTTTCCAATAGAACTGCTGTCAAAGTGTGTTAAGAGTCGCTTGTGATTAAAAACATATACATATCTATAAAATAAATTAAAAATTAATTAAATCAAGTGAGCCCCGTACCCTAGAAGTAAATTTTTCTATAGATTCAATGGTGTGTAAATTAGTCGTTATAGAGAATATTAGAAGTGTGCCCACAATAGAGGAGATTTCATTTCATCTGTTAGTGTCAATAGTAAAACTTTTATTTCAACTTCAAGGAACTAGACACAATAGTTAACTATTTCATGTATTATTAAAAACACAAAATACACTACCAATCATGTAACTTAGTCCATCCTTGCGGAAACGGATTAAGATTGGCCCCCAAATAGAAACCATCTTCTCTAATTAACCAAAAACATTTTCGGAGTTTGCGATAATCCCATGTTGTGCAATATTTTTCACTTGTACCAATAGTAAAAACATCAAAAAGTGTAACTTTTGATTGCCAATAGAAATGTGCATAAAACAGTGTCTTGTACGAACTGCAAAAGCTCCAATTTTGATTATCATTTAACGCAAGCGTATGATTTTTAAGATCATCATCACCTGATTGTACATGCACAGTGATAGGATCTTTAATTCCGTTATAGATATAAATTGTCCACTGATCACTAAGAAAACAACGCTTCTTTGTTGTGTAGGATGTTGCAGGTGGTATTTGAGTGTTTGTAATTGTAGATGCATTTGATATGACAAAAATATTGAAGCACATGAAAAAGAAAACGAAGCTCTTCATGACTATTGATGGAGTATATTAGAGTATATCAACATATAAGAAACAACTTTCTTATATACACATCCAAAATGATGATTCAAGTAATATTTCAAACATGGTATTATTAGTACAAAATACCATTTTGATATCAAGAAAGTATAAAGGATAATGCAAAATAGGATGGTAATGATTAATTGTCTAAAATAAGAAATAGAATAAATTACAATTTTGATAACGTCTTAATAACATAAAGTTAGTGGATTAACTTCCTTAATTAATATTAAATATTAAACTACTACTAAGACCCGGATCGAGCAGTTGGCACGCTTTCAACTTTGACGCATAGTGTGTTGCGTTGACTGCGTCACGTTTGTCGCTTTGTTAGGTATTAACGTGTGTTGCCTCATGTAACGATGGTAACATTAAAACAGGTTGCTCAAACGAAGCGATGTGACTCGTTTGTGACTTTGTTAAACGCGTTATGTACGGTTTAGATAAAAAAGTAATGTTGACGCATTATGCAGAGACATTAAAGTGGAGACACTATTTAACACAATTACAAACATTTGTCTCGTACGTTACGGTGTAAATGAATCGCAAACTTGTTAAATCATTTAAGTAAAAGAAAAAAATCAAAAGGAAAGAAAATTAGAAAAGTGTACGTAATTAACAACAAAGAAAAAGCCAAAGGATAAACCTAAGAGAAATGATGAGAGTTTCAAACATACGAAGTCAGACACTACATGTAAAAGAAAGTTTAAAACATTACACACTTTTTCTATGTAGATTTGTAGAAAAAGTACATTGTTTAAGAACTTCTTGAAAAATAGGAAAAAAAAAAGGTATATTGGTTTTTATTGGTCCCAACTATCACATGTTGTCTTCTACCGGTCCCAACTATTTAATTGGTTGTCAACGGTCCCAACTTTTATCACTTTGGTAACCATTGGTCCCGTCGTTAAATTTTTTTAACGCCGTTAAGTTTTTTTCCAAATTCAATACCGATGTTATAAGCATTTTGATCGGAATGATAATATAAGTCGATTGATGGAAAAGTTACCTCGAAACGACGCTCCGAATAACAAAATAGTGCTTCGATCGGGTGTTTAAACCTAACGGTGCATCAATCAAATGTAAAAATTTTATTGTTCAGAGAGCCTTTTTGAGAAAACTTTTACATCAATCGACAAGTATTATCCTTCCGATCAAAAGGTCTAAAACATCGGTCTTGAATTTGGAAAAAACTTAACGGCGTTAAAAAAATTTAACGACGGGACTAGTGGTTACCAAAGTGATAAAAGTTGGGACCGTTGACAACCAATTTAATAGTTGGGACCAGTAGAAGACAAAAGATAATAGTTGGGACCAGTGAAAACCAATATACCAAAAAAAAAAAAAAAAAGGCAAAAGAGTTTTTTTAATTACAAGGTGACAAGTGACAGAAATTTAGTATTATAAAAATTAACAGTGTGTAGTGTTTTGTAGTTTCTACAACCACAAGATGGGTCCATAACTGAACTACATTTCGCTTTGTTTCTCGTGGTCCATAACTGAACTACATTACACTATCTTTCTAATGGTCTATAAATGAACTACATTTCACCATCTTTTCGTTAAGAAGAATCATATAAAATAACTAAAGACATTAAATTTTCAAGTGTTTTAAAAGTTACATTAAAGGATGGGTTTTAGATCACAATTTTAAGATAGGCCACCAAAATTATTAGCTCATTTAATGGGAAAAAATATAGGAATTATGAGAAGGGCCAAGGAAACAAATTATCATGCACCCACCTCTTAAATCTCAATCATCCAAATTAAGCTTTAATCCTATTCATCTTCATGGTTCAAATCACAATATCTCAATCATTGATCTTCATCTTCTATGTTTTGCTTCCTACTTTATTATTATCGTCATCATTGATTTGGGATTATCAAGTTAATTTTTTGCCGCTTTGGTCCTTTCGATTGGATTGCTGATTTGACAACTTTGCGATTTGGAATGGATTCATTGAATCATTGATTTATGGTTAGTTTCAGGTTATTTCGATTTAGGCCCCTAAAACCCTAAGACCCTGTTGTTGGTTACATTTATCAACTCTGACTCTATGATTTTGTTGCCCATGGCCGGTTTAGTAGCATCTACAAGTGTAGTGAAAAGTTCTGAAACTTAAGGTCACAAATTTAGATCTCAATAGTGAAAAAATCTTGCAGCCCTAAATATGGTATGTTAACGAACTCTTCAGGCTAATGCAAGTCAGGAGGTTCTACGTGAAGCAAGGTACCAAGAACATAAAGACCAAAATTACAGAGAATTGAAGCAAACGATTTGAAATTGTATTGAAAATGTGTTAACCGAACTATAACAACTTCACCTACTTATAACAAGAACTAGTTACAGAAATTACATAACCAGTCTCTGTATTTATTTGGAATTACAAAACATATTAAAACTAACAAACTCCCCCTGATTCCAAATACATCCATCAAGTCTTCCAAGCTTCCAAGTCTTCAACTCCAATCATAAACCTCATTTCAGCAAACTTCATTTTAGGCAAAGCCTTTGTCAAAACATCAGCTTTTGCAAATTTCCACTTATAAAATCAACTTGAACTTGATTCTTATTAACACATTGCCTTATGAAATGATATTTGGGAGATATGTGCTTGCTTTCACCATGAAAACAAGATTTTTCATAAGCAATATTGTTGACTTATTGTCCACCAGAAGTGTAATAACCTTCTGCTTCTTGACTGTGATTTCTTCCAACAATCCATGAAGCCAAACAGCCTGAAAAGCAGCCAATGTAGCAGCCATAAACTCTGCCTCACAACTCGATAATGCCATTGTCTGATGTTTCTAAGACAGTCACGAAACAGCTCCATCATTAAAGAAAAATACATTCACTGGTGTACTTTTACCATCTTCACTATCCATGACAAAGTTATTATCACTATACCCCACTAGACTTCCTCCACCGGTTCTCTTATATCTCACACCATAGTTGATAGTACCTTTAACATATCTGATTAAACGCTTGACTACCTTTAAGTGACCTTCTTTAGGTTCTTGCATAAACCTACTAGCATACCCAACTTCAAAACTGATGTCAGGCCTGATATGAGTCAAATATCTCAATGAACCCACTAATCTTCTGTACATGGTTGGATCTACATCATTTGCACCATCTTCTCTATACAATTTTAATCCAGGTTGCATTGGTATGTGAGTTGTATTACACTCCTTCAGTCCAGCTAATTCAAGCAACTTTTCTACATAAGCGTTTTAATTTATCACAATCCCTTCCTTGTTTTGTATAATTTCTATTCTCATTCTTCTTGTTTCTTGGCTCATTATACTTCTTCTTTGACTGCCACTCAATATAGGTCATTAGCAACTAATATTCTTTGTGAGATTGTGTTGGTTTTTTCATACATGTTCTCTGTTCAAAAACCTTTAATATGCGTATGGCTTCTTGAAGCAGCATGGTCTCAATATCTACAAACTGCTCTATTGAAGCAATTATGTGGATAAACTTGTCTAGTACAGAGTCCATAAACTTCCTGACCAAAACTGTTTCGGTGAATGGTTCACCGAGGTCAACTTTTTTAGACGCTATTGCACTTATTTTCCCTGCAATTTCATCAATGTTTTCACTCTGGTTCATTTTTAACATTTCAAATTATGTCTTCATTGTAACTAATCTTGCCTTCTTCACTGTATCTATTCCCACAAATCTTGATTTCAGTGAGTCTCATATTGCCTTTGCAGTGGTCAGATTTGCCACTTGCAACACCAGATCTCAGGCATGGCCTGATAGAGATACGCAATTACTGCATTATTTTTCTTTGTGTCGGCTGCTACACCTTCGATCGGTTCAATGACCTCCCATAAGCCATGAACATTCAAAATTGCTTTCAATTTCACAGCCCGTATTTTGTAGTTCGAGGAGGTAAGTACAGGGCATTGAAGGGGGATGGTGGTGTAGTTTTCTCTGACTTGGTTTTGATTGGATAATTATGGTATCTTTATTCCTCCACATCCACCGGCCATAGTCTTCTTCGTGTTCTTCCGGCGATAAGGTTGTGACACCCCACCCGACGGTGGAAACACCGAGTTATCATAGAAATTGGATATTGTGACACTGCGTAAATTTTGGTTAACACCGTTAACTACTTTTAACTAATCCGTTAAGTTTAAACTTATATAAAATTTTATATAAGTTTAGGGCTCGTTTTGTAATTAATTAAACAAGGTTATATAACTAAAAACCAAACTAAATAATATCCTAAACTTCAAGGGCCAAAGGTGAAAATGTAAAAATTATAAAACCGAACCCCATAACCCTACCATCGTCTTCAACGCATCGCCGCGCCACCGTCTTTACTCGTCTCCAGTCACCCTCTCGATCATAGGCGAGCATCGCCACCACCTCCGATATTCACCAACAACTCCGCAACCACCAGCGAAGTGTCCCGTTCTATCTTGCGATTTGTTTCGGTAAGCTTTTCAACTCGTTTCGTTATTCGTTACGGTTTTGGTTTCGGGACACGGTTTGTACTCGTTTCAGCTCGGTCGACATATATAAGTGTACATGAAATATGTATAGGTTTATGCGTATGTGTTGGTCGGGTTTCGGTGAATACATATGTATGTATATATATGTTAGTGTATACATATATAGGCATGATTGAGGAGAACGTGAACATGTATGTAATATGTGTGAATATGTTTTGTATGATTATATGTTTCAGTGTGTTTGTACCTAGCTAGTATATATACGTGAAAGATGTTCATCTACTTTGTTTAGGTTATATTTGTTTAAACTGCGTAGATTGTTACAGCCATGGCATAGATGCAATAATAATTAAGTAATTAGGGAACTAACAATAAGCTATGAATTTGTATTGCTTTATTAACTTTCGTTCCGGTTCATAGAATTAGGTGGAGCTATTTGTGCAAGTTTCATATACTCTTTACTTTTTGTTGTAAAAGAATGTGATTCGAATAAGTATTGTGATTTTTCATTTGTAATATGATTCAACGATTGAAGATCTGATCTAACTGGTGTTTGATTGTTTATTAGTTTGGGAATTTGTATTTAGTCGATGTAAGTGGAGATTTGTATGCATTAGTTTCTATGTGAATTAATGTTAAATGCATATATGTGGGTGTAAATTATATGTGGGTGTAAATATTTAGTGGTGGAAGTAATGTACGTAAGTTGACAATTGGATGCATGCAGATGTGGTCATTGTTTGGTGCGTGAAATGGTATGGTATATGTATATAGATGCCTAATAGTAAGTATAATAGATTTCATTTTGTGAGTTTGATGCGTGAGATATGCGTATGTGGTGTGCATGAAATATATGTGTAACTTTATGTGCATATGAGTTGAAGTGAATGGTTATGTAGGGGAAGTATAGAGAGTAAACCCATATTTATTGGGAAAACCCTGCAAACCTTATATGTGGTTTAAAATGTGCCACATTCACATTTTTCTTTTGATTTGTCTTTTAGCACTTGAGGGTATTATTGACATTTTTGCTTGCAAATATCTGATCTATCTTCCAGCAATTTAACAAGACTTTATTTATCTTAAATGTACATTCAAACCTCATTCAAAATTTCTCAAAATCCTCACTCTCTCTCTAAAATTTCCCAAATCTGTTCAAAGGCGAAAAATGAAGCCTTGAACCCGAATACGGTGTTCTCAAGCGCCATTGAAGCACATCTTCGGATAGTAAAAAAGAAGGTACGACGCCTGGAAATGATTTCGACGGTGGTGACCGGAACAATCGCCTGTAAATTTCGATGATGATGATCTTCCATCGTTTTTTTTGTTACAGATCCATTCGGATTCAAGTAAGTTTTACTCCAACTCTGCAAAAACGACATCATTTCTTCCTCATCCCAGATCTGCAAAAACGACATTGTTGGATAGTTTTTTAATGTGTGATTGTTGGAGATTGAGAAAGGATCTCGGTGAGGGATGAGTCGGCCGGCGACGCCGTGAACGGAGGCGCTTGAGGGACGTGCGGTGAGAGGAGTGGTAGAAAATCAGTTTATTGTGTTGAGTTATGTGGATGACAGTAATGTGATTGTTGATGTGTATTGCTTAATCGATGGAGTTAATTTCACGAATTTTTGCTTCCATGTTATAAAATGACGATGACTTGTTTTTTTTGTTATCATTGACATTTTTAAAATATATATAATTTCCAAGTTATCTATATTTCACTACTATTTTTAAAATTATAGATAATTTCCAAATTATCACTGTCGTGTTTCGTTTAAATGATAGGAGTGTATTTCATTATTAGTTTGCTTCCTAGTTATGAATTGATGATGAATTGTAACTTTGTTTAATTGGTTGTTTAAATTTCAATTATCTATGTAACATTTTTTTTATAAATATAAATATGTAACAATATGTAACTTTGATTTTTTTATTAATGTATCGGATTTATAACAACTTTGTATAAGTAAATAGTTTCAACTAAAATGTGTAACACTATGTAACATATGTAATATTATGTCAGAATTGACAAGTAATGTTTTCCAGTTT
Source organism: Tagetes erecta (assembly GCA_030867185.1). Lineage (NCBI taxonomy): Eukaryota > Viridiplantae > Streptophyta > Magnoliopsida > Asterales > Asteraceae > Tagetes > Tagetes erecta. The sequence continues at coordinate 23,480,970 of CM061496.1, forward strand.
TTAATAAAATATGTAACAAGATATAACATGTCTGACGGAAGCTTAACCGCCTAGTTTTGTTTTTAATAAAATATGTAACACGATGTAACACATGTACTAGTTATTTTTTCAAGTGTTTTTAACCATCTAGTTTTGTCTTTGTTGTTCGAGTGCTTGACATACGTGCTGGTTAGTTTTCAACAGGTTGTTCAAATTTCAGTTAAATGTGTAACAATATGTAACTTATGTGATTTTGCTTTATAGCTTTTTTAAATTTAAGTTAGATATGTAACAATATGTAACAATATGTAACTTTGTTTTTTTATTCAAATATGTATACGATGTAACATATGTAACTTTGATTTTTTTAAAGATCCAAATATGTAACACGATGTAATAAAATATGTAACACGATGTAACATATGTAACTTGTCGGATTAGCACTTAATCCATCTAGTTCTTTTTTGTAGGTATCAAAGATGAAGAGATTATCAAGAAACGAAGCATGATTGAAACTATGTAACACTATGTAACAAACGTAATCCATACAGTTTTGTTTTTTAAAATATATGTAACATGATGTAACAAACGTAATCTTTCAGTTTTTAATAAAATATGTATCACGTTGCAACATATGTAACAAGATGTAACAAACGTAATCCATGGAGTTTTGTTTTTATATAATATGTATCACGTTGTAACATGTGTAACATGATGTAACAAACGTAACATGTCTTGAGTGACACGTAGTCCATTCATTTTTGTTAATATGTAACAAGATGTAACAAACCTATCAACTAGTGTAACAATGTGTAACAAACGTATCAGCTAATGTCATTGAAATAAAAAAAGTAGAAGAGAGAAATTATAAAGTATGTGAGAGAAATTATATTAAATTGAAAAGTAGGAGAAAGAAATTATATTGAGTAAACTGCAGCTTTGGTCCCTGTGTTTTGATATCATTAACAGTTTTGGTCCCACCTTAACAGTTTTGGTCCCTGTGTTTTTAACTTTTAACAGTTTTGGTCCCGAACACTAACTCCATCCAATTTTCCGTTAAATCTCTCTCACATGCGGAGTAAAAATGTTATTTCTCTCGCTTTTTTTTTACAAACGACTAAATAAAAATGTTAACTTACATGATGACTTAGATAAAAAAAGAGGGAGAAATGACATTTTTACCCTTTAGATGTGGGGCGCGTGTGAGAGACTTAACGGAAAATTGGATGGAGTTAGTGTTCGGGACCAAAACTGTTAAAAAATAAAAACACAGGGACCAAAACTGTTAAGGTGGGACCAAAACTGTTAATGGTATCAAAACACAGGGACCAAAACTGCAGTTTACTCAATTATATTAAATAAAAAAAGTAGGAGAGAGAAATTATATAAAATTAAAAAGTAGGAGAGAGTGTGTACTTGTGGCATGAGGTCAAATGACTTTAATGCCCTTATTGTACTTTTTATTAATAAATAATTAGATAAAAAGTCAGATTTAATAAGAGTCATTGATCTAATAATATCAATGGCTATGGTGAGGTTTCTAGGGTTTTCTTGATATAGATGTAACATACCTATCAACAAGTGTAACAATGTGTAACACACGAATCAGATAATGTCAATGAAATTAAAAAAGTAGGAGAGAGAAATTATAAAGTATGTGAGAGAAATTTAATAAAATATGTATCACGATGTAACATGATGTAACAAATGTATTATGTCTGGAGTGACTTAATCCATTCAGTTGTGTTTTTTTTAATATGTAACATGATGTAACAAACGTAATCTATTCAGTTTTGATTTTTGAAAAAATATGTAACATGATATAACATGTCTGGAGTGAACGTTATCCATTCAGTTTTGTTTAAAAAATATGTTATGTAACAAACGTGATCCATTCATTTTTGTTTTTTCGAAAACATGTAACACGATGTAACAAACGTAATGCATTGAGTTTTTTGTTTATAAAATATGTAACACGATGTAACAAACATAATTTATTCAGTTTTGTGTTTTCAAACAATACGTAACATTATGTAAAAAGCGTACCAGCTAGTGTCAAGTATGAGAGAGAAATTATATTAAATAAAAAAACAGGAGAGAATTGTGTTAAATTTTTTAAATATTACAAGTATTGTGTTACGTTTGGAGCGGGTCTTCTCTTTAACGAGACTATCGAATTGTGTTACGTTACACTTAGTTACATTTTTAAACATTATAAGTATGACATATGTCTTCTCTTTTAAGTTTGGACCATGTTACATTATGTTACATATTTTAGTAAAAACTGAAAAAAAACTACTATGTTAGTTCAATCGTAGTGTTACATATATTACATCATGTTACATATTTGGATTAGAAAAAATAACCAAATATTTGGATTAGAAAAAATAACCAAATATCGATAAAAAAAAATTTGTATTATTACACTTTACTAAAACATGTGAGCACATTAAATTGCCAAAATTAAAGAAATTTAATGTATTAAAACCTAAATCTCGTTGAAATATGTATGGCATTTTAAAATGCAACAAAATAAAAGTAAAGTGAAGAATATCAATTAAATTAAAAGCAAAATTAATTTATTACCAATTTATTAGATATATATACACATACACACACAACATCAAAAACCGGATCAATTGAAGCAAGATATATCAATTAGAATTAAAAGCAAGAATATCATCTAAATCCCATCTTCATTTTGTCTTCATCTCGATGCTATTATCATTTGAAGCAGTTGCAGTACCCCCCACCCCCTTTGCACATCGTCCTCGTCTTCTTAATCACAGAAGACGCACGCACAACCTGGGTCAACAACCACCACCACCGCGGAACGGTATGAATGGGCGGCGGGGAGTACAGGTACATGCTTGTTTTATCTCTGATTTGTGTAGCTCGGGGCGATGGCGGAACGGTGCGAATGAGAGACGGAGGAGGTGGAAAACCATGGAGATCTAAGAGGAGTGATGAAGATTTGACAATGGAGGTTTTGAAAATGGACAGGTCGGAAGTTTTATTGTAATTGTACTTGAGAGAGAAATATTAAAAAGACAACTCACATGTAAATTTACCTATTTGACCTTCAAGTACAATTTATGTATTAAACAATGTGATCTGGTACAAAATATAAAAGCAATTTACCTCTTTAATTTCTAACCATATATCTTGGATGATCAATGGATGTAAAAGAGTTTTCAAGGTTTTCTTTATAATATAATAGGGTTTTCATATTATCCATCCCCTGGTTATGTATTTGGTTATGGCCACAGCAGTAGCATAAAGTATATGCATACATGATTGAATGAAGTATGTAAATTGCTATATGTGGGTGAAAGGTGCAGTAGTTTGTAAGCATGGGTATACATGTATGTCATGGGAGAATATATATATATATATATATATATATATATATATATATATATATATATATATATATATATATATATATAGGGGAGGAATCAAGAGAGAACTCCATATTAAATTGAGAACTAGAGAACTCCTAAAAGGCAAGGGATGAAATTTTAAAGTGAAGGGCAAATTTGGAACTTTAAATATATAAATCTTTAAACATTTCTATCTTTTGCATACGTTAAGTTATTATAATTTTTTTCGCACCATTAGATCAAGAATTTTAGTATCTTTCATTTGAGTATAAATAACGTTATAAAAAATTAAATTTTCTCGTTTTTTTAACTTCAATACTTCATATATGTAGTATACGATATTATATGTTTTTAAATTGAGAAAAGTGAATATGGTGTTGTTATGCACCTAAATTACAAGACAAACCATCAAAACTACTACTTTGATAAAAACAAAAGTTCCCTGATATTGATGTTGATGATACCATCATAAAAAAACAACACCATCATGCCTTGATTCTAAATTTGGATTTTTCTCATATGATCGTACTGATATTGCTAGCAATTACTTGGTTTACGTTATGTGATGTGGTATAAATATGTGCAGCAGGGGCGTATCACAATACCAATTATAGGAGTCATGTTATATTAATTTGTTAGTTGGAATTGAGAAGCCAAATTGACGTACAATCGATTTTTAAAGGGTGAGTAATCATTTTCTTAAAATGAATGACGATTATTGAGTAATGGGAAAGAGAAGAATTATGATCTAAGAGAAGAAGAGTGAGTCGTCCATTAAAATTTAATAAAGACCAATGAGTTAAGTTTTCTAATAAAAAATAGTGTAAGTTATTTTATCAAAACTACGTAATTTTAATGGTTTACGTGTAACTTAAGTGTATAACATCACGGTATTCACTATTCCCTTTTAAGTTTTATAGTGTTGCATATATGCAGTATCGTATACTACATATATGTAGTATCATGCTACTACATATATGCAGTATATGCAATACTGATGCATTATTATCTTATAGTTTGAATTTCAGGTTTATTTTATTTTGTTATGATATTTATCGTTTATTTATTAGTTTATTATTATCTTTATGTTTCAATATAGTATAAGTATTGATTTTGTTTTCATTTGTAATAAATTTTTTTAATATGGAATATTATGAACTTTGTTATTGGTCATTTGAGATCGTATTATACTTTAAATAATTATTAGACTCTTGAGTTATTTGGTCGCTTTAAAAAATACATCAAGTGCAATTATACTACATATATGTAGTATCAAAAAAACCAAAACGTGATTTTTAAATTTTTTTATATAAATAACGTATGAAGAAGTTATTAACGTTTAAAAAAATATATAATCAAATACAATATCGCAATATTACATATATGTAGTATGAAAATTAAAAAAACGAGAAAAAAAATATTTTTTATAACGTTATTTATACTCAAATGAAAGATAATGAAATTATTGATCTAGTGGTGCAATTTTTTTACAATAATATTAACGTATGCAAAAGATAGAAATATTTAAAGATTTTTATATTTAAAGTTCCAATTTTACCCCCTTCCTTTAAAATTCCATCCCTTGTCATTTTGATAGTTCTTTAGTTCTCAACTTAAAATGAGTTCTCTCTTGAACCCTACCCTATATATATATATATATATATATATATATATATAAACGTGTGAAACTGTAAAGACATAGCATCCTCAATGATAGTAAATATGTATGTGTGAGTTTGTACGTGTATATTTTATACATGTTATATGTATTGACGTAATGAAACTAAATGTCTACAATGATATGTAAATGTGGTTTTATGTGAAGATATGGATTGGTGCGAATAAATATAAATATATGTATAATTTCGCTATTTGTTTTTTATATATATAAAGGTGAGTTCATAGTTATTAATGAGAGATAAATTAATTAAGCAGGTCGTATGGGGATCTAGGCTCTCTTGTTGCTTTTGTGCTGTTTATTTTGCGGTGCGCTTCGAAGGTGAGTTCTTTGCCCGCTTTTAAATCTTTTTCGGGGAGAAAACATACAAATGTTTTTACACGCCTTTGGGCAACTATTATACAACGCCTTCGGGCGGACTACATTTTTATGCCTTCGGGCAAAACTTTATGCCTTCGGGCGGGGCCAACTACGGCTACGTTTTATACCTTCGGGTAGGGCCTTCGGGCAAGGTTCTAATGGTCTTCGGGCAGGGCCTTCGGGCAACGGTTTGATAAAACAAAGTTCTATTGTCTAACTGTTTATTTTACTGAGCATGATTCCACCCAACTCTAAAGTCCTTTCCTTTTTGTCGAGATTATTAATATACAGTGAGTATAATGGAGAAATTTGAGTAGTACTACGGGTTCGGCAGACCCCATCATGCTGGATTGGTTTCCAGGTGGTGAAAATTGTCCTTTAACTTTTGGTCACCCGTTGTGGTGGTAACAAGGCAACCTTATCGTATCGTTCAGTTTAATCTCGACGTGCTCATGTAGTAAACGAGGTGGTCTAGCTAACCAACAATAGTAATGATGTTTATCGGTTAAACGGTTTCAGTATTTTTATATACTCATGTTACTTAAACTCATTGAACTCACCAACATTATTTGTTGACTCGTTTTAGTATGTTTTCTCAGGTGGCTAGGAGCTGTGCACGTACATATCATGCATGAGTCGTTTTATTTTATTTTGAACAATTATTTACGTTGTTGGCTTTAATGAAATAAATGCCGGTTTGTGCTAGACTATTGAGCACAGGGTTTATACTAGTATCGTGCTAAACTGTTGAGCACAAGTTTATTTAAATAATGAGTTTGTTTGAAAGCTTCCGCTAAACTTTGAAAACTTACATTTTTATACCCTGAGTTTTGGGTTAATGTTTAAGTTATACTTTTATTTAAAACGTTGAGTCAGTGTTACTATAACTAATGGCTTGAGATCCTGGTATGTCACACGCCTAACGGATACCCCGTTTGTGGAAAATTGAGGGTGTGACATATATCAATAGTAACAAAGCACATGTCATAATTTTTATTAAATTCTAATAATTGTCATAACATAAGTTTTGGAACAGGGGTCTTAAACGTAAACGGAAAAAGTAATAAAACCGAAACAGTAAATGCAATTGTCATTATTATTTTAACTAAGTCCAAGGAAATCCTATGTCTTGGTAAAAACAGCGAAATAAATTTAAGCACCACCTGAAATATGTGAAAATAAAGTTAGCTAATGAAAGCTAGTGAGTAAACCACAATTGATAAATAATAGTATAGGAAACTGAGATCATCATAATATGTTGCGCAAGCTTATGTGTATAGTTATTTCGTAAATATTACTCAACCATGACCATAGAAACATCAACCATAGACCCCGAAGGGTAACCTTTAGCAACAAGTCATGAGGAACCACTCATGTTACAATTAGTGATAACTGTCATTTAACCGTCTCGATGTATAAGTTATCAAAAATTGTTTTAGCATCGAAGGGACATAGCAACATAGCAGCAAACATCACAGTATAGTAACTAGTAACCAACGTATAGAATCAAACATATAGAATCGTCGGGTTTAATCACCTATCGTTGTTGTATAAGTAGGTGGGTTTGTCAGATCATTAGCGTTAACATTGTACTGGTGGAAATTACATAGCAATAAACTACTTTAAACTACCACGTAAGATTGCATCTTGTCGTGAGTCAAGACTAACACATTTTATGATCTCTTTTAGAAAACAAATTGGAAATTGGAAAAACATAGTATAGTAATAGAACACATTATTTCAGCCCCAAAGCGTAAAAGTAAAAAATGGAAGTGAATTTACTCACCTTGAAACTCGGGCTCGAAATAAATAGCAAACAGTTTAGATATAACTGAGGATTGCCCAAATACTAGAATCACCTAAGTAAATGACAATTATATCTTAGTAAAACATATAGTATAGAAAACTAGAATATGAACAATAGAAATCTAAGGAAATTGAAGTTCTAGGGTTTTAAATTGAGATTGGGGGTTTCTCGTTAAACGATTATAAATATATAAATTTATTTAATCGGTACGACGGAAAATAATAGTATCAGTAATAATAATAGCTTTTGATAAACAAATCGTATTCAGTTAACAAATAATTAAATAAGCTTCATAATCTAACTAAATAAGAATTTATAAGTTTCATGGCAAAATTTAAGTTAAAACATGTCTAGAGTTTTAAGATGATTAAGGCTAATTAGATTTATATTGGTACGAAATATAAGACCACTTTTTTATAAAAACTAGATTATTTCCCGTGTAATACACGGGTTCAAGAGTTAAACTTCTATAAGTCATAACACTATAGATAAACGGAGTATAAACCAAATTACATGTTACCATCTCCTCTAGAAAGGCTTTCAAGTTTGAAAAAGCTCCTTGTGTGATTCATTTTGAGTTGTTAAGAATCCATATTAACTGCAATTAGGATATAATTATGTTAGATTATTACTACCACATCAACACTATGCAAGTTATTGCTTTTGAAATTAAGAACTACTTACAAATGGTATTGTTCCACAAAATAGACAATAAGACGAACTTGTGCTTCTGTTTTTTTTTTAACTGACACACACATTGCGATGCCATAAATGATAAAACCCAAAAACATCAATATTAATGTTAACTCATCTACATATATAAGTCTTCTCCATGGTTCAAAATACAAATTTATTTACATCAGTTACAAATAAAAACAAAGTTCTCTCCGTGCACAGGGGATATGTACAAAGTTAATTAGAGTATAAGCATCCAGGTTTGGTTAACCAACTGTATTAACACAGCATAGAGAATTATATTTTACATAACCAAATGGCAATTTTTACTTTTTTGAAACACTTTAATGCTTAGATTTGGTTAACCAATGAATCGGAAAATGTTGTCTAACTAAAGTGAACTTAACCAACCTTAAAATCAAGTTCCTTCATCAGATTTGATACATAAAAATTGGTTACAAAAAATAAACTTAATAAAATTGTATACGACCTTAGATGATGAACCTTTGAGGGTAGACCTGAGAATCAGAATCACTGACGTCTCAATTCCATCATCGATCGAGTCATGATCAGAGCAATAATAATCTTCTTAGAAGAAGAAGAAGAAGAAGAAGAACGTGTGTTTGTGTTCTAGGGCTTCTTGTATCTGTACGGAGAAAAGAAAAACACATATATATGTCGGGTCATTTAGTGGGTTTAAGGTCCGGTAATAACATCCGCGTGAAAAGCCGACTAAATATTATCCTCTTTTCATTTTAGCGGGAATTAGAGGTTACAAATGGCTTCATTAAGTGTCATGTGGTTACTATTGGGGTTGGTGGCCCAATGGGAGAGGCTATGCCTCTAGAAGCATTAATTTGGGGAGGACCAAGGTTCAATTCTTGCAATTATAAATATTTATGAAGTTTATTAGGAGTATGTTAGATTGTTGTTTAAAAAAATAAAAAAAATAAAAAAAATAAAAAAATGTCAGGTGGCTTCTAAAACCCTTTTTTTATTATAATGTATAGATATAAATATAGATATAAATTTTCCACCCTTCACAACACTTTAAAAAAGTGCAATCTTTGGGAATTTAGTTTTATAAATATTTTGAATTTATAACATAACTAGAATTGATTTTAACACATTTTGTAATTTAGTAAGATGTCATAAATTGATTTCACCAATTTGACCAATTTGATAACAACACAACAAGCAACCTTAGGGCTTTTATTAAGCGAGCGACAAAGAATCGATTGAGGTATTAAACATACCTTATTGATGACAGATTGAATCAATTGGGATGAAGAATAGAGGACGACGGCTTGAGAAATCAAATTGGTAGTCGGAGGTTGTTAGAATTCAATTCAACCTCCAGATTTCCTCTTTATGATAGGGTGAATGAAACCCAATTGCCAAGTTCAAAAGATAAACACGAATTGATGATGGAAATAAGGGTTGCAGGTTGCGAAGAAGATGAGATCAATGGATGATTTTGAGAGGTTTTGATTTCAATTCAATTCATACGTTTTTGGTTCAAACGAGTAATGGGTTTTTGAAACGTTAAAAATATAATTAGTTGATGTTAATTCCTCATTTATGATCTAATTACTTTGGAGTTTATATTCTAGCGATGATAAGGAACGTTTCCAATCCACTGAATTGCTTTAATAACATGGAGCATTTACATATATCCCCTTCATAAGATCATTTATTACATATTTACCCACTCCTTAAATTCAATTACATATTTCCCCTTCCTAAACTACATATATTACATATTTACCCAATTTCTTTAAAATAGCCTTTTGATTTACTATTTTACTCTTAATGATCTTGATAAATATATTTTTATATTTTCTTATGCTTTGTGTAAAAGAATGGGTAAATGGGTAACTTATTATGTCAAATGGGATATGTGTAATTAAACTTTAGGCTTGGATAAATATGTAATTGATGAGCTTAGGAAGGGAAAATATGTAAAAAAACCTAATAACATAAGAGTTGATAATAGATTTTGGGTTTTTGATGAAGTCGATCGTGACTCATAAATGCTATCAAACAACATGAAAATAGGGTTTAATTTGATTTAAAATGCCTAAATGTTGAGTTATTGAGGACGCCGGAGTCGCCGGCAGCGCTACCGGAGCAGCTCGCCGGTAATATGGGGATGGGGGCGGACTGGGTTAATTCAATATAGAATTACAGTTCTGGTCCCTGCACTTTGAATTGAAATTAAATTGAGTTATAAATTTTAATTCAAGTTTCAATCTTGTCCGAAAGTTAATTTATACTTTTATTTAACCAACTAACTTAACTTTGTTGACACGTAACGTTTATAAAGATTACATTTTTTATATTTTTACTTCGTTCTTGACGTTAAATGGTTATTTTTTTGATTTGGAAACGATTAACTTTATTAAACCTTATGAAATTTCTTTTATAAAAAATAATTTATATACATTTGGAGATTTATTAAATATAAATGGTAATTAAATAATAAACTTAGATAGTAATTTGTTCTCATTATTAAAGGCGATGATATAAAATCCAACATATTTATTCATTTATATTAATAACACGCGATACCATTTGACGAATTTAAATACGAATAAATAAAGGATAGACATATTTGGGTTCGAGTTGGGCATTTGGGTTTGGGTTTGGGGTAGATGTCAAAAAGGTGTACCAAATTTGGGATCAATTTTCTTAGGTTGACGACAGGAATCAATCAAGCAATTCAGGCCTTCAAATCACCCGAAATTTCGCTAAAATCTCAATTCCAATCAAATCGTTCTTACAAATCAATACCGGTAGTTGTGATCATCAATCAATTTCTCAGTTCCGATCGATTACAGATGAGCTTCACTTGAAGCTCTGATACCAACTGAAGCAAGGTACCAAGAACATAAGGAACAAAATTGCAGAGAATTGAAGCAAACGATTTGAAATTGTATTGAAAATGTGTTAACCGAATTATAACAACTTCACCTACTTATAACAAGAACTAGTTACAGAAACTACATAACCAGTCCCTATATTTATTTGGAATGACAAAACATATTACAACTAACACTACAAGCTAGTCGGTTTTCTCTTGGAACAAGTTGGCGTCATCCTCGAGCGTCAAACTAACGATTCACGGTTTTTATCGTTTGACGTATTGATATACCTAGGCTATGAAGAGGCATGCCGCTAAGCCCAGTTACCAAACAACTATGTGATTTTGTTTATAGAACTTACTAGGTTAATATCCAATGTGTTATATGAGTTAAATAAAAATAATAATAAAAAAAGTAGCAATTCATTAGTACTAATGAACAAGATATAAGACTGGGCAGCGTGATACGGCGGCCGGGTCTCTCGGATATAGCATCACATCACGCATATTTATTCAAATCTCTTTTACATTAATATGAAAATTTTCAAACTTAGAGGAGGATATAAGAAAGTCCTCTTAAATTTTACTCTCTCAGCTGTCCCATTTTAAATATTCATATTTCTTTTTTGTTGTCTCAATTTAAATATTCATTTAAAAATAAAAGTATAATTTTCAATTTTACCTCTAATTATTTAACACAAAACCTATTTTATGACTAAAAGACAAAAGATTTAATGACATTATTATTATTATTTTATATGTTGAAAATATAGAATAATCTAATTTTTTTTAAACTTTATGTTGTGAGTGTCATGACATTTAAAATAGGACGGAGGGAGTAGTATTAAATTCAAATTTTGATTTTGTAAATTGTAAGTTAATGCAAATTGTTTCCGTAATAAAAAAAACATATCACACTGATTTTCTAAATTTTCTAAATATGTCATGATGAATCTATAAACATGATGAATTCTCACGTATGAAATTTTGATATTGTCTCATTAGAAAGTTGTACTAACTATATGTCATATTTGTGTGCCTTAAACAAATTTAAGACACCGATTTGAATCGTTAGGGTAGTAGGGGAAACTTTACTAAAAGGTAACCAACTTTAATGAGTGTCTCAGCTAAATATTTCAAGCTTTTTTTCTCATTTAAATATCTCAATTTGTAATTAACCTGCTATTTTTATACATTTTAACTTGTTTAACAGGTAAACTTAATAATGTGAATCTTTTTTGGCTTACGATATTATCATCTTTCAAATTCATCTTTTATATGCATTACAGAACAAAAATCATAAAGCATATAGTGTTGGTAAAACCGAACCTTGCTCGTATAAAAACCCTTATCGTCATATAAGAACCAACTGTTGTTACAAAAAAAACATTAAGTTCTATCACATCAAATCAAACCAAAACAAGATGAAAAAACCTCAGCATCGAATCAAACCTACAACGATCATTTACAACGCACAAATGTATATATCCATGCATCCTTACCCTAACATTTAAATACCACATGCTATTATTTAATACTTGAATCTCAAATATTATAGTTAGTCAAATTAAGATAATTTTTGAATCGACCCTTTGTGTATAATCGAATAGGAATCGATTTCAATTTGAATACTAATGCACATGCTACTACACAACTCGCTTTTGGAAAAAAAAAAAAAAAACGATTACAATCATTCGAAAATTAGTCGTTGCATTATGCATTCGAATCTTCTATGTTAATTAGATTGCTGCTCCAAACGTTGATGAACGTACGTGTAATTACCTCCAAAGGATAAACCGAATATAGAATAGTATTAGTATTAATTTACCTGTTAAACAAGTTAATGGTATGAGAATAACAGGTTAATTACAAGTTGAAGTATTTAATGGGACAAAAAAAGCGTAAGGTATTTAATTGAAACACTAATGAAAGTTGGTTACCTTTTAGCGAAGTTTTCCCTATTTAATCTAATGTTTAGTAATATAATTGAACTCGTCTCGTGTATCACACGGGTATTAAACATATCTATCTAATGAATCAAATTTTTAGGAGGCAATTTTTTAGGTGAAAGTATTTGTTTTATAATAAAAAGTTTGGGTGGGAAAATTAAGTAAAATTTTTCATCATACTTGAGTTGATAAAGTTAAATTCTATTAAATATTCATAAATCCTTAAATATTAGTATTTAATGGTTATAATTCATTTATAATTATTGGTATTTATAAATATTGTTAACATTTAACATTTAAGAGTAAATTGCCAAAATAGTCCCTGGGTTTGTACCATTTCGACCATTTTGGTCCTTATTTTTTTTTCTTGTCATTTCGGTGTTTGGTTTTGTAAAAAAACTGCCATTTAGATCCTTCAGTCAATGATTTCCGTTAATTTCATGTTAAATGACGAGTTTACCCTTGCTTATTAAATTTATAAATAAAACATCTTCCCAACCACAACCATCACCTTATTCAACCATAACCCACCAAGCCACCACTTAAAGCCACCCCATTCACAACCCACCACCACCCATCATAATCATCATCTAACCCAAACCCATCAACACACCACCATCTCAGCCACCACACCCCTCTCTATTGCTCTCTCACTCAATCTCTAACCCAAACCCATCAACACAAAACCCAAATCGAAGACCATCGGGCGACAACTCCACTCTCTGATTAGCAACACCACTGGACCGTCTTTCATACCAGCACCATCACCACGATATCAAGGAAGAAGCGGGGGATTTGGAGGTGGTGGTTTTCGTCAGTGGCTAGAGATGGAGGGGTGGTGGTTTTCTTCAGTGGCCGGAGATGAAGCCGAAGGTGAAACAATTGTTGATGTAGATCTTGACAATGATGATGGTTAGATCTTGACAATGATGATGGTTTTGATTTCAAAAGCGACATGATGTGTGATGGTTGTGGTGGGTGATGAAGATGATGCTGGTGAGGGTTGCGACGGGGCGGCGGCGGTGGGTGTAGGTGGGGGGTTGTGGTGATTGGTGGTGGGTGATGATGGTGGGGTGGCCGTGACGGTGGGTGTAGGTGGGGGTTTTTTGGTGTTGTAGTTGTAGTGGTGATTGGTGGTGGGTGATTGAAGATAATATGGTTATGGTGAAATGTGAAGGTTAGAGAAGGTGAAGGTGTATGGTTGTGGTTGGTGTGGTGTCATGTATAATAATAATAATAATAATAATAATAATAATAATATAATAATAATAATAATAATAATAATAATAATAATAATAATTACAATTGTAAAGTTGCCATTTTAGTCCCCGGAGGAGTGAAGAACTATTCTACCTTTAGAATTAACCGATTTTTTAACGATTGTTGACGGAAGGACCAAAACGGCATTTTTTTATAAAAGCAAACACCAAAATGGCAAAAAAAAAGTAACGACCAAAGTGGTCGAAAGGTATAGGCCCAGGGACCTTTTTGACAATTTACTCAACATTTAAAGTTATTCTTTTTGGTTCCGTACGTTGGTAATAAAAAAAATTATAGATGTTGTTGTCAAAGTGTGATGGGTGTCGCTTGTGATTAAAAACATATACGTATCTATAAAATACAAAATTTAACGGGATCAAGTGAGCCCCATACGGCCATACCCTAGAAGTAAATTTGTCTATGGATTCAATGGTGTGTATGATGAGGTGCGGTGCTTTCAAGAAAAGGAATGAAGGTTGAAGAGGAACGGTGCTTTCAAGGATCGGAATGCATATAGAATCAAGAAAGGAAAGAAGAAAGAAAATACCGAACCATGTATAGAAACCTATAAATAGATAGCGAGACTCAGTTGTAAACTCTTGGATAATTTTTCACCTTAAAAAACACACACAAAGTGTAATCGTCTATATTCTTATTCTACTTAATTCTGATCAATCATTGAACAATGGTTTATGTTTATGTACACGAAATGACAATTGTTCTAACAGTGTAAATTAGTTGTTATAGAAAATATAAGATATATACGTACCCACAATAGAGGAGAGTTCATTTCATCGATTAGTGCCAATAGTAAAATTTTGATTTCAACTTTAAGGAACTAGACACAATAGTTAACTATTTCATATATTAATAAAAACATAAAATACACTACCAATCATGCAGCTTAGTCCATCCTTGCGGAAACGGATTAAGATTGGCCCCCAAATAGAAACCATCTTCTCTAACTAACCAATAACATTTTCGCATTTTGCGATAATCCCATGTTGTGCAATATTTTTCACTTGTATCAATAGTAAAAACATCAAAAAGCGTAACTTTTGATTGCCAATAGAAATGTGCATAAAATAGTGTCTTGTACCAACTGCAAAAGCTCCAATTTTGATTATCATTTAACGCAAGCGTATGATTTTTAAGATCATCATCACCTGATTGTACATGCACAGTGATAGGATCTTTAATTCCGTTGTAGATATAAACTGTCCACTCACTAAGCAAACAAAGCTTGTTTGTCGTGTTTAATGTTGGAGATACTATTTGACTGTTTGTAATCGTAGATGCATTTGATGTGATAATAAGATAGAAGCACATGAAAAAGAAGCTCTTCATGACTATTGATCAACTATATTATGATATATCAACATATAAAAAAATACTTTCTTATATACACACCCAAAAGGAAGATTAGTATAGTCTAAAATCTATACCAACTAATAAAAGAGGTTTTGGATGACACATGTCATTCATTTGAGAGGTGTTAGAGCATTTTTCAGCTCAAAAGTAAGAATATTCTCTTTTAAGTTATGTATGGAAAGAAATTGATAACATTAAATCACTCATAATTTTCTCTTTCAAAGTTTCAATCTACCTTATTTACATCTTAGAAATCACTGTGAAAACGGAAAACAAACAACTTAAACAAATAACTCATTGAAATCTATGAACTAGACTCATGCATGCCGACACGTACGCTCGACCAATGACATATGAGTGTCACCGTTAATTTTGTCGGATATTTATCATTTGGATTATTTGTATGTATGTTTTTTCTTAATTTGTTTATAATAAAGGGCTAAATGCATATTTCCCCCTCCAAAACACTTTAAATGCATATTTACCCAGGCAAAAAAATCAATTGCATATTTCCCCCTATAAACAACTTTAATTTGCAAATATACTCATTTTTAGTAAGGACATTTAGTTAAGATTAGGTATATATGCAATTGATTTTTTTAGTTGGGGAAATATGCATTTAGGGGGTGTTTATAGGGGTAAATATACAATTGAATCTATAAACTATTTGCTAGGATTTATAAGATACACAGTTTAAAAGTGTCGATATCTAATTTGGTAATACGAGTGTATTTGCTGTTTAAATCTATTTGTTCAAGGCTAAAATTAGAGTTTTGAATATAATTTATGTTTCTATTTTTATTAATATAAGAGTAAATTACATTTTTTGGCCTTTATAATAAGACAAATTACGGATCGTGGCCTTTATTTTAAATTTTTGCACTGGTTGGCCTTTATATAAATTTTTATCACGATTTTAGGCCTTTAAGTTAACAGCCGTTAACTTTTTTGGTTAAGTCCCCTCATGTGCATTGCACATGAGGGTATTTTTGTCATTTTACCTTGAAGGACCAGACTTGTAATGTTATTATTATTATTATTAAAAATAACCCAACCCCACCCTTTCATGTTCAACATCATCTTCAACCAGCAACATCTCCGGCAACCACCATCGTCGTCTCCGATCATCAACATCATCAATAAAGGAACGATTGACCTGTGTGTTTTGGACCTTTCATTTCAGCAGCATCAATAAATCTTTGAAACTCTAGTTTCAGAACTCTTGCAAAGTGCAAATCACAAACAAAGTGAGACTTATAACCTTCTTAATTTAGTAACCAGAGCATCGATCTTTGCTGAAAAAATTGACCCTAAACCTTCTTAGTTTTGTTGATTATCTTCTTCATCGTTTCTTTATCAAACAAATATTTTGTGAGGGAAGATCAAGCTAAGGAAAGAAATTGTTAGTTTTGTTAATTTCTTCATCATCGTTACTATACCAATCCCATATAATTTAGGGTGGGGGTTGGTTGCTGAGGTCCTCGTCAGCCTCGTCATCGCTGCTAAGGACGACAGGTGCAGGTGGGTCTTGTTCAGATTTAGGGTTTCGTGTTATTTCCTCTGCTTTAATTTATGTAACGAACAAGGTGGTCAAAAGAAAGGTTCGTTTTCATCTATAACGACGGTGAAGCTAATCTGGTCGGCGATAAATTTGAACCAGGTGGTGGTGGAGCGGTGGTGGAGCGGTTGATGTGGGTGAATAATGTTGATGAATGGTCCTTCTAAGCAGCACAATATATAATTGTTTTTTTCTAAATGGTTTGAGTAAATTACATAAATGGTCCCTCAAATATAAATTAATTATTAGTTTTTGTCATTTAGATGCAAAATGACAGAAATACCCTCATGTGCATTGCACATGAGGGGACTTAACCAAAAAAATTAACGGCCGTTAACTTAAAGGCCTAAAACCGTGAGAAAAATTTATATAAAGGCCAACCAGTGCAAAAATTTAAAATAAAGGCCACGATCCGTAATTTGCCTTATTATAAAGGCCAAAAAATGTAATTTACTCTTAATATAATGTGTAGTTTATTTTCTGATGTTAATTTTCTCAAAGTTTTAGAATTGTGTTTTTTATATTTTCACTCGTATAACTTACGGGGTTTAATCTAGTAAGTAATATTTCAAAGATGGTGCGAGTATAAAAGAAAATTGTGATAAAAAATGTAATATAATATATTATAATATACTAAAGATATCATATAATATAATACAATATGATATAATATAATATGATATGATATAATATAATATGATATGATATGATATGATATGATATGATATGATATGATATAATATACCGTACTATACTAATTGAATGTGTTTTAATAATTCTCATTCTTATTCTTATAAATTACATAATAACAATTCTCATTCTCTAATTCATTTAACACAAATCCGTTCATAATCCTAACCACAATTATCTCATAATGAAGCCCTTTCATTATTGTCATTAACCTTGATCATTTGTTTTACTCATAGTTTTGAATGTTTTACACGATCCATATTTTATTGTAACAAGAGTATATGAAGTTGACGATTGAGAAAAGAATAAATGATTAAGTGTCAATGTGTTTTTGTTTATTAGAAAAAAATATAGTATTTACAGATGTTTAGAAAATGTTTTTAAAATTAACTTTTTTTTCACTTTTTAAACACCCCCCCCAAACGGTCAAAATCTTGAAATTGTACAAATTAAGATCGTCCAATGTCCTTCTTGCTAGGAAATTGACAAGGTGAGTAGCTCGAGATGAGCTCCTAGGGTTATCTTCTCAGATACGACCATGTGTACTCATTGAGTTCATGTGGCTTTTGGGGTGATCGCGTGCCCATTCCGAGTACCCTTAAATTATTTTGTTTAAAAGTTATATGGACTAGGAGTAATGGGTCTAGTTGACTAATTAATTTATAATAGTCATTTTTTATAAAATATTCATTTATATTAAATGGTTTAATGAAATGTAAATGGGTTGTGATCAATTGCACATCAAATGGCTTTAAAAAGTAACATAAAGTTATCTAAGTACCAGAATGCTTTCAAATCATTTAAGCTAGACAGTTCCCTAGATGATGGCTTGATAAATATGTTAATATCATAATTGAATTTTGTGGGCAAGATAAACTTCCAAAAGTTAATCATCTCCTAAGCCTATTAGATTTTATAAAAATAAAAAAGAAGTTGCTATACACATCAAACTCTACTATCTCTTCCAAGCTATCATCAATAAACCAAGCTTTTAGCTTGAAGATGATTCCCCCTTACCTTGTTCAGCGGAAAGGGCAAAATTAAAGATCAATTCTGGTTACGTTTTCTCTCTCGAACTATTTTAATAAAAAAAAAAACTAAATTTGGCTTTTTTTATAACAACACCAATTGTATATATTATAAAGAAAATAAATTACACCACACCTCACTTGTGAGGTTAGAACCCAAGACCTAATGCTCCAAACAATTATGTTACCAATTTCCAACTTATAGAACTTCTCTTTCTCTTCCTTATTGTTTTAGACTAGCTAATCTAGTTGGTCAGGTAAAGGCTGACCAAGCCAATGATGCTTAGCTGGTCTTTTCGGATGATCAGCCACACTGGGACTAAGACTAGGACTGTCCAAATAGTTCGTCGCTTGCCACCCGCTCGTCACTCGCTCGGAAATTGCTCGACAATTGCTCGCTCGTTTCTTCGCTCGATTGTAAACGAGCCGCTTCGCTCGGTTCGGTTTGTAAACGAGCCAAGCAACGAACAAGGGTCCGCTCGGTTCGGTTCGGCTCGAATAATTTTAATTTATATTATATATAATTATATATGTACAAGTATATGATATGTTGTTATAATTTTGTTGATACTAAATATATATATTTTAAAATTATTAACAATATCTAAAGTACTTGAAAATAATAGTAATTTATCACTTTTAAAAAATATTACTATAATTAATAATTATTTATAATATTTAATAATTTAATATTCCACAAAACAATAAAAACAAATTATATATTTGTGCATATATATTATTATTTTTTAATTATTAACTGTTTTATATACATTAAATCAACACTAACCTTAAATTCTAAATAAATTATAAGCTACCATTAGTTTTTTTAAAGCTACTAATTTATATTTATGTAAATTATATTCAACTTTATACTTGTTCCATATAAAAAAGTTTAAAGAAAAAAAAGTAATTATCATAAATTCGCTCGACGCTCGCTCAAAAAATACTCAGTTCGATTTTAGCTCATTTACGCTCGATTCGACTTTGGCTCGATTTGTAAATGAGCCGATCGGCTCGGTTCGGTTTGTAAACAAGCAAAGGTCCGCTCGGTTCGATTCGGCTCGTGAACAGCCCTAAAAAAAATTTAGCTTGTACTTTCAATCTCATTGAACAAAATTTAGCTTGTACTTTCAATATCATATTTTAATACAAAATTACTTGAAACATAAAAAAAATTGTTTCAAAACACAACGCGGTTTCCATCGACTCTTTGACCTGAACCCACCAGCTTCGGTCTGCCTTGACTCTTTGACCTGAACCCATTAGTTTTGACTCCCTACCCAACCACCATACATCAAGTCATTATTGGTAAGGGGACACAAATTTCCCAGAAATAAAGGGACAATAAACTGCATTTTCATGTTCTTTTAAAGGAGTGTTAAAACACACAAAGAGATTAGACCCACAAGTATGCCACATCTAGGTTGAACTCGACTTCCGAATATCACAAAACAGATTTCAAGCGTAAAGCATTTACATTCCCTGTGTGTGAATACTTGCTATTAGCTCGAAGTCTCGCTCTTCCTTGTGTCAAACTACAAACCATCTATGTATTACATGCCTTTGAATCTCTATATCATAACTTTGCTCCTGAAATAACCACATTCTCGTTTTAATAAGAGGTCCTCATTTGACACAATGACTTTAGATTCAGTTTTAACCTAAAATACAACATAGATGAAAAAAGTAAGTTCAAATCCTACAATTTTAACCTAACTTTACAGTTTACCCTGAATACTCTATTCCAGTAACTATATTCCACTATGCAAACGACGAAAAAAAAATTTACTTCACAACTTAAGGCCCCCACTTCATGTAGAATAGCGCAAAGTTCGCAATTTAATCCATCTCGTATATCGAAGTGTGGAGTCCAATGTTGTAAAAGAGATCAAAAACTAGCTAACGTAATGTAAGGGGGTGGCTCATCTTACTTCTTCACTGAACTACTCACAACTAGGTTATATAAAAGTCCTAGCTCAAAAGTTAAAAAAATACACAAATAACAGTTCATTTTACTACAATTTCAATACTTACCTGACACAAGTCATTACAATGATTCAAAATGAGTGTGTATTGGGTCCTAATTTAGATACTTTTTACTTATTTACTTCAACAAGTGCTTCATACCTTGGTTATATTTCTGTTTCATAAATTTGCACAAAATCATATGTAGTTAAAAAAATTCTACTTCATGCAATGCTTTGGCTAAATTAGGGTTTTTCAGAGTCTTAACCGAATGTATCTTCGAATTGGGGAAACAAATAAAACCCTAGGGAATTCATTACAATGATCGAAAATGAGAAATTGTAGATTTAGAGCAAAACCTGAGTATGAAAACAGTAGTAATTGATTGATAGGATAGAGATGTAGATGTAGATGTAGCTAGCTAGGTATGTTTAGCGAAAGATGAAGAGGAAGAAGAAGGAAGTCGTTTGTTGCGAAACATGATATAAACAAGGGGCAAAACGACACCAATCATCATGATTGCTGATCCGATCAAGTACCTCACCGGACTCGGTGGTTCAACTTCAACAATCAACCTCTCTGTCTGCAATGCAACAAAACCAAAATATAAAATCCACATCAACATTTTAAGATGAGATAACCCTAGAGCTACTTAAACACTGAATCGTGACAGGAACTTACCGGCATCGTTGAGATCGACCACACGAGAGCTTGCTTGCTTAATTGGGTATGTAGGTTAACCGTATAAGTGTTTTTAATTAAGAGACGTACAAATGTTTAATGAAATTGAATGGAGCATATATCAACTTTATTTTTATTTGTTTAAGTAGATTTATTCAGTCGTGAAATCTTTCAATTTGGCCTAACCGAATAGAATTTAACCGCTTTAGCAGGTTTATTCGGTCGTTTATCCGGCTAACCGATTATTATATGGTTTTTTCAGAATATCAA
Organism: Tagetes erecta; assembly: GCA_030867185.1. Taxonomy (NCBI): domain Eukaryota; kingdom Viridiplantae; phylum Streptophyta; class Magnoliopsida; order Asterales; family Asteraceae; genus Tagetes; species Tagetes erecta. The sequence goes on from CM061496.1 coordinate 23,502,487, forward strand.
ACTGAATAAACCATATTTTTTGTAACCGATAACCGAATTCACAATTCAGATACGGTTAGTAACCGAACCAAAAACCAAATTTGCAATTTGGTTCCTTTTTGTAGGTTACGGATACGACTTATTCAATTATTTTTAGTTTTCGGTTTGTTTGAACGCCTCTAGTCGATACTCACAAACTAAATGCAATAGTTTAATATAACATTATAACAAATGAAATCTTAATTTAAGAAGAAGATATAGTTTTGTAAAAAAATATTGAAATTGTATTTTTTTAAACTTTAGGGAGAGAGTGTAACAAGTAAAAAAGTTAGAAAGGGGGGTGTATATAGTAGCACCCCTTTAATTTTGCATGAGGTTGGGTACTACACTCTGTTCCAGAATTTCATTAAAGGTTAAAAGAGGAAGAAAGTGAAAAGAAGTTAGAAAAAACAGGTGTTCTGGAGTTTTTTTAAAAATAGAAATGGAATGAAGAGAAGAGAAGTGAAAGGAAAGTTTTATTATGATTTCCTCTCCTAACTTTGTTTCCAAATCCGTTCAAAAAAAAACTTTCTTTCCAAATTGGAAGGAAGTGGAGAAAAATGAAGGAAGTCATATTAAAATGTCTATATTCATTTCATTTTCTTCGGACTCTAGAACTCGAAATGAGTTCCATATTTTCCTTTCTTTTGCTTTCTCTTTTTTATCTCCTAAACTTCCTTTCATTTCTTTTCTTTTCGTTACTAAACTCGGGAACAGAGTGTAAGACTAACTTTTGTTATATTTTTTGTAAAATTAGGATGAAATGTCTATTGTACGCTTTTAAAAACAAAAGAGGCTACATTTATGGTTTAATTACCCTAATGGATTATTTATGTAAAATTATTTATTTCTCCCATCATTTGACAACCTCACGTCTTCTTTTTTGTGTTGATTCACACCACCTCGTCGGCCATCCACAACCACCTTGCTTGACACCCAATAACCAACCTAACTTAACGAATGCCTAAAACTTAAATTTTCTGAAAGCTTAAAACGTAACCATCTCCATGATGAAATCAACGGAAATAAAGAGCTGGAGAGAGTTATGATGATGAAATCAATGTAAAGATAGAGGTGGAGAGAGTTATAATGATGAAATCAATGGAAATAGAGGTGGGAGATCGATTTAAAACTAGTGCTGGGTGACTGTGATTGCAAAAGTGATGGTGGAGGTGGTGACTAGGAATCGCCGGAATGGAATACTGGGTGGGTCGAGGTTTTCAATTATTCAACTTTAACAGACTGCATAATCAGCATTGATTTTTTTTACTTTTAGTTCTTAAGGGGTATTTTAGTCATCTGACTGAATTTTAACGGAAAAACTAATTGTTGTTAGGCTTAGTACTCCATGGGTGTTACCATTTTAAGAATTTAGGTATCTAGGTAGGGAAAAGAAAGAATTAGTACCCAAACATGATAATCTCGCTAAACCTTAGGTATCATTTGGTAATTAACTCTTTAATTTGTCATGTTCTATATTTAGATAAATAATAAATATTTAATTCTGATTAAAATAAACGTTGAGATGTTTATACAGATTCTTTAAACCAACGAGATATTCAACGTGTCATAATCGAGCAACATGTCCCTCTAAGGGTGAGAGGGGCGTTGGATGGAAGGGTATGAACATGTACCTAGGGATGACAATTAAACCCAAACTTGATTGAGAAACCCAAGACATTTGGAACGAGTATGAGATTACCTTTTATTTTATTTGTGGGTAGGAAACGAATATGAGATTACATGATATATCAATTTACCCGACCCAATTACCAAACTAGGCATACTCGTTGACCTGATACCCGGGTTAATTTTACCTTTTATTTATTGTAACTATATGATATTTTCTTCTATTTATTTTAATTATATTACGTTATATTCGGAATACTTATTTTTTTTCACTCTCATTCATTGGTTCTTCTAAACTTGTAATAATGCACTTAGGTATACCCGATACAAACCTAACAATTATACCCAAGATACATTTTTGTTTATGAAAGTAACCGATATACCCGATTACTAGTGGGTATGCTCGATATCCGACGGGTTAAATACCCACTACATACTCGGTGGGTTTTGGGCCGGGATTGAAACACTTTTCTAGTCGGGGATGGGGTTGAGATTACTCATACCCGTCCGGTTGTCATCCCTAAGGGTACCGAGGGTAGGTGGGTACACCATTATCGTTCCCCATAGGTACAAAATACATGGGATCAAAGGTATGAGTACCCGTCAAATTGCAAAATATACTCGATGTCATAACACAATATAAAATTTTAATGGCAAGTGAAAACTACTCAAAGTTGAGTTGCAAATACCCCACTTATTGGGAAAAATACAACTTAGAAACCAAAACTAGAAACTTAGTGGGTAGGTGAGTCATGCTTTTAAATAAGAGATACTCAACTATTACGACGTCGTAACCTCAGAAAAAAAAAACATCCCTTATTTCATTTTCATCAACTGTGGCTGCAATGAAGAGCAAGATTGGATGCTACTGCAGCACCTCACACTTTTAGATTAGAGTGAGACCAAAAAAAACCGAAGCGAGATGAGTGTTGTTCGAAGATCAATATCATCACAAACCTTTAGGGTTCTTCATCGATCATTCAACACGCTCTCAGATCCTTCACCTCCCCTCTCTCACGGCATTCATGTTCTATATTGCCCTGTAACACTCCTTCATTTTTAAATCCATTCATTTCTATAATCAATCATATTGAATGTTGTTTTATTTACTGATAGGATAGTGTTGGAATTGTGGCCAAAATTTCTGAGTGTATTGCTTCAAGAGGTGGTAACATATTGGAAGCTGATGTTTTTGTCCCCCAAAACAAAAATGTCTTCTACTCCAGAAGGTATATATATATATGTATAGTAAAAAAGTGCATACCATAAACATACTCTTATTAGAAATGACTTATTGACTTATTAGCTTTTGGGATCGAGAGTTTGAAAATGGCTTATTGACTTATTAGCTTTTCTGAAAAGTGAAAAGCCAGTAAGTAAAAAAGTTATCCAAAAGCCTGAGTTTTTGTGGCTTTTCAAAATGATTTATTGACTTATTAGCTTTTTCGAAAAGCTAATAAGTGATTTTCAAACTTAAGTTTAAGCACCCTCGTTGTAAGCTTTTATAGGACTAGTTAAGGTTTTTTAGTGTTTGTATACAGTCACTGCATAAGCTATATGTACACTTAAAAGAAGTTATATTTACAAGTTACAACTAATAGACGTAAAGATACAAAACAATAGATTTAGAAGTTTGAATTAGGATTAATTTGTGTTGGGTCTTTTAAAGTCTGCAACAATTGTTTAAGTTAGGATTAGTTATATACCCTTAATTGCGTATGGCTTGGGCTTTTTCTACCTAGGAACTGTAAGTGCAGTCAATGTGTATTGCCCTAGCGCGTAAAGCGAGTTCTTTTAACAACTAATGATGTAGAGTTGATATTGAGTAAAGATGATTGATGTTTGCACTTAGCACTCCAAAACTTAAATATGAAACTTTTGTTTGAACTTACAGTGAATTTGTTTTTGATCCAATTAAATGGCCACGGGCACAAATGGATGAGGACATTCTCAACTTATCAAAGAAGTTCAATGCTAACAGATCTGTTGTTCGGGTGCCATCTGTAGATCCGAAATATAAAATTGCAGTTTTTGCGTCCAAGCAGGTTTATTTTGCTTAATTGTGTTTATAAAGTTGACCAGTTCACCTAAACCTTGTTCTTAGTTGTTCACTTCTTTGCTGCAGGACCATTGTCTTGTTGATTTGTTGCTTGCGTGGCAAGATGGAAAACTTCCAATTGATATAAGTTCAGTTATTAGGTGAAATGTGAAATGTGTGTGTTCATTCATTTTGTTGACTATTCTTGTTTCATTGTTGACCAATATTATTTGAACAGTAATCATGATAGGCTTCCGAATTCTCATGTGATGCGATTCCTTGAAAGGCATAATATCCCGTATCACCATCTGTCCACAACAAAAGAAGATAAAAGAGAAAACGAGATATTGCAGTTGGTTCAAGATACAGATTTTCTAGTCCTTGCTAGATATATGCAGGTAACTCTGATAACATAGTTTTGATTAAACTTTACTAGGTAAAGGTTGCTAATTGGAGTGATCAATCAGGCTAGAGCGAGTTTGGGTCGTATTGAGTTGACCTGAATATTTTTGACTAAAATCTTAGAACTTTCATTTGTAAATGATTAGTGTGTTAAAACATGATTACTGAATTTGGATTCTTTCAGATTTTCAGTAATAATCTGAGAGTCGAAAATATGAAGTTAAGACATTTTTGTATGAATATACTCATTTGCCGCTTTATGTTGCTAACTTTTTTTTATTCTACCATTTTGACCAGTTAAAGAAAAAATATAACCCAAATAGGACCCATTGATAAGTAAATGGGCCGAAAGTGCTGCCTTTGTTAATTACAATTGGTAACATCTATTCCCTGTGTAAGTGTTGCTCGGTAAACACGCACCAAGTTTCTACATGGACCCTTTTTACAATTTGGTGCACAAGTGAACACCATAAAGACTATATGTATTTATTTCATTCAACATCTTAATTGATGGTTACCATGAGCAAATATTTCTGTATGTAGGTTTTATCTAAAAGCTTTTTGAATAGATACCCGAAAGATATAATCAACATTCATCATGGCTTATTGCCATCGTTCAAGGGTGGGAATCCTTGTAGGCAGGTTCAGTCTTTCATCATTCTTTTTCTCAAATCCGTTCAATGGCATCAAGGAAATATGAAGTATTTAATCTTCTAGTTTTTACTCGTGTTCCGCAGGCTTTTCATTCTGGTGTGAAATTAATTGGTGCCACAACCCACTTTGTGACAGAAGAACTTGATTGTGGGCCAATCATTGAACAGATGGTAAATATGCTTGCTTTAACTGCTTTGTTCGGTTTGTACCTCCGCTATTGGTTATTGTTGTTTCTTCATGAAAGATTGACATAATAATTGCTCAAATACATCCCTAAGTGAACAAGTTAACTCATGTTGCCAAGGCTATTCATGTTTTTCCTCTTCTATAACTTATCAGATGTCACAACATATGGACTAAATACTTCTACTGATTAAAAGTTGCATTAACCAATTGCTAAATAAGTTGTAATATTTTGTAATAGGCCACTCGTGATAAATCTACAAATAGACCTTGGAGGGTGACTTTTTTATGAATGATTTTACCTGCTGTAGATGTGGTAGACTGCAGGAAACATTTAAACCAAAGACAACCAAACTAATAAGCTAATAAGCATTCTAATAACAACGAAACTTAGTCATATTCTGCTCCTACCAATTAACACGACAATTAAAAATTTGTTTGAAAATAATAGTGCACAACTCTATTAAGGCCCGACTCCAATAAATAAAGAGAAGAGCTGAGAAAACAGAATAAACGACGTCCAAGATGTTCACCAGCTCACACATTATTTACTTCTGAGAGGTAAATGAACTCTCTAATGCTATCAAGATCACAAATTGCTAAACAACTTGTTCCCCTAGTTAACTCACTTGCCAAGACATAACTAAATATTAAAAGATTATAATGATATTAATTAATACTTATCCTTTAATAGTAAGATGTAACAAACAAACAAACATGCCTGGTAAAAGCACACTTGATAGTAGGGTCTGGGTAAGGTGAGATGGGGGCAAACCTTAGCTTGAAACTTGTATGTGTGATTCTGATATTAAATTTGGAGGGCGATAGTAGTAGTGTAGCATGTATATGGATGGAATGAGATATGTTGATTGTATGATGATCGGGTATTGTAACCCATTGAGTTTGCATATGAGGTTGTCCAGTAAATTAGAATGATTATATCATGCTATATATAAAAGGGTTAAATGCATATTTCTCCCTTCAAAACACGTTGAATGTATATTTCCCTAGCCAAAAAAATCAATTACATATTTCCCGTATAAACAACTTTAATTTGCAAATATACCCATTTTTAGTATGATCATATTTAAAAATTTAGCTAACATTGGGTATATATGCAATTGATTTTTTTAGCTGGGGAAATATGCAATTAGGGGGTGTTTATAAGGGTAAATATGCAATTATTCCTATATAAAATGCTCAAGAATCAAGACAATGTATGATAAAAGCTGACATGGGCAATCATAACGAGAAAGTTTATTGTTTTACTCTAAAATGTAGCCCTGAGGAAGTAAGAGAGTTACTTGATTTAGGGAGTTTGAATTAGCGTTTTCGAATTCATTATTCTAACGTTTGGATGAAAAAATATGCCTTCTGATTACCCTCTTGTTCATAGTTCCTTGGGGAACAGGGTTCAAAAAATTAGTTTTGGAAAGTTTATACCTGCAACAACAAACTATTGCATACTCACTTTCAAAAGCGCACGCAAGCACCTGCCTAGTAACTAAACAATTGTAGTGGCTACATGTAATGTATACTTGATTTTATGTTGGTCATTTCAGGTCGAGAGAGTTTCGCACAAGGACAATTTGCTGAGTTTTGTACAGAAATCAGAGAATTTAGAGAAACAATGCCTTCTAAAAGCAATAAAATCCTACTGTGAGTTGCGTGTTCTACCATATGAAGAGAACAGGACGGTTGTTTTTTAAAGCCATGAAGGTTCAAAGTTCACACAAACCTGTTACTTCAATAACTTTAATTCTTTGTTATATGATGTCACATTTGAAACATTATTGTATTTCACTTTTTATATATAATCATTCAAGGGTTGATTCATATGTTTCTCTTTGATATTCACACCAATGGTTCAAATTTAATTCCATGGATGTTGATAGAATAAGTTTGCCATTTGTGTAGAAACTTTTGCAGAACAAATAGCACACAAGGTTTTGAAGACATAGCACAGACGCATTGCATACATGGAAGTTGTAAAATAGGTGCATCTGCAGCACTTCAAAGCATGTTGAGTAACAAGGGTGGTTTTTTTTGTTAATTTAGGTGTACTCTTTGTACACCTTATGTTGTGATCAACACGCATGCATATAGAGTCTCCATTCTACGCGTTACATTTATACAACTCTAAATTCATTACTATGAAGACATACTATGACTAGAAAGTCTAATTTTCTTAAAAAGTCTAAGAAGCATGAGATAATGGCATGTGACACTTTTTTAAAATTAGAAGGGAGAGTAAAACTGATAATGTCCTTATATTTTAAGTTTCATCACATTTTTTCAAACGTCCATAACTTTTACAATTGATATTTTTTTAAAATTGCACCATAATAACGAGCATTTTCTTATCTTTAAAACGCGTATAATATTCATATATAAAAAATAAAAAAATATTTCACGTGTTTCAACTCATTGTGTTATTTATCAAATCATTGTGTTATAACACAATAACCTGATAAAATAACACCATGACCTGACGAATAACACAATGATCTGAAAAATAACACAAGTTGAAACATGGATATAACACAATGACAAGATGAATATAACACAATGACCTGATGAATATAACACAATGACCTGACGAATATAACACAATGACCAGATGCATATAACACAATGACCTGACGAATATAACATAATGACCTGACGAATATAACATAATGACCTGAAAATATAACACAATGATCTGATGAATATAACATAATGACGTAATGAATATAGCACAATGACCTGACGAATATAACACAATGACCTAAAAAATATAACACAATGACCTGAAAAATATAACGCAATGACCCGACGAATATAACACAATGACCTGACGAATATAACACAATGACATGACGAATATAACACAATGGGCTGAAACTTAAAAAAAAATTGTTTTTTATACATGAATATTATATGCGTTTTGAAGATAAAGCTTGTTTTTTTGTGTAATTTTTATTAAAAATATTGTCGTATGTAAAAGTTATGGAAGTTTAAAAAAGAGGGTAAAATTTGAAAATGAGACAAAGACTAATATACCATTGGTCTACCATTTAAAGTTGAGAAAACTACAAATTACGTCCTTTATGCTTGTAGTTACCTGCAAGTTGGGTCCTTTAGTTAAAATATCTACAAATAACGTCCTTATTTTTGTAGTTTTTTTTATCAGTCTCGTCCTTTAAGTTAACTGTCGTTAAAAAATTCAGTTAAATCTAACAATGTGCTACTTATACGAAGGTAAAATAGTCTTTTCACATATAAAGGACTATTTATGTACAGTTTTGGTTTCATTTTTAATAAATATATAATGAATATTTTTTTATAATACAAACATACATACACATAAACCTATCCATCACATCTTTCTGTCTCACCTCTCTCTCCGACTAATCCTTCACCGCGCCCATTCTGACCATTAACTGTAGCAACTGTCTCCGACCAGAATCTCCTCCACCGGGAGAAATTTTAAACAAAACCAAACCAAACCAAACCCAATTCAATATCGTTACTTTTGGTTAATGGAAAATGGGTTGTTCGACCGGAATAGCAAATCTAGGGCTTTTATTCAATCATCTTTCACAAATCAAACAGATTGATGAAAATGGGTTGTTGATGAAGAACCGATTGATCGTGAAGCCCTCGTTAACACCCCTTCTGCAAAGCTTCGAATCTTAGATAGTTAGATTCCTAGGTCGAATCTAAAAATAGATTTAGATCTCATGAATCAATTGATGTGTGAATCGATTTGTGATTTGGGATTCCAATCGGTTTAGTGATTTGAAGGTGGGTTTTGAACCAATTAGGTGGTGGGATTTGAATTGGTCTGTTAATGGATTATAATGGTGAGCGATGGGGTAGTTGTGGTTGTAGGAAGTGGTGGTAGTGCTGAAGTAAAGAGAAAAAGAGAGACGATGATGGTGGTCGATAGAGATGAAGACAACGATGAAAGAAGATAGGAGGTGGCGCTGGGTTATGACAGGATTGAGAAAGGTTTGGTTTGGTGATCATTACAGCAGATTTAAAAACAACGATAACAATGGTAATGGTGTAGAGTGTTGGTGGTGGTGGTGGCCACCTACAAGCAGGGACAATGATAGTGGTGTATGTATGTATTATAAAAAATATTTATTATATATTTATTAAAAATGAAACAAAAAAGTTACATAAATAGTCTTTTATATGTGAAAAGACTATTTTACCCTTTATAAGTGGCACATTGTTAGATTTAACTGATTTTTCTAACGACAGTTAGTTTAAAGGACAAGATAGGTAAAAAGCTACAAAAATAAGGGCGTTATTTGTAGATATTTTAACTAAAGGACACAACTTGCATGCACCTAAAAACATAAAGGACGTAATTTGTAGTTTTTTCTTTATATTTATAAGAGATAAAAAAAGAATAAATCGTGCATATTTAATTATACATTATTGATAGAGAAACGTAATGAATAGTTGTTTTGTTAAAGTGTCCTTTGGTTACTCACAGACCAATAAAGATGGAACACCTAGCCTGGTGGGTGTAATCATATTTTGCCACCGAGAGAAGTAAACTCGGTGGAGCCGTATGTGAAAGCAATGAAAGAGAGAAAAGAAACAAGGTCTGCAAGATGGTCTTTCATAGAGGTCTTCAAAACAGCCCCTTTTAACGATTTTTGATTCAAGAACCAGGTTTATATTTGCCTGCGATCAACTTACTTTTCTTCAATTGAAGAACCTATGCCTGACGATTGAGGATCTCAGGTGCGTAAGATGTGGGATTAGATTTGGCCACCAAACTTGGAACTGCGAATTGCGTCATGTGGTGGTTTTGCGGTAGATCTAGGGTGTTATCGTGATTCTAGATGGCGGCTAGGGTTCCGGTGGCCAGAGTAGTGCCTAGAGTCAAGAGTACAGTGCTTGCATGTCCTTTCGTTGAGCTATTCTATGTCGAGAAAGGTATTAACTACACCATTCAACTTACTTTTCTGTTAAAAATGCCCTTTTTTATTTAGATTTTTTTCCGGTGACGTAGGTACTTTGACGGCAGAGGCAATCATGGAGACAGTGAAATTGTCATGTATGGCTTAGGTTGTTAGCTTCGATTTTCATTATGGTAAGCTTCTACAAGTTTCTCTATTCGAAAGCTAGCTGTATCAAATCATTATTTATTAATTTGATTTGTTCGATGAATACCAATATTGTTTGATTATTTTTTGTTAGGGTTTGGTCAATGTTAGGCTCTAAATTAAGTTTGGGTTTTTTATGGTTTTCATTTTTATGAATATGTTCATTTCTGTTATCAGAGACAAATGCACAGTGCACACGCATTTACTTTTAATGGAATGTAATAGGTTCATTTGGTATTTTGGTTGATCGATTGCTACAACAAACTTATACGCCATTCCAAGGTTTGATAACATGTTATGGATTGTTTCTTAAAATTGTTCTTTTTCAAATCTTTGTTTTGATTTTGAGTGATTTTTGCATGAAAGTATACACATTGAAAAAGATTAACCATTTTTAGCAGTCTCACAAATCTACTTCTGAAAATAGATTTACCATTTTTGTGCATAACAAACTTGAAGAAAAAATATTCGTATGTGATGTTTTTTTTGTTTTCGTAACTATATTTTGGGAATTTTCAGGAGAGGAAGTTGCTGAAGTTTTTAAGGTTTATGTGGAATCTTTTTTCATGGTTGTTGACTTGCTGCTATACGTTATCGTAGCCATTGTCCTTGCTAATGGAGGAGTAAGAACTTGAATAATTCAAACATAATTTTCTTATAAAACAATACTTGAATGTAAAATTACATAGGAAAAACCTCCTTAGTAACAGAGTTTAATAAGTATAATAATTGCTTTGGTCATTCTTAGTCTCACAAATGTGTAGCACTACTCTTTTGGCTCGACTGGTAACTTGAACATGGAATTAGAAAGATGCTTCTATTGTAGGTAGTTCATTTGATTTTAGGGATGAATATTTATAACTAATCGATTATACTTATCTTTGTTTAAAATTCATTGCATTTGAATACAGTTACTTCTATGTATACTTGATTGGTATGGACTTCTGGATGAGGTAAAATGATGAGGTGGTTGTATTTAATCCACTATATCTTTTATCTTCAATATTTGATTCAACGTATAAACATTTTGATATTTTCTTATTGATTTTAAGGAGTTTTTGGCTTCGGGTGATTTAGATTGGGGAAATTTTTGATGTGATTGTTTGAGTGTCTAACAAATTACTACCAAGAACAATGGACCAGCGGAGCTGGTTATAGCGGAGGAAGTCGTCGGAGAAAAGCCTTGGAGAAACTGAAAGCTCAGCAAGATCGATGTTCTATCATTCTGACAGATTTTTTGATGAAAAGGTATATTTTAAAGTCATTTTATGCTCATGAACACAGTGTGATGAGTATACGTACTTAAGTACAATAGCCATAGCACAATTTTTATTAGTAATATGCTCATTCTATTTCATGAGCTGTTTGAGTTCAACAAATTTGTGATGAATAAGATATTTGTATACAAAGTTTAGTCAACATGAAGATGATAATTGGGTAGGAATCTAAGGGGTTTATACTTTCATTTGGAAAATTTAATTTGAATAGGTGATGGTTCGTGTTTGATTTTCAATTGTCAAAGTTTATTCACTTATGAAAGACTACACAATAATTCTTGATTTACTTTGTTCACAGAGAATGTCAATAATTAATTAATGTAATTGCATTTGAGAAGAATGTTATGCATTTTGACTTTTACCTGCTCTAGAGGAGACACATATTAATGGTGAAACATGTTGAACTAATTTGAATCGTCCAGAGATAATTGTTAGAATTAGGTTTATTAGGTAGTTGCATGATTTAAAGATTTAGTTTTTTATTTGGATTTGGTCATTAGGACACCAGAAGCTTTCCTTTCTTTTTTTAAAATGATTTAAAATTATAAATGTATGTATGAACTCCAATGATTTAGTGTTGAATTTGTTACAGCTGATGTGCTTGATATATATGGGGACTTAGGAAAGCTGCGTGCAATTTGCGTAACAGAAAAAACAAGAAGAAAGGCCAAATGTCGTCTCGGCAGGGGAGAGTAAAATGCCACTGGTATGTATTATTAATACATTCCTATCACTAGAAAATAATGTAAACGGTAGCAAGTAATTATTTGTAACGCTACAAACACATGTTACTTTATTTTGTATGCTTACAAGTATTGCTATACGTATTAAAAACTCTCGCGCAACGCGCGAGAGACTGAATACAACTAGTTATAATTTATTACCATATTTAATGCTAATTAAATGGATGTTATTTATTACCATATTTAATGTTAATTCACTTTTCCTCACACTTTTAGTTATTTATAAAACTTAATTGGATTTAGAAAACATCAACATTAATAAATGTATTAAATAAAGTAGACTAGGGTGTAATTGGAAAATAGATTGGAGTGTATTTAGAAAAACCCCATTTAATATTAGATCTAATGATTCAAATTCCTTCTTAAACTTTCTAGAAAATTTAGACTTTTTAGTTAAAACCTTATTCCCCATACTATGTATTCACCACCCTACTTTTATTTTGAATGTGATATATGCATCTTTTATGGCATTACTCTATTTTTAATCCCAACAACTATTTTTCTTTATAGACGAAATATGGTCTTGTGGAAGTTACACTTTCTAAGTATAACTGATGTGTTGTTAAAACACATGGTTTTATTGACATATTTCACGTCTTTATCCTCATTTTATATAAATATATTTTATTTTTAGTTACTTATTATTTTTTTATTTATTTTTTAGGAAATAATAATGAAAGGAGCGGTTTTAGAGTGAAACGGGACGAAACGAGAAGAAAACGAAGAAAACGAACCCCGTGACCAGCCCGAAGAACCGCTGGAGCCCCCCAGGAATGCCTAACGGTTCTCTGGGCGCCTGGAACTGAAAACAATGCCATCTCCCCCGCCCAACGGTTCGCTGGACCCATCTGATCAAGCCCAACGGTTCTCCGGGTCATTCTGACGTGAAAAAACCTACGTTTTCACTATAAATTCATCTCTTGATGGATTTTAGGGCATCATCTCTATCCAAAAACACCAAAAACGGCTGAGAACAGGGGAATGAGTCTTTGGGGTGATTTTGGGTGTTAGTTTGGAGGATTAAAGCCATAATTTGGAGCTTGGATCTTGGATTTTGAAGGTTTTGAAGATTATTCTTGAAGATCTTGAGGCTTGAAGATGGATTGAAGCTCTAGAGTTGCTGATTTAAAGATTGAAGCTAGAAGATCTTGTAGATTCAAGCTTTTATTGAAGATTGATGGCCATTTCGGGTGTGATTTATGTCACACCCCGATTTTCGGGTCACGTCATGATGATTGGATTTACACAAGTACGTAGTCGTTTTAAGTATTACAGCGGAAGTCTTAAGGTCCAAAATTTTCATTTATACTTGCATGTGTATTCTACGGCTACATGGTAAATTTTGTTCATGCCAACGTAATTCCTTTTGCCAAATAGTCAGCCAATGCCTTCAAACTAGTCGCATAGCTTACTTGAGATAACTATTTTCTTACCTGAAATGCATACTAAAACTAGTCAGCTAACGCTGGTGAGTTCTAAGTTTATTTAATAAGGGCAAAACTATTTCGGAGGACCTGTTATTAAGTTTATAAAAAAATAATCAAACTTTTATGAAAAACAGTCCTTTTTATAATATCATCTCCACGAGATATAAAACATTGGCTTATCATGCACGCTTGTTCAAAAACACTTGTGCACATGAAAATTTCTTGTAAAACACACTAGCACATCCCATGCTATGTTAATAATTTAAGCCACATCTAATAAATTAGTTTTGCCATGCCATACGATATGATGTATTCGAGATAATGATATAACGATCATAGACTAGCAAGGTACTATGATAAACTTCGGTCATGAGTCCATAATCAAACCAAGAAACACGTCGTTGCCCTACAACAGTCCAAACATATAGACTCCCTCGCTAAAATCCTGACCATAGCGACTGTTCGCGAGAGCGGGCCCTTCTAACCCGATAGATCTACCAATATAGTATGTGGCCTCCCCGAGGTTAATGATTATAGGGGGTTTAAGGGCTCAACAATATATACCCATACTTATACCGTCATAACACTATACATGATCCCAATTACCCATCATATCACCATATCATGCTTTTTCCCCAAAACAGTTAAATAAAACATTTATTTAAAACGGGGCGAAGAGCTCACATATGTTAAAACAGTTTAGCATAAATTCCATTACGAGTATGCATTTAAGCCCAAAACGTATTTAAAACGATTTAAATGAAGGACTTCGAAGAACTCACATAAGTAAAAGCAATTTAACACAAAATTATTACGTGTATGCATTCCAGCCCAAAACGTATGTAAAAAGAAATTAAAAGAGAGGGCGTCATAGAACTCACTTTAGCCATGTACTTAGATTTATCCTATTTGAATTCATATGGTTTCTCGTGGAATCTACCCAAGTCATCAGTCTTAAGTCCCTGATTGATAATCAAGTACATACTATGATTAAAAAGAGGGTCCAACTATGATCCTATGCGACTATTTAGGCGTCTAACGCGTCGTCTCACACGTTATGGTTTTATTTGAGATTTATTATTCACGTATCATACTTTTAGATTGTTGACGAATACTATTACTTATAAAATACATATCAATTTCACTTAAGTTGTGTATATAATTATTAGTGTTTGATAATTAATATTTCTGGAAACAATAGATGTATTCTTTTTACTAATAATTAATTTATATCTATGTCTCTAATAAATTTTTATGGTGTTTCATGTTAATAAATCATCTTTTCTAAATATACTTTGAAATCATTCTCATAATTTTAAAATGTTCCACTCATGTATTTTTTACAAAATACCCGACTTATCCATATATAAATATAAGTCACCTATTACTTTTCAAAACTTAACAATTTCGGGTTTTTAGTTATTCATAAATCAAGATTGACTTTTACAAAAATTATACATATTATTTATTAGAGAATCCGTCAATTTTATATAAACATGCTTATATATATATATGAAAATATTTTGTTTCGTCACTTCTTATTTTTATTAAAGTCTAAGAATTGGCTTTTGTATTATAAAAATGAATCTCCAGGCATTCAATATATATAAATACATGTCTTTATTTAAATATCCGATTTTATCAATTTGATTATTTTTATGAAATAAATATCTTATTTATCGATCTCATTGATACAAAATCCAAGTGTTGGTCTACTTTATATACAACTACACTTCCAATGTTTATTATTTGTATATCGTTAGTTACATTACCAATTTATCAAGTTTTTGTCAAATATAACTACATATTTATATTTCGTCTCGTTTGGTTTATATAAGTTTTATAATGATACTAATAATAACTTTTTACTTATATAATTCGAACTCGTCTCACTCGTCTAGCACAATACAAAACGATAGCAAAACGTCTGATTTATACCTTTCGCGTCCGATTCACGCTTACGAATCTTTTGAAACCGACATGCAACGAAACCCAAATATATCATTGTGTTCGTTTTTCCATTACAAACGTTTCTCCGGCCTCAGATCGTCCATGCAATCTTATTTGACCCACCATGCAACACCAACAAGTTTTCTGATTTCATTCGAGAAATTGTTACAAACTGGTCAGAATAAAAACTGGGCTTCTGATAATCCGATCGTAATTTCCTCCGCTGGATATGTTCACGTACATACAAGGAACATGCAGTCCAAATTTCGTCGGTAACCAACGGTGGGATCTCCGGGAAAGTGACGATCTTTGGGACTGGGTTTTCAGTGACGGAAATTACGAACTGTTCCGTTTTTGGACATAAAAACCGTACCTCTCGGTAAGATATGCAAATACAGAACGGTAGATGTTAACTTCCATATGTTAGACACCATTCAACCAAATTTCAGACGTATCCAAAGGTTAGATCGTCCGGAATCCGTCCAAGAAAACCACTGCGTTTTTGGAAACACAACATGCAACCATTGTTATAAAGTTTCTCACGAGTTTTGACGGTTTTAAAGAAGGATTCAGGTTAAAATAATCTTACCATTGCATTCGGGACGTCGAGAAATGGTTTCGGGACAAAAACGACATCTCCGGCCGTCGTCGGACCACCGCGGACCGCCGCCGGACCACCACCGAAAAGTGGCCGGAATCCAGCTGCTCTCCAGACCTCTCTCTCTCTCTAAAACACTCATGTGTGTGTTTTGTGAGAAAAAAATGGAGATGATTCCATTATATAGTGTTTTAGTAATTTGTCAGTTGCTCCGTGCCAGCTCGCACCGCGTACTAATCTGACCGATGTCTCATTTTTATTTATTTTCGTTTCGCAATGTTAATTACTAATAGACATATAATAAATACTCACGGGATATTTATTTCATCAAATATGACGTGGATGACGATAACGGCTCGGAGTGTCAATATTATATTTTCACCACTTATGTTTGATCAAAATAAGTGTATAATGATATTTTTCACGTCATTTTAGGCATCAAAATTACTTCAGCAAATAACGTAAACGTATGCACGTTTAGCACGGTTTTATCGGTTCCGCACGCATAATTTGCATTCTGGCATCCGAATTGAGTTTCCGAATGATTACAAATGTGAATAATGATATTCATAATCATGACACCCGACATGTCAAGTTTATGACGGATACCGGTTATCCACCGCTTTATCCATTTATTAATATGAATATTCATTTGAGAGACTTAATAATCATTATTGTGACTTTTTGAGCAAGTCAAACTATTTATTGGACTCGAGATTACAATTTGGGCTTCAAATGAACCTAAAATCTTTAATGGGCCTTACTGGGCTATGTGTGTCAATTTCGTTGGGCCACACTTTAAATATCGAATTTTTACGGGTGTCACAATTTACTCTAAACTTTAAACAATTGAACTTGATTTGTTGTTTTTAGTTAAAATTATTGATGTGTTGCAAAACACATGGGTTTATTATTTATATTTTACCACATTTTAATCTTATTTTATGTAAATATATTTGATTTTTAGTTATTTATTTTATTTTGTTTTTGGTTTTAGGTAAGTTCGAATAAAAGAAGCGGATTCGGGACACAAACGGGAAGAAAATCAAGTGAAATCAGCTTTGGAGGCCAAGCCCAAGACCCATCAGGCCCAGAAGCCCATTTTCAGAAATCTGCCAGCCTGGAGGGCCGCTGGGCAGCCAGTAAAGTCCCCGGAGACCCGCTGGGCTCCTGATCTGTCAGATTCTCTGCCTAGAGGGCCGCTGGGCAGGAACCTTAGTCCCCAGCGACCCGCTGGCCGTCCAGTTGCGAAAAAACCCTAAAAATCACTATTTAAACACTTTTCCTTACATTTTTAGGGTATCACCTCTTCACCCAAAAACACAAAACGGCTGGAAATCATTGAGAGGGTCTTTGGGGGTGATCATAAGTGCAAATTGGTGTGGATTCAAGCTTTGATTGGTGTTTTGATCTTTGATCTTGAAGAATTGAAGTTTCTCTTTGAAGATCTTGAGGTTTTTGATGGATTGAAGACCAAAAGTTGTTGATTTGAAGATTGGAGTGGAAGATCTAGTAGATCAAAGCTTTGATTTGAAGATTGGTGGCCAATTCGGGTGTGATCCACTCTTCTTTGTGCATTTTTATTTGATTTTCTTAGTTGTTGTTGACATGATGCTAGATTTAGACATTTTGATGTTGGATTTAAGGATCATGTTGATATTTGGCTAGATTTTGCATGATTACTTAGGCATTATGGATGATTGATGATGATTTGATAATTTTTGGTTGTTTATGATATGTTGGATGGATGTTCTATGTGAGAAGATTGATTTGGTTATGATTATGTATGCAAAATGTGTATTGGTTGTATGATCTTTGATGATATCTTGTCTTGATTATGGTTTTTGTTGCTTGGATTTGATAACTTTGTGACAAAGATCATATTTTTAGTGTTAAAATCGCTAGATTGAGACATTATTTGGATAGATCTAGGAATAGATATCCATAAGATGAGATTGATTTGTGGATTTGAGCTGATGTGCTAGCCGGACTCGCTACCGGAAGGTAGGAGTTTGTAGATTTCATCTTTTTGTTAGTTGGTTTGGGTTAAAACGCTACGGGAGTGGGTTTTACTTAATAAAAACTAACAACTTGTGTTATCTAGTCTTAATTTGTAATAAATCGATTGATCCCGTTATTTTAGTTTACTGATTTAGTCAGTTTCTTGGATAAATGGACTTGTAAGCTGAGAGGCGAGCCAGTTTAGGATCCCTTAGACATCCGGGAGTGTTTTGTAGACATTCCTCACACCGTGAGCTTCACATATTTATTTTAGGACTTTCTAGCACCCACGAGACCTTAGTAGTAGGTACTGATGTGTTAGATTGTTTTGAGTAGATATATTCTCAGATCCGGTGCCGACATATCTAGAAAGCCGAGAGTTGTCAGATTATCATCAGGATTCCCGCCTAAGTAGTCATCATTTCACCCATAGTTCACTTTTAGCTTATTTCCGTCTTTAGTTTCCATTTTTAGTTAAGTTTTTATCCTTCGTTTATTTTAGATAATTTTCCTTAGTCTAATCTTATTTTTAGGATAATTTTAGGTAATTTGTCTTTTGATTGTTACCTTAGTCTTTATAATTAAAAATCCCAACTCTTTTACACCGGTTAGAATTCGATAAAGATCCAGTATTAGAGGACGCCAAACTCAAATCTCTTGGGACGATATCCGGACTTACTTAACTTGCTACATACGACCGGTACACTTGTCGATTGTGTGAACTTGTTAGGTTTTTCCATTTTATAAATTTAAAACATGATCTTCCTATCCATACATATTTTCATACACCATAAGGTTCGCATCAAGTTTTTGGCGCCGTTGCCGGGGATTTGAGCATTTTTGGCGACTTTATGAAAGATCCGAGTCGGGGGTCTAACCATTTTTACTTGCTATTTTTCTTGTTAGTTTAGTGTTTATTTGATTATTTGCTTGCAATTTGTTCTTTTGCTAGTTTAGACTTATTTTGCTTTATATTTTTAGTTATTATTATTATTATTATTATTATATTTTTTAGCTTTTTTCTATCTGGTACTCGTGATCTTTGTGTTTTGAGTTTGTTTTTGCAGTTTTTCTCATGGATAGCTACTATGAGGATGATTACGAAGGCAACACTTATAGCTACGAGGATCATCGTACTAGTGTTTGGTGTGAGATCTGTGGAGGACCCCATTATACATATTACTGTTGCTACTCACAGGGGTACTCCACAGGTTATGATGATCCTTATCCTTACACTCCACCAGTCGAGGGTCCACCATCCACACCCGATCTGCACACAGCTATGTTTGAGATGAACCAGGTGTTCCAAAACTATCTTGCTTCACAACATGAGCAAAGAGGCGAGGAACATGCGGTTAGACTTAGAGAATCCGAGGACTTGGTTCGTAGGACAGAAGAGCTGGGAGTTTTGATCGACCAGATTACTGCAAAACATCAGCCCGAGAGTACTTTTTGTGACACTGGTCTCTGCACTGATGTGGTTGATGATTTTTCAGAACCGGAGACGATAATGGATAATGCGTGTTTTGCTATCCCACATA
Source organism: Tagetes erecta (assembly GCA_030867185.1). Classification (NCBI taxonomy): domain Eukaryota; kingdom Viridiplantae; phylum Streptophyta; class Magnoliopsida; order Asterales; family Asteraceae; genus Tagetes; species Tagetes erecta. Next base: position 23,522,059 of record CM061496.1, read on the forward strand.
TTTATACGCATGTCCCACCTCCGGTTCAGCTTGAGTTTGATATTATGGATGCGGATGCTGGAGTTGTTGATAAGTTTGAGGGTGTTGGAGTTGAGGTTGGTTGGAAGGCGGAGTTTGGTGATGAGTTGGCAGATATTGAGCTTGCTATAGATATAGGAGAGTTTGACCCTCTTGGTGATCTTGCTCAGTTAGAGAGATTAATATTCGAGGAGCCATACATAGTTGGTAAGGAGGCAGAAGAGAAGGGGGAAATGATTGAGGAACAAAAGCAACCACTTCACAGTATGTTTAGTCGGCCTGTGGAAGGAGAAGACGATGGATCGCCACCCATATTAGAGTCACCACAGGAGAGGACACGAAAAGGAAGGTTTAAGGATTGGTGGGTTGATTTAGTTACATCTATTATAGTTCATTTGGATCCTACCGTTACATTCTTCCCAGCAAACGGTATGAGAAAGAAGCTAAGCAAGACAAGTGGGAAGAGAATAAAGGAGAAGCCTCCTGATTGAGGTTGTTTCGTGGGGATGGCATGCATAGTGACAGTAGTTTGTTGATTATCAGTTATCATTGCGTGCTTTATTTCAGGGAAGTTTCGTTTATCCTTTTCCTTTTTCTTTATTTATATAATTTTTTTTGATCCATTCTTTATTTGGAACACATTGGAGACAATGTGTGTTTCAAGTGTGTGGATGAATTTTATAGTTAGATTTTTGTTTGTTATTTTTCTATCAAACCACTCTCGTACTCAATCTCCATTCGGGAGTGGTTCGGTTATTTTTAGTAAAGTTTTTAATTAGCTTACTACATAAAAAAAAGAAAAAAAAAAAGATAACAAGGGTCGTGTAAATAATAGTTATGTTTTTAAGTTTTTGAGTTTAGGCTTTGATCTCTTTTTATTATTTTATTTTCGTTAAGAAATCGAACATGCTTATTTTGTAGATCGTTCATTAGGTTTGTGTATAATTATTGTTTTGAAATCGTGTTCGTTTCTAAAATGATAGTGATATGTAAGAGTTTTGAAATGATTGTTTACATAAATTATATTTCTGTTGGTGTGTTAAATTCCCAGCCAGCGGGTCGCTGGTGAAACACAACTATTATTTTCGCATTTAGTTCTCTTTTAGCTTATTTTCGCATTTAGTTTCCATTTAGTTAAGTTTTTACCCCTAGTTTTATTTAGATAATTTTCCTTAGTTAAAATCTTATTCTTAGAGTAATTTTAGATAAATTGTCTCTTGCTTGTTTAATTTAGTCTTTATAATTAAAAATCCAAATGGTTAGAAGTCGATAGAGATTCGGTATCAAAGGACGCCAAACTCAGATCTTTGAGTAAGATATCCGGACTTACTTGACTTGCTACATTCGACCGGTACATTTGCCGATTTTGTGAACTTGTTGGGTTTTTCCAGTTTATAAATTTAAAACCTAATTTTCCGATCCAAACATATTTTCATACTCCATAAGGTTCGCATCAATAATGAATCAGAACTCAAAGAAATTGCGAAAAAAAAACATTTATTGGTGTTAGAGGCAGGGTTTCGATCTCGATCCTTGTACCTTTGAGTGTTTCGGTCATAGACCGTTGCACAATCCGCTGTTCTAAAAAATAGAAATTGGTTTTCAGTATTTTAAATATATTATGAGTAAATTGCCAAAATAGTCCATGGGTTTGTACTGTTTCGACCACTTTAGTCCTTATGTTATTTTTTTACCATTTTGGTGTTTGGTTTTGTAAAAAACTGTCATCCTCGTCCTTCCGTCAATGATTTCCGTTAAATAAGCCTCACGTGCAAAAAACGTGAGGGTAATATTGTCTTTTCATTTTTATGAACAAAAATAATAATAATATCAAGTCAACAACACCCACCCCCCACCTTTTTCCCATTTCTTTTTCTTCTCTGCAGCAGACCATCACCTCCAGGTCCTCCACACCCACCATCATTTCTTCTTCTCTAGAAACACCAACCACACAAAACACACAATGTTCTTCTTTTTCTTCTTCAACACTGGCACGACACCACCCCCACCACCATATCTCCAATACCAACCACTACACCTACCACCGGCGCTTCAACCGCTCCCCCCATCATCCATGGCCACTACCAACCATCATCATCATCGTTTCCCGTCACCCACACCCTGTGTTTGCTTCTGACTAAAGAAACCCCTCCACCGGTGACTCAATCAACCAGCATCATTCTCTAAAAACCCACAAAGAACCCTAAAAAACAAAACCTAGATTTCCTTGCATTTTACCTTAAATTAAAGCAATTGCTTTCTAGGATGACGATGGGGGTAGTGGATGACCTGTAATTGTGTTTTCGCAGTGGTGGTGGTGGCGTCTAGTAGTATTGTGAGGCAAAAGCATCATGAGAATGTCACACCCCCAAAATCCACAAACGGAGTTTTACCGTTAAGTGTGTGACAAACCAGGATCTCAGTCATTAGTTACACCAAACGACACTATATGAATTTAAAATATACGTGTCTCATTAAATGAGAAAATTTAATACAGAGTTAACGTTTAATAATTTGCGGAAGCGTAATCGAAATGTAATGTTATTAATATTAAATGGAACTAAATGCGCAAACACGCGCCCAACATAAGAAACATAGTCTAAATAATTGTTAAAACCAAACATAGTTTTTAAATGCAAGAAAGTGTTTAAATGCAAAGTTGTGACTCCATGCCATGTCCTAAGTGCGCTGAACCTCAGTGACCTGTAAAAGTGAGAGACTAACAAGTGTCAACACGACGGTTGGTGAGTTCACAAAGTAAGTATGAAATCAAGTAGTCCAGTTGCAAGCAGAAATATAAATTAAGTATGCCATTGTAGGTAGCTAGTCTACAGCACATGTCCTTAGAGGCGTATGTATCTGACCGAAGCTGACGTATGTACACATTAAGTGCAGTTTGCCTGTTCGTACATCCCAGCAGGATGCACTGTAAGTATGTTAGGTCATTCAACACCCGTTCGACAGGTCCTTCTGTCGTGCTAGCGCGACTAGCCCGGGTGGGGTTTGTCAAACCCAGTAGTACTACTCAAAATTTCCCCGCTATTTCACAAATACTAACGGTCAACTAGGTATCCATGAGGTCTTTCATGAACAAAATAAAAGTTGCTCTAATCCAGACATGCGACATACAAAATTTGTAAATCCGTAAAAGTAATTGTCCGTGTTCAACCCATAAAAGGGTAGAATAGTAAAAGTGCGGTTTAGTGAACTCACCTTATGTTGCACAGCAAAATAGTTAACAGCACACACAGTATGTAATACGGCAACCTAAATAACAATAGGTCGATTAATGTGCGTTCATGTAGGGTCATAGTACCCTATGCATCCAAATGGTCAACAGTTTATGCGAGTGTGGTTAAGTTTGACTTTTTGACCACGTTTGACTTTTTGACCAAGTTTGACTAAATTTGACTTTCAGTTGACTTTTGGTCCAAGTTTGACTTTTAGTTGACTTTTGGTCCAAGTTTGACTTTTAGTTGACCCGAGTTGACCCATGACCCGTTGGTGATTTGTCAAGTGTAAATACGTTATATTTGGTGTATTTGACCATATTATATTCACATACCACATCACACTTCACGTATTCAACAAATAGAAGTTCCAATTTCACAAAAGTTTCCTTTATAGGAAAGTCGAACTTTTATAGAATGCGTGCATAATTCAACATCCTAAGCATGTCAACTATTATACTAATACCATAGCACGTTACACAAGTCATCAACACTTACCATTACTTTGTAGTTCCTAATATACAACACATTGGCAAGCATGGTCATTTCTAGGCAATATAGTGTTCACATGTTTTTGTGCAACTAACAAAGTAGCAACTTTCATCATGGCATCCTAGTTATTAGCACACCATTTAGACTTCAACAAAACAATTCCAAGCAACCGTCCTACTAACCAACTAGCACCTACCAATGTCCTTTCATGACCAAGGCATGTTTACTAAGCATCACATGCCTACAAACATTCATATGCAAGTCCCAACCATGTTTATACATTCGAAATTACTAAACATCCTTCCTAGTAAATTTTCATGTCAAAAAGTTTCTACCTTTAGCAAGTGTCCTAAGCCAAGACGAATTCATACGTTCAAGCAATCAAATTTCGTCTAACACATCTTCTAAACACGCTAGTAAGTCCATAATGTTGGTCCCATTAACACCTTTGAATCAGTAATTTGTGAAGATTTTGGATCAAATGGACATAAAATGGATGAATATATGATGAACACTCAAGAACACTCAATAAACTCAGATTTGATCTATATGGAATTGCATAAAATGTTGTTTACATGGAAACCCCAATTCACTAGCTCATTCAAGCCCCCTCCTTAACCCTAAGTGCACTTTACTATTTATAGTGAGTGCCAAACATTCTAATTACACTAATAGTCCCTACACTTAGACTAATTAGAAAATAACAAGTTAAAAGGCTAAAACATGTCTAAAGCTAGATTAAATATATTTTGTTGACACAAAATATATTTATTACATTAACGATCCTAGACATAAAACAACTTCAACGTCTTGACTCGGTTCTTCATCTCTAACGCGCCATTTGACTTTTTACGTGGACTTTGACCCGACGTTGACTTTTGTTGACTTTGACTGTGTTGATAATATTAGACTACAATTCAGGTCCAACAATACTCCCCCATAGTCTATTATTATCAACGTCTTGCATTGTGTTCAGCACCGATAAGTCAATACTGTTGGATCTTCAATTTGGTAAGCTTCAGTCTTAATTTTTGATCCAACAAAACTCCCCCAAGACTTATGCTTGCCAAATTATGTGGCTGAAGATCTTTATCTCACAATCTCCCCCATTTTGTATGCTCCCCCATTTTTTGTGCTTCCTTTCGTAAAATCTGGAACGGCTTTCCAACAATCTTTTCAAGAGTGCTTCAGAAGATGTAGGAGGAGGATTCCTAGCTCGGTATCTTCTACAAACTTTGAGGAACAGGTTCTCTGGTAGGATGCTTTGCTCAACTGATGATCGGCCATCACTTGCAGCAAATATCTGTAACACAGTCACAAACAAAATCTCGAGATTTCTCATTAGATCATTTCATTAAACAAAATAAACCGGTGTTTATCTGTGTATGAAAACAAGCGAACCCGTGTCCGTTTGTGTGTGCAATTTCCCGTGAAATGCATGTGAAAAAGATAACATTTTAATAGCATAATATGGAAGACTTGAAAAAAAAATTTGAAATTAAAAATATTTTTGGATATTTTTTTTTTATTAAAAATTAAAAATTCGGAAATGAGAGGACGAGTCCGACAAGTTCACAAATATTTTTGACAAAGAGAACACATCCCATAAAGTACACACGACCAACAAGACTCAAGAACCCAAACATAAAATAAAATAAAATAAAAACTTCATGAAAGGATATCAGATAATGCGTTTCGAGCAACCATCCAGAGAAACAAAGACTTGGCTAGATTGTCAATATGTTTGTCCATTTAAACCCATGTCTTGTTCCTTTCAACAAACAACCTGTGACGATCTTATCATGTTTTGGTTCGATTTGAAGAAACTCGAGCGACTTGGTTTTCACAGACATTCAGCAAAGTAACTTGTCCTAACATCAGGTTTATCAAGCAATATGATTGACTTTGCTTGAATTTCTTGGATCAAATCTTGAATATTGATCGATTCATGAGCCTCTTTTGACACTGTGCAATTTTTGCATCTTTTTGTGAGTGGAGCTTGTCAGCAATTGATTCTTTTGAACACAATGCGACTTATTATTTGGGAAACTCAAATAGTTCAGAGCTCCAGGTCTATACCGACGTATAACAGAGGAGATAAACATTTGAGCATGCTCGGTGAATCTTCAGGTCAATACTTCCGTATAGCAGAGAAGATCCACCAACTCCAGGTCAATACTTCCGTATAGCAGAGGAGTTAAGCACTTTTGACTCAATACTTTCTGAGGAGTTAACAAGTAACTCACTCAGAGGTTTTTCCGAAGAGCATCACTAGCAGCTTTTTATTTGTTTTGCAAACTAGAAACTCAATTCGGGGATAGGGTGAGGGTGATTTGGGATGTTTAGGGAAATCAAGGCAAAGATTTGACGCTCTCAACCCATTTTTGACAAAACTTATTACTTTGTGCAGGCCAAATGTCTGTGAAAGTACTCCTCATCACCGAGCTCTTTTTGAATTTAGTTTGATCACAGAATTGTTGTCTAATTGTATTCGGGCTGAGCCTACTGACACATCATAACACAAATCAATATCCTCCTTCAGATGCTATCCATACAAACCTGAAACCTTCAAAAGACACAAAATATTTACACAGAAAGGACTTTGCACTAATGATATTCAATTCATTTTCATTTGAGATTTTACTCCCCCAAAATTTCTATTTTAGCGCAAAATTGAAATTTTCAAAAGACACAAGAGCGACCTCAAAGAGATGTGAAAACTTGATCCAAAATACAAGTAAAAATGTTAGGCTCCCCCATTTTTTTTTTTAATCCTTTTTTTTTTAACTATCTACAATATATAAAAACAGAAATTACCAAAGAAAGGCCTTCCATATTAACCTATTAAAAGATGATAAATGAGATATCAAGAAAAATGCAGTGGCTGTGAAAATCAGAGAAGGATCCAGAATGTGGATAAGATACCAGAACCGTAACCTGTTTGTTCCGCCTCAAATTTGAATAAGGAACATTCTCTGTCAGTAAACCGGATTACTAACAGTCCTCCTGAAATGTTCCTGCACTCATTAACAGATTAGTTAGAAAGGGGAACCCAGGCCATCGAAGTCCTGGGCGTTCCATTTTCATCAGTGTAAGACACATGTCTATGCACACAACCTGTTCTTGTATCAATTATCTTTTCCTCTTTTCTTTTAATTTGCCAAATTTGTTTAGATTCAAACATTTTCGATTTGAAAGAATTAAATTTGGAAATCATTTTCTGTTTAAGCCCCGAGGAAAAAGGTTTTGGTTTTGTTGATGTGGTCACATTCATCTTTGAATCATGTGAAACCGGCTTCACATGAGAAGGTGGGGATGGAATGTTCGTCATCCGACCATTCAAAGATGTATGATTATTAACTTGAAATTCAAATAAACAAACCTGTTTACCTTTACCAAGTGGAGGATTCTTTCTAGACTCTGATTCGGAGAAGCAAACATGTTTGCCTTTACCGTCCGAAACATGTCTTTTTGGGCATTTCTTGAGCACATGATCACCCTTTCCACACTTGAAGCAAGCCTTGAATGGCTTTTGATGCTTGATTGGCCCGTGTGGAGCAGCTGGGGGTGGGGCTTTCTTCGAGCTTGATGCAACTTGTTGACAGATTTGTGGCTTCTTATGTTGAGTAGTGGGTGGTTGCCTGATTTTTATTTTGCTTTGTTGGATGGGAGAGGGGATCTTCACTTGCTTGTTCTCAAGTCTTTTACAAACTTGAGATAGGATGGACAGAGGTGAAGGCTTTTTCTTTTGAGCTTTTGATCGATGGCTTGTCTGTTTTGCAGTTGGGACTGAGATCCGGATTTGTCTTGATTCAGGTTTTGGAAGCATTTCAGATTTGACAGTTGCAGATGACATCTTGATCTTTGAATCTCCATGACACTCCTTTGTCTTTGATTCATCATCTGAACTTGTCCAGTCTTCAATAAGTACCTCTGCTTCCAACGGATCTTGATTGATAGGAATTGAGTGTGTTGATGTGATCAGAGCTTGATGATCAAGTGATTCCTGAATTAACTCTTCCTTCTCATTCCTGACAGGCTCAAACGTAGGAATTTCACCTGCTTTAAATTTATCAAAGAAATTAGAAGTAACAACCGTTACAGGATTAGAAACAACAGGAACTGAGCAATCATTAGCTTGACTGTCAGTACCCGTTTTACTATATCCCATACCAGTCGAAGAATCATAATCATCTCGCACCTTCTTCAAATTAACTCCCTTTAGACCTGCATGCAAACTGTTAAATTCATTCTGTATAATCTCTTGAATCAACTCATTTGATGGATGAGGAATTGGTGTTGGAGAATAACAGAAGGTACTAGGTGGGGGATACGCATATGCATCATTGTTATGACCCAAACCTGTCTTAACTCTGGCCCCCTGTTGTTTCTTACAGAGTTCCTCCCTTTTCATACCGGAAATTGTCCATTGTTCCAGTTTGTTTTTAACTTTTCTGGTCTCAAATTCAGCAAGAGTGACTTGCTCAGTTAAATAGTTTATCTCACAATTCTTTTCCAAAAGAGATCTTTTCAAATGTTCATTTTCTTTTAAAGCTTCTCTTAATTTGACAAAATATTTTGATTCATTCACTTTAAGCTCTTTGTTAGTTCTCTTTAATTCGTTTTCGTTTGACATTAACAATTTATTAGCTTTGTATATGCCAATTAAACGAATTTTGCATGCAGATGAACACATATCTTGAATAACTTCATAAGGAAGACCAATTACCAGTTTCTCAGCTGCAAGAGCACGGTCACACTGGCAATAAGGGGTGCTCCTTTTGAACTCATCCACAGCTTCAAGCTTGGCCTTCTTGATCATAGCTTCCATGTTCAGCTTTGATTCTTCATCATTATCAGCATTCTTCACCTCATGATCAACAGTAGCAAAAACCCTCATTTCTTTCTTGTCATCAGCTTCACAAACCAACCCATCTCGATCTTCTTCATCCCTTACCACTTTCAACTCATCAACAACCTCATCAGAATTTTCACCATCGTCACCATAAAATTCTTTGAAAGGATCGAAGCAATCAATATAGTTATCATCATGAGCAGACTCCTCAACAGTTTCAGCAATTAAGGCATGATTGATTTCTTCCTTTGCTTTCGGCATCTCTTCATCCTCTGCTTCCTTTTTTCCTTCATCATTTTTCTCATCTTTATCATCAAAAGATTTTAATATGTCCATCACCTCCACCAGTTTGTAATCAGTAAATCCTCTTTCTCTTCTAATCGATTTTCCATGTGAACTCCACTTTGGTGGGAGAGAATCAAGCAATCTCTTAACCCGTTCATGATTTCCGAGTTCTGGATCATGCTTCTTCAGGTTATTTGCCACCATCACAAATCGATCGAGAAACTCAGGCATCCTTTCATTCTTTAAAGCTGCAAAATTATCAAACCGGCTTTGTGCCATTGTTAGATCATCAGATTCGAAAGATTTAAAAAGTTCTGCATAAGCCATTTTTTTAATCGATAACCGGTTTAAAATTTGGCCTAAAAATAATTTTTAGAAAGTCCCGGCCACTGACAAAACTTTTTCAACTTAAATGAAAAACTTTGGCCCAAAGATTGACAAAATAAAAAACCCGGCCACAAGACGTTACTTTTTAAAATTTAATGACGACTTGATTGAAAACGCCCATAAAATTTTTAAACTTTAACACCCGGCGAATAAAACAAACCAACTACAACACTGCCCAATGTTTTAAAACTATAACTCCCGGCGAAAATAAAACGAACCAAAACCAACACGGCCCAAAATTTATATCTTTCAACCAATTTGACGGTCCAATTTTACATCCCAAACCCGAGCCCAAATTCTCAACTTAAAACTGCATCTCAATTTGCAATTTGCAGTCCAAGTAAACAGACCCACTTTGTAGTCCAAATCACAAGTCCAAAATCAACCAAATTTTTTTTAGCCCACAAGATTGAAAGTCCACAACAAAACCTAATCTTGGCCCACTTGTTTATAACCCAACCCTAACCCTAGCAAACAACACATCAACACAACATGACAACAACACCAGCCCTCTCTCTCGTCTGAAATCACACACACACTCACATCATGAACATCTTCATAGTTCAAACAACACACTCTCATCTCTCTCTCTCTAGCAGTTAAACAACACATACATACATGAACAAATAATAACATGCTGCTGTTGCTTCTCTCTCGTTCTCTCTCGGTTAACCGACACACATTACAAACTCAAGATCTGTCGAACAGCAACACACACACACACAAAAAATCTCCGATCTGCTGCAAGCCTTCGCTTGCTTTTCTTCCTGGTTCGAAACAACACGCAAACTGCTGCTGCTCGGTCTTTCTCTCTTCTTGTTTACTCGACAGATGACAAAAACAACAGCATCACAAGCTCAAAAGATCCGTTTCTTCTTCTACCCTTTTCTTTTTGTTTGAAATGGTTTTGATTTTGGGTTTAAAATGGTTTGAAAACGGGTTTGGGTTATGGTTATGGTGTTTTGGTTTGAAAACGGGTTTGGGGAGAGATTTGGGAGGGAAACGGGTTATGGTTTTTGGTTTACGGTTATGGTGTGAACGGGTTAGGGAAACGGGCCGGGTCAAACTTAGGGTTTTGGGTTAGGGTAAGGATGTAGTTCGTGTTTGGGTTTTGGTGTATGGATCAAGGTTTGGGTTTTGATTTCGGGTATGGTTTTGGTTTGAGTGTTAAAAAAAATTAACAGATCTGTGATAGTAATAATAAAGAAATGATTTTGGTTATGTTATGGTGATGTGGGTAAGATTCGGGTATAGATCTTATGGTTATGGTTGTAGATCTGGAAAATTGTTGGTGTAGGAAAGTGTTAAGAAATGGTAGGTTCGCCCAGATCTGATGGTTTAGCAAGGTAAGAAATGGTAGGTTCGCCCAAGAAATGGTAGGTTCGCCCAGATCTGATGTGCAAGAACGTATAGGTTCGCCGGCTTACAAAGTGTCGGGCGAACTTATATGTTCGCTAAGAACAACGGGCGAATCTATTCAAAAGCTTGGTATAGGTTCGCTCAAAATTTTGAACTTTCGTTCAGGTACTAACTTAGATTCGCTAGTCTTGCAGATTTGAAGATCTGAAGAACACCAAGAACACACACATACTGTGTGTGAGAGAAAAGTCTCAGATCTGAAATTTTCTTCTACTTTTCTTGTAGATCTCAGCTTGTAGATCACAAAATATGTTGCTAAAAACAACAGATCCGATGAATGTTGAAGTAGATCTGATGAAAATATGAAGATTCAAACTCAGATCTACTTTCTCTCTCTTAAAACCCAACTTTCTCTCACTAAAATTTCTTCACAAATCTTCAAAATCAGTAACTAATCTTCAAAAATATGACTGAATTGGATCTCTCTTAGGCTCTGATACCAATTGTTGGTCCCATTAACACCTTTGAATCAGTAATTTGTGAAGATTTTGGATCAAATGGACATAAAATGGATGAATATATGATGAACACTCAAGAACACCCAATAAACTCAGATTTGATCTATATGGAATTGCATAAAATGTTGTTTACATGGAAACCCCAATTCACTAGCTCATTCAAGCCCCCTCCTTAACCCTAAGTGCACTTTACTATTTATAGTGAGTGCCAAACATTCTAATTACACTAATAGTCCCTACACTTAGACTAATTAGAAAATAACAAGTTAAAAGGCTAAAACATGTCTAAAGCTAGATTAAATATATTTTGTTGACACAAAATATATTTATTACATTAACGATCCTAGACATAAAACAACTTCAACGTCTTGACTCGGTTCTTCATCTCTAACGCGCCATTTGACTTTTTACGTGGACTTTGACCGGACGTTGACTTTTGTTGACTTTGACTGTGTTGATAATATTAGACTACAATTCAGGTCCAACACATAACAATCACTAGACGTCCATAACATGCAATTTCACATGATCAAGAATACAAAAGTTACTATTTTTAGTAATCTAACATAACAATCATGCAATTTCACAATTAAGAAATCAATCTTCATCCGAATCATCATCTAATTACAAATACAATCCTATTTTCTCAATTCCAATCATGCAACATCAAGTTTCAATGATTCCATACTAAACCCTAGTTTCATAAACACACTTTTTGTACCAATTTCATCATCTAATCACCAAACTAGCCATTAACACACAAACAATAACCAATTCCACAACATGATATCGATTTGGCCAATTTGGATGAACTAGGGTTTCATGTCTTACAATTTTCGAAATATTTATGAAGTTTTTAGGAATGAAACTTACTCGTAATATGTTTATAACTTAAATTAGCAAGCAATAACACCACCAAAGATCCAACACAACCGAACATCATCACTTGATGAACCAAGCAGCCAAAATATTCAACTAGCCATAACTTTTTCATCGCTACGAGTTAGAAGGCGTATTTACTATCATTGGAACCGTCTCGTCGAGACGAAGACTTTGATATATAATAGGCCTCGTGACGACGTCGGAGCTGGCCGGAAAGGTGACGGCCTGGGAGGAAAGAAAAACATTTTTTTATAAAACTAGGTTTAGAAATTGTTAATTTTTGTTAAATGTTAAGTTGGGTTGGGCCTTGGGCCATCATGGGTCACATGGGTGATCCACGGGCCCCGTTTTGTTTCGGTTTTGCAAACACCATGAAAATCTTTCTCAAATATTCATTTTTGTTTCGTAAGGGTTACCGAAATCCGCAAACGGTTAAAACCGGTAAATACGCGGTTACACGAAAATTCAACAATTAAGCGTACATAACAGTTAAAATGTATTATTATTGTATTCGCATTCATTTAAGATCACCAACGCCCGGGTATTAACTCGTGTGGTCGTTTCGTGTGAATATTTATATAACGGTTTGCACATTTAATTCATCAAATTAAATGAAAAGTATAATTGCGTTAACGTGACTAACAGAGTTTAACTAACGAAGTTAACCTGAATTTGTCGGGTGTCACAGAGAAGTTGTTTGTGAAGTGGTGAATATGATATAGAGATGGCTCATAGCTAGAGTGGTTGTGGTCTTATGGATGCTGCTAATTTACATTTTGTTAAGATTGGATCAAGAAGAAATGAAAAAGGGAAAGGAGGTGGACTGATGGTGTGGGTGGAGGCTGAGGAGGTGTGGTGATAGCCGGAGCTATGAGTTAATGTCTCGATATTTTTTTAAAATTTAATTTGGAGGGTATATTAGTCATTTAACACCAAACTAACAGAAACCGTTAATAGAAGTTGACGTAAGGACGAAAATGACAATTTTTTACAAAACCAAACACCAAAAGGCAAAAAAAAAACATAAGGACTCAAGTGGTCGAATCGGTACAAACAGAGACACTATTTTGGCAATTTACTCGTATATAATTTATAAGAACATGTAGTTTTGCAAATCAAAATACTCTTTTTTAATTGGCAATGAACCAATGGTTCATCTGAGACATTGGTTGGCTACTCAGTTTAAGGTTTCTTGTGTACACTTTGAATGGGTTGGATGCTATTGGTAAGTGTTTAGGCCCTTGAAAATATGTGCATATAAGCAAACCGGAACTGAAAACCGAAAGTGTTCAGTATGTTTGAAGGGTATTACGTATAGTTGCTTAAGCGCTCGCTACTCGCTCACTCGGAAACTGCCCGTTTGTTTTTCGCTCGATTGTAAATGAGCCGTTTGGTTAGGTTCGGTTTTCAAACGAACCAAGCAACGAGCAAAGGTCGGATTGGTTCGGCTCGAATGTCTTTTTATATGCGTGTAGTCGATACGTACCGTTCTAATGGATTTGTGTCATTATATACAAATATGGCATTGTATTTATACAAACTAGGTTAGTCAACCTAATATAATAAAAAAAACTTTAACATTAAATGTAAAAACAGAACCCTGAGCTGCTAAGCAATAGTCTTTGACCTAGACAGTCCATTCATTGCATCATCACCACTCTCACCCTTATCGTTTTCTGCAATATGCTCATTGTTGGGCACGACACATTGTCATTCATGAAAAGTATTATGATATGGAATATGATTACTATTTAAGGCATAAAAAGTTAAATTCAATATTGTTAGTGTCTCTCGTTGTATTATAAACTAGACAATATGTTGGACAATTGGTATGTCCAAAGCGTTCCCCGCTCGTTTACGCTCGTCAATCGCTCGAAAAAAATAAGGCTCGAAAAATGCTCGTACGATTCTGCTCAGTTGTAAACGATCCGTTCTGCTCGGTTCGATTTGAAAATGAGCCAAGCACGAGCAAATATCTACTCGGTTCAGTTCGACTCGACTAATGAACAACCCGGTTAGTACGTAGTGACTTGTGATTTGAATGGTAAGATCTCTGATTTATGAATTTTGAATATTTTTTAATCTTTTTTCCTCCCCTAATATGATTTAAATTGGCATTTGATCTCATAACTTAGGTTTCAAAAGAAGATATAAACACTTCTTATTCACATCTCAAGGTTACAAGCATAGAATTTACCAATAGAATTTACCAAAGGAAGATGAAAGCACAAACTTGGGGTTTTAAGGTTGTGGGGTGACCAAATATGAATGAAATATATTTGTATCTCATCAGAATTGGCCCTTTACCTTCCACAATTCTCAAAATGCTCCCCAAACATAGAGGATGTCACAATTTCAAGCATCAAAAGAAATATAAAACACAACATGACAATAACCGTTAAGCTTAAGCATAGTCTTCTGAGGCAGGGAGTGTAGTGTATGATCCAATAAACACATCACCAAAAATAAGCCCAGCTAGACCACCACCGATAAGTGGTCCAACCCAGTAAATCCAGATTTGTGACAAGTCTCCACTAACAACTGCAGGTCCAAATGATCGAGCAGGGTTCATTGAACCACCACTGAATGGGCCAGCAGCCAAAATGTTAGCTCCAACAATGAAACCAATTGCAATGGGTGCAATTGTTCCAAGTGAACCCTTCTTGGGGTCAACAGCAGTTGCATAAACTGTGTAGACTAGAGCAAAAGTTATGATGATCTCAAACACTACTCCTTGGAATGCATTGATGCCATCACCAACTCCATGGGTTGGAACAGCCTACCAAATAACAAAACCATCTAATGTTCAATATTTTGTAGTAGAAAAAGTTGAAATTAACAAAACAAAGCATATAACAAGTTTTATAAGGTATATTGAGTCGTACCAGTCCACCAGTGACAAATTGAAGAAGGAATGAAGCAACGGTGGCACCAAGCAACTGAGCAATCCAATAAAATAGCCCGGTTAAGATAGTAATATTGCCACCAACAGCCAATCCAAATGTGACAGCTGGATTCAAATGGCCACCCGAGATGTTGGCAGCAATTGATACTCCAACAAATAGTGCAAGGGCATGAGCCAATGCAATAGCTACTAAACCAGCAGGGTCTAATGGTGCATCAGCGGTAAGTTTACCTATAAATGTTTAAAAAAAGCATATTACACATTATTACATAGGAAACCCTACGTTAGATTAACTCGTTCACCCCAACACCAAGAACAAACACATTTATCATATTTATATAAATTTAGTCAATTGAATATATAAGTATGTCAATATCAAGTAATTATAATCACGTAACTTCTTCACAAAAAAATCACGGAATGAAAATAAAACTAACCAAAAGCGATAGCTGATCCAACACCCGCAAACACGAAAAGAAGTGTAGCAATAAATTCAGCCAAGTATGACTTGATTGAGGCGACGCTAAATGAATCAGCGAAATCACCGAATGCCAACTTCACCATTTTTCTAACACTTATTAGATGGTAACTAAGTACTCAAAAAGTGAAAGAACTAGATGATTGAGTTGCTTAAACTTGTGAGCTCTTAGTCCTTCAACAAAGGGTTATATAGTGTCCAATTTGAAAACTTTGAAAATAAAATATTGTTCATTTATTGATGTTATCTATTTTTAGAATCAATTTAAATAGTGACAACTTGAGTTTTATGTATAGAGAATGTTGGGAGTAACCGACCATGATTAATCATTGGCGCCAACCCACCGGCCTAACATTTGAAATATTTTCTTGACTATGAGTGGAGACAAAAACATAATAATTAAAACTAATTTGATGGATAATTAATATAATTAATCACATTTAAATAAAACAATGAAGATAAGGTTAACTATGTGTCTTGGAATAATTAGCTAAAAGTGAGCTCCGAATGATTAAATGGATGAGTCATCTTCATTAATTTCTTAATTGTGAGACTAAATATATCTATAAACAAATCATTAGGTACACTAATATACTCTTTAAAATTTTTTAAACTACGTCTTCTATTTGAACAGCAATCGGGACTCAACTTCCGAGTGGGCCGAACCTCATTAGGAAGGCACCCAAATAGTTAAATCCGCGTCGACCAACCTCAAGAGAAAACTCATCTTAGATGAGAAAACTTTTGACCCAATCTGAAATCATTTAAGTGAAATTTAACCCAAGACCTTTTATTTAATCAAAGTCTTAGGTACCCCGAGTGAATTATCTAGTGTACGAGATTAAGACTCGAGTAATTTGTGAGAACCCAAGTCCTCCCAACTACTAGGCCACTTATGGAGTGTTTGACACATACCTTACATGTGGACTAAACCCACAATCTCTTCTACTAGTTTAAAAAATCTATCATATGTTTTAGAAAATATATAAAAAGTTGTTACAGTAGAAAAGATGGTTTTCCAACAACTTTTTAGACAACGGTTGGTGCAACGATCTATGATCGATGCACTCAGATGTGTAAGTATCGAGATTGAAACTATGCATCTAACACCCATAGGTGTTTTTCGTTAGCGTTGGGGCTCTCATATTACTGCGAACGCAACAGAATCTCACCACAACCCTCCTTACGGCCCAAATTGACCGACGTTGAAACTCATCAACCAACTGTTCCACAGAAAACCAGGCAGAAACCTTTGACTATGCCACGTAAAACTTAGGCTCGGATACGAAGTCGGATGGTAGTCCGGGACGAGCTTCATTGCCTAAACTCTAAATCCACCAAAAGTGACACATGTAGGGATTCAATTACAAGTCTAGAACTCAAGTCATCTTACCACTATGCCACAAGTGTAGAATTTGTTTCCGATAGAATTTTGAAAGTGAAAAGATGGTGCTTCGATCTGTGTTTATCGTTGCAACATTCAAACACCAAATTAAACGGTTCAAGGATGGGTCGAGTTTAACCCGTTTTGCTAAGATAAAATTTGGTTAAAGTAAATAAACAAAGAGGACGGTTTGAAAACAAATCAAAATATTCATACGAACCATATGAAACTATGAAATAGCAAATAAGTTTGTGTAACTATGTACCAAGACTTGCGTGATTAAAACATAATGTTTAGCGCATTCTCAGTCAGAACAAAAAAGACTTATTGTATAGATTGTCTATCTACCACCCGTGTTTTCGCACATCTCTAACAACTAGTTTAAAGCATAAGATATGGAAAACTATAAAACAAAATATAAATATGTACGACTTTTTCATCAAGACAAATTAAATACCACTAGTTTGAAAACTTCCGGAAACAAAAATTCAACACTATTTATTTAATAGATATGAAGTTTATCTTTTGGAATATGATTGATGCTTTAATTATAAAATGGATTAGGTAAGAGGGATTAGTTGTCATGTATCAATATAATAATGCTGCCTTTTTAATTTTTTTGTTTAGAGGCGTACGAGTATTTTAGAAGGGTATATGCTTTGGTTAAATAATTAGTTTTAGATGCATCGTTATATTGGTATAAACGCATTATTATAGTCTCATACATTGTTCTAGTGAGACCATGACAACTTTGACACACTCTTGTATAGTTGTAACTTTTTTAGAAAAACCGAATGAAAAGACCATTATATCTAGATGAAGTGTACTGACTACTAACTGAGTTTATTAAAAACGGTTGATAAATGATTCCACTTAGTTAAATGCGCCGAGGTAATTGGGCAACTTAAACATGCCATTGAACTAGTTTAAATTACGGGTGTGCGCGGTGCGGTTAGGTTCGGTTTTTACCCTTAACCGCAACCACAACCGCAATATGCGGTTAGTGGTTTTCATAAACAGTTCGGTGATCGGTTTTTTCGGTTTGTGGGTTTCGGTTTATTCGCGGTTTCGGTGCGGTTACGGTGCAGTGCGGTTATTTATTTATTTATTTTGTTTTACTAACCGAAGTTTGAAAGAGTAAACAATAAGTATATTGATAGATACGACATAAATTCATTAGTGGGATAAAATGCATTACATCAATAGTAAACCACGATGTGTTACGTTCATAAAGAAACAATCTTCATTAAAGTAAAAAAAAGACAATCAATAAAGTTCAAAAGATTGTTTTGTAGTCTTCATCAGAAAGATCAACTGCACTTTTGCCTGTAAATATAAACAAAACCACACCACTTTAGTTCAATAAATAAGATCCACAATTTACATGTCATATTTATACTTATATTAAAACGAAGTACTTAGGTAAAGCTATATTATAATTTAAAGAGTTAATTATAGTTCGGTGCGGTTCGGTTATTTCGGTGGTTAGAAAAAGGAATAACCAAACCGCAACCGCAAATGTCGGTTTCGATTAATTTTGGTTCGGTTAATTGCGGTTACCTTTTCGGTTCGGTTTAATCGGTTTTTTGCACACCCCTAGTTTAAATGCTTCGCTATAATCAACCTTGCAACAACATATAGGGAAATGTCGTTTTTTAATGAAAACGAGTGGAGATCTAACTTAGGGTGGTGGGTGTGGGGTGCGGGTACCTATGCGGGTAGCCCGTACCCGCGCGGTAACACCGCCGCCGCCCCCACGGGTAGGGCTGCGGGTGGTCACGGGCACCGGTACCCGTTGCCACAAAGTGTTTTAAACGGCTCTTTTTTTGGTCTGGCCCACCATCAACGGCTCTTTCCCCCTTTTTTTTTATTTAAAACCTATATATACTATATATATACATTTACATTAACATACTCAATCACAACTATCTTTCTACACAACTATCTTTCTACTATATATTTTTCATTCTAAAAAAATGCATCGAAAGAAATTAGTTTACACATCCAGCTCGTCGGATAACAAACTATTTTTCTCCGATGATAGTAGTTTGCGTATGGTGTTGGATCATGCTGAAGAAGACGACACGGCAACCTCTTCACGAAATTACATTGAACGAGATCGTGAAGAAGGACAAAGAACTCTAATGGCGGACTATTTTAATGCTAACCCGAAGTACTCGGAGAAGACGTTTCGCACGAGGTTTCGTATGTCGAAACGCTTGTTTTTAAAAAATTGTACAAGACGTTGAAGCAACAAATGAATATTTTCAAGAAGGTTTGGACGGGAGGAAAAAAAAGAGTTTCACGGCGCTACAAAAAGTCACGTCCGCGGTCAAACAAATTGCAACGGGTAATGCGCCCGATGAATATGATGAATATTTATGCATGTCAGCTAGAGTTTCACGCGAAAGTTTAGAATATTTTTGTGATTCTATAATTTATTTATATCGTACCGAATTTTTACGACGTGCCACTAGCCATGACATTGCACTTTTATACCAAGCCCACGAAGAAAAACACCACCTCCCCGGGATGCTCGGTAGCATCGATTGTACACATTTTGTTTGGAGAAGTTGCCCAACCAGCTTTCGGGGACAATATATGAGAGGTGATCACCAGTACCCCACGGTCATGTGCGAAGCGGTGGCTTCACAAGATACGTGGTGGTGGCATGCTTACTGCGGTACCCCCGGGTCCAACAATGACATTAACGTTCTCAACCAATCTCCATTATTTCTCCCGGAGCAAAATGGGACTGCGCCAAAGTGTCCGATGTATGTGCATGGAAGACTATACAAACGCGGGTACTATCTAACAGACGGTATATACCCAACTTGGTCCGTGTTTGTGAAAGCGACTCCATACCCAACCGATCCAAAAGATAAAAGATTTAAGAAAGTGCAAGAGTCGGCCAGAAAAGACGTCGAGCGAGGTTTCGGGATTTTGAAGTCTAAATGGGGTATTCTTAAACGCCCCCTACGTGCAATGAGTATAGACAAGATTAGAAAGTTGGTGTACACGTGCATGATATTGCACAACATGATACTAAAAGATGATGGAAATGCTATATCGCCAGTGTACATACGAGATCCTCCGGTGCAACCAGTTGAGGATGATGATGCACTTGAGGAGTTGCATGATTCCGAGATACATCACCGACTTCGATATGATATAACCGAACATCTTGCAACTCTAGATCTTGACTACTTGGATACTACCGAGGACGAGGACGAGGATGAAGACGAAGACGAAGACGAAGACTAGTTATTTATTTAAATCTTCTTTAATTATGTAATTTGTTAGTTTTTTTATTTAATGAATGGTTTTTATTATATATTTTTAATTGTTAGTTTAAAGTTATTAAAATAAAAAATTTAAAAAAAAGTGAGGGTATGAGGGTATTGACACCCACCAAAAAAAATGTGTGAGGGTAGTTGTGAGTTGGAGGATTATTATTGGTGGGTTGTGAGGGTAGTGGGAGAGTGGATTAACCCACTCCCACCACCCTTAAGTAGAATAGTAAATTTCACAAAAATACGGACGGACGATAGATTTTTAAAATATTTTATCCCTCGGTTATTGAAAATCATACGCTAAAATATATTGAGAATTATGAATGCTCAATTGTGACATGCTAAAATATTTTTATATTGTCACAACGAATCGTAAGGAGTGTAAACACCTTTGGGTAACTATAAACACCCTTGATCCATTTTGGTGCCAGATTTATGTATGTAATCATCAACTGGCATTAGAAACTTTGGTTCCACAATTCACATGGAAAACATTACCAAGTTATTAGAAAACAAACCCCTACTTCCCCTTTCTTTAGTTCTCTTATCCAACTTCCCTTTCTCTCCTTTTCTGTTCTTTAACTTCTTATTAATGATACCCACCTAGAGGCAAATGTGTTCATTAATGATAGTCTTTTTTTTGTGAGAACCTACAAAAGGCGGTGCTCGTAGATGCATACAATCAAAACTTTTGTGGCCAAAATAAAAACACAAACAACTTTCCTATATTACTGTTTAATTACATTGAACTTTAAGGATAACTAGGATTATTCCCACGTGCGCAAACGCGCATGTTTTTTGTTGTTGCGTTGATACATATTAATAAGCACCCAGTTTATGAGTATATCTGAGCGCAAAATCCAAACTTTAATTTAATCCCAATACACATTTTAGTCAAGAAAGTAACATAATCTTATGCAAATGTCAACCCAAAGCAAGAATAATAGCAAACAAATATGTAAAATTACTCACATAATACTATTCATGCACTTTTTATATCAATATAATATTTTATATCAATATAATATAGTATATAATATAATTATGTTAATGATGTTACTAGTTTTTATCTATACCTTAAGATTTTTTTAAGACCGACCATTTATGTTCCTTGGTTATATCTTTCTAAACATGTTTAAAAATAATTTACTTAGAAATATAATTTCATATTGAACAGTTACATGGAAAGCGAAAGCTTTTTCATATATATTTAATAAAACCAAAAGTTTATTGTCTTGGTTAAAGTGGGTGACAAATTCTACATATACGCTTTTCTTTTTCCGTTAGTGCCTTCAAACGTTGCTAGAATGAGATTAGTCGAAGTTTTTTTTGGTAATAATAGCGGTTTGTGTAACGGTCTATAATTGATGCACTCAGAGGTGTAAGGATTGAGATCGAAACTCCGCCTCTAACACCAATAAGTGTTTTTCGTCGGCATTGGGGCTCCCCTATTACTACAAACGCAGGGAGGCTCGCCACAACCCTCCTTATAAGCCAAGTTAGTCAACTTGTTGCGTAGTGACAGTGGGCTAAGGGGTGGTTCCTTTTTACTACTTTGGTTGATCCTTTATTTCGGTTGCTTGGGGTAGTTCGGTCGATCTGTCCGTGGATATCCCCATATCAACTGAGCGTTGAGTCGTCCCTAAAAATAGTCGCGACAACTTCACTTATGCACACATGCGCCTTAAGCGTCCCAAAACATGATTATTATTTTAGGATATTAGATAATCGTAGCCAATGCATCGGTCCCAAGTAAGCAGCTACTTTGTGAATGGATCTAATTACTATTTAAGCTCAAGTACTTGTTAATTGTGTTCATTATCTAGAATTTTACTTTACCGCACAATAACCCTTTTTTAAAGATTGAACTAAACGGTGACCGAGATCAACTATCGGGAGCCTATGTGTCCTTAGACAATATCCAGTATCTAACTAATAGTATATTACACTACGATGGATACACTTGCTATAGTGTGTAATATTTGTAAAGATAAAAAAGTGTTCTTATAAATTTAAAACTTGTAAATTCTAAAGTATTTTTTAGAAAGAAAAATATATACGAATATCACACACCAACATTCATAGATTTTGAGATTATAACATTACTATGCATGACCCGTTGGACTCCACTAAGTAGCTTCACGGCCTCGGGTGATAGGAAACCAAAAGTACCAAGTGCAAATGGCATAAACATATGTTGGTTGGCACGTAGGGGCGGATGTAACTAAGGCCTAGGTGTAGTCCAGGCTACGGCTAAAATATTCACGTAGAAGATAAAAAAAAATCTTGTTTTACGTTTAGGCTACCCCTAATATTATAAATATTAACCTATTTCTCAATCCCAATTAAATTATAAAACTGTTATTCTAGCCTAATCCCAATGGGCAATGCCCAAGCCCAAATTAGCTTTTAATCACCAAAACATTAATAAAAAGGACGTGATTTGGGATTGACTAATGAGAAATGTTGCAACTCACCAATAAGACCAACACATCCCTTCTCCATATAGCTAGGTATTTGTTAACATTATATTGTTTCTAAGAGTTTTAGGGTTTGTGACAATTAATCAATTTGAATTTACATATAATAATCTAGCATTTTTTATTGTAATTGAATTAGGTTAATGATGAAAATACAATCAAAACAAGTTCTTATTGGCAATTTTTTTAAAAAGAAGCATCAAGAAAGTGATGATATTCGTCAAAGTAGTCCAATTATTGATACAAATTCGGGTATTGATACTGATGTTAGTCAAAGTATGCCGGATAATGATAAAGATGGAACTCTAAATAATGATAAAATATTGGCCAAGTATGTCTTCAACTTCATTTCGTTCAAAATCAACCCTAACTGATTTGAAGGATATTGCTTCGGATCCCGTTGATAGGCCACCTATTGATAGTTATCATCACAATCAAATAGATGAGATAGCATATCTTGTTGAAGGATTTTTCAACCAATTAGTGATAACTTTGAATCCAAAGCAATTTATCGTAAAAATTGATGTTTTGTGAAAGATTGGCTTGTGGAATTCTCATGGTTAGAGTATAGTACTAAAGTAGACAAAGCATGGTGCTCATCTTGTTATTTGTTTAAACAAAATGTTAGTAACTAAGGTGGGAGAAAAACTTGGTCAGCTAAAGGCTTTTGTGATTGCACTAAAAAGAGTGCCATAAAAGAACATATTGGCGGGATACAAGGCTTTCATAGGTGGTGTACAATGTGACAATCTTATGAAACATAAACAATCCATTCATGAAGCATTCAATAAGTTGAGTAAAGAAGAATTTGTTATAAACCAGGCTCAATTAAGTGGTTTTGTTCAAAATGATAGATTTTATTTGGAAAATATTTTACCTTTTCGTGACCATGAAGAATCTATTAAGTCTCATTCTTTTTGGTTTTTTTCTTGCAACTTAATGCGTTGAGCATTGTTTCTTTATTGGATTTGTTCACGTGAAAGGTGAAATTAAGACTACAAAATACTTAGATAAAGAGATATCACTTGAACGAGTCAGAGATACATTTGTGATATTCTCATCATAGAACAATCATAAATATGCTTAGATTATTTCCGGAAGTATTCGTTATGCTAAAGAAGATGGAGATCGCAACTCAACAAATTATGAAAAAGATATTCTATCATATGCATGCATAGCATTGGAATCTTCATTTTCTCTTGATGGCAAGGTCTTATCAAAATGAAGAATAAGACACAATCAGTAACCTTAGAGATATGTATTTTTTTAAAGCGTCATTTGGACCCAGAAAACAGTAGACATCACAAATCAAGTCATGAAGACAAAGTGCCCGTTTAAGAACTAATACACGATAAAGAGATTGAAGTGTGAAGACAATCATGAAGACTTGAGGAAAGATTGATCCCCTTATCTGTTTTTTCTTTCCCCTCTTAGCCCAGTTCTGCACATCCAATTCTTGATACACAAAGGTTGGTATAATGTGAAATCTGAGGGGTAAAATAGTAAAAGACAGCTTACAAATATGATATAATGAACAAATGCATACAGGAAGTTGGGTTTTTGATATACAACATAAAGAGTAAACACAAGGCCAATTCTTGACTTGTGTGGCTTGAAAACTAATGCCCGCCTCAGGGTAAAATTCTGTGCCGCTAAACCAAACTCTGCACACACGGTATAGCAAAAAAAATTAGACGAGTTCGATCAAGATATTCTACGAACTTGAACGCAAGAATGAAAATTTCACACTATACTAACTGTGCTTGATTTTAGTTTGCAATCAATAATCATTCTTGCAAATACAAGAAACATAAACATTCAATGCAAGCTTTCAAAAAACCAATCAAGAAAGGTAATCCGTACAAGTTACCATGTCAAGACGGTGACATTGCGGTAACTTTACCGGTATGTTTCAACATGATGTTGACATGGCACCGAGAAACTCGGTTTAAGACTTATGGAAATTGTGTTTTTTTAATTGTTTTAAGATTATCCATCATTGATCATTCTTTGCAAAGTAGCGTTTTCTTGAGGCATTTAAAAAAGGATCGAAAGATAAAGCACATACCATATATCAGACCCTTTGGTCCTAATCAGCTGTAAAACCACCATCCATATTCTCTTCGAGTGAGGATGATGCATCATTATTTCTACTATTGAAACCTTCATTATGTCCATATGAAGAAGCATTATTTGTCGTTCTCTGGTTATCATGATGAGAGAAATTGAATGGTTTCTTGCAGATGCATGAAGAAGGGTATTCGTGGAAATCTGCACGTCCAGGTTTTATATCATCTGGCTCACCCATAAATCCTCTTTGGGCTGATTTGACTTTGCTAGAGAAAATGTCCCACGGCATCTTCTCTCGTTGCAAGAATAAAGCACTGAGCTTTCTAGCATTTGGTCGAATGGTTCTCTTATGTCCCATGTACCTCCTTTAAACCCAACATTCAAACAAACAAGCTTAACTTAGTACCATAAAGTAGATAGAGGTGTTTGAAACAAAAGAACTACAACTAAGTTTACAAATAACTAATGAAAGTAATAATTCAGAAGAAGGGCGGTCAGCCAGTTGGGAATCTTGTTTGACCATTATCTAACATCTTAGAAACTTTCAATAAAGACACAACTACACAAGACTAGGAGCTTGTAGACCCAACCCAATACCATCAATTTAGTTGTAATAACAATACTAGGCAAGTATAGGTGGCGTATTCAACCCATTTACTTATGAATGTCACTTTTGGTTGTGCATTATTTCAAATAGACCAAATAAAAAAAAATTAGCTAAAAGGAAAATTGTCAAGTAAACCGAAAGTCTATTTTTTAATGCATAAGATCTACATCATTCTTGTAAGTTGTAATCATAAATATCGCAATTATTATTTATAAAAACAACAAAGACTAAAAAAGTACTTGCAAGCATAAGGGGTCGACCAAAACCCAACCCGCCACCCGCCCATCTTATCACCTCTATTTACTATTTTCCTAGAAGGGATGGAGTGAATGATTAATTGATGATTTTTTAAAATTGTGTACAGTTGAACAATGCATTTATCTCGGACTAATAAAACAATACGATGATAGGTGTAATATAATTTGAATAATAAAATATAATAAAAATTTACCAAAAAGATTTCAGCATGCATACCTTCGACCAGCCAGAATTTTTGCCATGTTCCCATTGTTGTTTGTCACAAAGACATCACTCTCATCACAAACAATGTAATCTATGGCAGCAAGACGAGAGGAAAAGGGAAGAAAAGGCTGGAGCTCTTTACTAGCCAGCATTTCCTTTGTGTAAAAATTCGGAAAAAGTTCCCTAAGAGGCTGCAAAGTTTCTTCACCGCCATAAATCTCACCGGATGCAACGTAAATGTATGTGTCATTGTTAAAACCAAGGGCACGTAACATCAGTCCCACCTCATGAGGTGTAAGGGGACATTTCCCTCGTTTCCGCTGCTCTCCATCAGGAAGAACATCCTAAATTATAAAAAAAAACTAAATTATATTCAAGCATATATGAGAGACAGAGAGAAAGATAAGCCATTACATTGCTAAATAGGGCTTATGGAAAATAGGTAGCACAATAAGTACATGTTTATATAACACAAAAAATATGTAAGACAAAAATCTTACAGGCAAATTTGTCCATCTTTTCCTGATTTCACCAAGCTCGTATCTTTCTTTATCGCCACCACCATAGTAACAACCAGAAAATGCAAGCATATCAGGTTCAAACCTATCAAAGAAAGAGCAGCAGACCAACTAGATACATGACTAAAATAGGTAAGGCTAAAATTACATGTGATCAATTTGAAAGAAGACACAGAAGAACTAAAAATAAAGTCTAGAACCAAAAAGACAAGAAGCCAAAACTAAAGAAAATAAACAAAGCTCAACATCATAGGGCTTGGGCTTCCATGGAAGCATCAGCTGCAAAGAAGAGAAAAGCTGCACTTGCAATAAAGAGAACAAAAACAAAAGAATCAAACAAAATATCACAAATTCGCAACACAAATCATAATTGTCGCATGTTTGGATGTATGTGAGATTGCCTAGCAGTGCATGCAACTCGCCAAAAGCGAGCACCTCACATGTGCCCAATCACATTTGATGCCTTGTGTGTCTTCGAGGCACCTAGGCCTCACCCAAGCACCTAGATGCGCCTTTGACAGTTTAGATTGCACAGGAGAGTTTAAAGCAAAATGATCTAAAACTCTAAAAAAACCAAACCACCAACCAACCAAAAAGGACAAACCTTAAGTGAATAGCAATGTAGCGATTTGCCATGTTCCTCATTTTCATCACCAGCTTATGACCAAGTTCATGTAGCGGTTTTGTAAAACGAAAAGCATGATAATTGACCCGACACCGTAACCTTTGCAGCTCTTCAGTTAGGTCATTGGCAAGCCTGTAATCAAACTTTGTCAGCTGAACAACCTGCGATTTAGTCATCAAAAATCAAAAAACATGTATTTTTTAGCATAACAAAGAACCGGAACGAATTGAAGACACTCCTTGGTAGTTAGAGACTTTCTAGTGGTTGCAATGTTTGAAAGTAAAGGTGCTTCAATAGTTGTAAATGAGTAAGTATAGGTGGCAATTTTAAACCATTCATAAGAAACAGATTAATTTGGATTGTCTTTAAACTCAAACAGGTCAAATGGGAAAATTAGGAAGTAGGTGAAGGGTAAACTAAATGTGTTGAAAGCTGCCCAAACTCTAATTTTAATGCAAGCCACCCCTAAATTGGCTTCACTGAAAGCTTCAAATAATTTTTTAACACCATCTTTTAGTAAGTGTATTATATATCAACTATTTGCTTAAAAACCTATTAAAAGTGTTTGCAGGTCTATCCAACAAGACCCATTGCAACATGTACTAAATAAGACCAGTTTTAACCCATTACCCAAACCGCCCAACCTCGAAACAGAAGGTTATACATCAAATGATTCGAATATCAGGAAATGTGGCAAAGCTTTCTCACATGTCGTCTCAAGAGTGTGGGCAAAACTTCATCGAGGTAATACTGAGGTTCTGATTTCCGTGGGACCCGCATGGTATACGGAGGTTTCTCAAGCGCACGCATATATTTGTCTGGGACCCTTTTGACAACAGGAATGTCCTTTGCAAGGAAAGAGATAAACCAATCGACATCAAAAATGTTGGCAAAATCACTGCAAAGTTGATAAATATCTGATAAAAATGTGAACACCATGCCATTCACAACATCTTCTAACTAAAAGACTCACCTATCGTCTTTCCAGAACGAAAAATGATCCAGCTCGGGAACGACCAAAGTAGCATTTAATATGCGTGCAACAACAACAGCATCGGTTATCTGTAGTGAAAAGAATGCATAAAGACAAATCATTTTTTTGCATATCATGTTATTACGACTTGAAAACAGTTTTTTAAAGTTTGGATAAGCAAATGTTGCTTGCGAATATCAAGTTATTAGAGTTTGTGATAAGCAGTTTCATGCAAGCTGCAACAAATTGAATATTAAACATTAAAATAAAAGTATCTGTTTACCCATTCTTTTAAGTTTTAACCTGATTAAGAGGCTACTACTCCCATCTATATAATCCGTCTGATCTTTTCCACAAGATTGCCTGTTTGGTCAATCTATCTGATATTTTTTATCAGAATTTGGCAAAAACTGAAGCTACAGATTATCTAACTATCACACCTTCAAACAGAAAAGAACTCTAAACATTATCTTTTGCAGTCGCCTTTGTTACAGTTTAAAATCTGATTCTAGTTCTGATTTTTCAGTATCGCAGAAACATTTTTAAAAGCACATCCAACACACCAAGAAAATGTAAAAGAGAAAAGGTGAATGCTTACTCCGGTTCTTTGTTGGTTCAGCCCTCCACTAGCTCCAATGAGCAGATAGCCATTTGATAGTTGCTCATTTACAGGAGCTGTATAAGAAAAAAGATTAGTGTGTTGGACTGTTGGCCTCTAACAACTGGTATATAATTTAGATTTAAGATTGAAAATCTTCAAAAATCAGAAGCGTAGTAGTAATCCAAGGCAACGAATGATTACATATAAAACACCGATAACTGCCAGAAGGATAATCATCTTCAAAATAAAACTGTTACCGTGTTGAAGGCTAAATAAATTGTTTCGACGTTGAAGCTTCAGATCATAAACAAAGGACATATCTATACTCTTCACCTAGAATCGTCTACTTACCAATTAAAAAAACATAAAAATAAAATTTCAAATTGGGACTGTAATATAATTGATATTAGGCCCAGAGTATAATAATGGAAATCCATAGAACTCTGAGAGCTAGCAAAGGCAATAAAGCACATATTGGAATAGTATGGCACTACCATATCATGAAAAATAAGAAATAAGTTGTTAACCAATATGCTTCAGTTCTTAAAAAGGTGCACGAGTAAGAATCATATTAGATAAGACCGTACGTGCATAATGAGGGCCTCTTTCACTGCATCCATAATAGAACTTCGAGGTCTCGGATTTCCAAATGTCAACTGGTCCACGACCAAAGCCACCCTAAAATTTAATAGTTAGCACTGCTGTGAAGTCAACATTTATGAACTAAAACATGTGAGTCTTAACTGTAACTTGTAGAAATATGAACTAAACAAGATCGACCTGCTATATAAAACTATTTGATTCTCCAAAACGGAGACAAAGGAAAACAAAAATGTCAGGTATATAAAGAAAGAAAAGGAATAACAATCTCTAAATAAATAAAGAATCATTATTTATAGGTGTATAGCTTTTATCAAAAGCATAGTCAATTATACTACCCCCATCAAGCCTAAACTCTAAAGGCAATATCAAATAAGATCAACTCGTCACAAAGCAAATGGTGAAAGGTCTTGTATAACTAGAGATCAAAGAAAATACCAGCTAAAAATAAAGAAACAAAAAACATAACAAACTCAGCTAAACATATGAGAGAACACAATTCAAAATTTCAAACCAACTCAATGCAATAAAGTTTTGATAACTATACCATAATTTAACTATGCTAGAAACCGAAAGGCTAACGTCTGACCCTACATTATAGCTTGTTTTCTAAGAGTTAAAACAATAAACTCAATAGAAAGGTACAAAACACTTGCATATACAATGTTACTTAAATTTCACACCAACTAAAATCTTACCAAAAACAACATATAAAACTATTAAACTACTCCTCAATCATAAAAACAAATCACACAATAAAATGTCTTCATTTGCAAAACAGATCAACAAATGCAAAAGAGATTTACCACCTTCTTATACCAAAACCGATGCTTAACAAGCTTTTGCGAGTACCACTCGAGATTCGACGCGACATGGCCGGTAAACAACGAAATCAAACCCAAAGCAAACAACATCACACCACAAACCATTCCCCAGGGGATCCGACGTCTCTGTTGTTTGCCCATGGCCACCGTGTCAACCGGTGGCCATAACCAACAACGATGCCTGTGATGCTTATTATGTTTGAGCTTTTTACGATGATGATTGTTATTATTAGCCAAAGCTAATGCGCCTCTGCTATTCCTCAAACCTTTTAATCCCCTCATTTCTATGGTAACTGTTATTGATATGATCACTACATACAAAATGCTCCTTCAATTTCATATTACATTCAATTGATAAACTCTGTGATGATTTTTCTTCCTCTTGTTGTTGTTATGTACAGGAAACCCTAATTTTGACGAAACAGGGTTTTTGATTGATTGAAAAAGTTTTGTAAACAGCTACAGCAGCTATGATTGGATTTGATTTGTGATTGTAATAATAGAAGATTGTGTTGTACGTGATTTGAGGGGATGAAAGTTGATTGAATGGGCATGAAGATTTAGGTGGTTGAAAAGGGATGCATAAAATTTCTGATGCCGATCAGATTCGCTTCAAAGGATGTTTTTTATTCAAAATTGCGTAATTACTTTAAAATTTTTATTAAATTATCGACTAGCTTATGTTCTTTCGTCAATGTTTATGTTAAGTAATGTGAGGGTAATATTGTCTTTTTTATTTTTATGATTGTGTCATGGATGAGAAAGGCTATATGAGTTAGATTTATGATTCAAAATGGAAATAATTTTTTATCAACTTAAACTTTCTAAAGAAGTCAAATCGGCAAGTCTTAATTTATTTTATCGCTTTAATCCGAAGCATTAAGAATTGAGAATTTTTTTTTCATTATTTAAACTAATAAGATCAAGATTCATGAATTTTTTTCGGTAGTTTATTTTGATAGCATCAAGATTCATGATTATTTCATCATTGTAAAACATGCTAGAAATTTAAGACACGTGATTTTTACTGACAACCCAACACCACCAACTAACACCACCATCGATCATCATCATCGTTCCTTTGGATTCGTTTACCACCTGCCTTGTTCTTCATGCGCGCACCACTAACACCCAACAAAACCATAATCTCCTTTGTACACTAACACACCGCCATTAGTACCCTTCCTAGCCTTCCTCATCTGTCAACGACGCACCACATACGTTCACCATCATCCACCACGTTCACATGTTCATCCACTACAAACCCCAAACCCCTAAATCACCCAACTTTTTCCTTAATTAACCAATTGAAACCCCAAACCCTTTCATCTTCAATTCACCAATCGAAACCCCTATTTATTAAATCGCCACCTTTTGTCCTAATTTCCCTTCGCCGCCGTCGCAATATCAAAAGTCGTAGTCATTACCTTCCAGGTGTGGTAGACTTTTAGGAAGAAGCAGATAACGGTAAGGTTATGATTGCAAAAAGAAGATAGATGATGATGAAAGATTAAAGATTAAAGATAGAAGATACTAGATGATGATGATGATGATGATAAAGTTAGATGGCTGCAAAGGTAAGCAGGCGGAGGGTGTCGTTGTGAGGGAGGTTTTCGTGATCTTACTTGATGTGGAGATGATTATAAAATGAAAGTTAAAAAAGACTATAATGGTAGACGTTGGGAAAAAGGACCAAAATGACAGAAGTAAAAAAATGACCAAAATGCCAGAAGTTGAGAAAATGACCAAAATAACATAAAGAAGTTTGGAAAATTACCAAAATAGCAATTTAATAAATAAGGGTATTTTATCATTTAACACAAATCTAACAGAAAACGCTGAAGGAATGACCAAAATGACAACTTTTTACAAAACCAAACACCAAAATGGCAAGAAAAAAACATAAGGACCAAGGTAGGGATGAGATCGGGATGGGTACCGGTACCGTCCGGTACCGGTACAGAGTTTTAAGAAAAGTGGGTACCGGTACCGGTACCGAATTTAGCGGGACGGTACCGGTATTTCGGTACCGGGACGGTACCGGTACCGGTATTTCGGTACTGATACCACGTTGGTACCGGTTTCATGTTTTATCTTTTTTTAATAAAATTTATTCGCTTATTTTGGTTTAATTTTATACTTTTTAATATAATTATACTATAATATACTTGAATATAAGAAAAAGAAATGAAATATGGTATAAATTAATTAAAACTCATATCAACTTCATTAAATATAAAAGTTAATAATCTAAAAAATATTATAAAATGACTCAAAGTTGTAAAGAAAACACTTTATAACATTAAGCATGTAATACACAACATTCATAACATCTCAAATTATATAAAATATACTAAAAAAACTAGTTTTTACTAAACCGGTACCAACGTGGTACTAACCGGTAAAGTACCGGTACCGGTACCGCCTAGTACCGGTACCGAGTTTCAGGAAAAGTGGGTATCGTAACGGTACCGATGTTGCTAAGTCGGTACGGTACCGGTACCGGTACTCGGTACCAAAAGCTCATCCCTAGACCAAGGTGGTAGAATCGGTACAAAGTTAAGGACCAAAATGACAATTTACTCTAATAATAATAATTACCATTTTTGTCCCTAAGAAGACAAATGACTAAACTACCCCTGATTTTAACGGTCAAAGCTAACAGACGTTGGTCAAATGACCAAATTGACAAATTTTAACAAAACAAAACACCAAAATGGTAAAAAAAAAAAAAACAGAAAGACTAAAGTGATGAAATCGGTACAAACTCAAGGACTAAAATGACAGTTTACTCTTCCTCTTTTTAAGTTTATCTTAAATTTTAGGTTTTTTTAAACTAGAAAATAATAAAAAATCATTATTTATGGAAGTGGTATGTAATATTTTTCTTCCTTTAACTTAACTACAGTAAATTTTTCTATTTACTTGTGACTAAAATGACAATATTCAAAGAGTGAGAACCAAAATAAAAATATGACCCCGCATCCTCGTTTCCCTACACCATTGCCATTCCTAACAAAAACGTAGAGGAATTGCCTTCATCATTCTAGGGTCACGGATGTCATAACCATGGAGGAATATAAAGCATATAAATAGGCATGGACAAAAAATATCGATGAACACGTTGGGAAAATTTTAAATTTTACGCCAATCCGACGATAACCTCACCACCTCGGTTTCTCAGGTAAGTCGAAGAAAGTCATGAGATTAAAAAATCAAAAAGTATGATTGACGGTGATATTGTATAGTGTGGGTTGTGAACATAATAATCCAAGCTATCACAAGAGATCTAAGATTAGGGTAACGATTGTGGTCGGATATGAAAGGAAGATGAAGGAGGTGACTTGGGATGAACACGGTGGAACTATATAATAGTGAATGTACCAGGCATACTGGGGGAGAAAATGGGCAAGGTAGTGGGTGGGTTGCCAACGACGATGTCGATAATACCCTTTTCGAGAGAGACACTAAGAGAGAATTGATGCGACCGAGAATACAGAGTGTATGAATTCACGTGAGACACGTTTTGCTTTTAATAAAAAAGGTATAATAGTCATCTTATAAAATTTTAATAGAAAAGTTAATGCCTTTTATACCAAAGGACGTAAATGTTACAAACGGCTTATATAAATGATGATTTTTGTTATTTTTTAGTTTAAGAACGAAATTTAAAACTTGAGGTAAAATTAAAGGATGAAAAATGTAACTTACTAGAAATTAAATATGTATGTCAAAAAATAAGGGAAACGGGTGAATAAATATACATGTTAATAACACATATTTTCCCCATTTTGAGCAATATTTTGTTACATATTCATTTAGATCAATACTAAATTATGATTTATTTGAATTTTGCAGTTTTAAATGGACGCTCGGTGGTTTTTATGGACAAGAAACACAAACTTGGAGAATAGTGAAGACAAATGCATCGATATGCCCATAACATTTACGAATACAACTATTTAAAGAGGTTTTGAAGAATCTGCATATCTACAACCGATGTGGACATATCACTTATTGATATGCCCATATTCGAACCTGAATTCAAGATTTATACCCCCCTCAATTTGACAAAACCCAATATTATACACTAAACCCTAGTTCTTTTAACCCCTTTAGGTTCGCTTTTCTAACACCAACTGGCCTGACTTCTTCTTATCAACGCCCATAAATTAATTTATCTTTGTTGAAAGACAACGGCTATGAACAATAGAGTGGCAGTTGTGTAAATAAGTTAGGCTTTAAGGCTGAAATGGTAGTGTGTTTTGTACAACTGTTGGCTTATATTGTTGGTTTATTGAAGGTGAGTCACATTTTCACAAAATATTGGTGTATCTCTCTCTGTTCTTCTCATACGAGCCTCACTTGAAGACTTTGTTGTCCGATGGTATGCCGTAGTTTTTTGTTGGTTTGTGTCGTTTTTTAATGATCTTTACTAGAGAGATAGTGGTTACTATGATGTTCGATTTTTGTCCATCTATGACAGGAACTCCGGTGGCCATTTGTGGTTGTAGTTTCAAATGTAGGGTTTCTTATTTGGGGATTTTGGTTCCCCCGTGTTGAAAGTGCCTCATTGTATCTTGATGGTACTCTAGATCTACGAGTACCTTTTTTGGTTTTTGAATTGTGTTGTCGATGAAGACGGTGCTTCATCTGAGACGTCGATTGAGTGCCTTTTGTGGTTTTTTATTTATGTTGTCAATGAAGATGATTCTTCATCTGAAATGTCGATTGAGATACTTATCCTTTAGTTGCATGTTGTTTGGCGATCTGTTTTCGTGTTTGAGGTTGTGGATCTAAGATCCACCGGTGACTTGTGGTCGCTTTGGTGGCTGTTGTGGTTGTGGTGGTGGGGAAACCTCCATCGCCAATATGACTGTTGTGTTTTTTATGGTTGTGTCTGCTTTGGTTGTTGATGTATTCATGGTGGTGCGGTTGATATGTTTCATGGTCTGTGAAATACATTAATCATAATTACAACCAATAGGTCTTTTGATGTGTTTCGGTTGTGGGTTTTGTTGAAAAAGGCGATGCTGATGGGGTTCAAATGTCTCCATTGCGTGAAATTTACTACAATGATGTGGTGATGTCGTTTGACACCCGATGAGCATGTTTTGTGTTTTCTACTATATTTGGTGTTTATTTTTGGTTTAAAACCGTTGATGATATATTTACTCTAAATTTTTTTATTTATTTCAGTTCATGTGTTTCTGTTTAATCCCGTGTTATGGTCTCAAGTAGAGAAGATAGGATGAAGGAATGAATAAGTTTGATGGTTTTAGGTTTTGGTGAAACCGTTTGATGGTTTAGTGTTTTGGTGAAACCGTTTGATGGTTTTGTGTTTTGGTTAATCAGTTTGATGGTTTTGTGTTTTGGTGAAACCATTTGATGGTTTTGGGCTTTGATGAAACCGTTTGATGTTATGGGTTTTAGTGAAACCTTTTGATGGTTTTGGGTTTTGGTCAAATGGTTTGATGGTTTTGGTCAAACCATGTGATGCTTTTGGTGAAATTTTACTAGCTTGACAAAGTCAAAAGTAAATGGCTTAAAAAAATAGCCTCAAAGTTGAGTTGGTTATGTTGGTTTTATATTTTAGAGATCTTGAATAATATGATTTGAATAAAGAAAAGTTTTTGATTCGGGTTTATAATCTGAGCCGAGATGGATTTAACATCGTTAGTTAACATAAAAACATGAACATAAAACTGAAGATAAAGATATAGAAAAGGCGTGCGTTGCGTGTGCCATTGTATAATACTAGTATATTTTAAAGAAGAAGAAAAGATAATCGAATTTAGTAATTTATGAACAAGGAATGGTATACTAAGATAGATGATGATGAAAGATTAAAGATTAAAGATAGAAGATACTAGATGATGATGATGATGATGATAAAGTTAGATGGCTGCAAAGGTAAGCAGGCGGAGGGTGTCGTTGTGAGGGAGGTTTTCGTGATCTTACTTGATGTGGAGATGATTATAAAATGAAAGTTAAAAAAGACTATAATGGTAGACGTTGGGAAAAAGGACCAAAATGACAGAAGTAAAAAAATGACCAAAATGCCAGAAGTTGAGAAAATGACCAAAATAACATAAAGAAGTTTGGAAAATTACCAAAATAGCAATTTAATAAATAAGGGTATTTTATCATTTAACACAAATCTAACAGAAAACGCTGAAGGAATGACCAAAATGACAACTTTTTACAAAACCAAACACCAAAATGGCAAGAAAAAAACATAAGGACCAAGGTAGGGATGAGATCGGGATGGGTACCGGTACCGTCCGGTACCGGTACAGAGTTTTAAGAAAAGTGGGTACCGGTACCGGTACCGAATTTAGCGGGACGGTACCGGTATTTCGGTACCGGGACGGTACCGGTACCGGTATTTCGGTACTGATACCACGTTGGTACCGGTTTCATGTTTTATCTTTTTTTAATAAAATTTATTCGCTTATTTTGGTTTAATTTTATACTTTTTAATATAATTATACTATAATATACTTGAATATAAGAAAAAGAAATGAAATATGGTATAAATTAATTAAAACTCATATCAACTTCATTAAATATAAAAGTTAATAATCTAAAAAATATTATAAAATGACTCAAAGTTGTAAAGAAAACACTTTATAACATTAAGCATGTAATACACAACATTCATAACATCTCAAATTATATAAAATATACTAAAAAAACTAGTTTTTACTAAACCGGTACCAACGTGGTACTAACCGGTAAAGTACCGGTACCGGTACCGCCTAGTACCGGTACCGAGTTTCAGGAAAAGTGGGTATCGTAACGGTACCGATGTTGCTAAGTCGGTACGGTACCGGTACCGGTACTCGGTACCAAAAGCTCATCCCTAGACCAAGGTGGTAGAATCGGTACAAAGTTAAGGACCAAAATGACAATTTACTCTAATAATAATAATTACCATTTTTGTCCCTAAGAAGACAAATGACTAAACTACCCCTGATTTTAACGGTCAAAGCTAACAGACGTTGGTCAAATGACCAAATTGACAAATTTTAACAAAACAAAACACCAAAATGGTAAAAAAAAAAAAAAACAGAAAGACTAAAGTGATGAAATCGGTACAAACTCAAGGACTAAAATGACAGTTTACTCTTCCTCTTTTTAAGTTTATCTTAAATTTTAGGTTTTTTTAAACTAGAAAATAATAAAAAATCATTATTTATGGAAGTGGTATGTAATATTTTTCTTCCTTTAACTTAACTACAGTAAATTTTTCTATTTACTTGTGACTAAAATGACAATATTCAAAGAGTGAGAACCAAAATAAAAATATGACCCCGCATCCTCGTTTCCCTACACCATTGCCATTCCTAACAAAAACGTAGAGGAATTGCCTTCATCATTCTAGGGTCACGGATGTCATAACCATGGAGGAATATAAAGCATATAAATAGGCATGGACAAAAAATATCGATGAACACGTTGGGAAAATTTTAAATTTTACGCCAATCCGACGATAACCTCACCACCTCGGTTTCTCAGGTAAGTCGAAGAAAGTCATGAGATTAAAAAATCAAAAAGTATGATTGACGGTGATATTGTATAGTGTGGGTTGTGAACATAATAATCCAAGCTATCACAAGAGATCTAAGATTAGGGTAACGATTGTGGTCGGATATGAAAGGAAGATGAAGGAGGTGACTTGGGATGAACACGGTGGAACTATATAATAGTGAATGTACCAGGCATACTGGGGGAGAAAATGGGCAAGGTAGTGGGTGGGTTGCCAACGACGATGTCGATAATACCCTTTTCGAGAGAGACACTAAGAGAGAATTGATGCGACCGAGAATACAGAGTGTATGAATTCACGTGAGACACGTTTTGCTTTTAATAAAAAAGGTATAATAGTCATCTTATAAAATTTTAATAGAAAAGTTAATGCCTTTTATACCAAAGGACGTAAATGTTACAAACGGCTTATATAAATGATGATTTTTGTTATTTTTTAGTTTAAGAACGAAATTTAAAACTTGAGGTAAAATTAAAGGATGAAAAATGTAACTTACTAGAAATTAAATATGTATGTCAAAAAATAAGGGAAACGGGTGAATAAATATACATGTTAATAACACATATTTTCCCCATTTTGAGCAATATTTTGTTACATATTCATTTAGATCAATACTAAATTATGATTTATTTGAATTTTGCAGTTTTAAATGGACGCTCGGTGGTTTTTATGGACAAGAAACACAAACTTGGAGAATAGTGAAGACAAATGCATCGATATGCCCATAACATTTACGAATACAACTATTTAAAGAGGTTTTGAAGAATCTGCATATCTACAACCGATGTGGACATATCACTTATTGATATGCCCATATTCGAACCTGAATTCAAGATTTATACCCCCCTCAATTTGACAAAACCCAATATTATACACTAAACCCTAGTTCTTTTAACCCCTTTAGGTTCGCTTTTCTAACACCAACTGGCCTGACTTCTTCTTATCAACGCCCATAAATTAATTTATCTTTGTTGAAAGACAACGGCTATGAACAATAGAGTGGCAGTTGTGTAAATAAGTTAGGCTTTAAGGCTGAAATGGTAGTGTGTTTTGTACAACTGTTGGCTTATATTGTTGGTTTATTGAAGGTGAGTCACATTTTCACAAAATATTGGTGTATCTCTCTCTGTTCTTCTCATACGAGCCTCACTTGAAGACTTTGTTGTCCGATGGTATGCCGTAGTTTTTTGTTGGTTTGTGTCGTTTTTTAATGATCTTTACTAGAGAGATAGTGGTTACTATGATGTTCGATTTTTGTCCATCTATGACAGGAACTCCGGTGGCCATTTGTGGTTGTAGTTTCAAATGTAGGGTTTCTTATTTGGGGATTTTGGTTCCCCCGTGTTGAAAGTGCCTCATTGTATCTTGATGGTACTCTAGATCTACGAGTACCTTTTTTGGTTTTTGAATTGTGTTGTCGATGAAGACGGTGCTTCATCTGAGACGTCGATTGAGTGCCTTTTGTGGTTTTTTATTTATGTTGTCAATGAAGATGATTCTTCATCTGAAATGTCGATTGAGATACTTATCCTTTAGTTGCATGTTGTTTGGCGATCTGTTTTCGTGTTTGAGGTTGTGGATCTAAGATCCACCGGTGACTTGTGGTCGCTTTGGTGGCTGTTGTGGTTGTGGTGGTGGGGAAACCTCCATCGCCAATATGACTGTTGTGTTTTTTATGGTTGTGTCTGCTTTGGTTGTTGATGTATTCATGGTGGTGCGGTTGATATGTTTCATGGTCTGTGAAATACATTAATCATAATTACAACCAATAGGTCTTTTGATGTGTTTCGGTTGTGGGTTTTGTTGAAAAAGGCGATGCTGATGGGGTTCAAATGTCTCCATTGCGTGAAATTTACTACAATGATGTGGTGATGTCGTTTGACACCCGATGAGCATGTTTTGTGTTTTCTACTATATTTGGTGTTTATTTTTGGTTTAAAACCGTTGATGATATATTTACTCTAAATTTTTTTATTTATTTTAGTTCATGTGTTTCTGTTTAATCCCGTGTTATGGTCTCAAGTAGAGAAGATAGGATGAAGGAATGAATAAGTTTGATGGTTTTAGGTTTTGGTGAAACCGTTTGATGGTTTAGTGTTTTGGTGAAACCGTTTGATGGTTTTGTGTTTTGGTTAATCAGTTTGATGGTTTTGTGTTTTGGTGAAACCATTTGATGGTTTTGGGCTTTGATGAAACCGTTTGATGTTATGGGTTTTAGTGAAACCTTTTGATGGTTTTGGGTTTTGGTCAAATGGTTTGATGGTTTTGGTCAAACCATGTGATGCTTTTGGTGAAATTTTACTAGCTTGACAAAGTCAAAAGTAAATGGCTTAAAAAAATAGCCTCAAAGTTGAGTTGGTTATGTTGGTTTTATATTTTAGAGATCTTGAATAATATGATTTGAATAAAGAAAAGTTTTTGATTCGGGTTTATAATCTGAGCCGAGATGGATTTAACATCGTTAGTTAACATAAAAACATGAACATAAAACTGAAGATAAAGATATAGAAAAGGCGTGCGTTGCGTGTGCCATTGTATAATACTAGTATATTTTAAAGAAGAAGAAAAGATAATCGAATTTAGTAATTTATGAACAAGGAATGGTATACTAAGAACTTAGTATGAAACGTATTAAACTAAGTTCTTTATAAGAAAATGATTTAGGAAGTATACATAGTTTCAATTGACTTTGAGCTACTTTTTATTCATTGACCCTATTTTCATTTTATTTACATATTACTAATAGCAGACTGTCGGTGTATTTTTTTTATTTTTTTTATCCCAACTCTTTGTTAATTATCTTTTCTTTTGTCTTACATTTATACATACTAATTTGACAATGTCGGTGAAGATACACGTGTAATCGTTTAAATGGTCCGGCAAAACTTTGTTTGTTTCGTTTATTTTGTTTGTTTCTGATGTGTTGGACATCAAATATAGTTGTTTATGAATTGTTTAACATTGTTATGGTTGGATGGGTTGGTTTGGTTATGATGCAACTTGTATCAAGTAGTGTGAGGTCTTTAGTTCGAATGTGACCTGCACACTTTTTTTTCTTATTTTTACTTTTTGTGGCTTTTGACACTTCTTCCTCACAACTTCCATACATGTTTATTTTTAACTTGTAACCCCTCTAATTTTCAAGTGGTTATAATTTATCCCTAACTTTTAAGTTTCTGAAGTTTCGACTTTGTCATCTAAATTTTATAAATATGTTATTTAACACCAAACACTCTAGCCTATCAGGTCTGTAGTATGTGAAAAATTACTCCTCTACTTCTTCGGTTTCAAGCAAAGTTAGCCTTGCGCGTTGCTGCGTGGCAATATTCTTCGTTTCTACTCCTTGAGGTTTCTAATTTATCTAATCTCTAAACTTTCTTTTGTGTTTTCTTTATGTGTCACAAGTTAGTACATACGCCCTTATATGTTTATTTCGTTTGCTTTGCATGTTTAGTTTTTTTATTTCTTTCGTTTTTAATTGTTTTAGAATCTGTATTTCAAATTTATGTGTCGTTATAAATTCGCATACGTATCATTATAATCGTATACGAAACATTTCCCGCCGCAACGCGCGGGATAACTTTGCTAGTATTACTAATAGCAGACTGTCGGCACATTTTTTTATTTTTTTATCTCAAGTCTTTGTTAATTATATTTTCTTTTGGCTTTCTTACATGTTTGTGAACTAGAGGAGTTGGTAGGTTGTCAATTTTGGAATTCAATGAGATGCTGTGTTCGAATCTAAATAGATTTTGATTTTGTTCTTTTTTTTTTATCTTTTTCTCTTCAAATTTTATAGTTTCTATTTTTACTTCTTGAGCTTTCTAACTTTTTTTATCTCTAAATACCCTTTTGTGAATGTCACATACTACTAATAGCAGACTATCGGCTCATTTCTTTATTTTTTTATCCCAACTCTTTGTTAATTATCTTTTCTTTTGTTTTACATACTACTAATAGCAGACTGTCGGCGCATTTCTTTATTTTTTTTATCCCAACTCTTTGTTAATTATCTTTTCTTTTGGCTTTATTACATGTTTGTGAACTAGAGGAGTTGGTAGGTTGTTAATTTTGGAATTCAATGAGATGTTGTGTTTGAATCTTAATAGATTTTGATTTTGTTCTTTTGTTTTTTTATCTTTTGCTCTTCAAATTTTATAGTTTCTATTTTTACTTCTCGAGCTTTCTAACTTTTCTTCTCTCTAAATACCCTTTTATGAATGTCGGTGGCTACAGTGCCACAGACTAATTACTAATTTGCCCTTTAGTTGTTTGCCTAACTACATGTTTGCCCTTAAATGGTTGTGTTTTTTCTTGTACTCTCATTTAGCAACTGTTACAAGTTTCTATTGCAGCTTATAGCTTTTTCATATACTATCCTCGAATCGCCACC
Source organism: Tagetes erecta (assembly GCA_030867185.1). Classification (NCBI taxonomy): domain Eukaryota; kingdom Viridiplantae; phylum Streptophyta; class Magnoliopsida; order Asterales; family Asteraceae; genus Tagetes; species Tagetes erecta. The sequence continues at coordinate 23,563,850 of CM061496.1, forward strand.
GGCAAAGCCACCACCACCCACTTCTTTCTTTGAAATCGTCGACCACTCCCACCACCTCTTCTCAATCGTAACAAACCGATTATTCCTCCTTTCTGTCCTAACCCCACCATCTAATTGCAATCGATTTCAGCAACTTTGGTATCCGACATGCAAAATCATAGATCTTAACTGTGGGAATGTCAATCTAGCCGGAAACGCAACGATAATCTCCGATCTAGCCTTCGCCAAAGCTGCAACTTCGATCTAGACATCGGGACTTAGAAGTGTTTAATCTTCTCTTTGATTCAAAGGGAAGGAAGAGATGAGTGGTAGTGACTTTGTGACTAAATGCAATTTGATATGAATTAGAAATAGATAATGGACTTCAAGTAATATTAGAGAGCATGGTATAAAAAATGAGATCCGTAAATATAACCATTGACATATATCATTAGCTTCTATTTCAAAGGTGTGCAAGTTTGAATTTTAATTTACATTTAAATTTCTAGAAATACTAATTATTTATGAGACGCTTGAACCTTTTATTATTTGACTTGCAAGTCGTGGGTTCTAATAACTTCTACAAATTGTCATTTTATCTTCTTATTCTACAATTCTATTCGGATGACACCTCTCAATTTTGTAAGCTCTCTATAACCATATCATCGTAACTTTATACGTTTATTGTCATCTTCCAAGGCACTTTGGCTACGGAGGTCAAGTTTTAAGCTCTTTATGTACCATCTGAACATGCATAAAATCCAACTAACAAGAACATCACCCGCCGCAACGCGCGGGGTAACTATCCTAGTTTTACTAAAAGGGACCTATAATGCTTGCTTGATGTACAACTTTATAGTATTTGGGTATCTTTTGTTATATCTGTTGGTGGGAATTTGGTTAGACTTTGTCAAACTGTTAAATACAACAACAAGCTTGGATTAACTTAGCATTGTTAGACAACAAGCTTGGATTAACTTAGATAATATCTAACAAAAATAAGGAATCGTGTTGCTAAGAATACTCTATTGCGCCATTGAGATGTAGATGGCAATGAAAAAAATGGCACAAAAAAGACAGATTAGTTGGGTGCAAGAAGGTGTTGAAAAAACCTTTCTTGGACCATATGTTCGTGAATGGATATAACATGGACGTGAAGCAAGCAACCTTAAGCAAGTATCATGGAAATTGTGGCTAAAATTGAATAAAGAACACAATTTTATAGTAGATCAACGACAAATAAAGAACCACTATGTTTATGTAAAGGGAAAATCTACAGCTTGGACAAAACTTAAAAGCAAAATTGGCAACCTTTATGATCTTTCTACAAACACTTTTAACTTGACGGAAGATGAATGACAAACAGAAATGAAGGTATGCCATACCTTGTAAATAATATATTTAGAAATATGTTAGAAGCTTTTTACTCTTCTAACATATTTTATAATATTGTTTCACATAATCCAACAAACATGTAGAAGCATTGAGACATTCGCCACTTTCTTACCCGAGCTTTGCATTCAGTTGTTTGAGGGCTCTATTTCTAATGGCTTTTATAGTTGGGGGGCATCTTCTAGACTCCATCATCCTTCAAAGAAAGTATCTGAATATAATTTAAATGATCTTGATGATATTAAAAGCATCAAGATGAACTTCAACTCAAGGTGTTAGTGGAGAGTCATCAGTTCACTCTATAAATTAAAGGAAACTAGTATACATTCGCCCGCACATTGTGGGAGCCTTTTTTTCTCACTTTATGTTCGGTTTCATGTTCATGTTTTTTATGTTAACTAATGATGTTAAATCCATTTCGGCTCGATTATAAACCCGAATTGAAAACTTTTTTTTATTCAAATCGTGTTAATCAAGATCTCTAAAATATAAAACTAACATAACCAATTCAACTTTGAGGCTACTATTTTAAAACCATTTACTTTTGATATTGTCTAGCTAGTGCAATTTCACCAAAACCGTCACACGATTTGACCAGAACCATCAAACCGTTTGATAAAAACCCAAAACCATCAAAAGGTTTCACCAAAACCCAAAACCATCAAACGGTTTCATCAAACCCAAAATCAGCAAACTGTTTCACCTACACACAAAACCATCAAATGGTTTCACCAAAACACTAAGGGGCTGTTTGGTAGCATCTAAATAACCTCTAAATAACCAGTAAGAATCTACCTCTTAATGGTTCAAAAATTCATTATAAGGTAAGTTTTAAAAATATGATGAGTTGTGTAAGGTTTTACCATTTAGAAGCTACCTCTTAACCATTTAGCATATTTTTATCACTTAATGGTTTAGAGGTTTTGAACCATTAAGAGGTAAGACTTTGAATGACCATTAAGAAGCTATCAGACACCCCTAAACCATTAAATGGTTTCACCAAAACCTAAAATCATCAAAACTTATTCATTCTTTCATCCTAACTTCTCAACTTGAGACCACAAACACGAGAATAAACTAAAATACATGAACTGAAATAAATAAAAAATTAAGAGTAAATGCATCATCGGTTTTAAACAAAAAATGAACAACAAAGATAATAGAAAACACAAAACAGGCTCAGCGGGTGTCAAACAACATCACCACATGACTGCAGTGAATGTCACGCCATGGAGATATTGGAACCCTATCATCGCCTATTTCAACGAAACCCACAACTGAAACACATAAGAAGACATATTGGCTGTAATTATGATTCATGTATTTCACAGACCATGAAACATATCAACCGCACCGCCACGAATACAACAGCAACCAAAGTGGCCACTGTGACATTTGCCCTGAAGCCGAATCCGGACGTCTGACTCGAACCCGAAGTTAATTATCTTATATTTATTATCGCATGTATTTCTTTAAAATGTAACGTCCGTTATTATTATTATTATTAATAAATACATTGAAATTTTACGTTATTCTTATCTTATTTAATCGGTCGTTTGGTATGTAGCGAAATAACTACGTGAACTAAAATTATTGTAATAATAAATTGTTGGTCCATCAGATCGAGATTTAAGTGCTATGATGATTAAACAAACAACAAAACACACTAAGATTCAATGAAACATTGTCCAATAACACTCAACATACTATAACAAGATCAAAACAACACAATAAGAGGTAATCAAGCTACAAAGATGATAATAATAAGCTCCTAGCACCTCAGCCGTCACACACACACACAATTAGGGTTTGATAAACTTGCAAAAACCTCTATTGAAATGAGAAAACATTACAATATATAGTGTAGCTTTAGGTTCGCTGATAGATTCGCTGACAGCGAATCTATCAAGCAAACCTATCAGCTTCGCCGGGCGCAAACAGATTCGCCCAGCGACTAATCTATAAGACTACACTAATCAGGACTTCCGGGCGAATCTATAGATTCGCCCGTAGGTTCGCTAGTACAAAAACTATTAAATACATAACAAAACAAAGTAACACCGACATGCCGGTGAGTCCAACCTATACATGAACTATCATAAATCTCAAAATATATTCTATAAAAGAGATTTTATAATAAAAATTGTTAAACGAAATTGTTTCTAAGTCTTGGAATAGTCATTCGATGTCAAAAACAAGTTAAAAATAATAAAACGTCACTTATATAAACGTTGCGTCTCGACTCGATTAAGTTAGTTAGTTAATTAATGTATAAAACTAACTTTGGGTCAAAACTATAACTTGTAAACCTTGAATTAAAAAGTTATTAATCAAAGTTAAACTAACTTAAACTAAAGGGACTGTTTGGGTAACACTTCATGTACCCAGCCTCAACCCCCCTTTACCCGTGAATCCGGCGACCAAATCTCCGGCTAAGTGGCCCGAATAAACAACAACTCCGACGAGGTGCTTTTGCACATTTATATCAACTTTCAATCAACCGAAATCACTCCTAAACCTTCCTTATCCAGTTTGCGAACCCCATTGCACGCCTGTTGATGCGTGCAATACTATATCAATACTCAACCCCATTGATCGCAGGCGTTGCGATACGAACGGTTCCCGGTGAAACCGTCGAACGCTTGTTGATGGACAGTACGGTTCGCTGCCATCGAAATCCTAGGACTGCTAGGTGGTGTGTTGTACGGTGTCGGGTACGGGGTGAAATCAAACTTTAAATCACTTACCTTAACCTCCGCAGATGAGTCAGCAACAGTCTCTAGCTTTGAGTCAACCTCCTCGAATGAATGCCTCACTGGTCCGTGCGATCTCAAGTGTGGCATAAACGTGCACGAAACAAATCAAAACAAATCAGGTCGAAATAAAAACAACGAAAAGAAAAGAAGTAAACACGACAAAACAAAAACGAAAACAAAAATGCAGACACAGACGTAGACCCTATGACTCAAACAAAACAAATAAAGCATGTGTATAACAATTAAGACTCAAAAAGTTAAATAACGCAATTACCAAGAGTCCCCGGCAACGACGCCAAAAACTTGATGTGTGCAAATATATATATAAAAATAAACAAATAAAAACACCTAAGTTTTAATATTTATAAACTAGGACTCTCTAAACTAACCTAAACACACAACCGGCAGTGTACCAATCGAGTGTAGAATAGCCTAAGTAAGTTCGAGATCGAACCCACAGACTCTGTATAACTACGTTTAACCGACTCGATCTAACTTAATTAATTACACTAATTGTTTATTGTTTGAGGGGGGGTTTTGTCTAATTAACCTAACTGTCACTATAGATCAACTAAAACAATGACACGACTTAGATTGAATGAGAAACAAGAATAAATGAGGATTTACTACCTAGGCTAGAATCCTGCTTATGACTTCATGACATCAATTGGACTTGTAGTTTACTCCTTTGGCTTCCGGGATTTAAATAGTTAACTAAAGAACTACCTAAAGGACCCTCGACCCTTTTCGAGAAGAAACCTATTGGCAATTTAATAGTTATGTTAATCCACCGGTAAATCAGATAACCTCACGGTTCACCTAATATTGCTTAAACTCTCTCCTTAAAGATTATCTACCTTACAACACAATAATCCAACACCCTAAAGTGATAAGGAGGAACTCTCAATTGAATACCAGAATTAGGAATGCTCAAGAACACCTAAAAGAACTAAGTTGACTAGCTAGACCCTTCTCCTACAATAGACAACTCAGATCCTAGAAAGGGCTGAGACACAACTACTAACCCGCACTTCACAGATATTAGGTTAAACAGACCAATTATACCTAAATTAATCCAAACCAATGCTCATACAGTTGTTTTGGCCAAATTAATTGTAAAGGTTTAAAACCGCAAAGTTTATGACCTAATTAATATTCATACATGACATAGACCATCAGAAGAACATCAATGAAGCAATAATTTAGTTTAATAAAGCTATAATTAGTCATACACAATCTGATATTCAATGGAGATAAAAGTTCAAAACAATTCCAAAATCTTTGAAAACCACAACTATGTCTAAAATCAACCAATCAATTCACAAACGTTCATCTAATCCTAGATAGTAAATAAATTTTAGTCAACCAACATGATAACAAAACCAAAACCAAAGTAAAAGTTATGAAACATGATGTAAAGAACAAAAGAAATAAATGAATCAAAGAACCCGAGATTGCAAACCGACGAGTCTTGATCCTTAGCTTTTCTACTCTTCTCTTGACGTCAACTCGGCTCCAAAATACCCTTTTTCAGCCTCTAATTCGTCCCCAATTCATTCATGGAGGCTAGGGTTTCATAAGGAGTGTTTATATAGCGAACCGGACCAAGAAAAGCCCAAACTTTCTTCATTTTCGCGTACCGGCTCGCTCGTAACTTCGTTTCGCGCCCCGTTTTCGCCTATGGATTCAATTTTCCGTGCTCTTTCCATTTCTTTATCAACATGGGACCTACGAAACATAAAAACATCAGTTGTGTCGAAAATGATATAAAAACTTAACCAAAACGACACGAAACGTAAATAAATGCAACATGGGGTTTATGTATATTTTGCACGTTATCACACGTAAAAAACGCGGTTTTAGATTTGACCGAATTAAGTCCGTGATTTTCAATTCAAAATACCATTACTGTAATTAGAACCATAATCGCAAATTAAATCATACCATAATGCTCCATAACACTCGACTAACACTTACCTGTCACCATAACATCCCCTTTTTCTCTTCAATTTAACAAAACAATCAAACCAAACATTTTCCCGGCGAGCTTAGTGTTCTTCACTTTCCGAGCATCAAATCTGATAATTTCTATATTCATTTTAATCCTATCGATCATCTACATCTTTCTAAATCATCAATTCCTTCTTATTTCATTCCAGATTCACAAGAAATCTTCAACACCGTCGAGGTCTAAATCCTATTCAAATCCGTATCAATTCTTCACCAACAAGTAAGTTTTATATATCAAAATACTTGTGATTCAATGTAGATTAAAAGCCCTATGTTTGATTTGATCTTGATTTACATATTTAAACGAATTGGATGGATCTTTGTTCTAGGGTTTATATGGGAAATGGGTCTTGCTAGTTATAAAGTGTTAAAACAAATTAAAAACAAGAAATGTAACAAAAACCGATTCTGGCCTGGTGGTTAGTTGATTCTGTTGTAAACAAATGGTCACGGGTTCGAGTCCTATGACCTATTTTTATTATTTTTTTCCATTTTATACATTTTAAACATTAAAAATATATTTTCTAATAACCAAAATAACATATTCAAGTTGGATATATTTTTTAAAAACATAAAAACTTATAAATAATGTTTCATGGCTTTTAGTACTTATACAAATATATATTAAATACATTTTAAGGATTTTAAAACTTATGATTTCTAGATTTAAATAATAATGTTACATGTTTATAAGTATTTGAATTGTACAAATATTTAAAGTAAAATACAAAAAAAAGAAATACTTATAAAATATATATATTCAATTACGAAAATACTATTACGTTTCATACCAAAATCCCAATTCGTAATTTAAAACCCTAATTCCCAATTGGTGATTTAAAACCCTAATTCCCATTTATAATCTAAAACCCTAAATCCCAAATCCGAAACCCTAGATCTCGGATTTTTTGTTCTTGTTACTATTGTTTCGTTTCTAAGTTAGGGTTTTTCCCAATTAATTAAGTGGTACTAATATTTGGGCAACCCTCAATTCTCCATAGCTGCATTTCTAGCGTTACGATTGTTTTTACTTTTCAAGGTGAGTAAATTCACTCCGCTTTTTACTTTTACAATTTGGGGCTGAAATATGTTCAATTACTATACAATGTTTACAGTTTTCTATTTGTTTTCCAAAAGGGATCATAAAATATGTTAGTCTTGACTCGCGACAAGATGTAACCCTTATGTGGTAGTTTAAAGTAGTATTGTTACTTAGTAGTCCCACCAGTACAATGTTAGCGCTAATGGTTTGACAAACTCACCTACATGTATTTCAAAATAGGTGATTTAAACTCGGTCATTCAATGTTTCTAGTTGCTATTCAATGTTACAAGTTGTTATACGATGATACAAGTTGTTATGCTATGTTGTTATGCCATGTCCCTAAGTTGCTAAATAATTATTGATAACTATTATATCGAGTCAGTTGCTTGAAATGTTATCTTTAATTAATAACATGAGTTGGTTCCTCATGTCGAATGATTACAAGTTGCTATACAATGATGGTTTTCAATGTGTGTTCAATGTGTCATGGTCGAGAATGATATGAAATAGCTATGCATGTAAGATTGCGCAACATATTATGATGATCTGGAATTTCTATATTATTATGTATCAATTTGTGGTTTACTCAGTAGCTTTACATAGCTAACTTTATTTTTACATATTTCAAGTGATGCTTGATATTATTTTGCTGCTTTGCCAAGACTTAGGATTGCCTTAGACCTAGTTAAATAATAAATACAATTGAAATTATTGTTTCTGTTTTATGATTTTTGTCGTTTCTATTTAAGACTCATGTTCCAAACGTATTAATCATTATTAGGCTTAATAAATAATTACCATGTGCTTTATTTACCATTGATATCCAATTTCTATGACAACCCAGTGTTTCCGCCACCGGGTGGTGTGACATCTGCCCCAAAACCCGAACCCGAACGCCCGATTCAAAACCCGAATATATCTATCTTATATTTATTTGCATTTAAACTCTCACGAAGATGTAACGTTGCATCAATTATATAAATAAATATGTTGGACTTCTCGTATATATATCGTTTAATAAACCAATCGATTTCGTTGCATGTAATATATAACGTTTACTAATTAAGTATTAAATACAATAATTAAATCCCAAAAGAATATAAGTTGTGTTTGATAAAAGGAGTTTATAAATATTATTCGAGCTAATTCCTATTAAGTCTCAAAGTAGCCATTTAATGTCAACCGCAATTTAAACATTCAAAAATGTCACTTATATAAACGTCACAAGTTAAGTGGTTAAGTTAGTTAGTTACGATAAAGTTTAATTTAATTTTTTTTTGCCAAAATTGTCAATTTTAAAACTTATATTAAATTTTAAACTTAACTCAAACAACAACCCAAACTACAAGGGCCAAAGCTGTAAATTGTTTTTATAAAACCCAAACCAGCCGCCCATGCCCGCTTTTCCGGCACCGAAGACCGGCGACGCCGGCAAACTTTCCGGCGAACCCGTTTTATCAAATTTTAACTGTTGGGCTCAATATAAACCTTTGGAACCGTCTTCTTGGTGGGATTCGAACGCGACACAAGCCAAAGACCACTGCCCATTTGCCTAAGCCATTAAATCGCTGCTCATGTTCGAGCAACCGATCAAGTTACGACCCTTAACGGTTTATAACTCAATCAATGATGCTAAATCAACCGTAAAATCACTTGAAAAGGTGCCACTAAATCAATTCCAATCCATAACCGAAAAATAAAGCCAATAAGTTCATCAAGATTCTTAAAATCACTTTTAATGGTATGGACAGTTACAGGGTCAATTGAATCGTTTATTTATGTGCAAAATCATTACCCGACATTCCTTTTAGCTCCCTGTTATGACAATGGAAATCAAATCGCTCCCTATCATAACCATTGTTTATCATCTTCACATGAACCTGCAACCCTCTGATCGACCATCAATTTGTATTGTATTTTTGCAATTAGTCAGCGATGTTCAATCAGCTCTGTATCTTGAAGATATCTGGAGGTGTAATTTGATTATAGCAACTTTAATCTCTCAATTTAGTTTCGAACTGTCGTCATCGTCTTCTTCTTTCTCTTGTTCGATTTGGTCAACAATCAGGTATGTTCTATATGTCGAAATAATCGTCCTTATGCAGGGATCAAAAGCCCTAACTTTGTTTAACCTCATCTAGATCGGGTCTTGAGTATTATGGGATTTAGGGTTTATATGTTTGAATGTGAATTGGGGAGAAATATTTCTTAAACCTTAAAAGTATTTGTGAATGAAGGTTATTAACAAAACAACCTCTAGCCTACTGGTTTAGATGTTGGACTTTGAGAGTGGAGCTCTTGGGTTCAAAACCAAGGCCTATCACCTGTTTAGTTTTAGTTTTATTTACATTTTTTTTGTTATCCATTCTTTTACTAATTATCACAATCAAAGTAACTAATCTTTACAAAGTATAAATTGTAATATGTCGAAAAATTTATAAAATGTATAAAACAATAATTTTTATAAATCAAATACTATAAATTGAATTGTACAAAATACCTTAAAATATTACGGAATGTATTTTAATACTCCTAAAATATATAAAGGTTTTGTAGATAATAGTTTTATATATATATAGACTTTGTGTAAGACTTTTGAGTACTTTAAAACAAAAAATTTTGTAAATGTCTTAAAGTATTTCTAGTCTATATAATTTATTCAAGATGTCAAATAATCAATCGGATAAATTTAGTATTTGAATTACTTATTGTATACAAGACAATGCTACTATTATGATTATTATCAAAAACTATTGATATTATTTTTTTGACATCACGTTTTAAATCAATTAATATATTTACTAATCATTTACCGAAAAACCCCAAATCCCAATTCGAAACCCTAGAATTCCAAATTTCCTTAGACTCCTATTGTTTCGATTCTAGTTTTCTATACAATATGTTTTTCTAAGTTAGGATTGGCATTTAATTAGGTGATTCTAATATTTGGACGATCCGCGGTTCTATTTAAGACTTTTTACTATTTGTTTCGTGCCCGAGTTTCAAGGTGAGTAAACTCACTCCCCTTTTTCCATTTTACTATTTTGGGGCTGAAATATGTCTTTTACTATATTGCGTTTTCTATTCGTTTTCTAAAAGAGATCATACAAATATGTTAATCTAGTTCGCGGCTTGATGCAATCTTATGTGTTAGTTAAAAGTAGTTTTATTACTTTGTAATCCCACCGGTACAATGTTAGCGCTAATGGTTTGACAAACCCACCTGCTTGTACAACATCGATAGGTGATTTAAACCCGGCCTTTCTAATTCCATGTTTACTATGTCGTGATGCTATGTTGCTATACTATGTTGCTATGCTATGATGGTATACTATGCCATGTCCCTAAATTGCTAAATGATGACTTATATATCGAGACGGTAAACGACGGTTATTAAAAGTTATCATTATTTATTACATGAGTGGTTCTCATGACAAATGGCTAAACGAGATACTATGGTTTCTATTGTGGTTGGTGTGCTATTCTATTCTAGGGGTCCTGGTAGGGTGATATTACGAAATTACTATACATGTGGGATTGCGCAGCATATCTTGTTGATCTCGGATTTCAATACTATTACTATTCAATTTGGGTTTTACTCACTAGCCTTAAATAGCTAACTTTATTTTCACATATTTCAGGTGATGCTTATGATTATTTTGCTGCTTTTGCCAAGACATAGGATTGCCTTGGACCTAGTTTAATTAATAAAGACGATTGCATTTACTGTTTCGGTTTTATTACTTTTGTCGTATCCATTTAAGACTGATGTTCTAAACTTACTATATCATTATTAAACGTAATAAATAAATACCATGTGCTTTGTTTACTATGGATATCCAATTCCAATGACAGCCCGGTGTTTCCGCCGCCGGGCGGGGTGTCACAGTTTGGTATCAGAGCCATGGTTATAGGGAACTAGGATATGGTATTAGAAACACACCGACCTAGACTATAACCTAAGAGTCCTTAGTGCAAATAGTTTGTACTTAGAAAACTCTTCTAGAACTTATTTCCTTATTCCCTTTTTATGAACCTTTCTATGCCTTTTTCTTATCTTATTTCTTATCCGATTTCGCGAAGGAGCTACAAGAGACTCGTCTGAGTGATTAGGATCTTTCTCTTTGTGGAATCTCGTCATCGTCCTGAGTAAGTTTGAAACGTAGGAACGTGTGCAATCCGGAAGGGGGAACGCCTGTATCGTGGACATCCTGTCTAAGGCAAAGCATTTCGTATAAATCTCTTCAAGAGATCTGTATGCTTACCTGGGGATGGACGAGATGAGTGTGACCCTATGGGCTAAAGCACGCTTTCTTGAATACGTTGAGAACGAACTTAGCACTTTGATAAGTCTTAAGTGTCAAAACCAAGACACATTACTAAGCCTACAAGTTCTATTTATTTATGGATTCTATGATTACCATTTTCTATGATTTCAAATTATTTTAATGAAGTTTCTATATTATTTCAAATGTTATTTCAAGTTTGCTTATTTACATTTCAATGATTTCCAAGTGACTACTATGTTATGTGTTCTAAATTTCTATGAAAATTCGAGGTACAATTATTCGTTCTATTCAATCCAAAAGTTCCATTACAGCTTGTGTTATCCAACAGTTTTCTTATGTCTCATGAAATTCTTTTTCTATCTTATCTTGACGAATGACAACAAGACGTGAACGACTCGTGAATACCATCGCGACCCAAATGTTCTAAATCAAAACTAAGATATCTTGACTAATTTCAATCAAATTATCTAAACTTCACAACAAATACCAAATACCAAATCTAAGGCATATTTCTAATCTCAACTCAAATTTTCAAATCCCAAATTTATGACTTAATTCATGATTCCTGAAATTTCGTAACGGGCTACTATTTTGTCATGCCAACGCATTCGTTTGATTTACGAATCGAGCGTTTACCTCCAAAGTATCTCAATTTGGTCTCATTACTCAAATGTTGTCTAAACTACTCTTCTAATCATAAGATTATAATCCAACTTCTAATCCACCATTAAATGATGCTATTCATAAATACGTTTTCCAAGACTTAAGTGAACTCACTACACAACTATTCCTATGAACTAAAGTATTTCATTTATACAAATGACCAGTAATGATATTCTATACATCTCGTTTTCATAAGCTCATTCAAACTCAACGTGTCTTACGTATAAATTCTATACGTAAAAACACTATATTTTATTTGCGGTTTTTGTAAACCTACCAACCAATAGTTAATTTTATTAAAAATAATTTCCTTATTTCCCAATTAAAAATATAGATATTTAAAAAAAAGTAATAAAATTAAAAAAATCCTTTGGTTTTAGTATTTGTAAAATATATACATTTCATGATAAATGATTTCTTTAAGTAGAGATTGATTATTCTAAACGTTTGTTAAAATATTTACATAACATTTCCATGATTTCTCAAATGTGATACAAACACTTGCAACAAACGTCATGGTTCATGTTTTCCAGTATCGAATATCCGAAATTTAGACTGTGCCATTTTCAAACCAATCCCTCAATAGATAGTAAGTATTTAAAACTTTTTCGAAACTCGTTATCTAATTATTTAGTTTTTCTTTTAAACAACATTATAGAAAAATAACATCACCTATTATATCTTGATTACCTCCATAATATATACACGTGGTTTACCTAAACTTATGTTTCATACGAATCTAAAGGAAATAAACATCGAATCCATTATGAACTGAGTGATCTATGCAGTTGAACTATAAATTGGATTATCCATAGCATCAAATCTTTCTGAAACTAAATTTTCTAAAAATCTTAATAAACCAGATTATTTCATCATCTAATGCGTATGAACTTGGAAATACCATGAACAATCGACATCTACATCTCTCACACATAAAGTTGGTTTTTCAAAAAACTTAAGTTGCTACAATTTTTGTACTCGAATTTGACTAGCTATGACAGTCAACAATACTATTTACAAGAGCAATGACCATCTATTAACTCAATCCTCTCAAATCACCATTTTGCGTATCATTATCATTTTGATTTAGAAACTTTTGTGTACATCTGACTCGCACGTGACCGAATGAACTGTGTGGTCCATGCAAAAACTAAAGTAATTACGGGTGCACACGGAATTATGAAAGTTGGTGCATGGAAACCATAGCAAGTTTTGTCATGTGTGTGAGGGCAATGCGACAAATATGGTATGACAGGAGCATGGTGGATACGTTGCTGATACTTCCTATATATAAATTCTTCTATCATACTGTCAAATAAAGTGTTGTCTGCAATTTGTGATGATTGTGTTGTTCTAAATATTCTATGCGTATAATAATACCTATCATATCTCATTGAGTAATAGAAACTAAATTTTAAGTTGATCCAAAATAGCAACCAATTACTAATGGAACCTATGCAGAAATCAACAATCATTTCTTATCATATAAAAATCAACGTTTAACGATTGTTTTCTCATATTATCTTTTGGCATCATCACTACCTAGTACTCAAGTTGCTGTAATCTAATTTCACTCCTCGAGACTAAGCATATTCTTGTTCGAATCAAAGGAGCTAAATGTCGTTGGTACATTTATGATGGAAAACTCACTACTATGGGCAACTGGTAGAGTTGGGCCACATTTAATCATTTTATCTTCACTTGACTAATTTACTAATTTTACTAAATGCTACTAATTCACTTTATTCAATCATTTCACTAAAACTATACGTAAAGTCATTTCATTCTGTCCATCCATTCTATTAACCATGATGAATCCCGATATTCATTTAAATTGCTTTAAATCCATTTACTTAAAACATTCTATTTGTAAATGAGGACTTCAAATGTATCCAACGAACATATGTAATCATATTCCATTCCTATCTTGAGTAACAAATAATCTATACTCGAATTTCTATTTCACACGAACTCTTATAACCCGAAAAGAGTTAAATAGGCAAACTCTGAACGATCCAAAGAAAAATACTCTTATCTTTTTGCTTCGTCTTCTGTTTTGGGTTGAGCAAATTTCGGGACGAAATTTTTATAAGGAGGGGAGACTGTGACATCTGCCCCAAAACCCGAACCCGAACGCCCGATTCAAAACCCGAATATATCTATCTTATATTTATTTGCATTTAAACTCTCACGAAGATGTAACGTTGCATCAATTATATAAATAAATATGTTGGACTTCTCGTATATATATCGTTTAATAAACCAATCGATTTCGTTGCATGTAATATATAACGTTTACTAATTAAGTATTAAATACAATAATTAAATCCCAAAAGAATATAAGTTGTGTTTGATAAAAGGAGTTTATAAATATTATTCGAGCTAATTCCTATTAAGTCTCAAAGTAGCCATTTAATGTCAACCGCAATTTAAACATTCAAAATGTCACTTATATAAACGTCACAAGTTAAGTGGTTAAGTTAGTTAGTTACGATAAAGTTTAATTTAATTTTTTTTTGCCAAAATTGTCAATTTTAAAACTTATATTAAATTTTAAACTTAACTCAAACAACAACCCAAACTACAAGGGCCAAAGCTGTAAATTGTTTTTATAAAACCCAAACCAGCCGCCCATGCCCGCTTTTCCGGCACCAAAGACCGGCGACGCCGGCAAACTTTCCGGCGAACCCGTTTTATCAAATTTTAACTGTTGGGCTCAATATAAACCTTTGGAACCGTCTTCTTGGTGGGATTCGAACGCGACACAAGCCAAAGACCACTGCCCATTTGCCTAAGCCATTAAATCGCTGCTCATGTTCGAGCAACCGATCAAGTTACGACCCTTAACGGTTTATAACTCAATCAATGATGCTAAATCAACCGTAAAATCACTTGAAAAGGTGCCACTAAATCAATTCCAATCCATAACCGAAAAATAAAGCCAATAAGTTCATCAAGATTCTTAAAATCACTTTTAATGGTATGGACAGTTACAGGGTCAATTGAATCGTTTATTTATGTGCAAAATCATTACCCGACATTCCTTTTAGCTCCCTGTTATGACAATGGAAATCAAATCGCTCCCTATCATAACCATTGTTTATCATCTTCACATGAACCTGCAACCCTCTGATCGACCATCAATTTGTATTGTATTTTTGCAATTAGTCAGCGATGTTCAATCAGCTCTGTATCTTGAAGATATCTGGAGGTGTAATTTGATTATAGCAACTTTAATCTCTCAATTTAGTTTCGAACTGTCGTCATCGTCTTCTTCTTTCTCTTGTTCGATTTGGTCAACAATCAGGTATGTTCTATATGTCGAAATAATCGTCCTTATGCAGGGATCAAAAGCCCTAACTTTGTTTAACCTCATCTAGATCGGGTCTTGAGTATTATGGGATTTAAGGTTTATATGTTTGAATGTGAATTGGGGAGAAATATTTCTTAAACCTTAAAAGTATTTGTGAATGAAGGTTATTAACAAAACAACCTCTAGCCTACTGGTTTAGATGTTGGACTTTGAGAGTGGAGCTCCTGGGTTCAAAACCAAGGCCTATCACCTGTTTAGTTTTAGTTTTATTTACATTTTTTTTTGTTATCCATTCTTTTACTAATTATCACAATCAAAGTAACTAATCTTTACAAAGTATAAATTGTAATATGTCGAAAAATTTATAAAATGTATAAAACAATAATTTTTATAAATCAAATACTATAAATTTAATTGTACAAAATACCTTAAAATATTACGGAATGTATTTTAATACTCCTAAAATATATAAAGGTTTTGTAGATAATAGTTTTATATATATATAGACTTTGTGTAAGACTTTTGAGTACTTTAAAACAAAAAATTTTGTAAATGTCTTAAAGTATTTCTAGTCTATATAATTTATTCAAGATGTCAAATAATCAATCGGATAAACGATCTCTCTTATCGAAAGATGAGTATCGGGAATGTGCCTGACATTGGATTGTTTGACTATATGCGAGATATAGTCAACAATGAAGAAGATATAGAAGGTGTATACTATCATATATCTCACGGTGAGATTGTGAATCCACTGGACCTTGTGGATGAGGTGCCAGACAATCTATTGGATGATGACGAGTACTTTGCTCGTCATCCAGAAGATGAAGAAAATGATGGCAATGAAGATGATGACGATGATGATGATAGTAATGATGGTAATGATGATGGTGGTAATGATGCTGAATCTGAATCTAATTCAGAGGAGGTTGAACCAATGGAGACTGAGGAGGTTGTTGAGAATGTAGAGATAGAAGAACCTGTTGAGGTTGCTTCTGTGATTGAAGAAGTAGTGGATGATGTTCCAAAGGAGGTTTCTGTTAAGTATGTTCGAAAGAAGAAGTTGAAACCAGTAGAAAAGCCTGAAGAGATTGATGTGATTGAGATTGCACAGACAGTAATGGCCGAAGCTGAATCTATTGCACAGATAGATGAAGTGGATGCTGGCATTACTGATCCTATTATTGATGATTTACCCACCAATTCACCACAAGTTGCCCAAATTGCTGAAAACATTGGACAAGATTTGGAGTCTTCACCAAATGCTGTGCCAAGTGTTGATGAAGTTGAGGATGAGAAAGAGAAACGCATTGCTGAATTAGAAGAGATTGTGAAAGATCTGTTTAAAGCAAATGATTTGTTGAAAGCATCTAATGAACGAAAAAGGAAAAGATTGGATGAGTACTGGGAAATACATAATCAGAATGTGAAAACTTTCAAAAAATTGGATGAAGATCATGTGAAGCTGGTTGATGAACATGTGAAGTTGAAAGGAGACTATGAAAAACTTAAGGATGAGCATGAAAATCTTAAATTTGATCACAAAGAATTACAAGCTGAGTGTAATACTTTGGAGGCAGAGAAAGAGATGTTGGAAAAAGAATTGGAAGAAATGCAACCAAAGAAGGCTGGCTCGTCTTCAGATAAAGATTTTTCTGAAGAAATTATTGAAGTGACTGAATCTGAAGTTCCAAAAGTTTATCTGACAAGAGCTAGAGGTACTACAAATGTTGGAATTTTGGTTGAATCACCAATTATCATTCCCGATGAAGCTGCTGCTGAAACTGTCAAGATGGACAAAGCTGAGGGAAAGAGGAAAATAGATGCTATACCGGAGATATTTGGTGATGAAGAAAGTTCGAAAAGGGCGAAAATTGTTGAACCAGTGCAGATTGAGCCGATTCAATCTGTAGCTGTGGCTGAGATTGAGAAAGTTGCTGAGAATGAGAATGTGTTTGAAGCTGAGACTGAGATTGTATCGGAAGCTGAAACCGAAGTATTTGAAGCATCAGATAGTGAGAAAGATGTTGAATCTGGAGATACAGTTCAGGTTGAGCCGATTCAACCTGAAGCTGGTGAAGTTGAAAGTGCGCTTAATATTGTTACTGAAGTTGCTAGTCAGTCTGAGCCGATTCAAACTGACGAAGCACCTATGATAGAGGCTTTGGATGATTTAGACATTGATTGGACTGAGTCTGAGGATGAAGCTGAGCCAGAACCAGTACAGAATACTGTTGAAGAAGTGCCAGATGATTTGGATCAGAGGTTTGCTTATTTAGAGAGAATGAAGTATAACTCTGTATTTTTGAATGGATTAACGGTGACTCAGATTAATGAAGAATACGAGAAATGTATGATTCATCAAGATAAAGCTGAAGCAGATAAGAAGGAGTTTGTGACTGAAATGGGCGAATGGACTCCTATGCAGGAAAGTTTGAACATTGAAGATTTACCTCCGACTGAGCTTTACCATCAAAATCCAGATGAAATGACTGCTTATGAGATGCGAAGTTGGTTGAGTTCGAGGAACTATCCGTATAAAACTTTGCAGAGGTTGAAATCAGAATCTTTGAGAAAGATTGTGGTCAGTTTCATGAAAACAGAGAAGATGTACAACAGAATGTTTTACTTGGATTACAATAATCCACAGTACTTTGAGCTGACAAAGAAATTCAAAGTCCTTGGTCCAAAAGAGATTCCGGTAATGGCGCTTCCTGAAGATGCTCACAAGAAAAGACACGAACTAATGGATATGTTTCCTAGCGAAGTCAAATCTTACAACATTCCAATGGAGGTTCGTGAGACTTGGCATAAGGCAGCAACACCAGGTGATGTGGTGAGATCGTTGATGAGTAAAGGACAATCAATTGCTGAATTATTGGATTCAATGATTGTGCCTGAGAAAAATAAGAAGGTAAAGATAATCGCGTGGAAATATGATGAAGTGTTTGATGCGTTTATGATCAAGAGGGTAAATGGTTTATGTGACGTTTATCATTACTACTCTAGCATCTTTAAACTGGAGGTTCAGGATCTGAAAGAGTTGCACAAGCTGAAGTTAATTAATCACACGCATGCTGAGCGTGGTGATAAATGCGTGTTACTTCTTGATGCTGGAATGAGTAGAACAGCAAAGTTTCTGGATTTTAGAGGTCAACAAGAAGATACCGCATATGTGCAAGCTAAGAAACAAAGAAAGAAGAAAAGATTGGTGGTGACCGAGGATATGTACTTAGAAGAGTTCTCGGACGAATACTTTGACAAGATTACAGATCCTGGATTGAAAGTGATTGATGGAAGTCAGACAACGAAGCCTATACTTAGAGTTTTCTACAATCAGGAAACATTTGAACTGAAGCTTGTTCGAAACTTGGAGGATTGGGATAAGGATATGATCACACTCTTTAGTACTTTTGAGTTGAAGCTGCTGCATCCTTCATATATCGATTACTTGAGAAGTATTAAAATGGAGAAATGTAAGGATAAATTGGCTGAAGCTGACAGAAAGTTATTCGTGGTAATGATTGAAGTTATTGCTGCTGCTTCGGAGAAGATTCGAGTCAGAAAAGCTTTGCTAAACTCTAATCTTGTGATGGTGGATTTACCAAAGATAGAGTACATGAGGATATCCAGAAAAGGAACATTGGAAGTGAAAGTCGAAGGTCAAGAAATGCCGTTTGAGTTTTATGCTAATATCGATTTTGCAGGTTTAAATCTGGATTCGCTTAGACGCATGAACGCTTTACCAATTCTGACAAATGAATCCAAGCCTCGACAAGCTAAGATCGCTGAAAAGTTCAAATCCTGCATTGAAGAAGCTTTAAAGGAAAAAGAAGAGTATAAAGGTCGAGAGTTGCTGAGCGTGAAAGAAGAACCAGAAGATTGGTAGAAAAAGATTGAAGATTGATGCTGATAAACGAAGAAAAAGGTTGAAGTTTTTGAAAGATCCAAAGATAAATCTTAGGGGGAGTACTGTTAGGGCTATTTCCTAGTTAAGATTTACTTTGTATTTTGTTTATTGTTTACATGTTTGTAAATAGTTTAGGGTCTATTTTGTTATATTCCTTAAACTTGTTATTGGCTGATATAGGCATGTAGTTTGTGTGTGTGAGGAGGAGGCTAGATCACTTTTACACTGTTAGAGAGAGAATTAACTGTGTGTGATTTATTTTCTCCTGCACATTGTACAACGAATGCTTTGATCATCAATATACAGAGAATTATTTAGTATGGATTGTGTCTGTGATTGAATCGTTTGTGTTGTACTTGTTATTCTGATCATTGTGAGCAATTAAACGATCCAATTGAACCTATCAATTTTTATAAAAATTACTAAGGTAACAATAAGGGTTGATTTTTTATAAAAGTCTAAGTTTATAAATATATTGTTAGGTAGTTAGTATGGTTAGTTAAGTTAACTAATTAATGATAAAACTAACTGCAGGGACCATATGTATAATTTGTGAAACATAATTTACACCCTTAAACATAATAAAGACAAAAGCCAAAGTGCAGGGGTTAAAGTGTAAGTTAATTTTAAAACCAACCCAAAAGCCCCCCCTAAACCGTGATTCCGGCAGACGGCTCCGGCAAGCTTCGACGAGCTCCGGCAGCGACCAAAAACCCATGATTTTATCGATTAAACCTAACCAAATCATTCCAATCACCTTATCTAATCGTTTCGAACTCAAGTATTCACAAAAACAACGAGATTTACATCAAGATAATCGTCTCCATCATTCTCGGCATTTTTAAAGCCAAATCCAACTGAAACGATCGCAAAGCTCGAATTAAATCAATCCAAAATCTTTCAATGATCGTTTGTGACTTGATCATGAAGCTGAATTAACAAAAATCGCGCACAGTTTGTGGATTTATCTCAATCTTCAACCGCAACTAACTCGAATCCGATTTTCAGTTAATTACCTATCTCAGTCAAATATATATACTCCTAATCACTCACACGACCTCACTGAAGCAATCTGCGCAATTAATTTCACTCTTAACACACACAAAATCAGCTATTGATTATCATCATCTTCATCCTCTGCTCATCGATCGTCGGCAACTTCTGGATTATTTCAATCATCAGTTTGTTGGGGTTTTTACTCAGAATCCATCCTCGATTGTTTCTGCAACGTTAATTTAAATATCATCATCACCTTCATCATCAAACTGAATCGCAACAGCTTCATCCTTGTTCCTTCAGTTTTTCCTTGTTCGATCACCAAATCAGGTAATTAAAACCATCCTCGTGTTCGTTTTTATAGACTGATTATCGTAGTAATGATCGATTCGATCTATATATTCAGATTGATGTTCGATTTGGGTGATTTTGATTTAGGGTTCATATAGGATTTGGGTGTAAGGGATTTAAACTGTGTGAATAAATTTTGATTTGGGATTAAAGCAGTAAACAAGTTTGGTTCAGTGGTGAGCGTGTATTGTAGGGAAGCTGAGGTCAGGGGTTCGAACCTGGTCTGTGACATATTTTTAACTATTTTTATTACAAGGTTTTTGTAGATACTTTTATACTATATTTTTATAAATTAATTATTTTTGGATTGGTGTAAGGTAATATATTTTATAAAAACGTTTTGGAATAGATATTAAAGCATAATACAAAATATATAACACTTATAAAAACATGTATTTATTTTACAATAACATATAAACATTAAATGTATAAGACTCATAAAAATGTAATTATTTTAAAATAAAGAGTTTTCTTTTAAAATATATATACCTATAGAGACATTTATGACTATGAATTTTATAAAGGTATAAAAGGCTAGTATTCAATTATTGTATATATATATATATATATATATATATATATATATATATATATATATATATTAAAGCCTTAAAACATTATAAAGGTCTATTATATATTAATTTGTTGTCGGTAATTATTTCGATAACTATTTGATGTTTAAAAGGTAATTAACTTAAGGTTTTTAGTTATCTTATTAATAGTATCGTACTTAATAATTTATCATTTGTTTCACACCAATGATAAAATTTATCTTTGTATATTTAATAAGTATTTAATATTCCTTTAATCATTACTAATATTTAAAATCCCAAATCCCTATTAGAACCCTAGATTTCCGAATCACCTAGAGTTTATTTATCCTAACTTAGGACTCGTTTCCTTAGGTGATCACTAAGGAGAGTGTCGGTGCATTATTCAAGTTTCATTATTTAATTCATCCTCTAATTATTATGTGAGTATTCATAGCCCCTTTTCTCGTTTTATACTTTGGGGTGAATTCATGTGACTTATAAATTATATTTATATTTATTATTTTTATTTAATTTATTCATTTTTACTCATTATAATTATTATACTCATTTTATTCATTTATATTCAATTAATTCCATTCATGTTATGTGTTTACTTGCATTATGTGTTCATTATATGATAATCATTAATCAAACCGCCGTTAATCAATAATAGATCTATTGGCTTGACAAACCCACCCCATTTATATTCATGCTTTTGCTCAGTGGGTGATTGAGGACCGGTTATATATTCATTAATGGCCTGATCTGTGTGATTTTAAGCCTATTCAGTCATTTAGTGTTTGATAATACAATGTTATCTTATGTGAAGCACTTTGCAGTTTATAGTATGACATAACATGGAATTGAATCATTTTACTTATTATAATCATTTCAATCATTTTAATCATTATCTATATGTATGCAAACCTATGTGTACTCACCAGCTAATTCGTTAGCTGACAAATACTATTTTTCACATGATTTCAAGTGTTACAGCATAGTTGAATATCTCAAGATGCTTCACACATAGGATTCATGGACCTAGTTTAATAAAATGGCTATTTATAATGTTTGACAAATTGTTTATTTGATTGATGTATTTGTTAACTGAATATTGAATTTAATAATATTTAATCATTTTAGTACCATGAGCTATGAACAATCATCCACTTTCGTCCGCCTCGATGATTCCGCCATCGGTCGGGGTGTGACAGATTGGTATCAGAGCCTTGGTTATAGGGAATTAGGTTATTAGAAATGGAATGACCTAGTCTATAACTAAGCACCCAAACGTGAGTTATCTCATGTCGTTACATGTTAATCCATACTACTTGTTTATATGTCTACTTGTTTACACACGTGTTATACCTTATATATATATATATATATATATATATATATATATATCTATTTGTGTACTCTCTATTATACTAATATAACCCTTAGTGTCAATTATATGAACTTCGGAACATTAGGGTTTATGCCTAATTCAAATCGATTTCCTAATCGATTCTCAAAATTAAATTATAATTTTATTCATGATTTTCAAATTTCTTCAGCAACTTTCAAATTCAATATTTTTATTCGTGATTTTAAAATCTCGTTAAAGTCTAAGTTTCGTAACTGAACACGTGCAATACTGGAAGAGTGGGTGCCTGTATCTCGGGTGTTCTGTCTAGGAAAAGGTATTCGTATAAATCCAAATCATCCGATGGATCTGTTACCTTACCTGGGAACCCTCGGGATGAGTGTCCACTTATAGGTAGTCACGTCTTCATTAAGGTTATAGAACTTACTACTTTGATAAGTCAACGTATTCGTACGGTTTGCGAACTAAACGTTTACACTCGGAATATCTCAACATGATTTCAATACCTCGTATTTCCAAAGATTCCTAAAAAAAAAATTATTATTATACAAAAAAAAATAATACTTCATCATCAAAGTTCAATAATCATCAATCATACATAAATTTAACGTCAAACTCTTCCTAAAATTTAACTAAACCTCAAAATTATCATCAAAATCAAATATAATATCTTTAATCAAAACTTCATCATTCAAATTCTCATATAATTCATACACTCATTATCAAATTCTCATATAATCTATTTAATCATAAAATTATCACCACATTCACATATGACTCATTTAACTCAACATAAATCTATTAATCAAATCTACCGTAATTCATCCATAAACTCGCTTTTATACGAATATAACATCTCCTTCGAACTCTACTTCATATAAAGTTTATCTTATTAAATTTTCCTATGTACTTGATTATCTATATATTAAAATAATCATCCATTCCTCTAATTAAACTTAACTATCTATTTGATATATTAAGAACTTGGTAACTATACATGATCGGTTAACTTAATTATCTACAATTTTTAACAAACGTGTCATGACATGAGTATGGTTAACTTCTAGGTGTGAAACATTTTTAAACATGCTAACTATAAACAAGAAAATCCCATGAACTTAAATTTTGATGAACTTAATTACCCGTGCATGAAATAAGAATCTATGTGCATCATTATATGAAGTTTTTGTGTCCCTTAGACCCGCACGTGACAGAATGAAATATGCAAACCATGCAAAGGCTAGTGTAATTACGGGTGCACACGGAATTACAAAAGTCGGTGCATGGAAATCATAGTAAGTTTTGTCGTGTGTTCTGGGCAAAACAACGAATGTGATGTGATAAGGACATGGTGGATACGCCGCTGGTACTTCCTATATATAAGTGGCCTTGTCACATTATCAATTGAAGTGTAGCCTATGTCCAGTGAAGTTTGTGTGACTTCTGGATCTTGACTTATTGCAATTTAACCTTCACAATGTTCTCTTTTACATCTTTCATTGATCATTGTTCTTTATCAACATCTAGCGCTCACGTTGGTGATTCAACTTCTCGAGGTTGACGTATTCTTGTTCAACTCGAGGGAGCGAGATAACGTTAGTACATCTATGATGGAAAGCGCATCATCATAGACAACGTTTAGAGTTGTGCCACATTTTACTCATTCTATTAACCATGTTTACTTATTTATTCATCATTTTTATTAACTATATACATTCACTCGATTCATTTATTCATCTTATTAATTCACGTTAGTTTACTGTTATCTATTTATTTTATTAAGCGCTTTTGTTCACCTCATGTATTCATTTTATCAAATCGCTCTTACTCACTATATTTAACGCGTCTTATCAAGTTATCCATTTAATTCATAATACGTCCCATAAATATCTTGAGTATCAATCAATTAATATTCGAATCTCTCTTGGCTATTTCACCTGAATTTCTTATAATTCAGAACATATCAAAGAAACTACACTCAATGATTTTAAGCTAATTGAAGACATTAATCTCAAAAATATGTATATATATACATGTATATAATAATAATAACAATAATAAATAATTAAATAATATATATGTATATATACATCATAAGGCGTCATATAATTCGGGATTCTGTCTTCGGACACAACCATGATACACTCATGCTGGTGTTAATGAATATTCATTCAATCCAATACAAGCTTTATCAATACTAAATTTATCAAATTTCGGGACGAAATTTCCTAAAGGAGGGGAGACTGTGAAATCCGGCCCGATTCGTTTTTTTTATGTAAACCCGATTTATTGAATGAACTTGTAAACGCTCGAATTATGATTTACGTTGTTTTAAGTCTCTTTATATTAATCTTTTAATTACCAAATATAAGTTATAGAATGATTTTTGTTAGGGCTATTTCCTAGTTAAGATTTACTTTGTATTTTGTTTATTGTTTACATGTTTGTAAATAGTTTAGGGTCTATTTTGTTATATTCCTTAAACTTGTTATTAGCTGATATAGGCATGTAGTTTGTGTGTGTGAGGAGGAGGCTAGATCACTTTTACACTGTTAGAGAGAGAATTAACTGTGTGTGATTTATTTTCTCCTGCACATTGTACAATGAATGCTTTGATCATCAATATACAGAGAATTATTTAGTATGGATTGTGTCTGTGATTGAATCGTTTGTGTTGTACTTGTTATTCTGATCATTGTGAGCAATTAAACGATCCAATTGAACCTATCAATTGGTATCAGAGCTTTCGGTTTGTGTTCTTCGCTGTTTCTAAGCAAAACACATCAAAAATTGCTCAAAAACAATGATCTGAAGGATTTGATCGTGTTTTGAGTTGTGATTTATCATCGTAATCACTCCTATACACATCGATTGTGCAGATTCTATCAGATTATCATCAGATCTGAAGAATTAAGAAGAATAGAAAAAGTTACTGTTCGATCAATTTTTGCTCAAATTCATCGAAAAATGATGATGTTTTGGATTGATTGATATAAGGGTTTGTTAATCGGACCTTTTCACAGCTTGTGTGTGAATTTTGGACAATTTGGACAAGTTTTAGACAAAACCCTGAAAATTCGTTTGACGAAAATGATGAACATGAAGAACTTGGTTGAAGATTAACTTGCCGGGTGATATATTTGACTTAGACATTTTCCTTGGACTTAGATTTGTGAAGAAATTAGGTCCTGTGCAGCCGTGTAAGGGAATTTGTGCTAGACGGGTGAAGAATTTGACTTGAAAAAGTGCTACTGTTCAGCCGGATCAGATACTGTTGTGCCGGGTAATACACTGTTACGCCGGGTGATAGAGAAAATACAGCCGGGTAAACTTCAACTGTGTAGCCGGGTAATTAACAACTCTGTCGTGTGACCAAGTACTGTTCAGCCGGGGAAGCTCTTTGCCGTGTCAAGATTCTGCCGGGTCAAGACTATTGCCGTGTCAAGTATAATTCTTATTGCCGGGTAACTGTTCATCCGGGTGAAGAACAAAAGTATTTTCAACTGTTGAGCCGTCTAACTGTTTAGCCGTGTGAAGACTTATTTCTGCCGGGTGAAGAACAAATACACTGTTTAGCCGGCTGAAGAAGGATTTTCACTGTTTTGCCGTGTGACTCACTTTAGTTGTTTTTAATACTTGTTTCTTATCTTGTCTTTAATTACTTGTTTTTATTTTAGTATTTTAATCATTTCTTTTCAAAAATTTACAAAAACCAAAAATATTTTCTTTAAAAATTGTTAAAAATGGCTCCTAATGATGATTCTGATAACCGTGTTCCTAGACTTTTGAATCGTGCAGATTTCAAGAACTGGACCATCAGGTTGAGACATCACTTGTGTTCAATAGACAATGACTTATGGAAATCAATTGAGAAGGGTCCTCACATTCCAACTCAGACACAACCAGATAGTGCAAGTACCTACACCAAAGACTCTACTGAACCTTATCCAGAGGATAATTTGTCAGCTGAAGATTTGAGGAAGGTAAAGAATGATAGCAAGGCATATTCTTTAATGTGCAAAGGGTTGCCACTTCAGGTTTTGTCAAGATTGGATGGATATCAGACTGGTTATACATGCTTCAAAGCATTGAAGTCGATATGTGAAGGAGGAGAACAATTGAGAAGTTTGAAGAAGTCGAAACTAAAGAGACAATTGGAGTTGTTTGAACACATCAATGGAGAGACAGTACACCAGATGATGAACAGGTTTGTTCACTTAACTACTGAGATGACAAATCTCGGAGTGAAGACTGTACTTCAAGACTTGAATGATCGATTATTATGTGCCTTACCATCATCCTGGAAACAAACTGTTACCTTGTTGAAACATACTGAGAAATTTCCAATGGAACTTGATTTGCTTATAGGAAAAATTGAAGAAGTTGAGATTGATGAAGGATCCAGAAACACTGATAGATCAAGCTCACAAACTCAGTATAAGTATGTGGTAAATCCTGCCAATACTGTTGATAACGCTTTTCTTGCACAAGATATAACAAAGTTTGAAGATGAGGGTGACTTATTTGTTGGTGCAAGTTTCTTTACTGATTCAGCATACTTTCCAAATTCACCAACTTATTCTCAACCTCAATCTCCACCAAGAGCGCAAGTTCAAAGTCAATCAGAAAATCAGAGTTCAACTGTTCAAGCCAAGGTGAAAGACGTCATGAATATTTTGCTTCAAGATGACGAGACAAAAACTGCCTTTACTGCTTTTATGGCGAGTTTTCAAGCGTACCAAGGTAGTCATTTAAGTCAAATGGACGTTGTTCTTCAAGACTTATTTGAAATGGATCCAGTGGATGTTGAGGAAATGGATCTTAACTGGCAAATGGTTATGGTAGCTTATCGTACACAAAAGCATGCATATGTTAACCGAAGCTACAAACCTCATGCAAACAAAACCGTTGGTTTTGACAAATCTAAGGCCAGATGCTTTAATTGTAACCAGTATGGTCATTTCTCAAGAGAATGCAAAGCTCCAAAGAATTTTAATGATCAAGCTAGTTCAAGCAATCAAGGTCAAGGTCAAAGTTCTCAACACTCTACGAGTTATCAAGGCAGAAATCAGCGATTCTTTCAGAAACCGTACCAAAGTCTTCCTATGCCTGAATTGAAGGAAAATGAAAAGAAGCCAGAAGACCAGACTAAAGCGTTAGTTGTAAGTGTACAAGACGGATATGACTGGAGTGCATATGCAGAACAGTTTACATCTGATCTTACTTCAAATCTGGCACTGGTGTGTGAAATAGAAGAAGAAGACTGGTCAGAAGAAGGGGATGGAAAAATGGTTGAAGATGTCAGTGAAGATTCTGAAGATTATGATTGGAGCGCAAAAGCAGATCCTACTGAAGAGACTGAAACCGAAGTTGCATTAATGGCAACATCTAATGAGTCTTCATCTTCCACTGAGCAACCAAAGGTTAATCCTGAACTCCCACCTAACTATGTTCCATTGCCCTTGGACGTGAAAGAAAGATTGTGTTCTGAACAGTGCATTCAACAAGTAGAACATTATCGAACTCATTCATTCAAAATAGGTGACAAATTAAGTAAACATGAAAAACTTCATGAACAACTTAAAATTGATCATAAAATTGCTGATGAGAAGATTTTGTCACTTAAAGAATCATGGAACAAAACTTTGAACGATCTGGAATTGGTAACAAAACAACTTGAAGAAATGACAAAGAACTTTGAACAAGAAAAAGTCGCACATGCTGTCACACAAGTTGAACTAACAAAGGTTAAAAGTTGTAAAACCATGGTCAAACAACTAATCAAAGAAAGAGGTAACAAAACCAAAAATGGTTTGGGTTTTACTCATGAACCAATGCCAAATTCAATCACACAAACCTTACCGGAAAACTTTAATGAATTTGATCATTCACCTGAAAATGAAAGAAAATTCAAAGAAATTCAAAGAAGTAAATCCGAGTCTGAAGGTACTGAAGTGTTGATGGAAAGCGTGGATGAAGAAGATAACGTGTCAACTGAAGCTGATGATGAAGCAAGCAACAAATCCGAAAACAAACTGGAGCCTGTTCTTATTCAACTGATTGAATATCCAAAGCTTAACCCAGAACCAGAATCGGTGAAGGAAGAAGGTGAATTTTCAGGATTCAATGATCCTGAGTATATCAAGTGGAAGAAAGAACAAAAGGCGCAAGTTGCTGCTCAGTTGCTCAAGAAAAATACTGTGAAGAAGGATGAAGTTTCAACTGCGAAGAAGCAGAAAGCGAAAACAATGACAAATCAATCTGAAACAAAAGAATCAAAAGGCAAAAGTGTCTTAAAATCGAATGATAATACCAAAGCTCAAAATGTTAAAACTGACAAAGTTAAGCCTATCAAGAAAATGTCAAAAGGTAAAAACATCAAGTTTGTGTCTGCAGGAACGTTTGATTTGAACGGATCTTATGGTAAACCAAACAATTCTCCAATCAAATCTAACTCTGGTCTGAAAACAGGTTCAGCTCCTAAGTCTTCCGCTGTCAATGATAAGAGAATTGAAAATAAAAAGGTGACCAAAAAGAACAGTTTAAAATCGAACCAAAGTCCTATGCAATCAAAATCACAAACCAAGTCTCCACAAAGAAGCGTTAATCTAAAACCGAATAACCAAGGTAATGAATCACGTTTTGATTCAACATCAAAAGTTAACAATCGGCTCTTTAGGATTAGCAAGAAATATTGTGAAATTTGTGATAGATATAATCATGCAACTGCTGAATGTTTCTTTAACAGGTACTGCAGGTTCTGTGATAAAAGAAATCATTCTTCAGAAGAATGTTATTTTAACAAATTTTGTGATATTTGTGAAAGGAGAAACCATGACACAAAGGATTGTTTCTTTCGATCAAACTCGACTAGAGAAATGACTCCATATTCAAATTTTCAAAGAAATAATTCTTATGGTTTTCAAAATATGAGTCAAAGTCATTCTCCGGTCTTGAGAAATTTTAATCGAAACAATTCTGTTTCTAACTTTTCAAGAAATGTGCAGGTTAACAGTTTTAAACCAAGAGCTTTAATGGTTAGAAATCAAAAGTTTGAAAATAACCTTGATCCTAAGCTAGAGGAGAGGTTTAGTGCTTTGAGGAGAAAGCAATCATTGAACGCCAATGGGCGAAGTTATCAGCATCAAAATCTTTTGAATGAAACAAATTTTCAAAATGTTCAATACAAACAAGTTACTATTGCAGATAGATTCGGAAAACCCAAGACCGTGTGGGCCTGGGTTGACCAAACTAACTGAATGTTTTTGTTGAATTGCAGGTACGCCCAAGAAGACCTATCAACTCGTGGTTCGTTGATAGTGGGTGTAGCCGGCACATGACAGGCAACCATGCCTTGCTTCAGGATTTCAAGCAAAAGAATGGTACTCACGTAGCGTTTGGAGGTGATGCGGGTGGTAAAATCACAGGCGAAGGAACTGTTTCGAATGGGATTATAAGTTTTGATAAAGTCAACTACTGTGCACAGTTGAACTTTAACTTACTTAGTGTATCTCAAATCTGTGATAAATCTTATTCAACTCTTTTTGATGATTCTTTCTGTTATATTCTGAAACCAGGTTTCAAGATTGACAATGAGTGGGTAGTGGTGAAAGCGCCTAGAGATCGTGATGTATACAAATTGGATATGTCGCAGATTGATGCCGAAACCGAAACAACCTGTCTCATTGCCCATGCTTCAAATGATGAGAGTAAGCTATGGCATAGACGGCTGGGCCACTCAAATTTCAGAAACATGAACCGTTTGGTAACAGGAAATCACGCTGTGGGAATCCCTTCGAAGAAATTCTCCACAACTGATCTCTGTCCTGCATGTCTGAAAGGCAAACAGCATCGGATGTCTTTTAAGTCCAAGCTCGAAAACTCCATTTCAAAACCCTTGCAGATGCTACATATGGATCTTTTTGGACCGACCAACGTTCAAAGCATCGGGAGAAAATCATATTGTTTAGTTATCATAGATGACTTTACGAGATTTTCATGGGTTTATTTTCTGCATGCAAAATCTGAAACAGCTGAATTATTAAAAGAATTTATCATTAAAGTTGAAAATCAATTGGAATGCAAAGTTAAAGTATTAAGAAGTGATAATGGAACGGAATTTAAGAATGCTAATGTTGATTTATTTTGTGCAGAAAAGGGGATTGCTCGACAATTTAGTGCGCCTAGAACGCCTCAACAGAATGGGGTTGCGGAACGGAAAAACCGGACACTAATTGAAGCAGCAAGATCCATGCTCGCAGATGCCAAAATCCCGATCACTTTTTGGGACGAAGCTATTGCTACTGCGTGTTTTGTACAAAATAGAACATTATTAGTGCAAGATAAAAAGAAAACTTCTTATGAGTTGTTGTTTGGAAGGAAACCAAATATTTCTTATTTGAAAGCTTTTGGTTGTCCGGTATCGATTCTAAATCTAAATGAACATCTCGGGAAGTTTGAGTCAAAATCCGACGATGGATTTTTCTTAGGTTATTCGTCTGTTTCTAAAGCTTATCGGGTTTTTAATAGCAAATCAAATACTGTTATTGAAACTATCAACGTCAAGTTTTTAGAAAATTCGTTTCCTTTAGTGGCTCATGGTCCCGAATGGTTATTTGATTTAGATTCATTATCGAAATCCTTCAATCCTAACTTATTTGATTTTTCAGGAAACGCAAGGAAGGAATCAGGCGACTTAGGATGCTTTAGTGACGATTCTGATAATGACGAAGATGGACATCTCAACTCTGAATATCCATTTATGTCGTTTCACAATCCTGATCATGTCAAATCCAGTCAAGCTCCGGGTCCTTCTGGTTCGAATGAAGATCAAGAATCAAACAATCATGAAGAAGATGTGATTTCTCCTAATGATGGTGGATCTGTTCAGAATCAACCATCATCAGATCCGAATGCTGAAGTTATTCCAGAATCTTTTGATTACTTCATCAATTCACCGGATCAAGTCCCGAATTTCACACCGCATACTTCTTCCATACTACAAGATCTACCAAATCTGAATACTTCTAATCTAGAGACTCAAGTGCAAGGAGGTGATATTCCTGTTCATCGAATTCACAAGAAACATCCTGTCTCTCAGATTATCGGGCCGTTGAATCAGAGAACTACAAGAAGTCAGACGGAGCACGCAAATATCTGTCTTTACTCGTGTTTTCTATCTCAAGTGGTGCCAAAGAATATTTCAGAGGCGCTTAAAGATAACAGTTGGATTAAGGCAATGCAGGAGGAATTACTTCAGTTTCGCAAACAGGAAGTTTGGAAACTTGTGGACTTACCTGAAGGAGAGAACGCAATAGGTACAAGATGGTTGTACAAAAACAAGCCAGACGAACGTGGCATTGTGGTGAGAAACAAAGCAAGACTGATTGCACAGGGATACACTCAGGAAGAAGGCATTGATTACGAAGAGGTGTTTGCTCCGGTCGCAAGACTTGAAGCCATACGCGTTTTTCTTGCATATGCTTCTTTCATGAAGTTTAAAGTATTCCAAATGGACGTGAAAGGTGCTTTCTTGTATGGACCAATTACGGATGACGTATATGTCAGACAACCTCCGGGTTTCGAAGATCCTGACTATCCTCATCGTGTATACAAGTTGAGTAAAGCTCTATACGGTCTACATCAAGCTCCTAGAATCTGGTATGAGACATTATCCAAGCATTTACTAGAACATGGATTCACAAGAGGACAGATTGATCCAACTTTGTTTATGAAGAGGGATAATGACGACTTATTGTGTGTTCAAGTTTATGTGGACGATATTATTTTCGGATCGACCAGTGCGTCAATGTGCAAAGAATTTGAAGAAATCATGAAGTCTAGATTCCAGATGAGTTCTATGGGGGAGATTAACTTCTTTCTTGGATTACAAGTGAAACAGTCTGCTGACGGAATTTTCATCAATCAATCAAAATTCGTTGAGAAGTTGTTGAAGAAATTCAAGATGCAAGATTGTCAAACAATTCGAACTCCATCTGATGTGAACTGCAAGATTCAACCGGATCCAAAGGGGAAAGCAGTTGATCAAACACTATACAGATCAATGATCGGTTCTCTGATGTATCTTACTGCATCAAGACCAGACATCATGTACGCTGTGTGTGTATGCGCCAGATACCAGTCAGATCCGAAAGAGTCGCATCTTGTTGCTGTGAAGCGTATATTCAGATATCTCAAAGGGAAACCAAATCTTGGGTTATGGTATCCTTATGAAGGAAATTTTGAACTATATAGCTATTCTGACAGTGATTTTGGTGGCTGTGCTCTTGACAGGAAATCGACAACTGGTGGCTGTCAATTTTTGGGTCCAAGGCTTGTCTCTTGGCAATGCAAGAAGCAGACCAATGTTTCTGTATCCACAGCTGAAGCAGAGTATATCGCTGCATCTGCAGGATGTTCTCAGGTTTTATGGTTACAAAATCAGTTGGGTCCAAGGTTTAACTTTTTGAAAACTCCTATTTACATAGACAATACTGCTGCTATGTTTATAACTGCTAATCCTGTTCAACATTCTAAAACCAAACACATCGAAATTAGATATCACTTTTTAAGAGACAACTCTGAAAAGGGTTTAATAATTTTGATTAAGGTTCATACCGACAAACAACTGGCAGATCTTTTCACAAAATCTTTTTTGTCAGGACGGTTTGAATTCTTAATTCAATCCATAGGATTAATCAATCATGATTGATTCCATTTTTCGAAAACAAAACAAAAATCAGAAAAATATAAAAGCCAAAAATATAATAAGTTGATGTTATATTTTGATTCCGTTGTCTTTCACTTTATGTTTTGCATTGTGTGTGCTTGCGTGAAAAAGAAAAATAGAAAAGCAAAAACAAAATATAAAAGCAAAAAGAAAAGAAAATATCATGTCATAAGAATCTATGTTGCACAAAGTGAGAAATGATAGTTACACTAGACATTATTTGGTACATCTTTTTTTAAATAAAGACTGATGAATGTTAGTTGATGTGCTAGACAGCTCAGACAATTAGACTGAACAAGTAAGTTGATTGTTGACAAACATAAACTTAATGATCTTTGTGTTAAGTTCCAGTATTATACATGTCTAGATATATATCTTTTGATACATTGCTTGTGATGTTAGTTGTGCATGATCGGGTAACGATGTAGTCTTCTCAGTGTGATGAACCGCATCGTGAGCTTCTTTGTTGTGGTATCCACAGACCTGAAGTCTCACACGAAGTCTCTTTTGAGCTTCAAGGTGCAGCAAAAGACTCCAAAATGGAACAAAAAGAGTCCCAAATGTGGACCAACACCAAACAAAAAATTCCAAAATGGAATTCAGAAGATTCCCAAGGGGAACAATAGGAAAGAAAAATTCCCAAAGATGGAATTAAAAAGAAGTCCCAAAGTGGACCAAATCCGAATAGAACCCAGATTCCACACTGTGTATGACTGTAAGTGACCAGGTTTTGTGCAATATGCATTCAGGTAGTGTTTGATAAGGAAATATGTTGACATATGTATACATGTGGGTCACATAAGTCATTCTAATCGAACCTTAAATATCATCATGATACTGAAAAAGTAAGTGTGTCAACTCGAGCTAATTGGTATGTTTTCATATCATCACTCAATCAAGCATAAGTCAAATGTCTATTCAAAACTTGCAAAACATGTTCAGATAATGTGTGGTATGATCTCACTGCGATTTTATGATTCATTGCATTGCATATGTCTTTATTTTAATTTGTGTGCTTTGTGTGTGCAGGCATTTGGAATCATTATTGATACATCAACATCCTTGATAAACTTAAAAATTTCAAGAAATTTCAAAGTTTAGGGGGAGAATAAGATTAAAAGAAAAATATCTACAAAAATCCAAAAATATTTTCTTTTTGAATAAGTGTGTTTTTGAATGAACAAGGTTATAAGTTATGAAAAGTAAAGGTATTGGATGTGTTAAAAACAAACCCAAGGTCTTGTAATTTGTTTTTAAGAAATTGCTTCGGGATATAGAAAAATTGGTTGTGCAAAAACATTTTTCAAAAAGAAAAAGGAAAATTGAATTTTAATTGAAAAATTTGTTGCAATGTTTAATGTTGTTTGATAATTAATATGACAAACATTCTTTTAAGGATATCTTGTCTAATTAATATGTCGGAGAATGTTGCAGGTGCAATAAATGATCGTTGAAAAAGTCAACAGACGAAGAAAATTGAAGAAATTGCTTAAGTGTTATTGCCGGGTAAAGATATCAGATACAGCTGTGCAGCCGAGTAAAGAACTGTTCAGCCGGGCAATGTTGTAAGTCTGATACTTGCCGGGTGATTGAAGAAATGGTGAAGATATTATGACCACTGTACAGTCGGGCAATGAACATGTCAAATACAGCCGGGTGAAGGTCATGAATATCTTGCCGGGTGACAAGTGTATACTATACAGTCGGGTAATGAAGAAGTCATGTTGCCGTGTAAAGGTATGACACTGTGTTGCCGGGTAATGAAGAAGTGTGTATGCCGTGTGAAGAAGGTTGTCAAAGGTTGCCGTGTAAAGAAGAAAGCAAGCCGGATGAAGAAGGAAAGCAACTGTGTTGCCGGGTGATGAATAAGGTTGCCGGGTGATGTTTTGATAACAACTATTCTGCCGGGTGATGAATAAAACCATCAGGTGTAGTTGTTCCTTAACCTTTACCCGTCACTACAGTGACTTACCCGTATCTACAGTGCTTAACCCGTCAAGTGAATTTCACATGTTGGTGACTTGTTTTATGTACTTGACCCGTAACTACAGTACATGACCCGTCACTACAGTACTTGACCCGGCAATGTTTATTGGGCCTATTTTGCTTTTGTTGACCCGGCACTTTAAGTTTGACCTAAATGTTTTTGACGATACAAATACCGCCTCTTCACAAACACTTATCATTTCACACACTTTCACTTTCACCCAAACACTCTGAACTTCAAATCGTCATTGTTATCATAGTCAATCTGTTGCCCTATAACAAGATTAATAGATTGATTAAGGTAGTGATTAAGTGTTTTTGACCTAAATCGACCTGCAAATCAACTGTTAAAAGGAAAAACGATGATGAACAGTGTTTTGAACTTGAATCGACACTTTGATTTTGAGCGTTAAAACTGAAATCGAATGTTGCTTTAGGGTTAAAATCACTCGATTATCATCTTTCAATCACTCATTTGCATTAAAAAACACCTTAAAATCGACTGAATCAAGTGAAATGTTCTTAACTGATAAAAATCGCCATTGTTGAACTTTGAAGCTTTTAAAAGTTAAACATCAAAACGATGAAGCATCTGTTTAAAAAGTGATTTAACTTGTTAAAACTGAACCAAAACATGTTAAACTTTGTCATCATAAATTTGTCAAAATTTTGCCTAAGTGAGTAACTGTTAAAAGTTTAAACATGAAGTATAATCTTTTAAATTCAATGTTGTTTGATTAAAATGATGAAAATCAGGTTATTAGAACAATCTAGGATTAAAAATGATTATGTTAATGTTTTTGCTTTCTAATTTGTAGTTAAACACTTATTAAATTTTTGATATATTTGATGAAGAATCTAATACATTTACCTTGTTTTGTGTTTGTTTGTGTTTTTAACAGATGGAGAATCTCAAGTTTGAACCTAAACATAATTTGGTGGCATGTTTAGATGAATCACTTCCTGAGACAGAAGGATATAGAGATATGATTCAGTTCATTAAGAGGACCAAGTATGTTTATGCTATATGTGCCAAACCGGTCATATATGCTAGGCTGATCAAGAGCTTCTGGAGAACAGCTGAAGTTGTAAGAGAGGAGAATGGTGTCAATGTGGTTAGAGGCAACATAACCAGAGATTGGGTACTTACAGTTACTGAAGAAGCTATTAGGCAAGCTCTGAGAATAGATGAGGATGAGGTTGGCATGATGGATGAACTAACCATGGAGGAATGTAAATCTGGTTTTGTTAACATGGGACATCCACCTGTGTTTCCAAAGTCGCAGTTTTACAGAGCTAAGTTGGGTAGGAAGTACAAGCTGCTGTGTTATGTTGTGCAGCAATGCATGTCTAGGAGGAGTGCAGGGTTTGATAACTTTCCTTCAGACATTGCATCACCAATTGTGGCAATTGCAGAAAACAAACCATTCAACATGTCAAGGTGGATAATGAATGGGTTTGTGTTTAACTTGGTGAAGGGCAAGAGGTTCAAATTTCTTATGTATCCAAGGTTTCTGCAATTGATGATAAACATTGCCTATCCCATTATCAGAAGTGAAGGTTATGCTGGAGGCATGTTGTATACTGAGGACATGAACGATCTCTCTTATCGAAAGATGAGTATCGGGAATGTGCCTGACATTGGATTGTTTGACTATATGCGAGATATAGTCAACAATGAAGAAGATATAGAAGGTGTATACTATCATATATCTCACGGTGAGATTGTGAATCCACTGGACCTTGTGGATGAGGTGCCAGACAATCTATTGGATGATGACGAGTACTTTGCTCGTCATCCAGAAGATGAAGAAAATGATGGCAATGAAGATGATGACGATGATGATGATAGTAATGATGGTAATGATGATGGTGGTAATGATGCTGAATCTGAATCTAATTCAGAGGAGGTTGAACCAATGGAGACTGAGGAGGTTGTTGAGAATGTAGAGATAGAAGAACCTGTTGAGGTTGCTTCTGTGATTGAAGAAGTAGTGGATGATGTTCCAAAGGAGGTTTCTGTTAAGTATGTTCGAAAGAAGAAGTTGAAACCAGTAGAAAAGCCTGAAGAGATTGATGTGATTGAGATTGCACAGACAGTAATGGCCGAAGCTGAATCTATTGCACAGATAGATGAAGTGGATGCTGGCATTACTGATCCTATTATTGATGATTTACCCACCAATTCACCACAAGTTGCCCAAATTGCTGAAAACATTGGACAAGATTTGGAGTCTTCACCAAATGCTGTGCCAAGTGTTGATGAAGTTGAGGATGAGAAAGAGAAACGCATTGCTGAATTAGAAGAGATTGTGGAAGATCTGTTTAAAGCAAATGATTTGTTGAAAGCATCTAATGAACGAAAAAGGAAAAGATTGGATGAGTACTGGGAAATACATAATCAGAATGTGAAAACTTTCAAAAAATTGGATGAAGATCATGTGAAGCTGGTTGATGAACATGTGAAGTTGAAAGGAGACTATGAAAAACTTAAGGATGAGCATGAAAATCTTAAATTTGATCACAAAGAATTACAAGCTGAGTGTAATACTTTGGAGGCAGAGAAAGAGATGTTGGAAAAAGAATTGGAAGAAATGCAACCAAAGAAGGCTGGCTCGTCTTCAGATAAAGATTTTTCTGAAGAAATTATTGAAGTGACTGAATCTGAAGTTCCAAAAGTTTATCTGACAAGAGCTAGAGGTACTACAAATGTTGGAATTTTGGTTGAATCACCAATTATCATTCCCGATGAAGCTGCTGCTGAAACTGTCAAGATGGACAAAGCTGAGGGAAAGAGGAAAATAGATGCTATACCGGAGATATTTGGTGATGAAGAAAGTTCGAAAAGGGCGAAAATTGTTGAACCAGTGCAGATTGAGCCGATTCAATCTGTAGCTGTGGCTGAGATTGAGAAAGTTGCTGAGAATGAGAATGTGTTTGAAGCTGAGACTGAGATTGTATCGGAAGCTGAAACCGAAGTATTTGAAGCATCAGATAGTGAGAAAGATGTTGAATCTGGAGATACAGTTCAGGTTGAGCCGATTCAACCTGAAGCTGGTGAAGTTGAAAGTGCGCTTAATATTGTTACTGAAGTTGCTAGTCAGTCTGAGCCGATTCAAACTGACGAAGCACCTATGATAGAGGCTTTGGATGATTTAGACATTGATTGGACTGAGTCTGAGGATGAAGCTGAGCCAGAACCAGTACAGAATACTGTTGAAGAAGTGCCAGATGATTTGGATCAGAGGTTTGCTTATTTAGAGAGAATGAAGTATAACTCTGTATTTTTGAATGGATTAACGGTGACTCAGATTAATGAAGAATACGAGAAATGTATGATTCATCAAGATAAAGCTGAAGCAGATAAGAAGGAGTTTGTGACTGAAATGGGCGAATGGACTCCTATGCAGGAAAGTTTGAACATTGAAGATTTACCTCCGACTGAGCTTTACCATCAAAATCCAGATGAAATGACTGCTTATGAGATGCGAAGTTGGTTGAGTTCGAGGAACTATCCGTATAAAACTTTGCAGAGGTTGAAATCAGAATCTTTGAGAAAGATTGTGGTCAGTTTCATGAAAACAGAGAAGATGTACAACAGAATGTTTTACTTGGATTACAATAATCCACAGTACTTTGAGCTGACAAAGAAATTCAAAGTCCTTGGTCCAAAAGAGATTCCGGTAATGGCGCTTCCTGAAGATGCTCACAAGAAAAGACACGAACTAATGGATATGTTTCCTAGCGAAGTCAAATCTTACAACATTCCAATGGAGGTTCGTGAGACTTGGCATAAGGCAGCAACACCAGGTGATGTGGTGAGATCGTTGATGAGTAAAGGACAATCAATTGCTGAATTATTGGATTCAATGATTGTGCCTGAGAAAAATAAGAAGGTAAAGATAATCGCGTGGAAATATGATGAAGTGTTTGATGCGTTTATGATCAAGAGGGTAAATGGTTTATGTGACGTTTATCATTACTACT
This sequence comes from Tagetes erecta, assembly GCA_030867185.1. Classification (NCBI taxonomy): domain Eukaryota; kingdom Viridiplantae; phylum Streptophyta; class Magnoliopsida; order Asterales; family Asteraceae; genus Tagetes; species Tagetes erecta. The sequence goes on from CM061496.1 coordinate 23,603,157, forward strand.
CTAGCATCTTTAAACTGGAGGTTCAGGATCTGAAAGAGTTGCACAAGCTGAAGTTAATTAATCACACGCATGCTGAGCGTGGTGATAAATGCGTGTTACTTCTTGATGCTGGAATGAGTAGAACAGCAAAGTTTCTGGATTTTAGAGGTCAACAAGAAGATACCGCATATGTGCAAGCTAAGAAACAAAGAAAGAAGAAAAGATTGGTGGTGACCGAGGATATGTACTTAGAAGAGTTCTCGGACGAATACTTTGACAAGATTACAGATCCTGGATTGAAAGTGATTGATGGAAGTCAGACAACGAAGCCTATACTTAGAGTTTTCTACAATCAGGAAACATTTGAACTGAAGCTTGTTCGAAACTTGGAGGATTGGGATAAGGATATGATCACACTCTTTAGTACTTTTGAGTTGAAGCTGCTGCATCCTTCATATATCGATTACTTGAGAAGTATTAAAATGGAGAAATGTAAGGATAAATTGGCTGAAGCTGACAGAAAGTTATTCGTGGTAATGATTGAAGTTATTGCTGCTGCTTCGGAGAAGATTCGAGTCAGAAAAGCTTTGCTAAACTCTAATCTTGTGATGGTGGATTTACCAAAGATAGAGTACATGAGGATATCCAGAAAAGGAACATTGGAAGTGAAAGTCGAAGGTCAAGAAATGCTGTTTGAGTTTTATGCTAATATCGATTTTGCAGGTTTAAATCTGGATTCGCTTAGACGCATGAACGCTTTACCAATTCTGACAAATGAATCCAAGCCTCGACAAGCTAAGATCGCTGAAAAGTTCAAATCCTGCATTGAAGAAGCTTTAAAGGAAAAAGAAGAGTATAAAGGTCGAGAGTTGCTGAGCGTGAAAGAAGAACCAGAAGATTGGTAGAAAAAGATTGAAGATTGATGCTGATAAACGAAGAAAAAGGTTGAAGTTTTTGAAAGATCCAAAGATAAATCTTAGGGGGAGTACTGTTAGGGCTATTTCCTAGTTAAGATTTACTTTGTATTTTGTTTATTGTTTACATGTTTGTAAATAGTTTAGGGTCTATTTTGTTATATTCCTTAAACTTGTTATTGGCTGATATAGGCATGTAGTTTGTGTGTGTGAGGAGGAGGCTAGATCACTTTTACACTGTTAGAGAGAGAATTAACTGTGTGTGATTTATTTTCTCCTGCACATTGTACAACGAATGCTTTGATCATCAATATACAGAGAATTATTTAGTATGGATTGTGTCTGTGATTGAATCGTTTGTGTTGTACTTGTTATTCTGATCATTGTGAGCAATTAAACGATCCAATTGAACCTATCAATTTTTATAAAAATTACTAAGGTAACAATAAGGGTTGATTTTTTATAAAAGTCTAAGTTTATAAATATATTGTTAGGTAGTTAGTATGGTTAGTTAAGTTAACTAATTAATGATAAAACTAACTGCAGGGACCATATGTATAATTTGTGAAACATAATTTACACCCTTAAACATAATAAAGACAAAAGCCAAAGTGCAGGGGTTAAAGTGTAAGTTAATTTTAAAACCAACCCAAAAGCCCCCCCTAAACCGTGATTCCGGCAGACGGCTCCGGCAAGCTTCGACGAGCTCCGGCAGCGACCAAAAACCCGTGATTTTATCGATTAAACCTAACCAAATCATTCCAATCACCTTATCTAATCGTTTCGAACTCAAGTATTCACAAAAACAACGAGATTTACATCAAGATAATCGTCTCCATCATTCTCGGCATTTTTAAAGCCAAATCCAACTGAAACGATCGCAAAGCTCGAATTAAATCAATCCAAAATCTTTCAATGATCGTTTGTGACTTGATCATGAAGCTGAATTAACAAAAATCGCGCACAGTTTGTGGATTTATCTCAATCTTCAACCGCAACTAACTCGAATCCGATTTTCAGTTAATTACCTATCTCAGTCAAATATATATACTCCTAATCACTCACACGACCTCACTGAAGCAATCTGCGCAATTAATTTCACTCTTAACACACACAAAATCAGCTATTGATTATCATCATCTTCATCCTCTGCTCATCGATCGTCGGCAACTTCTGGATTATTTCAATCATCAGTTTGTTGGGGTTTTTACTCAGAATCCATCCTCGATTGTTTCTGCAACGTTAATTTAAATATCATCATCACCTTCATCATCAAACTGAATCGCAACAGCTTCATCCTTGTTCCTTCAGTTTTTCCTTGTTCGATCACCAAATCAGGTAATTAAAACCATCCTCGTGTTCGTTTTTATAGACTGATTATCGTAGTAATGATCGATTCGATCTATATATTCAGATTGATGTTCGATTTGGGTGATTTTGATTTAGGGTTCATATAGGATTTGGGTGTAAGGGATTTAAACTGTGTGAATAAATTTTGATTTGGGATTAAAGCAGTAAACAAGTTTGGTTCAGTGGTGAGCGTGTATTGTAGGGAAGCTGAGGTCAGGGGTTCGAACCTGGTCTGTGACATATTTTTAACTATTTTTATTACAAGGTTTTTGTAGATACTTTTATACTATATTTTTATAAATTAATTATTTTTGGATTGGTGTAAGGTAATATATTTTATAAAAACGTTTTGGAATAGATATTAAAGCATAATACAAAATATATAACACTTATAAAAACATGTATTTATTTTACAATAACATATAAACATTAAATGTATAAGACTCATAAAAATGTAATTATTTTAAAATAAAGAGTTTTCTTTTAAAATATATATACCTATAGAGACATTTATGACTATGAATTTTATAAAGGTATAAAAGGCTAGTATTCAATTATTGTATGTATATATATATATATATATATATATATATATATTAAAGCCTTAAAACATTATAAAGGTCTATTATATATTAATTTGTTGTCGGTAATTATTTCGATAACTATTTGATGTTTAAAAGGTAATTAACTTAAGGTTTTTAGTTATCTTATTAATAGTATCGTACTTAATAATTTATCATTTGTTTCACACCAATGATAAAATTTATCTTTGTATATTTAATAAGTATTTAATATTCCTTTAATCATTACTAATATTTAAAATCCCAAATCCCTATTAGAACCCTAGATTTCCGAATCACCTAGAGTTTATTTATCCTAACTTAGGACTCGTTTCCTTAGGTGATCACTAAGGAGAGTGTCGGTGCATTATTCAAGTTTCATTATTTAATTCATCCTCTAATTATTATGTGAGTATTCATAGCCCCTTTTCTCGTTTTATACTTTGGGGTGAATTCATGTGACTTATAAATTATATTTATATTTATTATTTTTATTTAATTTATTCATTTTTACTCATTATAATTATTATACTCATTTTATTCATTTATATTCAATTAATTCCATTCATGTTATGTGTTTACTTGCATTATGTGTTCATTATATGATAATCATTAATCAAACCGCCGTTAATCAATAATAGATCTATTGGCTTGACAAACCCACCCCATTTATATTCATGCTTTTGCTCAGTGGGTGATTGAGGACCGGTTATATATTCATTAATGGCCTGATCTGTGTGATTTTAAGCCTATTCAGTCATTTAGTGTTTGATAATACAATGTTATCTTATGTGAAGCACTTTGCAGTTTATAGTATGACATAACATGGAATTGAATCATTTTACTTATTATAATCATTTCAATCATTTTAATCATTATCTATATGTATGCAAACCTATGTGTACTCACCAGCTAATTCGTTAGCTGACAAATACTATTTTTCACATGATTTCAGGTGTTACAGCATAGTTGAATATCTCAAGATGCTTCACACATAGGATTCATGGACCTAGTTTAATAAAATGGCTATTTATAATGTTTGACAAATTGTTTATTTGATTGATGTATTTGTTAACTGAATATTGAATTTAATAATATTTAATCATTTTAGTACCATGAGCTATGAACAATCATCCACTTTCGTCCGCCTCGATGATTCCGCCATCGGTCGGGGTGTGACACAACCACAACCACAACAAACACAATAGTCATATTGGCGACAGTGGTTTCCCTACCACCACAACCACAACAACCACCAAAGCGACCACATGTCACCGATGGATCTCATATCCACAACCTCAAACACGACAATAGGTCACCAACATAAATCAAAAACCACAAAAGGCACTCGTAGATCTAGAGTACCATCCACGACAATCAGTCGCCAAACAACATGCAACTAAAGGATCGATATCTCAATCGACGTCTTAGATGAAGCATTATCTTCATCGACATCACAAATCAAAAACCACAAAAGGCACTCGTAGATCTAGAGTACCATCAAGATACAATGAGGTACTTTCAACACATAGGGACCAAAAACCCCAAATAAGAAACCCTAGATCTGAAACTGCAAGCCCAAATGGCCGCTGGAGTTCCCGTCAAAGATGAAAAAAAATCAAAAATCACAGCAACCGCCATCTCTCTAGTCAAGATCGTTAAAAAACGACACAAACCAACAAAAAACGACGACATACCATCGGGCAACAAAGCCATCAAGTGAGGCTCTCTATGAGAAGAACAAAGAGAGAGACACCGACATTTGTGTGTAAATGTAACTCACCTTCAACAAAACAACAATATAAGCCAACATGCCAACAGCCGTACAAAACACACAACAACTTCACCCTTAGAACCTAACTTATTTACACAACTACCACTCTATTGTTCATAGCATTTAGCTTTCAATATAGATAAATTCCTAACTCAAGGTGAGGAGACATCTGTTCGGGCTAACTATAAAAGAGGGAAATGAAAAGAAACATTAAACTCAAAGCTAAGAAAGTTGGGGAAGAAATTTTAAAGATGGCAAAGATGTTGATTGAGAAACACAACCTTTCTAATGATATAGATGTAAGCATGGAAAATTTGAAGGCATTGGAATGAGAAGACTTTTATGCGAGATACCAGACAACGCTTTTTCTTTTTGGTGAAATTGCTGATATTAGAAAAGTGTGGTTAAAAATTCATGCGCACACTTATAAGCTATGGGTTAAGAACGCGGGAGCGAAATATGGAATGTTTTGATAGGATTATGTGGTTGTAATGCTAAAAAACTATCATTTGAATATGATTATGTAGATGTTCTGTTAAAAACTTATGTTTTTATCGAATTTTATGTTTATGAATTTTAATAAAATAATTTTTTATAGGTAGCCTACAGATTCGGACGATGAGATTACAGTTTTCATTTTCCTTTGTTGGAATTGGTTACAGTTAGCCTCGAGAAGAATTGAAAAGATAAGAGACCTAAATTCGGCATTGGCCGGTCATGCATACACGCAATAATATTTGCATGGATCTTTCACACAATGTCATGAGATGATGCGTCTTTCATGCGATGCATATGTACTATTATGCAATCCTTTTAAACAAATAAGCTGGTTGCAAAAGTAGTAGGTCAATAACCTTTGAAGAAAAGTTGGCTATATATTTTTATTGTTATAGGACATAATGAACATTTTCAAAAGGTTAAACGAAGGTTTCAATACTCAATATAACTGATTCATAGAAGTTCTCATGAGGTCCCAAATGCCATGATGAATTTTGCAAGAGAAGTTCTAGTTACTACATCTTCTAATGCAATTACAAGTATATCAAAACAATATAGAAAGCTACAACAAATACTTCCTGGAGCAATAGGTGCGCTAGCTGGAACTCTTGTACATGAAGTTGTACTCGTTGATCAACAAACTCGCTACAGGGAAAGAGGGAAAGGTGAATGCTTTCAAAATGTCTTAGTAATACACTACTTGTTTTTTTATGTAATACTTTTGATACTAACTTTTTCAGACAAATATTACCTTTGTGACGCTGTCTACACCAACACTCGTGGATTTATGGCTCCCTATAATAATACGAGGTATTGGTTAGCTGATTTTCCACGACAACATGCGTTAACTAAGGAAGAAAAATTCAATCATGATCACGCTAAACTTAGAAATGTTATTGAACATGCATATGGCGAATGACTCCATATTCTTTTTCAATACAAAGAGACATAGTGATTGCCTGTTTTGTTGTCCATAATTTTATAAGAAAATGCAATATTCATGATCATTTATTTTATGGCTTTGGACGAGGAGTCGAGGACAGTATGTTTTCTGAAATACACGAAGGAGAAAGTTAAGACCAATTCGTTCAGGATATAGAATGAGGTTCACAAGGTATTGAATATACGAGTAGTTTACGTGGTGAGATAACTACTCAACTAATTCCAAATGATCAAAATTAAATTGTACGTCAAGTATTAATTTCATTATGCTTTTAGTATGTTTTCATGTATTTAAAAGGATTGATGTGTAATTTGGATTTTTTATGATGCTTTGTGATTTCATTTAATAATTATTTATCATTCAGTACCGTTATTCTAAATTCTGACCATACAAATACATTTCATTCGGCACTTAATGGTTCAGATGGGTAAAAGAGTCATTGTATATAGTTTTTCAGACCTCTTAATGGTTTATCACTTAATGATTCAGATTTTGCTAAAATGTGCCTAAAATAATTCCAGTAGATTTTCACAACATTTCCCTTATAGGTTTACCTATTTCATTTATAATCATTAATTTTTTTTTGGGTAAAGGGATTCACCCGGCGACTTATATATTCACAATCAAACATAACAAGTAGCGTAGAGAGTCTACACTAGTTCATTCTTGGGGCATACCCCAGAATGTAATCCAAAGAAAAATAACGAAAAAACCAAATAAAACATAAAACAATGTTTACTTTACTAGACTACCATCTAGCTATAGTGATCATAACTTCTTTTCTCCTAGCCATCACCCGGTCTTCCCATGCTTATGTGAATGTTCCAACCAGCAAGCACTTGCTTCGTTTGATCCGTTTGCTTTATCCTTAGGCCCATAAGCATATATCGAACCGTATCCAAAATGATATTAGCAAGAACATCAGGCGGCCTTGTATGATTATTGAACAATCTATTGCATCTCTCTTGCCATATATAATACACTGATCCAGCCACTATTAGTTTGCTCACAACACTTGAGATAGTCCTGGACCTTGCATTATCACAGAGCCATGTAACTATCTCTCTCCACTCAGCCGTAACACTATGCATACCAGCTCTAACCTTTACTTGATCCCATACCTCAGAAGAATATTTACATTCAAAAAATAAATGCTCATGGGAATCAAAGGTAGCGAAACATAAGACACAACACATCATATTCATGTTGCCATTTTCTCTCGACCTCCATCTCAAGATTTTGTCCTGAGTTTGAAGCTTAGCTTTTAGGACTAACCATAGTAGAAACGCATGACGTGGAATACATTGTGAAAACCACACTATATCCACCCAACACACCTCCACACTTCTATGGCGAATAGACTCCCATACAGCACTTGGCGTGTAGTTCAAGCAAACGTCCCCATCCTTCCAACAGAGTTTGTCATTGGCGTCAGGATTGAGGGTTACACACTCAATATTAATCAGAACCGGGTAAACATCATACCAAGTCTCAGGCCACACCCAGTTCCCATTCCTCACAATATCAGCCACCTTTGAATCACTAGACAACCCCGCACGATAAATAGCTCGTCTGTTAACAAACGTAGATAACGACCCAATATCACACCATCTGTCCTACCATGCAGATACATTAGTTCCGTTTCCCAACTTGTACCATAAATATTGGCGCACCATAGGTCTGATCATCAAAATTTTCCTCCAGCTCCAACAACAATTTTGTGGAATGTTACATTCCCAAAATTGGCAATTAGATAATCTGTAAGAATAAATCCAATCCACCCAAATAGATTTACGTTTCGAAAGCAAACTCCAAATATGATGGGACATAAGAGCGGTATTCATATCCCCTATGCGCCTAATTCCTAACCCTCCTTCCGTCTTGGGTAAGCAAACAGATTTCCACGAGACCTTGGCTTTTCCTTGAGAAACTGAACCTTGGGACCAAAAGAACCGTCGCATCTTAGCTTCCAAATCAGCAACCACCCTTTTAGGTAAAATAAACACCGATGCCCAGTATATATATAGAGCGGATAGAACTGACCCAATAAGCTGCAATCTCCCTGCAAACGAAAGCCATTTGTTTTTCCAATTCGTAATCCTTCCCTCCATTTTTTCAACAAGCACTTTGCAATCCTTGTAAATAAGCCTAGAAGCTATAAGAGGGACTCCCAAATATTTAACTGGAAGAGAGCCCTCAACGAAAGGTATAATGTTCAAAATAGCCAACCTTGTGTGATCCGGAACATTGCAAAAAAAGATAGTGCTTTTCGGAGTGCTTGGGACCAACCCAGACATACGAGTAAAGTCAGTCAAAGATCTCATAATAACTAGAACCGAAGCACCACACCCTCTAGTGAAGATAAACAAATCATCAGCAAAACATAGGTTAATAATGCACTGCTTTTCACATTTATTATGAAATCTGAAAGATTTGTCAAGTCTAGATGCTCTATACAGCATCAACGTAAGAATATCCATAACAAGCGTGAAAAGATACGGGGATAGAGGGTCTCCTTGCCTAAGACCACGTTTTCCCCGAAAATACCCATATGTGTTTCCATTAACACTCAACGAAAATGAAACAGATGAGACACACATCATAATCCACCCAACCATCCTTGGATGAAACCCAAATCCCCTTAGAATCAAATCCAGAAAACTCAAGTCAACCGTATCATAAGCTTTCTAGATATCCACCTTAAAAGCACACCTAGGCGGGCCCTTCTTCCTATGATAGTTATGCATAAGCTCTTGGGTTAACATTATATTGTCCGATATCCTTCTCCCCGGCACAAAGGCTGATTGGTTTATACTCACTATCCCATCTATACCAATCTTCACCCGGTTAGCAACAATTTTACTAATGCACTTGAATAACACATTGCAACATGATATAGGTCTATAATCAGTAATACACGACGGAGATTGTACCTTAGGAATAAGAACAATGAGGGTATGGTTCCATTCTTGAAGAAGCTTACCCTTATTGAAAATCTTTAATCGCATCTGTAACTTCAGCACCAATGATCGGCCAAGCATGACTGAAAAACGCAGATGTATACCCATCTGGCCCCGGAGACTTATTCCTCCCAATAGAAAACATAGCCTTTCTAACCTCCTCATCCGTTATTGGCCTAATCATAAGGTTCGCAATCCCCGAATCCAGCCTCTTCTGGAACAAATCCGGAGTTGGGGTCAAGGATATGTCACCCTTGACTCCAAGGAAGTTTTCATCGTGTGTAACAAACGCCTTTTGAACATTTTCCCCTTCATAGATACAACCTCCACCATCCATAATCACATCAATTCTAGATCGATGATTTCTAGATTTCAGAGACTTATGGAAAAAAGCTGTATTGTTATCACCCTCTGCAAGCCACTCAACTTTAGATTTCTGCTTTAAGAAGCGCTCTTCATCAATACTAGCCTCTTTAAACCTAGAAGCAATGTCAGCCTCTAATCTTCTTAGATCAAGATCTGACGGGTTCAGACTGATGTTCGTTTGAACCGTATCAAGTTCCTTCCTTAACTCATGCACCTTCTTATGAAGATTCCCTTGCTTAAACAACAGCGAACGAATGTAAGGCTTCAATAGTTTTAACCTTTTAACTACCAGAAAATGGCTAACCCCTTCAACCTTAAAGCCCCACACCTTGCGAACCTCATCACTGAATTCCTTCTTGTAGACCAGAAAATTGGGAAACTTAAAAGGTTTCAGATTCGATTTGGTGGCATTAGGAAACATCAAGACACATGGGCTATGATCCAAAACCCTAGAAGGGTGAAAAATGGCCGAAGCATTCTGAAAACGATCAACAAAAGCAGTATTACACAAAACTCTATCAATCTTCTTCATAATCCCAATTCCCTTCTTTGGTTTTTGATTCCAAGTGTACCGTAACCCCACACTCTTAACATCAAAAACCTGAATAGTATCCAAACACTCCTTGAACTCAAGCATACCGATATCCATCCTAGACGTACCCATGCTATGGTCTTCAAAAAATAGTGCAGAATTAAAGTCACCCATAATCGTCCATGGGTCATCCTTAACTAACACACTATGACGAATCAGATCATTCCATAAATCTCTCCTCTTCACATATTGATTATCCGCGTATACTATCGACATAAATAGCATCTGTTTAGATGATCTAAAAATCACACGAACATGCATAACCTGATCAGTTTGAACAATTACCCCAACATCAAACACATTTGCGTCCCACCCCAAAATAATGCGAGTACCTTTATTACACTGCCCACCATTTGAGGTCCAATCCCAACTTCTAAACACTTTCTTACACACACTACTAAGATTATCCATGTCCACATGCGACTCCAAAATGGCACATAAGCTCAGCTTACTCTCCTTCACAATCTGACGAACCTCCTTTTGCTTAAGGGATTGGTTCAAACCCCTTATGTTCCAGCATGCCGTACTAATCATTGGAAACCTCTAAAACAGGAGTGCTTGCCCCTTCAGAAATTGAACTAGTACCTTTTGTGATAAAATCAGCCACTTCCGTTACCTCTTCTCCCACTTCCGTATCCCCAATACTTCCACCTTCATCTACAGACGATAACACCTCAAAAGAATTCTGAATCCCCGGCCCCTTAGATGTAGACGCAACATCAGACCCCGTATTCGTCTTTTTCTTCACATTAATTGGCCTATACTCAAACCTAGATTTCTGTTTATTGATTTGTATACCTTTTTTCCTCGCACCATCCTTCCCCAATACTTCAGTAAAACCATCTGCATCCACATCTTGTTTCTGTTTACTCTTCATGTGACTAGGTTTAGGTGTGCTAAGAGGACACTCATCTGAATTATGTCCAAAAATCACGCAATGGTTACACTTCGGAGGTTGCCATTCATATTCCACCTCAATGACCTCCTTAATATACTCATTCCCATCCACATCTGGAATAGCAACATTCAAAGTATCCCTAAATTATTTTTCCGCTGAAATTTCCAATAGAGCCCTGGCGTAACTACTTCTACCCCACATGTCCGTACACATAGTATTAGTATACGAATCCAGCAAAATTGTCTTTCCAATGGTAGAATATAACATGCTCAAACCATCAGCAGTATATGCAGCAATAGGAACATTATGAAGTTTAACCCATGTAGAAATCGTTTTAACATCAACCTTCTTCAACTGAGCTGAAACATGCCATTTGTTCAAGATGATTGGTTTGTTTCGAACTAACCAAGGACCACCCTCAAGAACATCCATCATTCCTTTCTCATTCTTAAAGTTGAAGAAGAAAAACCCATTCGCGTTTAACATGATTTTCTGCAAGCCAAACCGTTTCCACTTCATACGTGCAAAATATTCCATGACCTGAAACGCAACCCTATCTCCCAAGAAATATCCGTATAAAGTGCAAGCCATTTTCTCTTGGACCCCTTTAACCGATTCCTTCGACAGAACTACATCAGCACCATGTTGATTCGCTGTAGGTGCTAGAAATCTGAAGTTTACCTTATCCTTCCTCGTTGGCACCTCCGAAATTAGGGTTTGAGCATATGAAACTCCATCTTCCTTCGCATTCTTTTCCAAATCAGCCCCCTTCTCATTAGTAATTTGATCAGCAGATTTCTTCAAGATACCGCGAATGCCATCAATATTCTTAACCTTACTTGCCAATCCACCACCAATGCTCAACTTTTCAGCCGCATCCATTGCCATGCACACGTAAAAAGAACCAAGAGCACAATTAATCAAACTAATTCTTAAAAGGTTAATGGGATTCGTATCGATCTAGCTAAACTATAACAATAGTCGCGATCAATTACAGACCCACTAAGCAATCAGAATATGGCTCGATTAAATGGTTGAATAATGATAAAAACCTGAAACCCTAGATCAACCTAACCCTCAAATCTGCTAACATTACTCGTATTATATCAAAGATAAAATCACAGGAATGTTACACAGAAAATTTGCTAGATTAGATCTCGAATTCCAGATGAACAAGAATCGAAAAGAAAGTATGAACCGCAATTAGGGTTTAGTTAACCCTAATAACCAGCCGTAACAACCCAATAACAACCCAAGATCAAGAAACACGATTCAAGAATCAAGATTCAAGAACAAGAAACGAATCAAGAACAAGCTAAAACCAGCCAAATCGCCAAAATCGCCCACTTTTCAAGGAGCTTTTCAACTTTTTCAAAACTAACATGCTTTTCAGAATAAGTCTCCGGGGCCAGATGGGTATACATCTCTTTATAATCATTATTATGAGTGAAATAGAGTGGAAATCAAATGTAAGTATGTAAGGATTAAACTACTAGACTGCCTATGATCAGGGGCGTACCCAATCGGTAGTGAAGAGGGGCAGCTGCTTGATATGCGTGAAAGTATATATATATTTAATAAAGATTTTTCACACAAATTTAGTTTTAAAAGGGGTTTCACCTAAAAATACTAAATCACACACAGAAAGGCAAGTGTACCTGTCGGCTAGTAATATAGTAAAAATGGTAAGAACCGGATATCAATCCGTGGACACGGTAGCTCTCGATACTAAACGTTTGTTAATGTTTGTCCAATTAAAGAGCGAACTTGGGGTTTTTCTTAAACTAGCATACAAGGAAAATATTAAACTAAGAGAATTTTAACTAGAGGAATAAACTATGGAATTAAGATATTATCTAGACTAAGAATCCACTTAACCTTGATAATGAAACAATTAATGGTGAAGTCAATTTTCTTATAGGAATAACTAGACTCCGATTAAGGATATCTAACTAAAATGATTCTTTGGAAAACTAGAACGATAAACACATCCTAATCACCTAAAATCATACAATTAAGCCTAAGATGTCTTTTATGTCAAGAACTAAAGGTAAACTAGTCATCCGCTAAAATGTCCTAGTTTCATAATTAAAGTAAAACTAGAACGATAATCACATCCTAATCACCAAAAATTATGTAAAGTAGACAAAATTATGAAATATTCCAACATGTAATTCTCAAACTAAGTCATGCAAATCTAGATATTGTGGCCACAATTTCAAACCTACACATCTAACATGTTTAAGAAATTACAACATCACAATCATCTTTTCAAATATCTTGTGAAAGAAAGCACACTTGTCTAATTTCATGTCATCTAACATTCCAATCATCATTTCTAATATCATGGTATAAATCCTACAAAATTCATTTATAAGATTTACAAACACATATCAAGAAGATGGGTTTTTCAACATGTCAACTTCCTAACATTCATCAACATCATATGACAATAAAATTAGACAAGCATACAACATCATTGAAATATTACCATAATTTCATCATTGATCTTAACATAAAACATCACCAAAATATTCAAGTTTCATTCATCATCAAGTCATAAGTATCATCCTAATCTAGATAATATGAGTGTTTAGCCCATAAGGCTTACAAAAACTACAAGAAACATGATTAAACTAGCTAAAAACATAATTAAACGTTCAAACCGAAAACAAGCAATGAGAATGAAAGATGGTTTGTTGATGATTCTTGAGTCTTCTATGGCTTCCAATGGCTTCCAATGGGTCCAAAAACACTCAAAATCAGTGAATCTTAGTGTAATTTTGCTCTAAAAACTCAACAACCCGTAATGAATGAAAACAAGGCTTTTTATAGCAAACAACAGATGTGCACTACCTGGTGCACGGTCGTGCTCCAGGTCGTGCTGGACTGCTGGTAGCTACAGTGTTTTCTTTTTCGCTCAGGCATTTCGCAGTTTCCATTTTCAGCAAAATCTCGATTCCCGTCTCAAGGTAGCAGGCGCACGACCGTGCTTAGACCAAGCACGGTCGTGCTTGAGTCAAAATCACGGGCATGACCAAGACATGCGCGGCACGAGCTTGTGACGATCTCGGAGACGATGTGAGCACGGGCGTGCTTGGCCTTCGCACGGTCGTGCTTTGACCAATTTCACCGGCACGCCCTTATGCACAGCCTGTGCTCCCGAGGAAAGGCTGAAGCACGATCGTGCTAGGTCCGAGCACGGTCGTGCTTGTGACCTGTTTTCGTCAATTTCTCTTGAAAACGCGTCTTTTCTCCGTACTTTTCTTCGGTGGTTTGTCTTGGCTGTAAAATCACAAAAACCACAATTTAGTACTGAAACTAATGAAATTACAACCAATTAATAACCAAATTTGGGTTAAATGTGAAGAATAAATATGTATATTTCTATACATATCACTGCTCCCCCTAAACAAAAATTATTCAGTGTTATATACATGTAAAATTGTCGAGCGTCCCCTATAAAATTTTGTAATCGTCCCCCTTAATCTTTTAAAAACTAAGAAAAGCAAGAATCTTAACTTTTTGTCTTTTTTTGTTACTTACAACGATCGGTGAAGTGATGGTCGATAGCTTCATTTTTAGTTTTAGAAGAAGAAGAAATATAAAGGAGGAATAAGATGTTAAATAAATAATATATTGGTACTTTTAATTAGACTTTTTTATTATTTATTAATTTACATAGTGTGTAGTGGGAAACCATTCAAGTCAATTCACCTTATCGGTATATTACTTTAATTACTATGAAAAGTAATTTTGTATATTGGAATTTTAAAATACTAAAAATATAAGCTAAATTTTATATTTAGAGTATACTAGCGGTTGTTTGTTAACTTTTGAATGAGTTAGTATTGAATTAATAAGAGTTCAGAACCATAAATGTTGAATTAATAAGACGTCTGAACTAATAATAACTAGTATATTGTTTAACTATTAAAAGGAAAATGTCTTAGCAATTCAGATAAGAGCTCTTAATCATTCAAACTCAGTATAATGCTTAACCATTCAGAGGCAAATGTCTGAACCATTTAGACATCTGTTTGCGAAACAAACAATCCGAACCATTAGTGCTGAACCATTTAGAAATCTGAATAGTTAAAAGGCTGAAACAAATAGTCCATTACTTTAATTACTATAAAAAGTAATTCTTTGATTTATATATATATAGAGAGAGGAGGGATTTTAAAAAGGCTTAAAACTCTAAAAAGGCTAAGAAGTAATCTGGGACGTCGAATTATGGTATTTTACGGCCCAGATGGACGCGGTGGCATTTTTGTAATTATTTTGATGTTTTGGTCACGCGCAAGATGGATTTGGGGGTATATTTGTCATTGTGCGTTTTTAACACAAAATTCAAACGCCATGGTGTTTCTTAGATCTGTGCGTTTTTAACACAAAAATCAAACGCCATGGTGTTTCTTATATCTGTGTCTTCAGAATCATGGTGTTTTTTACGTTTGAACTTCGTAATTAGTAAACGAAAACGTCAAAAACAAACAAAAACATCATCGCTTATAAAAAACACCATGCATAAACTGGCTCTATAAAATAACACCACTCTGATGAAAAAATTAACTAATAAAAAACGTCATACATGATCGGATGTTCGTAATTAATAGACGTAAAAAAACGCCATAAATGAACATCGAGAGTGATGGCCGGGATTCGCAAATCAACTTCATATGTTTAAAGACGACGCTGCCCCTCCGCGTTTTTTCACCCTCATGGACACGTGTTTGTTTGTGAATGCTTCCTACACTTCTTAGAGTTTTTAACCCTTTTTAGAAAAACCTTAATCTATATATATATATTCATCGTTCAAAATCTACACATTACTTTTTATGATTTTATAAATTTATGATGTTTATCACTTTATTTAGATAGTTCTAGATCTGTCGTTGAGCCAGATGAAGAGTTAATGAAAGAGAAAGAATTAACATTTTATTTAACTCAAATCATTCACTTTTACTTTCATTTTTATCTTAAAAAGTATGTTAAAAGTCACTATCTTTTACTCTTTTCTTTTAAATTACATTGTACTTTTTATACATTTATCATTACTTTTTTCTCTAACACTCTTCTCCACTGACAAATCACAACAACTTCTTAAAATATTTCAAACTCACACATAATATACCAAACCAGATGTGAATACTTGCAAAAGAAAAGAGCATAATTAATGCTATTCTTTTGTTGAGCATACAAAATCTAGTTTGATTTTCTCTTTTCAATGACCTGACCCGGTTCAACATAAAGTAGACCGAAAAATCAAATAGCAATAACCAAATAGACATAACTTTTTCGACCCACATGGAAAAAAAAAAGTCTAGGTTCGCCACTGCTTATGATAATAAAAAGACATAAGTTAAAAGTGTTGTTAATCAAACTATTAGGGTCATTTTGGTATGTAGTAATAGAATGGACGAGTGACTGGAAATTAGAATGAACGAAGGAAAAAGAATGGACAAAGGAATGAAATGGGTCATTCCATCCATTATCTTGTTTGGTTATTTTACAGGTACGAAATGAATCAATACATTGTTTTGTTTAGCAAGGAGGAAACGACAAATGAATGAAATAAAATTCACTAGAAATGCAAATATGTTTTCGTGGTGCTGGGTCGGATTTTGGTTTGGGCCATGTAGGGGCCATGAGTCAGGTCATAAGTCAAATCATGTTTTAGGTTATGGGTCCGACCATGGGCTAAGTTATGTTTCAAGAGATGGGTCGGGTCATGAGTCGAATCATGGTTTGTTTGATGGGTTGGTTCATGGCTCAGGTCATGATTCTGTTCATGGTTCAGGTCATGGGTGAACTCATGGATCTGATCATGAGTCGGTTTATGGATCGCTTCATGGATCGGTTCATGAATTAGGTCAAAGACATGCAATGGGTCGGGTCATGGTTCGAGACACATGTTAGGACATGAGTCGGAACATGGTTCGAAGCATGGATCGACACAGGTCGGGCCATGGGTCGGGTCATGAGTCGAATCATGGTTTTGGTCATGGGTCAGGTCGCAGATTGATTAAAGGCTCGGGTTGTGAGACGGTTCATGGGTTGGGACTTGGTTCGGTTCATGGGTTCGGTCATGGTTCGAGGCGTTGGTCAGCAAAATTGGTCGGGTCATGAGTCGAATTATGGTTCTGGTCATATGTCAGGTCGCAGATTGATTAATGGCTCCGGTAGTCGGGTTGCGACTCGATTTATGGGTTGGGTACGTCCTGGTTTAGTTCATGGGTTGGTTAGGAAATGGGTCGGTTTATAGGGTCTTAGGTCGGGTCAAACTTTTAAGCATGGGTTGAGTCATTGTTCGATATAGTTATAATTTTAAAAAATCATTCAATTCCTTCAAGGAATGAAAAAAACATGGGGTGTGGAAGAAATTAAAACGAAGTCTTTTTCTTTCCTTCATAACAGTCCATTTCATTGACCAACCAAACGTATTCTTTTTCATCGTCATAATGATCCATTCTATTTCATCTCATTCCTACATATCAAACACTACCGTGATAAAATCCAATTTACCAAAAAAACAAAATCTATAATCTTCATACACAAATTCTATGAGGCTCTTTTTGTAAGTTTATAAGACAAAAGATAAATTCATACCGTGGTGTATCCTTGACTGTTGAGTCATATCTCTCTCTCTCTACTTTCTCACTCTATACATATAGATAGATCCTACATACGTATACACAATTTCTTCAAATTGTCGCCATCATCTTTAACTCATTAACTTCTTCATTCACCAATGTCCGCTTTTTGAGCTCATCCATCATCTTCAACTTGCTGATACAAACACTGTCGAAAGGTACAATTTTGCTCTCAATTCATTTCGATTTCAGTTGCTGATCACCCAATCACATCTAGATCTTCCATTATTCCTTCTACTTCAAATCAATTCACCTTTGTTATTGAACTTTTACTAGTTTTTGTTTCGGATCTGTAACGTAATTAGCTTCAGTTTAGTTGGATTGATTTCATTTTAGGATAGATGGCTTCAAATCCATCGGTTTTGGAAGATACTGATGAAGATTTTTTTGATAAGTTGGTTGAGGATGATGATGATGATGGTTATAAACCCTCTGTTTCTTCTTTAAAAGAGGAGAACAATATTGTTGATGATAATGTTAAAGCATTTGCTAATTTGAGTGTTAGTAATGCGGGAACTGGAGTTGAAGATTTGGGGAAAGTAGGTATAGGGGAAGGAAATATCACAGATTGTTCTTCGGCTAATGTCGAATCTAAAGAAGAATCTGCTAACGTTATTCAAACCGAACCGAATGATCTAGTTTCTGAAAATTCATTCGCATTGGATAGTGTCGATAAAGTACGTAATGATGGTACAATCAAGTTGGGGGAACCGTTGGGTTCTACAGAAAGTGAGGATCGGAATCATGAATTAGGAGGTAATGCTGGTGTTAAAGAAGTGCAATGGAGTGATTTCGGTTCTGTTTCTCTGGAGGATAATGCATTTGGATCGTATCCTGATTTCTTTAATGGACTTGGAGATGATTCAGTTGATCAGATAGGGGAAGAGGTTCATTTTGGTAATAGTGAATCGAACGGTGTAGTTAATAATTCATTGCAGGGGGGAAGTGTTAATGCTTCTTACTCACAAGAAGTTCAATCCAATCAGGCGGGTGCCGTTACAGGGGAACAAGTAACGGATTCTTCAGATCCTAGTAGTAGTCAATACTGGGAGAATCTTTATCCAGGATGGAGGTATGATGCGAATACCGGGCAATGGTATCAAGTAGATGAAAGTTATAATGAAGCATCGTATGCACAACAGGCTAATAACGCAGATTCTGCTTCAGATGGGGCTGTTTCCAATCAGAAATCAGAGGTCACATACTTGCAGCAATCTGCCCAATCTGCTGTCGGAAGTGTAGCGGAGACGGGCAACACTGAAAGTATTACAGATTGGAATTCGGTTTCTCAATCCAGTCACACTAATGAGAGTTTATCAAATTTGAACCAGGGTTCCCAAGATGTTAACAATCTGTATCCCTCTCATATGGTTTTTGATTCCCAATACCCTGGTTGGTATTATGATTTGAATACGCAAGAATGGCGTTCTTTGGATGATTATAATTCACAATCAACTGTTGTAGCTCAGGACTTGGTCAACCAAAATGGATTTGGTCCAAATAGTAACGACTCTAAAAGTGATCAGAAAACATATAGTGCGCAGGAAGAAGATTATAACTGGCATGGTTCTTTTAGCAATAATGCTGAACAGAGTTCAACTACGTGGCAACCTAATGTTGATGCCAACAGTGCCCCTATTGAAGATTTGAGAAACAATCAACAAGCAGCTAATCACTTTGGCAATAGTTTTCATGTAGATAACCATGTTAATCAACAACAATCCTATGATTATGCGGGAACAACCGCCCATGTTAATAATGGATTTCCTGACTTTTCTAGATCTCAATCATTTGTTCCCTATAGTCAGTCATACAGTCAGCCTTTGGAGCAAAGTGAGACCATGAATGTCCAAAAGACATATGGTAATCAGAACCACTTGAGCTATTTGCAGCAGCCAGTTCAAAGTGGTCATCAGATATCTTATGCATCTAGTGCAGGAAGGTCATCTGCTGGCCGCCCTCCTCATGCATTGGTTACATTTGGTTTTGGCGGGAAGCTGATTGTGATGAAAGATAGTAACGCTCTCATAAATGCATCCTATGGAGGCCAGGTTAGCCCGTAAAGCTTCTTCATCCATGTCAAATCATATCAGCATGTTTCATGTTTTGATGTGATAGTTAGAAATCAGCTTTAAATGGAGACGGGTCAGATAAGTCAAAAGTAGCTTATATTTTTAATGTGTAGGTTCACTTTAAATGCTTCATTAAATTTTTTATTGTCATTAAAATGATATAATTTTGGTAACCAACTAATCATTTTTGCCACCTCTACTTATTTTGGTTTTGGATTGTATTTATGTATTTTCCTTTTTGTCATTATTCACCCTTTGGTGTTTGCCTGTCTTGTTGAAGGATTCAAATTCTGGGTCAATTTCAGTTCTTAGCTTAGCAGAAGTTGTCACTGGGGGAGCAGGCGGACATGACTATTTTCAGTCTATCTGCCAACAGTCATTTCCTGGTCCACTGTCTGGTGGAAACGTTGGTGGTAAAGAGTTAAACAGATGGATTGATGACAGAATCACACACACCGAAACTTCTGATATAGATCATAACAAAGGTGGAGTTCTAAGATTGCTCCTTTCCCTGCTGAAAATAGCTTCACAACATTATGGCAAGTTGAGATCTCCTTTTGGTTCAGATGCCGGCTTAAAGGTAAATAAAAAAGAAACTTATTGTTCTTTAAGTTTCATCTGAGTCTTTATCAGCAACCCTAGCGTTCTCGATATTGCAGTATTCTGAGTGCAGTCGTTTAGGGCCTTGACCGAAATATTACTCATGTAGAATTTTTATGTTATTATTGTTCTAAATAGTATTTATTTTTTCTGATCTATGAGTACCTGGTATCCATTTTATATCCAATTGTTAGTTCCTCTACCAAAATTATATCATTTGCTTATGCCATAGTTGAGTTTAGACATTGTTTTAGATATTTTAGAGGTGATTTGAGCAAGTCGTGCAGCTTGGAAACTGGTTAAAGCGGTATTTTTGTAATACACTGGGTTATGACTTGTTGATCCAAATTTTTTTGATTTTCTAGTTAACAGTTATTGTGTTATATAAAGATTGTTATGTTTTTTAGTATTGATCTATTTTATGGATTTACAATGTGTTTTGCACATAAACTTTTTTTTGGCAACTTTCAATCAGTTTTAACATGTATTCCTTTTAATAAGTTTTTTTACATGTCCCCACTAGAGCTAATTATTATTCTTATGTTTCTATCAGCCCATTGTGAAGTACATGGGTCAAAAATTGAAACTGTCACTTCTATTTATATTGATCAGAATTCAGATAGACCGAAATTAGATTACATAATTTTTAGATGACGCTACTTTATTGCTTTTGGTTTTTCATTTAGGAGAACGATGCTCCAGAAGTAGCTGTTGCTAGACTGTTTGCATCCGCAAAGAGCCATGCAGATTACAACAATTATGGTGCTTTTGCCCAATGTTTGCAGCAAGTACCTTCAGAAGGACAAACTCGGGTATTTGTTCTCCTATATTTGTACCCCTTCTAGAAAGGCAGCATAATTGTTCTGCCCTTAATGACATTGCTTTTTGTTCCAATGCCCGTGCATAATGTATGTATTATAATTTAGGAAACCGCTGCTGAAGTTCAAGCTCTACTTGTTTCTGGTAGAAAGAAAGAGGCTCTTCTGCGTGCACAAGAGGGCCAATTGTGGGGACCTGCACTTGTTCTTGCAGCGCAACTCGGTGACCAGGTCTCTCCTTATACACGATTACACATACACACACATGAACACACTGTAGTTTTTTTGTATCCAATCTCATTTGTTTTATTTTTGTTTTGGATGGGGTTGGAATATTTGTTGCAGTTTTATGTGGATACGGTTAGGAAAATGGCCCTCTCCCAGTTAGCACCAGGATCACCATTGCGGACCTTATGCCTACTTATTGTTGGTCAACCAGCGGATGTGTTTGCAGGGGACGTCACAACTGATGGTGGCATCACAGGTGCTGCAAATATGTCTCAACAACCTACACAGGTAATAACATTAATCAATAGTTCAGTTAACTGTGTAGCCATGTTGATTTATTACCACATTAAACCATATCCCTAGACAGTTTATGATTTATGGACGATCAATTTGGGTTGTGTTTATAACCAACAAGCTAGTCACATAGGTATAACCAACAAAACTTAAGCTGAAAGTGGAATTGTTCAAAAGGGTTAAAAGTCACTTAAAGTCTATTATTATAATGGTAATTGTTTTCATAATCATAAAAAAATGCATTAATTTATATTTTCACAAATGGACAAAAAGTGTTTGCATGTCAACCCCACCTGATCAGGTCTGTTGTGGTGACTGAGCTCCATTTCCTATCCATCCATCTCCCCACCCCCACCCCCACTCATACTGCCATATGTAGTCTCTTATGTCTATTTCACTTACATATTGTTACTTATTCCTTTGCATTAGGCTCAACATGGTGTTAATACTATGCTTGATGACTGGGAGGATAATTTGGCAGTGATCACAGCCAACAGAACAAAAGATGACGAATTGGTGCTTATTCATCTTGGAGATTGTTTGTGGAAGGAAAGGAGTAACGTAAGTATTTATGAATGTCTCACCTTCCATGATTTTATTTTGGGATTTTTGTATAACTCTAATAAATGATGCAGATTATTGCAGCCCACATTTGCTACTTAGTTGCAGAAGCGAACTTTGAACCATATTCAGACAGTGCTAGATTGTGTCTCGTTGGTGCAGATCACTTGAAATATCCCCGTACATATGCCACCCCTGAGGCAATTCAGGTCTTGCGCCTTGCCTTGCATTCTCTTATTAAAGATATGACAATTAAGTATTGATTCCTGATGACTAAAAAAGTTAATTTGGGCGGGCTGACAGGGTTCCAAAATAAGAAATGTTACGTCTTTTGGGGAAACCCAAAAGTAGTGTGCCATTTTTCTAGACAGATTTGTTTCAGTTTGTTACTTTCCGAATAATCGTGGTTTTATTTACCTCTTGTTTTCGGTTAAAGTTGCATTCATTTTTCACAAATACCCAAACTCTAGAATGTGATGGTGGATGTAAAAGGGTTATAAGCATGTGTGTAGCGTAGAACATTTTTTTAGTAATGTTTTGTTATGTAAACTTAAATGATGAAAATGATATTTGTGATGGTAATAGTGTGAATTATGTTTTTTATATATTGCAAACAGCGGACAGAGGTGTATGAATATTCAAAACTGCTTGGAAACTCTCAGTTCACCTTGCTACCATTTCAGCCTTATAAACTTATTTACGCTCACATGTTGGCTGAAGTTGGAAGAGTGTCAGACTCGTTAAAGTATGTATATCTTTCTTTATTTCGTAAACTTTCTTGCTTCTAGAAGTCCCAATTTCAGCCCATTCATATGGAAACAGGTCAATAGGGATTGTTATTGATAGATATCAAGTCAAACATGATAAATATAAAAACTATGTAAAAAGTGAAACCGGTCAAATGGGCTGTAAGACCTTAACGGGTCAAAAGGGCAAGATGACTAACAAATCGGCCCAGACAGACCTGGCGTGATTGAACTCGCACATGAAAGTTACTGTTACCCGTTTTGACCCCAACCCGCCCATTTTTCCCACTCCACTTGCTTATTATTGTTTCTCCCACCTCACATGGTTTCATTTCAACTCAGATACTGTCAAGTGGTAATGAAATCTTTAAAAACTGGACGAATTCCTGAGGTAGAAACATGGAGACAGCTGGTTACATCCTTAGAGGAAAGAATAAAAATTCACCAACAGGTAACATATGCTTTTTTTTAGTCTCCCTGTATAATAAAAAATATTGTTCTTAATTTTCTTTTTCTGGTTATGTAGGGTGGGTTTTCTACTAACTTGGCTCCTGGTAAAATAGTTGGGAAATTACTCAACCTTTTTGATAGCACTGCACAACGTGTTGTTGGAGGCACACCACCCCCAGTCCCACCAACTTCGGGTGGCAATGCCCAAAACGACCACCATCAACAACCACAGAAGGGTTTTAGGATGCTAACTAGTCAATCAACAATGACAATGTCATCTTTAGTGACATCTCCGTCTATGGAGTCAATTAATCAGGCTGATGGAAACAGAAGGATGATGCATAGCCGCAGTGCTTCAGAACCTGATTTTGGTCGATCTTCCAAGCAGGTTGCGATAAGATTTATTTCATTGATTCTTTTCATCCCATGTTTATTTTTATTTTTTGGCTAATTCGAGGGTGTTTGGTTTTGCATTTTGGAACTAAATATCTGATTACAGGAACTTCAAACAGCCAAAAATCCACACACTATTTTAACACATGTTTTATTACAGTGGATTATTTAAAATCACATGGTTACTTTCAAAAGGCAAACTTATTGTAATGGAAGGGAATTGATAAACCAACCGTTGTGGTTATATGATTTATTGTGAAACACTTGATGTAGGATCAGGATGTCACTTTGAAGGAAAACTCTGCTGATCCACAAAGAAAATCATCTGGAAATACTTCACGGTTTGCTCGCTTTGGTTTTGGTTCTGGGATTCTACAAAAGACAGTGAGTATGGTTCTAAAGCCTCGCCAGGACAAACAGGTATAATTCAATTTACATAAACAAGGTTTGGTCAGATATAACTTTATGTAATATTTCAAAACAGGTAACTTATAGTACTCTACCAAACAGGTTTGGTCAGGCTAGGCGACCTGCAATTTTTTTATACATCTGGTTTAATGTTAAAAATAAGGAATGTGGTAAATATGATCACAAAAGCCATATTTATAGAAAATATTATAACTATACATAATAAAACGGCTAAGAGGTTTTATGCATTTGCATACGCTTCAGATAACTTTCACGTGTTCGACCTATTTGACGTGTTTCTTTTTTAGTTAATTCATATAGCTGAACATATTGAGCCATTACAACAACAACCATATCTAGTAAATCCCATCCATAGCTATGGTGGGGTCTGGGAGGTTGGGATGTAGGCAATATCCCTAGGGATAGAGAGGCTGCTTATATGCACCATAAATCAAACAGTAGAAGTATAGAACACAAAAAACTACCAATAACAAAAGATAGATTAAAGAATAGGTAGCAACATGTATACACCATAAATCAACTCATAGACATAAATAAGTCAATGACATGCGAAACCCACTAAAAGGTTAGGAGAAATCTAAACCCTAGACATATCCGCACCCTCACCTAAAAGTCTTTAACCTTAATCCTATGTCTCCATGAACGTGGACCATGTCCTCAGATAGGTGCAAATTAAGCTAATCCTGCCTAGTTCAATTTGAGGAGGGTTGTTAAATCCAGATATTAATATTGTAATATTATGGTTTAGTTATATCTAGTTCACGGGCCCAAAATATGTTTCTCTAGGGTGTCTTGTGTATATATCGAGGACTCCCCCCTTAGTTATAATTGATTCATTTAATTCAATCCAGATTATAGATGTAAAACATACCCAAAAGGTCTGATAGGCATCATATTATACTTTACTCTTTATATGTCATTTTCTATTGTAGGAGGGGGTTAAATGTAATTTACTTTCTATATCTAGGTTAAGAATGCTACAGGAAGGGGGGACGAGAATTAGGAGATTGGTTTAGGCTCTTGCTTAGGCATAGAGAAGGGCTTTGCCCTGGGACCATTTTTGGTTGTTTGATTGATTGATCCTTTGAGATCATCTTATTAATATCAATACTACCTTACATTTCAAGAGATTTCAACAGTTTAGTTCATTCATCTATTCATTCTTCATTTTCAATTGATAAACACTTGACCGATTCCTATCATTGGTCCGACCTGCCTTGATCTGCTGTGATTGTTCTGATTCTTCTTCATGGAAACTCGTACAAATACTCGTTTGGATGCTCAGGACGCTCAGATACGTCAATTACAGAGTGATGTTGCTGAAATTCGTACTACTCTAAAGGGTTTGGAGGATGATCGGCTTGAATCTGGTGAGTTTCGGAAGGTAGTTATTAATTGGATGAAGCAACAGGAGAAACAGCACACCGATGGTTCTGGTGTGATTTCCGGCGGTGCTGGTGGTTCGGGGGGGTCGCCGCCTTCTGGTGGTTCCGGTGGAATTTTCTCTATCTCTGATCCTAAATCCGATCGATCTGATTCTTCATCGACTCTCCCTTGGGCTGTGAAAAAGGTGACACTTCCTGAATTTTCAGGGTTTGATCCCCAAGGATGGATCCAAAAGGCTAATATGTATTTTGATCTTAACAAAACCCCTGAGGATTGTCGTATTCAACTATCTCAGTTAAGTATGATCGGGGTTGCGCAACACTGGTTCACGATTATAAGTTTATAACACAGGTTCGTACATCTCTTACTTGGTTGGACTTTCAATCGGAATTGTTACAGCGTTTTAGTGGGTTAGAGATTCAAAATCCTTATGAACAATTAGCTACAATTCAACAGGGTGATTCAATTTACGATTATATAGATGATTTTGAGTATTTGTTGTCGTTGGTTCCTCGATTGCCGGAGTCTCAGGCATTGGGTTATTTTGTGGCCGGATTAAAATCTGATGTGAAAAAATGGGTGCGTCTGCATCGGCCACAGTCGCGATTGGATGCCATGTAATTGTCCAAGGATATTGAATTGATGTTACGCCCTAATTCCGGTACCCCGTCGCTGTCCCGTTTTCGTTATCTCCATCAGTTCGGGTAGCCGATGTTTGGGTTGACTGAGGGGTTTCAAAATCTGGGCTATTCTGAACCCAAGCACTCATTCCAAAGTCCACTACCGGCTCCGGTTTCTCTTACACGCTCTGACTTTGGTCCACGTATCTCCACTCCTAAGTCCATCTCTACTTCGTCTTCCGACACCGGGCATGTGTTTCCACATGATCGGGGGTTCACTCGTTGTCTCGTACTGAGTGGGATGAGCGTCAGAAGAAAGGGTTGTGTTACAAGTGTGGCCAACAATATAGCCCAGCTCACAAATGCCCGGAGGGCAAGCTTCGTGTTATGTTACTCGGGGATGATGAACAAGATGAACTCGAAGGGCTACACTTTCAATCGGAACATATGGATCATATGCACTCGGATGGGGTTATTCAAGCATGTGCATCTTCTTCTACCAAGCCTTGAGGACAAGTCTTGTTTTAAGGAGGGATTAATGATAGGCATCATATTATACTTTACTCTTTATATGTCATTTTCTATTGTAGGAGGGGGTTAAATGTAATTTACTTTCTATATCTAGGTTAAGAATGCTACAGGAAGGGGGGATGAGAATTAGGAGATTGATTTAGGCTCTTGCTTAGGCATAGAGAAGGGCTTTGCCCTGGGACCATTTTTGGTTGTTTGATTGATTGATCCTTTGAGATCATCTTATTAATATCAATACTACCTTACATTTCAAGAGATTTCAACAATTTAGTTCATTCATCTATTTATTCATCTATTCATTCTTCATTTTCAATTGATAAACACTTGACCGATTCCTATCAAGGTCTCATTTATAAATACATGCTTAAATTTATGTGATAAACATGCTTAAATAAGATGATCCTTTGAGATCATCTTATTAATATCAATACTACCTTACATTTCAAGAGATTTTAACAGTTTAGTTCATTCATCTATTCATTCTTCATTTTCAATTGATAAACACTTGACCGATTCCTATCAAGGTCTCATTTATAAATACATGCTTAAATTTATGTGATAAACAAGAGCTATTTTTTTTCTTCAAAATTCACATTTGTATTTGTAGGCGAAATTGGGCGACACTAATAAATTCTATTATGATGAGAAACTTAAAAGATGGGTGGAAGAAGGCGTTGATTCGCCTGCTGAGGAAGCAGCCCTTCCTCCACCACCAACAATGGGAACTTTCCAGAATGGATCACCAGATTACAACTTAAAGACTGCTTTAAGAACAGATTTGAGCAGTGGGAGCTCTGACTTTGCAAGCCCACCTCCTGCTAGCCATACTTCAGGCATTCCAATGATTCCAGCCACCACAAACCAATTTTCTGCACGTGGAAGGACAGGGGTTCGAGCAAGGTAACTTAATTTATATATCTTTTTCATATGTTATTTATAGTCATAACATAGTTAGGGTGCTAAATGGGCGGCGTTCGCGGGGTCCAACTTGACACGAACCCGAACGGACCTAGAAATTATATGAACCCGAACATGACACGTATATTCGTGGTTGACACAAACATGACTCATTAACCTATTCTTTTTTGTTATTTTTACATATTGATGCTTCAAAATTACTTTCTTATAACAAAAATACAGATGTATGCAAAACAATTTTATTTTGATTCTAAAATCTTATTTCAATTGCTGTTTTAAGTTTAAAATTTTGACATAAAATACTCGACCTATATAAAATACAGCATAAATCACTTTTAAAAAATAATACAAAAAAGAAATAGGTTAAAAGGGTCAATCCACGAACCTGTTGGTAGCTAAATGGGTTTGCAGGTTCAACCCAAAACTGACCCGAATTCGTTTATACCACACCCAAACTCGCGAATATCGTGTTAGGTTTGTCATTTGTGTCATGTTTTCGTGATGTGCCGGAAATTCGCACCCCTAGCATAATATGGTGGTGTTTGGATGTGGTTTTTGGGATTTATTCTACAATGAGATAATCAGATGTTAGTGTTTGACAAATTTTGATTATATAAGGAACTAAAAGAGATAATGACATTTCTCTGAAGAAAATAATAATTGTTTATCGCAAGTTAGGTTAAGAGAGAGGGTATTAGGTATTTTTTAATACTTGTCTAACATGGGGTGTTTGAATATGCGTTTTGAAAGTGATCATGTGACCCATTTAGTTAGAGAATGTTGTAGAAAATAGTGTTTGTGCTTATGCTGTTTGGCAGTTTCTAAGTTTTGAAGAAATTTGTAGGTAAAGTTACCATAAAAAACATACATTTTTGTGTATTGAAGAAGTTTTTTGAAATGGGAGTAATCGTCTCTTATGTATGTTAAAACGAGAGGTAAATAGAATAATTTTCTTTTACCCTTTGGTACTCATTTTTTTGGCAGTTATGAAACTGATTATTTGAATCCTGAATAAGCTTATCATAAGAAATAATCTGTTAATCTAAACATTAAATCTTTAATTTGATTATCATATAACCGATTGTCAGATTCACATTTCCAAAATGCAAATTTAAACACTTGTATAAAGAGCCTTACATTAATGCAATTTCGACATGTGTTTGACAGGTATGTTGATACTTTCAACCAAGGTGGTGGAAACCCTACAAACTTATTTCAACCACCTTCTGTTTCAACGATCAAACCTAAAACAAGTCTCAATCCGAACCCAAACTTCTTTGTACCCACAGCTGTCCCTGCAGCCGAACAACCAGTAGCCGATATTGCCTTTGATAACTTGCAACAACACACATTTGGTAACCAACCTCCCTTGTTTTCTTCTGTAACCAACCAATCAGCAACGGGCATGCAAAAATTTGCATCAATGGATGATATATCAAAAGAAGGATCAGCATCCACATCAACATCCACTTCATCATTTGTCTATGATTCACTATCACGAAGAACCTCGTCATGGAGTGGTGGTGCGAATCAAGATCTTTCGGTTACTGGTAACAACATTGAACAAAAACCAGTTGGAGGCATGCCTCAGTATACATTTATGCCAAATGAGACTGGTTTTACACAGTCGTCGAATGACGATCTCCTAGAAGTTGAACTTTAAAGCGAATCTGCTGTTTTTTCTTGTTGTATACCAAAATGCAACTTAATTAGTTTTTTAAAAAGGTAAGTTTTGTTAAATTATAAAGAGTTGTGGTTGTGCAGAAGGAAGAGCTCCTGTCTTACAGTTCATTTGTTCATTTTTGCAAGGAAGATGCTATATGTCCCCAGTGTTATGGTAAAAAATAGATGAGATGTCTGTAACTTTATCTCTTTACATTTATATATACTTGAAGTAATAAGTAGAAGTATGTGTTTTATGTTGATTATATATAAATGTAACATTTATCAAATGGTTTGAATTTACATGCCAACATACTTCATTGATATTAGGCAGTGCATCCTCTAGATTGTCCAAGCGCGTGTTTACGTTTGAAATTCCTTTACGTTCTTCGCATTAGGCGTCGTATATGACTCATTGAAGCTCTATAAAAAAACCCTTCACCCTTGACAATCTATAGATAACATTTGCTAATCCACTTTAATCCTTTATGTAGGACAATCTTTTTTTTTTTTAAACAGCAGCAAAGTATATATATTCACATCAAAAAAGTACAACCAAGAAATAAACTAGCAATGGCTAGGAACTACCAACAAGAAAATGAAAATTTGATTACAACATAATTAGAACTAGTTAGATAAGAAAGTTTGCCATGATCTCCATAATGTTTGTCCCTTCGTTGTGCGATTATTTATCCAAATAGAGCTTCATATTTTAATTTCTTCAACCATACGAGATATGTTCCATTGGATGTTGTTGAAAATTACATCATTTCTTGCCTTCCAGATGACCCATAGAGTGATTAAAAAGATTGCCTTAATCTTCCTCTTTACATTAGAATTGGTGGAGATAGATTTGACATGGTTTAAAAGTTCTTGAATTACCTTGTATGACCATGCATTGATCAGAAATGTTGAACTTTCATCATGAAAATACTCTTTAACAAAAACAATATGCAACAATATGCGTAAGGTACTCTAGGTTTTCAATATGTTACTCATTTAACTTTATACCTAGCCAATCATTTTTAGTATCTTAGTTAGCAAAGCTAGCATATAAAAATACCACCAGAGAAAGTAAAGATCGATCGGCAAGCAGAGACAAAAGGGTTAAATGAGATGAGAGAAGAAAAGAGGGCAACTATATATACTCACGCACGCAAAATACCAGAAATGTACACCTTGAAGGATGGGATGTTACACCATTGGACGATGGAGGTCCATACTAGATCCGAGATAGAGCAGATTAGTAGGACGTGGTGGATTGATTCAATCGGGTGTGTGCAAAAAGGGCAGCATGAGGCCTCTAAAGGGATGCATTTTGCAAGGATAGCTTCCCTTGTAGGAAGCCGATTCAGCAGCGCTCTCCAGCAAAAAAAGTTTACTTTGATAGGGAGGGTTTTATCCCAATCAAAATCGACTGAACCATGCGATAATCTACTGTTGTCAATGAGCCTTCTCACGGATTTGGTTGAGAATGAGCTTGATGGATCCGCGGTCCATTCCCAACGATCTTCATTCCCTGATCGGATAGCATTTGATATGGTATTTGCTAGAGTAGTAAAGCTCCCCAGTTGCTCTTCGTTTAATGTTGGAGAGGAACCATCTTTTGACCAAATGGCGCCCACATTAGCTAGATTGAAAGCATCAGCAACGCTGCAACAATGATTTTTAGATAAACGAAACAAGTCAGGAAATAAGAAGCTAAGGGGGGTCGTAGCAACCCAATTATCAAGCCAAAAGTATAAAGAACTGCCACTCCCTGGAATTGGTTTCATTAAGCTCCCCAGATTGATAGAGAATGTGGCTAGTTCCACTTTAATGGATACTATGTTTTTCTAAACTCCAGTGATGGATGCTTTAATGGGTAAAGCATTCAGACGTCTTTTGTTATGGTGAATGGCAGAAATTGCCTTGAACCATAATCTTTCTCTTTCCGTGCGAGCTTTCCACCACCATTTTGATAATAGAGCAAGGTTTGCTGAACGGAGAGAGCCAATGTTAAGCCCTCCTTTTGCTTTTGGAGCAAGTAGTCTTTCCCATAACAACCAATGGATTTTTCGATTTTCTTGTGTATCACCCCAAAAAAAGTTCTTTCGAATTCTCTCGAGCTCTTCAATCACATGTAGAGGAGCTTTGAAAAGTGAAAAATAATATAATGGTAAGCTCCCAAGGACAGACTTGATTAGTGTAAGTTTCCCGCCAAAAGATAATGATTTTGACTTCCAGGTTGAGAGTCGTTTTTTGAAAATATCGACCACCGGTTTCTAATTTTTTATGTGATTCATGTTGCAACCGATGGGTAAGCCAAGATGTGTCAAAGGTAGGGAGCCAGGTGTGTAACGCATTCTAGCCGCCATATTTGAAACCTCATCTTGATGAACGCCAATACCATATAGATGGCTTTTTGAGAGATTGATCTGCAGACCTGAAGACATGAAAAAAATTCGTAAAATTCTAGCAAGGTTTTTTGAATTAGATAATGACTATTCACCGAGAAAAATAGCGTCATCTGCATAGAAAAGGTGAGAGAGACATGGGCCACCGTTTGGTAAAGTTAAGCCTTGGAAGATATTGGAGTTCCTAGCTTGAGTTATCATTGTGTTAAGGGCTTCCATAGCTAGAAGGAATAAATAAGGAGACAAAGGGTCTCCTTGTCGAACTCCTTTCATAGGTGAGAATTCTTCTGTTGGGGAACCGTTTATGTAGGACAATCTACTTTAAAGTTTATTGATTAAAAAACTTTGAACAAAATAAATGTCATTAAGAAAAATTTAAACATATTAGGTCCTGCTATGTAGCTGTTTATTAATTTCTACAAAAAATGATTTTAAAATGGGTTATTGGATTTTAATAATCTGAACTTTTGTATATGGACCAATGTTAATCCCAACTTGTAACTTATTTTCCTACAATGATCCGCCGGTAAAGTTAACTTAACACCGTTAATTATTTTTCAAATTTTTGACCGATGTTTTAGGGTTTTTGATTGAGAGGACGATATGAATCTATTGATGTAGAACTTACCTCGATTCGAGGAAAAAATGATTTACCTAAAAACTTAGCCAATTACAAACAAAATTGTTACAAACACAAAGATATTCTTAAAAACATTTTATTTCATAATTCTCAAAAATCAGAATTAACGTTTCACCTTCCACAATTCTTAAAATGGTCCCAAACCATTTAACCACTTCACCCATTAAGTTTATTTATGAAATCATGTTTCTTTACCCGCCTTCTCAAACATGAAAATGTATAACTTAGTTAACACTTAAGGAAACTTTTGTGAAAATAATGCTCGATCTCTTCTGACATACCTTCTAAGTGTTTTGTGTTTCAAGCGGTTAAAACGATTTAGCTAAAAAGTTAAGACAAATAACATTTAAATATGTGCACAAATGAGTTATCTCGTATCCTAACTCCTTTGTCCATTTTCCCTAAAATAACAAACAGTTAATATATATACAAAGGAGTTAAAAGTACAGGAGAACCCATTTACACACATATTTTAAATGTTATATGTCTTAACTTTTTGCCTGACTCTCGTTTTTAATTGCTTAAACACAAAAAGACTTGGAAGATATCCCATATGATAAGGGTCAAATGTTACTTTAAAAAAAAGTTTCCTAACTTGTTAATTAAGGTATACATTTTCATGTTTAGAAGTCGGGTAAAGAAACATGGTTTCATAAATACTTAGAGGTTGAGCAGGGGCGGAGGTAGAAGGGTGGGAGGGGTAGCAGCCGCTACCCCTCAATTTTTCCGGTGAAGGGTAAAACTAGTGTAAAAATTCAATTTTTCTTTTCGTTTTATGTATCGGTATACCTTTAGGTCTAACAATTCAATTTTCCGCTACCCCTGGTTTTTTTTTATAGATCCGCCACTAAGGTTGAGGTGGTTAAATGAGTAGGAGACCATTTTGAGAATTGTGAAGTGAATCGGTGGTATGCGTATGAAATCTAAACTTTGTTTTTAAGAGTATATCTTTTGTGTGTGTAACATGTTTGTTTTGTAATTGGCTAGAGTTTTAGGGTAAGGAGGCTATTTGTTTGGCTTTGAATGGACTCTGAACAGAAGGACCTCTAAATCGGTCAGAGACTTCGTCATGTTTGGTAGCAGCGTTGAACGAACTACCTCTGAATCGGCC
Organism: Tagetes erecta; assembly: GCA_030867185.1. Classification (NCBI taxonomy): domain Eukaryota; kingdom Viridiplantae; phylum Streptophyta; class Magnoliopsida; order Asterales; family Asteraceae; genus Tagetes; species Tagetes erecta. The sequence goes on from CM061496.1 coordinate 23,636,502, forward strand.
AAAGGCTTCACCTGTGAACCGTTCGGAGCTGCTATGATGCTGAACCGTTCAAAGGCAGGGGAGGACGAGGAGGTTGGGGCCAGACGATCGAGGGAGACGACAAGAGACGATGAAGGCTGGCCAGAAGAAAGAAAGAGATGAAGACGAAGGATGAAGAAGGCGACCAACACAGAAAAAGACAAAAAAAACACTTGTGACTCAAAAAATACCCTCGTATGGAGCCGGGTTTTTAAAGCTGCATTCATGTCCGTAGGTTTTTGGAGCCAAACACATGAATTGCTCTTGGTAGAATAAAAAGAGTTTGTGATATACTGAGATTGTGTGAATTGTTCTTGTTTATGATTTGATATTCAAGTAGCTTGATTTCACTTGCCACATAGTTGATGTTCTAAATAAAATGTTCACCAACACATGAATTGCTATGAAAATCACACACAAAATATTATTACATCCTTGTTTGATACTCAAACTCCAACAAGCCTTACAACCCACATAATCTTGTCAAGATTTTTTTTAAATATGAAACATCCAAGATAGCTAACCAAACCATCTATTCTGCTCAATTTTGCCATCTAACTTCTCTTAGTTCTTTGAAATGAGTTTTTCAATCATATCCGCTGCATCCTGAACGGTTGCAATGGTCTGAGCGCTTTCTTCCTCCACGCTAATTCCAAATTCTTCTTCGAGTCCCATCACAATCTCAACCTGCGTATACCACATGATCGTCATATAAGATATAATCAAATGGTAATACAATAAAACTCGGCTAATGTTTTGTAAGTGTTTCAGGTCAATTCAACCTGACCCGTTGGCCGTTACAGTCCAAATAATTAATTACCAATTGTGACGTGTTACACAACCCGCACATTTTTCCACCTATGATATTTTAGTAATTAGGGGCAACCCAACTTGATACATCTCTTTCACCTATAAGGCTATAATATGCAACTGTTTGGGTCAACCCAAGTCGACCCATTTCAATCCAAACACTTAACTACCTGTTTTGACAGGTCACAGCCTGCTCATTTTTCCAATCGAAACAATAAACAAAGTACACTACCGTATCAAGAGAATCGGCTCCAAGGGAAGCAAACTTAGACTCTCCAGTTACAGCAGCATCGTCACCTAGTGCCAGTTGTTTTCTAACAATGTTACAAACCTTGTCCACTGTCTCAGGTGTGGCCTGCAAAAAAATTAAATTGACATGCTTTGTAAGTTGCATGGAGATGATTTTGAATAAGCAACAACTATATTGAAACAAAGAATTAAATTTCTCTACTTATTTATTTATTTATTGCTTTTAGCCGAGCCACTTATGAGCTACTCAACGCACTAAAGAGTAAATTGCAGTTTTGGACCATGTGTTTTAATACCGTTAACAGTTTTAGTCTCACCTTAACAGCAGTTTTGGTCATTGTGATTTTATTTTCAAACATAAATGGTCTCAAACATTAACTCCATCCAGTTTTGGTCACTGTGTTTTAATACCATTAAATACCATAACCATAAACAAGCCAAGCCTAAGCTCAAGTAGAGCTCAAATGGGCCGAGACCGAGTAGTCTGAAGTTAAACAAGCCGAGTGAAACTCGAGTGCCACTTGTTTAAACCTCTAACCATATATTAGTTCATAACTGAAAACAACACAATATAGATAAACAACTCCTCTAAAGCAAACTGGTCCAATACCATCTAATTACACAAACAAACAAAAATATGCATCACTTAGATGCATGTTTCAGTTATAAACCATACAATTATATGATTAGAACATATACCGCGCAGGAAACTCTGAACCGCGATGGTGCAGAGCTCAACTTAAGAGATGGGAAAAATTTCCCATTGACAGCAAGTGATACAGCATTGAAATTGGAAGCTCGGGTAAATGTCTGCAAACAAAAACCCCCAAAAAAAATCAAGCAACATAAATGAATAAAATGCAAAGTTTTGTATATGATAACAGACATGAAACATGAAATTAACTAATATCAAAACTCTTTTCAGGTTAATTTTATAGAAATTAATTAAACAAATCGCGTAAATTCACGAATCAACATCGTAACCTTACAAATTACAACCCCTGTTTAGCGATCGCAAAACGTAAATTAAGAAACAGGGGAATAATAAAATTAAGAAACAGGGGAATGATAAAATTAAGAAACAGGGGAATGATAAAATTAAGAAACAGGGGAAGGATTAAAGAGAGGATGTATGAATGATTGTTTGACCTGATTGGGTTTAAGGGATGGGATGAAAGATCCTGGTGCAATAGAAGCCATTGAAGATGAAATTGAATTGAAGATTGATTGATTGTAGGGGGATATGAAGAAAAAGTGAATTGAATTGAAGAACAGAGGAAGAGTGTGAATAATATTATATAGAGAAAAAAAAGTAGTAAGGGTTTATAGTTTGTATCGAAATGAAATGAAATATGTGGTTGGTAATTGGTAGTCAGTTCTGGTTGGAAATGTAATTAGTTTAGCACAATCCTCCCCACTACGGCAATTTCGATAAACCTTAAAAATCATATATATATAATAAATAAAAGAACGTTTTTTTCTATATTTCTTAATGTACCAAGAACGAAAGTCGGTGATTACCGTAATACCAGCCGACTTTCATTCTTTGACGACTTTAACCTTTGGGCGTAACTTTAACATATTTATGAGTTTGAACTTTTAACTTTAATTTTTTACTGTTTTGACTCCTAATCAGTTATTCAACTTATAAATTTGATTTCCTACTCACCGACGACTTTGTTCTTTAGCGTCTTTAGCCCTCTATTGAAGTTAGCCAACTTACAACTTTGACCACGTACTTTATTTTGATATATTTATGACTTTAATATGTTGGCATTGAGTTAGTTATATTTTTTCATTTATGTTTAGATATGTTGTAAATAACACACTGAATCAAGTATTGAAATCAAGAAAGAAAACTATTTGGAAATTGTTAGAGAGAGAATTGAAAGCAGTGGTGGATCCTAAACGTTTGTAGCATGGGAGCGGAAAATCACAGAAACCATAAAATTGAATTTTACACGGGGTCGAAATCAATATATATACACATTTAAGGTATCGGGTAAAAACCGGCCTTTCTGTCGAAAAAACGTGCAGGAGCCGACGTCCATTCCAAAAAGAGAATGAATGTAATCTCTACAATAACCAACTCCTATATAGCCTACTAGATTAGTACCCGTGTACTACACGGATTTTAGTTTTATAGGTTTTAACTCAATTTACATATCAAATTTATTTTTAGCGTATCTCTTATTAAATCGATTTGGATATTTACAAATATATTCATATAAAAAATCATATGTTACAATAAAGGATATGATTTATAATAGTTGGTAAATTTTTATTGAAACATATTGGGTTAGGAGATAATTCATGATAATTGTTAATTTTTTTATTTGAACATATCGAGTTATGAGATAATTAATGATAATTGGTAAAACTTTAATTTGAACATATCGGGTTAGGATAAATCATAATAATTGATAAGTTTTTTATCTGAACATATCAGGTTAGGAGATAATTCATGATACTTGGTACATATCGGGTTAAGATATAGATCATGATAATTGGTAAATTTTGTATTTGAACATATCGGGTTATGAGATAATTGATGATAATTTTTTAATTTTTATATAAACATATCGGGTTATTTCGAATATGGAGCATACCATGACCCGTTTAAAAATTCTCAATCAAATCAATTTAAAACATGACACCTAAGCAAAATCCTATGTGGAATAGTTAAAATGGTGACATGTGGATGTGTTACTTAATTATTAGAATAGATAGAATAGTTTGTTAATACATTATTAACAAACTAGATTAGTACCCGTGTACTACACGGATTTTAGTTTTATAGGTTTAACTCAACTTAGATATCAAATTTATTTTTAACATATCTCTTATTAAATCAATTTTGATATTTACAAATATATATTCATATAAAAATCATACGTACAATAAAGGATATGATTTATAATAGTTGGTAAATTTGTATTTGAACATATCACGTTAGGAGATAATTCATGATAATTGGTACATATCGGGTTAAGATATAGATAATGATAATTGGTAAATTTTGTATTTGAACATATCGGGTTAGGAGATAATTGATGATAATTTGTGAATTTTTAGTTTAAACATATTGGGTTATTTCGAATATAGAGCATACCATGACACATCCAAAAATTCTCCATCAAATTAATTTAAAACATGACACCTAAGCAAAATCCTATGTGGAGTAGTTAAAATGGTGACATATGGATAAGTTACTCAATTATTAGAATAGGTAGATTTACTTAGTGAATTAGCACAAACAATCCCTGAACACACTGACAAGTTAATGTTTGTACCCCTACACTTTATTACACTTAGGGTGAGGGGAGTCCACCCCTCACCACCCCACATCACCCCACACTTTTTACTCCATTCCACGTTCACCCCACGTTCACCCCAAATTACCCGGTATCCACCCCACACCACCCCACATCATTTTTTAATTAAAAAATAATTGTTTCTAGCTTTTTGTAGGGTGGGCCCCCACATTCCAACGTTCAAATGCTCGGGGAAAAACTCGGGGAAATCACCCCAAATTGCACCCCAATTTTCGGGGCCGAAGGGGGGTGGGGCGGTGTTCCCGCGCGGGGCCGCATCGGGACCGCGCCCACCCCGAATCCACTCCGCATGCACTTAACAAACAATATAAAACTAACTCTAAATGTAAACAACTCTTGACTTAGTAAGATGTTGACTTAGGTTGACTTCCTTTGATTTTCATATTAACAAGATATATATATTCGTTTTTTAATATGTGTCGCATTATAACTTTTTTACGGTAAAGTGTAAGACATGCAACTTTTTAGTATCACATGACCTCATCATATACCTAGTTTTAGTATATTTTTTTAATGGTAAACCTATATTTACATATCACTCTCTACTTTTAAATTTCACCAAGCCCATCATTTGTGGAGACAGAACGACTAACGAATGACCTAAATTACACAACGCCCACCTTTATAAAAGTTTTGTAATAACTTTTTACTCATAAAGAAGCAACATATTTTTTTTGTTTTGTCTCATAAAAACTCTCAACGGTTTTTAAACATATAAGTCTCTTTACATATTAAAATTGAACAAAGCCAAAAAAATTAAAAAGTTAAAAGCAACTTGGTATCAATAGAGGTGTGCATCGGTCTTTTTCAATTTAAAGTTATTTAGCTTAAAACAAAAACTAACCAAACCAAATATAGTTAAAAGTGCTTTAAAGTTAAATCACAAATTCGTTGGTATATAAGGATTATTGGGTTCTCGACTAAATATAAAGTATGATATGTACGGATTATTTGGTTTATTATAACTAAAATTAATTATTCACTTTGGTTTGAATTTTTTTTATATTCTATTTTAGTCGTCTTCTGTCACATTATTTCATGTAGCAATTTTTCTAAATATGTTTTTTTTCATAGTTTTGTTTATATTTAGAGTAAATTACTCTTTTATACCTAAGTTTTCTAAAAAATATTATTTGCAGCGTAAGATTTAAATATGTTTATTTGTATAACATGTTTTCTATTTTACTTCTATTTGTACAACATGATTAAAATTGTCAAAAAGCTCTAATAAAAACCCCTCATGTGACTTTCACATGAGGGGTATTTTGGTCCATGTGACACTCTATTACTCCTTTAAACAATTAAAAAACAAATTACACATCTCGCCCTAAATTAGATCTTGAACCAGATCCTAAACCACACCCCAATCATTGTCAATATGACCACTGTCATTTCCTCCCTAACTACCGTCGTTATCATAACTGTCACTACCATCTCCTTCATAACCAACTCTACTCGCCACCAGAAGTGTTCCATGATGATCCTTCAGTAGTAACAAATGAGCCCTAAGCAACATGTAATCGTTTTGTGGTGCTCGACAATGATCTGGGACTAGTGGAGGCTCTGTATTTGGTTTGATAGCCATGATTTGCCTTAGTGGGTTGTCGGAGTCATGTTGGTGGGTTTCAATTCAATGAACTCTTATTAAAGCATCAATAACGACTCGTCTACCCATCACCTTCATAACCCCTCTACCAATCGCCACCCCTAAATCGAACCATAATCATAGACCTTTAATAGAACTCCAAAGACCTCTTTAAAGGATTTAATGTAGGTTATGAAATCAAGAGAATTGAAGGTCATAACCAAGATATAGTTATAATGTCGGTGGTGGGTAGTTGTTCGACGATGATACTGATTGAACTAGTGATGGGGATGAGAGGTGCACGAAATACCTGAACCTGACTCCGGACAAAACCCGAACCCGAATAAGCTAACTAGGGTTGGGTTAATATGGTCAAAAATTGTTAGTAGGGTTATCCAGGCTAACCCAACTAACCCAAATCGTTATTAGGGTCGGGTTTCGGGTTAATTTTAAAAAATAAATCATTATCCGGGTTAACCCGAATAAAATGGTAGAAGAAGATTTATAATACAATATTACAACTAGTATTATTTTATAAGAAGTACATGTTATTGGTCATATAAACTACTTTGTTTGTTAAGATAATTATGTGCGTCACAATAAACAAACTTAGTTGATATATGGAGCCGTTTCAAGCAAATATAATTATTACATGATCATATCAAAATATTTAATTCTTTTGTACAATATAATATGCCATTGAAAATGCAAACTAATAAAGTCGTGCTCTTCATTACTTGTAGGATTAATATGAGTTAACACTCTCCATCAACACATATCAAACTATTTAGATTTTGGCATGTTGGTCAAAATTAGAACAAACCCAACTAATTGGATCAACCCGTCCCTATTAACCCGAATAACCTAACCCGAGTAACCTGAACCTTAATAGGGTCGGGTTTCGGGTTAGTTTTTATTTTTTTTAAACCCAACTAATCCGACCCGATTAACCCGAACCCCGATCGGGTTGACCCGATTAACACCCCTTTGAGGATGATCGATTAAGATGAGGGTTTCGTAGTGATTTAAAGTGGTGAGGTAAGTTGGATGTGGTGGTGTGGTGGTGTTGCTTGTGGTGGTATTGTGTTGGTAGTGAACTAGTGATATTAATTGTTTGTGGAAACATGAGGGAGATGGAGATGGGTAGGGTAATTTTTTACTTTATATTATAACCGATTTTTAATTTTTAATTGGAATGGAATGAACTACCCTCATGTGGAAGTCACATTGGGTTTTTAACGAAGTTTTTTGACAATGTTAGCCCCTAGGTGTACAAATTGTATTAAAATAAAAACCTCATGGTATAAATAAACAGATTTAAACCTGAAGTTTCAAACAGTCAAGTTTTAGAAAACTCAAGTATACCATAAGTAATTTACTCTTATATTTAACATGTGGAGGGAGTTTATCGTTTACAAATAGTTGAGAGACTTTTGTGATATAAAATATAAAATATGCTTGTTTTTATGTGAAAAAATTATTGAGAGACTTTTATAAAAACTAAGAATGTATGTTGAATTTTTTATTATTTGCTCTCTAATTTTTTGATTTTAATATTCTAGATTCTTCTAGTTTTGGTTTGGTTATCAAAGTCATCGAGCTCAATTAGTGATACAAGTAGTTTACTAAATTCCGTATAGAATTGAAGCCCTTATTTATCAATGTGACACTAACTCACAACCAATGTCCATATTTAGTAATAGATTTTTTTAAATGCTATTATATTAAATTGAAAACAACCTAACAAGACGTTAGATTATATATAAAGGAAATAGTTAACTGCAAAATGCACCCCGTGGTTTACACTCAATAGCACTATGCAACCCCGTATGAATATTTAGACTTTTTGAAACCCTAAGCTTTCTAAAATGGGTCATTTGCATCTCTCCGTTAGTTTGACCGTTAGTTGATCATCCAAAAAGATATTAAATTACCTAATTACTCATCTCTTACGGAGTATTTATTTAACTCGTTATTTAATAATATCTTAACCTTCCACATATTAACGATCTTTTATTTTAGAACACATTTTTTTCGTCCATCCATCTTTCAAAGTGCCGAGAATATAAGCTAAACTTTACATTCAAATTCACATGAATGAAACGCAAGTATAACAATCAAGTTCTTAATGAACAAAAGAAAAATAACAAAACCAATAGCAACATAGACATAAAGAAATAAATATATTTGAAAAATGCTAGAGTAAACAAATAATATTCAGACTAAATTCAAATATAAAATCGAAAAGCATAAACAAATCAATCTTTGACCGACTATTGCTTAAAATAAACCGAAGCAACTCATGCTTCACCGCCAGAGTTATAAATCTGATGATTATCTATCTTAAACAAGATTAAATAAGAGAGCGTTTATGTATATTAAACAAGAAGCATGTAAGTCGACGTTCATATATGAAAAAGTGTAAAAATCGTCTGTTAGTGTTCGAATATGATTATGGATGCAACATGGGTCGTCGTTCATAGGACAATTAAAAACATAGGGTTGCAAATAATTTATGTTTATTTTTTTATGTAAATGGTCTATTTTACCCTTACTAATCACGGTTAACTAACGGTCAAACTAATGGAAGGGTGCAAATGACTCGCTTTAAAAAACCTAAGGTTGTAAAAGGTCTAAATATTCACTTGGGGTTGCAGAGTGCTATTAAATGAAAACCACGACAGAAAAATTAGATCACGATTTCCAATCAAGACTAAACATGTTGCCCCGAATTTTAATCAAAAGATAAAATAATGATTTAATTCCTCCCAAGATCGTAGACCCTGATTTAAACTTATTGAAATTTCTATCATTCATCTTGTAAGTACGTTTTTAGGCCTCTTCAACAATCTTGGTTATAAAAGTATTGAAATTTCTTATGATTTAACATGTATTTATTTGTTTTAACAAAGTTCGTGGTTCTTAGGACCAGATCTGGCTATGGACAACAATAATTATCTTACAAAAATCAATCTTCTAGTGTTTGAATAATCTTTTTAACGATCCGAATCATGAGAATGAACCAACACATAAGTACAATGGACTTTTCATTATTTGCCCGTTGTTACACTTCATCTAGATACAATGGTCTTTTCATTATGTAACTGTTGTTACACTTCATCTAACTACATAATCTTTTCATTATGTAATCGTTGTTGTAAAAAGAATAATAATCTCTATTATAATAAAAAAAGTATCTTAGTTATGACACTTTTTCATTCACTTTCAGTGTCAAATTCCTGACTAAAAAGAAATTACTCATTCTCACACGTGCTGGCGCACGGATTAATAAATGGATTCCCATGACCCATTTTTCCTTTTAATTTTAAATATGTATATTGGTTTCTATTGGCCCTAACTATCACCTTTTGGCTTCCACCGGTCCCAACTATTGAATTAGCTATCAACGGTCCCAACTTTTATCACTTTGGCAACCAACAGTCCGTTGTTAATTTTTTTTTAACGCCGTTAAGTTTTTTTCGAATTCAAGACCGATGGTTTAGGCCTTTTGATCAAAAAGATAATACGAGTCGGTTGATGTATAAGTTTGATCAAAACGGCTCTCTGAACGATAAATTTTACATCCGATTGAAGCACCGTTAGGTTTAAACACCCGATTAAAGCTCCGTCTCGTTGTTCGGAGCGCCGTTTCGAGGTAACTTTTCCATCAATCGACCTGTATTATCTTTCCGATCAAAAGGCTTAAAACATCGGTCTTGAATTTGGAAAAAATTTAACGGCATTAAAAAATTTTAACGACGGACTGTTGGTTGCCAAAGTGATAAAAGTTGAGATCGTTGACAACCAATTCAATAATTGATACCGGTAGAAGTCAAAATACGATAGTTGAGACTAGTAGAAAGCAATATATCTTTTAAATATTTTGAAGTTAAATTTATATATTTAACTTCAACTAAAAACTCACATATTATTTTAATTTTAAATTTATATTTTTATTGTTATCGTTTTATTCGCGTAATACACGGGTAATAACGTATTATTTATATATTGATTGAAGAAATAAATGAAGAATTAAATTGTTTGCATGCCAGTATTTAATTATGTGAATTCGTAGAGTTTGGCGGGCACACTTCTAGACATAGCTTATTTTTATATTGTTATTTGTTACAGAGAAAAACAAACTTCAATTAGGTGGGAGAAAGAGTATTATTGAGTAAACTATAAACTATTCAAATTTGTTTAAAAAATAATAAAAGAAAATATGAAACATAAGCAAGTAATAACTTTGTTTTGAGTAGGTCAATCAAACATATTTTGCTTAATTAGATGACTAAACCTTTAAATCAAACAATTATTAGGATTTTATTTACGTCAAAATAGTTATAGTAAGTTAGTAAATAAACGTAAGTGTGTGAACTAAAAAGACCTTTAGGAAACACAAATAACTCCATATATCCTTGAAAGTTGAAACAGTCCAAGAGACATAATTTACTCTTGATATATTGTTTAAGAGCATAAAGGTTATAGTTAAACGTATATTATTGGGGTAACTTAGTATAACTATCTTTTAATATATAAACAATTTAAAATAAATAAATTACTAAAATTTTTAATGAGGTGTTTCATAAGTATATTTACAAATGTTTTTCCGTCATAAACTCGTTATATCTTCAAATTTTTGTCATCTCTGTCCAAAGTCATAACATCCTGAAAAACTTAGTTATTAAAAAAACTATAAAAGAAAATCAAATTCATCATTTATGTTATGTTAAATATGTTATATTGATATGTTAATATCATTTTCGAAAATCAGTCCCCCACTCCTTCTCACCCCCACATGTTGACTTGCTAGTCACCTCACCACAAAGCCGCCTACATCACCCCTTGGCCACTGACAACGACACCGGCATTTTCACCCTTAAACACCATCATTATCTTAATCGTCTCGAGAACGCTCTAACTGTGACACCTTAACCTTTAAAATAAGTGTGCATATAAAAAAATATATGGAATGAGTTAACTATGATATAGAAAGAAAATTTAAAAGAAAGAGTAAATTGCTAAAATAGTCTTTAGTTTTGTACAAATTCGATCACTTTGGTCCTTATGTTTTTTTGTCATTTTAGTGTATGAATTTGCAAAAACTTGCCAGCTTTGTCATTTGACAAACTTTTGTTAGTTTTGACCATTAACAACAGGGGTAGCTTAGTCATTTTGTCGGCAGTTGTGGAGGTGGTTGTTGCCTTGTTGGTAGTGGATGGAAAATCTGGAATAGGTGGGGAGGTGGGTTGAGTATTTATTTTAGGCTACTACTACCACCACCACCATGACGACGACTACCACTATTACCACTACGACGACCATGACCACGACCACAACCACCACCACCATGACGGCGTTCGCTACCATGACTACCATAACGACGACGACTACCACGATGACCACATCCACCATCACCATCATCACGACTACCACTACTATCACTACTACCACGACTACTACTACGACCACCAGAACTACCACGACGACCAGGACCAAGACAGAGACGACGACCACCACCACCACGACTACCACTACTATGACTACTACCACTACTATGACTACTACCACTACGACTAGCACAACTACCACGAGTATGACTACTACCACGACAACAACCACCACGACCACCGCCACCACGACCACCACCACCACATCGACTACCACGACAACAACTGCCACCACATGCACCACAACAACAACTGCCACCACATGCACCACAATAACTAGGGGTGTTCATTCGAATCGAATGCGAATTGGGCGAATCGAATTGGGCGAATTGGGACTTTTAAAAACCGTATTCGTATTCGATCCACATTCGAATAAAAATCCGTGTATTCGATTCGATTAAGTTATTCGAATTCGAATAGATTCGAATGTATTCGCTTTAAAAAAATCTAAATAAACAAACACATCAAGTAACAATACAAATATAGCACCAACATAACATAAGTCTACAACATCACCCAAACAATGTGTAAAACATCACCCAAACAATATGCAAAATACTAGCACATCAACAAGTCTGAAATGTGTAAACAAAAGGTCTAAAACTGCATAATCAAATACAAAAAAAGACTATAAACACGTTTAAAACTTGTAGAAACAACAATTAACCAGCTGTCACAGCACCAAATCATGTTCATATGCAGAAACAACAATTAAGATTGGGTAATGAGTTGGGTTTGAGTATTTTTAACTTTACTCAAGCCCATTAAATCATATTCATTAATAGATAATTAATTAGATATATTAAAAATATATATTAAAAAATATATAAATTTCTTATTCGAATTGGGCGAATCGAATGCGAATACATAAAATCATATTCGTATTCGATCCACATTCGATAAAACTATTTGAATCGAATGCGAATCGAATTCGAATGGCCTTAATCGAATTCGATTCGAATCGAATTTCGAATAATTCGAATAGTATTCGAATAATGAACACTTACGACTAACACAACTACCACGAGTATGACTACTACCACTAATACCACGACAACGACCACCACGACCACCGCCACCACAACCACCACCACTACCACGACAACAATTGCCACCACATGCAGCACAACAACGACCACCACCACCAACACAACAACAACGACCACGGTGACCACCACCACAGTGACTTTGCATAACTATGTTAACAAGCTATCTCAACAAATCTTACACAATATCTAATAAGATATTGCCTTGGAACTTGTTAGATATAAAACATAAAGTAAGACAAGAACTTTCACCAAAATAGTAAAAACATTTTACTCCACATAACCGAGGCGTTGCAGACAACTAGAAAGGGAAGGGCTTAACAAGGATTCAGGCTCGAGCCAAGAGCTTCTTCTATATATCATATGGCTTTACAAAGAGTTCAAACACTTCATTTCACAACTTCATCTCATTCATGAGAACTTTTTTCTCTCTGTAATCTCAAATATAAAACTGGTGTCTACACTTAAATCTAAAAAACCACAACACCCAAAATCTCATTTCCTAACAGCTTCATCACACTAGTTCAAAATATCCCACCATTGATCCTAGAACGTCGTCACTACCATCCTTGGCATATTCTTGTTATAGCAACAGTAGCATACGAAGAAAATTTAACGGGTAAACAAACCTTCAAAACAATTTAATATCACTAATTAAATTCAGCTTTTAGCTAAAAAATTCCTAATGTTATTCCCGACTTAAAAGATTCTCTGTGGCAATCCTAACTTTTAACTAAGTTTCCTACAATGGTTCGCCGTTAAAGTTTACTTAACGTTTTTAAGTTTTTTTTTTAATTCAAACTGATGTTTAGGGTTTTTGATCGGGATGAGGATACGAGTTAATTGATGTAAAACTTGCCTTGAACAAGTGCTCCAAACGACGAAACGATCTTTAATTGAGTGTTTAAACCTAACAATGCTCAATGGGATGTTAAAACTTCGTCGTTTAGAGCACAGGTTCAACATATGTTTTAAATCAACTGACTCGTATCCTCCTCCAATTCGAAACCCCTAAAAAATCAATGTGAAATTCGAAAAATACTTAACGACGTTAAGTTAATTTTATCGGCGGATAATTATAAGAAAAATAGTTACAAGTTGGGTTACCACATAAGATTTCTTAAGTTGGGAGTAATCTATCTAAAAAATTAGGTTTAACACCCGTGTGTTACACACGTGTTGAATATAAATATTTTTAAATAATTATAACTATTATATTTATAAATTTATAAATAATTTTGTAAAATGTTATTAATCACAAAATTTTGTTTTTATTAACTTTCCTACTCAATTTTCCCTCTCAACCTTCCTTTTATAAACAAATTATGTTTTCCCCCTAAAAAATTGTCCCCTAAAAACTCTAATTTATTAGGGTAGATTAGAGTTTTTAGGGGGCAATTTTTTGGGGGGAAAACATAATTTGTTTTATAAAAGGAAGGTTGAGAGGGAAAATTGAGTAGGAAAGTTAATAAAGACAAAATTTTGTGATTAATAATATTTTACAAAATTATTTATAAATTTATAAATATAATAGTTATAATTATTTAAAAATATTTTTATTCAACCCGTGTGTAACACACGTGTGTTAAACCTAGTCTATCTAATAAATTAAGGTTTTAGGGAGCAATTTTAAGAGGGAAAATATTTGATCTATAATAGGAATGTTAGGAGGGAAATTAAATTACATTTCTCACCATGCATGAGTTAAATACTTAAATATTAAAATTTTACAAATATATAAACATAATGATTATAAATTCTTTTTAAATATTATTATTTAACCCGTGTGTAACACACAAGCATTAAACCTAGTATCGATTAATAAAACAAACTTCGGATTACCAAAATCCAATTTCCGTTTAAGTAATAATCAATTATGCAAACAAAATCAGACATAGACATAAATAAATAAATAAGGATAGGAAATTACCTCCAAGTGAGGATTAATAAGACATAGACCCGTGAAGTTATTAGATATTTAGGAAACGTAACCCAAAGAGGTTTAGAACTTTGACCTTATGGTATCCAAGTGTAAACTAGTTTGTTACTTTGTTGCCCCGTTAATGAAGTTCAAAATGATGACCTTTGTGATGGTGTTTCCACGGGCCTCATTAACTAACTATTTGTCTCTTAGTTCCTCTACTTTAGCATATTCATATATTTATCTTCCAACTCAACTTTAACATGCTTATAACTTTGACATTCGACTTTAACTTATTATCATTATGACCCATGTAGGCAATTTACAACTTTAACCTTTACATATTTACGACTTTACCATCCAGCTTTTAATGAGTTAATTATCGTTTTGATCTCCAACTTTAGATATATCTTCATCTTTTAATACATGACGCATTAATTACGACTTTACACCGTAACATACTAAGTCATGACACTCTTTTATCTAACGTTTATGACTAAGTCCATATGCAAGAACCAACCATTCCATATAACTAGTTTTATTCTATAATCCAATGGGCTTGTAGTGCCAAAGATTTATAAACTACACATCTCTTCTTGATTGGTTGAAGATTCAAGAGAGTAAATAAAATTAAGGCTGTAAACGAACCGAACTTTCAGCGAACAGTTTGTGAACCGTTCGACGGGAAGTTCGTTTGTGTTCGTTCGTTTAATAAACAAACGAACACGTACAAAAAAATCCGTTCGTTAAGCTAAACGAACGGACATGAACAGAGGTTGCGTTCGTTCGTTTACGTTCGTGAATGTTCGGTAACTTGTTCGTTTACGTCCGTTCGTTTAAATTCGGTAGTTCATTATGTTTTTAAATTTATATTTATCATTTAGCTGAATACTTTAATCTTATATAGACAAATAGTCATGGTAACATTACTTTTGCTGTTTATGAAGAATATTATGATTATGTGTCATGTTTGAATGTGTGATTATAAGTTTTATTTGCTTCTTAAGGCTTATTTGGTTTTGTTGTATATGAATTTTAATTTGGATACTAGGATACTAATTTAATATAGTGGCTTAATCGAGGTTATGAGGTTTTATTATTATTTTTTTGTGTGTTTTATATCCTTTTTTTATTTAAGTTTTCCTTATTGTAAACAATCCTAGTAAATCAAAAATCTTGTTTGTTGGGTGTTGATATAGTCAAGGATGATTATTGGGATAATTATGACCTATTAATATAGTCAAGGATGTTAATTAATTTTAGATAACTGTCTAATTTGGTCAATCTTAATTTATTATTTTGGTGGTGAATGTTAAACATTAACAATTTTTTGTTAATATTTTATAGTCAAACGTTCCTTTGTGTCCGTTTTGTACGTTTGTGTTCATTTGTGTCCATGAACAAAGTTCACGAACCGTTCGCGAACAACTTTAAAACCTTAACAAACGAACACGAACAAATTTTTCTGTTCGGAACTTGTTCACGAACAGTTCGCGAACAACTTAAAACCTTAACAAACGAACACGGACAAGCCTCGTCCGTGTCCGTTCGGTTCGTTTACAGCCCTAAATAAAATAGTAACTGAAGAAAGATGAATATTCAAAAGTATGATTAAAATGTGTGACCAGCTTGATCTTTACAGAGCTTTGGTTCTAGGCAATAACATGAATACATTCTTGACCAACATATAACAAGCTCCAGCTCTTTGGTCCAGTCTCATGTGCGTCCGGACTTAAAACCCGAGCAACAAAATGAACTAATTAAACCACAACTCAAAACCAAAATCTCTATCTGGCATTCATATTGTCACAAAGAAGCCACAAAATGTTAAAAGCAAATCACTGCCAAAAAATAAAGCTCTCATCTATCAGTAACCACGAGCCAGAAATTACAGCCTAATGAACTTAGAAGCATTCAAAGTACAAGCATTAACTGCATTTAACCTAAAACTCTTTAGACATAACTAGCAATCATATGGTATAAGGAGATTAACTAGAGATGAACACCACCAGTCCACCACGACGCTGCTTTTAGTGGCAGATTAACCAGCAGTACCTAAAAGAGGGTGAGTCTGCATATACATTTGCTATGTGAGCGCCAAAAGTCATGATCTTAAGACTAGTCATCCAAATAATAATACGATCCAGCTTGTTTCTGTTCCCTGTCCTTTGTTGAATTAAGCTTGTTGATTCTTGGTCGATAATTAGTTGGGTCTCGCCTAAATGTAATGGTGAGATGCTGTATCACATACCAAACACAAGTTCATGAAAATGACAGAAATTTGGGAGGTAAATAGAATCAAACCCCATACGGAAAGGGTATATGATCAATAAATGACACAGAGAGATCATATCATAGTTTATTGGGTTATTCGATTTTAATAATCCGAACTTTGGTGAATTTGCTGATATTAATCCCAACTTAAGAAAAATAAATTTGAGAGTGTCAACCTGTAAATTACTTTCCTCTACCGAGCATTTTCTAACTGTGACAAAAAATGGCTAGGTAAATTTTTTACGAGGAACAAAAATTGTCTGGTAAGTTTTTTTGACACAAAATGACCCGTTACAAAAGGCTAGGAAAATAGTTTACAAGTTGGGAACTACCACAAAGAATTTCTTAAGTTAGGATTAATATTGGCATATACACTAAAGTTTAAATTATTAAAATCCAATAATCCTAGTTTATTATAAATACAGAGGTAAATGTGATATTAAAAAAGAAAGCTGGTTTGATAACAACCAAAAAGGGTTTGATTCAAACGGCTTAGCATTTAAATAGTAATTGGGTATGGTTTTAATATAACTGTGTTGCTGAATGTGTATTCGCAATATAAAACCTATTCAATTGCTTTTAATTCAAAATTTAGATTATCATTGTAGCAATAAAGTTTCAGAATCATATTAAAAGTCAGTTAACAGTTGCAAAAATAAAGTTGCCTGTTTCGACACGCTACTAAACCTATCCAACCCGTCCATGTAGGATAAATCTCTTTATAACTTTTGAAGCAACTATACGCTGCTCGGAATCAAGGTATGCACTTGGTTCATCAATCAGGTATATATCAGCAGGCTGGAATCAAAACACAAAACGCCGAATGAGATCATGACAACAACATTCAAAAATCAATACAATGGTTCCTAAGTATCAGGCTTCAGTATAACAGCCTACAGATACGATGAATATCACTAAGCCGCAAAAAACCATAAAATCGATCGATATACAAACGAATTGGTTGATTCTTCTTATGTTCTATGTCTAACAAGTCAAACTGGTAAAAATGAAAGAAAGCTCAACAAAAATATAAAAGAAAACAGTTTCTACAGATTGAAAGTCACCAATATGCATTTTTAAATGCACGAAGATGCCTATGTTGTCACCCCCCCCCCTCTATAAAAAACAATAACATTAAAATGATCGATATACAAATGAATTGGTTGATTCTCTTATGTTCTATGTCTGACAGGTCAAACTGTAAAAAATGAAAGAAAGATCAACAAAAACATAAAAGAGATTGAAAGTCACCAATATGCATTTTTGAGCTTTTCGGTTAGCAATTGTTGTTTAATTGTTTGAAAGTTTGGTTTTTGAGGTGAATTTATACCGTTAGGTGTGGACTTTGAATTCGTAAAGCTCTTTGGGTTTAATGTTTTACGAGTAACCGTTAACTCTGTTCGTTTCCGGCTCCAGAGTGTTTGAAATGTTAATGATGTTCTTATTAGTGGATATATTTCATGAAAGGCATTGGCTTTTTTAGTACAATTGAGGTTCATGAGTACAAGTTTTGTAATTAGTTTAACTTTAATGAGGATGAGTATTTGAATCTGCTGATGTTTAGCAGCTCCTTTGATTATTACTACTTAGAATTGGGTTATTTGATTTATGCTCATTTAATTGGTGCTATTTGACGGATTTGATTGAGTCATTGGGTTTAAGCTCAAATTCACCTCAAAACCCAAATTATAGAATCTTCATTCATTTGTTCTTCAATCTTTAGGTATGTTTTAGTAGTTTTTATGATTCCGTTTTTTTAAACAATAGGTTTAAGTGTCTTAACTTTTGTTATTTTTATGATTCCGTTGTAAATAATGGTTATAATGATCTATATAATAATTCAAGGTTTTAGTGGACAACTTTTCGAGGGAATTTTTAATCTATAATATTAAGTTTGAGAGGGAAAATATGAAATAACATGCATGAGTTGATGAAGCAAAATATCCTATATATTAAATATTTACAAATTTTTAAACATAATGAATATGATTTCCTTTATAAATAATATTATTTAACCCGTGTGTAACACACGAGTGTTAAACCTAGTTATAGAATGTAGCGGTGATGTGATGATTTTAGAAATGAAAATAGAATAGTTACGTGGGTTCGTTGTGCATTTTATTGGTATCTCATTTTAACCATTCATTCTCTTCATTGATGTTACCTTATGTATTACACTTGTTTAATGCTTTGAATGTGTTTTGTTTATTTGTAGGAGACACCAAAATGTCAAATAACACAAGTTTTGAAGATGAAGTTACATCCGGCACTTCGAGTAAAGTCATTCTAAAGTTTTGCATCATTTTACTAGATTACCGATTGGAGTCGATGGGGTTGAATTGGCAAGTTGTGGTGGTTGTGAACAAGAGTACGTCGTGGGGTCGAAAGTGGGAACATCTAACATGCTACGCCATATACCGAAGTGTTTTGACACTGACGAACCCGGTCCACCAAAAAAGCTAGTCCGTTTATTTGTAAATTGATTTTTTACCCGACCCGAACCCATCCTGACCCGACCCGTCCATCCCGTTTTGCCAGGTCTAGGATGTACAATGATGGATAACAAGAGACTAATGCAGTTGATTTGCTTGACCCCACTAGCGCACCTACCCAGGTAGTCAAATCCAGTAGGTTTTTTCACTTATTTGAAAGTCCAAAAAGATTTGATTACTGAATTAGGTTCATTAGGTTATTGTGTTATAACACAATGACCTGAAGAAATAACACAATGACTTGACAAATAACACAATGAGCTAAAAAACGTGATTTTTTTTTGTTTTTTATATATGAATATTATACGCGTTTTAAAGAGTGCAATTTTTTTAAAAAAATAATATCGTATGTAAAAGTTATGGACGTTTAAATAAATGGGGTGAAACTTAAAATATAGAGACATTACCATTTTTACCCTTCCTTCTAATTTTAAGGGACTGCCACATGTCATCATCTCGTGGCTTCTTAAACACTTTGTAGTATAACTCCACTCTTTGATTACTGCTCTAAACTTAATTTGTTGTTTGCAGTAACTTTTCAGATTTATAGACAATGTAGAGGTGTCGTGGAGATTTAAACGAATCAAAAGGAAAATCTTGGAGGGCTAAGAGTAGACTGCCATTTTTAGACATCGGCCGAACTATGTTCCTTGACCTTTCGGCATCTGGAATTTCTACCAGTGGGATGCCTATCATAAAAGTTTTGTTGTTGTAGTGAGTGAACAAAGCCATTGAATTTTCCCGGCAGGTGTTGATACAACAAATATGTGGTATCGTTTTGTGTTATTTATTCTTTTTTGAAGAATTGTAGTTTTCTAATATGTTCCCCAAGGGCACAAGCATTTAATATGATAAGTTTTCTTACTAATTATATTAATATTCTACTATTTACCATATTACCAACAAAAACTAAATATAGCAACAAGACATAAAAATCAATAGCATTGCATAAAAATCAATCATCCTTATCATATAATCATTTACTAGTATAACTTGCATAACAAAAAAACATTTTTAATAAAAAACATTTTCAAGAAACATTTTGTTTGACTTTTAGTATCAACAAACAAACCCACTGGAATTTTGGGGATTTAAAACTAAAATGAGTAACGTATTTTCTAACTTTTATTTAGGTGTTGTTCTTGTA
The DNA here is from genome assembly GCA_030867185.1 of Tagetes erecta. Lineage (NCBI taxonomy): Eukaryota > Viridiplantae > Streptophyta > Magnoliopsida > Asterales > Asteraceae > Tagetes > Tagetes erecta. Next base: position 23,656,829 of record CM061496.1, read on the forward strand.
AGTACGTACTTAAATGGTGATTTGGTTTTTGGATTTGTTAACTTTAAGTCTGGTAAATAATTGGAACACAATTGTCGACAAATTTAAAAAGAGGTTTTCTAGTTGGAAAGCAAAATTACTCTCGTTCGGTTGTAGACTCACTTTGATTAAAAGTATCCTAGGGAGCCTTTCGTTATACTATTTGTCGATTTCAAAGCTCCAAAACAAGTGATTGAGGTGCTCGAAGGCATTAGACGCAATTTTCTGTGGGGGGTGATGCGAACTCTAGAAACATAGCGTGGACCAAATGGGACAATGTTCTAGCTCCAAGATCGCTGGGGGGCCTAGGCGTCGGGAGTATTAGGGATGCGAATCTTGCACTCCTTAGTGAGCGGAAATGGAACTTTAAAGCGAAACCAAAAGCTCTATGGACATCGTTCATCTCAGCTATTCACAAACAGTTAAGAAGACCAAAACAATTCCCTTGTAACAAAGGTATAGCAGGTGTTTGGAAGCAGATTATGAGTGTGGAGGTTGAGTTGTTGAAAGACAACATCAACTTGAACAAGTTTATGTGGGCCAAAGTGGGTAATGGTGAGTCTATTTCTTTTTGGTTCAATCGTTGGGTTGGAAATGATTGCTTAAAATCTATGTTCCCTGATTTATATATTATGGCCAAATGCAAAATGAGTTCGGTGGCTAACAAATATATGGGCGACGGGGTTGGTTCGGTGTGGCATTGGGATTGGACTTCAGCTATTATGTCAAATGTGGAACTTATTCAATTTCAAGAAGAGGGAGGGTTAGTTTGGAGTCTGATGAATGTTCCATTTGCTTTCAATTTCAAGAATAGGGGGTTAGTTTGGAGGTCGTCTAATGAATGTTCCATTTGCTTTGGTAATCCGGAAACTGTGGACCATATTTTGTTGAACTGTCATTTTGCAGATCAGATTTGGAAATTGGTTTTTAAGTGGGGAGGATGGATAAAACATGCTACGACTAACATTAGGGAGTGGATCGATTAGCCTATGTTGTCACAAGGGGCGGAAGAAACGAGACGGATTGCTTCGTTGATTATGATTGCGACAACATGGTATATATGGTTAGCGAGAAATGAATTCATTTTCGCATGCTGTCTTGTTCTCTATCACGAACTGGGATCTCTTGCCAGCTAGGTCTGACTGAAGCAACATTGTATGAGAACATATTACCCATATTCGGGTACAAGGGGCGAAACGACCTCTCGATCTATTTATTGCAGCCCAGATTTTCCGAACCATCCTTGCCTTGGTCTTCCCTATGTCTCTGTCTTCACTCGCTTGGCTTGACAAGGATCCTTAAAGGTGATTCCAAAAGTGATTTGCTTGTCCAGTGGTACCTATCGCTTTTCTCCAATGGTTATTGAATTACGTGGGTGGCGGTTGTCCATGGATGTCCCTTGGGCCTATTCGTCATAGGATACGAGAGCTGGAAGAGCAGCTAGTAACAAGTGAGGGATGGGCAATGGGCGTATACGCGGATGCGACCCCATCCACTCCTTCCATAAGGATAAAACAACATATTTCTTTCATGGGAAAAACGCAAATCTCATGTTGACTTTCTTTCGACCTACGTTAAGGGTACTTTAAAGATTCCCTAATAACTTTTATCACTCCAAACTCTCTCAATCTATGTAGTGACTTCATTTTTTTTCCAGAAATATTCAAGAACAGTTTGTGAGTTTTTTTTCTTTCATTCTTCTTACATTATTTTTTTTCCTAATTACTTGAAACATTTTATAGGAATTTACCAAGGTAAATAAAGTTTGGTAAATCACCATTTTAAGGTTCGAGTTAGGATTATTTTTCTTAACCCTTATAAAACGTATTCTTTATTTTGTTTATTGGAACATTTGTCTTAAGGTTTAATTCCAACAACTTAAGGCTCATATGCCTCCATTATACATCTATCTTAAGGCACTAAATAATCTACAAATAAGAAGTGAATGAAACCAAACAATGTTTTCAAATAAGAATATGTTGGAGGACTTTTGTTACGGTATAAAAATTGTGATGTTGAGAACCTTGTGTCACACCCCGACTCCCAGGGCACGACACGTTGCATAACATCAGCCAATCAAATAAAATATAATACAGCGGAAGACTTATTAAAAGACCACAAATAAGGTCCCAAATTTAAACTTTTCATTAATTGTCTAAAATAACAACATTGTCTAACACTCGATGTGAGTGAAATACATCATCATAACAAAAGCTAAAGACACTAATCCCAAGCATCTTCCTTCCTCCTATATGGAGTACTATCATCTGATCATCTCTAGCTAGGCTTCCCTAGCTAGTGTCCATAGTTATTCCTTTCACCTGCATCACGAGCTAAAAGACATCAACAACTATGTGTTGGTGAGTCGTAACCAGTGACGTAAGACATATAAAACATTCTAGACATCATCATTCATATATGTGTGGTAATAAGTTATCTACAAGCCAATTCTTCTCCAACGCCATATCTAATGGTGAATCTCGTCAGAGTCTGTTAACGTATATGCCGCATACAGGAATAACCAAGGTACCCTTATGACCTCTCTTGGTCGCATCATGTTGCCTAGGCGGGTGGTACCTCTCCTGTTACGAGCAGTCAGTCTACTTAATTGGATCCAACTAGACGCATATACATCCCGAGGCGGAGCCGGTAGTTCCTTAAACAACTACCTCTTAGCGCGAAGCCCTGCCCTAATGACTTGCCCTGTGGTATGTAGCCGCCATCCCTATCCAGGGATGATTCTTAACGCGAAGCTTATTACCGCGGACCAACAACACAACAACCGGACGAACCTGGAGTTGAGGTGCGTTGAATCACCAGGTAGCGATCTACTTATAACCACATACATATTCATAACATTTATAAAACATTTCATACTTTTCATACAAGCTCGGATACAGCCCCGAAATCATAAAACATATAAAAGAGGGGCGGTTAGACTCACCTTCTAATGTAGCCTACGTATCACAAGCTAGTGGCTAATCAAGACAACCCTGTAAAACATTTCATACTTATTAGGATTCATTCCCCTAGGGATAATCCTATCAGTGTCTTCTCACTGATGCATTGCCTTAGTCACACTACGTGACTTTGGCGATGACTTTAGTCCTTGGTATAATCATTCTACTCAGAGTGCTTTAACATCTAAGTCAGGGTTATCCTATGTTCTTTTCATCAATCTATTTGAAAAGCCACATTATCATTTCATCGTGTTTCTCACACGATTCTATCATTCATAGAAATTATACTTTATTCCTAGTAATGTTATATGACTAGGAGGGTTCTATTCTACTATCCTGGTTCTTCCATGGACTTAACTCATACATATCTTAAATGAGTACGGGATCTGAGATGTTACCTAATGAGTTGAGCAGAGTGGGGGCTTAGGTACGAAAGTCTCTCTGAACTTGAGCAGCACTTCGCCTCGTTCAATGATCTCGAGCTCACGTGTTTGTTGAAGGATACCATTCACTATAATGACGGGGTTCGCGTCCCATTCAGTATCTTAGGTGTACACACATATATATATATATGTATATATGTAAAAACGATAAGTACTCGAATGAATCAAAAAACGAGTCTTACCGAACACCGAAGATTCCCGTAGATGCTTCGTGAGCAAAACCGTACTTGAAAATCTTTTGGAGGCTTCCGCTACGTGTCGGAAACCCACAGGGACTTTGTCGGGACTTCACCGGGCGTTTTGGCCGGAATTTAGAGAGAGAGAGACTAGAGAGAGTGAGAGTTGAGGTGCAAGAATGAAGGGGGGTCGACCCCTTTTTATAGCTGTTGAACGCGTGCTACGCGATAAGCGCAACACACACACACCTCCTGCTCGTATCGCGTGGGAGGGGTGGTTTTGTCGAATAATGCGGCTGCCCCTGTTTTTGAATAAATTTTTTTTAAGTCCTTTTATTCTCGTACGGGTCGGAGTGTCACACGTTGATTGTACAACTAAAATTTCCACCATTCCTCACTTGATGACTTATTAAAGTAGTTAATTTATTTATGTCTTTTCTTGTACACATGACCATCCAAATCATTAACTATGTTGATGGTTTAGTGAAAAGGTGAAATACTTGAGGTTATAATACATTCATTCTTGACTATACATGATTATACATGACAATATAAATAAATGCATATAGGGGTGTAAATGAGTTAAGCCGGCTCGCAAGCTACTCGAGATCGACTCGGTAAAAAGCTCGTCCGAGCCGAGCCTTAACGAGCTCGAGCCTAGAATAATGTTCAATTTGTTATCGAGCTCGAGCTTTGCATACAAAACTCGACTAGGCTCGTGAGCCTTATCAAGCCTAGTAGGAATTTCTTTTTTATTTGCATATTTAATAATTATTTCACATTTATTAACAAATAACATAATAGATCTTTGTTATCGAGCTGGTTGTTGAGCTGTTTTTCGAGCTCGAGCCAAACATTGGTTTGTTTAATATAAAACAAGCCTTGTCAAGCCGAGCTCGAGCTTTTTTCCACTTTCACAAGTCGAGCTCGGGCTTAAAGTTTAGGCTCGAACCGAGCTCGAGCTTCAGGAAATTCTAACGAGCCAAGCTCGATAAGTGTCAAGCTCGGGCTCGGCTCGGCTCGTTTACACCCCTAAGTGTATATATATATAAATAGTATAATACTATTTCCTAACCTTAATTTAAGCTCAATCCATGATTAAATACTATGTGTCACCTATATGGGTTGCGTGAGTTGTGGACTGAGTAAAAAGTGGAGTGAGTTGGGCTTAAATGTTGGGGCTGAGCTACACTAAATCTGTATATAAAACTTTTCAAGATGGACGGGGGACGAGGGTTAAATTTAACGGGTTTAATCGTGACCATACGATATAAAAAATTCTAAAAAATGTACGAGGAACGATATTAGCAATATAGCTTTAGGCAAACGATCATTTTAAGAAAATAAAAACTTATTTTATATTTTAAAATGTTTTTTTTGACATATACACAAATATATAATCATTATTTAAATATAAACATGTTTATGATATTCAATTCAGTACCAAGGGTATATTCATCTTTTTAGAAAAAACTTAAGAAAAAACTAATATTGTTAGTCAAACGCACTAAAATAAAGACGAATTGTAAAAGTTAGGCCATTAATAACAAAAAATAAAAGTTGTAACTGAAAATAGAGATTTACTCTTTTACCAAAGACACCCTACACCGTTGTGACAGAAAGAGCATTTCCTAGTAGCCTACTTTGCCAAGAGGTGGCAAGAGCACAACGACTTAGCCCAAACCTACTTAACCAACCTAAAGGCTTGTCCCGATCTGAAGGAAGAAGAAAGTAAACCTTGTAGAAAAGCAAATAGAAGAGGTAGCCTATAGACTCAAGTGACTAGCTCGGTGAAAAGTCGTCCCGTATTCCATTTAAGCCAATTGACTTTAATTGACCGACCTAGAAAGGAGCGTGCCCATAATAAAAGCACCAACGGATGTTATAGATGAACCTACTAAAAACGGAATTGAGTATATCATAACGGAACGAGTGGAATATTAGTTAGTCAAATGCGGTGAACGGTTCACACATGGAAATAATGGAGTACACTTATTATACACGGGAGGGGAAGGCTTAGAAAAATCGAAATCAAGGCCTGGTTATTTGGTACGGCAGTGGAGCTGAGCAAAAGGAAGGGGAGAAGACGATCTTCATCTTCATCTTCACTGCAAACAATTCAACAACATCCGATCGATCATGGAAGCTGAACACAAGCAGCAGAAGCAGCGTAATTGGATGATTGAACCGCCCACTGACCGACCTGTTCGTGTCTACGCCGACGGCATATACGACCTTTTTCACTTCGGTCATGCTCGTTCCCTTGAACAAGCCAAAAAATCGTAACTACTTCCCTATGGATCTGGATTATATTAGTCTTTTGATAGCTGTAATTGTTTATACATGCAGTAGATATAGTAAGATATTTAATGAATGAATGAATGGTGGTGTAGAACAATTTAGGGTTTTAAAGCTTTATACCAAACAGAAACACAGTTTGATGTAATAATAATATTACTGATTGTAATTCACATGATAGGTGAGGGCTTTTAAACAAGAGTTGAACCACACTAAACATCATGTTCGATTTCGTTGTTAAGAAGTTCTCTTTCGAATGAATGAACACAGGGAAGATGTTTAACCACCCTAAACAATGATGTATAAAAGGCACACCTAATGCTAAAACCATACCAGACTGAACCGGTAAATCCGACCTATAGCAGAGCTATTAGTAGGGTGTGGGGAGGGTGGATGTAAGCAAACCATGCCTCTATCTGGGAGGATGGAGAGGTTACTTTCAGTTAGACCTTAGCTATAGAAATGACCTGCACAAAAAGAATAGAAAGAAGCATAGATAAATATAGCATGGCATCGTGGTAGTGATTCATTAGGCCATAAATAGTTATGTTTTATAGGCATGTGATATCATGCATATGAGCATATAACACACCATGTAGGCATATATGCTTGTGATATCATGCAGAGGTGAGACTAGTATATGTTTTATAATTCCTAAGGTTATGCAATATAAACATGTCAGCAATGTGTGCGTATCTTGTAAGTTGTAATATTGTTTTCTCCTCTTATCTATAGGTTTCCAAATACTTATTTGCTTGTTGGATGTTGCAATGATGAAGTCACCCATAGGCTGAAGGGTAAAACAGTCATGACTGACCAGGAACGTTATGAATCTCTTCGTCACTGCAAGTAGGTTTGATTTTATTGCTAAAGACTTTTGCTTGTGATAGATAAATATGTAGTGATATTTCCGGTATTTTATTACTTAACCGAGTCTTGTAGTGTTTTCTTTTATAATTCTTGAGCTTTCATGCACGTAAGTGAAACATTCAACAATGATAGGTGTGTATTGTTATCGGACTTATGCAGGTGGGTTGATGAAGTTATTCCAGATGCACCATGGGTACTTACACAAGAATTCATTGATAAACATGCGATAGATTATGTGGCTCACGATTCTCTTCCGTAAGTATGCGTACAAACATGCATGCATACATGCTTACACAAACACGCACATGTACTTTACAGGCATGCATCCTCACATGTCCTGATGAAATACACTAGAACATTTATTGTCATGTAATGTATGATGCAAAATAGTTTTAACTGTGTTTGACTTCATAAAATCAGTTATGCCGATGCAAGTGGTGCTGGAAACGATGTCTATGAATTTGTAAGTTGAATCTCTCAATCAATAGTAACATATGTTCCCTCTTCTTTTATGTAAATTAGCTTAATCAAAATATTTCTTTTATCTTGTAAATTTTTGCACGGACGTGTTTGTTTTTCATGGCATTTTTCTAATATGTTGAATTCTTTCACAATACTTGCATTGTTAATGTATAGGTCAAATCGATTGGAAGATTTAAGGAGACAAAACGGACGGATGGGATTTCGACATCAGATGTAATCATGAGAATTGTCAAAGACTACAATGAGTATGTGATGCGCAACTTGGATCGGGGATACTCAAGAAAAGAACTTGGTGTTAGCTACGTGAAAGTGTGTTTTTGATGTTTTAGTATTAATCAATCATCTTCTAGTATTGTAGTATTGTGTATTACGTACCTCAATTGATTATCACCCCTTCTTTTAGGTGAAGACATGACCTTTTCTCTTCTTACTTGTTTTAGGAAAAGAGGTTGAGAGTGAACATGGGTCTAAAGAAGCTGCGTGAAAAAGTAAAGAAGCAACAAGAAAAGGTGGAAGAAAAGGCAAGTACTGTTTATTAATATTGTTTCTTGCACTTTATACTTCAAGTGTTGGTATCTAGGATATTTAGTGCCTTAAAGCATTATGTTTTCTTTTATTTCCTATTTCATTTTGTTATGAATGAGTCTATTTTGGTCGTATGTTATCCTAAATATGTTAAATGTGTCATAAAAAGTGTTAGCTATAATGAATCTAGTCTGGTCAAACTATTTGAAAAATCAACTAAGTTAATATTTAGAGTAAACTGCAACTTTGGTCCTTGTGTTTTGATACCATTAACAGTTTCAGTCTCACCTTAACAGTTTTGGTCCCTGTGTTTTTATTTGCTAACAGAAATGGTCCCGAACACTAACTCCATCCAATTTTTCGTTAACTCTCCTCACATACGGGGTAAAAATGTTATTTCTACCACTCTTTTTGACATGTGACTGAATAAAAATGTTAACCTACATGATGACCTAGATAAAAAAGGGAGAGAATTAACATTTTTACCCCTCAAATGTGGGAAGCGTGTGAAAGACTTAACGAAAACTAGATGGAGTTAGTGTTCGGGACCATTTCTGTTAGAAAATAAAAACACAGGGACCAAAACTATTAAGGTGGGACTGAAAATGTTAATGGTATCAAAACACAGGGACCAAAACTGCAGTTTACTCTAATATTTAATACATACATCCTCATAAATCTAATTATTTAAGCACTTGTAAGAGTACTGTAATAACGAATTCTGTAATCATGTTTAACATCGTAATGAATCATAATAAATTCAAAGAGGCGGATTAAAAACATGCGCAGGTCAACTCAACCCAATCCCATTTGACTTGCCAATAATTTTTAGGTGTGGGGCGGGGCATGTGGCAGCTAGTTCTAAATATGTCTGAACTTTTATACTCTTTGGATTGCCACGTTAGGTTATTAGACTGTTAACTTTATGGGGTTAGTTAGATGGTTAGGAGATTTCCCAAATCTACTTATTTTTAGATTCTTGGAGCACTCAGTGACGCTATTAACAGCTCATATACAAGGAATCAAAACTGTGACTGTTACTCATTTATGAGGCTTCAAGGTAGAAATTTTGATTCATTTTTGGGTTTTGTTTTAACTCTCAAGAGATGTTAGACTAAAACATTTCACGAAAAAAGAACACAGGCTGAATAGTTTGAAAGACATCTGGACTGTGTTCAATCGCATAAAGCCTCCTACTCCGCGTTATTAGCTATAAATATATAATTGAAGATATTCATTATTTATAAAACTTCAAAAACGGAACAAAGCTTTTGCACCTCACCTGGACCTGCCCAAAAGGTTACTTTTCTTGACCCGTCACCTAACACATCTGGCTTACCCATTTTGCCACCCTATTTTGCAAATCCGTGCAAGCCTGGCAAGATCTTATGCAACATATTTTGCAATTGTAGACGGGAAACAAGTTTGATCCTTAAACCAGCAAGTGTGAGGAGTTGTTACTCTAATTAGTGATTGACTTTTGTGTGCATATTACAGATCCAAACGGTGGCAAAAACTGCTGGTATGAATCATAACCTCTGGGTGGAGAATGCTGATCGTCTGGTTGCTGGGTTTCTTGAAATGTTTGAAGAGCGTTGCCATAAAATGGTACTGATCTCACTCTCACACATTCACATGCTCCAGACATACACACACATTGAGTTGGCAATTTCTACCCATGTAGGGTTTAATTGGTCAATTTGAGTTATCTTGTTCGAACAAATATGATTTTACTGGTTATTAGAATGGTTTAAATAAAAACTTGTTAGCCCAACCCGACCCTCTCCGCTCATTTGACCCGTTGTCCACCTCAACTCGACCTTCCCATTTTGCCAACTCTAAAAGCAGCGCTAACATGTGTTTTATACAGACCGATAACTGAAAATCAGAAATGAATCTTAGGGAAGAGCATATTGTTTTGAAAATCTTGCAGGGAACGGCCATTAGAGACAGAATACAGGAACAGCTTAAGGCAAAGGCAAATGGGAGGGTACTTGCTTTCGACAAGAATGGTGATGAGGTGGAAAATGATGACGATGAATATTATTACGATTATAGCACTGATGAAGAAGACTACTCTAGTGGTGCAGAAGAAGCAGTAACAGCATAACCACTGCATCAACTATGTGATTTAAAGTGTGGACAATATAGGGTGTGATATAAATTCAGGATTTTAATGTATGATAAATTTGCTAGTTTTTTTGTTTCTGTTTATAAAAAGTGTTTGAAATTGAACTGTTGAAGTTAAGTTTTGGACTATTATGTGCCATTTTCGTTGAAGCTTTTAGTGATTTTGTTTGTGCAATATTGGTTTGTGGTCAGCTATTTTTATATATCTATTACTCCCATTTCATGAGAAGTGTTACACAGTGCTCTTTCTTTTGAGCCGTTGATCGAGCCAAGCTTAAACGAGCTTGAGAAATAGTTTCACATTGAGTTTGACTAGACCTGTGGGCTTAAACGTGCTTATAGGAGTTTTGTCTATCACTCGTATTAGTGTCTTCAAAACAACTGAACTTACGTTTAAAAGAATGTCGCTAACTTTCGTTAAAATGACCAATGTAACCTCGTATTTTTTTACAACTTCAATCCAATCAAGCTCAAAAACTTCAACAAAATCAAGAGCTTTGATATAAAATTGTAAATCTAAATATCGAAATTTTTAATGTTTATAGTACCGGTGAGAATGCGTAAATTTATCAATTGAATTGATTTGATAATTTGCAATTAAACGGATCAGAAGTAATAAACTAAAAAAACATTATCAACATATCTTTGAATACTAGCAATAGATGATTTCAATCAACAAACCTTCTAATACAAACTAAGACCCCGAGATCATTTACAACCCTAAACTTGCTATGTGTGAGAATGAATGATTGAAACAAGAAGAACCAACGTTACATAGAAATGAGCTAACTATACATAGACCCTAAACTAGTGTACTCATCGTGGTGTTGCCAGAAGTGTCATAAATGGGGGTTAAACCAACCAAATTTTGCAATAAGATTGTTAATGAATCTCAACAGTCTAAAAATTGCAAGTGATATGTTCCGAGTTTTACGTAAATTATACGAATAGTTTTTGGTTAGTTATTATTGATTACACTCAATTGTTTCATATTTGGATTTTTAGGGGATAATCTTATCTCATGGTCGTTCAAACGACAACCACATATATCCTGATCAAGTGCTGAGGCCAAGTATAGGGGAGTAGCTAATGTTGTGGCCGAAGCCACTTGGATTCGTAACCTTGTTTTTGAACTACGGGTTCCAGTGTGCAAAGCCACGGTAATTTATTGTGACAATATTTCCGTTGTTTATCTCCGGCAATCAAGTTCAACATCCGCAAACAAAACATTCGGGCCGGTCAAAAGAACACCACGACGGACAAATGATATGGACCAATTATGCGTTAATATCCATGTGAAACTCAAGACTTTAAAATAAACACGGTTGGCATTGTGTATATCAAAATAGGCTGGTGTTGGAACATGAGTTGGTAACTTAGTATAATGGCTAAGTGGTATTAAAATTGGTTGAAAGGAAATGACATCAAATGCTTTGTTAGATTTATCAAACAACTCGTATGGTTGTGGTTTTGAAGTGTCGGATTTCTGATACGTTTTGTGGTGGGTTTTGTAGCGGTGGTGAAAATGGTATCGGTGACGGTGATTGTACGTGGCTTGACAGTGGCGGTTGAGTGAGAAAAGAAAACGGTGGTGGAATTCCATTATTGGAGGTGGTTATGGTATGGAATTTATGGAATGACGAAGAATTGCAATGGTGAAAGACTTCCATGTGAGGTGTTCAGTCCTCGATTCCTTGACATGAACCAAGAAAAATGTTCATCATCGAAGGACTCAACAACATAAGGAAACCTTTCTTCATCATAAATTGCATAATTGGAAAAGAATCTTTCAACATCACAAATCCACCGGACATGATTGAAATCAGTGAGACGAGATAGATACATGGAAACCTCGAGCTTCTAAAGTCATGGAGGCTAAGGGCTCAGTAAAAACACCAATTGATAGACTTACGAAGAAAACCTTCAAATAGATAAAGGAATAGTTGCTTCAATTTTCTTCTCTCCTACCGTGAACATGGGTAAGTGGAAAGTAAAATAATTCCTAAATGCACGCTACAAGTAAACACGTAAAAACCAAATTAGAGAAGTAGTTGGGTCAACATTCCAGAAGCGTGTGCAATCTCCTTTTGTCTATAGCGGGTCGGGTCAACCGGATCGTAGCAATTTAATGTAGTCCGGTATGTTTAAGTGAAATTTCCGCTCATATAATTTCTCCCCAAAAAGTGATGCTCAAAACTGTTTTCCCTTAGTATTACTGCCCAAAAGGGTTCTCTATGGCGTCCAAGAAAACCTTATACTTCATCCGTCCCATTTTAAGTGTTGTGGGACCCACACCATAAAGTTTAAGAAAAATGAATTATTATATATTTTCAACCTATAAAATGACAATCATGCCATTAAGTAGCTTTTGTATTAAATAATTATAGGTAAAAATGAAAATTATACTTTTATTTTTGGAATGAATATTTAAATTGGAACAATCAAAAAAGAAAAGATAGATTTTTAAAATGAGACGGAAGGAGTATTATATTAGAAGACATGATAGATTATTATTAAACATCATTTCACTCCCATTTTCTTATTATATATCTTTTTTATTCTTGTGTTTTATTTAAAATCTATATATTTTTTTTACGATTTTACATCGCAATGAACACGATATAATATTATTTCTAACGAAGTCACAAAGCCATCGTGTCGCTGGGTACGACACATTATATCATCTATTTTTTTGTCATTTCAACGTTAGGTGAGTCTTACACCATAACTTTTGCACATAACAGTCTTTTTTTTAAATCTAAACGTAGCTCGTGTAACGAACTTACAGAAACAAATTTCAGTATCATACGTTAATGTTACTATCATAATACACGTAACGAAGTAAAAATGTGCAACATCTCATGCCAAGGATAAAAAAAATAGTTTAAGCTTAAAAGGGTAATTTGTATATATATTTATTTGTATACTTAATAAAAGAGAAGGTCGGTTATCACCAGCTTCTCTTGTGGTGACACGTGTCATAACCACGTGTTGTCATGTGATGATGCAATTTTTTTAATTTTGATATATTTATGGTTTTAATCCCTGATTTTTATTAAATGTTATTTTAACCCCTGATGAGTTTTCAACTTTGGTCTCTTAATCTACTTTGACATGTAGTATGACTTCAAGATTTTTGATTTGTCGTTATCGTTTTGAGTTCTAACTTTTCATATTTTGTTTTTAATCTGTGACACATTACAGCTTTATGCCGTGACATACGAGACATGAAAGTTTTTTTTTTCAACGGACATACGCAAGATCCAACCATATGACCTGACCGCTGTAATGCTCAGCCCAGTCTCATATCTAGTTTCCTGTAAAATATATAAGGTCGGTGCCGCATCTGACATGTGTTCGTACATGACATCTCAAATTTGTTTCCTTTTTTTTTTTCTAAACTTCATATCTTTTTTTGTTGTGATATTGAATTTATTAATTCGAACTTGGTTTAATATCCGATATTAATCTTAAGTTAGAAAATTTCTTGTGTAAGTTTCATTTTGTAACTGTGTTTCCTACAATGTTCGTTGTTAAAGTTAACTTAACGATGTTAGGTTTTTTTCGAATTTCAAACTGATGTTTAGGGCTTTTGATCGGGAGGATGACACGAGTCAGTTGATATAAAACTTACCTTGAACGGGTGCTTCAAACGACGAAACGGTGTTCAATCGAAAGTTTAAACATAACTGTGCTTCAATAGGATGTTAACATTTTGTCTTTTGAGCACCGGTTTAGGGTAAGTTTACATCAGTTGACTCAGATTCTTCTTCCGATAAAAATACTAAAATACCACTTTAAAATTTTAAAAAACTTAACAACGTTAAGTTAACATAACGGTGGACCACTGGAGAAAAATAGTTACAATTTGAGACGGTCACAATGAAATTTCTAAGTTGGGATTAAAATTAGTTAATAAACCAAATTTGGATGAATAAAATCCGTTTTCAATTTTTTTGTTTTCTCTTTAATTTTTTCTTTTATTTTTAAACCTTTTTTATTTTGTTCATACTTATTTTTTAATTAGTTTTACAACTTTACGCCGTAAAGTGCAAAACAGAATACTAATTTTTAGTGAAGTTACAAATGTGTTACATTACGTCATGCGAATATTACATGTTAATGTGACTATCATAGTGTAAGACACCACACATGAATGTTACAAATGCGACTTGCTGTAATACTTATCCTAAGGATTTTAATGCGTAGGGAAATCTAAAAAAAGACCCTTGTACCCTAACTAATTAAACTATATAAACTATTTTTTAACCAAAGTAAACATTTTATCAAACAACATAAAATTTTTATGGTGAAAATAAAGCTCTTTAGAGACCACAATATTCATTTTTTTGTAATACATTTCCCCTTATTAGGCCAAAAATTGTTGATAAGATTGTTAAAAAAATATACTTTTCTTTTGTTTAATGTAAAATTGGCCATAAATTTAATTTTGCTGACGACAATACGCCTATAACCTTTAAGGTTAGTTATACGCCTAAATAACTTTAAAAGTTAGTTTCTTATTACCAGACAAGAATATGTTTTTCTTAATAAATTAACAGAATGGCTCGATGATAAATAAAAAAGATATATCTATCTAATATTTCAGACTTTTTGGGGGGTAAATTTGAAAGGGAAATTTTTTGACCGATCAAATTGGGCTTTAAACTTCATCGCTATTTACGACAACTCCCACTCAAAGATTTTCAATCAATTGTGCTCTATATTTTTTGTAATACGTTTGTGGTTTCAATCAATCCAGTTGTTGAAGATTTATTTATTGTTTCGTTTCTTATAAATAAACTCTAATTTCAAATTCATTATGGTGTATAACCAGTATTCGATTTTGATAGCATGTTCAATCAATTCGGTTGTTGAAGTTCTATTTATTGTGTTCTATATTTTTTATTTTTTATCCTTTTTGTTTATATATTTTAGATTTATTCCGTGTGTATACACGTGTTTTAAAGCTAGTTCTTCTATATATTGAAAGATGGTGAGATTGAATAGTAATACAAGCAAATTTAATGTGTCTTCAATTTGGCCACCATTGTTTTGGATTATATATATGTTGAAGTTTCTAGAATAATTTTTAAGTAAAAGCCATATAAGCTTTGGATCCGATTCAAGCAAATGATAAAGTTGGTCAGCTTTATTAAGAAGTTTGAGTTGGATTCTAAATATGTTTATCAAGTTGGATTAAACACATCTGATCTAATCTATTTAGCAATCAGTGGCGAAGCCAGAAATTTACTAGCAAGGGGGCCTAAAGTTATACTACCCATAATTTTTTTTTCCTAATGCTATGTTTCGGTACATATGTTCGGGTCGACGATTCGGGTCGGGTCGGGTTGGGTTAAGCAATTAAAACTTAAAATATCATAAATTTCTTCATTCATTGTAAAGAAGTTCATTCACACAAATAAAACAAGATAGTTTTTTAACTAACAATAATGTAAGAGAAATGATAAGTACCTGGATGAAGAACTATAGCGCAACCCGACGACCTTTAAGATCTTTGAAATCATGAATTATGGCATCCGAATCAAATGTCTCAGAAATCTCTTTTTCTATGTAAACCACTAGGCTATTCGCGAGATAATCATCTGACATCTTATTGCGTAGGCGATTCTTGAATATTTTCATTGCTGAAAACTAGGGGTGTGCATTATTCGAATACCATTCGAATTATTCGAAATTCGATTCGAATCGAATTCGATTAAGGCCATTCGAAATCGACTTTCAGTCATTCGAATTCGATTCGCATTCGATTCGAATAATTTTGTCGAATGTGGATCGAATACGAATATGATTTTCTGTATTCGCATTCGATTCGCTCAATTCGAATAAGAAATTTATATATTTTTAATATATCTAATTAACTAGGTTTAACACCCGTGTATTACACACGGGTTGAATAAAAATATTTTAAAAAAATTATAACTATTATATTTAAAAAATTTAAAATAATTTTATAAATTTATTATTAATCAAAAAATTTTGTCTTTATTAACTCTTCTATTAAATTTCCCTCTCAACCTTCTTTTTATAAAATAAATTATGTTTTCCCTCTAAAAAATTGCCCCCTAAAAACTTTAATTTATTAGGTAGATTATCTATATATTAATATGATTTAGTGGGCTTAAAGTAAAGTTAAAATACCTAAATCCAACCCATTACCCAATCTTAATTGTTGTTTCTGCATATGAACATGATTTTGTGTTATGGCAACTGCTTAATTGTTGTTTCGACAGGTTTTAAACTTGTTTATAGTCTTTTTTGTGTTTGATTAAGCAGTTTTAGACCTTTTGTTAACATGTTTTAGACTTGTTGATGTGTTAGTATTTTGCATATTGTTTGGGTGATGTTTTGCACATTGTTTGGGTAATGTTGTACACTTATGTTATGTTGGTGCTACATTTGTATTGTTACTTGATGTGTTTGTTTATTTATATTTTTTTTAAAGCGAATACATTCGAATCTATTCGAATTCGATTCGAATTCGAATAACTTAATCGAATCGAATACATAGATTTTTATTCGAATGTGGATCGAATACGAATACAGTTTTTAAAAGTCCCAATTCGACCAATTCGATTCGCCTAATTCGCCCAATTCGCATTCGATTCGAATGAACACCCCTATCCCTCTCTCTGTTGTTGAAGTAGAAACCGGAAGTGTTAAAATTAGCCGAACCACTCTATCAACCAAGTAATACGTCTCACGTTTCTGAGTTTCCACAAAACTCTTGCATAACTCGGAAATAGTTGAACTGCCACTTAGTATGGTATTCTTTGTTCGTTCAACATTAAAAAGCTCCAACTGATATCTTACCTGAATTATCTCCTGCTCTGTAAAATCTTCTGGATAATACTTCTCAACAAGAAGACAAATTTGATCCACACTGATCTCTTTTGCAACTAAACTACAACTAAGTGATAACAACTCCATAGAATGCTCATTGAATCCACTATTCAACTCCTCTAGTTGTTTGTCTAATGTGAATGTAAAAAGATCTACTCGGAAATAATGCTCATATGTAACATGAAGATCTTTTTTTCGAGGCCTATACCGAGTAGAAGTATATGGAGCATTCATATCCGACATCTCTATTAGATTTTGTTACAAAAAAAGTAACATGTTCAATGAAAGAATCCATCCATTGTTTCTGAAATTATTTAGAGTTACCTTTGTTGATGTAACTAACTTCATTACATTAAGGATGCCTTTGCCTTTTGTAATTCATCATGACGCTTACTAGAAGCACAAACCACATTAATTATAAAAACTAAGTTTCTAAAGAATTGATGAACTGAACTAATTTCCCTTAAAGCACAAACCAAGGCAAGTTGTAACCTGTGTGCAAAGCAATGAACATAATAAGCATAGGGACCATTCTTACGAACTAGTGCCTGTAGTCCGTTCCATTGCCCTCTCATATTGCTAGCACCATCGTAACCTTGACCATGGATTTTAGTAACATCAAACTGATACTGTAAAAGTTGATTCCACAACGAATCTTTTAGAGTTACTAATAAAGTATCCCTAACATGAACCAAATCCAAGAACCTTTCTCGTATCTTTCCTTTTGCATTAACAAATCTCAAAACGATTGCCATTTGTTTCTTTTTTGACTCATCTCGTGACTCGTCAACCATCACACAAAAATATGAATCCCCTACTTCACTACGTATATACTTCCTAACTTTATTTCCAAGTATACTAAGAATTTCCTTTTGGATGTCACTAGAAATGTACTTTGAATTCTTAGGAGCATTCTCTAATATAATCTTTGCAAGTTCAACATTATAAGAAGCAAGAAGCTTTAACAATTCAATAAAATTACCTCTATTTTAGAACGAGAAGATTCATCATGTCCTCGTAAAGGACAAGCTTGAAATGTCAACCAACGAACTACATCAATTGAACCTTTTAATCTCAAACGGTTCGCCAATAACAACTCTTCACTTTGCTTCTCAAAGACATTTCCAATGTGTGACGCTTGGTTCATCAAATTGTCACTATATACCACGGCATTTCTATGTTTAGAAGAACAAATATGTTTCAAGTATGCACATCTTTTTCCATCATTAATTTTTTTCCAATTGTCAAATCCTTTCACTGTGAATGCATCTTGGCCATTAGACACATTAGGTTTATCATTAAATACATAGCATAGAAGACAATATGAAGCATTTGTTGTTGGAGACCACTCTAGCCAACTAGGGAACAAATCGAACCAAGAAGATACAAATCTATGAGGCTTCTTCTCTTGACCGGTATAAGGATACTCTTTAAGACGCATTTGGAAAGGTCCCAATTTCAAATAAGCATGCCTCACTTCTTCCCTTAAATTAACCGGATAACAACACATTTGTTTCCTTTTACCGGGATCTCTTTCTAGATGGTTAAGATCCACTTCATTGATATTTGATTGTGGAGCTTGAACTTCATTGGTATTTGATTGTGGAGCTTGAGCTTCATTGGTATTTGATTGTGGAGCTTCAAAAACATGAGGCTCTTGTTGATTTTCATTTACTTGTGTCTCACTAGTTGAAGCCTTTTGACGTTTGACCTCTTGATTAGCAGCATCATTTTCTTCAACAATATCCTTTCTTTTGAAAAAAGAATGTATGGTTTTTAATTTAACTTTGTCCTTGCCCATGATATATCTACAAAATCAAAACCAATAAACTTAAACCCATCAAATCAAACAACCCCTAAAAAACCTAAAATTAACAATCAACATAAACAACCCTTAAAAAACCTAAATTCAACAATTAACATTTAACAATCAACATTCAACAACAATAACAATCAACATTCAGCAACACTCAACATTAACAACCCTTAAATTCAACAAATCAACAATTAACAATCAACAAATTGTAAAAGTGTAAAACTAACCAACTAAAATCAACAAAGCAGCAGCAGTCGCACTCAGGCAAGCAGCAGGGTCGGCGGTCGCAGGGAAGCAACAGGGTCAGCAGTAGGTGGCGACCGGCGGGGAACTCAGGCAAGCAGTAGGGTCGGCGGTCGCAGGGAAGGGAACAGGGGCTGAAGACCTGAAGTGTGTTGTGTGATTGAGTAACTAAGTCGACTGCCAAAAAAAAACAAGGGTGAGTGTGGGTTAATGGGTTTTTTGTATTGGGTTTTAGTTGATGTTGAATTGTTGATTGTTAATGGGTTTGGGTTTAATTTTATTAAAAGGGAATTGGGTTTTAGTAATTGGATTATAGTTATTGATAATGAGTTTGGGTTTTAGTAATTGGGTTTTAGTAAGGGGGGCTGATTTTAGAAATGGGAGGGCTCGTACCCAATTTTATAAAAAAATCAACTAAAAACCGACAAATCGCTACTTCTAATGGAAAAAAATGGAAGGGTCGTGACCCTCCCGGGTCTCCTATTAGTTGCGCCCCTGTTAGCAATACTAGTTGATTTAAATGATAATAACTTTCACCTTTTAGTTTCCATCGGTTTCAATTATCGAATTGGCTGGTAACAATCCCAACGTTTATCACTTTGGCAACCAACATGACGTCACTAAAAAAATTAACGCTGTTAAGTTTTTTCGAATTCAAGACCGGTGTTTTAAAGCGAAATCAAAAGGTGAATATTAGTCGATTGATGTAAAAGTTATTTCAAAACGACGCTCCAAATGACAAAATTTCTTCATCCGATTGAAGCACCGTTAAGTTTAAACACCCGATTGAAGCACCGTTTCGTCGTTCGGAGCGTCGTCACAAGGTAACTTTTACATCAGTCGACTCGTGTTCTCATTCCGATCAAAAGCCTTAAAACATCGGTCTTGAATTCGAAAAAAAATCTAATGGTGCTAATTTTTTTTTAACGACGACCTATTAGTTGCCAAAGTGATAAAAGTTAGGACTGTTACCAACCAATTCAATAGTTGAGACCGGTAAAAAACAAAATAAGAAAAATTAAAACCGATTAAAATCAATATATCAATAAAAAAAACCAATATGAGTTTAGAGATAAGATGTTATCATTTCAAGAATAACTAACGAATATTTTTTCCTTTACAGTACGTTAATCTACTGCAGTGTATCTGAGTGAAATAGTACAACTTGCCAATATTTCATTAAATTGACACTAAAAATTTATCCTGATGCAACGTGATGTGATTTATTGATTTAATGACCCATAAAAGCAATGGAGTATGGTTATCCATGCGATCGAGTTTGGTTTGTTTGGATTCAAAAGAGCTCTAGCACATTCGTTAAAGTTTTATGTTTAAAGCTTGAAATAGTTTCGTTTAAAGTTTTATTTTAAGCTCAAGCTTGGTTTATATAGATATTTTAAGCTCTAGCTTGGCTCGTTTATTTTTTACTATTTTATTTCTATATTAGATTAAACCTCGTGTGTTACACGGGTGGAAACATAAAAAACACAATTCTAAAACTTTACGAAAACGTAAACATTTGAAAATAAACTACACACTATATAAAAGATATATGAATAGAAACACAAATTGTATTCTTACTCTAATTTGAACATTGAACAAATAGATTTAAACTATAAAGACAGTATTAGTACCTAGTTAGATATCGATGCTATTAAACCGAGGGCTTTATAGCAATTAATTTAAAAAAAGATTAAGAAAAACAATGATACAAATAATTCAAATGATAGATATCCGGCAAAAATCACGGTGACACTCATATGTACTGGGTCGAGCGTATGAGTCGGCATGCATGGGTCTAGGTTGTAAATTGCAATAAGCTATTTGTTTAATTTGTTTGTTTTATGTTTTCACAATAATTTCAGGGATGTAAATAAGGTAGATTGAAAATAGCTCAATATTTTTTAAACATATATAACTTCTTATACAGCATTATTTTAAAAAAAATAGACCATAAAACGAGCATTTAAATCTTTTTAAATTGAGTATAATATTTCTATACTAAAAATAAATTTTTTTAAATAAAATCATGTTGTTTTTAAACTTTAAGAGTATTTACATTTTAAACTCTCTCTTACTAGGGGTGTACATGGGCCAGCTTATATTTGATAATATATAAAAATGAAACTTTATGATAAAGTTAGTAATAACTTACATTTAAATATCTCAATAACAAAACAATTTTTTAAAATAAAATCTTGTGTTTCCGTTGTACCACCGTTTTGTCTCAAAACTGATTGGAATTATCCGTATCCCATGAATGTCCTTAAGATAATCATTTGTGTATTATGTTTCCAAGCGTAACACGAGCACTAAACTAGTAATAAATAAAGATATCTAGATTTAACAAGAAATAGAAATATTACTTATAAAAATATATATTTATTTAACTAATTCAAAAATTATAAAATGTGTCTTTTGTATATTTATAGATAAGGGTTAAATAATGATTTATGAATTTCTTATAAATTGCTTAAGACTTTTATATGTCTTATAAAATGTCTTTAAAATTATAACTTAATGTTTTAGTTGGTAGTGTTGGTCCTTGAGATTGACAAATAGCGCAAATGATAAACTAGATCTAACCAACATTTACAAGTTATCAATTGATTTGATAACTTTTATACAATCTTTGATTCCAAGATGAGAAAAACTAAGAAGAAACTATTTCCACAATAAAAGATCTTACAAATATGATTTAATAGATGTAAACAAAATACTCCTAGCAATAACAAAAAGGTTCATAACTCAAAATAGAAGCATAACATTACAATTTTAAGAGTTACAAAATGATCAAAATGAACAACTATATATAGGCATTTCAGCTCCTAATTTCGTTGTTTAGATTAGTGTAGTTTCGCTAGTAATTCTGCTTGTCACATAATCGAGACTAATTGCAATAGTTAAACACAAATCTAGTCTATTACATATCTAATCTATTACAAAATTAATGACCAAGTGAATATCACCCTACACTTGATCATCAATACTCCTCGTATGGGAATATTCACAAGCAAGGTCTATAGAATCAGCTCAAGAAGTTACATGCGTCATCATTCTTGCAACCTCTCGATCCTAAACTTCTTTTTCTTCATATGTCTGAAGTTTCTGTGTAAGCTCCCCAAACTATGATCTAACTTCTTATGCCTTGTTGGCCACTCTTTCAAACAAAATTGCCTCTTCTTTCGTTTATGCTCCTTGACCATATTTACTTCAATTTTTGCACAGCACTTTCAGATCATCATCACTGAACTTGAAGACTTCCATTGGATCAAGCATACGTATATCTTCTAAATCTTGAACTATCACTATTGCTTTGTCAGTCTAGTTGTCATAGAACCACTTAATAAAGTTTTGTAGTTTGCTTGGTTGTTGATTAGGAACCCTTAGTCCAGTGTGGTCCTTATCATTTTAATCTTAGAACTATTTTTCCCTTTCCAGATACTCGGTCTATATCTTTCTTTGATCTCCTCCTCTCGGCCATCATATTCCTAATCCTTTCAAAGTTATCTCGAACTCCCGAATGAATGTTAGTGGAAGTTGATCGGCTAGCCTCTTCAAAACCTAGCGAGACGTACAGGGTTTTAAAATGTTTTCTTGATATTTTATATTGAATCCTTCCTCCTATTATATTTATTATGTACATTTTGTGCTTTAAGCTGTACATCTCATTGAAATTTTGTTATTGGTTTCCTTATGAGTTAAAGCACCCATATTCTAGAAAATAGCGGTATGACTTTCTGAATATTCTTCCTTCTTAAACCACTCACTCTTATTTAATTCCACCACCCCTTATGCGGTACTCTTCTGAGCCACGTAAGTCATTGGTCGCTCCCCCGTTTCATAGAATTCTGGTTTAGAATCATAATCGACAAGCTGTTCCATATTTTCTTCTTCATCAACTTTATCTCCTTGACAATACCATCTTTCACAGTCTCATCACCACTACCGATTTCTGGTTCAACATTTGTAATCTTAGTTTCTTTAGATTCAGGTTCAGTTTCACCACCACCACCACTACCAGTCACCTCTGGTTCTTCACACACACATACACTGAAATTCAAAGTAGAAGATAACCCTACATCAGTACTGCATCTAACGTATCAATAATACATATATGCAGTAGTATGATACTACATATATGTAGTATAATACTACTGTATATATGTAGTCCTAAAAATTTTAAAACATACCATATCGTAATACTAGGGGTGAGTTAATCCAAGAAAAAATTTAATCTAAGAAAAGTAAAAAAAATATTTTAGACACAAAGCAAGTAAACTAACACCAGAGACATACTTTGTAATAACATGAATAAGTCTAATTGTGATTAACAATAATAAGCAAGAAGTTCATCTGATGGCCAAAAACATGTTCAATAAGAAAGATGAAAAACAATATGCTAAGATAATAAGTACTGATTCAAGAAATCATATTGTTCCATAAAACCGACATTCTTTGATCACCGCTCATTTTAAGTTTAAAAAAAGTCAAATTAAGAACACAATATATGTGTAACTCACTGTCACGTATCGGCTTCACAATCGCCTACAAAATATTTAGTCACGTGTCGCAACCAAATTCAACTACAACAATAAATTATATATGGAATGTTTTATAATATTTATGATTTATTTTAAGAATCATAAGTCAATAGCTAGAGAAACAAGATCAACTAAAATCAATTTTAAACCTAAGTATTTATGATGATAGCAATCTATTCACGTTTATAGTGTCAAATCAATTAACAAGATTGACTAAAATCAATTTTTAAACATAAACTTGTAATTAACAATATTATGTTTTAAGGAATACAACATAATCATTTAAGATTTATATTTCTTCCAAACTTAGTTCGTATTGATGTTTTGTAGGTGATTGTACGTGAAGTTGACACATGGTGGTGAGTTACTTATGTATTATTTATTTGTTTTTAGTTATTATATGCAATCTCTTTCGTTGTATTAAAATCTTTTTTTTAATATTTATTGCAAATATCAAACTTTAGTATAACCTTAGTATTGTTCGTTACAAACATGTTCAAATACTCCGTCAATTTAAATACTTAATCAAAAATTTTAATTGCCTTGAGGTGAACAAATTTTGTTTTTAGTTCTTATAAAAACTAACATTATACAATCGTTAGCCTCATGTAACTTAAATAATCTTTGTGCAGCTTCAATTAGATAACATATTTTTTAACATAAAAATATATTTTTTTCAAACCCGTGGGTATCACGTGTCACTAACCTAGTATAGTCATATAGAAGAATCATTATCACCATAATGGTGGATTAAGAGAAATCGATACATACCATTTACCAAGAATAAGCACCATCTCTCCTCAACACAAAAATTCAATAAAATGAATGTTAGAAACAAAACCTTAGATAGTAGTTGGTTTAACTAACAAAGGGATTCGCACTAAAATCAAGAGTTACTTGTTTCATGTCAAATGCAATTGATGAATCCTTGTTAGGAACCATCGCAAATACGAAAAACTTGACAAAAAGCTGTAAAAATAAAAGAACATTGTTCATTAGGTGAACTCTAAGGAGTTTTCTTCGGTGCCCTACTTCCCACGACTTTTAGTTATTCATTGTCAATCTATTATCATGTGAGTATTCATATTTTTTTTACTTTTATGTTTTGTGGGAAACCATGCGAACCTATTTAAACAAATTTAATTCAATTCGTGTTTATGTGATTACTTGTAGACTTAATTACACCAATAGGACCTGTGGTTTATACAAAATAACAAGTTTGGGTATTAAGTTTTTTTTGTTGCAAGTTTGAGTATTGGTCTTCTAACTTGTAACAGATTTAGGTCTTAACACTAACGAAAGTTAGTTTTGCTGTTAACTTGAAGGGTGATTTAGTCTTTTTATATTTAGGCACCATTTTATACCTTATGATTTTTGAGGGACTGCTTATGTAAATTTTTTTTTTCTTAATTACCTATAACATTGTCTTCTTCCATAATCTCCGGCACACCAAACACACAACCAACACATGCTTATCTTCACCTTTGATCGGTAGTTCGGTTACTTCGGTACCATACGTTAATAAATCACATCGTCAATCTACTAAAGATGCTGATACTATTGCTGGATTAAACGTCATGTGTATGATCAATGAGCCTACAGCATCTGCAATTGCTTATGGATTAGATAATGAGTCCGAAATTGTTGGCAGGTTAAAGTGAGGGTGGTGCGCTGTTTAGTGTTGCTCGGATGGTACCGAAGTAACCGAACTACCAATCGAAGGTGAAGATGAGCATGTGTTGTTTATGTGTTTGGTGTGCGCGCCGGAGATTATGGAAGATGACAACGTTGTAGGTAATTGTGAAAAAAATTATTTATATAAGCAGTCCCTCAACAAACATAAGGTACAAAATGGTACCTAAATATAAAAAGACTAAATTACCCTTCAAGTTAACAGTAAAACTAACTTTTGTTAGTGTTAAGACCTAAACCTGTTACAAGTTAGAAGACCAATACTCGAACATGCAACAAAAAAAACTTAATACCCAAACTTGTTATTTTGTATAAACCACAGGTCCTATTGGTGTAATTAAGTCTTACTTGTATTATGTGTTCATAACATGATAAATTAACTTTATCGAAACACGATCGTTAAAGTTATCCAAACCAATGGTTATTTAATGATAGATCTATTGGCCTCAAAAACCAACTAATACTTTATCCGAAGATGATTGTAATCGATTATTCATTCATTTTGGTTTAATTACCCAATTTGTTTATTTAAGGGTGATTGTAAACTACTTACAATTTAACTATTTTAATCAACGACGCTTAATCTTTTTGATTAAATGAGTTCTAGTCATAAGGTTTGATTGTGCATATGTGTATTTATCTATGATTGTATTTGCATTTATAAGTTTTTACACAACATGAGATTGAATCTTTTTAAACCATTTTAACATTATATCTATATGTATGCAAACCTGTGTTTACTCACTAACTAATTCGTTAACTGAAAAAAATAATTTTCACATACTTTCAGTAATATAGTTTAGCTAGCTTATCAAGATATTTCATCTAGGACATGTTGTACTTAGATTAATATAATAAGTTAATTATTTTCTTGTATGTTTAGTTGTTTGATTGATTGAAATCAATGCACACTTTGTAACTTGAATTTAATGGCATTTAAATCATTTTAGAACCTTGATGATATAAGAGCAATCGACTCACTTTCTTCCGCTCAGAGGTTTCCACCATAGGTTGAGGTGTGACGGTGATCACCTTGATGGAATTTTCCTCACAACCTCGTGGGCCAATTTCTCAAAACCCAGTGTGTACAATCAATGCTATCGATCATTACGAGTTTCCAATGCTTTTGCTCATGCGAATAGTACAAAAGTGCAATAACATGGCTAGTAGGTGCATACAAAAGCTCTTTGTCATATAAAATAATAATTAAATTTCAAAAATATTTAATACATTCACGTGAAGTCTTATACGATGTAGTTATATAAATTCATCATATTCACCAAGTGTGATACTGGTTGCTAGTTGACGAACCGTCAAAGTGCACTTTTGTACTAGAGTAAAACATTTTTTCTTCTGGTCATTGAAACTTAAAAAATACTCAGAATCTTCCACGTACATAGTGTATACTAGGTTTGTATATATGGTGTTGAAATTGTATTACTTTTTTTACCACCCCCATGACTTTTTTATTACCTTTGAACGGTAAATTAGCAAGTATGGTGGTGAGGTTAGATACCTGTGGAACACGTTCTGAGGTGAGCTCGACACACCCAAGTCAATGTGCTTGAGAGCTCGTCGATCTAGTATTCCACCACACGATACACTCCGTGTAATCTTATCACCCGTTGTATAATTAAAGTTTACAAAAAAGACAATATCATGAGGGTGATATGGTGCCACATGGGCACTAGCTTGCCCCACTACTATGAGTCTAAATGTGACATTAAATATTTTTGTTACACATGTCTTTAAATAAGACATAAATACATAAAAATATATGGTGTGTGTAGTGCTTTGATCATCGTGGAAGTCCATAATTCAATCATCTATAACTTTGATTCTTTTGTAAGGCAAAACATTAAAGAGGTACGGTTGGTAGCTCAGACATGTTTTCAACGGTTTAATATTCCGGTCTATTGTTAGATCATAAGGTTTGACAAAGTTGTTATAACGTAGGGGTACGTGGCCTTGATAGGTACACCTCCCCACCCTCTCTTAGGGCCGCAATTTGGGGTGTGTTTTGAGTCTTTTGACAAAGGTTTACCGCTCTTCATCCAGCAAAAATCAATCGTTACGTATCTTGATCCACACATCTTTTAGCCGAATTTTGTGTGCCGGTGGCTGGTTTACCGGATTCTTGATCAGAGAAGATAATGAGAAGATGGTAGTGGTGATGAGAAGAAAATATGAGCCATGAGGAAGATGAGTTGTTGTTAGGGTTTTAAATAAATGTTAAAATAATTAAAACACACAAAATCAAATAAATCTCGTTAAAACTAGAATTAAATACCAAATATTTATTTGTTTAATTTAATTATATTAGTTTTAAAATAATATACAAATACAAAGAATGATTTGGGGGTAGGTGTAAGAATATTGGCTCCATATAATTTGGAGTGGATTTGGAGATGAATGTGAGATAAGAAGAAAATTAGGAGTGAGAAAAGAAAGTATAAAAACATTTAATTTAATAAATATTAGGTTTATGTGTCAGGTCGCGCGTTGTGACGGTCAGGTATCACATACATGACTTCATCACATGAGTTGATAAAAAAATTTCATGTCTCGCTTGTTACGGTGCAAAGTCATAATGCGTAACATATTAAATGACGAGTATATAACAAACGCAAATACCAAAAATAAAATTTAGTCAAAACCGGATGGCCAATGTCAGATATATGTCAAAGTAGAATAGTAGAGTCAAACTCGTAAACACGTAAATTTTTTGTTTCATGTCTCGTACATTACGGTGTAAAGTCACATATTAAAAGACGGAGAAATATCTAAACCTAGATGTCCAATCCGAGAACGGAAGTCGTAAATATGTCAAAGTAGATTAACGGTTTAAAGCTGTAAAGTGACTAAGTCAAAAGGGGGCAAAACGATAACAAGTCAAAGTCGTTAGTCAAAAGAATAAATATGTCAAAGTCGGGGGTCAAAACCGTATACATGTAAAAGTCGGGGGTAAAAACGTAAATATGTAAAAGTTTAAAATAAAAAAAATTTAGCGAACCGGTCGGTGACACATGAAGGTGTCTTCGGGCTAAGTCATCAGGGGTCAAAACAATAATAGGTCAAAGTCGTTGGTCATAAACATAAATTTGTCAAAGTCAGAGGTCAAATCCGTAAACGTGTAAACGTTAGGAGGTCAAAACGTAATATGTAAAAGTTTAAAATAAAGAAAAAAAGTTAGCGAACCGGTCGGTGACACGTGGCGATGTCACCAATTTAAGGGAATTATTCAAATCACTCATTTAAATAAAATAATATTTCCTAAAATTAATTTTTTTAAACTATCAGTTGGTGCAACGGTTTATGAACAATGTATTAAAAGACGCAAAATAGATAATCGAAACCTCGTCTCTAACACTAATTGTTTATCAGCATTAAGCCATTAAGACTCCCCTATTACTGTGGTCACATTAAAAACTCACCACATCTCCTTACAGGCCAAGTTATTAAAGTCAAAAAATGTTAACCAAACTCTTTTAGAAAATACCTAACATGAACCATTTATCTGCTTCACATAAAACACTTTTAAAAACTACCCAAAACAAAGTTTAAATTTACCTTTTAACATTATATATATAGTGTTTTTCGTTATTGTTGAAACAACTTTTGGAAGAAAAAAACTCTTAACTAGATTAGTATGATGGACTATACCCCACTCTAATTAGAGGTTTTAATTGATGTTTCAACTACCTTGTACAGAAACCTGATAATATCTGACAGCATTAGTTATGACCGCTGAAATGTGAGGTAGCAGTTAGTAAGAAAGAATTTTTTTTTCCAGAAGCTATTTACATCCGTATTTAAAAAAAAACTGTTTTATACATTGCGTATAGATTTATACGTAGTGTATAGAACGATTTTTTGTCAAACATAACAAAAAAAGAACTATATAATACGTATAGCTTCATACGCAGTTGTTGATAAAAAGAAATTGAGTTTACATTTTTGTTTGTTTTATTTGTTAAAATTCAGTAATATTTATTGTTATTTTGTAAAAAAAGTTTAAAAGTTGGCTTTTTCGATGTTGATAAAAAAGTGAGCTTTTTTTATTGTTATTTTGTAAAAAAATTTATTTTATTTGTTAAATAATTCGTTAACGTTAGGTAATAGTTTTGTTAAAACTAAGTTTTCGCTGTTATGTTAAATGTTTTGTAACAACCACACACACGAAATAAACATTATATATATAAAACAAAAACACAACCACACAAACGTAATAAAACATCATGATATATACAAAATACACCGAGTTTATACAATCAAAAGATAAAAAATAATATAAAATAACAAGTTCATACAAATAAAGATAAAAATATTTACAATCCTATGCTTCCCGGCCCTCATCGTCGTCATCGATCCATCGGCGTCTGGTACCCGACGTCTCGGCCTGGTCGCCATATCTGGGCGGGAAACTAAACGGCCGACCCGTCGACTATAAATGTGCGATCTTTTCACGAACGAGCCAGTTGATAAGGTCGTGGTCGTACTGACATACCTGCAGCAAGTCATTCCGTCCGAACATCATAGCATATATGTCGCTTATACCCCTATGACGTATATGGTGATTTTTTGTTTTTTCCCCCTATCTAAATAGCATGATCCTTTTTTACATTATTTATTGCTGAAAGGTAAGATAGCAATCGGTAAATGTGAGGGGGTGATTTATTCCATCTACTAATATTTCACCAATCACAAAGTGACACTTAACACCTAATTATTAATCATTCTATCTTCTAAAACTTCAATCATTGAAGGCGGCACAACCATTTCATCTTCTAAACTCACTCCATTTTTAATTACAATAAATTTAAAAAACACATTTAATTAAAAATAAAAAACTACATTTCTTTAAAAATAAAAATACACGAAAATATATAAAACTAGATTAAACTAAAAATTACTAAAAAACCTACAATTAAAATTAAAAGTTACCAAAACCCTACAATTAAAACTAAAAATTACTAAAAGAAATCACTAAAACCCGCATTCCCATCCATTTAGCTAGCGATATCCTGTTTCGAGCAAGCACAACTTTCAAGTGCGGTGAAAGAACTTTTCGACATCGCGGTCTAGTTGCTCATCTCGCATCTTTGTCATCAACAATTCTTCTTTTTCAAGTTTGGCCTCGATGACCATTTGACGCTCTTTTTTTTTCTCTTCCCTTTGATCCACCATCAACTTTTTGTATGATTTGACGACATCGATTAACGAATCGGATGATTTTTTTATTGAACTATCGGCCGGTTGCTTTCCCTTTGATGGTGGGATCATGAGAGGGGCATTGAGTCTTCGTTTAAGTCGAAATGCTACTAGAGCTTCAATAGCGTCCCGCCTAGCACGTTTTGGTCCTCTTTACACTTGGACCAACTTCCAAATTTGCACCTGTTCGTGCTTGTTCTTGCCATTTTGGGTGCTTTTTCAACTCATTTCAAACATGTCCATGCTTGAATTCGAGGTTGTTTCACCACATATTTCAATTTAGAAGTAAGAGTAATGTTGGTAATGTCTCCATAATTCAAGTTTCACCCCATTTTTTAAACGTCTAAGACTTTTATATACGACATTATTTTTTTTAAAAAATTGCACCATAAAAACGAGCATTTTCTTATTTTTAAAACGCGTATAATATTGAAATGTAAAAAACAATTTTTTTCACGTTTCTCAGTTCATTATGTTATTTCTTTAGGTCATTATGTTATTTCATCAGGTCATTGTGTAATCTTCTGAACTAACGGGGATTATACAATGACCTGATGACCTTACACAAATAAAACAAGTAAAAAACGTAATAGATTTGAGATGTTATGCTATGGCATATAGTTATGTCAACATTGAAAACAAGTTATAAGATTTTGCATATTGTGTTATTATGTATTTTTAATTTGTATTCGAAAACAAGTTATAATATAACACAATGACTTATTAATAATATAATGATCTAGTGAAATAACACAATGATCTACCTAAATAGCACAATGACCTGACGAAATAACACAATGACATGATTAAACGTGAAAAACAAGTTATAATATATTTGAGATGTTACATAAATAAACAGAAGTAATAGATTTGAGATATTATGTTATAACATATAGTTATGTCAACAATGAAAACAAATTATAAGATTGACATATTGTGTTATTATGTATGTTTTAGTTTGTATTCGAAAACAAGTTAAAATATAACACAATGACATAATATAACACGATGACCTGATGAAATAACATAATAATCTAATTAAATAATACAATGACCTAACGAAGTAACGCAATGGGCTGA
The DNA here is from genome assembly GCA_030867185.1 of Tagetes erecta. Lineage (NCBI taxonomy): Eukaryota > Viridiplantae > Streptophyta > Magnoliopsida > Asterales > Asteraceae > Tagetes > Tagetes erecta. The sequence continues at coordinate 23,688,182 of CM061496.1, forward strand.
AATGTGAAAGAAAGTGTATTTGTTATACATCAACACTATATGCGTTTTGAAAATAAATAAAAAAGCTCGTGTTTTGGTGTATTTTTTATTTAAAAATAATGTCACATGTAAAAGTTATTGACGTTTAAAGAATATGGTAGAGTTTGAAAATGGTGCAAAGCCGAATACACTTTTGGCCTACCAAATTAAAGTTCTAACTATTTACCATAATATCATCTTGTGTATTATAGGGCATTGATATTCATTTTATATTAGATCTTATTAGACTTTCTAGTTGAATTTATTCTTGAAAATCATTCATAAAAGTATTTAAAAACCATTTTTGTAATATATGCATTGAGAGTATGACTAGGAAACAATAAATAAAAAAAAATACTTATTTTGTTAAATTCGTTTTCAATTAAACGTTTTTGATAAATAAATTTTCAATCGACACCTTTTTGAGAAAGAAAAAAACTACTAGTAATGAGCGATAGTTACTTATTTCTCATATTTTATTTATTAAATAATAAATACAAGTAAAACATAAATAATAGTTTTTAGAACGTCATTAAACGAAACTGCTAGCGAAAACTTACAATAAGAAAGGGGAAGAAAATCATAACAATAAAAAACCTAGCATCTTAAGATGTAAAGCTACACCACCATCTCCTATCTAGTTGTCAACTTTCCCCTCGACTTCATTCAAACGTAGGAGAGAGATTTTGTATCCCTACAAAATCTAAACTGTTTTTGTAACATTGTTGACGATTTTAGGATTTCAGGCCTTCCAGATGCACCAAAAAGATGTTTAAAAGATGACATAGATATTTTTCTGCATACATGAAGAGATGATATTGTTCCACCACATAATAAGGACATCTTCAATGGAGTTAACATGCTACATAGGAACCTTACACAAAGACATGATACCATCGCATATACACTGGATATTTTATGGCAGTTTTAAGGGCACGTTGTTTGGGGCTCATAAAAGAGTTACGAGAGTGGCATAACTAATCATTTGCGACACCTCTACGATGAAGAGATGAGTTGCACACATTCACCTTAGATGGCACCTGTTTGGACTATTGAAAAACTTGTCATGAGATGTGAGAGTTCAAACTTCGATTTCTTTCATGACCCATTTGGTGCTGAATTCTGGTTGATTTGTTACCCACACGTTGACATCAATTCCCATATATTCAAGCTCGATTTGGTTTTTAAAATCCATGGACACGGACTAGAGTTTTCGATCGGGAAGAATCCAAATGTGGGTAATTTCAAGTTAGTTATGAATCCATTTTCAAGTTTTAAATTGTAAATAAAATGATTATTACTTTTCATTAAAACATAAATAGGCAAGAGGACATACCTATCGCAATATGATACAAGTTAAGGTAAGAACTGAGTATCGACCCAACGATACAAGACTTGGAAATTCCAAAGTCAGCCTTTTAATCTGACCTTATTAAATCGTAGTTGGAGGCTTTGTTTCAAAAAGCTAAAAAGAAAACAAAAGGTAAAACAAACATTTATTAAACAATCTTAAATATAAAGTTAAAGAAAGATTTGTAAACAGAGTCCAAAACATATGAAAGAAAAAATCAACTTAATTTTAAAGAATGTTGACACATTTCTTGAAGAAAAGCATAATCTGAATGTTGAGTTGATGCATCAAGTTGGTGCGTTAACCAAAAGAAAGTTTGAATTTTTCAATGGTTAAAGTTAAACTTGATGAATTCAAAATGTCTGAAAAGAATCTAACTGAGGAGTTGAACAAAACCAAGTATAAACTTGTCGTGGTTGAAGCTGAACTTGAGAAATTCAAAAACTCTGAAAAAGAATCTATCTAAGGAATTAAAGAAATCCAGTCTGAACTTGTAGCTACTAAAGTGGAAGTTGACAAGTTATATGAACAACAATTACAAGATATGATTAACTTTTTAAATTCTTATCAATACGTAAACAAATTACTCTTTATGTTAGATTTGTACCTGTTGGATTTGTTAAATCCAATATGTCAAATGTTAAACAAAAACAATAAGTGAAGAAGAAGATTAAGTACCAGGTGAAGAACAAGAACAATAAAGCTAAGAAAAACAAGAACATGTTTGCATCACCCGATCCTAAGCAATAGTCTACTTACTTCTACATCAAAGTCTAAAGTTTCAAATTGAAAACCTTATTGCTTGATGTGTGATACTTTATTTGTAACACCCCGATTTTTATGGTAGGACTTATTTACGTGCTTATGCTAATATGGATGTGCATTTAAGTGATTATGATTAAAATGATATATGACGTTTACGGTATATGCTATGTTTATGATAAATATGATGATTACGATGTATACGATGGAGCATGAAAATGATTATAAGTAGTCGAGAATGTAAAACGTAATGACTAATTACTTAGTAATTAGAAAAGAGAAGGATTAATGAAGAGGTTATGGTGTAATTATGGGCCATTAAGGGTGAAAGAATGAATTAGGCCCAAAATGGTAAGTAAATTAGTTAAGAGATTTACCTAAAATAGCCTAATTATCAAATTTGGCCCAAAGCTCACCTAAAACCCTACCCCAATATGGAAAACCCTACTATTTAATCACCATTTCCAGCCAACATCTCCCACTTCACCATCACAACACTCACACACACAAACCCTAATCTCCATTTTGAAGAAACTAAGGCTAGAAAGAAGAAGAAACCAAGATTTTTGTGAATCAAAGGGTTAATCTGAAGATTAAAGGTGTAAACAACTGGTAATCAAGGTAAAATCATCCCCTAAAACACGTTTTCATAACACAAAACGAATCTGGCCATTAATGGAGTTTTTAAGTTTTTCAAAAGTTTCAAAGAAATCAATAAAGGTTGCATTTTTATGGATAAAATCGTGGAAAAAGCTTAGATATAGTCATATAAATGATAAACCAAGGTTTTGGACGTAAAAAGTTTTAGATTTGGTTGAAAAACAAGGATTTTGGGTTGAAAACGAGCTGTAAGAGCGTTCTTGCGACACTAGTGTTCATCTTGCGATACTAGTGTTCATCTTGCGACACTAGGATGACTTGATTTCTGGGCGTGTGCCGGGTGTGTTTGCGACAATAGTTTAAGTCCCAATGAAAGTTGGGCAAGAGCCTTGCGGCACTGCAAGTGGAGGTGCTGCTGAAGCAGCATGCGACACTGTGGTTCGCCTATGCGAAACTACTCGCGACACTTTGTGCGACACTAAGAAAGAAGTGACGATTTTTCATAATAACTTAAATGCAGATCGTGCACCAATACCACCACCTTAATCTGGTCCAAACAAGCAAGATCACTTAAGAATCAGGTGAGTTCTAGACCTCACTTCCGTTTCAAACACAATTTTGAGGCTAACATGCATAACGAGATGTTTCCTGGACTGTTGGACTTTATTATGTAAAGTATGATGTTGATGTAAGAACGAGTAACTGAATACTTGTATATATATATATATATATATATATATATATATATAAACGAATGTATGCCCTAACGGAAGACAAGAATCCTACTGAGGATCTTTTAAAACCAGACAAGAATCCTACTGGGAATTATAAAACCAGACAAGAATCCTACTGGGGATCTTATAAAACCAGACAAGAATCCTACTGGGGATCTTATAAAACCAGCTAAGAATCCTACTGGGGATCTCATATAACCAGTTAAGAACCAAAGAATGGGTCTCTTATGACCAAAGAGGACATGATGATGACTTACTAACAGACAAAGATATTACGTTATGTGTTAAACGAATGTGACGTTCAATATGCTGATGCTATATACGTGTATTACATAAATGATATGGAAAGTTTCTAAAGATGTTTTAAAACTAGAACTCACTCAGCGTAGCTGACTTTTGTATGCATGTTAGATTGATGTGCAGGTTAGGATTTTTAGGGAGCTGCTTGGCGAGGGCTAGAGACTTGCTGAAGATTGGCATTGAAGAAAATACACATGGAAATCAATTTTATAAGTTTGTAATGCTTTAAGTAGTTTCTAATACGATTTAAGAGTAATGTAATGATGTTTTGAACAATTATTCCGCTGCTTTTGAAATTTTATTTAATATATGGTTGTTTTTATGCTTATGAATGCCAACTGTGGTGCTTGTCGAAAGACGGGTGTTACATTATTGCCGTTATAATCAAGGTAATATTTCTTAGAATCAAACACCAAGAAAACAAAAGACTTCAAAGACTCCAAAGATTCCAAGACTTCAACTCAGAGTCGATAACAACAATCAACTGCAAAAGCTTCCATAAGTGCAAAAGCTCATCAAAAGTGCTGTGAATGGTGTGATGTGTACTATCACGTGACATCAGAATTTTGGTTCAACAAACACTGCAAAATCTGTGATATGCACAACTATGAAACTTCGGAGTATTGATTTAACAAGTATTGTTCTATCTGGACATGGTAAATCACAATACTTCTCAATACTACTTTAAACCACGTTCAAGTGCATATCATCATAGGTAAATTTCTAAATTTGAATCCAACAGTGGTGGTAAGTTCAAAAGACCTACTACACATAGTTACTATTTTGTTGATAATGTGATTCCAGAAAATAATCCATTTTTTATTTAAAAAATAGTCAACAAAACCGTTTTTAAATAAATGTTTAATAATGACTATGTGATCGATGTCATTTGGTCGGTCAAATATAAAATAATTTGAGTTCCTATTCACCCGTAATGATAAAGGTAAGTAGGTTGTCAAATCCACAAGGAAAATATGGTTACTGCTTAAGTTAAGTAATTGATTTATAAAATAACTTGTAACGTTTATAAAATTGGCGTTTTTTTATATATTTACCTTGTTTTTTTACGTTGAATGGTAATTTTTAGACTTAATAGTAATAACTTGATATTATCTATAAAATTTCATTTTTTCAAATTACAATTTATATATTTGGAATCAACTATAATTATTGATTAAATTAATACACTTAGATTATGACTCGTAGTAAACTCGATTGCATTATTAGAGACAGGAAAAACATGGAATCCGACATATTAAATTATATTAATAACAAAAAGTTACGACTCGATGAATCTGAATACGAATTAAATAAAAGAAAGACGGAGCAAGGTTCGATTCGGGCATTCAGGTTCAGGTTTGGGACAAATGTCACAGTAGTCATTCCCCTGATTCAGATTCAAAGACATCACTAAGTTCATTTGATTAGGTTTTGATCATGAAAATATGATTTCTATGTAATGACTAATCAATTGCCAAAAAGTTACTATTTACTAATCTTTATGAGTTGACAATGAAAATATTGAAAACCGAAAACCAATAAGTTAGTTTAGTAGCAATCCAAACAATATCTAGATCACAAAGTTAACTTAGAACATTTAATAGAAAAAAACAAACCTAAACAACTAAACCAAACATATGTCTTGGAAGAATCCTTCACCAGGAAGTAACAACAATAGAATTAGCCACTCATGTTTTTGAGTTGGTTTTCAGATTTTTTGTTAGAAAGCTTGATTGGTGATGGAATGATGAATCAAGGCTTGGAATATTGGATTTTGATGTTAAGAATGACCAAATTTCGTCTTTGAGTTCGTCATCTATTGTAGGCCAAGAGATGATTATTTTGCAACCCTAAAACGTTTTTAACACCAAATTTATGTCCTAGCCCTGTAGGGTACTGTAGGATCGTAACCTATGATGTGTTGTAAAACACATCTCGTTTTCACTTAGTTTTAAGTCATTTTTGTTTTTGTTCGAGTCGGTTTTATTTATTTTTAGTCGTTTTAGTTTAGTTTTGTTTAAATGTTTTTAGAACAAGCTTGAACTTAGTTTTGAATGCTTTTCAGGTAAAAACATCGATGCATGAAAGACTGATGTGCTAAAACGGTCTATGAAAATTAACAAATAAAACCTAATCTAGACACTCTAATTTAATCCTAATTTACCCTAAACTAGACCACACAAGGCAAGTATACCAGACGTGAGATAGTATAGTTAACGGTAGACCAGGTATCGAACCCTAGAGACACAATTGAATAGCAAAAATTAACTAATTAACTAATTTGATTGAAAAGATTTTTGGGGTTTTGTTTGAAAGCAAATAAAGTAAATGAAAATTAAATTTAAAGACTTAAATCAAAATTGACGAATTGAAAACGTAATTAAGACTTGATTCAGATTAGAGAAAAACGTTACCTAGGTTGTTACTAATGGTGAACGACTATTGATTAAACTTTAGACTTGATTGTTAAAACGAAACTAGGATCATAAACTGCAACTCTACCCATTATCCGGGTGTGACCTTTTGGTTATCCGAAGTGTTGCTAAAGCCCACTAGTTTATTAAATCGCCTCTCGGTTCCTTTAACAGTAATTAAATACCCTATGATTCGGCTCCCCTCTCAGTTTCACCGATCCAATATATCCTAAGACACAAGGGGTGGTTTAATAGTTAATTCTATGACTCAAACGCACAAGTTTATTTCGTTATTAGAAAAGTTCCTCTCGTCTCGTACCCTATTTCTAACGACTAGACAAACAAGACACGTTGATAAAGCCTCACTTCTCGAGTATTGGACTTAGTAGGACAAATAAATTTATTGAATTATTGATTAACCTCCTATGGTTCCTACGTCTAGACAACCATTCAAAACACGAAAACAAGAGTTAACGATATTGATACGCAACCATACGCAAAAGACATTTGCAAAGCTACGTACGACGATTTAACAAATAACACAATCCATTCATTCATTCAAAACACATCATAGAATATAAAAATCAAACTTTTATAAAATTACTAAATCGTTTCATCAATCAACCAAATACTAAACTTCAATCAATAAATCATTACCAATAGCAATCAACCTAGGTAACTAATAAAATTAGTTCATAGTTAAAGTTAAAAACACAAAACAAGTCAAGGTAAATGTATTCATGAGTAATAACGATGAGAAATCAAGATAACGCATGCAAGACACAACTAGGTCGGATGAAAACTACCCGATCACGACCTCCAAGGCTTGATTCCGTGCTCAAAACTTCAACTTCCTTGCTCCAAATTCGTCTTTTGCAGCCTCCAAGGCTTGACATTAGGTGGCGGTACCGCCACCTGCTTATTTTAACAGAAACTTCCGCAACTTGTTTCGTCTCCCATTTTCAGCTCGTAACTCCGTTTCGCGTCCGGTTTTTTCCTACGTTCTTCTTTTCTCGCTCTCTTTTCAACCCTTCATAAACTTGGGACACAAAACACAAATGAATCACTAGTAGATAAAACTTAAAGAAAACTAATTGAAAAGACTCGAAAAAGGGTATAAACTCTACACGGGATAAACGTATAATTTGCACTATATCAAATATCCCCACACTTAACCTTTTTCGTCCCTGAAAAAGCATAAAATTATCTTAGGGATTCAAGGCTAAAAAAATTCCAAAAACAAAAACTAAAAAAATACAATTACAACTCAAAACCCTTAATCTTTACTCAAACAAGTAACAGTGACTAAAACTTCAGTGATTTTTAATTAGAGTGAGACTCATAGTTAATGTAAGATTTCCATGGTTTTATTGGTCGAGACACCCCAACTTGACTTAAACCTTATAACTAAATAATTAAAAACATTTTAAGGCACAATCAACACACAACACATTTCATAAGTGGCATAAAATAAGTTCAATTTTCAATTTACTCCTAGCTAATGTTTCCCATTACAAGACATACCCCCGTTATCAAGCAATGTCCCAAATTCATCACCATACGTGATTATGCACGACTTCATCTGTGGGCTTACATATGGCGTGTCCCTTGTGGTCCGTTTCTTATTGGTATTAGGACGCGAGCAAGGGGACCCCATATGACTAACGGGTGGTTTGATCAAGTCAGTAGTGAATTTGTACTTTTAAGCACATTGTGATCAAATTTATTGACTTATAATGGCAGCTTAACTGCGGGTTTTGCTCTTTGAGCTTTTATTGAATATTCATACCTTCTTTATAGAAGTAAGAATACCAGATGATAGACCGCATAAAGACCCATGGTCTCCGAACCCCGAAACATCCCATCAATACAAGATTTAAGATTATAAAAATCATACGCCATGAAATGTTAACCACTAAAACTAGAAGTATGAAAATTAAAGTTTATCATAAACCACATTCTTAAAAGCAACTTCATTTTGTATCAAACTAGCTACAAGGCTTGAGTATGACTCAACTTTTTATTCCACTTCAACAATAACATGTTTCCCACTAAAAATCACTTAAATTAGGTTTTATAAGGTCACATTGTTACCGCTCTTTCATTCATAAAGGTTGAGAAGACACAAAAAAAAAACAAAAGAAAATACTTTTTTAAATTTTTTCTGATTTTTTTATTTTTTTTTTACATTTTTTGAATTTTTGAATTTTTTTTTTGGATTTTTTACTCTATATAGACTCAAAAGAAATACTTAAAACAAACCTAAGACTCAATAGCTATTTCCCATCCCCACACTTAAGTTCTACATTGTCCCTAATGTAGAAATGGAAAACACCTAAAAATAAAACTAAAAATGCAATAATAAAAAAATAGAGAGGTGAATTGGAAAAGACTTAGCTGATATTGCGAAACGCATAAGCTCCAAGTCTTCAGTCTATTCCTTAGCTTCGATCGTATAGCATTTTGGTCGCGATCAAGCTTGACACCGACACTCTCGAGTTGCATCATCATCTTTACAAATCCAAACTCACCCGAATGGAGATTGAGTACGGGTGGTGATCATCCAAACCTGCAAAAACAAAAACACAAATACCCGAGCATAAAACTGACTCGACACAAAAATAAAAACTCTCAAATAAAAATAAAATAAAATAAAAGATAAAAATGAAAAACATGCAAATAAGCATACAAACTCTATACTCGGGATATCACCTGAAAAATCTTAAACTTTGACCTAATCAGGAGGCTTCTCCTTAATCCTCCTTGGTACCGCTTCTACCCTGAGCGGTACACCAACTACCATAAATATATAGAATTCATTAAAGCTTAGACAACTATCATCGACCTCTCTTGGTTCGATCCACCAACACTTAAACTTGCTAGGCCTAAAAACCACTCCTAACAAATATCCTAGCAATCTATCTCCCCTATACGTCCTCACACTTGGGGTTTCAATCATCCTCAAATCATACTCATCTCCTATCCCCCGTATCTTCTTACGTGGGGGCCTAATCTTAGGAGGTGAATCAAGATAATCAACATAGCCCTCTACATAATGATAACCACTAACAGAAATAGGCTCTGGTAGTGTGATCTATAATGGTATGTCAGGTGGTATATCATATAACACTATCTCATCCTCTAACATCCCCACACTTGGTGTTTCACCCGTCTCTACCTCTAAGGGAGCGTGAATGTCCTCAAAATAATCTCCAACCTCATTATCTCCCATCATCATGGACATCATCATTCCTAAACTTGGGGACTCCATCATTTCCCTCTCAAACTTAGTCATCCAATCATAGGGATCCTCTATCACCTTTAATATACTATCATCGCTAACCTTAGGTATGGAACTTTCAACCTCACTCTCGCTCTCATCCCCACTAAAGAAAACCTCCTCAACATAGTCAGTCGCACAAATCGATGTCACGGGGCTAGGATGGGGTTTAGCCTCCTGCTGAATAAGAGGTGGGACTACGATGTCCATTAAAGTCTCTAGGTCAGGTGCATCAATTACCTCAGGCTCCTTTTCCCACGAAGCTTCAATAGCATCAAAATAAGCATGCCAATCAACCTCTCTAACCTCTTCTGGTGATGGAATGTAATAAACTGTGATGTTAGGAATTTTCTTTCCAATAGGAATAACGGGAGCAACAACAGTCTCTACAATCTCTCTCTCATCTTCAACACACTTGCCTAAGAAACAATCTTGAGGATCACCTATGAAACTATGCTCTCTTGGGTGCACATCCTCACAAGAACCATCACAATCACGATCTTCTTGAGCAGGAGGTGGGACTTGTGCGAGATCTTGTGGAACCGCATCATCCGTTATTGTCTCCTACTCCTCGATTAGATCGAAATACTCACCGAATTCGTTCTCATACCCTATGAATATCCCTTCCAAATCATGAACGATACGATTTGAATCCTTATGTTCGATCAAGACACCAGTGGAACTTCGGTAAGCTGTTAAGTTCCCCATTTGGTCAAACATCAACACTGCATTCCTTACTGGAAGTGTAGTGTGTAACATATGATTTCTGCGATAGCGTGACCAATGGGGTCCCATGGGTATCCTAATTAAAGATTCTATTACCTGATTACTATGTTGTGGGTACATCATCTCTTAAAGTAACAGGTGAAAAAGACAAAAAAATAAAAATAGATAAGCTAAACTAAATTAACTAATTAATTAAAGTAAATAAAGTTAAACCTAACAACCACTAAAACCCTAAAGACCAACAAAACCTAAACAAGAAAAAACTAAGAAAATTTGCAACTGACTAAAAAGGAAGTAGGACTCAACAAACAAAACCAAGGACCAACTAAAGACCTAATCAAAGCTAGTAACTACTTACAATTAAACTAAAAACTTATGTTTCTAAAAACTAAGTAAAGACAAAAGAAAAGACAAGAAAAACAAATAAAACAGCTAAACAAACAAAGTAAACTAATCAAAGTTAATTTCACTATCGCCATGTGTCCCCGGCAACGGCGCCAAAAACTTGATGTGCTAAAACGGTCTATGAAAATTAACAAATAAAACTTAATCTAGACACTCTAATTTAATCCTAATTTACCCTAAACTAAACCACACAAGGCAAGTATACCTGACGTGAGATAGTATAGTTAACGGTAGACCAGGTATCGAACCCTAGAGACACAATTGAATAGCAAAAATTAACTAATTAACTAATTTGATTGAAAAGATTTTTGGGGTTTTATTTGAAAGCAAATAAAGTAAATGAAAATTAAATTTAAAGACTTAAATCAAAATTGACGAATTGAAAACGTAATTAAGACTTGATTCAGATTAGAGAAAAACGTTATACTAATGGTGAACGATTATTGATTAAACTTTAGACTTGATTGTTAAAACGAAACTAGGATCATAAACTGCAACTCTACGAACTTCCTAAGGATCCTAGACCATTATCCGGGTGTGACCTTTTGGTTATCCGAAGTGTTGCTAAAGCCCACTAGTTTATTAAATCGCCTCTCGGTTCCTTTAACAGTAATTAAATACCCTATGATTCGGCTCCCCTCTCAGTTTCACCGATCCAATATATCCTAAGACACAAGGGGTGGTTTAATAGTTAATTCTATGACTCAAACGTACAAGTTTATTTCGTTATTAGAAAAGTTTCTCTCGTCTCGTACCCTATTTCTAACGACTAGACAAACAAGACACGTTGATAAATCCTTACTTCTCGGGTATTGGACTTAGTAGGACAAATAAATTTATTGAATTATTGATTAACCTCCTATGATTCCTACGTCTAGACAACCATTCAAAACACGAAAACAAGAGTTAACGATATTGATATGCAACCATACACAAAAGACATTTGCAAAGCTACGTAAGGCGATTTAACAAATAACACAATCCATTCATTCATTCAAAACACATCATAGAATATAAAAATCAAACTTTTATAAAATTACTAAATCGTTTCATCAATCAACCAAATACTAAACTTCAATCAATAAATCATTACCAATAGCAATCAACCTAGGTAACTAATAAAATTAGTTCATAGTTAAAGTTAAAAACACAAAAAAAGTCAAGGTAAATGTATTCATGAGTAATAACGATGAGAAATCAAGATAACGCATGCAAGACACAACTAGGTCGGATGAAAACTACCCGATCACGACCTCCAAGGCTTGATTCCGTGCTCAAAACTTCAACTTCCTTGCTCCAAGTTCGTCTTTTGCAGCCTCCAAGGCTTGACATTAGGTGGCGGTACCGCCACCTGCTTATTTTAACAAAAACTTCCGCAACTTGTTTCGTCTCCCATTTTCAGCTCGTAACTCCGTTTCGCGTCCGGTTTTTTCCTACGTTCTTCTTTTCTCGCTCTCTTTTCAACCCTTCATAAACTTGGGACCTACAAAACACAAATGAATCACTAGTAGATAAAACTTAAAGAAAACTAATTGAAAAGAATCGAAAAAGGGTATAAACTCTACACGGGATAAACGTATAATTTGCAATATCAAAGACAGTCGAGAATCGGAGAAACAACGAGCGAAAGAACGATAAAAAAACACAAACTTTCTGTTAAAAGGGGTAGGTGGCGGTACCGCCACCTAATGGCCTCCACGCCGCGGTACCGCCACCTAGGCGAGTTACGACTTTGGTTGATTTTTAACCTACTTGAACAAGTTTAAAAGGTAACGCGCAAGACAGCTTTTGAGATACGAATTTTGGAGGCTGAACGGGACGATTTAGAGCAAGGAATTCGAAGTTTGGAGAAATAAATCAAGTCTTGGAGGTCGTGATCGGGTAGTTTTCATCCGAACTATTTGTGGTTTGCATGCGTTATCTTGATTTCTTATCGTTCATGCTTATGAATACATTAAACTTGAATTGTTTTGTGTTTCTAACTTTAATTATGAACTATACTTATTAGTTACTGTGACACCCCGCCCGGCGACGGAAAACACCAGGTTGTCAAGTGAATTGGATATCAATAGTACAAAGCACATGGCACACTAAAAGCATGTTTTAATATTTAATTAAGCATCAATGTCATAAATAGTCTTAAATACCGAAATAAAACTAATAATCAAAGCTATTTAATTAACTTTTATTCTAGGTCCAAAAGCAATCCTATGTGTCTTGTAAAGCATAAACGAATCAAACGCCACCTGAAACATGTGTAAAATAAGTTAGCTAAAGAGTTAGCTAGTGAGTAAAAACACAATTGATAATACGTAATATGAAATCCGAGATCAATATGAATATGTCACGCAAGTTTATTGTATAGTAATATCATTATATCATTCAACCATGACCATAGAATCAAAATAGAATCAACCGTGTTACATTTATTGATAACATTTATTGAACCAACAAGTAACCGTCATTGAACCATCTCGTTGTATAAGTTATCAATAAATGTTCTCAGCATCTTAAGGGACATAGTAACTTAGTAACAAGCATCTCGTTTAGCAACTAGAATCTAACCTATATAATCAACAAAAGAATCGCCGGGTCTAATCACCTATCAGGCCATTAGTGTAGGTGGGCTTGTCAGGCCATTAGCGCTAATATCGTACCGGTGGAAATTACAAATAATACAATTACTATTACTAACACATAATATTGCATCAAGCGGCCAAACTAGATTAACATATTAAATGATTTCATTTTGAAAAAGAAACAAGAAACGAAAAAAGAAACCATAACATCGTATAAAACACATGTTTCAGCCCCAAAAAGTAAAACAGAAAAAGGGGAAGTGAGTTTACTCACCTTAATAAGCAAAGACAACCGGAAAATGTTGGTCCATCTAGATCGTGATTTCAGTGCTATAATGACTTGTATTACAACAAAACACTCTTGACTCAAACAAACAAAGTCTCATATAACCCAACAACCAAGAACAAGATTAAAACCACACAACAAGAGGTAATTAAGCTACAAAGATAGTTAATATAAGCTCCTAGCACCTCCTGGAAACACACACACGACTCAAGAATTTGGATAAGATTTTTGTCAAAAAAATTTTGTTGCCAAGAGATAAGGTTACAATATATATCAGCTATAGGTTCGCTGATAGATTCGTTGTCAGCGAATCTATCAAGCGAATCAGATAGCTTCGCCTGACATAAACAGATTCGCCCGACGACAAAACTTATCTCTGTGACAACACTAATCTAGACTCCCGGGCGTATCTATAGATTCGCCCGTAGGTTCGCTAGAACAAAAACAACAAAATACATAACATAAACAAAGTAACACCGACATGCCGGTGAGTCCAACCTATACATGACTATCAATACTCCCCCTAGGTTGAACCTCACCCGGGGAAGTCTTCAGTTAAGCTCCGTCTTTTTCGGCTTCACAAATTCTCAAGATACGCTCCTGCCCTTTCTTCAATCCCGGCCAACGGATTTGTCACATCTTCAGATCCGACCTTTTCATCTTCACTAAATACCAACATAGACTCTACAAACTCAGTTTCGGCGACATCAGTATCAAGCATATCCAGAACAATCGTTTCCGCCTGTACATTTTCAGTATGCTCCTCGCCTCCCACATCCAAATCAACCACCTCAACCAGTTTTTCAAACCTCTTCTCAATCGTTTGATCAAGCTGTTTAGACAAGTCGTCTTTTTCCATGTTCTGATCATCTGTCATCCTCAGCCTTTCATTAACACTCCTCAGCTCAGCACGAATACCCCGGGCTTTGTTAGCAACTTTCACGAACAAGTTCGCTTCAGTCCGCGTATCATCCCCTGCCCCGTGCTTAATTTCATTCTCACATAGCACCATCAGATCTCCATCTTTCCGTTCCACGACTCCCAGTGCTTATCTTTCTTTGAGCTCTTCCTTGTCGGCTTTTGGTACCCAAATTCCGTGAAGTTATCTTCTGCAGCCCTTCTAATCGCAACCACAAATGCACTTGCGTTTACATACCTGGAGGAATTAAAACGATTCAATTTGTAATAAAAAGCCTTAAGCGAGATTCGAACTTGAATATTTTGAAGCAAACCGGTTACCGTGCAAGCGAATGTGTTAAATGGATTCATAGAAAACATTTGGTCAAATGAAATACAACCGGACGAATCTCATGTTCGTTCGGAACATTAGGTCAAATGAAAGTCGAAAAGACTTAAACCAAGTCCGGGCGAACTTGTAGATTCGTTGGAGGTTCACTGGATTGAAGAATTTTAAAGAAAAAAATAAAATATTTTTGATTTTTGGTAATTTTGATTTCCTTTAAGAATCCATGAAAACGCCCCACGATTTCAACACTCCGAAAAATAAAAGTATTAAATGAAAATTAAAGACATAAAAAAGAAAAAATAAAAGGAAAGAAAAGGCTAGAAATTAAAACTAAAGGATATATATATTTTTCATGACGTTTTGAGCAGAATCCGGAAAATCATAGATTGGCGGGATTGCAGATATGTTTGTCCATTTAAACCCATGCCTTAGTCCTTTCAACAAGAGATCAGCAGCTTCTTTTATCATGTTTTTTGTTTGATTGAAGAAGCTCAGACAACTCGGTCCCCACAGACATCTAGGTAAAAAGAACAAGTTCTGTCATCAGGATATATCTGAGCAATACGATTGACTTTGCTTGAATTTCAAGGATCAAATCTTGAACATTGATCGATGCATTAGCTTCTTTTGACACTTGTGCAATTTTTGCATCTTTTTGTGAGTGGAGCTTGTCAGCAATGATTCTTTTGAACACATTGCGACTTATTATTTGGGAAACTCAAATAGTTTAGAGCTCCAGGTCTATACCGACGTATAACAGAGGAGATAAACATTTGAGCATGCTCGGTGAATCTTCAGGTCAATACTTCCGTATAGCAGAGAAGATCCACCAACTCCAGGTCAATACTTCCGTATAGCAGAGAATTTAAGCACTTTGACTCAATACATTCTGAGGAGTTAACAAGTAACTCACTCAGAGGTTTTTCCGAAGAGCATCACTAGCAGCTTTTTATTTGTTTTGCAAACTAGAAACTCGATTCGGGGATAGGGTGAGGGTGATTTGGGATGTTTAGGGAAATCAAGGCAAAGATTTGACGCTCTCAACCCATTTTTGACAGAACCTGTATCTTTGTGCAATCCAATCATGTCAAGGGGATAATCCTTGTTGCCTAGTTCTTGAACGTTATGTTTGGCTGCACAATCACTGTTTACTTTGTTTTCGGGCTGAGCCTATCTGACATATCCCAAACGCAATACTTCTGACCTCCTTCAACGTCTCTTCAACATCAATCAAAACGGAGATCCTGAAATAGCAAAATTTGAAAAACTATAAGTAGTTAATCTTTAATATCTCCCCCAAAATTTCTATATTATAGCTATCTAATAAGAAATTTTTGTTTTTCAGATTTTCTTAATATGAATATACAGAATAAAAGAGAAAATAAAAGGAAATAAAATAAAATAAAGGAGCGAAGAAATGAGTGACCCACGGAATTTTCAAAGAAGAAAAAGAAATAGTTATTTACATATTTACAAAGTAGGACAAATTAGTCTTTTGAAATCGGGACCCAAGCCTTAGTGTACTTAGGTCTTTGAACAGTCGATGATTTACAGAAAAAATTATTTACAAAAGTATTCAATCTCTTTCCAAAAGATCTATGTTTTGGACTATTTTCTACAATCATAGGGCAGTGTTTGACAGTATGATCAATATTTCCACACTGAAAGCAATGAGATTTTAAACTTCTTTTAGAAAATTTTGCAGTCTCTTCATTACTATCAGATGTTTGAGAGTTACAATCACAGCAAGAGTCGTAAGACTCTTTTGACTTACCTGTTGTGACTTTTACCTTGGAGGGTGCAGATTTAAATTTATCAAAGTGATTCTTGGATGAAAATGATGATTCCTTGTCGTTCGGTTTTGAAATTCTTATTGGTGTGAAAGATGGAATTTGATGAGACAAGAATTTTTGAAAACAATTTGTTTTGGTTTGACTTTCAGAGACTTGACTTGAAAGTTTTGCTTTGTTGTTCACACAAACATTTCCAATAACATCATCATTCAAATTACTTAAGTTTGAAATTGAGCATTCAGAATTGATATCACACATAATATCCTCTGAAGTTAAAACTTGACTAGAAATAAAGACATTCAAACAACTGTCTTCAGCAGTCCTTTTTGAATCAAGGCTAGGGTTACTAGAACTTTCAAGACCACTGCTTTCACCATAAGCATAATCCTCTCTCACCTCCTTAAGATTCATTCCACTTAAACCTGCAATAGAGCTGTTAGTATCATTCTTTATAATCTCTTGAATCAACTCATTTGAAGGATGAGGAATGGGTGTAGGAGAATAACAGAAGGTACTAGGTGGAGGATATACTTGTGCATCATCTTTACGACCCAACCCGGTCTTAAATCTAGCCCCCTTTTGTTTCTTCCATAACTCCTCCCTTTTCATACTAGCAATAGTCCATTGTTCCAGTTTGTTTTTGAGTTTTCTTGTTTCAAATTCAGCAAGAGTGACTTGCTCAGACAAATAGTTTACTTCACAATTCCTTTCAAAAAGAGATCTTTTCAAATGTTCGTTTTCTTTTAAAGCCTCTCTCAATTTAACAAAAAAATTTGATTCGTTCTGTTTAAGCTCTTTATTAATAGTCTTCAATTCGTTTTCATTTGTCATTAACAGTTTATTTGCCTTATAAATACCGATCAAGCGAACTTTGCATGCGGATGAACACATATCCTCAACGACATCATAAGGAAGACCCACTATCAGTTTTTCGGCCGCAAGAGCACGATCACACTGGCAGTAAGGAGTGTTCCTCTTGTATTCATCCACAGCTTCATGCCTTGCTTGTTCAATCATGGCTTCTATGTCAAGCTTTGAATCGAAAACATTGTCAGCATCGGTATCGGCATTTTCTGCCCCATTACCTGCGTTGACAGTAACCTCCTTTTTCTTTTCAGTAACAGCTTCACACACTAATCCAGAATGAACAACATCTTCCTGATTCTTTCCCTCTTCCGTCAAACCATAATCCGCAACCTCTTCAATCACTCTAACATTCTCAATATCTTCACGGTAAAATTCTTTAAAAGGATCAAAGCAATCAATGCAATCGTTATTGAGAACAGATTCTTCAACAACTTCACCAATTAAAGCTTCGTGATTTTGAACAAGCATCCCAGATAAGGCCGTAGTGTCGGATAAGCTCTCAGTGGTGATGGATGCATTTGAGTCGGCACCTACATTTGTTGAACCACCACCGGATTTGACAGATTCATAACTTGATAATCCTCCAGAGACTGCATTAGATGAGTTTGCAGCGGATGTAATCAGTGCAGAATTCTGAGGAGAGACAGTTGCAAACATCATGGCTTGATTGTATTCTTTTCTCTTTACATCCAGATCAAGTGACTTTAACTTGTTTATCACTTCCATTAGTTTAAGGTCAAAGAAATTTCTTTCTTGTTTCAGCACCTTGATCTGAGGACTCCATTTGGAAGGAAGAGAATCCAAAAGCTTTGTCACTTGCTCATGATTTCCCAGTTGTTCATCATAAGTTTTGAGATTGCTTGACACAAATAAAAATCGATTCGTTATTTCAGTCAGATTTTCATGCTTCAATCCAACGAATGAATTGAATTCATTTTCAGCCTGGGCTTTTCTATCCAATTCAAGCATGTTCATTGTTGACGTAGACACAATTTCAAACAAATTTCAGTTTCGCTGGTGACAGATTCGCTGGCTTAGATTCGACCAAAGAGCAGATAGATTCGCTCGGCAGATTCGCTCAACAGACAAACAGATTCGCTCGATAGCAAACTCAGATTCGCCCGACAGATTTGCTGTCAGATTCGCTCAAATGATTTTCGCAGCAGTTTCGCTTGCACAATGAGCCAAACAAGTGAACTTTCGTTCGATGAAATGTCAGATTCGCTAACCACAAACACAAAATCACAGAACACAAGATTTGTACTAGATTCGCTGGATGAACAACCAGATTCGCTGGAAGAACAGATAGGTTCGCTGGGTTACGAACAAAACAGTTTCAGTACGAAAACTATCAGAACAGCTTCAAAACATAACCATTTGTAGACCCGTTTGTTTCAGAAGCTTCCTATGACCAAATATGACAAATCCCAAGCAAAATACGACACAGAAACACACAAACCAGTTCAGAAAAGAATCAAATAGTGTTTTGACACAAAAACCCCAAAATCATCACAAAAATCTCTAGGATCAAACAATCAAGAGCACTATGGCTCTGATACCATATTGTTGGTCCATCTAGATCGTGATTTCAGTGCTATAATGACTTGTATTACAACAAAACACTCTTGACTCAAACAAACAAAGTCTCATATAACCCAACAACCAAGAGCAAGATTAAAACCACACAACAAGAGGTAATTAAGCTACAAAGATAGTTAATATAAGCTCCTAGCACCTCCTGGAAACACACACACGACTCAAGAATTTGGATAAGATTTTTGTCAAAAAATTTTTGTTGCCAAGAGATAAGGTTACAATATATATCAGCTATAGGTTAGCTGATAGATTCGCTGTCAGCGAATCTATCAAGCGAACCAGATAGCTTCGCCTGACATAAACAGATTCGCCCGACGACAAAACTTATCTCTGTGACAACACTAATCTAGACTCCCGGGCGAATCTATAGATTCGCCCGTAGGTTCGCTAGAACAAAAACAACAAAATACATAACATAAACAAAGTAACACCGACATGCCGGTGAGTCCAACCTATACATGACTATCAGAAAATAACACAACTATAACGAACCGAGAGTCTTCCAAATATCGGTACCACCTAAAAAATTTGGGATAAAACCCTAACTTAGAAACGAACAAATAGAAACAAGAATTACAAATCCGAGATCTAAGGTTTCGGATTTGGGATTTGGAATTTAGGGTTTTAGATTAAAATTGGGAATTAGGGTTTTAAATTATAATTTAGGAAATTAAGGTTTTGAATTACGAATTGTGATTTTTTGATACGAAACGTAGTCGTATTTTCGTATTTGGATAAATATTTGTATACGTATTTTCGTATTTGAATAAATATTTGTATAAGTATTTTCGTATTTTACTTTAAACATTTGTATCACTCAAATACTTATAAAAATATATGGTTATTTGAATATAGAATTTATAATTTTTGTAAATATTAAAATATATTTTATAGAGGAGGGATTTTCTACAAAGGGCAAAAACTCTAAAAAGGCTAAGAAGTAATCTGAGACGTCGGATTATGGTGTTTTACGACCCAGATGGACGCGGTGACATTTTTGTAATTATTTTGATGTTTTAGTTACGCGTGAGATGGATTTGGGGGTAGATTTGTCATTGTGCTTTTTAACGCCATGGTGTTTCTTAGATCCGTGTTTTCTGAATCATGGTGTTTTTTACGTCTGACCTGATCACAGTATAAACGTTTGACGTTTTTGGTGTTTTATTTCAAACTTTTCTCATGGTGTTTCTTAGCACTGTCAAATAGGATCTCTGTCTTCTGAATCATGGTGTTTTTAACATTCGAACTGATCACTAAAAACACCATTACTCAGAATGTTAAAAAAACACAATGATTCAGAAGAACAGAACATTGATCGGACGTTCGTAATTAGTAAACGAAAACGTCAAAAACAAACAAAAACATCATCGCTTTCAGTATTCGCCATAGATGAATGATTATGAATTCAAAATTAAAAACGAAAAACGTCAAAAACACGCTATAAATGTTAAAACACCATGATTCAGATGAACAGATCTCATTTGATTATGTTAAGAAACACCATGATTCAAATGCTGAAAAAAGTTAGAAACGTCAAAAACGTCAAACGACACTGAAATGACGATAATGCCCCTCTGCCTGTTTTTTAGCTATTGGACAGGTGTTGGTTGAGGATTGCTTCTTAGAGTTTTTAGAGTTTTAAGCCTTTTTAGAAAATCCCCAATCATATTTTATATAATTAATAGTATTTATTTGTTTATTATAATTAAAATTTAATGTTAAGTAATATGTAAAAGAACTTAAAAATACAATTAAACAGAATGTGTAGAGAGGGGACTCGAACCCGTGACCTCTCCACACACAAACACACAGACTTAACCGCTGAACCAAACAAACTTAGTTGATTAATCTGCTTTTAAATCTCTTTTATCTGTTATTTGCCAAGAACACGTTGTTGATACAAGCCCTAGAAAACGAAATTTGTCCAATTCTTTCGAATCAGTTAACCCATGACCACACGATCATAGGGCTTTTAATCCCCATGATCTCACGAACATTTTGATGTATAAAACATACCTGTTGATGAACGTTTGATATGGGTTCGGATTGAAGACGAAGCCGAAGGTTTTGATGAATTTTCGAGAATCTGGATACTTAACTTTCATTTGGTTTTAAATGCATGTTCACGTTTTGAGTTCCAACGAACTTTAACCATTGGCATTCGATTACGCTTGAGTTGTTTGACTTCACGGTCTATAATTTCCAATGATCGCTGAATCAATTGCATAGATTCATCGATTTATATATCACCGAGAGGCATAGTACGATTTTCATCAGATAAACACTTCTTTAAATTAGAAACAAGAAACACAGGATGAACACTGCCCAATTTCGTGGGGAGTTTCATCTCGCAAGAAACTTTATTATATGAGAATTCGATCAACGGAAAGATGAGCATTTTGATTGAGACGAGATTAAGAAGTTATTTATTCTTAATTTGTTTTGACTCATTAAGAGTTGTTTATTTAACTCTTTTCACTTATAAGAGTTTGGATGAACTAATTGTATGGAGATTCGAATGAGTATTAACTGTTACTAGGTATAAGAATAGAATAGGATACCAACTTGCGAATTAAATGTTTTAAGTATATGGATTTAGAATTATTTAAATGATCATCGACAATAATCATGATTAATAGAACATATGAAACGAATAAAGTAACTTTGTACATGGTTAAGTAAAATAAAATTATTAAATGTGGCCCAACTATGCAAGTTGTCCATAGTATTGTACCTTTCCATCGTAACTGTACTTGCGCTATTTAGCAACTATGGTTGAATAAAAATACGTTAGTCTCGAAGAGTTGAATTAGAATATACCAACTTAAGAATTGGGCGATGATGATGACAAATGGTAATATGCGGAAACAATTGTCAGATTTTGATTTCTATCTGATAAGAATTAATTTCTGATTTCTGCATAGTTTTGAAATGGTAATTGTTTTTTAGGTCACCTTATAATATAGTTTATTTTACTCGATGATATACGATAGATAATGTTATATGAATAGAATGTTTAGAACAACACAAACTTCACAGATTGTAAACAACGCTTCATTTGACAGTATGACAGAAACATTTATATACAGGATGTACCAGCGGCATATCCACTATGCCCTTGTCATACCACTTTTGTCGCATTGCCCTTAAACACAAGACAAAACTTGCCATGGTTCCCATGCACCAACTTTCATAATTCCGTGTGCACCCGTAATTACTTTAGCTTTTGCATGGACCCCACAGTTCATTCGATCATGTGCGCAAAAATTTTATGTTAAAGTGATGATACGCATAGGTATTGATATCATACCCGATAGAAATAGTACTAGGAAAAATAAGTTTAAGATGATAACTAGACTGATGATTCAAAAGAAACTATAGCCCATTAGGTAGACATTGCTCATAGAAATAGCTTTGTTCAACGATATAGATAGTCAAATTCGAGTACTAAGATAGTAACACTTAAGTTTATGAAAACCGACTTAATGTGTGTAAGATATATTTATCTAAGTCTTCTGATATTGACCAGTTCATAAGCATTAGTTGATGGTGTACATGTAATAATATAGTTTATTAGGATTTTTAGAAAAATTAGTTTCATGAAAAGTTGATAATGTGGATATTCCAATTTATAATTTGGATGAATAGATCACTTAGTTCCTAAGCTGCTTGTATTTATATGCCTAACCCCATTAGGTAAACCAGATGTATTGACTATGGGGGTAAATAAGTTGATAAGAGGTGATGTTGTTTTTCTGTAGTTTTAAAAGCTAAGTAAAAAGTCGAAATTCTAATCTTTACCGTAGTTGAGAGGATTGGTTTGAAAATAATTGACACAATTTAAGTTGTAAGTACTTGTTATTGGAAAACAGAAGACATAGTGTTTGTTGTAAGTTTTTGTGTCATATTTAAGAAAACGGGAAAATCGTATGTAAACGTTAAAATAACCATTCTCTTTTTAAAGAAGTTATTTATCATAAGATGCATGTATTTTATATTATCCTACAAAATAGTAAAAACCAAAAAGATATTTTCTTTTAATTTTATTTTATTCTATAAATCCCCTATTTTTTTATTAACAAAAAAAAACATATATATAAATATAAATATATATTTTTTATTTTTATTTTTAAAATATATTTTTATTTGAGAAAATAAGGAAATTTTTTTAATGGAATTAAATACCGGTAGTTTTACGAAGTCCATTGATTACACATTGTGGTAGAGTAACGAGTTTGTAAATGAAGTACATTGGATCTAGATTTGTGCGTGGAAACTAGTTGCGTGAAATTTCATTAGTGGTCATATGTATAGATGAACACATTTAGTTGAATGAGTTCGAGAATAGTTGTGTAGTGACTTCTCGTTAGATTTGGATACGAATTTATGGATAGCATCGCGTAACTGATTAACAAGTACATGTTTGGATAGTTAGTTCATAATTTGATAGTAAGATTTATAGTTTTTGAATGATGGATTAGGAATTGGATTAAAATCTTATAGTTAGATGAGTAGTTTTGAAACTATTTGAGTATAGAAGTCAAGTTGAAATATTTTGAGGGTAAACGTTCGATTCAAATACGTTAGCTTATAAGAATAGCAAAATCCGTTAACTTTTATTTAGTTATGGAATTTATCCTTGACTAGAATTCAGAAATCGTGACAAACCCTTGGATTGGAGAGTCAATAATCGATTTAGATTTGGTAATTGATATATGATTTGAAGTTTTGGATAACTCGATTGAGACATGTCTTAGTTTTGATTTGAAATGTTTGGTTTACAACGGTGTATTTGTGTTATATGGATAAGCTAGCGAGTATATCGCATAAGTATTATTGTAATTTAGAAACAAATGGGATGATAAAACGTAGAATAACACGGTTTTGTAGCAAAATCTTTGACAGATAGAAACATCCGGTGTAATAATAGCACCTCGTTCCATTTAGAATATCATAGAATCTTTTGAATCATAACATAGATAATCACGTAGAAACTTTAGGAATTTCGATTAACTGAAATAGTGATAGTACTTAGAACATCATAGAATCCTTTGAACATATCATAGAAAATCACTTAGAAACTTTAGAAACATTAGTAAACGAAGTTGGAATATAAAAATTCATAGAAATAATTGTAAATCGTAGGAATGAAAATCATAGAATCATTAAGAAAATAAAATTTTGAAGGCTTAGGAATGTGTCTGGGTTTTGGACACTAATGACTTATCAAAGTGTTAAGTTCGTTTTCAACGTATTCGAGAAAGCGTGCTTTAGCCTATAGGTTCACACTCATCTCGAACATCCCCAGGTAAGCATACAGGTCTCTTAAAGAGATTTATACGAAATGCTTTGCCTTAGTCAGGATGTCTGTGATACAGGCGTTCCCCCTTCCAGATTGCACACGTTCTGACGTTTCAAACTTACTCAAGACAATGACGAGATTCCACAAAGAGAAGAACCTAATCGTACAGACGAGTTTCTTGTAGCTCCTTCGCGAAATCGGATAAGAAATGAGATTAAGAAAAACATAGAAAGGTTCGTAGAAGGAAAACAAATAAGTTTGAGTGAGGATTTGTCGGCGTGTCTTATTTATCTAGTCGTTATAAATAGGGTACGAGAGGAACTTTTCTAATAACGAAGTAAACTTATACGTTTGAGTCATAGAATTAATTATTAAACCACCCCTTGTATCTTAGGATATATTGGATCGGTGAAACTGAGAGGGGAGCCGATCATAGGGTATTTAATTAGTGTTAAAGGAACCGAGAGGCGATTTAACTAACTAGTGGGCTTAATCAACACTTCGGATAACCAAAAAGTCACACCCGAATAATGGTCTAGGATCCTTAGGAAGTCCGTAGAGTTTGTATTTTATGATCCTAGTTTTGTTTCAACAACCAAGTCTAAAGTTTAATCAATAGTCGTTCACCATTAGTAGCAACCTAGGTAACGTTTTTCTCAAATCTGAATCAAGTCTTTTACGTTTTCGTTAATTTTAATTAAAGTCTTTAAATTTAATTTTCATTTATTTTATTTGTTTTCAAACAAAGTCTCAATCTTTTCAACCAAATTATTTATTTAGTTAATTTTGTTATTCAGTTGTGTCTCTAGGGTTCGATACCTGGTCTACCATTAACTATATTATTTTATGTCAGGTATACTTGCCTAGTGTGGTCTAGTTAGGGTAAGTTATGATTAAATTAGAGTGTCAAGATTAAGTTTTATTTATTAATTTTTATAGACCGTTTAAGCACATCAAGCTACTATACGGACAGTTTTCAGCTTTTTTCTTCGGTTTTGGCCCTTCTGACTTGAAACTTGGCACTTAAGACCTCCAAATCGCATGTTTAACATACGAAAACATATTCAAACATAGTTAAACTATTCTAAGTGATTAATCATATAAACAGACGTAAACATTAACGTTTTAACACATAAAACATCATTCCAAACACTATAATATTTCTACTAACAATCAACTAATCAAAACCCACTTAGAAATATCTAATGGATTCCACTACACGATTTAAACAAGTTTAATGGGTTTAACTATAAAATAATAGGTGAGGGCTCAAGAGGGCTTCTAAGGTGAAATTTTAAGTAACGAATATAAGCAGAAAAAGGCTAACAGAGAATGGGTAAATCCTAAAGCCTTAATCATCTTTGTGTCATAACCTTGTTTATGTTCTCGAAACGTATCTATTAGGCAAGCTCTAGAATAACCAATCATTCTGGTAATTCACAAAAGAAAAGAAAATTAAGCAATCAATCCTAACCAATGTTCTAATCTATACAAAAGGCGCAAAATCTCACTGAAAATATGTGGAAAGGGGGTTGCCGATGTAAAAACATGCATAAAAGGTCCACCCTCTAGCTTATTAAGCCCGATTAAACGTCTCTAATATTTCAAACCAAAATTTCTTTTCAAATAATCAAACTAACCATGACTAAGGACCTCAACTTGTGCACTAGTTAACTAACATTCACGATTTATATTGCAACCAAGCTTAAAGGATAAAAAATTTCAAAAATCTTTCAAACAACTAATTCAACCATTGTCCATTCCAAATGGGCCAGAGATGAGTTTTTACAACTCAAACAACTCACAAACTACTAATTCAACCATTGTCCATTCCAAACATAACAACCAATTAAAATAAAACTTCCTAACACAAAAGTTTAACACCATCAAATTGCAAACCACACAAAATAGACACAAAGCAAGATTGTTTCAAAAATAAAAACATAAAAATAAAATAAAAGATAGAAAGGAACATCTGGACCTAACCAACCGATTAGCGAGTGCTCAATAGTAACGCGGTTTATGTGGTCCACAGATAGAAGTCATGTTGTCCCTAAATCTGGTGAAACCAAAAGCAACTCCAAGCTCTTCATCTTAGTGATTCAAACTTCTGCACACTACCAAAAGGTCTAAACTCTCCAGGTAAACATCTTTCTCGCGCATAAATGATTTGTCTTACCCATCCTACACACATGAAAAGCAACAACCAAACAAGCAAGTCAATTCACATGACTATGCTGCAAAACATATTAAACATTTAAGCAAGTGTGAAGTATTTTCAATAACCTTCGAACACTTGTTTAAAATCATGACTACTTGATTCGTTGAATCCTTATTAATTAACTTAAATTATTAAACTAAAAACACAAGAGTTTTAAGCCTAAACAAGTTATCAAGTTCCCAAAATTCATGAATGCACTAGTTCATGCTATAAACAACAAACATTTACAATTGCAGTATCTAGCATAAACCCATAATTAGTTTTTTTTTGGGTAAAGGGTTTACCCCGGCGATTTTATAAATATGTCAAACGAAAACCAAGTAATGGGAGAAATGTTCCCATTAGTTCAATCAAAGGACATGCCCTAAGATTGTGAACACAAACAACCACATCGTACATAACAATGGAAAACAAAACCAAAGTTAAACAAACTAGACTAGAATCTAGATGAGGCCCATCCAATCGTTAGCTATATCATCCCATCATGTAGTACTATACGCTCCAGATCCCATCTCTTGCGAGTCTTCCAATTAGTAATCATATTTCCCTCTCTCAGAGATACCAATTTCAGCCTAACAATATCCAATATTATCTTTGTAATCTGCGCCGGTCCTCTCTTTATATCAGTAAATATTCTCGCGTTTCTTTCCTGCCATACATAATACGCTGTAGCTCCAATCACGAGTCTATCTATAATACTCTCAGTCGACTTCCAATTACCTTTCGTATTTAGGTAACTCACAATATTATCCCACACCCCTTCAATATGCCCCAAGTTGGTGAATTGTCGGACTTTTTTCCAAACCTGAATCGCATATTCACACTCAAAAAACAGATGATCATGTGAATCCATATCCTTCACACATAACGGACAACACCTCATATTCATATCCCATGTCCTCATTTTATCCTGTGTGTTTAGTTTCTTACGACACACCAACCATACATGAAACGCATGTCTTGGGATACAATGAGTAAACCATACAATATTGTACCAATCTACCTCCGTGCTTCGATATCGGATAGTTTCCCATACATTATGTATAGAGAACTTGTGCTCAACACCATAGATATCATGCCATACACTCACATCTCTCCTGTTATTACATATTACTGGGACAGGAATATTAATAAGTACAGGAAAGAGATCATACCATGCAGCCGGCCACCTCCAATTACGATCATTCACCAACTCATCCACCTTATCCGATGTTGAGAAACCTGCCCTATATATATCCCTCTTAGTGATGAAGCTACTTAGAGGGCTATACTCACACCAGTTGTCACTCCAAATAAACGTGTTCTTACCATCACCAATTTTCTGATGTATATAAGGCCGAATCAACTCTCTAACTTGAAGTATTTTCCGCCATCCCCAACTCATACTTAACCTTGGTTCCACCTCCCAGAAGCTTCTTCCTTTGAGTTTATGATCATAGATCCATTCCACCCATAAAGATTTCCTATGCGTAACAATACTCCATATATGATATGACATTAGAGATTTGTTTACATCAGAAATCTTACGAATGCCCAAACCCCCTTCTTTTTTCGGAAGACAAACTTCCGCCCATGCCACCTTCGCTTTAGCTCGATCCTTCCCATCTTTTTGCCAAAGAAAACCGTTCATTTTCCTTTCCAATTCCTTGATAGTACTTGCAGGCATAATAAGTACCGACGCCCAATACGTATACAAATGCAAGTATTCAAATAACCCACATTTACAAATAACCCATAATTAGTTCATGCTATAAATAACCCACATTTACAAATGCAAGTATTCAAGTTCACCCACTAAGTTCATAACAACAAACCTTCAATAATCTTGTGAGAAATTAAAGAAAAACGTACCATTGTTGTTTAGAATGCTTCCGGGTGCTTTAGGTCAAGTCTAAGAACAACCAATGCAAAACCCTCACCTTTTGAAATAAGGATTCTTCCGTCCTTAACAAATTCGTGAAAAATAGTCAGCTTTCATGGAAAACAAACACCATGATTTTGTTCCTCTCGAAAAACTAAGCAAGTTAGACACACATAACACCCGATTTAATTAAGAATGTAGTAACCTAGAAACCTGGTAATTATACAAGGTAAATTACACAAGATTGGAATAACAAATAGAACTTAAGTGATTTTGGATAGAGAAAGTTTGAATTTTTTATTATACTTTACTAGATTGTACCTCGTGTAATATACGAGTTGAATAACTAAAAATATTTAATTATTATCATGTATAGTAAACAAAAAAAAATCATAAATCATTATCATCTTGGTACGTTATCTAACACCAACAAAGTCTATAAACCACTGTAGTTTCATTAAGTGTTCCAACCCTATGTAATAATTTTATAAATATTTGAATTTTTTAAAATTGAGTTGGGCAAATAAAACATGTATAAACTTTGGACACTATTTAGTAATTGTTTTTATCTAGTTTGACTTAAACTTAATAGTTTTAGAACCTTAAAGTTGCAAATTCTTTTTTTCACTATTACCCCGATTTAAAATAATTGGAAAAAACTATCACTTTTTAGTAATCGTAATTTATACATGTTTCATTTTTTCAACTCAATTTAAAAAAATTCAAAACATTCTTAAAACTATTACATATGATTGGAGCATTTAATAAACTTAAGTAACTTTAGAGAGACAAAAAAAAGTTGAAAGTACTTAATTAAAACGGTGAGTAACTTGGTTACACTTCTATGACATATATAACTTTGAAAATTAAATAAAAGTAAAAAAATTCTATAAATACTTTGTTGTCACGTCGTAATTTTAATTAAAAGTTATTTATTGGAGCGAATCTCGTAAGTGTAGTAAATGTATTTTTGTCCGTGAATTATATAAAAGATTTGAAATCTTTTAATCAATTAGTTAGGAAGTGAATTTGCAAATTCCTTATTTATTAGAACGCATGCATGTAAACTATATTTTATAGATCCTTGAAAAAGTTCATATGAATGAAGAAATGAATGTAAACATAAATATGGGATCATACATTTTTTTGGGGGAATTAAATGTCAACAGTGACTTCATTGAACGACATGTGACATCCAAAATTTTTTTTTATTATAATGTATAGATTTATATTGAAGACAGAGTGTTTTTAAAAATAATGATTGTGGATAATACTTGGTGTGTCTTATATGTAAGACTTGAACATAATACCTCTTTATTTTTAGAAAAAATTGATTTTAAAAATCTTAACTTTCACATGTTGGCCAGAAAAAATACCAACTGAGAAAATTACTTCTTGAGATCCCAACTTTCAAACATATTTTTGTTAAAGAGCCCCAGTTAAAATTTACTTAACGCCATTAAGTTTTTTTCGAATTTGAAACCAATGCTTTAGGGCTTTTGATCGGAAGTAGGATACGAATGCATTAATGTAAAATTTACCCCGAACCGATGCTCCAAACGATTAAACGGCTTGACGATATGTTTAATGTTACATCAATTGAAGCGTCATTTCATCATTTGGAGCAGCCGTTCAAGATAACTTTTACATCAATTGATTGTATCCCCTCCCGATCAAAGCCCTAAAACATTACTCTCAATTTCGAAAATAACTTAACGGCGTTAAGTATTGTTTAACTGTGACTCTTTAAAAAAATATGTTTGAAAGTTAGGATCTATAGAAAAAAATTTCTCAGTTGGGATTTTTTTCAGCCAACATGTGAAAGTTGGGATTTTTAAAATCTAATTTTTCTTATTTTTATAAGTCTTGAATATCTCACCTTAACTACTTGAGCAATCGATCATCGGTATTCTATTATTTATTTATTTTATTTTTTTGAATGGCATTTATTATTTATTAATTACTACTTATTATTTCTATTTCTGCACATTTTACTTGGGTCATGAAGACAACCACTTTCTGCAAACCCTCTTTAGTTCTCCCTATAAATGTGGACTCTTGTTTCACCAAGTTTCTCAAACACACACACACGACTACTCTTGTCTCTCAAACACGACTTTATATATCTTTCAAGTTTTTACTGACGATCCAACCGGCCTTCAACCCTTATACCATGAAGGGAAATGATGTCGTTGATGAACACGATATCCAACTTGATGAATATGTTGTACTGGGGTGTGACGGGCAAAGTTCAGTATTAGAAAAGAAAGAGAGAGATAATAACCACAGTCAAAACTATGGTCATTTTCTCTCTTCTCAGGAAATGGAGTCTCTAGTCGCCTTATGCGACACGCTACTACCATCAATTGATGTTCATAAAGATCGCGTTGCCGATGATTCGCTTGTCGAACTTTATCATACTTCGGCTTCTATGAATGGAACCCCCTATCAAGTAAATACTAAAAACTCAATTATTTTTTCCAACAAGTCGTTTAATTTCGGGGCCCTGCCAACAGGGCTTTGCTCAAACGGCATCTGGGATGGTGATGGTTAACTTTTATACCAGTTACCACTAAACTACCAACCCAAATGGAAGTTAATTTATTACTCGTATGTTCGTTCAATGTTTTTTGTATAAGATTCTAAATTTTGCTAGTTGGATGTAGGTTGGTTCGATGATGACGCTGAAAACCGAACATCCGAAACAAATGTTGGTTCGGTTGACGTTGTTGCTCCTCTCGACTTGGATCGGAACATTGATTCTATGTGGAAAGGGGTGTTTGTCAAATGAGTTTCCATACGTAAGCAAGTTCTCTAGGATTTCAGCAAAGAAGAGAGAGGAGATAATGGTGTCATGGTCTGTCAGCTACTTTTCTCTGTTGAGAATGTTTTTTCGCTCACTAAAGTTCTTGGTTCCATTTGCTTATTTCACTCAGGTAACTAACTAAGCTTAATTATTTCTTTGTATAGATCGTACGTTTTATATAAACATATACACACTTAACGTGCACACACATGCATATATAATAAAGGATATTGTACACTATGGTTGATTAATATAAAATATATTATGCTTACTTCACTAAGATGGTGGAATGGTGAGTATGTTTTATTGTTTTTCCTTCAAGAGAAATTGTTTTAACAAGTTTCTTGATGTATAAGAATTCTTACAAAATATATACATACGTGTTAGGTTATAGTAACTCGTGTATTATATGAGTTGAGAAGTTGTAAACGATATGTAATTAATAATATATATAGTGAGAGAACAAAGGTATGATTAATGCATATTACGTGTTTGGAATCTATATCTATCTAATAAATCAAATTTTTAGGGAGCAATTTTTGAAGGGATTTTTTTTTTCTATAATAGGAAGTTTAGGAGGTAAAATTTAGCTAAATTTTTCACCATGCAAGTTGATGGAGCCAACTCCTTAAATGTTATATATTTACAAATTGTTAATATAATGGTTATAATTTCTTTATAAATATTACTATTTAACCCGTGTGTAACACACGGGTATTAAACATATATCTAATAAATTAAAGTTTTTAGGGGGTAATTTTTTGGGGGGAAAACATAATTGATTTTATAAAAGGAAGGTTGAGAGGGAAAAATTGAGTAAGAGAGTTAATAAAGACAAAATTTTTGTGATTAATAATAATTTACAAAATTATTTATAAAATTTTAAATATAATAGTTATAAATTTTTAAAAATATTTTTAATCAACCCGTGTGTAATACACGTGTGTTAAACCTAGTAATTAATAAAATGAATCAAGTCTGGTGGTTAAAAGTTGTGTATCTAACACGGAGGTTATGGGTTGGATTCTTAGCTACTACATGATTTTCGTTTTCACTAATAATGAGTTAATATTTTTAAAGGAAATTGAGGTGATTAAGAGGATTATTATTATGGAAATGATGGAATTGTCATATGTTGGATTCTTATCCGGTGCATGATTTTTGTTTCTAATAATAATAAGAGTTAATATTTTTAAAGGAAACTGAAACCATTAATATGATTATTATGATAACGATGAAATTATTGAATGTGAATTGATACCTAAATAAAATATGTGTGTCATGCTTGAGAGTAACATGTTTAAATATTTACCTTTATACTAGTAGACGTGGATATTAGCGTTTCAGTATGGACACATTTAATTCCTAAATCCAAACAAATCATAAAAATACAACCTATACGTACGTCGGTACATTTACTAAAATTTAATACCAAGGTATGGAGTAGTCTCTCACGTAAGCATTAATATGATATATATATATATATATATATATATAGATATTAGGTTGTGGCTCCACGATGTGTCAAGATCAAATATTGTCACGTGTCGAATATTATAAAAGGATTTAACAAATAAAAATATTTTTTATACATTATAATAGAGATGTTAAAACTATAACGAATTAAGAAATTCATTTCACGATCACTCTATATGTATATAATTTAATTAAACAAACACATTATCTTTAATTTTTTTTTAAACTCTTTAATTCTTTTTCTTCATCTCACACTCAACAACACATATTATAATATTGTTTGTTACTTATATGAGGGTGAATAATATTTAAGAATTAAGTGTACTTTATACCCTCGTGATTTATACAAAAAGCACTTTGTAATCTCACTAGAAAAATTATACATTTTGCAACCAGATGTTTTCTAATTAAAACAAGTCATTTGGTCCGCCCATTAAGTTAACCGTTATTTTAAAGAATAAAGTACAATTATACCCTTTCTTAATACACGTTAATAAACTACAACCACAAAAGTGAAATGTTTAAGCAATAATATAGTTACTTAATTAAGTCATATTTTGTAACTTACTAACTCAAACACTAAAACAATGGATGAATAGAGTGTTTGTACGAGTATATGAGGGTCCATCACTAATCAACAATCTAGATGATCAAGTTCATCACTAAATAAATAGTTTTTGGCAAACGGGTCATGAAAACAAAGATTAATATCTCTCATTTACAGTGTTCGATTACTTCATCTTCGTTCATGGATTAAGGTTCCATTTATCTTCATCTTCGTTTGATCTGATAGTACTAGATCTGTCACCTCACAAATTTTGACGTCAGGGATGATCTCGCCTTTGTTCTTCGTCGATTTGTCCCGATAATTGATTTTTTAGAGAGAAAAAGAGCATATCCGTGTATTTAGAGAGGGGAAGGTGAATGCGTCTATGTTGGCTTTGATTGTGGTGAACGACGTTGATAGGGATGATGGAAGAAGGGGATGGTGGTCATGGTTTTTAAAGAGAGAATAATATCAATAGTGTTGTCATGGATATTTGTATAAAGAAAGAGTATAATGGTATTTTATTTTTTAAAATAATGGTTAACTCATGGTCAATTTAACATATAGGAGCAAATGACATGTTTTAAAAAGCATAGGGTTAAAAAATGTCTATTTTTTCTATCGGGATTGCAAAGTGTTTTTAAGTGTAAATCATGAGAATTTAAATTGCACTTAACTCAATATTTAACGATTCAAAATACAATCTATAAAACCCATTAATAAAACAAAGAATGGGAGCTAGATGCTAATTTGGTTAATCATGTATTATATTGTACGTTCACCTTATTGTAAGAGATTTTTTTTAGAAAATAGCCTGTTAACCTTTTTAACTGTTATGTTCATAAATTAATCAAAATGCATATATTTTGACTAATTTTAAAAATCTATATAAAAAAATATGTATAGCCGTTTTTTAAAATGCATATATATATACACATGATGTGGGTACATATATACATTTAACGAAAGACTATATAAATGGTTTTTTTTAAATAAATATTAAGGTTAGTTAAGTTTACTTAAATTACAAGCATTTTGATAAATATATACATAACAAAAAATATATGAGTTAACATCCCTTTATAATTTATTAAAATGTACCTTTTTTCTCTTAAAAAAAATATTCTCTTTATTGAGAGTGTCTCTTTACGGTAACAAATCAAGGGGTAACTTTGTAAAATAATAATCAAACTTTAAAGTTATTTCAATTAAGTCACTTAAATTTAAATAGTGTTTCGATTAAGACACTTAATTTTCATATTTTATTTACATTGAAGGATTTAACATATCATTTTAGCATTTTTTCATGTTTCTATTAGAAAACTTTTTTTTTTTTCCTTTTTTTATGTTGATAACAAGCTGTGACGTGAACTTAAATTTTTTTAATTTTTTAAAGTAATTAACACATT
Organism: Tagetes erecta; assembly: GCA_030867185.1. Lineage (NCBI taxonomy): Eukaryota > Viridiplantae > Streptophyta > Magnoliopsida > Asterales > Asteraceae > Tagetes > Tagetes erecta. Next base: position 23,722,761 of record CM061496.1, read on the forward strand.
TTTTAAATGTTTTAAATTATAATTACAAATACTAAAAATGCCAACCCTCGCATCCTTTTCTTATTTATTTCTTAACACCAAAGTTTTTATGATAATTCGATTTAAAGGTTAAGTGATTTAATTTGAGAAAAACATGTATACGTTATTTATTGAAACATTTTTAAAGTTTGGTTATTATTATTATTTAAAGTTTCTCCAAAAATCATATACATGACATAAAATTTTATTTAATTCAGGAAGTATAAGTTTGACACGTAACTTTAAGAATCGTGATTATAATAAACAAAACTATTATTGTGACCTGTCATAAAACATTCTAACACATGTCCATATATTACAAGCTTAAAATATATGCATATCTATAATAATAATAATAATAATAATAATTATAATAATAATAATAATAATAATAATAATAATATATAATAATAATAGTAGTAATTACACCTAACTCTAATCCTCTTTCACAACAAATTTGGTCCATAATAAAAACATTAATTTTCTTTTTAAAAAAACTTCACTCAAGATTTTAAAATTGCGCAGACTTTTTTATCTTTTACGTTTACATTATTTTTCACCAATGGTCCTTTTTTTCACCAAATGTCCTTTATGTTTATAAAATATTACAAAGTTAGTCATTTACTCTAACCTCTGTAAAAAAATTCCATTAAAGTGTCACGTACGAATCATGTGTGAACAAACATGTCTTTTCTCAAACCTTTTACATCTTATATTTGATTTAACTGGGGTTTTAATCAAAATATAAGTTGTAAATGGGTTTGGAAAAGATAAATTTTCCTTCACATGATCAGTACGTGACACACTTTAACGAGAATTTTTAACAGGGTTAGAGTAAAGGACTAACAATGTAATGTTTTTTTGAACATAAAGGACGTTTGGTGAAAAGTTTAGTCGAAAATGACAAATAATAAAAAAGGGTGTAAACTTAAAGGATGAAAATGTAATTTGTTCTAAAATATAAAAACAAACACTTTATCTCATTAATATGAGTATGCTATTATTATATTGTAGTTTTTTTAATTTATAAAAGTTTTACATAAGTTATTATACAAATTTAATACATGAACTTCTGAATCAAAATTATGTTAATTAAACATTGTTATTTCCGCCACCCATCTAATCTAACATACTAATATAAGATCCAATTTTTAACGTGACCCAATATTAGAGCTTTTGAGGCTAATATACATGCATCCAAGTATCCAACTCCTATTTAACTATGATATTAAATACTAACAATAATATTTGTACTCTAAAAAACATACTTTTTAATTAATATTAATAAATTTATCAATACCAATTAATAATAATCAATATACATATAGCTAAAGTAGGGGTAATATTTAAAAATAAAAAAAATTAATAAAAACCAATAAATACCTTAGCTGACAATTAGTATTAATTTTTAATTAAAAGTTGAATTTTGGAGTGTTGGTGGTAGTTACACTTAGTGGATATGTCAATAAATTATAGAAGAGATTTGGAAATAGATAAATAGATAATATTATTTTCTTAGGTGACATTTTAAATTCATAATTAATAAGAGAGTAACCTAAAAATTATGTTATTTATGTGTTATGATTGTTGTAATATGGATCCTTTAGCAATTTAATATACAAATAATATTTTTATTTTTCAGAGTTTGATACCAATATGTTTCTTTAGTCTAGTAAACAATATGAAAGTCAGTTAAATCAAACATGTGCTTCTATACATACGTACGTAAATGCATGCATACATACATACATACAACCTACATACATACAACCTACATACATACATACATACATTGACGAAGCATAGTATAGACGGGGGAGGGTCACGGCCCCCCACTTTTTTTCATCCGAGGTGTTGGTTTGTTGGTCGGTAGTTGATTTTTTATATATATATTGGGTTTTTGCCCTCCCGAAACAAAGAGTTTTAAGATTTAGCCCCCCGAAACAAATCGTTTTAAAATTTGGCCCCCCCTTGGCTCCAAATCCTAGCTTCGCCACTGCATACATACATGATACATACATACGTATCGCATGCATACATGTAAAAATGCCTACCAGCTGCCTACATGCATCGATTCATGCACACATACATACATACGATGAATGATGTTTTATGATGCCAAGTTCCTCAAATCGGGACGTACACGAAATTGAAGGCATGTTGTTTAATATCCGTAAGCGATGTCCAAACACCACTAATGTTAATTCCATTGGCCGTGTTTGTTGATGCATCAGCTTTAAATTGCATGCCATGTTCTTTGATACCCTCTTTAGATAAGGAGCCAATCTCGAATATATAAATTCTAAAACAATATATTGTCCTTTAATGTTTGTTTCTTTACCTTTTTGAGTGACACATGATAAATAATCTAGCTATATATAAACATTGCATGCAGGTAAATGAGAAGAACGAAAACCCTTGTTGGAAAGCTATAAACTATTGTGGACGTGACCCTGATTTCACTCAACAAATCCAACGTTCTTTAAACACATATACTCTTTTTGGGCCACTTTACAAAGGCATCATTCACCTCAACAAGCCTCATAAAGTCATTATAGAAGCCCTACAAAGATCAAGATTATCCATATCCATCCCCACTTATCCACACTTATACAACAAGAGTCCCTCAATGATCATTAAATGTGACGTAGTAGTAATAGGCTCGGGCTCTGGTGGTGGTGTGGTTGCCGGAGTTATCGCCAAGGCCGGCTATCGAGTCCTCGTCCTCGAAAAAGGAAACTATTGTGCAAGAAGTAATCTTTCTCTTCTTGAAGGTCAGAGTATGGAAGAAATGTATCTTGGAAAAGGATTGTTAGCTACTAGTAACATGGAGGCTGTGATACTCGCCGGTTCCACCGTAGGTGGTGGCTCGACTATAAACTGGTCGGCTTCAATCAAAACCCCGTTTCACGTACGAAAAGAGTGGTCTGAATGTTATGATCTTGAGATGTTTAGAAGTAAGTTGTATGAAGAAGCATTGAATGTTGTGTGTGAGAGAATGGGTGTGCAATATGAAGTGAAGGATGAAGGGTTTAATAACATGGTTTTAAGAAAAGGATGTGAAGAATTAGGTTATCCAGTTGAAAACATTCCTAGAAACTCACCTCCTGATCATTATTGTGGGTGGTGTTGTCTTGGTTGCAAAGATGGGAGAAAAATGGGTACTTCAGAGACATGGTTAGTAGATCTTATGGAATCGGGAAATGGAACGATTTTACCAGGGTGCGAGGCGGTTAAGGTTGTGCATGATCGAAAAAAAGGGCGTGAGAGAAGCGTGGTTAAAGGGGTGGTGTTCGAGTTCAAACATCAAAACGGAAGAAAAGAAGTTTGTTTCGCCGAGTCGAAAGTGGTTGTTGTGGCATGTGGTGCAATGTCTACACCTCAACTGCTTAAACGAAGCGGTTTAAAGAACCGAAATATCGGTAAAAATTTGCATATTCATCCAGTAGTGATGTCTTGGGGTTATTTTCCGAGTGAAAATTGGCCAGAAGAGGAGAAAAAAAGCTACAAAGGAGGGATAATGACTGCAATGTCTACTGTGGTTGGAGACTTTAAAGGGTCAGGATATGGTTCAGTTATACAAACACCAGCATTACACCCTGGTATGTTTTCAGCACTAATGCCATGGGTTTCGGGTTCGGATTTCAAGGCGCGAATGTTGAAATTCTCGAGAACCGCGCACGTATTCGCGTTGGCAAGAGATAAAGGTTCGGGTGAAATACACCCGAAAACAACAATTACTTACAAAATGGACGTAACCGATGAAGAAAATCTGAAACGCGGGCTTGAAAAATCACTAAGAATACTAGCGGCTGCGGGTGCCGAAGAGATTGGAACGCATAACAACAAAGGGAGAACATTGAATGTGAAGAAGGTTAGTTATCATGAGTTTGAGAGATTTGTGAAGGAGGAAAGCTCGAGAGCGTTGCGAGATTTAACTACGCCGATATGTTCCGCACATCAAATGGGGAGTTGTCGAATGGGTGTTGAAGCAAAGGGGTCTGCTGTGAATCCAATGGGGGAGACATGGGAGGTTGAAGGGTTATATGTTGCGGACACGAGTGTTTTCCCGACCGCATTGGGTGTGAATCCGATGGTTACGGTTCAAGCTATTGCTTATTGCACCGCTCAGTCGGTTCTCGAAACTCTTAGAAGGAAGAAGGATGATATTTATGATATGTAAATTGTAATATGCTGTTAGATTTGAGTTGGCTCAGCTTGTTTGTATTGAGAAGTGTTAACAAACACCAGGAAATTGAACTTGAAGTAGACTGTTATTTGATTGAAATGTAAATGCAGGCATGACAATTTGGTGCATTTTAGAATATATTTCTAAGGGGGTCAAAGTGGGTGGTTTTTAAAGTTCTAAAGAGGATGTGCGGGTCAAATGCGATACTTTATCTAGAAATAAAGTTCAATGGTAGCTGATCGAAAAACAAATTTTTGACCCTAAAGGTATACAGATACATAAAACGAAAATAAAAATTGATTTTTTACACTAGATTTACATTTCATCGGAAAAGTTGAAGGGCAACACGGTATTTTAGGTCAATACCCGCGGTATTTTAGGTCAATACCCGCATCCGTCTCAATCTAAATTTCATGCATTACATTACGTATTAGACTTAGTTTTAATCAATTAAGGTTATTAATTTCTACACAACAATGTCCAACCGTAATATTTTATGCCTAGATAATTCAAAAATTATTGGACTATACGTTGTACAACCAATACACTTGAACGATGGTGACAATTAAATAAAAATGGTTTAATAAACATTTCAAGTCGTATGAATTATTTTAGAGCGACATAGTAACAATAAGGGAAAATTCATAAAACCCCCAAATCACCAGATCAGCAGTCCAACGTGTTGAAAACGGCGTGATATCCGCCATAAAACTCGAGGATTTGAATCCTGCTATCAAAAAGCGTTACATGATGACTCACAAAATTTTAATCGAAGGCGTGTCGAAATCATAGACGCGGCTTTGGCCGATTATGAGCGTGTTCATAGTCGCCCTTTCACTTGTGTGGCGTCATGGAGTATTATAAGAGAATCAAGACGATTTGGAGTGTTCCCAATTTATTTAGTTGTCTCTATGTTTTTCATATTAATCCAATCGGATCTATTTTTTCCATATTTTTCATGTGTTATTAAGTTTGTAATTTGCGTTTTTATTAATAAAATTATTATTTGGTGTTTTTGTTATTTGTATTTAAAAAGGGTTCTTGGATTTTAATAATTCAAACTTTTGTATTTTGGCCGATATTAATCTCAACTTATAAAATTCCTTGTGACAATCACAACTTGTAACTTATTTTCCTACAATGATCCTTCGTTAAAGTTAACTTAACGCCGTTAATTTTTTTTTGAATTTCTGATCGATGTTTTAAGGCTTTTGATCAGGAGGACGATACGAGTCTATTAATGTAAAACTTACCTTGAGCCGATGCTCCAAAAAAAGAAATTTTAACATCCGATTTATGCACCGTTAAGTTTGAAGACCCGATTTAAGACCGTTTGGTTGTTTGGAGCATCGGCTCAAGGTAAGTTTTACATCACCAGACTAGTATCGTCCTTCCGATCAAAAACCCTAAAACCTCGGTCAGAAATTCGAAAAAAATTTAACGGCGTTAAGTTAACTTTAACGAATGATCATTGTAGAAAAATAAGTTGCAAGTTGTGATTGCTACATGGAATTTTTTAAGTTGTGAATAATATCGGCTAATATACAAAAATTCAGATTATTAAAATCAATAACCCTTTAAAAATATAATAATTGTGTAAGATGTAGGAACTCCATTCTTTACACATTAATTTAGCATATATATAGCCCCTATTGTAACATGACGTCACATAACACATAATTTCTCCGTAAGAACTTCATCTAGCACACCTGAATCTAGTTACTTCCCTTGTTCAAGTTTAAAGACAACCTAAACTTTTACCATATTAGGCCACCCTATCCCATATATGTTGACCGAAATTTGAAGGTAAAAGAACAATAATTCATCATATGTTGTCTTTTGTGACTTTTTTTAACTTTATATATTGAGCAAGCCTTTCATCCATGATCCAACCTTTCAACACACACACTCCCTCCTTCCCTCGCTAAACTTTCGGTCCCCCCACCACCAACAAACGCCTTCCAAACTTTAATTCAAGAATTAAAGTGTGTTCAAGTCTTTCAAGTTGGTGTTTCTCAAACAACCTACATCACTCCATCCACTTGTTTTATTTATTTCAATATGTAAGAGTATTCATTTTTGGTTAGCTATAATTGTTTGAAGTGACAGACCCTAGATATTTTTCCATATATGGGGACGGAAATTTTCATGGATCATTTAGCTATTGTCACATAATAATTTGTTCACAGCGAAACACAGGTTGGGTCCGGTTCATCGTGTTAAATCATCATTAAAACGATTTTCAGACTCTTAAAAACATCTTTAAACGGTTTTCAAACTCTTAGAAAACACCGTTAAAACGGTTTTCAAACTCTTAAATACATAATCAATTAAAATAGTTTTCAAACTCTTGTGTATCCATGTATTTTGATGACGCATATATTAATTGACTTATTAAATCCTCATTGATTCTTTAAAATATGTTTTTCAACCATCTTCTTTAACATCTCGTCTTAAAATAAATCACTCGAATATTAAGATAATTATAAACACAGTTAAAAATATATAAAAACATATTTACATCTCACAGTTTTAATCCTATTTCTGTATTTTATAAATTTTTTAAAGGTTTCTTATTCTAGCAGCTAGCCAAGTAAACAAGTAATGATAGGTTAGGAAAGTAGAGTGTTAGAAAAGCAAACGGGTATTAATAAAATAGGGAAGGGTTCATGCGAAAAGACCAAATATTGCGAGAAGAAAAGAAAGTAAGTAAATTTTTCATTTTTGTATATAAATGCAATATTTATTCATCAATTTTAATATTTAAAAAATAAAATTGAATAAATTTCGTTTATTTGTTAAACCTACATATGTGGAAGTCATGTGTAAGTTACTAGGTTATGTTATTTACACATAGCTTGCACATGTCTAAGTAAATTTAAAACGCTAAAAATACATACATAAAAAATATTTTAATGGTTTTTTTGTATATACCCTACACATTTGTATGTAAGAAGTGAATTATTAAAAAAACTAAACCATCGATAAGAATTTTTAGTGATTTAAGTTTTTTTTTCTCACAATATATAGTCTTCTCAAATGAACTTAACCTAACAAAATATTACTAAATTCTTTTTAAATAAAAAAAACCTTTGAAACATGTGCATCATCTTCTTCACCTTGTTTCACCGAAACTAAACTGTTTTTTACGGATCAGCACTCTGGCTCATTTCCGTTAATAAATTCAGCCCTTCTTTAAACCAGGCCTTCTACATTTGCTCATGTTGTACTCTTCAAGAGGGACGATAGCAAAATCTTACTGGGGGCTTTTGAAATTTTCCGACGCCCTTCTCCCCAATATAGGTCCGGCCCTGATTGTGTGAGTCGGGTAACATATTTTAAGAAGTGATTGTAAGTGAGTTAGCTATAACTGATGGGTTGTGAAGGCTTTGGTTGGGTCGGGCTTGGACTCGGGACCATTGTTGGTTACAATACGGATGACTGAAAATATAAGGTAGCCGACCCTATGATGTTATGTCTATTTTTGGTATTTCTTGGAAGCAAGAAATTGTCTTATTTACTAACTTTAATATAGCATTATAAATAAAACCCTTGATGTAATTGTATTCTTGAGCACCTAGTGATATAAACTTTAGTTGCAAAGTGGACATATGTCAATTGAGACCGAAACACTATAGTTCTCGTGTCTCTTAGGGGCTGTTTGGTAGCCTCTTAATAGGCTCTGAATGGATTCACCTCTGAATCGGTTAGAGGCTTCGTTGTGTTTGGCTGCAGCTCTGAATGGGTTCACCTCTGAATCGGTCAGAGGCTTCCCCTCTGAACCATTCAGAGTTGCTGTGTGGCTGAACCATTCAGAGGCAAGGGGAGGAGACGAAAGACAACTGCTGAAGCGGCCGCTGAAACAAAATTGTGCAAAAAAGTGACTAAAAAACTAATGAGCTGCTGAAACAAATCGCGCAAAAAGTGACCAAAAACTACCCTCGCACAGACCCGGGTTTTTGAAGTTGCATTGTTGCTAGGAATTCGAACCAAATTTGCACCCCCCCTGCGTACGGGTAGGTGCTAGAGTAAAATGTAACATAAGAACTTAATAGTGAATTAAGATTTGCATATATGAAGGCAACTATGGTTTTGTCTCCACTCCTATGTGAGATAAGTGAAAAAAAAAATTAGAATCTCATTCAGATGTCCAACCAAACAATCCATCTTAATCATTTAGCACTTAACCATTCAGACCTCTTAAACATTCAGATATCTTAACCATTTAGCACTTAACCAGTCAAACGCTCCTTACTTTCTACATGATCCTCGTTTATGCTAGTGTATCTTGTTTTGCTTTCATGTACCACTTTATTCCTACCACCTTTCATGTATATCTTCACCGACCTTTCAACACATACTCCCTCTTTAAAGTCCCCTCTTCCCCCACCCCCACGGCCCCACCCCCACCCCCACCCCCACCAAACACCTTCCAAACTTTAATTCAAGAATTTAAGTGTGTCTAAAGTCTTTCAAGTTGGTGTTTTTCAAACAACCTGCATCACTCCATAAACTTGTTTTATTTTTTTAAATATAAAAGAGTACTCACATTTGGTTACCTATAACTATGTGAGTGGGGTGATATACTTTAAGTAATGGTTGTAAGTGGTTAATTATGAGCATATTGAAGAGACGATGTAAGAAAATGTTATTTTTCATCTGTGTATTTGGAAAATACGATTTTCATATGTATAAATTTTTAATATTTTGTAAAGTGGTTATAAGTAGATGAGATAAAAAAAGATAATAATAAAGAGATAAAAATATTATTTAATTAAAATGAAACGAGAACTTGAGTTTTAATCTAACTAGGTGTACCCGCTTGCTCGCGCGTTACGCGAGCTTCTAGAAGTTGTTGTCATTACTATGTAAAGAGCCAGTTATGTACATACTACCTTTACTAATTTAAGGCGCCCACCAAAACACGCCATTTGTCATCAAACACGCCTTTTATACAAAAATTGTTATGAAAGCGTTAAGTGGATTGTTTTCTTACAAATTGAATTATATGATTTAAAGCAATCTGTTTTTTCGATCACTAATGTGGGTCATTTTTCATCATAATATAAGTCAGCCTCAACCCAAACTGACCTGTTAGTAACCCTTTATGGGTAAAAATGTTTTCAAAGCAAAAAATGACACATTTTTTTTACAAAACACAAAAACAACGATATATCTTAAGTTGGTAATTTCCTTTTAACTTTGTTGTTCTAAAACTGTAATACACATTTGTGACTTATTCTAACCGAATCATTTGACAATTTAGAACTACATAAATCGAATACCCACTTGCAGTTATATGCATACTATTTTTAGTTATTTAATGTGTCAACCAAAACATGTCATTTGCCATCAAAATCAAGTGAACTGGCATCAACCCAAACTGAACCATTAGCATACCTTTTATGTAAAAATTAATATGATGAATTGATAGTTCTCTTTCCGCTTCGTAAATGTGCAGGCCAAATATGTTTTAATCCTTGATAAAAACAAAATTATATGTTCTTCAATGTAATTATGGGGGTAATGATATATGATAATCTACCAAAAGGTAGCAAGTGTCAGTGCTTTGGAAAGTTAATTGGCTTCCATTTTCGGAATATACGAACATTGAAGGCATAGCTGGTGCTTCATATCACCTGTTTAATAGACCAAAATCACTTATTTGCAGCAACTCAGCATAAGATTCTAGTTATAACTAATATAGCTATTCTAGTGTGTTGCTTTAATAAGTTAGTTTTCTTAAAGGGAATCAAAACCTAAGTAGGTCGAACATCATATGCAAAATCTGATTCGATTTGAACAACATAATTTTCATCTTTAGCCAAAATCTACCAACTGCAACTACAAAAAAATTCTGATCTATGATACGCAAGAACAATTAAGGGCAAAAGTTAAACAAAAAGACAATTCATCAGTAAGAAAAATATAAAAAGGAAGATTTAATACAAAACACCTAACCTAATGAAAGAACAATGGCACCACCCCAAGCACCTAACACGCGTTAGATTCAACTATCATACAAAAGACATTTACAAAAATGCTCACATTTTACTGTTCAATTTCGTTCAATTTTCAATAAAAGAGGAATTACGTTAAAGATTCAAAAAAGAATGCTATAAGTTGTCATGTACAAACTTTCTCCGACTAATTTTTTTTTTGTCAAATATAGTGTTATCTATCTAATAATTAAGGTTTTAGGGGCATTATTTTTTGGGGGAAATATTTATTCTATAATAGAAATTTTGAGAGATAAAATTAAGTGAAATTTTTCACATGCATAAGTTAATGGAGTCAAATCCTTAAAAATTAAATATTTATAAATCCTTAAACATAATGGTAGTTTCTTTATACATATTTTTATTTAACGTGTGTATAACACACATGTATTAAACCTACTAACTATAAATTACAAAAGACATAGTTATGTAAAAACAATAGATAAATTTAAATGGTGCTTCCTAGACTAAAACAAAATAGCGTATGTGAGTTCTTGTTTATTATTTCATTAATTAGCTAGGTTTAAGATAGGGTCGTGCTGTGCAGTGGTTGGTCACGTGGTCCGGTATTGTGTATGTGATTTCGTCTTCGTTAATAAAAAAGTTTATCTCTCGTACGCTACAATGCAAAATCATAACGCGTGAAATACTAAAGGACGGATATACACCAAACATAAATGTCATAATAAAAACGAAGTCAAAATCGGATTGTCAATCCATAAATATGTCAAATTAGAGTATGAGGGTCATAGTCGTAAATATGTTAAAGTTTAGTTATGGGACCAAATACATAAAAATATGTAAAACAAAAAATTTTAAAAACTTGCAGAGGGTGGGACTCAAACCCATGCCAATTGCGACAAAACCAAGCGCGCTAACTAGTGGAACTAGCTGCTTCTTTGTTGTCTAAACTAAACATAAAGCATATACATGTATAAATAAACTATGGATTTTGAAAAAAAAAAAAAGAGAAAATCTAAATTGCACTAATAGGATGTTAACACGTGATTAGTGGTGGTTCGATGGTGCCACCACCGATCTTGTCTATTAATTAATAGTTATATAATTGGTGATATTACAATTAGTGTTAGATTGGGACTTTGTAAGAAATAGAAACATAATTATGTTTGCATAGAGAAATAGTATTTGTGTTTGGTTTTATTATGAGTTAATATGATGTTTTGTGGTGTGCAGATTTATAACAATATATGTTTGCAATTGAGATATTTTGACCAACAAGAACAATAAACAAATTTTTAAATAAAACATACACTACTGCAATAACCACTGCAACTACTTACATAAAATATATATATATATATATATATATATATATATAGATTGAGGATTTTTTAAAAAGGGTCAAAACTCTAAGAAGTATAAAAAGCAATCACAATTAAACACATGGCCATGAGGAAAAAAGTGGAGGGGCAGCGTCGTCTTTTTATACGTATGGCGTTGATTTGGGAATTCCGGCTATCACTCTCGATGTTCAGTTATGGCGTGTTTTTGACGTTTATTAATTACGAACATCCGATCATGTATGGCGTGTTTTTAACGTTTTCGTTTTTAATTTTGAATCCATAATCATTCATCTATGACAAACACTGAAAGTGATGATGTTTTTGTTTGTTTTTAACGTTTTCGTTTACTAATTACGAACATCCGATCAATGTTTTTGACGTTTTCGTTTATTATTTACGAACATCAGATCATGTATGGCGTGTTTTTGACGTATTAATCATTGTTATGACGTTTTCATTCGACTTCAGTGTTTACTCTATTGCTGGTAGGTTATGAAATTTTTTAGTAGTTAATTTTTTCATCTAAGTGGTGTTATTTTATAGAGCTAGTTATGCATGGTGTTTTTTATATGCACGACGTTAAAAACGCACAATGACAAATCTACCCCTGGTACATTCTCACGCGTCTGGAAAACACCATAATAATTACAAAATTGTCACCGCGTCCATCTGCTTTCATCTAGGCCGTAAATACCATAATCCAACGCACCAGATTGCTTCTTAGCCTTTGTAGGGTTTTTCCATTTGTAGAAAATCCATCCCCTATATATATATATATATATATATATATATATATATATATATGACGAAAACTAATCTTTTGTAATCCCGCAATCAGTTCTTAGGAATGACAAATCGAATAAAATCCTCTCACGCAACGCTCGAGAGATTGTATACACCTGATACGTATAATTTAGAAAGTTCATGAATAGTAACTTCTAGATTTTAGATTTTTGACACGAGTTTTGGTTACTTTTCATATTTTATCTATTTTTTGTTGTGAGACTATATGTGTAATTGTAGTGTGAGAGATCTGTAGGTTTGTTTATATGTGTATTTGTAGTGTGCGAACCGATGGTTTTTCATTTTTTATGTGTTTTGTAACGGAGAACAAATGGAGACACTATTGTTTCCGTACGGGAACCACCAAAATTTCCCATTTCTGGCTGATTATGTTGCCTTTGCCTTCGTATTTTTGATGGTGTTCAGTGGTCGTTACAAAGGTGGATAGCGGCGTTGTCGGTTGTTTCATCTGTGATTCCCATGTTACGATGGTGTTCGTAGTTGGTTACATGGTTTAATGGTTAGATCTGTTTGGTTGTGAATGTTATGGCTTTGTTTTTTTGTTGTTGGGGCGGGGCTACGAAGAGTGATATCGAGCTATGACACAATGCAGTCGCCAATTATAAGCCCCTTATGATTGTTTTCTTTACGTGTTTGTAAGGCTGTCAAATAAAATGCTCGCGGAACGCACGAACATGCGCATACAACTAGTTGTTTGTTAATGTTGAGATGTTAGTCTTGATATGCCATCTATTTGTTGATTTTCGGTATAGCATTTGTTCTGATCGGGTTGACGATGTAGCGGTCGGGTCAGGTTTAGTTGATTCATTTTCTTCTTCGACATGTGTCGAGTGTTGCGGTGGCTGTGTCACTTTTCTGACTTTGTCACACGTGTTACGATGATGAAATTAACATGTGATGCCCCCGAGTTACGATTCTTACACTAGTATGTGATGCTCACAAGACGTGACCCAACACATTTGTGGATTCGTTACACGTGTTGCATTTATGACAATAATGTCGTTAGATGTAGATAAAAATAATAGAATTGTGTTGAACGTTGCAACGTAAAATCGTAAAAGTAATTTAAAAAAAACAGTGAAACAAAAGAATAAAAAAAAAAGAAAAAAGGAATTTCAAAGAAATAAGAAAAAGATATTTTTTTTTAAAAAAAAATAATAAAACACCGACCTTGTCATTAAAGTCGGCATGTTTTGTGACATTAACCTGAAAACATGTTAGATAGATTTTTAGGTGGGTGAGTAAAAAAACAAACGTTAATCTATTTACACATTATTATTTGATATGAGATTGAATTTCAAGTTACGTCTAAACGAATCGAACGAACATGAATATTGGCATGTTTGTGTTTGTTCATTTAACTTTAACCGAATACGAACACGAACATGAACATATAATCGAACACGACTTTCATGTTCATGTTCGCTTATTAAGAAAACGGAAATGTTCGTGTTCGTTTTGTTTGTTATGTTTGTTCAATAAAAAGCTAACAAACAGTTCACTAAAATAAACGAACACAAACGTACAAAAATATATAAACATAAACAAACATTACTGAATACAAACGAACAAGTCTAAAATATTATAATTCAACCAAAACACACTTCTAACATAGTGGTTTAAATATATATAGTTCATCAAAATAAGAATCTATCAAAATGTTCCACAAGAAGTTAACAAAAGACTAAAAAGAATACACAAACAAAATGATTTAATTGTAATCAAAATCTCACAAAGAATAGTATGTATATGAATTTTGTTTAATATGCATATGAAAGTAAGGCGGTATCGATACGTGTACGGTATCTGTATTCAGGACAAAAATCTTATCCCTATATATACACACACACATGTTCACGTACAGTCCGGCCCGGTCCTGTTATTTACTAACAGTTTTCGGTATAAACCGTAAACCAAACTGTTCATAACGGTCCAGTCCAGTTTTTTACGAACGGTTTGGTATAAACATAAACCGACCGCAAAACCAAACTGATGACTGGTTTGGGCGATTTCGCGGTTTAAAACCGAACCGTAAACACCCCTAATAACCGGTGTAAAAAAATTACCAATATATATTAATTAACAAAATCAATTTAACAAATTTCCAAAATTACCAGAAACACTCACATTGTTTTTGGTCAGTAACATCTAATTAATTAGATTAAACTTTAAAAAAACCCTTAATTAATTCACATCAGCATTCACAAATTTCTGCAAAAATATATAACTACTATTTATATCAATCACAAAAAAATAGAAGCCAACTTTTGTAGCAAAATACAAAAGAAGTTTATAAACCAATCAATATATACATCTAGAGCATAATTTGCTGAAAACCAAAACAAAAAGCAATCTAACCCAAAAATAAGTGTCATCTAACCAAAAACAAGTGTGTCATCAACTTCAAAACTTCAATTCCTTTAAACATCAACTTCAATTCCTTCAAACATCAACTTCAAAACATCAATTCTTTCAAACATCAACTTCAAATCTTCAATTCCTGTAAAGTGTCATTTTAAATGCGTCAATAAAAAACGTGTGCACACACACAAATACATATACATATACATATACGTTATTTATACGGTCAAAATGGGTCAGATCAAGTAGAGGAACAAAACTGGTGTAGGTCGATATGTGAACTTTATCAACATATACAAAATGGTCCAGGTCGACTAGCTACTATAGCTAGCATTAATGTATACAAAATGGTCAAGGTCACCTAAATTTGAGAATAGGACAATTGGCATACATTATAAGCAGTGTAAGTGTGTAACATAAAAAATAAACTTACCCGGCCTTCATCCATCCTACTCAACCTTGTAGTCATCAAAGAAAAATATAAACATCTTTAATGTACGTTCGATCTATAGGAATCGTTCGTACAAAAACTAAAACTTCTTTTATAAATTCAATTACTATACAAGAAATGGGTAGAAGCAGAATTATAAAAGTGGCTGAGGATTCATGTTCAACACGGGTCACTTAAAACAAATTTCAAGTCTCCCAAAAGAACTAGTTTGTTTCCAAGGGTACAACAGGCGAAGCAGTATGTACTGTCGGGATTGACTCACAACCCAAATTTTAGATAGTTGGAGTTCTTTGGTGTGTCATCTAACCAAAGCTTACCTCGGTATTTATAAGTAAAATGAGTCAAACATCTCATTCATTACCGATAAACTATGAATTGAAACATCTCATTAAACATAATAATGAGATAAACATCCATAAACATTATAATTTTGTATTTTTAATAAAAATCTTCCAACACGATCTACAAGTTCGTCAATTTAAAGTTGACAAACCATGATGAGTTTATTTAACAGCTAAAACAGAAAGATAGATAGAAGTTAGATTACATCCTTACAATATAATGTGCATATATTGTACTTAAACGCATGTAACATACTTGTTGCAAGCTAGCACTTTGTCAACTTTGACCCCTCTCCTTGCAAGCATCTCATCAAGCTGATGTATTAGAGGCTAGAGCATCAACATAAAAACTGAGATTAAAAGTTAAAGAAAACTAAACTAAAATAGCATCTTGATGTTTGAAAAGCAAATACCTCCTTTTCTGCTGGAGCATTTGTTACAAAAAGGCTTTTTAAGTGCTTCGGCAATTATTTCTTAACCAAGTCATTGGAAACAAGTTGTCCCTAAAGAACCACTCAAACAGAAGATATTGATAAACACCAACGCTTACTCGAAAAGGGAATCAAAGTATGACCAACTGCAACACCCCGACTTGATAGATTGTTATGTTAAACTAGTAGCAATTAAAGAGCGTATCTCTAACCTAACTTTCGATAGCTCCCAACCCCAACCACCCTCTTTTACGATTGACATCTGCTCGTAATACAAACAATCTAGACCATTAAGTGATGAATTATTCAGACCTATGAACCATTAAGAGGGTGAAGCAAACAACCCCTTAGGTCGTCGCATCCTGAGTCTCTTGTATTTGATTTCGTTACACGAGTCGTTAAAAAAAATTATGTCGGCGATTCGGTGACGGACTCACGGGACCCGTAAAATTTTCTCCTAACGTTATGTTTGGGTTATATATTAAGGTCGGCGATTCAGTCCGAGGCATGTCAAATAATAAAAACTCTAAATATCAAAATTTTCCTAATTCATTCTAAAGACCTGAGATATTTATGATAATGCAAGAAGAAGGTGACTACTCTAATATCTAAATTTTCTTCATTCATTCTAATTGAACTTAAAAACAACCTGGTGGTCTGGTGGTGGACATAGTGGATGTGCAGTGGTCCGATGGAAGACAACAAAATCGGAGGGGGTGGAAGGCAATAGACCGGAGTGAGCTTTAGTACAACAGCAGATTGAATTTTTAAGTGGATTGTAAGAATGATGAAAAAGAAACTCAAGTTGTGAACTTGGCCATTATGAGTTTAGTATTTTTGTTTATATTATTGTGAAATCTGCCCTAAACCCGAACCCAAATGCCTGACTCGAACCTAAAATTATTTATCTTTATTGTATTCGTATTTATTTTTCCTCAAAGATGTAACATATCGTTATTATTAATATAAATAAATATGTCGGACCTTTATACTATTTCCCATTTTTAACAAACGTTTACTAATTAAAAACTAAGTGCAATAATTCAATCTAAAAACTATAATGAGATTTTGTAAAGAGATTTTATAAAATTTATTCAACGTCAACCGCAATATACACATTCAAAAATAGCATATTTATAAATGTTTTCACCCGCCGCCGGGTGAGCTGTCACAATTATGGACTAAATAAACAAAATAAAGTTAATTGAATTTAAGTTGAAAATATTAAAAATCAAGGGGGTCAAACCCAGTATATATATTATTTTAAAGAGGGGCCAAACAGTATAAAGTCAAACCCAGTATATATCTAAAAAAAATTAACTACCGACCATATAACAGCGTTTGTAATAAATAAATAAATAAAAATAGGGGGCCTTGACCCCCTTTTGTCTCTTTAATCCCTCGTCATTGTCTAACGAAGCCTTGATCGTGACCAAACGGGTAGTCATTAACAAAATAAGAGAGGGATAGAATGATATTTTCACTATTATTTGGATGGTTAACTAACCGTCAATTTAACAGAGGGATACAAATGACCCACTTTTAAAGCATAGAGTTATAAAAGGTCTAAGTTTTCAAATAAGACTGCAAAGTGATTCAAAGTAGAGGTGCACAAAAAAACCGGAACCGATTCAATAGCCGAAACCGGTTCTTAAAAGAACCGGTTCTACAAGAACCGAACCGTAGGTTCTGAATAGGTTCTACTATTTTTTCAAAATTATAGGTTCCAAAAGAATCGGAACCGGTTCCTACAAAAAAAAAACAGTTCTTGGAAAAACCGGTTCCTAGAAGAACCGGTTCCTAAAAAAACCGGTATGTTTTAGTGTTGTTACTTATTTAATGTTTTAAGATCTATATATCTTGTAATATTTAACGTTGTTAATGTTATTACTTATTTAGTCTAAAATAATATAAAAATATTATGACCATAGATTCTAAATGAAAGCCCAATGAAAAGTGAAAGTTTACAGAAACTCAGGGTTTCTGCTCATCTCATATGAAAAAAACCGGTTTTTTAAGAATCGGAACCGGTTCTATAGGAGCTGGAACCGGTCTACAAGAACCCGTAACATAGGTTTTAGTTTTTATACCAAAAATCGATTCCAGGTGCACAAAAAAACCGGAACCGATTCAATAGCCGAAACCGGTTCTTAAAAGAACCGGTTCTACAAAAACCGAACCGTAGGTTCTGAATAGGTTCTACTATTTTTTCAAAATTATAGGTTCCAAAAGAATCGGAACCGGTTCCTACAAAAAAAACTGTTCTTGGAAAAACCGGTTCCTGGAATAACCGGTTCCTAAAAAAACCGGTATGTTTTAGTGTTGTTACTTATTTAATGTTTTAAGATCTATATATCTTGTAATATTTAACGCTGTTAATGTTATTACTTATTTAGTCTAAAATAATATAAAAATATTATGACCATAGATTCTAAATGAAAGCTCAATGAAAAGTGAAAATTTACAGAAACTCAGGGTTTCTGCTCATCTCATATGAAAAAAATCGATTTTTTAAGAATCGGAACCGGTTCTATAGGAGCTGGAACCGGTCTACAAGAACCTGTAACATAGGTTTTAGTTTTTATACCAAAAATCGATTCCAAAACCTACCGACAACAAAAACCGAAATTTGTTCTTAAAAATAACCCGATTTGTGCACCTCTAATTCAAAGTACACTTTAACTCTACATTCAAAAAGTAGATTATTAAATGCATAAGTTGTATCATAACTATTAGTCTATTAACTGGACTACAAACGGGCTTTGTCTTTTAAGTTTGGGTCCTTCTTTGGCCTTTTCTAAGCCATGCACCTTTGATAAGCCTAATAAATACAATCAAGTGAATCAACCATGTTCATGGGCTTTGATTCATGTACTTTATATACTCATTATTAAATTTTAATGTTTTAAATTGAGTTACATTACAAGGGGAGTTACAATATGAAACAAAACCGACCCGGTGTATTCTAACCGTCGGATACACATTTGATTCCTCCAAGAAAGTGGAACCGGATCCGGAACCGAACCGGATCCGGAACCGAACCGGTTCCACCTAAACACGGTCAAAACCCGGACACGACCCTACCCGGAACGAACCCAAAAAAAACCCGGTTCCACCTAAACACGGTCAAATACCCGATCATACCCAGAACCAGACCCGACTATACCCGATTCTTAACTTTTTTAACTAAAACCGAACCCGGTTCCTACCTGGAACTGGTTCTTAAAAAAACCCGGTTTATTCACCTCTAGTGAAATCCACTTCATTTAGTCGTTTTTTTTTCAATTACTTTTTTTCCTTTGGCATCTGTTCTTAAATATACGATCCAACGCGAGTATCTAAAAACTTGACGTTAACTATTTTCATACTTAGATGTCACCACCGCAACCCATAATACATTAAAAAATGTTATTATAATTTCTTGTAAGTAACATATCTGTTGTTATTATTCTCTATAAATTAAAACACTGCTAATGTTTTTTATTGAATTCAAAATACAACCACATTCAATAAATGAAATTAGTTTTAATCCAACTAATGGTTAAATGTACCATCTTATATATCCAATAGTCAATTTAACATAACTGTCTATAACCAAACCCAATGATCAGTTATGAAAATCTAAAACCTCAACAACCACTAGTTATTGGTTAATTTAACCTCTTTCATCATCTTGCTCTTATATCCCCATCACCCAAAGAATAATAATTAACTAAAAAACAAGACAAATAAAACCATCAATGTGACCTTGTGCTACAATGCTGACGAGAAACACTTCCGTTAACCGGCAACGTAAGCTCACAATACATATGCAACGCGAACTTAACCGAACCCAACGGCCCAACTCTCCACATTGTTCTCGAACTCCCTTTCAAAACAAACAACATCAACTTACTCTTCCTCAACGATTGCTCAGTCAAGTACTCTTCTTCTCGTTTCAACGGAATTGGCGACGACTCGACGACATAATTCATATCAACCGTTTCGTTCCTACGTACATCAAACGGGTTGGCCACCAATCTTGCAATATTCACACCATGGTAACTTAGCAACAAGCTCGTATCGTAGAAGCTCGCATGCGCTTTCTGGTTATGATTCTCAGCGCGTATCACGATCGTTAGTTTCAATGCGAGAACACCGGTCCGGTCGTAGTAAATGTGATCAAGACGAGATGCGCGGACAGAGAGAAGTGGCATTTTAGGACGGACGATTAGGTATCCGGAGAATATGACGATACCCGCGATGATTACGGTGGTGGCAATGAATGAGCAGACGATGGCGAAGCACCAGACGAAAGGGTTGGTGCGACGTTGACGACCAAGTACCGGTGGTTTTGACATTGGTGCATGTAAATAGAGGGGTGGTAAGTGTAAATGTTTGATTTTATGAGGGGTTTTATGAATGGGAAAGGTGTAGGAGGTTTGTAGAAATGGGAGTGGAATTGGCTTTAATGGTGGGAAAGGTTAAGATACTTGCTTTTGATTAAAGCCACCATTAATATCATATTGTTATTTGGTACATAACTTTTGCATGTGTTGTAGTTTATTTGGATTTGAAGGCTTCTATACCTTTTATCATGTATAAACTATGTTTTAATTTTTTAATAAATGTAAATTATATATGTATTTGAAGTGATTAGTAAGAAATGATATTGGTTGATTTTATAATAGGTTACCTAAGTTATATTAAGAGATAGGTAGATTGTTGCTTAGCCAAGAGAATCTTTTAGTTAGGGTTAGGTTGAAGGGGCGAAACGGGTAAGACGTATCGGGTTTAGCGGTTTCAACGTGGGATACTATCGCAATAAAATTGGGTTCGGAGTGAGGAGGGCTTATTTTGTTCGTGTGTGATTGTGTGAGGTTGCGGCGTGGCTCCCTCCGCACATTGGGTTCAAAATAATGATATTTGGGGTTTCAAAGTGACATTGATTCATTTGTAGATTAAGAGGGTTTATAGGGTTTAAAATGGAATGTCTCCCTCAGGCTTAAAGTGTAAATAAGCTAAGTACCTTTTGATCTTTTCAGCTTGATCTATTCAACATCGGCATGTTAAAATCCCAAATTAAGCAGAGTTTAAATGAGCTCATGCTTATAGTGAGACTTTTATCAGCCGAGCGTGAGCTTTTACATATAAACTCATGTTATTATAAAAATATGTAATGCTATCATTATAACATTCCAACTCGGAGAAGTTAAGATATCACTATCCAAGTATTCAAAAACTGGTACATTTTCTATAATTTAATAAAATACTTTTTACAAAGAATTACAAAAAATTTACTTATCTAGTCTACAACAATAACAAATCTAATTTCTCTATTAGGTTCTCAAGCACTCTTCACATATCACAACGATCCTTTTAATACCTGTCGTATAACAAAAGAAACATTAAAAAAAATACCGCTAAGCCAAAAATTGCTTAGCAACAAAAAGAACAATAGTTCTAATAAGACGATAACCAAACTAAGAAATTAAGTTTAGTGGAAGCAACAGAATAGGTACATATGTAGCATAACAAATGTCATAACAGAAACCATACGAGTATGGGATTATCCCATACGCCTCCTCAAATATCGCTCATCTAGTGCCAGAAATATGAAGACACCGTGAACCAGTCACATCGTCATAAAAAGTGCTATGTCACTGATGCCCCAATGACGAACCGTTAGAATCTCCTACCGGAGGCTAATTGCTCGGGTATCAGAGTAAAAAAATAACTTTCACAACAAGATCAACACAAATGTCTAATTTATAATATAATGACGGAACATGTGATTATGAACACAATTATAATAAGTATTGCATGCATGTCAAAGGTTAAAATCATAATTTCTATAGGACTTAATGAATACCCAACATCCAAATGGTTCAAAGAACTAACTGATTAATACTACGAGTAAAGAGACAAAATCCATACTATAAAGTAACGGAGCTATGGGCAGCGGAAAACACAATAGATACTATGAATAAAAGAGAACAAAATTCATACTATAATGTTGAAAATATATACTACAATTCAATATCAAACATCATTTATTTTATTTTATTGGTTTTAATGTTGGGTTATTTATTTAAAAAATTGGATCAGTTATTGGGTTGGACTATTGAAGCTTACAAGTGAGTTCCTTATTGTAGATCATGTTAAAGGGTTTTGGTGATTTGTAGCCTACTAGCCGTTACAGGAAGAAAATGTGCCTCTTCCCATGGTTAGCTTCACCTATATAGTTCCTGATATAAAATTTAAGAAAACATCCTTCATCATCATGTGATAGTCCTCATTTCTTGATCCAGGGTTTTAACCCTTTCAAGATATATACTTCTATATTAGAAACAAGTATGCTTATAGATTATATGTTTAAATGTTTTATGTCTATGAGTTCATTATCGGCCCACTGAGTAAAAGTAAATTTGCTCAGACATACTTTTGTTTTGTTGTTTTGATGCACATTAAGTTACTGAAGTTATTGGGGATACACAGAAGACTGCTCGAGAAATTTAAAAATGAAAAATTGCTATAGTAAAATTTTAGGAACTGTTGTATTTTAGCTCAAATATTGTACTGGTTTAAACATTAATGGAATTATGTTGTGATCTAGTTACCATTTCAGGACACATTAGCCCTAGTCAGGTTGAGGTGTTATATTACACAATAATCTAACAAATATTACACAATAAGTTAAAAAATATGTTTTTTTTTATATTACCACTATACTTGTTTTAAAGATAAAAAGGCTCGATTTTATGACATAATTCTTTAAAAAATAATTTGTAAAAGTTATTAGTGTTTAAAGTCAACGATGGAACTTGAAATGGGCTAAGACATTCAAAATTCAACTATTTACCGTTATGTCATCGTATTTTTTATTTTTATAGCCCTTCAATATAAGATCTAATGGTCAATAATCATTCTTACACTTTTTAGATTTTAATTTGAAAAGTGGTCTATCCTACTCCTAAACTCCACTCCATATATTTACAATTGTTTAGGTTTGAACCTAAGACGTCCCTTAAACAGTTAGGGATCAGCTTTTGGTACCGAGTACCAGTACCGTACTGACTTAACAAAATCAGTATCGGTACCCACTTTTCCTAAAATTCGGTACCAGTACCTTAAACATCTAATGCACAACATTCATACCTTCCAAATTATTTAAAATAATTAAAAAAAAACCATTTCTACGTAACCGGTACCAACTGAAATAAGCGAATAAATTTTATATAAAAAAATAAAATGTGAAACCGGTACCAACGTGGTAGCAGTACCGATACCGATACCGTCCCGCTAAATTCGGTACCAGTACTGATACCCATTTTTTAAAAAACTTGATACCGATACTAGATGGTACCAATACCAGTATCGATACGGTCACGATCTTATCCCTATAAATAGTGCTTGTGGAGAGAGTGGGAATCATCCCGATATGTCACCTAACTTCTGGTTCAGCCTTTTAGATTATTATTAGGCTTTTAGACACATAAAGCCATAACAATAATTAACAAAGTAATAAAAAATAAAAGTATTAGTTTGACCCCTTAAGGTTTCGCTAATTACATTGTTGCCTATTCAATTCGGAGCAGGTAGACTTGCCAACAGCAATTCCTGTCATGTATAAAATCAAATAAAAAAACTACCTTAACATATAAAACTGGTTAAACAAGTCAAACACGTAAAAACTACATGGATTTATTACAAATACCTCGCAATTCACTGTATATAAAAAAAATTAGATTATTATTAAAGCATGTTAGTATTTTTTTATAATCAAGTTTAGAGCAACAACCAATAAAATGGGGTCAAGTGGTTAAAATTAGGTACCTGAAGGATTTGGCTTCAAGTCTCACCTTAGACAAAATAAAATGATGGGAGGTTTTAGGTTGGGCCAAGAGGTTCTCACCTAAGGTGGGTTTCCACCTGTGGGGGTTGGGGTGCGGTCTGGGCTGAGAAACGGATATATGACCAAAGCAGGGTTGAACTTACAATTTCCGTTAAAAAAAAGTATAGGGCATTAATTATCAAAGTGTTGCAGCTTAACTCTAACAACCTGGTTTTTGGATTTTTGACCGGTCCAAAAATAACTAATGGTGAAAGAAACTAACATAACACCAAAATTATATGGTTTTGGGTTTACATATCTAATTATTAGTTTAATAAACAAGTTGTGTGGGTTAACCTCTTTAAACTCATTTGATATAAAACGTTGATCGTTTAATCCGTTTAATTATAACGGTCGACCCATCAAATCAACCCATTTATTACAACCCTCAACTCATTTAAAAAGTTTAATATACGAGTCATGTTTTGATTCAATGTTCAACTCACCAACCCAATAGGCACCAATTCACAAACCACCAACATGAAAAATAATCCCTTGACCCAACTCACCTACTTTACCACCTATAGAACAGATTGTAGTATGCAAATTACGTACCCTACCGGATAAACTTTTAAGCCGAGGGAAGAATATCCAAAGCCACCTCCTTTAGGGTTGGCATCTCTTCCTGTTGATGCACACACACATATCTACTTCCCATTCTTCTTAGTACCTTCCAGGGACCAGGGTAACACCTTTATTTGGGTTTAAATTTTTGGAGGGACAACAACAAACAGTGAATTATATCAGTTGATAGATTAAATAAAATGCACACAAACATAATTTGAAGGGTTAACTAACTTATCCAACCATCAAACTAATCATTTCTATTTGGTTAATAAACAGGACGAAGTAGTATAAAACAAAGAATGATATTTTGTTTGCAATAGGAGATCATGTATGGTGGCTAAAAAGTCTATCATTAGCAACAAACCTGAAAAGGGTTCCCCCGTTGCGACCTTTGAAGTTATGGATATAATACACAGTCTCCATTTTAGGAAAGAGTGTCTTTGAAAGCGCAGCTAGTTTTGGATAGAAGAACGATGGGTAATCTAGTTTTAACAGAATTAGGGACTAAAAGCAATTGATTGAGTCTGCCATTGTAAATACAACCAGCTAGCAGTTAGCAAATGAGCATACTTGGCTTTTCGTTGCAAAGTAACCAACATTTTTGTGAAAATGGCAGAAAATGTTGATAGTTGGCAAATGCACAGTGCTTGAGAAATTATGGTGTGGACTTTACAAGCCATTGTAGTTGAAAGATCAGGCGGGCTGGGTTATGGGTAAGTTTTGGTAAAGATGAAAACTGGTCAATGGTTAACCAGAAATGCTTTTTGTCAAAAACCTTTCATTTTCTTAACTAATAGTGTGTCAAATATGATTACAAACAAAATAATAGTTTAATAACAAACTATTTTTTTAATAAAATAATTTATGAGGTTTAAGGTATTGTAATTACACTTTGCACAGCGTTCTACCCATTTGACCCCTTAGACATCAAACATACCCAAATCAACCGATTCATATTTATTCTTGCAAGATTTAGTTTTCTACGGAGTACTTTTCTTCTACATCTTTTGCATTTCCCCTTAGAAAAATGAAGGTCGGGTCTATGTATGAAAGGATACATCCGGATCTGATACGATCAAGTTCACCATTAAATATAATCATTTGCCTAGTTGTAGCTGCCACTGCTTCCTTATAAAGCTCTTCCACAACAAGCATCTCTGTTTTCCAAAGTTATACTGAATTAAATGACCTTATAAACTAGTCTTTAAATAAAAATAAAGAGCCAGTGAGTACCATTGACATTAAAATAAGGATACCCAACTATGAATAACTCATCTTCTTCCTTAACACGGTCAACCATTTTAACTTTTTCAACAAAGCCAAAATCTTCAAAGAATGAGGGTTTTGTTAAATAATCCAACTTAAAAGAAGCACCTCCAAATACTGATTTTCTTGCGAATTGAACTTCATTAGCCTCCGGGAAAAACTGCAAGTGTTGATGCATCTCAGTTTTTAAATTATGGTTGAAGAATAGATCTATTGATAAAAAAACAAATCTATGAAGTGTATATTCCTTCAACATTATAAACAGAAAAGACCTTGAAAGTTGAAAGATATAAGCTTTATGTGTTTTACAAGGTTAACATTGTGGTAACTTCCATATGCAAAACTATGTGAATCGGTACATTTAAAATTGCCATCACCTAGTGTAGAGGTGGAATAATGGGTTTGTTGCTCGGGTTGGATTGTTTGGGTTAAATCAAATTGCATTTGTATGGGATGAACCGAAACACTTTTCTTCCACATTTTTAATATTAGTTTGTTTTAAATATGGATAGAAGAAACATGTCATTACAACTATAATCCAACTCATTTTGATAAAGTGGTTTAGTAGATTCTATGCATTCATTGGTCAGTCAAGCTTAACATGCAAAATAGCATGCATCCTGCAATGTTACAAATTCGGTTAGTGGACTTTATTGGATAACACTTTTAGTAAACTAGCTTCTACCATGAATTTACCACAAAGCACTAAAATTTCATAAATGAGAAACTGCATTATCGATGACATGAAAATATGCAGATTTCTGATTACTGAAAATTCTTGACGATATACAAAAAAAACTCATTTCTCCAAGTAATAACATATGTATTAAGAGAGTTGCATATTCACATACTATTCTAGTTCGTGTAGCCTTTTCTGGCACAACGAGAAGGTCACAAAATTCACGAATCAACTGCATACTTCCGGTCATCTCAATACCACCTTCACCATCACCTAACATACATACGAATATAAAGGACAGTTCTCACAATAACATGCAAAAGAGGTTATAAATTTGAAGAGAAAAATGAACTACACACACTAAAAAACTCACCTGGCACGGATCCGAGCCCAGCAGTTGGAAACTCAATCTCCTGTGGTTGAAAGTTGTGGAGTACAAACTCTATAGAAACTATAGACATGTAATTTTGCATCTTCCATTTAGAAATAACAAAAGAGTAATGAATTAACTCACCATCAACTTTATACCATCCTTTAAAGCTACTTGAGTTGCTTCTTTTGCCTGTTAATTAAGCAATGAAAATTATCAACAACATATACTAATTTTTCAAACCCTAATTAATAGTCTAACCTGAAGAAGAAGGTCATCGTAATCAGCAGGAAACGGTGCATCAAATTGAACAGATGAATCGCCAGAAGAAACTGACCTAACAGAAAATTTACCACTCGTGTTTGTTCTCGTGCTTCCTACATTCAAATTCAATTTCACCTGCAACTGCAATTGTAATTGCAATTGCAATTGCAATGCAATTTGTAAATCAAAACAGGGAGATCAAATGCAATGCCCTAGAATGAGTGAAGTAATAGATCAAACTGATTGATTGATTGATTTACTTGTTGTTGGTGTTGAAGAAGAACTGGAGCTGGCGTTGGTAAGTTGAATGCAATTGGGAAACTGGATAACGGCATTTTGAAACCAACCAAAATTAGAGGGTGAAGGAGATATATACTCATCCTTATTATAACAAATGAAATAACTTTTTTATGACCCGACTAACCTTAGAAGGGTTGTGCTATTTACACCGGTGGTTTTTTAACAAAAAACCACCCCATCCGCGGCGTATAGCCTTATACGCTGCGGATGTGTACGAGGTTCAGAAGGAATGACCTGCGACAGATTCTGTTCGTACGAGGTTCAGGTATATACGCCGCGTATAGGACTATACGCGGCGTATTTAACCTTTGTGAATTATTACTTAAACAATCCCAGCCATCTCAATCTTCACAAACTCAAATTCACATTCACAAACACAATTTCACATTCACAAATATAATTTCACGATACGTGTGTTCACACAAACATACAAAAAATGTCTTGGTGGAATTTTTTTGATCCGCCGGAGGATGAAGAACCAACGTTTAATTTGAACGAGATGCCGACACCGGAATTTTACGAACAACCGGCATTGAGTCAAAATTTCGGAAAACAACCAACGTTTCAAGACGTAAACGAGGAAGAGATAAAACCGACGTTTGATTTGAACGAGACTCCGACACGGGAATTTCACGAACAACCGGTAAAAGATATTATTTTTCTTTAAATATATGTGGTTATTCGTATATTTAATTGTTATGTTGATTTAGGAATATTATTTTCACGAGAGTGGGCCATCTTACCACATTCCTGTAGAAGACCCGTATTACGATACGCAGTCGGCATCCGTTTATTCTGCTGAAGCATCTAACTACAGCAAACTTGTCTCGTACGATTTAAACTCCGGACCAGACAACGTTCGAAATACGTTCGAGGACAAAGAGGAAAACAACGATGAAAACAATGAAACCGATGACGAGAAGTCTGACGATGATTACATACGCGAGGCGAGCGTTTCGTATGTAACAGACAACGTACGTATTAATCATATATTACATGTTTAAGTTATAACTAGATAATTATATTATTATTGACTTTGACTTTATATTTTATTTAGTATTTCTCTTCTCGAACCGAATTAGAGGAATGAGTCAAAAAGAGAGGAGAGGATCATGGGTGTGTTATTGTGGTTGATCGGTCAAGAAACGGCGCTGTTGATCTTAGATGCAGTCGTGGCGGGGAATACAAAAGCCAGGCCACAGTTAGGCGGACGGGTAGTGCGAAAACTAACTGTCCGTTTAAACTTTTAGGGAGATACGATAGGGGAAGTGATAGGTGGAAGTTAATTGTAGAAAACCAGGCTCACAACCACCGCCCCATTGTATTTAAGGAGGGGCACCCGTATCTTAGAAGGCTGGATGACGAGCAAAAAGACGTGGTTGCGCGGTTACACCGTCAGGGCATGCGGCCGGTACAGATTTTGGATGTTTTACGAGATCAGTTTCCTGAAATCTTATGCGTGCTGAAAGACATAAACAATTACGTCCGGTCTTTAAAAGATAAAGAAAAAATTGGCAAGACCCCGATGTAGGCATTTAAAAATTTTCTTGATTCAAATGGGTTCTTGTTTCAAACATTCGAAGACGGAAAAAGTAAACGGACGAAACAAGTATTTTTTATTCATTCCACCTCGTATAAAATGTGGCGTGCCTTCCCTCACGTGTTGTTGATTGATGCAACATATAAAACAAACATGTATTGATGGCCTTTTTTACAGTTTGTTGGTATGACTTCGACGCTGAAGTCGTTCTGTATCGCTCACGCGTTCATTTCTAGGGAACGAGAGGCTGATTTCACATGGGTCCTTCAACAGCTAAAAAATGTCATAAATGACTGCATTCAGCCACGTGTGATCGTTACCGATAGGGATCTAGCCCTGATGAACGCTTGTAAAACCGTATTCCCTAAAGCCACCAAAAACCTATGTCGGTGGCACATTCAACAGAACATTTCCAAAAAATGGAAATTTCTATTCAAAGATGAAGTATGGGATAACTTCAGTTATAGCTGGACGAAACTGTGCTCGTCTGGCACGATCGAGGATTACAATTATAACTGTGGGAAAATGGAAGAATATTTAAGCTCGATAGAGAGGCGCGATATGTTATATTATTTAATTTACCACTTAATAACTATGTTTGTCTGTTATTAAGGTATTTGTTTGTTTGTTTGTTTTCAGGGGTATGGTTGTATATCAGGGATAACTGGTTGAATCCTTACAAAGAAACGTTTGTTACGTGTTGGAGTTCTGACCGTCTCAATTTTGGTCAACATACGACAAACAGAGTTGAGAGCCAACACGCAGACATTAAGAGATACCTGCACGGGTCTAATAATTCGTTTGAGACGATCGCAAGGTATGTTCTTAAGGTTGTAAGGAAACAGGAGGTTGAGATTAGAAAATCATTTGAGGTGTCCACCATAAAAATTATGAAGCATCATAATTTGAAACTTTTTAAAAATTTATTACGTAACATATCCATTGATGCTCTTAATATTCTTGAAACCGAACATAAAAAGTCAGAAAAGATGATTAAATCGGGTTCTTCATGTGGACATCAGTTGCAGACCTCAATGGGTTTGACGTGTGCTTGTAGCATAGAGCAACACAACCGTACAGGTGGTAACTCTTGGTTTTGAAAATTTATGCTTATTATTTGATCGATTTACTAATAGATATTTTTATTTTACAGTCAAGTCTATTCAACTACATTTGATTGACCCCTTCTGGAGAAAACTTGATTTCGAGCCAGAGTCCAAAGAGGCCACTGCACAACCAGATATTGAAAAAGGGTTAAATGAAATTAACAAAAAAGTACGTTCTCAGAAAGATCCTATTAAAAAATGGGACATGTTAAATAAGCTTAAGTCGGCCCTATTTTCAACAAAAACAACAAAAAATGATCCCGAAAAGCGTCAGGATCCACGGGGTCGCCCTAGTCAGAAGAAACAGCAAAAACAACCTCCTCCTCCAGTTGACCCGGGTAGACACAGCTCTTATACTCCGTCGCATACGTCTTCACAGGAACAACCTCCTCCAGTTGACCCGGGTAGACATAGCTCTTATACACGTTCAAAATCAACAAAAGCCCCTAAGAAGGAACCCAAAAAAGCAACGTATCCGAAGTTTCCTAAAATGAGAAAACCAGAGGACGGTGCGAAAATTGAAAAGTTCGAGTTATACATACCTGAATGGTCTTACCCATACATATCTGACATCACAGACGTAAGACCAGATGATAATTGTGGGTTTCGGGCGGTAGCCGTGGCTCTTGGGTTGGATTCAAATAGTTGGCCCCATATTAGGAAACGAATGCTTGTCGAGATGGACAATAACTTGAATTGGTGGTATCAAAAATTTGAGTACCAAGTCCGTCAAGAGGGATACACTATACGGGTTCGTAACGGGTTGGAATGGTTTAACACCTGTCAATTTGCGCCAGCAGAACGTTGGATGTCGTTTCCAGACCATGGATTCGTTATTGCTCAGACGTTTCACTGTATTGTAATACAGTTAGATAAGACGGGTAGCCAAACGTTTTTTCCGATGAGAAAAACTCCAGAACCACTGTTTGATTATCCAGTCTTGACACTGGTTAATATAAACAACAATCACTGGATCACAGTCAAAATGTCTGGCAACTTCCCAATTCCACCACCTGCGTACCTTATGGCGTCATCATTTGCAACCCAGAAGCCAGAGAATGGGGGACTTTATATGAAGAGCGTTTAAACCAATACAACATAATAGCTGAACAATGGCGTATACCCGCACCTTTCATTGACATAGAACAACTTAGTCGAAATTTTTAATAATTTTTTAAATATTTTTTAAAGAAATTATTTTTTAAATATTTTTTAAATATTTTTTAAAGAAATTATTTTTTAAATATTATTTTTTAAAGAAAAATATTTATAAAGATATTTTAACTTGTAAATTTAAAAATAATTTTTTAAAATTTTTGAAAATAATTTTAAAAATTTTTT
The DNA here is from genome assembly GCA_030867185.1 of Tagetes erecta. NCBI lineage: Eukaryota > Viridiplantae > Streptophyta > Magnoliopsida > Asterales > Asteraceae > Tagetes > Tagetes erecta. The sequence goes on from CM061496.1 coordinate 23,753,965, forward strand.
TTTTTAAAAAATATACGCTACGTAGAGATCACAACGCATCGTAGACGATCACAATCCGTGTGATGCAACGCTGCGTAGAGATCACCACACAGCGTAGACGATCACAATCCGTGTGCTACTACGCTGCGTAGAGGTCACAACGCCACGTAGAACTTTTGGACCGTTTGAATGCATTTGACTACGTCGCGTAGACTCCTCCACGCTGCGTTGCTTCCTCGTTTTTGACGCCTCTACGTAGCGTAGAGATCTATACGTTGCGTATAGCCTTTTATATAAAAACAATGCAAAACGCAGCGTCTTCTTCACACACACACAAACACCACACAAACTTCACACGCACCTTCACACACACCTCTTCACACAAACTGGTCAAAGGCCGACCCCACTCGTCCAATCCCGACCCCACTCGTAACACGACCCGGCCCCCTCGAGACACGACACACGAGGTACGTTTTTAACACCCGTTTAACCACTGTATTTTTGTGTTTATTTATACATTTTCGTTTTGGATATAGATTAGATTTTAGATTATGATATACATTATGATTTTGGATTTAGATTATGGACTTCGCGGAGCAGGTTTTGGCTGATTACCCACATTTGCAGTTTGAGCCAAACTCTAGAGAGTTCACCCGTTACACTAGCCTTGTACGCATGGATCCCGAGCCCAATGTTATGCTTGGGAGGGAGTTTTTAACTACGGTCCAGGAGCAAGACCGTTATAATGAGATTGTTGGTGTAAATAGCCCGTGGTCACGGTTGTTTGAGATGAACTTCCCTGCTTACAGGGAACTGACATTAGAGTTTTACTCTACGTTTATATGCAGGTATTTACTCATTTACTCATTGGTTTATTTATTTTGTTTTTTTAGTTTATTAGTTTAAAATTCTAGTTATTTATTTAAATTTTTTATTTCAGGCCACGTCCGGGCGATACCCCTGAGTATCCGATTTATCAGGGTTCGGATACTACTCAGGCGGAGGTCTATTTCCGTCTTTTTGGTATTGACCATTTTTTATCCATGGAGCAGTTTGCTGTCGCTATCGGGTTATACACCGAAGCCGAGACGCGACAGCCCCTGTACACCGAGGCAGTACATAAGACCGCCAAGGACGTGTTACAGCTGTGGTGGACGGCGATTGGTGACGGGCGTCACCGGGATGCCTCCACCAAAGCCACTGCCATCCGCGATCTCATGTACAGATATCTGCACAGGCTGATCGCGGGTACCATCCATGGACGTCGGCAGGGTACAGATCACTGTACTCTGCGCGACGTGTTTTACTTGCGGTGCCTCCTGTCAGGCAGGCACTGCAACCTCGCCCGTTGTTTTGCCGACTACATTATCGGGTACGCATCTCGGCAGGGGCGGAGGGCTCTGATGGGCGGCTCATTTGTTACACAGGTCGCTCATCATCTCGGCTATGTTGGTCACTTGACAGCGCAACGGCTCGCGCCTGTCCAACCCAAAAGGGTGGAGATTGCTTCGGTACGAGCGATGGGGATGGTCCTCCGCATTAAGCGGGCGGGCGAACCTGATTTACAGGTGTTGATTCGCAGGGACGGGCATGAGCGTTACGTCCCGGTTCCGTTGGTAGAGCCCCCGCCGATACCACATGAGGAGGTGCAGGTGGATGACGAGCCGATTAATCTGGATACAGAGTAGTTATCCGACGAGGACGAGATCCCGCGGGAGCCGGATCATCCGCCTCAGCATGTCCCTGTTATATATCAGGCGGTTCGGTTGCCAGTGTCTGTGGAGCAACGGATTCAGAGGATAGAGTACCTTCTCGACTGGATTGTTCGTGACCGTATCAGAGTTTATGAGGGGTCGGTAGAGCCGTTTACTTACCCTGATGGATGTGACGACCCCACCGGGACGCGGCGTACCAGACGGCGGACGGATGATGATCAGGGGGGATCATAGATATTTTTACTTTTTGTTTATAAAAACTTAATGTATTTTTGTTGAAAACACTTAATGTATATATATGATGAAATTTTATTATGTTTTTGTGATGTGTTTTGTTTGTAAATCTTTTGTTATATTATTAAATATTTTGTTATTGTAAAATATTAACAATAAACCGTGAAAATATATTAAAAATTTAACCAAATTATTAGAATTATTTAAAATGTATTAAAAAATTTATAGAAATTTTAATTTTTTTAAATATTTTTAATTATAAATTAGTGATGTGCGGCGTATAGTACTATGTGTGGCGTATAAGGCGCATGTCACGAAGTCTTTCTGACAGAGTACCTTATACGCCGCGTAGAGGCCTCTACGCCGCGTATAAGGTACTTTGTCAGAAAAACTTCGTTACATGTGCCTTATACGCCACGCATAGCCCTATACGCAGCACATCACTTTTCTTAAACGCTACACATAGCTCTATACGCCGCACATTAATCCCAAAACCTCCCCTACTTAATACATCCATACCAGACGCCCACACACACAACCACACACACTTCCTCACTCACTTCACAATTCACAATCCCGGATTTCAATCCACAATCGCTTATTTACACCCTCCGAACAGCCGCTTAACAAACCTTTACAAATTAACATAAGTTTTATATTTATTACTTTGCATGGTATACCGCAATATCATAGCTCCAGTATCATCCGTCTCCTAATAAAAGGATGACTGATGAAACCGGGGTTATGATTCTGATTGTGGTATCCCATGAGAAGTAATAAATATAAAACTTATGTTAATTTTTAATGGTTTTGCATGATTTTTATAACTATATCACCGGTGTTACAAATTACAGATGTCTCATCTTTTTCATTATAAACCATAAATAGTGAAAAATAATATAATTTTGGAGTATGTTACAAATTATTTGACCTAGTGAAATGTCTCTGGTTTCCATACTCGTTTAAGATAAAACTGAGTATTGAAACCGGAGACATTTTCGTAGGTCTAATAATTTGTAATTAACTGCAAAATTATATTTTTATTCACGTTTTATTGTTTATAATATAAAAACAGAGACATCTGTTATTTGTAACACCGATGTTAAAGTAAAAAATATTCATGCATATAATAAACCGGAGACATTTCACCAGGTCAAAAGATTTATTTCTTTAACATAGTTAACCCCACCACTACACAACCAGCAATGCTATCTTAACTAATGTGTTTAACACGCGGTTCATATCTAGCAGTACGGGTTAGCTCGGTTTGGTAAACATCGAAAGATGTACACTGAAAGATGTAGTTGAAAGATGGAGAACCAAGTTTCAAACCGAAATATGAAGTGAAAGCGTTATGGACTTGGAGATCATTCAGCATAGTTAACCCTACCATGTCCCGGAATGGTACAAATGGATGCCCACCATGCACCATTTCATATCTAGCAGAACGGGTTTGCTAAATCAAACTAAAAGACGAACTGGGAGTATACCTCCCTTGTTACTTCGCTTGCACCCACCGGCAAATACTCCGCTAATGGGCACATCCGAGACGTTTCACTAGGTCAAAATAACTTGTAATAATATTAAAAATATGTATTTATCGACAATTTATATAGATTGGTTATCATATAAAACTTATGTATTTATTTACATTTTATATAGTGTTGTTGTGACTCATTTTATATTAAATATGTAAATTCGTTTGTGTGGTGGTGGCAAAATATGTAATAACAATAATAAACCTTTTTTTAATAATAAAAACTAATTAAATAAAAAAAAAATCAAAACGCGGCGTATAGCATACAACGCCGCGTATATTTCCTTTTGTCTTATTATGTCTGAAAATAACGGTCTTATACGCCGCGTATAGCTCTATACGTGGCGTATTAAACGGTTTTTTGTTAAATTTGAGCGGTGTAAATAGCCTGGCCGCCTTAGAAACCTTGACTTAATCTAAGACCTCATGAACTGACGTATGTTCTTACTGATGCTTATAATTATGATCTAATGCTTATAATTATGATCTAACTCATTAACCAAAGTATAGAACTAGGACGCAACTCATTAACCATCTCACGGCCCGAGCCATGAACCGACTCATGTCGATACATGCCCTGAACCACAATCTGACTCATGACCTGATTCGTTTCATGATCCAAGACCTAGCCCATGGCCTGATTGAAAACCCAACCCATGAATTAACCCATGAACTGACTCATAACATGCTCTGACCTATGACCTGAACCATGATCTAACTCGGCTCATGTCTCGATTCATGCCCTGATCTATGACTCGAACCATGATCTGACCCATGACCTGACTTTTGACTTATTGACACAAGTATCGAACCATGACCCGATCTATGCCCCAAAACAAGACCCGACCCATAATTATCGCAAGGTATTTGTTGCTTTTAGAGATTTGTATTTCTTTCATTTGTCTTTTATTGTCTACCAACCAACAAGAAGCAGTGATTTATTTCATTCATGAAATGATTCATTCTCATTCCTATGTCCGCTCATTTCATTCCTTCAATCTATTCAATCGTTCATCTCATTACCACATACCAAACAAACCTTTATAGAACCTTGGGTATGTGGCACGTGTATGCTAGGGTTTGTGTGTATCTATAGTTTAGAGGTGTCGGAATAATTATGTCTAATATACATATTTAAAATGGGTAACTTTGTAGAAATGTAACCAAATTTGTCAAAATTTTCAATTAAATACCTGAATTTTTTGTCTCTCTAAAGTCACTAAAGTTTCATTAAGTGGTTCAATCCTATGTACTAGTTTTACAATTATTTGAATTTTTTGAAATTGAGTTGTACAAATGAAACATGTATAAACTTTAAATACTATTTAGTGATTATTTTTATTTAATTTGACCTAAACTCAATAAATTTAACACTTTGTTATTACGTTATAAATTCTTAGTTTTTACTTTTAAATCTCGATTCAAATGAATTGTAACAATGAATATACTTAACTACATTTCTGTCACATTTTTTCTACTTAAAATGCAAAATTTCCTGGTAGAAAAAAAGGGGTATTATACACGAAGAGAGTAATTGTTTTGTTTTATAACACATTTAATAGGTCTTTATTTACCATACGTTTATTTTAAGTATTAAACACACCGAATTAGGCTCAACTAGAAAGTCTAATAAGTAATTTAGACCATTATATCTAATATTAAATGAAAATCAATGACCCATAAACACAAGGTGACATAATGGTAAATAGTTATAACTTTAAATGGTAGATCAATGGTATATTAGTCTTGTCTCATTTTCAAATTCCACCATCTTTTTCAAATTACACCAAAAAACGAGCGTTTTTTATCTTCAAAACGCATATAATATTGATGTATAAAAAATGAATTTTTTTAAGTTTTAGCTCATTGTGTTATATTCGTCAGGTCATTGTGTTATATTTTTCAGCTCATTGTGTTATATTCGTCAAGACAATGTGTTATATTTTTCAGGTCATTGTGTTATATTCGTCAGGTCATTGTGTTATATTCGTCAGGTCATTGTGTTATATTCGTCAGGTTATTGTGTTATATTCGTCAGGTCATTGAGTTATATTCTTCAGGTCATTGTGTTATATTTGCCAGGTCATTGTGTTATATCCGTCAGGTCATTGTGTTATATTCGTCAGGTCATTGTGTTATATTCGTCAGGTCATTGTATTATATTCGTCAGGTCATTGTGTTAAATTTAACTGGTCATTGTGTTATATTCGTCAGGTCATTGTGTTATATTTTCATCAGGTCATTGTGTTATATCCATGTTTCAACTCATTGTGTTATTTGTCAGGTCATTGTGTTATTCGTCAGGTCATTGTGTTATTTCAGATCATTGTGTTATTTCATTAGGTTATTGTGTTATAACACAATGACCTGACAAATAACACAATGACCTGAAGAAATAACACAATGACTTGAAAAATAACATAATTAGCTGAAAAACGTGAACTTTTTTTATATGAATATTATGCGCGTTTTAAAGATAAGAAAATGCTCGTTTTTATGGTGCAAATTTTTTAAAAAAATAATATCATATGTAAAATTTATGGACGTTTAAAAAAATGGGGTTAAACTTAAAATATAGAGACATTATCAATTTTACTCTCCCTTCTAATTTTAAGGGAGTTGTTGGTCCAGGAAAACAGTAAATTGTGCTATATATGATTTAGATCTAATCACAATCTATTGATACCACTAGATCTAGCATCAATTGGTTGAGATTTGTGACCAAAACTCACACAAACCATTATGACCCATTAACAAATGATTAAGTAAGAAGATTAGTAGAAGTAGATGGATTAAGCAATTGCAACAAAGATATAACAGATCCAATTCCTTGCAAACAATCAATAAGGTTCGAACTCAGTATCAAAGGGAGAATTGTATTCAATAAAGTTCCAAAGAGTTATGTACAAAATGCCCTAACATAACTATTTATACAGGTCATAGTGTCGCAGGCAGTGTCGCAGACACGACACTGCCTGATCGCTAAGCAAAGACAGGCTGCATGCGACACTATAGTGTCGCATGCAGTGTCGCAAAAACCTGCACTAAAACATACTAAATAAAGGCTAAACTAACTATTACAAAGGAAACAAAATACAACTAAAACTATTACAAAGTTAAACAAATACGAGTAACAACATGGTGAAGTACCACCCTACATGTGGTCAACAATACTCCCCCTAGGGAGGTACTTCACATGTTGGGTCTCCTTCTTCAGCTCCAGCTTTTTCCGCCTCGAACATCTGAGTCAGTTCTCTAACTTCTTCATTCAGCTCTGCTTGCTTTTGTACCTTTTCAGTTATCTCCTTCACTTCTGCCCTAATCCCACGAGCCCTATTTGCTACTCTCTCGAACAAAGTAGCTTCTTTTCTTGTGTCAGCTCCGGCTCCAACTCTAATCGAATTCTCGCATAAAATCTTCAAATCATCGTCCGAGAAGCCAAACACCTCCATCGGATCAAATATCCTCCATTCAGATCCATCCTTTACTCTAATCACCGCCTCCCCTGTTTGATTGTCGTAAAACCATTTCTCAAAATCCATAAGTCTCGACGGGCTTGGATCTGGAACTCTCACCCTCAACACAGTCTTGATCGGCTTTATTTTCAACACAATCTTTCCTTTCCCAGTAACCCAATCCAAATCCTTCTTTGAACGTTTGCGCTCCAATTTGTTATACCCAAAACTCATGAAATTATCTTTCAGCCCTGCCTGAATCTCTTCTTCCAACAGTTTTGCACGATCATTTTGATCTGCATTAATCAAAGGTAGAACCGCCAAACGCCTCAAATCCCATTTTGGGAAAGTTTTGAAATGTTTGCGGTTACTCACATAGCTGATCCCTCCCCCTCTTCTCTTTATCATAAACTTTTGAAGCTCCATACTGTATTTCCAGCTGAAAATCTTGTTGTCAGTGTCTTTGGGGGTAGGGGCTTCCAGGTTTTGAAATAGAGGCGTGACGTATTCAGGTTCATCAACCTTCTTGAACCAATCTGATTTGTCTAATTCGAATACGTCACCCTCGGCTCCACTTCTCTGAGCCACATAAATCATTTCTTTCTCGTCCACCTTATAGAACTCGGGTTCTGAATCATAATCAATCAATTGAACCTCTTCCTCTTCTTCATCAACTATTTTCATTTCTTCCTTCTTTAAATCATCCGCTACCACCTCATCACCCACTAAGTCAGCATCAACATCGAAACAGAAATCATCAGTAATTTCTGCTTCTTTTCCAGATTTGCTTGCACCTGCACCGCTGAAACCAGCAAAATCTTTACGACTTTTGGCAACTTGTACCATCTCCTTCAAAGTTGAGTATTTTCCAACATTTACCATCTCATTAATCTCATTTTCGGTCTCTACATTCCCAACTTTTACCTCCTTCTTTACCTCATTCAATTCTGTTAACAATTTCTTGATAAGAACTTGTTGATCCAAAACAATCCTCCTCAAATCATCCATTTCTGACTCCCTATGCCTCTCCCTTTCTTCAGCATTTATCAATTTTGTTTTTATCATACTTAGCTCATTTGCGAGCGACGTATTCACCCCTCGAATCACGTCCTCGTCAAGCCCAGCAAAAACTTTCTTCTCCGGCTTCTTTGTGAATGTTTTTGGTACCGTCTCAGACACCTCTGGTTCCTTTCCTTTTGTCCTCCTGTCATCAGTATAAGCAACCTTTCTCCTTTTCTTACCTTTTGCTTTGAAAATCTCGGCTTCAATTTCATCGATTTGTTCTTCAAGTGGCACCGCTCTTTTTCCCACAAACTTCTTTCGCTTTTTGATATCTTCTTTGATTTTGTCTCTGAGCTCATCAAATCTCTTCTCCTCCGAAATCTTATGTTTCTCAATATAATCCCATCTTTCGTCCGTATACATATTTCGGAAAAGATAAGTTATCTTTCCCGAGACGTCATGTCTAGTTGATGTGCAGTCGGCGAAAATTCTAACATTCATCTTTGTTAGTATCAAAGGATCTCCCAACTTCTGTAAACCCGGTTTCAGCTCATCAATAAAAATCTGAATAAATCTTGGGTATAGCAGCCATTTATCCTTCTTTTCGTCAGTAATATTCTCAATCATATATTCGAAAATCATTTGAGGGATATTTGCTTTATCACCTCGGCACAGATTCAGCATCGCACGTGCCCACTCAAAATTTAGACCATCAGTTCCACCCTTCCGATGATCTAAGCAGACGATGATAACATGAGCGATGAATCTCCATTCCCTCGACAAATAGGATTTCTTTATCTCTCGTCGCTCCAGAAATTCTTTACCTTCATAACCCATTTCCAAAAATCCTTCATGCACGTCTTCCAAACTCAGCAACATTGGAGAACCAACGTCAAATTCCATTCTCAGCATTTGAGCAATTGAACGAACAGTAAGTATAATATCCTCTCCCATGACTCTAGCTCTGATCTCCGCTGGTTTAGCATTGAGGTTGTATGTGGCTGATTCCCAAAAATCTCTGACGTGCTGCTGATTAATAACCAAATCTTTCATGACCGCATAAAATATAGGAGATGCTTTCAACCAGGATATAGCATCACGAAATCCAATAGACTTAGGGTCCTTATCGTTGAGATAAGCTACCACGTTCGACCGTTTGTCGAACTTCATCGGCGCCCGAGGTTCTGGCTCCATGATTGACTCTGAAAAACACAACGGAGATTAGTTAATTATAACGAAAAATAAAGATAAAAGAAAATAAAAAAAGAAAATAATAATAAAAAATAAAAAAATAAAAAAATAATAATAATAATAATAAATAATGCAGTGTCGCAAAGATGCGACACAGTAGTGTCGCCACAGTGTCGCAGGTTCATCGACATTGTAGTGTCGCAACAGCAGGTCATGTGCATCGACACCACAATGTCGCAGCATCCCAAACTTCCGATACTACCAACACAGTATGATCAGAATAACCTTGGTAGTGTCGCAACTAGGGTTTGAACTTTCGTTCAATGTCGCAAGAAGAACACTAGTGTCGCATAAAACGTAAAAACCCAACAGTCAACCACATCAAAACCATATCAAATCAAACCCAAAAATCAATACAAGGCAGACGAAGGTTCGAAACATATAGTAGAAGAAATCTTACCGGTTGGAATCAGCAAAAACACCCAAAAATGATGGATTTGAAGTGAGTGTGTGTTTTAGGGTTTATAGTCGCCTTTAGTGTCGTGTGAAGAATAATTTGAAAAATGAACCGTTTGATCCATATCAGATGGATATAACACAACAGACAGTGTCGCATGTCCGACACTATAGTGTCGCAGAGATTATAGTGTCGTTTCCACGACACTATAGTGTCGCATAAATCAAAATTTTCAAAAGAAATTTAAGGAAAAGAAAAAGAAAATAAAATGAAGTAAAATAAAATAAAAGACAAATCTATTTAGAATTACGGATATTTTAAAATAATGTCAGACCAAGACCGATGTGAGTGAGCAAATGTAACGACCTGTTTAAATAACACAACATCAGAAAGAATCAACATATTATAACTATGTGAATCAAGAAGAAAAACCGAAACGAGTTACTGGCAATCATCAAGAGAAAAAAGGATCTGCAGAGATTGTCAGTATGGTTGTCCACTTAAACTCATGCCTTCTTCCTTTCAACAAACAACCTGCGACGATTTTATCATGTTTTGGTTCGATTTAAAGAAGCTCTTGCAACTCGGTCCCCACAGACATCTTGGTAAAGAAACTTGTCCTATCATCAGGGTTTATAGAGCAATATGATTGACTTTGCTTGAATTTCATGAATCAAATTTTGAATATTGATCAATTTATAAGCCTCTTTTGACATTCAGAATTTTTGCATTTTTTGGAGTGGAGCTTGTCAACAATGATTCTTTTGAACACATTGCGACTTATTATTTGGGAAACTCAACTAATTAGAGCTTGATGTGGTCTGAATTATACATACTTTACATAGATATTCCTTATACTTTAGAGTTACTTTTGATTGAATTCTACTCATAATTGGTCCATGCTTATGTTTTTATGATTTTAAGAGACCACGAGCCAAAACTGCATATTTAAATAAATTTGAGTTCGATGAGGGGTTTGATAACATTTGAATTATAACTAAATTTGAAATATGACATTTGACAAAGTAATTAAATTGAGGTCATATAATTAGTTTGATTTAAATATTTAATAAAAGATTGATATATATGTTTAATTCATGCAGTTAAAGTATATAACATAAATCAAGTGAAGGCTCAATAACTCAATTTAAGGCCCACCAATGAGAAACCTAACATGTATATATGGATCATAAAGCATACGTGAAAGGGAGGAGGATTTTTACGGCAGAAAAGAGGAACATATTACGAACGAGAATTTCTTTTAAGTGAGACAATTGGGAGAAATAATTTTGAAGGCTGAATTGGAAGCGATTGACATAAAAGAAGAAGGTTTGAAGGTTTTTGACGATCAAGAGTTCAAGTTAGACGCGTGGATTACACTTTTGGTTTGAATTCTTGGTTTTAGTTTATAACTTTTTCATAATGTTTGCTACTTATATTATTAGTTTTGATTTGTTCTTGACCGTTATGAGTAGCTAAACTATTAAAACTACCTAGGTTTGATGATTATTGACTAGGTTTTATTATTTTTGGGATTTTTTTGATTGTATGACTTGAATATTATTGAAAGTATTTATCTTTTTCCGGTTTATGATGTGTATGCATGCTAGGTTGTGATTGACATTTAATTCTATATTCCTCTTGTGATTCTAGTTATTTAACTTTGTGTTTTGTTGATTAGAATTATATGTTTAGGTTGAAAACTTGGTGTTTGAGATCTAATTGTGGTTAAGCTAGAGATAGTTAATCATAGGAATAAGTTTTGAATGTTGGTTTGACTTAGTGTTCTACTAGTCTAGAGACCGAGAGGTGATAGGCTATTGGTTTTATTTTTTATCTTAACTTGATAGGAATAGAGTTATACGAGAGTAAGCTTTACCTTATCGGTTTTGGTTCTTGTAAATCCAATTCATAAATTTGGTTAGATAAGTTTACCTCTTTACATATAGGGTTGTCGGGGACAGTCTTACGTGTATTGTGATTGTTGAGACCGAGAGGAGATACATCATTAGGGTACCTTAGTATTCCCGGTTTGGAGATACCTAAAGTTGATTCATTCCGTCATCCCGTGAGCTTCATAAGACTTTTAGAAACTCTAGAGTATGTTTATAAGACCTATATGAGGCTTAGCATAGTTTAGTTTGTCTATTTGTCATATTTTTTTAGATCCGGAGTCATACATTTTGTTAATCCCAAAGATAGTAAAATTCGTCAATAGGATTCTTACCTAGGTGGTTTGCTTTCTCCATATTTGCTAGTCGTAAGTTTTAGTCGTTTTTTTAGTATTTCTCATTCATTAGTTTTTAATAAATTTTAGATAAGTGTTAAATATTAGTTCGTCTTTATTTTCTTAGTTTAAATAATTAAAAATAAACAAAATTTCATCATTTAGGAGTCGAATGGTGACAGAAAGCATGAGAACAAGCACTCATTGATTAAACCTGATTGGTGACATGTGCGAACTCCATCTAAAATAGATCCAATGACTAAGTCATGTGGATGATCCTTCAGCTCCTTATAGAGAGAGTTCGGGGTAACGACATTTGATGGTGATGAAGTTGAATCATTTATGGGATTGGTAACCGAAGAACTTGGAGGATGAATGACAGGTGATGGTGGAGTTGATGATGATGGCAAAGAATCGGCAGTATCAACAACATCAGGTAAAGGTGAAGGTTGTTGTGGGGATATAGGAGATGATGGGAGGATGATGGAATCAGGTATGGGATCAAGGTGAATGGGAATGATCTCATCTTCTTCAAGGAACAATGGTAAATTGAATGAGTTAAACACAGTTGTGGCATCATAGAACCAGGTGGGTTCAGAACCAGTATCGCACGTATTAGATTCCTGCCAATCAACATAAAATGACTCTTGAACGATCTTGGTGTGCCTATTGTAAACCCGATAAGCTTTCTGAGAAGAAGAGTATCCAACGAAGAAGCACTCATCAGACACAGCACCAAATTTTGATGTTTGAGCTTGTGTATTCAGCAAAGTACAAGAGCACCCAAACGGTCGAAAGAAATCGATCAAAGGTTTCCTTTTGTGAAACAGTTCATATGATGTCTTCATTTTGTCTTTAACGATTAACACCCTATTTGTAACACCCCGCACCTTAACGTAATAATTATATACATAATGAATACGAGATTATGCTTTATATATTGTCATACGAGTAATTAACGAGCAATGTGGCAATTAGAATTATTAAATGTTTAGATGAGTACTATTATTTTAGGAGACCATGTAATTATAATAAAATATATATTATATTTAATCTTGTTCGTTTTTAATGAAACTTAGGTCGATACGTAGAGAATGATGAGCTCGTCCTAACGGCATATTTATAATTTTATAAAACGCTATATTTTAAAAGTTATATGAAAAAAAACGAAATATGAGCTAAATTAATATATAATGTGATAAACTTCTTTATATAATAAAATATTAATATATATATGTCTTGCGTGTAACAGATTTTTGTGGACGTGTGTATACAAAATATTTAATTCATTCGTGCCTTGCAAGTTCAAACCAATTAAACCGACTAATGAAGGTCGGTTAAAGTGTTTTATAAATATATGAACCGTTAATATTTTCTAACTCAGAATGTCACAATAGTATTTAGCAAATCAGGAACCAAACTCTACTATTATCAATCTATTTGTCGCAGTAATACTCAATAGTCAAGGTGAGCCTAACCGCCCCCCCTCTTTTATATGTTTTTATGCTTTGGGGCTGTATCTGAGCTATGAAATATGCTATATGACTGAAAGCGTTTTTATATATATGTGTATGTTTTATGAATGAAGATGATTTATGTATATGTTTGATGTGAAATTAATTATATTCCTGGTGAGAGACACGCCATAGTACAGGTTCGTCCGACTCATGGTTGTGTTAATCACGTGGTGGGTTCTCGAGGAACCAGCCCATGAAGGGCAAGTCCAAGAGGGACATATGTTACACCACAGGACAAGTCATTAAGGTAAGGTCCTTGAGGGACCAATGATGTTTACCTCGGGATGTATATGCGCTTAGTTGGATCCATCTAAGTAGAAAGTCTCACTAGTCAGGTATGGCACACATGTTGGGTCTTGAGGACCTGTTAGAACATGATGGTCATTATGTTAGCCATGAGGGCTATTTATGCGGGAGTCAGTCCCGGTGCCTTGTTATACCTCTAGTGGCATATATGTTAAAAGGCACTACCACGTCGAGCGTGGAGTGAGAGTTGACTTGTATTATGATTAATTAATTTATTTCTTTAATTTACATGGAAATAACATGTATCTATGTATTTATGATGAAGGTTTTATATATGGTTATGACTCACCAACAACGTTGTTGTTGATGTCCTTTAGCTCATGATACAGGTGCAGGTAGTAACAAAAGGTATTAGCTGGGTCGGGAGACTTAGCTGATGATAATAAAGAAATAATCTCCTCATAGGAGATAGAGACCAAATTGGATGCCTGGGAGCAGTGAACGTAGTTAGATGATGTTTTGATGACATCACTCTTGTCGAGTGTGTCTTTCTGTAAACACTGTTAAGTTCGAATTTGGTCTGTACTTAGTGGTCTTATATAAAGACTTCCGCTGTATTTGTACTTATTATATTATTATAAATGACCAGTTATGATACGACACGTCATACCCTGGGAGTGGGGTGTGACACTATTCAACACATAAGATGCACAGTTAACAGCTTCAGCCTAGAAGATTATTGGAAGTTTTGACTCAATCAACATAGTCCTTGCTGCTTCAATCAAAGTTCGGTTCTTTCGTTCTGCCACACCATTTTGCTGAGGTGTTCGAGCAGCACTGTATTGCCTCAAGATCCCTTTCTCTTCACAGAATGAGTCAAAGATGTGATTTCTGAATTCTGTTCCATTATCGCTCCTGATCGCCTTCACTTTCTTTCCGCTGATGGTTTCAATCTTCAGTATCAAACTCTTGAAAGCTCCTGCGGTATCTCCTTTGTTTGTTAGAAAGCTCACCCATGAGTACCTGGAAAAATCATCAGTCACAACCAAACAATAAAATTTTTTAGCAATGCTTTTAACACTAATAGGTCCAAACAGATCTGCATGAAGCAATTCAAGGGGATCAGAAATAGAATTTATCAATTTAGACTTATGTGATTTTTTATGTTGTTTGCCTTTAGCACAAGCCATACATTTCTCGATTACAGAAAAATCTTTGATAGGTAACCCACGAACAAGATTATGTTTCACCAATTTGTTAATATTGTTAAAATTAACATGACCCAATTTTTGATGCCATAAAAATGCTTCGGAGGATGAAGCCTTAGATAGTAAGCAAGTGACAGTTGAGGAAGACTCCCTTGAATTCATGTCAAGTAGATAAGTGTCGTTCTTTCGAGGAGCACGCATCATGATCAAATCTTCTGGAATAGAGAAATCCGGTTTCAGAAATAGACATTCATCAGCTTTGAAAAGGACCGGAATGTTCTTGTCACAAATTTGAGATACGCTCAGTAAATTGAAATGTAGCTCCGGGACATAGTTGACTTTCTCCAGAGTCAGCGAACCGTTTGATACCTCTCCTTGTCCAATCATTTTACCACCTTTCTTGTCACCCGCGAATGCCACATAACCACCATTTATTATGCGAAAATTAGTAAGAAGATCTTTCAGACCGGTCATGTGTCGAGAACATCCACTATCTACATGCCATAGACTGTTCGGCTTCCTAGGACGCTCCTGACAAAACACAAAATAGAATTAATTAGAAACAGGAACCCATGCCTTATTAGACGTGGGCTTAAACAAAGAAAAAGAAACTGAAAAATGATTATGTACAAAGTTATTTAATCTATTTGAAAAACTAGACTTAGTTACTCCCTTTTGACCCAGTTCCGGACAATTTTTGACAACATGAGTATCTTTTCCACAGCGAAAGCAATGTGATTTCAAACATTTCCTTCTGGTTTTAACTGGAGGAATGGGATCACATACAATTTCCTCATCACAATCAGACGTGTTAGTGTCTGAATCACTAAAAGAAACATACGTTTCTTTAGTCTTACCCTTTGAAGTGCTAGCTTTGTCACCTGTTGTGACATCTGCCCCGAACCCGAATGTCCGACTCGAACCCGAAGTTATATATCTTTAGTGTATACGTAATTATCTTCCTTAAAATGTAACGCTTCGTTAATAAATGTATATATAAAGATGTCGGATTCCATGTTATTCTCGTCCTAAATAAAGCGACCTAATTATTATCCAAGGTTTACCATTTAAAATACTATTGATAATAAATAAATCT
Organism: Tagetes erecta; assembly: GCA_030867185.1. Lineage (NCBI taxonomy): Eukaryota > Viridiplantae > Streptophyta > Magnoliopsida > Asterales > Asteraceae > Tagetes > Tagetes erecta. Next base: position 23,769,829 of record CM061496.1, read on the forward strand.
CCAAGATATATATAAATTGTATTTTATAAAAGAAATTTTATAAATAATATCAAAGATAAATACTATGAAGTCTCAAAATAAAGATTTAACGTCAACCGCAACTTAAACATTCAAAAACGTAAATTTTATTAACGTTACGTCTTAACACGGTTAAGTTGGTTAGTTAACATAATCTATAAATAAACTTTGGGCCAAAACTGCCAAACTTCAAACTTATATTAAGGTTTAAAAACCAAATTTATATCAAACCAAAACCTAAGGGACTAATGGTGTTAATGACGAAACCCAGCCCAAGCCCCCTTTTTGATCCCGTAATTCCGGTCCCATTTTCCGGCAACTTTGGCCGGAATCCCCATTCTTTCCGGCGAGACCCTTTTACTCGATTTTGTCACTTTTAAATCAATTTAAACTATATAAAAATCGTCCTAGCCTTACTCTAAGTGTGTTTTGTGTGATACCCTAGAATTTCAGATTAACTCCGTTAACTAAATCCTGTTATTGCTGTTAATGAAATTAGACACCACATTTCAGATCACGGGAGTTAATACACGAATTTTGGTGAAGTAATAAAATAATAATTTCAAACAACTAAATAAATATAAATTAAGTGAATTTGTTTGTTATGTGACTGACATGTTTTCGGGAACATGGATGTGACAACTCGGAACTCTAAACTTTTTCATTTTCAAACCTATTTTAACAACCGTATCCAATTTTCGGGACGAAAATTCTTTAACAAGGGGATGATGTGACAACCCGTAATTTCAGGTTAACACCGTTAACTACCTTGTCACTATTTCGTTAAGTTTTATGTAAGTTAGGGCTCATTTTGTAATTTATTAAAATAGTTTTGTAACATTTAAAAACTAAATAAATAAACCGTCAAAGTTGGAGGGTGCAAAGTGTAATGTTGTAAATAATTAACCCAACCCTAATCTCCCATACCCGTCTTCTTCCTCGTCGACATCTCAAACCAATCGCACCCGCTCCGCCTTATCAATCACCATCATCGACTACTTTTCTGGGCTAGTTGATAACGCAGCGGCATCAGCACCATCAATCATCTTTCATCTCATACTGTTTCCGAATCATCCAGCCGCTATCATCCGTCTTGTTTAGTTGCAGTCGCCGGAAAAATCGAAAAGAAAACAGCAGCGTGTTCGAGCATTAAACACCCCCCCGGTGTTACCATCTCACTCGTTCTCTCCCTCTTTCTGATCAGCGGCCATTAACAATCCAGATGCAGCAGCCGCAAACCCCGTACGTTGCTCCGATCACCTACGTGTCCGATCTACGGTGAGTTTTCGCGACCCGTATAAGTGTTTAAGTTAATCGATTAGTTGTATGTAACTGTGTATGTACGTGCTATATATATATATGTATGTATGTGTGTGTGATGTATACATGTATTTATGCCTTGGTGTATGTAATCTAATATGAAGGTATGTAAATGTGTTCCAGTGACTCGATATATATACATGTGCTCTTTAAATTGTATGTGTATGTACGTGTGTATTGCTATGTATATATGTTGACTATGAAATTAGCAGGTATATATATGTACGTAAAATAGAAACCAACAGCCTAAGTATGTGATACATATATAAACAATAACCAACAGACGCTTCTTAAGGATGATTGTGTGTATTGGAATGTATGCGTAGAAATAGTATGCGCGTATGTAGAAAGTTGTATATTTTGTAGCAGTCATGGATATTTATATATATGATGGGTACATGTATGTATATAGAACAGCAGTGTATGCACGAGTATTTACTGTAAACGTATGTATACCTAGGTGGTTGCATGATGAAGAATAGTATTATTGGTAGTTATTAGGCAGCATATAAAGGAATGTATATATGTATGTAAATAGCAGCATCAATGAATTTATGATATATGTGTGTATGAGATATTGTATGCATGTGTAGCATATGAGCAAGATAATGAATGGGTGGTACGAACACGTGTACAATTACAATAGGATGTATGCATGAAACTATGGTATAACAGGATTTTTGCATGTTTAGATATGAAAAAGGTAGTTTCACGAAATGATAATGTGAGTCGGCTCAAACTAGTGATAGGATGCATGAATTGTGCTACATGGGTATGGGTATATACGTATATGTGTATTCGTGTAAATATAAATGACAAACAATTAACAACTAATTATTAAGCAGGTCGTAGAGCGATCTAGATTCTTGTTGGCATTTTTGCTCTTTATTTGCTCTGCGCTTCAAAGGTGAGTTCACTAAACCGCACTGTTACTGTTATACCCTTTTATGGGTTGAACTCGGACTTTTACTATGATACCCTTTCATGGGCTGAACTCGGACAAATACTTTTACGGATTTACGAATTCTGTATGTCGCATGTCTAGATTAGAGCAACTTTTATTTTGTTCATGAAAGACCTCATGGATACCTAGTTGACCGTTAGTATTTGTGAAATAGCGGGGAAATTTTGAGTAGTACTACTGGGTTTGACAAACCCCACCCGGGCTAGTCGCGCTAGCACGACAGAAGGACCTGTCGAACGGGTGTTGAATGACCTAACATACTTACAGTGCATCCTGCTGGGATGTACGAACAGGCAAACTGCACTTAATGTGTACATACGTCAGCTTCGGTCAGATACTTTACGCCTCTAAGGACATGTGCTGTAGACTAGCTACCTACAATGACATACTTAATTTATATTTCTGCTTGCAACTGAACATACTTGATTTCGTACTTACTATGTGAACTCACCAACCGTCGTGTTGACACTTGTTAGCCTTTCACTTTTTCAGGTCACTGATATACAACGCACCTAGGACATGGCATGGAGTCACAGCTTTTCATTCAAACGTTTTCTTGCATTGAAAATCATGTTTTGAGTTTAACAATTATTTAAACTGTGTTTCCACTATTGGGCGCGTGTTTTGCGCATTTAGTTTTCCATTAAATATTTTGACATTACATTTCGATTACGCTTCCGCAAACTTTCAAACGTCAACTCTGTATTAAATTTCTCATTTAATGAGACACGTATGTTTTAAATTCATATAGTGTCGTTTGGTGTAACTAATGACTGAGATCCTGGTTTGTCACACACTTAACGGTAAAACTCCGTTAGTGGATTTTGAGGGTGTGACATTTTGAACTTTTAATCACTTCCTAAACATCAATATACCACTTTAATTCATGATTCATAACCGGTATTAAAACCCACATAACTCAATCGTTTCAAAACGCTCGAAATCAGTAATTTGACTTAACTAAAACAATTATATCGACGATTAGAAGTTGTTGGTAACGTTTAATTGTACTTTAATCGGTGAATTAAACACCAATTTAATCATCCTTGTTCGTAATCAAGCTCTAGACCGTTCAACAGTTTTCTGATGACAATAACCCAATTCAATTCACTAAAACGTTGCTACGATATCAATGCCTCTAACTGCTAGATCAATTTTAATCAAAAACATCTACAACTCATGGTTTGATCCATTTTTGATTGAAACCTGCAACTCCAAAATCCATCATCTATTCGTGTTCATTATCCGCAATTAGAAGTCGGGCTTCATTCGCCTTATCACGTTGATGAAATCTGCAAATTTAATTTGATTGTAACAGCTTCTAGATATCGTTTTGATTCTCCAACAGCGTGTTTTGTTCTTCATCGTTTCTGATCCAATTCGTCTTCAATCAAGTAAGATATTCTATATATAATGCTCGTTTTGATTACAGGATTAAAAGCCCTCTATCAGTTCCTCATTTGGTTGATTAATTTGGGAGTAATTTGGATTTAGGGTTAGGGTTCTTGGTGGAACTTGGGGGTATTTGTCTTTAATATGTTAATAGAATTTCAAAACAGATTTAAAACACAATTAACTATAGCGCGTCTGGTTTGTTTGCTGGTTCATAACAAGGAGGTCTAGGGTTCGAAACTGGGTATAAACATGTGTTTTAGTATTTTTTTTTTGTTAACTACATTATTAACAATTTCTACTAATTAATCCAATCTACTACTAACACTATATTATATATATTGTTATTATAACTTATATTTAACATGATTTTATAAAAGTCTAGTTTATGAAATTAAACTTTACAAATATTATTGAATACTTTTTAATGTATTTAATCTTTCCAAAATATATAGAAGTTGTATGAGTAACAGTTTAGGCATAAAAACTTTTTATATGGATTCTTTATACTTTAAGAATATGAAAAATGTTCTAAAGTGTTTTCTAGATATATAACATACTTTGTGACGTTAAATAGTTTCTTAATAAATATATATTATCACAAACGTTTTCGTTTCTATTATTATCACTTTCCAACGTTATGAGTAATCAAGTATATATTTTAATTATTTACCGAAAAACCCCCCAAATTCCAATTCGAAACCCTACAATTCCAATTTTCATATACTTCTATTGTTCATATTCTGGTTTTCTATTCAATGTGTTTTGCTAAGTTAGGATCGTCATTTAATTAGGTGATTCTAATATTTGGACGATCCTCGGTTCTATGTAAACTATTTACTATTTGTTTCGAGCCCGAGTTTCAAGGTGAGTAAACTCACTCCCCTTTTTACTTTTACATTTTGGGGCTGAAATGTGTTCTATCACTATACAATGTTTTTCCAGTTTCTATTATGTTTTCTAAAAGAGATCATAAAATATGTTAATCTAGTTCGCGGCTTGATGCAATCTTATGTGGTAGTTTAAAGTAGTCTATTGCTTGTAATTTCTACCGATACAATGTTAGCGCTAATGGTCTGACAAACCCACCTACACTTTACAACATCGATAGGTGATTTAAACCCGGCGATTCTATACAATGGTTACTAGTTACTATACTGTGATGCGTGTTGCTATGCTACTATGTCCCTTCGATGCTAAAACAATTTTTGATAACTTACACATCGAGACGGTTAAATGACAGTTATCACCAATTGTAACATGAGTGGTTCTCATGACTTGTTGCTAAATGTTACCCTGCGGGGTCTATGATTCTTGTTTCTATGTGTTCTATGGTTAAAGGTTGAGTAATAGGATGAAATAGCTATGCATGTAAGATTGCGCAGCATATTATGATGATCTCGGATTTTCTATACTATTATTTATCAACTGTGGTTTACTCACTAGCTTTAAATAGCTAACTTTATTTTCACATATTTCAGGTGATGCTTATGATTATTTTGCTGCTTTTGCCAAGACATAGGATTGCCTTAGACCTAATTTAATTAATAAGGATGATTGCTTTTACTGTTTCGGTTTTACTACTTTTGTCGTATCCATTTAAGACCCATGTTCTAAAATTACTATATCATTATTAAACTTAATAAATAAATACCTCGTGCTTTGTTTACTATGGATATCCAACTCTAATGACAGCCCGGTGTTTCCGCCGCCGGGCGGGGTGTCACACCTGCATCAATCATAGGATTGTTTGTCTCAACGGGTTTAGATATACGAATAGGTACAAATGTCGGTATAGGCGTTGAGACAAACTTTTCAAAACAGTTCCTTTCATGCAATGCATCAATAGGTTTAACATCAGAAAAATGTTCATCATTACACTCATTTGAAACAGACATAACAGAATTAGTGTTTAATACAGACGATTTAAAGTTTGAACTACTAGAATCATTCAACAAAACATCTGAATTAACACTCATGTCTAAACTAGACTTCTTGGAATTAAAACTACTGCTTGAACTAGAACACCCCAGACCAATGGATGCACCATATCCATACTCCTCACGAACCTTCTGATGATTTATCCCTTCTAAACCTGCAAATAAACTATTAGTATTTTCTGGAATTAAATCATTAGTGGGATGGGGTTTGGGTATGGGAGAGTAACAAAAAGTACTCGGAGGAGGATGAACATGAGAAGACTCATTATATCCTATACCAGTTTTGATTCTGGCTCCTCTTTGTCTACGATTTAACTCCTCTCTTTTCATTCCGGCAATGGTCCATCTATCGAGTTTAGATTGGAGTTTACTACTTTCAAATTCAGCCAGTTTGACACGTTCCTCTAACAAATTAACCTCAACATTCCTTTCAAGAAGTTTTCTATTTAAATGATCTATTTCTTGCAAAGATTCATTTAGTTTTACGTAATAATTTGCTTCGTTCTTTTTAAGGTCAGAGTTGATGGTGGTTAATTCGGCTTGGTTTGTTAACAATAAACGATTAGCTTTATATACAGCAAAAAGACGGACCCGACATGCTGATGAGCACATGTCCTGAATTACCTCATAAGGAAGGCCCATGATAAACTTTTCAGTGGCCAGAGCCTTTTCACAGTTGTAGACAGGTGTATTTTTCTTCCTTTCTTCCTCCTTTTCATCTTCAGTCTCCTTCCCTTCTTTCTCAATTTTCACACTTTCCTCATTTTTGCTTCCTTCAGTTGCCTGATTAATAATTTTTTCAGATTTCCTTCCGGCATTCAGAATGGTCTCAGCAACAAGAGCATGGTTAATTTCTTCCTGAACTTCTGCAATCTCAGCACTCCAGTCAAAGTTTGTCAGCAAAGCAGTTTCTCTTGTGTTACTGGTGTTTCCTCTTTCGACAGTAACAACATTTCTTGTGTTAGGAGATGGTGGTTCAAACACAACTGGTGATGGGCAATCTCTCTTGAAATGTCCGAGTTGTTTACAATTGAAACATCGGAGTTTAGATTTATCGAACCCAACCTTTGCATTTTGATTACCGAAGTTTCTTTTTCCAGTTCTCTCCATGAAACGTCTTGCTCTGACAGTCAACATAGCCATTTGCCATTGTATATCTGCTTCTTCAAGATCGTCTGGGTCAACTTGCACCATATCCTCCATTGTGATGCCTTTTCCCTTGACATCTCCTGCAAATAAAGCTTCATAGCTGTTTACAAACATTCCAAACAAGGCCATCATATCATTAGGAACTTGAGATGTGACTGGTTCCTTTCCAACATTCTTTTGTTCCGATGGTCTACCTCCTGAGATGTATGAGAGAGTACCAGAGTTGTTTGTTGAATGTTCAAATGTAGATGAGAGTAATGCAGCATTCTGAGTCTGTATTGGGGGGTAAACAGCCTGATTGTATTCTCTCCTCTTGAGATCAAGCTCAAAAGATTTCAGTTTGTTAATAACATCCATGAGCTTATACTCGGTAAACATCTTCTCTTGTTTCAGCAATCTTACCTGTAGACTCCATTTAGGAGGGAGAGAATCCAACAATTTTGTCACCTGTTCCACTGTAGTCAATTGCTCGTATTTCTTCAAGTTGCTCGTGACAGTTAGGAAACGATTTGTGAGATCGGTGATTTTCTCATTTCTCAGTCCCATGAAAGAATTAAACTCCTTTTGTGCTTGAACTCCCTTATCTTTCTGTAGATCGATGTTCCCATCATAGAACTCACAAAGATCATCGTACAAATCCTTCACTGTTTTCTGATCTCCAAAACGATTGTATATTTCTGAGCTTAAACACAGTGTTAATGCACCGAATGCCTTGTTATCACGTTCGTCAGGTCATTGTGTTATATTTTCATCAGGTCATTGTGTTATATCCATGTTTCAACTCATTGTGTTATTTGTCAGGTCATTGTGTTATTCGTCAGGTCATTGTGTTATTTCAGATCATTGTGTTATTTCATTAGGTTATTGTGTTATAACACAATGACCTGACAAATAACACAATGACCTGAAGAAATAACACAATGACTTGAAAAATAACATAATTAGCTGAAAAACGTGAACTTTTTTTTATATGAATATTATGCGCGTTTTAAAGATAAGAAAATGCTCGTTTTTATGGTGCAAATTTTTTTAAAAAATAATATCATATGTAAAATTTATGGACGTTTAAAAAAATGGGGTTAAACTTAAAATATAGAGACATTATCAATTTTACTCTCCCTTCTAATTTTAAGGGAGTTGTTGGTCCAGGAAAACAGTAAATTGTGCTATATATGATTTAGATCTAATCACAATCTATTGATACCACTAGATCTAGCATCAATTGGTTGAGATTTGTGGCCAAAACTCACACAAACCATTGTGACCCATTAACAAATGATTAAGTAAGAAGATTAGTAGAAGTAGATGGATTAAGCAATTGCAACAAAGATATAACAGATCCAATTCCTTGCAAACAATCAATAAGGTTCGAACTCAGTATCAAAGGGAGAATTGTATTCAATAAAGTTCCAAAGAGTTATGTACAAAATGCCCTAACATAACTATTTATACAGGTCATAGTGTCGTAGGCAGTGTCGCAGACACGACACTGCCTGATCGCTAAGCAAAGACAGGCTGCATGCGACACTATAGTGTCGCATGCAGTGTCGCAAAAACCTGCACTAAAACATACTAAATAAAGGCTAAACTAACTATTACAAAGGAAACAAAATACAACTAAAACTATTACAAAGTTAAACAAATACGAGTAACAACATGGTGAAGTACCACCCTACATGTGGTCAACAGGAGTGCCACATATCATCATCTCATGGCTTCTTAGACTTTTTAAGAAAATTAGACTTTGTAGTAGGGGTGCTCAATGAGTCAGGTTATCAGGTTGATGGGTTGAACGTGACCCGAACCTGAAAAATTTATACAAACCCAAACCTGACCTGAAACTGAAAATTTAAACATTACTTAAACCCGAACCCGACCTGATTTTTAGCAGGTTGACCCAACCCGACCCATTTGACCTGAATTATCACAAAATACATTTTCCAAGAGTTAAAAATTCAAAATTTCCAAGAAATGCATTTTTAAACTAAAGCAAGCTTATGAAAAATAAGAAATTGCCACCCAAATGTACGCACAACCGTATAAGACATTCGATATTTTTATAGTTTTAACGTAAAGCACCCTAAACTACATGTATATTAACACAATACACCCTAAATTTTATATTTATATAAAAAATCAGGTTAACCCGTGAACCCGATGGGTTGACCCGAACCTGACCTGTTTTTGAAAACATGTCAGCGAGTTCAACCTGAAACTGACCCACACCCACTTAATGTAAACCCAAACCCACAATTTTTGGGTTAAGTTCATGTCGTGTTTCCAGGTCGGGTCAGAAATTCTCAGCCCTACTTTGTAGTATAACTCCACTCTAAACACACAATTGCAATTTCATTGACATCAACAGAGTTACTGAACTCCGTAGTCTCCATTTCTTTAAATTGTATCTTATACTAATTTGAAGGTCGGTTTTTGTCTGCCTTTTAAAATTCAAAATTGACCCTCTCTAAACTTCGACTTATTATTATTTTTACATCTGACAACTTAATCAGCTGACAATTTTAACCCACTATACTGAAAATCGAGTATATATACTAATATAAGTTAGACAAATTGAATTTTAAAAATCAAAACGTTGACCTATTGGCTGACACAGATCCCAACTAAGAAAATTCTGGTAGAGGTCTGTCCCAACTTTCTAATTTTTTTTAATGGAGATTCCTCACTAAAAACACTTAACTCCGTTAAGTTTTTTTTTTAATTTCAAACTAATGTTTTAAGGCTTTTGATTGAGAGTAGGATACGAAACGATTATTGTAAACTTTACCTCAAGCTGTGCTCCAAACGATGAACCAATTTTACAATACGATAAAACTTGCATCAATTGAATCATTGTTTCGTCATTTGAAGCACCAGTTCGAGGTAAATTTACATCAATGGCTTCATATTTTCCTCGAGATCAAAAACCCTAAAACATTAGTTAGAAATGCGGGAAAAAAATTAACAGCGCTTGGGAAATCTTTATTAAGAAAATTTAGAAAATTGAGACCTCTATCGAAAACTTTAAAAGCTAAAATCTCTACTTGCCAATAAGTCAAAGTTTTTAATTTTTAAAATCCAACTTCCTTATAAATTAACTCAAGAAAACTTTGTTTCTAAAGTTGAAACATTCCACAATGTAATTGTTTTTTTTTTGAACGACACAATGTAATTGTTAATTAAGAGTTAGACTATGAATGAATTGGAAAATCTTCGTGACCTATAAAAATCTATAATGTTTTGAAAATGGTTTTGTGAAGATGTTTTAAGAATGAAGTCGATAACTTATTTTTTAAGATGAAAAAAAACTGAGATCAGATCTGTTTATATAAAAAAACAAACAATCTTGAAAGGTAACGTTTGTGCTCCTGCATACATCAGCTTTCTTAAAAATGTTTGAAGAAAAACAAACACCTCTTAGAATCGTAACTTGTTGTTATACAAGTAGCACGCACCGGCATTTTACTAGTGCCGACAATAATATTCGAAAAGGATATTTAATAAATAATATATAAAAGGATATTTGATCGGTTTTATGAAATTCAAACTTGCGTAGACGACCGACGAAGGCCACCTCACCTTCCGCGAAGACCACCTCACCTCCGGCGAACCCCCACACCCGATCTTCGCTGACCACTACCACCTTTGGTAAGTTTTTTTATTGTCTTTTCCCGTCTCTCTTCCCCCACCCAAAAATCTGCCCTTCACCTCCACCTTCACATCTCGCCGGTGTAACCACCACCACCGTCACTTTCCCCCTACACCTCCACCTTCACAACCCACTTCCACCTCCATCTCCACCTTCACAGAATCACAGCCCACCTCCATACCCACCTTCAACCACCTTAAACCACCTTCACAGCCCACCTTCGCCTCCACCTTCAACCACCATAACCCACATTCACTACCCTAACCCACATTCATCTTCTCTATTGGTTGGTTTTGCAATCGGGAAATTATGATTATTCAGTTTTGGTGTTGAAACCGTCCCCCTTACCCTGCACACCAGGTGTTCGATCATATGTCTTAATGAAAGACTACCACATATTGTTTGGTGTTATAAGGTTTTGAGGGGTTTTGTTTGTTTTCTTTGGGTTTCCGATCAGAAACCCGGTGGTGTTATGGGTGATTCTTTAGGTAGTGAGGTCGGTCCTTTTGGGGAGGCCGGTACTAGTTCTATAGATGGGTTTTGGCCTTGTCCATTTATGGGGTTTCATTGTTGCCCGGATGGTATGATGGGTTCCAAAGGATTTCCTTGGTTAATGGCACATATTAAGCGGATGCATTTGTCCTCGGATGATCGAAAAAATGTTTTGTGAAATGAGGTTTCCGCAAACGTTGATCTGTTTATCTTAGTTGGTGAGGCCTTAAAGGTCTCGGGCCAATGGTTATGTGGGACTTGTATGCGTATTCATGCTCTCAGTCGAGGATGTCATCACACTAATGGTGTGATTAGGTTTAACTGGGTTGCATGTGATGTGGAAGAGTACGTTGTGGGGATTGCGAAGCTGAATGTCGAAAGAGATGTTATCCATGAGGGGCGGGTGGCAGTAGATGAAGTTCTTTTAGACCGTGTTTTCTCTCTCCCTATCACGACGGTTAAAAGCATCCCTTCAGAGTTGTCGCATGACATTTTCTCAGGCCTTAAGGGGAGCTTTGGATAGGGTGATTGCTTCGCAGAGTCTGTTGAGGCATGGGTGAGACTTCTCTTGTTACCGCGTTGCACGTTGCGATTTTTCTGGTCGTCTGGTTGCACCTTTCGGTAAAGATACGTTGGGGGTGTTAGTGGCTAAACACCCCACGGTGCCCCCTCTGACATTGCCGGAGACCTTACTTTCTAAGCCCCCTCTTGTTACAGATGCTGACAGTGTTTTGGGGTGTATTAAATCGTTCCCTAAAGGGACTTCTTGTGGGCGAGATGGTTTGAGAGCTCAACACCTTCTGGATGCTTTTTGTGGCGAGGGCTCTGTTATAGCTGATGGGTTGATCAAGGCTATTACTACAATGGAAAACTTTTGTTTGAAAGGAAGGTGCCCTAAGGTCCTAGCTGAGTTCTTTGCATCCGCCCCTCTCATGCCATTGTTAAAACCAGATAATGGGATTAGGCCAATTGCAGTGGGTGCGATTTGGAGAAGGCTAGTCTTTAAGGTGGCTATGAGGGGTGTTGGAAAGGAGATGTCTAAATACATTGGCGACTTTCAATATGGGGTGGGAATCTCCAATGGAGCAGAGGCAGTGCTCCATAGTGCGAATATATTCTCGAATGAGTTTCACTCTGATGGGGCCTTAGCTATGCTTAATGTTGATTTCACTAACGCCTTTAACTTGGTTGACATGAGTACTCTTTTGCGAGAAGTTCGGGCTCGTTGCCCTACTATTTCTCTTTGGGTGGACTTTTTGTATGCTCAATCGGCTAGGTTATATGTGGGTGATGACCATAATTTCCACCACATGGGTCCAGTAGGGGGACCCCTTAGGGACTCTCCTTTTTGCGCTTGTTTTGCATCCACTCGTGCTTTGGATCAGAGATAGTTGCAAGCTTCTATTCCATGCTTGGTATCTTGACGATGGTACGATTATTGGAGATGCTAAAGAGGTGGCCAAAGCCTTAAAGGTCATCATAGCTGAGGGGCCACGTCTTGGCCTTCAACTAAACATCAAGAAAACCGAAGTCTTTTGGCCATCGTGTAATGGGGTGAAGGTACAAGATGGATTATTACCTAGTGCGATTGGAAGGCCGGCTCTGGGTGTGAAACTACTTGGGGGTGCTGTCAGCCGGGATGCTGGGTTTATCAGTAATTTGGCTATGATAAGAGCATCTCGGGTTGTGGAACTGACGAGATGTCTCCCGTATCTACAAGACCCTCAATGTGAACTTCTTTTGCTCCTCTCATGTATGGGAGTTGGGAAATTACTATGTGGCCTCAGAACATGTCCGCCTATGTATATAGGGGAAGCTGTTTCTGTGTTCGATAAGGGGCTTCGAGAGGCGATTGAGGATATCGTAGTTTGTGGGGGGCCTTTTTTTGGGGATCTTTAGTGGCGGCTGGCATCTCTTCTGACCCGTTTTGGGGGGCTTGGTCTATGTTCTGCTGAGGATGTATCCACTTATGCTTTTGTGGCCTCTAGGGCTCAATCGTGGGCTTTACAAGACCATGTTCTTCGCGAATGTGGTTTGGACGACTTAGATTCTGATTATAGGCATGCGTTAGAATGCTTACAAACTTCTCTTCCTGATTTTGATATCAGCGGGTTCTCTAAAAAGGACACCTCCCCCCTAAAGCCCAACATGTTTTGGCGAGTGCTTTATTTAGTAGGATCGCTCAAAGTTTGGAAGTGAGGTTTGGTTTATCACCCCGTCAGAAAGCAGTGGTTGCATGTCTCCAAGCTCCTTGGGCTCAAGATTTTTTGACCGTCATCCCCATTGAAGGACTAGGGCAACATAGGTCGCCATTGAAATACCGGTTAATGATTCCTTTGTTTCCGATTGATGAGCCTTGTCCAGTATGCCTCAAGGTTTGCTTAGATGCTTTTGGTGATCATGCGGTCCATTGCAAGGAGTTACCTGGATTCAAATACATGCATGATTTGGTTAGGGATGTCTTATGTGATATCCTTAAGCGAGCAGGCATTTCTGCTAAAAAGGAGGCCCATGTGAACTTTCGGACAGAACCGCTTGAGGGGATGTGTACTTTAAGACCAGCTGATATTCTAGTCTTTGGTTGGACAGGGGGCAAACACGCTTGTGTGGACCTTACGGGAGTGTCCCCTTGGTTGCGCTTCGGAGCAATGGATTTGTTGCAGGACAAACGGCGTCAAGGGCGGAATCATGCAAGATTGCTAAACACGAGAAAGCCTGCCTGGATAATCAGCATGTTTTTATTCCATTAGCCTTTAATACATTTGGTTTCCTAGCAACGAGAGCGGTGGACTTTTTGACCAGGCTTCAACGGGTTATTCATAGCAATGTGTCGACCCCTAAAGGTCAATGTTTTGTTTTCAGTATGCTAGAGTTTGTTATTCAAAAGGGGGTTGCAGCGCAACTTGTTACTCGTTTATCTGCCACACTATTGTAAATTCCAATGGATTATTTAAATGATATCAAATTATTTAGTAAAAATAAATAAATAAATAATATGATCCACTTTGAAAAAGTTAAACAACCCTATGATTATGTTGCTTGTCACTTGGAAAATTAAAAAAAGAAAGCATAATACCGAAAGCCTACTAATTTTGACAGTTGTATCCTTGGTTAAAAACTTGAATTATTTCGGACAATAACAATTATGTATATGACACATTCCACTATCTACCAACTTGAAATGGTCTCCACAACCCATCAATCCATCATCTAATCACCTTCCTCTCTCTCACACACAACACCAAAAACACACAAATAAATTTGTATTTGTATGTTGCCTCCAATGCTTGCCCACTAGACTACTAGAGAGCGTTTTATCAAACATAAAACAACACTCGTATTAAACTAACTTTTGTTAAAAATAATTTGCAAACGTTTTATTAAAAAAACAAAACACTACCACCATCTCTTTCCAACATGGATCTTTTTCACAACCCCAAAAGGTAAAAAAAAAAAAAAAAAAAAAAGTAAAGAGCTATTCATCTTCCTCTCCTTTACAAGTCAATTTCCCAGTTATAATAATTTGTATTTGTATACAGAGAGAGACACGTGTGTATACAATCTACATACAGTGCACGCCCCTCATACCTTTTAAGTCTGCTACCCTTTTTTCTTTTCAAAAACCCATTTACATATTACTTACTTCCTCCAAAGTAAGCCTTTTTCTTCTCTTCTTTTTTGCTGCTGACACAATCTTTACACTGTTGCTTCCCCTCATTGACATTGTAGTAATTGATTGTCAATTTCTATTTCTATTTTTTTACTTGCAAATCTTGTGAACTAGTCTTTAATAATTGCATTTGCATGTGTTTGACCCATTCAAATGGGTTTAATTTGTCTGTTCAAATTTGAAGGCTTTTGAAAAGATCAAACAAAAGTTGAATTTTGATCAACACTTTGACTTTATTTGCTTGATTCTTTCTCCGGTGTGTGGTGGGGTTTCGTTTTCCCTCTTTATGTTATGACCTCAACAAACAAACAAACCATTATCAGATATTATTATTCTTAGTTGAATAATTTGTGCTAATTTCTTTAAAAATTGTTTCTTTATAATGCATGATTTTTTCAAGAAGGGATTTTTTTGCTGAATCTGATTTGGGTTATTTACAGATCAGTCAAATCTGTTATTATCTGATTTGGGTAATTGAAATTTGATGATTTGAAGACCTAATTAGATTTAAAAGCTGTTTCTTGAAAATCTTTAAGCTTTTTCAAGAAACTGGTATGAGGGATATGGATGAACATGGGGAAAAAGATTGGAGAGAAAGTGATGATCTTGATTATTCAATTGCATTAGAATACATGGGTCCTGATGTATCTTATGAGCTTCCTAGAATACAACCATTAGATAGAAACACGCGTTCGATCCCAACTGCATCAATAGCCGAATCAAGAAGATCTGTCACTCGTGATGGCCGGCCCCCTCCTGTAATCGACCCTATCCCGTTGCCTGCTTCTTACATTGCAAGAGTGACTGGTTCACCAAATCAAAGCCCAAGACTATCAGGGAGTTCAGAGTCTGTAATCTCGGGTTTGCATAATGCTGATTCGTTTTCAGCTTCCCCATCGGGTTCTCCTGGTTCGGTTCATAACCGAGATGATGGTCATGGGAATGCAGTGAGACGAGGCCCGGTGGTAACTTTCAACACGGTTGATAGATCAGAGAGGAAAGAAGATGGGTTAGAGACGCCTGGTTATTCGGAATATGTTGTGGTTTCTAAAGAAAAGAAAAAGAAGGAAAAAAGGCGAGTTTGTCATAGATGTGGTAAAAGGAAATGGGAAAGTAAAGAATCTTGTTTAGTTTGTGATGCAAAATATTGTAGTAATTGTGTTCTTAGAGCAATGGGATCGATGCCCGAGGGTCGAAAGTGTGTTACTTGTCTTGGTGAGGCGATTGATGAGTCAAAACGTCTAATTTTGGGGAAAAATTCAAGATTATTATCTCGCTTGCTTAGTCCTTTGGAAGTCAAACAGATAATGAAAGCAGAAAAAGAATGCTCTGCTAACCAGCTTCGGCCTGAGCAGTTGATTGTGAACGGTTATCCGCTTAAACCAGAGGAAATGGCGGAACTTATGAGCTGCTTGTTACCTCCTCGAAAATTGAAACCGGGAGTGTATTGGTATGACAAAGAATCTGGTCTTTGGGGAAAGGTACAAATATGATTCTTAACAAGTTTTTAGGTATCAGTTTTCTTTATGTTTGTATGTGTAGGTACTAAATGGGTGGTGGACAGGGTTGGGTAACGGGTCAAAGGGGTTGGAACTTGGAACGATGTGGGTTAGGTTGGCCTAAGATATTTTTTGTTCAGGATTATAAATGATTAGTGATTAGTCTATCAAACCCTGGGTACAAAAATCATATTATTTCAATAATAGTTTGGATCCTAGAACATATTGATCTAGGAGGTTTCAGGTTTTACGCATCAAATATGCACTTTGGGTGACTTTCATCCTTTTTGACCCGTTTCTATTTTACTCAACTTTTTCTGATTTTACCCCTGTAAAGGACAGAAGATAATCTAAAAATACCCGATTATACGTAAATGGATTGAAGTTGTCACGTTTATTTACATGGAAAGATTGTAGTACCGTGTTTGAATTTTTCAGGAGGGAGAAAAACCCGATAGAGTTGTAAGTTCGAATTTGAATTTTACTGGGAAACTTAGTCCGAGTGCAAGCAACGGAAATACAGAAGTTTACATGAACGGTCGAGAAATTACAAAGCTTGAGTGGAAAGTGTTGAAGGTTAATCATTTCATTCTCTACCTTCCTTTTCGTTTTGTGGCAGATCGGGCGGGTTGGGTAACTGGTCAAAACGGGTAGACTCACGCAAACATATTTTGAGCATGTTTTAAGTTTCCTCTTATATTTTATAAATACATTGTTAATGTGTTAACTATGGTTGCAAAAATAATATAATTACAATAACAACCAATTTTATGAATGGTATTATTTAAGAGGTTATATGCATTAAAATTATTAGTTGTGAGATTTTGTGACGCATAGAGAAATAACGGGTCAAAACTACCACCTCTAGGGTTGGTCATATGAATCTAGTTTTTAAGCTGATATTTAGTGATCTTCAAGGCGCAATGGTACCCTAATTTTGCTTTCGTTTTTCATGTGGTTATTTTTCATAGGGAAATAGTTAAGTTGAGCCAACTTGAGCTCGATAACTAAAGCTTAGGCTCAGGCTCAGGCTAGTTTTACAATCACCTTTTTTTATGGTCGAGCTCTGGCTAAAATCTAACCCAAATCGACATGGTCATAAGTAAATGGCCCAAATTTGCCAATTCTTATTTATACTAACCTTCTAAAATCTGGTTATCTATTTGTTTCAGGTGGCGAATGTACAATGTCCCCGTGACACTCATTTTTGGGTTTATGATGATGGTCGTTACGAGGAGGAAGGCCAAAATAACATCAAGGGAAATATATGGGAAAAGGTATGTAAATCTATATAATCGGACGTCTCTCCAAATTATGGTCAATCACACGTATGAAACTTAGGATAACATTTTTTTGGACAGGCTAGTACACGGTTGCTTTGTACGATGCTCTCATTGCCCGTGCCACACGGTCAGCCACAAAGAGAGAAGGATGAACCCAGCAATTATACTGCTGCTCCCAAATATTTTGAGCCAAAAAAAATTCAAAAGCTTTTGTTACTTGGCCTTGAGGGCTCGGGAACCAGCACCATCTTTAAGCAGGTATTTCAGTTTAAAATTTGTAAAAATCACTCTTTTGTAAGTAGTAATTTCTTAGCATTTCAGTTGTGTTGGAAAGTAAGTGTTGTATGTATTGTATCCGCTCACTGACGTAATTCATCTTTAACATATGGACATAAAATACCCTGTCAGTTTATGTTAAGACGTTTTTTTTATTTTAAATGTAAACATGCTAAACAAGTCAACCCAAACATGACATAAATTCACACCCTTGACAATTTTTTTGAATATTTATAAGTTCTTATTTAGTGTGATTACAAAAATCATATTATTTCTATTACATACGGACTTTTAACTCTTTTGATTTCACCTTTTTGTCCTGTTAGAGACAAACATAACCCAAATCGACCCATAATTAATGTAAATGGGTCAAAATTGCCACCTCTACAACAAATGGGGTGAAACTTCTGCGACCTTCCATCGACGCCCACTGGTATTTCATTAGCATGTTCAAGCCACTTGAGTGAGCCCAATAGGATGCCCAAATATCAATGACATGTTCGTGGTATAAACATTGATAGGAAGCATTGGTTTTTGATATCATGTTTAGGTTGCAAAATGGTTGGGTTGGGTAATCGTCGAAAAACAAGAAATATTTTTGGGCGGGTTCAAATGGGTTGGGTTGACCTACCAACACTTCTGTATCCAATTTTGAATTTCTTGAACTGAAAATATGTTATATATGATTACAAAAACTCTTTTAAAATAATGATCCTATTTTCTTTTATTTTGCTATGGTGAAGGCAAAATTCTTATATGGCAACAGATTTAGTGATGAGGAGTTGCAAAATATTAAGCTTATGATTCAGAGCAACATGTATAGATACCTTAGCATTTTGCTTGATGGACGAGAGCGCTTCGAGGAAGAAGCATTGATGAAAAAGAGTTCCCTTGAATCCCACGATCAATCCAATGAGACAAGTAAAATACATGATAAAACACATTTTTTTTTCAAGGTTTAGGAGAATATATGTAAAACGTGTGGCTTCATTTCAGGCGACAAGGGTGATGCTGAAGAAACTAATCTTTGTGTCTACTCCCTTAACCCGAGATTGAAGCATTTCTCTGACTGGTTGCTTGACATCATAGCAATGGGTGATTTGGATGCATTCTTCCCTGCAGCAACGCGTGAGTATGCTCCACTCGTTGAGGAGGTGTGGAAGGATCCCGCCATCCAGGAAACTTATAAGAGGAGAAACGAGTTACACTTTCTACCTGACGTTGCAGAGTACTTTTTGAACCGGGTATTTCTTTTATCATGTCACTATTGGGTTGTTGTTCACCATTTTGGTTAGAAGTAGGCGGGTCGGGTTGGATAACAGGTCAAAATTGTAAATTTTAAGCAATTATTTAACTTGTTAGTCGTGTTAAACATGATTACAAAAACTAATTGTTACATTAACGGTAAAAACTTTTTTTAATAAAGAATTTTAAGAGGTTCGCCGACCTTTCATCCTGTTTGACTATATCCCCTTTTTTTGTATTGTGAAGTCTTTTTGTTGTGTCGGGTACAGGCGGTTGAGGTTTCTAGCAACGAATATGAACCTTCCGAGCATGACATATTATATGCTGAAGGTGTCACCCAAGGGAATGGCTTGGCTTTCATCGAATTCTCGCTTGATGATCGTAGCCCGATGTCTGAGACGTTTACGGACAATCTTGACGCTCAATCTCAACCTCTTTCCAGGTACTTTGGAAGACAAATAAAGTGTTGCCTGGATTATTTATCATATCCATTTATTTTTTAAAATAATTAAATTCTTCACAAATTTCACAAGTTATAGTAATTTCAAATCTTTATGCATGATTTTGTTAGATATCAGCTCATTAGAGTAAACGCGAAAGGAATGAACGAAGGTTGTCGATGGGTGGAAATGTTTGAGGATGTTCGAGTAGTCGTCTTTTGCGTCGCACTAAGCGACTATGACCAAATGTCACTATCACCTGACAACACGGGAAGCGGGTCCTTACTTAAAAACAAGATGATCCAAAGCAAAGAACTTTTCGAATCAATGGTCAGACACCCGTGTTTTAAAGACACCCCGTTCGTTCTAATTCTAAACAAATACGATCTTTTCGAGGAAAAACTCAAGCAAACCCAATTAAGTGTGTGCGACTGGTTCACCGACTTCAGCCCGGTTCGACCCTACACCAACAACCATAATCTAGCCCACCAAGCTTACTACTATGTGGCCATGAAGTTCAAGGACCTGTATGCATCTCTCACAGCCCAAAAGCTATATGTGTGGCAAGCCCGGGCTCGAGACGCGCGTGTGACGGTTGATGAAGCGTTTAAATACATAAGAGAGATTGTGAAGTGGGATGACGAGAAGGACGAGACGTATTATGGTGGGCCCGAGGACTCGTTCTATAGTACAACTGATGTGAGCTCGCCACAGCATGCTAGGCCCGAATGAAGGAAGATATTTGATTTGTGTTCATTGTTGTACATGTAGATATGATGGTGAATAAGTAACCGTTTTATTCGGTTTTTGATTCGAGTGTGGTATAGATGTTTTAGTTGATAGGGCCAAGGTCTGTTTTTTAGGCAAGATAAAGGTTTCTTTTTTATGTTCATTGGTGTAACATAAAGATTGTGCAAGTATCAGCTATAATGAAGGTGAACGTCTTAGGCGCCAATGGTTTCTTGGTCTCGAGGGAGGTCTTTTCAAGGTCTCGGGTTCTAGCCGTTGGGAAAATGATTTTCAAATTAGAGTAAAAACTGTTTTGAAGTTTTCTACATTGGTGTTTTTTTGACAAATTTCTGGTCAAACTCAAATGGATATTTTTCTTTATTGAGGCCTACAACTTCTCCGAGCCGACTAGCATCCCTTTCCACTGTGTATTTATTGAACACAGAAGATGACTATAGGATCGAATTCGCTTTCCATGGTGAACTGGAAGGTTTGAAGTGATTAGGACTTAGGAGCCTGTAGCATGGGCAACGAGAGCAACGTACAAAGAAACCGTATACTGGCCTGTACAAAAAGACAGTATCCTAAGTTTCATATGCATGATTGACCGTAACTAGGGGACACGTCCCATTATATAAAATTTTATGTACCTTCTTCCAGATATTTCTCTTGATGTTTATTTCGCCATCCTTGATACGACCATCATCATAAACCCAAAAATGAGTGTCACGGGGACAAGGCACACGTGCAAACTGATACAAATTCATAAACAGATTTCAAAAGAGCAGAATAAATCAGATGCGGAAAATTTGGCTCATTTACTTACGAACGACTCAATTTATGTTAGATTTGACCTCTAACGAGTCAAATGGGACAATGGATCGGGTCATACATCATACAAGGTGTATTTCAATAAACTTATACTTAAATTCCTCCTTAAGTCGTTTTACTAAAAAATATAAACTAGTATCAAAATATTTTAATTTTTGTATAATAGTCAAAACTCGATTTTAAAAAATTGAGACAAAACGTGTTTTGAGTTAACCCAACCTAACCGGCTAAAAACACATCTGTCTCAACATGTTATTATGACCCTTAACCAGTATGACAAGTGGTGCATGATTCATGCCCATTCATTTGTAAATCATAATGGGTCAATTTGGTTATATTATGTTATTAATGGGTCATACAAGTTAAAGGGGTCAAAAGGTTCAACCTGGTACCTAACCAACCCATTTTGCCATAAGTAGCAACTTAACTATTTCTCCATGAACAATAATTGCAGATGAAAAATGTAAGCCGAAAATAATGTACCATTGCACCTTAAAGGTGACTAACTATCAACTTAAAAACCAGACACCTATGACGAATACTAGAGATGGCAGTTTTAATATGTTTATGTTGCGTCTACCCATTTTGACCCATACCCAACCCGCCTAATCTGCCACAAAACCAAAAGGAAAATGGAGAATGAAATGGTTAACCTTCAACACATACAGCTCAGCCCTTGTAACTTCTCGACCATTCATGTAAATGTCAGTACTTCCGTTGCTTGCTCTCGGACAAAGTTTCCCAGTTATATTCAACTTTGAACTCACAACTCTGTCAGGTTTTTCTCCCTCCTGAAAAAAAATTAGAACAAAAAGATTACAGTCCATTTACTTATAAACATGTATTTTGCAGGTCATTTTCTGTCCTAAACAGGTCAATGGGTGACATCAAAAAAACTTAGCTACAATAGAAACAGAACACCCAAATTGTATTTTTACGCATAAAACCTCGTATCAGTGCAATCCAGATTATTATAAGTAGTACGATTTTTGTAATCGGGTTTGATAGAGCAATCACAAACTAGTTATAATCTATTAATCTTTTCAAATATTCATTTTAGTGTTCACTATACCAAAACATTTACATCGAAATAGAAGGCAGACATGTAACAAGTTGCCCCGTTAACCATTTTTTGATAGCAAAACTAACTCTTTTAAAAACAAACGTTCACAACATTTCCAACCCATTTGACCCGTTACTGAAAAACATGATTAAAATCACATTTATACCTTTCCCCAGAGACCAGTTTCTCTGTCATACCAATACACACCCGGTTTCAATTTTCGTGGAGGTAACAAGCAACCCATAAGTTCTGCCATTTTCTCGGGTTTAAGCGGATAACCGTTCACTATCAACTGCTCGGGCCGAAGCTGGTTAGCAGAGCATTCTTTTTCTGTTTTCATTATCTGTTTGAGTTCCAAAGGACTAAGCAAATGAGATAACAACCTTGGTTTTTTCCCAAAAATAGCCTCACCAATACATGTAACACACTTTCGACCCTGGGGCATTGATCCCATTGCTCTAAGAACACAATTAATACAATATTTCGCATCACAAACTAAACAACATTCTTTAGTTTCTCATTTCCCTTACCACTTGTGTGTGTTTTTTTGAGGTGAAACTTTCTAACCCCCTTACAACTGAACCCTACTTCCTATTTATAGTTTTCTTATACATAGTTTGGTACTTTTCCTGTCCTGTCATATCCCGTCCTTCATTGATTCATTCTTTCTTTTCTTTACATGCATCCTTTCTTCAATGGTCCGATTCATAAAAGTACCGTACCTCATCAAGACCCCACAGTCTATCTTGTATGAATAATTTGAATACAGGTAGACTTTTTTTAATTATTTCATAAAAGAACCGCACCTCATCGTCTTCTCCACAAAATCTTTATATATATAGCCATATCTTGCGAGAAAACTTCATATTTCCTCTTTTCCTGTGCACACCTTCTTTGTATCTTTTTCTGAGGTTTCTTCTAATTATATCTTCAAATCTTCCCATCACACCCTTCTCCTGATCTGCAATTGGCCCCAAAATGCATCCTCTATGAAGAATCTGGATCTCACCATGTCATCCTATGAAGGTATTTAAACGATTCCTGCCTTAAACCTTTCTTTTTTGTGCGTTTCCCCTTTTCATCCATATTCTGTTTTTCAAGATTAACTATTGCGATGGCTGAGAAAGTTAAATGTAATATGCATTTGTGTTTTTCAAAACTAAAAGAATCTCAATTGCAAAAATTGATAAAGAAATATGACATTCCGACTGATCTTCACCCGTCACTTCCTCCGGCACAAGCTGTTGTATGCCCACTTGTTAGGAACAAGTGGTACGCGGAAGCGAAACAACACACACGCACAAACGAATATCACGCAGAAAGTTAGAGACACGAGAATTATAGTGGTTCGGTCCCAATTGACCTACGTCCACTTTGCAACTAGGGTTTATATTATTAGGTGCTCATAAGATACAATTGCAATCATGGGTATATATAAGACTATGATTAGGGTTAATAAATAAGGCAACCAGTAAACCTAATTAGGGTTAATCACAATGGGCCCCAGGCCCAAACTGGACCAAACCCAAAAAACCCAAAAGCCTTCAACCCAACAATCTCCCACTTGAAGACTTTATGCAGTCCATAAGTGCCTATCCAAGTGACCCAGATTCAGTACCTTCAGTATCTTCAGAATTCAAGTCTTTCAAGCCTCAATCCCCATGGATTAGCTAAGACTTCATATTCATCCCTAGTTGCCACCCCCTCTCATCAATTACATGAAGCCATGAAGGGGCAGTTGAAACTCTCCCGAGCTCCAACTCATTCTCTATCTCAACTGGTTCGCACAATCCTCCAGCTCCAGAGATAACCCGATAACCACTCTCCTCATTTAGCAAGACTTCCATAGGAGAGATTTTAACAGTCGGATTAGCGGTCTTCAAAACCCATCGTTGTTTTGTAACTGTACCCGGAACGCGCCGCGCGCTCCCACTGTCACCAAACCCCCGACTCGGTTTAAACCTCCGAATCCACTCAGCTTGAATCACCTTAGCACAAGGTTCACCTCTTGCAAATTGAACCTTCTTTTGCCCTTTAGATTCAGCGAGCCTAATTTTGTTATGAGGAACGGTCATACTTCCCTCAGCAGATACGTCCACCATGTATAACGATCCACGCATGTTTCCACGAGCAATCACCAGATTACCTTTAGTTACCCTCCATTTACCTCCACCAAATTTTACTTCCTGACTCTATTTATCCAGCTGACCGACAGAGATAAGTTTACTCTTCAAAGCAGGAATAACCCTGACGTCTTTCAAATTCCATGTGGTTCCCAATGGAGTTACTAAATTCAAATCACCCATGCCCGTAACATCAAGGACCTCACCATTAGCTATTCGTACCTTCCCAAAGTTACCAATTTTTAAATTCACCATCGTCTCCCCGCTGTGCGTAGCATGAAACGACGAACCAGAATTCATGACCCAAGAGTTTGTAGACTCTATATAGCAAACCAATGCATCATCTCCAGAATCTTCATCTGAATGAACATTATTCACTGACCTTTCATCCTTCTTATTAGGACCAGGACACTTGCTTTTAACATGCCCTTTTCACCACAGTTCTAGCACTTCACATTCTTCCGAGCTCTAGACGAACTTCTTCCACGACTCCCACTGTTTCTGTTATTGTCCCTTCCCCTGCCAACACTGAATATACCAGAAGATGATCCTCCACTAGAGTTTCTCTGGCGAACGTCTTCACCCAAAACACTATCCCGGATCCGATCAAACTTAAAGTTTCCGGTCCCCGTAGTTTCAGTGAACGTTGTCACAAACCCAGACCTACTTTCAGGCAAAGAAGATAACAGAATCACAGCTTGAGTATCATCATCCAACTTCATGCCTACAGACGATAATCTAGACGAAATTGAATTGATTTCGTTAATGTGATCAGTAACCGAACTGTTCTCACGCATTCTCATTGTGAATAACTCCCTCATCAAGAACACTCTATTCCCGGCAGACGGTTTCTCATACATATTTGACAAAGCTGTTATCATACCAAGAGCAGTTTTTTCTTTCATGATATTAAAAGCTACGTTTCTTGTCAAAGCCAATGTAATCTTACCCCTTGCCTTTCTGTCCTTTGAGTCCCATACCGCTTCATCAGCCTTACTCATTCCCACAAGTTTTTCCTCCGATACCATCTTCAAGTCGCACTCACCAAGTAACGCCTCTATTTGCATTCGCCACCATACAAAATCAGTACCGTAACTTGTCGACTCGAACCTTCCCGTCTTCAGACATCGCAAACGAGAACCGAAGAGAACCAAGAAAAACAGGAGCTTGAAGCTGAGCAACCTTCAATAATAACCAAACCCAAAATCACCACTTAATTTGCCTTTTTTTTCGTGGACAAATGTAACCACACAAAAAAGAAAACAAAACTCTTTGTTTTATTTAAACTGACAAGAAGAAAAGTGATCCTTTTTTTTTTCTCTGATTCGTCTTCAACAACAAGAGAAAAGGAGAGTTTATCGTCACTTAAATCGAAACAAATTACAAGAATAATTGTTTCACACGATTCCCAAAGCACGATCCAAACTACCCTTTTACTTTGTTTGTTAATCGAAGTTCCAAGAACGCACGACGACGGCGATAACACTTGAACCTAATAAACCAAACCGCGAATCGTTTTCTGTGCAAAAAACCGTGTTCAACGAGCCTAAGCTCTAATACCAGTTGTTAGGAACAAGCGGTACGCGGAAGCGAAACAACACACACGCACAAACGAATATCACGCAGAAAGTTAGAGATACGAGAATTATAGTGGTCGGTCCCAATTGACTTGCGTCCACTTTGCAACTAGGGTTTATATTATTATTAGGTGCTCACAAGATACAATTACAATCATGGGTATATATAAGACTATGATTAGGGTTAGTAAATAAGGCAACTAGTAAACCTAATTAGGGTTAATCACAATGGGCCCCAGGCCCAAACTGAACCAAACCCAAAAAACCCAAAAGCCTTCAACCCAACATCACTTCCGTCCCATCAGATTCTTTTATACACTCACTTATTTAAGACTGCTAATTGCAGAGTACCTTTTACTTGTTTTCTAATAAAAACCCTCATCTATTATGGTATCCACATATCCCAATGTGCACCTTTAGGAATAGCAAAAATTATGCATTTTGAGATTACCTGTAGAGCCTTAGGAGAAGTGCCTGATCTATTAGTTTTTAGGAAATATTTCCATATTACCAAAGCTGGAGATTGGTATACTTTCGAACGGCGTAGGTCCGTAGCGTTGTCATGTTTCACTAGTGCTCTCACCTATCTCAAAAATTGGAAAGACAACTTATTTTATGTGGATGATCGGTGTATACCTGTTGAAATGAAATGGAGACCCAATAATGCCGCATCCATAAAAGATACTGAACCCCCTTCACACCTAGTCAACAATACCCTTTTTCTTAATGTTGCTGCTGTAGGTCGACCCTATCATATTACTGCAGGCCGCTTTCCTTTGACAAACGCTCGAGCTCTATCCATTAATACTTCCATAGTCTGAAGCAAATCTTCATGCAGCTTTTCAACCAAATGTGTATTCCTTACCCCATGACAGAAACCCGATATTCTCAATTGATCCGATGCTCCTTGGATTTGCATGCTTTCTTTATTAAAACGGATAAGGAACTGCTTCAAACTTTCTGTATCAAAACGCTTGATATTATGAATTTCTGTTATTGCTTTCGCTGTTTTTCGCTGTTGACTAAACTGCTTGACAAACAACCTCTGTAGATCATCAAAACTGTCAATACTACCCGCCGGAAGATTATCAAACCATACTCTTGCTGCATCGGCCAATGTTTGAACAAACATTTTACACCACACTGGCATTGTCCACTCTTGTATCTGAGCCACTCCAAAAAATTCAAATAAATGCTGATCCGGATCATCCAATCCATTGTACTTCCGTATTCCTGGTGCCATTTTTAATTTTCCAGGAACTTCTGCTTCAACAATTCTTCTGGAGAATTTCGACACACCTATAAGTGAAGATGGTCGATACGGTTTTGTTAGATCATTTAAATCTTCGTCAACGCTTTTCCTATCATCACCTACATCCTGCCAATCTCGCACCCTCCTTTTTGAACCTTGACCTTCCTGCAACACATCATACAACACTGACTTCCCATAAGCCGTTTGTAACATCACTGGATCGTACCCACTATTCTTGTTTGCCGATGGTTCTGGTGTAGCGAACAACTGAGTCCTCAGCTCTTTCAAACTGTCTTCATGCTCTTGCTGTAAACGCAAAGTTCTTAACAATGTCTTGTTTCTTTCTAAAAAATTTACATCGAATTCTACCACTGAATCCTTCTTCAAATTCTGAATTGCTTCAATTTCTTCACTTCTTTCTTCAATATGTACATCATCAAGCGTTTTAGGTGCATCACCAAAACCTTTCGAACTCATATCCTTATCTCCCATGTTCTGACTCAATCGCACCGTTACAACTCACGATTCGCACAAATCTGTTCTAAATCTTATAATGAACCAGAAATGTTGTAATCTACACAACGGATGACGCCATTGTTAGAACAATAATTGGGACTTGGTATACAAACATATAACTATTGTTCAATGATTGATCAGAATTGGGTAGAATAGGGATATTGACAATTACACTTTGTGTGTGGTTTTTTTAGGTGAAACTTTCTAACCCCTTACAACTGAACCCTACTTCCTATTTATAGTTTTTCTATACATGGTTCGGTACTTTTCCTGTCCTGTCATATCCCGTCCTTCATTGCTTCATTCTTTCCTTTCTTTACATGCATCCTTTCTTCAATGGTCCGATTCATAAAAGTACCGCACCTCATCAATTTCAACTACCCATTAAAGAAAGAGCAATACCTCAATTTCGCAGATCATCTGATACGAATGTGTTGAGGTCAATAGTCAACAGACAAAAGGGAGAAAACAAGAGTCAATCAAGAATCATTAATTGCTGAAGTACCATTATTAAAAGCTTGTATAATGTTGTTGATACAAATTCCAGCACGGGTCAACAACGAATTCGGATCAACTATGAATCTCCCGTTCTTCTAATCTTCTAGACTTGTGACTCAACCTTCTACACAAGCAACAACGCGTTAAGGCACCACGAAGAACCGAATGGTGGTTTCTCTGTGATAACCCTCCGGCGTGAGAATCAGTATATTGGTATATGAGAGTGAATGTGTGTGGTTTAGTATAAAATAGTGAAAGAGAGCATGACTTACTGCTAAGGAGACATTACATATATATAGTCACCTGATTGGGGCTCCGTAGCCATTGGCGCATGGGACCCATAGGGGAGACATACCTTTTGTACGGATCATGGTCATTGGTCACAGTGGGTTGTATTAAGGTTATGCGCGCCCAACACTACTATGTCTGCCGGGATACTAGCATATGGCCTGTCGTGTCAGAGTGCTGACGTGGGCAGGTCGGGTTTTGCTTGTTTAGGTGCAATACCCTTCAAGTCCCCCAAGTCTGTCATTTTTGGTTAATGGTTCTCAAGACTCGTGCACTAAAGATGTCAGACTTATTTTTTGGCGATTATGGTAATGGCGCGTCGGTTAACTGCTTCAAGTCTTCCGACAGAAACGTCATAGGTAGATGACGGTTGTATTCGTTCTTGATCATAATGATCTTTCACCTTTTTAAGGTTCTTCCTTTTTTGGGTCTAAAAAGGCTTTTGACCTCCCACCTATTTTCTTCTTATAAATACACATCCATCTTCTTTTCATTAACCTAAAAACTACTCATCCTCCATCTTTTCTCTCTACGGCGCCCGTAAGTGGCGTGCGCAAGTTTCTTGGCGCCTCAGAGGCGTTCGCGAAGTGGACCGCCTCTGATTTTAAATCTTTTCTTGTTCGTTATGACATTAGATCTGAATGGGACCCTAGAATTCCATCGCCGACTCAGATTGTCTTGAACCCTCCAGAAGGGATGGATGCTTTATACGCAGATTTCTTCCGCTTCTGCCATTTCAAGGTACATGTTTCCAAGTTTTGTTTACATATTCTTGAGTTTTATCAACTATACATCTCTCAGATTCATCCTTTGGGGCTTGTTAAACTTCGTCACTTTGAGTTTGCCATGCGAAGTCTAATGAAACGCCCTGATCCCCTTTTGTTTAATGCCTTCTTTCTTGTGACTAAAAAGGGAGATTGGTATACTTTTGACAAAAGAGATTCTTCTAAAATTTTGATTGGGTCTTTTCCTGGGAGTTCCAAAAATAAAAGATGGAAACATAAGTTCTTTTATTTAGATGCTTGTGCCGTTCCGGGAAACATGGTGTTTCGCCACAGGGGGAGGCGGTTATTGATATTCCTCCCTCTCCCCAAGAAGTTGGTTTTTCCTTCTACAAGTGGTTGTGTAGTCATTCTTCCCTCATTCAAAAAATTTCAGAGCATGCGCTAGTTGTCTGCGGGATGAGCCGTAGCTGGGCTCGGCGTGGCTTTAAACCGTCGTATGCTTACTCTGGCGGAGGTTAGTTGACGCATCCTTATTCCCAGTTTCTTATTATTCTTGTCTCCTTTAATGTGTTTTTTGCATTTATATTACAAATGAGTTTTCGTTGTATGAGTTGTTGTTAGAGGGCAACCAACACTTCTTTACTCCTATTGAGGTGGAGTTGTTTGGCAATGATAGAGAGATCCTAGATCTTACTCAAGATTGCTTTGTGTACCCTGATTTTAGCGGTAGATTTGGCCCACGCACCTCCTTGGCGCGCCCAATGTTGGTGTGTTACATGTTAACGTGCCTTTATTGATGCACCTTGTTGACACGCCCTTGCTGACACGCCTTGTTGGCGCGCCTTTGCTGACACGCCTTGTTGACGCGCCCTTGCTGACACGCCTTGTTGACGCGCCCTTGCTGACAAGCCTTGTTGACGCGCCCTTGTTGACACGCCTTGTTGGCGCGCCCTTGTTGGCATGCCCTAATCTTATTTTTCCTTTTTTACTTCGAGACTTGTCTTATGTTTGATATGTTATTGTGTTGTTAGGTTGCAGGTGCTTCCATTTCAGTGCTCATGAATGATAATTATACCGCTAATGTAGAGGGGGCAGACGAAGTTGCCTTGGGCGATGATGAGGTTGATGCGAATGAGGCAGATGTCTCTTCTCGTGGGGCGGTGCCAACTGCTCCTTCTTTGGAATGAGCTCTTATTTCGAATGTCATTCCTTTTGGACAAGTCCACTACTTCGAAGAGAAAAGTGAGTGACTCAAAGGCCGAGTCTTCTGACTCGAAGAAGATGAAGGTATTGGCGGAGTTCCAACGTCGGCGCTTTGGTGAGTACCTCGTTTCCTTTTGTGGTTTTTATGCGATTTTCTGTTGTTTTAGTTCTCTTTCTAAATTGTATCTGGCGGTAGTTGGTTCCAATGCTCATGGTGTTGGTTCCGATACCTCTTCTCAAGATTCTCGGCCTGAAGATTTGTGGAAACAATCTCGAGGTAAAAATGCTTGGCAATTGCTGAAAGAGGATGGTAAAATACAACTTTCAGGTTCTAGTTGTATTGACGTAACTTCGGTTCCAAAGGGGAAGTCTGTTGGTTTTGGTGACGTTTCTTCTAGTAAGGCGAGGGTGCCTGGCTCCTATGGCGCACATCTATCGGGTGTGGGGAAGTTGGCGGATTCTATAGTTCCTATGTCATCCCCGCTCCTACCCCCCTCAAGAAGTTCATTTTCAACAGGTCTTCGCTATCCTTTGGAAGTGAACTTGGATGGAGTTCAAGGCGATGCGCCCTTTATCCCTAATTGGCAACTTGCTTAGAGTGCATGTCTTAGTAGTCCAGATATTTTTCGTCAATGGTTGGTTAATTCTGTTCCTCTTGGTGAGAAAGCGGTAATTCAACGTAAGGAGAATTTTGAAATATCTGATGAAGTTGCTAAGGCTTTGGCTACCTTGATTGGTCATTATCCTGAGATTTGCCGTAGAGCAAATTATGACTCACAGATAGGGCTGTAAACGAACCGAACTTTCAGCGAACAGTTCGTGAACCGTTCGGCAGGAAGTTCGTTTGTGTTCGTTCGTTTAATAAACAAACGAACACGGACAAAAAAATCCGTTCGTTAAGCTAAACGAACGGACATGAACAGAGGTTGCGTTCGTTCGTTTACGTTCGTGAACGTTCGGTAACTTGTTCGTTTACGTCCGTTCGTTTAAGTTTGGTAGTTCATATGTTTTTAAATTTATTTTTATCCTTTACGTGAGTACTTTACTCTTATAGAGACAAATATAGTCATGGTAACATTACTTTTGCTGTTTATGAAGCATATTATGGTCATGTCTTATGAGTTTGAATGTGTGATTATAAGTATTATTTGCTTCTTAAGGCTTATTTGGTTTTGTTGTATATGAATTTTAATTTGGAATAAGCTTAATTAAGAAACAATGGCTTATTGGAATACTAATTTGATATAGTGGCTTAATCGAGGTTATGAGGTTTTATTATTATTTTTATGTGTGTTTTATATCCTCTTTTTTATCTAACTTTTCTTTACCGTAAACAATCCTAGTAAAAAGATCTTGGTCTCATAGGTGTTGATGTGGTTAATTATGACCTATTGATTAGTTGTCATGTTAATTAACTTTGGATAATTATCTAATTTGGTCAATATTAATTTATTATTTTGGTGGTGAATGTTAAAAACTAATAATTTTGTGTTAATATTTTATAGTCAAACGTTCGTTTGTGTTCGTTTTGTACGTTTGTGTTCATTTGTGTCCATGAACAAAGTTCACCAACCGTTCGCGAACAACTTTAATATCTTAACAAACGAACACGGACAAAATTTTCTGTTCGGAACTTGTTCACGAACAGTTCGTGAACAACTTATAACCTTAACAAACGAACACGGACAAGCCTCGTCCGTGTCCGTCCGGTTCGTTTACAGCCCTACTCACAGATGTATTCTGCTGCCATGGTGGAGAGGTCTAAGTTGATAGAGGGACTTCAGAAAAGTGTTGGCCCTTTAAACGTTGAGCCCTCAAAAATTGAAGATTGGAGAGGTAAGCTGATTTTTATGGAGGAAAGCTTTGGCGTTGAAACAAGGTTTACGTGTGAAGCTACCCAATCCCTCTAAGGCTCGTGTTATGGGAAGTGGTTCTCACTCTGAAGGTCAACAACATCTTTGAGGGCTTTGTCCAGCTGAGGCTTAGAGGGATTGGTTAGCTTCACACGTAAACCTTGTTTCAACGCCAAAGCTTTCCTCCACAGAAATCAGCTTACCTCTCCTATCTTCAAATTTCGAGGGCTCATCGTTTGAAGGGCCAACACCATCTAAAGTCTAACCAACTCCTGTGTCAACTTAGACCTCTCCACCATGGCAGCAGAATACATCTGAGAGTCATAATCTGCTCTACGGCAAATCTCAGGATAATGACCAATCAAGGTGGCCAAAGCCTTAGCAACTTCGTCAGATATTTCAAAATTCTCCTTACGTTGAATTACCGCTTTCTCACCAAGAGGAACAGAATTAGCCAACCATTGACGACAAATATCGGGACTACTAAGACATGCACTCTAAGCAAGTTGCCAATTAGGGATAAAGGGCGCGTTGCCTTGAACCCCATCCAAGTTCACTTCCAAAGGATAGCAAAGACCAACTGAAAAGGAACTTCTTGAGGGGGGAAGGAGCGGGGATGACATAGGAACTGTAGAATCCGCCAACTTCCCCACACCTGACAGAGGTGCGCCACAGGAGCCAGGCGCCCTCGCCTTACTAGAAGAAACGTCACCAAAACCATCAAACTTACCCTTTGGAACCGAATTTACGTCAATACAACCAGAACCTGAAAGCTGTCTTTTATCATCCTCTTTCAGCAATTGCGAAGCAATTTTACCTCGAGATTGTTTCCACAAATCTTCAGACCGAGAATCTTGAGAAGAGGTATCGGAACCATTGGAACCAACTACCGCCAGATACAATTTAGAATGAGAACTAAAATAACAGAAAATCGCATAAAAACCACAAAAGGAAACGAGGATCTCACCAAAGCGCCGACGTTGGAACTCCGCCAATACCTTCATCTTCTTCGAGCCAGAAGACTCGGCCTGTGACATCTGCCCCAAACCCGAACCCGAATGCCCGACTCGAACCCGAAGTTGTTACCCTTTAAATTATAATCGTATTTATTTTATTCAAAATGTAACAATTATTATTATTGTTGTGAATAAACGCATTTAATTCTACGTTATTCTCGCCTCAACTAAATAACCGTATTTACATCGCAAAATATTCACGAATTTCTAGTAATTATTGTTCGTGGCAATAAAACTCAAAATATATATATAAATAGATATATATATAGCTCGAAAAATAAAACTATTGAAAATGTTAAACAAAAACGCTCCAAGTCTCGAAATGATCTCGTAACGGCTTAAACGAGCTAAAACCATAAAAACGTCACTCACATAATTGTTACGTTGCAACTTGGTTAAGTTAGTTAGTTGAAATATATATATAATTAACTTTGGGTCAAAAGTGACAAATTTAAAACTTGAATTAAAGTTTAATTTGGAATCTGAAATCAAAACAAACTTTAGGGGCCAAAGCTGTAACTTATACATCCAAACCCCCCCCCCCCTTGCGAGCAAGCCGTGTTTCCGGCTGGGTGCACCGGCCGCCGCCGGCGACACTCCGGCGAGCACCAAAAACTGTTTCTAAGCCGTTTTAACTCGAATTAATGCACGAAAAATCTTCCTTTATTGATTCCGACCCATTAACGTATGTATAAACATCAAACGGTCAAGCTATAACTCGATTTAATGGACTTGAAACCGACCCTCATAAACTCCAATGGTGAATTAAGGTTCTAACGTGCAAATCAATCGACTGAATGAACCAAAACGCTCCTCTAATAATTTCTAAGCTACACCAATACGAACATTCTGTCAAAAACCTCAAATCCAATCTGTTTGATCACCACAAAAACCGAACACTAAACGAGACGAGTTCGATGTCAAGACACTAATAACATCTTCAATTCTGTTGGGGCTTTCACCCGACGCGTCTCAAGGATTATTTCTGCGAAACCAATTGGATTAAAACATCTTCTAACTACCAGTTTGAAATCTCAACCCGTCGTGTTTTTGTTCATCACCTTCATCGACCCAATTCGTCAGCGATCAAGTAAGTTTTTGATGTTAAAATGATCCTTATCAAGTCTTGAATCAAAGCCCTATGGTCTTCTGGATTCAATCATCAAATTAAGAACGAATTGGTTGATTTTCAAATCTAGGGTTTATATGGAAATGGGTATACTTGTGTAGTAAAGATTAAAAGCAATTTCTGTCTGTTTAAAAACCTAAAAGCGCGTCTGGTTCAGTGGTAATGCAACTGGCTGTGACGCGTTAGGTCGTGGGTTCGAGTCCCACTGACCACACTTATTTAATTTTTCTGTTTTGACCCCCTTTATTTAATTTTTACCCTTTAAACCCTTCTCTTCTAAATTGTGTACAAACATTGTTCAATTATAAAACTAGAAATTGTTTATTATAAAAAATATATATATTTACATCTCGTACCTAAATTGGTTTTTAAAACCCTAAATCCCCAAATTGGACTTTAAAACCCTAAATTGGATTTTGAAACCCTAAATCCCCAAATTGGACTTTAAAACCCTAAATTCCCAAATTATATTTTGAAACCCTAATTTTCAATTTATAATTTAAAACCCTAAAACCCCAAATCCAAAACCCTAGAATTTCTAAGTCTTGATTCTAGTTACTATATTATTTGTCTCGTTTCTAAATTAGGTTTTCCCGGTTAATTAGGTGATTCTAATATCTGGGCGATCCTCGATTCTATTTAGTTACTTTCTGCGTTTGCTATTATCTATATTGTTCAGGTGAGTAAACTCACTCCCCTTTTTCCATTTTACTATTTTGGGGCTGAAATACGTCTTTTACTATATTGCGGTTTCTATTCGTTTTCTAAAAGAGATCATACAAATATGTTAATCTAGTTTGGCCGCTTGATGCAATCTTATGTGTTAGTTAAAAGTAGTTTTATTGCTTGGTAAACCCACCGGTACAATGTTAGCGCTAATGGTTTGACAAACCCACCTGCTTGTACAACATCGATAGGTGATTTAAACCCGGCCTTTCTAATTCCATGTTTACTATGTCGAGATGCTATGTTGCTATACTATGTTGCTATACTATGTTGCTATGCTATGATGCTATACTATGCCATGTCCCTAAATTGCTAAATGATGACTTATATATCGAGACGGTAAACGACGGTTATTAAAAGTCATCATTATTTCTTACATGAGTGGTTCTCATGACAAATGGCTAAACGAGATACTATGGTTTCTATTGTGGTTGGTGTGCTATTCTATTCTAGGGGTCCTGGTAGGGTGATATTACGAAATTACTATACATATGGGATTGCGCAGCATATCTTGTTGATCTCGGATTTCAATACTATTACTAATCAATTTGGGTTTTACTCACTAGCTTGTGTAGCTAACTTTATTTTCGCGTATTTCAGGTGGCGCGTGATTTTGGCTTGTTTCTTTGCTATTCAAGACATAGGGATTTGGACCTAGAAATAATACTAAACATGACTATTTCATTTACTGCTGTTATGAATTTGTCGTTTCGCATTTAAGACTTGGGTTTTGCCAAACTTATGACAATAATTATTAGACTTTAATAAAAGTAACACCATGTGCTTTGTTTACTATGGATATCCAATTCTATGACAGCCCGGTGTTTTCCGCCACCGGGCGGGGTGTCACACGGCCTTTGACTCACTCACTTTTCTCTTCGAAGCAGTGGACTTGTCCAAAGGAATGACATTCGAAATAAGAGCTCGTTCCAAAAAGGAGCTGTTGGCACCGCCCTACGAGAAGAGACATTTGCCTCATTCGCATCAACCTCATCATCGCTCAAGGCAACTTCGCCTGCCCCCTCTACATTAGCGGTATAATTATCATTCATGAGCACTGAAATGGAAGAACCTGCAACCTAACAGCACGATAACATATCAAACATATAAGACAGGTCTCAAAGTAAAAAAGGAAAAATAAGATTAGGGTGTGTCAACAAGGGCACGTCAACAAGGTGTGTCAGCAAGGGCGCGTCAACAAGGCGTGTCAACAAGAGCGCGTCAACAAGGCGCATCAATAAAGGCACGTTAACATGTAACTAACCAACAATGGGTGCGTCAAGGAGGCGCATGGGTCAAATCTACCGCTGAATTCAGGGTACATGAAGCAAACTTGAGTAAGATCTAAGATCTCTCTATCATTTACAAACAACTCCACCTCAATATGAGTAAGAAGTGTTGGTTGCCCTCTAACAACAACTCATACAAAGAAAACTCACCTGTAATAAAAATGCAAAAAACACATTAAAGGAGACAAAAATAATAAAGAAACAGGGAATAAGGATGTGTCAACTAACCTCCACCAGAGTAAGCATACGAAGGTTTAAAGCCACGCCGAGCCCAGCTACGACTCATCCCGCATACAACCAGCGCATGCTCTGAAATTGTTTGAATGAGGGAAGGATGACTACACAACCACTTGTAAAAGGAAGAATCAACAATTGGGGAGAGGGAGGAATATCAATAACCTCCTCCCCCCTGTGGCGAAACACCATGTTTCCCGGAACGGCACAAGCATCTATATAAAAGAACTTATGTTTCCATCTTTTGTTTTTGGAACTCCCAGAAAAAGCCTCAATCAAAATTTTAGTAGAATTTCTTTTGTCAAAAGTATACCAATCTCCCTTTTTAGTCACAAGAAAAAAGGCATTAAACAAAAGAGGATCAGGGCGTTTCATTAGACTTCGCATGGCAAACTCAAAGTGACGAAGTTTAACAAGCCCCAAAGGATGAATCTGAGAGATGTGTAGTTGATAAAACTCAAGAATATGTAAACAAAACTTGGAAATAGGTACCTTGAAATGGCAGAAGCGGAAGAAATCTGCGTATAAAGCAATCATCCCTTCTGGAGGGTTCAAGACAGTCTGAGTGGGTGATGGAATTCTAGGGTCCCATTCAGATCTAATGTCATAACGAATAATAAAAGATTTAAAATCAGAGGCTGTTCACTTCGCAAGCGCCTCCGAGGCGCCAAGAAACTTGCGCACGCCACTTACGGCCGCCATAGAGAGAAAAGATGAAGGATGAGTAGTTTTTAGGTTAATGAAAAGAAGAAGATGGATGTGTATTTATAAGAAGAAAATAGGTGGGAGGTCAAAAGCCTTTTTAGGCCCACAAAAAGGGGAACCCTAAAAAGGTGAAAGATCATTATGACCTAGAACGAATACAACCGTCATCTACCTATGATGTTTCTGTCGGAAGACTTGCAGCAATTAACCGACGCGCCATTACCATCATCGCCAAAAAATAAGTCTGACATCTTTAGTGTACGGGTCTCGAGAACCATTAACCAAAAATGACACACTTAGGGGACTTGAAGGGTATTGTACCTAAACGGGCAAAACATTACATGCTCGTGAGACAAATATTTGAATTATTCAGAGGCAAATGTCTGAACCACTCAGACATATGCTCGTGAGACAAACAGTTTAAAACATTAAATATTGAACAATTCAGACATCTGAACTATTAAAAGGTTGAAACAAATAGCCCCTTAAAACTACGACCATCATTTCCAAAACATTTTTTCCTAGACAACTCCAAATTTCATGGAGAAACCTACACCAAGTCTGAAACCCGTGAACAAGAGTACAAAATAAGGAAAATAGAATCAATAAATGAAAAGATAATAAACGGCGAATAGTTAGAATCACCTTAACCTTAGCCTAATTAAAAAGAAAATCAATCAAAGTAGTTGGCGCCTTATTCTACTCCTTGTCTTTAGTCATAATGAAGTTGTAACCTCCTTATCTCGTATAGAACTCTATAAGCCGATGGTTAAGCTCGCTAAAAAAGAATCATGTTTTTATGTTTTCAAATATCTCATGTTGTCGTCATAAACATTACATGAACCGTCTTCTTGAAATGTTTAACCTACAACTTTTTCTTGATCCATCTTAACTTATCTCTTAAAAAAAGCCCAAAGTAATATGTATGGGTTTTTGTTGCCTCACCTACTTCAGACGGTAGATTTACCTGGAATGGTGGATGGACCTCGTCACTAACGCTACCTGCATTCGCATGACGTGAGTGGTGAGTAGTGTTTCCCTCTTTCACTAGCGAGTTTAACCAAATGACTAAAGTTGTCGTTAAAAAATTTAGAATTTAGACCGATCATTAAGGGTTAGGACTTGGTTTGGTCTCAAGTTAGTAAAGTCGAGTTTGAATTGATTGATAAAACTCTTACGATACATACTCATGACTCATGAAGCTACATTACAAAGGGATGTTTGAGATTGCTTATTTTTTCTTTTTTTAAATTCTGACAAAAGTTAATAAGTTAGAAGTAATTTCCCTTCGTAACTTATAATTTGCCAAAACATATTTTATCCATAAATTATAAGTTGCTCTGTACAATGAAAAGCAGCCACAAAGTTACAAACATATACGTATCTACAAATCAATTCATGAACAAACCGTATAAAAATCAATTATGTTTAGTTCTTTCATCCGATAGTCTCGGCGATCCTCTCATTTGAATCAAGGTATAATCACATCTATAACCCTCTATGCAAAACTTTAATGTAAATGGATTGAGCTCATTACTGATCTGTAGTTTAGGGTTTCTTTCATTTTCTTGTTCATATGAAACTGAAGAACATGTTAAAAACTGTTGCTTTTTTTCCACCCTAAAACGTAATTGAGCAATGTAAACAGCAATTGCAGTTGAAGTTTGAGTTCGTTTAGGTAGCAGATGACATATGAGTATGTCCAAGATATTGAATTTATAAGTTGGATCAAAATGTCATGAGTACTTGGTATGCACACCAGATGTTCGATGAAATGCCTGTAACAAACTTTTCACTTTGCTACCTGTTACATCTTAAACAAAAACAATAATGGTTTTGAAAGTCAATTATCTTATGTCTTAGGCTTGACTCACGCGTTGTAACATTAAATCGTTTTACAGTTATTATGTAATGACCTGAATATCATCTACTTTATCCGGTGTTTTGTGTAATTTTGCAGGACTCAAGATTATTTGGACTGCAAATCGATGGTGGCTAATATTTCTGTTTTTCGCCATAAGACAACTTCAGTTTCTTAAATCAACCTCCTATTTCTAATGCATTCGCGTAAATGTAATGCTGGCAGGGCTCGCCAGTTCTCTACGGCTTTTTCTAAAGAACCTTCTATGGTTCCATGGATCTCCCCCCAACATTACATTAGAGCCAAATCCCCAAAACCCGATCCTCCAACAGAACCCATAGCAGAAATACCAAAAAAATCGAAATATATTACTCATGATTCGGCTATCAAGTTGATCAAACAAGAGAAAGATCCTCACCGAGTTCTTAAGATTTTTAACATGGTGGCTAATCAAAGGGGTTTTAATCACAACCACTCGACTTATGCTGTTACCCTCCACAAACTCGGTCGTTTAAAAGAATTTGAATATGTTGACTCTGTTCTTCATCAAATGTCATATGAAACTTGCAAGTTTCATGAAAGTATATTTCTTGATCTCATGGTACATTTCTCAAAATCTTCACTTCATAACAGGGTTGTAGAGATGTTCAATGCGATCCAACCTATTGTTCGTGTAAAACCGTCACTTAAAGCCATTAGCACATGTTTGAATCTTTTAGTTGACTCAAATCAAGTTGATCTAGCAAGAAGTTTCCTCTTACATGCCAAAACGACTCTTGATTTACATCCTAACACTTGCATTCTGAACATTTTGGTTAAACATCACTGCAAGAATGGCAATCTTGAATCTGCTTTTGAGGTGGTGAAGGAGATGAAATCATCAGATGCTTCATACCCGAATTTGATCACTTATTCAACTTTAATGGATGGTCTTTGTGAAAAGGGAAGACTGGAAGAAGCAATCAATCTTTTTGAAGAGATGGTTTCAAAGGATAAAATCGTTCCTGATGCCTTGACTTACAATATTTTAATAAACGGGTTTTGTCGTGGAGGGAAAGTTGACCGTGCTCTAAAGATAATTGACTTCATGAGGAAAAACGGATGCAGCCCGAATATATTCAACTACTCGAGTTTAATGAACGGGTTTTGCAAAATAGGAAACCTACAAGAGGCGAAAAGGGTGTTTAATGAAATGAAATGTGACGGGGTACATCTTGATAAAGTCGGTTATACAACTTTTATTAATTGTTTGTGTAGAGCTGGTGAAATTGATGCAGCTATTGAGGTTTTAAAAGAAATGGAAGAAAAAGATTGTAAAGGTGATCATATTACTTATAATATAATACTTGTGGGACTATGCAGATATGATAGAACTTATGAAGCTCTTGAAATGCTGGAAAGGCTACCTTATGAAGGTGTTTATTTGGAC
Organism: Tagetes erecta; assembly: GCA_030867185.1. Classification (NCBI taxonomy): domain Eukaryota; kingdom Viridiplantae; phylum Streptophyta; class Magnoliopsida; order Asterales; family Asteraceae; genus Tagetes; species Tagetes erecta. The sequence goes on from CM061496.1 coordinate 23,810,210, forward strand.
AAATGTAGCTATAGGATTGTGTTGAATTCTTTATGCAGTTTAGGAGATTTGCAGAAGGCGACAAGGTTGGTTGGTGTGATGGCGAGTAGAGGATTTCTCCCTCATTTTGCAACATCGAACGAGCTGTTGGTCAATCTTTGTGAAGGTGGAAGGGTTGTGGATGCAGCCATGGTGTTAGTGTTGTTGGTGCAGATGGGGTATAACCCTGAACCGCGTGTGTGGAGTCGACTTATTGAGGTGATGTGTAGGGAAAGAAGGTTGCTTGCTACATTTGAACTTGTTGATGTATTAACGAAAAGGACCATGGGTTGAGAAGAACGTAGAATTATCACCGGTTAAAGTAACATTTGAAGTTGATCGATGTGTTTATGAAATGCAACGTATGAAGACATGCTTAGGCTTATTTTGGTTATCACGAAGGTATCATACTATCATATTCATTTCTTGTCGTATTCTTTTTTATGGACAGGAACACTTAAAGATGGAAAAAAGGGAAACTTTAGATTGTTAGGACAATGAATTACTTGTGGGTATGCCATGAGTTCAAATGACCAGTGAAGCACTCTCTCTTCACAAATTGCATAACAAATTGCATAACAAATTGCGTAAGCATTTGTATGTTAATGTATGTGGAAAGAAACATAGGCAGCAATGCCGGTACATAGTAATAACTAATAACCATTGACCACCTTATGTAGTTATAGATATCTATAAGACTATTAGTATTGAGCAGTAACTAATAAATCATACCATGACTAATGTTAGATAAGGGTAAAAAAAAAAGGTTCCGGACCTGACTCGACGAAACCGGTTCTAATTCCTACCCGGCCACCATCGTACCCGAGGAGACCATTTCTAGCCGCCTGCTCCACCCGACTTCCGACATTGTCCGGCGCGCCGCCTGCTGGACTTTGACTTTCGACATCGCCTTTCAACGTGGAATTTAGACACCGGTCGGCACGCCGACCGCTTGGCGTTGACTTTCGACACCACCCCCCTAGACCCCAACTTTCGACACCGCCTAACGATGAGTTTTGAGTCTACCTGCTTGCTTGCTGACTCTTAACATCGCGTGATTGTAGCCGACTCTCGACACCAAAATCATACTCGTAATCGAGTCCTAGTACACGTGTAACACGAAATTGGGCTTATTACCCATCTTCAGTATGCGAGTAGCGTGAAATCGGGCACATAATTAAACTCACGTACACGTGTTACATGATATTGGACGCATAGCTCAGTGACGATACACGCGCCTAGCGTTGTGCTGAAAACACAATTTTTTTTTGTCTAACAGTAGTTTGCGTAAAAAGTTTGAACAAAATAATTTATAATTTATTGATAGTTTTATTTATATTAAGAAGTCCATGAAATAATCTAATTTCATTTTCAACTAACCCAAATTTTCAAAAAGCCCATCTTCACTCAATCACATTCTAACCCACATTTCAAAAGGTTCATCTTGACCTAATTCCATCGTAACTCACTCTCATCCTAACCGAATAACAAACCCATCTCATCACATCCATTTGCCACCTCACAACATTTTTAAATGCAAATATATATTACTAACTTTGTCATTTGTATATATTTTCTTGATTTTAGGCATTTCTATGAAGAATGTTATTCCCAATGTGCCTTTTTAGACCCGGAAAAATCCATTGGCAAAAGTGTATACTTCAAGAGGATGATGTCCAAACACATACTTTGTATATCTCGACATCACAAGGATAAACGTTTTATCGTCGCACGCAAGCACGCAAAAGGTTATTCTATGAAGTTAATATTATCATTTAATATTAAACTAGGTTTTATTCCCAGGCTGCGCGTTACGGCAGCCGTATCTTAGTTGATATACGTATTGCGGGATGTAGTATTATGTTTCGTACGTTATAATTTGAAGTCGTCAAAGTAGTTTAAAAATCAATTATAAGAAAAGAATATAAATAGAAAAAAAATATATAAAAACAAATAAAAAAATAAAAAGTAAACTAAAAAGTTCGAACCTTTGACGGCTCGATGAAGAAGACTGACGCCTTATTAAAAGAAAGGGGAGTAAATAAAAAAAATCAAGTCTCTAACTAATCATCGATCTCCAATGCATTTAAGAATACATTGAATTTTATTTTATAGAGAAAAAAAAAGAAAAAAGACAAACACTTGATATCAAGAGACCTCAAGACCAATTATGGGTGCATGCCACCGGTTCACCCAAGCCAAACTTCATGCAAGTCTTTTGAAAGAAAAAGTATTCCCCTAAAATACTATGTTAAGAAGAAAAAAAAGTAACATTTTTTGATCGGACCAAAACCCAACACGAAACTATCATCCATTGTTAACATCGACATTACAACATCCTACAACAGCAAAACCAAAAAAAAAAATCAACCCAATCCCAATATCCACCCCCTTCGCAAAAATCCCACCACCACATTCTATCGCCACCATCTCCGATTATCCACCTCCGATTAAAGTTAAAGATAACATTGAACGGTTTTCGATACGGTTTTGGAACAACCAACTTACTTTTTTGAAGATAAAACTATATGTAGTGTGGCTTTTTGCCCCTTAACAAAACCCCGAAAAACCATTTGGATGAGTATGACATGATGAAGTGAAAATGTGGTGGATACATGCTACGGTTGTGTTTAGGATGTCTTGATTGATGATAGACAACTGATTAACGTTGATTATGGTTTCATGTATGATGAAGTTGAAGGTGACAAATTAATAGACAGCATCGATGGTGATACTAAAAAGATTTTAAGTTGTAAAGTTTATGGTATATGATGATAGTCATGGTGAGAATGTGCTCACACGTAAACCTTAAGATGAATTTTGATGATGGATTATGATGGTGCTGAAGATAACTTTTAACATGGATTTGATAATGCTAGCCTTTGATACATGAAGCTACGTGGTTATTCTTTTATGACTTATGACCATGTGAGTTCTAGATCATCTATTTTTTTTTTTTTTTTTACTGTTTTTAATTGTTTTGGTTGATATGCATGCTAACTGTCACATCTCAAATTTTCACTAATAGATTTACCGTTAGGAGTAGTGTGATAAACCATGATCCAAGTCATTAGTTACACCAAACGACACTATATAAATTTGAAAACCAATGTATCTCATTAAATAAGAAAACCAAACAGAGTAAACACTTTAAAGTTTGCGAAAGCGTATCAACAAGTGAATGTCAAAACATTTTGTGTAAAGTAATTATACTAACAACACGCGTCCAAAATGTAGATAATATAATGATGTGCAACAAACATATAACATTGTTTGAAAACATGTTGACCCGCTAATGCATGCCCTAGCCATACAACTTACATTGACGATCTGAGAAAGACATGCTAAAATGTGTCTACGCTAGGTTGGTAAGTTCATAGATTTAGATATCAGTACATAAAGTATAAAGTTTCTAGATAAAGTAACGCACAGTTATATCAGAAGGTAGCTAGCCCATGTTCATGTTACTCAAACGTTTCAAACCGAGGTGATTGTCTGTTTTGTGCCTTGTCACCATTTTTAACATCAACAATGGCTCCGTGGTTAGGACAATTCACACGCATCCGCCTCCCAGCCGAGGGTGGGGTTAGAGAAGAAATGAAAGGACTTTGACATGCTATGAGTGCGCCGTAAATATACATGTGATATAAAAATAGTTTGACATGCTTTGTCCACAACCTTTAACCATCGTCCTCATCTATCACCCCATCCTCCTCTGTCACCTTTGACCCCCATCAGTCACTGTCACCACCCTAAACTTGCCCCTGTTTTATGACAGTAGCCCCGTTTCTGGAAAAAAAGATGAAAATGGTTCAACCTTAGCTAGTTTGCCCATATATTCCAAAACACTGCGATTCAGAGTAAGCCATTACCAGCATTAGAAGCAGCTCGTCGAGATGAAGAAAATGATATATAATATGTGCCATGGGGTTTCTGGAGCAAGACGGTAATTGGTCGAAAACGTCGCCGGAGAAAAAAGTGACAACTCAGAATTGGGTTGGGAGTCTTTGTCGGGATTTAAATCGTCCAATAAAACTACTAGGAATATATCTGATGTAGTTACGGAAGCAATCAAATGGCTCAATGCTTAATGATTATTCAAAGTCTTCAAATGAACCAAAGGTTCCAAGAACAAAAGTAGTTTCATTAAATTCAATATCAAAAACTAAGTAAACAATAAACCTAGAATCCTCTATTTATAATACTAGTAGGGACCCGCGCGATGCAGCGGGGTCGAGATTTTCGGTGACAATTGTTTATAACATGAGCCTAGGTTATGGGCGTAACATGTGTAAAGTAATTAATAACTGAAGATGATAACTGTCGACGATAATATTAAAATAACCATGAGTTGAATACGTAAACATTCAAATCTTAACATTCAAGCTGAAAAAAATGATCCGTTGTGAACTCATGAAGATGTGACAGAAATTAATCGTACTTCCTACACATCTCTTCGATAAGATCCATATTTTCCCACCACCAAGTATCATCCAGAGGAAGCTCAGGGATTTCCGGTTTTTCTTTGCCTTTACCTTTTACATCCTTTTGTTGTTGGATATTGACGTGATTCTCCTCATTGACTGTCACCTCATTCGTTGGAGCTGGAGCAACGTTGGTCACTGAAATTTCAATGTTTAGTTTGTTGACTTAAGTTTTCAATAAACACATGTGTTATTTGTTGCTTAAATATAAAGAATACCTGGCACATCATTCAAATTAAAATTAGTCTGCTCCATATTAGATTTTTGAACTCTGAAATAACAAAATGTAAAATAAGTTTGTAAGAACATTATAATAATAGTTTGAAAAAAATACAAATATATCAAATGAAATATTCCTAAGTCATTAATCATATGAAAACATATTCCTAAGTTATATCACACATACATTTCACCTATCATGCAAAACCTCCCGATACACGACATTTGAGGTGTACACTCCGTTTTGTTTGAAATCTCTTGCAGGGTGTACCAAAACCTTTGTATTCCCCCGTGATATTCCTCTTGATAACGCCACATAAAGCTGCCCGTGAGAAAAAACAGAATCCGGAAGATAAACTCCAACATGAGGGATTGTTTGACCTTGAGCTTTATTGATGGTCATTGAAAAGCTAAGTCGAATGGGAAATTGTTTTCTTTTAAGCTTGAACGGGAACATTTCATCCTCTGAAAGAGTTAGTGGGATCCTGGGCAAAAAAACTCGTATCCCTGCATGTTGACCTACGACTATCTCAGCATCAATAACATTGCGCTGGAAGGCTCTACATATCAACCGTGTGTCATTACATAGACCGTGTGAAGGATTGATATTCCGTAACAATATAATGGGGCACCCAATCTTCAAGCAGAGCTTATGAGGCGGGAGTCCACTAACAGTTAGTGCGTTCAAGAACTCGACCGGATAAAAGTTGTGGTGATCATCTTCTACCATATCAAAACTATAGTAAACCTTTTCCTCCCCTTGGAACACGTCCATCATTTGATCATTTATTTCATCAACGCTTTCATTTTTTGTGGATAATATTGCTCTGTTGATTATGTAATCCGAAGAGCGTAAGTTTTCTTGCATCGCGGGAAATACAACTTTGATAAAATCTTTTACCGATTCTTTTTTATCTATGCACGGAACCGTCATGTCGTCTGGTATACGGATAAATGTACCTTCGATTGACTCTTCAGTTCCATCATCCACTCTCAGTAGGAAATCAGAAAACCACGGATCTGTACGCGCTCTCATGTTTATGGTCAGACGCATCTTCTTCGTCACAGACCACAAAGGTGACATCCGTAGACTGGCGTCCATCTGTGCGCGAGTGCCACGTTTGATTACTGGCAACACCTGCCTGAAGTCCCCTCCCATTACCATTATCTTTCCACCAAAGGGGAGACTAACGCCTATAACATCCTGCAATGTTCGATCTACGGCCTCTATCCCCTGACGCTTTGCCATTGATGCCTCGTCCCATATGATTAATGTGGCCAACCTAAGTATTTCAGCCGCACCGCTTTGTTTTTTTATCGGGCACATCGAGTTTTTGTCAAGGGTAATCGGAATTTTGAACCTCGAGTTAGCCGTTCTACCTCCTGGCATATTATTCGCTGCAGCACCAGATGAGGCGGTAGCAAGAGCAATAAGACCGCGCGAACGAACTTGAGCCAACAAAGCCTTATACAAAAAGGTTTTCCCCGTCCCACCAGGTCCATCTACAAAGAACACACCTGAATGATTATCATCCACATGCGACATGATCTCATCAAATACCCTTTTCTGGTCTGAATTTAGATCGTCTTTTGCACGTAAGTGTTCAGGATCCACAACTATCTCATACTCCTCCTGTACCTCACGGGAACTTGCGTGCTGTACGTTTTCTTGTGTTATATCAGGAAGATCGAAATCGCGAATATGTTTACCCATAGATTGTAGAAAGACCCTAATGTCTGTAAGAACCATATTCTGTACTCGTTCCGCGTTCTGGCAATGCAAACGATAATCTTCAGAAAGATATTCGAAGTGTTCATTCCACAACCTACGAATATCACCAGGTTCGCAAAATACCATTATTGTAGCGAACAACCTTCTCAGTGAACCGGGGAACTGAAACAAAGAGGCTTCCGTGAGACATTGCGATAAACTGTCATCGTTCTCTATTAACCCGTGCTCTAGAGCCGCTCTTCGAAATGTTGAGTGCGTTACACCATTAATCGTGTGAAGATTTTCAAAAGAAGTAGGTCCTCTTACATTTAACAAAAGCAGTCGCAAGTAGTACCTTTCGCCTTCAGCAGGATTAGCAGCAATAATACGACCTCGTTGTCCCTGAGCTTTACGTTCGTTCCATTTATGTGTGCTTGCATTCCATGTATAGTGTTTAGGAAAATCCTTATAAAGATATTGTCTTGCATTGGGATTCGACCTGTTTGTTTTAAAAAATGCAGTGAGCATCGAATCCTTGTCTGCCTCCCTATCAACAATGTTTTCCAGCGTATCATTCTTTCTAAATCTAACCATCTGCATGTTCGGGAGATGAAGCTGTAAGGCCAACACCAAAGGATGGATTTTAGAAAGGTCGAATGAAAAAATACGCCACATGGCCTCAGGAGGAGACACGTAACGCGCATCCTGATATGTTTTTATCTCATTAATAACACCTTGCCCGTCTTCATCGATGTGAATAACTTGCTTGTCGTGTCCTTTGTAAACATATTTGAACTGATATATGACAGATTTTATGCTTGAACAAACCTCGACATTCATGTGGCAGTTAAACATCATCAAAAGCCTTGGGTTATAAGGGACCACCCATCTGTTATCAAGCTTTGAGCCTCGCACATCGACACTAATATTGTTGTTTCTCCTTCTGTATAAAGGATATGAATCCTCTCCTTGCGTCGTCTGTTCATTAAACCCTCTGGGATAATGAAACCGACACACCGGTGGATCACCCTACATACAAGGACTGTTTTTTCGTAAAGCACCGCAGGGACCATGCATCATGTGCTTAACAACAACTTCGTGGAGCTTCGGATGCCGTACCGGGTCAGGAATCTCAGCACACACAACCTTATCATAATGATCCGGGTTTCCCATTTTGTCTTCCGCGTGCATGATAAGGAGGAAATGCGCATGCGGCAAACCACGCTTCTGAAACTCGATGACGTAAACGTATGACTTAACATGACCGAGTATATGTTTCTTGAATAGATGATGCTTAAGCTCCTCTAATCGAGCACGAAACACTCTAAAAACAAGATCTGGACGATCTTGTGCAGTTTGGCCCGGTTTTAAGTTATCACATATCTCAGGCCATTGAGGATTACAAGTCATCGTCAGGAAAAAATCGGGACGTCCGTCGTCTTGAACTAAAGTCATGGCATCTAAAAAACGACGTCGCATATCGCGAGGCCCTCCAACGAAACTCGCAGGCAACACAATCTGTTGTCCGACTCTGTTTGGGTTTACCTCCCCAACATGCACACAATCAACAATACCTTGGTATAGATTAGCTCGTATCTCACCTTGGTGGTGTTCAACATACTGTAAACGGGATGTCTCAATCTTTATGTAAATATCGACGACAAACTGTTGTAGCAGCCGACAACCTAACAATACTAAGTTTTCGATCGGGTGAATCTGAAACTTGTAACAATAGTACTCTCGCATGGCTACTGTTGTCCTACCACTTTGTTGGTTAGCACCTGGATGCAGATAAAAGATCAAATTATTAGTACAAAATAAAACTCCTCTTTAAATAACTACAATAGTTTTCTGTACCTCTAGGCTCTTCGTCGATGATATCCGATTGGTTATTAACATCACTGATTGGGACTCCTTTACGTGGTATCTTAGGATGCCATCCCGACTCACCATTAGGAAAAAACAGAGGATAGCATAACGGATCGTAACATCCAAAGTATGGCTGAATGGTTTGAGAACGCTCCGACCTTCCGTACACAACAATACTTCTTTTATATGTTGTAATATTGTCATTGCCTTCAACCCAGATACCGGCAACCTAAAGAATATGTGTTTTATGAGTAATAATCACCATAGGTGTAAAAGTAAATTTATGTTAATCATATACCTCGGATGTCGTTGGTCGGTTGTACACCCTCTGGTCAACCTCAACAGAAGCGTTAAGAGTGACTTTATAGTTGTCTAGAGGACCCAGCTCGGAAAGTCTACGGAATGTCATTGCATAAGGATTTGTAGAAAGAACACGTGTCAACGTCTCAATAATATTCCGATCAAGGTTTGGTCATTGGAGCCTATGTTCCAGCTCGGTTTCGGGGTCATAAAAGTACAGCTGTAAGTATCTGGGTGTTCCATCCCTAGAGACTAACTGGTCAATTCTATGATAGATTCCTTTGTGTGCACGAAAGGTATATACCCCGTCCCTCATATTGTTCAGTGTTTCATCTAACGTGACACCCATCGAGGCGAAGCTAAAATTGGTGTTATAAGCTCGTTTGTTGGACCTAAACAATGTGCCAGTTTCATTTTGCAGTGTGAAAAGCCGGTACAGTTCACCAGGGATCTCTAAATGTGCTAGTTCAGTCTGACCATTCATGCAACAAAAGGAAGGGAATTCAAATTTAAATAGTTTTGCAAACATTTCAAACATGAACTCCGCTCCTGTAAGATGAGAGACTCCGTTGGTACACCGGCATAAACAAAGTTATATGGATCATCTTCTAAGTTCATGTCTCATACTGGTGGTTGATCGCCGACCGTAATCTGTGAAACCTCAGCATCATTTGAAATGCGTTTTTCTCTCTCTTTACGTGCAACATAATATCGTCTATTACACTCTCTTCTTTGCTCAATCAAGCTACATGCCACTCTCACATTTGAATCTTGTAACGTGTTACTACTATTAGGTTGTAAGGCTCCTAGAGGTACTCTTTCACACGACTGATTAGCGGAACGTGATATGAGAGGAGTGCGTTGAGAGACACCGACGCTTGCGACATTTGCCGCTTTGTTGTTCTCTTTGTCTAAATAACGTTGTCTTTGATACTCTTTTCTCTTTAAGGTTCGTGAGGTAGATGGAGTTGAGGAGGAAACTTCAACATGATCCGTAGGTTGCCCGTTGGTCATATTAAATTTATGAATACCTTATGGGACGAAAAACTAAGTTGTAAGTATGATTAGGCATTTTATCTATTAATACAACATTTGTAAGCAATGTTAAAATAACTAAGTTATATATGAGATACATGGCAAGAACCTAAAGTAAAGGAAAGTCCTAACAATTTATGTATGACACACATATAATAACAAAAAGAAAATAAAAACTAAGCACACACAGTCAACACAGAAGTTATTTGTTTCGTTTTATTTAATTTATTGGAATTGTGGTTTTTTTTGACGATCTAAGTTGTATGGTGTATATTGATCCTTCTAGTTGGGTGATACTTATTTATTTATAACAGTTTTATGCAACTTTGTATGAAAAAACAACATAATGTTTATCGTATATAGTAATAAATGAATATTCTATATTATTATAGTCAATAAATAAACCGATGTAAATGTGTAACAAATGTTGGTAACGAACTACATAAACTAAAAGAAGAACATCTTTTTCTGAAATAGAACGAGCCTCCGGCATGTTTGGTTCAACGACAACCCTAGTGAACTCAGTTGACCGTAAAATATGTCGATCCCAAAAATATATGTGGATTTTTTAAAAGTTGAAAGGCTAGCATACCCTCTGGCAAACGAATCAACTTAACTCGAGATACAAAGACAATTGCTTTTTCTATCATCGCACGAAAGGTGTTCACCATATGAATCTCCGGCGGGTCGTATAAAGATAATTGTATTAACCCACCACTGCTAAATCTTTAATTATATTAGGAAATAAATATATTGTATGATTAAGGGATTTAAAAGTATGTTGTCAATGATATTAGTATACTTTAATGCCTTACGTATGATCTTTAAGAAACATACGACTCTCTCCACATAGCCGCACACCATTGACAATCTTCCCAACAACATCTAAAACCAATAAATGCTCTTTATATTTGGTTAAAAAAATATGTAGCATGGAATCAAAAGTTGTATGTACCATAAAAAATTATACGTACCGTAGATTCTGTTATTAGTGCTTTTGTTCTCCAAAAGATATTTAATGTTTGGCACTAACGGAAATACACGTAACCCTTTTGGAAGATTAGATGAGAACTGTACAAGTTTAGTATGCTCGTTAAAATCAATCTTGAAGTCACTCCAAACCAAGAGGTAGTTTTTGTGTTTGGGCCAGTCCTTGAAATCGAATCTCTCCCTTCGGAAACGGTTTAGAACAAACATGTTCCCAACCGGATCCATGTCTACGTACGTCGATATGAAAGCTTTCGGGATAAAACCAACAACCCTTTGTCTCTAAAAAAACAAATCTGTTGATTTTAAAACCATGCACCTAATGTTATTTTGTAAACTATATAAGAATTAAAGATAGGGTAACTTACGTGTTGGTCTAGAAAAACTATCAACATGTTGTCCCCAGACGCGCAAGGCAAAAGAAAGTCGACCCAAACAAAGCACACAATATACCAAACGCACTCTTGTGTGACTGACGTAAAATCATCGACAACGATATGCGAATCCATGACCAATTATACCTTTAGCATTAACACAAAACAAAAAACTAAACATTTTGGTCTTTAAAGATACATGAACAGTGTGCTTATATTGCCTCAAAAGTAATACTTTGTCATCCAATTTACATAAGTTTATTATTTTTTTATAACACGTTATATAAAAAAGCCGTACAATATAAATAGTCCAAAAGAAATCAAATATATATTTTTATTGTATAGTATAAATATTGGCAATGAGCATTTATAATTTATCTATAATAGAAGACAAAGACATAAGCATGAAATAAATTGTTGTTAAAAGTCAATACCATTAACTATCAAAACCAAATCATTAATTACATCTATCCATACTAAAATAAACAATGCAAAAGAACAATAATAATATTTAAACGGAAGCAATGGAGCTAAAACCAAGGTGAAAGCACTGTATCTGTGTAAACATCACCATGAATAACCCCATCAAAACCTGCACGCTCAAAATGATTAACCTCTAAAAGGTTCACATCGATTTCAAGAATTTGTCCCCAAACAGTGATGACAATTGTAGACCCATTTAGATTGTAATGAGTAAGGGTGGTCAAACGTGGAAATGGAAGACATACTCAATAACGATATACATCTATCATGTTCCAAATTCCGTTTTGAAGCTTCCATAATTCAAATGGCTTGTTAAAGTAACCGCAAGAATCATAAGCATATAGTTCCGAGCGCCAGCTAAACAAAGCACCGTTAAGACTCAAAGTCCCAGACCTCGGATATTCTAACACCGAAAATTTATGCGTGTTTACGTCAAACCGAATAACGCTCTTGATGCCATCTAGAAATTCAGATTGGGAAACCCTGAAGTATACATCATCTCCAGAGAAGGTTGCTAAAGACCATTCGTACCCATCAGTAGAGTAAGGTGTCTTCTTCAAGAATGGTACATGTTTCCACGATCCACGACTTAATGAAAACAAATACACAGAAAGAGTACCTCGCCTACGTTTTATGTGAATAATGGTGTAATCGATCATAGGTTGCGTCAACATAGAAACCAACTGAATCGCAGTTTGTCTTGAAGAAACCTTGCTTAACACGGTTGGACAACATTCTATAAGCACCTGTTAGCGGATTCCAAACAAGCAAGTCACACGCGTGTTCTAGGGTAACACATAACATGCCATCCAAGCTCGCTAAGAATATAATATTTTTTGGTTGGATATTAGCTGGGGCCGTTACTTCATTACTCGCCAAATAGTTAGGGCTTTGACGATTCAACAGCCTTGAAAGGCATGCCGGTTTGACCCTAGTGGTGATAAGTTTCTGATCTAATGAATCAGCAGCATATTTGGTGTGCGCCAATAGAAACTCCTTGCTTGATATGAAATCATACCATTCCTTGCATACGCACTTGCATTTGATTATAAGAAGCGGTGGTAGCTCCGTAATTATCTTGAACATCAAAAGCATTAGGAGTTGCGGATTCATAGCTGATTGGATCTAGAATTGAATATAATATGAGAGAAAAAATCATGAACTTATTAGTTAAATAGAGCTTAAATAGTCTCATATATGCGATCGAGCAAGGGTAATTAACGAACAATGCCATGGAAAACAATAAAATGGATTGCTCGTCTTACAGAAAAAACAAAACTTGTTAGGACGTGAACAAAAGACGAAGAACCATTTAATGGCAGTGGAATTATTGTCTTTGACAAATATTATGGTTGTTCAAAATTAACGGGAAAAACTGACGATTCGTCAATACCGATAGAAAACGACTTTTGATTATAGGATGTGGAGATTCGATGAAATGCATTAGACGAAAAGTTTGAGTAGATACAAAAGACAACCATAGATTGAAGTAGTTTGACGACCGTTGCCATTCATGCATATTATTTTAATTGATGGATGCATATCGAAGATATATAACTGGAATACAAAATGATCATGAGTTTAATAAAATTTGTAGTGATGATAAAAATAATCATCATATTATCCTTTATAAATAATGGCCAAATAATAGTTCGTTTTAGTAAAGTGTAATGTTTATTTATACAATATAACTTATCGTATACAAAATAATTTAACTTATAAAAATTTGTATTTAATTAAAATAATTATAAAATTAAATTCTGCAAAAATTCTAAAAAAATAGTGTTTAACAAAACAAAACAAAAGTTTTGGGCTTGTTTTTTTTGAGTTTAAACAAATTTATATGGTTGGGCCAATGGAGGTTAATATGGTTAAACGGGTTATGGACCGGGTCATGGATCATTCAGACCAAAAAAAACGGGTAGGTTTTTTTTTAAATACCGCATCGTTCATTTAGACAAACCCTAAATAGTTTCAGCCATTTTCATCATCTCCTTCATCGCATCTTCACCTTCATCGATCTACTGCTTCATCATCTCGTTGCTTCATCATCTTCTTCCACCAAGAACATCGATCTACTGCTTCATCATCTTCTTCCACCAAGAACATCTTCTCGTTGCTTCATCATTACCTTCACCTTCATCAGCCGTTGTCGGCATCTCAGGTAATTTTTATAAACCCTAGATCATAGCTATGTTGCTTTTAAACCCTAGGTTTTGTTATTTGACTGTATAATTTCATTATAGATCTTATTCGTTTGTGTTGCTTATGGAGGTTGTTTTCATTTTTTCCAGTGAGAAAAATGATGAGTCAAAGCAGGTTCAGAGATCGAACGTTTTGACATTCGCAGTTAGGTATGCTCTGTTTTGTATTATCATCAAGATGTTCTGTTTTGTATGCTCTGTTTTATGACACGTTTGACCTGAAACTTTTATGTTTGTATATTTCTGTTATTAGTTTTGTAAATGTTAGTAGAATTGGTAAATGCTATAGTTAAATGTTAGTAGTTTGATTCAAAAGATGTATGCATGTATGTGTGTTACTACTTTGGTAAATGTTAGTAAGTAGTTTAGCAGTTAAATGTTCTCTGTTTTTTCTGGATTTAACAACATGTTAATTTCTATTCTGTCAAGTTTAGTGTGGTATGTCTACTTTGTGTGGTTGTTTGCTTGTGATTGATTATAGTAGTTGGTTGTGAATGTAGATGTTGTTTGTGTTCTAATAGATTTTGTCTTCTATTCCTTCTTTTTATGATGTTGTGTGCTTAAAAATGCTTGATTGTATATGTGTATAGTGGTTTCTTTTAGTAGTTTTAATTGTAATCTAACAGTTGTTCTAATACAGGCTTTTGTGACATGAAAATATATATGTACCATATCCACTGCTCGCTTTATGGTTTCACATCTTGTTCGTTTGTGTTGCTTATGGACGTTGTTTTCATTTTTTCCAGTGAGAAAAATGATGAATCAAAGCAGGCTCAGAGATCGAACGTTTTAGCATTCGCAGTTAGGTATGATCTGTTTTGTATTATCATCAAGATGTTATGTTTTGTATGCTCTGTTTTATGAACCATTTGACTCGAAACTTTTATGTTTGTATATTTCTGTTATTAGTTTTGTAAATGTTAGTAGAATTGGTAAATGCTATAGTTAAATGTTAGTAGTTTGATTCAAAAGATGTATGCATGTATGTGTGTTACTACTTTGGTAAATGTTAATAAGTAGTTTAGTAGTTAAATGTTCTCTGTTTTTTCTGGATTTAACAACATGTTAATTTCTATTCTGTCAGTTTAGTGTGGTATGTCTACTTTGTGTGGTTGTTTGCTTGTGATTGATTATAGTAGTTGGTTGTGAATGTAGCTGTTGTTTGTGTTCTAATAGATTTTTTCTTCTATTCCTTCTTTTTATGATGTTGTGTGCTTAAAAATGCTTGATTGTATATGTGTATAGTGGTTTCTTTTAGTAGTTTTAATTGTAATCTAATAGTTGTTCTAATACAGGATTTTGTGACATGAAAATATATATGTACCATATCCACTGCTCGCTTTATGGTTTCACCAGCGAACCACCCGTGTTCGACATAAAAATCAAGATTGGCAACAATTGGAAGGTAGGTTTGGTGCTTGTACCTGTTGATGTGCATTTATCATTTTAGTTAACTTATTCTAATTGAATTATGTTGGAAAATTTTGTATAACACAAAAATATTTTGTGAAAAATACAAAATAATATATTAATTGGTGTTTAAATATGAAGTTAATGTGAGTTTCAACTCATTATTTGTGTTGAATATATGTTTCAACTCATGGTTTATGGGTAATGAATGAGATGCTTGACTCATTTTACCTATAAATACCAAGGTGAACCTTGGTTAGAAAAGACACTAATCTACACCAAATAACCACTCTCTAAATCTCTCTCAATTTCTCTCTAAAGAACTTTCAATATATTTTGATTATGTTCATGTTTTTTTGGTATAATTTGGGTTGTGAGTCAATCCCGGCAGTACATACTGCTTCGGCTGTTGTACCCTGGGAAACAAACGAGTTCTCTTGGGAGACTCGGAATTTGTTTTAAGGGACCCGTGTTGAACACGAATCCTCAGCCATGTTTATGCTTCTGCTTCTACTCATTTCTTGTATCTTGTTTTAATTCGGTTGTAATCATATTGTAATGTACTTGTTTTATTCATTTTCTTTGTATTGTAAATGAATTTATAGAAGAATTTTATGTTTTTGTACGAACGGTTCCTACAAATTATGTATTCATTAACTTGCATCTGTTGATTTTTGAATTATTCAATAGGTTTGCTTCTTTTTCAAGTTCATCCAATGCCTTCATTTCCAAGTTCATTGAGATTCAATAAGGTAATTTGTCAGTGGTTATTTTTTAAACTAAAGCACTTTTCCTTAAAATATCAGAGTAGTGTTACTTGAAAATTAGAATGATAATCAGTGATATGTGCCTTGACTGTGTAGATAAGTTTGTGTTGCAACTATTATATAACTGCTTAGAATGATATTCAGTTTAGTTGGATTATAAGTTTATTAATAATATGCTACTATAAACGATAATTATATAACTGCTTAGGTTTTATTTGATTTAAAGCTATTGTAGCAAGTATTGGTTATAAAATATGTAGTATTCGTGTAGTAATATGATGGAATATTGAATTAAGTAGGATATTACAACAATAGTAGTTTTAATTGTCAAAGTGTTATGTTTTAAGGGAGTCTTAGATTTGTTTGTAGTTGATGTACACATGTTGGCATTGCTTAAAACTACCATGATACAAAGCTTGATTTACAAGTTTATTTTTTAATCTAAGTAGTTCAGATCTGTGTTTTAACATTAAAATTTGTGGTAATAATATACGTATGACTAAACATGGTTGCACATGTGTTTTAGATTTGTTGTTTGGGTAAATGTTTTAGGAATTATTTAAAAGATGTTATCAGTGAAACTTTGTTTTGATTTGTAACAGTTTCTTTATGTTTGTTTGATAAGGATCAATGAAATTGTATGGCTTTGTTTTTTGTTAACTAATTGTATGTAAGTGGTTTTGTTTTAAACGAATTTTCCATTATATGATTAGTCTTTGAAACTTTTGTAGTTGTGTGCTTTTTAGTTGAAGATTTTATCTGGTCATTAGCAAGTGCAATTACCTGTTTTAGAATATATGATGCATATGCAGGATTTTTGAACACTTAAAATGTAATCACTGAGATATGACATTTTTAATCTGAAAAATTAGTAAGGCATAGTAAATATGATGCATATGCAGTTTTTTTGAACACTTATAATGGTCAGATTATTTAAAACTTGGTTTTTTAACAATTGTTTGTTAGTATGTTATTTGTAAGAGATATAGGTTTTGTAGTTTTATGTTTAAATCAGATTGTTTTGAATCATAACAACAATCATTTTCATAAGAGTTCATAAAATATCAAACACCACACCTGTAAAAGCAGATAAAAATAACCATATAAGCAAAATCATAAGCAAAATAATACAACATTATGCAATTTATCAAAATAAAGTGGCACCTGAAAAGCTTGTAACTTTTTTATCTTCTTTATAAAACAGAGTCAAATTTTTTTTTAGCTATGGTTGAATATGTTGTTTTAGTTAAGGTTGTTGATGTTTAAGAATAGAGTCAAATTTTTTTTTTGTCTGTATTTTATTTGAAACTGATGATGTGCAGTTGGAGCTGATGCTGAATATGATAAAATTGTGTTAGATTCGGTTCCATCGGGCAGTAGTGGTGTTGTAGTGTCTGCCTCAGTTGGTGATGTAAGTTTTTCGATTAGTTTGAATGTTATTGCATTTCAGTTTTCTTATTGACTTAGTTGATTATATTTTGATTTGCAGGATATGGGATTAAGCTTATTTGACTAAGCAAAACAGGCTGCTATCTATTAAGGTTTTATCTGTTGTTATCCATTTTCGTTTTATTTTTTAGTTTTACAGTTGAACTATTGCTTTCTTTTAAAGAAAGTTGTTTTGTTGTGATAGTTTAAAGTTTAAAGTTTGTTTTGGTTGCTAAATCATTAAAAAGTTAAAAGTTTGTTTTGATTTCGTGCGGTTGTCCACATCTAATAGGTAGGCAATGTGTTTTTTTTGGGATAAAATGTTTATAACACATGTTCGTAGGTAATTGGGAAATTAAATTAAGCTCATGTAGACTCTGTTCTTAATGCACATGCGAGAGTCAATATGCATAGTGTTTTTTTAGTATGAGACTTGTTTAACTTATATTTGAAATAGTGGTTTTAATCTGTTTTTGTACCGCTTATAACATTTTTAATCTGAAAATTAGTAAGGCATAGTTAGTATGATGCATAGGCAGATTATTTAAAAATATAAAATAGGCAGATTTTATGTAACTTGGTTTTTTAACATCTGTTTGTTAGTATGTTGTTTTTAAAAGTTATTTTTGTAACTTTCTTATGGATTTACATAATATATTCGACATGTAAGCATCAACATTGACGTAAAGCAGGTAAAGTTTTGATTTTTTTTTCTGAAAATCTTATTGTTTTTATATTTTATAAGCTGCTAGATGCATATGGATTACTTGCTAAGGTGCTGTTAGCTTTGTAGGGGTTAATGTTTTACAATATTCAAAATATAAGATTTATGTTTTGTAGTTTTCGATTAGTTTGAATGTCATTATATTTCATTTTTCTTGATTCGTTTATTGACTTAGTTGATTATATTTTGATTTATGTTTTGTAGTTTTGATTTGCTATAAACACCTTTGTAGTCGTTGTTATAGTTGTATAAAACTATAACATATGCTTGAATATGTTGTTTTTAGCTAAGGTTGTTGATGTTTATTTTGTGATTATTTTTTTTGTCTGTATTTGATTTGAAACTGATGATGTGCAATTGGAGCAGATGCTGAATATGATAAAAATGTGTTAGATTCGGTTCCATCGGGCAGTAGTGGTGTTGTAGTTTCTGCCTCAGTTGGTGATGTAAGTTTTTTAATTAGTTTGAATGTTATTGTATTTCAGTTTTCGTGATTCGTTTATTGACTTAGTTGATTATATTTTGGTTTGCAGGATATGGGATAAAGCTTATTTGGCTAAGCGAAACAGGCTGCTACCTATTAAGGTTTTATCTGTTGTTATCCATTTTCTTTTTATTTTTTAGTTTTACAGTTAAACTATTGCATTTTTTATAAAGAAAGTTGTTTTGTTGTGATAGTTTAAAGTTTAAAGTTTGTTTTGATTTTGTGCGGTTGTCCACAGCTAATAGGTAGGCAATTTGATTTATTTTGTGATAAATGTGTATAACACATGTTCCTAGGTAATTGGGAAATTAAATTAAGGTAATGTAGACTCTGTTCTTAATGCATATGCGAGACTCAATATGCATAGTGTTTTTTAGTATTTCGTTTGTTTAACTTATATTTGAAATAGTGGTTTTAATATGTTTTTGTACATCTTATAACATTTTTAATATGAAAATTAGTAAGGCATAGTTAGTATGATGCATAGGCAGATTATTTAAAAATTTTAAATAGGCAGATTTTCTTTAACTTGGTTTTTTTTACATCTGTTTATATATCTTATTGTTTTTAGATATATAAGCTGCTAGATGCATATGGATTACTTTGCTAAGGTGTTGTTAGCTTTATAGGGGTTAATGTTTTACAATATTCAAAATATAAGATTTATGTTTTGTAGTTTTCATTGGAAATCAGATTGTTTTGAATCATAACATCATGCATACTAATAAAAATACATAAAACATCTAACACAACACATGTAAAAGCAAATAAAAATAATCATTAATGTATACATACCTTTTTGAAGAGTTGAAACACAAACTTGGATTAACAATCTGAACTGGACAATGAACAACTAAAATGTTAGATATTGAAATATAAAAACATGCATTACACAATCAACAAAAGATTGTAACAGTGGCATTATGTTAAATTAACATTGTAACAACATAGTTTTATCTATTCTTAGTTTGCCTTTTAATATGTGTTTTAACAGTTTGTGAATGTTTGTTGATTTGTTGCTTATTGAGTTTTTGATTTTGTGATTGAGTTGCTTATTGACTTGTTATGCATTTGGTATAGATAAAGTTATGCAAATATTAGTTAATATGTAACATGTGTTGTGCATGTTTTGTGTGGCCTTGATTCAACATACCGGCTGTGTTCAAGTCCAAAATATGATGCTACTTCAGAAAGTGTAAGCAAATATCCATTTACTAATGCTTTTAATCGCATTTATATATCAGTTTTTCACCTTACAAAACATATTTATATGCAAAATAAGTAACTAAGTCTTGTATCAAAACACTTCTAACTTTTTTGGGTTATAACAAGTTTTAAAGGTTTTTAACTCATCTTTACTAACATGTTTCAAAACAACAAAAAAGTTAGCTTAGTTAATGACTGATTTATACTTTATATTGTATTAGAAGCTTATTTTTATTAAGTTGGGTGTTTGTTGTTTTGAATAAGTCTTAAGAATGATCTTTTATTGTCCTAATTTTTTCATATATTTGTGTAGAACTACATCAGTGAGTAACCAAGTTATGTAATGTTGTAGGACCATCAACCAGTGAGGTTTTGATTGGAGATGGGAGTCAACTGCCCACTGGAGAGAATTTATATAAGATGGGAGACAATATATTGTTATGGTGGATATTAAAAAGATCACTGTAAGTACTCTAAACACTTCGACCGATAGCAAGTACCTTCATCAGTGAGTTTCCGAATGGATTCGGGAATCAACTGCCCATTGATGTTAAAACTTGGACTATAGGCGAGGTTCTTATATATTTTACTTTATTCTTAACTTTCATTTTGTTTGTTTTACATGAAGCTTGACTATTTGTCTTAAATACATTATTTTTGTTTTACATGAACCTTGTTTTTATCGTATTTTTGTAATTGAAATCAATCATACGAAGTGTCTAACTCCCTAGATGTGCTTGTCCAACCTTCAATAGAAAGGTTTTGGAATCTGGCCTCCATCTAGGTTTTGTTAACATTGACTGTGATTGAAATAGATTATTGTAGGATTTTATGTTTTTATGCTGATTTTGAGTTTTAAAGCTTTTTGGATGTGATATATTAGAGTATTGCTACTTGAAAATGGGAATGATAATCGGTGTCCTCGCCTATAGATAAGTTTGGATGCAACTGCTATATATACAACTATTCAGTTTAATTGTATTATAAGTTTATTAAAAACTTGCTACTATAAAGGATAATTATATAACTGCTTAGGTTTTATTTGATTTAAAGTTATTGTAGTAGGTATTATCTATACTATATGTAGTATTTGTGTGCATATTTTTTCCGTAAGACATGTTATAAAATCTTCAAAACAACCGGATTCATAGCTATACTATATTCTATATATAAAAACTAAGTCAAACATAATAACTTATTTTATCAGTTTTACAGATAGCAGATTGATAACAGATTAACAGGCCATAAATTATAAACCAACACATACAATAAAACATAAATAACAATAAATGTATACGTACCTGTATGAAGAGCTGAAACTCAAAGTGGGTCGAACAATAACTAAACGATGAACAACTAACAGGTTATGAACTGAAATACAAGAAGAAAAAATGGACACCATTAACAAAACTTAACTACATACCTGTTTGAAAAGCTACGGAGATTGGATTAAAAAACTGCATATTTAGGAAACGCATACAGATTAGGAACATGTATATATATTTACTATGTAGCATAGATAGAAAAATATGTAAAAGACATTCAAACCTCTGACTTTGCGTATGGTGAAATGTGAATTATGTTGTGTGTTTCAGTGTATATTTATACTACAAATCTGGTAGGTTATAAATTTTTTTATGAGATAATTACCAACTTTAATTTTTTATGTTTATATCTGAAAATATGGAACCAAATCCGAGATTTTTCAGGAGTTTGATGTCTATCTTTAAACCAAATAAAAAATTTTATTTTGTAAAAACGTTTTTTAAACCTGGGCTCGAAACTAAAAAGTAAAAATGTTATTTGAACCAAAATATAAAAAATTAATGTTTGTAAAATGGTCTAATTAATTAGTATACTATATATCTATTACAATCATTTTAATCATTCAGAAAACAAACTAAAAAAATAAATAAAACTACATATATTCAATTTAATTTTAATGATTATTATAGTTGAAATCTTTTATAAAATGATGAACATAAAAAGTTAAATAGTCAAAGATATAGGTTTTGTAGTTTTATGTTTAAATCAGAGTGTTTTGAATCGTAACAGCAATCATATTCATAAGAGTACATAAAATATCAAACACCACACATGTAAAAGCAAATAAAAATAACCATTAATGTATACATACCTTGGATTAACAATCTGAACTGAACAATGAACAATTAAAATGTTAGATATTGAAATAAAAAAACATTCATCACACAAATAAAAAATATATTAATACATGCCTGTTTTAAAGCTGAAACTCAAACTGGTATAATAGTGAAGAACAGTAAAACTTCTGAATATAATGAATAAGATGAGTGTTAGGAGTTTGTAAATATGAGTTGAAATTATAAATTAGTATTTGCTCAGCTTGTAACCATACCTGTGTTTCTGATCTGCTAGTATGGAATACGAATTTGTATGTGTACCCTGTTTATATATATATAAAACATCTCAGTGGTTATCCCTTAAAAACTGCAACCATTTTGCTTAATAATAGATTAAGTTGTAGTTATGTAGAAAAATATAACATTTTGAATTTCAAATTGTTTATTTAAATAGGTTTTATAGTTATAATCTTTAAAAAACTGCAAAATATCAGGTAAATTGTTATAAAACTATTTTAGAAAATAGTTTTATCCGGCTGATTGTTGATTTAAACTTGATTTATTTAAACTGAACTGTATTTATTTTGTGAAACACTGTTATTTACACTGGACTTATTTAAACTGGATTGTATTTATTTTGTAAAACACTCAATTGTATTTATTTTTTTAAAACTGGAGTGTATGTTTAATGTTTAGGTGGATTGTATTATTATATCCCCAAAATGCAGCACAAAAACAGGAATGTATAATTCAAATATCAGGAAAATTTTAGTCAATCAACTATATTTTTATAAATTTAAATTTAACCACATTTCACTGTCTCAACCTTTAATTTTAACTTATTTTCTCTTACAAGCCAAAACACAGTCGTTTATACCTGTTTAGTATTTTTTATAGGTTTTAGCTGATTTGTATTTATATAGATTTAAGTTTTTCAACCTTTATATTTTTGTTAATTTGAACTGATTTTAATTATTAAATAGTTCTTAAAAAATGTGAAAGGGTTAATAAAACAAAAGCAACCTCATTTATTCATTAATAGATATTGAAAAGCAATAAAAACGATTACATCTACGAATAAAAATTCAAGAAACAAAGACTTAGTCTAGAAAACAAATTAAAACACTGCTTAAAGATGTATCATCAAACTAAATGAGGCCTGGTTTGTTTTTGAATTGAAACTTTCGGGATCTTTAGTGGACTCTTCTTCATAGCAGAATTTGTATAATTCTTGAAAAGATTTTTTTCTTCTTCATCAGAACCGTCAAGCTCTATAACTTCACTCCAGTTCCATTCCTCATTAAGCCTTTTGACCCTTTTAATTCTGTTTTCATGATTTATCTTGTTGTTCAAAAATTCGATCCTGTCATGTATTATGTTAACTTTTCAGTAAGTATCTATAGAAATATATTTTTAATTTGTAATTATAGCCTTACCTCTTCACTTCATTCTCGTTCAAGATCGGACTTGAATGGACTGAACATTAACCCATGATTGATAATCTCAACACTGCTGTCAGAATCAGCCTGCATAAATAAGGTTGCATTAAATTATAATAAAACTATATAAAATAATATCATAACCTTAAACCAAACCACAATGAACTGATTAGCATCAAAAGTATCTTTCTTTAAAATTAAGAATATATGTCATAGTGGTCATTGAAGGAATTGAAATTGAAATAATCAAACATACAAACCTTTGAAGCATCATTTTCGGGAGAGTTTAATTCACAGTAACCAATTTGTTTTTCTGTTTTCATAGGATTAGAAACCACTTTCTGCATAAATAAGACTTTTATTTAAGAACATTTTATAGCAACTTACAAAATTTTGATTAAAAGAAATGAAAATGATAAAGTTAAATGTGAAACTTCCTCCAAACCGTCTTATTAACAGCAGCCTACCTACAAAAAAAATACCAAAGATTTGTTTATATTAGTATAAATATGTAAAGCACACACATTTTCATAGTTAATCTCAGCAACATCTTCTTTCACATATTCATTATTAATTGCCTGCATTTACAGATTCGTTTCAAGATGAAGTGTTAGTTATTTACACAAAACGTATAAAGAGAAAATACAAATTAAAAAACACAAACTTTTGTTGTTTTAATTTCAGCAGCATCATCTTTCACGTTTCCATACATAGTGGACTGCATTTCTGGATTTGTTTTGAGGAAACGATTTAATGTTAAAGCAAACTGTGGTGTGTTTTACTTATAGAGTATGCACATATATATAAGAGTAATTCAAAGTAACCTAATATTTTAATTTTGAAATGTTAATCTCCCGCTTATTTAATAACAAAAAAAACCCAGAAAAGAGGAAGTCTTGTTTTTTTTTTAAATGGATGTGTACATTATCACATTTTTTTTATTAATAATCTTTTATTTACAAAACTTTTGGTTCTTTATTAAACTGGAAACTGGAATGTTGAAATTGTGTCTCGACTTTTGTATGTTTAATTGTTCTTTAGGGTTCAATAATGAATATATTTTATTAATATAAAGTCTGTTTAATTTGGACTGTATTTTTATAACTCTGTTTATCATGGGTTAGAGGTAAAATTAAAACTGGAATGCTGAATTTATGTGTTGTCATTTAAACGGGATTGAGTTTAATGAAATAATTTTATGTTGTAACATGTTTGGAACTTTGATGAAAATGTCTTGAACTTTTGCTCGGTTTCGGGGGCAAAAAGTTGCGGTCAGATTGCTGCTCAATGGTCAGATCATGAACGTTCCCAGCAGATGCACAAAACTCCATAGTTCAATTTGTAGCAGCAACAAGCTAGCATAACCTAAAATATAATGGTAAGTATCAACATTTTTTTCAGTTTTATATTGGTCAAATAGGTTAACCTTGTATGATGTTAATTTTGTTTTTGAATAACTGCTCAATCCAGTCAATAATGAGTTGCCAATAAGCTTAACAGGTGCATTCTCAAAGTATATAAATTTATGTTGCATTTGGTTTTTAAGCTTTAATGCACCTTTTAAATTGGTCAAATAGGTTAACCTTGTATGTTGTAGGAACTTGATGATATTGGTTTAGTATTTTTGTTTATAGTTTTCAAATTTGACCCATGTATTGAGTTTGCAAAAGTTAATTAAATTGGTTCATCATGGATTGCATTTCTAGAAAATTGTTGGCGAACCATAACTTTTCTAACTCCGTTCTCAGTTCATCTCATCATCCGCTTTTTGAAAGTGGAGTCAATCGAAATCTAAAATCAGATGTGTTTCATTTGATCCAGTTGTTAATTGATTGATTATTTGCATATGTTTTGTAAATTTCATTTGATCTAGTTGGTTTTTCGAGCATAATGTCTGCTGTGAACTTAATTGCATGCACTCATTGACTGAATTTTTGGAATTAGATAAAAAGACCCAGTTTTTGTGGATGGCGTGGACATTTTAGCGAGCAGCAGCAGCAGGCTTAACCTAAAGGTATGTTATGTAACAACATCATCATGTTGAGCTACAAAAATCCATTAGCAGCAGCAAGCATGTGTTTCATTTGATCCAGTTGTTAATTGATTGATTATTTGCATATGTTTTGTAAATTTCATTTGATCTAGTTGGTTTTTCGAGCATAATGTCTGCTGTGAACTTAATTGCATGCACTCATTGACTGAATTGTTGGAATTAGATAAAAAGACCCAGTTTTTGTGGATGGCGTGGACATTTTAGCGAGCAGCAGCAGCAGGCTTAACCTAAAGGTATGTTATGTAACAACATCATCATGTTGAGCTACAAAAAATCATTAGCAGCAAGCATGTGTTTCATTTGATCCAGTTGTTAATTGATTGATTATTTGCATATGTTTTATAAATTTCATTTGATCTAGTTGGTTTTTCGAGCATAATGTCTGCTGTGAACTTAATTGCATGCACTCATTGACTGAATTGTTGGAATTAGATAAAAAGACCCAGTTTTTGTGGATGGCGTGGACATTTTAGCGAGCAGCAGCAGCAGGCTTAACCTAAAGGTATGTTATGTAACAACATCATCATGTTGAGCTACAAGAAATCATTAGCAGCAGCAAGCATAACTCATGTTGGCTCATGTGATGACGACTGTGAATAAATATGAATGTTAAACCGGACTAAATTTTTATTTTAATATGGACTGTATATTCAGCTGGAAATTATGAACTGTATGTTAAACCAGACTATAACTTTTATGACAGTATGGACTGTATATTATGTTGGAATGTGATTTTAAACTGTATGTTACGTTTTTTTACCAACTCAAGATTGTTGCACTTAAATATGTCTTTTTTAAAAAAACCCACACTTAAATAGGTTTAAAAATATGGTTGTTCTTCATACACATAACATGCTGATTAATCTAATGGTTCTATCAATTGCTAAAATAAAACACATAAAAAGAAAGAATCCAAAGATTAAAAAAATTCGTTTTCCTAATTTAGTGGGCAGATTTTGTAATATTTTATGACTGATTTCGAAAATTAAGGGTTTGAAATGTAATTATTTTAAGTGTTCATATTAAACATGTGTTAAAAAGTCTAAACTACCCTTAAAATTGGTTGTACACTGTGCATTAAATAGCAGTACCTGGTCAACAAATTGGGTATCTTAATATGCCCCTCCAATATGCTTTAATAATAGTATAGATAATATAAAAATCACATACTATCTAAATAATAGTAAAAGATAAATGACCTAAATAAAACCCATAAATAAAGAAAGTTCAAATTTCAATTAACTCTTAGATGCTCCTGCATCATACTCCTCTTCTTGAAAAAGACTCGTCCTCGAGTCTTGAACTAGGACCAAAGCCACCTGGGTCAAATGGAACATCCGGTTGTTTTTCATTCATGACTTGTTTGACCTGCTTAACCTGTTTAGAAGGTTGAAATGTTCTTGGTCTCCAAACTTTACCATGATAAGCAAACGCCAATTGTTCATAAACATCTTCACATAGTGGCAACCAATCAAGTCGTCTTTTACAAACAAACCAATGACCTCTTAAAACATATTGCTCAACTGGTCCATTAGGCCCAAACACATGAGATTCATGTATTACTTTGTGCTTGCTTTTATTAGGCCCGATATTATTAAATAAACCCATAACCTTTTGCGGAGGCCCAATACCAATGTCCATATGACCAGCCTTTAACACATTTTCATAACCCAATTGCCTTTTCACTTGAGATAGAGTCGGTAGATTTTGACTTTCAGTTTCCTTCTTTCTTGCCAAGTTAAAGATAAACATAGACCCCTCTCTCCATATCCCATTAATTTTGGCAAATGAATCAATTCATTTATCTCTTTAATTTGAATTTTGGAAATTGTTGCATTTTGCAAAGTTATTGGTGTATTAACCGAAACTCCATCATCAAATTCATAACAAATCTCAGGCACACTAGGATTATCCGGATTTTCCTCCACGATATTCAAATTTTCTGTAGGCTTGGTTACTGAAGAATTTATAGATGATTCAGGTTCTTTATATCTTTCAATCACACCACCGGTAAACCAAACATACCAATCTTCATCCTCATATTCGTCATATAAAGGCGAAGAATCATAGATAATACCGTCAATGGTAGGATGCTCCTCATCCCCGGTTAACTCGTCCCGGACGGGTTCTCCCGGTTCCGTTTCCTTCCATGTCGGCGATGCTTTGAGATATCGGACTCGTTTCTTGAGTCGTTCGATCTCAATATCCCGTGGGTCACGGTTCCTGATCTCGTTGCCTCGGTAGGCGGATCTACGGTCACAGTTGAATCGATTACCACGAGCACGTGAACCACCAATGTTCTTGACGATGCCTCAATCGGCGACTCTTCAAACAAGAAAACACTTGCCGTTGAGCCATTTGAAAACCAAAGCTCTGATACCAACTGATGCAGTTTCGTGTGCAATCAAATGGCTCAAGACACAATGATCATATCAAAGACTACAAACGAACCATAGGTTCAAGAACATAAGTCCTTTCATTAAATTCAATATCAAAACCTAATGACAATAAACACATAACCCTAATATTTATACTAGATTCTAACAAACCTAAAGATAAACATGAATAAACCAAATAGATAAACTATATATATGATAACTAAAAATAAAACTCGATAATCACGGAAATTAATATAATTCAAATATTTAGA
The DNA here is from genome assembly GCA_030867185.1 of Tagetes erecta. Classification (NCBI taxonomy): domain Eukaryota; kingdom Viridiplantae; phylum Streptophyta; class Magnoliopsida; order Asterales; family Asteraceae; genus Tagetes; species Tagetes erecta. The sequence goes on from CM061496.1 coordinate 23,838,157, forward strand.
TAATCTTCATTCCATCTACATCATACTCCCTCTCTTTAGAAAAAAACTCGTCCTCGAGTTTTACCTTCAAACCAAAGCCACCGGGGTCGAAAGGCACATCAAAACGTCTCTTGACTACCCTTTTCATTGTCATCAATAAAGTAATGCCTCTTAAAAATTGATCGCATGCCACAGTATGTTCACGTAAAAAGATATTCGAATTACCATCTTCCTCATGCATGTATATCTCATCTCCACCTTTATCTATTTGTGAAAACAAATTCCATTCAACAACCATTATCTTCTTACGTTTTAATTTAAAAATAGTAGAAAATTCCACATTTTCTGCATCCCCACTCGAGTACTTCATACATATCTTTTCAATTTACATGTTTAAACTAATATGAGTACCAATAACTTATGCTTGAATATTTGACTCCATCTCACAAGCCGGTGAATATGTTTGGGTTTCCAAACGTGAAAGATTTCTATTAATATTCCTCTAATGATTATACTGACCACCAGGATCTACCGGAGTATGATCTTGAACTTGACTACCTACAACCACTAGAGAAATCCTAAAAGACTCGTTGTTTTCAAATCTTTCAATCAAACTACCAATAAACCAAGTATACCAATCTTCATCTTCATATTCATCATATACAGGTGAAGAATCATAGATAATATCGTCAATGGTAGGATGCTCCTCATCCCCGGTTAACTCGTCCTAGACGTGTTCTTCTAGTTCTGTTTCCTTCCATGTCGACGATGCTTTGAGATCTCGGACTCGTCCGATCTCAAAATCCTGTGGTTCACAGTTCCTTGTCTCGTTGCCTCGGTCGGCGGATCTACGGTCACAGTTGAATCGATCTCCACGAGCACGTGGACCGGGAATAGCTCCGTTGTTGCCTCGGTCGGCGAATCTACAAACAAGAGGGTCTTCTCTTCCACGTCGAGCCATTTGAAAACCAAAGCTCTGATACCAACTGATGCAGTTACAGAAGCAATCAAATGGCTCAATGCTTAATGATTATTCAAAGTCTCCAAATGAACCAAAGGTTCCAAGAACAAAAGTAGTTTCATTAAATTCAATATCAAAAACTAAGTAAACAATAAACCTAGAATCCTCTATTTATAATATAATATAAAAATCACATACTATCTAAATAATAGTAAAAGATAAATGACCTAAATAAAACCCATAAATAAAGAAAGTTCAAATTTCAATTCACTCTTGGATGCTCCTGCATCAATATCGTTACTAAATGCTATATATAAAGTGTTAAATATATTTAGGGGCATTTACATATATCTCCTTCCTAAGTTATTTTATTACATATTTTCCCAACCCTAACAATTAATTACATGTTTCTCATTTCTTAAGCACATATATTACACATTTACTCATTCCATTAAAATTAATTAATTGAATTACAATTTTACACTTAATGAACTAATTAAATGATTATTTACATATTTCTTTAAATTTTAATCCAAATCGAATCCATTAGGCCATTATGTTTACAAATTATTTTATTTTTTGAATGGCGTTACAATTAACTTGTTTATTAAAGCTCGTTATGGATCTAGCTTTCTATTTGATATAACAATAACAAGTTTTGTTTAAATCTCATTCACACATATATATTTATTTGTGTGAATTGATAGAAAGGGTAATTGAGTCAACTTTAAATGAAAGGGGAAATATGTAATAAAAAATTAAGGGTTGGGGATTTATGTAATTAAGAAGGTTAAGAAGAGGAAATATATAAAAATTCCATATATCTTCTATATAATATAGAAAAATTAATTTTGCTTATGTGTCAACTATTTAGGTTGTTTTACTTACTTGGCATTATTTGAGAGTTTCTCTCATAATAATAATTTTATAATTAAAATATGTATACATAATCTATAATAATAATAATAATAATAATAATAATAATATTATTATAAAACGAATTACATTTTCAACCCCTAATATTTAGGAGAAGCTAGAAAAACTTAAGAATAGTTACATTTTCAACCTTTTTAACTAGGGTGTGCATGAGTCGGTTTATATTTAATAAGGTATATAAATGAAAGAGATTTTTACATATTTCTCATTCCTAACTTTCTTAATTACATATATCCCCAACCTTTAGTTTTTATTACATATTTCTCATTATATTAAAAGTTGACATAATTACTCTTTTCTATCAATTCTAATAACATATTCGGGTACTAAGGTTTTTTGTTGCAGGGTTAGGTATTGTGGTTTCAATTTGTAACAAGTTTAGGTATTAACATTAACAATTGTTAGTTTTACTGTTAACTTGAAGGGTAATTTAGTCTTTTCTCATAAGAGGGACTAATTGTGTAATTAACTAAATATTTAGTTAACTTATTTATATTCAAGGGACTATTTTTATAAATAACTTAAAAACTAAAATCTAACCACCACCAAATGTGGGGTTTCATCAACCTCTACAATCATCCCTTCAACCATCGACAACAATAACCATCTCCACCATTCATTCACCTCACCACAACTGCATCTATCGTCGAGAAACACGAGAATCCCAACCGAACTAAATCAAAACCCAATCATCACCATTAAACACCAAACTAGATCCAAACCCACCATCATAAATTAATCAGATCAAAACCTACAATTGGACTCCACTTTTTCCCACAATTCCTTGCCACCACACTATGATTTTGTTTTTCTTGATGATTTTGTAGTATATGGCCGGTGATTCACTTTTTAATGTTTCATCACTTAAATCCAAGATTAGCACTTTGAAGGTAGTGTTAAACCATGATTTCAGATTTTCACTCGTGTGGAGTGATGGCGTAAAATGGTGTGTAGGTTGTCGGGTGTCGGGCGGTGGTGTATGGCTGTTCAGGGTGGTGGTCGGAGTTGTGTGTGGAAACAAGTCGGTGGTGGTAGAGGACACGCTTTTCATGTTTTAGATTTCTAAATAAACAGATATTATATTCAAATACTCCGTATAAAATCTAACTATTCTAATAATTGAGTAACTCATCCACATGTCACTATTTTAACTACTCCACATAGGATTTTGCTTAGGTGTCATGTTCTAAATTAATTTGATGGAGAATTTTTAGACGGGTCATGGTATGCTCCATATTCGAAATAACCCGATATGTTTAAATAAAAATTCACAAATTATCATCAATTATCTCATAACCCGATATGTTCAAATATAAAATTCACCAAATATCATGATCCACTTAACCCGATATGTTCAAATTAAAAATTTATCAATTATCATGAATTATCTCCTAACCCGATATGTTCAAAAAAAATTTATCAATTATTATGATCTATCCTAACCCGATATGTTCAAATTAAAATTTTACTAATTATCATAATTATCTCCTAACTCGATATGTTCGAAATATTTTTTAACAATTATCCAGAATTATCTTTTAACCCGATATATTCAAATAAAAATTTACCAATTATTATAAATCATATCCTTTATTTTGACATATGATTTTTGATATGAATATATTTGTAAATATCCAAATCGATTTAATAAGAGATATGTTAAAAATAAATTTGATGTCTAAATTTAGTTAAAACCTATAAAACTAAAATCCGTGTAGTACACGGGTACTAATCTAGTACATATATATTACACAAAACAAAAAAAATAATTATCTATATATTACTTAAAAAAACTACATATGCAGTCCCCCTACTAAGTGACATAACTATTTAAACCCCTCATATGCAAAATGACTTAAATACCCTTTTACTTAACAGAACAACTAATGATTGTTAGTGTTAATACCCAAACTTGTGACAAATTAAAATCACAATACTCAATCTTGCAACAAAAAAAACTTAGCACCCAAACTTGTTATTTTGGGTAAACCACAAGCATCATTTGTATAATTAACTCTATTATTATTTTTAATGAAATGAGTGAATGCGTAATATATGTGTTTTAGGAAGGGGAAATATGTATTTATTTTTAGGGCTGTGTAAATATGTAATAAAAAAAACTTAGGAAGGTGATATATGTAAATGCCCCTAAATGAAACTTAAGAATAAATTAGTTACATGTTATATTTAAATACATTAGTATCTTTTAACCATTCATAACTTTTTATATGATATTATTTTTTTTCTAAATTTATACTATAAAACTGAGCATTTAATTCTCTTTAACTTGAGTATAATATTGCTATATTAAAAAAAACAGTTTTTAAATAAATCTTGTGTTTCGGTTTTATGACGGTTTTGTCTAAAAATTGATTGGAACATTCTATGCATCATCAATATAATTAAAATAATCTGGGTATTATGTTCCCGAGCATAAGACGGACACTAAACTAGTTTATTATTATACAAAATCTCAATGTTGACTTATATCCAACCCGATACACGATTCTTCGTGTCTCTAAACACTTTTATCGCAATATAAGTTTCACGATTAATATAAGATTATTACAATAAATATAACAATCACACATAATATTTATAATAATATACGCACTCATGTTATCGTTTTGGATGCCAGTAAATGCTGTATGATCCGGTATTTGTGTTTTCTACGCGTTTCACAATTAAATACATTCGTTTGTTATAGAATTAATTACTTTATATTTTTATAAGTCTATAAAACATATTTTATATTAAAGCGTTGGATAGACACTCATTATAACGTATTGAGCCTTTAATTGAGCCTAACTATTTTATTGGGCATTTAAGCTAATTTACTTGAAATCCAATATATTTGAATCTTTAAATTAGATTCTGTAATACTAAACAGATTTAATTAACCTAGTTAAATGTAATAAATGATTGAAATAAACATAACTAATAGAGTTTTTGCTAATAAAGTTAACAAAAAAAAGGTTGGGTGTCACACTAACTATTCGATCTTAAAAGTAAAGATATAATATGTTTTACGCATATTTTCCAAAGAGATTTCAAATAAAGAATTGACATGTTTCAATACGTATTTGGTGTTGTGTGTCCTTATGTGCATTGTGAAGGCCGGTGAGATTGGTGTTTGAACTATACACATTGAATTATGAGAAATGTTACAATTCGCATTGTGTTGCATAATATTATATAGGGTTATTGAATTTTAATGTTAAGTTAAGAGTGATGTCTATGAATGTGTTAGTTAGAAGTGACAGCGGTCAATACCTCATAGTTGGGAGTATTAAATCTAATAATCATATTATATATGATTAAAGATGATAGACAAACTAAAGAAACATTAAATGGGATCATCAAGAGGACCCAAGCGGATGCCCCATCAAGAAGGCCCATCCGAAAGAAAAGCATTGCAAACACCAGACATTCCACTTTTGCCATTTAAAATGAGGCCAACTAAAGGAACCATTGGCACTAGTGAATCAAAGAGATTAGATAGACTCTAAACTAGTTGGTTGGGGCCATCTCGAACGGATGTCGCTAGTAGGTCAATTGTCAAGGGCGTAGCTACCCACGAAGAAGTTCAGCTCACAAGAGATGAGAAAATATTAGTTTGACCTTTTGGCAGACTATGAATTAACGGATAAAAGCAAATAAACCCAAGAAAAGAACAGTAAAAATGATTAACGTAATATGTCATGAATGTTTTCTTGATTGCATTATAAGACTTATGTGAGTTATGTTTTTACTTATATTTATATAAGATTTTAAGAAAAAGTATATGAAACTAGAACTAACTCAACGAAGATATGAAACTAGAACTAACTCAACGAAGATATGAAACTAGAACTCACTCAACGAAGCATGCATATTAGTTTTGCAGGTAACCAATGAAGTTAAAGTCTGGCATGAAGGTAAAAGCTAAATGACGCGATTGAGACTGACATCTTAGTAATGGCTTTTGAGATATTTTTAACAAACATCAAGATTTGTAATGAGATACTACGTTTCAATATATGATGAAAATGAATTTTAATTTAAATAAAATCAGGTTTTACTATTAATTGTTAGTTCATGAGGTTTCCAGGATCGGGTTTCTTACATATAATCTACAATTCTCATATAATTGATGAATTTGACTACTAAAACACGGGTCTCATAAAATAGATTTCGTGTCTTCACTTAGAGAACAGATTTGTCTCCTAGGATACAACAGTCGAAACAGTCTGTGTATTGCCGAGAATGACCTCACACCCAAGATTGCATTGTATAAGATTTTGTTATGATGTGTTTGAAGACTAAAAAAAGAATAAGATGATCGAAAGAATATAGAGAACATATTGAAAGTTATCAATGGTATTTGATTTCTTGAATAGCTCAATATACAAAGGCCCTATATATATCTAAACAATACCATAACTTCCTTCATAATATATGGAATGGATATCTATCACAATAATATCAAATGATAACAATATATGCTAAATATACGTCTCCTAATATTCCCCCTCAGTTGGAACGTGTAGATAAATGAACTTCAAACTGGATCGAAATGATTCAAATAGGTGACGTGGCAAACCTTTGGTGAAGATATCCGCGTACTGTAAGGACGATGGAACATGAAGTACCCGGACATGACCAATTTGGACCTTTTCCCTGACAAAATGTATATCCATTTCCACATGTTTTGTGCGTTGGTGCTGTACCGGATTCCCAGATAGGTACACCGCTGAGACATTATCACAATAGACGATAGTAGCTCGAGGGAGTGGTACATGTAACTCAAGCAATAAGTTACGTAGCCATGTCGATTCTGCAACAGCATTCGCCAACCCTCGGTACTCAGCCTCAGCACTCGAGCGAGACATGGTTGGTTGCCGCTTAGAAGACCAAGATAGCAGATTTTCTCCCAAAAAAAGGCAGTATCCCGAGGTGGATCGTCGGGAATCCGGGCACCCACCCCAATCGACGTCAGAATACGCAGTTAACGAGGACGATGATGAGGTAGCATAGATGCGCAACCCAAGGTGAAGGGTGCCATGAAGATAACGAAGTACCCGCTTCATAAATGCATAATGTGAATCTCGTGGGGCATGCATAAACAAGCACAGTTGTTGCACTGCATAAGAGATGTCCGGCCTAGTGAAGGTCAAATACTGCAGTGCACCCACAAGACTGCGATAGTGTGTACCATCTGGTAATGGCGTGCCATCCGTAGCACTTAGTTTACTGCTGATGTCAACAGGAGTATGACATGGTTTGCAAGTGGTCATTGCAGCCCGATGTAAAATGTCTCTAGCATATTGTGCCAGTGATAAAAACAACCCATCCTGGTCGCGAGTGACTGTAATACCCAAAAAATGGTGGAGTGAACCAAGATCTGACATCGCAAACTCAGATGATAAGAGACCAATGATGCGGTTGAGCAAAGTCGAATCTGAAGCTGTTAGCACAATATCGTGCCATGTCGATATATAAACAAAGATGTGTCACACAAGCTTTTCCGGAACCCTAATGAGCATAGGTATGATGAAAAGCGGCTGTACCAGGCCCGAGGGGCTTGTTTCAACCCATATAAGGACTTCTTGAGTCGACACACATGGTTCGCAAATGCCGGATTCGTAAACCCGGGAGGTTGTTGCATAAATACCGTTTCCTGTAAAGTACCATGTAGAAACGCGTTCTTGACGTCCAACTGATGAATTGGCCATGACCGTGTAGTGGCCAAAGACAGTACCGTGCGTATGGTGGCTGGTTTGACAACTGGGCTAAACGTCTCTGTGCAGTCAATACCAACGGTTTGAGACTTGCCATTGCACACCAAGCGTGCTTTGTACCTGTCTAACGATCCATCCGATTTGAATTTGTGTCGGAATAGCCACATGGATCGGATAACAGGAATACCAACTGGTTTTGGTACCAAATCCCATGTCTGATTACCCTGCAAAGCGCTAAATTCATCGTTCATAGCCCGTAACCAATTAGGATCCGTTAAAGCTTTAAGGTGGGATGTGGGAACGGGGGAGATGTTTGTAACAGCAAAGTTATATTTTGGGTTTGGTTTGGTGACACCACATTTGGCTCGGGTTAACATCGGATGGGTGGTTGTAGTTTGGGCTGCAGGTGGGTGAGGCGTAACTTGGGTGGGCTGTGAGCTAGTGGTGCGGGCTGGAGGTGTAGTGGAAGGTGAGGTTGGGGTGTGGGCCGAGGTTTGTATAAATGGGGAGTGGGCCGAAGCCTGGGTGTTAGGGGCTGGTGGTTGTGTAGGGGTGGGGGTGAGGTGGTAGTGGGTTCGACAGTAGGCTGGGTGTTAGGTGTAGGTGTGGTTATGAACTTTGGAAGTGAGGGATGGGTGTGAAAGATGGGTTCCTCGTCAAGGAATTGGTAGTTATGAGGTTGACGAGGGTGTGGAAACGGGAATGAGAACTCATCAAACGTAACGTGTCGAGAGATGTGAACCCGTCCAGTTAGAGGATCATAACACCGGTAGCCCCTAAAGTCACTTGGATACCCTAAAAAAATGCACTGAACAGAACGGGGAGAGAGCTTGTTAGATTGTTTAGCAGATAAATTAGGATAGCATGCACAACCAAAGACGCGAAGATGGTCATAAGTAGGTTGGCGGTGGTATAAAGCGAAGGCCGGTGTCTGAAAATGGAGTCGTTTGGTGGGTAATATGTTGTGTAAATATGTGGCAGTGTGTAAGGCTTCGACCCAAAAGGTGGAGGGAAGGTGGGCATGTATAAGCAAAGCGCGGATGACGTCATTTAGACGACGGATCATCCGTTCGGCTCTCCCATTTTGTTGGGAAGTTTGAGGGCACGAGAACCGAAAAACAAGGCCATTGTTGTGAGCAAAATTTTTGAATTGGTTATTGTCGAATTCGCCCCCCAGATCGCATTGAAAAGTTTTGATGAGTGTATTAAATTGGGTTTTGATGAAATTGTGAAATTTGACAAATGTTGAGAATGTTTCGGATTTGTATTTTAAAGGATATACCCACACGTAGTGAGTATAGTTATCTATTAAAACCATATAGTATTTATAACCCGAGTTGCTTTCAATTGGAGATTTCCATAAGTCACAATGCAAAATATCAAAAGGCTTGAACGTAACAGAATTTGAATCAAAAAACGGTAACCGTTTACTATTCGATAGTTGACATGATGGACAAAAGAAAGTGGCAACTGCCTTATTACAATTAAAATGCAAATAACGATTCAAATAACTCAAAACATTAGCGCCGGGGTAACCGAGACGGTTGTGCCATGGGGTGGTGATGCTAGAGGAAAGCAGCGTGAAAGCCGGTGGTGTAAGCGGATAAAGATCCCCGGAGCTATTGTGACGGGAAAGGAGGCGTCCATCCTTGAGGTCCTTAACAGAAAAACCAAAAGGGTCAAATTCCACAGAGACAACGTTATCAATTGTAAACTTGCGTACGGATAATAGATCTTTGATGATTTGTGGTGAGTGAAGGATATGGTTTAGATTGTAAGTTTTATTTGGTAGTTTGTAAAAGTCTTTACCTGTGACACCCCGCAAATTCTAGTTAATTCAGTTAACTATTCTATAACTATCCCGTTAGGTTTTTATATAAGTTTAGGGTTCGTTTGTAATTAACTAAACTAGTTATTAACTTTTAAACTTAGATTAAATACTTTGGCATATTATAAGGGCCAAATTGCAACTTTGAAATAAACTCCCCAACCCTAGCCGACTATATCCCCCCCTTTCTACTGTCGATGTATCTTGACACACACACACTCACGCTAGACTGCACCCTGTCTCTCGTCCCTCTTGTGATCGCCGGAGAGTTAAAGCACCAGCAGCGGCGTGTTCGAGCATTAATCCCCCCCTCGTCGTCTCTTTTCCGATCAGCAACTATAAGAAGTTCCGGAGCAGCAGCCGCAAACCGTGTTCCGACTACCGTCTCCTTTTCGTCTCCGATCGTCTCTTTCGTAGTGTTCGGTGAGTTTTCGGAGTTCATACTAATCGTTGTGAATTCAATTCTGTTTGGCTATCATCAGATTAGGCGTAGGTGCTGTGTATACGTGCGGTATGTATGGAATATGCGTATAACAATATATATATATATATATATATATATATATATATATATGTTTGATCATGTGCGTAATAGATGTTGTATGTATGTGTATTAATTTAAAGCTGTTGACTATATAGAAAATATATGTATGATCATGTGCGTGATAAATGTATGTATGTATGTATGTTAATCTAAAGCTGCTGATTATATAGAAACTATACGTATGTATGTGCTGTGTGCGTCCTGTATATGTATGTATGTGTTGTGTACGTGCTGTGATTATGTCCTGTGCATGTGCGTGTATGTCGGTATAAAACAGATTAACAACAGCTTGATGTATGTGTTTATATATGTATATGGGTACGGATGCATGTAGAGGAACAACATGCGTAATACTTATATGTAGGGATGTGGGTCGATCGTGTGTTGAAACATGTATAGGTTACTGTAGGCACGAATGTATACGTTTATGATTTGAAGAGGTGAATATATAATGTCATCATCTATGTATGTGGGGAGTAAATTGTATGCATGTACACACGATGAGTAGTAGCAACAGACGTAAAGGTATATGTGTATGAACACTTAATTGTAGTGATTGTTGTGGTTTTAATTATGCAAATTATCCTTAATTGAGTAGGTTATGGTGGTATGCATAAATAGGTTATAGATTTCACATGTATGTATATATATTGCAGTAGGTAACCGTGAAAAGGTAAATAAATAAACAAAAAGAAATTGAAGCGGATTGTGTGTAATATATGTATGCGCTTAATCGTATGTATGTGGGTACTGGTGGGAAATATGTAATGCATGAGTAGATATATGTGTGGAATGTATAAACGTAAACAATGTGAAATTGGGATTTAGGTGAAGGTGTATGTGTTCCTTTATTGTATATATATATTTATGTCTATTATATTTTATGCACCTATATACGTGGTTCTTAGCTAATAGATAGAATAACCATTAAGCAGGTCGTAGTGCGATCTAATCACTCTATTGCATTTTGCTGTAAATTGCTGTGCGCTTCAAAGGTGGGTTCTTTGCCCGCTTTTAAATCTTTTTCGGGGAGAAAACATACAAATGTTTTTAATGCGCCTTCGGGCAACTATTTTACAGCGCCTTCGGGCGGAATGCATTTTATGCCTTCGGGCAAAACTTTATGCCTTCGGGCGGGGCCTACTAAGGCTGCATTTTATACCCTCGGGTATGGCCTACGGGCAGGTTTCGGTAAAAGTATAAATGCCTACGGGCAGGTTTGGTAAAAGTATAAATGCCTACGGGCAGAATTTTATTAGGGCTTATAGTGCTTTACACGAATTGGAACCACATTCAAGTCCTTATAAAAGTTCGAGGTTGATTAATATATGATAGCGGGGAAATTTGAGTAGTACTACCGGGTTGCGACGGCACCCCACCCTTGACTGGGCGTCATGTGGTGCAGATTGTCCTTAATGGTTATGGGTCATCCTGGTTAGATGACGACAAGGCAAAAGTAACGTTTAGCTTTCATCTCGACGTGTTGACAAGCAATAAGCATTCGGTCTTGCAAACCGCCTAATAAAACGAAATATATATTATTTTTGGTTTATCTGTATTATGAACGGTATCTTTTATTTTTAAGCAAATCTCATTGAACTCACCAACATTATGTGTTGACCGTTTTAGTATGTTTTCTCAGGTAGCTAAGGAGTTGAGCACGTAGGACATGCATGCATTGGGTCGTCTTTTGGATTATTTTAAAAGTTAAATTTAATATCTACTTTATGTTGTAAATTTGGTTTATTGTTTTGTGCGCGGGATTTTGCGCACCGGATTTATTTATGCTTCCGCTAAAAGTTGGTTTTAACCTTTAAACTCTGAACTTTTGGTTATTTACAAAGTTATATATTTTATAAACGTTGAGTCAAAGTTCGTGTAACTAATGGCTTGAGATCCTGGTATGTCACACGCCTAACGGATACCCCGTTTGTGGAAAATTGAGGGTGTGACAGATTGGTATCAGAGCCATGAGTTATAGGGAACTAGCATTTCATTGCATATAGTCTATAACTTTAAGCATTTGCATTAGTTACACTCACACTGCACTGTAGAATCATAGTTAGAAACTTGAGTTTGTTTGCCTATACGTGTTACATTTTACGTGCTTACCTGATATAGTATCTTTGTAGTTTAAGAATCCTTATACGAAATACTTTGTCCTTATCCCAAACAAGAATTAAAATTTTCCGCCTAAATATAATTCTTCTTCGCGCAATGTAGCTGAGACATCTTCTCGAGGCGCATAGAGGCCAAGAATATGAGCCTGACGATTACAACCGTTTTGACCCGTTTAAGTACCCCTTCTAGAGTTCGTGAAGTGGAGCATGAAGTATTTAGCAGTTCATTCCTTCTTTTCAAAATACGTTAAATTTTGTAAGCCCAGAAGACCCATTTTTATTTAGATATTTTTTTTTCTTTCTTTCTCACTCTATTGAAAGCGTGGTGACCACAAAAGTGCGAAGTATAAAACACTCAAATCATAAAGACTAAGACGTTGAAGTTATCCGTAGTGATTTTCTTACGTTAAGTAATTTTGTTCTATTCTTTTAAGCATTCTCCATATTGTTACACTTATCTTATTTCATCAAGTTGGTGCTTGTTGCTCTCGTGAAAACTATTGACTCGAAGTGGCATCTCTTGGAGATGACTACTGATGGTATTCTCGTTCTACACAAAGACTGCGTCTGAATACTAACACAAACACAACCTACAATTTGTAAATAAGCAAGTATTATATGAATACCACACCTCTCTTATACATCCTATATTCGGAATAATATACGTTATCTTATAAATAAGCACAAAACAATAAGCATGAAAAAAAAAAAAAAAAAAACTTAAGATTAAAACCCATGATGAGAGACAAACTAGGGTGATTGTGTAAGGTAAATTGACGATTACGGGTGCGCAACGTAATGGTGAATTTATAGTTACACGATGATCCTGGCAAAACGTGTCGTGTGGGTTACAACCAATTATAATACCACCTTCCAGTATAAACTTCTACCATGCTAATGCCACAAACTCATGATACAATGGAATGCCTTAAATTTTGGTCAGTGCGTTATGACCTCTTAACCAACACCGACAACAACTTAATATCATGTTTTCCTCAATCGAGCATTAAACAAATCTTGTAATAGTAAGGGTTATTAGGAGGATCCCTATAAAACTATGACTTAATGGGAAAACTCATTCATGGCAGAATTAACTAGCCACATCACATAATATCTCACATACATGATCACTCCTCTTGAATGGTATTGCAATCACTATTTGCATCTCCACTGTTGTAAAACATGCTTTGGGTCTAAAACTTTATTTATCCATCCAGAATATCTAAATTCATAAACAATATCCACATTCACTACATCGGAAAATATATTCAAATCTTTCTATCAGATTATTCGCGTAATAGTAACGCAGCTTAAGTGCTATCGATGTTGAGAGCCTAAAAGCGACCACCCTTGAATTTTGTTTTACGAACAACCCTATTCTATCTATCATTCATATGGCTAGACACTTACAACTTTCAGGTATCCATTGCCCACAGTGATAATGAAAAGCTAAGTGAATTTTTATAACTGACACCCCCACCTCGTGAGTACAGAACTCTGAACATTGAATATGTTCTGTGACTCTAAGGATTCATTTGATGAATAGTACAGTCCACAATAAACAATTGATACCAACTAGCGTTCTGCTTGAACCTCATCCATTAAAGTTCAGAATAACAAACTTTTATTTCGTTCATCCCAATACACATTGTATTTACTAAGAAAGATAATAATTGATGCTCTCATTGTCATTTGACGCTCTAATCGTGCAATATATTTCTTTCAAAGATCCGGTTTATTCAAGAGATCCTACCTTGTGTGAAAATTAACTTCCTTGATCACAACTATTTGATCCGCAATGTAAGCAATAGTCAGTTAATCGTTCTAAAACATGAAAATCCCAATAGAATAAATTAAATGCTTAATGAAACTATTGATGTTACACGACCCAAGTAATGAATTAACATGACATCATTATCTGACCTGTTAGTAAACTTAGAACTCGAGATCTTAAACACTCTAAAGGTATAAACACTATCACCCAATGAAGCTTAATATCCAAATTCTTGTTAGCATCTTATTGATTAAACTCTTATATAATCCATGCGTACTAAAACCCGCATTTTAAAAGAAATATGGTTAGGCCATCCTAAAAGAGCTATACGATTGAAACGAATCTGTTATTCAAACAGAAAGATAAGATTCTTGAAAACTTTCTATATGAGAAAATGTTGGGCGTATCATATACCCCCCCCGGCGCACGCTTCTAACCGTAACACTCAGATTCCATTAAAGTGAAAACCGATTGTATTCCAAAGGATTAGGAACACCTCATGTAACACAGGCATTTTTTTTTGTAACACTACTTTAGTAAATAAACATTATATCATCTTAACCTATATCATTCAACCACTTGTTCTATCGATCACAACGAATCATAAATACTTATTAAGTTCCTCGATCATCCTCGCGTAAAACATGTACTTCCGAACATATAAATAGTATCTAAATTCATTCTTCATCTGTTTTTTTTTTAATGTCTATGACATCCTTGACGACCGCGTTTTGACAACGCTTCTTTAATAAAGTCGAGTACCTACACACGGTTGAGTCAATTTATTGGTCTTTTAACAACTCAATAACAACGCTTCTTTAATATAGACTCTTTAGTTAAGTCTTGATCCTTGAAAATCAAATTAACAGCTTGAAGCTTTGTGATCTAGAAATTTTGAAACATTCTACATACAAATCTTTGTTTATAAATTTTAAGAGTGGATCCCAAAGAAACTTTTGAATCTCTTCAAACCCGCGATATATTAGACGAGTTGAAATCTTGCAAATGATTACTCTAGATGGTTAGAACCTAATGAAGTGGCTATCTAATGAAACTCAAATACAATAATTCTTAGCTATTAAAGTAACAATGTCTAACACCAAAGGTAAGATTTAATTTTCGGGGCGAAAATTCTTTTAACAAGGGGATAATATGACAACCTGAAAAATTTTCTTTTCTTTTGTTCTACTTCGTTACAGTCAACCTATGACACGGCGTAATTTTCGGGACGAAAATTCTTTTAACAAGGGGATGATGTGACACCCCGCAAATTCTAGTTAATTCAGTTAACTATTCTATAACTATCCCGTTAGGTTTTTATATAAGTTTAGGGTTCGTTTGTAATTAACTAAACTAGTTATTAACTTTTAAACTTAGATTAAATACTTTGGCATATTATAAGGGCCAAATTGCAACTTTGAAATAAACTCCCCAACCCTAGCCGACTATATCCCCCCCTTTCTACTGTCGATGTATCTTGACACACACACACTCACGCTAGACTGCACCCTGTCTCTCGTCCCTCTTGTGATCGCCGGAGAGTTAAAGCACCAGCAGCGGCGTGTTCGAGCATTAATCCCCCCCTCGTCGTCTCTTTTCCGATCAGCAACTATAAGAAGTTCCGGAGCAGCAGCCGCAAACCGTGTTCCGACTACCGTCTCCTTTTCGTCTCCGATCGTCTCTTTCGTAGTGTTCGGTGAGTTTTCGGAGTTCATACTAATCGTTGTGAATTCAATTCTGTTTGGCTATCATCAGATTAGGCGTAGGTGCTGTGTATACGTGCGGTATGTATGGAATATGCGTATAACAATATATATATATATATATATATATATATATATATATATATATATATATATATATATATATATATATATATATATATATATATATATATATGTTTGATCATGTGCGTAATAGATGTTGTATGTATGTGTATTAATTTAAAGCTGTTGACTATATAGAAAATATATGTATGATCATGTGCGTGATAAATGTATGTATGTATGTATGTTAATCTAAAGCTGCTGATTATATAGAAACTATACGTATGTATGTGCTGTGTGCGTCCTGTATATGTATGTATGTGTTGTGTACGTGCTGTGATTATGTCCTGTGCATGTGCGTGTATGTCGGTATAAAACAGATTAACAACAGCTTGATGTATGTGTTTATATATGTATATGGGTACGGATGCATGTAGAGGAACAACATGCGTAATACTTATATGTAGGGATGTGGGTCGATCGTGTGTTGAAACATGTATAGGTTACTGTAGGCACGAATGTATACGTTTATGATTTGAAGAGGTGAATATATAATGTCATCATCTATGTATGTGGGGAGTAAATTGTATGCATGTACACACGATGAGTAGTAGCAACAGACGTAAAGGTATATGTGTATGAACACTTAATTGTAGTGATTGTTGTGGTTTTAATTATGCAAATTATCCTTAATTGAGTAGGTTATGGTGGTATGCATAAATAGGTTATAGATTTCACATGTATGTATATATATTGCAGTAGGTAACCGTGAAAAGGTAAATAAATAAACAAAAAGAAATTGAAGCGGATTGTGTGTAATATATGTATGCGCTTAATCGTATGTATGTGGGTACTGGTGGGAAATATGTAATGCATGAGTAGATATATGTGTGGAATGTATAAACGTAAACAATGTGAAATTGGGATTTAGGTGAAGGTGTATGTGTTCCTTTATTGTATATATATATTTATGTCTATTATATTTTATGCACCTATATACGTGGTTCTTAGCTAATAGATAGAATAACCATTAAGCAGGTCGTAGTGCGATCTAATCACTCTATTGCATTTTGCTGTAAATTGCTGTGCGCTTCAAAGGTGAGTTCTTTGCCCGCTTTTAAATCTTTTTCGGGGAGAAAACATACAAATGTTTTTAATGCGCCTTCGGGCAACTATTTTACAGCGCCTTCGGGCGGAATGCATTTTATGCCTTCGGGCAAAACTTTATGCCTTCGGGCGGGGCCTACTAAGGCTGCATTTTATACCCTCGGGTATGGCCTACGGGCAGGTTTCGGTAAAAGTATAAATGCCTACGGGCAGGTTTGGTAAAAGTATAAATGCCTACGGGCAGAATTTTATTAGGGCTTATAGTGCTTTACACGAATTGGAACCACATTCAAGTCCTTATAAAAGTTCGAGGTTGATTAATATATGATAGCGGGGAAATTTGAGTAGTACTACCGGGTTGCGACGGCACCCCACCCTTGACTGGGCGTCATGTGGTGCAGATTGTCCTTAATGGTTATGGGTCATCCTGGTTAGATGACGACAAGGCAAAAGTAACGTTTAGCTTTCATCTCGACGTGTTGACAAGCAATAAGCATTCGGTCTTGCAAACCGCCTAATAAAACGAAATATATATTATTTTTGGTTTATCTGTATTATGAACGGTATCTTTTATTTTTAAGCAAATCTCATTGAACTCACCAACATTATGTGTTGACCGTTTTAGTATGTTTTCTCAGGTAGCTAAGGAGTTGAGCACGTAGGACATGCATGCATTGGGTCGTCTTTTGGATTATTTTAAAAGTTAAATTTAATATCTACTTTATGTTGTAAATTTGGTTTATTGTTTTGTGCGCGGGATTTTGCGCACCGGATTTATTTATGCTTCCGCTAAAAGTTGGTTTTAACCTTTAAACTCTGAACTTTTGGTTATTTACAAAGTTATATATTTTATAAACGTTGAGTCAAAGTTCGTGTAACTAATGGCTTGAGATCCTGGTATGTCACACGCCTAACGGATACCCCGTTTGTGGAAAATTGAGGGTGTGACATTACCGGATCCTTTTATTGGTAAACGTTGCCCATTCCCGACAAAAATAGGTTGTGAGTAACAAGATAAGGGAGTAGTTATTTTACCTGCATTTGCAGTGATGTGGGATGACGCGCCCGTATCCATGTACCACTGTGGATCACCCGAGCTGAGATGGAGATTGTTGAATGCAGTACCAATGTCGTTGGGATTTAGCCCATTCAAGTTTGATGGGCTGTATCCGTCATGGGGCTGGTTATAATGTGTCAGGTGGGCCTGGGGTGGGCCAAAAGGCTGCTGTGGTTGTGGGCTGTACTGGTTTTGGGGATTAAAAGGTGCAGATGGGTAAGGTGAAGGAGGGGGTGTTGCAGCCCATTGGGTCGGTTGATTAGGAGCCCACTGTTGTTGTGAAGATGGACTGTATTGAGACTGGTTCCAAGTCTGCTGACCACGTGATTGGCCATAGTACTGTTGATTATTGTTGCGACCTCCCCCTCTACCACGCTGATAGTCATGTATAGGTCGGACTCACCGGTATGTCGGTGTTATGTATTTTGTATGTATTTTGTATGTATTAGTTCTAGCGAACCTACGGGCGAATCTATAGATTCGCCCGTAGCACAGTATAGCTTTTGATTTGGTGTCGACCGGGCGAACCTGATTGTGCCCGGCGAACCTATGTGGTTCGCTAGATAGATTCGCTGTCAGCGAATCTATCAGCGAACCTATGTCTGATATATATTGTAACCTTATCTTCATGAAATGAAACTTTTGCAACTTTGACAAAACCTGATCCAAACCTTTGTGTGTTGTGTGTGTGTTTACTGGAGGTGCTAGGAGCATATATTACTCATCTTTGTAGCTTATTTACCTCCGGTTGTGTGGTTTAATCTCGTTATTGGTTGTTGGGTTATATAGCACTTTGTTTGTTTGAGTCAAGTGTGTTTCGTTGTTATACAAGTCATTATAGCACTGAAATCACGATCATTACGGACCAACAATATGGTATCAGAGCCTTAGTGCTCTTGATTGTTTGATTCTAGTGATTTTTGTGTTGATTTTGGGGTTTTTGTGTCAAAACACTATTTGATTGTTTTCTGGACTGGTTTGGGTGTTTTGGTGTTGTATTTTGCTTGGGTGTTGTCATATTTGGTCATAGGAAGCTTTTGAAACAAACGGGTCTATAAATGGTCAAGTTTTGAAGCTTCCTGGTTGTTTTCGTACTGTAACAGGTTTGTTCGTAACCCAGCGAACCTATCTGTTCTTCCAGCGAATCTAGTTGTTCATCCAGCGAATCTAGTACAAATCTTGTGTTCTGTAATTTTGTGTTTGTGGCTAGCGAATCTGACATTTCATCGAACGAAAGTTCACTTGTTTGGCTCACTGTACAAGCGAAACTGCTGCCAAAATCTGTCGAGCGAATCTATGCTTGCTGGTCAGCGAATCTGTTTGTTTGTCTAGCAAATTTGTCTTCAACGAATCTATCAGCGAATCTATTTGTTCTTTGAGCGAATCTAATCCAGCGAATTTATCTGTCTTCAGCGAATCTACAATCTGTTTAAAATTATGGCGAGGAGCATACTGAAGACATTCAGGCGGAAACGATTGATCTGGATATGCCTGATACTGAGGTCACCGAAACTGAGTTCGTGGAATCGATGCTGGTCTTTAGTGAAGACGATGAGGCCGGATCTGAAGACGTTACAAATCCATTGGCCGGAATTGAAGGAAGGGCAAGAGCGTTCATTGAGCATCTTTGAAGCCAACAGAAGACGGAGCTAAAACAGAAGACTTCCCCAGGTGAGGTCCAACCTAGGGGGAGTATTGATAGTCATGTATAGGTCGGACTCACCGGTATGTCGGTGTTATGTATTTTGTATGTATTTTGTATGTATTAGTTCTAGCGAACCTACGGGCGAATCTATAGATTCGCCCGTAGCACAGTATAGCTTTTTATTTGGTGTCGACCGGGCGAACCTGATTGTGCCCGGCGAACCTATGTGGTTCGCTAGATAGATTCGCTGTCAGCGAATCTATCAGCGAACCTATGTCTGATATATATTGTAACCTTATCTTCATGAAATGAAACTTTTGCAACTTTGACAAAACCTGATCCAAACCTTTGTGTGTGTGTTTACTGGAGGTGCTAGGAGCATATATTACTCATCTTTGTAGCTTATTTACCTCCGGTTGTGTGGTTTAATCTCGTTATTGGTTGTTGGGTTATATATCACTTTGTTTGTTTGAGTCAAGTGTGTTTCGTTGTTATACAAGTCATTATAGCACTGAAATCACGATCATTATGGACCAACACACGCTGATTACGACCACCTCTCCATGGACCACGACCTCGACCACGATAGTTGGGGTCGTAGTTATTTCCTCGGTAATTGGATTGGTAAGGTGGCCTTTGTGGTTCGGAAGCTTGTTGAGAGGCGGTACGATCCCCCGCGTTTGAGGTCGAGTGAACAAGCGCGGATTCTCTGTTTGGAGTGTTACCCGTGCGAGCCTCTTGTCTCTGTTGCTCCATTTGAATACGATTTCTCGCTTCATCCCACGAAGGTGGGTTTTGGTTGAGTATGGTAGCCACGGTGTCGAGTTCCATAGGCAAACCCCGAACAAGTCGTAGGACCAGGCGTGTTTCTGTCACCGGGTGTCCCACATCTGCAAGCTGACCGGCAATGTCTTTTAACTTTTGGCAATATTCATCTAACCCGCCACTACTTGTAAGTGTATGTCTAGTAAACTCGTTTTCAAGTGCCGAAGCGCGTGAGCTTTTGTTGTTGAGGAAGATCTCTTCAAGTCGTGCCCATGTTTCATATGCCGATTCTTCTTTATCAAGTATGCGACCCAAAATCTCGTCCGAAACAGTTGCATGGATCCGTTGAAGGACAAGTGCATCGATGGTTGCCCATTGGGCATATGTCGGATCAGTTTGTGCTGGCGGCTGAGTTCCATCGATATGGTCGATCACTTTGAATGCCTTGACTTGTATTTTGAATAACTTAACCCACTGAGAGTAGGTTATTTTCTTGCCATCGAGGGTGCGTACCTTGGTTTGGATGTTAGTAACAGTATAAGCAGGGTGGAGGTTTTCTTTTGGCTGTGAAGAGGATGACTCGGGTGGGGTAGAAGATGGCTCGGGTGGAGTTTCTTTGTCGCCGGCCATGGTGGGTGGGTAGGACGATTTTTATGTGGGTGTTTTTAGGGTTTGCAGAACCGTAGCTCTGATACCATGAAAGTTATCAATGGTATTTGATTTCTTGAATAGCTCAATATACAAAGGCCCTATATATATCTATACAATACCATAACTTCCTCCATAATATATGGAATGGATATCTATCACAATAATATCAAATGATAACAATATATGCTAAATATACGTCTCCTAATACATATATTTCTTTCTTTTAGCAACGTTGTGTAGTAGTAAATTAAGTATTTGAAACAAAACCCAAATGCCTTGTACATACACTTAAAATAGAGAATGCAAGAAATGTATGGTGGCGGATAGGAGAACGTCAAATTATACCGGGGAAAGGTGGGTGTGGGAATGGTCTCGGCGGCCTTATGCAGGTCCGACCCGACACCAATTTATTCAACTCCAAGAGACCATAAGTGCACATCGGCCAACCCAGACAAGTGATACATGGAACTGGGCGGGGGATGATACAAGAATTTTTTCGGTTCGCTCGTTAAGAAACATTCTCGAACTTAATCGGGTTCCGGTGGATCTTTCGCCTTTTTTATGGTTGTCTTGGATTTCTCTTAAGGTGAAATGCTTTGGGTGGAGAGTATCACTTGATAAAATTGCCTCGAAAGTTTCTCTTATTCGTAGAGGGGTTCCACTTCATTCGCCGGAATGTTCCTTATGTTTTGGGGCTCCTGAATCCAATCTTCATGTTCTTCAAGAATGTCAATTTGCCGTTCAGGTCTGGAAACACATATTTGATTGGGTGGGTGTTTATATGGATCTAAATCTTCCCATCAAAGAATTCATGGGAGTTGTTGAGCAAATGAATGTCACGACTGATCTAAAAAAGGCTTTATTTTTTATTCTTTTGGCTACTTTTTGGCTAATTTGGAAGGCGCGAAACGAGTTTATTTTTAATATGAAGCGTTTGGAGGTGTCAGATGTGGTGGATAAGATTAAGTTTCACACTTTTTCGTGGTTAAAGAACCGGGCGAATCTCGTAGACCTCTCATGGCAATCTTGGTGTAATTTTTCATTTTGTAAATTCCCGTTGTAATTGGGATGTTTTGGGGTTGTGTTGTATTCGGGCCTAGCGTCTTGCTAGTATTTAGTCTGTTGCTTTCTAATAAAACTGCCGTTCAAAAAAAATAGAGAATGCAAAGAATCATTTATTTATTTATTTATTCATCTATACTGAAAGAGAAAGTGTATGAATAATGTTATGTGTCTGGTTTTGCACATTGTCTTGCTATTGATTCTTGCTTTGGTGTCATGTGATGAGTGGTTGTGGCGTGTGGTGTTGGACATTTGTGTTTAAGTTGGGTTTGTGGGTATTTGTGTTTCACACTTAACATTTCTGTTTGAAAATCAAACAAAAACACTCCTTGATAGATTTGTTTACAGTTGTTACCGGTACCAACTGCTGATTTGGATTTAACGAGATCTATTGGAATAAATCTGTTTAATGTTGTTGTTGGTGTCAACTTTGTGATTGTGGAGTTAGACAACTGTGTTAGTGTTTGTGTGATTCATGGTGATCCAATGATTATGATGATTTAGTATGCTCAAAGGTGAATGGTTTTTAACATGGCTATGATGAAATTTGGGAAAACTGGCTTTTTAGTTGGCTGAACATGGATGGCTAGAAGTGTGTTGTCCTACTTGTAACCCGTATTACAATAGTGATGATTCGGTTTTCTTGTCTGAGCTAATGTTTAAATTCTATTAAAATCACTTTTACTTATGCACATGTGACTAGAAACGAAGAGATAACACGTAAATAAAAAGTCTTGCGCCACGTGCGAGCCATTGAATTTAACTAGTTTATTTATTTTTTTATATTGAAACACAAACTTCATGAATAGTGTTTTGTGTGTGGCTTGAGGTGTTGTGTTGCTATTGGTTGATGTCATGAAATAGTGTTTTGCATGTGACTTGAGGTGTTGTGTTACTATTGGTTGATGGTTTCAGGTGTTGTGTTGCTATTGGTTGATGGCTTGCGGTGTTGTGTTTCTATTGGTTGATGTCATGAAATAGTGTTATGTGTGTAGTTTTCGGTGTTGTGTTGCTATTGGTTGATGGTTCGATGTGTTGTGTTGCTATTAGTTAATGGTTTGAGTTGTTTTGCTATTGGTTGATGTCATAAGTGCGTTTGTTTGTTGGTTGTTTTTATTTATTTTCTATTTTTGGTGTCTTATTAATGAAGTTGACTTTTTTTGTTTTGTGTTACATTTTTGTTTGTGAGCTACTGATAGAATATACAAGAAGTAATAACCCGTTTAATAATTATCACGTAACGTGCGACAACCTGAATATATCTAGTTCACTTAATTGAATAATAATACACAAATTAACACTATTTTATTTGTAAATAATATTCATATATTAATACACAAATTACTCTATTGAATTGTGCATTAATACATATAGACCGTTCGCTTGTGCAGAGCGGAACTACGTGCAGTCATTTGTTAATTATCCGTTTGATTTTGATAGTATTGATTTGATTTGCTATATGCAAGGAGCCGAACCAACTCTCAAATCACTTTATATGCTTAAGCAAATATGGGATCAACTCCTACATTACATACTGTTAGAACAATTATTACTTCAGAAGATAGAAACGTCATAGTTGTTCAATTGATTGATTAGAATACAGTAAAATAGAAGCATGAGACAATTACAAGTTTGTGTGTGTTTTATAAGGTGAAAAATTATCCAAGAGTTTACAACTAAGTTTCACTGTCTATTTATAGGTTTCTCCATATGGTTCGGTACTTTCTCTCTTCATCCCTTTCTTAGCTCCATATGTGCTCCGATCCTTGAAGGCACCGTTCCTCTTCAGCCTTCATGCTTTTCCATTTCCTTGAGAGCACCGCACCTCATCAAGACCCCCCAGTCTATTTGTATTGAAACTGTAGAAATACATATAGACTTTATCATTATCTTTTTTCTTGAGAGCACTGCACCGCTTCATCTTCTGTAAGAGTTTGTATATAAGGTTTTTTGTTGCTTAAAAGCTCATTCTCCCTTCTATCTTTTTCCTTCTCTAAACCTTTTGCCTTTCTTCCTTGCTCGTCTCTTTAAACCAAAAACCTCAATCATTCCTTGTTCCACAGTTTTTTCCCTTTTTGAATCTGCAATTGATACTCGAACGACTCCCTGTATAAAGATCACTCACCTCATTATGCCCATTTACGAAGGTATTTAATCATTTACGCCCCGTCTGTTCTTATTTATTTTCATCTTACTTATATTGTTTGTTCTTCAAATTATCTGTTAATTTTCATCGAAAATGTCCGATAAGGTTAAGAATAATATGCATTTATGCTATTCCAAGTTAACAGACAATCAATTACAAAAATTAGTAAAAAAGTATGACATCCCGGCTGATCTTTACCCAACACTTCCTCCGGCACAAACTTCTGTTTACCCCCTTCCTTCTCGTCAGATAGCCCTATACACTCATCTTTTCAAAACTGCCAACTGTAGAGTTCCCTTTACCAGGTTTTTAATAAAAACCCTGCTATACTATGGCATCCATATCTCTCAGTGTGCACCTCTTGGGATAGCGAAGATAATTCACTTTGAGATTTCCTGTAGAGCCATAGGAGAAGTACCAGATCTTACTGTTTTTAGGAAATTTTTCCACATTACTAAGGCCGGTGATTGGTATACTTTTGAACGCCATCGATCGGTCGCGTTATCTTGCTTTACCAGTGCCTTGTCAGGGCTAAAAAATTGGAAAGATAACTTTTTTTATGTCGACGACCGATGCATCCCTTCGGAAATGTTATGGAGACCCAATGATGCCCCTCCCCTAAAAGATACCGAACCTTCTCCTCACTTGGTCAACCAAACCCTTTTTCTCAATCTGGCTAGCATTGCTCATCCTGTACGAAAATATCCGGAGCATTTATTAGTGATTGGGTGGATCAGCCGGAAGTGGCCCTATGCCTTAAAATGGCCATCCATGTCTCATGCAGGAAGAGGTGAGAACCATCTTCATCCCTATTACATATGTATTTACACACCCACTTTGATTCTGTTTTATTGTTTATCTATATATATATATATATATATATATATATATATATATAGGGAGGGATCAAGAGAGAACTCCATATTAAGTTGAGAACTAGAGAACTAAAAAAAAGGTATGGATGGAATTTTTAAAGGAGGGGTAAAATTGGAACTTTAAATATGTAAATCTTTAAACATTTCTATCTTTTGCATACGTTAAGTTTTTTAAATTTTTTTTGCACCATTAGATCAAGATTTTCATTATCTTTCATTTGAGTATAAATAACGTTATAAAAAAATAAGTTTTTCTCGTTTTTTTAACTTTCAATACTGCATATATGTAATATACGATACCGTATGTTTTTAAATTGGGGAAATGAATACAGTGTTGTTATGAACCTAAATTACCCAAGAAACCATCAAAACTACATACTTTGATAAAATATCAAAAGTTCAATGACATTGATTTCGATGACGTTATCACAAAAAACAAAATCATCATGCCTCAATTCCAAATTTGGATTTTCTCATATGATCGTATTGACATTGCTAGTAATAACTTGGTTCACGTTATGTGATGTGGTATGAATATGTGCAGCATGCGCATATCATAATACCAATTATATGAGTCATGTTATATTAATCTGTTAGTTGGAATTGAGAAGCCAAATTGAGTTACGATCGATTTTTAAAGGGCGGATAATATTTTACTAAAATGAATGACGATTATTGAGTAAATGAGAAAGAGAAAAATTATGATCTAAGAGGAGAAAACTGAGTCGTACATTAACATTGAATAAAGATCAATGAGTTAAGTTTTCTAATAAAAAAATTTAAGTTAATTTATCAAAGCTACGTAATTTTAATGGTTTTACAGGTAACTTAGGTGCATAACATCACCATATTCACTATCCCCTTTTAAATTTTATAGTATTGCATATATGCAGTATCATATACTACATATATGTAGTATCCAAGTACTACATATATGCAGTATATGCAATATTGATGCATTGTTATCTTATAGTTTGAATTTCAAGTTTTTTTTTACTTTTTATGATATTTATCATTGGTTTATTAGTTTATTATTATCTTTATGTTTAGACATAGTATAAGTATTGGTTTTCTTTTCATTTGCCATAAGTTTTTTAATATGAAATCTTATGAACTTTGTTATTGGTTATTGTTAGGGTTATTTCCTAGATTAAGATTTACTTTGTATTTTGTTTATATGTTTGTATATAGTTTAGGGTCTATTTTGTTATATTCCTTAAACTTGTATTTTGTTGCTTTAAAGCATGTAGTGAGAGAGTGTGAGGAGAGAGGCTAGATCACTATTACACGTTAGAGAGAGAGTTAACTGTCTATTTTGTTATATTCCTTAAACTGGTCTGAAGAAGGGGATGGAAAAATGATTGAAGATGTGAGTGAAGATTCTGAAGATTATGACTGGAGTGCAAAGTCTGATCCTGTTGAAGAATCTGAGTCTGAAGTTGCGCTGATGGCTACTGCCAATGAGTCTTCATCTTCTACTGAACAACCAAAGGTTAGTAATGACTTACCCCCTAACTATGTTCCATTGCCCATAGATGTGAAAGAAAGGTTGTGTTCTGAACAATGCATTCAACAAGTAGAACATTATCAAACTCATTCATTTAAAATTGGTGATAAATTAAGTAAACATGAAAAACTTCATGAACAACTTAAAATTGACCATAAAATTTCTGATGAGAAGATTTTGTCACTTAAAGAATCATGGAACAAGACTTTAAAGGAACTGGAATTGGTAACAAAACAACTTGAAGAAATGACAAAGAACTTTGAACAAGAAAGAGTGGCATACATTTCATTGCATATCCATTGTAACCTCTCTATTGATCTAATACAAATCACCTATTCATATTATCATAATCTTCATCATACTTTGCATTGATCTTCATGAACATTCAAGCATCAATACGTGATCAGTGAGTTTCCGCATCACTGATTGCAAACAACATCACCAAACAATCTCAGATCTAGATCCAAGCTCGCTCCCTCTAGAACTATCAATTGGTATCAAAGCTTTCGGTATTGTGTTCTTCGCTGTTCTTAAGCAAAACATTACAATATTGCTCAAATATCATGATCTGAATGAATTGTTCGTGTTTTTAGTTGTGATTCATCAGCATAATCACTTCTAGTTCACAACGATTGTGCAAATTCTATCAGATTATCATCAGATCTGAAGAATTAAGAAGATTGAAAAAGTTACTGTTCGATCAAATTTTTGCTTAATTTCATCAAATTTGATCATGTTTTGGATTGATTGAGATTAGGGATTGATAATCGGACTATTTCACAGCTTGTGTGTGAATTTTGAACGAATTGGACAAGTTTTTGACAAAACCCAGAAAATTCTCATGGAGAAGATGATGAACAGTATGAACTTGGTTGAAGATTAACTTGTCGGGTGATTAAATTTGACTTAGACAATTTCCTTTGGACTTAGATTGAAGAACAATTAGGTCATGTGCAGCCGTGTAAAGGATTTTGTGCTAGACGGGTGAAGAATTTGACGAAGAAAAGGTGTTACTGTTCAGCCGGATCAAACACTGTTGTGCCGGGTAAAACACTGTTACGCCGGGTGATTAACAAATATCAGCCGGGTGATCAATCAACTGTGTAGCCGGGTAAACAACATTGTCGTGTGATCGACAACTGTTCAGCCGGGTAAAGCTTTTTGCCGTGTCAAGATTCAAGTCGGGTCAAGTTATTGCCGTGTGAAGTTATTTCTTGTTGCCGGGTAACTGTTCAGCCGGGTCAAGAAAACAAGTTTTACAACTGTTGAGCCGTGTAACTGTTTAGCCGTGTAAAGACTTTTTCTCTGCCGGGTGAAGAACAAAGCTACTGTTTAGCCGGGTGAAGAAGGATTTTCACTGATTCAGCCGTGTGACTCATTTTTAATTGTTTAATCCTTGTTTTTCTTATCTTGTCTTTAATTACTTGTTTTTAATTTAGTATTTTAATCATTTCCTTTCAAAAATTAACAAAAACCAAAAATATTTTTTTTTTTTTTTTTAAAAAAAATTTGTTAAAATGGCTCCTACTGATGATTCTGATAACCGTGTTCCTAGACTTGTCAATCGTGCAGATTTCAAGAATTGGACAATCAGACTGAGACATCACTTATGCTCCATTGACAATGATTTATGGAAGTCAATTGAAAAAGGTCCTCATATTCCAACTCAGACTGCTCCAGACAGTGCAAGTACCTACACCAAAGATTCTACTAAACCATATCCAGAGGATAATTTGTCAGCTGAAGATTTGAGGAAAGTAAAGAATGATAGCAAGGCTTATTCTTTAATGTGCAAGGGACTGCCACTTCAAGTTCTGTCGAGATTGGATGCATATCAGACTGGTTATACATGTTTCAAGGCATTAAAGTCGATATGTGAAGGAGGAGAACAATTGAGAAGTTTGAAGAAATCAAAGCTGAAAAGACAATTGGAGTTGTTTGAACATATTAATGGAGAAACAGTGCATCAGATGATGAACAGATTTGTTCACTTAACTACTGAGATGTCAAACCTCGGAGTTAAGACTGAACTTCAAGACTTGAATGATCGATTGTTATGTGCTTTACCATCATCATGGAAGCAAACTGTTACTCTTTTGAAGCATACTGAGAAATTTCCAATGGAATTAGATCTGCTTATTGGAAAGATTGAAGAAGTTGAGATTGACTGTCACACCCTCAATTTTCCACAAACGGGGTATCCTTTAGGCGTGTGACATACCAGAATCTCAAGCCATTAGTTACACGAACTTTGACTCAACGTTTATAAAAATATTTAACTTTGTAAATAACCAAAGGTTCAGAATTTAAATGTTAAAACCAACTTTTAGCGGAAGCATAAATAAATCCGGTACGCAAAATCCCGCGCACACAAATTAACCAAATAAAATAGATAATAAATTTAATTTTTAAAATAGTCCAAAAGACGACCCAATGCATGCATGTCCTACGTGCTCAGCTCCTTAGCTACCTGAGAAAACATACTAAAACGGTCAACACATAATGTTGGTGAGTTCAATGAGATTTGTTTATAAATAAAAGATACCGTTCATAACACAGATAAACCAAAAATCCATTTTATTAGGCGGTTTGCAAGACCGAATGCTTATTGCTTGTCAACACGTCGAGATGAAAGCTAAACGTTACTTTTGCCTTGTCGCCATCTAACCAGGATGACCCATAACCATTAAGGACAATTTGCACCACATGACGCCCAGTCAAGGGTGGGGTGCCGTCGCAACCCGGTAGTACTACTCAAATTTCCCCGCTATCATATATTAATCAACCTCGAACTTTTATAAGGACTTTTATGTGGTTCCAATTCGTGTAAAGCACTATAAGCCCTAATAAAATTCTGCCCGTAGGCATTTATACTTTTCCCAAAACCTGCCCGTAGGCATTTATACTTTTACCGAAACCTGCCCGTAGGCATTTATACTTTTGCCGAAACCTGCCCGTAGGCCCTACCCGAAGGTATAAAGTGCAGCCTTAGTTGGCCCCGCCCGAAGGCATAAAGTTTTGCCCGAAGGCCCTGCCCAAAGGCATAAAAATGCAGTCCGCCCAAAGGCATAAAAATGCAGTCCGCCCAAAGGCACTGTAAAGCAGTTGCCCGAAGGCATATTAAAAAAATTTGTATTTTTTCTCCCCGAAAAAGATTTAAAAGCGGGCAAAGAACTCACCTTTGGAGCGCACATCAAAATAACCCGCAAAGATGCAACAAAAGGACTTTTACCACCTTACGACCTGCTTAGCAATTTGTTGCTAACTATTAGTTATTTATTCACATAATTATATTTATACTTGCACCAAATTATTCATGCAGCACTTTTCATGCAACCTATCACTAGCTCTGACCTGACTCACATTATCATTGCGCACCCATACTCATTTTAATACACATCATATAGTTGTACATTTACGTATATTTACCTAACTCATTCGTACACTATTGCATTTAGATGTACACCTGCTACATACATACTTTTCACATGTTGGCATACCGTTTTCATGCTAGTGTTATACGTTAGCATACATCCTACATACTCACATGTATTGTACTATCTATCTCTTGATATATATTTACATACAACCTACCTACATTCTACCATCACCAAAAACCATACATAAACCAATTTGTTGCTATACTCATGATACATGTATGCCCACGTTAATGATTTCACATTTTCACTTCTCCACAAGCGGCTTATATTTACTTGCAATACATACATCCGTGGATCCGATTTCATACATATAATATGTATTACTTACGCATGTCGCTGTCTTCCAACATATTTTACGCATTCTATATTTATACATATATCATCGCACACCCGTATATACATATATCGCATACATATCATTTACACCATTCCTACTGTATCATTATTATATATACAAGTTGCAGCCATTTATATATATATATACATTCCTATTGACTATGTATACATACCTACGAAAATCAATATCCATATAGCACATGTAATCCGTATATACAATGCATCAAATCGACAACGCATACGAACCAATTAAAACTCGAAACACGATCGAACAATGAAACCGTAGTGCGATATATATGGCGAAAATGCACGATAATCACATACCGATAATCGAACGGGACGAACGGGATGATTTTTAGACTGCCACTAATGATGAACGTGGCCCGGTGACGCCAGAAAGACGATCGGAGATGGCTGTTGCTACGGCGGTGTGCGGTGTTGCGGTTGCTGCCGGCGGCGATACACAGCAAGGGCGATCAAAATAAAATAACGGAGATGACGGTGGGCGCCTGCTGCTGCTCGATTCAAAGAAAACGATGGTGATGAAAGCTGCTGGTTGCGGCCGAGATTAGGGTTACGATGTGAGGATGTGTTTGTGCGTGATGAAGGAGACGGGTAATGGACGGGGGGTTGGGTCTTAATAAAATCAACTTTAACTAAATTGCAATTTGGTCCTCAAAAATTATAAAGTTATTTAATTAACTTCCAAGGTAACAAACTAACTTCCATTGTTTACAAAACGACCCCTAACTTAACAAAAATTTAACGGAATGATTAAAGAATAGTTAATGGTGTTAACCTGGATTTACGGGTTGTCACATCATCCCCTTGTTAGAAGAATTTTCGTCCCGAAAATTACGTTGTGTCATTGGTTAACTTGCAACGAATTAGAACAAAAGAAAAGAAAAATATTCGGTTATGACATCATCCCCATGTTAAAAGTAATTTCGTCCCGAAATTTAACCTTTAGCATTAGCGTATGGTGTTGACGTTTTGAATAGACAAGAATGTTCGTACATTATTAGTTTTTTTTTATGCATTTTCACTTGAACTCTGGTCCATGCTTACTATTTTAACAAGCATTGCAAATTTGAAATCTTATTAAGTTAAGTGTTTTGGTTTGTTGGTCCATGATTTCAATAGTTCCTTGAATAAATCTAATTGTTTATCACTTTAAGAGATAATAAGTGGAATAATGAGTCCCCCTGGGCCGGCACTCCATTTGGTTAAAGACACAAGAAATATTGGACAATTCCTATGCAGGATTTCAAAGGGTCAGATTTATTACGGGTTTGATGGGACTTTAGTGTTTTCGGGAAACCACCATTTTTACAGGACGACTTGTCTTTCGATTGTTTCAAGATATCTGAATCAATGTGCTTGAAACTGTTATACGGACATCTAAGATTTGTGTCTTACTTAAAGAATTCATATTTTGTCAAAAATCACTAAATTGATCCAACCGTCTGTAGGCACTCTAATTTAAAATCTTATAGTTCAGTTGGAAAGGAGTGAAATTTTCAACCTCAAGGTCTTGAGTTCTTGCTTACAAACGGGTCAGATAAGGATGTCATGTTAATTCATTACTTGGGTCGTGTAACCTCAATAGTTTCATTAAGCATGTAGTTTATTCTATTGGGATTTTCATGGTTTAAAACGATTAGCTGACTATTGTTTATTTTCAAACTTCACCAAAAACACTGATTCGAATCTGATTGAGACCAACAGTTGTGATCAAGGAAGTTAACTTTCATACAAGGTATGATCTCTTGAATACACTAGAAATTTGAAAGAATGATATTGTAAGATTAGGGTGTCAAATGATGAGAGTAGTAATTATTATATTTCCTAGCAGATACAATTGTGCGTTGGGATGAATGAATTAAGAGAGTGTTATTCTGGACAGTAATGGACGAGTCTCACGCAGAACGCTAGTTGATATTACTTGTTTATCGTGGACTGTTCTATTTATCATGTGAATCTTTAGCGTCATGGAATGTATTCGATACTCATATTTATATATGGGGGTATAAGTCATTAACATTGTTGTCAATGTCTAGTAGTGTAATCTTATTAGGTTGTCAAAAAAAATTCATCAATTTTGTTATCATGCCATTACGGATCGACTTCAATAGTAGAATGTGTACAATAATTTAGATGTGTGGAGGTTTGTACATATCTGAGTTTGTATTGTTTTTCATATGTAGCGGTATTGTAAGTGTTTTCCGTTCATAGATGTGTTTGTACGAGTGTAAATTGAGGATAAACTTGATGTTAGTGCATTATTCAGGGATGGATTTTCGCTCGAGATAGACTTTGGCTCAGATGGATTTGTATTGAGTTATTAAACACTTTTGTGCTTCTGAGTATAACCCACATGAAAGGTTTGCCAGAATAATCGTGTACCTGTAAATTCACCATTACGTTGCGCACCCGCAATCGTCAATTTACCTTACACAAGCACCCTATTTTGCTTCCCATCATGGGCTTTAATCTTAAGTCTTATCATGCTTATTGTTTTGTTCTTATCTATAAGATATGTTATCTTATTACGAATATAGGATGTATAAGAAATGTATGATATACATAGGACTAACCAGTCTTTCTCTAGAACAAGAATACCGTCAGTGTTCATCTTCACGAGATGCCTATTCGAGTCAATACTTTTCACGGGTGCAACGAGCACCGACTTGATGAAATAAGGGAAGTGTCACAATACGAAAAAGGATTAGAAGTAACTTTAACTAAATTGCAATTTGGTCCTCAAAAATTATAAAGTTATTTAATTAACTTCCAAGGTAACAAACTAACTTCCATTGTTTACAAAACGACCCCTAACTTAACAAAAATTTAACGGAATGATTAAAGAATAGTTAATGGTGTTAACCTGGATTTACGGGTTGTCACATTGACGAAGGATCAAGAAATACTGATAGATCAAGCTCACAAACTCAGTATAAGTATGTGGTAAATCCTGCCAATACTATGGAGAATGCATTTCTTGCACAAGATGCAATGAAGTTTGAAGAAGAGGGTGATTTATTTGTTGGTGCAAGTTTTTACACTGATTCATCATACTTTCCAAGTTCACCAACTTTTTCTCAACCCCAATCTCCACCAAGAGCTCAAGTTCAAAGTCAGAATCTGAAGAATCAGTCAGACAGTCAAAGTTTAAATGTTCAAGCTAAGGTAAAAGATGTAATGAACATTCTGTTGCAAGATGATGAGACCAAAACTGCTTTTACAGCGTTTATGGCAAGTTTTCAGGCATACCAAGGAAGTCACTTAAGTCAAATGGACGTGGTCCTTCAAGACTTATTTGAGATGGATCCAGTTGACGTTGAGGAAATGGATTTAAACTGGCAGATGGTAATGGTTGCATATAGAACGCAGAAGCATGCATATGTTAACCGAAGCTACAAGCCTCATGCAAACAAAACTGTTGGTTTTGACAAATCAAAGGCCAGATGTTTCAATTGTAACCAGTATGGTCATTTTTCAAGGGAATGCAAAGCTCCTAAGAATCAGAATTTCAACGACCAAGCTAGTTCAAGTAATCAAGGTCAAGGTCAAAGCTCACAACAATCTTCAAGCTATCAACAAAGAAATCAACGCTACTTTCAGAAACCATACCAAAGTCTTCCCATGCCTGAATTGAAAGATGAAGGAAAGAAACCAGAAGATCAAACAAAGGCACTGGTAGTGAGTGTAAAAGACGGTTATGATTGGAGTGCATATGCTGAACAATTCACTTCTGATCTTACGTCAAGTTTGGCACTGGTGTGTGAAATCGAAGAAGACTGGTCTGAAGAAGGGGATGGAAAAATGATTGAAGATGTGAGTGAAGATTCTGAAGATTATGACTGGAGTGCAAAGTCTGATCCTGTTGAAGAATCTGAGTCTGAAGTTGCGCTGATGGCTACTGCCAATGAGTCTTCATCTTCTACTGAACAACCAAAGGTTAGTAATGACTTACCCCCTAACTATGTTCCATTGCCCATAGATGTGAAAGAAAGGTTGTGTTTTGAACAATGCATTCAACAAGTAGAACATTATCGAACTCATTCATTTAAAATTGGTGATAAATTAAGTAAACATGAAAAACTTCATGAACAACTTAAAATTGATCATAAAATTTCTGATGAGAAGATTTTGTCACTTAAAGAATCATGGAACAAGACTTTAAAGGAACTGGAATTGGTAACAAAACAACTTGAAGAAATGACAAAGAACTTTGAACAAGAAAAAGTGGCACATGCAGTCACTCAAGTTGAATTAACAAAGGTCAAAAGCTGTAAAACCATGGTCAAACAACTCATTAATGAAAGAGGTAACAAAACCAAAACCGGGTTGGGTTTTACTCATGAACCAATGCCAAATTCAGTCACTCAAACCTTACCGGAAAACTTTAATGAATTTGATCATTC
Source organism: Tagetes erecta (assembly GCA_030867185.1). Classification (NCBI taxonomy): domain Eukaryota; kingdom Viridiplantae; phylum Streptophyta; class Magnoliopsida; order Asterales; family Asteraceae; genus Tagetes; species Tagetes erecta. Next base: position 23,872,803 of record CM061496.1, read on the forward strand.
ACCTGAAAATGAACGTAAATTCAAAGAAATTCAAAGAAGTAAATCCGAGTCCGAAGGATCTGAGGTGTTGATTGAAAGCTTGAAAGAAGAAGATGATGTGACAACTGAAGCTGACGATGAAGCTAGCAACAAATCTGACAACAAATTAGAGCCTGTTCTGATTCAACTTGTTGAATATCCGGAACTGAATCCGAAGCCAGAAACAGTGAAGGATGAAGGTGAGTTTTCAGGATACAATGATCCTGAATACATCAGGTGGAAGAAAGAACAAAAGGCGCAAGTTGCTGATCAGTTGATCAAGAAGCAAGAAGTGAAGAAGGCTGAAGTTTTAACTGCAAAGAAGCAGAAATCAAAAGTAATAACCAATCAATCTGAAACGAAACAGTCAAAAGGCAAAAGTGTCTTAAAATCAAATGATAACGCCAAAGTTCAAAGTGTTAAAAATGACAAAGTTAAACCTGTCAAGAAAGTGTCAAAAGGTAAAAACATCAAGTTTGTGTCTGCAGGAACGTTTGATTTGAACGGATCTTATGGTAAACCAATCAATTCTCCAATCAAATCTAACTCTGGTCTGAAAACAGGTTCAGGTCCTAAGTCTTCCGCTGTCAATGATAAGAGAATTGAATCCAAAAAGGTAACCAAACAGAACAGTTTAAAATCGAACCAAAGTCCCATGCAATCAAAATCACAAACAAAGTCTCCACAGAAAAGCGTTAATCTAAAACCGAACAACCATGATAATGAATCACGATTTGGTTCAACATCAAAAGTTAACAATCGGCTCTTTAGGATTAGCAAGAAACATTGTGAAATTTGTGATAGATATAATCATGCAACTGCTGAATGTTTCTTTAACAGGTACTGCAGTTTCTGTGACAAAAGAAACCATTCTTCAGAAGAATGTTTTTATAACAAATTTTGTGAAATTTGTGAGAGGAGAAACCATGACACAAAGGATTGTTTCTTTCGATCAAACTCAACAAGAGAAATGACTCCGTTTTCAGATTTTAAAGGAAATAAATCATTTGGTTTTCAAAATATGAATCAAAGTCATTCTCCGGTTTTGAGAAATTTCAATCGAAACAATTCTGTTTCTAACTTTTCATCAAGAAATGTGCAGGTTAACAGTTTTAAGCCAAGAGCTTTGATGGTTAGAAATTAAAAGTTTGAAAATAACCTTGATCCTAAGTTAGAGGAAAGGTTTAGTGCTTTGAGGAGAAAGCAATCAATGCACGCCAATGGGCGAAATAACAGTTTTCAGCATCAAAATCTCTTAAATGAAACAAATTTTCAAAAAGTTCAATATCAACAAGTTACTATTGCAGATAGATTCGGAAAACCCAAGACCGTGTGGGCCTGGGTTGACCAAACTAACTAAGTGATTGTTGAATTGCAGGTACGCCCAAGAAGACCTATCAACTCGTGGTTTGTTGATAGTGGGTGTAGCCGGCATATGACAGGCAACCATGCCTTGCTTCAGGATTTCAAGCTAAAAAATGGTACACACGTTGCATTTGGAGGTGATGCGGGTGGTAAAATCACAGGAGAAGGAACTGTTACAAATGGGGTCATTAGTTTTGATAAAGTCAACTACTGTGCACAGTTGAACTTTAATTTACTAAGTGTATCTCAAATCTGTGATAAATCTTATTCAACTCTTTTTGATGATTCTTTCTGTTATATTCTTAAACCAGGTTTCAAGATTGACAATGAGTGGGTAGTGGTTAAAGCTCCAAGAGATCGTGATGTATACAAATTGGATATGTCGCAGATTGATGCTGAAACCGAAACAACTTGTCTCATTGCACATGCTTCAAATGATGAGAGTCAGCTTTGGCATAGACGGCTGGGTCATTAAAACTTCAGAAACATGAATCGTTTGGTGACTGGAAATCATGCTGTGGGAATACCGTCAAAGAAATTCTCCACAACTGATCTCTGTCCAGCGTGTTTGAAGGGAAAACAGCATCGCATGTCTTTTAAGTCCAAGCAAGAAAACTCCATTTCAAAACCCTTGCAAATGCTACATATGGATCTTTTCGGACCAACAAATGTGCAAAGCATCGGAAAGAAGTCTTACTGTTTTGTCATTATTGACGATTTCACTAGATTTTCTTGGGTTTATTTTTTGCATGCTAAATCTGAAACAGCTGAATTATTAAAAGAATTTATCATCAAAGTTGAAAATCAATTGGAATGCAAAGTTAAAATTTTAAGAAGTGATAATGGAACTGAATTTAAAAATACTAATGTTGATTTATTTTGTGCAGAAAAGGGGATTGCTAGACAATTTAGTGCTCCAAGAACACCTCAACAAAACGGGGTTGCGGAACGGAAAAACCGGACACTGATTGAAGCTGCAAGATCCATGCTCGCAGATGCCAAAATCCCTATCACTTTTTGGGACGAAGCTATTGCTACTGCGTGTTTTGTACAAAATAGAACATTATTGGTTCAAGATAAACAGAAAACTTCTTATGAGTTGTTATTTGGAAGAAAACCAAATATTTCTTACTTGAAAGCATTTGGTTGTCCTGTATCGATTTTAAATTTGAGTGATCATCTCGGGAAGTTTGAGTCAAAATCTGACGATGGATTTTTCCTTGGTTATTCGTCTGTATCTAAAGCTTATCGAGTTTTTAATAGCAAAACAAATACTGTTATTGAAACTATTAACGTAAAGTTTTTAGAAAATTCGTTTCCGTTAGTGGCTCATGGTCCCGAATGGTTATTTGATTTAGATTCGTTATCGAAATCTTTCAATTCTAACTTATTTGATTTTTCAGGAAAAACAAACAAAGAATCAGGCGACTTGGGATGCTTTAGTGACGATTCTGATAATGACGATGATGGAAATCTCGGTTCTGAATATCCATTTATGTCTTTTCACAATCCTGATCATGTCAAATCCAGTCAAGCTCCGGGTTCTTCTGGTTCTCAAGAAGATCAAGAATCAAACAATCTTGAAGAAGATGTGAATCCGCAAGTTTCTCCTAATGATGGTGGATCTGTTCAAAATCAACCATCATCAGATCCGAATGCTGAAGTGATTCCAGAATTTTTTGATTACTTCATCAATTCACCGGATCAAGTCCCGAATTTCACTCCGCATTCTTCTACCATACTACAAGATCTACCAAATCTGAATACTTCTAATCTGGAGAGTCAAGTGCAAGGAGGTGACATACCAATTCATCGAATTCACAAGAAACATCCTGTCTCTCAGATTATCGGGCCGTTGAATCAGAGAACTACAAGAAGTCAGACTGAACAAGCAAATGTTTGTCTTTATTCGTGTTTTTTATCTCAAGTGGTGCCAAAGAACATTTCAGAGGCGTTGCAAGATAATAGTTGGATTGAAGCCATGCAAGAGGAGTTACTTCAATTTCGCAAACAGGAAGTTTGGAAATTAGTGGACTTACCTGAAGGAGAGAATGCGATTGGTACAAGATGGTTGTACAAAAACAAGCCAGACGAACGTGGTATTGTTGTGAGAAACAAAGCGAGACTCATTGCACAGGGATACACTCAGGAAGAAGGCATTGATTATGAAGAGGTGTTTGCTCCGGTCGCAAGACTTGAAGCCATACGCGTTTTTCTTGCATATGCTTCCTTCATGAAGTTTAAAGTATTCCAAATGGACGTTAAAGGCGCTTTTCTGTATGGACCAATTACAGATGACGTATACGTCAGACAACCTCCGGGTTTTGAAGATCCTGACTATCCTCATCGTGTATACAAGTTGAGTAAAGCTCTATATGGTCTACACCAAGCTCCAAGAATCTGGTATGAAACATTATCCAAGCATTTACTAGAACATGGATTTACAAGAGGTCAGATTGATCCAACTTTGTTTATGAAGAGGGAGAATGATGATTTGTTGTGCGTTCAAGTATATGTGGACGATATTATCTTCGGATCAACTAGTGCGTCAATGTGCAAAGAATTTGAAGAAATCATGAAGTGTAGATTCCAGATGAGTTCAATGGGGGAGATTAACTTCTTTCTTGGATTACAAGTGAAACAATCAGCTGACGGAATTTTCATCAATCAATCAAAATTTGTTGAGAAGTTGTTGAAGAAGTTCAAGATGCAAGATTGTCAGACAATTCGAACTCCATCTGATGTGAACTGCAAGATTCAACCGGATCCAAAGGGCAAAGTAGTTGATCAGACACTATACAGATCAATGATCGGTTCTCTGAAGTATCTTACTGCATCAAGACCAGACATCATGTACGCTGTTTGTGTGTGCGCCAGATATCAGTCTGATCCGAAAGAGTCGCACCTTGTTGCTGTGAAGCGTATATTCAGATATCTTAAAGGGAAACCGAATCTTGGGTTATGGTATCCTTACGAAGGAAATTTTGAATTATATAGCTATTCTGACAGTGATTTTGGTGGTTGTGCTCTTGACAGGAAATCGACTACTGGTGGATGTCAATTTCTGGGTCCTAGGCTTGTCTCTTGGCAATGCAAGAAGCAGACCAACGTTTCTGTATCCACAGCTGAAGCAGAGTATATCGCTGCATCTGCAGGATGTTCTCAAGTTTTGTGGTTACAAAACCAATTGCTTGACTACGGGTTTAACTTTCTAAAAACTCCTATTTACATAGACAATACTGCTGCTATGTTCATTACTGCTAATCCTGTTCAACACTCAAAAACCAAACATATCGAAATTCGATATCACTTTTTAAGAGACAACTCTGAAAAGGGTTTAATAATTTTGATTAAGGTTCATACCGACAAACAACTGGCAGATCTTTTCACAAAATCTTTTTTGTCAGGGCGGTTTGAATTCTTAATTCAATCCATAGGATTAATCAATCATGATTGATTCTATTTTTCTTAAAAACAAACAAAAATCAGAAAATATAAAAGCCAAAAATATAATAAGTTGATGTCATATATTGATTCTGTTGTCTTTTATTTTATGTCTTGCATTGTGTGTGTGCATGAAAAAAAAATTGAAAAGCAAAAACAAAATATAAAAGCAAAAAGAAAAGAAAATATCATGTCATAAGAATCTATATTGCACAAAGTGAGAAATGATAGTTACACTAGACATTATTTGTCACATCATTTTTAATAAAGACTGATGAATGTTAATTGATGTGCTAGACAGCTCAGGCAATTAGACTGAACAAGTAAGTTGATTGTTGACAAACATAAACTTAATGATCTTTGTGTTAAGTTCCATTGTTATACATGTCTAGATATATATCTTTTGATACATTGCTTGTGATGATAGTTGTGTATGATCGGGTAACGATGTAGTCTATTCAGTGTGATGAACCGCATCGTGAGCTTCTTTGTTGTGGTACCCACATACCTGAAGTCTCACACGAAGTCTCTTTTGAGCTTCAAGGTGCAGCAAAAGATTCCCAAAGATGGAACGAAAAGAGTCCCAAATGTGGACCATCACCAAACAAAAATTCCAAAAAGGAATTCAGAAGATTCCCAAGGGGAACAATAGGAAAGAAAAATTCCCAAAGATGGAATTAAAAAGAAGTCCCAAAGTGGACCAAATCCGAATAGAACCCAAATTCCACACTGTGTATGACTGTAAGTGACTAGGTTTTGTGCAATATGCATTCAGGTAGTGTTTGATAAGGAAATATGTTGACATATGTATACATGTGGGTCACATAAGTCATTCTAATCGAACCTTAAATATCATCATGATACTGAAAAAGTAAGTGTGTCAACTCGAGCTAATTGGTATGTGTTCATATCATCACTCAATCAAACATAAGTCAAATGTCTATTCAAAACTTGCAAAACATGTTCAGATAATGTGTGGTATGATCTCACTGCGATATTTTGATTCATTGCATTGCATATGTCTTTATTTTAATGTGTGTGCTTTGTGTGTGCAGGCATATGTAATCTTTATTGACACATCGACAACCTTGTTAAACTTAAAAATTTCAAGTTTAGGGGGAGAATAAATTGAAGAAGAAAAATATTTACAAAAATCCAAAAAATGTTGTGAATAAGTGTGTTTTGAATGAACAAGATTATGTGGTATGAAAAGCAAAGGTATTGGATGTGTTAAAAACAAACCCAAGGTCTTGTAATGTGTTTTTAAGAAATTGCTTCGGGATATAGAAAAATTGGTTGTGCAAAAACATTTTTGAAAAAGAAAAAGAAAAATGATTTTAATAAGAATTAATGTTATTGTCTTGTTTAATGTTGTTGATAATTAATGTGACAAATTCTTTTTGAGGATATCTTGTCAATTAATATGTCGAGAATGTTTGCAGGTGCAATAAATGCCGTTGAAAAAGTCAACAAACGAGAAAAGTGAAGAAAAATTCTCAAGTGTTGTAGCCGGGCAAAGAATGTCATAACACTATTTTGCCGGGTAATGAACACACTGTTCAGCCGGGTAATGTTGTGAGTTTGATACAAGCCGGGTGATTGAGAAAAAGGTGAAGATATTATGACTACTGTACAGCCGGGCAATGATCATGTCAAATACAGCCGGGTGAAGGTCATAGATATCTGCCGGGTGACAAGTGTTTACTATACAGCCGGGTAAAAGAGAAATCTTCTTGCCGTGTAAGAGTATAACACTGTGTTGCCGGGTGATGAAGAAAAGCATGTCGGGTGATATAGAAGACAACTATGTTGTCGTGTAAAGAAGAATGCTGCCGTGTGAAGAAGGCATGCCGGGTAATGAAGAAAGCAAGCCGGATGAAAGAAAAACAACTGTGTTGCCGGGTGATGAAGAAAGGTTGCCGGGTGATGTTTTAAAGACTACTATTCTGCCGGGTGATGAATAAAACCCATCAGGTGTAGTTGTTCCTAACCTTTACCCGTTACTACAGTGACTTACCCGTCTCTATAGTGTTTGACCCGTCAAGTGTTTTTCACATGTTTGTGACTTGTTTCATGTACTTGACCCGTCACAACAGTGCATGACACGGATCAACAGTGCATGACACCTCAAATTTTGACCTAAATTTTTAACAATATAAAAACCCGCCTCTTCACAAACACTTATCATTTTTCACATTCACATTCAAGCAAACACTCTGTACTTAAATCGTTTGTTATCATATTCAATCGTTTTGCTCTGTAACAAGGTTGATCGATTGAATAAGGTAATGATTATGTGTTTTGACCTTGATAAACCTGCAAATCGATCGATAAAATGAAAAACGATGATGAACAGTGTTTTTGATCATTGAATCGACACTTTGATAGTGTGTGTTAAAACCAAAATCAAATGTTGTTTTAAGTGAAAAACCTGTCGATCATTAAGAATCAATCATTCATTTGCACCAAAACACCTTAAAACCAACTGAATCGATCAAAATTGTCATAACTGTTAAAACCGCCATTGATGACCTGTTTGATATTCTTAAGTGTTAACTTCAAACTGACAAAATCTGTGTTGAACATTAACAAATCATTGTTAAAACTAAGATTAACATGTTAAACAACTTCATCATACAAATGTCAAAATTATGTCTTAAGTGATTAACTGTTAAAATTAAAACATGCTGTATAATCATTAAAATTCAAAGTTGTTTGATTAAAATGATGAAAATCAGGTTATTAGAACAATTTAGGATTTAAAATGATTATGTGAATGTTTTGCTTTCTAACTTTTGTTCAAACACTTATGAAAATTTTGATATGTATTAATGAAGAATCTAACACATTTGTCTTGTTTGTGTTTGTTTTTTTTTTGTTTTAACAGATGGAGAATCTCAAGTTTGAACCTAAGCACAATCTTGTGGCATGTTTGGATGAATCTATCCCTGAAACTGATGGTTACAGAGATATGATCAAGTTTATCAAGAGGACGAAATATGTGTATGCTATGTGTGCCAAACCGGTCATATATGCAAGATTGATAAAGAGCTTTTGGAGAACAGCAGAAGTGATCAGAGATAATAATGGTGTTGCTGTTGTGAGAGGAAATATTTCTAGAGATATGGTGTTGACAGTGTCTGAAGAAGCCATCAGAAATGCCCTAAGGATTGATGAAGATGAAGTTGGTATGAATGATGACCATAGCAGAGTGTCAATCGTGTTTTGTTAATATGGGGCATCCACCTGTATTTCCAAAGTCACAGTTTTATAGAGCAAAGTTGGGAAAGAAATTTAAGCTGTTATGCTATGTTGTCCAACAATGCATGTCCAGGAGGAGTGCAGGTTTTGACAATTTCCCATCAGATATAGCATCTCCAATTGTTGCTATAGCTGAAAACAAACCATTCAATATGTCAAGGTGGATAATGAATGGGTTTGTATTTAATTTGGTAAAGGGCAAGAGGTTTAAGTTTCTCATGTACCCGAGATTCTTACAACTGATGATTAATGTTGCCTATCCTATCATCAGAACTGAAGGTTATGCTGGAGGTATATTATATACTGAGGACATGAACGATCTATCTTACAGAAAGATGAGTATCGGGAATGTGCCTAATGTGGATTTATTTGACTATATGAGAGATATAGCAAATAATGAAGAAGATGTTGAAGGTGTTTATTATCATATTTCTCATGGTGAGATTGTAAATCCTCATGATTTGATGGATGAGATGCCTGATAATTTGTTAGATGATGATGAGTACTTTGCTCGTCATCCAGAGGATGAAAATGAGTCTGAGAATGAAGAAGAAGATGATAGTGATGATGGTGAAAATGGTGACAGTGACAGTGGTGATGGTCAAGATGATGATAATGATGATGGTGGTAATGAAGGTGCTGAATCTGAATCTAATTCAGAGGAGGCAGAGATTGTTGAAACAACTGAACCGATGGAATTGGAGACTGAAAATGTTGAAGTTATTGAACCAATTGTGAATGAAGAACCTGTTGAGGTTGCTGATCTTGATGAAAGTGTGGTTGAAATTCCTAAGGCTATTACTATTCAGTATGTTAGATCACGAGGATCAAAACCAGTAATAGAGCATGTGATTGAAGAGGAACCGAATGTGATAGAGCCTGAACTGATAGATGTAGTTCAGATAGCTCAGGAAGTAATGGCCGAAGCTGAAACTATTGCACAGATAGTTGAAGAAGCCGATGCTGGCGTTACTGATCCTATTTCTGTTAATATACCCACCACATCATCCCCTATTGCACAAAACATTGAACAAGTTTTGGAGTCTTCACCAAAAGTTGTGTCAATTGTTGATGAGAATGAAGATAAGAAAAGGATTGTCGAACTAGAAGAGATGGTACAAAAGTTGTTAGAGGCAAATGAGCTGTTGAAGTCTTCGAATGAAAGAAAGAAGAAAAGGTTTGAAGAATTTTGGGATATTCATAATCAGAACTTGAAAACTTTCAAAGAGTTGGATGCAGATCATCTCAAATTGAAGATTGAGCATGATGAGTTGAAAGATAAATATGATAGATTGAAGGAGGAACATGATAATCTGAAGTATGATTACAAGGAGTTGAAAGCTGAATGCAATACGCTTGAAGATGAAAAAGAGATGTTAGAAAAATGGCTGGAGGAAACGAAACCGAAGAAATCTGGTTCAACATCTGATAAAGATTTTTCAGATGAAGTGGTTGAAACAACTGAAGCGACTCAAGTATCAAAAGTTTATCTGACTAGAGCTCGAGGCACAACAAATGTTGGTGTAAGGGTGGAATCTCCAATCATCATTCCCGATGAAGCTATTGCTGAAACTGTCAATACGGACAAAGCTGAGGGAAAAAGGAAGCTAGATGCAGTTCCAGAAATAATGGGTGATGAAGGCAGTTCGAAAAAGGCAAAACTGGATGAAACAGTGCAGATTGAGCCGATTCAATCTGTAGCTGTAATTGAAGCTGAGATAGCTAAGACTGTTGATGAGATTGTGACTGATGATGTAATTGAAAAACCAGTTCACATTGAGCTGATTCAATCTAAAGCTGTTGTTGTTATAGAAGTGCCTGAAACTGCTGAATCTATTGAAAAAGTGTCTGAAGTTGTTGAAGTTATGGAGAATGTGCCTGAAATTGTACCTGAAGTTGCAAGTCAGTTTGAGCCGGTTCAAACTGACAATGCACCTATGATTGAAGCTTTGGATGATTTGGATGATATAGACTTTACTGAATCTGAAAATGAAGCTGAGCCAGAAACTAATGTTGTTGAAGAGATTCCAGATGATTTAGATCAAAGATTTGCTTATCTTGAGAGGATGAAGTATAATTCTGTGTTTTTGAATGGGTTGACTGTGAGCCAGATAAATGAAGAATATGAAAAGTGTTTGATTGCCCAAGACAAAACCGAAGCTGATAAAAAGGAATTTATTATTGAGATGGGTGAATGGACTCCATTGCAAGAAAGTTTGAATATAGAAGATTTGCCTCTAACTGAATTATATCACCAAAATCCGGAAGAAATGTCAAGTACAGATATGCGTAGTTGGCCGAGCTCAAGAAATTATCCGTATAGGACTCTGAAGAGGTTGAAATCTGAGTCACTGAGGAAGATTGTTGTTAGCTTTATGAAAACCGAAAAAATGTACAATCGTATGTTTTATTTGGACTACAACAATCCTCAATACTTCGAGCTGACAAAGAGATATAAAGTTCTTGGACCGAAGGAGATACCGGTGATGGCTTTACCTGAAAATGCTCACAAGAAAAGGCATGAATTGATGGATATGTTTCCAAGTGAAGTCAAATCTTATAACATACCGATGGATGTTCGTGAATCATGGCATAAATCAGCCACAGCAGGTGATGTGGTGAGGTCACTGCTGAGTAAAGGTCAGTCAATCGCTGAATTACTTGATTCAATGATTGTGCCGGAAAAGAACAAGAAGGTGAAGATAATTGCATGGAAATACGATGAAGTGTTTGATGCGTTTATGATAAAGAGAGTTAATGGTTTATGTGACGATATCATTACTACTCTAGCATTTTTAAGTTGGAAGTTCAAGATCTGAAAGAATTGCACAAACTCAGGTTGATAAATCACACGCATGCTGAGCGTGGTGATAAATGTGCAATGCTGCTTGATGCCGGGATAGCCAGACCACCAAAGTATCTTGATTTCAGAGGCCAACAAGAAGATACAGCGTATGTACAATCGAAGAAAGAAAGAAAGAAAAAGAGATTGGTTGTCAGTGAAGATATGTATTTGGAAGAATTTTCGGATGAGTACTTTGATAAGGTGACGAATCCAGGATTGAAAGTGATTGATGGTTCGCAAATGACAAAGCCTATACTTAGAGTCTTCTATAATCAAGAAACCTTTGAGTTGAAGCTTGTTCGGAATTTGGAAGATTGGGATAAAGACATGATTACTCTATTTAGTACTTTTGAGTTGAAGCTGCTTCATCCATCCTATATTGATTATCTAAGAAGTTGCAGAATGGAGAAGTGTAAAGATAAACTTGCTGAAGCTGATAGGAAGTTGTTCGTAGTAATGATAGAAGTGATAGCTGCTGCAACTGAAAAGATTCGTGTACGAAAGGCATTGCTGAACTCTAATCTTGTGAGGGTCGACATACCAGAGATAGAGTTTATGAGAATATCTGGAAGAGGAACGCTGGAAGTGCAAGTCAAGGGGAAGGAAATGCCGTTTGAATTTTATGCTAACATTGACTTTGCAGGTTTAAATCTGGATTCTCTAAGACGCATGAATGCCTGCCCAATTCTGACTAACGAATCCAAGCCGAGACAAGCAAAGATTGCCGAAAAGTTCAAGTCTTGCATAGAAGAAGCATTGAAGGAACAAGAAGAATTTAAAGGAAAAGAGCTGCTGAATGTCAAAGACGAACCAGAAGATTGGTGAAAGAGATTGATGCTGAACAAGATGAAAAAGATATGAAGATTTTGCTGAAGATTCAAAGATAAATCTTAGGGGGAGTACTGTTAGGGTTATTTCCTAGATTAAGATTTACTTTGTATTTTGTTTATATGTTTGTATATAGTTTAGGGTCTATTTTGTTATATTCCTTAAACTTGTATTTTGTTGCTTTAAAGCATGTAGTGAGAGAGTGTGAGGAGAGAGGCTAGATCACTATTACACGTTAGAGAGAGAGTTAACTGTGTGTGATTTATTTCTCCTGCACTTGTACTACAAATTTGCTTTGATCATCAATATACAAAGAGAATTATTAGTATGAATTGTGTTTGTGATTGAACTGTTTGTTTGTGCGAATTATTCTGATCATTGTGAGTGATATTAACGATCCAATTGAACCTATCAGTTATTTGAGATTATATGTACACTTTAAATAATTATTAGACTCTTGAGTCATTTGGCCACTTAATAAATGCATCAAGTACATTGATACTACATATATGTAGTATCAAAAAAACCAAAATGTGATTTTTAAAATTATTTAATGTAAATAACGTATGAAAAAGTTAGTAACGTTTAAAGAAAAATATAATCAAATACAATATCGCAATACTACATATATGTAGTATGAAATTTAAAAAAACGAGAAAAAAAATATTTTTTAAGACGTTATTTATACTCAAATGAAAGATAATGAAATTCTTGATCTAATGGTGCAATTTTTTTAAAATAATATTAACGTATGCAAAAGATAGAAATGTTTAAAGATTTATATATTTAAAGTTCCATTTTTACCCTTCCTCTTTAAAATTTCATCCCTTGTATTTTTGGTAGTTCTCTAGTTCTCAACTTAAAATGAGTTCTCTCTTGAACCCTACCCATATATATATATATATATATATATATATATATATATTTTATCTTATGCAGAGATCGATCTGTCTGATGTCCTTCAGTTGGACAGTTTTGAAGACCTCACTTTTGAGGGTTTAGATATGGAATCTACTGACCAAGATTTTCTAGACCGGAACACTTCCGCTTTTCAAATTATCCGCCCCTCTATTTCAACCACCCTCCCCGGAAATACAGATGCTAACATTCCATCTGAAGCTTCTCAATCTACGATTCCGGTTGTCGATCTTGAAGTAACACTCAAACGAAAGAAAACCACCGCTGCCGGAACAAAGAAGAAAATGAAGAAAAATCCTGATAATACCAATCAAGCCTCGACAAACTTTCAACCGTCCCACTCTAGCAGCCTCGAAAATTTGTCCAGTCACCTTCAAGGGGAAGATATTAATCGGGAATCTCTTGCCAAGCAGATTCGTCAACAAAAAACCCCCGAATCACATGATCCGGTCACTTTTCTGAACCAAACCCTTGTGAAACCATCGGGCGGTGCTTCATCCTCTCACCCCTCTCCAAGAAAATCTCCCGAGCACACCCCTTCTCCTCCTATCCGTTCAACTCCGGATCCACCGTCCTCCTTCCTGACTCCTCCACGAAAAAATCCCTCTCCTCAAAAAACAGCCAGTCCTCCAACCTCAATCCCTGCTTCCCTTTCTAAAAAGAACCTTGATCATTCAGCATGGGTTTCCCATGAAGTGAGCATGTCTCCATTTATTGGCCATAACTTCCCCTACTCTTCTTCTTGTAACCCCGATCAACCTTTTATCCCCAACTGGAACATTTCAAACAAGGATTCTGTTTTGGATGTAGACGTGGCTCGCCAATTTCTTCACAATGCTACAACCCCAAAAGACCTGCACATTCTTCGTAACTTGTCCCCTATGGAGTTTTCAAATGGAGCCCACTTGAACCAAGCCCAAGCCATAGGATGGTTTTCTGAGATGCACCGGAGATGGGTGGAAGTAGAAATGAAAATCAATGATCTTTCCGGGGAATTATCCACTCTTCAATCGTCCCTCTCTTCTGTTCACCAAATGGAACAAAAATTGACTGAAAAAACTAAAACACTTCAAAAGGTTGAAGCTCAGCTTATCAAAGCCCAACAAGATTTAAATCTTGCTCTCAAAGTATCTGCTCAAGAAATCACAAAGTCCGGCAACCTTTCACAAGAGAAAGACCGGCTTGAAGAACAATTAAAGAAGAGTGCTGCAGATCAAGAACTAATGAAGAAGAACTTCACGGAGCAAGTGAATGAGCTGTTGATAAGGTTGAATGCCACTGATCAAGCTCATGACTTGACCAAAAAAGGTTCTTTCTATCCTATCAACTTGACCTTCTTCCATATTTTTTTTTACTAACTGTTATCTAATACTTTCAGATCTCATGGAAAAAGAAAAAGTTGCATCCGACTTGACCCGAACCAACACATCCTTAAGGGATCAACTTACCAAGCTACAACAAGATAGCCAAAATTCCCTAGCGATGAAAAACGGGTTGTTCTCTGAAGGTTTAGAGATCTTATCTAAGAAAATAGCAAAAAGCCCGGAGATGGTGACAAAAATAGCAGCAGTCAACAACAGCATGCGTCAACTTGGCTACAGAGACGGGGTGAAAGCAGGTTATGCTTATGGAAGCCGAGGAAAGTCCATAGAAGAGGTCCGACCTGTGGTGATCGAAAATATCCAAAGCATAGCGATGGAAGCAATAAAAGAATGTGGTGAAATAAAATTTCAACTCGTAAGCGATCTACAGGAAAACCCTCAAATATCCTTGTCAGAGCTCCAAAAGCAGCTAGGTCTTTCTGTGCCCGAAGCTTCATCTGCTCCGTCCCATTTGTCTTGATTGTATTTATTTGCTGCATATTAATCATGTAACCCTGCACTTGACTGTTTATTACTCAAGTCTCTTGCTTTACTGTCTGACAAATGTTAATTACAAGCACCATCAGTTATGTTTCTTCTAGAGTGATTCATAGTTATGACATGATGCTTTGCCTCTTTTCTCTTTTTCCTCTTCTTTTTTTTTATATATTTCAAGTGCGTCCACTTGTAGATTTTATTTCCTCAATCCGCATTTTTACCTTGTAGGCTTTTGAAAGATCATATGCAGATTAATCTCCACATAGACCACCTAATGGGTACATTTAAATGCGCTGTGATAACACACCATTCCATTTTGAAATTTATTTCATCTTTTTATTTCGTATTTCTTTTTGTAACAGTACATCATTACAATTTCAACTTTCATGCTATCATTTACAAATAACATTTCCTCAAATGAACACCATTCCAGGTCCGGGAGACTGGCAATCCTCCCATTGTCTGCAACACATAAGCTCCCTTACCAGCTACTCTCTGGACAATGTACGGACCTTCCCATCTTGGCCCTAATTTGCCTACGGACTGAATTCTACTAACTTCATTGCATCGGAGAACGTAATCACCTTCTTTGAAAGTCTGCTCTTTCACTCTCTTATTGTAATATTTTTCAATCTGCTTCTTATATTTCGCCTCTCGAATAGCCGCTATCTCACGCCGTTCTTCCAACAAGTCCAAATTTTCTTTTAGAACCCGGTCGTTGTCATTTTCACTAAGCATCCTTTGCGTTGGCATACCGATCTCTACGGGAATAACCGCTTATGTACCATACATTAAGCTGAACGGTGTTTCTCCCGTACTAGTTTTCGGCATTGTCCGATGTGCCCATAAAACATGTGCCAATTCATCAGCCCAGCAAGAACCACTTGCGCTTAATCGAACCTTTATTACAAAGCACTTTCTCTTTTAATAATAATAAAATAGCAAATTGAAAACCATTCATTCATCGTTATTTTATGTTAAATCTTTTTTTACATATATATATATATATCTAATAAATCAAACTTTTAGAGGGCAATTTTTGGAGGGATTTTTTTTCTATAACAGGAAGTTTGGGAGGTAAAATTTAGCTAAATTTTTCACCATGCAAGTTGATGGAGCCAACTCCTTAAATGTTATATATTTACAAATTGTTAAATATAATGGTTATAATTTCTTTAATATTACTATTTAAACCGTGTGTAACACACGGGTATTAAACCTAGTATATATATATATATATATATACCGTACCTTTATCCCTTCCATAATGCTCCTGTTGATTCTTTCTACCTGCCCATTTGCCTGAGGATGTGCTACAGAAGCAAACACTTGTTGAATATGCAACTCTTCACACCATTTTTTGAACGGATTCTCAGCAAATTGTCTGCCATTGTCACTAACGATGTATAGGGGCAGACCAAACCTACACACAATATGTTCTCATACGAACGTTTTCACATGCTGCCCTGTTATTTTAACCAATGGCTTAGCCTCTACCCACTTTGTGAAATAATCCACAACCACCAATATAAACCTGACTCGCCCCGAAGATACTGGAAGTGGTCCCACAATGTCAATCCCCCATTTCTGAAATGGCCATGCAGCTGTTACCAGAATCATGTCATTCTTTGGGCGTAAACTAACCGGAGCATGCTTTTGACAATCCATACATGACTGAAGCTCTGCAACGGCACTCTTATGCATCCCGGGCCAATAATATCCTGCATTAACCACTTTAGCTACTACTATCTTCGGACCCGCATGTATTCCACATATACCCCAATGTATTTCTCGGATCACATAACTCGCCTCATCTGGATTTAAACATCGTAACAACGGTCCCAAGAAGGTACACCTATACAGCTTGTCATCCACCATCTGATATTATAATGATTTTACCTGTATCTTTCTTGCTTCAGCCTTTCCTTCCGGTAGTTTATTATAAAGAAGAAAATTGATTATTGGAACCATCCAATTATCCACTGCTACGTCCACCGTATAAGCATCTACCATCTGCACTGATGGTCTTCTTAACACTTCCGCACGCACATCTTTTGCTAAATGCTCGAATACTACCGAAGCTAGTTTGCTCAATGCATCGGCCTTTTTATTTTTGCTTCGAGGTATATGAATTACCTCATATGCATCAAAAGATCGTAACAAAGTCTTGGCTCTGTCCAAATATTTCGCCATGCTTTCATCTTTTGCCTCATACTCTCCCGATACTTGATTAGCAATTAATAAAGAATCAACATACGCTTTTATTCGCTTTGCCCCCACTTTATGAGCTAACCGTAATCCGGCTAAGAATGCTTCATATTCAGCTTCATTGTTAGAACTAGGGAAATCCAATTTTAACGCATATGTCAACTCATCACCTTCAGGACTTTCTAGTATCAAACCTGCTTCGCACCCTTCTTCATTCGAAGCTCCATCAGTGTGTAACATCCACTCCTTTAACTCACTAATCACATCTTCACAAGCGACCACTTTTTCACCTTTAGGAATTTCGACTATGAAATCAGCTAACACATGTCCCTTGAATGATACTCTGGGTTTAAACTCTATTTCAAATGGTCCCAACTCAATGGCCCATTTAACTAATCGCCCTGATACTTCTGGCTTCCTCAATACTTGTTGTACCGGCTGGTTTGTTAAAACAGTTATCGTATGTGCTTGGAAGTATCTGCGTAACCTTCTAGAAGCGTGTACTAAAGATAGAGCTAATTTCTCCAGTATAGAATACCGTTCCTCATAATCCTTCAAAACCCGGCTTACATAATATATTGGAATTTGCACCCCTGATCTGTCTACCATTAAAACTGAACTTACTGCGGACTTTGCCACAGCTAAATACAAATACAACTGTTCCCCCTCCCTAGGAGCCGCCAGCTTTGGTAAAGCACATAGATGTTTCTTCAAGTCCTCAAATGCTTCATCTGCCTCCTCAGTCCATCTAAAATCATTCTTTTCTAGACTCTGCTTCAGCACTTTCATGAATGAGAGAGACTTTTCTGCAGCTTTGGATAAGAAACGTTGCATTGCCACCAATCTTCCATTGAGAATCATCACATCTTTTACTGAACTAGGAGCAGTCATCTTTAAAACAGCCTCAACCTTCGTCGGATTTACTCCTATACCATCAGAATCAACCATCACTCCCAAGAATTTTCCTGAACGCATTCCAAAAGAACACTTCTTTGGATTCAGACGCATACTAATCTCTCGAAGCCTTCCAAAAGTTTCCTTTATATCATCAATCATCTGTTGCTCAGACTCACTTTTTATCACGATATCATCTACATACGCCTCCAAATTTCTTCCATACTGTGGGAGGAAAGTTTCATCCATCAGTTTTTGATACGTAGCTCCGGCGTTTTTTAACCCGAAAGGCGTTTTGGTATAGCAAAAAAGACCTTCCTTTGTGATGAATGTTGTTTTATCTTCATCTTCCTTACACATTTGTATTTGATGATATCCTTTGTAGGCATCAAGAAAACACTTGAACCTAAATCCTGCCACCACAATCCGCATCCACTCTTTCATCAATATCTGGTAATGGGTAACAATCCTTCAGACACGCATTATTCAAATCTTTAAAGTCAATGCACATGCGCCAAGAACCATCCCCTTTCTTTACCATAACCGGATTCGCAGCCCATGTTTGATATTGAACCGGTCGTAGAATATCTGCTTCAACTAATTTCCGAACCTCCACCATTACTGCCTTACTTCTTTCAGCACCCATACCTCTTTTCTTTTGTTGCACCGGTTTTCTTGAATCGTACACTTTCAATTTATGTTCTGCATACTTCCTCGGTACTCCCGTCATATCCGCTGGTTGCCATGCAAATACATCCAAGGAATTGACTAACAGTTCCCACAAAACCAGTTTTATTTCCTCCGATAATTCTGCTCCAACTTCAGTCTTTTGATCAGGATAACCATCGTTTATTATCCATTGCTCAGTTGCTTCATCTTGACCTCCTCATTAGATGACCCCACCTTTCCTCCATCAGAATGCCGAATCTTAGCTACTTGTATTCTTGATTCTATCACCATTGTGACCAAACCTCTTGGCGTTGGAAATTTCATTGCCCCATGTATAGTGGATGCCACTGCCCCCAATGCCCTCATACCTGACCGGCCCAAGATTACATTATGTACCAAGAAAGCCTTTACAACCAAAAAGGTCATTGGTAATGTTCGCACTAAATGTCCCGATCCAATAGTCACCATCAATGTGAGCTGTCCCACTGGTCGCACCATTTCTCCTGAAAAACTCTGCAACGGTGCATTGACCGGTAACAATAACCTTTGAACTTCTTCATTTAGTTGCTGAAAACACTGGAAATACATGATTTCTAAAGCACTTCCATTGTCCACATAGATACGCCGGACTTGATGACCAGCCATTACCGCAATTACTATGATTGGTCCTTCATGCACCTCATCTGGTCCTACTGCAGGGAATGATATTTCTTGGTACATCCACTTTTCTGTATTCAGACTTGTTCTCTTTCTACTTTGCTCGAGATTACGACCAGCATCTTGTACCATGCCAATTACTTTATGCACCACCGGTCCTCCTTTCCCATCTTTGATCACCTTTACCAAATGTGCCAATCTACATGTCTTCACTACCTTTTCGATTTCCTGTTTCAATATCCAACACTCATCCGTATCATGCCCTTTATCCCGATGATATTCACAATACTTCTGGGAATTTTTATTAACTGTTGGTTTCTGCTTTGCTGGAGTCGGAAAAATGACACCTTCTGTTGCTAAGATCTGCCTCGGAGTTTTAACCAGTTCGGTGTACTGAATGAACCGGGGATGCTGCCCTATGCTCCGTACCATATTAGATCCTACAGGTCGAATATACTGATGTGCTCTATGACTACCGTTCCACATTTGTCTTCTTCCTGCAAGGTTTGCCCATCTGTTCCCCTGAAGCTATTACCTCTGTAAGCCGATCCAACCATATTACTGCAGGCCGCCTTCCCCTTAACAAACGCTCTGGCTCTATCCATTAAGACTTCCATAGATTGAGGTAAATCTTCATGCAATTTTTCAACTAACTGTGTATTCCGCACCCCATGACAAAACCCTGATATTCTTAATTGATTTGACGCTCCTTGAATTTGCATACTTTCTTTGTTAAAACGGACAAGAAACTGCTCCAGATTCTCTGTATCAAACCGCTTGATGTTATGAATTTCCGTTATTGCCTTCACAGTCTTTCGTTGTTGACTAAATTGCTTGGTAAACAAACGCTGTAGATCATCAAAGCTGTCGATACTACCAGGCGGAAGATTATCGAACCACACCCTTGCAGCATCAGCCAATGTTTGGACGAACATTTTGCACCATACTGGCATTGTCCACTCTTGTATCTGAGCCGCTCCGAAAAATTCAAATAAATGTTGATCTGGATCATCCATGCCATTGTATTTTCTTATGCCTGGTGGCATTTTTAACTTTCCTGGAACCTCTGCTTCAACAATCCTTCTAGAGAACTTTGATACCCCTAAAAGTGACGATGGTCGATATGGTTTTGTCAGATCATTCAAATCCGCCTCAATGCCTTTTCCATCGCCCTCATCCTGCCAATCTCTCGTTTTTCGTTTTGAGCTCTGACCTTCTTGCAATATATCATACAGCACTGACTTTCCATATGCCGTTTGTAACAATGCTGGATCAAATCCACTATTCTTATTTGTCAACGGTTCTGGTGTCCCGAACAATTGAGTCCTTAACTCTTTTAAACTATCTTCATGCTCTTGTTGTAACCTCAGAGTTCTCAACAACGTTTTATTTCTTTCCAAAAAATTTGCATCAAATTCTACAGTCGTATCTTTTTTGGAATTATGGATTAATTCCACTTCTTCAGTTTTATCTTCTACGTGTGAATCCTTAAGTGTTTTTTATGCATCACCGAAACCTTTCGAGCTCATCTCTTTATCACCAATATTCTAATTCAATTGCACCGTTATAGCTCACAATTCGCACAATTCTGTCCTAAATCTTATTATGAATCAGAATCGTGATAATCTACATCACGGATGGCGCCATTGTTAGAACAATTATTACTTCAGAAGATAGAAACGTCATAGTTGTTCAATTGATTGATTAAAATACAATAAAATAGAAGCATGAGACAATTACAAGTTTGTGTGTGTTTTATAAGGTGAAAAATTATCCAAGAGTTTACAACTAAGTTTCACTGTCTATTTATAGGTTTCTCCATATGGTTCGGTACTTTCTCTCTTCATCCCTTTCTTAGCTCCATATGCGTTCCGATCCTTGAAGGCACCGTTCCTCTTCAGCCTTCATGCTTTTCCCTTTCCTTGAGAGCACCGCACCTCATCACATGCAAAACTGATTAAACATATACACCACCATACAATATGTAATTACTATGAACAAACTCTGTTTGTAAAATGGTTTAATCCATCAATGTCCTGCGCAACGCGTGGGGGGATACAATTTCGTTTTAAATTGAAATTCCTGCTTAAAGATGGTGCTGGTACGCAAGCCAAGTAACAAAGGCTTTTAAACATTTTGTGACTCGAAGCAATTAGGAACAAAAGTATAATTGCCAGATTCGTCTTTCTCCCTTTGTGGCTGATCGTGTGGCGTGGGTAAGTTAAGCGCCATACAAAAAAGACGTATACCAGGCTGTTCAAAAAGACGTTATCCTAAGTTTCATAATTTGGAGAGATGTTCAATTATATGAGATTTTACATACCATTTCCCAGATACATCCCTTGATGATATTTTGGCCTTCCACCTCATAACGACCATCATCAAAAACCCAAATATGAGTGTCACGTTGACATTGAACTCTTAGGAACTAAAACAAAATGATAAACAGGTCTTATAAGAATAGAATAATTTTGGTACATTTACTTATGAATGAATTGATTTTAGTTAAATTTATTCCTAACAAGTCAAATGGGACGTGGGGTCAACTATTATCATAGAAGGTGTATTTCAATCCATTTACTTACATATTTATATATATTTGTTTACTAGTTTAGAGCCCATACTACACTTGGGAACACAACATTCAAGTGATGTTTTTAAGAATGTTCATGAATGTTCCATTTAGTTTTGAGACAAAACCGTGGTAAATAGGAACACATGATATATTTTTAAAAATTAGATTTTAGTATAGCAATATTATACTCAAATTAAAGAGAATAAGTACTCAGTTTTATGGTGTAGTTTATTTTTTTTTAAATCGTTTAAATGTTATGTATATTTATAAAACACCGAAGTCTTTAATTGTATGTTATTATTAACTTTATCCACAAGTTTTATTTTTAAACCCTATCAAATATAAACTGACTCATATACACCCCTTGTAGTAAAGGGTTAAAAATATAAATACTCTTAAATTTTTCAGAATTCTCCAAAATATTAGGGAACAAAAAATGTAATTACTTTTATTATAATATATTTTATACTAGTTTGGTGCTCGCGCGTTACGCTCGGGAACATAACATTGAAGTGGTGATTTTAAGGATATTTAAGACGGTTTCAATCAGTTTTGAGACAAAACCGTGATAAACTGGAACACAAGAATTATTTTAAAAATTAGTTTTTTAGTATAGTAATATTATACTCAAATTAAAGAGAATACAATATTCAGTTTTATGATGCCAGAACACAAGATTTATTTAAAACCTGTGTTTTAGTATAGCAATATTATACTCAAATTAAACAGAATTAAATGCTCAATTTAATTTTGTAATTAAAAAATAATAATAGTAATATCGTATAAAAAGTTATGGACAGTTAAAATATAGTAAGGTATTTAATTATAACATATTACTAATTTATTCTTAATTTTCATTTATATATTTTTATCAAATGTAAACCGATTCATGCACACCCTAATAAAAAAAGGGTTGAGAAGTAACTACTCTGAAGTTTTTCAAGTTTTGCCTAAATATTAGGTGGTCAAAATGTAATTAATGTTATTATAATATGTTATTATGGATTATGTATACATATTTTAATTATAAAATTATTATTTTGAGAAAAACTCTCAAATAATGCCAACTAACCAAAAAAAACCTAAATGGTTGACACATAAGCAAATATCATTTTTCTATATTATATAAAAGATACATATTTTAAATAAAAAATCATTATTGTGTGATAAACTATCAAATAATGTCACATAAGCTAAAAGCTTTGAAAATATCCATATAAGTTTTTTTTTGTTTTGCTATATTATATAAGGATTTGATATTAAATAGGGGAAGTTCATTAAATAATACTTAAAAAAAGGTTATCGGTTGTTTTTTATTGATTGTTTGTTTGGTGTTCTTTTTGCCTTTGCATGTTTCATACGCATCTTCACTTTGTTTCTATGTCGTTTGGCTCTGTCTTTTCGGTTGTTTATCACCGGCGTATGTCACCGGTGGTTTGTAGAGGTAGAAGGATGCCGATCCTTGGATCCGTGTGATCTTCATTGGCATTCACCTCTCTCTAATTTAAGTTTATCACCGACTTATGTCACCGGCGGTGCATAATTGTTAAACTTTAAAGGTTTGTTTGGTACGCTTTTAAAGGTTAAGAGGTAGGGCTGGTAATGGGTCGGGTCTGGGACGGGTCTAAGTAATTCCAACCCAAGACCCGATTAGAAATGGGTGTCCCAGACCCGAACCAAAACCCGTCGGGTCTATGTCGGGTATTTACCCATCGGGTTTCGGGTCTACCTGTGGGTACTCGGGTCTACCCGTTTCTCACATAAAACTTACCTGTTGGGTATGCCCGTCGAGTTTTCTCGTCGATAGTTTTATAAAATACATCATATTATATAATTAAAATGATACTTCAAATTATCATTATATCATAAATTCATAGTGTCCAAATGTGCTTGAGAATTCACAAAATCTTACTAAAAAAGAATGGTTTGGACGTTTGGTCGAGACTTAAAAGTTAAAAACGTTAATGGATTATAGGAAACGTAATAGAAAAAACAATTAAACAATCTTATAGGCTCCCGGCACGTCGTCTACTAAGCGTCCCCCGAAGTTTACGGATGAGGAAATCAGACTGTCTGATCAGGAGTATGAGGATTGATGACGGATGAGGAGTATTTGTTTAAACTTCCAGTATATTTCATATTTATATCATTTGGATATTTTTGGTTTGATTAGTATAATGTATGTATATGTTTAATTTGTTTGGATTTCAGTACAATTTTTATAAAAACTAAACTAAGATCATTTATAAGAAAAAAAACTTAATTTTTGTTACCATGATCACTTTGTTGAAAAAACTACTGAATTTATGAAAAAAAAAAACTTTACAAAACTACAAAAAATAATTTAAATATATTTATATATATCCAAATTGAAACCGTATGGGTAATATGAGTCTCTTGCCAGCAATGAGAACCCTATTGGGCTATATGATTCTTTTGCTCACAACAGGAACCATATTGATCAATATGATTTCTATAGGGTTTGAGATGTGTGGATAGTAAATTGAGATGTATGAATATGGATACCCCTTTAGAAGAATCAATAAATTTATAGAAATTCGATTATTCTTAGTTCTTATCTATCTACTTAACTTACTTAACAAACTTACATTTATCTCAGGTTTATTTATTTTATAAAAACCTCACACATCTCATTTTCTTCTTTATCTTACTCATAAAAACTTATTTTATTACTATTTTTTTATCTTTCTCACATTTTTGAAGGCCGAGTCTTTAAGTATAAAGGTTTGCTTTTATTTTTCTAAATTGTTCTATATATTGTAGAGAGAATGTGATGCTTTTGGATGGTTTTTTTAAAAGAGTAGAGTTATACCACAATTCCAATTTTCCTAGAAAGTCTAAGAAGTCATGAGATGATGACATGTGACACTCCCTTAAAATTAGAAGGAAGAATAAAGATGGTAATGTCTTTATATTTTAAGTTTCACCCCATTTTTTTAAACGTCCAAAACTTTTACATACGATATTATTTTTTTTAAAAAATTGCATCATAAAAACGAGCATTTTCTTATCTTTAAAACGCGTATAATATTCATATATAAAAAACAATTTTTTTTTTCACGTTTTTCACTTGTTGTGTTATTTGTCAACTCATTGTGTTATTTCTTCAGATCATTGTGTTATAACACACTAACCTAATGAAATAACACAATGATCTGAAATAAAACAATAACCTAATGAAATAACACAATGATCTGAAATAATACAATGACCTGATGAAAATATAACACAATGACCTAATGAAAATATAACACAATGACCTGATGAAAATATAACACAACGACCTGATGAAAATATAACACAACGACCTGATTAAAATATAACACAACGACCTGATGAAAATATAACGCAACGACCTGATGAAAATATAACGCAACGACCTGATGAAAATATAACACAACGACCTGATGAAATTATAACATAACGACCTGATGAAAATATAACACAACGACCTGATGAAAATATAACACAACGACCTGATGAAAATATAACTCAACGACCTGATGAAAATATAATACAACGACCTGATGAAATTATAACACAACTACCTGATGAAAATATAACACAACGACCTGATGAAAATATAACACAATGACCTGACAAATATAACACAATCTGAAAAATATAACACAATGTCTTGACTAATATAACACAATGAGCTGAAAAATATAACACAATGAGCTGAAACTTCAAAAAAAAAATTCATTTTTTATATATCAATCTATCTAATAAATTAAAGTTTTTAGGGGGCAATTTTTTGAGGGAAAACATAATTTATTTTATAAAAGGAAGGTTGAGAGGGAAATTGAGTAAGAGAGTTAATAAAGACAATTTTGTGATTAATAATAATTTACAAAATTATTTATAAATTTTTAAATATAATAATTATAATTTTTTAAAAATATTTTTATTCAACCCGTGTGTATTACACGGGTGTTAAACCTAGTATTATATGTGTTTTGAAGATAAAAAAACGCTCGTTTTTTTGGTGTAATTTTTATTAAAAAATATTGTCGTATGTAAAAGTTATGGACGTTTAAAAAAGATGGTGGAATTTGAAAGTGAGACAAGACTAATATACCCTTGGCCTATCATTTAAAGTTTTAACTATTTACCATTATGTCACCTTGTGTTTATGAGTTATTGATTTTCATTTAATATTAGATCTAATGGTCTAAATTCCTTATTAAACTTTTTAGAAAAATTAGACTTTATAGTTGAACCTAATTATTTTTTAAAATATTCTCTAAAGATATTTGTGTGGGTCTACTATTTTTGAACCATTACACAACAAAAAGGAGATTGAAATGAGTTAGTGAATTACCTTAAACAGTAATATCTCTGCTTTACTCATTTCTCGACCATTCATGTAAACTTCTAAATTTCCGTTGCTTGCACTAGGACAAAGTTTCCCGGTTAAATTCAACTTTGAACTCAAAAATCTATCAGGTTTTCTTCCCTCCTGAAAAATTAAGGTATACTACTTTTATATGGTTTCAACTAGCTGATCTTTATCATTTTGGCAGTCAACAGGTCGGTCTCAACTATCGAATTGGCTGGTAACGGTCATAACTTTTATTATTTTAGCAATCAACAGGCTATAGTTAAAAAAATATACCAGGGTTAATATTTTTTAAGAATACAATTCGATTGATGTAAAAGTTATCTTGAAATGGTGCTCTGAACGACAAAATTTTTACATTTGATTGAAGCACCGTTAGGTTTTAAACACTCGACTAAAGCACCATTTGGTCGTTCGAAGCACCATTTTGTGGTAACTTTTACATCAATCGTTTTGTATTCTCCAACGGATCAAAATCCCTAGAACGTTGGTTTGGAATTTGATAAAAAATTATCGACGGTCTGTTGGTTGCAAAGTGATAAAAGTTGGGACCGTTAACAACCAAATTGATAGTTGGAACCAGTAGAAACTAAAAGTAATAATTGGGACCGTTTAACAACAATAAACAAAAATTAAAACCAAATATTAAGCACATTTTTATATATAAATGAAATTTTCAGCCTCCAAGTAAAAGTTTGAAATTGTCCCCTTTAAACTTTTGAAACCAAAAAAAACAAGAAAGTCATAAACACATTGTCACATGTACAAGTATTATTGCTTCAAACATCTTATATCTATCATTTTTATGAATATGATTGTTTCAATACTATTCTAAGATACGCAAATAAAAGAGTTTGAGAATCATAAAAAAAATTTCTTGGTAATGAACCAGACATGAGCCGATTTAAACCGAATCGAATAAAAAAATTATTATATAGCGATAAATAATCTCATGCACATTTTGTTGGGTCCGCACTGACGTAGATAAAGATGGAAATTTCTATCCATTTAATTATAATTTAGTATATTATAAACGAGGTTAGTTACTCGTATATTAGATTATAACCCGTGTGTTACACGTGTTGGATAAATTAAGTATATGTATTTAATTCATTATATAGCACAACAAACAAAAAATTATATGATGTTACAAATGAGATTAATTCACAAAAATGTTTAGAAACATGAATAAATCACAAATTTACAAATATCTCTTTGTATATAAGATTTGTTGTAATGTTTTTAGGTTGACTATTTATTTAAAAATTAGATTTTAAATTCTACTTTTAAGTTTCGATAATGCCACATAAAGCTTACCATGAGTTAACACTTGTTATTTCAGGTACGAGTCAATTTATTATAAAGAATGTGCAATGGCAATAATCTTTAGCCAGTTCCACAACTATTGGAGGTAATGATTTGTACGTGATCGATTCCAGCCACTTGTTAATTACATAAAAAAATACAATAACATAATTAGATTAGTAAATAATAATATAGTCAGAAACCGAAAAATAAGCATCGTTAATAATAGGCACTCTACCTGATTCACTTGATCCAACCATTTTTAGTACTTTTGAGGCTGTCATGCACTTGTTTTCTCATATATCATCAGCTCCCAAAATGACTTTTAGTCGGCATACGTGTTACCTTGATACAAAGCCATATCACAGTTCAAGTTTTATGCAACTTTAAATATCTAAATCAACTTTTGTATTTGATAACATAATTTCTCAAATGAAATAGGGTGTGCATGCAACTAAAATGACACTTCAACCATATCAATTCATCACTCCATTATTCACATTCATACATATAATCCAAAATTTCATCAATCACCAAAGTTAGAAATATGCACAATAACAAACTAATTGTGAAGCTTGTATTAGCATGCGATCATATAATTCCTACAGAATGCTACTTTATTTATATCGTGGATAAGCAATTAAAGTTTAATGCAAACAATAAGTTTAATGCAACTGGTTTATACTAAATTGACCATAACAACTAATTGTTTACAAAAAGAAAGTAAACATACCTTTGTGATAACTTGATATTTGAGCTTATATTGATTGAAACCTTTTTAATAACATGATATATGAGATGTTCAGTTTTTCTGCTTCTCGAAGTTTGACACATGTTCAGTTACTTCTCTTGATATCTTTCAAGTTTACTGATTTTATCATTATGTAATGAAAAAAAAAACATAAACATGCTATTAGTAAGTTGCCACACATACATAACATAGGGCTCAATAAATGCATGGCAAACTCAGAAATCAAAGAAGCCTTTTTTCTTTCTGCAAACTAAACATCGATCCTCACCAAAAAAAATATCTAAGCTATACAAAACACTAATATTGAGTTTATCGTAATAAGGTTCATTTAGGCATTTTCACAAACAGGTGGTGTGCAGAGCAAGCCCATGGCCCTAAAAACAAACAAAGCACTCTCCAAACCATATATATTAACAAAAATGATTCAGAAACTGGCCTTAAAACAATTTTAATACAAATTAAAATCTTATTACTTAATAACAAAAGGATTCAGCACAAATGTTAGATCAAGCATAATCACAAACGCAATGATACGATCATGGTAAAATCTTTACTTAGTTTCGGAATAGAAGAGTAGCGCTCGATGGACGGTTCCGATCTTGAATATTTACTTTGTGAATCATGGTAAATGCTCCAACTTCTAGTCTAAATCTACATAATTAAATCTGCCATGGATCTGTTATTCCATATCAACAATAGCAGTTATGATCTAGTGTGGATTTTACTTACTTAAGTTTCGGATTTAGAAGAAGATGAATCAACTATGACGACAAGGATTGAATTAGGGTTCTTGTTCACAATGAAATTGTACATGATATACGAAAAGAAAAAAAAAACAGATTTATATATTGCGGGTCAAAAGTTTGTTTATACAAATCTGGCCGGGTTTGTCTAAGACCCGCGTGCTATTTTTCTCCTTTGGATTTTAAGCAGGAAATTGAAGCAAAAAGTGGCTCCAGCTTCATCGGTTCGGATTGTGAGTTTTTCGGTTTGTTCGGTTCGGGTTTTTCGGATTGACAATTTTTTTTGTTGAAACCACAATCCGAACCAAACCTAATTCGTGGAAGCCTAATCCAAATCACAAACCACTTTCTAATTCGGATTGGTTTTCGGATTGAACCTAACAAACCACATTAGCAAAAAAAGTATAAAAAAATATTTTTTGTTTCCTTTTTTATATATAACCCGAGTTCTATTTCAAGGATAAAAAGTATCAGTTTACGATATTTACATTATAAAGTTATATCCAACGTAAAATTAATGATTTATAATCCATATGTGACATTAGTTATTGATATAAATGAATTGACAAACTATAAAATATAAATTATAATAGTGTTATCACCTAATTCGGTTTATTCGGTTCAAACCAAATTCAAAATTTTGAAACCTAAACCAAACCACAAACCAATTTACATATTCGGTTTTCGGTTTGAACCAAACCAAAAACCAAATATATAATTCGATTTGGTTTTAAATGGTTCGGTTTAGGTTCGGTTTTTGGTTTAATCGGGTTGGAACCAAATATTGAACACCCCTACCAGCAATTGACAAGTGTCTTTTAAAATCTTTTTTATTAAAAAGTAAAGATATAGATTATAAAATAAAAAAATAATAAATAATTATAATCCATTTGATATTTTCACTATATATAAGTTATTTTTAAAATTTTTCATAAGTATATAACGTCTGGATGAATAACCTAGTTAAATAATATGTGGCAATGCTTATTTAGATGTGTAAGGAGATTAAGAGAATGACACTGACACAGTGACACACAACAAAATATTACTATTTATTAGTACGTAAAATAAAATATTTATGCGGTGACATATTTAATCGATGGGCCGGTTAAAAGTGTTGGGCCTCATAACGTGTCCACTCCGAGAAAATAGAAAACACGTTTAGTTTAACTAGTTATAAGAGTGGGGCATCTAGAGGTGAAAAAAAAAACCCGGAACCGATCAAATAATAGAAAATCGGTTCTACAAAAATCGAATCGGAACTATGAGTTTTGAATAAGTTCTATTATTTTTTTCCAAATTATAGGTTCCAAAAGAACCGGAACCGGTTCCTACAAAAACCGGTTCTTGGAAAAACCGGTTCCCGGAAGAACCGGTTCATGTAAAAACCGGTATGTTTGAGTGTTGTTATTTAATGTTTTAAAAGCTATATATCTTGTAATATTTAAAGTTTTTAATGTAACTACTTATTTAGTCAAAAATAATATAAATATATGACCATAGACTCTAACTGAAAGCCCAATGAAGGGTGAAGATTTGCAGCAGGCTAGCGTTCCAGCCCATGTCATAGAAAAAACTAGGGGTGTCAATCGTGTCGGGTTGGCGGGTTAACGGGTTGAAGGTCCGCGGGTTGGCGGGTTGACGGGTTGAAAATTGCAACCCTAACCCTACCCATATTCCTATTCGTGTCAAAATTTTCAACCCTAACCCGGATAACATAAATTCGGGTCAATCCGAATATGACCCGCTTAACCCATTTATCAAAATGAACTAAATAAATTTGTGTAAATTGGTAAGGATGACATGCTCAATAGGTGAGTTTGCGTATGACAACTATGTATATTAGTTTTAAATTAACAAAATATTAATATAGTTAACCATATAATTAGTTAATTCAATATAATAATACATTTATTCATGTAATTCATTGACAGCGGACATAATAATAATTAAATACTTAACTTTTAAGATGTAAGGGTACAAACTTTAAGTAGTAAACGGGTTTATTTATTGTGAGTAATAATAATGCTAAAGATGTAATTTAACAATCATTTTTAGAAAAGAAAAATAATAGAATAATTATTTATGAAACCAAACGGGTTGGCGGGTCAACCCGTTTTTTAAATGCTTCAACCCGAAGACAACCCGTTTTTATACGGGTCAACCAGAACATGACCCGTATTTTTAAACGGGTTATATTTGTCAACCCAAAACCTGATTACTTTCGTGTCGTGTTCGGGTCGTGTTTCGTGTCGTGTCGGGAATTGACACCCCTAGAAAAAACTGTATTTTTTAAAAACCTGAACCGGTTTTTTAGGAACCGGAACCGATTACTAGGTTCTAGTTTTTTCGCCAAAAAACGGTTTTAGAACCGGTTCCTTTACCGCCAACAAGAACCGGAACCGGTTTTAGAACCGGTTCCAGCCCATGCCAAAAACCGGTTTTAGAATCGGAATCGGTTTTTCAAAAAAACCGATTTGTGCACCTCTAGGGGCATCGGGCAACACGATGTGACGGAGTGACGGTTGGGTCTAACGTATGTGACTTCGTGACAAACGTAGATAAAAAAATGTGCTATGTCCCGCAAGTTAAGGTGTAAATTTGTAATGCATCACATATTAAAAGACGGAAATATATCTAAACTTAGATGTCAAAATATAATTAAGGCACAACCGGAGGGTCAAAGTCGTAGATACTTGAAAGTAGAGTATCAGGGTCAAATTTGTAAATTGACCAAGTCATGTAAGTTAAAATTATAATAAGTCAAAGTTGGAGGGGAGTCAAAGTTGTAAATACGTAAAAATTAAGTTGAAGGACTAAATGTTTCAAAATGAAAAAGTGTGAAACTAAAAGGTAAAGTTTCCACCGACATTGCCTTCTAGACTTCTAACTAGATCTTAGACCAGGCCGCACGATGCAGCATTGCAGCGGCCGGTCGTACGGTCAGGTCTTACGTTGTGAGTTCATCACATGCGTTGGTAAACATAATTTCTTGGCTCGTACGTTACGGTGTAAACTCGTAATGTGTCGCATACTAAAAGACATAGAAATATCCATACTCGGAGGTCAAAAAGAAAACCAAGTCAAACCAAGAGGGTTAAAGTCGTAAATATGTCTAAGTAGAATAGGAAGTGAAAGTCGTAAGCTGGTTAAGTTATCAGATGCCATAACGATAAATAGTCAAAGCCAGAGATTAAAATCAGATATGTTGCTTATAAACACTTTAAAAAAATGAGACAAAAAGAAGAACAAAAAAATGTTAGAAATCAAGAAAAATCAAAAGTTGTTGATAGTGCGTGTAGAACACGTGACGTCTTCGAAGTTACAACCTAAGTTACATGCATGAAACCAATTGATCTAAACCATTTCTTTCAAATAAACTAAACTAATTGTATATATAGAGTATTAAGACTAGAAAAAGACAAAACTTTATAACCGAACTTCTAAATTAGAAATTAGTAGTTTATATAATAAAATAGTAAAAGAAATTCTGCATGTGTCAATTAGGGGCTGTTTGTTTCAGCTTCTTATTGGTTCAGCACTTAATGGTTCAGACTGTTTGTTTCGTGAGCAGATGTCTGAATGGTTAAGACATTTGCCTCTGAATGGTTAAGCATTATATACACAGTCTGAATGGTTAAGAGCTATTATCTGAATTGGTCAGAAATTTGTCTTTAAATAGTTAAACAATATACTAGCTCTTAATAGTTCAGACCTCTTACTGATTCAGCACTTAATGGTTCAGACTTCTTATTGGTTCAGCACTTATCCATTCAGATACTACCAAACAGCCCTTAGTGTTACTTTGAGTCAAGTAACATGCAACTTTATAATACTAACTTCATAAAAGAAAAATTTGTACCTTTCCCCAAAGAGCAGAGAGTCTGTCATACCAATACATTCCTGGTTCCAAATTCCGTGGAGGTAACAGGCAGCCCAAAAGTTCAGCCATTTCCTCAGGTTTAAGCGGATAACCGTTCACAATCAACTGCTCGGGCCGAAGCTGGTTAGCCGAGCATTCTTTTTCTGCTTTCAGTATCTTTTTTACTTCCAAAGGGCTAAGCAGACGAGATAATAACCTCGATTTTTCCCCCAAAGTAAGATATTTCGACTCATCAATCGCTTCACCAAGACAAGTAACACATTTTCGACCCTCGGTCATCGATCCCATTGCTCTAAGAACACAATTACCACAATATTTTGCATCACAAACTAAACAAGATTCTTTGCTTTCCCACATACCTTTACCGCATCGATAACAAACTTGTCTTAGTGGATAACAAACCGCAACTTGTTTCCTTTCTGACCTATCAACCGTGTTGAAAGTCACCCCCGGGCCTTGTCTCACTTCATTCCCGTGAGCATCATTTCGGTTATAAACTGAACCAGGAGAACCCAATGGAGAAGCTGAAAACGAATCCGCATGATACAAAACCGATAATCTTGAGCTTTGAGTAGGTGAACCTGCAATATAAGAAACATGCAACGGGATTAAAGGGTGGCCCGGACCATCACGAGTGACAGATCTTCGTGGGATCGAAGGTGTGTTTATGTCTAATTGTTCTATCCTAGGAAGCTCACAAGATACATGAGGATCCATGCATTGTGATGCAATTGAGTGATGAAGATCATCAGTTTCTTGAGGAAGCATCATTCAACAACGCAAATCCGGAATTTAACTGATAAAATTTTGGAGATATATAATTTCAAAATCAGATTAATAAAGAAAACAACACACCACACAATTGGCCCTTTGCTTTGTACGTTCTTCTTTCCGCCTTTTATGACGTTGAAATTTAGGAAAAACAATTTGGTAATGCCTCATTGAGTCATTTCTAGAAAGCAGTGTTTTTCAATTATCTTATTATATATTAATGTTTTGAAACCGGACCAGACATTGAACTGGTATTATAATTTTACTGGTCGGATCGGTCTGACCGAGGTCGGACCAGGGTTATATATTTATTAATTTATGTAATAAAAATTCTAATTAAACACAACCTAACTTCAATAATATTAAGTTTTACCAAAAAACTAATAATTCAAATAAGTTTTTAATGCTAAAAATCACAAAAAATCATAATTTAAACAAGTTTTAATTCCAAAATAAAACGAGCTCATCATCTTTATCACTTAAAACATCAAAATATTAACATTTCATTACAAAAAAAACACAAAAATAAATAGATGTAAACATAAAATCCAATAACATCAAACACAAAAATATATATTTTAATAATAAACCGGTTCAACCCCGGTTCAACTACAGTCCGGTTCCGGTCCGACCGGACCGGTTCGAGCGGTTACCAACGGTTCACAAACACCTATCAGACCGTGACCTATCGAACCGTGATTCTTCAAAAACACGGTCCGACCACGGTTGGACCGGTCGGACCGCCCGGTTTTACAACATAGGTTATTATATATTTAAGAAAGCGGGACTGTGGTAGTGACCCCGGTAACCCTATGT
The DNA here is from genome assembly GCA_030867185.1 of Tagetes erecta. Classification (NCBI taxonomy): domain Eukaryota; kingdom Viridiplantae; phylum Streptophyta; class Magnoliopsida; order Asterales; family Asteraceae; genus Tagetes; species Tagetes erecta. The sequence goes on from CM061496.1 coordinate 23,906,976, forward strand.
CCCTATATCCGTGTGGTTACACCGTCGCTGTTTATGTGGATTCTCATACACACACAACTTATTTATTATTTATTTTTTATATAGCTAGAGTTATATCTTCGATCTCTTATGTGTTCGTTAGAGGTGTTATGACGACTCGCAACTTAAAAAAATTATCTTTTAGTATTACAAAAGACTAGTAGGGACCCGCACCATGAATAATTTTATCAAAGAACTGAGTTAAGACCACGGTGAAAGTACTATCCATGATAACCTCACCATGAATAATTTCATCAAAGGTTGCAGGCATAAAATGTACAACTTCTTGGAAATTTAAATCGATTTTAAAAAAATTGTCCCAACCTATGATAGTAGTAGTCAACACATTAAGATTGTAATGCATCATTGTCGTCATGGATGGAAATGAAAGACATATTCATAAAATCGCTTTTCAAAATTTGCCCAAGTACGTACCGTTTTGTAGCTTCCAAATTCCAAGAGCCAGTCCTAGTAACCGCTAAAAGCATAAGCATATAGTTCCGACCATTTTTTAAACAAAGCACCATTAGGACCTAACCACTCAGCTCTCAGATATTGTAGTTTTGAAAATTGATGCGTGTTTACATCAAACCGAATAATCGTCTTATTGTCGTCAAGCCAATATTGGAGACACTGAAGTATAAAGCATCTCCATAGAAGGTTGCCGAAGACCAGTCATAGGAACCAGCATGGTATATAAGTGATGGGTGTCGAATCCACCAAATAAATATAAGTGAACCTAGTAGTATGGTGAAAGCAAGGTTCGTGTCCTCAGGGATACATGTTAACAATTTTATACCAAAACGATTTAGTGCAAGTATGAGTATAGAAAAATGGGGGGTTTTGATTAAAACTTGATATTAAATAAAAACAAATAAATTAAACTAGACTTTGAAAATATAATTGTGAAATGAAATAGCTTTAAGAAAATTCAAGTTTTATAAAATAGTTTCAACACAAGGGTTATTTCTAGGTTCGATTCGGTTTATGATCATCAACGATTGAAGTGTAATGATCTTCTTATCAAATGACTCGTACCAATACTAGACGTCACGCCGTTCGGACGTCCCCTTCATCTAATGTCTAACCAAACGTTGTTCGTTGATTGGAGCCAACTCGCTATCCTAAGCTCACGCCGTTCGGATCTTAACGTGCGAGTTGCAATGATGAAAGTACCAATTATAATTAAACACTCACGCCGTTCGGAATGTTCAATCACATTAAATAATCTATATAACTAAAATGAGCTCATAGACAAACACAAATAGGAGTGGGTAAACTCCAAAACCCGGCCCGACCCGCCTAATACTCGGCCCGGTCCATTGCCCGTCTTTTACTGAAAATGAAGCCCATTAACCGGCCATGATTTTAAAACAGAGTTTCGGGCTTCGTTATATTTTAGGGTCCCGGGCCTATTAAAAACCCGAGCCCGTTACCTAGAAATTGAACTCCATCACATCACACTTTCTTTTTATCAATCACAACTGAACTTCATTGCATTTTAGGGTTCTTGGTACAATAGCAACTTGTTTCTTCTTGTGGACACAAAACAATGGATTTTAATTCTTCTTTTTGATTGATGCAAACCACACACAACAACCTATTCTTATCTTCTTTTTTGAGTAGTTTCAAGATTACACAGACAAACACAAATCCAATCGATAGTTTCCTTCGTATTTCTTCATTCATTGGTTCAATGAAAACAAGGATTAGGGCACCAAACACAATTAAATTGGGCAATTGGTTCTTGTTTCAGCAGCAAAGATGAACAATTGATTGTTCATAAATCACTTATATGGTTTAATTAATAGGTAAGTGTTTGATTTGGTTCTTTGTGAGTATGATGTGAAACAAATCGGACTCTCCAACTGATTTTAAACATATATCATGAGATCAATGAGAATGAGATGTCGACATATTAGACTAGAAACAAATTCCGGTTTTTTTTTATCTGCTTGTTTGTTTTATGGTCTTGGGCCCGGGCCCGGCTCGAACCTGGTTTTTTCTATTTAATAAATCAAACTTTTAGGGGGCAATTTTTGGAGAGATTTTTTTTATAATAGGAAGTTTGGGAGGTAAAATTTAGCTAAATTTTTCACCATGCAAGTTGATGGAGCTAACTCCTTAAATGTTATATATTTACAAATTGTTAAATATAATGGTTATAATTTCTTTATAAATATTACTATTTAACCCGTGTGTAACACACGTGTATTAAACCTAGTTGGGAATATAGGGACCGAACCTAAAACAGGTAACAATATTTCGGTCCGGGTTTTGTCTATTTCCGGGTCGGATTCCGGGTTTTTTCAGGCTCAAATAATTTGTGCCCACTCCTAAGCACAAATAGTTAATTGTTCCTTTGATCAAATATTAAATCTTTGTTAGGGTTTTAAAAATTGATGAACATTATTAGAATAATTAAAGAGGTGATCAAATTCATTAATATTCTAATTTGACAACGGCTTGAAACCCGGTCTCTAAGATCAAGAAATTACTCAAACAAAGTCGTTCAATAAGCAAATCGACAATAGTTTCACATAAGAGTACGATTCAAAACCATAAAAATAATACCCAAATATCAAAACTAATTGATTTCTAGCCTAGCATGACTAAATCAAACAAAACAAACAAATGAAACAAAAAAATAAAAACTTACTAATCAAATAGGGAAATTAATGTTTGCAACAAAAACTCAGTTCCAAACCTCCAATTCACTTCCTCTCCTTCCTTTTGCTGCTGCGGTCCAATCCAATGCCCCTCTTTTTGTTCCTTTTGACTTTTTCTCCTTGTTAACCGTCCATGTCCAAAAACAAAACCCACATTCTCCCTTTCTTTTCTTCGATTTTTTTTCTTCTTAGTTCAAGTTTTATTTTAATATAATATTATTAAATTATCAATATTAACTTAGACAATAATAATAATACTACATAAAATAAAACTCGTTTGAACAATAACTTTCCATGTATTCTCACATCTTTAGTTTTCTCAAAGATCATTCGTCCAAAAGCTCCCCACATTCGCTCACGTTCCGCGCCTACAAAACAATCAAAATAACCAAAGTAAATTTCATCCTACAAAAACTTGTATTTTTTAAAAATAAGTAATAATAAGTGTAAGAATGCATGAAATGCTACTAAAACAACCGCTAAATGCATGATAATTAATATCTAATTATGCAACTAACAGTAAGGCCTCTTCCCATGAGCCACAATGCAACGAAAACACATAAGCATGAGTACCTCACCTACATCTTATATAATGTTGTAATCGTAGGTTGCATCAACGTAGAAACCCACCGCATCGTCTTGCTTGAATAAAACCTTGCTTAATATTGTTGGACGGCCTTCTACAAGCACCGGCTACTGCATTCCAAACAAGTAGATCCCACGCGTTTTTTAGGCTCACACATAACATGCCATTCAAGCTTGCAAAGAATATCATATTTTCTGGATGAACATTAAACGGTGGTGTTACGGTATTACCCAACAAAGAGCTAGTTAGGACTTTGGTGATTTAACAACCGAGAAACACACTTCGATGGGCACGCAGTGGTGATGAGATTCTGATCTAGTGAATCTCGTGTGTATTTAGTGTGTGTCATTAGAAAGTCGTTGCTTGATATGAAATCGTACCATTCCTTGCTGACGCATTTGCATTTGATTATAAGTAACATGGGTAATTATGCAATTATCTTGAACATCCTTAGCGTTAATTGTTTTTTTCCTTTAAGTTAGTGTCAATTTGTTCAAATACATTCTACAAAAAAGTATGCATCTATCTAATATTTCAGAGTTTTTTGGGGGGCAAATTTGAGAGGGAAAATATTTTGAGCGGTTAAATTGGGCTCCAAAACTCCATTGCTATTTACGGCAACTCCCGCTCAATGATTTCCAATCAATTGTGTTTTATATTTTTGGTAATACATTTGTGATTTCAATCAATCCGGTTGTTGAAGCTTTATCTATTGTTTCGTTTCTTATAAATAAACTCTAATTTCAAATTCAGTATGCTGTATAACCAGTATTCAATTTTGATAGCATGTTCAATCAATCTGATTGTTGAAGCTTTATTTATTGTGTTCGATATTTTCAATTTTTACCATTTTTACTTATTTATTTTAGATTTATTCCGTGTGTATACACGTATTTTAAACCTAGTATAGACAATATATAATTCATATAGAACTAACAAAACTCTGCTACATTATGTAAAATCTATGAAAAGATTTTAAAAAATCTAAAAAGTTTGTCCATGCATGTACTTTGTTGATATTAGCAACTTCTTTAGAAAGTTCTCTTTGTATCTTTATACTATAAATAATCGAGTTTTTTACCAAAATGGTGTATTTGAAAAAAGTATTTACCAATTAGGTGTAGTTTTATAAATATTTACCAAAATGGTGTTTGACTTATAAAATTCATAGAAAATTTCATTTGGTTATTTCTTTCCCATGATCTTATTGGATAACTCATTCCACTAAAAAATAATTAACTTAAAAATTTTGAATTATTAATTTTTTATGTTTTAAAAGTCTTGCCTATAAACTGTAATTGGTCTTTTCATATTTTTTTATTTGAATAACTATTGCATGTTTTCATTATTAGAGATATTATATTTATAAATAAATAGGATTAATAATAAATTTGTGTATGTGATTCATTTTTTCAGTGCATGTATATATATGTAAAGTTTATATTTTATAATTAGAGTTTCAACATCACTCTAGTCTCTATGAACCTTTAAAAAGCTTGCAACACGAACTCACTCATAATTAAGCTCGACATTTTATATATCTCGATAAGATGAATGAGACGATCTAGCTCGTCTTCGCTTGTAAATGAGACGAGCCGGTTTGTAAATGCGCCAAGCCTAAGTACAACTTGGCTAACGTAGTTAATTTGACTTTGATTCATTTTCAACCGTATTCTTATAGAGCAAATATTAGAATTTTTTTAATACTTTGTACTAAATAAAAATAATAATATGGTATTTAAAAAAATATAATAAAAAAATTTAGTAGGTACCAATTTTTTTTCAAGCCATATTGATATTTAAAATATAGCAGTTCAAATGTCAATACATAAAAAATGTTAGCTCTAAAATAATTTGTATTTGAAATATGTAAACTTAAAGAAAACAATGGAATAATTGTAACTTTAAATTTATTTTGGTTAATAATCAATTGTGTAATTAGAATCTGTTTTTTTTTTCTGTTCGAAAAAAAGAATCTGTTTTTTTTTCTAAAAAGTCAAAAATTAATTATTTCAATATTAAGTTAGATATTATTTAATGAAATAGAGTTATCCAATAAGAAGAAGAGAGAGAAAAAAATAAATGAAATAAACATCATTTTGGTAAATATTTTTAAAACTACACTTGGTAAATATTTTTTTTAGGTACACTATTTAATTTGGTAAAAAACTCATAAATAATCCTCATCTTCAAATGCATTCTTCAAAACAATCACATCTCAATCATTAACACCAACACGTATAGAGGGAAACAAAATAAAAATAAAAATAAAAACACATAACTTTCGTGCAAAACAATCATCCTTTAATTTATTATATCTCCATCAAGTCTCAATAACCTTAAAGTAGTTATTCTGCAATATATAAAAAACTACTTTACATGTACATTTGAAGAGTATATATATCTCTATTATAATAAAAGGGTATCTCAATTGCCACGTGGCAGTCTCTCATCAACCCATTTCACCAAAATCCCGCCTAAGTTTTCAGCCTAATCTCGCGGATCCATATGGATATCCAATACCCATCCGCCCAACACATTTCAACCAAAAGTTTCTCACTTCTCAAACCCTAACACATTTTTTTCTTCCCTCTTCTCTATTCGTTTCCTTCAAACCTTACCACTTGATTTATGAGATCTTCGTCGTATTCCCTATCTCGAGTGTATCTTCATCTGTTTAATCTCTTATTGAGAAGGAAAACCACAAATTGATTCTTATGTGATTGCCAAATACTGAAGCACCGCCGTCTCACCCTTATTTCATTTTCCCGTCGTCTCCTTCAGCATATTTCTAATTTTAATTTCAAATTGATATGCAGTTTATTTCTTTGATTGTGCAGCTTTTGTACCATGATTTGTCTTCCCCTGTAAAAGATAGATTCTTCATCTTGGTTGTTGATGTTTTATATCAGTAGCCAGCCCTTTGATTTGTATGGTAAGACCCTTTGCATGTTTATTTGATTTCACACCCCAATTCTTGATATTATTTGAAAGGCCGGTACATGATACTCGATTTCTTTTTTACTTCATTATCTTAATTGTCTTTATGCAATACTTTTAATCCTTTCTCGATATTATTAGAAAAGTATATGTTTGTTTTAAAAGATGCTATATTTCTAATGGAATAATGTTGGGCTGTAATTTAACAATGATAATGACCAACACTTCATTCATCTTCTGCTTTCTTGATTAATTCATGTAAATAAATAGACTAGCTTTAAGTGAGATTTCTCAATTGTTTCACTACACAATTTACAGTTTGTGAATTCGTCCTCTTTAAACCCTTAATAATAATTCTGAAAATGCAAGTAACCATATTATGTTAGATAAATTATCATTCAGAATTGGTGTATCTGCTTTGTTGATTGTGTAGTGATTTGCTTAGTTGTTCTATTGCGACTTGAAGTTTCTATTGGTCAATCATTCGTTTATTGCATAACCAAGATCATACCAAACTGAAACTATTGTTCTTTCCAGTGCTCTTTTGTGTTATTCATATGTATACATTCTACGGGTTTAATGTTTTACATGAATTTGAAAACTATTGCTAAAGTGTAATCAAAACAACCTCCTATCTATTTGTTACATTAGAATTCATCATAACGAGTATGTGTTGCATCTGCATTATTGTTGTATATTGTTTATTAACAAACTTTATGGTGTCAAGATGTAGATTCCACATACCTGACTAACCATCAAAACAATGTGCAACCAACATCAGTTTAATTTACTACCACTTATATATATAACTAACGATGAAGTGAAACTGTAGTTTATGTCTATTTGTGCATCCAATGGTGACCACTAAACAATCTTTATCCTTACCAATTCATCACACTCACATCGGCCCTTTGTGTTTCAGCCAAACTGACATTGTATGTGTAAGACTCGTGCTCCTCAACCATCTTCTGGCCTACCGGTTTTTTTAATAGTTTATCTTCAAGGTTAGTTTAAACTCCCTTCATCCATGTTACTTTGGCATTTCCATATGATATTATTACCATGCATTAATAAATAAGTGTATACATCAAACTGCCTCCATCCACTTTTATATAAAAAAATCTTCACTACAGGTACAACATATTATTAGGATCTATTTTTTAAATTATTATATATTCAACTCAAACTTTCATTGCCCACATGTATGCAACTCGATATCTAATGTTACCCTATGCTCATGTTGTAGTACTTCATCATCCTAATAAAACTGATTCATGTACTTACAGATATATAATAAGCGAGAATTACTCTATTCTCATGTTGTAGTCTATTCAACATTTGAAATACTTATTCATGTAGTTACAAATATTAAAACTGCTAATAACTTTTTTAAATAATAAAATTCATTGTAACAATTATATAAAAGTGTAAGCAAGTTTACAGATTTAAACTATTCTCCAGTTTTCCCATACGTTTTTTAATCAAAATAGTTGTTAAAATGCGTTAGTTTTTATCTCATGGAAAAAGATGTCAAAGTTTTAAAATTTGGATAGATTGCATTTATAATATTTGTATTTTTGGATGTTTTAAACAGATCGTTATGTGTAGACTAATTATTTTATTATTAGAAGGGATATTTACAATTGGTCATAATTTTATGTTACCATTATTACTCTTCAATCAGTTTAGAATCATCTCATTTTGGTTTCAAACTTATTATTTAACAGGCACTAATTTATGGCTTTTACAAATTTCATTATCATAATCATATTTACCGTACTATTTAAAAAAACATTCATTAAAATTCTCTTCTATATAAGCTAGGAGATCACCTATTGCGAAACTGAGTTGTCATTTTGCAACTCATCACCAAACATCCCAGGGTAAACAATCTTCATCTTTATAGATGTTATGTTTAATTTTATCTGCTATTCTGCAACTGATTACCAAATGTTTATTATATGTTATTGGAGTCGTTCTTGGAAAATTTTAGATTGAAGAATTCACCAACAAGACTAGAAAATTATCTACAAAGTTGCAGATTAAGCTGGAAGATATAGTGTTATATATATTCTACCAATGTTACAACAAATGTTTACTAAGAAATATTTACAAATTTGTAATTTACTTGTGTAACTATACATTTTGGTTATTTGCTTTCATTTGGAAAATTGTACTGTTTAAATGTTATATATATGATTCTTTGTTGATTATTACATGAATTTAATTAACAAGGTCGTGTAGTACACGGGTAATAATCTAGTTTGTTTATAAAGGAGGAGGGAGTGATCCTCCAAGGTTCCCACAATGAATTTTTTCCACCAATCAGAATATGGAACAAAACTTTCAAAAATCTCACTTAAACATTTAGAGTAGTTTAAAAAAAATGTAAACACAATTCACTATATCTAAAAATAAATGATAAAAAATTATCTTAACATATAATTATGTACTTATGTTTGTAAAGAAAATTCATTCAAAACATTTTATAAAGAAACAAGTAAAAAGATTTGATTTTGTGTGCTTCTAGGAAGCTAACAAAATAAACCCTCGTCGTCACCCATACATGCATTTAATGCAACATCATTACACACACTCATTTTCTTTTATATATAAATCTTCCCAATAAAAATAAGTTGCAGCAAGCTTAACTTCATCAATGACGATCAACCAAAGCAGCTGGATCCATACTTCAAACTCACTCCTCCTTGTTTCTTCTACATTTAACGTTCATATAACGGCTAATTTTTGAATCTCGTCCACGAGCTGCACAACTCGTTTAGTTCCTCGTTGATGAACCTCGTTTTGCACGGTGTAACTCCCTCGCGAGCCCGTGGACCTCGTCCCCTCTCCTCGTGACCACTCCGTCCCCCCTAAAGAAATGTAAAGATGAGTTTTAAATACGAAACCTTTGTAACATCAACTTTAGATTCTTTTACTTCACAAAAACCGTTGTTCCAATCATTCTGTCAACAAAAAGAAGTGCTTATCATTATCTATATATTGGTGGATCGGGGATGGGCCTCTTAAAGAGCTTTTCCCTGATATTTTTCTTTTGGAGAAGTTCAAATTATGTAGTGTTAGCGACAAAAGGCGTGTTGGAGTGGCAAATCAAGATTGGGTTTGGTCCTTCTTGCGTAATCCCTCTACTATTGCTACAAAACAACAATTCAATTTGTGTTGCGACTTACTAAGGGGGTTTCAACCATCTAATTGTGATGATGTTTGGAAATGGAGGGGTGATGACTCTATGAAATTCTCGGTTAAGTGTCTAAGGCAAATGCTAGAGTCAAACCGGGTTCCTGTCGACTTGAATCCAGTAAACTGGATTAACACGGTGCCTTTGAAGATTAGAGGATTTATTTGGAAGGCTAGGTTGGGAAAAATCCCATGCAAGACATTGTTAGTTAGCCGTGGAGTTCAGTTGAATTCCGTGGAATGTTCCTTATGCTTCAACGAACCCGAAAATGTTGATCATTTGTTACTACAGTGTCATTTTGCTTCTAATGTTTGGGATAAGGTCTGCAAATGGTGTGGGTGGCATGAAGACCGGGGGGTTTCAATTAGGGAGTGGATTGATAGGGCAAAAGAGATGATCGGATCGGAGAGGGATAAGAGCAAGGCGTCTATGATTTTAATGGCTACCGTGTGGTTAGTGTGGCTTGCTAGAAACGACATTGTTTTTAAGTCGAAGTCCCTGTCAGTGGACGGAGTGGTTGAGAAGATTTTGGTTAACACGTTTCTTTGGTTGAAATATCGTAGTAATGAGGTAGACGTTATGTGGCATAATTGGTGTAATAGTCCTTGGTTGTAGGATTGTTTGTATGTTATGTTGTTTGTCGGTCATTTTGGTGCGGGCTTAGCGTCTTGCTATTGCCCGTTTGGTTCTTTAATAAATTTGCCGTTCAAAAAAAATATACATATACATGAAACAAAACTATCAATACAGCAATACTACATGTAAAACTGATAAAACCTGCTAGCCTTGAATGAGTTGTATTTCAATGTTTTAGAAATTGTTCCATACCTGATGTTGTTATTGGAAAAATATAATTGCAGCTACTTGGTTTCTATATATATATTGTGACACCCCGTAAATTCTAGTTAACACCGTTAACTACTTTTAACAGTTCCGTTAAGTTTTATATAAGTTTAGGGTTTGTTTTGTAAGCTACTAAACTACTTTGTAAACTTTCAAACCAAACTAAATAAACTATAAATGTTTAGGGGCCGAACATGTAAGTTGTTAATTATTTAACCCAACCCTAATCGACTCCCACCCCCTGTATATCTATCATCATCGCCATTGCCGAGATTTCTCGACATAAACAGCAACTCCAACAATATCGTTCCTTTGTTGCACAATCGGTCGAACCCAAAAACAGTCTCAAGCACCTCTCGCTCACCGTCTTGCTCTCGCAACAGCCGCAACAGTCTCGTCTAATCATCTTCAACCTTTTTCCGCCGCAGCAACCGTTCCGACCATCTTGTTCGTTTTCCGGTGGTAGCAACCCTCGAACTCGTCTCCCTCATCCTCGTCTTCTGTTTTGTTTCTGTCGGAGAGTGCACAGCAGCATCCCCACCGTCGTCGCAGCGTTCTCAGTTCCAACTCCGGTACCGATCATCTTCTTCGTCGTGTTCCGGTGAGTTTTCTGAGTTCGTATTTTCCTGTTTAGCATTTCAATTCTGAATCAGTTTGGTTCTATAGATCCGACGTGCATAACTATATGTGATATATGTACACTTGCGATGTATATGAATGCCAAACCGTGGCAGTAGCGTGCATGTTTGTATGTATCTCGGTGAGTATTATATATATACATGTAGGCATGATTAAATAGGAATCAATGTGGTATGCATATGATAGACATGAAAAATCAGAATCTGTAAACATTTGTGTGCGTATGATCGACTGTATATATATGTGTGTTATATGTGTGTAGGCGTATGTAGGGATATATATGTATATATATGTGCTTGATCAGTATGTTACACTATATCCGGGTTTATTTATACGTATCTGCCCAGCGTAGTTGCGATGTATGTACGTGTTCTAGTAGGTATGTAGCGATGTATGTATGATCTCAAGCATGATTGTGTACAAATTTATAAAGCTGATCGATGTGCGTATGTATATATGTGGTCGTAGGCATGTAAATGTGATTTAATAGTACATGAACATGTGTATGCATGATACATATAGATGTATGCGATTTATGTGGATATATGACAGCATGCTTATGTATGAACATTGTATGTATTGGTGGCAAGTCAAAGTTGCAAAATCTATTAATATAACGGCAGCAACAATAATTTAGATGCATGTATGTGTATTTCCATATGTTTGTATGCATAATGTGTATTATATGTATTGTGGGTAATTGAAAATATCGCATGTATGTATTATATGTATCATTTGAAAGTATAGAAGAGTAAAGCAAGAAGTTTTGAGTAATTATACGGATTGCATAATTGTGGTAGAAGTAGCCGTATATGTACATGTGTTAGTATGATGAAATTGTACGAAACGTGTGTATGTGTGAAAGTCATAAATGTGGAAGTATACTTTTCACATGTGTATCTAAATGAGGTTAAATTCGTAGTTAATAATTAGCAATCTGTTATCAAGCAGGTCATATAGGACAAGTTAGGAAAATTTGTGTTGCATTTTGTTGGTGACAGCGCTTTCAAAGGTGAGTCTCTTTGCCCGCTTTAAATCCTTTCGGGGAGGAAACATTCAAAACTATTTTATACGGCCTTGGGCTGCATTTTTATACCTTCGGGTAGGGCCTTCGGGCAAGATTTTATACGGCCTTGGGCTGCATTTTTATGCCTTCGGGCAACTATTTTGATAAACTAATTTCTATTGTCTAATGGCTTATTTTACTTTAGCATAAACGTTCCAACAAAAGTCCTTTCCTTTAGTTGAGATTATTAATATACAGTGGGTATAACGGGGAAATTTGAGTAGTACTACCGGGTTCGACAGACCCCATCACGCTGGTAGGGATCCAGGTGGTGCAGATTGTCCTTGGAACTTTTGGTCATCTAGTTGATGGCAGTAAGGCACAACACAATGTTCAGTTTAATCTCAACGTGGTCATGTAGTAAGCGAGGTGGTCTTGCAAACCAGCAATAGTAAATGAACTTTATCAGTTAAACTGTTTTGATATTTAAATACTTATGTTAAATATCTCATTGAGCTCACCAACCATGTGTTGACCGTTTTCAGTATGTTTTCTCGGGTGGCTAGGAGCTGTGCACGTAGGACATTTCATGCATGAGTCACTTTGACTTTTTTTTACCAACTTTTATTTACATTATTGGTTTTTGGAAAACTTTTTTTAGGTTACGTGCTAGACTTTTGAGCACAGAGGTTTTTATTTGTTTGTGTTAGACTATTGAGCACAAGGGTTCTATTTAATTGTGCTAGACTCTTGAGCACAAGTGGTTTGGATGTTTGGTTTAGGTTAAAAGCTTCCGCTGAAATTAAAAACTTACATTTTATTACCCTGACTATTGGAAAACTGTCGAAGTTAAACTTTTGTTAAAATTATTGAGTTAGTGTTACTGTAACTAATGGCTTGAGATCCTGATATGTCACACGCCTAACGGATACCCCGTTTGTGGAAAATTGAGGGTGTGACATATATATATATACTAGTTTTACGCCCGTGTGTTACACGGGTAGGGACGTAGAAAAAAGATAAAATTAACCAAGTTTCATTTTTGTTTTTGATTAAATCACTCAAACTTTGTCTGTTTCAATTAGATAATTTAACTTTAAAAACGTGTTTCAATCTTAGGTAATTAACTTGTATAACAGGTAAACATTAACTTCCAGTGGGACAAATTAAAGAACAATTGTTTCTAATTTCTCACCATCAACTGTCAAGCCTTGTAACATTCAATTTAAATAAAATATAATAAATATTTCCAAAAAAATTCAAAAATTCAAAAAAAAAACTTCAAAATTTTTCATAAATTTTTGTAAAAAAAAGTCTAAAAAGGTCATTTTCTTAGAAATTGCAAAATTTTTAAAAACTTATGAATTTTTTATAAAAAAATGATGGCAAGAAAAATGAGTCCCAAATTCACAAAACATGTCCTAAAAAATTTGATAGCAGAAAAAACATGTAAAAAAACTGTGAAATGTAGTTGATAACAGAAAAAAAACACAAAACGTGTCCCAAATCCACCTAAATCCGTGTTTACCTATTATAATGTTAATTACCAGTGTTTACCTATTATAAAGTTAATTACCTAGGAGTAAAACACATTTTAAACCGAAGTTATCTAATTGAAACAAAACAAAGTTTAACTGGCCTAATTAGAACAAAATATAAAGTTTATTTGTTTTATGAAATTTTCCTTTAGAAAAAAGAAACATTTAAAAATAAGTTGCATATAATACATAAAGGTTTGTTAAAGCTAAAAAATGAACTACATACAACAATAAAAAAATCATCTTATGTGAACAATAGACATGCTTATATTTGATAAGAATCTCATCAAGACTTTGACTTAGCAATATAAACGCACTGATTAAAAACATTACATTTTGCAATGTTGAATATTTTTGGAACATATCAATGCAATTTGTTCGATTTTAAATAACATTACGAAAAAACAATAATTAAGGACGCAAATGAATTCATAGGTAATATAAATTTTATGTTTTCAAAACAAATCAATTCAAAGCGTAACATATTTTTGGAAAAAATTTCATTTGATTACCTTGTTAATTTAGAATTAATTAAAAAATGATTTAGTTATGGAATAGAAATCTTCATCTAATAAATGTTAAAAAAATTTGAGCGGGAAAATTATTTTCTAAGGGCCTTTAATGGATGACAAGTGTCCTCTAAACAGGGGCGTACCCACCTTGAAGGGTGGGGGTGCGCCCGCTCCCCCTGCGAATTTTATTTTTTTTAGTATTTATATGTTAAATTTTCGATCGACCCCCGTAAAATTTAACACTCGACCCCCTGTTCAGTCTTGAAAACTCAGTTTAATGCCCAGTCCATAACCAATAGGACACATAATATTTAACCATGGATTGAGTTAAGTTATGATTAGAAGATAATACTATATATTTATTTATATTGTCATGTATAGTCAAGCATTGAGATATTATAACCTCAAGTGTTTCACCATTGCACAAAACTATCAACATAGTTGATGATTCGGATGGTCATGAGTAGACAAAAAGAAAATACATAAAAAAAAACTAACTACTTTTGCTAAGTAATCAAATGAGAAAGTGTGAAATGGTAGAAAGCTTAGTTGTCGAACCAAAGTTCTAAGCATCACCATTTTAATACCATAACACAAGTTCACCAACATACTCTTGTTTGAAAACATGGTTTGGTTTCATTCACTTATTATTTGGAGACATATGTTGTTTAAGAAAAAAATAAAGGATTCATTTTATAAGGTTTAAAAACAAATCCTAACTCGAACCTCAAAATGGTAATTTACCAAACTTTATTTACCTTGTTAAATATACGATAAATTACTAGAGGATGTTTAAAGTATTTAGGAAGAAAAATAATGTAAAAAAAATGAAAGAAAAAATGAAAAAAAGACCAAAAAAACTTACAAGTGGTTGAAAATTTGTTTAAAAAAGTTGAAGTTCTAAATAGATTGAGAGAGTTTGAGAAAGAGTTTAGAGTGATGAAAGGGATTAGAGATTTAAGTTGGTATTTATAGATTAAAAAAATTAGGGTTTGACATTAAAGAAGTTAGTTAAGTGGAGGGAAATTTTCAATTTTCAATTTTAAATTTAAGTGGAGGCAAAATAAAAAATTTCAATTTTGATCACTCAAACTTATTTTATTTATTGTTTTGCATCATAACTTGTGTTTAATCATGGTTTTGGTGATTTTATATATGAAATTTAGTTTTTTGTCATTTTTTAATTTGATCCGACCCGATTCGACCCGAACCGAATCGAACCGGGTTAGAAAAAATATTAGATATTGATACTCAAACGATACCTAACAAATTTTCGACCCCCTTAAAAAACATTTCTGGGTACGCCACTGCCTCTAAAACCCTCTTTTATTAGTAGGTATAGATATATACCGTTTTGTATAAGGTTTGAAAAGCTTTGTTTCCCGCTTGGTTAATCTATATACTATATTAGACCCCCCCTTAATAATAGGAAGTTAATTTACAAATATTAGTTGATTCTTTACCAGAGAAGTTTCAGAAAGTTACTTGAACGTACGGGGTCGAATGTTTATTATAGGTTTAAAGTTGTCACTATGTTAAATATTGAATGAAATCTTATGAACTAAATAATTGGTGAAGTATTTTAGTATAGATTATAGTTATTATCTAATGACATAAATTTTTGTGTTGTAACATGCACTACTAGAAAATACACCTTTAATGACACGCAAACGACGACACGCGTTAATTTTATGATATGTAAAGGTGTGTGTCACTAAAAAATTGTCATATTTATTAAAATTTAAAGGAAACCATGACAACATTTGTTGTGTGTCATTATTTTAATGTCACAAAAATAAAATAAAAAAACACGCGGACCTTTTTTCTTGACCCGCTCTACAATCCGGATCCAATATCATATTACACACCCTAATCGCTCAATCAGATCCTACATACTAGTTTCTTCTCCATCGCTCACCATCTCCAGCTCCTACCACCGCCACCGCACCGGCGAGCACAACCACCGCATCTCCGACGACTAGTCTCACCAGAATCGAAACATTATCTGCACTTTGTTCAAGTTCAAATTCCAATCCTGAGTGACTTCGATTTGGAGATCGATTTGTAACCTACAGTACTCGAAATCGGGCAGAAATTCGCTAGCTGCAATAACGATTGAAAAACAAAGAATTACTAGATTCTTTACAACAGCTAGTTACTACAATCTCTTTCAGTTTCATCTTCCATTTATAGCATATAATAATTCTATATAGAGTGTACGCAACCACAACATTGTCCAGAGGTTAGCTTGATGCTTTGTAAGTGTTTTTCATTTTATCATTTTATTCCAATTCTCAAGCATTTTGCTCTTCCTTGTGTATGATTTGTTGTTCAATTTGCACTATTTGATTTGTTGTTTTGGTGAGTTGAAGTGATTTAGATTTTGTTTTTTCGTTGGATCTACCTTTTAATGGCATAGTTGTGTAATGTTTTGTCTGATTCAGTTGTTCATCCGATTGAGATGTAGATCCATCTAGATAATGTGTTTGAAAATGCATCTGTATGTTCTATTGAGTTGTTGTAAAGTACCTTTAGGTTAAAATCAAGCTACTTATTGTTGAATTTGTGCTTATTTACTTCAATTTGAAACGGTGTTGCTTGATCAATTTCTACAAATATATATACATTAGTCATATCTTACTGGTTTTGTTTGAGGAATTGGATGCGTTTGTGAAATTACTGTTGTTCGATGTTTGGATTGGAAATGTGCTAGGTGGAGAAGTGAATGAATGGATTTTTACAGTTTTTTTGTTCTTGAATAAGTTCAAATAGCCTGGCTTAATATAGAAAATGCCATAGTTTTATCTCAATATCTAAGGTAATTTCAATTGGATTGTGTTTTTAAGAAGATAAACTGGATATGTAATTATGTATGCAAGAGCATCTAACTTGACTATTTGGTGTTTGAAGTTAGGTTAGATGCAATGGAATTGGCACCTGTTTCGTTATCAAGAAATTGAATTGTAGGCTGTGAGTATGGTCTTTTTAGTTTTATATAAACCTGTTTTGGAGTTCATTAAACTTAGCAAGCATGTTTGTTTTGCTTGATTTAGAAACTATTTATTGACACCAAAGTTTGATATATTTCGGTGGTGGTTGTAGCGGTTGGGGTGGGGATTGTTGCAGCTCCACCCGACAAACGAATTTTCTACGGTTGGGGTGGTGAGTGTTGCGGCTGCACTCAGCAAATGGTGTTGCTAATTTTATTGTTGGATTTGCTCTAGGTTGTTGGTTGTTGTGCTCTTCTTCTTAAGGTAATTCAAAGTAAATAATTATTTGAGATGATTAGGACTAGTTAACTCTAAGCTTTCTATAATTAGTTGTTTAAAACTTGCTTCTTATTTTATTTGACTTAGTAGTTCGCATATATAGTGTATGGACCATGGATGATCTATATTAGATTATTGCACCTTTAAGTCATATCTATAAGTTTCAAGAGTTTGGCTAAATTTTAATTATGATATTGGTATTTGAATGATGAGGTTAAAAATGATGAGCTCTGGTGAAGCAAGCATATGTAGTTGTAAGAATACCAATATTAATAGACATGCATCATCTGCAGATCACTGTTATGAAATCATTAAGTAATTATCTAATTACTCTGACTCATGTATGGTTGTTATCTTAATTTGCTTATAGTTCAGTTTTAAGTTTATAATAAGAAAGGAATGTAGAAGCAAACCATTTTTCAAATGGGTGATATCTACACCACTTGCTTTATCCATCCACCACCAAAATATTATTTCACCTTTCCACAACAAGTTTGGCTTGAAATTAGATTTTGTATATGTGAATGTGTATTAGATATCGGCTTCAATTTGGTAAATATTTGACGTATATAGAGTTGTTCTTTTTTTTTTTATCATAAACCCCACTATTACTTGTTACATGCGCCTGCAGCACTTGTTTTTTAAATGCTCAATTTGATTACTACAGTGTAAAGTTCTCATTTTTCTTAAAACAATCTCTCAATGCTTACCATATGCATATAAAAATGGGACATCATCTGTTGAAGACTGTTAAGTTGTTTTTTATGAACCTTTTTATTTCTATATATGGGTTATTGTAGCTTTGTACGTTGTCTTCATTACAACGGTACTCTAAAGCATTGTATTATATTATTTGATAAATTTCTTAATTCTTTTCTTTAGGGTAATGGCGTTGTATTTTGTACAAATAACCAACAAGAGGGTTAACATCAACTCGTCAACGCTTGGGGTGAGTAATGGTTTTGGTCTTTTGGTTATGTAATGGTTATGGCGTTATCTTGTTTACTTTTGTTCTAACAGTCCATGGTTTAAAATTTAAATAGTAAAAAATTGCATTATGAACAGTTCATTGCATTATTAAATAGGTTTTTTGTTTTATGACTTGGATGTTATAGTACATAGGTTTGGTCTTTGGTAAATGGTTTCATTACAGATTAACAATGCACTTTTCTTGTAGTAGTTTGGATTGTAAATTTTGCTGATATGAATGATATAATCAATAAAGTATGATAGGATTGATATAACCAATAGATATTGTGATGCCTTTCGTGTTATTGACCCGTTTCATATGTCAGTGTCTTTTGTGTTATTGACCCGTTTCATATGTCAGTGTCTTTTGTGTTATTGACCCGTCTCATATGTGTCAATATGATTATTGTTTTAATATTTTAATGATTTCATTTTTTTTCTCAGGTTGCTGGAGGCAAAGACGAATACTTGGATATGGATATTGATGGAATTCGTGAAGAATGGTTGAGTTTTGGAGCAACTTTTATTTTTAGGTGATGTACATAATTTAGGTGTTAAGGATGTATTGACAAACAATAGTTTTAGGTGTCAAAGAATATATCGACAAACATTTTTGGTATGATAATGAAATGGATTGTTTTGGTTTATATCTATTGTATTGCGAAATGCATTTGTTTTGTTATATTGATTTGGTTATTATGAAGAGGGTAAATTACAAATTCTATATTTTTTTTAAACAGTTAAAACCATGACACGCAGTAATGAATGTCGTAAATGCGTGTCATAAAAAGATGACACACAAATGTATGTCATTTTTATTTTATGACATGGGCTTCCTTGACACGCTTTTGTGTGTCATGTATACCCTTTAATGACATGCATTGCGTGTCATTAAAGGTCTTTTTTCTAGTAGTGATGTCTAGAATTACTTGATGAAAAATGGTTGGAATTGGTACGTTGGCCGGATGGTGGCACAAAACTACAACAGTGAGGTGGATGTCATGTAAATGGCTGGAACTTGTTGGCAGCAGCAGCATCATCATAAGCATATGAGTTGTAGCATATGAGGTATGTCATGTAAATGTAGTTGTATGTTGTCTTTAGAGCATATGATTAAGTTTTGTAGCATTCTATAGTTGTAGCTGCAGGTTAAGTTTAATTTTATATATATATATATATATATATATATATATATATATATATATATATATATATATATAGTTGTAGCGGTCTTTTAAGTTGGTTTGTAATTAAATTCAGATTTGTACCAGGTCAATTTTAAGGCATTAGATATTTATCATATAGTAAGTGTCTTTTATGTAGTTTTGCTTGATGAATTTTTAATTTTCGTATAACTTGTCGAGCAGCTGCTACAGCTGGGAAAAGCATATTTTGCAATGGGTAATTTCTGAACAAATACTCTAATTGACTCATTAGTAAACATTGGGTTGAAACTTCCAAGTTGTTTACCCCAGGGGCGAAGCTACCTTAGAGTCAGGGGTAGCCCAGGCTACGGCTCAAATTCTCGCGCCAAGGGTAAAAAAAAAAAATTTCGCGTTTTACGTTTAGGCTACCCCTGAATCTTTGATTTTAAGCTATGAAAGAACAAAAGAGATAAATCTATTAGGTATTTTTATAATTTTGTGATGTTATTTTTATTACTGTATGAACGTCCGGGAAATTTTTTTTTCAGGCTACGGCTGAATTTCTGAGCTGGCTCCGCCACTGGTTTACCCTGTACTAAAAATAAATTAAGATGACACTGATATCATTTAAATAATCCATTGGAATTTACAATAACGTGGCAGGTAAACGAGCAACAAGTTGCGTCGCAACCCTCTTTTGAATAGCAAACCCTAGCCTACTGAAAACAAAACCTTGGCCTTTAGGGGTCGACACATTGCTATGAATGACCCGTTGAACCCTGGTCAAGAAGTTCACCGCCCCCGCTGCTAGGAAACCAAATTTATTAAAGGCTAATGGAATAAAAACATGCTGATTATTCAGGCAAGCTTTCTCGTGTTTAGCAATCTTACATGATTCCACCCTTGACACCATCTGCCCTGCAACAAATCCATTGCCCCGAAGTGCAACCAAGGGGGATACTCCCGTAAGGTCCACACAAGCGTGTTTACCCCTGTACTAATTATGATTTATATTGAAGTGAGGATGTAAATTTCTAGTTGTTGGAATGCAAACGGTGAAAACCAACAAGGAAAAAAGACGGGGATATTTGTCGATCATGAGGCCATCAGCCACAAAACAACCACGCAATTACATTTTCTAAACCAAATCCATCAAATTTGTAATGAAATTTTATTTAACAGCTGGAATCTATTTATTTGTTGTGTTAAATGGACTGTATTAAACTGAACCGTATATAACTTGGACTGTATTAAACTAGATTGTGTATAACATTTGTATGTTTTATTTATGTAGAAATGGATTGTATTAAGGTGGTAATATGTAATGTTGATTTAAATTGTTGTAATTATAGATGTAGATTAATTTTGCCAATTAAAAAAGTCGATTTGGCCAAGTCTTTAAAATACCACGTTAATTTTTCCAATTTAAAATCTCGGATTTGCCAATTAATTTTGAGTATTTATGAATCGATATTTGGTTATCACCTAAACTATTTTAGGTCAAAATCAATAACCTTGTCTATATTTGGATGTGAGTTTTCAGTGTAGAGTTTGCATCTTCTCCAAAACATTTACCACACAACTTGCAAAAAACTCTGTTTGGGTCATTGCTCACAGGGCCGTCCCTGAGGATTTCGGTACTCTGTGCAAGTCGCAAAAAAATTCCCCTAGTATTAATGAACCAAATGACGTCATAAATAGCGGCGATATATTAGCAATAGCGACAGAGTATTAGCGGCGATTTGAAGGGATATTAATTAGCGGTGACTTGTCGTCGCTATTGGTGCTTTTTTTTGTTTAATGGTGCCCCGGGAGAGATGGTGCCCTGGGCGGTCGCCTATGACCACCTGCCCAAGGCTGGCCCTGGTTGCTCATCTCACATAAATCAAAGTTGCACCAAATATCTTGGTTCCTCTTCATAAGAATAACTCGATCCAGCTCGTTGTTTGAAGAAGCGCCACAAATAACTAAGGATTTAGCACCACCAAGAGTTTTTTTTCGAACGTGAAAAGATTATTGAGCATTTTCTAGAATTTAGAGAGTGTTTAATTAGAATGATCAATGTAATTAAACTAAAACAACCAGCATACATTTCTTTATATCAACACGCAAAAAAGGTCTTTGGTCTAGAAACCGGTTTATTTGTTAATAGATCTGGCTTGTAAACCGGTTTTTTATAAATTGGATCGTGAACCCATTGCAGCATGGCAGCTTGCGGTGGGTTAGACTGAACCCCAACCTGGCGGACCGGGCTAGGGTCTAACCGTTTTTTTTACATGTCTAGTTAAACCATACCCCCTCACGTTAGATTACATCGATTTATTTAAAAACCTCATAAAAACACCGGCCTTTTGACGTTTTTCCACTTTCTTTGTGTCTAATGGCTTCTTCCTCTTCACGGGCTAAGGTTCATGGATAAAGGAAAGGGCCACCGGCGCCCCTTTATTTTTCGCTCGTATTGTAGTTTTAGGCCCGATAGCTTAAAAAAATTAGTAATTTATGCGTACAAAACAAAATTTCACCCCTAGCCTCTATATATTTTTGTCAAGGTCTAGCTGCCATTGTTCCTCTTTTTTGCTTTTATTGTTCAGCAATGTGCAGCTGTGGTAGGATGAAAATGTCACGCCTAGCCTCCTACACTTAACAAGTCTAATAAGGAACTTACAAGTAAAATGTTTGTGTCTATATTACTTTATTCAAAGGTCCACCTATTTCCATTGGAAGAGAAAGTGGGTACGAAATTGGATGGTAAATGTTTTGTCTAATAATGGAGAAGGGCAGAAGCCCATGCATGACTTCTTTGTTAAGTTACACCTCACCTTCCATATAAATTTAGTAGCAGGTCTAGAACAAGATTTTAGGGGTATCCTTTCGCTTGAGGGTATCCTAGTTTTCGTTTAGGAGTCCTGAAACCAGTAAAAAATTAATATCTCGATACTTAAACGAGTAAAAATTATACTTATCAACAAAAGTTGAGGGGTATCATATCCCGAGATACCCTTTGGGCTTCAAATATCCCTGCATATAATCACAGCCTCTTTATTCTCAATGGCTTCTACATCTTCATCCATGCCGGCCTTCTCGCCCAACTCATACCAAGTTTAATGTTTTTCTAAGCTTTAGGGGTGAAGATACTCGTCATACTTTTACTGATCATCTCTATACATCGTTAAAACGAGCAGCAATTCATACGTTTAGGGATGATGATGAAATGAAAAGAGGTCAATATTTGGAGCCAGAAATTGTTAAAGCAATTGAGAATTCAAGGGCTTCTATTGTGGTGTTGTCAGAAAATTATGCCAAATCTAGATGGTGCCTTGAAGAGCTTTGGTTGATCCTTGAACAGAAGAGGAAGAGCAATCATTTCACTTTGCCGGTATTTTACCACGTTGATCCTTCAGATGTCCGAAACCAAAGACGGAGTTTTGCCATACAAGGGTCCATGTCGACCGAGGAGAATGTGAATCGGTGGAGGTCAGCCTTAATTAACAGAGGTTGCTCATTTGACTGGCACGGTGGTATCAGGGTATCATTTCTCTATTCCTCCTTATGCATGATTGAAGCTTTTAAACATTGTTTCTGGTGGTAGGAATTTACTGTGGTAGTTAACTTTGATTTGATGATTATATTAACATTTAACTAGTTATCTAATCAGGTCAACTGATGCATCGACCGGGTCTTAGTTGTCACATTTCGATCTCAACACGTGTTGTACGTTGCGACTTAGCCAAAGTAAATTAAGATAGATGTACATTGTGCTGGTGTATCCACAATATTTGCAATAAATTCTGTTTCAGACCAGCACATCTAACTGGAATGGAGCCTCGAGCTAAGTATATCAATTCCTGGTTGAAAAACGCGCACTCGAGTACTAATGTTCTAGCCATATGTGGAATGGGAGGTTGTGGGAAAACAACATTGGCTCAATATATTTACAACTCAAACAAACACAGCTTTGAAAGCGCTTATTTCGCTGAAGAGATTGGAAAGCATTTCAAACAAACTTTCGGGTTGCTTGAACTACAAAAACAACTTCTTAGAGACATCTTAGGAGGCAAGAATAAAATGATTTCTAGTGTTTCTGAGGGTACTAATAAAATTAAGGAGGCGTTGCATATGAAAAAAGTGCTCGTAGTTTTAGATGACATTGATGACCACGACGAATTAAGCGCTTTACTTGGAACAAGCGCCTTTCATACACAAAGCAAGATTATAATAACAACTAGGCTTCTCGATATACATTCATGGTTTGAGTCCATATCTTGGAGGTGTTATGTGAACAAACTCCAACTGTTGAATAATGATGAATCATTAGAGGTATTTAGTTGCCACGCGTTTGGGTCCAAACGTCCCTTGGAAAGTTTTAGTGATCTTGCTGTAGAGCTAGCACAATATTGCGAGGGAAATCCGTTAGCTCTTAAAGTTTTGGGCTCCTCTCTATTTGTTAGTGCTGAAGATCCAAGGGAGATAAGTAGTATAATAGAAATTTGGAGAAGTAGATTAAACTCACTGACTTCAATGAAAGGTGACCTTGACTTTAAAATCCAAGGTTTGCTACAAAAGAGCTTTGACTCCTTGCCACTTGCTAGTTATAAAGAGTTGTTTCTACATATTGTTGTTTTCTTCATCGGTGAAGATGAGGATTATGTGGTTAAGATATTGGAGCATGATTGCCATGCAAAAGCTGGGATCATAAGCCTGATAAATAGATGCCTTCTAACTGTTTCGTCAAATAAGAAGTTGATGATGCATCAGTTGCTTCAAGATATGGGAAGGAATATAATTTGTGAAGAGTCGAAAAATCTTGCAAGACATACTAGAGTCTGGTGCAGTGATGAAGCTTATCGTTTGTTAACAAAAGGAGACGTATGTAAGATGCTCTTATATGAATCTTTAAAAAATAAAAATTTGATTTCACAACCACCTATTTTAACTAGCTTAATCTGTTTTTATGCCTTTCTTTATAGGCTTCGGAAACAATTGAAGGTCTAACATTAGACATGCGAAAGCTAAAGAAAGGGACAAAGGTAAGACAATGAAATTAACTAATGTGTGGTACTAATGTTGATAGACCATAATCGTCATACATCACACGAGCAAGAAACATCACAGCTCTCGATGACTTCTTTTTTCGATTGGCCGGTTTCTTTTGGGAGGTAGTCTTCCTCCGAGTTGACACTCAACTACACTCTAATCAAATATCAAAACTTTCCATATGTGGATTCATAACCAAGAAAACGCCATAATGTAGTTTTAATTAAGTAACGGTAACGACCATGATTGATGTTTATCAATTGCTTTAGCTGTTTTTTTATGTAAATTAAGTATTGAATTATGACAACCCTATCTTCATTATGTGGGATGTTACTTCAAATGTCTTTGATGCATTTAGCTATAAGTTTTAGTGCATTTAAGCCCAAATCTGAGGCAGGCAGGCATTCTAATTTTGTCACTCCATGCTATATTATTAGGCATTAGCCATTAAAACAAGTTCACTTGCAAAGATGCACAAATTAAAACTTCTCCAGCTCAAATATGTGAAGCTCAGTGGGCAGTACAAGAATATTCCAGATTTAAGATGGTTGTGCTGGCATGGATGTCTTTTGAAAGCAATACCCTCCAACTTATTGACGAGCAACTTCTTGGTGGCTATAGATATGACTAACGGAAACATTGAAAAGTTTGAACCGCCCATGGTAGGAATTGATCAAGCTTTATGTTTAACTTATGTGTTTTAGAAATTAATTAATTAAGTCGCCATTTGAATATACTATCGATCATAAACTAAACTTGGTTTTTATGGAATAGGTTCTTAGTTCGATGAAGATTCTCAATCTTACAGCTTGTGTAAAACTTGACAGTATTCACAAGCTCTACCGGCTCCCAAATCTCGAGACTTTGATTCTTTGGCAGTGCAGTAATCTGATTCATGTTTGCAAAAGCATAGAAAGCCTTGAGAATCTTTCTCTATTGGATATGGCGTCGTGTAGGAAACTTTTGAAGGATTCTTTGAATAAGAGGGTGAAAGCTTTGTGTATTGGTGGAGGAATGCCAGACCGGCCATTGTTTTCCTTACCGCAGTCGTTGAAGTTTTTGTTTCTAGATTACTGCAACCTTGAGTATCACAATGACCTTAATGTTTTATTCAGTGGCCCATTAGTTGGTGTGAGTTTAGAGGGTAATCTATTTGAGTTCTTGCCGAGTACCATAAATCTTAAAATGCTTCGGGTACTCAAGTTGACTTATTGTATAAACCTCAAGTCCATTATGTGTCTTCCAAGTACGCTAGAGGAGTTGTATACATATAGGTGTAAATCATTGGAGAAAATAACATTCCAATCAACTCGTTTCAGACTACGGAAGTTTGGATATGAAGGTTGTTTCAAATTGACTGAAGTTCAAGGTCTTTTTAAACTAGCGGCCATAAAAGAACTTCATGAAGCTGAGCTAAGACATCTAAAATGGATCAAAGCGTACCAAGATCATAAGGTGGACCTGGTTGGTGATGAGATTACGGAAGGAAGGGTTTGGCATATCCAGGTTGTATCTCTTACTTATTTCTCAAATGAATGCAAAAGTACACAAAACAGTATGTATGCACACGTAAAATCTGATTTATATACGACTAACTTGATTTCTCTACAATTTGTACTGTGTCATAGATGTTGTATGAATATGGTATAAGGAGCACATATCTGCAAGGCATAAAAGATGATAGAATGTCGACATTTGAATACACATCAAAACGCCAATCCTTATCATTTCACGTGCCTTTGCATCCAATGAAACATAGGATCCAAGGATTAAATGTAAGTTGCTCATACAGATCATCAGGGTCCAAGGATGAAGGTAGGTGGCCATTGTTCACCAAAGTAAGCAACATAACCAAGGGTGTTACTTGGATATACAACCCTATGGTGTATTGTAAATCTAGAGGTGATGAAGATGCTATGTGGTTAAGTTATTGGCCAATTGGAAACATATTAGAAGCCGATGATGAAATCCATGTGCTTATCACAACGGGGAAAGGAATGATAGTAAGCGAATGTGGTGCGAGCCTTGTGTATATGGATGGTGGTGAAGTAGAGCAAGAAGAAGAGTGGGGAAATAACACGATGAAAACGGAAGAAGTTATTGGGGGAGATCTATCTGAATTTGAGGTGAGCACAAGAGTGTACTATCTCTGCCGCCGTGATTTCTTCAAGTCAGAAACCCCTGACTTGATAAAGAAATGGTTTGGCGATAGCATTTCGTGTACGAGTAAGTTCCCCTACAAATAATTACAAATACTTGTTAAATTCCAAATATTAATATCACGTACACATTTTCGTAGCGTTACAAGGATGGAGAAAATCTCATGAGTCGCGACACTTGGATGCGCCATGTATGATGATGGAACTTGCTAAGGAACTAAATAGGGACACCCTTTTTAAAGTATGTATATCCTCTAATCTTTCTTTGTATGCAAGTTTATATATTTTACTGTTAATTGAAGAGTTGATGCTATTGCATGCTGAATGGAGGACCAAAAGTTCACTTAAAATGTTTCAGCTTTATAGTTTTTGTTTCTTGTAGAAAGTTTGATTTCCTTTTATTTTAAATTTACTATTGTTTGATCCTTTTTTTGTCTCTGTACATTTCAGCATATTTGGCTAGGATACTTCAATAGCGAAAGTGATATCCGCAAGATAGAGCAGGTGGTATATAGGCTTGTGGGAGTTGAATATGTATACTATGATATAGAGAAAAAGACACTGGCTGTAGGAGGGGGTGTTGATTCTGTGACGGTGGAAACCTGTGTGAGAGAATTTGAGAAGACGGTAACGATCTTACATGTTTCTTACGACGCAAAGAGTCTTTTGCAGCCCTGTCAAAATCAGTTTATTTCTGATAGAAACTGCTATAGATTGCTTTAATTTATGGTATTTTTATTCCACTAAAAAGGAATTTTTCTAGGTATTAATGTCCATAACTGAGGTTGGAACATGCACGTCCGTGCTTACGCATTGCATGTACCAACTATTGTAATGTAATTAGGTTTTTGCTAATTAATGTAACTAGATTTTGTTTGTCTGGTTTCACATGCATTTTGACACCAAACCGTACGTTACGCCAGCTGCGCAATTTTTTTGCCATCATTGTTGACAAATAAACTAAAACCTCGTCAAGAGTGGAGTTATATATATTACAAAGTCCAAATTTTGTAGAAAGTCTAAGAAGCCATAAGATAATGTGTAATATTGATAATGCGTCTATATTTCAAGTTTCCCCGAATAACTGAAATAGACATGATCATAGAAAATGTGAATTATTTGAGGAGATCAAGCAAAATTAAAATTAAGTCATCTAAGATTTTTCATTATATGCTTCCATGGGCTTGTACTCATCTTTCTAACCGATAGTCCATTGTGTGACCGACTATTTTGGTGGATAGTCGTGATACATCTTGCTCACAATTTATCTCGTTCGTTTTTTAATCAACAAACCGACTTGACCAACAATGCTTTGTTTGCAGCCCTGATCGAGAGCCAATACCGGCTCCACCGTTCTTCTATGAAGTTAACATTAACTCCCAAGATATCCATAGTACTTTTTTCTTTTGTTCATTTGATCCCCAACCGAAGTTTCTCCTATTTCGTTCAAGATCATTTATAACATTATTTGGAGCACGAAATAAGAAAAGGTAATAAAGTGGCAAACTGCCCATGACTAATTTGATCATTGTGATTCTCCTGCCAATGAAAAGTACTTTCTCTTTTCAAGAACATAGCCGCTTCGAAACTTTTCAATCATCCCTTTCCAATTCATTCGAGAGCTCATTATATTTCCAACCGGTAATCCAAGGTAAGTAAATGAAGGAGTGCCCATACGACAACCTAATTGTCAAACATATAGAATCACCATGGAATGATCAACACCCATTCCCATAGCATTATTTTTATGAAAATTAATTTTCAGCCCTGAAAATCTTCGAAAGACTTTAAAATAATGCTTAAGTTCTTCACATTTCGACTAGAATTCTCACAAAAAAAAATTAAGCATCATTCACATAAAATAAATAAGAAACTCGAGGCCCATTATTTGAGAATGTAATCCCTTTAAAGATACCCAAGCTTTTTGCTTGATCCATTGAAATGCTAAGGGCTTCCATAATAATGATAAAAGAAAGGGAGATAAAGGATCACCTTTAACATAATCCTCGCGAAGCATTAAGCTCTATTGTAGGTGATCCATTTACTAAAACTCATAGTTTAGCATAAGAGAGACAACTTGCAATCAAATTTCTCCACATAGGTGGAAAGGCCATTTGCCTCATTATATAGTCTAGAAAACTCCAACAAACCGAGTCAAATGCCTTTTCGAAGTCAACCTTCAAAAGAATAGCCTTGCCTTTAGTTTGTTTCAACCAAACAAGGATCTCGTTTACCATCAAGAAGTGAACGACCATGAATAAAGGTTGTTTGAGATTCACTAATAACGGAATCAATTACCATTTTTAAGCGATTAATTAGCTAAGGCATGTAATATGCAATAAACTGTCGGTCATTTATCGTTGGAATAAGAGCGATGAAAGATGAGCGTATACCATTCCGGATGAGTCCCGACTAGTGAAAGGCATCCATCAACTCTTTGAAATCATCATCTAGCATATTCCAAAGGTATATTGGTTTTCACTGGTCCCAACTATTACCTTTTGTCTTTTACTGGTCCCAACTATTAAATTGGTTGTCAACTGATAGTAATTGATACTAATCGAAGCTAAAGAACTAATAATAATGGTGGAAAATGATATATTAGTATGATGAAGATGATGATCCAAATGGATCTACAATAAGAGAAACAACCACAAGTGGTCCCAGGGCTATGCCCTTCTCATTGCATAAGCATGAGCCCAAACAACTATCTAATTCTCTCTTCCCCCCATAATGACTATTGCTCCTTATTTATAGAAATAGAAATTACACTTACCCCCTCCGACAATTACAAAAGACTATGATGTTATAAACTAGAATACGATCTCTATCATCAACGGTCCCAACTTTTATCACTTTGGTAACCACTGGTCCCGTCGTTAAATTTTTTTAACGCCGTTAAGTTTTTTTCCAAATTCAAGACCGATGTTTTAGACTTTTTGATCGGAAAGATAATATTTATCGATTGATGTAAAAGTTTTCTCGAAAAGACTCTCTGAACGATAAAATGTTTACATTTGATTGATGCACCGTTAGGTTTAAACACATGATCGAAGCACTATTTTGTCGTTCGGAGCGCCATTTTGAGGTAACTTTTCCATCAATCGACTTATATTATCGTTCCGATCAAAATGCTTATACCATCGGTATTGAATTTGGAAAAAAAAAACTTAACGGCGTTAAAAAATTTAACGATGGGACCAGTGGTTATTAAAGTGATAAAAGTTGGGACCGTTGACAATCAATTCAATAGTTGGGACCGATAGAAGACAACATGTGATAGTTGGGACCAGTGAAAACCAATATACCTATTCCAAATATTTTTTAATAAACTTGAAATTAAAGCCATCTGGACCGGGAGCTTTGTCACTACCATAAAACCATACGCCCTCCCGGATTTCAGTTGGCGAGAATGGAGCTATAAGAGACAGCTTCTAATGATGTTTTTAATTGTGGCTTTGAACGGGACTCTCATACCAATTTAAGTCCAAAACACGATAAAGGACACAAACAAAATAACCCGCAAATAACTCTTACGTGTTATAGGAAAATATCTCAAAACTGATTACAAGAAAACTAATTGCAATAATTCATATCTATACCACCTCATCATGGTGTTTATATAGACTAATAATTATCTTAGTTTGATTAAAATACTTAGTTGTAATTTAATACAACTTATAATCATAATCATATTCTAATTAGTAAACATATTAAATAATTCATTTAATTAATTAATTTGGTCCATCTCACTAAAACCAGGTTTGGTCCAACTCGCCAAATCCCTCAGCCAACTAGAGTAATAGGCTCCGCGAGTTAAGTCCAACATTCACCCCCTAATTCGTGAACCCAACTAGAAACATCGTCAACTTCTAGCAAGTTCTTTAAACTAGTGAGTTATTTCTTAAAGAGTGTTATATGATATGATTGTACATATTGACTACTTTAGCCTATCATAGTTTTACAAGTGAAATTAACTTCAATCAATGTAAGAAGTTCTATTGCACTCACCTTTGGATTTCAAATATCAGAATGAAAACCACATTTTTAAACAAGGTATCTCTTGCATAGTAATATCTTCATTATTTTGATAAACCAAGTATGCTTGTTACATTTTAACAACTTTGGATATAACCCCAGTAATCATATTTGTAAACAGATTTGGATTTAGAATATATAGGTTTCTTTTCCTTTGGCTTTAAAAGTACCTAATCCTCATCTTCAGGAGCTATAAGTTGTTTAACATAGATTTAGTTGAAATTAAAAACATCTGATCTGGTCTTAGAAAAATGTCTAATTTCATTCGTGTCGAGTGTTCTTAAAACATGTCTGACTTTTATAAGAGGTTATAACAGGAAGTTGGTTCAACTTTTATAAGAGGTTGCTTCTTTAAAAACCTTGAATGTCGGTAAAACATTTTGGTTTCGGCCAGATTAGAGGTTCAAAAAATCATCAGACTAAACATTACATGTTCTTGATAAATTCTGAGTTTAATCCAGCTATAAGTCGTTTAACATAGACCAAAACCCTTTGGACGATTTGGGCAGCGGTTCATTTTCTTTTCAAAGTTGTATATCAGGTTTCAGGGATGAACACACATTTGGACAATAGACCATGGATTATCTTGGACCCGTTTATATTGTGAGCGTAGCCCCTCGCCCCCTCTTGACCTGTTGACCCTTTTTCTTCGTTTTAATATTCATGAAACCTAACTGTGAATCAAATCAAAAATCTACCTGGATTATACTAAGAGTCATGTAGTAACTATCAGAACAAATGTTTGAACGGTAGAATCAAATGTTTGAACGGATTAAACTTAGTCTTCAAGAACCGGATTTGTTTTCTTTGAGGATTGTGTACCGAGAGAGACAGAAGAGAATAGGTTTGTGTGTTCTTCATTCTTTAATCTTCCAGAGAACATCATCCAACGAATAGGAAATCATTATGAACAATTATGCTCGCACTCCTGCATCGCCTAACTTGATTAGCTAGTAATGAGATCAACATATTCAACAAGTGTCCATAACACTAAAATTACTAACAAACAACCCATCAGATCATATTTAGAGCCCAAATGGAGGGTCAAGACTCAAGATTGCCACGTCTAGTTTTCAGCATAGCCGCCTCCAACACCAAATTAATTGCAACGTTTTCAGATTCAGATCGGTTCGGTCGGTTGAACTGATCCGACCGGGATTCGGGGGGTGCACCACGTACAAAGGGTCTGCCAGTTCAAACCGGTCAACCGGTTGAACTAGGATTCGACCGGTTCAAACCGGTTTGATCGATTCGGAAAATTATTATATTTTTTAAATTGGACCAAATTTTTGGTTAAACTCATTGTATTTTTTTTTATTTGGATTAAGTTTAGTTAAGATTTAACCTTTAAACTTTGAATCTTTGTTTAATATGATTAATATTATGTCTGTGTTAAAGTTTAGAACTTAAAAAGATTGTGTCTAACTTATATTTTAAGTTATATTAATAATTTGGAAGAACATATATATTTATTTATGATTTATATGGTTTAAAACCGATCCAACCAATTCAACGGTCCTACCAGTAAACCAGTAAGACGACCGATTCACTATCCGATCCGATCCTGAAAACATTGGTTAATTGTTAACACATAGTTCTTTCAAACATACTTCAGCTATGTGTTTATATTGCAACTCCTTGTTATTTGTACACAATAAAAGGTTGCAACAAAAAAGGTTCAAGGTGCCCACAATTTAGAATGTTTCTAAGACTCGGCGCTAGAACATCATTATTCATTAGCAAATACATTCTTTTTTGTACACAACAATGTATGATTAAGAAACTATACTATCATAATAATATCTTATTTGTTTGTATAAATCAATGTAGAGCAAATCTAACACTATGTCTATGAAACAGTGTTGGCTAAAGTCAGAAGGAAACACCTTTACTACTGAATGAATGTACTGTAATTAAGATGGTTGGCAGACAAGGACCTAAAGCTCTAGTCCACACAAACTACCCTCATCATTAATCAACCAATATCATAATGCCACATGGCATCACAAATATCCAAACTGCAACAAATAACCACCAAGCTTCTTCATGCACATTGTCATCACAAATGCCACCACCTCATCTTCATTACCTAATCCTTTTTTTACAACAAATGAAATGACTAAAACGCCCTCAAAACGCTCAAAGTCGTCCAAGGTCAGGGATTGTCTACAAGTTGTACCTTGTGCAACCATAGAAGTATTCTATTCTTTCATTCTGCATCTCACAAAAACTATCAGTTGGGATAAAATGACCAAAAGCCCAATTCCAGTCACACATTTTTCTCACACAAACTCTCAAGTTAGAGAGAGAAAATGGCGGTGTCGACAGTGTACACAGTCCAATCTCTGAACTCAACATGTTCAATCTCAACACCAACAAAAACCCATTTGGGAATTCAGCAAAGACAAGTGTTGTTCTATAGTAAAAAGACCAATAGGGACAGGGTGAGAATTGGTGAGATAAGATGCTCAGGGGACACAATAGTAATTGGACTAGCAGCAGACTCAGGGTGTGGGAAAAGTACCTTCATGAGGAGGTTGACTAGTGTGTTTGGAGGTGCAGCTGAGCCACCAAAGGGAGGCAATCCTGATTCAAACACACTCATAAGCGACACGACAACAGTTATATGTTTGGATGATTACCATTCATTGGATAGAACGGGGAGGAAAGTGGAAGGGGTGACCGCGCTTGATCCAAGAGCCAATAACTTTGATCTTATGTATGAACAGGTTAAGGCTTTAAAAGATGGCATTGCTGTTGAAAAGCCTATTTATAACCATGTTAGTGGTCTTTTGGACCCTCCTGAGCTCATCAAGCCACCTAAGATCCTTGTCATTGAAGGTTTGCACCCAATGTAAGTCCAATTCTCTTCGACACTTCAACCTATGATCTTATTGTTAAATGGGTCATGTTCATGGGCTGGCAGGTCGAACCAAGAAAATTGACACGGATATGGCCTCTTTGACCTGAAAATTTACCTTTCTTATGCTCTTTGTGTATTAATACTTTAGAATTACAAATTTAAACTATGAGACCTAATGTCCATTTGTATATTCTCTTTTTTTAATTTGGCATAACATACCTAATCAGTTTATATTATGACATAGAACATATTAGTAAAAGAAGGGAAGGATACAAAAAATGATAAACAGGTAGCCAGTGAACCCACCATGCCGGCCCAAATACGACCCCTTTAGCTACTTGTTCCCAGTTTCAATCCGAAATAATCTAAATCTATTTAAACTATACCCAAAACACGAATTTCCTGTTAGTCATGTTATGCTAGAAATTCACACCCTTAATGTTGTTCTATCATAATGTACGAAATGATCTAGGGGATGATTGGATTTGGATTTGCATTTGTAATTGATTATCTAATTATCATGCTTCTTATAATATATAAGCTATCAGCTCCTTTTTGGTCATTAATCTATTAGTTCCTTCAAAGTAAATAAATTTTCAAACATTCAGTTATCCGTTATTACAAATTCAACTAACAAAACACATATAAAAATTATGTCCTAATTCCTATGGTCCATTTTCTTATTAACATCCAAACACCACCCTTAGTCATTTAGAACATGCATGATGCTAAAAATGTTATTTGTATGAGAAAGCCATTTATGAAATAACTCATTAGTCATGGTTAAGATTACTCTTTGTGCAATATTTTGAAACAGATAAATTCAAAAGAAACAACTTTTAATTCCCATATTTGTAGGTATGATCAGAGAGTAAGAGACCTCTTGGACTTTAGTATCTATTTGGACATCAGCAATGATGTTAAATTTGCATGGAAAATTCAGGTATAGTTAAATCAGTACTGGTGTGTGTATAATGTTTGGATACTAAAGCGGTGTTTGGATGTTTATTTTGAGAGTCATTATTATAAACCATACAAATCAAATAATCTAACTATAATAAAGCAGTAACTAGAAGATGGTAACTGGATGTGATTCATTTGTATAAAGTAAACCTGTTAACTCAAACAATAAACACGCGACTTCAAGTCTCGGTAATCATAATTAGGTTCAAAACGTCAAATCCAAACACCTTCTTAAATTATACTCCTATCCTAGAAAGCAAGATTGAAAGTATCAATATCCATGAATTGCAGAGAGACATGGCTGAGAGAGGACACAGCCTTGAAAGTATCAAAGCTAGTATTGAGGCCAGGAAGCCAGATTTTGATGCTTATATTGGTAAGCATACTCAATTATATATAACCTCAAAACTTATATTCTGTCGGTTGTGTAATTTCTGAATCAATAGCTGTACAATGTTCACAAACCACTGAAGTCAACCGACCCGTCCAAACTGAAGCAAGTTGGCCAGTTTAAGACTTTAAGATTTATAAGGTTCGCTTTTGGTGGTTTGGCAGTTTAACTGTCCGGCCAACAGTTTGGAACTTGAACCAGCAGCTTAACTTATTTTCTTAATTTATTTTAGTTTTGGAATATGCAGTTATGTATATGTATTACCTTTATATTTTTAACAGTTTTAGCACAATCTAACTATTTTGAAAACAAAATATAAATCAGTTCAAGTGACCAAACTGGACTTGAATGCTCCTTATGTAAATTCCCTAGCATGTAATATCAAAAGGCATATATACATAAACAATTGGAAACTTGAAGCTAAGATTTGAATTACCTTATTCAGAATTTGAGAAGATCTGTGAAGACGTTTTGAATTCCACTTTCTTGTTGCAGATCCACAAAAGCAATATGCAGATGCGGTTATAGAAGTGTTGCCTACACAGCTGATTCCAGATGACAATGAGGGGAAGGTGCTGAGAGTGAAGTTGATAATGAAAGAGGGAGTGAAGTACTTCAGCCCGGTTTATTTGTTTGATGAAGGTTCCACCGTCTCATGGGTTCCCTGTGGGAGGAAGCTCACTTGTTCTTACCCCGGTATCAAATTTGCATATGGCCCAGATTCTTACTACGGTCATGAGGTAATTCCACATAATAATCTCTCTGACAAAGGTGGAAATTTCAACCTATCTACTTATGAATGTGTAGTTCACATTAAAGAAATTAACTTCATAGAAACAAGTCAAGTGGGCGGCAGCCGGCAAGTCACCTTAATTGTGAAAAAAGCTCTTTGACCCACTACTCTACCCGCCTAACGCCAAATAAAATTATCTCTGATGGAGGTATAAATTTCAAAACATTTACTTATGATTGTGTAGATTCACGTTATTATTTCTCTCTGACGAGTCATCGGGATAAACTTAAAAGAAATTAACTTACTAAGAAACAAGTCAAATCGGCTGCTAACTTCAATGTTTAATGTGAAAAAAGCTCTTGGCTGTTACTCTACCCTACCCGCCAAACTCCACATGATAATCCCTCTGATAGAGATGGGGATTTCAACCATTTACATACGAATGTGAAGATTAATATTATTTCTCTCTAGTTACTCAATGGATAAAAATGAAGTCATTAGCTTAATAAGAAACAAGTCTCCTTAAATGTGGAAAAAGCCCATTTGACCAGTAACTAATACCACCAAACTGGTTCATTTTTCCAACTCTATCTTATGTGTAGAGCAAGTAACCAAAATTTCTTTTACTTTCCAGGTGTCTGTGTTGGAGATGGATGGTCAATTTGACAAACTGGAAGAGCTCATCTATGTGGAGAGCCATTTGAGCAACATCTCCACCAAATTTTATGGAGAAATTACCCAACAAATGTTGAAGCATGCCGACTTCCCGGGCAGCAACAATGGCACCGGTCTCTTCCAAACCATTGTTGGTTTGAAAATCAGAGATCTCTTTGAACAAGTCACAGCCAGCAAGGCCTCCGCTCCATTGGAAGCTGCAAAAGCTTAAACTAAAGAGAACCTCTTCTTTTTATGTAAGATTCCAAGTGCTACGCCTTTATCACGCGTGTCATGAGAGTTACATTCGTGAATGTATTTAGTTTCATTTGTCTGTTCCATGGAGATCAGTAATGTAGAGAATCAAATACTTGAATGAAATTTTGAGAAGATTAAAGAAACCTTTATTATCAAGATTTATGCAAATTTCCGTTTTAGATTCACATATACACAAACCTTTTACAGCTTTATAAGTATATCTTACAATCCTTAATTGTAACAAAGTTGTTACTTGTTAGTACTATAATTAACAACAATTACAGTCAAAAGACATACTAATTTCAGTCTCAAGAACATATTTACCACTGGCTTTTCCACAACATCTAAGATTCTAAAACAGATACTTCTAAGTCGGTCACACATGTAATTTACTTCTTAACGATAACGAAGTTGTTAGTATCATGTTTGGATGTCAGATGAGTAAGCAGATTACTTCAGATTGATAAAAATAAAACAAACATGCCTAGTAGAATTCCATACACTTCATAGAGTCTGGGGAATGTATGATGAAGACAAATCTTAACACAAAACTTCCTACAGTCAAGGAAGCTAAACTAAAGACGGCTAAACTAAAGGTGCACCGAGGACAATAAGCACGTCTTGTGACTAAAGGCACATTCTAAACTTAAAGGCACGTCTACAAACAAACTAAAGCTGGTTGACTAGAAAGCAGCTAGCACCTACGCTTGGGATTAAAGGAATCTTACATCCTTGTAAAAGCCGAGATAAGAGGCACCGGTAACGAAAAATTATACAAGCTCCTCTAAAAATCTATTGGCTATATCACAGGTGTCCAAGATGTCCTATCACTAATCATGTTCTCAAATAGGTGTAGGTCCACTAAGACATGCTTAATCGACTCATTCCATGTCAGTGTCAGTCTGCCTTTGCTTCTCCTTCTCGCCACTGTCACGGCTTGCACACTCCTTACAGGTGTCGTCCTATATACAAATAATAGAAAATGGGTGCTAATGTGCAACAAATTCATGATGAAGTGTGCACTTAGGAGATTCCATTAACTAGCATTGCATACATTGCATTTAAAGCCATATTCTTGAACACATTAGAACCCATATTCAACTCAAAATCATGAACATATTCAAACCCATAGTTAAGAATAGATTGCCCAAAAGGATTTACATTTTAGTTAGATCAAATTTTCAAGTCATTATGGGCTTAGAATAGACCCTAAATGAAGTTGCATTTTAGATAGCAAAAAAATTAACCCTTAAATAGAACCTATAACGGTGATGGTATATCAATGGCAATAGCATATTGTGATGGTGGTGAAGTGGTGGCGGCACTATCAAGTGGGGCTTTTGGTGGTGGAGGAGGTTGGCCCTAAGTCATGGAGTGGCGATCATTGTCAATGTGGTGGTGTTGGCTCTTGCTTTCTCCAACCATTGTGGTGATTTTCCATATATTAAACAAACAAAAGAAATGAAACACAAACCACGAAAAAAGTTTCATTGCCCGCGTAACCCATGGGTTTGAACATCCATGTTCTAACCTTACCGTCATTAATCACTTATATATAAGACATTTTCTGTTTACAGATTTTGAAGATCATGAGGTTTGCAAACCAATAGGACCAAATTTGTAATCCTAAAACGATGTAAACTACTTTTTGTGTGCAAGGCATGTGCTAGTTGAGGCTTGGCTCCTAATGCCATCCAGGTTGGGTACCAAAACCATACTGAAACAGCAACATCACAAATGATTTAGGTAACTATGGTCAGATTAGAGACATTTCTTATAATTTCTGACAAACAACATGAACATTGTAATATACCAACAAATGACAACAATAAATTGAACATAATGTAATAATAAATTGCAAAACAAAATAGTGAAATGTTAGTTATCAAATAGCAATTGTTAATACTTGATAGATGAATTTAAATTTTAAATGATTCAGTGGTTACTATTTTATTCTTAATTTATTACTATATACTGAAATTAGTTAATATAAAGGAACCCCAAGAGGATTGAAGTAACAGACTTGGACAAGTTTTTTTGTACAATGATCGACTTCTAAAAGACCGTTAGACCGGTTCTTTATGAACAACAATACCATTAATCAAGGAGTAATATACAAAAAAATGATATCAGAGAATAAATGAGAACAAAATGCAATACATTGTAAGCATTTACAGAAATTGAAAAGGATACAAGAAAAGTGACCTGACTCTTTTCAGCCAACAATGGCAAGCAAGCTCTGTCGGACAAGCGGAACCGAGCAGACTAGTGACCCAAAAATACCTGTTAGACCGTAAGCTATGGCACAAAATGGCAGGGCCTCGGGTTCTTTTGCGGATAATGCAGCTGTTCCCAATCCGTGTGCACTACAACGATCAACATAAGTACCAAATTAGGTGCAAACCAAGGGTTTCAACCACATAAACAACCTCAATATAGATTTGGCAATGTCTTCCATTTATGAATGGGTTGACTTGGGTTCTTGCTTGTTAAGTTTAGCTACAAAGGATCGAGTTGAACAAGTTGAAGTTCACTCAACATCACTTTTGATAAGTACAACTTCCTAAATCATTTTATTAGAAATTTTGATTTATTATAAAAATATTGTCTTTGGAATCATAATTAATGCATTATTTGTTTGTATCAAATAGTCATATTGTTCACAAGTCAACTTAATCCAACCCGAGGCAAACTGTTTCAGGCTATA
This sequence comes from Tagetes erecta, assembly GCA_030867185.1. Taxonomy (NCBI): domain Eukaryota; kingdom Viridiplantae; phylum Streptophyta; class Magnoliopsida; order Asterales; family Asteraceae; genus Tagetes; species Tagetes erecta. The sequence continues at coordinate 23,946,109 of CM061496.1, forward strand.
TTAGAAATGACCAGTTTGGAAGGGTACCTAACCCTTCTGACCCACCCATTTTGCCACCTTTACAAAAAAGTCGAAGGAAAACAATGATACCTAGATGCAGTTGCTATTCCACGAGCAATAGGATCATCAAACTTGAGTTTGTCAAGCACAGCTTGAACAAAGTTAGCTCCAATTAAGCCAGTCAACACAACAGCAGCAGCAGTCAATGATGAATTGGCCCCTACAATGAATACATGTGATATATAAGTAAACAAGTAACTGGAAGATTTTAGGGATAAGTATGTTTCTAATCAAGCTACTAACCTTCAAAAAGTGACACAATGCTGAGTGCAAGTGCCACAGTAATGCATCTAGGTAGAATGGATATGGTTAAAGTAGGTTCTAACCCAGCTAGCCGGCCCAATAAAGCAGTCGAATACAAAGAGAATAAAGTTGCTATGGTGATTGATGTAAAGATCTCAGCTGCATGACGTTTAACAAGCTGCCAAGGCAGACAAAAATCATACTTCAGATTATTGGAATTTGCTTTTGGAACTGAACATAGCCCCACTAATAAGTGGTTTGTGATTGCAATATTGCATAAATAGATTATGCTTCTAACTATCTGAATAGGCAATGTACTGGCTGCAACAGAACTAATTGTTAATAAGTAAAACAGAGTTAAACATTATCTTATTCATCTGCTTATATAAAATCACTTGATCGCTTTCAAAAGATACATTCAAAAACCCCCCAATATAAAGAACCTGTTGAAACTCAACTAGGCGTAATAGATATAGAACAAAATAAAGAATAACGTATAGACAGCTACACAGGGGTGAATGCACCAAATAGCAACCCACTTTGGATCAATCCCATAGTACTTTCTTTCACAAAGAACAACTTAAAATTCTTACATTTTAGGCAACAAATTTTCTGCATTTAATGAAAACAGCAACATATGTTAATTTCAGAAATTAAATTAGCATTTGATTAGAAATTAGGAATCAATATGGATATAGATTTGATAGTAGGCTTTCCATGCCTACGCCTCTTGGAGATATGGATTTGATACTAGGGTTTACATGCTTAGCCTTCTTGGTGAGTTTGAGACAAGCACAAAATCACAAATACCTAGGTATCATTCCTAGTTTTGAATCTCATATGGCTAAAATGAAAAGAACAACTAGTACATAGCCTAAAAAAGATAGAAGTGTTTTAGCCTAAAGTCAGAATGACTTTAAGTACTTTGATATTTTGTGTGGTTAACCTCAATCAATTCATCAAATACTCAGCTTACCTTTCTTTGTTTGAACATTGAGAAGGCAAACGAGAGGATAACGGATCCTAGAAACCCCATCAAAATGTCACCAGCTCCGGGGTTTGATGAGACTTTTGTAAGGTAATATCCTGCATAAAATAATTCAAAGATTTACCATCAAGTTACCTTTTTGCCCATAAATGACACTAATATGGGTACATGAGATTCCTTTATGTAAAATATACAAACATTTTATTAGTAGTGTAATTGTCAAGTCTAATTTTGCAAGCTCACTGAATCACCCTTCCTAAAGCATGACCTACCATTCATCCCTTCTCTTCATTCTCATTTTTTGTAATTTTGGAAATTAAAATGGAAAACAAGTTTGTTATCTATAACAAGTAAAATGAGTTAAAGTAGTAAACAGTTAGCAAAAACGTAAATGGGTTGAAAGGATCGAAGGTAAATCAAAACATGTGATGCATGAAGTATGTGTAGAAAACAACAGTCAAGTACAGCATGTACCAAGAATTGGATAAAATCCAGACTTTGAAAAGTATCCAAAAGCAAATGCAGCAAGATCTGCTGCTAGTGCACAGCAGATGATTGGGTGAAAAACCTTCTTCAACCCAGATGGTAACCTGGTGACCACACGTCAGCCAATAAGAAACAATCAAGAAGAAATACACCAATCCTTTACTGGATTTAAGCTCAAGGAAAACGAGTTATACCCAGAACCAACAATGTAGCCTATCACAGTAGATCCTAGCAAGAATGGTAAGCATGTTCTAGCATTTGTTCCAAGTAATTCAGGGTACTTAAGGGCTGCAGCAAATGATGCAACAGAAATCACACACCATGCAGCCAACTCCGGTGAAGAAAAGGGTGATGGTTTTTCCATAGGTTCAGCAGCAATCATTTCCGTTTTAACCAATTTTCTAACAGCTATAGCTGAATATCCTGCAACTGCAAGTGAAGCTAGCCACCCTCCAACTATAAGCAACAAAAAATGAAAAGACAGATTAGAATTTAGTAGGGGCAGAATGAGTGAGTCGAGCAGGTTGGATCATAGTCACCTAATTCGCTGGAACACCCACGAATTGCGAATTGGTATGTTTCGTAAGTGTAAGTGAAAAATTCATCATGAGAGAGATGAATTTAAGGGTTACTTGGCAACACGAAATTCAACATCATACTAAACCTTTTTGTAAGTGTAAGTGAAAAATGTGATGATAAAGAATGTGCAACACCTCACACTTTTCCCACATAACAATTGTGGTAAGTTAAAGGAGAAATTTTATGGTTTTCATGGATTAGCCCTTACCTCTAAACAGAAAATTGACATGATACAATTTATTTAGTTAATGTGTAAACATGCTTCTAGGGCTGTAAATGAAGCAGATTACATTCACTTGTATCGTTTCTGTCTAATTCCCTAAAACACGCCTAACTTAATAAACAATACAATATTCATTCTCATTTTCTGTATCACACTATCACATTTGCAACAAAAATTTGGATTGAGACTGATATAAATAAACAAAACTGAAAACATGAGAAGATAAAGGTACCTAAAATCAAGCATATTTTGACCCCTGAAGCCGCAGGGATATCTTGAATAGCAAGAGGCAAAATCACCAAAGATGGGACATAAAACAAAGGCAGCCATCTTTGAATAAACAAAAGTGCAGGTTGAAAAAAGTTCATTAAAGCATTAGCAGCTGCTGGAACAGTAACATCAAGAACCACAAGAACAGTGAATATGCAAAACATTCCAAACAGAGCACTTGGAAACTTAATTGCAGCAGAAACAAAAGCCTGTTTCAAGTACTTATCCATTGCAAGTATGATCCCAAGTGAAACAACCAAATGTGCCACACCCAATACCTAAAAAACAAAACAAAAAACACCCATTTCACATAACAAACAAAAGCAAAAAAGGGTTGATAAAACTGTTATTCATTGAGGCATTTTCACAAACAGTTTGTAGTATATTGGAAGTAATGCTGGTATCTGAGGTTGAAGATTTCAGAGAAATGATCCGATTGGAGTGAGTCTTTGGTTGCAAGAACTTGCATTGGGATGTGTGAAGTGTAAATGGAGCAGAAATTTGGGCAATTGGGGAAACAAGAAGTGATCTTTTTAGTGTGTGTGGGTGTTTTGAAGAAATGGGGGTGGATAATTTGTATGAACGATGATGATGATGATGATGATGATGATGATGATGATGATGATGATGATGATGATGGATATTGGGGAGAGAAAGAATGGAGGCTGTGGCAGCCATTGATATGAGAGATGATTGTTGATAGATGATGAGGAGGAGAGTGAAGAAGAGAAAACATTTTGGAGTTGGGGATGGGAAGAGGATCGTGTGGATGTGAGAAGATTTGATGATGGAGATGAAAATGAAGTTGAAGTTGAATGAATAATGTTGTCTCTTGCAAGGTCAATAGATTCTATCAAATTAGCACGTACCGTCGTAAATGGATCAAACGTTGATGAACTGTTTGACGGAAAGTTTGTTTATAGTTGTTTGTTTAATAAACTGACGAAGTGATGAACACGAACAAGAATATTTGCTCGTTAAGATAAACAAAATGAACATGAACATAATTTGTGTTCGTGAATGTTCGATAATGTGTTAGTGAACGTTAGTTTATTTTTTATAATTATTGTTATGTTATAACTTGTAAAGTACTTAGCATGGATTATATATGTTTGTTTGTGATTGTTAGTGTTTTTTTTCTTTTACAAATTTAACAAACAAACATGAACATCTTAAGTTTCTTAACAAACACAAACTTTCGTTTGGTTATGTGTTCGTGAATAGCTCGTTAATAACTTAACAAACGAACATGAACAAAGCCTTCTTCAGTCGGTTCGTTAACAACCCTAGTCATATTGGAAATTTGAGGCTAGTTTTACCTTTGGGTCACTCGCAATTTTTTAGTCGAGTTTTTAGAAAATGTGTTATTATATTATAAGTTGAGGGGTGTACATCTAAGAATAATTAGTGGGTGTGAATTAGCGTTAAAAATTTTTTGAGCTTAGTTTAATCTCGGGGTTGAACTCTAAAGAACGAAACATAAATGTTAGATTACGGGGATGTTTGTTTCAGCCTCTTAATGGTTCAGATGTCTGAATGGTTCAACACTTACTGGTTCAGACTGTTTGTTTCGCGAGCAGATGTCTGAATGGTTAAGACATTTGCCTCTGAATGATTAAGCAATATACAGAGTCTGAATGGTTAAGAGCTATTATCTGAATTGGTTTGACATTTGCCTTTAAATAGTTAAGCAGTATACTAACTCTTAATGATTCAGAGTTCTTACTGATTCAGCACTTAATGATTCAGACCTCTTATTGATCAGCACTTATCCATTCAGATGCTGCCAAACAGCCCCTAAATTATTGTTTTAATCCTTCTCGTTTAGTTAAAGGAACACTTTTAGTCCAAAAGGTTGAAAATAGCTATATTGGTCGAATAATTTGATTTTTAGAACTATTTTCATACAACATGCTAACACCGTTAGCGTTTTTTCGTTAAGTCAATGTAAAAGGCTTAAGATGAGACTGGTACTATATCGGTACCGAAAATCCTGGTGCCGAATTCATGGAAAAGTGGGTACCGGTACCAGCACCGAATCTATCAGTACAGAACATGTACTTGTTACTAAATATAAGCAGAGCCGACCCTTTTAGGGGCCAAGGTGGGCGACCGCCCTAGCCCAGTATCTCAAGGGACCCAAATTTTATTTTATTATATATATATATATATAGATTAAGGTTTTTCTAAAAATGGTTAAAACTCTAAGAAGTGTAAGAAGCATTCACAAACAAACACGTGTCCATGAGGGTGAAAAAACGCGGAGGGGCAGTGTCGTCTTTATACATATGACGTTGATTTGCGAATCCCGTGTTCAGTTATGGTGTTTTTTTTTACGTCTATTAATTACGAACATCCGATCATGTATGACGTTTTTTATTAGTTAATTTTTGTTTGTTTATGCATGGTGTTTTTTTAAGCGATGATGTTTTTGTTTTTTTAACGTAAAAAACACCATGATTCAGAAGACACAGATCTAAGAAACACCATGCCGTTTGAATTTTGTGTTAAAAACACACAGATCTAAGAAACACCATGACGTTTGATTTTTAGGTTGAAAACGCATAATGACTAATTTATCCCAGAACTATATGACACGTCAGCAAGAACATCATAATATTTACAAAAACACCACCGCGTTAATCTTGGCCGTTGACATCCAGATCCGACGTCCCAAAATCTTTCTTAGCCTTTTTAGAATTTTAGCCATTTGTAGAAAATCCCTCCCCTATATATATATATATATATTCAAACCTACACTTTCGATCCTTTATGTAAAAAAAACTCATAATCTACGAATACATTTAAAAATCAACGTGATTTTTGGGTAATTTTTGAAAGATTTCCAAACTTTTCGGTGATTTTTAAAACTTTATGAACAATGTAAATAATATTGTAAAATGTTTTGTTGTTCAAAAAATGTATTCATAGATAATGTACAAAAATGTAATAGTTACATTACAAAAAATATTCTTATAAAAATTGTCTTCAATTTAATTAAAGACAAATTGGCTTAAAATAATCTCAACTAACATCTATTGGCCGATAATAATCTCTGCTCAGTTTATACCCTCCTATGATCTCAAATCCACCTTTTTTGCCCTACAGCGGTCCGCCGTTAAGTGCACTTAACGACCGTTAACATTTTTTATTTTTTTCGAACTTCAAACCGATATTTTAGGGATTTTGACCGGGAGGAGAATACGAGTCAGTTGATGTAAACATTACCTTCAATTGTTGCTCCAAATAATTTAATTTTGACATCCGATTGAAGCAACGTTAGGGTTCAAACACTCGTTTGAATACCGTTTTGTCGTTTGGAACACCGTTTTGAGGTAAGGTTTACATCAATTGAATTGTATCATCCTCTCTATCAATATCCATAAAACATTGTTTTGAAATTAGGAAAAAAAAAGTTAACGGCGTGTCACACCCCGACTCCCAGGGCCCGACACGCTGCATAACATTAGCCAATCAAATAAAATAATGTAGCGGAAGACTTAATAAAAGACCACAAATACAGTCCCAAATTTGAATTTTCATTAATTGTCTAAAAATAGGAACAAACATTGTCTAACACTCGATATGAGTGTGATATATTAAAATTAAAGACACTACTCCCAAGCATCTTCAGTTCAATTATTCCTCCTATGTGGAGTTTCATCAACCAAACAGTCCTAGCTAGGCCTTTCTAGCTGATGTCCTCGGTTATTTCTTTCACCTGCATCACGAGCTAAAAGACGTCAACAACTATGTGTTGGTGAGTCGTAACCAGTGATGTAAGACACATAAAACATTTAAACATCATCATTCATATATATGTGTGGTGATAAGTTATCTACAAGCCAACTCTTATCTAACGCCATATCTGATGGTGGCCAACTTTCGTTAGAGCCTGTTAACGTATATGCCGCATACAGGGATAAAGAAGGTACACTTCTTGACCCCCTTTTGGTCACATCATCATATTGCCTAGGTTTGATGGTACCTCTCATGTTACGAGCAGTTAGTCTACCTAATTGGATCCAACTAGACGCATATACATCCCGAGGCGGGGCCGGTAGCACTCAATGGATCTACCCCCAGAAGCCCTGCCTTAATGACTTGCCCTGTGGTATGTAGCCGTCATCCCTATCCGGGGATGACTCTTAACGCGAAGCTTATTACCCCGGACCAACAACACAACAACCAGACGAACCTGGAGTTGAGGTGCGTTGAATCACCAGGTGGCGATCTACTTATAACCACATACATATTCAAAACATTTATAAAACATTTCATACTTTACGTATAAGCTCGGATACAGCCCCGGTATCATAAAACATATAAAAGAGGGGCGGTTAGACTCACATTCTGATGTAGCCTATGTATCACAAGCTAGTGGCTAATCAAGACAATCCTGAAAACATTTCATATTTATCAGGATTCATTCCCTATGGATAATCCTATCAGTGTCTTCTCACTGATGCATTGCCTTAGTCACACTATGTGACTTCGGCGATGACTTTAGTCCTTGGTATAATCATTCTACTCAGAGTGCTTTAACGTCTGAGTTAGGGTTATCCTATGTTCTTATCATTAATCTATTTGAAAAGCCACATTATCATATTATCGTGCTTCTCACACGATTCTATCGTTTATTGAAAATATACTTTATTCCTAGTAAATTTATATGACTAGGAAGGTTCTGTTCTAAAACCCTGGCCTTTCCATGGACTTAAGTCATACATATCTTAATGAGTACGGGATCTGAGACGTTACCTAATGGGTCGAGCAGAGTGGGGACCTAGGTACAAAGGTCTCTCTGGACTTGAGCAGCACTTCGCCTCGTTCAACGGTCTCGAGCTCACGCGTTTGTGGGAGGACACCGTTCACTCTAATGACGGGGTTCGTGTCCCATTCAGTATCTTAGGTGCACATATATATATATATATATTTGTATCTATTACTATATATATATACACATAAAAACGATAAGTACTCGAAGGAATCTAAAACGAGTCTTACCGAACACCGAAGATACCCCGTAGACGCTTCGAGAGCAACTCCGTGCTTGAATCGAACTTTTGGAGGCTTCCGTTTCTTGTCGGAAACCCGCCGAGGCTTCGTTGGGACTTCACCGGGCATTTCGGGCCAGAAGTTTAGAGAGAGAGAGATTAGAGAGAGAGTGGGATGGTGCAAGAGTGAAGGGGGGTCAACCCCTTTTTTATAGCTGCTCGGCATGAGCTACGCGATACGCGCAGATCATGCCTCCACCTGCGCGTATCGCGTAGGTGAAGTGGTTTCGCCCAAATCAGCTGCAGCCCACAACTTCGCGCACCCGGTTTTGCTCGCCTTAGGCGATACGCGCAGGCTAAAGCCTCTTCTGCGCGTATCGCGTAGAATACATTTTTTAAGTCTTTTTATTCTCGTATGGGTCGGAGTGTCACACGGCGTACCACTGGAGGCCAAAAAAGTTGGATTTGGGACTGCTGGAGGGAATAAACTGAGTTGGTTTATTCTCAGGCAATATGTGTTAGTTGGGATTATTTTAGGCCAATTTGCCTTAATTAAATGATAATATGCATAAAAGTTTTAAAAATACGCAGATAAACTAAGTTTTTAATTATCGGATATTAAAACTACATAAGGCTTCCTTTAAGTTTAACTAAATTTATTAAAATAGTACTTCACGGGTAAAAAACTAAACTGTCATTGACTTAACAGAAAACCTTAACACTATCATTATTAAAGGACACACTAAATTTAAAGACAAATGATGCCAATTATGAGTTTTTTTTACATAAATGACCGAAGTTTCTGGTTTGTATATGTGAGACCCGACATTTTTAGGTTAGCACCGTTAACTAAACTATTCGAATATCTGTTAATTCCACTAATCAAATAATACTTGTACACATGTTACCCTAATTTAAAATGATTAGTTATGTATTAACTAATACACGGTAATAGTTCAGGAATTATTTGGATCACAATGAGTGCAAATTAATTGTTAGAAGTTCGGGGAATTACTCGCTAAAACGAGTCGCAAAAGTTAATAAAAGTTAACGAGATGTTTACGTAAATTACATTTTTTTAGAACGGAGGTTAGTGCAACAGCCTATGAACGAAGCACTTAGAGGTGCACATACCGAGATCAAAACCCCACCTCTAACACCAATAAGTGTTTTTCGTCGGCATTATGGCTCCCCAGTTACTGCGTACATAGCTGAGGCTCCACAACTCTACTTACAAGCCAAGTTGATCGGATTCAAAACTCGTCAACTAACTATTCCAGGGAAAAACCGGACAGGAAAGCATGCCACGTAAAACCCTTGGGCTAAGACACAAAACCGAGAGATAGTCCAAGACGAGCTTCATTGCCAATATCAACAAAAAATGACACTGGTGAGAATTAAACTCGAGTCTCCTATAAAAAAACCCAAATCATCTTACCACTTAGCCACAAATGAATGATTTATATAAATTACATATGTAAACGTAAGTTAAAATATTAAAAGTTAAATCGTTTAACTCTTCGGAACAAGATAAATAATTAAACTAACTTATTATAAAAGAACCTAAGTGTAAATAGCCTAAAGTTAAAATTCTCATAAAACCCTAACCCCCTCTCAACCGTTCACAAATTCCGTCAACTGTTCCGCCCTCAGCAACCGTTCGCCAAATACCATCCTCATCGGACGTCACCTCCACCTCCGGCGAACACCTCATGACCGACAACGACACCTAAACACTCAGTCAAACCTTACGGTACATTTTTGCTTTCAATCTAACAAAACATTAGATTAAATATTTAGTTACATTAATATTTAGTCAAAATTAAAATTTATGAATAAATTATAACTCTGAATGATTTGAGAAAAAAACTGAAAAATGAAATAAGGGAATGATTGACGCCGAAATCCAATGTTGGAGAACTTGCTAGTACCTTGGAGCTCATAGTAAATAGTCGGTTTGGTGTTTTCATATGTAAATTCCATTTATATATATATAGCACTTCACATTCATGGATTTTGAATTTTTATATGTAAATTTCAGTTACATATACTCGCATACACACTGATAATACTTCAAAATACACAAAATTCAAAGTTTTGATCGTTAAAAGTGAAATTAGCACCTAAGGTTATGAATTTAAGGACTCTAACCCATGGATGGGGTCGATAAACTGAAGGTGTAAAACCCGTCAAAATGCTTTGACTTTCATTGACCGATTACTACGATTAGGACCGCCTAGAACCGCCTACTGATTAACGGACCGATTTTAGAAAATCGACAAGGTAACTCACCGATTACCGATAAATCGACCGCCTAGACTGATTTTTACATCACCACCGAAATCAAAATCCCCGTTATGTTAGTTCCGGAAAAAATGGCGAAATATTCAGTTGAAAAAGTGGAAGAACAAAACACTATTCAAGATGTGGAATGACGCCCAATTTTCATTCCCCTAATTCCCCATAAAACCTTGATTTATTAGATAGATGATGCTTGTATGCGTATGATGTATGACAGACAGTATGTGTCTATATGGATGCATTTATCTGCAGTAAATGTATGATAGGTTGTTTTTCTTGGTTTATGTTCATGAAATCGTAAATGATTGATATTGTGTTTGTTTTATTTGGACTAGGGACTGTTTGAATTGTTGTAGTTCTTTAAGTTCAAATTGTAGTTTGTTACTTAGATAAGGTCAGAATTGCAACATGCGACACTTGATTTTGAGGTGAACTTCTAAATAGAAATTTTGTAGAAAATGAGATGATGAGAAAAGGATAGTAGGTTGATTAAATGTTAACAGCATGATGTTTAGATGATAATAATAATATGATGCTTTAATGGTGATGGTATGGAACATATACATACATGTGTGCATGCCTTGGTTCTATGTGTGTGAGAATGAGTATATGCCTAGTCATTGTGAATTGTAAACACACTAGGATTCTAATGGAAGTTTTTCACTTATCGTAGTTTGAGTTTAAGAGTTTTCAATTGTAATGTAGTATTGTTTCTTTTGTATTCTATTGAAATTTTAGATATTAGAATGTTCATAGAATCATATGTTACTTCAAATATGAGTGATTTGTTTAGAATTGTATGATTATGCAATGATGAGTTTGTCTATGTGTAGTGTTTGACTTGAATGGATTATTAAAATAATAATTTAAATTTTTTAGTACCGGTCACGTGTTAAAACCTATTGTTTTTTATTCAATAACATCCTTGTTCAAGAATTGTTTTTTATTTTATGTTTTTACTTATATGCTAATGAGAAATTGGTATGTTATTCATCACTTACATTTCAGGGGATATAATATGGCTTCTAGTAAGGTTCGAACAAGTAGTTTCTCACGCAAAGTTCAAGTGGCACCCACCTCTTCCGTTCCTGGACTCAAGTATGGACCAAATGGCACCATCTTTCTTTCCTCAGGCATACCTGATCTTGACAGTAAGCCTCTTATATCTTTTATGCTTTTTTTGTTACTGTAACAAAGTGTATGTGGATATGTTAGAAGAAGAGGTTGCAAAACAGCCTTGTTGGGAAATGGGATTTTTGTAATACCTATCGGGTCGGTTTTGACTTCTCAATGCTTTTGTCTGCTTGGTTTTTTTAAACTTTCCGAATTTGATGTACTACATGATGCTATATTGATAAGACAGTAATCAACTTTTTAAGTATAGGGTTTCGGTAGATTTTAAGCATATGAGAACACACTTCGCCTGATATTTGATCCATTTATTGTCTACTCATATGACATGTTTCTTTTTGTATTAAGCATTGTTCAGTTTAAGACAAAACTAACCTAAATTGTGTCATTTGAAGTATAGGGGTTGAAAATGCCACATCTAGGTATAGAGGTGATTGATCCCCTTATGGGCTGGGTTTTGCATTTTGATTGATCTCTAATTTTTTATTTTTTTTTTGTAATATTTTTAGAAATTTTAGGGGGAGGCTTTCATTTAGGAAGTTTGGTAATGGTCATGGAAGACACTGAAGCACCTCATCACATGCTTTTGTTAAGGACTTTCATGTCTCAGGGATTAGTTCACAACCAACCTGTTCTTTATGCAAGCCCGTCTAAAAACCCGAGAGCTTTTCTTGGAACTTTGCCAGCTACGTTAGTCTCCAAAGATGACAAATCTCTTAAAAGTGATGCAGAGCAGGTACTATAATTCCCTTCCCTCTTTTTATTACTCGCTTAGAGCATAGGTCTTTTCTGTATTACTACATTACGGAAATGATTTCTTTATGAACTTGTAGAAGGATTTACGGATTGCTTGGCAATACAAGAAGTACCTCGGGGAAAATAAACCGCCTATTGAGGAGCGAGGTGATTTCAAATCTTCTTTTTCATTGGCAGAAGCTTTGTGCATGTAGATTAGAGGTGGGACACTGGATGGGTTGGATGATGGACCTGAAAGAGTACATTTTTAGTAATGGGTTAACGTAGGGTGGGTCCGGTCTTCTATTTTACCCTTTTTAGTAATCAAACTCCGGTGGGTTGACTTGAAACATATTTGTTCAAAAGAGTATATTTTATGAGTCATTATCATGTCAGATGTTATAACAAGATTTATATTGTTTTGTTGCTAATCTATCTTTTGTATATAATGATTTTGAAGGGTTTATGCATTAAAATTATACTTTGGGAAACTTTTGAACAGTTTGACCCATATTCTTATAAGCTATATATCATAAGAAAATGGGTAGAAATTGCCAAGATCATTTATGGGAACTTTCAATACATAGTATGCATCTTTGTGTTGTGATGCAGATGGGAAAGTAGAGTACTGCAATGATTTTGATCTAAGGAAGCCCATAGAAAAACATTTAATAGCGGGAAACCGTGTGGAGTGTGTTGGCCTTTTGGATTGTTCAAGCCTTGCTGGAATCCGTGATTCTTGTACAAAGTTTTTATCTCAACTTCCAAGGTACATTACATTGTCCTATAACATTCTAAAAAGGGGGATGGCATTGACCTTTTCAAATTCTGGCTACCAGCATTGTACCATAAAAAGTGTGCATTCCTGTTATTTTGTTGTAAATAAAAACAGTAGTATTTAAGATGATTTGAAATCTACAAAGGGAAAATTTTCTTCTATTAAATCATAATCCTGACCAGGTTTGATGGAAATATTACAAGTGCCGGGCGAATTGCCATCCAATCATTTTGCGCTCCACAATGTGAATACTATGACAAGGTAAGCAGTCACATAGTCTGTTAACATCTATTAAATCTATGTCTCCATTTGAGCATATTTTATTTATCCAGGCAACTCTACTAAAGTTTATTTAGAGGTGGAAACTTTGACCCATTTACTTTTTAATGGGTTAACTTGGAGGTCAAATAAAAACTTATATGGAAGGAGAATGAGTTGAAAGGCATTAAAACTCTTTTTCAAATACAGCCTTCTAAATAGTACTTATTTAACATATATAAATCTGTTTGTAACATTATTTTTTTGTGATCAGAATCGTCACTTTATTTATGAATTTTTTTATAAGTAGAGAAAAAAGTGCTTGTCAAGTGTTTTCGATTAACCCAACCTACCCGGCCCACCTATATTGCCTCCTGGATGTTAATTAGATGTTTGCACTTTCCTGCATTAGATCTTTTACATAACTTCAGTAATCTTATAGGAATGGGATATGCTTTCCTTCATTAGATCAATAAAAAGTATGGTACGATCCTCAAATGCAGTTGCTTTTATAACCTTCCCAGCTTCTCTTGTATCACCATCAGTGTCAAAAAGATTGCAACATCTGGCTGATACATTGCTGGCTGTTAAAGCAATTCCAGGTAATTATTGTTACTATGATTCAGTCAATGATTATGTTATCAGCCATTAGTTCTGTGGCTTCTTTATATAAGTAAAACTTAAACAGATGAGGACAAGGAGCTTGCTACTCTCCTAACTGGTTACCAAGATATGCTTGGGCTTCTAAGTATACATAAAGTTGCGCGTTTCAACACACAGGTAAAATTTTGATGGTTCATATCTTCTTTCTTTCTTTTGGGTAAAGGGGGGTTTTGCATTTGCATTTTGAAACTGATTATGGTCAAATGGTGACAACTAATCATTTTGATACCATATTTAACAAAATAACTATCATTTGAGGTGAGAAGAAATAAATTTACCTATTTGTGCTACCTTTGTAGCTAACATTGAAACTTTTGCCCCCATTTAACAAAATGTCTCTCTTTTACATTACTGTCCTTTTTGGTCATTTTATTTGTTAATTCATTAAATAATTAGATTTATCAAAGACTCAGACATCTGGCTAGCACAAGTGTACAACCTCAAACTTAAGAATCACATCCAGTTATCCAAACATTTATCTCTAACAGTTTGTCTGTTAGTTCTGATCAATTTATTCTAATTGTTATAAAGGGTACTTTAGGCGATAATAGTTGTAGTGCTGATGATTTTATTCTGATTGTTATAATGGGTCAAAGCGGGTCACAGGTAACTGAAATGCATGTAGTTAAAGGGGTCGAATGGTCAAAGAAAGTTTGGTTTTTTTTTGAACAGCAAATTTCAAAAGAAAGTTTGGTTATTTCCCTTTTTCTTTGCAAGTTGAGGTGTTTTAGTGGGGTCAAAGTATGGGTTTGTTATTTTGTTTATGGAGTCAAGTTGTCAGTAAGTAGGAATCCCTTTTTATGCTTTGTGTTTGTGAGTGTGTGGATTTCAAGAAGTAACATGTGCGTGTTGTGTGAGATATTTTCTACATTTTGAGTGTGATTGGGGCCTGAAACAACAGAATCTAAGGGGTGTTAAGTGCTTGATTCATTGATTATTTTAATAAAAATTTAACATGTCAATTGAATTCGAGTTTGAAGGAAATTGAAATAGAACTAAAAATTATCTAAAGAATTAGATTTGAATACATTGCAATATGTAAAAAAGGTTGGAATTTGTGATGCATTTGTTCGGTTTGTAATTTGTTAAGTACAGTTTAGTTATAAGAAACCGTTTATGTATGCAACGTTGACTACATCTCATTATTTTGTTGCTTTAACGTTGTTTCATGTGATTTACTTGTCCGAAGGTTCCAGTAATTCTGGATGCAACAACATACTCGATGAAGCTGCAGAAACGAAGATCATTGGTTTTAGAATGTCTAAATCAAGCACCTGTTGACGGGTCAAGTGGAAGTTCTTATGGCACTTCTGGTGGTTGTTCTAGCTCTTCAAACACCGGTACCCTTGATTTTTGATCCATTTTTGTAGCTGGAATAGTGAATTTTGATTATGATTTTATCTGATTAATTAACATGTGTAATAGTTAGTTGATCAGGAGTGTAAAATTAATGTTACCTTAGTGATTGTTATATTGGATGTTTTTGTGAATACATAACAGGTGTTTGTATTATGACAACTCTATGTTTATGTTTACATTTAAAAATCTTCATAGATCTGACAATAAAAAAGCCAGTGTCTCAAAAGTATTAAGGATAAGATGAATTTTAAAGGGGTCTAGTAGATATTTAGTTTATTTGTTTCTTGAATTTTAAATTTAGTTAGGTATATTGGTTTAAACGGTCCTAACTTTCATTTTTTGGTTTCTATTGGTCTCAACTATTAAATTGGGTGGTAAAGATCTCAACTTTTATCACTTTGGCAACCAACATGCCGTCATTAAAAAATTTATAACGCCGCTAAGTTTTTCTCGAATTCCATGCCAATGTTTTAGGGCCTTTGATCGGAAGGAGAATACGAGTCAATTGATGTAAACGTTATCTTGAAGAGACGCTCCGAACGGTAAAATTTGTATATCCGATTGAAGGACCATTAGGTTTAAGCACCCGATTGAAGCACTGTTTTGTCGTTCGGAGCGCCGTTACGAGGTAACTTTTACATCAATCGACTCGTATTCTCCTTCCTATCAAAAGCCCTAAAACATCCGTTTTGAATTCGAAAAAAATTTAACAAAGTTAAAAAAATTTAATGATGGCCTGTTGGTTGTCAAAATGATAAAAGTTTCAAAAGTAAAAGTTGGGACTGTTTAAAACCAATATATCATTTATTAATGCTAATAATCTATTTACATGTATGCTAATCTTCATATTCATAAAGTTAGTTAAAACTATGGGGGCATGATACGTTTAGCACAACCTCTAATAAAGTGAACTAGGTGTATACAGTCTCTTGCGTGTTGTGTGAGACAGGTTCATGCAACTTGCTAATATTTTTATAATATATTCCCTATTGTTGTCAATTTAGGGGTGAGCATAAAACCGAAAAAACCGATCCGAAACCGAAAAAACAAAAAAATCAAATCCAAATAGAAACCGTGGGTTTTGGGTTTAAATTATAAAAAAACCGAACTTACAGGTTGGGTTTGGGTTTTGTAAAAAAACCGACCCAATATAATTTTTAATATAAATATATAATAATATATGTAAGCCTAAGACCCATGTAGGTCAAAGCCCATATTGTAATTTGTTATATGACCCATGCATGTAGTCGAATCGACAATTCTACTTCTCTAGTTCTCTATCATCTTTCACGTCTTCTAGATTAGGGTTCTTAGTTCCATCTTCTATTCAATCCATTGATCCTTCAAGACTTTTACTCTTCAAGGTTAGTGAATACTTTAATGGTTGTCGGTAATATAAATAATATAAAGGCATTCAGTGATTGAATTATTAGTTGTTTTTTTGTTGAAGACTTTGTTTATGCCTTATGGGTATTGTTTTGAGCAAGTTTATTTAGAATTGTGGTGTGTTCTTAATGTTTAAAACTTATGGAAACATAAAGAGTTGTGTTTTTAGCGTGTATATAGTACTAAAAAATAATAAGTTTAAAGCTCGAATTGAAAAAACCGAAAAACCCAAACCCAACCCAAAACCCAAAAAAACCAAAACCTATGGGTTCTAAAAGCCCAAAAACTGAAGATTCGGGTTTGGGTTCGGGTTGAGCCAAAAACCGACCCATGCACACCCCTAGTTGTCATGTTGTATGGCTTAACATTGCTGACATATACAATAATAGTGTTGTGTAGTTACATGAAACTCCCATAAAAACAACACATATCAAGCAACAAAAAGACACACATGTCCCATAAGAACTACACATGTATCAAAGACAAATAAAATTTGTATAATGACGATAGGACTCGAACCTACCATAAACAACAAAAAGCAAACTACCAAACCAACTATAAACTAATAAACACATACTACACATATACCAATAATAAAATACAAATACACAAACTAAAAAAAAACAAAAAAGAAAAAAAATTAACAACTACATCAACATCATCCAATTAAACAACAACAATCAAACAAACAACCCGCCATCAACCAATTAAAGAACGCACCCAAACAAAACACTATTCGTAAAGTTTATCTAATGATTTACGAAGAACACAATAAAGAAAAATAATCTGGCAGAAGTGTATAACAACACAACACATTCATGAATAATTGTCATGCATTTAGAAAAGTGCATCAATATGATTTTTTGTATTTTTATTTACTTGAACATATAAAGAAAGATGAACATGAAAAGCAAAAAAGTCATAATACATCAGTATCATGTCAATCTTGAATGCAACTCGAATCTTGCGTAAGGACGTATTGGACGGCTGTACCAGAACGACAAGGTAGTACTAGCAACGGTATACATGATAGGTTCGTTGGCGTGGTTGTGGAAGGAAGACAACCATTAGCACTAGCGCGATAACTATTACCATGATGATCGCGGTGAAATCCGTCTCACTGTCATCAGAGCAGCAGCAGCATCCCATATCTTTCTCTTTCTTTCTTTATTTCTTTTTGTGGGAAGTGATGGAGAGGGTTTGATATTTGATTTGGATGTAACACAACTTGTTGTTAAGACACATTGGAGAGTTGACTAGTTAGAGGTATCTTTGTGTTTTTTAACATTTGCTTTTGGACCCTAGTTACTAATCTTGGTATTGAACTATAAAAACAAATTATTGAAGTCGAACAAATGGTTGTTGAAGTGTAAGTGTCGTTGAATAAATTGGTGGAGTTTGTATAAAATTTGGGTGGTTGTACTTGTCCATAAATTAATACGTTTACTTTTTTTATTAATATCAGACTAGTTACGTAACATCGATGCGCGATGTGACGCCGGGTCTTAGTTGTTACATTTTGACTTTGACGTGAGTTGTGCATTGCAGTGGCAGTGACGGCGGAGTCTGTTGTTTGCAACCTAGTTACACGCATTAATAAAAAAAGGTTGTTTTCTAACGAGTAAACACACAAAGTTAAGGATTAAAGTGTAAATTAAAAAAAGTTCAGAACGAAAGTTCTAAATATGTAGAATAGAGGGACTAAAATTGCAAACATTTAAAAGCCAATCTAGAAGGAGCAGAGTTGTCAAAACTTAAAAGTGGCTAGAGGGGTTAAAAGCGAAATATGGGTAGATGACAAATGAAAGGGTTACCGACACACTCTTTTAGTTGTTAGTGAATACATCATTTTAGAAAAGGAATATGTAGATTTTGTGCTATATAACTTTACTTTTATCAATAGACCTTAATCCTCATCTTATCAAATACATCAATTGAAATCGATACTATATTAACTATTGGTATTAATCAATTTTAATGGATTGGACAGAGGTATAGAATGTATAAGAGAATAAGGTGATCGTTATCATCATTGTCCTATTTATTTCCCTCATAAAAATTGAATGAGTTTATTTTATGCTCTTCGGTAGGAGAGAAAAAAATAATGCATGAAATACAAAGGTGCAATCAATTTTTATATAAAAGAAGTTTTTTGATATTAGTTTAGTTAGGTAAGGTTTAACGGTTAATTCATTTTAATTTGAAATCTTGATAACTAGTTTAGTGCTCGCGCTATGCTCGGGAACACAATTCAAGTGATGCTTTTAAGGGTGTTCATGAATGTTCCATTCAGTTTTGAGATAAAACCGTGGTAAAACGGAACACATGATATATTTTTAAAATTTAGATTTTTAGTATAGCAATATTATACTCAAATTAAAGAGAACAAAGTGCTTAATTGTATGGTGTAGTTTATTTTTTTTAAAAAAATCATATAAAAATGTTATGTATGTTTATAAAACATTGAGGTCTTTAATTATATTTTATTATTAACTTTATCCATAAGTTTCATTTTTAAACCCTATCAAATATAAACCGACTCACGTAAACCCCTTGTAGTAAAGGGTTAAAAATATAAATACTCTTAAATTTTTCAGAATTCTCCAAAATATTAGGGGACAAAAAATGCAATTAGTTTTATTATAATAAATTTTATATACATATTTTAAATAAAAAAATCATTATTGTGAGATAATCTCTCAAATAATGTCACACAAGCTAAAAGCTATGAAAAGATGCAACGTAGGATATTTTTGTTTTGCTATATTATATAAAGATCTTTCATTTTTCCTTTAAACGTCTATAACCATTTCATTTATTATTATATTTTTTTAAAAACTATACCAAAATTCAAGAATTTTTATACATACTTCTAATTAGAGTATAATATTAGTATATTAAGAAAAATATAACCGTGTCGTGATCTTTTAGATACTAAATATATGTAGTACATTGTGCTTGATGCGATTTTGAAAGCAATCAAATGGCTTAAAAGTCTAATGATTATTCAAAGTCTTCGTACGAACTCAAATGTTCAATAAGAAAGTTCTTGATATATTGCATATTCAACAAAAACTAACTACAAATGAAACAAAACCAATATTTATATTAAACCATACCTTAAAAATAATAATAAACTAATAAACAAAAGATTAATACCAAAATAAAATAAACTTGAAATTCAAACTAGAAGATAATCGTGGATTAATACTGCATATATATATAGTAATATAAAATATTATGAACATACAATTTCGTAGTACTACATACATGTAATATTGAAAATTAAAAAAACAAGAAAGGTTTAATTTTTATAACGTTATTAATATTTAATAGAAAGATAAATAAAATTTTAATCTAATGGTGTAATTTAAAAAAAAAATAACGAATGAAAAATATAGAAATGTTTAAAAAAAATTTATTTAAAGTTTCAATTTTATCAAATTTTTTAAAATTCCACATTTTTATTTTTTAATGATTCTTAAGTTCTGAAGTCTGAAGTTAGTATGTAATTCTCATGTAATATCACCATATAGTAGTGTAAGGATAAAAAGAGTTTTTTATTTATATATATACATAAAGGACGAGATTTGTAACTAACTGTAGTAGTTTCCTTTTATAAAATCATATATCTTCTAATTGATAAGGACAGTGCTTTGAACCGGCCAGTCACGATGCCACGTCGCGTTTCAACATTTTTTTACTTTAACGTATTTACGGTTTTAATCTTTGACTTTTGACGTATTTACGGTTTTAGTCCCCGACTTTTACTAATTGTCATTTTAGCCCCTGATGAATTTTCGACTTTGATCTCTTACTCTACTTTGACATATAGTACGAATTTAATATTGTTATCAATTTTTACATCTAACTTTTGATATTTCATCGTTTTTTAATACGTGACACATTACGGTTTTGCGTCGTGACGTACGGGACATGAGACTTTTTTTATCAACGCATGTGACGAAGTCACATACGCAAGATTCGACTGCGTGACCCGGCTGCTGCAACACACGTCCGGGTCTTAAATCTAGTATCTATGTAAACCTTAACATTTAATAAAAGAATAAATAATTTTGTAAAAATAAGAAATAAAATGTATTTAACTAAGCATCAGAAGGGGCAATCCAATGTCGTCCATTAACGAAGCTCTTTGCAAGAAACTTATGGGCAGAATCGTAGTTTAGCTCTCGAGCCCAAGATACTCCACGAACTGCTGCTGCTCCTGGACCCCAACATTTGTACACTCCAAAAAAAGCAGTCCTGCCAATAAACAACATTTTTAACTCCACTACTAATTAACCTATTATGAATAGCATAAAACTGTTACAACCCAAACAGTAAAACTCATTTTAAAAGACTAATTTGATGGGAAAGATATACATTTAGGTTATAAATCTCACATAAGTTGTCTATATAATCAATACGGAACACGTCTCATACCTTACAATAAATTTCAGTCCTTAACAAAGATGAAAGGAGAATGATGGTTGACGAGGAAGAGAGGGGAACGAAACCCTAATTTGATGTGACGTACTTTTTCTTAAAATTCTTTTTATTATAAAACATCAGATTAAATTTTCTGTCATATTCAGTATTTACTTATTTAAAAAAAAACCGTACATCGAATTAATATCCGGAATTCCTTAAAATTCACATACGAATATGAAGTTTCAGATTATCCGGAATTCAGATAGCTAAAATTTCCGATTATCCGGAATTCGGATATCCGAAATATCAAATTTTTCGGGTTTTCGGATTCGGATTTTGTTTTTTTTGCACACCCTATTATTAATAGGTTATTACTCGTGTGTTGCGCACGCTAAAGCATGAAAGAATTGAAAGTCTTCAAAACTTTACGAGAAAGCTAAAACCTTTACGTAAACCTATGCCTTACAACAAGAGCGTCAAAGCTTCGCACATATAATATAAGTAAGTTAATAACCGTGTATTACAGATAATGAAAAATGTAATTGATATGTAATAAAAAAACAATATGTAAGAAAAAAAACTAAAAATAAAATAACAAAAATGAAAATAAATAAAAAACAAATGTATGAATACATATTATTTGTTTCGAATAATTAATAAAAGGAATTCGGGTTTGGTGGTTAATACTTGTGTAGCTAATATGGAGGTCATGCATTTGAATCTCAAAAGATGTGATTTTGTGATTTTATTTTTTAATAATAATAAGTTAATAATTTAATATAAAATTGACAGAATTGTTATCTAAACGTGGGATTAACACCTAAGCAAATTTTATGTGGTAATGACATGTGACATATTTACCTTTATATTAGTACTAGTTTAGTGCCCGCGCTACGCTCGGGAACACAAACTCAAGTGGTGATTTTAAGAATATTTATTACGGTTCAATTAATTTTAAGACAAAACTGTGGTAAACCAAAACGAAAGATTTATTTTTTTTAAATTATTAATTAGTATAGCAATATTATACTCAAATTAAAGATAATTAAATGCTTAGTTTTATGGTGTAGTTTATTTTTAAAAAGATGTTTGTAAAATAAGTTTATGTATGTTTGTAAAACACTTATGTCTTTTATATTATTACCAACTTTATTTCTATGTTTCATTTTTATACCCTATTTAATAAAAACAGACTCATGTATATCCTTAGTAGTAAAGAGTTGAAAATGTAATTATTTTTAAAATTTTCTTAGATATTGGGGGACCAAAATGTAAATAGTGTTACTATAATATATTTTATATACATATTTTAAATTAAAAAAATCATGATTGTGAGAATTTTTATACCCTATCAAATATAAATATCCTTATGTATATCCCTTGTAACAGAGGGTTGAAAATGTAATTACTTTAAAAATTTTAAAATTCTCCTAGATATTAGGGGACCAAAATGTAATTAGTGTTATTATAATATATTTTATATACATAATTTAAATAAAAAAATCATTATTGTGAGAAAAATACTCAAATAATGCCACATAAGCTAAAAGGTTCAAAAAGATGACACCTAAGCTTTTTTTGTTTTCCTTTATTATATTAGAGATAAGTAGAAAGTTTATCTTGCAAATTAATATATAGTACTAGTAATTAAATAATAATATTTTATAACATTAATTTTAGTTTGGCTTTTGGATGTTGGTTGGTTTAAGAAATTAAGATAAAAAGATTGAAACAAGAAACTCACTTGCTTTTGTTACAAGTATGGTCCCAATCATCCCACCCACCGTGCGCAACAATGTCATCAAAATAGGTGTTTGAATATACGATTCGTGAGTATTGACCCATGGCTCGACCCACATACAATGGTCCTGTACCGGTTACCCTACATCCCACGAAAGCAAAGCCACTTTTATCGTCTGGGGTTCTTCTATCATGTGCTGCTATTGATCCGAATCTCTTTGCAATAGAATGTAGCTCACAATCCTGTCTCAACCAAAGCAAGAAAATTGAAATGGTCAGGAAAAAATGCATGTTGGATTACTTCTATCATGGCAAGTATTAAATGTTTTTCTATAGCATGTTGGATTCGAACTAGTGTCCCTTGGATTTAAATGGAGAGTGCCTCCAAGCAAATCAGATATACTTGTTGTATAGAACTATTGAGAGTAATTAATATATCATCACTAATAATAATGTTTTTCAAAAGGAGGCGTATAAAATTTTGTGGCCTTAGGCGGTCGTCTATTTTACTCCCACATAGGGCCGCCTTTGTATATTTATATTTATATTTATATTTGTATTTGTATTTGTATTTGTATTTATATTTATATTTATATTTATATTTATATTTATATTTATATTTATATTTATATTTATATTTATATTTATATTTATATTTATATTTATATTTATATTTATATTTATATTTATATTTATATTTATATTTATATTTATATTTATATTTATATTTATATTTATATTTATATTTATATTTATATTTATATTTATATTTATATTTATATTTATATACATTCTAAAAGGGAAGGTCGGTGCTTTGCACCGGCCTCTCCCGTCCTGCCACGTCACGTTTCAATTTTTTTCTTACTTTAACGTATTAATGGTTTTAATCTCCGACTTTTAACGCATTTACGGTTTTAGTCTCCGACTTTTACTAATTCTCATTTTAGCCCCTGATGAGTTTTTGACATTGATCTCTTACTCTATTTTGACACATAGTACGATTTTTACTAATTGTCATTTTAGCCCCTGATGAGTTTTGACTTTGATCTCTTACTCTATTTTGACATATAGTACAACTTTTACTAATTGTGATTTTAGCCCTTGATGATTTTGTTACTTTGATCTCTTACTCTACTTTGTCATATAGTACGACTTTAATACTGTTATCTTTCTAAGCTCTAACTTTTGATATTTCATTATTTTTAATATGTGACAAATTGCGTTCTTGCGTCGTGACGTACGGGACATGAGACTTTTTTTTATCAACGCATGTGACGAAGTCACATACGCAAGACCCAACTGCCTGCCCCGACCGTTGCAACGAGCCGAGTCTTAAAATCTAGTTTCAAATAAAAGTTAGACAAAACTGCATTTTAGATCCTTTATGTTTATTCAAAACTGCAGTACTGGTCCTTTATGTTTAAAAATTGTAGAGCACATCCTTTATGTTTAAATATGTTGTACTAATGGTCCTTTATCACTAACCCTGTTAAGTTTGTTTGTTAAGTTCCATCACATGACTTACATATAATGGTTATTTTAGTAATTTAACAAATCAATTAACCCTCTTTTAAAAACCCTTAAGGAGAAGAGAATGGTGGCGAGGAAGGAAGAGACGAGGTGGGAGAAGGGGTGCTCGTGGACGAGGTGGGTTGCTCGGCTGGAGGAGAAACAAGGTGCAGATGTGGTGAACGAGCTCAATTTGGGGGCGAGATCCGGACCTTGTGGAACGAGGAGGTGGCGAGGAAGGGTGTCGTTGCCTTCCTCGTCTTCCATTTCCTACTAAGAAAATAAAATCATTTATTTAGCATAACAAATCAATTATTCTCATCCCTTGATCCTATACAGGACATTTACATATATCCATTTCATAAGATCATTTATTACGTATTTACTCACTCCTTAAATTCAATTACATATTTCCCTATCTTAAACCATATATATTACATATTTACCCAATTTATTTAAAATAGCCTTTTGATTTACTATTTTACCCTTAATGATCTTCATAAATATATTTTTATATTTTTTTATGGTTTGTGTAAAAGAATAGGTAAATGAGTAATTTATTATATCAAAGGGGATATGTGTAATTAAACTTTAGGCTTGAGTAAATATGTAATTGATGGGCTTATGAAGGGGAAATATGTAAAAAAACCTATCTAATATAACAAACTAGGTTTAATACCCGTGTGCTACACACGGGTTAAATAAAAATATTTAAAAAAAACATAATCACTATATTTAAAGATTTGTAAATATTTTTTTAAAACTACCATTAATCATAAATGTTTGTCTCCATCAACTTTGTAGTTTAATTTTTTTTCCCTCTTAAACTTTCTTATTTAAAACAAATGATTTCCCCACAAAAAAATAAGCCCTTAAAACCTTGATTTATTAGGTAGATTGTAACTTGATTTAAAACATATTGCAACTTGATCTTGTATATATCTATCTAATAAATCAAACTTTTAGGTAGGGGTGTAAATGAGCCGAGCTACTCGCGAGCTACTCGAGATCGGATCGATAAAAAGCTCGAACGAGCCGAGCTTTTTCGAGCTCGAGCTCGAGCCCGAGCCTAAGAAAAAAGTTCATTAAGTTATCGAGCCCGAGCTCGAGCTTTACACATCGAGCTCGAGCCGGCTCGCGAGCCTTATCGAGCTTTTCATTTATATATATTTTTTATTTATTTTATAAATATACATTATTATTATTAACTAAAATATATATAAATTATGATTAAAAATATATAATATGTATTTTATTATATATAAAAAACATATAATTAAAATTTTATGTAAAATTAAATATAAATAGTTAAAAATATATATAAAATTAAATATAAATAATTAAAAATAAAATAATAAAACATCAGTCGAGCCGAGCCCGAGCCGAGCTCGAGCTTGAGAAGTTTATGACGAGCTCGAGCTCGAGCTTTGAAATTAAAGCTTGAAACGAGCCGAGCTCGAGCTCGAGCTTTGTTAAACTTAAACGAGCCGAGCTCGAGCCTAGACGAGCTCGGGCTCGGCTCGGCTCGTTTACACCCCTACTTTTAGGGAGCAATTTTTGGAGGGATTTTTTTTCTATAATAGGAAGTTTGGGAGGTAAAATTTAGCTAAATTTTTCACCATGCAAGTTGATGGAGCTAACTCCTTAAATGTTATATATTTACAAATTGTTAAATATAATGGTTATAATTTCTTTATAAATATTACTATTTAACCCGTGTGTAACACACGGGTATTAAAGCTAGTTTATTTAACATAACAAATCAATTATTCAGCCCCCTCCATTAAAAAACCATTTCATCTTCTTAACAAATCAAATTACCTTAGACCTAGTGATAGAAAAATAGTTTCACTTCTTAAAAAAATAGATATTTCATCTTCTTTCTCTGGTAAACCCTAGTGCATGCGTACAATGCACTGATAAACCACCAGACCTACGACTTTTCATCTTTAATAGTTTCACGCTTTCATAATGGTTGCTGGACGATACCATATACGAAGTGAAGATGATCATATTGATAATGAGCTTTTGTTTAGTACGATTAACAATAACGTACAACCTTAAATGTTCAAGGTATGTTTTTGTTAAGTAGAATCCCTTCTAACCGATTTTCTTACTCAATGTAGGCTTGTATCCTACCATGTTCATCGCGAACTTACATCAATAAGGATACTTTACTTCAATCCCTTCTATAGATATGTTGGACACTAATAGGTTTTCAATTGAGGAGTTGGACGAAATCAGACGTCATGAGTTAGGTTATCCAAATGCAATTCGTTCATATTATCATTATAGAGACCCACGAGTGGATGTGTTTGATAAAAACATTTGTCCAATAAATGATGAATTTGATGTACTTAAAGCTCTAGAAGTTATTGAAGGTGGACATAGAATCATTGATTTGTATATTGAACATGGAGACACAAACATATACCCATTTCAAATTGAGTTGAAGAAAAATTTGAACAGCATAGTGATGAAAGTGGAGATAGTGATCCGGATGCTACTAGTGGTATAGATGGAAATGGTATTGTTATTGCTCCTAGCATTCAAGAACAACCGGAAGAAGAGGATGATGATAGTACGTTATTATGTAGATGAGAAAAATGATTTGGAAGAAAGTGATTTTGACATGAGGGACTATAGGTTTTATATTGATGAAGAAGATGGTGTTACTAGTAATGAACAAAAGATTTTAATGGAAATGAAAGATGAGATGTTAGATAATGAAGAATTTGAAAGTGAGAATGATAGTGATTATCTTAATAGTATCAGAAGAAGAACTTTAAAACAATTTTTAAACATAAAGGATCGGTTGTGTAGTTTTAAATAAATATAAAAGAACCAAAATGCAGTTTTGTCTAAAAGTTAATAAGACTAATTTGTCTTTTTTTATATTGTGAAAATAAAAGTTAATAAACGTAAGTGTCGTACATATAGTGTTATATTAGTTAAGTTTCATGTTACGTACCTTGTACATGGAACGCCCATTGCCAAAAATGAAGTCAATCGAACCCTCGATATAACACTCCTTAAAATAGTGACGACCAGCGTCGTCACATAAAGTATCTTGCGCCCCGTAAAATCCACATCCTGAGAAATACGCTTTGTCACCAGATATCCGAAACGCCACCGCTTGCCACCCATGCATTCCAGGCAATGGCGCAGGAGTTGTATTCTGCACATGCATACACCACGTACGTACTCCATTTAAGCTATAAGTTGCATATATAGTACAAGTAAACAATTAACGTGTTAATTAATTGTACGTACTTTGAAGCTAATATTACGGGCAGAGAAATAGCTAGCATAGACGATCACTGAAGCTGTTCGATAAGTACGTAGCTGTTGCCCGTCCAGACCAAGGTCACTTGCCTGGTCGTGCCACTGAATCACCGTCGTCTCCTTCCCATCTCCTTGGAATGTTATGTATGGTTTACTCGCTAGAACCACCACTTTTTCTCTGTCACACCGCAACCATCACCATTGTAAAACACATGACGACATTAATTGTTAGACATAAATTTAAAAATAATAGAGTGATTTGTTTCTAAGATCATCTAATAAAGTTTGAAGATATAAATTAAAAAACTAAAAGTTTAATTAAAATAACAAAAAGATTATTAAATGATATTTTAAGAGAAATAACAAAAAATAACAGAGGTTTTAACTTTTAACTCTCATGCAAACTAAAACACTAAATCAATGTGATGCACTATCAAGCATTATCATTTACATAATAATATTGTAAATTTTATACGTACACATAAACACCCGCGGATATGTGAATGAGGATCTTCTTCCGGTTGTTTGTTGGAACGGAGTCGACGGCTGCCTGAACCACGGTGTAGTCACCGTAACCATTGATGTCAACAGAGATATTACGCTGGCCGATGGGTCCTACCCATTTGTGCCTTGGTTTAGAGGTTGAATTTGAGGATGTGAAAGTAGCCAAGAAAAAGAAGAACAAAACATAGGCAGCCATAAAATTAATTAGTAAATTTGTCAAAGGGTACGTTGTAGCTAGTATATATATAGCAAAGCATATAATGTGTACGGAGTGTTGTAACTGTTGTACCTAAGACGACCTAAAAGCTAGTGGGGTTGACGTTGTAGTGGAGACTGTAGAATATACCAAAAACGGGTCAAGGTCAATAATATGTACCGGCCATATATTTAGGTCACTTTGTCGGCTAAGCAGCCAATGATGGTTCTTTATCGAATTTTAGGAAACCTAGATTTTACCCATAGGTTTCCGGTTTGAATCCTATATAGGCAAGGGCACATCCTAACGGGGGCCGGCCCCCGCACGTTTTTTGATAGTTACGTCAATTCCTTAAATTTGCACCCGTGTAAAATACAATTTATGGGTCCTGTGTTTTTCCCCTCCGTGCTACAAACGTTCAGAATCCGTTACTGTATATAGGTGGTGGTAATTAAGACCAGGAAGGCCCCTCCTAAAAGGGCGGGATCTTTTGGGGTTTTACCAGCAAACACGATCGGCCACTAACTGACGTCACCATAAGCGCGATGAAGACATTTGTTGTTCGAAAATAATAAAGTTTGTCGGCTAGGCTTGAATTAATTTGAAAAAAGTAAATCCAAAGTACACAAACTTTATACTATTACAAGTCGATCACCATTCTGCCTTTTAGTGGTTTGAAATATTAAATTAGGATTTTCGATCATCACAATCTCTTTTTCGGCAAATGGCCATTGAGGTTAATAGTTAATACTAATCAATAATAAAACCGTTTAAATAAAATAAATCGGTTGGTTTAGTGATGTGAGATTGGGTTTAATAGCAAAGCCAATTAAAGTTATAAGAGTGGTGATCGTCGTCTTGAGGTTAACGATCAAGCATAGTCGAAAGGCAAGATGATGTAGATTAGTTTGCGTAGTTTTAAGGGGTGAAAATACAAGTTTACACAGCCAAATTTACTCAACTTTAAACAAAGAGTTAATGGCCAAAATGGTCCCTGAGGTTTATAAGATTTTGCAGTTTTAGACACTTTTAAGAATTTTTGCATAAATAGTCCCTACAAGGCAAAACCTATTGCTAAAATAGTCCCTGACCCTAACATGTAATTGCTAAAATGGCCCCTAAGGACAATTAACGGTGTTAGCGTAAGGGACTATTTTAGCAACGGGTTTTGCCTTGTAGGGACTATTTATGCAAAAATTCTTAAAAGTGTCTAAAACTGCAAAATCTTATAAACCTCAGGGACCATTTTGGCCATTAACTCTTAAACAAAAGATTTGATTTTTGAAACATGTTTTAATGAACAATATTGTAAATTAAATAATTATAATTATAAGTAAACCATCATGAAATATGCGTGTCTAGAGGTGCCTAACTTTGTTTGGCATCTTATACCAGAAATTGTATATTTTCTTCATGTTGCCAATGTGTTTGAATATCTTTTATTATTAGACTGTCTATGGATACAACACTTTACCTTATTTAACATACGTAGACTTAATTAGTCACCACATCAAATTTTACGTTTTGTTTTTAAAACATTTTAAATCATTGACACTAACATACACATTCTTTCTATATAAAATCCCTCTTTTAAAAATTAAATATTTAATTGTGTGCTACCTAAAAAAATCATGGTTGGGCGCATGATTGTACCAATATATATGTGAAGGGGAGCTTATTTTCACTTGTTATATGTACGTGGAAATCCTTGAGCGTCTTCCGTAAAATTTTACAATCGTCCCCAGCCTATAAATTTTTTAAACCAAAGAAAAGAGTCAAATTGTCTCAAATACATTGTCCACAAGTCTTCAAACAAATGAGCAAGACTTGTTGAGTGCAATTTAATTAGTTTCGATCTTCTACCAATTAATGTCTACTTAAGAACCTTAAATATGAGGGTTTTAAAGGAATTTTTTTAGAAAGTTATTTATTTTTTGAAAAATATTAACTTCAAGTGATAAACATGCATGCATGATAGATACATAAACCTACAGAGTTTTTAGGATGATTGCTTTAGTACGGTTCTAGATATGCAAAAATAAAATATAGGGACTCCTTTAACAAAATTTTAGGCTATAGCCAAATGACCTTGAAAAAATCCGACTCCCTACAAAAATTTTTTTAGATTCAACTAGTTGGACCCCTTTAGATACGTGTAGACCTTTAAATGTGGGTCACTCTAGATGACACATGACACACACAGACTAAATGCAACCCACAAACATCTCGTTGCGATAATTATGTATTTCTAATATAATAAAGCAAAATCAATTTTGCTTATGTGACATTTGATTTTGCTTATGTGACATGATTTAAAAGCTATTTTGCTTATGTAACATGATTTTAAGAGTTTTTATCATAAAAACTAAAAAACAATTTTTTTAAATATATATCTTAAAAGTTTTATGTTTAAAAATGTATATATTTGTAATAATATCTTATAATAACACTAATTACATTATTGTCCCCTAATATTTAAAGGGTTATTGTATTTAATCACCTCTAACCATTGGTTATTGGCCGATGTCACCCTTAACTATCACTTTGGCCAATATAACTCACAACTAAAAACTTTGATGTCTGTATCACCAAAAGTTAACCAAAAGTTAACTAAAAGTAACTTGAATTGGTTAATTTTTGGTGATAAGGGGACCGTATCACCAAAAGTTAACCACAAATTAACCAAAAGTTAACCAGAAGTGACTTGAATTGGTTAACTTTTGGTGATACGAACACCAAAGTGTTTAATTGGGAGTTATATTGGCTAAAGTGATACTTGAGGGTGCCAGCGGTCAATAACCAATAATTAGAGGTAATTAAATACAATAACCCATATTTAAAAGAATTTTTAAAAACTTAATAGATTTACAGTTTCAACCCTCTCCTACTATGAGTGTGCATGAGTTGTTTATATTTGATGGGGTATAAAAACGAAAAATAGAGATGAAGTTGGTAATAATCTACAATTAAATACCTAAGTATATTTCTAAACACACATAACTTTTTTATACAACATTATTTGTACAAAAAATCAACAATTTAATTCTCTTTAATTTGAGTATAATATTGCTATACTAAATATGTATATTTTTTAAATAAATCTTGTGTTCCGGTTTTACCACGGTTTTGTATTAAAACTGATTGAAAACATCCGTATCTCCATAAATACCCTTAAAATCATCACATGCATGTTATTCTCGAGCTTAGTACAAACACTAAACTAGTATAAATAATATATCATAAAGTTAGGATGTTTTTCAATTACTATTGTCGCATTGATACTTGTTTTTCAGTTCCATAAGATTAAAGATCAAAACAAAATTGTGGCCTAATAAGTTGAATAATAACTTATTTTGACCATAAATAATATCTCAAATTTTGTTAGGTCTCTATCCTATTCCAAAATATTCAAAATAGTCACCTTTCGAAGTTCGTCGAGTGGGTGGTTTCTCACTTACTTGGATGTTAGGTTAGCCGGCTTATTAAAGTTACATTTTTTTTTCTTTTTGATATCTATCTATCTAATAAATCAAACTTTTAGGGGGCAATTTTTGGAGAGATTTTTTTTTATAATAGGAAGTTTGGGAGGTAAAATTTAGCTAAATTTTTAACCATGCAAGTTGATGGAGCCAACTCCTTAAATGTTATATATTTACAAATTGTTAAATATAATGGTTATAATTTCTTTATAAATATTACTATTTAACCCGTGTGTAACACACGGGTATTAGAGTAGACGGAGTGGACTCGGGGTGGGTGCGGCCCCAAAGCGGCCCCGAGCGGGAACACCGCCCCACCCCCCTTTGGCCCCGAGTATCGGTGTCTCATTTGGTGAGCGTTTCCCGAGTTGCACCCCGAATTTTTTGAACGTTGTGGTGGTCCCCCTCCCTTTCCAACGGCTATTTAACGGCTAGTTTTATTAAAAAAAAAAGTTTTAACATAATATTAACATATATATATACCATCCAAAACAAATATAAAATCACACTCTCAAACACACAAATCTCTATATTTTTACAAAAATGGAGTCATCAAGAAATCAATCAACCCGAGGCAAGCGTGGGACTCGTACCACCCGAGGCAACCGTGCCACTCGTGGCGGTATTTCACAACGCGGTCCAGTCAACCGTATTGGCTCATCCCAACCCAACAATCCCCAACGAACCGAGTTTTCTCAATTTACGACCAACGAAGCCGGATTTTCTCAATTTTCTAACTTCGATTCCGGTTTTTCACAATTTGGTGGTGGTGGGGATTATACCCCCGTTCGTGACTTTCGGTTGGTAGATGAGCAAATGGATCAAGAATTTGATCCATTTTTTGGTTTGGATGACATGGAGGGAGAAGCAGTCCCGAAGACCCAACAACAACAACAACAACAACAACAACAACAACAACAACAACAACAACAACAACAACAACAACAACAACAACCACAACAACAACACACCAAGGCAAAATCAAAGCCTTGGACTTCTCAAGAAGAACAGGCTTTGGCTAAAGCTTGGATTTTGACCTCTGAAGACCCGTATAAGGGTAACAATCAACACTTTTCGGGTTTTTAGAGGAAGATACTAGCCGAGTTTAATGAACAACTCGGCTACGAGTCCGGAAGAACCTTGCATCAGTGTAATTCAAAATGGAAAGATTTGAACACAAAGGTGTCATGTTATGGAGGAATTTACAACAATTTGAAATCTGGATGGGGTACCGGTCGAAATGACGCAGATGTTGAAAGAAAAGCACAATCTGATTATATGAAAACGATGAAGACAAAGTTGGCATTTAATCATTTTGCTGCATGGGACGTGTTGAAAGAGAGTCCCAAATGGTGTGGGGTGAAAACATTTGAAGAAATAGAGGAATCGAGCTCAAAAAAGAGCAAAACGAGCGAATCAACCGTCCCATCTTTTCAAGAGGAGTGTGCTCATTTTGACTTAAACGATGAAACAGAGGATCGAGATGTGCGAGAGGAGCCGGCAAGACCAAGACCTCCACCGAGACGCAAAGGAAAAAATCCGGTGGAGTCATCATCAACGGAGCGTGAAGAATTGATGAAGATGCTCGGCCAGTTCAACACCTGCAACCAAGAGGAAGCTGAAGACAAAAAACGAGTACGAGAAGAGAAAAGGAAATTGAAGGAAAGGAAGGCCGCAGCCCGGATTGCTCGGGATGAACAAGCGAGTAAACTCATAGAATACCAACACCAACAAGCGATCGAGGCCGACAAAAATAGGGATTTAGAATTCATAACGAAGTCGCACGATCACTTGAGCGGACCGTTGTTGCAAGCCGTGTTGTCTAGAAAACAAGAAATCGCCGCTCGTTGGGGTTGGAGTGGATTTTAGTTTTTTTTAAAACGTATTTTTAGTTTATTTAATGTAATCGTTTTTTAATGTAATCATGTTTTTAGTTTTAATTAACTTTTATTTAAAAAGTGTTAAAATATGAGAAATAAAAAAAATATAAAAAAATGATGTGGGGTGGTGTGGGGTGGATACCGGGTAATTTGGGGTGGATGTAGGATGAATGTGGGGTGGAGTAAAAAGTGTGGGGTGGTGTGGTGTGGTGAGGGGTGGACTCCCCTCACTCTTAAACCTAGTTTGCAATAAAGCATATATTCCCCATATCGTCATTGTGTTTATAGCGAGGACCAAACGTGTGGTTGAAGTTATTAGGTGGTTCAATTAATCTGAATACATTAACAAAAAAAAATAATAAAAGTTTAACCAAGAAAAAGTATGGGATTGAGGGTGATTTCAAATGAGAGTCCATTCAAACTTCCAGGGAACTAGTACGTTGAACTTTTCTTTTTTCGGTCATAGCCGGCTTCTACTAGAATGCAGATGTATGTAAATAGTCGTTCATTTAGTTCATTAAGGGTATTATAGTAATTCAATATAATGAAATAAATAAATTTATACATTAATAAAAGAAGGTTTTTGGTGTCATGTGTCATGCATTGAGACATGTTGTGAACATCTTTTCCCGCCCAAATTGTTCTATATTATTT
Source organism: Tagetes erecta (assembly GCA_030867185.1). Taxonomy (NCBI): domain Eukaryota; kingdom Viridiplantae; phylum Streptophyta; class Magnoliopsida; order Asterales; family Asteraceae; genus Tagetes; species Tagetes erecta. The sequence continues at coordinate 23,980,244 of CM061496.1, forward strand.
TTGGTAAGAAATCGACACTAAAGATATCTGATTTGTATGGTTTAGGAACTATACAAAATATTATTTGTAAATAAAAAGAGAATCACGAGACAATCTGATTTTAAATAGTTTTTTTGTAAAATTATGATCATGTTAGATTTTTTACTTATCGTACTAACTGTTTTATATTATATCATAACTTAATGTTTTATTTAAGAATAAATTGCCAAAAAGGTCCCTGGGTTTGTACCGTTTCGACCACTTTGGTCCTATGTTTTTTTTCTTGTCATTTTGGTGTTTGCTTTTGTAAAAAATTGTTATTCTGGTCCTCCCGTCAACGTCCGTTAGATTTATCCATTAAATCCAAGGGTAATATAGTCATTTTACATTTCAGGGACCAAAATGACATATTTTTACAAAACTAAACACTAAAATGACAATTATTTTATATTTCAGGGATCAAAATGACAATTTAATTATTGATATTATTATTATTATTATTATTATTGTTTTTATAAAACGCAATATCATTGAGCAAGCCTTCTCCATAACACACCACCAATGCCACCTCCGTTGACCATTCCCTTTGTCTTCTCGGTCGTTACACACCCCATCCAATAAAATCTTATCGAATATCACTTCCTTTCGTCCACCTCCTAACAGACCACCACCACCAAGCAACCTATTTTCTTCCCCTCTTTGGGGGAGCAAGGACGACTCAATCGTTTTTGGGGTCTTAGACAAAGTAAAATTTTGAGTTCTTTTTAGCTTGTTTAAATGTTATTATTATAAAATTTTCTTCTCTTATATTCGAGGTTGAGACCGACGTTAATAAACAATAATGTTTAGAGTTGAAATTATATATCTTTTGTGATTATTACATATTTTAAAAATCATCGGTTTTCTTTTTTTTTTTTAATTGAGTCATCGATTTTTTTGTTTCTTTAGTTGTTTAGCATTTTGTTTATGTTTATATAATGTTTTACGGTGGAAGAGAGTGTCGTGGTGGGGGCGGTTGTCATCACATTGCTTGAGGTGGAGATGTTTTCAAAGATCAAAGTTGAAAAAATGACAAAAATACTAATAGCCGACGTTGGAAAAAATGACCAAATTGATATAAGTTGGGAAAATGACCAAAATGGCATAAAGTAGTTTGGAAAAGGACCAAAACGGCAGTTTAATAAATAATGGTATTTCTGTCATTTGGCAGAAAACTAACAGAAAACGTAGATGGAAGGACCAAAATGGCAATTTTTTACAAAACCGAACACCAAAATGGCAAAAACATAAGGACCAAAGTGGTCGAAATGATACAAACTCAGGGATCTTTTTGGCAATTTACTCTTTATTTAATTATACATAGTTTTAATCATATGTTATAAAAAAACATTATTATTAGCATTCGAATCCCCTAAAAATGTATAATCTCATACATGCGTGATGCGTCTACAATATGATAGTTGTTTCATCGTGTTTTTTTTTGTTTTATGGTTGTATACTAGTATTAAAATACAATATACCAGCTGGATTTTGAAATTTGGAGCTATAATCTATATCTATACCTTCTAATAAAAGAGGGTTTTTGACGTCACATGGGATGTAATGGAGCCATTGTTAACATCATTTTCCCGCTCATTAATATATTACACTTTTAATCCTCATACTATTACACAACATACGACCATCGTATAATATATTTGCATATTAATTACAAGAATAGTTACCACCTATCAATTACTAAAATAATTACAATATTTAAGTTAATATATTTCCATATCAATTACAAAATAATTTATAGTCTTACAAAAGTAAAATTATAAGCATGTTTTAAAGTGTTTGATGGAAGACATTGTGTGAAATATATTAGACAAATACGGAAAATACACAAACATAGCCTCGAATGCCGTTTAAAAGGAAGTTTTTACACATTAGTATTTTTTATAGACTATTAAATATACATTGTTTCTTTTTTACTTTTGAAACCAAACTTCATTTCTTACGTTGTTTGCTGTACGTTTACAATATTTGTTATCGGTAACTTGAATGATAATATTATATGTGTATTTTTATAGTTACATGTTAACAACTAAATCATTTTATTAATTTAATATTTTAATGACCCCCCGGGTGTAACACACGGGCAATAATCTAGTATGTAATATATAAGGAGTTTAATAAGCGGATATATCTAAATGTCCTAACTTTAAAATCAAATCGAATATATTCAAAATACCATATTAACATATTTTTTTACTACATATCATATCAAGTTTTTAGTCTTTATAATACACGTGTAACTAATCTATCTAATAAATTAGAGTTTTTAGGGGGTAATTTTTTAGAGGGAAAACATAATTTATTTTATAAAAGGAAGGTTGAGAGGAAAAATTAAGTAAAAGAGTTAATAAAGACAAACTTTTATGATTAATAATAATTTATAAAATTATTTATAAATTTTTAAATATAAAATAGTTATAATTTTTTAAAATATTTTTATTCAAACCCGTGTGTAATACACGGGTGTTAAACCTAGTATAATATATATATATATGCATATATATGATTAATGTATGTATCTCATATCATAATGAAAGAAAGACATTTTTTATACAACAAATATATATTTGTAATAGGATGATATTATTTGGTCAACCAATATTCGAAAAATGTCAAAAATGTTAATGTCAGTTTTTGCCTTCATATTTTGAAAAACCAAACCAAAACAAAACAAAACCAAACCAAGTCATGTCCTTGTTTCTCTCTTAGAGATTAACGGATCATATTTAAGTCTCATCTTCACCAAAATCACAAACATTTTTTTTCATGATCCTTTTGCCTTTTGTGAATCGAAAAACGAAAAAATGAGTACAGGAGAGCTTCTCAACGTTGAACCATTAGAGCTTAAATTCCCATGTAATTAAGTTTTACAATTCTCATTATTAATCTAATCTAACCCACAAATTGTTATTGTTTATTTTGTATTGATTTTGTTTATATGAGTTATCAGTTGAATTGAAGAAACAGATCTCATGCTCCCTTCAATTATCCAATAAAACTGAAAATCATGTAGCTTTCAAGGTAAATAAATAAATAAATACATTTTCATTTTGTTTTCGTACGATCGAATGAGTTATTTATTTTAAAGGTTTTCAAAATTGCGATTTGGAAATGTGTATGATCTGAAATTTGATTCAAATTTTCAGGTGAAGACGACGAATCCAAAAAAGTATTGTGTTCGCCCCAATACTGGACTTGTTATGCCTCGATCAACATGTGACGTAACAGGTGCATGTTTTAGTTTTTATCATAATTTAAAATGATCGAACTTTTGATTGATTGTTTTTGAGAAATTTGCATTTGGCAATTTGTTGAAAATAATCTTTGATCTTGTGAAAATATCAAAAAATTATATGTTTCTTGTTTACATTTATTGGGATGTTGATTTTTAAAAGATGCTTATATGTTTGTTAAGTTTTTGGTGATTCATTCTAGATCTACAAATCTATATGAAACAAAACACACATATCTTCGGCGAATTTGTGTTAATTTATAGTTTTATAACAGTAACAATGCAAGCTCAGAGGGAAGCTCCTCCTGACATGCAATGCAGAGACAAGTTTCTGCTTCAAAGTGTTGTTGTAAGCCCAGGACTAGCCCCCAAGGACATTACCGCGGAAATGGTAACATTCTCCATTTTCTCTAAAAGTGGTCAGATGGGTTGTGGGTTGCGTAAACATATCGTTTCTAGTACGGGTCAAAATGGGCCTCGCTGGGTTGGGTTAGGTTGACCAACACATACTTATTACTATTATTTTTTTTTGACAAAAAGATAAATTTTCATTAAGCATAAAAAGTTATTTACATAGAAATAGAAGACAAACGGGCAGATAATAATCCAGAATAATGATAGTAAACAAAAAAAATTCATTTTAAAAAAATGCTACTATAGACAAGAACAATATATTGGCATGTTCTGATAGCTTCAAGATTGTTACTTTATGGTGGTTTGAGTTTACAGTTCAGTAGGCAGCCAGGACGCGTTGTGGAAGAGTGCAAACTGAGAGTCGTATATCTTCCTCCACCCCAACCACCTTCACCAGTTCTTGAGGACCCAAATGAAGGGGCTTCACCCAAAGTGTCGTTTGGCAGCGGCAACTTGAACAGATCTGAGGTTGCTTTTAATGCATGAGTGTTTTGTTTTTCAGTTATTTTCATTGTAGTGGTTATATTATATTTACCAATATGTCATTTCTTGTTCATGCTTGCAGGTTACAAGACAATATGGCAACTCTGATGATAAATCCTCTGAGGTGAGTTGAATTATCTATGAGTCGAGAACTAGAACATTTTATTTTTTAAAGTTCACCCGCGTGTGCATTTGAAAAGAACTGTGATACGCGGAGGATTTGATATAACAACTCCAAGAAGAATAATATCTCATATATTTTGTCATTTTACATTTGATAATGTTTAAAGTTTTAGATTAAACGTACACTCGTGAATTTGCAGGCAAGATCTCTCATTGCAAAGCTTACCGATGAAAAGAATGCTGCTGTTCAACAACGCGAGAAAATTCGTCAAGAAATTGTGAGATATCATTTATCCCATATATCCTACAACCTTATTCAAACCTTTGTCCATCTTTATTTAGTGACTTAAATAGAATTATAATAACTATAATGTAGCTTTTTTTTTACGTAAAACTATTTAGAAGGTTTTGAGTATCTAAAGACATGTGATGTAACGTATAGGAACTCTTGACGCGTGGAGGCAACAAAAGCCAAGGGGGTGGTGTGTCGATCATCGTTGTCGTCGCTATTTGCTTGATTGGTTTAGCTTTGGGGTACCTCATGAAGAACTAATTAAGCCTCAAGTTCCTTTTTCCCATTATATTTGCCGAAATTGATGTAAAAAAGGGGGAAAAAGTTTATGGTTTTACAATTATTTACCTTTGCATAGTCTTGTGGGGTTAGAAGAGAACCTTGTGTAGGTAGCTTTGTTTGATATTATTTCCACTACAATTTGTATCTCATAATCAAAAATCATGTTCCTTTGTTCATTTTGTTACAACAAAAAAGGGCATAAAAATTAACATAACGTGTTGGGAACAATTGGTATCAGAGCTCTTGTTCAACACAGTTGTAAGACCAAGTTGCAGATCTAATTACGAAGCACTGTAAAACCGATTGGAGTATGAAGGCATCCTGATCCGATCAAAGTTATGGTGCAACCCGGAGGAAGTGAAATTTCGACGAATCGGCCTCCAAATCAAATTATAGTTCATTAGCCAAAATAGCCAAGCACCGTAGGTTTTACCATACTGAAGTTGACCGTCACTAGTTAACCGTACCGAAGTTGACCATCGAATCGGTTCCATCTCAACACGATAAGAACCCGGACCTGACCCGGCCCGAACTGAAAAAACCAGGTTAAACCGATCAAAACCCGGTCAAATACACGATCATACTTGGAACCGACTCTACATGGTTCTTGACATTGTTGACCAAAACCGAATTCAGTTCTTAAAAAAACCTGGTTTGTGCGCCTCTATATGGAATGTCAATTGTTCTAATTTGGTAGCATGCATATGAATAATGCTTTAAATATTTATGTAAGTTATTTTGAATTAAGTGTATGTGATTATTTTAATAGACATACGTGATCCAAGTTCTTAAAAAAATAGAAACAAGATGCATTGTTATTAATGAAGGAGTTACATTGAAACACCCAGTTTTTTTTTTTTTTTTTTTTTTTTTTAAATAACAGTCTCATAATTCATATCAGAGTAGGTCCCAAGTATACGTCCAAAATTGGTCACTCATGTGACTATTTTCACTATAATATATAGTTTTACAAAAGAGTCATTACAACGGATATTACACAAAGATAACTTCCACTGGTCGATCCGAGTTCGGTCTTTAGTCCCCCTCCACTTTCTTCCCTGAAAGTATACATGAATAACACATTAGCCATAGCTAAGTAAGTACACACTACACGTTGCCACTTTAATTTCTGAGACCACCTGTCTCTAATTTATTTTTGAGACCACCGTCTCTATTTTTATTCACCGAGACCACCGTCTCTATTTATTCACCGAGACCACCGTCTCTATTTTTATTCACCGAGACCACCGTCTCTATTTATTCACCGAGACCACCGTCTCTATTTTTTTTTTCACCGAGACCACCGTCTCTATTTATTCACCGAGATCACCGTCTCTATTTTTATTCACCGAGACCACCGTCTCTATTTATTCACCGAGACCACCGTCTCTATTTATTCACCGAGACCACCGTCTCTATTTATTCACCGAGACCACCGTCTCTATTTTTATCATATATTTCAAAAGATATATACTACTCAAATTTTCAACAGTAATAATCACATATATATTTAAGACCCACCGGTCTATATATGTTCCAAATTAATATATATCAAACACATAATGATATTATTATTCATATTGGAACATAACAATAATCATGTATACTTTTAACAGTTTGTATACTTACTTTTCTAAACTTAATGAAATTTGTACAAAGGACTCAGTTTACTCTTCCGGGTGACGTCCGTCAATTTCCGCTTCTGACCGCCATTTGTTTTCCATCTTAATATATTTCTGTTATTGTTTATATTTCTCCAACCATATAATCGAATAAATTTTTGTTGCTATTAAAAACATAGTATGCGTATATATATATATGTTAGGCTAGCCGCCTTTCATTCCCCAGTTACTAACTTATTTCTATTTTAAAATCACACCAACGTCACTATTTAATCATGATGTAGATTTGATCAAGTTTATATGTTGACACCACATTCCAGACGATTACATGTGGACAACTAGTTTTCTTATACCATCACACGTGGAAAGCTATAAATATATAAAACTTTTAATTAACTATTACTCATTACACAAACAATTAACCTACTCTCTAGAACCTTTAATATCCAACTATTTAGTCAGTATAGCTCTCAATCTTTAATCATATCATCAAGTTATGTGAAGGTAGTTAATCATTAAACTATTAGTTATTAATAATATTATGTTAAGTATATTTAAACGTCACATACACAAACATATTTATATATTTGTATTTTAGTTATAATATCTAACTATATTTAGCCATCTTTTTTTTTTTTAAATACAAACTTTTAAGTATTTTATATTTATTCATAAATCGGGATGTTACAACTCTCCCTCCCTTATTTAGGTTTCGTCCCCGAAACCTTGTTACACATTAAATAACACAGGGTAATATTTTCTCATCTCATCTTCGGCTTCCCATGTGGTATCAGAACCACGCCGATGTTTCCACTGTACTTTCACCTGGTTTATTATTTTATTTCGAAGTTGCTTAACTTTATGATCAAGAATTGCCACCGGCTTTTCCACATAGTTAAGCTTATCATCTACCTCAATGTCATTTAACGGCACACAAGCCGTTTCATCAGCCAGGCACTTTCGAAGATATGAAACGTGAAATGTGTTATGGATACCGTTTAATTCTTCTGGTAATTCTAAACGATATGCCACCTTCCCCACACGAGCAATTATTTTAAACGGACCAATAAACCGTGGACTCAACTTTCCACGTTTACGAAAACGAATAACACCTTTCCATGGGGAAACTTTTAACATCACAAAATCCCCCACATGGAATTCAATCGGTCGTCTCCGTTTATCAGCATACGACTTCTGTCGATCTTGTGCTGCTTTCAAATGTTCCCTAATTTGATCGATCTTTTCATTTGTTATATTTATCACTTCTTTATTTTCAAGTTCTCTTTCTCCAATTTCTCCCCAACACACAGGAGTGCGACATTTTCTACCATAAAGCATTTCAAATGGGGCCCTCTTAATGCTCGAATGGTAACTATTATTGTAAGAGAACTCCACAAGGGGCAAATACTTGTCCCAACTGCCACCAAAATCAATAATACAAGCACGCAACATATCTTCTAGTGTTTGAATCGTTCTCTCGCTTTGCCCATCTGTCTGTGGGTGATATGCCGTACTAATTAATAATTTATTACCCATTTCTTCTTGAAACCTTCTCCAAAATCTTGAGGTAAAACGAGTGTCTCTATCAGATACAATAGATACTGGCACTCCATGACTTGACACTATCTCACTAACATACACTTCCGCCATTCGCTCTGACGAATAACTTTCACGAATGGGTATAAAGTGAGCACTTTTCGTTAAACGATCGACAACTACCCATATTGCATCATAACCTTTGGCCGTTTTAGGCAGCTTTGTCACTAAATCCATTGTAATGTGCTCCCACTTCCATAATGGAATTTCTAGTGGTTGCATCTTCCCATATGGCTTTTGGTGTTCAGCTTTGACCTGTAAACAAGTGAAACACCTCTCCACATATTTAACAATGTCTCTTTTCATACCAGGCCACCAATATTCCTTATTCAAATCATTATACATCTTGGTCGCACCTGGATGGATTGAATACTTAGATTTATGTGCCTCATCCAAAATTATTGTTTTAATCTTACAAGTCCAAGGAATCCAAATTCGTCCAAAACGAACTTTAATTCCTTTATCATTTTCTTCAAGATGATGGACTTGACCGATGATTCTCTCACGTTTCAAATTCTCCTCTTTTAGAGCCTCCACTTGTGCAAATTTAATTTGATCAAACAAGTCTGAACTCACAATCAGTTTATATGATTTTACTTTAATTGGAGCAATAGTCTCCTTTCGACTTAGGGCATCAGCCACAACGTTGGCTTTACCCGGATGATAAAGTATTTCACAATCATAATCTTTGACTAACTCTAACCATCGTCGTTGTCTCATATTTAATTCCTTTTGATCGAAGAAATACTTTAAACTTTTATGATCGGTATAGATTGTGCACTTTGTACCATACAAATAATGTCTCCAAATTTTTAGTGCAAAAACTACTGCCGCCAATTCAAGATCATGAGTTGGATAACCCGCTTCCGTTGGCTTTAATTTCCGTGACGCATATGCAATTACTTTTCCCCTTTGCATAAGAACACAACCCAGTCCAACATGCGAGGCATCAGAATAAACAACAAAATCTTTTGTTCCTTCAGGTAAAGCTAGAACAGGAGCTTTAGTTAACTTATCTTTCAAGAGTTGAAATGCTTCCTCTTGTTCTGTCTTCCATTCAAATTTGGAGTTCTTTCGAGTTAGCTTTGTCAACGGGGTAGCTATTTTCGAGAAATCCTGAATGAAACGCCGATAATAACCCGCTAATCCCAGAAAACTTCTAACTTCAGTTGGGGTCTTTAGAGGAGACCATTTCATAATAGTCTCTATTTTAGCGGAATCTACCAAAATACCCTCTGCATTTACCACATGGCCCAAGAACTGAACTTCTCGAAGCCAAAACGCACACTTCGAAAACTTTGCGTATAACTTCTCGTTTCTTAATGTAGTGAGCACTTCTCTAAGATGTTGAGCATGATCTTTTTCTGTTCGAGAATAGATAAGGATATCATCGATAAAAACGATAACAAAACGATCAAGCATAGGTTTACATACTCGATTCATGAGATCCATGAAAACTGCTGGGGCATTCGTCAAACCAAATGGCATCACAACGAATTCGTAATGCCCATAACGAGTACGAAAAGCCGTCTTAGGTACGTCTTCTTCTCTTACCTTTACTTGATGATATCCTGATCTTAAATCAATCTTAGAGAACCAACTAGCACCTTGCAATTGATCAAAAAGATCATCAATTCTAGGTAAAGGATACCTATTCTTAATGGTCAATTTATTCAGCTCACGATAATCAATGCACATCCGCATGCTACCATCTTTCTTCTTAACAAATAAAATCGGCGCACCCCAAGGTGAAACACTTGGCCTAATAAAACCTTTATCTAATAGATCTTGGAGTTGTGACATTAATTCCTTCATCTCACTTGGTGCCAGTCGGTATGGTGATTTAGCTACAGGATTAGCTCCGGGAACTAGATCAATTTTGAATTCTATTTGTCTTTCCGGTGGAACGCCCGATAACTCATCAGGGAAGACGTCAGAGAATTCGTTAACTACTGGTATTTGATCAAGTTCCTTTCCTTTAGTTTCCTTATCCGTCACATAGGCCAAAAATGTTTGATGACCATGATTTAAATAATTCCTGGCCTTCGCCATTGAGCACACGGTAATGCTGCTCTTTCTTTCTCTATAAACACACACTTGTTCTCCAATTGGTGACATAAATTGGACGATCTTTTGATTGCAAACTATCGATGCATGATGTTGGGATAGCCAGTCCATCCCAATAATTACGTCAAACTCCCGAAGCTCAATAGGAATTAAGTCGATGGAATATTCTTCTTCTTGAATAATTAGTTTACAGTTCTGACATACTTCGGATACAACAAAACTCTTATTACTAGCAACCTCGACTTCTAAGGCATTTACTAGCTTACTTCTAACAAAGGACTTATGGCAAGCAAAATTTATGGATATGAAGGATCTACTTGCTCCAGAGTCAAACAAAACGTATGCAGGGATAGAATTGATTAGAAAGGTACCTGTAACGACGTCAGGTACAACTTTTGCTTCTTCTGCAGTGATTTGAAAAGCCCTACCTCGCGGTTTTGGAACTTCAAATCTCTTGACATTTCCTGCCGTCTTGGATCCTTCAGCAACCTTGCCTTCCCTTGTTTTAAGCTCTGGGCAATCACCCCTCATATGTCCCGGCTTGTAACAATTGAAGCATAAATTGACCGGACTAGTGCATCGGGATGCTGTATGCCCAATTTTTCCACATCTATAACAACTTAAATTTTTGTAAAGGCATTCCCCTGAATGTCCTCTACCACATATGTAACAATTACGTTGTTCATTCTTTGACCTCATCTTTGTAAAGTTTCCTGACGTTTTCAGCTTCTTCGAAGGTGTGGCAACTACTGGGATTTCAGCCTTTCTTTTCTCACCGTTCTCAATCTGCCTTTTTATCTCCATTTCTCTTTCACGAGCCCAGTTAATAAGCTCTGACAACTTTTCACACTTTAAAGGGGACACAAATTCCCTTATTTCTGCCTTTAAAATCAAATGGTAGCGATTTAACCACATACGTTCTGTTGCTACCAATGAAGGACAAAACTTAGCTTTATCGAAAAATTCTGCCGTGATTTCATCTACAGATTGATGCGTTTGACGCATATGGAGGAATTCTTCAGCAATTCTATCCACAGCCGCTTGTGGACTAAAATGTTCTAAATATATTACTTTGAATTCACTCCATGTCATTTTTCGTGTGACTTCTTTACCTTTTTCCACTTTGATCATATCCCACCAGTCCTTTGCCCTCTCACGTAGTTGGCTCGTGGCAAAGATTACCTCATCACTTTTATCACAATGACTTCTATCAAAAATACTTTCCATCTCAGTAATCCATCTATGACTTATCAGGGGGTCAATCTCGCCTTTGAATTCTAAAGGCTTACACGCCATAAAGTCTTTATAAGCACACCGGCTTTTCTCCTTTTCTTTATTTGATTCCTCCTGATTATTCACTTTATCATGGGTAAACTGCTCGTGGGGACTCTTAAACTTTGATAGCTCGTCATGAATTAAGTTTCTCACAGAACTTTGTACTTCTGCAAGAAGGAATGGGATGTTTGCTTGGAAAACCTTTCCCACTTCTGTTGATATTTGATTCCTTATCCTTTCGGATAAAGGATTTTCGTCACGTTCTCGTCTTGGAGAGTACACCGTTCTTTCCTCGTTACTATCAAACTTTTCATCACCAGAGTGACGACTTTGCTCTTCATGGTTTGTCATAATTCGTACTGAAATATTGGTACTAATTAGTGTACGTTTTATGCTATGACATTCTCAGGTTTATATTTTTATCATACGTACACTTATATGCATTCTCATTCCTATATATACACGTATAGGTCAATGCATATTTTACACATTCCCTCTACTTCTTGTTATTGTCAAATACAAACATGATCCTTTTAAGAACACACTAGTACCATATATATAACATTACATTGGCCAGATGTAATCTTACACATATTATACCCATGTTTTCTTACAATTATCATATCGTATTTTAAATAACAACTTTCAGTTTATCACAGTTTTCACAACTTTTCATTTTATAATCAACTCAAAAATTTAGACCCGTAATCTACAAATCATTCTCCACACAGTCATAATAATTTATAACATACAACACGTATAACATATAACCAACATGATTTAATCACGGGTCAGTGTACTTACTTGGATAGGCTTTAGACCGTCTTCGGATCGAAGTTCACCTTTGTTTATCCAGAGCACTCGTAGTTTGAGTCTAAGTATCCATATCGAATACTTAAATCCCTCAAACCAGTGCTCTGATACCAACTTGAAACACCCAGTTTTTTTTTTTTTTTTTTTTTTTTAAATAACAGTCTCATAATTCATATCAGAGTAGGTCCCAAGTATACGTCCAAAATTGGTCACTCATGTGACTATTTTCACTATAATATATAGTTTTACAAAAGAGTCATTACAACGGATATTACACAAAGATAACTTCCACTGGTCGATCCGAGTTCGGTCTTTAGTCCCCCTCCACTTTCTTCCCTGAAAGTATACATGAATAACACATTAGCCATAGCTAAGTAAGTACACACTACACGTTGCCACTTTAATTTCTGAGACCACCTGTCTCTAATTTATTTTTGAGACCACCGTCTCTATTTTTATTCACCGAGACCACCGTCTCTATTTATTCACCGAGACCACCGTCTCTATTTTTATTCACCGAGACCACCGTCTCTATTTATTCACCGAGACCACCGTCTCTATTTTTTTTTCACCGAGACCACCGTCTCTATTTATTCACCGAGACCACCGTCTCTATTTTTATTCACCGAGACCACCGTCTCTATTTATTCACCGAGACCACCGTCTCTATTTATTCACCGAGACCACCGTCTCTATTTATTCACCGAGACCACCGTCTCTATTTTTATCATATATTTCAAAAGATATATACTACTCAAGTTTTCAACAGTAATAATCACATATATATTTAAGACCCACCGGTCTATATATGTTCCAAATTAATATATATCAAACACATAATGATATTATTATTCATATTGGAACATAACAATAATCATGTATACTTTTAACAGTTTGTATACTTACTTTTCTAAACTTAATGAAATTTGTACAAAGGACTCAGTTTACTCTTCCGGGTGACGTCCGTCGATTTCCGCTTCTGACCGCCATTTGTTTTCCATCTTAATATATTTCTGTTATTGTTTATATTTCTCCAACCATATAATCGAATAAATTTTTGTTGCTATTAAAAACATAGTATGCGTATATATATATATATATATGTTAGGCTAGCCGCCTTTCATTCCCCAATTACTAACTTATTTCTATTTTAAAATCACACCAACGTCACTATTTAATCATGATGTAGATTTGATCAAGTTTATATGTTGACACCACATTCCAGACGATTACATGTGGACAACTAGTTTTCTTATACCATCACACGTGGAAAGCTATAAATATATAAAACTTTTAATTAACTATTACTCATTACACAAACAATTAACCTACTCTCTAGAACCTTTAATATCCAACTATTTAGTCAGTATAGCTCTCAATCTTTAATCATATCATCAAGTTATGTGAAGGTAGTTAATCATTAAACTATTAGTTATTAATAATATTATGTTAAGTATATTTAAACGTCACATACACAAACATATTTATATATTTGTATTTTAGTTATAATATCTAACTATATTTAGCCATCTTTTTTTTTTTTTTTAAATACAAACTTTTAAGTATTTTATATTTATTCATAAATCGGGATGTTACATACATATAATTATTATAATAACAACTTGTAAGGTAAATTACTAATGTAACCTTCTAGTAAATTTAGAAACAAAATTTAAAGAAAAAATGTGACTGTTTGTTTTTTTTTTCTCTTTCTTCTTGTCATATTTGACTCTTTTCATTTGAACTTAATTTTATGTATCTATGTATGTATGTATGTATGTATGTATATATATATAGGGGAGAGATTTTCTACAAAGGGCCAAAACTCTAAAAAGGCTAAGAAGGAATCTGGGGGGTCGGATTATGGTGTTTACGGTCCAGATGAACACGGTGGCAGTTTTGTAAATATTATGATGTTTTGGTTACGCGCGAGATGGATTTGGGGGTATATTTGTCATTGTGCGTTTTTAACACCACAATTCTAACGCCATGGTGTTTCTTAGATCCGTGTCTTCTGAATCATGGTGTTTTTTACGCTTGAACTGATAACAGTAAAAACAGTTGACATGTTTGGTGTTTTATTTTCACACATCTTTTCATGGCGTTTCTAACTTTTCTCATGGTGTTTCTTAGCACTATCAAATGGGATCTATGTCTTCTGATCATGGCGTTTTTAACATTTGAACTGATCACTAAAAACACCATGACTCAGAATGTTAAAAACACAATGATTCAGAAGAACAGAACATTGATTGGAGGTTCGTAATTAGTAAACGAAAACGTCAAAACAAACAAAAACATCATCGCTTTCAGTATTCGCCATAGATGAATGATTATGGATTCAAAATTAATAAACGTAAAAAAAACATCATAAGATGACGATAACGCAGTGTTAAAAACACCATGATTCAGAAGAACATATCTCATTTAGCGTCAACACGTAAAATGACGATAACGCCCCTCCGTGTTTTTTCCCCCTCATGGACACGTGTTTGTTTGTGAATGCTTCATACACTTCTTAGAGTTTTAAGCCTTTTTAGAAAATCCCCAATCTATATATATATATATATATATATATGATATAGATTGGGGATTTTCTAAAAAGGCTTAAAACTTTAAGAAGTATAGGAAGCATTTACAAACAAACACGTGTCCATGAGGGGGAAAAAACGCGGAGGGGCATTATCGTCATTTTACGCGTTTTATTACGTTGCGATATTGAGATCTGTTCTCATGGTGTTTCTTATGTTTAGTTATGGCGTTTTTTTGACGTTTATTAATCCTGGTTATCACTCTCGATGTTTAGTTATGGCGTTTTTTGACGTTTATTAATTACGAACACCCGATCATGTATAGCGTGTTTTTGACGTTTTTCGTTTTTAATTTTGAATCCATAATCATTCATCTATAGCGAATACTAAAAGCGATGATGTTTCTGACGTTTTCGTTTACTAATTACGAACGTCCGATCAATGTTTTTGTAATTTTCGTTTATTAATTACGAACATCCGGTCATGTATGACGTGTTTTTTACGTATTAATCATTTTATGACGTTTTCATTCGACTTAGGTGTTTACTCTATTGCAGGTAAGTTATGACGTTTTTAATTAGTTAATTTTTTCATCTGCGTGATGTTATTTTATAGAGCTAGTTTTATGCATGATGTTTTTTATATGCATGTTGAAAACGCACAATGACTAATCTACCCGGAACCTTATCGCGCGTCATTAAAAACATCATAATATTTACAATATTGCCACCGCGTTAATCTTGACCGTAAACACCCTAAATCTAACGCCCCAGATTGCTTCTTAGCCTTTTTAGAGTTTTTGCCCTTTGTAGAAAATCCCTCCTCATATGATATATATAATTTGAAACATGATAAATAGTAAACTTTTACGTTTTAAATTTTTGACACAAGTTTTATTAGTTTTCATATTTTGTCCAGTTGTGTTGTGAGGCTATATGTCTAATTGTGGTGTTTACAGCTGTACGTTTGTGAGTATTTGTGTATTTGTGACGTGAGAACCGATGGTTTTTCGTTTTTATGGGTTTTGTAACGGAGAAGAAACAGAGACATTATTGTCTCTATACCAGAACCACCAAAATTTTCCGTTTTCGACCGATTATGTTGTCTTTACCTTCGTCTTTTTCCGGTTTCCGTCTTTTGATGATGCTCGATGGTCGTTACGAGGGTGGATGGCGGCGTAGTCGGTTGTTTCATTTGCGATGCCCATCTTGCAATGGTATTCGTAGGTGGTTACGTGGTTTAAAGATTAGATCAGTTTGGTTGTGAATTTTCCGTTTGTTTATGTTTTTTGTTGTTATTAGGGCTATGAAGAGTAATATCGAGTTGTGACACGATGCAGTCGCTAAATATGAGCCTCTTATGATTGCTTACTTTATGTGTTTGTAAAATCGTCAAATAAAATGTTAGCGTTACCCACGAGCATGCGCATATAACTAGTCAACAGAAAAAGTTGGTGATAAGGTTTAGCTCACCTATTGTCCCTAGTTTTTGTGTTTGGCAAGATCGTTTGTATTACAACTAGTTACGGTTCCCGCGCTTCGCGGCGGGGCCGTATTGTTTACTTATGAACCCAAAACAGCAATAAACCAACAGTGATAATCATGTTTCAAAAACATAAACTAAAGAAAACCCTAACACCAAAAAACGTCCAAAAGAAACATAAAAGTACAGTAAAAAATGAAATAGCAAAAACATCAAACACCAACAAAAAACAGGAAATAAATTAGTTTGACTAAATTTTTTTTAGGCTCATAGCAATAAGAATGTCTTGGCTGCTAGGTGAGTTTCAAGGATAAAACCCGTCATCTACACCCGCCACGCCATCTACAATGTTATTCTGTAGATTGTAGCACCTCATCACAGCCCAAAACTAAAACCATCAACAGATCCACCCATATATCAGCATAAAAATGAGTACCACACGCAACAAATGCGGTACCATTCGTAATGATCGTAGTACGTAACGCAACAAATGCGGTTCAACACTGTTGACACCATTACAATATGCAGCAACTCAGTTGAAAGCCACCCATATCCAAGGACCGGCAACCATTGTCGGCTTCAACAGCCGGTACCAAAGACATGAAGAAGCAAGTCTAATGGTCGCACAGATCCTTGGATCGGCAACCATCCACGGCTAAAAACTCAGAAATAAAGCCATGACCACCATCAACATCCACCCGCGGTCGTAAACACAACCGCAGACGAACGACAAAACACATATCAGTGAATCAGAACCCAAAAACCCAGAAAGCACCAATGGTCACACCTTAACTGAAAGCCACCGAAAGCCAAGGACCGGCAACCATCGTCGGCTTCAACAGCCGGAACCAAACACATGCAAAAGCAAGTCTAATGGTCGCATAGATCCTTAGATCGGCAGCCATCGACGGCTAAAAACATAAAATAGAGACATGACCACCATCAACATCGATCGACGGTAGTAAAGACCGTCGGAACAGAAATCAACGAACTAAAACCAAAAAACCCAGAAAAATTACCACCGTCACCATCAAACAACAATCAGAAACAATCAACACCGCCGGAAACCACCACAAACAGTGATATCTACCTAGAGAGAGAGAGAATTGAACGGTTGCATTTAGAGAGAGAGAGTCTTGAAAGTGATGTGTGGGAAAGAAGACAAAGACAATATTTATATACCCACAATATCGTGCATAATAATGAGTACCACACGCAACAAAGATAGTACCTAACGCTATAAACGTAGTACGGAACGCAATAAGAGCGGTACAATACTGTTGACACCATTTCAAAATGTAGATATATAAATTCCCTTGAAACTCTGAAAGAAAAGGTCGATGGTAAAAGCGACCCCTTTTCATAATTGTCAATTTTAACCCATCAACTCAACTTTGATATATATACGATTTTGACCCCCCACCCCAATGAGTACCACACGCAACAAAGATAGTACCTAACGCTATAAACGTAGTACGGAACGCAATAAGAGCGGTACAATACTGTTGACACCATTTCAAAATGTAGATATATAAATTCCATTGAAACTCTAAAAGAAAAGGTCGATGGTAAAAGCGACCCCTTTTCATAATTGTCAATTTTAACCCATCAACTCAACTTTGGTATATATACGATTTTGACCCCCCACCCCCACACAAACCCCCCAAACACACCCTGACTTTGACTTATTATCACCTCTAATAACTGTTAGGGCTTAGATTTTAGCCATCGTTGATATAGTATCCTGAAGATGCTGGATCAAGTATCCTTAGAGTTCAAAGGATTGAGGATCCTTAATGCTGATTGTTTTCCGCGTGTTTTTACTGTTTAGACGCATATAACGGCTGAAGGACTTGGTCTACCTGAACTCGGTCAAAGAAGTTGTGGAATGAGCCGAGAACGTGGTCAAACCCTCAACGGCTAATGACTTAATTTTAGTAGATAAACTAGGACCATTATTTCTTTCCTATTATTATTTAAGAATTTTTTTTAAAAGTAGGGTAGTTTTAAAATATTTGTTGAAAAGAGGGGTGTTTCTTGCAAAAACTGGACAACAGGGGTACTCGCCCTTGTGATGGGCGAGTTCTGCATTATTGTGAAGCGTGCTTGACCAAGATTCTTATGGTTTTGTCGTGTAACCATCTTCTCGCCCTTCCCAATGGCGAGATTCTTGATTCATCACATCCACTGCTGCTTTTTAAAAAAAGACTGCAAAGCTACTGCTACTTTATAAAAAGACACTGCAAAAAGCTGGTCATTTTTGTACTTCTCGCCCTTCACATGGGCGAGTAGATGAATGCCTTTAATTAGGTGGTTGGCAGCTGGTAATTCACTTGGTCGAGTTTTATATAAAAAAAAAATTTAACAATCTTTATATATCTATCTCCTACCATTACCATTTCCTTCCCTACAACACAATTTCTTACCATATCAAACACCACTTAACCAACATCAAAATCACATCTAACAAAATAATGGCAAGTTGGGGAGTTACACCGGGTCCTTTAAACGATGAGTTGTTATTCCTGGGTGGTGAGCATAGAGCTGCTTATTATTTTCAAGATCCAACAACTGATGCGGGTATAATACGTCTTAGACGGGGGGACGCCAATTTTTGGAAATTCATTAAGCAAAAACCTATCCACCGTAATGTTATGACACACTTAGAGATTGCAGGTTTTGCTGGTATTATTCAGTGTGGTAACCGTAAGCTAGATCGTGGTCTCATTACGGCTTTGGTTGAGAGATGGCGGCCAGAGACCCACACGTTCCACTTACCTGTTGGAGAATGCACGGTAACCCTTCAGGATGTGGAAGTGTTATGGGGTTTAAAAGTTGATGGTGATGCGGTTTCTGGCACTGATGTAGTGCTAGCAAAACATGAATTAATTCAAAAGTTTCAGTTTTTAACAGGTTGTACATTGCCAGATAATTCTACAGACAGGCAAAAAATAAATTTGGTTGCTATTTTCAATCTAATAAAAATAGAGTTTCCTGAAAATCCTACCGATGATGAATGCAAGAAACGTGCCCGGTTAATAATTTTACACCTGATTGGGGCAACTATATTCCCTGATAGCGCTTCCAATTGGGTTCATGCTAATTTTTTATCACATGTAGATAATTTAGTAGATTGCGGGAAACTAAGTTGGGGGAGTGCTACTTTAGCATGGTTGTATAGACAACTATGCAAAGCAACCAAAATGACTACTAGGGATGTTAGCGGTCCATTATTTTTGTTACAATTATGGGCGTGGGAAAGGTTGCCTACCATTGCTCCTATTAATAACCGTACTGTTAATTTTGAATTACCATACGGTGCAAGGTATGTTAAAATACACATATATTTATTATATAGTATTACTGTTTAATATGTTTTTTTATTTGGAATTTATATACAGATGGCAAGGTGGGGAACTTAGCTATGTTTCAACGACCCCGCATTGCTTGAGCGCGTATCGATCATCATTACATTCCTTAAATAATATCATGGTACTAAAATGTTAATAATATTATCTACAAAGTCTACCGGCAGTACGTAGTTGTTTGCATTCCAACTCCAACTTTCTGTCGTCTCTTCATCGACAATGGCATAAGCTACCGGCAGTACGTAGTTGTTTGCATTTTTGCAAACCGCAATTAACATCTTTGCACGGTATGATCCCTTCAAGAAAGTACCATAAATAGAAATCACAGGCTGACAATGCTTGAATGTGTTGATTAACGGACCAAATGCCCAAAAAACAAATTTAAACGTATGATGTTGTGAAGAACTAGCCGGATGATGTAACCATTCCACAATAACGTGGTTAGTTTCTTGTAGTGCATTGATGTACCTCGGAAGTTCTTCAAAATTACTATCCCAACTACCGTATACCATCTCAATAGCAGCTTTTCGAGCTCGCCACGCCTTATTATATGATACATCAACATTCAAGGTGTCTTTTATATGTGCTTGAATTTGCTTGACGGGAAATGTAACATCTTGGCGAATAAAGTGGATGATTCGAGTTACGATATCTCTACTTTTCAAACCTCTGTTGTTGTTACCAACGACACTACCATAGCAGTTGTGTGCATTCACCCATCTAGAGATTCTCCACATGTTGTGATGTTTAGGCTTAGTGGCATACACAAACCAACCACATCGAGGACCGCTTGGAAGATCACTGTTGTAATGAGGGTTAAGCGTGTAACATTTTGCTCTATACGCGAAGCTTTTACTTTCAACAACCCACGGTTCACAGTTACGTGCAAGATTCCATAACCGCGCCGCGTGCGTCAAATCGTCTTTTGATTTAAAGTACATGCCGACACATATTTCTTTTGTTTCTTCATTCCAAATATTTGTGTAGTCTTCATCGTCAAAATCAGCAGCTTCATAATGTCTTAATTCTTGGGGATCTTCAGAATATGTCACCTCCCCGTAAGATACTCCTTGATTAACCACATTATTATGGTGCTCTGCATTTTCGTACCCTTCTTCATTGTCGGTTGATTCATCACATGATGGGAGCGATTCTGTATCTTCACTTGTTTGTGAAATATCATCATCCGAGTTGTCAAAACCTCCGTGATCATCGGCACCTATATCAATATTTGAAATATACTCTGCGTCAAAATTGCTTGACGAACCGGCTTGATGATCTTGTGAAGTTACATTGCCACCTAAAAAAGTAGTCATTATTTCTTCGGGTGCTGTTGATACAGAAAAACTTCGTAGAAGATCCATACAACTTGATTGTTGGACTGATATTACTGGCTCCAAAATTATGTGAATATGTCCAATGAAATTTTCCACATATTCTGCCAATTGATACAATACTTCAAGACTTGAGTCACTATAAATTTCAGATATTTGAGGAAACCCACCATACGTGTAAAATAATTTGAATTTCAAATGAAAACACCCTCGTTGAAGTTGAAGATGACTGTAAACTAAATCAAAAAATGACTCGTATGACATTTTTTGTTGAAGAACAACAGTAGCACTTCTGGTTGAAGCATCATACATAACATTTCCGTTTACAAATGAAACTTCACCACCCCAGTATAATTGACAAAAATACGGTTTAGACATAATGAAAGGTATTTTTCAAGAAATTTGCTTGGTTAAAGTTGATGGTGTTTGGTTTGTTAGAGGTGAGGATGAATTGTATATGATATTGAGGATGAGTAGGTTTATAAGTAAAAAAATTGTCTTTGTTTTCCGACATTTAATATTCACCAACTACACTCCATCACTGTTGCTGGTCAAAAAGATAAAGTAAAAAGCAGGTAAAGTACTCGCCCATGGGAAGGGCGAGAAGGTACAAAAGAATATTAAAGGCTTTTAAAAAGCATGCAGGTGATGTGAAACATGCAGTACTCGCCCATGTGAAGGGCGAGTAGATGGGTAGAGGACAAAACTCATGGAATCTTGGTCAGGCACGGGTTACAAAGTTGCAGAACTCGCCCATCACAAGGGCGAGTACCCCCTTGTCATCGTTTTACAAAAAACACCCCTCTTTTCAGCATAATTTTGAAAACCTACCTACTTTTAAAAAAAAATTCATTATTTAAAGATGCTTGATGGTTGATGTCATTCATTCTGATCTTCTTCCTCTTCTCGATTGATTTCTCTAGTTACACACACACAAAATTGTAGCAGCCATCATAGCTCTCGACATGTAATTCATTTTTATCATTTATAAATCGGTGATAGACGATTGTTATCATCCAAGGTTTTTATGCCGGCGATCCTTAAAGATCAAGGGCTTTTTCCTCGTATAAATCATCGTGTTCATCATTACTTTTCTGCTTATTATTCATTTAAACGCACAACCCCACTTTACTAATTTGGTTTGTCGACTTTAGACCAAAACAATAACCTACCCTAACATATTTACGACTTCGACCCGTCGAATTTAACTTATTTATCATTTTGGCCTCTAGGTTCGGATATGTCTCTCTCTCTTTTAATATCTGACGGATTACGGTTTTACATTGTAAAATACGATACGTTAAACTTTTGTTAAAACTAGTTTAATTCAAGTTTGAACCGTCTCAAATTCGTTTTAACTCATGCTATAAAAACTCTAAAAAAACATCCCATCACAAAGTTAGTTATTATCGTTGTACAAACAAAGTAATATCCCAATAAGAATATCTCCTCCATTCACCCTTTGTTTTCTCCTTAATTCGATCTCTTTTAATTCCCAACAACCGAACAATAACCCCTTGACACTTGACTATAAAACAAACTTATTTTTTCAAACACACATCTTTAGCCGGCCCAGCTAATCATCCAAACCACACTTTGTCAATTTCACCATCTCAAATCTCTTCATATCTTTTTCTCATCAAACTTCAACTCATTCTCATTTCTTCCTCATTTTCTTCATCTTCATCTCAACCCGATATGGGTTCGAAAACCCGACCATTTTCGCATATCCTCTTCATTTTCCACTTGTTACAAACACTTACAACCACATTATCCGATAGTACTAGCGACGTCACGAAGCTAATCACCTTCAAAGCATCGCTTAACAACACCGAAGCGCTAACCAACTGGGACGCGAGTGTTGCGCCATGCGACTTGGATAAAGAGAATTGGAATGGGGTTATATGTGGGAAAGATGGGAGTGTGTTTGGTTTACGTCTCGAAAACATGGGTTTAAACGGGACCATTGATATGGATACATTGTCCGAGTTGCCGGGGATTCGAACGTTAAGTTTCGCGAATAACAGTTTTGGTGGCTCGATACCGGATGTGAGTAAGATTCGTCTGTTGCGGGGTGTTTACTTGTCGAATAATAAGTTTACGGGGACGATTCGGGATGATATGTTTGCGGGAATGGGTTCCATGAGGAAAGTGGAGCTCCAGAATAATAAGTTTACGGGTCGGATCCCGCGATCGCTTACCGGGTTGAGTATTCTTGTTGATTTGCAAATGCAGGATAATGAATTTGAAGGAGAGATACCGGATTTTGAGCAGAAAGATTTGAAAGTGAATTTTGCAAATAATAAACTTTCGGGTCGGGTACCATCTGGGCTGAAGAACCAGGATCCGAGCTCATTTGCTGGTAAGATCATCAGTTGGTTATTATTAATGTGTCGATTATGATCATGTCGTGTGACTATAATAGATAAGTCACAAATGATGTGTTTTGTTTAGGACATTAACAAACTTTTTACTAAAATGGTTATTGAATTGGGCTAAGCAGTTATGATATGATAACGTTTTAATTAGCCGACGTCTGTAGCACAAACAATCATGTAAATTCTTAACATGAAAGGGTTAGAGTTGACATGTGTCAGAGAAGTCAGTTAAGCCGTTATTCTACAAGTTAAGCAGTTAACCATTAGCCCGTAGGGTAATGATTTAGCCGAGTTCTCTGACACAAACAACCATGTAACTGTAACACATGTCAGATCCTGGACCTAATTTCTACGTATTTTGGTCTTTATTGGTCTCAAATTCTAACTATCATATGTTGGTCTTTATCGATCTCAACAAACGAACTGATTGTCAAAGTGATAAAAGTTTGAACCGTTACCAGCCAACTCATTAATTAGGACCGGTAAAAACCAAAATATAATAGTTGAGACCGACTAAAACCAATATATTAAAAAGAATTTGAATAAAACATGTTGTCATCATGGAGTTCTAAGTTCCAATGTGCACCAATGATCCGTCTCAGTTATCGGATTAGTTCCCAACTTTTATCATTTTGGCAACCAACAAGTTGCATTAAATTTTATTTAACATCATTATGTTTTTTCGAATTCAAGGCCGATATTTAAAGGCTTTTGATCGGAAGGATAATACGAGTCGATTGATGTAAAGGATATCTCAAAGAGACGCTCCGAACCACAAAATTTTACATCCGATTGAAGGACCGCTAGAGTTAAACACCCGAATGAAGGATCATTTCGTCGTTCGGAGCTTCATTACGAGATAACTTTTACATCAATCGACTCATATTCTCATTCCGATCAAAAGCCTTAAAACATTAGTTTTGAATTTGAAAAAAACTTAACGGTGTTAAAAAAATTTTAACGACGGCTTGTTAGTTGTCAAGTGATAAAAGCTTAGACCGTTACCAGTCAATTCGATAGTTAAGACCAATAAAAATTAAAATTAAGATGAAAATTACAACCATTTAAAACCAATATACCTTCAAAATATTCTGTTAACAATCTTTGATTTTCTCGTCAATTACGAATGGATAGTCGGCTCGTTTTTAAAAAAAATCCGCTAAAATATTCAGTTTGATTAAAGAATTATGTATAATAAGAGATATTAAAGTGGCATGCACGTCTTGCACACGTCTAATTCTTTTCTATCACTCATTTGACTTAACCGTATATCATGCAGGCAACAATGTATGTGGTGAGCCAGTAACCACCCCATGCAAAATCTCCAACAAGAAACATCACACTCAAAGAACACTAGTCATCTCCATCATAGCCGTTTTAGCAATCATATTCATCATTTTACTCGTCTTTCGCAGACGAAAAACACCCAAAAACGACTACAAAAACCACCAAACAACGAAACTAAACCGAAACAATCCTTACAAAACCAGCTCAAACGAACTCCAGATGCAAAGCGACGAAGAAAAGCCACGCAAATCTACTCAAACTAGTGGGAATGTTGAGTTTGTGAGGAGTGATAGGGAACGGTTCGAGTTACAAGATTTGTTACGAGCTTCGGCTGAAGTTTTGGGTGGTGGGAGTTTTGGGTCGTCGTATAAGGCGGTTTTATTGAGTGGTAGCGCGGTGGTGGTTAAGCGGTTTAGGGAGATGAATAATGTGAGAAAGGAAGAGTTTTATGTTCATATGACAAGGCTTGGAAGATTTTCACACCCTAATTTGCTTCCTCTTGTGGCCTTTTATTATAAGAAAGATGAGAAGCTTTTGATCTCAGATTTTGCGGAAAATGGTAGCTTGGCTAGCCACCTTCACGGTATGTTATACTTTTTTTGAACGACAGATTAGCACATAGTAGTTAGTATCATCAAGTTAGTATTTAAACACCAGCATTAGCTCATGGTATGTTATATATCTTATATATGTTGATATTAACTTCTCTTGTCTTCGTAGTTAAACGAAAGGCTAACGAGCCAGGACTCGACTGGCCAACACGACTAAAGATAATAAAAGGCGTAACACAAGGTCTCGCCTATCTCTACAACGAGCTACCACACCTATCATTACCTCACGGTCACCTAAAATCCTCAAACGTACTCCTCGACAACTCTTTCAACCCGCTTCTAGCAGACTACGCACTAAGTCCACTCGTCAACAAACGCCATGCACAAGAATGCATGGTAACATACAAGTCACCCGAGTTCACTCACCACAACCGAACCACAAACAAGACGGATGTATGGTGCCTGGGCATTCTGATACTGGAGATACTCACGGGGAAGTTTCCGGCAAACTATCTTAAACAAGGGAAAGGCGGTAGGTCGGATTTGGAGACGTGGGTGAACTCGGTGGTTCGAGAAGAGTGGACGGGTGAAGTGTTTGATAAGGAAATGAAAGGGATGAAGAATAGTGAAGGGGAGATGTTGAAGCTTTTAAGGATTGGAATGTGTTGTTGTGAGTGGAGTGTTGATCATAGGTGGGATTTGATGATGGCAGTTGAGAAGATTGGTGAGTTGATGGAGAGTGGTGGTGAAGGTGAGTACTCATCTTGCACGAGTGATGGGGATGCATATTCTTCTAAAGGTTTGACTGATGATGATTTTTCTTTTTCAAAGTCAGGGGTCAACTCTAAACCTTAGTTTATGGGTTTTTGTTTTGGGATTTATTGTAACTTATTTATACCATATATTTGATTACAATTTGTATTGAAGTTTTTTCATTTGTAGTAGTTATGAATGCACTTAATGACAGGGTATTGATACTATATGTTGACACTATATCTGACTATGAATATGGAGATTTTGGCTTACTTTATAGATAAATCTTTGTAAAATAGCTTTTTCCGTTAAGTGATGCGGAGTATTAGTTTTTAATAATCCGAACTTTTGTAGATATTAGTCGATATAAATCATAATTTAAAAAATTCTTTGTGACAATCTCAACTTGTAACTTATTTTTCCTACAATGATACGCAATTAAAGTTAACTTAACGCCGTTAATTTGTTTACGAATATCTAACTGATGTTTTAGAGCTTTTGATCGGAAGGATGATATGAGTTTACTTATGTAAAACTTACTTGATTCGATGCTCTATGCCGATAAAAAACACATATCGATGTTAGAGGTGAGGTTTCGATCACTGTCCTTGCACCTCTGAATACTTTGGTCATAGGTCGTTACACTAACCGACGTTCTAAAAAAGTGTTCATTATTCGAATCTTATTTCAATTATTTGGATAATTCGACAGCTAATTCTTAGGGGTGTCAATCGTGTCGGGTTGGCGGGTTAGCGGGTTGAAAGATCGCGGGTTGACGGGTTGAATTATCCAACCCTAACCCGACCCATATTCCTATTCGTGTCAAAATTGTCAACCCTAACCCGGATAACATAAATTCGGGTCAACCCATATATGACCTGTTTAACCCATTTATTAAAATAAACGTAATAAATTTATTAGTTATAAGTATGTTGTTGTGTAAATCGGTTAAGAGTAACATATTTAATATGTGATTTTGCGTATAACAACAAAGTATATTGGGTTTTAATTAAAAAAAATACTACAACTAACCATATATTTACTTAAAATCATAAAACACATTATTCAAATCAAATTTATTTATCATAAACAAAAATAATAATAAATACTTAGCTTTGAAAATGTAAAGGTAAAAACTTAAGTGGTAATAATTTTTTTTATTATGAGTACTAATACTAAAGATAAAAGTAACTTAACACTCATTTTTAAAAAAGAAAAAATAGATTAACTAATTTTGAAACCTAAACGGGTTGGCGGGTCAACCCGTTTTTTAAATGTTTCAACCCGAAAACGACCCGTTTTTATATGGGTCAACCCTAACCCGACCCGTATTTTTAAACGGGTTATATTTGCAAACCCAAAACCTGATTATTTTCGTGTCGTTTTCGGGTCGTGTTTCGTGTCGTGTCAAGAATTGACACCCCTACTAATTCTACTCGAATGAGAATTGTGATTCAAAGTTTAATTTAATCGAATAGAATCCTATTCGGTTTGAATAATAATTTGATTTGAATTTTATTTTTTATATTATATGTTCTTTATTGTTTAAAAATGTTAGGTTTTGCATATAGTTGAGCCTATTTTGATGTCGGAATTAGTTTTAAATACAAAGTCTAAATTTCCTAAAAAGTCTAAGAAGGAATTTGGACCATTAGATCTAATATTAAATGAAGATCAATGGCTCATAAACACAAGGTGGCATAATGGTAAATAGTTAAAACTTTAAATGGTAGGCCAAGGGTATATTAGTCTTGTCTCATTTTCAAATTCCACCCTCTTTTTTATACGTCCATAACTTTTACATACGACAATACTTTTTAATAAAAATTACACCAAAAAAACGAGCGTTTTTTTATCTTCAAAACGCATATAATATTGATATATAAAAAACGAATTTTTTTTTTGAAGTTTCAGCTCATTGTGTTATATTCGTTAGGTCATTGTGTTATATTTTTCAGCTCATTGTGTTATATTAGTCAAGACATTGTATTATATTTTTCTGATTGTGTTATATCCGTCAGGTCATTGTGTTATATTCGTCAGGTCATTGTGTTATATTTTCATCAGGTCGTTGTGTTATATTTTCATCAGGTCGTTGTGTTATATTTTCATCAGGTCGTTGTGTTATATTTTTATCAGGTCGTTGTGTTAAATTTTCATCAGGTCGTTGTGTTATATTTTCATCAGGTCGTTGTGTTATATTTTCATCAGGTCGTTGTGTTATATTTTCGTCAGGTCGTTGTGTTATATTTTCATCAGGTTGTTGTGTTATATTTTCATCAGGTAATTGTGTTATATTTTCATCAGGTCATTGTGTTATTTCATATCATTGTGTTATTTCATTAGGTTATTGTGTTATAACACAATGACATGAATAAATAACACAATGACTTGACAAATAACACAATGAGCTGAAAAACGTGAATTTTTTTTTTTGTTTTTTATATATGAATATTATACGCGTTTTAAAGATAAGAAAATGCTCGTTTTTATGGTGCAATTTTTTTAAAAAAATAATATCGTATGTAAAAGTTATGGACGTTAAAAAAAATGGGGTGAAACTTAAAATATAGAGACATTACCATCTTTACTCTTCCTTCTAATTTTAAGAGAGTGTCACATGTCATCATCTCATGGCTTATTAGACTTTCTAGGAAAATTAGACTTTGTAGTAAAACTCCACTTTTTGATGTCGTTCAATTAAGGTTTTATACTTATTTGGTATTTTAGTTTTTCTGCCTAACATCCGCTTTCATTTTATAAATTTGATTAAAATTTCTCAATGTCTATAACATAATAACAAAATTTTATGTTACCAAAAATGAATGAAAAACATAAATCAAGCAATTCTTACAACCATTTTGTTCTTCTTCCCAGCAGACAACAACAACACCTTCCCATCCACAATATCATCAGCCTCAATCTTCTTTCCTTCACTCTCAACTCTCCCATTGTTCAAATACAATCCACCTTGCTTCAACAACCTCCTCGCAGCCGATTTACTCTCAATCAAACCCGTAGAAACCGACAAATCCACTACGCTAACATCCAAAACCATCTCATAATCCAAACAACACGACGGCACGTCCTCTGCAATCCCCTCAATCGTCCTCCAATCCAACTTCGTCTCAGACCCTGGTCTCAACGCTTCAGTCGCTTTAACAGCTTCCTCTAAACCATCCGACCCGTGAACAAAACATGTCACCTCCTCTGCTAACCTCCTTTGAGCCGAATTCGGTACATACCCATCACTCTTCATATCAATCTCAATCTGTTTAATATCATCTAAACTCAAAAAAGTAAGTATCTTCAAAAACCTAACAACATCCTCATCCGGCACCGAAAAGAAATACTGGTAAAACTTATACGGCGATAGCATCAGCGGCGAAAGCCAAATCGCACCCTCTTCCGATTTCCCAAACTTCGTCCCATCCGATTTCAACAACAACGGGAATGTAAGACCGTACGCTGAATCCGACTGATGCAGCTTCCTAATCAATTCCGTCCCAGCCGTAATGTTCCCCCATTGATCCGATCCACCGATTTGAACCGTAACATTATTCGTTTTAAACAAATGAACAAAATCATAGCCTTGTAACAGTTGATATGTAAACTCAGTATAACTTAAACCCTGATCTGATGCTTCTAATCTTCGTTTAACACTCTCTTTAGCCATCATTGTATTAACCCTAGCAAATCTCCCAACATCTTTCAAAAAATCAAGTAACTTAACATCTTTCCACCAATCATAATTATTCAAAACCCTAATTGACTCATTTGAGTCGTCAATTCGGTTAAGGATTTGAACAACGGTGTTTGAGATACCTGAAATGTTACGTTCTAGGGTTTGAATATCAAGTTCAGGTCGTTCGAGAGACTTACCGGAGGGATCACCGACGCGGCCGGTGGCGCCGCCGACGAGAGCGACGACGGAGTGGCCGCAGCGGAGGAACCATGAGAGGACGATGATGCCGATGAGGTTACCGAGGTGGAGGCTTTCGGCGGTAGGGTCGAAGCCGCAGTAAACACGAATTGATGAAGTGGAGCAAATTGAACGGAGGTTTTCGCCGGTGAGGGATTCGAGTAAGCCTCTTTGTTCGAGGATTTGGATGACGTTGGAGCGAGAGTGTGATTGTGAAGAGGATTGGTAATTGCGGCGAGTGTGGTGAATGGTTCTGGTTATGGAAGATGAAAATGAAAGTGAAAGATTGTGATTTGGTTTGAAGAGGAAGAAGGTTGATCGGAGTATGGACGCCATTGATGTGGTTTTAGAAGCAGAGCAAGGATTTAAGATTGGGATAAGGAGATGATGATGATGAACTTGAAATGAATGAATTGTATTTTGACCACCATGGTTTTTTTTATCTTCTAACATGGCCACTAAACAATATTTGCAACTTTGCATCATCAAATTAATATATTAATTGTTATTTGTACGGATTTAAACTCGAGGTTTTCAGAAGAGGCAAAGTCTAACATCGTCCGCATCGCGAGCAGGGGTGTTATCATGCAAGTAGGATATACCCACCCATGTATCCATAATGGCTCCTCCCTTAAACGGTATCAAGCTACATTCTTTTTATTTACCCGTATCAATCACTACATATGGTTGATACTGATGAAGCCAAGAGCACACATTGAAGGTGAAAGTTTCTTGATATTTTGGTTGTGAACATTTAAATCCAAAACAATTTAAAATATATGACCATAAGTTCAAATCATACAATGTAATGAAACAAAACATTATGCCAGCTACAAAAGCTAAAAACATAAGGATCTCGAACACATCACCACAAGTCTATTTCAAACAAAGTAATATCCAAAATTGGTCCATTACTCGTTAGCCATCTTACTTCTTCTCTTCTTTCTCTGCCTCGGCTGCTCTCTTGAGCCTTGCACCCAAATGCCTTTTGTTTGTCCTCTCAAGACGCAGTTTTGAGTATGCATTGAACGACTTCATCTCCTCTGTCACCTTCACTAACTCAACTGCTGGTTTCTCCCTAACAATAGGCAATACTGGACCTTGAACCTGGGTCGCAGTTGCAAGCTCCTCGGGAGTTGAATCACCAGCCTGTTTCAAAAACATTTGCGGGTCTCAAAAGTCAATAATGCAAACTCAAGGAGTTCTTTTTACCAAAAGTTGATAAACTGTTTGGACATGATTTTGTTGTTGGAAGCTATAGTTTATATATAAAAGTAAGTTACTTGATAATAAAATGACCATAACAGTAGGAAATGTTACTTGATAAAAAAAATGTTAGTTATGTTGTGTGAAAGTAACAATCTAAACCTGATAAACTCCAAATATGTTGATTTCCGAATAATAAAACAGATTAAACCAATCCCTTTGCAAAATATGTTGATTGCTGAGTAATAAAACAGATTAAAAGATGAGATCACCTTGATGTTCTTTGCTTTTCTTGGGAAAACAATCAATTTCGCCTTGTATGTTTTTAGCCTCTGGACATTAGCTTGAAGACCTTCCAACGAACGGTTCCTGCGTCGGTGGTCAACAGCAATGCCAACGGTTGGAGCAAGTTTCTTTGGGATACCAGCAGCCTAATCAAACAAACAATAAAGTTTAAAATCTCATGTATTAACAATGACATAAACTAACCAAAGCAAGTGAATCAATCAAGCAACATAAAACCTCAACCAATCTAGATACAAAATATCACAAACATTCACAGCATCAATGTTTAAAATGCTCGTCTTAATACAAAAAAACAATCTAACCTTCAATTCCTCAAGAGAAAATCCACGTCCCTCCCTAAGTTTCATGTTGTACTTCAAAGTTTGCCCATGAACCTGAGGACGAAGTTTACCAGCAGGCCTCGGAAAAATCTTAACAGCCTTTGCTTGTCTTGCTGGAAACCAAATGAAAATTAAAGTGTAACACAAACACATTAATGCA
This sequence comes from Tagetes erecta, assembly GCA_030867185.1. Lineage (NCBI taxonomy): Eukaryota > Viridiplantae > Streptophyta > Magnoliopsida > Asterales > Asteraceae > Tagetes > Tagetes erecta. Next base: position 24,012,077 of record CM061496.1, read on the forward strand.
ACAGTCAAAGTCACAAGACACACTCCAAAGGCTCAACAAGCTTTGCATATTGCTTAAAAAATACCCTTTGATCATATGCGTCTTAAAAAACTTTGACTTATCATTATACAAGATTATGATTGTAAAACTTTCAGAACTAACCATTTCTTCTCCTTGTTTTGCGGGCAGGTTGGTTAAACCATGTTTTCACATAGTTCTGCCAGTGCTTCTTAAAGTGTCCATTTGGGATAACATTGTTATGCTTCACCATCTTTCCTCTGCAAAGATGTCAAATTTATTTGTATATTTGCCACACAGTCTAATTTTTCAATAAGTTCATCTAAAACAGCAATGCATACACAAATAAAACATCCAAAATCAGCCATGAGAACAAAACAAAATCACACAACTAATACAAACACTTAAGCAAATGACCTACAACAAACTTCATAACAACTACCAATAATTTGTTCTAAGCACCATTATTTGCATATCTGTACTACAAAATCGCCAAAAACTCAATAACATCAACATCTTGCAATAGCAAAAATGAGCTAACAAACAGCGTTCACCAATCCCTAAATGATTATCGATTCGATTAAAACTAATTTCGCAAAAACAAATAGTAACTAGTACAACCTATATACATATAGATCTTCACAAAATGATATTAAACAATCAAAGTTGAGGAAGATTCAGTAGCAAAAAGCATACGTAGAGCTAAAAACATAGAGTTGATATACAGTGAATATATTCGCAACGCATCAAAATTGAGTTGAAATGTATCAGAGATTGAATAATAAGCATAAAAAACAGTTGATGAAGAAGATACCTGAGCTGACGAACGGAGGGTTTGGGGTGGCAAATGCGGCGAAGTTAGGAAGATGAAGTATTAAAAGGGTGGAATAAAACCTAGACCTGGAACTAGATCAACGTTTGCCTCTTATCATTGGGCTTCACTTTTTTAGCAAGCCTAAGCCCAAGTTTATTCATGTTTTGTATAATAAAAGTCCATTACCAAATTACCAACTAGAGGTGCACAAGAACCGGAACATGAGACGGTACAATACCTGAAAGCCGGTTCTACAAATACCTGGACTGAAATCGATACTACCCGTAGGGTATAGATAGGGTTGAATAATTTTGTTCAAAACCAGTTCCAACAATATCCAACCGGGTTCCAATTAAAAATCGGTTCCAACATTCTTAAACATTCTTACAAGTCTTTTATGTCTAAGAAACTCAAGCATTTTTTAGTTTGTGTAAGTAAGTAGACAATAAGTGCAGCTCAATGCAATCCATTATCCATGTACTGATGTAATGTTTAAGTTTGTTTTTATGAATTTAAATGTTTAATGTGGTAGTTTAAATGTAGCCCACAATCTAAGAAAACGAGATTTAATGTAGCTCAAAAAAATTTGTGTCTTTTTTAATTTACAACCCAACCAAGCCCATAAATGGCTGGTTTTTTAATACCCAAAACGAGTTTTATAAATACCTTAAAAAAGGTTTTTAAAATACCGGAAAAAACTTGGTTTTTTAAATACCCAAACCGGTTTCATATGTTCTAGTTTTTTTCCTCAAAAACTGGTTCATACTTGAAATGGTTATACCCGGAATCGGTTTTTTAGTATATCATAAGAACTAGAACCGGTTTAGACCCTGAACCAATTTTTTAAAATGCCCGATATGTGCACCTCTAATACCAACTAACTTACTAAACACAAATTGAGAAGCCTAGCCTATATACTATGTTATGTTGATTTTATTTGGGGATGAAACATAAGATAATTTTCTTATGATTATTATTATTTTTTGTATTGAAGAAGAAGGATGATAATATAATGTTTATGAAAAGGTTCATGGTTTGATCATAGATGTCGGACAAAAGTAATGATTGAGTTGATGATCAGTACAGGAGATCCTTCATGATTAACAGAAGAATGAGGGTACGAGGGTGAGTGAGTGACTAAGTAAAGTCATGTTGAATGAGAGGAAGGAGGGTGTGACAGGCTGAACATTGTATATTAAATGTTGTACACTTAAGTGAATGGATATGGTGCCTTCACGCAACAACACCACTGTTTACCGAGTTGAATCGAATAATTGAATCCATTTACGTGTTGAAACTAAATGCTACCTTAAGGGGTTGTTTGGCACCTTTGACCGATTAAGAAGCTGAGCTGTTTGGTTTGAAAAAAGTGTTTTTAATCGTTTTGTTCAACGTTTGTTCAACATTGAATGGTTCAGTGATGGAGGGATGCTAAATGGTTCATGAATGAGAAATGGGCAATTACCCCTAACACATTTACATTTTGCCTCACCTCACTCCTTATTCGATCGCTCTACCATTTTCAACCACCATCACTACACCCTTACTCCGCCCACCATATCTGACGTCCTTACTCCGGTTCCAACCACCATCGTTCTGTCCATCTTATCGTTGTTTCTTCATAGATTGTATGGAAAAAAAGCACAGAGGATTTAAGAAACGAAACAAACTAATTTAAGTTCCAGTTGCAGTTGAAGAGAAAACATACCTATATGTAGTGAGAATAAAATAAGGTGTAATTCAATTTAAGGATAAATGTCATTTTATTCATGTGAAAAGTGATGGATTAACGTTACTGATATCGGTGTCATAAGTAGCTGGAAAAGGACTGAAATTAGAGTTAAAGTTATAACTTACCCTTTTATAGTCATATCATATGTAAACAAACCACTAGTTTAAAAGAGTTATGATACATAGTTATTCAAATGTCTAAACATCTAATCAAACAACATATTCTATATTCTATTGTGTTCAAACCTCTTATTTGTTTTAACACTTAATTTTGATCAGAACAAAGTGCAATTTAAATACTTGAGCTATAATCTAAATTGCACTATGAGTATCTAAGTTTTAATTTTAGCCAACTGAGTATCTAAGATTTATAATTTTCTCAATTTAAATACCTAGGACTAATAAACGTTAGTTAAATGTTAACTTATAGGGTTATTTTGATCATTTCATATATAATGTTAGGGTTCAATTAGTAATTTTATTTTTAAAACTCTCACTAACAATAAACAAGTAAAGTGGCGTTTTAAACCCATAAATGTATGTTCCACATTCTCGAACATCATATAGAAGCTTCAAACAAAATCAACTTTTATTTGATTTTTGAAGCATGTGGAACGTATATTTTAGGGTTTAGAAAACTTCGTTTTATTGTTTATTGTTAGTGAGACAATAAAAACTAAAATTACCAATTGAACCTAACATTATATAAGAAATGACCAAAATAACCTTATGAGTTAACACTTAACTAACATACGTTAGTCCTAAGTACTAAAATTGCGAAAATCAAAAGGTTAGGTACTCAATTTACTAAAATTAAAACATATGTATTTATACTGCAAATTGAAGTATAGCTCAGGTACTCAAGTTGCACTTTATTCTTTTGATTAAAACTAGGTGGAGACCCGTGTGGGAACACGGGTTTGTTATATACTTTGAAGTAACTTTTTTTCACAAAAACGATACAAAATATATATTTCAATTGACAAAAGAGTTTACACAAAACAAACAGTAATAGGAAACTATCATAACTTCTAAATCTGGCAAGTCTTGCTTATAAAAGTGCTTATACAAAAGATAATTACTCTAACAACATTTCATTTCATTTCATAAATCTTGCAATACTTCCTTATAAACCACATTAGTTGTGGTGTTTGTTATCTTATTTTCTGCATCACAAATCAAAATCTTCAATCCTTTCTTGCTTTTAACTCTTGATACAACAACATACAATTGACCATGGCTGAAAACCGGACGTGGAAGATACAAACCTACCCAGTCAAGCGATTGCCCTTGGCTCTTATTTATTGTCATTGCAAAACATACAGAAATAGGAAACTGCTTTCTACAGATTTTGATCGGGATTCTTTTGTCTAAAGGTGTCATCTTTATTCTTGAAATTAATGTGTGATGTCCAATGTTGTTTCCTGTGATTACTTTAGCCTCAATCACATTTTTTCCTAGTCTGATTACTTGCAAACGTGTACCATTGCATAAACCATTAGACTGATCAATATTTCTCAGTAACATTATTGGAGCTCCTACTTTCAAAATTAACCTGTGATTTGGTAATCCAGATAACTGCAAGTTGTTTAAAAGCTCATTTGAAAAAACTGTTGTTTCAATATTTGATGCTTGTTCAGATTCACACAGTCCATCCGAGCTCAGATAGATGGTTTCATTACCTGAATTTATACATAGATGTATTGAAATTTAAATAAGCGCATATAATTTATACAATTGTTATAGATTTTTGTACATCACTTGGCATCATTTGCAGCAACATTTCATTGATTGAATTCACTAAATGATGTGATGGAGCAAGAATTGCTCGCTGTTGGAAATAAACAGGATCATTGAAGTTGTTTATCATATTTGGATATGCAAACAAAATAAGGGAGTTAACTGGATTATCAACATTAGTAATAAGTAAGTCTTCCGGAATTTGAATCTCAACTTCACCATCATTTTTCTCACCAAGAAGACCCTCACCAAGTTTTAAAGTCCAATCTGCAAACTCTTTAATGTCATTAAATCTGTTTGTTCCCTTCCCACTCTTAGATGCATGGTAACTGTTAATTTATGAACCCGACAGTATTCCCATATATATGAAGAATTCAAAGTTGCATTAACAATGTTGCTTCGAGAACCTTTTGGAATAATTAGAAGAATTTGTCTAAAATCACCACCAAATACAATCGCCTTCCCTCCAAATGGTTGATCTTCACTATTTTTTTCGATGTACGCAAGATATCTCGCATTGTCCTATCAAGTGCCTCGAAACAATGTTTGTGTATCATTGGTGCCTCATCCGAAATTATAAGTTTTGTCTTCCTAATCAAAACAACGAGATCACTATTGGGTGTCACTGAGCATACTGAATTCTCAAAAATGTTTATTGGAATAATAAATCTAGAATGTGCAGTTCTCCTGCCACTGAGTAACAAAGATGCAATTCCACTTGATTCAACATTTAGAACTATTTCTCCTTTAGAACGTAAAGCTACAGACAAAGTTTTCCAAAGAAATGTCTTTCCAGTTCCACCAAAACCATATACAAAAAACACACCTCCCTTATTTTTTTCTATTGCATCCATTATTGTTTGATATAGATGTTTTTGTTCTCCTGTTAAAGATCGTAAAAAGTTGCATGCTCCATTTTCAAACTTTCTTTATCATATAAAAGCTCCTCTCGAATTAATGAGTTGTTAAGTTGAGAAACGTATTCATCATCAGGGAAAGGCATATTTGGGAAATTTTTCAATGTACTGCCATTCTTATTTAACAACTCTTCAATATCTGCTAAACAAAGACTTTGCAGAGCTTTTTCTTCCAAGATCAATCCTAATAGGCATTCCAAGCAAAAAGTTTAAAGAGCACATATGTTATTAAATTTAAAAGACAATCAAATAACTTACCAGGACAATTAAGTATCTTTCGCTGTCTATGTTGCAGATCTTCACATAGTATGTTCCATGTTTTTGACCACAAAAGTTTTGGACATGTTATAGAGTTTGAAAGCAACAACATTACAAAAAATCTTCGCAAATATGTTCCTGTTGCCCACATACTTGCCTCTGTAATTGCATCGACATATTCTTTATCATCATTTAACAGTCCCAATTCGCTGCAGGCCTCTTTGTATGTTGAAAATAACTTCCCATTAATTGTTTTTAGGTCTTCAAAACACGTTGGTCCTCTTACATGATTCAATAACATCCTTAAATAGTAAACCTCACCAAGGGATGGTGGAACATAATGGATTCTTCCAACACTACCACCTGCATTTTTTCTGCGTATCCAGATCTTCTCTTTACGTCGCCAAACATAATACCTTGGGAAATCCATGTAATACAATGTTCTGGCAAAAGCATCTGTTTGGTTACATTCCATCCATTTAAGAAACATTGATTGTTTAACAGTAGGATTAGTAACCACATCACAAAGATTATCACTTTCCTCGTAAACAACACTTTGATTATTTTTCTCATGGAAAGGTAATACTTCAACAGCTGGCCACCTGTAATGTATATCATATTTAAATATTCTCCATGCCGCTTCACAAGCAGATACATACCTACATAGGAAACACAATTATGTTATACATTGACTTGTTAATTATATTAGATATTCTATATATTTCTAGCTTTTTTCAAAGCAACAAATGATTACCTGCAATCTAGGTAATTTTGGACTTCATCCACCAGTTTACTTTGCTGATTATCTTGTTTTGTGTGATATATAGATGCAGTTACTCTATCAGGACCCTTATTTATATACTTAAATAAATATTTGATAGAACCTGACTGGTTGCATCATTCAACATTTATATGACACTGGAACTTTCGTAGAAGATAAGCATTGTAGGGGACCACATAACGATTATCAAGGGGGATCCCATTCTTTTTGTATGTTCTTACTAGTGTTCCGACGTCTATATACAGGATAACCTTCATCATCAACAGATGTTTCATTTTGATATTTCTTTGGGAACTTTTTTGAATATTTTTTATTCACCATACATGGACAAGTTGGATTATCTTCACCACAAGGTTCATAAATCATAAATTGATTCACAAGTTCATATAATTCCGGATCTTCTTGTTGGTCAGGAATCTCAGCATTAATCACTCGATCTACATCCTTAGCTGTTGGGAATTTGTGTTTTGAGCTCAAAAACAAACAAACATGTGCATGCGGCAGTCCCCGCTTTTGAAATTCAACTGTATAAATAACTAAAAACGGCAAGTTTAATTAGTATATCCACAAGCAAATGAATAATATTTAATTCAATTGTTAAGAAATTAAATAAATGATAGTTACCTGCTTGTAGAGGTCCAAATATTTTTGCATCATATATCTGGATCCTCCAGTGAACGAAGATGGTAACAACATAGGCTTCCCAGTTTTTGATGCGTTATTGTTTCCATTTTGAACATTCTGTTCCAATGTTTGAAAATTTTCAGTTCGAAGCTTTTTTTGTTGGGTTTTGATGAAAGCTAACCTATCAGATTCTACCATGGTGTATGCATCAACTAAAAGTTGATGAAACAGTTTTTTGGCATGAAGCAACAATGAAAATTCATTGGTTTTGTCTTGAATTCTGTAACAAAAGAATTCTCTCATTGTAAGTGTCGTTCTTGGCTTTAGACAATCATCTGCAATACCTTTGTGTTTTATACCAATTCTGAAACCATCTTCTGCAAATGGGAAAATTAGTGGATATTGTAGGGCCAGGTATGAAGGATGAAGTTCACTTATTTTTTGGAGATTACCCGCTTTTGTTCTCACAACAATGTCCTGTTTATCAACTAATCCATCAATATCACCGACTATTAAAGCCGCAACTTCTGAGGATGTAGGCAAATTGTAGGTTCTTCCATCTTTTGATCTTGTTGAAATTAATTTAAGACTTACATTTTCTAATTCATTTTCTTTCAAACAGTCCCTTACCATCATGAATGATTTTACAAGTGGATTTCAAGAGTCCAGCATAACTTTAATGCTGTTAATTATTTCAGCATCAAGTTCATTCTTCTTTCTTGAAATAGATTCATAATTTGCACTATTCATAAAAAAAAGTAAATCTTAGTTAATATATTAAATTTACGATGAATTGTTTTATAGGTAAAGTCACAAGTATAAAACTGACCTGACGACATTTAGTCGATTATCAACCTCATTTTCTGAATCATATATGTAAAGCTGAGAAAATTTTGTTTTTGTCCATCAGAGGGAATTAGGCTTCCTATTCTATGAAAATTCTGACCTTGTAGTCTAAAGCAAAATGGTCCTCTACCTCTTTGAACACTTTTGTCAACTTTACCACCCATCGATGTGAAAGAGAACATCATATTATATGCACGGATATTGTTCAGAAAATTTTTGCTCCGAGAATTGCGGCCCATATATAAATTATGCAACATCATAGGAGGAGGGATTGCTTTTGGTAACTGCACTGCTCCATTCTTACAACAAAGAGAAAAAGAATTCTTTTGACGATTTTGATTACCTCTTAGCATCTCAGCTTGCCAGAACAGTGAATGACAATTGCCACACACGTATATTGCATCTCCATGATCAATATAGTCTATGAGTTTGTTGTAAAAAGATGACTTTAGATAACTAAACTCTTAGACAAACATAACGTTAAATGATAAATAATTACCTTTGGAATTTCCATAGACTTTTTTCACTGACTCTTTCAATATATCATCATTCATGTCTAAATTAAATTGACTTATGTCGATTCGTTTCTTTGAAACAGTTTTCTTTTGTTTTCCTTTTCTTAATTTAACCGCTTCCAGCGTATCCCTTCCTTCTGTTCTATCATTTTTCTTGATTGAATCTTATAATAAAAAAAAATTCATAAGATGTTTCAAAATAATCTGTTGTAATACAATATAACACACATTGTAAAACGTTTAAGAACTTACCAGTTATAACGACTGGTGATGTTTGCGAAGTTGAGGAGGAACAATAGTTGACAGGACTTTGATATTGATTATCTTGCAAGTAAATAAAAATGATTATGTAATATAAAATTACAGCATAAGATATATGATTTAATTTACCAGTATAATAAGTAGCACTGAAATAAACATTTGGTGATATAACAGAGGCTGATGAAGGGCTTTCATATAGTTCATTTGCTCCTTTATTTGTAAATCGGATTTCATTTGTAACTCTGGATAATGGAGATCTTGAATGAGTAACGGGAGAAATAGATTCTTTAACTTGATATGATTTATGATAATTTGTTGAAGAAGAATAGTTAATAGAATCGCCACCCACTTTTTGTGATCCAACTTTTTTTGTTGAAAGTTGCAAATAAGAAAGCGATTCATAATTATGATAATGATTCTGCATGAGAAGTAAAATTTAAAGTGAAGAAAGGTTATTTAAGATGAATACCATTTGTCATGTTGGATAATGATGATCTTGAACGACAAAGATGGCTACCCTTATGCAGTTTACGATCACTTAATATTGATTTTCTTTTCTTACGATTTAAAGCACAAATTCTGTTTGAAACTTCATGCTCTAATATTTGACCTTCCATGGAATCTGTATATTTCTTGTGGATGGAATAGTTTATGTTAAGGTTAGAAGGTGAAAGGTTAGAATAAATAATCAATATAATAAGGTGTTACTTAAATATTGATTTTCCCTCCAAACTTTAAATGTTTAAAACAATATAGAGAAAAAATTTGTGAATTTTTTTTAAAAAAACTGTATATTTTAGATCATGCTTGATTAACAATAAACAATTTAAAAAATACATTATAATCTTGTATTGATAAAAAAATATATATTGTTCGTTAAGAATGCGTATCGATAACTTTTGATCAATACAAAATTTGTATTCATCTTAACGCTCTGTTCATTAATGTGTAGTTATATAAATCTAAAAAGATTGTATCCTTATTTTTCAGTATTTAAATGTATGTTAAATAAAAGTAGGAATCAACCATTGTAAAATATTGATTAAAGTATTTTAGAATGTTTGTATCAACCATTGAAGGATAAATTATTTGAGAATATAAGAATCAAACATTGTAGGAATCAATCACATTGTTGTCTAAGGATTAATCAAAAATAACATAGATGCAGATTCTTTTAAGTGCTAAAAGTAACCATACAAATCCATACGAAGAGTTTTAAGACCATGTTTAATATTTCCAACAAAAGATAGCGACATATTTGATTATCAACAAACTAATGTTCCAACTTTTCCGGAACCTTTTGGTTGTAGATGCTTGATCCATATTAAAATCTTCAGGATATTTCCCAACATTTCTTTTAGCAAGAGTGCTATTACCAGAATCCTTATCCAAATCAACAGCCAACGAATCAGCGGAATAAGATACCGCATCCTTCAAAAATATCAGCCAAATAATGATCAACGTTTGTTAAAATGTAAAAAAGAATTATAGGAAAAACTTTAAATTAAACATATGTAAATCAAGAAGTTGGAATGATTTCTAACCAGAGAATCAGAAAGCTTTTCAGAATTCAAATCTCCTTCATCATGAGTTGTCTAAGAATAACAAAAAAGTTTAAATCAAATAATATACAATTTGAAAGATAAATGGGAGACACATAGTTTACTCTATTGCCTCGTCAATAGCATGTGTAGATTCCAACTCAGCGATGATATCAGGATCATCACAGATTTTGTTTACGGTGTACACATAATGTTTGTTATTAACATTGAAGTTGGAAATCATAATCTTAAAAGCAAGTAGTTTGTTCATCATAAAATTGAGTTCCTGAGGAAAGTCTTCAGTATCCCTTACCTTAACTTGTCTATCACGAATGTCACTTGCAGACAAACCAACTATTTTGCTAACTTCCCTATCAAACATAACAAATGAAACACTACCAGTTTCATCTTGAACTCTGACTTGTAGTTTGAACCTATATATATATATATATATATATATATATATATATATATATATATATATATATATATATATATATATATATATATATATATATATATATATATATATATATAGATTCAAATAAATTATCAAATTTTACTGTAGAAAAAGTTTAATTTTTTACATAAGAAGATTCTGTTAAAAAATTACTTTGGAATCAGGGATGTTGCCATGCATTTGCAAACGACACACCACAGGCTGTCTATAGGAGCATCAGAAAAGTTTGCAGGAATTCCGTTTGACTTTTCCAGATACTGAGTTTTGGTTAACGCCTTTTTGGTGTAATGACGACAAGCTAGGTAAAACCAACCATGATCTTTTTCCAGCAATTTGATTGTTCCAAGTACCATAAAATGTTTCTCCTATAAGTGAAATTATATAAACTTCAACTAATAAGATTATCTTCCTTTTATAATTAGCTTATTCAAATCAAATAACATATAACTGACCTGAACTGTTATTCTAATCTCATCAACATGTTTTCTGTCAGTATTAATCACAAATTCATTACGTAAAGGATAGGTAGTTTGAGATGATAAAATAGTCTGGGAAGATTCACCATCATTTACTATAAGACTATACACATGAAAAATAAACATTATTTAACATAATCTTCAATTATAATCTATGTAATTAATAATAAGAGTTTTTAATGTTTCATAGTATACCTCTTTCTTATAGAATTTGCTTCTTCAAGATCTTCATTGATAAAAATGCGCGTTGCAAACAAATCATTTTGAATAGTGGGCACTCCTAAATATACATATTTTCTAACATAAAAATGAAGTTTAAACAACAATAATAATAAATAATTGTTCTTACCTTTCCATGGTTTAATTTTGGCATGTTGGATAATTGTTATCACCATCTCAGTAGAGGTATTTGAAACAATGTAATGGTTAAAATCCTCAGCATATTTTGCCCAAAGGGTGCACTTCAAAACATTAACACTGACAAATTTATATAAGGTAACTTAGCATTAGCAAAAATTGTTATACACAAAATATTAGAAACTAATAGAATGTAAAAGAACTAATCTTTATGCTATAACATTTACCATTTTATACTGTTATTTATACATTATCTAAATACCAAAATTGAAACGGTAAGATAACAAATTACTATCTAAATAATGGTTTTAAATTTAAAATGTAAAAGAACTTATATAGTTATATTGGTCAAATTTTAATTTATAACAGTTTTTCAACTAAATTTTATATAACATAAACTTTTGTAAATACTTTAGTTAAAAAACTTACTCTAAATCTTGAAGATCAAAATTCAACCGTTTAACCTCTTTGCCTACGTATTTCCAGAGTTCTAGATCTCCAGACCATGCAACTTTGCCGATAACATCTAAAAGTAAAATATAATAACAAATCTATTAGTGGAAATTCGTTTGAGGGTGACAATAGAAAATAATAAACACAAACTGATATATATTAGGATTTACCAACTGTAAGTACTTCTCCAACTCGATTTTCAAGAATATCTTTAAAAGGAATGATGCGTGCAATATATATATAAATTAATTACCTAAAAACACCTAGTTTTAATATTTATAAAACCTAGACAAACTACTAAATCACACACAACCGGCAGTGGACCGGTCGAATGTAATATAGTGTACGTAAGTCCAGGTGTCGACCCACAGACTCTATATACTACGTTGAATTAACTAGACAAGACTTAACTAAACTAGACACGAACTTAAATTAAAAGATTATTTAAGAAGGGGGGTTTTTGCTAAAAATAGAAACTTACTAAAAATAGAAACTTACTAAAAATGGAAACCGACAATTTGAAAGACGGATTTAAAACATATTAGAGAAAACAAACCACCTAGGCTAGAATCATCGTTAACTTCATTTATCACTCACGTTGGACTAATGGTTATGGAACCGGGATCTAAATTTATTCACTTAAAAGCTTTCCTAATTAAGACCCTCGACCCTTCTCGAGAAGAAAGCTAAAGGATAACTATTAAGTTATTAGCACACCGGTTACGGGATTAAACTTCCTCACGGTTATCTAATCAAATTATGCCTAATTGACTCACGCTAAAGATCTATCTCACGATACGACCCTTAAAGCCATTTAAACCCAATTATTTAATTTAACAAGCAAAATTAATAATTAACACTAAGCCGGAATTTTCACAAAAACCTAAACCTAGCAAATTGACTAATCAAGACTTGTTAACAACCTATCACCTCACGGATATCTAGATTGGCTATACATTATTACCGATTTCATTAACACTATTAATCCTATGGTTGTACTGCAGTTAAACCATAATAATCACAACTCACGTCAATGACTAAACGAGTCCTATTACGTGACATAGACAATCACCAAGAACACATGGATTAATAATATCAAATCTACCAATTCAAACATATATAATGCATTAAACAATCATAAAGGTTCAAACTTTTAATTAGACATAAACCATAACCAACAATCCAAACATGAGTTCAAACAAAGTTAACGAATCAACATAAGCCTAGGTAGTTTTAACGAGTTTAGCCAAGCATGTTCATAATCAAAAAACACAATTTTAAGAGAAATAAAAATGATGAAAAGAAAGAAAAACGGAAGAACGAATAAACCCGAGAAGCCTAGGAAGTGATCCTTGAACCCGCAAGCATTCGTCATCTTCGTTTCGTCTTCTTCACCTCAAAACCGCCTCAAATCTGCTGGAAATCACCTCAAGTTCGTCCCAAGAAAAGTCTAGGAGGCTAGGGTTTCATTATGTGTGTTTATATAACGAACCGGGTCAAAAATCACGAAAACAATCTGCCGAAAACGCGTCGCCGCGCGCGGCGACGAAATGCATTTGTGGCCGCGTACCGCGACCAGGACCAGCCTCCCCATGACACACGCCGCGTCACGCGGCCAGAGAGGTGCCATGTGGTCGCGTGGTGTGGTGAGACCCATCCCGTGCCGCGTCGTTTCGTTTTCGTCTGTTTTCTTCGTTTACGCGTTCCGGTCCGCTAGTAACTCCGTTTCGCGCCCCGTTTTCGCCTACGGATTCGATTTTCACGATCTATCCGTTTCTTTATCAACATGGGACCTACGAAACACAAAAACATCAATTGTGCCAAAAATGATATATAAACGTTACCGAAACGACACAAAACGTAAATAAACTCAACACGGGATTTATGTATATTTATCATTATATCAAGGAACGAACTTGAAACCATAGAGATGGCCTTTAAATGTCGAAGTAGGTTGGATTGAGGTACACTTCAAGAAATTGACATGGTATTGTAGAGGTAAGACTTTATATCGGTCCTTTTGTTCACCAACACCAAATTTCCGGATCAAAACAACAGAATCCTCTTTTATTTGATTTCTAAAATCAGGTATCAGGTGACTTTTGATAGTAGCTTGAATCTTTTCACCCTTAATCAACATTTGCAAGACAATAATTACTTAGATTATTTTATAAAAATACAAACAATTTTGTTTATATCGTTAGACTTACCTTCTCATCAAGGAGAATCATATCAAGTTTATGACTTTGTTCCCAAACTCGTATGATTCTAGCTTTCATGCTCCAAAAATCCTGGGCCGGAGTGAGATAAGAGACAAAGCTAAGTTTTGAAGGTTTCATAGTTGTTCTGAAGAGAAGATGAAAAGTTTTAAGGGGATAAGAAGAGTTTAAATACAATAGAAGATTTAAAGGAATAAATAATATACTCTTGGTTTGTAATTTTTTTTTTATAATTTAAGCTAATAAAGGGCACCCTTTGATGTTTTCTATTTAAATCACTTAATACAGTTTTTGTCCAGTTTAAGTTATCAACATTTTTTAATGAAGTTTTTCATTATCTTTGCTGATTTGGTTCCTAATATATTTCAAAAACTTAATTTAGCATTATATATTTTATGAAATCTTAGCATTGTTTTATAAGCACTATATGTTTTGAATACTTAAAACTTCTCAATGTTTATAATTATAAACAACACATAAGCTGTATTGATGTCATTAAATATATAAACTTTTGTTCAAACAAAGAACATATGTACTATTACTTTATGTTAAACTTCAAACAAACATACAAAAACTTTGAAGATATATATTTCATGCACTTGTTACTTGTACAACCATCAACACATTCAAACTAACCAAATCCAAAAACTAACTTCCCAAAACATTAGAGAAAATTAAAAACTTGTTCAAATTTATACAGATGACATTACTAATAAATATAAAAGTTGTTTTGAAATGAACCACCCTTAGAGCTAATCCAGTCGACTAACATTCAACACATTTCCCAAACGAAACCAAGCAAACTGACATGGCACTCCACGACTCAACCCACATAACCTCATAAACGATCTCCATTCATGCAACACCGACCTGTTACAAAATGAAAGAAGGTTAATATTTGTTATGTATATAAATAATTTTTAAAATCACGGAAAGATTATTCCTTTTACACACTTATACCTCTTGTAAATTCCATTTTTCTCAGTAGTAATCATTAGCTGAAGAGGACTATATTGTTCATAGGATACTTTTATTAAATCCCCAACTTTCAGCCCGGAAAACTCAAGAAAATGCTTAGACAGATGCTTAACAAAACAAAACAAACATTATAATCTATTAATGGATTATATAAAGGAAAAAATAATATTTAGATGGACAAAACATAAATTGTTGAAATAGTTACCACACGATTTTGCAGAATTTGTTTGAACCAGTAGATGTTTGGATCAGAACAATTGATTTCAAAGGTTCCGGTTCCAGGTATTTTCGATGATAAAGAAGGGGTTATGCTCTTAGTAACAACAGGAGAGGAGGAAGTGCATGCACCATACTTCTTGGTAAAACCAGGGGGAACATCAAGAATTGACATAAACTCATCATCGACCTCTTCATCCTTGAATCATTAAAATAATTAGAGTTCTAGAAATATAGAATTAATTAACCCACTATCTGATGTTGATAATTACCTTGATACATTTGGATGGAGGATTAGGAATAATGAACTCTTCACCATTCATTTTGTAAACATTTAAATGGAACATCATTTCGTTATCCAAACGAAAAAAAACAGGAGAGGGAAAGGTAGCTCCAAATCATAAACCAAGTCCGTCCAACCAGTTGAAAAAAAGAAAATATCACGATCATGATCTTTTTTAATCAGAAGATGAAATTCCTTTGAAACGTTAGCAATCTGCACAGGCATACTATTCTTTGGAGGGGAATCTGAGAAGAATCGCTTGATAAAATTCATGGGAATTTTCTAAATAAAGTATAAATAAAACCGTTAGTTTTGCTACACAAAAATCAAACTTATTTATTAAGTAAAAATATATTTTAAACTTACAACCGCCTTGGGGATTTTCTTTTCCATGAAATGAACGAACGTGTTGCCGAGTCAGTATTCCCGATTCGCATGGATGAATGAGAAGCTGAATCTTGTGCATGTTTCGTCAAAATTAAAAAGAACAATTCCCATCGAAGTCAAATTCAGATAATCAACAATTGTTTCCCAACCCTCTAAAAGAAAATAATGGTCATTTGATTCATGAAGCATGACCTCAAAAAAAGTATCCTCATAATATAGTTTCAAAATTCCTGCTGGAATTTTAAATGATTCGACCAAACGTTTGACAACTGGAGAAAGAACCTAAAAACATGAAATTGCAAGGATATTACTATAATAACCTCTTAAATGTTAACATTTGTTATGAAATGATTAAGAAAAGATAAGACTACATACCAGCGTGGAAACATTTTTCTGGTTGACAATTGCGAAAAAAGTTATTGACATTTTTGCTACAAATTCCAACACACACATATAATTACAAGGAGATAAACATAAATTGAATTTTGACAAAAAATACAAACAAAAAAAAGAGTATAAATGGAAAATGAAGAAAACAACCCGTTGATGTTTAACTTACTATCAACTGAAAATGACAATCTACCAACAATCTATTTTGCTACAAATAAGGATGATCCATTAATGCAATGAGCCTAACATAAAAAACTATTATTAAAAGGTAAGGGTTGTGGAAGATAACAAACCCTTTTTTTAAGGGTTATTGGATTTAATCACCTTTAACTATTGGTTATTGGCCACTGTCACCCTTAAGTATCATTTTGGCCAATATAACTCCCAACTAAACACTTTGGTGTCTGTATCACCAAAATTTAACAAAAATTAACCAAAAATTAACCAAAAGTGACTTGAATTGGTTAACTTTTGGTGATACGGTGTCCGTAACACCAAAAGCTAACCAAAAAATAATCAAAAGTTAACCAAAAGTGACTTGAATTGGTTGACTTTTGGTGATACGGACACAAAAGTGTTTAGTTGGGAGTTATATTGGCCAAAGTGATACTTGAGGGTGACAACGGCCAATAACCAATAGTTGGAGGTGATTAAATCCAATAACCCTTTTTTTAATCAGCATAAACATAAGAATGGAACCATTAGCCATATGTTTTAAACATGATCAAATCTATGAAAGGTGTTCACAAGTTCTTGACAGCCAAAAAAAAGGGGGAAAAAACACTAAAAACATCAACTGCAACAAATACATAAATAATCTACCGACAACATGAATTATTGAGAAACACTAAAACACCAACTATGGAAGGAAGAGTTAAAAAAAGAGAATTAAATAAAAACAGGACTACAAAGAGATTTAAAAGACAAATTGAGATGCCAACTATGGAAGCAAGAGTTAAAAAACAAATAAAAACATGAAACTTAACCACAAAATGACATATGTTCCAACAATTAACAATCTACAAACAAAAAACGTACAATCGACTACAAAAGGAACAAACATTGATGAATTCAGCAATAGAGAGTTTTGCCAACAATTAACATGGAAAAATGAAAGTAACAATGGAGAGTTTTGCCAACAAATAACATACAAACAAAAAACGTACAATCGACTGCAAAAGGAACAAACATTGATCAACAAAATCGACTGCAAAAGTAACAAACATTGATTAACAAACAAATAACAAATAACATACAAACAAAAAACGTATAATCGACTGCAAAAGAAACAAACATTGAGAAACAATAAAACACCAACTATGGAAGGAAGAGTTAAAAAAAAGATTTAAATAAAACACGACTACAAAGAGATTTAAAAAGACAAATTGAGATACAAACTATGGAAGCAAGAGTTAAAAAAACAAATAAAAACATGAAATTTAAACCACAAAATGACATATGTTCCAACCATTAACAATCTACAAACAAAAAACGTACAATCGACTACAAAAAGAACAAACATTGATGAATTCAGCAATAGAGAGTTTTGCCAACAATTAACATGGAAAAATGAAAGTAACAATGGAGAGTTTTGCCAACAAATAACAATCTACAAACAAAAAACGTACAATCGACTGCAAAAGGAACAAACATTGATCAACAAAATCGACTGCAAAAGGACCAAACATTGATCAAAAAAAAACAAATAACATACAAATAAAAAACGTATAATCGACTACAAAAGGAACAAACATTGAGAAACACTAAAACACCAACTATGGAAGGAAGAGTTAAAAAAAGAGATTTAAATAAAAACAGGATTACAAAGAGATTTAAAAAGACAAATTGAGATACCAACTATGGAAGCAAGAGTTAAAAAAACAAATAAAAACATGAAACTTATACCACAAAATGACATATGTTCCAACAATTAACAATCTACAAACAAAAAACGTAAAATCGACTGCAAAAGGAACAAACATTGATCAACAAAATCGACTGCAAAAGGAACAAACATTGATCAACAAACAAATAACAAATAACATACAAATAAAAAACGTATAATCGACTGCAAAAGGAACAAACATTGAGAAACACTAAAACACCAACTATGGAAGGAAGAGTTAAAAAAAGAGATTTAAATAAAATCAGGACTACAAAGAGATTTAAAAAGACAAATTGAGATACCAACCATGGAAGCAAGAGTTAAAAAAACAAATAAAAACATGAAACTTAAACCACAAAATGACATATGTTCCAACAATTAACAATCTACAAACAAAAAACATAAAATCGACTGCAAAAGGAACAAACATTGATCAACAAAATCGACTGCAAAAGGAACAAACATTGATCAACAAACAAATAACAAATAACATACAAGCAAAAAACGTATAATCAACTGCAAAAGGAACAAACATTGAGAAACACTAAAACACCAACTATGGAAAGAAGAGTTAAAAAAAGAGATTTAAATAAAAACAGGACTACAAAGAGATTTAAAAAGACAAATTGAGATACCAACTATGGAAGCAAGAGTTAAAAAAACAAATAAAAACATGAAACTTAAACCACAAAATGACATATGTTCCAACAATTAACAATCTACAAACAAAAAACGTAAAATCGACTGCAAAAGGAACAAACATTGATCAACAAAATCGACTGCAAAAGGAACAAACATTGATCAACAAACAAATAACAAATAACATACAAGCAAAAAACGTATAATCAACTGCAAAAGGAACAAACATTAAGAAACACTAAAACACCAACTATGGAAAGAAGAGTTAAAAAAAGAGATTTAAATAAAAACAGGACTACAAAGAGATTTAAAAAGACAAATTGAGATACCAACTATGGAAGCAAGAGTTAAAAAAACAAATAAAAACATGAAACTTAAACCACAAAATGACATATGTTCCAACAATTAACAATCTACAAACAAAAAACGTACAATCGACTACGAAAGGAACAAACATTGATGAATTCAGCAATAGAGAATTTTGCCAACAATTAACATGGAAAAATGAAAGTAACAATGGAGAGTTTTGCCAACAAATAACAATCTACAAACAAAAAACGTACAATCGACTGCAAAAGGAACAAACATTGATCAACAAAATCGACTGCAAAAGGACCAAACATTGATCAACAAACAAATAACAAATAACATACAAACAAAAAACGTATAATCGACTGCAAAAGGAACAAACATTGAGAAATACTAAAACACCAACTATGGAAGGAAGAGTTAAAAAAAGAGATTTAAATAAAAACAGGACTACAAAGAGATTTAAAAAGACAAATTGAGATACCAACTATGGAAGCAAGAGTTAAAAAAGCAAATAAAAACATGAAACTTATACCACAAAATGACATATGTTCCAACAATTAACAATCTACAAACAAAAAACGTACAATCGACTACAAAAGGAACAAACAATGATGAATTCAGCAATAGAGAGTTTTGCCAACAATTAACATGGAAAAATGAAAGTAACAATGGAGAGTTTTGAAAACAAATAACAATCTACAAACAAAAAACGTACAATCGACTGCAAAAGGAACAAACATTGATCAACAAAATCGACTACAAAAGGAACAAACATTGATCAACAAACAAATAACAAATAACATACAAACAAAAACGTATAATCGACTGCAAAAGAAACAAACATTGAGAAACACTAAAACACCAACTATGGAAGGAAGATTTAAAAAAAGAGATTTAAATAAAATCAGGACTACAAAGAGATTTAAAAAGACAAATTAAGATACCAACTATTGAAGCAAGAGTTAAAAAAACAAATAAAAACATGAAACTTAAACCACAAAATGACATATGTTCCAACAAATAACAATCTACAAACAAAAAACGTACAATCGACTGCAAAAGGAACAAACATTGATCAACAAAATCGACTGCAAAAGTAACAAACATTGATTAACAAACAAATAACAAATAACATACAAACAAAAAACGTATAATCGACTGCAAAAGGAACAAACATTGAGAAACACTAAAACACCAACTATGGAAGGAAGAGTTAAAAAAAGAGATTTAAATAAAAACAGGACTACAAAGAGATTTAAAAAGACAAATTGAGATACCAACTATGGAAGCAAGAGTTAAAAAAGCAAATAAAAACATGAAACTTATACCACAAAATGACATATGTTCCAACAATTAACAATCTACAAACAAAAAACGTACAATCGACTACAAAAGGAACAAACAATGATGAATTCAGCAATAGAGAGTTTTGCCAACAATTAACATGGAAAAATGAAAGTAACAATGGAGAGTTTTGAAAACAAATAACAATCTACAAATAAAAAACGTACAATCGACTGCAAAAGGAACAAACATTGATCAACAAAATCGACTACAAAAGGAACAAACATTGATCAACAAACAAATAACAAATTAAATAATTAATGTAATAAAGAAATCAATAAGTAAATTAAATTATAATGTCATCAGGCAAATAGTAATCCTACGTGGCATATCTTAGGTGTTGATGAGGCAACTATTCGAAGATAATGTTTTGTTTGATTAACATTAGCAGAGCCGGAGCAAGTATTAGACCACCGGGTGTCCGGGTCCCGAAACAAAAGCCCTAAAGTTTCAATTCAATTCATTTGATTGAATTGAAGAAGAAGAAGAAGAAAAAGGATGGGGAAAAATGATATTCACTTGGCAGCTCGAGCAGGTGATTTGGTTAGCGTACAAACCATTATCACTTCTAATCCCTTGTCTCTCAACTCCAGAGATAAACACTCCCGAACCCCGTATCCTTCAATTTCACTTCATTTTTCTTTCCATCCTAATTTTATTGCAACTTATTCTCTATATTACATGTTTAGGGCTTCTAAGTTTACTGCTTTAATCGTTAATCCCCTCATTTAACATTGTCTAGGGAAAAAAAAGTTTAATTGGGAACAACTTTAAAGATGATGATGATATATGAAAGGATATTTCTGTTAAATCTACTCTTTTGTTTGCTATTTTGCTTGATTAGATTATTGATTATATACTGTACTGTCGAATGGTTTCAACTGCGTATATCGGGGAGTAATGTTCTACACATTACTACTCTTTGCTTAGAAGTTTGCTTTCACAGCACGTCCGAATATGTAGTGAGAAGAGGTGAACTTTTTAGGAATTTTGTTTTCTTATAAGGAGCCTTCGGTGCGGCTCCTTTTAAGATTTACATTTCTGTTTGCTCACTGCGTAAGTGTCTCTACGTCACACACACGGCGTTATAAAGAGGCTGTTTATGTCCAGAGAGGATGTCCTTTGCCATTATTTATTCAAACCGAGTATTGATAGACGAGAAATTTTATTGCAAATAAGAAACCATTCATGTGATAAATTTATCGGAGGTGGAGACATTGGCAGGCAGAGTAATTGGTAAGATTTGGAGGGGGGGTATCTAGTACAATTCAGTTAGAGGTTGATCTGTGCACACTTGATTTTAAAATAAAAATGTTTGATGTTAGTCGTATAACTTTATATGGTTACAGCTCTGATAATAACTTTTTTGCTAGAATTTGATTATTTGAATATTTTGATCTAGGAAATTATATGCATTAAAAGTACACTTTAGGTGTCAAAACCTGTTTGGCGCGTTAGAGATAAAACACAACCCAAATTAACCTGTTTATTGGTAGGTTTTGAACTCATAGTACAGAGTTAACAAATGTGGTTTGTTCATTTCCTTGATTTATCATGTACTAAACGCTAGATTACATTTAGCAGCATGGGCTGGTCAGACACAGGTGGTGGATATTCTTTGCAAGAACAAGGCTGATATTGGTGCAGCCGCCATGGATGACATGGGTGCAATTCACTTTGCTGCTCAAAAAGGTCATCTGGAAGTCGTCCGGACACTCATCTCATCTGGGGTCTCTGTAAAATCCACAAACCGCAAGGGCATGACTCCACTCCACTATGCTGTACAGGGATCCTATATTGATCTCATCAAATATTTAGTTAAAAAAGGTTCAAACATAAACATAAAAAATAAAGCCGGGAAGAGCCCTCTTGATCTTGCAGCCACTGAAGAGATCCGTTCAGTTTTAACTTGCCCGGTTGAACCAAAAGAAACAGATAAGAATGAAACCACCTCAAAGACCGATGAAGGTCAACCTCAAGCGGTTTCTGAAGATCAAACGCAGGCGGTTTCTGAAGATCAAACGCAGGCTTCTCAAAATGATGAGGAAATGGAGAAAGACGGGTCAAACAAGAGGAAGGTTGAAGACGATGTAAAGAATGAGACGAATGTAGGGACTAAGAAGACAAAGGTTGCTCTTGGTCATCTTCTAACATCAGATGACACACAAGAAGAAGAAGAGGATTAAAAGTTTAGCTGAGGGTAATATTGTTGTTTTAGCATTTGGATGTTTGATTTCTTCTCTTATAGACTCAGACCATAACTAAAGGTTACTACTTGGAAAGTAAAGAGTTCATCATTATTTTGGGAATGGTACTAGTCTAATCCTTTCAAGCTTGATTATCTTGACTAGTATAATATTTATCTTTATTTAAAAAAATTGCATTTTTTTGTTTTTTAACTTTTTTACAGATATAACCTTTTGAGGTTTAATATCTGTAGTTTCATTTAAGCAACTTCTTTTAGTTGCTGAATAAGCTCTCAGCCTTTTTTCATGGGAGTTAAGTATTATTAACTAGTCAATCTCTCTCTAGTGGACTACATTGACTCATTGATGTATCAAGTGGCACGTAAGGTCGATGGCATGGCTAAAAAGCGTTAACTGCCAAATCTGTCAATTGCTTTTTATCCGTCTTGGTATTTCTATTCAGACAAACATGAACATCTCTAATTCTGCAAACATTGGTCCCCAATTGTTGACAAATGTAATTCAAATTAAAGCTATCTAGTTGGAAGGCTAATAATCTCTCACATGGTGGTCGGCTAATTCGGTTCGGTTCTAACCTCTTTGTTGTTGTATTATATTTCCATGTTTGAAGCGCCAAAATTGATCATAGGGAAGCTATATAGCCTTAGAAGGTGTTTTTTCTGGGGTGGTGATAAGATAAAAAGAAAATTCATGGGTTGCTTTGGACGTTGTGCAAAATCAAAATCCCATGTAGGGTTTGGGTGTTAATGAAGTGAGATGCCTTAACTTAGCTATTTTATCTAAATGGTGGTGGAAGTTTAAAATGGTCTTGGTCCAAAACTAGGCTTCTGGTACTTGCATTGCAAGAACTTGACTTTATCCGGCAGATATCCAATGCTCGTATTGTTTTAGCAGCGGTCACGACCATTGGGTGTGAGAGGATGTTAGTGGGGTTGGCTCTAACGAGGTTTTTTTTGTTAAATTCGTGAGATCTGTTTAGCATGGTTTTGTTCTTTCTCACAATGACGAGTCAATCGAATGTGTCAAATGGGTGATGTGTAAAGTTACTTGTTGTGCTTCAAAGCTTTCTCCAGGAAGTATTCTATATCCCTAACTTAGTTTCGAAAGGGTTAGCATTTCAAATGTTCTTTTGTGCTGACATGGAGGAACCAGTGCATAATCTTTTTCTTCATTGTTCTAACGTTAAGAAAGTTCGGGATAACCTTCGTACTTAGTGTGGATGTGATCTCTCCAATATTTTGACGCTTTTGCAAGTCCTTGTCGTCAACTCGCACCAAGGTTCCAAATTCATGATAAAGTTTTCTTTCGCCATTGTATTCAATTCACGACTTTTTGATTAATCTGAAAGGCGATAAATAACATCTTATTCAATAATACCCGTCGGCTTCTGAAGAAATATTGGATGCTATTGTGACCATGTCAAAGGGTGGTAAAAAATGATTGGAACCTTGAAGTGGTCCTTGGAAAAAGTCAGTTGTGCCAAGTGACGACACATATACTCACCCTTTAAAGAGGCTCGAAGGTTATCGACCGAAAATATTGCGAGATATGTTGTGACTTGTTTCATGTTGGTTGTTTACTTGTATGAGAAACTTATGTAAGGTTTATGGGCCAAATGGGTTCTCTCGTTCATTACAATAGTCTTTTGGGTTGAGTTCACGTGTTTGGTCCGTAACACTTTAACTTTTACTTCAACTTTTGGCATGAAGCTACTAGTACTTGAATCCTTTACTTTGATCCCTTTTCAGTTTAAATCTGGACATGACTTCCACATATTTGACTTGTGGACCTCAAGGTTAACAACTAACTAACACTAACTTTACACTTAACGTCACCAACAACCCTATTAACCCCCACTTTCACAACTTTAAACTCGAGGATGTCCTTGTAACCCTAATAATGGTATTTTTGAAAAAAATTAAATTGCATAATCATCGAAAGAGTGAACTAACATGACAACCATATTTGACCACAAAAAACCAATGCCTTAGTTAAAAAAAATTTCTTTCAAATGGTATCATGTCTTAACATGAAAATTTCTCTTTTTTCCCGAGAAAACATGTATTCGGGTTGCAGTTATGTTACACAATTTTCACTGGCAGAAACAAAACAGTTAAAAAAAGCGTGTAGAAAAATAAAAAAAAATAAGAAGTACATGTGATGTGCTGATGTGACGTTAAAGTGAACTAAAAAATGGTACATCCAGGTGAAAAATGATACGTTGAGGTGAAACATGTATAGATGTTCTTAGTGAAGACAAGCTTACAAGTCTTATTACTTTATGTATACATTAGCCTACTTAAATAGCTCATAACAAATATTCTACTTTTTATTGAATACTAGCTAGGTTTAATACATGTGTGATATACAAGATGTATTCAATAAAATTACTAAATATTAGATTTTTAATTTAGTTACATTATACATTCTTCTGCATGCATATGTAGTCAAAATTTAATTTTAAAAAGCAAACAAACAAATGTTGCAACTTGCAAGATGAAAACGTCAAATAGGTTTAGCTTGAAAATCTTATATTATATTATAACACTAGCTTAGTGCCCGCACTACGTTCGGGAACACAACATTCAAATGGTGCTTTTAAGGATATTCATGGGGGGCAGGAACTATTCAAATCAGTTTTCAGACAAAAACCGTAGTAAAACCGGAACATAATTATTTAAATAAATATATTTTTTAGTATAGCAATCTTATACTCAAATTAAACATAACTAAATGTTAGGTTTTATGGTGTAGTTTTTTTTTAAAAAATAATTTCGTATAAAAAAGTTGTGTGTGCTTGAAAAATACGTAAGTCTTTAATTGTATATTATTATCACTTTATTCATAAGTTTTATTTTTATACCATATAAAATACAAACCAACTCACGTACACCCTAGTAGTAGAGGGTTTAAAATGTAACTACTATTAAGTTTGTTAAAATTTTCCTAAATATTAGAGGACTAATATGTAATTAGTGTTATTATAATATATTTTATATACATATTTTAAATAAAAAATCTATATTATGAGAAAAACTCTCAAATGATGCCACATAAGCAAAGTTGCTCCAATGAGGGACACCACATAATCATTTCGTTTTGCTATATTATAATTAGAGATGATTAAGATAATTTGGTAATACAGGTTGCAAAATTTAATTATTTGAATAAACTAATATATTGTAAAAAGCCCTTTTATATTTTAAAAGTTTATAATAAAGTAAACCCAAAATAATTGCTTATAAAATGTTAGATAAGAAAAAAAAATGACAAATTAAAATTCTATCGAGGTGACATAATGAGTTAGTGTTCTATTAAAGATGACATATTATTTGAAAATAAATGTTTGTGAAATACAATTTATAAAATAGTTTATAAATCTCAAAAAAAAATTATTTCCACTAATTTTCCACCTCATCCCCCCTAAAGAGGCATTGGTGACCCTTAAAACCTTGATTTATTAGATAAATGTATCAGATTTTAACAGTAGAAATGTTGATAGCTACGTGGCTGATGATTGTTGGCTATTTTTTTAGTTTTTGACAGATGATCGTTGGCTATTTCTTGGGTGTTTTTGTGGCGTTTGCGTATATTGGTTTTGTATTCGTATTGTTGCAAAATGTGTTTGTGGTGGAATTGGTTTTGTATTTGCTTTGGCTGTAGTGGTCTGGATTTGAGGTCCGATTTAATTTCTTTTGTTGGTTTTTTTAGACGGACACATATGTTGTGACTTGATTAACAATAACTAAGTTGTGTACACGAACAAGTACCTTAAGTCAGAACGATAGGTTTACGCAAGCGCGAGCAAGCGAATATATTTAGTTTTTTTAACTTTCAAATATTTATTGATGACTAGACAGCCAAAAAAAATCAATAAAGTCATCACGCACCTCACTCTAACATGAAGAATATATCATGTTGTAACTATAGTTTAAATGAAATGATGGTTAAATCTTCGTAGGAAAAAAGATTGGACCACCGAAATTTTTGAACCACGGCCTTTTGTTTTATTTTGATTGATTTAAATCGTGACAATGAGAGTGGGCCTCACCATATAAAAAATCTAAACTGTGTGGTCATTTAGTGAGTATAAGTTTTCCAAAAAAATTAAATAAATTTTTTTTTACAGGAACACCTTGATTTTCAAGAATAAATACATCACAACCTGCTCAAAACAGGACTAGAACTTCTGATCTGGTGCTCCTAACACGAGTGTATTACTAATAGGTCACTAACCCCATTGACAATAATTAAATAAATGCCTCTAAATAAAACTAAGATCAAGAAAAAGACGTACAATTACATGCATATTATACTATATTTAAATAAAAACATTATGAATATTATTTTTTTAAAAGTCACATGTAGGTGACTTAATGTTATTTTATGTATAAAATCATGAATGTAGACATACATGCATGTATGTTTATGTTAGACTTGCATGCATGTTTTGTGTGTTGTGTGAAGTGTTGCGTTGCTATTAGTTTGTGATTTGATGTGTGGTGTTCCTATTGGTTAATGTCATGAAACATTGTTTTCTGTGTGGCTTGATGTGTTATATTGTTATTGGTTGATTGTTGGAGGTGTTGTATTGCTATTGGTTGATGGTTTGGGGTGTTGTATTGTTATTGGTTGATGTCATGATACAATGTTTTGTGTTGTGTTGCTATTGGTTGATGATTTAAGGTGTTTGTGTTGCTATTGTTTGATGTCATGTGTGCGTTTTTGTTGTTGGTTGTTTTTTTGTTATTTTATATGTTTTTAAATCAATTTCATTTGTTGTGTTACATTTTTGTTTGTGGTTGTTATACTTGGTAGGCTTGCAAGAAATAATAACCCGCTTAAAATTATCGCGCAACGCGTGACATCGTGAATATACCTAGTTAGCATGTATGTGATAACTAGATATGAGCCCGGGTGCTGGGTCACGCGTTCGGGTCTTGCGTATGTTACTTTGTTAATGCGTTGATAAGAAAAAGTATCAGGTCTTGTATGTCACGACAAAATACCGTGATATGTCACAATTTAAAGCAGACGAACTATGAAAATTAGAAGTCAAAACGATAACACAGTCAAATTCGGAATGTTGAAGTAGTATTATATGTCAAAGTAGAGTAAAAGAACAACGTTGAAAACTCATCAAGAGCTAAAATGACAATTAATAAAAGTCGATGATTAAAATCGTAATAAAAAAAATTAGATTGTGACGTGGCCACACGTGGTTGGCACACCACAACCGACCTTGTAAAATAGCAAGGTTATAAATCTATTTGCTATCAATCCTTGGATTATATTATTAAGGTATATTGGTTTTCACTGGTCCCAACTATCATATTTTGTCTTCTACCGGTCCCAACTATTGAATTGGCTGCCAACGGTCCCAACTTTTATCACTTTGGTAACCACTGGTCCCGTCGTTAAATTTTTTTAACGCCGTTAAGTTTTTTTCCAAATTCAATACCGATGTTATAAGCCTTTTGATCGAAACGATAATATAAGTCGGTTGATGGAAAAGTTACCTCAAAACGGCGTTCCAAACAACGAAATAGTGCTTCAATCGAGTGTTTAAACCTAAAGGTGCTTCAATCAGATGTAAAAATTTTAACGTTCAGAGAGCCTTTTCGAGAAAACTTTAACATCAATCGACACGTATTATCCTTCCGAACAAAAGGTCTAAAACAACGGTCTTGAATTTGGAAAAAAACTTAACGGCGTTAAAAAAATTTAACGACGGGACCAGTGGTTACCAAAGTGATAAAAGTTGGGACTGTTGACAACCAATTTAATAGTTAGGACCAGTAGAAGACAAAATGTGATAGTTGGGACCAGTGAAAACCAATATACCTATTATTAACCAAAAACTTTTATGTTGAGAGATAATACAAACCACCATTTTCGAACTTAGTAACAATGAATTATAATAAAATAATAACTACTATCCAATATATTCTTTAATAGTCGACTTAGTTGGAGCAGAAGAAGGACAAATGATCAAACTAGCCCGAAAATCGTGAAACAATTGCTTTAGAAGACCCTTCATGAAGATGCCTGCATATTGAGCGGATGAAGGAACGCGCAAGAAATGAATATCAATCTCCACATGTTTTGTACACCGGTGTTGAATCGAGTTATGTGACAGGTAGACAACTAAAACATTGTCATAATAAAATGATTGAGTTGGCTTGTGTATTAAAATGATCCATGAATTGGAAATTATACGCGTGAATTTTGACGAGAATATATTTGAAGTTTCAAAATAACAATTGTGATTGGATTTACTGAAGAACAATAGGAAATGAAAGTTTGAATGCGGGTTTAGATTCGAGTGTTGTAGGCAAGTGTGTTGGGCCAGTTAGTATGATTTAAAGTGGTTAAATTTGGTGATTTTGAATTTGCTGAAATCATTGCAAGCGGTGGCAGAGAAATGCACTGGAAAACAGGTTGGAAAAGGGAAGGGTTAGGTCATTTATGACTAGGGTTTTAATGATACACATTCACGTGTCATTACTATCCTTTTTGACACACAATCGAGTCATTAAAGGGTTTTTTTCTAGTATTGCCATGGACACAATGACTCTTGGCACTAAACACTTGCTAATGTTTAACCGATAAAATAAGATATTTGATTAGTTTTTATTTTGTTTAAAATGAAGGTTGACGTAACGATAAGACCGTTGTATTGAAGATGTGCATTGTAATGACTGAGTTTGAAGTCCTAGCCTGCCCCTATAATGAGTGCTTATAAGCGGTCTAGTGTGACTCCCTTAAAGCTGCAATCGCAACGGAAGCTCACCCCAACCCTCCTTTCAGGCCAAGTTGGTCGAAATCAAAGACTCGTCAACCAACCATTCTAGGGAGAAATCATAACAATAATCTTTAAACTTTCCAAGTAAAATCCTTTGGGTCATACTCGAATACGTTTTACCCAAGATTTGAGCTTTATTGCTATGTCACGGAACATATGTGTAGATGATAAGATTTGAACTGGGTCTATGAGGATTTCAAGTCTCACCTCAATCAGGAACTTTGAGAATTAACTTTTACTACACTAGCATTAAAATAAAATAAGAATGGTAGATAAAATCGGTAGCTAACCTCCTTTGGTCACACACTCACTCACACAATCTATCTAATAAATCAAGGTTTTAGGTGGGTCAATTTTTGGGGGGAAAAATTATTTGTTCTATAATAAGAAGTTTAGGAGGGAAGTTAATAAAAAATTTTCACCACCATGCATGAGTTGATGAAACTAAATCGTTAAATGCTAAATATTCATAAATTATTAAGCATAATGTTTATCATTTCTTTATAAATGTTGTTATTTAACCTGTGTGTAACAGACGTATATTAACCTAATCTATCTAATAAATCAAGGTTTTAGAGGGGCCATCAAGACTTTTTTTTAGGGGGGGGGGGAGGGGATGAGAGGGAAACTTATGGGATGAAAAATAAGGGGTAAAATGAAAGGGGTCCCATTTTGGTTTTTATTTTAATTTTTTTAAATTTTACTAATAGATCAAATTTCTTATTTTGGTTTCTTTCAATTTTAAAAATTAAAGTATTTAAAGTTTTTTGTTTACTTAAAAAATATTGAAGATGAATATTTATATATTTTTTATTATCAAATTGTTGTTACTTACTCATTGACGTGTAATTTAAAAGATCATTTATAATTACTTGAATATCATCTAACTATTAAAATATTTATTATATTATATTATATGAACCTGTGTATACACGGATATTAAAGTTAGTTAGTGATATAATTCAGTCTTATCACATAATTTTGTGACGTGTTTGCAATGAAAATAAGTTGGTAATTGACTTTGAGATGAAAACCTAAAGTAATAAAATGATCGACCGGTCTATTCAATCCCAAAATATGTTGATTTTAAAGGGTCATAATTCACCACTAATGTTGCTTTAGTGTACAAGAAAAGAAAAAATAATTTATAGGAGTATCTTCTAAGAAACATTTGAATAGATAAACTACTTAAGTGAGAAAAAAATATCTAAGAAAAAGTAGATCATCGTCAAGGAAAAAAACATAAATTAGAGCAAAATAGTTATTATGCGACGTGTTTTTTACTTCGTTCGTTAGGCACCTTAGTTTGTGACATTAGCGTCTGATATCCACACGCGATACAAGATGTTTGTGACTTCGTTACACGTGTTACACGGATGATATTGTTGTGTAGTGCCCACGTGCGACGCTATGCGTTTGTGACTTCGTTATAAACATTGTATTACGTCGGTAGATTAACATCGTGCGTTGCATTAGACATGATATATATTGGAAATAGTAGATTAACGTTACGTTATAAACACATATAGGAAAAAGTAACCTATATGCAACTATTAAAACAGCCAGAAAAAAAAACCCCCACTTATGATGTGCCAAGTCTAAAAATAAGCAATCTTATTGTTATCGGTAAGGTTTTAAATAGAAAGGATGATGACTATTTGGTCACAGGATTTTGACATGTTTTAATTGTTTTTTTTCTGGAAATAATAAATTAACTATTTTGTTACTTGAGTATGTATGTTGTAACGATTTTAGTCCTAATTTTGTTTATTTTTTTAAGATCAACGGTATTTTACTAATTTCATATTTAAGAGATTATTCATGTATTTTTTTAACAATATCAACTGTATACATAACATTGAATAATATAGTCTATTTCATGTATATATAAGCTTGAAGAAACATGAAGTAAAAAAATATTTTAGCTACCTACATAAAATAAGAGAAATGCCAAAATCTTGAAACAGAAATAAATAAAATATCTTGTCATTTGCATAAATTGAAGGATATTGCTAAATAAAATAATTCATGTAAAACAAGTTCTTCGCTTTCGACCATTAAATATTCAATGCGTATCATTATTTTACTCTTCTCATATCCACAATATATATTTGGGTAATATACATTCTCCCAAAATTTGATAAAAATATCAGTTATAAGATGTATCTTAACTATTTTTCTGAATTTCGTATGGATATTACAAATTATTGAAGGAATAATAATATTATTAAAAATATCAGATGTATTTGTATGGTTGATGAGACTGAATGGTTGCTTTCTAGGTTTTGGCTATAAAAGTATGTGTCATTCACAATGTGGTAAAGCATCCACTTCCACAAATATATATGGACTCTCTTTCCTCATCTTTCCTTTCAATGTTTCCTCAACCAAATCCAACTGTTTCCCACCCACCACCCCTACCGTTGTCGTCTCCGTCATCCCTGTCGTCGTTTGCGGTTTTTTCTGTCAGAACCGAAGAAAAACCGCAAACGGTCACCACCACTACTAAGAGGACTAGTGGACCGAAAAAGCAACCAACTTCATTGAATATAAGAAAACGTGAAAGTTCGGTGGTTGTGACGGATCAGTCTCTACCGGCCACGATATTCAATGCTTTCGATACCATTATTAATAATTTCATTGATCCACCTGTAAGGGTTTCGGTTGATCCAAAACATGTTTTGTCGGATAACTTTTCACCAGTGGACGAACTTCCACCAACTGAGTGTGAAGTCATTGAGGGCACACTTCCTAGTTGTCTAGATGGTGCATACTTTCGTAATGGGCCAAACCCGCAGTTTCTTCCACGAGGCCCGTACCATCTCTTTGACGGAGATGGTATGCTTCACGCTATTCGCATCTCTAATGGAAAAGCCACGTTTTGTAGCCGGTATGTGAAAACATACAAATATTCCATAGAGAAGGAAGCGGGTTTCCCCATTATTCCAAATGTCTTTTCCGGGTTTAATGGTATGACGGCCTCGGCAGCGCGCATGGCAGTAACTGCTGGCCGTTTTTTAACCGGACAGTTTAACCCGACTAATGGTATTGGTCTAGCCAATACAAGTTTAGCCTTTTTTGGCAACAAACTTTATGCACTAGGGGAGTCAGATCTCCCATATGCCGTTAAACTTGCGCCTGATGGTGACATAATCACTGTTGGCCGTCACGACTTTGACGGCAAACTATTCATGAGCATGACTGCTCACCCAAAAATAGATCCTGTCACGAAAGAAGCTTTCGCTTTTCGCTACGGTCCAGTCCCTCCTTTCCTAACGTTTTTCCGCTTCAACGAAAACGGAGAAAAACAAGCTGATGTCCCGATTTTCTCAATGACAAACCCCTCTTTTCTTCATGACTTCGCCATCACCAAAAACTATGCTATCTTCCCAGAGATCCAAATTGGGATGAGCCCAATGGAAATGATTGGTGGAGGGTCCCCAGTCAGTGCGGACC
Source organism: Tagetes erecta (assembly GCA_030867185.1). NCBI lineage: Eukaryota > Viridiplantae > Streptophyta > Magnoliopsida > Asterales > Asteraceae > Tagetes > Tagetes erecta. The sequence continues at coordinate 24,044,969 of CM061496.1, forward strand.
CTGGGAAGATACCTCGGCTTGGGTTAATCCCTAGGTACGCCAAGGACGAGTCAGAAATGAAGTGGTTTGAAGTTCCAGGGTTTAATGTGATACATTGCATCAATGCGTGGGAGGAGGACGGTGGCGACACGGTGGTGATGGTTGCACCGAATATATTGTCCGTAGAGCATACGTTGGAAAGAATGGATTTGATTCATGCGTCCGTGGAGAAAGTGTCGATTAATATCAAAACCGGGATGGTGTCTCGGCACCCGCTTTCTACCCGAAATCTTGACTTTGGTGTCATCAATCCGGCTTTTGTAGCCGTGAAAAATAGGTTCTTTGAAATTCATTAGAACAAAACTAATTTATTTTCTTAAAAACTGATTTCTAAATTTTGTTTTCATTAAAACTGATTATAGAAAAACGCGTCGATTATAACATGTAAAATGATCAACAATATTAATTAAAGACTTTTGATTAATTAACTAATTTCCTGAGGTTACTTTTATTAAAGATTAAATTAGAAGTTAACTACTCTTAAATTATAGTTTTTTCTTCATTTAATCGCAATAGTTTAGGCACGTGCTTAAATATACTGAATAAATATAAAAACACATTACATTTCTTGTTATTTATGCTTAAATATACTGAATAAATATAAAAACACATTACATTTCTTGTTATTTATGTTTGGTAATAATTACAAATTTTATCCTTAAACTTAGATATTTATAGTCCTTTATATTTAGAAAAATACAGGAAGCATGAGCACTAATGATTAAGAAACAAGGTTGGAAAAATAATTATTACGAAAGAGAATGTTTTCGATTTTCTTGTAACGTGCAATTATTTTCTTGAAGATATTTTTGAAGAATAATATTTTTATTTTTAATTTTCAGCAATAATATTTAAGCCACTCATTTTCTTGAATTAATAATAAATTTTGAAATAACAATTGTTCGTTTTTGCTTCCTTCAAAAATTCTGAAATATATTAAGACACTATTTTTAATTGTTTGTTTTTATACTTAACGTATAGTTGTGTGATATGAAACACTCAGGTATGTGTATTGTGGAGTTGGGGATCCAATGCCTAAGATCTCCGGTGTCGTCAAGCTCGATGTGTCACTAAGTGAAGTCGATCGTCGTGAATGCATAGTTGCAAGCCGGATGTTCGGGCCTGGTTGTTTTGGTGGTGAACCGTTCTTTGTGGCTAGGGAACCAGACAACCCGGATGCGGATGAGGATGATGGATATGTAGTCTCGTACGTTCATGACGAAAACACTGGGGAGTCAAGGTTCGTGGTGATGGACGCTAAGTCACCGACACTTGAGATCGTTGCTGCGGTGAAGCTGCCCCAACGGGTACCGTGTGGCTTCCATGGTCTCTTTGTTAGGGAAAGTGACATTAACAAGTTGTGAAAAATGAATGGTACACAATTGTTGTATAAAGTAGATGCAAAGATATTTTTGCGTTGTCTCTCACACGTATATTCTTAGTTCTATGTAAAATACACACACTTATTCATTGTAAAATACCCTCGAGTAAATTTACAAAATGATTATTATGTTTTAAGTTATCTAAATGAGGTGCGAATGTTTACAACTTTTGTTGTTAACTAAAATATAGCTAGATTAATATTGTCTCTCGCGTATTGCATGAGAGTCAGTGGCGGAGCTAGCCTTATAGTTCAGGGGTATCCCAAAAAATTTCTCATGCGTTCATACGGTAATTAATAAAACACACCATAATAAACAAACTTAAAAAAAATACCAAGTAGATTTTTCCTTTTCTTTATTTCATAGCTTGAAATCGAGCCACTACATCCTCATTTGTTAGTTTATCAAATATTTTTCCTTCGAACACACAAACTACAATACTGTTTAAATATTTGCTGCCATTCAATTGCGTATATACGTCTTCACAAGCTTTATTTAAAAAAACATATTTCAACAGTTACAGTCGAAACCGATAAAACCAACCAAAAAAAAACAGATGATTTTTTTTCCCGATCTAAAAGTTAATATAAATAAAATAATATATTAACTTTTTTGTTTTTGAACGGCGAATTTATTATTTTTGTGTTGTGGGTGAGGTTTGAACCCACAACCTTTTGGTTGTAGACCTCCCCTCTTTACCACTACACCCCAACCCCCCACCCTAAATAATATATTAACTAACTAGGTTAACACCCGTGTGTTCATACGGGGTTGAATGATAAAAATATATATATAATTATATATCAATATACTTGGTTAACACCCATTTGCATGCATGAAAATAATGTTTGTCATTGTTTAGTAATTTTGGACGGATATCAAATCTTTAACCATTAAAATGAGGATGGATATGGTGGTGACACGTGGCGCAGTGTGGTGAGAGGGGTTAGCGATTTATTAGAAGAGGAGATGCCATTAGAAACAAGTGACAAAATTGAAAGTTATTATAATTAGTAACATATTTATAAAAGAATAATCAATTAGTAAAAGTTAAAAAAAAACTCTAAAACTAAAAAGATATAAAAAAGAAACTACATCATTTGTGAAAGACCATAGGTCTGAGATTGTTGTCCATCATAGACATTACTTTATTATTTTAATATGGGTTATTGGATTTTAATAATCCGAACTTTAATGAATTGGCCGATATTAATCCCAACTTTAAAAATTCCCTGTGGCAGTCCCAACTTGTAAATTATTTTCCTCCATTGAACCTTTTAAAAATGTGACACAAAAATGGTCGGGTAAGGTTTTAATGAGACACAAAAATGGTCTGGTAGGTTTTTTGAGTATCCGTTATAAAAGACTCGATGGAAGAAAATAAATTACAAGTTGGGACTGTCAGAGGTAATTTTTAAAGTTGGGATTAATATCGGCCAATTCATTAAAGTTCGGATTATTAAAATCCAATAACCCTTTTAATATTTCTTCTAGCTTTCTAGCCAAGGTACATATATTTAAAAAACATATATTCAAACATAGGATTCATCTCCTTCTTCTCTCTTTTCACTGATAAAAGCCATTGTCACTTGCTTGAGTTTTAAACCTCCGATTTTGTTTTTTTTTTTCATTTTTCTCTCTTGTCTACATATAATTTTTCAGGGGTATCCTTATAACTGACTAGGTGTATCCGATATATAAAAGAAAAAAAAATTACAAAAATTACATTACGCACTAAAATTTGAGCCGTAGCCCGGGCTACCCCTGAGTATAAGTTAGATCCGCCCCTGATGAGAGTTTTTATAGTGGCTGGCAACATACAGATAATAACATTTTGGCATTATAAAAGATTAGTTGGAGTCGAATAAAGATTTTTTGGCTATTGGCTAGTTTTTTGCCATACATACAAAATCTATCTAATAAATCAAACTTTTAGGGGCAATTTTTGGAGGGATTTTTTTTTTCTATAATAGGAAGTTTGGGAGGTAAAATTTAGCTAAATTTTTCACCATGCAAGTTGATGGAGCCAACTCCTTAAATGTTATATATTTACAAATTGTTAAATATAATGGTTATAATTTCTTTATAAATATTACTATTTAACCCGTGTGTAACACACGGGTATTAAACCTAGTCTATCTAATAAATCAAATTTTTAGGGGGCAATTTTTGGAGGGATTTTTTTTCTATAATAGGAAGTTTGGGAGGTAAAATTTAGCTAAATTTTTCACCATGCAAGTTGATGGAGCCAACTCCTTAAATGTTATATATTTACAAATTGTTAAATATAATGGTTATAATTTCTTTATAAATATTACTATTTAACCCGTGTGTAACACACGGGTATTAAACCTAGTATACCGACTGTGTTAGTGACTTACCAGTTATACACTAGTATACAATTGAATATTTAGTGCGCTTAAAATGTCAATTTTGGGCGGTTTTAAAATCGCACTAATTGACTCAGCACTAAATATCTATGTTATTGATGGTGTGGTTGTAACAAATGAAACTCTATTTCTTCAGTACCATTATAATATTTAAAGTTTTTACAAATGTTACAAGGACAAGAAATAGTCCAACTTCCATTTTTCTCCCAATTTCTTTTGGCAGCCTTAATAAAACTTTGAACACTCAACCTATAATGTGAGGATAGAGACGAAGTTTTGTACATCCATATATCACTATCCGTTTGAAAAATTATAACAAACAAACAACTTATAAAAATGTATGTAATTCAGTGCTCGGTCTATGGCAGTAGATCTTAACCCATTTTTTGAATATTCTATCTCATTTGTATACATATTAGTGTGTTAACTATTTAAGGAAAAATCGGCAACATTTCCCCTTAACTCCCCAAGTATGCATCTAAAACGCAAACATGAAGGAGTAAGGGAAAATGTTGCTGATTGTTTCTTTAAAAGTCAACACGTTAAAATGTATACACATCCTAATGAGATAGAATATTCAAAAAGCAGTCTCAAAAGGGGACAATCCAAAATTTATTTCTATTAGATAAATTTTGGACGGGTGCACACTAAATAGTTATCTTAAGTACATATACATTCAAAAACACGTCCAAAAATGTACAAAGATTAAAATTTTCTATGTCTATACATATATATCAAACATATAATACCAAGATTTAAAAACATCTATCTATATTTTATATATTTATACATACAAAGACACATATAATATACAAACATATACAACATATATTAATATATAAACAAATAAAATCACAAAAAATTTAACAAATGAAACTTAACATACCTTTTGTCGAGGTTTGAATGAAACCTAAACACTTTGAATATATATAAATCAACTTTAACCTACATTTAATAACATATATCCATTAATCTATGTACATAATATAGTTAAAAAAATATGTAACTTCAATTCACGAATTACATACCTTAACCAACTGAGATTACGTAAAAAACTTGAATAAATTTGAAAGAGAGATTGAAATTTAAGTTATGAAGGAATTTGAGAGAAAGGTTGAATTCGAAAGTGAGAATGTGATATGTGCATGTATATACATCGAAGACGGCGGCAGACCGTTGAATTTTTTGAATTTTGAATAGATGGTGCAGTCGAAGAAGCGCACCAGATCAACAATATTTATTCAATGCTAGTGCGGTTCTAAAAACCGCAGCAGTTTAAAAAATTTAATTCGCGTGGGATTTTTGGTGCAGGATTTGAATGAGAATGGGTTGCTGTTGAATTTTTAGTGCGTTAAATCCCCCAAATCGCACCAACTCAATTTTTGTTGAGCACTATTAATTCATTTGTGTACTAGTGATACTTTCAAAATATATTGCATTCTAGTTACAAAAAGTCGGTGTAGTTTTTGTTTTATGCCCTTTATAAAGGCTTTGGTGGACACAATGTAAAATACAAAAAAAACAACTTAGTACGCGTAAAGGGTTAAAATGTAAAATGATTGCCAAAATGCAAAATCCACAAAAACAATGGTGACCAAAATGCAAAACCCACAATAAACAGTATTCATCAAGTTTTCCAATTAATAGTATATAGTATGTCTCTATCTACGATCAAATCCATTCTAAACTCCCCTATGACCGCTATCAGAGAGAAACTCAAGAAGGAAGAAGCAATCCGATACCTCTCTTTCTCCTTAGCTTAGAGTGGAGGTTTAAGATGAGAAAACGCGGATGAGAAGTTAGGCCAAAAATACCATGTTTTCTCAAATTTTGGATACAATAAGTTTTAAACGAGATTGAGTTACAATATGAATTTGAGACTTCGAGTTACTAACGAGTGGGTACCGGGTAGCAATAATGAACTAGAGTTTTGAAATGTAGGGACCGAATTCACGAGTTCGTTAAACCTGAGCATGCTCAGCTAATTTGTTATTCACTATGAGAAAGAAGAGCACCTAGTCTATAGCATTGTTATTATAGGAAGCGCCCGTGTAGCAGTGGCATACCCATAAATGTTTTTCACGAGGATCGGATATTTGGTTGGAAACGTTTCAGTATCAATATATAAATTTTTTTCCAACCCCGTTTGACTCGGTTCGGGTCGAATCGGGTCCGGTCAAATTAAAAAATGACTAAAAACTAATATTTTATATGCTTGTACAACTCTTAAACAATTGCGAATACACATTCTAACGCAAAACAGAGCAACTTATGAAAACGTATATTTTTTGAAAAATGATTTTATAAGTGTTTATGGTTCATATGTTAAAATACCCAAAACTATGCTTAAACATGAATTAATGGTGCAAAACAATAAATAAAATAAGTTTGAGGGGTTAATATTAAAATTTTGTATTTTCCTTACACTTGTATTCAAAATTTATAATTTTCAATTTATCTCCACTTAACTAACTTCTTTAATGTCAAACCCTAATTTTTATTTATAAATATTAACCCATATATATATCTAATTACTTTCATCACTCTAAACTTTTTCTCAAACTCTCTCATTCTATTTAAGAAGTCCATCTTTTTTAAACAACTTTCACCAACTTGTGACTTTTTTTTATTCTTCATTTCATTTTTTTTTGGTTTATTTGACATTATTCTTTCTAAATACTTGAAACATCCTCTGGAAATTTATTGTATATTTACCATGATAAATAAAGTTTGGTAATTCACCATTTTAAGGTTCGAGTTAGGATTATTTTTCTTAAACTTTATAAAATGAATCATTTATTTTGTTTCTTAAACATCATATGTCTCCAAATAAGAAGTGAATGAAACCAAACCATGTTTTCCAAAAATGTTTGAGGACTTGCGTTATGGTATAACAATTATGATTTAGAACCTTGGTTCTACAACATTCCATAATTTCTCACTTCTCACTTGATTACTTAGCAAAAGTAGTTGGTTTATTTACGTATTTCATTTCTTCTACTCATGACCATCCAAATCATCAACTATGTTGATGGTTTTATGCAATTGTGAAACAGTTGAGGTTATACCTTAATGTTTGACTATACATGACATTATAAATAAATATATATTACTATCTTCTAGCCTTAATTTAACCCAACCTATGGTTAAATATTATATGTCTCCTATGGGCTATGTACTGGCCATCAAATTGAGTTTTCAAGACTGGACGTGGGGTCGAGAGTTAAATTTTACAAGGATCGATCAAGAATTTAACATATAAAAACTAAAAAAAATCCGCAGGGGAAGCGGACGCCCCCACCCACATAAAGTGAGTACGCCACTGCCGTTTAGGGTGGTTGTTATAGATCAAAGTAGTCGTCCGAATAGGTATCAACGGTATCAGACAACCTGTAGCAACGACATGTCGTCACTATAGGTTAGTTGCAACTAATTGTTTCAATTAATAAAATTAATTTTTACCATATGCGGGCGATATATCGAAGTTTAGAGTATGTTTATTAAAAGAAATTAGTTTTCACCTTTTCTGTCTACATTTCACGGGCACTAAACTAATTTTAATTATATAACATTATCTTCAAAATGCTCAAATCTAGTTCCCTCCAATTCATTCATTCTTCTAATCTTGTATTAAAGTATTTGGGTGACCCTATACAAACCCAACAAGTAGACCCATCGGATATTTTTTTTATTAAACTAACGGATATACCTGATTACTCGCGGGTATCCGGATACTCGAGGGGTAAATACCCGCTACATACCCGTTTGGGCCGGATATAGGACACAATTTTGAAATCGGATATGAGGTTGAAATTACTCATACTGACACTTGTCATTTAAACGTGTCCGAGTTATTTAACCGTTAAAACCAAAAATTGTGTGTTCGGTCAGCTTTAGTGTCCTTTACATGGTACAAAAATAAATGAGTCAAACATTTTGATGGAAAAAGTTGTAGTGGGTCAGCTCCGTATCATTCATGTTCATTTAACATCACACTATACTGACATTGTCACCAAGGATTTGTCATCATCCTTTTATACTCAATTTTTGCTTCATTATGAATATTCATCTTCCTCCCATTCAAACTCTAGGGGCATAATAGATGGTGTAATTATGATTTTGTATCTTATGGTTAAACCATTAGGCTTTAGCATATAAACTTTTCCTTGTATATTTATTGATATGATTGATGATGTTACAACCTTTGTTTTACTTTATGTGGATGGAATTATTCATATTGGGTCCTCACATGAGTAGGTACGTCACATCATCACTTTGAGTTTTATATAAGAGATTCAGTAATTTTTACGGAACAATGCTATTTGTAATACAAACCATATGTTAGTTTCTCAAACATGAAACATAGTATGCTCGACACATCTTAGAACATTAAAAGACGTCTAACTGTAAGCTGACCATTACACTGGTTGACACTAACAATGAAATTGGCCTTACAGGGGGCAATTAAAAAGGCCGGCCCTTGTTATATCAGAGTAGCACCGGCCAATGATTTGCATTATCTAGCATTCATTATATCATACATTTCCTACGCGGTTCAACTGATCTATCTGTATATGCATGTACAATGAGAAGCACACTTTAATGCCCTCATAAGATTTCTATACATTAAAGAGAATAGATCATGCATTGGCACTACAAGAAATATGACATTTGGCGATGACAATCATTCTCGTGGTCTTTCAAGCGCCAAGCATTTCTGTCACTCGAGTGTTAAATACTGAAACGTGTTGCAATGTCCTTTACTTTGTGCCTCCAATGTGTACTTTAACGGTTTAATACTAACTTGGTACAACATTAACTAATGAAATGTATATTGAAATTTACACTCACTTTGTCAGAAAAATTTGTAACGAGTTAGCTTCATGTTCATGTATAATTAACATCCCTATATACTAACATTACCACCAAGAGTTGGTTGTCTTCTCTATTACTGATCTACACTCCAATTATGAATGTTCATCTTGTTGGGATTTCTCGCATAGTTTAGAGTTTAATAAAACAGTTTTCAAAAACCCGCCCAATGGAAGATTTAAACAAAGTAATAACGAGAAACCCGAACTAGTGATCCAATTGCAAAACTAGAGAAAACTCTTTCAAGCACGCCATAGGGGGTTTAGTAAATTTATTTTGTTAGTCATTATGAAGGCTTTATACTTTCAATGTGTACCATATTGACATATATTTTTTTAATCCGTCCACGCTTTGTTTCCACATGTATAAGTTTATTTTTTTTTAACGGTGGACGAATAGCAAATAGCTAGAAAGAAAACATTAGAAATAAATCTAAATTGAAAAGTACATCGTTGGACCCAATTTATCGAAACCCTTTCCCCCCATTTTTTGATCCAAAAAAAGGAATACAACTTAATGTCATTAACAACGTCTTCCAAAATGATCATCTTTCCCTAAAAAAATCCGCTAGTTTTTTGTCACACCCTCAAAATCCACTAACGGAGTTTTTCCGTTAAGTGTGTGACAAACCAGGATCTCAGTCATCAGTTACACCAAACGACACTATATGAATTTAAAACATACGTGTCTCATTAAATGAGAAAATTTCATACAGAGTTAACGTTTAAAAGTTTGCGGAAGCGTAATCGAAATGTAATGTCAAAATATTAAATGGAAACTAAATGCGCAAAACATGCGCCCAACACGAGAAACACAGTCTAAATAGCCATTAAACTCAAAACATGGTTTTTAATGCAAGAAAATGTTTAAATGAAAAGCCGTGACTCCAGCCATGTCCTAAGTGTGTGGTACCTCAATGACCTATAAAAGTGAAAGGCTAACAAGTGTCAACACAACGGTTGGTGAGTTCACATAGTAGGTACAAAATCAAGTAAGTTCGTTTGCAAGCATAAATATAAATTAAGTATGTCAGTGTAGGTAGCTAGTCTACATTACATGTCCTTAGAGTCGTATGTATTTGACCGAAGCTGACGTATGTACACATTACGTGCATTTTGCATGTCGTATATAGGGATGAGATTGGTATCGTACCGGTACCGAACCGGTACCGATACCGAAAATACCGATACCGAAAACATGGAAAAGTGGGTACCGGTACCGATACCGAATCTATCGGTACGGTACCGGTTCGGTACGGTACCGGTACGGTATAGGTACGGAACAAGTACTTTCAGGTAAATTTAAGGTATTGGTACCGAACCGGTACCGATACCGAAAATACCAATACCGAAAACATGTAAAAGTGGGTACCGATACCGGTACCGAATCTTCGGTACGGTACCGGTTCGGTACGGTACCGGTACGGTACGGGTATCGGTTCGGTATTTCGGTACCAAACGCTCATCCCTAGTCGTATATCCCATCAGGATGCACATGTATGTATGTTAGGTCAATTCAACACCCGTTCGACAAGTCCATCTGTCGTGCTAGCGCGACTAGCCCGGGTGAGGTTTGTCAAACCCAGTAGTACTACTCAAAATTCCCCAGCTATTTCCCAAATACTAACGGTCAACTAGGTATCCATAAGGACTTTCATGAACAGTACAAGTAACTCTAATCCAGACATGCGACATACCAAATTTGTAAATCCGTAAAAATAATTGTTCATGTTTCCATCCCATAACAGGGTAGAATAGTAGTTAATACGGTTCAGTGAACTCACCTTCGGGTGCACAACTACAAGCATCAGCAAGGTAAAAGCAAACACGACATTCCTACTACATGATAAGTCTATAAGTGTGTGTTTGTGCAGGTATGTAAAACCCTATGCATCCAAACAATTCAATTGTTTACTTGCGATTTGAAAAGTTTGACTTTTGACCAACTTTGACCAAAGTTGACTTTTGTTGACCCGAGTTGACCCACGACCCGTTGGTGATTTATTAAGTGTAAGTATGTTCCATTAATAGTACTTGTTCACATTGGGTTCGCAATTCACGTCACAAGACACGTATTCAAAGAATTCAATTTCTATTTTTATTAAAGTTTCCTTTATAGGAAAGTAGGATTTTTAAAACATGCTTTCACAAAACAACATCCTAAAGGTTTCTAAACTTCAATATGCACATCAACTACTATACACCAATCATACCATGAAGCACAACACAATAGCACACGCCAACACTTACAATTTTCCACTTAAGATAATGTGGCATGTATGATCATTTCAAGACACACATCACTATCCACATGTCTTTGTGTTTCAAATAACATAGCAACACTTTCTTCATAGCATCCTAGTTAACTAGAACACCACATTCTAGGTTTTCAACAATTAGGTGCATACAAACGGGTCATTGACCAAACAACACTTTTAGATACCATTTCCAAGTCAAGAACTAGTTTATTATTCACAAAGTAGCCTACAATCTCCCATTCACAATTCATTCATGTTTGTATCCTCAAAACTACTACTTATGCAACCTAGTGTAAAGTTCATGAGGAAAAAGTTTCCACAATTAGAAAGTCATCCCAAACAAAGTCGGATTTACGCATTCAAATAACCAAAATTCATCTAATGCATCATACACTCATGCTAGTATCATCACAACAACCATTAGATGTCCACAACATGCATTTTCACATGAACCCTAATGAAAAAGTTACTATTTTTAGCAACATGGCAAAACGAGCATGAAATTTCATAACCAAAAAATAAACCTTATTCAAAATCATCATATCAACATATATTTCATCACATTTCACCATGATCATGCATACAAAGTCAAGTTCTAATGACTTCCTATTAACCCTAATTTCACAAAAACACTAACACGGGTTCAATTAACTATTAGATCACCAAAACATCAAATAAACCCAAAATCAATATCCAATTCCACAACAAAATCATCAATTGACAAATTTGGATGAACTAGGGTTTCAATTTCGCAACATATATAGTGATTTTAGGATTTAAACTTACTTGTATTGTGTTTACTACTCCAATTAGCAAGCAACAACACCACCAAAGACCCAACACAACCGAACATCATCACTGGACGAACCAAGCAACCAAAATCTTCAGCTGGCCATAACTTTTTAATCGCTACGAGTTAGAAGACATATTTACTATCATTGGAACCGTCTCGTCGAGACGAAGATTTTGATATATAATAGGCCTCGTGACAACGTCGGAGCTGACCGGAATCTGGCCAGAAAGAATGACGGCTGTAAAAAGAGTTTTTAGGGTTGGGTTTTCTTTTGTAAAAAAAATGAGAAGGAGAAAGGGTTTAGGAGGCTTTTGTACCTAGGGTTTTCATGTAGAGTCTTTTAATAATTACCGCGTTTACGATATTGCGTCTCGTTTCGTCATTTGCCATAAATCATTGTCGACATTTACACTATACTTGTGATTTTGAATAGCGTTATCGATTATTATTTACTTGATTAAAACTAAATTCTGTGAACGTATCTGATCAAATGCGCGTTTCGTATTTAATTATGTTTATTTTTTTGTAGAATCAATTATTTTGACTTTATTTTAAGTTTATAAAACATATTTTACACAAATATATCGGTTGAGCACTCGTTATAACTTATTGGTCACTATGGGCTTTGTTTACCTTAACGAACTTTGTTTATGAAGTTGGGTCACTATTGGGCCTTTAAGCCCAATTAGTACAATTACATGATTTAGGGAATATAATTAACAGATTTGTGTTAACGGAGTTAACATGAAAATGTCGGGTGTCACATCATCCCCTTGTTGAAAGATTTTTCATCCTAAAAATTGGATACAGTCGATAAAAAGGTCCGAACTAAAAAGAAAATTTTGTGAGTTGCTACATTTTTTTCTTTCAAAATGCACTAAAGTGAGGTAAGAAAGTTGGCATGCAAAAGTAATCTCTATTCCATCCTCCAAGATCATTATTCATGAATAACAAGAACATCTTGCACCGTTAAAAATACATCTCTTAGACTTTACTTCAACCAAACACTTTGTTCCAAACAAAATCCGTCACCCAACATTGAATAAGCACATGATTCATCGATTCATCATGAGACCCTACACCACCACGCTGGGGTTTGGCCACGTGAAGAGGAGATGCATAATGACCGTAGTTAGAACGATAAAAACACTCACACTGGAGGGGTAGAAAAGTATAGGTATACCTAAACTAACCTAGGATGAGCAAATTAGGCATGACTTATTAAACTCACACCTCTCCAATGACATGATCGGAGATAGGAGTTCATGGCGACGTAGGATTAAGATATTAGGCTTCAAAAGTTGTCCTTTCTATAATCTATATATTGAACATACTAGATTAATACCCGTGTACTATACGGATTTTAGTTTTATAGGTTTTAACTCAATTTAGATATAAAATTTGTTTTTAACATGTCTCTTATTAAATCGATTTGGATATTTACAAATATATTCATATAAAAAATCATATGTTACAATAAAAGATATGATTATAATAGTTGGTAAATTTTTATTTGAATATATCGGGTTAGGAGATAATTCATGATAATTATTAATTTTTTTATTTGAACATATCGAGTTAGGAGATAATTAATGATAATTAATTTGAACATATCGGGTTAGGATAGATCATAATAATTGATAAGTTTTTTATTTGAACAATGCAGGTTATGAGACAATTCATGATATTTGGTACATATCGGGTTAAGATATAGATCATGATAATTGGTAAATTTTGTATTTGAACATATCGGGTTAGGAGATAATTGATAATTATTTGTGAATTTTTAATTTAAACATATCGGGTTATTTCCAATATGGAGCATACCATGACCCGTCTAAAAATTCCCCATTAAATTAATTTAGAACATGACACCTAAGCAAAATCCTATGTGGAGTAGTTAAAATGATGACATGTGGATGAGTTACTCAATTATTAGAATAGGTAGAGGTAGATTGGGCTCTTATGAAACAAGCCGGGTACGAAATTTAAGCCCAATATATCCATTTTGCTTTTGGGGCGGGTATTTTTCTAGGGTTCATCATCACGTAACGCATTTCATCTCATTTGTTACACTCCGTTGACGCTTAACATCGGCGGAGACATCGAAATGGGGCGAAGGATATTGAACGACGCTTTGAGAACAATGGTTAACGCCGAGAAGAGAGGCTTCGCATCAGCTCAGCTTCAACCAATCTCCAATGTCATCTCTTCATTTCTCACCATCATGAAACAACGAGGTTCACTTCTTCATTTAGATCCAACTACCTGTTAGCTGTGTTTCAGTGTTTATATTGTTATGCAGTTACTGATTTGATCTTTATAAGTTATCAATATCTAATATGTTTAATTTTGGTGGTTAACTGTTTTATTGAGTTATTATTATATGTTGATGAATGAGATTGTGCACATATAATAGGCTGCTAGTTTGTTTTGTATTGAATTGTAGGGTATGTTAAGAATTTTGAAGTACATGATCCACACAGAGTGGGGAAGATAAATGTTGAACTGTTGGGGAGGATTAAAGATTGTCGAGCTCTTACGTATAGACAAGATATCAAAGCTCATGAGATTCAGAATTATACGCGACGTACTCTACCAACACAGCAGGTTTAACATCTACAACTTTACATGCTTGCAACTTTGTTTCAAATATGCCTATGATACACGTGAAATTTGAATTGAGTTATGCACGTTGCGTTCATTTGTTATGCCCAGGTGCCAATGGTAACAGTTTGTTGTTAATGGTGATGCGGTGTATTAAATATTATAAATTATTGGGTTAGGTTCATTTGGGAAAAAATAGGTTCATACTTCATACAGAATGTGATGCACTTTATGGAGCATTTTTAGGAGTTAGGATGTATGTGTATGCTTATTAGCGGTTAAACACAAAAGACGTCCATGTTATTTAGTTTTTAATTGCATTAGATATTGAACCTTAAGTGAGCTGGTACTTGTCTTAGTGCAGTTTTTCTCACTCTGCATGCTTAAATTTGAAGTGTATCAGTTAATTTCACATAATGTCTTGAAGTTTCAATATTTATGCCAAGCTTATAGAATATTAGAATATGCTAATACAATGTGAATTTACTTAAAGATTATGAATTTATGATTGATTGATGCTGTCTTAAGCTATATTTTTCTAGATATTTAGTCTAAACGCTAAACAACCAGGATGTGTCACTGTTATGTAAGAGCCCACACAGTGCCTTATCCATTTGTTTATTATCTTATATGAAACATGTTTTTGTAAGACCCTAGAGATACTACGATATAATAACTTTGTACAAAACAGTTGTTTTATAAGGCACAAACATCTATTGACTGACTACTTTCCCAGTTTTGTGATGTTTGAACATGTAAGAGTTTTCTAGAGGTGTTTCATCTCTCTAATAACTTGTAGCTTCATTTGCTTGTGCATAAGTACCCCATTTTGAGACTAGATATCAGGATCCATATTATTTATAATCTTATGGTGAAAAACTAATTTCCAATCTTCAGCATTAAGACAAAGTATTTGCATTCAAGTGAACCCTCCATGGCCGAGTGACTCTGCATGTTATTACAGTTAATTACATAATAATGTAAACCAGCTTTGGTTCAACTATTTTGGGCAATTGGCAATCACCCTAGTCTTTCTGAATAAATTCTTAAACTTTAAAAATGTCGTTACCTTTCTATGTTGACTTCTTTACGTCAATGTAACATTGTGTTGCATCAAGAATTTGAAAGTTTGGGCAAATTACAAAGTTGGTTTCCTGAAATAGAAACTGGATCAAAGTTGGGTTACATTGGCACAAATAACGTGATTATCATAATCATCATTATTATGAATACGATTATTATTACTGTCAACATTATAGTGGTTGGGTGTACATTTAATGTATCTGTTTTTGTTTTACTCTTACACTTTGAAGTGGGGCTATGTGGTGATAACAACCCCAAATGGCGTGTTGGATCATGAAGAGGCTATTCGACAAAACGTTGGTGGTCAGGTTCTGGGTTATTTTTATTGAGCATAAATCATCTGTAAGGGCTGTTTCAAGTAGACGACGGTGCCATTTTAAGCGAAGTCTGAATGAAGAACCATCTGATTGATTTCATTAATAGTATGCAAATCAGTAAATGTAATTCAAAGAAAACAGTTTTTAGGTATGAAAATGCCCAACAATGTTCTTCTAAGCAATCTTATTTGTAGGTCAAATTAGTCCGTTACCACCATCAATCAACCATAGTCATGGACTCATGGTTGATACCAATAAAACAAGTTAGTGCTTGAAAAATCTTTGGATGTTGAAATATGAAATGCTAGTGCTCAGTATTTACTTGAGTATTATTCAATAACCTAAATATAGCCTAAAAGGAATGTCTGATTAAGTTCGTTTGGACCGTTTGAACTTTGAACAAGCTTGGTTAGATTGGATCTCTGAATTTTTGTTTCTTTTATTTTCAAAATTTTATTTACTTGTTCATTTACTATTTGGGTTTTCTACAATCGTTGTATTTTCTTAACCTTGTATATTCTCTTAAATATAAAGTAGGATAACCACTTCTATAATGGTAACATTGTTAAATCATTTGTCACTCACAATTGAAAAGCTTGTTCGTCCTTATTTATACATATATGTTTATTTGATTTGTGTATATGCTGCATACTGTTCATCTCGTGGGAGTAAATTATCTTGTACTATATAGGCGTTGTATATTTATGTAGTACAACTGTACAAGAGTACAAGCATGAGTAGGTGAATTTGTTATCGTTAAAAAAAATTTAATAATATTAGGGTCGGTCGGTGTAGTAAATGTTAATTATTGCAATATTGTTTTTTAGAACGGCAAACGTCAAATAGCATATGTACCTGACCGTTGAGGTGGAGCCCTGCTGCCTTGACCAACCCTGGCCGGTGTCTTATCTGTTCCAGGCTCACATAACATCATATTATCTGTTTCAGGCTCACCTAACATCATATTATCTGTTCCAGACTCGCCTAACATCATATTATCTGTTTCAGGCTCACCTAACATCATAGTCAAGAGGTGTTCCTAAACGACTAAACCTCACATAGGCACGTTTTAGTGCTTAAAATGTAACGGAACCTTGACCATGGCCATTATTGATTATTGCAATATTTATTGGTTGAGTTATTAGGCTTTAATTGATGACTAATTATATGAAAACTGAAAGCAAATTGGGTCAATTTTAAACAAAGTAATAAAATATGAAAAATCAAGGAGTTAGATAGCTGCTCGAATGATCATTACAAGAGATGAATAATGGTGTTTGGTCGATTAATGAAATGGAATCACTTGGCCGGATTAGTAAACAATATTAGGGTCAGCCGGTGTAGTAAACATTACTTATGGAAATATTAATTATTATTATTATTTTTAAAACGATTGTTGATGTAACGGCTTATGACCGAAGCATTCAGATGTGCATGGACAATATTTATTAGTTAGTTGGGAGTTATTAGGCTTTTGTTGATGCGCGCAATAAATAATGCTTTGAAAATTGAATTGAAAATTGAAAGCAGTTCAAATCAAGTTAAACATAGAAAATAATAAAATCTAAAAAATTGAGGATCTTCAAGGTTATTCATTTAGGTATACCCAAACATCATTCATCCACCTCCTATGTCAATAGAATGAAGGATTTGCTTCAACCTAACAAGGAACTGGTCAGAGTCTGTTCTTTTGGACAGATAATTGAGTCTCCAGGCTCCATTGTATGACAAATACCCTGTTTGTTTTTTGCCTTTTTTCTCTGAATAGAGGAAAACGCCTGATTCGGTCAGACATAATCAGACGTGGGACTGTTTGTTTTTTTTCTGGCATTAAGAGGTTTAACGTCTTAATAGCATCTGAACAAATAAAAGCTTTTAGTGGATCTGAAAACCTTTAAACCCAAAAAAAACATACGTTTGTCTCCGGGCTGCATTAACTTCTAACACGGAGACTAGGCTCCATCTCCGACGACTCTTAATGATTCAGATTTCAGACATTTAAACCACCTCTTAACATTTAGATTTGGTATTCAGATTCAGATTTAAATCTCTTAAAAAAAACAAACGGGTCCTTACAGTTTTGTGCTATTCATATTAAAATCCGAAACAAGATTTTCCGTTAAAGCATTATCCAAAGACTTGATATGTTTATGATAAACTAACAAGTAAATTTGTAAAAAAAAAATCAAATTGAGCTCATACACTTGTAATTTAATTGCAATATCCATGAATACAATTGGAAAATGTTTTAAAAATCAACAAAAGCATGTCATCTCCTTCCATTTTTGAACCATGTTCAAGGTAGAAGATTAATGATATGACTCACAAGATACAAAGGTGGTTCTCAGTTCTTTTACATGTCATCTCCTTCCATTTTTGAACCATTAGAATCTTTAACGTCTTCCGAAACATCCTGCAGCTGTACACAAATTAATAAAAATAATTTCAGATTGTTGAATTCTAGATTGACCATAATAAAAACAAACCCAAGTGTGATCTTACCCCCAAGTTCTTTAAACTAGCAGTTACGTCTTCTTGTTGCTGCTGTAGAGTGGTTCTTAGTTCTTGAAATTCCTGGTTCGCCCCATACACACAATATAAATCAGTGGAAGTGGTAATTTCAACTCGTTTACTTACGAATCAGTTGATTTTGGTTGTGTTTTATCTCAAACGGGCATACCAGTTAGTTAAAGGATAATGGGCCAAACACATTTAAAGTAGCCAAAGTAAGCATACAGCCTCTTTAACTATTTATATAGAAAGATTTGAAGTATTATCATAGTAATATAACTAATACATTATTTATTAACAAAAAATGGACAAAAAAATGTTTTGAAAATCAACTAAACCAAACTCGACTCGTGTCAACCCATACTAAATAACGACATTTCAACCCCAACCCCATTATTTGACCTGCCTAATCAGCTGTCATATCTATAAGTTAACATATAAAGTTGCTAAATTCAGCACTAGAGTAGATGGTAGTGCAAGAGATCTTACAGATCGAAGCTGATCTACTTCAACGTTCAGAGTTTTCTTAAGGTCTGACAGCTCCTGCAGAAACAATGACAAGTTCCAAATTAAGCATCGTGTCCTTAACATCAGTCTTTTTTGCTTTGAAAATATAACTTATAATCGCAAAAACAAAAGATGGAACTTGATAAGTCATGTATGACATTGACAACAGCAAGAAAACGGAAGCATAGTGATTTTCTCAAGCTTTCATGAGAATCACCAAGAAATCATTGGTGATCTTCATTAAAAAAAAAAATTAAAACTTTATGGAAAAATACTAAAACTTGATGCGGTGAATTTGCAATGATGTTTCATCTCATCTGTCTTTATTTATCATGGAAAGAAAAACTTCAAAAGCAAAACAAAGAGTGATTGCCATTTCAAATCATCATACTTGGCATTTGATTCAAAGAACTCAATATTCGTCTGAAAACGGAGACAAAGAAAAATACCATCCCAAAAACAATGCCAAAACCAAAAAAATACTCAGATGTTATCATTTCCTTCTGCCACGAACACAAGTTAGTGAATTGTTGACATTTCAAATAATCATGCTTGTCATATGATGCAAATAGCTTATATTCTTAAAGAACAATAAAATCCTAAACACGGGCCGTTTGAACAAGAATAACTTCAGTAACTTATACGTGTCAACATTCGCCTCTTTTTGCAAAACTTATTATTTTCTTTTGTCATTTCCACAGAAATAATGATTCAAAACCTAAAAAATAGATCTTCAACACATAAACAAAGCAAATAATCTCAGATCCAAGACTATATACAATACACACAAAACCAATAACTCAACATAAGATTATCAAATAACACTTACATCGCGATAACTCTTAACTTGAGTATCCAACTTTGATCTCCAGCTTTGAAGATCCTTGATTTCATATCAAACATCAAAACTCATAATCAACTAACTACATTGAATACAAAAACAACAACAAATTAATCTACAGATTTAAACAGTAACTTACATTTTTCAAATTTTGGATCCTATTAAGCAGCTCTGCTCGTGATTCACTCAGTTCCTGCAAACACCAATTAGGGTTTTGAAATTAAAGAAGAATAAAAGTAGAAACGGACATCATACATACATACCGCAATCTTTGAATTAATGGGTGTCAAATTCTCTTTCTTCTACATAAAAACAAAGATAATGCTATTAGAACGAATCAAAAACCCTAAATCAAAACAGAGTAGTGATTGCTTACTGAAGAGGAGAGAGGAGCTGGTGAATCGGTGTTGGATGCCATATGAACTGAAATTGAGTTGATTTGTGTTGGATTTGAGTTGGATCGGAGAGAGAAAAAGAGTGAATTTGATTTCAATTTTCAAATTTTGGATGAAATGAAGAAATTGGGGGGAATTTGGGGGTTTGCTAACATGCGATTTTATAGTACAAGTGAAGGCTAGTTTGTCGGTCGTTGTCTTAAATCAATACAATAGCATTAGCATTCGAACGTTAATAATCAATCGATCAATTTTAAAAATAAATTGAAACATGGGATGTTGTTAGTATAAAAATGGTGGCTTTAATCAATTTTCTATTGTGTTTATTTTAATCGAGGTGTGGTGATCTTCAATTTGTTTCTTGGATATGATGGCATGTTATTCAATTATAACAACAACAATTCCTATGGTATTGGTTTGGAGTTCTAGCAGAGGGGTGTTTTTGTTGGTATGTTTAGTTCATTATTTTCCGGTCACTAATCACATTTTTATATGATTACCAATGGCTACACTATATACACAATTACACATAGCCATCTTGGATGGAGCATTACCTACACGCAGTGATGTGATCGGGAATAGCTTCCTAACTTAGAAAATCACAATATTAAACAAAACTTCAAACAAATACACACAACCAAAATAGAATTAAAACATTACTTGTATTAGAGTAAATTGCCAAAATAATCCATAGGTTTGTACTATTTTGACCACTTAGGTCCTTATTTTTATTTTTTTGTCATTTTGGTGTTTGATTTTGTAAAAACCTGCCCTTTTGGTCCTTCCGTCAACAATCGTTAAAAAATCCGTAAACTACAGTGATAGAATAGTTATTTTGCTCGTCAAGGGACCAAAATGGCAACTTTATTATAATTATTATTATTATTATTATTATTATTATTATTATTATTATTATTATTATTGTTATAATTATTATTATTATTATTTTTATTATTATTATTATTATTATTATTATTATTATTATTATTATTATTATTATTATTATTAGTAGTAGTAGTAGTAGTAGTAGTAGTATTATTAATATTATTATTATTAGTAGTAGTAATTCTTATTATTGTTGTTGTTATTTTTGTTATTCTTATTATTGTTGTTATTTTTATTATTCTTATCCTCAAAACGAGTCGGAAGAGATGTCAGCCGCCATTGAAGATCCCCAAAAAGAGGTCCCCCACAACTACGATATCCTCAATCGCCTCTCGAAGTCCCTTGCCAAACACGGAAACAACTTCCCATACATACACATGTTGACATGTTCTGAGGCCAAATAGTAATTTCTCAACTTCCATACATGAGCGGAGCAACAAAAGTTCACATTAAGGGTCTCGTAGATATAGGAAACTTCTCATCAGTTTCACAACTCAAGATGCTCTTATTATAATCAAATCTATACCTTTTAATAAAAAAAAGTTTTTAGAACAATTGACATTTATCGGCAGTGTTTTTCAACCGGTCGAACCGCGGTCGGACCGTGTTTTTTGAGAATCACGGTTCGATAGGTCACGGTCTGATAGGTGTTTGTGAACCGATGCGAACCGCTCGAACCGTTATCGAACCGCTTGAACCGGACCGTTTTGAACCGCTATCGAACTGTTTTTTCTTGGATTTTATGTTTATATCTATAATTTTTTGTGTTTTAGGTGATGAAACTCAATATGTTCATGTTCTGAGTGATGAAGATGATGAATTAGTTTTACTTAATTATTAAAAATTGGATACGTGACGTGACATTTGAACTTATAACTTATGATGATGATGATTTGGTTTTATTTTGGTATTAAAATTTGTTTAAATTGTAACTTTTTTGTGGTTCTTGATGTTAAAATCTATTTGATTTATGACTTTTGTGTTATAACTTAATATTATTGAACTTAGGTTGTGTTTAAATTAGAATTCTTATGGTATTATTTTGATAAATGTATATTTTGTCAAACCCCGGTCCAACCACGGTTCGATCCCGGTCTGACCAATAAAATTAGAATTACGGTTCGATGTCCTGTCCGGTTTTCAAAACATTGTTTATCAGTGATAGTTTTGATCTCAATTTCCGGCTCAAACTAATTGCACCCAACCCATTATTCGCGGACCTTTTACCCAAACAAAAATTGACCCACTTATAAGTTCTTTTTACCCGATTATTCTCTTTCACCTTTCATTTCATAACCACCAAAACCCTAGAACAATTTCCGCTTCTGCTTTCTTCTTCGTCCAAATTCGACATTCAAAATTGTTAATCCAAATGGTTATGAGAGGTTTGATGTGTTAGGCTGGGTAAGGTTCAAAGTATTTCAAGGTATGTTTTTACTCAGTATATGCTATTATTACAATTGCGGTTTTGATTGGTCTGCTAGAGACATATGATTCGTTTGAAGATGAACATCACTTGATATGCCAAAAAAATCTTTAATTATCTATATTGATTTTTGTCTGTTTCTTTGTTAATTTCATTATATCTACGAGTGTGATTTTGGTGCTTCATTGACAGCACTAAGTTTTTTTTATGCTTGACTCACTAATGCGTATCAGTTGTATGTTGAAATGCAAGTACAAAATGTCAGTTTATTTGCAAGTGCATTTGTTGAGAGAACAACTGATCTTATTACAAGGGAAAATACAAATGATTTCAATGAGAAAGCTCAAAAGTTTATCTAGGCAAATTGACCAATGGGAATAATTTGCCCCCAACCGCGAATCTTGACAAAATGCTCTTGAAGGACCTCTTTATTTAATCAAAGGATGATCCATCAATGATACTCCACCAAATACAAAACTACAAAAGCTTCCTATTGTCAAAAAGCCTAACACACACATATGTATTTTCTTGTCAATCAACAAAATATTAATCATATTTTTAAGTACTTAACTGTTTAATTTCTATTTTAGAATGTAGCATTGGCTTTTGTCTTAATGAAGCCAATTTCATTTCCACGGTTCCACCTATATTTATTTAGTATCTTGTAGTCAATCACTCTAGGATGATTATTAATGCTAACACTTATGTTAAGCTTCATGATTTGATTAAAGGCATTGCTATGTATGTATGATTGTGTATATTTGCATTCTATTTTAACCTTTAGTTGTCTTATTTTATTAGAGTATATGCACTCAGTGATGGTGGCTATTGGCTATAAACCACTTTCATGTAATACATAAATTCTTTTCATATAATACTTTTTCAAAAAGTTTATTAATAAACATATTTACGTCTCCACCCGTGTAACACACGGGCCTTAAACTAGTTACCAATAAACCCAACATCACGACCCGACCTTTCAATCGCACTAGAGAATAATCCATCTTATACCTTCATCCCATCAGACGATGGTCAAAAGACTTTAACTCTATTGATGTTTAGTTCAAAACCAAGACGTGAAGAAACTCATTCTATAGTTTATTGATGAAACCCTTGTGAAGAGAGTCCCCCTAGGCTCCAAACATGCATCTCATCATCGCCATTTTGAAGACCTGCAAATAAAATACTCATCATTATTCATACCCAAAACCTAATCGGGTTATAACAACACTCTCACGACCAGGTAGTATCTTAAATTCAAACCCCTAACATCCTTTTTCGCTATCAATTTGTTGTTTACATTCAATTCATTGTCAAGTCATGTTATACATTCGATAACTT
Organism: Tagetes erecta; assembly: GCA_030867185.1. Lineage (NCBI taxonomy): Eukaryota > Viridiplantae > Streptophyta > Magnoliopsida > Asterales > Asteraceae > Tagetes > Tagetes erecta. The sequence goes on from CM061496.1 coordinate 24,068,615, forward strand.
TTTTATAATTAGTGCAAAATTTTAACATATGCTTTATCTCAGCTCAACAATGGCAGCATTTGGCGGCAGATTAAGGTCAAAGCTCCAATCATCTATTTTCTCACTGATCCACCGTGATATAACAACAACAAGTATACCAATCTTGAAATGTTACATTTCTTACTGTAATTCGTCTTCTTTTACGATACCATTAGCATTTAACCACTCAACTCTAAGCTTTGAAGATGTATGGCATGGTGAACAACAGTGTTATAGATATTTGAGGGCTTGTTGTTACCATGATGGCAGACCGAGAGGTTCGCTATGGAGGGGGAAGAAATTAATTGGTAAAGAAGCTCTTTTTGTTATTTTGGGATTGAAGAGAGTGAAAGATGATGAAGAGAAATTGGATAAGTTTGTTAAGGATCATGTTTCAAGGCTTTTAAAGATGGATATGGTTGCTGTTCTTAACGAACTTGAACGCCAAGAAGAAGTGGATTTAGCGGTTAAGGTTTTATTTTCATCCCTCTTTATTTAACTATTTGATCTTTTCATTGATTGTGTTGTTTTAAGAATATGTTTCTCTTGGCAGTTAATGCAACATCTTTGTTAGTGTTCATTTTCATTCTTGGCAGTTTAACAAACATACCCAGTAAAATCCCGCTCATAATATGGCTATTTGTAGGGTATGGGGATGGTGGGATGAACATATGACAAATCTTTGTTAGTTGCACACACATGCTTTTTATAGCTGTTAAACGTTGGATTGTAGTTGAAAGTTGATAAATTTCTATAAGAACCCAAGTGACCAAATACTAGCTAAAAGATTTGGGGTCAGATTGAATAAGATTCATGATTTTGCTCCTATTTTTTTAAAAAGTTAGTGGAATATCCATGATCGATTGTTTTGTGTCCATGTTATATAGTAAAACATCTTTCCTTTGGTCATGAGCTCAAATCACTAAGGAACATTATTGATATGGGATGTGTGCTCTGCTTTAATACTAGTAGCATTGTGGTTTAAGAAACTAAGGGACAAAAAGACGACATGGATACGGTTTATTTTCCATCCAATTATAAGTTTAGTAAATTAGTACACAACAAAGCCACAAGACGATGAAAAGGCTGCAATAGCCATTTGATGGTAGTTTTATTGTTTGCCTATTTATAAGGTATAATGTAGAGTATAATCCTGTTACGTGAATCTAACAATTAGGTGTATGAGGTTACACACACATCTACATTTCTTGTGTGATTAGAATCTATATTTGTCATAATAGTGCCTTCCTAACGCCATTCCATGTTTTTTCGAGTTGGCCATTTCTGCCCATTTACTTATGAATCGGTTGATTTAGGTTATGTTTCTCTCTAACGGGTTAAGTTTTTAAAAATAAAGGTAAAAGGAAATGGATAAACTAGATTATAAAGTATCGTGAGTTGCCCAAAGTGTATTCGTAGTGCATACAGCCTCCTAACTCACTTTATTTAAAATCTGAAGTTATTATTATAACAACAAACTCTTCTGAGCTTGGGGTCTCTTCGGGAGCAGCCTTTTTGTCCCATGTGATAGTGGTAACGTTTGCCCTCATCTCACCCTTCTCAAACCCCCACTATCAAGTGTTGCTGGGCATGTTTTTGTTTTTAGCCTACTACATTTACCTGCAAAATGCACCAACTGTCATTTGATGGGGTTCTTATGCATTTACGCTTTGTAGACATTTTATCCTTAAAAATCTTATACATGGTCTAATGGTCACTTAAAGGTTTCTGGTTCTGCTATTAACTTTATGTACTACATCCAGTACAAGTTTTATCTTATATCTTTGTTCTGGAATTTTCAGATGTTTTGGGTGATTCAAAAGCAAGACTGGTATCAACCGGATGTATATCTATATAAAGATTTAATAATTGCGTTATCTAAATCAAAAAAGATGGACGAGGCAATGAAGCTATGGGAAAGCATGAAAAAGGAAAATTTGTATCCCGATTCACAAACATATACAGAAGTAATTCGCGGGTTTTTGAAGTTTGGATCTCCTGGTGACGCTATGAACATATATGAAGACATGAAACAGTCTCCAGATCCACCCGATGAGTTGCCGTTCAGAGTTCTATTGAAGGGGCTTCTGCCACATCCCTTGTTGAGGAACAAGGTCAAACAAGACTTCGAAGAGATTTTTCCTGATCAGAATATTTATGACCCACCACAAGAGATTTTTGGATTGCGTTAAGGCTTAAGGTATTGTTTATTTTTTTAAATTACATGGTATTCAAAATCTTTCTTTTGGTTTAAGGATAATTTCTTGACAGTTTCTGTTATTAGCCGTTTGATGTGTAACAATTTATCCTTCTTGGTATTAGCCATTACATCTTGTTCAGTTCTAATCAATATTAAGTAGCATGCATGACTGATTTTGGATAAAAGTTTGATTGGATACTGACAAGATGAATCTTATCATTCCAACTAGTGTGATTAAATTTGGATTAAAGTGATGCAATTATAAGATTGTGAGATAATAAACGTGACAAAAGAATGCAAAATTACCACGGCCACTCTTACCGGATATCATTTTGTTTGACAAGTTGACCCGGTTTTCTGTTTCCTTAGTAGATGGTCACTTGTTGCTTGCTGGTGGTGTTCATGTGAACTCATTCCCTTTGCCATTGTTCATACAATTTCTAGTCAAAACTTGTGCAGCTCTTGTTTTTGTTTTATGGATATTAAGTTCATTTCGTTAATAATTCTCTTAATATATTTTTTCGGTTGATGCAGGGCCTCAAAAGATGTTTAGTATTGTAATTGTATGCTTAGAAATTAGACTCCGTGTTTAGTTAAGTTTGTTTTAGTTTGCTGTCATTTTAAAGCAGATGATAAACTTATAAACATGTGATGGGTTTATGAACTTAATTTTATAAGCTTAAATAAACCATAAATTTCAATTTAATAAGCTTTGATGGTGTTATACATAAGTTAATGACTTGCTTCTGAACAGTTCCATAAAGTGACAAGGCATTTGTTTATGTTATTTGTCAATGAACATAGATATTTTCTGATTCTAATAATTGAGTAACTCATTAACATGTTATAATTTTAACTATTTCATATAAAATTTGTTTAGGTGTCATGCTCTAATTAAATTTGATGAAGAATTTTAAGTCGGGTCATGTTATATTTCATATTCAAAATAACCTGATATGTTTAAATATATAAATTACATGTTATCATGAATTATTTCCTAAGCCGATATGTTCTAGTAAAAAATTTACCAATTATCAGACTATTTTCTTTATTTTAGCATATGATTTTTATATCAAAATCTCTAATATAATAAATGAAAACAAAAAAACCTTATGTGACATCTTTTTAATGTTTCTGGCTTATGCAGCCTTATTTGAGAATTTGTCTCATAATAATGATTGTTTTTATTTAAAGTATATATATAATATATTATAATAACACTAATTATATTTTGGTCCCTTAATATTTATGAGAATTTTTAAAAAAAATTTAAGAGTAGTTACATTTTCAACCCTCTGCTACTAGAGGTGTACATAAGTCTGTTTTTATTTGATTGGACATAAAAATGAAACTTAAAAATAATATTGGTAATAACATACAATTAAATACCTCGGTGTTTTACAAACATACATAACTTTTTTTATACAAACATAATTTTAAAAATTAAACTACATCGTAAAACTGAACACTTAATTATCTTTAATTTCAGTATAATATTGCTATACTAATTAACAATTTTTATAAAAATAAATTTTTCGTTCCGGTTTACCACTGTTTTGTCTCAAAGCTGATTAGAACTGTAATGAATATCCTTAAAATTGCCACTTGAGTTTGTGTTTCCGAGCGTAGCGCAGACATTAAACTAGTATATGTATATATCTAAACCGATTTAATATACTATATGTTAAAAATAATTTAATTTGATGGAGAATTTTAAGACGGATCATTGTATGCTGATATTCGAAATACTCATATATGTTATTACAATTTAATTTGATAGAGAATTTTAAGGCTTGCAATGGTATATTCCACATTCAAAATCCTTATATAATATAGGAAAATAGATTTTGCTTAGTTAACATCATTAGAGGTGATATTGCTTACTTGGCATCATAAAAGTGTTTTTCTCACAATAATATTTTTATATTCAAATATGTATATATCTATAACAATAATAATATATTATAATAACCTTAATTATATTTTGGTCCTTAATATTTAGAAGAATCTTTAGAAACTTAAGAGTATTTACATTTTAAATCCTCTCCTACTAGGGGTGTGAATGAGTCATCTTATATTTGATAAGATATAATAATGAAACTTAAGGATAAAAATGTTAATAATCAACAATTAAATAACTCAATATTTAATACGACCTTATTTAAAAAAAACTACACCATAAATCGAGTATTTAAATCTCTCTAAATTGAGTATAATATTGTATACTAAAAACAAACCCAAGCGTAGCGCAGACTCTAAACTAGTAACCCAACATGTAAAAATTAAAAAAATTTACCAATTATCATATATTATCTTCTTTAGTTTAACTTCTGATTTTTTATATGAAAATATTTGTGAATATCCAAATCGATTTAATATGGGATATGATAAATTTGATACTCTAATGGAGAATTTTAAGGTGAGTCGTGGTATGTTCCATATTCAAAATAACAAATATGTTAAAATAAAAAATAACCAGTACCCGATATGTTAAAGTAAAAAGTTTACTAGTTATTATAGATTATCTACTTTATTTTAGCATATGATTTTTCATATCAAAATATTGTAAAGGTCCAAACCGATTTAACATGAGCTATGTTAAAAATAATTTCATTTGATGGAGAATTTTAAGACGGGTCATAGCATGCTCCATATTCGAAATAACCTGATATGTTAAAATTAAAAAGTGTACCAAATATCATGAATTATCTCCTAACCCGATATATTCAAGTAAAAATTTTACCTATCATATATTATCTCCTTTATTTGAGCATATGTTTACCAATTATCATGAATTATATCCTAACACAATATGTTCAAGTAAAAAATTTACCAAGTATCGTATATTATCTCCTTATTTTAGCATATGACTTTTTATATGAAATTATTTGTAAATATCGAAACCGGTTTAATATGAGATATGTTAAAAATAAATTTGATACTCTAATTTAATTTGATGGAGAATTTTAAGGCGGTCATGGTATGCTCCATATTTAAAATAACCTGATATGTTAAAATAAAAATTAACCAATATCATGAATTTTCTCTTAACCCGATATGTTCAAGTAAAAAATTTACGAACTATCATAGATTATCTCATTTACTTTAGCATATGCTTTTTTATATGAGAATATTTGTAAATATCCAAACCGATTTAATATGGGATATGTTAAGAATAATTTAATTTGAAGGAGAATTTTAAGGTGGGCCATTGTATGCTCCATATCTGAAACTATAGTTTAGTGTCCGTGCTACGTTCGGGAACATAACATTCAAGTGATGCTTTTAAGGATCATGAATGTTCTAATCAATTTTGAGACAAAACTGTAGTAGTAAACCGGAACACAAGACATATTTTTAAAATTAGAGTAGTATAGCAATATTATACTCAAATTAAAGAGAATAAAGTGCTCAGTTTTATGGTGTAGTTTATTTTTTAAAAAAATCGTATAAAAATCTTATGTATATTTATAAAACATTGAGCTCTTTAATTGTATGTTATTATTAACTTTATTCATAAGTTTCATTTTTAAACCCTATCAAATATAAACCGACTCATGTACACCCCTTGTAGTAGAGGGTTAAAATATAAATATTCTTAAATTTTTCAGAATTCTCCAAAATATTAAGGGACAAAAAATGTAATTAGTTTTATTATAATATATTTTATATACATATTTTAAATAAAAAATTATTATTGTGAGAAAACTCTCAAAATGATGTCACATAAGCTAAAAGCTTTGAAAAGATGACATATAAGTTTTTTTTGTTTTACTATATTATATAAGAATAACCCATAATATTAAAATAAAAAAATTTACCAATTATCTTGAATTATCTTCTAACACGATATGTTCAAGTAAAAAATTACCAATTTATTATTGTGAGAAAACTCTCAAATGATGTCACATAAGCTAAAAGCTTTGAAAAGATAACATATAAATTTTTTTTGTTTTGCTATATTATATAAGAATAACGCATAATATTAAAATAAAAAAATTTACCAATTATCTTGAATTATCTTCTAACACGATATGTTCAAGTAAAAAATTACCAATTTATACATTTGTAACCAAGAATTAGGTTCAACTAAAAAGTCTAAATTTTCTAGAAAGTCTAAGAAGGAATTTGGACCACTAGATCTAATATTAAATGAAGATCAATGGCTCATAAACACAAGGTGGCATAATGGTAAATAGTTAGAACTGAAGTTTATTTGTCTCTCTAATGTCACTGAAGTTTCATTAAGTGTTCCAATCCTATGCATTAATTTTACGATTATTTGAATTTTTAAAATTGACTTTGGCAAATGAAATATGCATAAACTTTGGATACTATTTTATGATTATTTTTGTTCAATTTGACTTAAACTCAATAAATTTAGAACTTTGTTATTAAGTTGTAAATTTTTAGTCTTTTCTTTTAGATCCCGATTCAAATTAATTGGAAAAAAACTTTCACTTTTTTATAATTATAATTCATGTATGTTTCATATGCCCAACTCAATTTTAAAAAATTCAAAAATTTATAAAAATATTACATAGGATTGGAACACTTATGAAACTTCAGTGACTTTAGAGAGACAAAAAAAGTTTGAGGTATTTAATTGATACTGTAGTAAACTTGGTTACATTTCTATGACATTTTCCCTAAAAATTACTACAAAAAAAACGAGCGTTTTTTTATCTTCAAAATGCATATAATATTGATATATAAAAATCAATTTTTTTGAAGTTTCAGCTCATTATGTTATATTCGTTAGGTCATTGTGTTATATTTTTCAGCTCATTGTGTTATATTAGTCAAGACATTGTGTTATATTTTTCATTGTGTTATATTCGTCAGGTCATTGTGTTATATTCGTCAGGTCATTGTGTTATATTCGTCTGCAATTGTGTTATATTCCTCAGGTCATTGTGTTATATCCGTCAGGTCATTGTGTTATATTCATCATGTCATTGTGTTATATTCATCAGGTCATTGTGTTATATTCGTCGGGCCATTGTGTTATATGCATATGTTGTGTTAAATTTATCTGGTCATTGTGTTATATTTTCATCAGGTCATTGTGTTATATTTTCATCAGGTCATTGTGTTATATTTCCATCAGGTCGTTGTGTTATATTTTCATCAGGTTGTTGTGTTATATCTTCATCAGGTCATTGTGTTATATTTTCATCAGCTCATTGTGTTATATTCATGTTTCAACTCGTTGTGTTATTTGTTAGGTCATTGTGTTATTCGTCAGGTCATTGTGTTATTCGTCAGGTCATTGTGTTATTTTCAGATCATTGTGTTATTTCATTAGGTTATTGTGTTATAAGACAATGACCTGAAGAAATAACATAATGACTTGACAAATAACACAATGACTTGACAAATAACACAATGAACTAAAAAACGTGAATTTTTTTTGTCTTTTATATATGAATATTATACGCGTTTTAAAGATAAGAAAATGCTCGTTTTTAATTTTTATGGTGCAATTTTTTTAAAAAAATAATATCGTATGTAAAAGTTATGGACGTTTAAAAAAATGGGGTGAAACTTAAAATATAGAGACATTAACATCTTTACCTTTCTTTCTAATTTTAAAAGAGTACCACATGTCATCATCTCATGGCTTTTTAGACTTTCAAGAAAAAAAGCTTATGTGTTTAAACAAAAATATATTCGTAACCATCAAGTGTTTAAAAGAGTATAACTCAACTCCTGTAACCAATATAACAAAAAAAAGCTTGTGTTTAAACAAAAATATATTTTAAAAGAGTATAACTCAACTCCTGTAACCAATATAACAAAAAAAAAGCTTATGTGTTTAAACAAAAATATATTCGTAACCATCAAGTTGCAAAAGCAATGATTCATATGATTTCAAATTGTTGCGTTGTTTCCTTACTAAAATATTTTTGTGTATGTTGTTTCTCTATTTCGAAATTTTGACTCCAAAAGCTATTTGTAAAATAAAATCTTTTTCGAATTGCAAAAGTAATGATTCATATAATTTTCAAGTGGTGATTAATCAAAGCTGTTCATAAACAAAAATCTTTTTGTTAAGTTGTTGCCTTACTTTGTATTAAAATCATACTTTGTATGTGAACCTTACTCTTATGTTTATATTTGATTTTACTTAATGAAACGACGTAATCTAAATCAATTTAAAATTGCGTAGTTTTAAGAGGTTTTGCGTGTACGATAACATGCGTGGCAGTCCGGTATTCACTTTCCACTTATACAAATGGTAGTGGTAGAATACTCACGAACAAAAAATAATAATTTAAATTAGAGATGTATAATATTTTTAAGGCAAATTGGCTTAAAATAATCTCAACTAACACATATTGGCCGATAATAATCCCAACTCAGTTTATTCTTTACAATGGTCTCATCCAACTTTTTTGGCCTCCATCAAACCGCCGTTAAGGATACAAGTGAATGTAAACCTTACCTCGAACCGGTATTCCAAACGACAAACGGTCTTCAATCGAGTGTATAAACCCTAACGCAGCCTCAACCAGATGTTAAGAATAAATCATCTGGAGCAACAATTAGAGGTGAGGTATACATCATTTGTAGGTGTCAATTGTTCTTAAAATAACTGATAAAATTTTATTTTGCTATCTACCTATACTAATAAAAGACTAATTCACTGTCACATGTCAATCTCTCACCGACTCCACATCACATTTGCCACGTGTCAGCTCCTCCTTCAATCTTAGCATACATTCACGGATCCTCCATGGGTAATCGGTTCCACTTAAACGGATCCTATATTAATACTTACTAACCCGTACATCTCTCACAATTTTCAAACCTAAACCCTAATTCCTCTTGCAATTCTCTCTTTCTGCCGCTCAAGTTGCTTCTGATTATCCATCTCTCCGTTTCATCTTCTTCTCCAGTTCATCAATTTACGTTTTTTTTATTCTGATTACATGCCTTCATCTTCTTCTCCGGTTCATCCTCTTGGCTCAGATGCAGAATGAGATGATGAATCGTCATCTCCATGCCTCTCAATGAACTCAGGTAAGTCTGTACCGATTTCAATCAACAAGTCTGTACAATGAAAGTCGTAGTCATTGATTTCCTATAATTGATTTCATTGCCTTTTTTATTTACCGATCTAGACGAATTCGTTCATTCCCTGTTCATCTTCTTCTTCATAATGATGATTGTAAATTTCAAGCTGCTGGTGTAACTATAAATGAGATAAATCAAAGGGCTACTCCAGGTTTTGCGAAATTCATTTCCGGGTTAGTGGGTTACGAATGTAGCATCATCATTTCTTCATATTGTAAGAAAGTTTGCTTCTCTTTTGTAATTGATTCTTCTAAATTAGGGTTTATGTTCACTAAACTTGTCCAGTGTTTCAATTGATGGTCATGATTTCTTGCATCTTCATCTGAAACTTCAAGTTAGGGTTTATGCGTATGAAAATTGTCGAATATCTCTTAATAAATTATGTGCTATGTTTATTTTTAACATTAGTTGATGGTCATGAATCTTTTTACATATTCATTTTCGATGATTGAGTTTTATTTTATTAAGAAAACCTAAATTTGAATACAATTAACACACTATTGTTCATCATTGACCTTGATTTTTGTTTATTCGTAGTTTTTTTATCGAGCATGACTGAATAAATCTTATGATTGTTTAGTGACTGTTAAAGAAAACAAGTTTTTTTATATGAATGATTGTTTTAGTTTGCTTATAAGTATAGTTATTTATACGGATTCATATTTCCATTCTAGGTTTTTGCTTAAAATTTTGTTTTTAGTTTATCTCTTCAATCTCGATGTTGTTTGTTGACCACTAATTAATGTGATCTAAATTTTTTTGATTGTGATTTGCTCATGTTTATTTGAACTAAATTGGGAGGTCTTATGAATGCTAACACGATTTATGTTCAATCTTTTATGATCAAGCATCATGTAGTTTCGTGTTTCATGAACTTTATTTTATTGTCATTAGAAAAATTGAGATATTTGACATCTTAATCTTTGGTTAACTATAATTTAGGAACCATTTAATAAAAACAAGTTTAATACAAATTGAGATATTTGACATCAGAATTCAAAATACCTAAATTAAAGCCTTCCAAGTTTATAAAATTTGACAATGTCATTCTAAAAGGGTCATCCTATTCACACACCCTATATCCTATTCACACACCCCATGCTTTTATTTCCCACACCCTAGGCGCCGCACATAAACCTTGGCGTCGCGCCTGGGTTACTTCTTATCCCAGACACATCCTCGAACGTAGTCAATCACGCTTCAACACCCTTATGCGTCGTGCATGGCCCTCGGCGTGGCGCCTGGGTCATATATGCGGCCAACAACATCATCGGCGCCTAGGTCATATATGCGGCGCATATGTCCAGGTTTGACCGAATTCCACCTTGTTTACGACATTCCTCGGTTGACGTTGACAGAAAAGTGACTCAGGCGCCGCATCAAGGCCTATCCGTGACGCCTGATTTTAAAACAAGTGTGTGGATAGAATTTTAGGGTGTGTGAATAGACAAGGCCTTCTAAAAAAATTCAAATCTTTTGACAGTTATTTAATATCAACTCATTTAATAAAAACAAACACAATCTTTAATACCAAAACTGTCAATTTTATTTTGATTTAATTTTCGGTTACTTTCCAAAGTTAATTTTCGATTAATGCCGATTTAATTGTCATTTTACCATTAATTTTTTATTCATGATATTTTAGAATGTGATTTCACGACAGATGGTGATCTCAAAATTCATAGCTATTTACCATTAATGTCTTTAACTTTTTATAGTTGCCTTGCTAATACTATCATTTTATTCTGCAAGACTTTTAGCTATCAATTTGCATTTCATCTTATGTATTTGAAATCATTAACTCATCACTTACATTGTTTTGATGTTGTCTATTGTAATCAATGTAAAACAGTTTGTGATTTTTTATATTAACAACTTAAACTACAAATTTGTGTATGTTACTATGATTAAAATCATTAACCCAAGGTTTTTTGTTTGGAAATGACAGACTAAGGAGATGGGTGGTAGGAACAGGCCTGAAGTTGTCAAATACCCTTTCATCAAGAATGCTATGGTGTGAGAGGTATCCATGATTTCACATCTTAGGTTTGTAGAGCATCTTAAACACCTAAAATTAAGGGAAAGTGTTGCGTCTACCCAATTGAAGGCATGCCATTTACTTTTATATTCATTAAGTTAGATTTTTTTAAATGTTGTTTCTATAATTTTCTCTACATCTATAATGGTATAAAATAAAATGGTCATGCTACTTTTCATATTTTTTTAACAAATCCTTATGAAACATCAATTATATAACATATTTTTTAAATATACAAAATATATATTTTTCAACCCGTGGGTACCACGGGTCACTAACCTAGTATTATAATAAAAATGTATGGACAACAAACTAACAAAGAAAATCAAGAATTTCAAGGCTTGAAAATAATTAGCCGCGGTACCCTATCGACTTATCGAGTACCTCACACCAAAAAAAGTGACATAATGTTCAAATGTCGCCCTTAAGAGCCCTATTTAGTATTTACATGAAACTTGGTTATTATTTTATGATTTCATCTGTTTGCATGTTAGATTATTTTGTACTCGAGTAGAATTTTCACAAGAACCTAAATTAAGTACAATAAATAAGTGAAACCACATATATAAAACATGTACGAGATCAAAATTTTCTGATAACTTAACGTACGTAAAAATATGTTAGTATTATTATTATTATCTTTATGTATTGTGTGGCACCCCAATAAGAGAGGTGACTTATGATAAAGTAACATATATAATCCTGCTTTATTACACACAAATATATATAGTACTACGTTATTATTTTTATCATACGTCAGGTTAAACCCATAAAGCTCCAGCCGTGATGAGCATTGGTTTCAAAACACTCTTGAGTTGAAGACTCATGATTTCATTAGCTCCACCAACCAACTCACCACTAATGAACACAACCGGGACCATGGTACATCCGTGCCTCGACAATGCCTGTTCTATTTCTTGACCTCTTGCTATCTCATCGAGCTCGTAGACCATTGGGTTCACCCCCAAGTCATTGAAGAGAGACTTGATTGTGTGGGACAAGATGCAAGTACTCTTGCTGAAGATCACCACCGGCCTCTCAGAAACCATTCTCATTATTCGATCCATCACTAAATCGAACGTAAGTACATTAGTTGATGATTGAAGCTTGGGAATGAGTTTCGTATGTGCATATATAGATGTTTATGTATGTATGAGGGTCGTGATCGAGGATAATATGCGGAGAAAAGAGAATGTTTTAGGTTGGTGTCGGATGGTGATATGAGGTTCTAGATATCGGCTTTGTAGACAAAAGTTGGTCGTAGGGATCGATATTGAGGATAATATTCCCACTCATGCTTTTTTATCGTGTGGGCCGAATTATAACCTAGAGGTCCGGTGGTCGTTACTCATTGAGAAGAGCTGACAAATCATGTCTTATCGTGTTTAACAGGTTAATGACGACGCGAGTAACACACGTATCAAACACGAATATGACTTGTATAACAAATGACTTTGATTGTTTGAGCGTGACTGTTATCTATTTTATGCAACAAAAAGGAGATGTGTTAAACCCTAAGCTCCTAATTTTAATTTAATTAAAAAATAATAAAATTTCATGGTGTACTTTTTTGGTTAACAGGTCTTATCGTTTCTAAACAGGTTACCCAATTTCCAGCCCTACTCATTGTCGATTCTAAATGGTAATGTCTCGATAATTCAAATATGTCAGATCGTTGTCTAGGCATGATTAGTGAGACAAGTTGATACAATGCTAGTTGGTTTGTTAAAACTATTAGTGTTGTCGATATTGAACTACTCCGCCATTGGCATCGACATCATCCTAGCTAGCTTTGACCAAAACTGTAAGAATCAATGTGTTTAGCCAATATGATTCTTAAAGTGTTGGATTAGAGGCATGCTTGATACAATAGGTTAATTTAAATACAATAGGTTACTAATTTAATCAAGTAAATATTTTCAATATCATTAAATTCAGAATCTACATGTTCTTTTTGTTAATATATAATTATCTTACAAAGATTATATAAAGGGAAAAGTGATACGGGGTTGTCACGCGTGTAATTTTACACGTGAAATCCTTTAAAACTACGTAGTCCGGAATAAAAACACTTAACAAAAACCCACACAATTCGTTTCTTTTTGTTGTGTCGTTTCCTTTGACTCGGTTTTCTTTTTCTTCATGTTTAAACAAAAATATTTTCGAAACCATCAGGTTGCAAAAGCAATGATTCATATGATTTCAAATTGTTGCGTTGTTCTCTTACTAATATCTTTTTGTCTATGTTGTTTTTCTATTACGAAATTTTGATTCCAAAAGCTATTTGTAAAATAAAATCTTTTTCGAATTGCAAAAGTAGTGATTCATATAATTTTGAGTAAACTACAAAAAAAACGTCCTTTATGTTTATGGTTACCTGCAAGTTGGGTCCTTTAGCGAAAATATCTACAAATAACATCCTTATTTTTGCACTTTTATATCATTCTGGTCCTTTAAACTAACTTTTGTTAGAAAAGTCAGTTAACTAAGACCCTCTGTCACTCACGTAAGGGTATAATAGTCTTTTTAAACATAAAGGACTATTTGTGTAATTTTATTTATAGACTTTATCTTCATCTTCAACCTCCACTCATAAATCTAAACAACCACCACAAACCCTAATATTTCTAACTCCAAAACAACCATAGTCACCACCACTTACCCCCTCCTACACCACCATCGTCAGAACCATCACCATCATCATCGACTCAGAACTACCATACGAACCATCGTCATCATCGCCAGATCCATAATTCAGACCACCGTCATCATCGTCATAGCCATCGTACGGTCCACCGTTGTCACTACAGTTGCCATCTCCTACATACGAACCACCTGCTGTTACTGAAAATAGTTTATCAGCCACCTTTTCTTTTCTTCTGTACAGATCTACAAACAACACAACACAAATGACTCCGATCTGCTATTGTTGAGCTATACTTCATATCTTACTGTTTTAAACCAATTGGATATAACAACCACCACAACCAAACACCACCACCAGAATCAAATACCACCACCACAAACTCCAATCGAACACCGCTGGCCACCTGCATCTTCGATTTAATTGGGTTAGAAAAGTGAGTTTTTAGGTTGGATTTTCTTTATGTATTATATATATGTATATATATATAGAGGAGAGTTATCCTACATAGTGTTGGAAATCTAAGAAGGCTAAGAAGGATTTATGACCTTTAGATCTCTTTTTTAATGGTTGAGATCAATTTGTAGGAAAAGAAATTGGTGGAAGGGTACATTAGTCATAGCCACTTTTGTTGACTTTCTCTCTCCACATGCAAGGCACATGCCAATTCCCCCACTTTTTTTAAAACTTTCATAACTTTTGGATACGATATTATTATTTTTTTAAAATTACACCAAAAAAACAAGCGTTTTGTTATCTTTAAAACGCGTATAATATTGATATATAAAAAATAAAATAAAAATTCGGCACTTGTCTAGTCCTTGTGTAATATCATGTGATTGTGTTATATTATAACTAGTGAAATATCACTTTTATCGGTTCATTCTTAAGTCATTATATAATATCATCTTATTATAAATATTTGTTGTGTCATATTATGTGTTTAGAAATTACCACCGTGTCACTAATTGTTAATATGTGTTTGAGAAATGTTCAAAGACAACGTCATTTTTTGTTACAAAGTGTGAGAATGACACAATGGTAAACAAAGAGACAATGGTAAACAAAGACACAATGACACTTTTAAAAAAATTATAACTCACAATATAAATCAAATTTGAAAAAAGTGGTTCGGAGACCTTGTTCCCCATGTATTCCTCTTTCATAAAATAAATAAACGAAAAATTAAAAAAAATTAAAAAAATTACCGTTTTTTTATTTTTTTAAATTAGACACAATGAAAAAAGACACAATGAGAAAATAGTAGTTTTTTTAAGTTTTGTTTATTTATTTTTTAAGGCGGATGATGTGAGAGCAAGATCTTTGAAATACTTTTTGTGTTATTGTGTAATTATTATTAGATCATTGTGTAATACTTGTCAAATAAGATTATACAATGACTCGATAATTGACACAACAATCTTACGGATGACACAATCATACAATGACCTGATGAAAGACACAATGACCTGACGGAAGACACAATGACCTGACGTTAGACACAATGAGCTGAAAAATTGTGAAAAAAAAGTTTGTTTTTTATATATCAATATTATACGCGTTTTAAAGAGAAAAAAATTCCCATTTTTATGGTGTAATTTTTTTAAAAAAATAATGTCGTATGTAAAAGTTATAAACGTTTTAAAAAAGTGGGGGAATTGACATGTGACTTGCATGTGGAGAGAGAATATTTAAAAAAGTGGGCATGACAAAAATACCCTCTCTTTTAATTATCCTAGATGCCACATGTCAATCTCTTATTTCTTCTTAGCCTTCTTAGATTTATAACACTATGTAGGTGAACCTCACTCTATATATATATGTATATATATAGAGGAGAGTTATCCTACATAGGGTTGGAAATCTAAGAAGGCTAAGAAGAATTTATGACCTTTAGATATCTCTTTTAATGGTTGAGATCAATTTGTAGGAAAATTTTTTGGTGGAAGGGTACATTAGTCATAGCCACTTTTGTTGACTTTCTCACTCCACATGCAAGGCACATGTCAATTCCCCAACTTTTTTTAAAACGTTCATAACTTTTGGATACGATATTATTTTTTTAAAAAAATTACACCAAAAAAACAAGCGTTTTGTTATCTTTAAAACGCGTATAATATTGATATATAAATAACAAAAAAAAATTTCGGCACTTGTCTAGTCCTTGTGTAATATCATGTGATTGTGTTATATTATAACTAGTGAAATATCACTTTTATCGGTTCATTCTTAAGTCATTATGTAATATCATCTTATTTAAATATTTGTTGTGTCATCTTATGTGTTTAGAAATTATCACCGTGTCACAAATTGTTAATATGTGTTTGAGAAATGTTCAAAGACAAAGTCATTTTTTGTTACAAAGTGTGAGAATGACACAATGGTAAACAAAAACACAATGACGCTTTTAAAAAAAATTCTAACTCACAATATAAATTTTTTTAAAAAAAAGTGGTTCGGAGATCTTGTTCCCCATGTGCTCTTTCAAAAAATAAATAAATGAAAAATTAAAAAAAATTAAAAAAATTACCGTTTTTTTTATTTTTTAAATTAGACACAATGAAAAAAGACACAATGAGAAAGTAGTAGTTTTTTTTAAGTTTTGTTTATTTATTTTTGAAGGAGGATGATATGGGAGCAAGATATTTGAAATACTTTTTGTGTTAATGTGTAATTATTATTAGATCATTGTGTAATACTTGTCAAATAAGATTACACAATGACCCGATGAATGACACAACAACCCTACGGATGACAATCACACAATGACCTGACAAAAGACACAATGACCTGACGGAAGACACAATGACCTGACGGAAGACACAATGAGCTGAAAAAATGTGAAAAAAAGTTTGTTTTTTATATATCAATATTATACGCGTTTTAAAGAGAAAAAATGCTCGTTTTTATGGTGTAATTTGTTTAAAAAAATAATGTCGTATGTGAAAGTTATAAACGTTTAAAAAAAGTGGGGGAATTGACATGTGACTTGCATGTGGAGAGAGAATATTTAAAAAAGTGGGCATGACTAAAATACCCCATCTCCTAATTTTCCTAGATGCCACATGTCAATCTCTTATTGCTTCTTAGCCTTCTTAGATTTCTATATATATATATATATATATATATATATATATATATATATATATATATATATATATATATATAAGGGAGAGATTTTCTAAAAAGGGCAAAAACTCTAAAAATGCTAAGAAGGATTCTGGGGCGTTGGATCTGGTTGTTTACGGCTAAGATTTAAGCGGTGGCATTTTTGTAAATATTATGAAGTTTTGCTGACGCGCGTGATGGAACCAGGGGTAGATTTGTCATTGCGCGTTTCCAACACCATGTATATATAAAAAACACCACGCTTAACACTGACTCTGTAAAATAACACCACGCATATGAAAATAATAATTAATAAAAAACGCCATAGCTAACCTGCTACAATGTAACACCGGAAATCGAATTGAAAACGTCATAACAATGATTAACATTATCATCACTGTAGAATGAAAAAACGCCGTAACTTACCTGCAAGAAAGTAGCACCGGAGTCGATATGAAAACGTCATAACAATAATTAACAGATCGATCATGGTGAATCATGGTGTTTTTAACATTCGAACTGATATAAAAACACCATGACTCAGAATGTTAAAACCACAATGATTCAAAAGAACAGAACATTGATCGTACGTTCGTAATTAGTAAACGAAAACGTAAAAAACAAACAAAAACATCATCGCTTTCAGTATTCGTCATAGATGAATGATTATTGATTCAAAATTAATAAACGTAAAAAAAACACCATAACTGAACATCGAGAGTGATAACCAGGTAGTGTTAAAAAACACCATGAGAACAGATCTCGTATTGCAGCTTCAACGCGTAAAATGACGATAACGCCCCTCCGTGTTTTTTCCCCCTCATGGACACGTGTTTTTTTGTGAATGCTTCCTACACTTCTTAGAGTTTTGAGCCTTTTTAGAAAATCCCCAATATATATATATATATATATATATATATATATATATATATATATATATATATATATATATATATATATAACAGATTGTTGATTATGGTTATATGTTAGGTGAAAGATTGAGTCTTTGGGGTGTTTAGTTGCATTATTTTAGGCGAGGTGAAGGTGGCCAGAATTCGAAGAAATGACGGTGGTTCATGGTGGCTCCGGCGAGGTGGGTGGGTTGTTGGGAGGAAGATTGTTTGTGTGTTGGAGGAGAGAGAGGAGTACTTATATATATATATATATATATATATTTATATATATATATATATATATATATATATATATATATATATATATAGTATTGATGTCTTTTGTAAACCAGTCACTAAAATGTTAATCAAAAAATCAAATGTGAGCCACACATTATATTCTTGAATATTTTATTGGCCAATGGTAGTATTGGAATTTCACATCCTAATATTAATAATTTCTTTTTCGTTTTTATATTTTGTTATTTTTTGTGATATGATATTGATTTGACACCATTTTCGTTTCCCCATACAGCCTCTATAAAACCCAATCAAAGACTTTTAAAATTAAAAACGTTTCATATTCAAACACCTTCCCAGATCTTTCATAATCAAACACCTTCCCAGATCCCTCAAGTTGATTTTTAACGTGATGGAAAACAACACATATGTATCGTCGGTGGATGGTTCTAAAGGTGATGTTATCAACTTCTATGAAACACCTTTAACGTCTTATGCATTTAATCATATTCTGATCAAACAACAGATATGTATCGTGTTTTTGCTTTCTTTATACAGCAAAGAAGCAAAAGATTGAAGTAGTTTTTGATAATGAGCTTCATGATATCGAAGATTCAGAAGACATGATTATGTTAACCCAAAAAGCAACAAAGAGAAGGTTATTGTTTCATGAGTCGGAGAAAGTTATGGAACCTGAGTTGGTTGAGGCTCAAGGTAAGATATTTAATTTTGACATACGCCCTTTTTATTAAAACACATGTGTCTTTTTATGATTTTTTTACGCAGTTGAATTGAAAAGTAACAAGCTTGATGAAGATGAACAAATAATCGAACACGATCAAGAAGAGCCGATTTTCTCCTTGTTAACCCCTCTCAAGCTAATTCACCCCTTGGCAACCTCTCCCAAGCCTCATGAAGCTGAAAAAAGTTTGAATGATGGTTGTTCATCACTACTTGACGAGTTTTTGCAGTTCGAAGCAGAAGTTCTAGGTGTTCCTACTGAGTTGGATGCGCGTTCGAGCCCTTAGTTAAAAATTAGTTAGTTTGTTTAGTTGAAAGGTTGTTTTTGTTGTTTAATGAATGTCTTCGTTATGTTATGTTTTATCGATCTATCTACGTGTTTTGTTTTAATGACCGTTTTTGGTTGTTAAAAGTTATGTGTTTAGTTTAAAAGCTATGTTTTTAATGACTGTTTTGGTTGGTACCCATAAATATTTTATACTTGAATATTTTATTATCCGGTTTCTTCTCAAGTAAATGTACTTTATACATTAAGATATTATACTATGACATTAATAAATAATTGCATAGTCTTGTCACATCAAGTATTTTCATAAATATTTTCCTTTACAAACACTTTTTCAACTCCTTTTCATAAAAATATTTTGCAAGAAAAAACACTTATAAACCTGAATCGATCTTTGTGTTTAGTTTTAAAGCTATGTGTTTTTTCTAAAATTTCTTATGTTCAATTCGTATCTTACCAACTACAACTAGTGAATATAATAAAAAAATTTAATATTATCACTATGCAATAATAAAACCCATGTGTTCTAATTCAAAATAACTAGAACAAATGTGTCCGTTAGATTTTATTCATGTTTAATAATTAAGTATTTTTGCTATACAACCCATAGTTCATACTATAGGGCTCATACTATATTTATAAGTATTTTATCTCCCTTTTAAATGTTTGTACAGATTCTAATCTTTCTATACACATAGATATTTTTGTACAAGTATTTTATGTATTTTCTAAAACTATTTATGTTTAATTCATACTCTTTTACAGTTTTACCTGATTGTTACACATCTTCAAAGTCATTGATCTTAGCAATTACAACTATTTGTACAACTATTGACTATAATATATAGAAATATAATATTACTAGGTAGAAGCGTCACATCAAGTTGTTGGTTTCTTCTCAACTTGTTTGTACAGAGCATAAATATTTTTTAGTTAAATATTTTGTTATCTGGTTTGTTCTCAACTTATTTGGTTTCTTCTCAACTAAATGTACTTTATACATTAAAATATATTAATATGTCATAAGTTGTACAAGATACTAATAAATGTTTGCATAGTCTTGTCACATCAAGTACTTTATACACTAATAAACACTTTTTCAACAACTCCTTTTCATAAAAATAATTTGCAAGAAAACAACTTATAAACCTGAATCGAACTTCAAAATTCAACCAGCCTCTTCAAATCATGTCTCAAACTTCATCTTCATCATCTTCTAAACACATTCCCAAAACGATGGTGATATGCTCTTGTGGTGCTGCAACTTGTTTAAAAACTTCATGGACAGACGCTAATCCGGGTAGATGATTTGTTTGTTGTGTAAGTCAAAATTTTAAAGTTTATTGGTTTAAGTAAATAATGTGTTTGATTTACTTGATTCACTTATAATATTTTGTTGTGCCTCCTCATCACCCCCTTTTTAAATAAAACATTGAGATTTAATCCCATTGAAATTAAGTTTATTATTTATTTATAGACCGATAAATGTGGATGGCTAGAATGGGCGACACCAGAATCGCGTGAACCTGAATCGAACGTCATACCTGTTTTAATGAGAAAATGGAAGAAGAAAGAGCAAGAAGCAAATAACCGTTGTCGTGAAGCCAAAAAGTATAAGACCCTTTTAGCTGTTAGTTGGTTGTTTTTCGTCTTGTATGTTGTTTATCACTAAATCGCAATGGTTTGTCCCTCTGGTTTGTAATGTTTCTTCTTTTCAATATGACCTATTTTGACTTGTTACATTTTAATTTATGTGTTGCGTTCTATTTAAGCTTTTTAAGCAATTTTGGATATTTAACATTAACAAATAAAGCAAATAGTCATTAACGCATACACATAGGTAAATCATTTCCAATTTGCATCATCACAACTCCAATCGGAGTCGTGTTCGTCCTCCTCAGCTTCCCATGGGTAGTGATATACAACTTCCTCCTCTAATTCACTTTGATAAATCCAGGCCAGCTTCAATACTTCAGGATCGATATATTCGTGTTCATCTTCTAGTGAAATAGGCTTGTTTAACTCATCTTCTAACTCCTTTTGGATCTTAAGATCTTCCTCATAAGCTTCTAAGTAATTTATTGGCATCCAATTAGTTTCCTGGCTTCCAAGTAGTTTCTTGGCTTGTTTTGTGTCACTTATATCTTCTAACCTTTTAACCTTATGGGGTTCTGCAATAGTTTCAAAAGATAAATACACATGTGTTTTGAAGATCGACATATTTGTAACAAAAATACACATAGTATAACTTTTTACCTTGAATGTCATCCAGTTCGTTCTCAACAACTTCATCCGACTCATCAGATAACAACTTTCTCTTTGCTGGGTTTAAGGAATCTATAATCATATTTTCTGATTCTTTTATATCATCCATTTTTTCCTTAACTAAAGGAGCGAATGAAGTTGGAGGGAATGAAGTTGGAGGGAATGAAATTGGTTTTTAAAGGAGGGAATGAAGTTGGAGGGAATCAAATTGGTTTAAAAAAGGAGGTAATGAATGTGGAATATTTCATATGTTTCCCATAAAATATATACGCAGCTGTTTATCTCCTCTTTTTGCCAATAAAACACATGTGTACAAGAATTATCTCATTTATCATAAAACATTTACGTAGTTGTTTGTTTCCCATAAAAGATATATGAAATTGTTTTATCATTTGTTTTCACGTATACAACATATGTGTCTGTTATATTTTACTACACCACTATCTTTTTCTTGTATTTTTTAGCCTTTTACACACTACACACGTCTTATAACGATATAGTAACCATCCCTTTACTCAATAGTTGGTAGAAGAAAATAGTACATGTGTATATTATTCTACACTAGTATATATGAGAATTGATTAATGTACAACTTATTCTACACTAGTATTTTCTGATTCTTTTATATCATCCATTTTTTCCTTAACTAAATGAGCGAATGAAGTTGGAGGGAATGAAGTTGGAGGGAATGAAGTTGGAGGGAATGAAATTGGTTTTTAAAGGAGGGAATGAAGTTGGAGGGAATCAAATTGGTTTAAAAAATGAGGTAATGAATGTGGAATATTTCATATATTTCCCATAAAATATATACGCAGCTGTTTATCTCCTCTTTTTGCCAATAAAACACATGTGTACAAGAATTATCTCATTTATCATAAAACATTTACGTAGTTGTTTGTTTCCCATAAAAGATATATGAAATTGTTTTATCATTTGTTTTCACGTATACAACATATGTGTCTGTTATATTTTACTACACCACTATCTTTTTCTTGTATTTTTTAGCCTTTTACACACTACACACGTCTTATAACGATATAGTAACCATCCCTTTACTCAATAGTTGGTAGAAGAAAATAGTACATGTGTATATTATTCTACATTAGTATATATGAGAATTGATTAATGTACAACTTATAATGCATTTTGTACAACAAAATATGAGCTTTTTTATATCTAATTTATGTATAATATACACTTTTCTACATGGTTTAATATACCCATATATATTGTTTATCTGAAAATCTTCTGACTTCTTTTTTTTTAAAGATGTTACGCAGATTTTAATGACCTGTTTTTTCTTCAATGCACATGTGCTGCAATTCGGAACACATGTGTTTTTAAAGATGTTACGCAGATTTTAAAGATTAGTTTTATCACCTCTTGAATTATTTATATAAATTATGTCTTAAAAACCAGAAAAGTCAGAAAAGTCATAGATATTCCTCGTTTTGTTTTTTTCAATTAGTCAACTATAATACCTATGTACCAAAAGGTCTTGTCATTAATTGCCAAAAAGACCTTTGTCATTAATTGCCAAAAAGACCTTTGTCATTAATGTCCTATGTACCATACACCATATCATTAAATGGCCCATATACCACTAGTTAGGTAATTTTGCACAACTAGTTTTCACTTAAATGTTTATGATTTTAGTTTCACTTAATGTACATTTATTTCTGCAAACAGTACAACTAATAGCTTACGTTGTATAACTGAAAATATACATTTAATTGTTTACATTTAATTCAGCATATAATAAGAAAAATATACATTGTTGGTGGTACTAAGTGCATGGATCTAATTGTAATAACCACTTGATTAATGTGTGACAAGTTATCTTCTGGGGTATTTTTTATCTTGTATTTTTTAACCTTGACTACACACTACACATTAATTAAGCATATAGTCCAAAAAAAAATTTCCTTAATGTACAATTAACTTCTTCATATGTTACAAATAGTACGTGTACAAATAGTATGTGTAGATTTTATTCTACACTAGTATATTTGAAATTTTATTAATGTACAACTGATGATGCGTTTTGTACAACTAAATATGAGTTTCTATATCTAATTAATGTATAATATACATTTTTCTACAACTAAAGATTACTTTTGATAGATATTGTACTATAAGAGACATGGTTTAAGAGGTCTTGTCATGAAGTGTTGGTAAATGTACCATACCCATATTAATTGTTTATCTGAAAATCTTCTGACTAGTTGTACTTTTAGTATTGTACAACATATATCTTTATCCATTTTACTACCCATCAATCTTTTTCTTATATTTTTTAGCCTTTACATACAGCTAATTATTCACGTTCGTACAACTATTTAACTACACACTACACATTAAGTAACCATCCATTTTACTACACAACTACTTTTTTATTGTATTTTTTTGCCTTTTAGATACAATTAATTATGCATGTTGTACAACTACTTAACTACACACTACACATTAAGTAACCATCTGTTTTACATTTTAATAAATATACGTACATTTCTTACAGCTGACTTATTTTATTTTTACACATACAATCCAAACCCTTTACTCAATAGTTGGTTGATGAAAATAGTACATGTATATTTTATTTTACCCTAGCATATTTGAGATTTGATTAATGTACAACTTATGATGCATTTTGTACAACAAACTATGAACTTTCTATATCTAATTTATGTATAATATACACTTTTCTATATGGTTTAAGAGGTCTTGTCATGAAGTGTTGGTAAATGTACCATACCCA
Organism: Tagetes erecta; assembly: GCA_030867185.1. Lineage (NCBI taxonomy): Eukaryota > Viridiplantae > Streptophyta > Magnoliopsida > Asterales > Asteraceae > Tagetes > Tagetes erecta. Next base: position 24,092,886 of record CM061496.1, read on the forward strand.
TATATATTGTTTATCTGAAAATCTTCTGACAACTTTTTTTAAAATATTATATCTGTTACTAAAAAAGATTACGCAGATTTTTATGACCTGTTTTTTCTTCAATACACATGTGTTTGTTATTTGTTTTTTCTTAAAAATCAGAAAAGTCATAGATATTTATGTAAATTATCCTATTTACCCAATGGTTATCAATTAATAGATATTCCTCGTTTTTTTTGTACTAGTCAACTATAATACATATGTACCCAAAATGTCTTGTCATTAATGCCCAAAAAGATTTTGTCATTAATGCCCTATGTACCATACATCATATCATTTAATGCCCCATGTAACACTATTTAGGTAATTTGGTACAATGACAACTAGTTTTGTTCAACTTAAATGTTTATGATTTTAGTTTCACTTAATGTACAATTAATTCTGCACACAGTACAACTAATAGCTTACTTTGTATAACTAAATATATAGTTTTTATAACTACATAGTTTCATTTAATGTACGTTTAGTTCTGCATACAGTACAACTAATTGGTAACATGTGTCACAACTTTAATTTGATAAGCTTCACTCTATATAATTGTAATAACCACTAGATTGATAATTTATTGATAGTAAAGATATATATAGTTTTATAACTACTTTGTTTACTCATTTTATTATTTGTTAATGCATTGCCATGAGACTGTTAGTTTTCTATTTGATAAGCTTAACTAGATCTAATTGTAATAACCACTTAATTAATGTGTGACAAGTTATCTGCTTGGATTTTTTGATGTTTTTTTTTATCCTTAACTACACACTACACATTAATTATGCATATAGTACAAAAAATAATTTCCTTAATGTACAAATAACTTCCTCATATGGTACAAATAAATAGTACGTGTAGATTTTATTCTACACTAGTATATTTGAATTTTTATTAATGTACAACTGCTGATGCATTTTGTACAACTAAATATGAGTTTTATGATATGTTTTTTTTAATACACATGTGCTGCATTTTGAAACACATGTGTTTGTTATTTGTGTTTTCTTAAAAATCTCGAAGTCATAGATATTTATCACCTGTCGAATTATTTTTGTAATTTATGTATTTTACCCAATGGTTACTAGTCAGAAAAGTCATAGATATTCCTAGTTTTTTTTATTCAACCAGTCAACTTTAATTGCTCATGTACCACTAGTTAGGTAATTCTGTACAATGACAACTAGTTTTGTTGAACTTAAATGTTTTTGATTTTTAGTTTCACTTAATGTACAATTAATTCTGCACACAATACAACTAATAGGTTACTTTGTTTTATCATTTGTTTTCACCTATACAATACATGTGTCTGTTTTTTTTATTTATGTTAGTATGATTGTTTTTAGTGTACAACTATTTTATACCCATTGTACAAGTATAACCATTATGCACTTTGTACAACTTATGATGCATTTCGTACAACTAGTATACTCTTTTGTACAACTAAAGATAGGCATTTTGTACAAGTAATATACTCTTTTGTACCACTTAATATGTCTTTGTCAAGAAGTGTTTGTAATTTTACCCTACGAAACACATGGGTTATATGTCATTATACATTTTGGTACATGTAGTTTCATTACACTGTGTCATTATACATTTTGATTGATTATGCACATGATACAACTAATTGTGCACTTTGTACATGTAAATATCCACATTGTACAACTACCAACTTTATCTCTAGAGGCACGTGCAACATTCTCATTTTATCCCATAGTTGGTGGGGATTTGGCACATTTATTCCCGCCATAATCATCCTCTTTTCCCCCCCAAATTTTGCTCTATATAAGACGCTTCTTTCATGTAGTTTCCATGCACTCATTTCCTACACAACAACAAAATGAGTAAGTTAAAAGATAAAGGAAAAGGTGTTATGTATGAAGATCCCCCTTGTGATAATACCATTGATCCTATAACATCTTCTTCTGTTCATAGTGGTGTGGATCAACCTGCTTCTGTTTGTACTGGTGTGGAAGAACCTGGTTCTGTTTATGTTGGTGTTGATCAACATGGTACGTGCTGCTTTGTTAATTGTAGAATGGGTTTTTCTATACAATTTCTTTTATGATACATTTAACTGTTTCTTTATACAAGCAGTCAAAAACTAACATTTTTTACTTTTGATTTTTTGTACCTAGATGACATTCGCACGTTTGTTCATCAAACTCCCAACGGATCAAGATACTGGATCCCTAATGTAGCTACCATTGATAAACCATGTGTGGGGATGGTTTTTTCTTCTTTGAATGATGTTTTTCATTTTTATGATCATTATGCTGAAAAATCGGGTTTTAACATACGTACTGGTCCGGCGAAAAAGAAAAATGGTGTTTTTACTCATAAATACATTTACTGTAGTAAACAAGGAAAACCCAAGTGCCAGAACTGTGACACTATGGATGTTTTAAAAGTTGAATCTTCTCGTACTCGTTCATATAAAGCTACTGATTGTAAAGCTCGTTTAAAACTCAAGTCTATTGAAGGTGGTTGTAGTTATGTTGTCTATGACTTTGTTGAAAGTCACAACCATGACCTTGTTCCTTCTCATAATGTTGATTTGTTGAGAAGGAGGAGACGACTTTCTTTTTCTGATAAACGTTTTATACATCAAATGAGCTTGAACAAAATTGGGGGGTGTGCTGCACATCGTCTGCGGTCTGGTTTGAGGGGTGGTCCTCATAACATGCGTGGCACACAAGAAGATTATGCTAATTTTGGTCGTGATGTTCGTATGTTCATTGGGGAACGAGATGCTAAGTTTTTTTATTGATCTTTTGGAACATAGGTCTTCTCATTTATCTAACTTTTCATGTCAATATAACATTGTGGATGGTGAGCTAAAAAGTGTTTTTTGGGCGGATGGTGTCGCCAAAGCAAATTTCCAAGCTTTCGGTGATGTGTTAGCATTCGATGCCACTTATCACACAAATAAGTACGTTTTTTTTTGTTTTTATGAAATTATTATGCTGGTTTTATATTGTTCTAACTTTCTATAAAATGCTAGGTATGATATGATATTCGTGCCGTTTACTGGGGTGGACCACCATAAAAAATGCATTACATTTGGTGCCGGTTTAATAGCCAATGAATCTGTGGAATCATACCAATGGTTGCTTCAGTGTTTTGTCCAAACTTATCCGAAAGCCCCGAGTCTTGTTTTAACTGATCAAGATCCCGCTATGTTACAAGCAGTTGAATCTGTTTTCAAAAATTCTTCTCATCGTTTATGTATGTGGCATATAATGAAAAAGCTTCCTGCCAAGGTATATCTTTTTTCTATAAATTTCTTTTCAATTTTTTTAGCAATTTGTCCCGGATATAAAACACACGTACACAACGTGTAACACATGTGTATATCTGTGTAATCACAGTTCTCCTTTTATATATAGTTTCCAGGTGATTTTTTGCAAAGTACTGATTTTAGGGCACGTCTTCACAAGTTGGTGTGGAATGTTTTCATAAGTCCAACTACCTTTGAGAAGCGTTGGATTCAGCTTATAACTGAGTTTAAGCTTGCAACACATGTATGGCTTCGAGATATGTACCAAATGAGACATCGTTGGATCCCTGCTTATTTTCGAGATATTCAGATGTGTTGTTTGATGAAAACCACCTCTCGATGTGAGAGTTCTAATTCTATTTTTAAAGTAAACTCCAGTCCTGGTAATACGTTGGTTCAGTTTTTATTTTGCTTTGACACCTCAATTGACCGTCAGCGTTATAATCAAAGACTTCTTGAGCATAAGTCTTACACCACCAAAATACCTCTCCGCACCCCTTTACTAATTGAGAAGCATGCTCTTGAGGTTTATACCCAAGAAATTTTCTTAGAAGTTCAGAAAGAAATTCAGAAAGGTATGGTTGGAAGTTTTATAACCAATGTAGAATCTAATGCAGACGGGCTTGAAGTGTTCATTGTTCACCATGCTGATAAGAAGACTATTATCAACAATTCATTCACGGTATTATACACTGTTTTATTATATAATTTTTTTATTATACATCATTCTTTTCTTTTTAACAATGTTTACATAATGCATTTAACAGTGTTTTTTTAGTAGTTTAGGTGATGTAGTAAATGTAGTTTTAAATATGCAAATTTACTAGGAAGCTAACAAACACATGTGTCGTTTTATATATGCATGTTTCATACATGCATGTGTGTTATATAACTCTACTATATTGCATTGTTAAAACTTGTTAATGATATTTTTTTTAGGTTACTGTTGACATTGCAAACAAGAAAGCTTCTTGTTCATGTAGAGGATTCACGCGTATTGGATACCTCTGTCGTCATGTTTTCTCCGTTTATAGGCTTAGAAACGTTCAAGAAATACCTGATGAATACGTGCTTCGTCGTTGGACTAAAGATGTCATACCTTTAAGTGTGTATAGGGCTGCAGCAATGTATTCTGGTGGGAACAATGAAGTTGATGGAAAGAGGAATGAAGTTCTTGATATGGTTTCTTTTTGTATGGATTGTTTAAGAGGCAATGATGAAGGTTTTGTTTTTCTTGCACAAAAAATTTATGATGTTAAGGCTGCTGTTATTGAGAAGTTTAAAGTTCCAGCTGAGTCAACTTCTAAAGTAGGTGTTATGCGTGATCTCATGGGTGATATTGTTGGGAATTGTAATGATTCTGATACCCCCTTTTATGCTCCAAAGGGAATAAAAAACAAAGGATCTGGCACCAAACGTCGTCGCGTTATCACCCAAGGTGAGAAGTCTGCTGAAAGTAGGAAAAAAGCTGGCCGGAGATGCCGTAATTGTAATGAGATTGGTAATCATGATTCCCGTAATTGTCCTCTAAATGCTCAGTCCGATGATTCGGTTGATGCTGATGGTGAAGAATCAGAGTAATATGGTTGCTTTTAGAATGGTGGTGTACTGTGGCCTCGTTTTTTGTGAAGAACAACCCTATTTATGTAGTTTCCTTTTATTATCTAAATATGGTTTTTCATCTACTTTTGTTTTCTTTTGTGTTGTATCCAATGGTGGTTAAGTATTTATGTAGATGAAAAACCATCTTTTGTAAGGGTTTGTGTTGTTATTGATGTATGAAGTAACTAAGATGGTTTAACTTTAGTGTTTACTTTTATGTTATTGTTTTTTATATTAGTTTCTCGTCTTAACATATCTTAGTATTATTTTTTCTATTTAACTCCCTACTTATTAATACATGTGTTTATTTAGAAACACACGTGTTCTAGTCATTAAGTATTTAATAAATTTTCTGCGTTGGATCCTTTTAGTATACAGTTGTTTACCATTTTGATAACTAATTTGTTACCACTTAAGTTAATTACAATATTTTAGTACTAATTTATTATACGCTGCTGTTATTTTGAAACACATGTGTGTTAGACAGAAAGGTGCTGTTATTTTAGTGTTTATCTATGACTTGTTTCTTTTTTTTAGTTTACTAAAAACACATATGTTTATATGAAGCATTTTAGTAAAAAATAGTCGTTTCAACAACATTTACTAACATGAAACAGTAAGGACAACATAAATATCTTTAAAACACAACATAAATATCTTGTATCCAATGGTGGATAAGTATTTATGTAGATGAACAACCATCTTTTGTAAGTGTTTGTGTTGTTCTTGAATTAACTAAAATGGTTTAACTATAGTGTTTACTCTTTATGTTATTGTTTTTTTTGTATTAGTCTATTGTCCTAACATAACCTCTTATATTTTATTACAATATCTTAGTATTATATTGGTGTTATACTTTTTTCTATCTACCTTACTTATTTTATTATTACATCAGGTCCTATTAATACATGTGTTTATTTTGATACATTTATTTAAGACATTAAACATTTAATAAACACATGTATTTATTTACAGTTTTACCTGTTTAGTGGTGCACGGGATGCTACTAATACTTACACATGTGTTTACATCGGATTCTATTAATACAAAGGTACTGTTTTTTTGGTGTTTATTTAGTTTACTAAAAACACAATTTTATATGAAGCATTTTAGTAAAAAATCGTGGTTTTCAACAACATTTTCAACACCATAAGATCAGAAGCATAATATAACTATCTTTAAAACACCATAGTTTTTAAGATACCTTAATCCAACAACACATTACTAATATTGAAACATGTTTTTGAAACTTGCATATTAGATTCTACTTTTTTTTTTTCCGACGTCCAATTGACTTTCTTCTTTTTGGCAGACCAAGAGCTTTTTTCGTCACATCGTTTTTTAAAATGTTAGCATCCGACATCAATATTTTGGCAGCGTACCGCTTCCTCAATGTACTAATTTGCAAACTATGCATAGGCGATTTGTTGCTGAACCTGCACGCAAACTTTTTCCCCTCACCCATGTACATTTCCATATGACGCATAGCAAACACGCCACAGTCTGTTACGTTGCCCTTAGTTTTCCAGCAAAACTCTAAGTTCTCGATATTCTGTCCCCTCATTTCACAAACTCTGGGGTGGTGCACCATTTCCAAGAAGTCAACGAAAATATCTTTCTGCACCCAAAAGAAAATTTTGAATATATTTATAATACGGAAATGTATAATATGATTTTAGGTTACTATTCTACTATTAGATAATACTCACAATTTTGTATGGTGTGTCCTTTTGAAAGAAATCTAGATGATCATCTATGCTGACTACCGTCTCCTCTTCGTCCATGTTATCAATTAAAGTTATTTTTGCTTTCTTCAAATCAAAAACCAACAGGTAGAAGTGTTTGTTCTCTATAATTGGGAAGAAAACGAGATCAAAAGTCTTCAAAGTCATTAGTTCTTCTTTTTTGTTGAGCTCCAGCAACATATTTTTCCAGAAATTATTAAGACGTTCTTCTTTTGACTTGTGTCTACTATTTATCATCCATGTTCTCTGTTAAAATAATAAAATAATCATTTTACTGTTTTGCGGAGTGTGTTTAAATAATATATAATATTCATGTAAAGTAGATAACTTACGAAAACTTGGGTCGAGCAAAACAGCCTTCTCGGTGACTTGGGATTTTCTTGTTCCTCTTCATTCAATACTGATGCCCAACAATCTATCACAGAACTAGAGATTTCTTTCCCATCTTCCAGTGTTTTGAAAGAAAATCTTTCTCCAGCAATATGACCCTTAGATTCAAATATTATCTCCCTGTAATTTTACACTCTTAGTAAATTTTAACAAACATAAATATCATTATTTTATTACTACACATGTGTACGATATAACCACACAGTTACTTTTGCATGTACTTAGTACTTACTTTTGCAGTTCGACATCATCTTTGCAAATAAAATTCCAAATATCCTCTTCCTCCTTCGTCACTTTTCTATCTATTTCCACCGGACTAATGTAATAAGGAAGTTTGAGAGTCACAGATGCAAGTTTAGCTCGTGCGGCATTTATGATTGCCAAATTTTCCAACGTCTTGTTATTTGGTCCACCACCCTCCTCTCCTGCAGCCTTCTCCTCTACTATTACCTCTTTAACTCCTTCTACACCTATTTTACAGAATATATATTGTTAACTACCACATCTATACTTGTGTACATATATGTACACAAAAGTTACGTTTACCAGGTAGGCCACCCTCATCTCCTGCAGCCTTCTCCTCTACTGTCACCTCTTGAACTCCTTCTACACCTATTTTACAGAATATATATTGTTAACTACCACATCTATACTTGTGTACATATATGTAGACAAAAGTTACGTTTACCATATAGGCCACCCTCATCTCTTGCAGCCTTCTCCTCTACTGTCACCTCTTGAACTCCTCTACTGTCACCTCTTGAACTCCTTCTACACCCAGGTGGTGTTCCACTTTCTTGTTCGTTTTTGTGTTCACCCTGTTGAACGCCTTCCGCACCTATTTAAAATTAAGTTACTTAACACATCCATTTGTTTGTTTGTATATTTAAACCAGGATATATATTTTTACCTCGTTCGAAGTCCATTTTTTGTTTTACTTTATCATCATGTAAAACCCTTTTTGCCATACCTTTTGAAATCATGTTTTTCGGTCGAACAAGCGTAAAGTGATCTTTCCAATTTAATTTCCCAAACCCCCCTTCTGTTTGTTTGGATTTTTCTACAATTTGTTCTACTTCCTCTTATAGACTCTTGAAAAGTCCATCCACCATTTCTTTTGTCCACCCTTTTGGAAATGTTTTCGCAGCTTCTTCGTCTTCCCCTAATTCACAGTGTGTTACATCCCATGTTATTACGGATTACATCGACGTACCTTTTTTAATCAAAAACACATGTGTACCAGTGCACTACCCATTGTTAATACAAATTAGATCAACCTAACTTTTGAAGCGTCATCCACTAACTTCATTTTATGCACACTGTCATTCCCGACTGTCAAATCTATAACTTTTGATTCTTTACCTGCCAAATCTACAATTATACACATGTGTTTAAAATAGTCATGGAAGGGTATTTACAATATCCCATGTTTTAAAACAATATGCAGAAAATATATGGCAGAAAAGTATATTTTTAAACATTATTAATTTGTTTTTGATATTTTACTTTTAAGTAAACAAATATTGATTAAAATTATTAACAGTTATTACATGTGTATCAGTGTATTATACAAATAGTCATGACATTATATTACAATATCCCATGTTTATTGTAATTACACCAACTTACCTTTTGAAGCATCTTCTACTTGCTTCATTTTCTTCCCACTATCAATCTGCATTGCCAAATCACCAACTTTTGATTCTCTACCTGTGACCATCATAATATATTTAAAACAAATTAATCCGTACGTCACATATATATACCCTTACTCACATTTGTTTTAGAACCATAGTCAAAGAAAACAAGTGAAAATTATATTTTTAAACATTATCGGTCCTTTTTACAATTTCTCCCCACATTATTTGTCCTTATTCACGTGTGTTTTAGAAAAAGTCAAATAGTCATGATAGTGTATTACCTGATTCATTCCCATGGTTGAATCCGGGTGGTGGCAAGTCCAAATTCTCTTCTTTATCCAGTTTAGATTGTTCTTTCAAAATTGTTTCCCCCTTTCCGCCATCTAACCATGTGTCCCTTTTTTTCGAATTGTCTAAATTTTGTTCGACTTCCGTTTGTTGGCTCTTGTCAATACCCAACACATCCGCTTCTGATCCTGAGTTTGACAACACAATAAGTAAATACTATTACTGTTTTGTGGATCTTTTCACATGTGTTTTTACATTTTTAGTTTATTACCTGGTTCATTACCCTGGCTAAACCCGGTTGGTGGTATTTGCAAATTCTAACACATCCACTGCTAAATATAACTATCCATGTTGGTGGTTTTTACATTTATAGTTTATTATCCATGTTGTGTGATCTTTCCCCTAACCTTGTTTCACATATAAATATAGAAATATAACTATCTTAAATGTAGATAGTTTTAGTTTTAAGATTATGATAATTGTTATGTAAGATTATGTTCACATATATATATAGAAATATAACTATCTTATATGAAAAACAAAAAAAAGTTTTAAGATTATGATAATTGTTATGTAAGATTTTAAATAGAAAAATACTTCATACCTTTATGTGCTCCTTTTTCACCTTTCAAATTGAACATATCTTCATCACCTTCATCATCATTATAGTAAGATTTTAAATTATCTAACACATCCGCATCTGATTCTGAGTCTAACAACACAATAAGTAGATACTATTACTATTTTGTGGATCTTTTCACATGTGTTTTTACATTTTTAGTTTATTACCTGGTTCATTACCCTGGCTAAACCCGGTTGGTGGTATTTGCAAATTCTCTTCTTTATCCATGTTAGTGTGATCTTTCAAACTTGTTTCCCCTAATCCACCTTCTAACCTTGTGCCATTTTTTTCTGATTTATGTAAAGTCTGGTCGACTTTCATTTTCTGGCTCTTTTCAATTCCTAACACATCCACTTCTAAATTACAATTAGATAACACAATTTGTTAATACCAACACATGTGTAAAAACATGTTCACATATATATATAGAAATATAACTCTCTTAAATGAAAAATAGTTTTAGTTTTAAGATTATGATAATTGTTATGTAAGATTATGTTCACATATATATATAGAAATATAACTATCTTAAAAGAAAAATAGTTTTAGTTTTAAGATTATAATAATTGTTATGTAAGATTTTAAATAGAAAAATACTTCATACCTTTATTTGCTCCTTTTTCACCTTCCAAATTCAACATATCTTCATCACCTTCATCATCATTATAGTAAGATTTTAAAATATATAACAATAGTTTTAGTTTTAAGATTATGATAATTGTTATGTAAGATTATGTTCACATATATATATAGAAATATAACTATCTTAAAAGAAAAATAGTTTTAGTTTTAAGATTATAATAATTGTTATGTAAGATTTTAAATAGAAAAATACTTCATACCTTTATTTGCTCCTTTTTCACCTTTCAAATTCAACATATCTTCATCACCTTCATCATCATTATAGTAAGATTTTAAAATATCTAACACATCCGCTTCTAACCTTGTGCCACTTTTTTCTGATTTATGTAAAGTCTGGTCGACTTTCTTTTTCTGGCTCTTTTCAATTTCTAACACATCCACTTCTAAGTTACAATTAGATAACACAATGTGTTAATACCCAACACATTTGTAAAAACATGTTCACATATATATAAAGAAATATAACTATCATAAATGAAAAATAGTTTTAGTTTTAAGATTATGATTATAGTTTCCAAATTCAACATATCGTCATCACCTTCATCATCATTATAGTTTCCAGTTATATCGTTCCCTTCAAAGCCTTCTTCAGATTCTGTAAAATAAACCAACAAGAGGTGATATCATTTACCTTAATCAACAACATGATAATCTGTATACTGATATATTAAAATTAATTTTTATACCTTCTCTTTGTTCATGATTTTCTAATGTCAAACTTTTCAAAACTGACTTAATTTTTTGTGTCACATTCAAGTCCGTTTTTTCCGGATCTCCAAAACCATTAGACCAACTAGGTTTATCTTGAAATACCCCCTCAAAATTTTTAACTGCATTTTTTACCCCTTGTTGGACCTCCGGAATGTTGTATATTTCTTTCAACTCTTGTTCTATCTTTTTTCTATCCTTAATCCAGAACTCCAATCTCCTTTCTACTCTATAGAGTTTATCCTGTGTAATAAAACAAGATCTCATAAATTGTAAAAATTAACAACGTAAAAATTAAGACATAAAAATTAAGACATATAAACATACCTTCGGAGTAGATTTTTCCCCAATTTGTTCTTTTTTATCAGTCTCCGATCTAACCTTCCCCAATCCAAAACCACCATTCTCTAGTTCCCAATCAGCCCTCATTTTTAGCCTATCTTGCGTCCACCACTTGATAGGTATTTCTTTTCCATCCCAATCGTATTCCAACAAGCAAATGCTGTCAACATAGATAAGCTGCCAAAAAACATTTATTGTATACTAACAAATTAGACACATTTTTTCTAGGCAAAAATAGATGTTTAACAATGTAACTTACAATAAGTATTGTTGTTGGACCACAATAGTGTTTCCCTGGCTTCGATGGGTCCCAGTTATCTTTGCATTTTTTCATGCAGTTCAATACATATTCAGCCCAGTTTACATCTTTGAAGTCCAGTTCATCTACTAATAAATTTAAAATGTCCAGAACACACTTTCCATTGTGTGTAACCTCAACCATCGTTGATATGAACAGAACCAAGAAATCTATCTCAAAAAAGACCCCATCATCAGCCTTTGAGGTTATTATTCTTTTGCAAATGTCGGATGCAACAATATCTGTTTTCTTATATAACTTTCTCCAAGTTGAAGCATTTGATTGTAAGTGCTTTAAAGCGTTACATTCCAATAACAGTTTACCTTCTTTTGGCAACCCGAACAATCTGTTTAAAGCGTTTGCGTCCACCTTCAATCTATTCTTCCCGACCACAATCTCCATTGTAGTAGTGTCCAACTTATTGACCACATAGTATGCAAGTTTCGATGGAATTTCTTCAACATTGAACTCCAACATCTTTTCAAACCCTATTCTTTTCAAAGCTTCTTTTTGATGGCTGTTTAATTGATGTATGGCTGAGTAAAGTTGCTTTGGTACCGTTCGTGCTCTTAACCCTGGATAATTGGCTTGAACCCTTTCATTTATTAGTTTCCCCTTCTTCTTCACATTTTGTTTCTTAATTTTTTTGCAGCTTTTGGGCCCTAAATAATACATTCAAGTAAAAAACACATGTGTATTCAGTTTGCAGCTTTGTTAACTAAACACATGTGTACACATTTGCAGCTTTGTTAACTAAACACATGTGGTCTATGAATTTTTCACATGTGTCATACGTTGAGTGTACACATATGTTTTATTCCATACAAAGTGTACACAATACAATATAGTACCTTGGTCATCAATCAAATTATTTGATTCATCGAATAAGACTTTTCTCTTTTTCACTTGTGGGCTTGCCAGAACTAAGTCTCTTGATTTTGTGGTAAAATCATCACTGTTTACCTCCTGAATCTTTGCTATTCTTCGGCTTCTTCTAGCCGACGTCATGTTTCCCTTATCACAACTCATCTAAAACCAGCACACATTTGATTAAGCATATTATAGTACATAACATTACTAAACAACACTAAGCACATCCCGTAAATCAATTCAACTTCATATATAGTAAATCAACACATGTGTCGAACATATACAATAACATCACTAGACATAAATAAGCAATCGACACTGTGTGGAACATATTTAAAAAGATCTTCAACTGATATAGAGAACATATTGAAAAAGATCTTCAAATGTCTATACAGTAACATCACCGTAAATCGATTCAACGTTTTATACAGTAAATGAAATCGGTTAAAAACATGTGTCGAACATATTGAAAAAGAATTTCAACAGATATGTAGAGATCGACATTACCTTTTCGTTAAAAACCCCCAAATCACCAAAACCCTAGGAGAGAGAGTAGAGAGATGAAATCACTTGTTGTTTTTGATCAGTCATAGGATGAAATCGATTGTTGTATGTAGATGGTAGACAGATCGATTAGTAAGATGAAATCGATGTTGGTTGTGAAAAATCACCGATGAAATCGTTTCTTTGTATGTAATTGCTTTAGATATATGGGTTTTGATTTATGAAAGAAAAGTAGTGGTCTATGAATTTTTGAGAAGAAGTATGAAAGATAGTACAATTCTGTAAGTGTAACAGTTGAAGTGATATGTTTCTCTTGGGAAGCACATTTTTATTTTTAGGCGGCAACAGCTATGATTAAATCTTCATCAATCAAAAAGACTATTATACCCTTTTTACATATTAAAATATATAAAAGTAAATCCATTTGTACCTTCATCAATCTCAGCCATTGATCTTAAAGATCAATGGTCCAAAAAGAGTTTTTTGGTTAACATTTTAGTACATGGTTAACATTTTACATGTGCCCTATATATATATATATATATATATATATATATATATATATATAACAGATGAGTATATTATTATTATTATTATTATTAAATAAATGGGTAAAATGACATTATTGCCCTCATGTGATATGATTTAACTGACTTTTCTAACGATAGTTAGTTTAAAGGACGAGACTGGTAAAAAACTACAAAATAAGGACGTTATTTGTAGATATTTTCACTAAAGGACCCAACTTGCAGGTACCTAGAAACATTAAGGACGTAATTTGTAGTTTACTCTATAATTTTCAAGTGGTGATTCAAATCTTTATATAATATACAAAAACAAAAAAATCCTATGTGACATCTTTTCATAGCTTTTAGTTTATGTGGGAGAAATTATTTTACAATAATGATTTTTTATTTAGGGGCATTTGCATATATCCCCCTCTAAACCTTATTAATTGCATATTTACCCAACAAAAAAATTTTATTGCAAATTTCCCCTTATTAGAAAATAATATTGCATATTTACCCTTTTTGATATATTTTAGGAAAAACTAAATTATACATTGACTATTTTACCCTTACTTAACTAGCTTATAAAAATATTGCATATTCAATCATAATTGCATATTGAAAACCACCATACAACAAAAACATCCAAAATATTAATCTCAAATACACACTAATACTAATTAAAGGATGGATACGTATGCGTGATACATAGAAGACGATAGAGGTGGAGGAGACTTCGACTTTGGTTATATGGTATATTTTAGATGATTAGTAGTAGGGTTTTTAGTATTTGAAAGGGTAATTTGGTCAACATAATAATTATCATAAAGGATGGGTATATACGTAATATTAAATTTGAGTTGGGTAAATACGCAAATACATTAGTTTGTAGGGGGATATATGCAAAAAGTCCTTTTATTTAAAACTAGATTAGTACCCGTGTACTACACGTGATTTTGATTTTATATGTTTTAATTAAATTTATTTATAACATATCTTTATTAAATCGGTTTGAATATTTATAAATATTTTCTTAAAAAAACATATACTAAAATAAAGGACATGATTTATAATAGTTGATAATTTTATTTGAATATATAATGTTAGGAGATAATTTATGATAATTGGTAAACTGTTTATTTGAGCATATCGGATTATAAGATAATTACTTATATATGGTAAATATTTTATTTGAACATATCAGGTTAAGGAATAAATCATGATAATTAGTAAATGTTTTATTTGAACATATTGACTTAATAGATAATTCATGTTAATTGGTATTTTTTTATTTGAACATATCGAGTTATTTCGAATATGAAGCATACCATGACCCGCTTTAAAATCCTACATCAAATTAAATGAGAACATGACACCTAAGCAAATTTTCATGTGGAGTAATTAAATTGTTGACATATGGATGAGTTACTCAATTATTAGAATAGGTAGATATGTATATAAAGTTTATTATAATAAAACTAATTACATTTTTGTTCCCTAATATTTTGGAGAATTCTGAAAAATTTAAGAGTATTTATATTTTTAGCCCTTTACTACAAGGGGTGTACGTGAGTCGGTTTATATTTGATAGGGTTTAAAAATGAAACTTATGGATAAAGTTAATAATAACATACAATTAAAGACCCAAGTGTTTTATAAATATACATAACATTTTTATATGATTTGTTTTAAAAAATAAACTACACCATAAAACTAAGCACTTTATTCTCTTTAATTTGAGTATAATATTGCTATACTAAAAATCTAATTTTTAAAAATATATCATGTGTTCCGTTTTACCAGAGTTTTGTCTCAAAACTAAATGGAACATTCATGAACATTCTTAAAAGCATCACTTGAATTGTGTTCCCGAGCGTAGCGCGGACACTAAACTAGTCTGGTCATAAATAAAAATCTTTTTGCTGAGTTGTTGCCTTACTATTCATATAATTTCTAAATTCTAATCGTTTAGGTTGTTTTCAGTTTCATAAATTTCAGTTTCACGAAAGTACTAAAAATAAGTTTTGATTATATTAAGTAGTTTATGTTTATATTTGATTTAACTTAATTAAACGACGAAATGTAAATCAACTTAAAATTACGTAGTTTTAAGAGGTTTCGTGTGTAAGATTACACGCGTGTTAGTCCTATATTCACTTTTCACTTGTACAAATAGCAGTGGTAGAATATTCACGAACAAAAAATAATAATTTAAATTAGAGATGTATAATAATTTTAAGGCAAATTGGCCTAAAATAATCTCAACTAACACCTATTGACCGATAATAATCTTAACAGAGTTTATTCCTTACAGTGGTCTCATCCAACTTTTTTGGCCTCCATCAAACCGCCGTTAAGTGCACTTAACGGTCGTTAACTTTTTTTTGATTTTTTTGGAATTTCAAACCGATGTTTTATGGATATTGATCAGGAGGAGGATACAAGTGAATACAAACCTTACCTCGAACCGGTATTCCAAACGACAAAACGATCTTCAATAGGGTGTTTAAACCCTAACGATGCCTCAACCAGATGTTAAAGTTAAATCATCTGAAGCAACAATTAGAGGTGAGGTATACATCACTTGAGTCGTGTCCACCTCCCGATCAATAACTCTAAAATATCGACTTGAAATTCGAAAAAAATAAAAAAATGTTGACAGACGTTAAGTGCACTTAACGGCGGACCACTGCAGGCTAAAAAAATTGAATTTGGGACCACTGGAAGGAATATACTGAGTTGGGATTATTCTCGGCCAATAGGTGTTAGATGTGATTATCTTAAGGCCAATATGCCTAATTTTAAGTTTGACTAGGTAAATATGATACTTTTTAACTTTTACATATGATATTATTTTTTTAAAAAAATTGCACCATAAATATAAACATTTTCTTATCTTTAAAACGCGTATAATATTCATATATAAAAAACAAAAAAAATATTTCACGTTTTTCAGCTCATTGTGTTATTTGTCAAGTCATTGTGTTATTTCTTCAGGTCATTGTTTTATTTGTTAGGTCATTGTGTCCTGACAAATAACATAATGAGTTGAAACATAGATATAACACAATGACCTGATGAAAATATAACACAATGACCTGATAAATATAACACAATGACCAGATAAATTTAACACAATGACCATACACATATAACTCAATGACCTGACGGATATAACACAATGACCTGGCGGATATAACACAATGACCTGACGGATATAACACAATGACCTGACGAATATAACACAATGACCTGACGAATATAACACAATGACCGGACAAATATAACACAATGACCTGGCGTATATAACACAATGACCTGACGGTTATAACACAACGACTTGCAGAATATAACACAATGACCTGAGGAATATAATACAATGACCTGAGGAATATAACACAATGACCTGACGAATATAACACAATGACCTGAAAAATATAACACAATGTCTTGACTAATATAACACAATGAGCTGAAAAATATAACACAATGACCTGACGAATATAACACAATGAGCTGAAACTTCAAAAAATAATTATACATCAACATTATATGCGTTTTGAAGATAAAAAACGCTCGTTTTTGGTGTAATTTTTATTATAAAGTATTGTCGTATGTAAATTTATGAACGTTTAAAAAAAGGTTGAAATTTGAAAATGACACAAGACTAATCTACTATTGGCTTATCATTTAAAATTATAACTATTTACCATTATGTCACCTTGTATTTATGGACCATTAATCTTCATTTAATATTAGATCTAATGGTCCATATTTCTTGTTAGACTTTCTATAAAATTTAAATTTTATAGTTGAACCCTATTCTAAATAGGAGTATTGGATATTAACGGACCTAACTATTAGTTTTTGGCCGCTACCGGTCCCAACTTTTGAAATATGTTCTAGCGGTCCAAACTTTTATCATTTTGGCCACTAATGGACCCGCCGTTAAAAAAGTTAACGGCATTAACTTTTTTTTGAATTTCAGGTCGTCGTTTTATGGTTTTTGATCGGAAAAAGAATACGAGTCGATCGATATAAAATTTACATCGAAACGGTGCTCCAAATGACAAAACGATGCTTTATCGGGGTGTTTAAACCTAACGGTTCTTTAATCGGATGTACAAATTTCGTAATTTGGATCATCGTTTCGATATAATTTTTATATCAATAGACTCGTATTCTTATTCCGGTCCAAAACCATAAAACGTCGACCTGAAATTAAAAAAAAAAAGTTAACGCCGTTAACTTTTTTAACTGCGGGTCTATTAGTGACCAAAATGATAAAAGTTGGGACCGCCAGCACATATTTCAAAATTTGGGACTGTTAGCGACAAAAAACTAATAATTAGATCTGTTAATATCCAATACTCCTTCTAAATAAATATACTTAATCAAGTTGTGAACGAGTATATATCATGCAATCTCATAGTTTGTTCAAAACTCTAAAAAAAATAACAAAAGATAATCTCACAAGTGCTTTCCCGATCTAGACCCCTCTTAAATATCTTATGTTTCAAGTATATATATATTCTCATCACATTGAGGTTTAATTTTTTCATTCGTTGTTCCAATAAATTTGTTTTTTCTTCACACACCTCACACATTCACCTTTTTTGTAATTATTCTTATTATTTTAATCTTTCTCTTTTTATACTCATGTTTTATAATTGTAATCACAAGTTGTAAATTATGATACTACAAAAAATTAAACAAAACCAAGACGAAACCCACTTGTAGATAACATGAACGATAGAGGTGGAGATTGATACATCAATATTATGGCGTCAACGATAGAGAGGAAGCCGGAGATGGAGAAGATGCACCCGTTTCTCTTTCTCTATCCTCGCTAGGGTTGCAGGTCACTATTGATCTACCTCCGCCACTCTCTCCCTCAACGTCAATTCCTCTCTCTTTCTTTCTAAAAATGCGTGTGCCGCGAAGGAGGAAAGGGATCATGGACAATGGAAGCTGTGGCACAACACGTGTATGACATAACCACGGGTCATGGCATGCTCTCGTCCTACCGAGTGATTGGTCCAAAAGATTGCAAAGTGAATTTGTTAGTTAAGCACTTGTATGAAATGCATTAAACTGTTATAGCCTATTTTTATTGTTCATTTACCTTCATTTTTCAATAAAAGGTTGTACCCGGTCTATTGCTATTGTTACTGTTTATTACCTTTATTTTTCAATAAAACATGAATTTTCAATAACCTATTGTTATTGTTCATTTACCTTCGTTTTTCAATAAAAGTTGTACCCGGCCTATGGTTATTGTTACTATTTATTTACCTTTATTTTTCAATAAACATGAATTTTTCAATAACTTATTGTTATTGTTCAATTACCTTCATTTTTAATAAAAGGTTGTACCCGACCTATTGTTACTGTTACAGTTTATTTATCTTTATTTTTCAATAAAAGATGAATTTTTTAATAACCTATTGTTATTGTTCATTTACTTTCATTTTCAATAAAAGGTTGTACCCGGCCTAT
This sequence comes from Tagetes erecta, assembly GCA_030867185.1. Classification (NCBI taxonomy): domain Eukaryota; kingdom Viridiplantae; phylum Streptophyta; class Magnoliopsida; order Asterales; family Asteraceae; genus Tagetes; species Tagetes erecta. Next base: position 24,111,855 of record CM061496.1, read on the forward strand.
TGTTATTATTAGTGTTTATTTACCTTTATTATTTAGTAAAAGATGAAATTTTTAATAACCTATTGTTATTGAATTATTGTTCATTTATTTACCTTTATTTTTCAATAAAAGGTTGTACCCGTCTATTGTTATTGTTACTGTTTATATATCTTTATTTTTCCGTAAAAGATGAATTTTTAAATAACTTATTTTTATTGTTCATTTACCTTCATTTTTCAATAAAGGTTGTATCCGACCTATTTTTATTGTTACTGTTTATTTACCTTTATTTTTCAATAAAAGATGAATTTTTCAATAAAAAGTTATACCCGGTTGTTAGTGTTCATTTACCTTAATTTTCAATAAAAGGTGAGTTATTTTGTTATGATTTTAATCTTTTCATTATTTTTTAATAAATTTAGTCATCTTTTTTTCTTATAAATTGTCTTTTTATTATTTGATAGTTACAATTATATTATATACATAGTTCGTTAATTACAATAAGCTAGATTTATGTGTCGGGTCGTGTGTTGCTACGCCGAGTCTTGTGCTTATGTCCTTGTCTCACGCGTTGGTAAAAGAAGTTACATGTCTCACACGTTACAATGTAAACTTGTGCTTACCAGTTGCTTCACATGCAACTTTGTTGTATAAATGCAAACAAAATAGTATATAACTACAAAAAAGACCGAAACGTTAATAAAAAGAAAAAAAAGTCAAAAGTTAAATGGACCAATGAATGAGTGACACGTGGTCGATGGTGGTTGGTCGGTGCCACCACCGACCTTACCTATTAGCAAGTATATAATTAGCTTTTGTGTTTCTTTCACGGAAATTCGGCCTAGGATAATCCTAATACGACCCATCGGTAGAAAATAATCCCAACTGTGTTTCTTCCTTACAGTTGTATTAACTTTTCACTATTTTACCTAAAATGGTCCATGTTAAAAAAACACTTAATGCCATTAACGTTTTTGTTTTTTTGGATTTCAAACTGATACTTTATGGTTTTGATCCAGAGGAGGATACCAGTCAATTGACGTAAAATTTAACTCGAACTGATGCTCCAAACAACAAAACAATACTTCATCAAGCCTTAAAACGTTAAAACTTACACCAATTGAAACATTGTTTCGTCGTTTGAAACACCGATTTGAGGTAAGCTTTACATCAATTGACTCGTATGCTCCTCTCTATCAAAATCCTAAAACATCAGCTTGAAATTCGAAAAAAGTTAAGAGCTTTATATTTTTTTTAATGTGGGACTAGCTATTCTAGGCAAAACAGTGAAAAGTCGGGACTACTGTAGGATATAAACGCAGTTGAGGTTATTTTCAGCCAAAAAGTCATAATAAAGATTATTCTAAGCCAATTTGCATTCTTTCATGATGTAGTTTTTTTTCAAGTTTTAAATATACTTTTAACTGTTTTTCTATATTCATAGTTGATTGTGGAGTCGTCGAAGCTTTACACGCTTTGTTTTACATACTTTATCACAACAGTGTCATTAATGCAACGCACCAATACCACCAGCTAGTTTTTATTTTTTATTTTTTTTTTAACGGCAGACCACCAGCTAGTTAACTTTGATTACAAGTGCTACCACAAGATTTAAATAAGAGTTATAAACAAGTTTTCATGACCTACACATCATAGTGAAGATGTAAACTCGAGAAAAACCCAACGTAAAAGCATTGCCGCAAACCTGATTAAGACACTAAAATCGGCGTTGGTAAGTGTTTAAAGAGACACATAAGAAGTTGAGATATTTAACGGAAAATTGGATGGAGTTAGAGTTCGGGATTATTTATGTTAGAAAATAAAATCATCGAGACCAAACAGTTAAAATGAGATTGAAACTGGTAATGGTACCTAAACACATGGACCCAAACTGCAGTTTACTCTATTATTTTTTTATCATGGGCTTTTTAGCTACTAGGGCCAGCATATCGTGTCGGAAACGAAACGATAAGACACAAACACGATAAGGCCAAACACGAACACGACATGATAACTTATCGTGACACTTTTTCTAAACATGAACACGAACACGATAAAAAGCAGGTTATACGATATAACACGATAAAAACCCATTTTTTAAATAAAATAAAATTTCCAAAAAATTTCATAAGTCTTAATTGTAATTTTGCTAAGAACATCAAATCATGTACAAGTGTTTATATACAACATTTTATGAATTTGGTACAACTGTTTATAAAACTTTCATAACACATAAAACTTTCATCTTCATCAAGATAAAAAAAACAACTATAAAAGTTGAAGTCTTACTTGTCGGATCTGGTAAATAAATTACTATAACACATAAAACTTTCATCTTCATCAAGAACACGGTAAACAAGATCTTTCTACAATGATGAGGGTAGTGATGAAGAGAAAGTCGTCGAAGACCACCAGCGCTAAACCCTTTCAGCTACCAGTCCATAATCACGACACCGTCATTAAGCAATTTGTTGTCTTCTCGAACTCATTCACATAAAACATTAAAAGATCTGAAATTAAAATATGAGGTTATTTCAAGATAAATTACTTTAGATGTTTAGACAGAGAAAGAAATGATTTAAATGAAATGATATGAAAAGTTAGTATGAGATTGTGTGTAAATTTAGTTAAAAAGTAATGAGTTGAATACGAACCTTGAAAATTACAAAAGACAACTATTTATTTAAATTACTAATATGCCCATATGAATATAATAATAAAAGAAATAAATGAGTGGGTCACATTTGGTTTAATGGTTAATAATATAAGGGTTGGCTCACATTTGATATCAATTATATATATATATATATATATATATATATATATATATATAAATATACGATTAAGTTCATTTGAGAAGACTCATATATTAACCATTTGCTCTTTTCAAATGAACCCTCATATATATATATATATAGATTGGGGATTTTCTAAAAAGGCTCAAAACTCTAAGAAGTGTAGGAAGCAATCAACAACAAGCACGTGACAATGAGAGAAAAAAAAACACGGAGGGGCATCTTCGTCATTTATACGCGCGATGCTGAGATGTTCAGTTATGGTGTTTTTTCACAGCGCGATGCTGAGATGTTCAGTTATGGTGTTTTTTCACAGCGCGATGCTGAGATGTTCAGTTATGGTGTTTATTTGGCGCGATGCTGAGATGTTCAGTTATGGTGTTTTTTCACAGCGCGATGCTGAGATGTTCAGTTATGGTGTTTTATCACAGCGCGATGCTGAGATGTTCAATTATGGTGTTTTTTCACAGCGCGATGCTGAAATGTTCAGTTATGGTGTTTTTTATATGCATGTTGAAAACGCACAATGACTAATCTACCCCGGAACCTTATCGCGCGTCATTAAAAACATCATAATATTTACAATATTGCCACCGCGTTAATCTTGACCGTAAACACCCTAAATCTAACGTCCCAGATCGCTTCTTAGTCTTTTTAGAGTTTTAGCCATTTGTAGGAAATCCCTCCCCTATATATATATATATATATATATATATATATATATATAGAGTCACTTCCTGTTAACCATTCAAACGGGTACATGTGAAAGTCACCGTTCAAAATTACGAACCGACTTCTTGTCAAAGTGAGTCAGTTTACTAATAGTTTATGAAGTGATGAAGACTATTATTAAATTGTATTAACTAGATTTAACACCAGGCCGCGCGTTGCAGTGGCCAGGTCACGCAGTCGGGTCTTGTGTATTTGACGTCGTCATACGTTTTGAAAAAATAGTCTCATGCCCCGTACGTCACGACGAAAAAACGTAATGTGTCACATGTTAAAAAACGATGAAAGTCGTTCTATATGTCAAAGTAGAGTAAGAGAGCAAAGTCGAAAACTTATCAGGGGGCTAAAATGATAATTAGTAAAAGTCATACTATGTGTCAAAGTGGAGTAAGAGATCAAAGTAAAAAACTCATAAAGGCACAAACGACAATTAGTAAAAGTCGGGGACTAAAACCGTCAATGCGTTAAAATTCAGGGATTAAAACCGTTAATACGTTAAAGTACGAAAAAGTTAAAACGCGACGTGGCAGGACAGGAGAGGCCGGTGCAAAGCACCGACCTTCCCATTTAGTAGGTATATAAATATGACACTGATCTCATTTTTGTACATATTTTTTTATTTATCAATGATTCTTAATTCAAGTGGTTAAAGTAAGTACTTAAGACTCTAGGTTGTGTCTGTAGCTTTTCTCAATAAAGGTGAGTTTCCTCCTGTGGGGTTTGGGAGTGCGGTCCCGGTTGAAAAACTGATAGGTAATCCCGATTTTGATAAAACATATCCTATGAAACAAGATCGTACATTTACCGTTAAAAATAACTTCCTATTTGGAGAGCCTAACATGACGCTACTGCGCTCATGCTTTTTTTAGAAACATATTTCTTTCACTTCAAGTATCAAAAAACTTTAGGTATTTAGTTTAAAACACATCTTTACCTATGGCATAGCGATAAGATGACCTGGATCTCCATATTAGAGACTCAAGCTTAATCATAACTTGAGTCACTTTTAGTGGATATGAAGCTCGTCCCCGAAAACCACTCGACTTCTTGCCCGAGCCTAAGGATTTTATGTGGCATGGTTAAAGGTTCATGTCTGGTTTTTCCCTGTAATAATTGATTGACGAGTTTCGACTCCGATCAACTTGGTTCGTAAGGAGAGTTGTGGCGAGTCTCCGTTGCGTACGAAATAAAGTGTGGCTTCAATCTTGGTCTTTACACCATTAAGTGCATCAGCCACATGCGGTTACACCAACCGGTGATAAAAAGAAAAGTTAAGTATAAACTATTTATACCGAATGATCAAGATTAACCGTATATCTCGAGATAAAGATGGGGTATCTCATGCGAGAGAACTTTTTATATATGTTACCAGGAGGATATTAGGAAAGTTTAAAAGTTGAACTTATCCTTTGCCGATAACTCAATGAAGATGCCCATTCTATGTGTTTCATTTCATTTCATACATATGGACAAACAAAATAAAAGTAAAATGCTGATAACAATATTTCAGTGGATTCTTGTGATCTCAAAATAAAGTTGTAGGTCCTAAGGAGTTAATTTCCAAAATCAAATCTATAAGTCGGTAGAATTTGAATATGATACGACAAGTTGAGTCACATCTATAATATTTAGGAATTAATCATGGTTTAGCTATTTGTGTTATAGTCTAACACGTGTAGGTTAGAACTATAAATATAAGGCTTGGATAGAGGCTTTGGTACAGACAATCAATAGATAATTATTATAACGAGTTTTGGAGTGAGTTTCCCTTGCAATAATAAAGTTATTTTTGATTTAATTGATCCTGTGTCTTGAAGTGGTATCAGAGCTTTGTCAAATCAAGAACTAAGTTCTAGGTATCCGGGATTGATTCAAGATCTAGTCGTCGAAAGGAAGCTTGGCGCCGTCGTGAAGAGATCTAGGGCCAATCGTTTTTGCCAAGGAGAGATCTAGGGCCGATTAAAGTGACCAAGTGAGATCTATGAGCAACTAATAGAAGACGCCAAGAAAGATCTAACTAGGGACGTCGGGAAATTGCTTCGAGAATCCACCGCCAATATTGTTTATCAATTCTGGAAACCCACGAACCAAAGCCAAAGCCTTGTGACCAGAAAACAGTTTTCGTTGCAAAAGTAAGAAAAGAACATAGTTGCGTCCGAAATAGTGACAAGAAGAAATCTGCTGTCACAACAGTTAGTTCAGCGGCTAGATAACTGGTGTCGTCTAAACCAGTTCAGTGACCAGATTAGCAACCATGTTTGATACTAGAACCGATTTCGTCTCTACTTCAGAGTAGTAAAGTTCAAGGATTGCAATCAAGAAATCAGATCGCATTCCAACCGCGTTTAAGAGCCGATTATGTTTCTTTAAGGAGCTGCCAAAGGTCGTGAATTCAAAGACCCGCTTGGAGTTACTCAAGTGGATAATCGAGTCATGGTTAACGACAAGATGAATCAAGATCAAAGAAAGCTCAGGAAGAATCGAGATCAACATAACAAAGTTGGATGTAAAAGTCCGGTTAATTTGGTTCAGAAATTGAGGTGGTGACTGTTGGAGTTAATTTCCTAAACCAAATCTACAAGTCGGTAGAATTTGAATAGGATACGAAAAGTTGGGTCAAATCCCTAATATTTAGCAATTAATCATGGTTTAGCTATTTGTGTTATAGTCTAACACGTGTAGGTTAGAACTATAAATATATGGCTTGGGTAGAGGCTTTGGTACGGACGATCAATAGAGAACTATTATAATGAGTTTTTGAGTGAGTTTTCTCTTACAATAATAAAGTTATTTTTGGTTTAATGAATCATGTGCCTTGATTAATGTATTAAAACTAAAGGGACAATTATGAAGTAACCTATTGATCATATGTATACCATGCATGTTATTAGAGATGCAGCCAGCATGCATGCATGCATCCATTCATACACATATATTAATCATGCACCACCATCACCATCACATAACTAAACTAACAATGGCAAAGTAACACTTAGGTAGTGTTTGTATGTAAGAATGAGGGTCAGAATGAAAGGGATCATTATGAGGAAATAAAAAAAATGTGTTTGATTGGTTAATGGAATTGAATAAACCATTACAAATGAATTAAAAGACCTCACTTATTACACATAAAATCTCATGTTGGGTTGGTGAAGTCTTTATTTTTGGAAATTTGGATTAACATTAGAAGTTATAGGCCTAGCCTATTGAAGTTTTCTTGAACCCTAAGTTAGAAGCCCTATATCTATTGTATATATGCCATAGTCATGTGATTGTAATCTTTTACTTTTAAGCATATTGAAACAACGTAGTTGCATCTCGAGGACATAGATTCCCCACTTGGACAGAACCACGTTAAATTTTTTTCTGTCGTTTATATTTTGTCTGTATGATATTCGTGTGTGCTTGTGCATTGATTCAATTCCACGTACTAGTTGGATCCTAACATCTCATTCTCCCAAATTCATTTCATCCACCTCTCCCTTCTTTGATTCATTTCATTCATTTTTCCATGATTCGTCACAACCAGTCCACCACCATCACACAACGCCACCAACCAACACTGGCCACCATAACGACGACCACCACTAGCTAGTTACCAACACAGCAACACCACCGACCCAAAAAATTGCCACCCATCGGCCTTCACTATTGGCCGCCTCCACCACCACCATCAATCACCATTGGCCACCAGTACTAGCGCCAACACCAGCACTACCACATGCCACCCGCGCTACCACCGAACAAGAACCACTACCGGCCATGAACCGCCGTTAACCACGAATGTACCACCACTAGCAAGCACCATATGTCCCCACTACCACCCCCAAAATCACCGCCCACCGGCCGCCGCCACCGACCATCACCACGGTCACTATGGCCACCACAACCAATCACCGTCGACCGCTACCATAGGCCATTGTTACACCTCAATCGATGGCGGAATTATCAGGGCGAACGAAAATGAATAGATTGCTCGTAGCTGATAGTACTTAAAATAATTTAAATAAAATAAAATTTCGAAATCTCATTATTCAAATAATTACATACAATTAATCAAACAAACTAAACAAGTAACATCTTAATTAAATAATCTTGATTATTTATGTCCAAGGAAGTCCTAGATGTGAAGTATCTTGAATAATCCACAATTAAAATGCATTTCCTGAAATGATGTGAAAAATAATCTGATCATCCAACGAATTAGATTGTGAGTAAACATAGGTTTGAGTATATATAAATATAAAGATTAAAATTTCAATTTACATGTCATGTCAATAATATAAATTTGCAAAGCGTTTCAAATAAGATAAACAATACATAATCAAACACTAAATGACTAAATTACTTAAAATCACACAGATTAAATCGTTAATGATATATAGCCGGTGTTCAATCACCCACTGAGCAACAACATGCATGAATATATGAGGTGGGTTTTTTCAGGCCAACAGATGTATCATCGATTACGGTTGTTTGATTAATATTTATCATATATGAAAAATAAATGCAAGTACAAACATAACATGAATAAATTAGTAGAGAGTGACTTAAGAAGGTCATATGAGATCACCCCAAAGTAATTAATACAAAAACCATTGCTAGGAATACTCACTTGATCATAAATTGATGAATAGATAAATAATGACTTGAAATAAGACATCGGGAACCTTGTTAACGTTAACTAGAGGAATGATGTCTTATGTTAGAATGATGTACTACATATTGTTTAGGAAAATAGGATTTTAATAAAAAATTAGGGTTTTAAATTTATTTAAGTAGGAATAATTAATAATCTAATAGTAATGTATTTTTATAATAGTAATAACTAGTTAAATGAATAGTAATAAGTGACAAATAATAATTAAGTAGAGGAGACATATAATGATTAATTCATTATATAAATAATTAAAGATAACTTGACTCATCGGAACTAGTTAATGAAAAATAATAATAAAATATAAAATCAAACAATTATTTAAGGTAATCTATCCTTATATAATATAGCAAAACAAAAAAAAATTATGTGACATCTTTTTAAATCCTCTGACTTATGTGACATAATTTGAGAGTTTATCTCATAATAATGATTTTTATTTAAAATATGTATATAAAATATATTATAGTAAAAATAATTACATTTTTGGTCCTCTAATATTTTCGAGAATTCTGAAAAATTTAAGAGTATTTATATTTGTAACCCTCTACTTCAAGGGATGTACATCGGTCGGTTTATATTTGATAGAGTTTAAAAATGAAACTTATGGAATTAATGATAACATAAAATTAAAGACCTCAGTGTTTTATAAATATACATAACATTTTTATACGATTTTAAAAAAATATAAACTACACCATAAAACTGAGCACTTTATGGTGTAGTAAATTTGACTAAAATATTGTTATACTAAAAGTCTAATATTTAAAAGTATATCCTGTGTTCCGGTTTACCACGGTTTTATCTCAAAACTGATTGGAATATTCATGAATATCCTTAAAAGCATCACTTGAATGATGTGTTCCCGAGCGTAGCGCGGACACTAAACTAGTAATATAATAAAGCAAAATCAAAAAAACTTATGTGACATCTTTTCAAAGCTTCTGGCTTAGGTGTCATCATTTGAAAGTCTATCTCAAAATAATGATTTTTTAATTTAAAATATGTATATAAATATATTATAATAACACTAATTACATTTTTAGTCCTCTAATATTTTGGAGAATTCTGAAAAATTTAAGAGTATTTATACTTTTATCTCTCTACTACAAGGTGTGCATTAGTCAGTTTGTATTTTTAAGGTATAAAAGTGAAACTTGTGAATAAAGTTAATAATAACATCCAATTAAAGACCTTAGTGTTTTATAAATATATATAACTTTTTAATACGACTTTAAAAAAAATAAATTACACCATAAAACGGAGCAATTTATTCTCTTTAATTTGAGTATAATATTGCTATAATAAAAATCTAATTTTTAAAAATATATCCCGTGTTTCGGTTTATTACGGTTTTGTCTCAAAACTGATTGAAATATATTTATGAATATCCTTAAAAGCATCACTTAAATGTTATGTTTCCAAACGTAGCGCGGACACTAAACTAGTAAATCATAAAACAAATTAAGTAAATAGCTAATAATGTTGATATAGTGATAGATAATTATTTTGTATTAAAAATTAAATATTTAAGTAAACAATTTACAAATTTTTTATGTTTTGAAGCTTCTAACATATTTAAAATCAATAAGTTTCTTCAAAATCTTAGTTACTTGACTTTTATTCCTTTTATGAGATTTAAAAGTGTTACATTTCTAATACTTTTTAAAATAATGTTTTTAAACTTTTTATTGTAAACTAATAGTTTTTATAAAAATTTAAATTCATATGTATCTTTATATTTTAGTCTATTTAGTTTCTTGTTTTAAGGAAACTCTTAATGAAATTGAGTATACAATAGTATACGTAAGTTAGTACATAAATATAGGGATGAGCTTTTGGTACCGAGTACCGGTACCGTCTCGATACCGTATCGACTTAGTAATATCGGTACTGGTACTGGTACCCACTTTTCCTGAAACTCAGTACCGGTATTAGGCGGTACCGGTACTTTACCGGTTAGTACCACGTTGGTACCGGTTAAGAAAAAACTAGTTTTTTTAGTATATTTTATATAATTTGAGATGTTATGAATGTTGTGTATTACTTGCTTAATGTTATAAAGTGTTTTCTTTACAACTTTGAGTCATTTTATAATATTTTTTAGATTATTAACTTCTAAATTTAATGAAGTTGATATGATTTTTAATTAATTTATACCATATTTTATTTTTTTTCCTTATATTCAAGTATATTATAGTATAGTTATATTAAAAAGTATAAAATTAAACCGAAATAAACGAATAAATTTTATTAAAAAAGATAAAATATGAAACCGGTACTAACGTGGTATCAGTACCGAAATACCAGTACCGTCCCGCTAAATTCAGTACCGGTACCCCACTTTTCTTAAAACTCGGTACCGGTACTAGGCAGTACCGGTACCGGGCGATACCGATATCCGTCTCGATCTCATCCCTACATAAATAAATGAATTGAAGTTATATTAACGAATAATAAATATAAATAAAGGGATTAAAACTGTAGAAAACAAAAATAACAAGATGGGTAAGGTAACCCAACCAGGAGACTCAAACCATCGAAATACAACCAACCAGCAGACCAGGGATGCATTTGTGGATTCAAACCAAAATGATATATACAATTCATTATTTCATAAAACTATTATAAACCCTAGAATCTAAACCCTCAAATTGATCAAGAAATTAGATATAGAATTGAAATCAACCATAGGGTTTGATCTATGCATTAAAACGTTACTTACCTCAATTAATGACGAATTGGTAATGAACGAATTTAATGCAGAATGATGAAGAAGACGATGATTGTTTTTTTATGTGGGTGTGTTGATAAACTGAATTGATGTTACATCGAGTTTGTGTGAGTGTAAAGGAGTGAAATGTATATGATATTTGATGGTAATTCGATTTAGGGTACTAGAAGCACCCGAGGAGGTGAGGTAGAGACAAGATGAGTCTTATCAATGGGGCTGTGGCGGTTGTGTAATGTCACATCATCTTTTTTCACCTCTCATTTTCTTTTTTAACAAGGGGCACCCACATTGTGAGATGGCGACAAGTCAAATGTCAAAATCATGCAAAAGTCAACCGTTGGAATCATGCCATTGTAAAAAATAGCCGTTGAAACCATTGATTGAATCCAACTCGTCACGAGGTGCATACGTCGTTTCCCATCTCACGAGCTCGTCTCGGGCCACCCGGGGTGGTGTGCTCGCGAGACGAGCTCATCTCGTCTCGACCCCCATGTGCTCCGAGTGCTCTTAGTTTGATTCAACACATTATGAGCTGTTATTCGCAAGTTTTGAGATTTGATATACTGTAAATCTGTAATTGTAGCTTTGTTGATTGTTTGCTTATGTTCTAATTGGATAAGGAAACGATATGGTAAATCCATTTGAATGTTTGACCCCGCAATTAGCGTAATTCATTTATGATTTGTGGTTTATGCTTGAAACCGTAGGTGAAGGGATCAAGATACAACTGGAAATGGGTCAATATATTTTGGGTCGGGTTCGCATCTTGTTCTTAAACAGGTTTAATTGGATAAAAATGTGAAAATTGGTTATTTTGCCCGTCGTCGGAGCTATCTGGAAAGGGTGCCGGAAAAACTAGATTGCATAGGGAAGGGGATTGGTTTAAACAAACTTTCAATTTGCTCCTTGTAATTTGAAATATTTGTATTTTATGTATAAGTAAATTGTTAAAATAGTCCCTGGGTTTGTAGCGTTTCAACCACTTTGGTCCTTATGTTTTTTTTCTTGCCATTTTGGTGTTTGGTTTTGTAAAAAAACTGAAATTTTGGTCCTTCCGTCAACAATCGTTAAAAATATTCGTTCACTACAGGGGTAGATTAGTCTTTTTACACCTCCAGGGACCAAAATGGCAACTTTACTATTATTATTATTATTAATTATATTATTATTATTATTATTATTATTATTATTATTATTATTATTATTATTATTATTAACACAAAAGACAACACACCAACAACACATCTTCATCATCTCATCTGCATCCTCTTATCTTCATCTTCTTATAACCACCACCACACCAGTCGCCATTCCAAGCTTCCAGCCGCCTCTATCACCAGACCACCACCATCGATCCCCGTCTACCTTCATCCTTCCACATCTTCACCACACAAGACACCAACAATCACCACGCATCTTCATCCTCTCGTTTTCATCATCTCATCTTCATCTTCATTACCCACTACCAATGACCATTACAAAACCAAAGACCTCCCACCTACAAACACCACTGTCGACTACAATCATCGCCATCTGGGTGTTGAACAGCCGAGGCAAGATGGAGAGGGGAGATGGGAAATTGAGGCGTGGTGGTGGGTAGATGATGATGTTGAAGACGTGATGGTGACTGTGCTGATGAGGCGGCGACGGTTGTGGTGGAGACGGTGGGTTCGATGGTGGTGATACTTGGGGTTGGGGTGAGGGAGAAGGTGGGTTATAGGATGTGGATTAGGAATTTGGGAAGATAAACTCAATTGGAAAACCAATTTGTTGGATGTGGTGATGAATTTGGTTTGAATGGGTGAAGGGATTTGTTTTATAGCAACAAGGTGTGTGGTGGTGGCGGTGGTGAGGGTGGTGGGGGTTTAAAATGGTCATTTAACATATGAAGAAGGACCAAAATGGTAATTTATTAAAACATGGGTATTTTGGTCTTTTTACGTAAAATTAACGGAAAACGTTGACGGAAGGACCAAAATGGCAGTTTTTTACAAAATCAAACACCAAAATGGCAAGAAAAAAAACATAAGGATCAAAGTGGTCGAAACGCTACAAACCCAGGGACTATTTTGGAAATTTACTCTTTATGTATTAATGTGTTTAAATCATGTTTCATTTAATACATATATAATTTCTAACGTAGTTTTATTAAATGAACTTAAGTTTTATAAATTTTTTTTATAAATTATCACCTTATTATTTTATGATTAAGTGTGATTAATATAGACAAATTAATAACTTAATTTAAATGAATACAAGTAATGAATAATTCGGTGTTAATTCATGATAAATTATGATTTGAAATGGGTATCAAAACTAGTTGGGTTTGGATTCAGATCGGGTTTAGTTCGAGGCAAATGTTACAGCCATCACCGACCACCACCATTAGTTACCAGAATCAACCACCACCAGTACTGCTCTTAAACCACCCCCACATGTCACCATTGTTGGTCCTATAAACGCCACCGTCAGCCACCAACACTCAATACCATCAGCTACCACCACCAGCACCACCACCAACCATCACCACCGACCACGACCATCATTCACCACCACCTTAACTATTCTTGTATTATGTTTTTCGTCTTTTCCTACTTACCAAGTAACACATATTAAGCAAAGATTCATTCAATTTCCACATGATAATCAAACACGCAGTGGTAGACCCAATATTTTTTTTTCATATGGTGTCGGAATTTTTTGGTTCGATATATGTCATTGCAAATGTCGGGTCAGTCATGTGGCGAATCAAGTCAGGTCAAATTTTGGCGAATCAAGTCAGGTCAAATTTTGGGTTGATGAATTAATGGGTTAATGGTTTTGGGCCCAATTTCTTTAATAGCTGAGCCCAAATGTAAAAATATAAAACTAGTTATCTTCATATTAATTTTTTATAAAACTTTATAAAGAAAACTTAGCTAATTCTTTTAAACTAGTTGGGCAATGGTGTCAAATATTTCTTTTATAATAACAATGATGTCGGTAATAAAATAAAAGTAAGGCATAAGTCGGAATTTCGGTATATAAATTTACATTATACGTTTAAAAAAGATTGGTGTCGGCCGACACTCACCCTTAAAGGTTGGCTCCACCCTTGCAAACTGGAATGTAATGATTTTATTTATTCATTTTCATGTTCATTCAATTACCTCATACTAAATACCAAACGTACAAACCATATTTAATTTCTGAAAATTCCGTCACTCTGCGATGTTAATTCAAGCCACCTAGATTTATAAGCAGGTGAATGGAAAGTTAAAACTTGCTACAACTTAGGATAGTGTAACAAACTACAAATGCAAAATTTATAATATAAAATAAACTATAATAGATTAGAAATAAAATGCAAGAAATGAAAAAAACGCATGAAGAATAAACGAACCACGTACATGAATTCTCAGGGGTTTGGCTATCACATATCATGTTTCATGTGATCAAGTTTGACCAAATGTCATATGATTTGAACATGCTTAAAGCTTGCCCATTTTCTTCGAACAACAACTTTCTATTAAAAAGGCGCAAGGCTAGCAAGATTTCCATGAAGATCTATTTTGTATCCAAGTAAACCCGTGATTTTATCTCATTTCGTATCTTTGTAAAGGTGATCTGCTTCTCCTCGACGATTAGCTCATTTCCAGCTTTCCAAAGGAATCACCAAAATGGGAAGATTAGTCACTTTCTTATTTGTTCTTGAAGCATCAATTGACTTATGTATGTCTAGGCTAGCTCTAACTGAGAAAGCAAAAATGGACGGTAATTTGGATCACGGACTAACAAATTACCATTCCATACCATGATCACGCTTGACCTAATATGATCATTCTTGACCTAACGTTAATTTATCGATTATGTTTGATGTACACAAATGATGTAGTGTCTTATGATTGATCAATTTTGACACGATGTAATATAGTTATTTATGTTTGACCTAATGTTAGCATACACATGGATCATATATATTTGATCAACTATTTGGCCTAAGATGTCATTATTGACCAAATTTGACCAAATCTCACTTTATTAACAATGTTTCAAGTACCTTCAATACCTAAGTAAGTATTTCTAAGATGGAATGTTAACTGTTATACTTATTTTAACGGTTTAAGCATGAATCATCTATAAGTATTAACTGTTAGATTTATTTTAACGGTTTAAGCATGAATCATCTATGAGCACCATAAAGGAGAAAACCAAGCATTGTGAAAAGCTCTCTGACCTAACCTACAAGCTTGATATGTCCAAGGTGAGACTTAGACCCAAAAATTTATTTTAATAAAGTCTTAAGTATCTTATGACAAACACATGAGTTATGAGCCGAGGATCATTGGTAAATAAATATTACTTGATTGGTTAAATTATGGTCAACCGGTCAAGGTTGCAACAATCAAGATAACACCACATGGTCCTTCCCCATTTTGCCAACTTAGCTAAATATCTACCTATTCTAATAATTAAGTAACTCATCCACATGTCATCATTTTAACTACTCCATATAGGATTTTGCTTAGGTGTCATGTTCTTAATTAATTTGATAGAGAATTTTTAAACGGGTCATGGTATGCTCCATATTCTAAATAACCCGATATGTTTAAATTAAAAATTCACAAATTATCATCAATTATCTCCTAACCCGATATGTTCAAATACAAAATTTATTAATTATCATGATCTATATTTTAACCCGATATGTACCAAGTATCATGAATTATCTCATAACCTGATATGTTCAAATAAAAACTTATCAATTATTATGATTTATCCTAACCCGATATGTTCAAATTAAAGTTTTACCAATTATCATTAATTATCTCATAACTCGATATGTTCAAATAAAAAAAATTAACAATTATCATGAATTATCTCCTAACCCGATATGTTCCAATAAAAATTTACCAACTATTATAAATCATATCATTTATTGTAACATATGATTTTTTATATGAATATATATTTGTAAATATCCAAATCGAATTAAAAAGAGATATGTTAAAAATAAATTTGATATGTAAATTGAGTTAAAACCTATAAAACTAAAATCCGTGTAGTATACGGGTACTAATCTAGTTTCCTATTATATAAATAAATATTTACAAAGAAAGTTTTGTATTTATAATATTTTAAATTATTTGTAACATGTTATTTTGAAATGGGTAAAACTTGACCTTTTCATACTCTACTAATAGCTATAAGTAAGATTAAATTGGGTACACATACTTGTTTGTTTTAACATGTCATTTCTATTTAGAAGAAACTTATACGGAGTAATATATTTTTCCTTATTTATATTTAATTAAAAGTTGCTATCACAAACATAATTAACCATCGACGATCCTTAGTGAAGCATCCGAAGGTGATTCCTTTGGGAAACATCTGCATGTCATCCCTTAATGAAGCTAGCATCTTCAATTATCTATCGTGATTAACTGATTATTTCATAGCTGAAAGTTTGCTTACGTTGTGTTCTCAAGTTTTTTTTACATGAAAGGAAGCAAAAAGTATAAGTGTTCAAGATTTTTTAAAGAAGGAAATGAAAGGAAGAATATGCAATAAATTTCTCTCTTGATTTTACTTTTGAATTAGAAGGAAGTGGAATGAAGTATTTTTTTTCTATATATAAATTTCTCTTTTATCACTTTATCCTTTTAACCTAGTTTTTTTTCAACAGTAAAATTTCATTAAAAATAAACTAGCAATATACTAATACAAAGGAACATGAGAAAAACACTTTTCTAGTTTTTTTAGAGATTTAAAAGGTGTGATGGTAAAATTACTATTTTCTCTGCTAGCTCTTCCTAACAACTTCGGAACAAATAAAATGTTTATGTTCTTTTCCATTCTATAGAA
This sequence comes from Tagetes erecta, assembly GCA_030867185.1. NCBI lineage: Eukaryota > Viridiplantae > Streptophyta > Magnoliopsida > Asterales > Asteraceae > Tagetes > Tagetes erecta. The sequence continues at coordinate 24,128,593 of CM061496.1, forward strand.
CTCGACCTAGAACACGAAATGAAACTATATATTTCCACCCTTTATCTTCATTTCTCTTCTAAGTCCTCTTTCCCTCATTTCCCTTAGTATAATTGGGAAGATACCAGAACCCCTGATGCAGGTTCTAGAGACATGAAATGCACCTGGTGGATGATAGATAAGAAGTCGATTAGTTCCGTATTGTGCGGGCATTTTCTTGAACCTGTAAGTGGTGACAGACATAGTTAGATAAAAGCAAGTCGAATGATGTAAAGTGTAACCCAACTACTGGCCTTTGGTCTAGTGGTATAGGTAGTGATGGCAAAGAACTAAGCCTTCATGAGGTCGTCGGTTCTATCCTGAGTCAAACCGGGTTTTAATCTGTAGTGCATTACGCTAGCGGGTCTTCACTCATGTAGCGGCGCAACCGTTGTCAAGTGGCATGCATCAGGCTCCTAGGTTTCCCGGTGAACGCCTAACCCCCCTCTCTGAACCCGTGGGCCCGGTTGGTTTGGACAACGTTATGGTCAGATAATGAGGTGTGATGGGTCTTCGAATTATCGGAGATGCGATTGCCACTAAGAAAATGAAAGCGATAATAGGAGTAATATAATTCGATATTTTCTGGTTACACTAGAATATATTCCTGACTTGTTACAAATAATTAAAAGGTATATTGGTTTTCATTGGTCTCAACTATCACCTTTTGTCTTTTACCGGTCCCAACTTTTAAATTGGTTGTCAACGGTCCCAACTTTTATCACTTTGGTAACCATTGGTCCCGTCGTTAAATTTTTTTAACGCCGTTAAGTTTTTTCCAAATTCAAGACCGATGTTTTAGACCTTTTGATTGGAAGGATAGTACGTGTCGATTGATGTAAAAGTTTTCTCGAAAAGGCTCTCTGAACGATAAAATTATTACATCCGATTGAAGCATCATTAGGTTTAAACTCCCGATTAAAGCACTATTTCGTTGTTCGAAGCGTCATTTTGAGGTAACTTTTCCATCAATTGACTTATATTATCATTCGGATCAAAAGGCTTATAACATCGGTATTGAATTTGGAAAAAACTTAACGGCGTTAAAAAAATTTAACGACGGGACCAGTGGTTACCAAGGTGATAAAAGTTGGGACCGTTGACAGCCAATTCAATAATTGGGACCGGTAGAAGACAACATGTGATAGTTGGGACCAATGAAAACCAATATACCTAATTAAAATATCCCATTGCAACATTTGTGATAATACAAAAAGAACTATTATATTAGAGGGGTAAATTTTTTTTCCTCTTTGCTAGAGGTGAAAAAAAAACGGTTTTGAACCGGAAATCGGTTTTGTGGAGATGAGTGATAGGTCTCAAAAGGCACGTTGTAAGTTTGTGGAGTTTTGTTAGAAGCGGCTTTCAACTTCACTTTAAAAGAGCATACTATAAAGAAGTTTTGCTCAGTGCTAAAACAAGCCCCAGATTCCAAGCAATCGTAAATGAGGGTGGGTGGTGAAGTATTTATTATAATGTCGACTTGGTCTAAGATTGTATGACGAAGTTTGTGATTCAACAAGCTTTGCCATTCAACTACTTTGAAAACTCAAAGTTTACCGCTTTGATTCGAGAAACACTTCAACCTCGTTACACCCATGTGAGTTGTTCTACTCTTAGACGTTATTAGTTAAAATTGTGGAAACATCCAAAAAAAACATATTTAGTTGTATTTATTCAAAATTTAAAATTTCGGTGTTAGTTTAGCTAGTAACTTTTGATCGGCTCCACACGGTTGCATTGAATCGTATCTTTGTGTAACCGCTCATTAGATAGATCTTAATTCGTGGCAAATGATGAAACGTACGATTGCGTTTGAACTTTTTCCGCATCCACATAAAGGACACAATATGTTTATAACTTTAGATAGTGCAATACAAACTTTTCATTTACAAAACAATTCTTTTTCAATGGTGTTCTATAACAGTTCAAATATATGATTGCGATGACAAACTAAAAGTAAAATAGAAACTGATGCAATGGTCTTTTTATCATTCTCGATGTGTTGCACTTAGTATTAATTTAGTAGTGCAAGACGGGCTAGATGCCGAAAAATATTTTGCATATATATAGGTTTAAACTAATGTTGCAAGACCTTTTAAAAAGTAGAAAAAAAAATCAAGATTATAAACAATATTATAAGGATATGCACTCAAGATATTTAGGTGCTAAATGGTATGTGCCTACCAATTGGAATTTCATATCTACGATGTTTGAAAGTGTCTTAATCCAGCGGGATACTTTAAAATCTTTTCATAACAGTCTTTCGTTGGCTGGGATAGTTGATGAGTTTTTGGAACAAGGTTGGACTATTATAAAAAGTATTACTGATTTTGTTGGTATTTTTAAAAATTCTACTAGAAAATTGTCAGGGGTTTGCTACCCGAATGGTAGTTTGGTGCTTTTAAAAATTTTATTTAATGACTTTTAATATAAGAAATTTGAAAACTCAAATGAAATGTTTAACCAAATGATACAACCGATGGAAAAAAGTTTCAAAGATATATTTTAGAACTTAACGAGATTTTTACTTGTGCTGTTTTTTTAAACTTGTTTAAATGTTACGGTGGTTAAATGTTTAATAGAAGCAATATTTTACAATTTTGATATCCACATGGATAACCCAAAAGTTATATGGAAGCAAAATAACTTCTCTAGAACAAACAATTTTGATAGGAAAGATCCTCTAATGACTTCTCTATGAGCTTTTATAGTAAATGGAATCTATAGAATTGTGATCAAATATCAAATATTGCAAAGTCCCGGTATATCACCTTTTAACTGAATTCGAATAAGAGAAGGGACTGCAAATTCAGTGAAAAGTCTAGTGAGCCATGTGAGCTCTGTTGTTACTCGACCCATGGATCTATATATTCAGCATCGGTTGAACCTAAAGAAACAGTTGGTTGTTTCATTGATTTCCAGGAGATGGAACTACTTCTAAGAAGAAGTAAATTTCCAGTGACAAATCCCATCGGGATTGGCGAATCCCTGGGTGTTTAATGTGACACCTTAGGCAAATCTAGGGGTGTAAACGAGCCGAGCCGAGCCCGAGCTCGTCTAGGCTCGAGCTCGGCTCGTTTCAGCTTAACCAGGCTCGAGCTCGAGCTCGGCTCGTTTAAAGCTTTAATTTCAAAGCTCGAGCTCGAGCTCGTCACAAACTTCTCAAGCTCGAGCTCGACTCGGGCTCGGCTCGTCTGGTTTTTTATTATTTTATTTTTAATTATTTATATTTAAATTTTTAATTGTTTATACTTAATTTTAAATAAACTTTTAATTATATGTAATTTATATATAATAAAATACATATTATATATTTTTAATCATAACTTATATATATTTTAACTATTAATAATAATATATATTTACAAAATAAATAAAAAAACATATAATGGAAAAGCTCGATAAGGCTCGCGAGCCGGCTCGAGCTCGATATGTAAAGCTCGAGCTCGGGCTCGATAACTTAATGAGCTCTTATTTAAAGCTCGGGCTCGAGCTCGAGCTCGAAAAAGCGCGGCTCGTTCGAGCTTTTTATCGATCCGATCTCGAGTAGCTCACGAGTAGCTCGGCTCGTTTACACCCCTAGGCAAATCCCACATCCATGAAAGAGATGGTAGGACAAACCTCATCGAGGACAATGAGTCCAAAGGGGGGTTGTAACCCTAGGAAAGTTCAACTCCGATCATGGATAGAGAACTCCTTGTTTCATATATAATCTTCTGACTCAAATATGAAAAACGCATTTTGGATACATTGGTTGTTGATGTGAGTAGAACTCAATAGTTAAGCAATCATAAGTGGCAAAAATTCTAGTGACCTATTAGGAAGTTTTCAATTGGATAACCAAAACCATATCTATGATATCTTAGTGGGCAAAATGGACAATATTGGTGGTATAAGAGGTAAGATGTAACACTTGGTATTAGAGCCACTTTTATGTCATTCAGAATGGCGCGCGCACGAGTCTCTGAGGGTGTTCAGTGGAACACCTTTGGCTAATCTCACATCCATGACTGGGTTGGTGGGGTAAACCTTATCAAGTACAATGAGTCCAAAATAGGGATGCTTGTAACACCTTAGGGATCCTTGTTTCATAGTAAATTGTTCTGACTCAAATATCAAAAACGCTTTATGGGCGTATTGGCTGTGGATGTGAGGAGAAATTCATAGTTAAGTGTACGTGAGTGGAAGTAATCCCCAAATGTTTGACTTCCTGAGAAGTTTTCACCAGGGCAACCAAAAGCAAATCAGTAAACTACTAATGGGAAAAGCAGACAACATTGGTGGTATGCGAGGCGAGATGTTACAAATGGTAACATTGTAACATAGCTACTCCTATAATGTTCAGGATGGCAGGACAAACCTCATCGAGGACAATGAGTCCACGTGGGTGTTTTCTGGGACACATTCTTATCTCACATCAATGAATGGGATGGTTGGATGAACCTTTATGAGTTGCAAAACACATCCTTTTTATTGCATGTTTTAGTTACTTTTAAATACTTATTTAGTTGTTTTTAGTTATTTAATAAAGTTTGTTTGTTTTACAGGTGCTCGGGTGCAAAGAAAGCTAGAAATTATTAAAAGAAGTGAAGTGGAGCACACTTGGGGTGTTGGAAGCCTGCAAAGAGGAGAAAACAAGAAACTTTTCCGAAGAAGATGATCTATGCGATATGCATAGTTGGATGTGTGTCCTGTGAATAACACGTAGATGTGTTTTTAAGGCTTCTTGAGTTTTTTTTAATCCTATGTGATACACATCGGATGAGGGTGTAATATGTGTGTATCATATAGATGCATTGTTACTGTAACATCCAGCCCCTCATACCACAAATATTGTCCGCTTTTGCTACATTAGAGCTCACGGATTTGCTTTTGGTTGCTCGGGTGAAACCCTCCCAGGATGGTCACCCATCCTGAGATTGCTGTCATCCGAGCACGCTTAACTGTGGAGTTCTCCACTCATCCACTAGCATTAAGCCCCAAAACGCGTTGTTGGTATTTGAGGTCAGACATTTCTTATAAATCCCAGATCTCTCCTGTCCACGGTCGATGTGGGATTTGTTGGTCCATCAGATCGAGATTTCAGTGTTATAATGATTTGTAAACAACAAAACTCACTAAGATTCAATGAAACATAGTCCAAATACCCTTAACACACAATAACAAAGATTAAATCAACACAACAGAGGTAATCAAGCTACAAAGATGATAATAATAAGCTCCTAGCACCTCAGCCGTCACACACACACAATTTAGGGTTTGATAAACTTGCCAAAACTTCTATTGAAATGAGAAAACATTACAATATATAGTGCAGACATAGGTTCGCTGACAGATTCGCTGACAGCGAATCTGTCATGCCAACCTATCAGCTTCGCCGGGCACAAAACAGTTTTGCCCGGCGACTGATCTAAACTAATGTCTACACAGATCTAGACTTCCGAGCGAATCTATAGATTCACCCGTAGGTTCGCTCTAACAAAAACTATTAAATACATAACAAAACAAATGTAACACAGACATGCCGGTGAGTCCAACCTATACATGAACTATCAATACTCCCCCTAGGTTGGACCTCACCTGGGGAAGTCTTATATTTAAGCTCCGTCTTTGTCGGCTTCAAAGATGCTCAATGAACGCTCCAGCCCTTGATTCAATACCGGCCAATGGATTAGTAACGTCTTCTGATACGGCCTCCTCACTTTCACTAATATCCAAAAACGATTCAACAAACTGTGCTTTGGTGACCACAGTATCAGGCAAATCAGCAACAGTAGTCTCCGCCTGTACATCTTCAATCTGCTCCTCACCAATCACATTCACTTCAACCTCTGCCGGCTTCTCAAACCTTTTCACAATTGATTTATCTAACTGTTTGGATAAATCATCCATATCCATGTTCAGATCATCAGTCATTCTCAGCCTCTCATTGACCTTCCTCAACTCAGCACGTACACCTCGGGCTTTATTGGCAACCTTCACGAACAAGTTGGCTTCAGTTCTCGTATCATCTCCTGCCCCGTGCTTGATCTCGTTTTCACATAAAACCTTCAGATCTTTGTCACACCCCCAAAAATATACTAACGGAGTTTTACCGTTAAGCGTGTGACAAACCAGGATCTCAGTCATTAGTTACACCAAACGACACTATATGAATTTAAAACATACGTGTCTCATTAAATGAGAAAATTTAATACAGAGTTAACGTTTAAAAATTTGCGGAAGCGTAATCGAAATATAATGTCAAAATATTAAATAGAAATTAAATGCGCAGAACATGCGTCCAACATGAGATACACAGTCTAAATAGTCATTTAAACTCGAAACATGGTTTGTTTTGCAAGAAAATGTTTAAATGAAAAGCAGTGACTCCATGCCATGTGCTAAGTGCGTGGTACCTCGACGACCTGTAAAAGTGAAAGTCTAACAAGTGTCAACACGACGGTTGGTGAGTTCACATAGTAAGTATGGAATCAAGTATGCTCAGTTGCAAGCAGAAATATAAATTATGTATGTCATTGTAGGTAGCTAGTCTACAGCACATGTCCTAGAGGCGTATGTATCTGACCGAAGCTGACGTAAGTACACATTAAGTGCATTTTGCCCGTTCGTACATCCCAGCAGGATGCACTGTAAGTATGTTAGGTCATTCAACACCCGTTTGACAGGTCCTTCTGTCGTGCTAGCGCGACTAGCCCGGGTGGGGTTTGTCAAACCCAGTAGTACTACTCAAAATTTCCCCGCTATTTCACAAATACTAACGGTCAACTAGGTATCCATGGGGTCTTTCATGAACAAAATAAAAGTTGCTCTATCCAGACATGCGACATACAAAATTTGTAAATTCGTAAAAGTAATTGTCCGTGTTCAGCCCATAACAGGGTAGAATAGTAAAAGTACGGTTTAGTGAACTCACCTTAGGTTGCGCAGCAATTCAGTTTAAAAGCACACAATGTAATACAACAACCTAAATAATAGTAAATGTGTGTTCATGTAGAGTCATTAAACCCTATGCATCCAAATAGTCATACGGTTTGTGCGAGATTAGAAAAGTTTGACTCTTTGACCAAGTTTGACCAAAGTTCACTTCTGTTGACCCGAGTTGACCCACGATCCGTTGGTGATTTATTAAGTGTAAGTATGTTACATTTGACGTACTTGTTCATATTTCATTCACATACCACAACACACGACAAGTATTCGGCAAAGTTAAATTTCTATTTTCATAAAAGTTTCCTTTATAGGAAAGTCGAACTTTTAGAACATGTTTGCACAATTCAACATCTTAGAGATTCCCAAACATCCCTTAGCATGTCAACTATCACACAATAACCATAGCATGCTACACAAGACAATAACACACACTATCATTTTACGATTTCCAATGTATGACATACTAGCATGCGTGGTCATTTCAAAGCACAATACATTGTTCACATGTTTTGTTTCCCTAGCATAACACACTTTCATCATGGCATCCTAATTAACTATAACACACATTGTATTTTTCCTTCACAACCAATTCCATGCAAACGGTTTATTAACCAACTAACACTTTCAAATGCCAGTTCATGTCAAAAGCTAGTTTACCTTTCACAAGACGGCCTACAATCTTACATAGGCAAATTTATTCATGTTTGTATGTCCAAAGTTACTAAACATGCACCCTAGTGAATGTTCATGACAAAAAGTTTCCATATTTAGCAAGTCATACCAAATCAAGTCAGGTTTCCACGTTCAATTGATCAAAATTCGTCTAACACATTATACAAGCATGCTAGTAACTTCATAACAACTCTTAGATGTCCATAACATGAATTTTCACATGATCCCTAGGGAAAAAGTTACTATTTTTAGTAATACGGCAAAACGATCATGCAATTTCAAAACCAATTAATCAATCTTCATCCAATTCATTATCTAAACACATAATCTATCATATTTCATCAAAATCATGCATGCAAATTTAGTTCCAATGACATCCTATAAACCCTAACTTTTTTTAACAATACTAACATGGATTCGATTAGTCATTTGATCATCAAAACACCAAATAAACCTAGAATCTATACCCAATTCCACAACACAATCACCAATTTACAACTTTGGATGAACTAGGGTTTCATGACTTGCAATTTATATAGTGATTTTAGGATTAAAAATTACTTGTATTGTGTTTACAACTCCAATTAGCAAGCAACAACCCCACCAAAGATCCAACACAACCGAACATCGTCACTGGAATCCATCACCGACGCCATTAACCGCTACTGCCGTGCTTTAGTTCTGTTGTCCATCACCATCACCGTCATCCATCGTAACCCACCATCACTAACAACAACAAAAACGAGTAACAAACCTCAAAGTCCTAGCAGCCGCAACCTTTGAAGGCCTATAACTTTTTATCTAACGTGATTCAGAGGGAACGGACACCACCGTTGGATTCCTCTCGTCGAGACGAAGATTTTGACATATAATACGCCTCGTGGGGATGCTGGAGTTGGCCGAAAAATGGCCGGAAAGTGGCTGCACATGAATGGTGGCGGCTTGGAGGATTTTGTAGCATCTAGGGTTTTCAAAAAAATGATGAAAGGGATGAGAGGAGGTGTTTTATAGCTAGGGTTTCATTTAAATAATAAACGTGCCTCTAATATCACGTCTAATACCGTTTCTAATCCCGAATAACCGTCAAAACTAATATTCCATTCACGACATTTCAGATCGTTTCTATATGTTATTTTCTTTATTAAAAATGAAATTAGAGTGACGTGTCTGATCAAATACGCGCTTGCTACGCGTTTCCCAATTAATTACGCTCGTTCGTTACGGGATTAGTTATTTGACTTCTTATAATTATATAAGATACATTTTATATTAATATGTTGAACGAACACTCGTTACAATGCACTGGGCCTTTAATGGGCCTCGTTTATCATATTGGGCCTTTATTGGACCTTTGGCCCATTTAATTGAAACCAATATATTCGGATCTTGAAACGAGTTACACAATAATTAACACCTTTAAATTGCTCTAATTAAATGTAATATAATGATCGAATTAATCGAACTAACTAAATTTTACTAACGTAGTTAATTCGAAGTTCTCGGGTGTCACATCATCCCCTTGTTGAAAGATTTTTCGTCCCGAAAATTGGATATGGTCGGTAAAAGGTTTGAAATGAAAAGAGAAATTTCCGAGTTGCGAAATCATCCCCTTGTTGAAAGAAATTTCGTCCTGAAATTTAACCAATAGCGTTAGTTTTAGACATTATCATTTAAAATAGTTAAGGATGTTTGCACATTATTCGATTTTTCACACTCCTATGCAAACTCTGGTACATGCTTTAGGTTCTAGCAACTTTGATTATAGTGATCTTACTGTGTTTGAGTGTTTTGCGTTCTTTGTCTATAATTTCAACCGATTTTTCCATGATGCGTTGTTGTTCATCGATTTGAACCTCGTTAAGTGGGACGACGAGTGTTCCATCAGGTAAGAGCTTGATTAGTTAGAAGATGTCAGAAGCGTTTTGTACCATGTTTATCTTTTAAAACTGATCTAGTCAATGGTCTTGAAGGCCAATACCCTAGGGTTTCAAGTGGTCTAATGTATCATGGTTTTGATGGAATTCCAAAAATTTTGGATGGGATTTACAAATAGCGATTTCTATACTGTACATTTCGGGGATTTAGATTAATGAGTTCCACGTTATTATTAGCTATCCGAGGACCGAGTACTAGCTGAAGAGTTCATTTATTGGTATAGATTGTTAGACTAAGACAACTTGTGTACAAGTTAAACCGTGTGTAGGTACTTGACTTCATTAAAGAAGCGTTGTCAAAACGCGGTCTCAAGGATGTCATGGACATTCTAAAAATAGATAAGGAATGAATTTTAATACTATCTATATGTTCGGACGTTCGTGAATTAAGCAAGAATGGTCAAGGAATTGAATAAGTATTCATGATTCGTTGTGGTCGATAGAAAAAGTGGTTGGAGGACGTCGGGTAAAATGTTATTAATGTTTGCTTACTTAAGTAGTATTAAAATGAAAGTGTCTATGTTACATGAGGTGTTCCTAATCCTTTGGAGTACAACCGATTTTCTCTTTGATGGAATCTGAGTGTTACGGTTAGAAGTGTGCTCGGGGGGGGGGGGGGGTATATGATACGCCAAGCATTTTTTCACAGAGAAGGTTTTCAAGAATGTTATCTTAGGCTTCGCCATACATTTGTTTCCATAGTTGTTACAACTACAATACCTCAGTATTTCATTCCACTTCCTGCGTATGATCACAGTTTCATGCTAATCATCTCATTACAAAGTTCTTAATTTATTATTTAGTGTTTTAATCTAGATAGCTTTATGGGTTTTGTTACTGTGTTATCAAACTCTTGTTGATAAGTAAATTCTGTTGTATCTTCTGATTTTAATTCGTCACGTGAATCTTTAGAGTTTTTAAAATATATTCGAAATCATAATTTATATGCGTGAGTCAGTTATGGAACGTTTGGTTTTGTTGTTATTACTGTGAATAAAGGTTGTATGAAAGTTATAATTATCTAAGTACATAGTAGGTTACCCTATGAAGGATAAGTTAAATAGCATTATTAGGAATTATGTGTTTTTTTTTAAAAGAAAATATGGAGATGATATATTAGAGTTTCACGGGTTAATTACTTCTTTGGTTTCAGGTCCACATCTAGCGTACTGTTAGTGTTTATATATAGGGTGTACCGCAGCTAACCCACCACACCACCTGCACCTTGAAGGCGTACCTGTCACGTACTAACATTCTTGCATACTTTACTAAGTTATCTTCTGCAGCCCTTCTAATCACAACCTCAAATGCACTTGCGTTTACATACCTGGAGGAATTAAAACGATTCAATTTGTAATGAAAAGCCTTAAGCGAAATTCGAACTTGAACATTTTGAAACAAACCGGTTACAGTGCAAGCGAATGTGTTAAATGGATTCGCAAAAAACATATATATACAGCCCACCACACCACCAGCACTTTGAAGGCGTACCTGTCACGTACTAACATTCTTGCATACTTTACTAAGTTATCTTCTGCAGCCCTTCTAATTACAACCTCAAATGCACTTGCGTTTACATACCTGGAGGAATTAAAACGATTCAATTTGTAATGAAAAGCCTTAAGCGAAATTCGAACTTGAACATTTTGAAACAAACCGGTTACAGTGCAAGCGAATGTGTTAAATGGATTCGCAAAAAACATATATATACAGCCCTAGGTTCGCTGAAATACAACGGGACGAATCTCAGGTTCGTTCAGAACATTAGGTCAAAAGAAAGTCAAAAAGACTTAAACCAGGTCCGGGCGAACCTGTAGATTCGTTGCAGGTTCACTGGATTGAAGAATTTAAAGAAAAATTAAAATATTTTTGGTTTTTGGTAATTTTGATTTCCTTTAAGAATCCTTGAAACGCCCCACGCTAAAAAAAATAAAAAGAAAATAAAATAAAAAGGTAAAAGATAGAAGAAAAGGAAAAATAAAATTAAGTAAACTAAAATTAAAATTAAAGAAGGATATATGTATTTTTCTTGACGTTTTTCGAGCAGAATCCGGAGAATCATAGATTGGCGGGATTGCAGATATGTTTGTCTATTTAAACTCATGCCTTATTCCTTTCAACAAGCGATCTGTAGCTTCATTTATCATGTTTTGGTTTGATTGAAGAAGCTCAGGCAACTCGGTCCCCACAAACATCTTGGTAAAAGAACTTGCCCTATCAGGGTTTATAGAGCAATATGATTGACTTTGCTTGAATTTCTTGGATCAATTCTTGAATATTGATCAATTCATGAGCCTTTTGACGTTCTGCAATTTTGCATATTTTGGGAGTTGAGCTTGTCTACAATGATTCTTTTGAACACATTGCGACTTATTATTTGGGAAACTCAAATGGTTAGAGCTCCAGGTCTATACTGACGTATAACAGAGGAGATAAACATTTGAGCATGCTCGGTGAATCTTCAGGTCTATACCGACGTATAACAGAGTAGATCCACCAACTCCAGGTCAATACTTCCGTATAGCAGAGGAGTTAAGCACTTTGACTCAATACATTCTGAGGAATTAACAAGTAACTCACTCAGAGGCTTTTCTGAAGAGCAACACTAGCAGCTTTTTATTTTGTTTTGCTAACTAGAAACTCAATTCAGGGTTAGGGTGTGGGTGATTTGGGATAATTCAGGGAAATCAATGCAAAGATTTGATGCTCTCAACCCATTTTTGACAGGACTTGTATCTTTGTGCAGACCAATCATGTCAAGGAGATAATCCTCATTGCCGAGTTCTTGAACTTTATGTTTGGCTACACAATCACTGTTTACTTTGTTTTCGGGTTGAGCCTATCTAACATATCCCAAACACAATACTTCTGACCTCCTTCAACGTCTCTTCAACATCATTTCAAAACGGGGATCCTGAAATAGTAAAATTTGAAAAACTATGAATAGTTAATCTTTAATATCTCCCCCAAAATTTCTATATAATAGCTATCTAATAAGAAATTTTTGTTTTTCGGATTTTCTTAATATATATATATATATATATATATATATATATATATATATATATATATATATATATATATATATATATACAGAAAAGAAATGAAATAAAATAAAAGGAATAAAAAGAAGGAGCGAAGAAATGCGTGACAACTGGATTCTTAAGGAAGAAAAAGAAAAATTATATTTACATATTTACAAAGGTTAGACTAATTAGACTTTTGAAATCGGGACCCAAGCCTTAGTGTTAGGTCTTTGAACTGTAGAAGATTTACTGAAAAAATTATTTACAAAAGTATTCAATCTTCTTCCTAAAGATCTATGCTCTGATACCATATTGTTTGTCCATCAGATCGAGATTTCAGTGCTATAATGATTTGTAAACAACAAAACTCACTAAGATTCAATGAAACATAGTCCAAATACCCTTAACACACAATAACAAAGATTAAATCAACACAACAGAGGTAATCAATCTACAAATATGATAATAATAAGCTCCTAACACCTCAGCCGTCACACACACACAATTTAGGGTTTGATAAACTTGACAAAACTTCTATTGAAATGAGAAAACATTACAATATATAGTGCAGACATAGGTTCGCTGACAGCGAATCTGTCATGCCAATCTATCAGCTTCGCCGGGCAAAAAACAATTTCACCCGGCGACTGATCTAAACTAATGTCTACACAGATCTAGACTTCCGGGCGAATCGTTCTAACAAAAACTATTAAATACATAACAAAACAAATGTAACACCGACATGCCGGTGAGTCCAACCTATACATGAACTATCAGGATTTGCCTAGGGTGTTACAAACACCCCCCCCCCCTTTTTGGACTCATCGTCCTCGATGAGGTTTGCCCCACCATCCATCACTTGGATGTGGGATTTGCCTAAGGTGTCGCTCTGAACACCCCCGGGGACTCACCATCCTTGATGAGGTTTGCCCCACCATCCCGAACGGCACAGGAGTTGCTCTGATACCACTTGTAACATCCGGCCCCTCATACCACCAATATTGTCCGCTTTTGCTACATTAGAGCTCACGGATTTGCTTTTGGTTGCCCGGGTGAAAACCTCCCAGGATGGTCACCGATCCTGAGATTGCTGTCATCCGAGCACGCTTAACTGTGGAGTTCTCCACTCATCCACTAGCATTAAGCCCCAAAACGGGTTGTTGGTATTTGAGGTCGGACATTTCTTATAAATCGCAGATCTCTCCTGCCCACGGCCGATGTGGGATTTGCCTAAGGTGTTACAGTTACGGGAAAACCAAACTTTCGTTTTAAAACATATTTTCTAAATCACTTCCACACAAGTTGAATCCCAGCCATTCTATAACATATTTGAGATGTATTTTGGGCAGAAGAAGGTGTTGAGAAGCAAAGTAGAAGTTAGGATTGAAGATTGGATCACTAATTACATTACTAACGTTGCTCGGTTCATGCTTTCATCTCTAATTCTTGTTTTTTACTTTGAACTTGATGTGTGTAAAGTGTATAGATTTCTTTAACAATGATTTTTCACACAATTAGGTTTTAAATTTATAAAAACGACTATTACTTTAAAACTAACTACACACACAATAGGCAAGTGTACCTATCGTATAACAGTATAGCTTTAGGCAAGAACCGAATATCGATCCGTGGACACAATGTCTCCCAATACTAAACCTTCACTACTATTTAACCGGTCAAATATGAATGGGTTGTAAATATTTTAATTACCTAAATTAGCTAATAATTAATCTAATTAAGGCAAGTTAACACAAATGAAGATAATCAATCAAAGGAAGGTATCACTTAGATTTCGAATCCGTTTAGCAAAACAATGACAACATGTACGAACCTTTGGTGAGATCATTTTCTACACATGATACATGGAAGTAAATTAGACTCTTGTCAAGGTTATCTAATCATATAACCATTCGGAAAGCTAGAACGATAAGCACACAATAGCCACCTAAAGTTATGCCATGAATAACTAATTATACCATTAAGTCAATGTGAAAGATGGTTTGGACTCCAGTCAAGGCTATCCAAACCCATAAATCTTTGGAAAGTTAACACGATGAACACATGATAACCACCTCAATCCACGTAATGTAACAATAACTATTCAACTTCTTCAACTTATGAATGTCTTAACACGATTACGTGAACCACAGATTTGCGCATTATCAATAGTTACACGTACACAAAATTAGGAGATAACCATAACAAACACAATGGCTTTTTCAAACATATGTATAAGGATGCACACTTGTTCAACTTTCCTAAACATTCAATCCTCATTCACCATTCCTAGTCAAATGCCATAAATTACATACTAGCATATTGAATTCATGAATAAATGTCATAACACATACGGTTTTCGAACATAATATGATTACAACACCCACAAGATTCAATATTTCATCAAGTCAAACAAGAACACATAGCCATTGAAGAAATTTTTGTAGCTTTGTATAAGCATTGACATAATCATCACCAAATGTTGCATACTAGTTGTCAAAGTATGCTAAACTTCATCTAATCTAAGTGATATAGAGTATGTAGCTCATGGAGCTTACAAAAACCACAACCACACTCATAGAGATAGAAGAAAACATGAAAGATCTAGAGTTTTGCAAACCAAAATGAGTAGAGGTGGGTTGTGTAGTATTGAATACTTCCTTGGAGCAATTGATCTTCAATCTTGGCTTTCTTCCTTCAATGGATGGCCAAAAAAAATGATTTGGAGCTTTTGGAACCTAGGGTTTTTGAGTTCTAAGTGGATCCTTGAGAAATGAAACTCAAATTAAGTTAAAAAGGAAAGTACTCGCCGAGCATGGCCATGTGCTAAGTAACTGGCCATGTTTCAGTCATATTTCTTATCAGACCTTGCATGGCCATGTCGCGATCAGACATGGCCGTGTCTCCATGCAGTTGTTCATCATGGCTTTCATGGCCATGTCGCGATCAGACATGGTCGTGTCTCCATGCAGTTCTTCATCAGGGCTTGCATGGCAATGTCTCTATCATACATGGTTATGTCAGAGGCTAATCTTTAAAATCTTCACTTATTTCTTTGAGTTTTCCATCAAAATCACCTAGTTGTCATCCAACACTACAAAAATCCAAATAAAACACAATTAAGTGACTATCCGGATGCATTTGCAACAAAAAGTGTTTAAAATGAGGGCTAATATGCATCATTAACATGTACATTTATTCACATATCAGAACTCATGTTTGGTTTGATCTATTGGACTTGTTTTATGGATTTAAACTATATTATGAGTAGCTAAACTTCTCATACCTAGGTTAGATGATTGTTTGTTGATATTGGTTTTATTTCGGATTATGGTTGCATTCATGATGATTGATAGTAAAGTAAAAGGCTTGGTTATTATTGATTTGATGTATTAATGCATATTTGTTATTGACTGGTTATTGAGTTATTGTTCCCCATGCGTTTTAGTGAATGTCTTTCATTTTTGAATGTGTGTTAGGTTACTTACTAGGTGTTTGTAGCTTGTTTATGAGTTCGGTATACATAATTCATAGGAACATTGATTGAGAACTAATGGGAATCGTATATTCAACCTACCTTAAGATTGAAAGATAATAGGTAGTCAGGATTGCCTTTGTGAAAGTATTTAGGTTTAACGATCCGAGAGGAGGTCTCCTTAATATTACCTAGTTACAATGTATTTCTGTGTCAAATAAGGGTTTCCAAGTTACCCGTATGCTTTCTAGTATATTTAGATAATGCGGTCGAGAGACGAGCTGTCTTTAGGGTGCTTTAGTATCGTTGGTGAGACTGAGAGGTAATTCAATTAACTGGTGAGCTCACACGTCCTATAGGTTTCCTTCTGGTTACACTTGGAGAATGATCCAGGATCTATTAGGTTTCTTTTAGGTTTCGTATCTTTAGATCCCAGTTCCATCATAGTAACCATATTTGAGAGATTCTTGCCTAGGTAGTGCTTTTCTTCATATCTTGTCTTCGTTTTAGTGTTATGTTAGTTGGTTCTCTAGCTTCATTAATTATTCTTATTTTGTTAGGATTCGTAGAAACCACCCTAATCCATATAAATTCTTTTTCATAGTCTAGTTTTCGTAATTCATAATGTCATTTGAGTTCGATATCCGGACTTCTTAAAGCTATATTACGTTGACAGGTACACTTGCTTGTTGTGTTGTTTAAGTTTAGAGTTGTCTGTAATTTTAACTTGAGTGTCTAGGTCGAGTCTAGGTTAGATTGTTAGTTTTATTTTTATAGACAAGCTTTACCACATCAAACCTCATTGAGGATGATGACTCCAAAAGGGGGTGTTTATAACACCCTAGGCAAATTCCACTTCGATAGTGGGCAAGAGAGATCTCTTGTTTATAAAAAAATGTCATGACTCAAATATCAACAACGTGTTTTAGGCGCATTAGCTCAACTAATTTAGTTGTGCATGCGATGAGAACTCCACTAGTTAAGCGTGTTTGAGTGAAAACAATCGCAAGACGGATGACCTCCTATGAGCTTTCATCCGGGCAAACGAAAACAAATTTGCGAGCTCTTAGTGACGTAAACCAAAAATATTGGTGGTATGAGGAGCGTTAGGGATGAGATCGGTACCATACCGATACCGACCGATACCAATACCAAAAATACCGATACCGATTTTCATGAAAAGTGGGTATCGAATACCGTACCAAAAATACCGGTTTGGTACCGGTACGGGACCGGTATTGGTACCGGTTTTTCGGTATTGTACCGATTTCGTACCGATTTGTTATAATTTAAACATAGTTTACTCAAACTTAACTTGAAAGTACTCCGATTTAAATACAAGTGTTCTTGGTCATCAATTTTCATAAAATTAACCTTCATATAGTATTTGTTTATATGGAGAATGAAATAAAAGAATCAGAGACATTTATTTTAATCAATATTTAAACAAAGAAATCAAACTCACTATTATACAAGCAGACAAACAATATCGAATTTGAAAAAAAAAAGTTACAATTAAAACCAAGCTAGCTCCATTTATTTACTTTAACATATAAAAACAATACTTATGATTTATATAAACATGAAAGTAACATTAGTCTTACAAGAATCAAATTTTTTAATCGAAACAAAGCATATTTCAAATCGGTACCATTTACCGAAAATACCGGTACAGTACCGCTACCGGTACCGATACCGAAAATGACTAAAATCTAATACCGGTATCGGTACCGATTTAACCAAATCGATACAAGACCGGTATGGGATCGAGAGGGAACCGGTATGGTATCGGTATTCGGTAAAAAAATCTCATCCCTAAGGAGCGTGATGTTACACATACAGTATTTTTTTATAAACCATTTGGCATATTTAACGTCTTAATGAAATGTTATTTAAACCTTTCACCTTAGTTTAATGTAATCGTTTAAAAGACATGTAAATAAGCCGAATGTTTAAATAAGTAACTCAATAGATATGTATAGGAGAACTTTAGCTTTCATAAAAATAAGTTCGCATCAACATACTTGATAAGAGACTAACGATGCTACGTGTTATCAAGAACATGATTCTTGCTTACGTACTTCATTATGTACATATTCATAATGATATTTGTCCATAAACTCTCTCTCTCTCTATATATATATATAACAACCACAACATTTCCTCACCTCCTCACACCAAACCATATAAACACTTTCCAAAACATTAAAATCAATAACACTTAAAAAATGGATATGGTGATGCGAATGGTGTCCGAGTGGCCCGTCGTGATATTCAGTAAATCGTCGTGTTGCATGTGTCACTCGATAAAGTCACTCTTTTTTGAGCTCGGGGTAAACCCTGCAATCTACGAGCTAGACGAGATCCCCAAAGGTCACGAAATCGAGCAAAGTCTTTTGAGGCGCGGACGAAACCCGCCAGCCGTGTTCATAGGAGGTGAATTTGTTGGTGGGGCTAGTAAGATTATCAGCCTTCATCTTGAGCAGTCTCTACAACCTATGCTTGCAAATGCTGAAGCCATGTTGGAGGAACCAGCTGTTGGCTAGTGTATTTGTTTTGTTGCCCTTTTTGGCATTAGTTTATGTTGATCCTTTTTTTTTTTTACCTTTTTTAGTTAGGTTAAGAATAAAGGTTTATGGCTCCATTTCGAATATCTGGCTCTCTTTGTTTTAGGGCTTTGCAAGTGGGTGATATATATAATGACGTACTAGGAAATAAACTTTATACGTACGGGTTTTAGACGTTAGTCTTAATGGTGTTAGATATAGATCGAGTAACGTACCAGATTCACTTATTGACCAACGTAAATCACAATCAATGGCGGATCCTGAACATTTTCAGCACGGGGGCGAGCCGTGAACTCAATATATATATATATAACAAATGTAATTTTTTTTCATGGGGACGCGCGAGATCAAAATATATATATATAAATTTAAGGTATCGGGGTAAAAAACGGTACTTCGGAACAACAAACACGTAAAGGTCGGCGCCCCAGTTCGTCCCTATAAAGGTGCGCCTCTAATCACAATCACAGGATTTATTAAGTGTCGAACAGATATAGCGTAACCGGATTCACTTGTTTGAGGTTATTATCATTTTTTATATTACAACCTCATATTGGTTCCTATGGAACAAAGCCTCTACGAGGCAACGCCCCTAGAAGCTAGCATAGTTCAAGGGGTGGAGCTCCTGGCTTGGATCGAGCTACCTGAATGTAGTTTTTTGGTAGTTTTAGAATGTTAAAGTTGCTTAGTAAAAATTCACACAAAGTACGACAGTTGGGCCAAGAACGATCTGGCTTGTCATGAGCTTTTTGTCCATTACTTATGAGCCTCGTAACTCTAGATAAAACAAAAGTTAACTCCAGACCTTTTATTTTTAACGTGTGTTTTCTGTTAATGACGATATACGTATATATATAGTCTTATCGTATCATATTTTATTATGGCCGACCTGATCCGATCGATGAATTAATACGTGAACATGATGCATGTGAAAGTTTAACCAAGAGTGAAACTTTCTTGATTTGGACAAGATATGAAACCGATTCTCACCCAATCTTATGAAGTTAGAACAAACTTTTGAGATGATTCCAATGAGAGTGATATGCACTCATGAAAAAAATCAAATTCGGTAAACGTGTTTGGAGATGATGATGATGTAACAATATGCCAAGAATCACACAATGATGAGAAAATGGAATCATTTGATGTGACAAAATAAATTTTAAGTTTGTCTCATCACTGTTATGAAACACTTTCTAACTATCTAATTTAATCGTTATACTGGGAGATCATGGATTCTATCCCTGACAAGAAGATATTTAATGTAATTTAATTTGGAGTGGTGTAATGTAATAGTAGATATAGTTTGTCGTTCAAAAAGAAAAATAATACTGGCGATGACGTACAAGTCATCATAACGATTGACTAGTCAAAATCTTAAACCACTTATAGCGACAATAAATTGTTGCTATACTTTTGCCGTGGCCTACGTCACATGGGCATTGTCCTACGCTACTCAAGACGCCCGTTTTTTATTGGTAGTTGATACCTTGTGACGACAAGCCATCGTTGATGGATTCATATTAGCTTTCTTATTAGTTTTTGTATATCGGCTTTCAACAGTCCTAATTTTCATTTTTTTAGTTTTATCGGTCTCAACTATTGAATTGGCTGGTAAGGGTCCTAACTATTATCAATTTGGCAACCAACAGACCGTCATTAAAAAAAATTAACAGTGTTAAATTTTTTTTTGAATTCAAGACTGTTGTTTTAAGGTTTATGATCGGAAGGAGAATACGGAGGGACACTCAAATGAAAACACCTCTTAACTTGAGTACAAAAAGTACAACTTTAACGAATCATAGAGGGAGTCAAACTGTTGAATTTTTGGTAATATAAATTGACTAAAATGCTTATAATTCAACTAATTTTAACATCTATTTAAAAAAAATATGATTCGTGGTGTCGTTTGTTAGAATGCATATATGCACCCACAATGTGTGTTTGTGTACAAGTAATGTGGGTGCATATATGCATTTTAACAAACGACTTCATAAATCATATATTTTTTAAATAGATGTTAAAATTAGGTTAATTATAAGCATTTTGGTCAATTTATATTATAATAAATATAACAGTTAAAGTGGTTCCTAACTTGTTCTCAAGTTAAAAGTATTCTCATTTGAATGGATCCCGGAGAATACGACTCAATTGATGTAAAAGTAACATCATAACTGTGCTCCAAGCAACGAAACAATGTTTTAATCAGGTGTTTAAACCCACTGGTGCTTCAATCGGATGTAAAAAAAATTTCGTTCAGAGCGTCGTTTCGAGATAAATTTTACATCCATCAACTCGTATTTTCCTTTTGGTCAAAAGCCCTAAAACATCGGTCTTGAATTCGAAAAACTTAACGACGTTAAAAATAATTTGACGTCGGCTTGTTGGTTGCCAAAGTGATAAAAGTTGGGATCATTACCAGTCAATTCAATAATTGTGACTGGTAAAAACCAAAAGATGAAAGTTGGGAACGTTGAAAATCAATATACTTTATTTTCTTTTTTTACTTTTTCTGGTTTTTTTAAGCAAAACAAAACAAGAATCCAAAATGCAACATTTTAAACCAAACAATAACATGTCAACCAAATAAAGCCGAATGTTAGAACAATCAAAACAGCAAGTTTTTTAACCAGACAATAAATATTAGAGAAACAAAACCAGTGTTCATCATCTAACAATCTAACATATAAAACAAAAGTACATAATCACTTGCATCGTCCTCTTGTTCTTGCAACTATTGATTCATTACATGTTGTCACCACATTTCGTTCACTTTTCGCACTTGTTCTTGTAATTCATTAACTTGTGGTGAGGGCGGACAAAAACTAGGAGTTTGTCGGGAGTTACACTATTAGTCTTTTAACCAACGCCCGTATATGACCATGCCTAGCTAGATCGTACGGATCGTTCAAGAATCTCAACCTCATTAAATATCGTCTCATTATCTGAGCTCGACAATGATCTATTCAGCTTCTCATTAATTGTCGTCTCATTATCTGAGTTCAACGTACTATACATTTTTTCGTCCTTTACCCTAAATTTCACTTTTGTGGTTGAAACAAAAAAAATAACAAAAAAAACCATAGTTTATGTTCATATTTTGTAATACAATACATCTTTTTTCATTAACGGACGTTAAATATTTCTGTTAAATCTAGTCAAGAGGGGAAATTGATCTTAAAAACAGTAATTTTAAACATTTCTTGCACGCCCCTAGACAAGGTTTGTTTATTGTGTGTTAAAGTACCAAAATACCATAATCTGCTATGAAAGTATATATATTTTTTATAAAGATTTTTTCACACAAATTTAGTTTTAAAAGGGGTTTTCACCTAGAAATACTAAATCACACACAGAAAGGCAAGTGTACCTATCGGCTAGTAATATAGTAAAAACGGTAAGAACCGGATATCAATCCGTGGACACGGTAGCTCTCGATACTAAACGTTTGTTAATGTTTGTCCGAATAAAGAGCGAATTTTGGGTTTTTCTTAAACTAGCATACAAGGAAAATATTAAACTAAGAGAATTTAAACTAGAGGAATAAAACTAGGGAATTAAGATATTATCTAGACTAAGAATCCACTTAACCTTGATGATGAAAACTATTAATGGTGAAGTCAATTTTTCTTATAGGAATAACTAGACTCCGATTAAGGAAATCTAACTAAAATGATTCTTTGGAAAACTAGAACGATAAACACATCCTAATCACCTAAAATCATACAACTAAGTCCAATTGATGTCTTTTATGTCAAGAACTAAAGGTAAACTAGTCATCCGCTAAAATGTCCTAATTTCATAACTAAAGGAAAACTAGAACGATAATCACATCCTAATCACCAATAATTACGTAAAATAGACAAAATCATGAAATATTCCAACATGTAATTCTCAAACTAAGTCATGCAAATCTAGATATTGTGGCCACAATTCCAAACCTACACATCTAACATGTCTAAGAAATTACAACATCACAATCATCTTTTCAAATATCTTGTGAAAGAAAGCACACTTGTCTAATTTCATGTCATCTAACATTCCAATCATCATTTCTAATATCATGGCATAAATCCTACAAAATTCATTTATAAGATTTACAAACAAATATCAAGAAGATGGGTTTTTCAACATGTCAACTTCCTAACATTCATCAACATCATATGACAATAAAATTTGACAAGCATACAACATCATTGAAATATTACCATAACTTCATCATTGATCTTAACATAAAACATCACCAAAATATTCAAGTTTCATTCATCATCAAGGTATAAGTATCATCCTAATCTAGATAATATGAGTATTTAGCCCATAAGGCTTACAAAAACTACAAGAAACATGATTAAACTAGCTAAAACATTATTAAACTAATTAAAACGTTCAAACCGAAAACAAGCAAGGAGAAGGAAAATGGTTGGTTGATGATTCTTGAGTCTTCTATGGCTTCCAATGGCTTCCAAACACTCAAAATCAGTGAAACTTAGTGTAATTTTGCTCCAAAAACTCAACAACCCGTAATGAATGAACACAAGGCTTTTTATAGCAAACAGCAGATGTGCACTACCTGGCGCACGGTCGTGCTCCAGGTCGTGCTGGTAGCTACAGTGTTTTCTTTTTCGCCCAGGCATTTCGCAGTTTCCATTTTCAGCAAAATCTCGATTCCCGTCTCGAGGTAGCAGGCGCACGACCGTGCTTAGCCCAAGCACGGTCGTGCTCGAGTCAAAATCACGGGCACGACCATAACATACACGGCACGAGCTGAAAACGATCTCGGAATTGACTTGAGCACGGTCGTGCTGGGCTTGCGCACGGTCGTGCTCTGACCAATTTCACCAGCACGCCCTTGTGCACAGCCTGTGCTCCCGAGGAACATCTGAAGCACGATCGTGCTAGGTCTGAGCACGGTCGTGCTTGTGACCTGTTTTCGTCAATTTCTCTTGAAAATGCGTCTTTTCTCCGTTCTTTTCTTCGGTGGTTTGTCTTGGCTGTAAAATCTCAAAAAAACCACAATTTAGTACTTAAACTAATGAAATTACAACCAATTAATAACCAAATCCGGGTTAAATGTGAAGAATAAATATGTATATTTCTATACATATCAAACATCCCCACACTTGAACTTTGCTTGTCCTCAAGCAAACTTAAATGAACAAGATCTCCAATGGCAACAATAAACAAATAAAACAACAAGCACAATAACTTCAAAAGGGGTGAAAACAAATAGTTGGCATCAAAGAAGCAAATGATCAAAAATGTAATGACAACTATTAAGACATGTTTCACCTCTTGAATCCCTAGCAAGCATTACCTTACCCTCTCACAATGTTCACACACACTCAGATGATTTATGGACATACATGTAAGGAGTATGTTTAGAACACTCAACGCCAAGTCAATGAATCATACATTATCATAAGCTTGTGCAAAAATCAAATCTCCATCAACTAGTATAAAACAAATGCATAAATCAAGAGGACTTGGTTTGGGTTTTGGTTCGGTGGTGGTAGAGGTGTGGAATTTGGAATGAGAAAATGGGTAGAAGGCGTTAAAAACTCGGCGGTTAAATAACTAACTAATTCATACAAAACTAATAATAAAACCATTATGGATTTTCCGGACGGAGAAGGGATTCCATCATAAAGTACTCAAAACTTCCTCTTCTTTTGCACAATTTCACCTTAATTGTGGTGAATGCCTCTTTTCGATTTTTCGATTTTTTTTTTTCACCTCAACTAAACATATGCTCATGTTTAGCAAAAATTGACTACTTGAATAGGCTAAATAAACGATGAGATAATACAAGAACCGACCGAGTTTTAAACAAAAAGAATTTGTGAAGTATAAGAGGTTTCGGGATGGTGAAGTGGGTAGATATGATAAAAGCATGAAAGCGCGCATGGGGTTATCTAGCGGTTAGGTTTGGATGGGTAAATACATGAAAATGGTGGTGAAGATTGGGTGTCCTAATGCCTCAATCATTTTTACGCAATGTCTTAAATTGTGATCTTGAAATGTATATATAACACAAGTTCTAAAATGTATAAAACATCCGGCACACTCAATTCCAACAAAAACAAGAGCAACAATGTGATATAAAGCTAGAAAGGCTAAAAAAATTACTCTCGCAAATGGAAGGGGTGGGGTGTGTAAGGCATGACATGTAGTTCATCATTTAGCTCACACGCTTAATGGTTGCCACAAAAAATTTAACTCATTTACTTCCCTTATCAACTATTTCTTTTGCAAAAACACCCTTTTTTATTATCTTGCTTCATTGGTTGATTTGTCAAAAATGAGTTTTCTAATTGCCACAAAAATTAATGTTGGAGATTTTGCAAAAATAAATTAGTTAAGGACAAGAACAAGTTTCCATTCATGCATATCCCTCCCCACACTTGAATTGCACATTGTCCCTAATGTGCAACAAAAAATGCAAAGCAAATTGATATCAATAAGAATGCATGGAGGTAAGGAAGAAAAATGCTCCCCTGTCAGAATCGGAGCGCGCGTGTGCTTTAAAATTCACGAGTGCCATGTTCATCCACCTGCAACCAAAAATAAAACTACACCAAACGTTTACACTGCTAAATCATCAACTCATCACCAATCATCCAACCAAATTAAACTAAAATAAAAGCTAGATTAAACAAAAATATTAAAATCTAAAAGTCTGTACGCATGAATCACAATAGTAACAATTCAGTCATGACATCAACAAACAAAAATGCCAACAATCAAACAGAAAAAGTGCAACAGATCTTCAAACTGGAACATCAACTAATTATCTTGATTTGCCCCTGAACCGCTTGCTCCGTCTTGGCGTGACCGCTTCTGACCAGGATTTTGCCCAAAAGATGCGTACGTGAAAGGAGGGGCAGGCAAGTCGTAGTGATGGTAGGCAGCAGCAACCTGATGAGATGAGAACAGCCAGTCAAACCCTCTCCGTGTCTCATCTTGAATGGATTCGAGCATGGTGCCCTGTCGCTCCTGCTCAAGGCTGAATGCATCCATTCGTTGTCGCTGCAACTCGATATCACTCTGTATTGCGTTTTGGGCGGTCTCAAATTCTACGAAACGGTTCCACATCTGTGGAACCGTAGGGATCGCGGCAGCATCAGCAGCATCGAGATTGTCCATAAAGCGCATAAAGTCATCATGCTGAGTCCCCCCAGCTGCAAACGTGGTGCCTCCTACATTCTCTGGCTCCCTATTGTCAGCAACATCCTCCTCTTCATCTTCAGGCTCCTCCTCAGCTGGGATAGGATCCCATATCCGTCCCTCCTTGTCTTTCAAACGCCAGCCAGCTGGAGTTTGAACGACAAGGGTCATGTAGCGAAGAGTCCGAAGGTCGAGGGCCGGTGTATCGTAAATAAGTGTCAAAGTAGCAACATTCTCTGGGGTTAACAGCCCCAAAGACTCTGCCATCTGAGTCACGTAAATCCCACCGCAAATCTGGCTGCTATGCAGTTTGCCAGAAGATGTGACCAAATAGTTTTCCAGGCAATGACCGAGATTAATATTCTCCCTGCGAATGAAGCAGAACAGGAAGAATAGATCTCGGGTAGAGACATTTCCTACGCTATCACCACGTAGGCAGATGGTTCCCACCAGGACTCGATGAATGAATCGATGCAACGGATCCCTCAAGTTCGTAGCCTTAGCGGTTCTTGCCGCATAAGGACCCGATGCGACCTCTTCCCAAAACCCTGCCTTCTCAAAATCACTTCTGAAGTCATGCAACCCATCAAACAGCTCGGTCTGTAGCTCTGATTCGGTGTATAACCCCATTCGTTGTGAAAATTCGGCTACAGACATCTTTCGCCATACCCCCCCCCCCCCCAAACGAAATCGTACTCCATGACGTTTCCTGTAGATATCCCGTGAAGGATAACTAAACTGGAATGTCGCGAAGAACTCTATGATCAATTCAGTATATTGTGGATGCTGAATTGAAAATAGTCTCGTCCAGGGAGGGGTCATCATGGGCTGCATACGGCCGTTTTGGTTCAGGCTCTCGACTAAGTCCCAGTTCAAGTAACGAGCGCACTCAATCTGATGTCGGTGCTCCCACAATAAATGAAGAATGGGCATGCATGGTCGGTCATGTTTGTCTCTAGAATCGAATTGTAGCCACTCGTGATCCATCTGTACAAACACAGCTAAAAAGTCAGAAAAAATGACGGGAAAATGAAGAAGAAAAACACAAAATTTGGGTAAACAGAAGAGATGCACGACCGTGCTTTGACCAGGCATGGTCGTGCTTAGGTCAGAGTTCTCGGGAACACAGGCAGTGCGCCATAAAGCACGACCTGTGCGTTCATCGGGAAGCACGATCGTGCGCAGGTCGAGCACTGGCGTGCTTGAGCCAAGTTGCTCGGAAGCACAGGCAGTGCGCCAACAGCACTACCTCCATGACTCGAGCACGGTCGTGCGTCAGAGGAGCACGGTGGTGCTCTGTACCTGCTACAGTTATGACGAAGAAAAATCCCAAAAAACTCAGAAAAATCACTACTATTTGCCACAAGCATCAAAATATAACAAAGGGGAAAGGATCTAGACGACAATAACAAGAAAAACAACCCTAAAAACTAAGATTTCAAACAACAATTGGACAAGAATGGTGTTCATCTCCATTCAAGCCCTAGAAATCTAAAAACTAGGAATTAAAACACAAAAAGAGTAGATGGATCGAAGTTACATACCGAGATTGAGAAGGAATTTGGAAGAAACGAGTGGAATGGAGTGGAATCGTGTTTTGGTACTGTAGATCGAGTGGGTGGCTGCAATGGAGGTTGGGGAAAAGTGAAAGTGAATTGTGGAGAAGAAGATAAATGTAAAAACCTAATTTCCCGTACAGACGCACGGTCGTGCTCTGTTTGGCACGGTCGTGCCTTTCTGGCCACGCACGGTCGTGCGTTTCCTTGCACGGTCGTGCTCCTCATCAGTTTTTACATTTTTCGACATTTTTACTCATTTGGGCACCAAAACGTCAATTCCCTTCGATTATACACTCGCAAAAACAACTGAAACAAAACAAAGGATGTTTCGGATCTTCACATGTCACCCTCTCTCCTTCGAGATGCAAACAAAGATTTCAAAAACTCGTACAAAAAACAACAACAATAAAAAATAACAAAGTAAATAAACACACGAACATCCGGGCTCCCTCCCGGCAGGGCTTAGTTTATGGAGTCCTTAGCTAGACTCATGATCCCCGAATTTATTTGTTCTTGGGGTGGAGTGCAAGAACCTCCAAAGCCATGTCAATCGGTCCTTCAACATAAACTTTCAATCTATGACCATTGACTTTAAAGACTCCTCCGTCATCGTGTGAAATCTCAACGGTACCATATGCAAACACTTTCTTCACCGTGTATGGACCAGACCATCGAGATTTCAACTTACCCGGAAACAAACGCAACCTTGAATTGTATAGCAACACACGATCCCCCACTTGGAATTCTTTGTGGTCCTTCAAGCGGCGATCGTGTAAATTCTTGGTTCGTTCCTTGTAGATGGTGGAATTGGCATAGGCTTGATTTCTTAATTCCTCCAGCTCGTGAATCTGGAGAAATCGAGTGTCACCTGAGTTTGTTAGGTCCAGATTAACGGCTTTTAATGCCTAGTAAGCCTTATGTTCCAATTCCACAGGAAGATGACACGCCTTTCCATAAATCAACCTAAAGGGAGTGGTGCCTATAGGTGTCTTGTATGCAGTCCGAAAGGCCCAAAGTGCATCATCTAATTTCTCCGACCAATCCTTACGGTTTTGACTAACCGTTTTCTCAAGAATTCGTTTGATGCCCCTATTAGTGACCTCAACCTGTCCACTGGTTTGTGGATGATATGGCGTTGAAAATCTATGGTTCACTCCATAGCGTGACAACGTCCTTTCCAATTGGGAATTGCAGAAATGCGTCCCACGGTCACTAATGAGTGCTTTGGGGGCACCAAAGCGAGAGAACAACTTCTTCAAAAACTTGAGAACTACCCTGGCATCATTAGTGGGCAAGGCTTGAGCCTACGCCCACTTAGAAACATAATCAACCGCCACCAGGATATATTTATTGCCATAAGAAGTTGGGAAAGGTCCCATAAAGTCAATACCCCAGACATCAAAAATTTCACAGACTTGGATACTGTTCTGGGGCATCTCATTTCTGGAAGAGATGTTGCTTGCCCTTTGGCAAGCATCACAAGCACGGATCATATCATGAGCATCACGGAAGATGGTGGGCCAGAAGAAACCAGCATCAAAAACCTTCTTCGCAGTGAGAGTCGCTCCATGATGTCCTCCTGTGGGTCCTTCATGGCAGTGGTGTAGGATTTTAGAAGCCTCCTCTCCATACACACATCTGCGTACAATCTGATCTGCTCCGACTCTGAACAGATAAGGATCCTCCCACAGGTAGTGCTTCACGTCAGCAAAGAATTTTCTCTTTTGCTGGTGAGTCAAACCCTTCAACACAATACCACTTGCCAAATAATTGGCAAAGTCGGCGAACCAAGGATGCTCATCTTCATGCGTCTGTATGTGCATGAGGGACTCGTGGGGAAAATTGTCATTTATGTGTAACCCCACGTGTTCCTCTGAAGCTGGGCACTCAAGACGTGAAAGATGATCTGCTGCAACATTTTCAGCACCCTTTTTGTCACGGATCTCAATATCAAACTCTTGCAGCAACAAGATCCAGCGTATCAATCGGGGTTTAGCATCTTGTTTGCTGAAAAGATAACGAAGGGCAGCATGATCCGTAAACACAATGGTTTTGGAAAGGACAAGATAAGATCTGAATTTATCGAATGCAAAGACCACAGCCAAGAGCTCTTTCTCAGTGGTGGTGTAATGCTCTTGTGCGTCATTCAGGGTCTTGCTCGCATAATAAATCGGATGAAAATGCTTATCTTTCCTTTGCCCCAAGATCGCCCCTACTGCAAAGTCACTCGCATCACACATCAACTCGAATGGTAAAGACCAATCGGGGGCTACCATGATAGGAGCATTGACGAGTTTTTCTTTCAGAAACTGAAATGCTTTTAAGCATTCATTGGAGAAGACAAAAGGGGCGTCTTTCTCAAGGAGCTGTGTCATAGGCCTGGCGATTTTAGAAAAATCCTTGATGAATCGCCTGTAGAAACCAGCATGGCCTAAAAAGCTCCGAATGGATTTCACTGAGGTAGGAGGGGGTAGCCTAGAAATGGTATCAATTTTGGCTCGGTCAACCTCAAGACCCTCCTGTGAGATCTTGTGTCCTAAAACAATGCCCTCCTTCACCATGAAGTGACATTTTTCCCAATTAAGCACAAGATTGGTTTCCTCACACCTCGTCAACATTTTCTTCAGATTTGTGAGACAATGATCAAAGGAGCTCCCATATACAGAAAAATCATCCATGAAAACCTCCATGGAGTCCTCGATCATGTCATGGAAAATGGCTACCATGCAGCGTTGGAAGGTAGCTGGGGCATTGCACAGTCCAAAGGGCATCCGTCGGTAGGCGAATGTGCCATAAGGACAAGTGAATGTCGTCTTCTCCTGATCAGGAGGAGAAATGGGGATTTGAAAGTACCCCGAGAAACCATCAAGAAAACAATAAAACATCCTCCCAGATAAGCTTTCAAGCATCTGATCAATGAAAGGGAGGGGGAAATGATCTTTTCTCGTAGCATCGTTGAGTTTGCGATAATCAATGCAAACTCTCCAACCAGTGACGGTGCGAGTAGGAATCAACTCATTCCTCTCGTTAGTGACCACCGTCATCCCTCCTTTTTTCGGGACAACCTGTACCGGACTCACCCATGCGGAATCAGAAATCGGGTAAATCAACCCAGCATCAAGTAGTTTAATCACCTCTTTCTTTACGACCTCTTGCATATTAGGATTGAGGCGTCTCTGATGCTGTACAAAAGGTTTGAAGTCCTCCTCCATCAAGATTTTATGGGTACAAAAGGATGGATTGATCCCTTTTATATCCATAATCTTCCACGCGATTGCCTTTTTATGCAATTTCAAAACCTCAAGTAATCTCGCCTTCTCGTCACTCGTTAAATCAGAAGAAATGATGACAGGTAAACCGGACTCACCATCTAAGAAAGCATACTCTAAATGGCTAGGTAGCTCTTTAAGTTCAACTGGT
The DNA here is from genome assembly GCA_030867185.1 of Tagetes erecta. Lineage (NCBI taxonomy): Eukaryota > Viridiplantae > Streptophyta > Magnoliopsida > Asterales > Asteraceae > Tagetes > Tagetes erecta. Next base: position 24,159,361 of record CM061496.1, read on the forward strand.
GGTGGGTCCTCGACAGAAGGTCGTGACTTGGGTTCAGCATTGCAATCAATAACCTCAAAGACCTCTGGACATGAGAAAGAGTCATGATCAACAAGAAATATCGTCTCCTCAATGGAGGTGTCATGGTGAACTGAATCCCATGTTTGATTAGGAATTAACTGTGTGTCCAGGGCCTTTTCATCAAATGTGTCATGTAACTGATTACTCACACATGTGTCAATCGTGTCAATGAAATACAGTGAGTCATCCTGACTTTGTGGATGCTGCATAGATCTCCCAATATCAAAAGTCACCTCTTCATCATCAACCCGAAGAGTAAGTCTGCCCGTGCAAACATCAATCAAGGCTCTAGCTATGGCTAGGAATGGGCGACCTAAGATAAGGGGTACATTCTTATCCTCATCCATATCAAGAATAACAAAGTCGACTGGGAATACAAATCTGTCAATTTTCACCAGCATATTCTCAACTATACCCCGCGGGTATTTCACTGATCGGTCAGCAAGCTGGATACTCATACGTGTTGGCTTTAGCTTAGCAAAAACCGCGTATGGCATTAGGTTTATGCTAGCACCTAGGTCAGCCAGAGCATTGCTGACAGACAAACTACCAATCAAACAAGGGATAGTGAAACTCCCAGGATCATTCATCTTCTTTGGTAGTTTGTTTTGGAGAATAGCTGAACACTCCTCATTCAAAGTAACATGAGACAGCTCCTCGAGCTTCTTTTTGTTTGTGAGGAGGTCTTTCAAGAATTTCGCATACTTGGGCATTTGAGCAAGGGCTTCAACAAATGGTAAATTGATGTGAAGTTGCTTAAAAAGCTCGAGGAATTTTCCATAATGTTCCTCCATTTTCTGCTTTTTAAGTCTGCCCGGATATGGAACGGGAGGATTGTATGGTTTGACTGGCACCTTGGACCGTGCTGTACTTGCTGGGCTTCGCCTCAGTTGCACCTCATCCGGAGACTCAGTCTCTTCTTCTTCAACAACCGGCTGTGAAGAAGGTGATGGAACAGGCTCAGTGGTTTTGCCACTTCTTGTCGTGATGGCTTTGACATGACCTTTTGGATTCGTCTCAGTGTTGCCTGGAAGGCCACCCTGAGGTCTCTCAGAGAGAAGTTTGGCAATTTGCCCGACCTGGTTTTCAATGTTTTGCAAAGAAGCTTTCTGATTTCTCAGTTCAGTTTCATTTTTCAGGAATCGATCTTCAGTATATCGATTTTGTTTCTCAGAATTGGCTAATAGTTTAGCCATCATGTCCTCCATAGTAGCTTTCCCTTCTTGTGAGGGTTGTGAGCTACTACTGGGTCCCTGATTATGGAGTGAAGCTTGTGGAGGACGGGACTGGAAGGATTGAGTTTGAGTCTGCTGAAATGGGGGACGCTGATTGAATCCGGGTGGTTGCTGGTTTAGGGAACCAGACCTCCAACCGAAATTTGGGTGATTCCTCCACCCAGGATTATAAGTATTGCTGTAGGGATTGTTCTGGGGACGAGTCTGGTTACCCATGAAATCAACCTGCTCGTGCATCATTTCCCCCATCTGACAATCACTACCTGGATGCGGCCCCCCGCATAACTCACAGCAGGTATGAACACGATTGACCTGCATTTGATCGAATTTTGTGGAAAGAGCCTCCAACTGAGCAGTTAAAGCAGTGTAGGAGTCAACTTGGTGAACTCCATGACGAGATGTCCTAGATCGCGGCGCGTGACTCAAATAGCTCTTCGCGGCTACCCTTTCGAGCATATCGTATGCTTCTTGCGGTCTCTTTTTGCCGAAGTCCCCATTCGCGTGCATGTCGAGAAGTTGCTGACTCCGCGGTTCTAAAGCATTGTAAAACGTGTCGCAAAATTTCCATAATTCTAAACCGTGGTGTGGGACCTTTCGAGCAAGGTCCTTGAATCGTTCCCATGCATCGTGGATGGACTCGCCATCATCCTGCTCAAACGCGTGAAGTCTAGCCCTAAGCTTTGAGGTTTTCTCAGCAGGAAAATACTTCTCCAGAAATTTCTCGGCCATCTGAGTCCAAGAAGTAATGGATCCGGAGGGAAGTGAAACCAACCAGGCTTTGGCTCGGTCCCGTAAGGAAAACGGAAATAGCCTAAGCCGGATAGCATCATCAGAAGCGCCATTTATTTTGAAAGTAGCGCAAATTTCAAGAAAGCTATTGAGATGGGCGTTAGGATCCTCGTGATCCTTACCGTCGAACTGACACATGTTCTGGACCATTTGAATGGTACTGGATTTGATTTCAAAATTGTTCGCTTCGACAGTAGGCCTCTCGATACTCCAGGCCAGATCATTGAGTGATGGTTTGCCGAAGTCGGCGATTGTTCTTTGATCGTCGGGTTCCGCCATTTGTTCTTCCTCCTCACCGGATGTGTTGTCTTCTAACGTGTCGCCCTCGATTGCAGCGGCTACGAGGCGGGACCGCACTCGCAGCCTTCGATGTAAATTTCGATCCGGTTCTGAAGATGGTTCGACGATATCGGCGACCGGAGTTGTGGACATACACGATTGACAATAAAAGTAAAGACGATGATGAAACTATTCCTAAAAATAAAAATAAAATAAAAATCAAGTTGAGAGAAAAATTACACACAAGGTATCAACAATGGTCAAATCACTAACTCGAATCGTTCTCGAAATCACCGTGTCCCCGGCAACGGCGCCAAAAACTTGATGTGTGTGAAAGTATATATATTTTTTATAAAGATTTTTTCACACAAATTTAGTTTTAAAAGGGGTTTTCACCTAGAAATACTAAATCACACACAGAAAGGCAAGTGTAGCTATCGGCTAGTAATATAGTAAAAACGGTAAGAACCGGATATCAATCCGTGGACACGGTAGCTCTCGATACTAAACGTTTGTTAATGTTTGTCCGAATAAAGAGCGAATTTTGGGTTTTTCTTAAACTAGCATACAAGGAAAATATTAAACTAAGAGAATTTAAACTAGAGGAATAAAACTATGGAATTAAGATATTATCTAGACTAAGAATCCACTTAACCTTGATGATGAAAACTATTAATGGTGAAGTCAATTTTTCTTATAGGAATAACTAGACTCCGATAAAGGAAATCTAACTAAAATGATTCTTTGGAAAACTAGAACGATAAACACATCCTAATCACCTAAAATCATACAACTAAGTCCAATTGATGTCTTTTATGTCAAGAACTAAAGGTAAACTAGTCATCCGCTAAAATGTCCTAGTTTCATAACTAAAGGAAAACTAGAACGATAATCACATCCTAATCACCAATAATTACGTAAAATAGACAAAATCATGAAATATTCCAACATGTAATTCTCAAACTAAGTCATGCAAATCTAGATATTGTGGCCACAATTCCAAACCTACACATCTAACATGTCTAAGAAATTACAACATCACAATCATCTTTTCAAATATCTTGTGAAAGAAAGCACACTTGTCTAATTTCATGTCATCTAACATTCCAATCATCATTTCTAATATCATGGCATAAATCCTACAAAATTCATTTATAAGATTTACAAACAAATATCAAGAAGATGGGTTTTTCAACATGTCAACTTCCTAGCATTCATCAACATCATATGACAATAAAATTTGACAAGCATACAACATCATTGAAATATTACCATAACTTCATCATTGATCTTAACATAAAACATCACCAAAATATTCAAGTTTCATTCATCATCAAGGCATAAGTATCATCCTAATCTAGATAATATGAGTATTTAGCCCATAAGGCTTACAAAAACTACAAGAAACATGATTAAACTAGCTAAAAACATGATTAAACTAATTAAAACGTTCAAACCGAAAACAAGCAAGGAGAAGGAAAATGGTTGGTTGATGATTCTTGAGTCTTCTATGGCTTCCAATGGCTTCCAAAACACTCAAAATCAGTGAAACTTAGTGTAATTTTGCTCCAAAAACTCAACAACCCGTAATGAATGAACACAAGGCTTTTTATAGCAAACAGCAGATGTGCACTACTTGGCGCACAGTCGTGCTCCAGGTCGTGCTGGTAGCTACAGTGTTTTCTTTTTCGCCCAGGCATTTCGCAGTTTCCATTTTCAGCAAAATCTCGATTCCCGTCTCGAGGTAGCAGGCGCACGACCGTGCTTAGCCCAAGCACGGTCATGCTCGAGTCAAAATCATGGGCACGACCATAAAATACACGGCACGAGCTGAAAACGATCTCGGAATTAACTTCATATAATGATGCACATTGGTTATGATTTCATGCTTGAGTAATTAACTTCATCGAAATTTAAGTTCATGGGAATTCTTGTTTATAGTTAGCATGTTTATAAATGATCAAGTTTCTTACATAGAAGATAACCACACTCATGCCATGACACGTTTATCAAAGATTGTAGATAATTAACTTAACAGATCATGTGTAGTTACCAAGTTCTTAATAGATTAAATAGATAGTGAAGTTTAGTTATAGGAATGAATGATTACATTCATAATATAGATAATCAAGTACATTGGAAAATTTAATAAAATTTATATGAAGTAGAGTTCAAAGGAGAAATTATATTCGTATAAAAGTGAGTTTACGGATGAAGTATGTTAGGTTTGATTAATAGTAGATTAATAATGAGTTAAATGAATCATATGTGAATATGATGATATTTATGATTAAATGGATTATATGAGAATTTGATAATGAGTTTATGAGTTATATGAAAATTTGAATGATGAAGTTGTGTTTAAAGATATTATATGTGATTTTGATGATAATTTTGTGTTTTGTTAAATTTTAGGAAGTGTGTGATGCTAAATTTATATATGATTGATGATTATTGAACTTTGATGATGAAGCATTATTGTTTTGTATAATAAAGAAAGTTATTTATTTATTATTATTATATTTTTTTAAGGAATCTTTGAAAATAGGAGATATTGAAATCATGTTAAGATATTCCGAGTGTAGACGTTTGGTTCGCAAACCGCACGAATACGTTGACCTATCAAAGTAGTAAGTTCCTTGACTTTATTGAAGACGTGACTACCTATAAGTGGACGCTCACCCCGAGAGTTCCCAGGTAAGGTAACAGATCCATCGGTTGACTTGGATTTATACGAATACCTTTTCCTAGACAGAACACTCGAGATACAGGCACCCACTCTTCCAGTATTGCACGTGTTCAGTTACGAAACTTAGACTTTGACGAGATTTGAAAATAAAAATATTGAATTTGGAAGTTGATGAAGAAATTTGAAAATCATAAAGTTTTAATTTAATTTAATTTTTTTTTTTGAATCGATTAGGAAATCGATTTGGATTAGGCATAAGCCTTAATGTTTTGAAGTTCATATGATATATACTGAGAGTTGTATTAGTGCAATGAGGGGTAAACAAAAGGCATATAAAACATAACACGTATGTAAACAAGTAAACATGTAAGCAATTAGTAAGAACTAACATGTGGTGACATGATATGACTAATGTATGGGTGCTTAGTTATAGACTAGGTCATTTCATTTCTAATAACCTAATTCCCTATAACCATGGCTCTGATACCAATCTGTCACACCCCGACCGATGGCGGAATCATCGAGGCGGACGACAAGTGATTAGATTGCTCGTAGCTCATGGCACTAAAATGATTAAAATATAAATTAATAACATTTTCGTAATCTCATGCAACAAGTTTACATCGTTTCAACCATAAACAAACATAACTTAGTGAATGCTCTTTTAATTAATCTAAGTCCAAGACCCTACATGTGAAGGCATCTCAAAATCCTCCTAAGCTGCATATCCTGAAATCATGTGAAAATAGTATTTGTTCAGCTAACGAATTAGCTGGTGAGTAAACATAGGTTTGTATATATACATATATAGATAATGATTAAAACATTTAAAATGACTAAAATGAATAAATAGATTCAATGCTTATGTTATGTAAAACTATAAATGCAAAGTGTAGCACACAAGGTAAACATATAGCACAATCAAACGTTACAACTAGCATTCACTTAATCACACAGACTAAGTGACGTGGGTAAAAATGATTAAATGAAAAGTAGGTTAATTATCCTCGGATAAAATATCGGATAATTAAATCAAATGTAGTTAAGATCACCATCGGATAACGTATTAGGTGATTTAGTTAAAATGAAATAAATAACCAGTTACAATTACCCTCGGATAACATATCAGGTAATTAAACCAAATGAATAAATAAACGGTTAAAATTACCCTCGGATAACATATCAGGCAATTAAACCAAATAAATGAAAACATGTTTCAATCACCCTCGGTTAAAGTATCGGGCAATTAAACCAAATGAAAAATACAGTTACAATCACCCTCGGTTAAAGTATCAGGTGATTAACTAAAATGAATAAAAGTGAACAAAATGATAAACATGATTTAATAGGCACATGATTTCACCCCAAAACATAAAACTGAAAAAGGGGCTATGAATACTCACATGATAACTGATGATGAAATGAAATAAAATAAGACTTGAAGAAGGCACCGAGAGTCTCCCTAGAATCACCTAAGGAATGGTGTCTTATGTTAAAAGAATAACAAAAAAATCAATTTTTTTGAGAAACTAGGGTTCTTTGGAACTAGGGGTTTTAAGAGAATAATAATCCAACGATAATATAGTAAAATAATATTATTTTCTTATACAATTACTTTAAGCTACTAGCTTAATAAAAGTTTATTTATGTCATAAATGATGTGATTTAAATAATCAACCTTAGAAGTTAATTATTCTAATAATACTTACTAGTACTAGACTTTTACAAATTTTATAAGATTCAAAGAACTAAAATACCTCATTATAAAAGTCATGTTTGTAACTTATTGTTTCATAGTTACTAATCCATAAAATTTTAATTTCATTTATGTTATATATTTATATGAAATTTATTGTTTAAGGGATTTAATAAGAATTTAATAGTACAATACTATAGTTTAAATAATAGTTTAAGTGTTAATAAAATAACTAACAAAAATAAGGTCTGTGGGTTCGAACCCGGGACGTCTGTGTTAAACAAACCAGCGTGAACCATTAGACCAAACTAGGCTTTTATTAACTGAATCTGAATAATTCATTTGATACAAAACTAAGATAAAAACCCCAATTCCAACATAAACCCTAGAATCTTAATCTCTTAAATTGAACCTGATATCAAATCTATGGCATGAATCAATCACAACATTCGTATTCTACATGTTAACACGAGTATAGGGACGTACTTGATTACTTGATTCGGTGATGAATCAAATGAGAACGATAAAAGAAGAACACGCAGCAATGGTGTTCGATTTCGAGGCAACAACGGTTGGATATGAACACAATTGATGATGCAGGTTTACTTTGTGATGCTCAACGAACAAAAGCCCCATCCTAATTGGAGATTATAACGAACCAGATGCTGTCGTCGACCGTGCAACAGAGGATGAAGAAGACGAACATCAATGGTATCACAGTGTGTGTTGTAGTTGAAATTGGTTTTGCAGAACGATAAGATGGGGTCGAATGATCGTTCTAATTGATTTATATTAGGTCAAATATGTTGTTACAAGTGCAACCGCGTTCGAGTTTATTTCGGGAAGAGATGAGTTTGATTTGAATGATTTAACATGATAATTACTACTTAATCTCGTCCACCTCGTTATAATCAAGTAAATGAGTTGTTAGATTGAGTTAATTTGATTTCTGTTGATCGATTTAGTTGAATTGCAGTTGGATTTGGCCGGATTTTGTGGGTTTTGATTTAGATAGTGATAAGAGCATGTACAACGTCGTTATAGACCAGTGCAGGGTTCGAATCGCTTGGCTATATGATAAGGACGGTTAGAACGAGTTCAATTGAGGCGGATTTGGTTGAATTGAGTGTCGCCGGAGCTTCGCCGGCACTCTCGCCGGAAACACGGGAGAAAAATGGGGGGTTGGGTTGGTTTTGAATAAATTTTCAGTTTAGTCCCTTCGTGTTTCAGTTGTTTACAGATTGTGCTAAAGGTTTTTAATATAACTTTCAAGATTTACATACTAACCCCTTAAAGTTAGTTTGTTAATTAAAACGCTAACTTTAACTAACCGAGCTAACTCTTCTAACTTTTATAATCTTCATTATTTATAGAAAATTAGTTTTGCATGACTAACTTTATTTTTTATAAAATCACTTCTTCTAGAGAATAAAATTTATAACTTTAGAAAACTAAACTTATAGATGGTATAAATTATTTTGTGAATGAATTTGAATTAGCTTATAAACAATGAAGAATGAAAAGGGTCGGTTTGAATTTGAATCGGGTTTGATTTGGAGCAAATGTTACACACCTAAACCATAAACTAGTTACTAACACACAGTCCGCAACCTAATTCAATTCTATTGTATGAAAGACATTCATCAAGAATTAAATGAAACAATTGAATCAACTCAAACCAAACCAAACCAAACCAAACCAAACATGTAATAAAGCATCAATCAATCAACCAAAATACTTTACTAAATCATAAGATGAACCAACGTCAAAACTAATCCAACAAACATGCAAAACAAGTAACTAAGTTATCATTGGCCTAGGTGATTCAACGAGTCTAGCCAATAATCATATTCAATAATAAAAACGCAAGTTCAAAATTAACGAACGTGATAGTATTAAAGACAAAAGTAGAGAAACAATGAAACCCGATCAAATCGAGAAGCAATCCATGATCCCACCGGCTTCTAGTACTTTGTTTTCGTCTTGCTAAGCTCAAAAACCCTTGAAAACTGTTGAAATTCGTCCCCCAGTCGAGCATGAGAGGCTAGGGTTTAAGGAACTTTGTTTATATAGTGAACCGGGCCAAAAAAAACCACGAAACTTTCTGCCGAAACGCCCTAACCGCGTCGCGCGGTGAGGGAAATGGATCCTGGTCGCGTGACGTGCCAACAACACAGCCCACAACCCACACACTGACCACGCTGCGTCGCGCGACCAGCATGGGGTGGCTGGTCGCGTGGCGTGGCCAGCCCCATTCCGTGTCTTTTCGTCTCGTTTCTTCGGTTTCGCGTTCCGGCTCGCTCGTAACTCCGTTTCGCGCCCCGTTTTCACCTACGGATCCCGATTTCTCGTGATCTTTCCGTTTATTTATCAACATGGGACCTACGAAACACAAAACCATCGGTTGCATAAAAAATGATATAAAAACTAAACGAAACGACTCAAAACATAAATAAACGCAACAGGGGAATTATGTATAATTAGAGCATTATCATACATCAATCCAATCATATCTTCCTTCCGATCAAAAGCCCTAAATATTAGTTTGAAATTCGAAAAAAAAAACTTAACGTGTTAAGTGTATTTTATCGGTAGCTCTTTAAAAAATTAGTTTGAAATTTGGTAATCTCCACCAAAAATTTTCTCGGTTTAGATTTCTGTCGGCCAATAGGTAAAAATTCAGATGTTTAGAATCCAATTTTCCCTAAACTTTTGGTGTAATGTTTTTAAAAAACAATAACTTAAGAAAAATTTATAGATGCTTAAAAAAGGTTCTATAGTTCTTAACTTGTTTCATGAAGCTTTAAAGTTGGGAGTTAGAACCGTATGATTTAATGATTAATCTATGCTACTTTGTTACGTACTATGTCTAATAAAATATTCCTCACGTTAGAGCCATGTGGCTTAATATAACCAAAAAAAAATGAAAACCAGAAATTTGTGACCAAAACGATAACTTACTCTTGAAAAAATAATTGGTTAGTACGTTGTCTATTAAAATTGTCACCAAGCAACCAAAAACTTCTAAAGAACCAACATGTCAACCTTGGATCTTCCACATGAGTTGCTCCAATATTTACCTTGTGATCCATTCGAACAGCTCAATTTCGCGCACAAAATCACCTCCATTGCGCTCTCCACGCGAATCTCTGATCTCGAGTCGGAGTTATTGCTCCTACGAGATGAGGTTAAGAAGGACGTCGTTGTCTCCGACCTCCAGGCTCAGATCAAATCACTTAAGGCTTCGCTCTCATATGTTCTGGACGAACTTTCTCGTGCTAATCATGAGAAAGTATGTTAGCTACATTATACTCCAACTGGTTTGTTTCGGTTCACTGAAATAATTGTTTGATCATGTTGTTAGGAGATTTTGTTGAAGGAGAATGAGTCGCTTTCGGAACAAGCTGAAAAGCTTAATCATGATGTTGTTAAGGTAACTCAAAAACCTGATATGTTGTTCATTTTACATGAAGTATGCAATTTTTCGTGTTTGATCATCTTTTAACTAATGCAGTTGGAGGGCGTCAAGAAGACGCTAAAGATGTCGTTTCAAGAAAACGATGAAACCACATCGTCTTCGTCTGCTACACCAATAACAAGTTTGTCATCAGTTTCTCTAACTATTTTTGATTGACTGATAAATTTTGTGTAACTTTGTTTCTTAATCAGCGTCAAGACCTCGTGCTTCACTCGGCCTATTGTTAGCATCAGAAACACGCACGCCTCCCACATCCCCGAAAAGAAGATCTACGCCACTTTCACCAACAAGGTTTTCTGTATCTTTTGCAACTACTAGAAGCTTTGTTGACCAATCTTCTATATCGTCATCCGCAACTTCAAGCCCCTATCACGCCACGTCAGGTGTGGATGCAGGATGCCAAACATAGTTAGATGTTAAACGTTTCAAACATATTATATAAGCAGTATGCAATGATCTTTTAATATAAAGAGTCATAAAAGGAAGTTAGTTTGATGATTTTTATCTTTACTTTTTTCAGGAGTGGACGGTAAAGAATTTTTCAGACAAGTGAGGTAAAAATGTAACAAGCTTCATCTACATTTATATAGATGATTGATGAAACTTGCTTGTATTTTTTAATCACTTACAAACTAACTCAATCCATTTTATAGGGTGTGAGTTTCTGAAATGACATCAAACATAGGTGTTTACCTAAACATGTCATGTCACATGTCAACTCGTGAACACGACCCATCTAACACCCCTAACGTCGAGTTATTACTTATGAGTTATGACAATACAATCTCTTTGGCAAAATTATAATGTAATTTAACCCTTTTGGCCCTTCATCTATAGGGGAAGATTATCATATGATCAGTTTAGTGCCTTTTTAGCAAATGTCAAGGATTTAAACTCTAATAAGCAAACTAAGGAGGTATGTGTAGTTAGTTATGTACATAATTTTTCTTGCATTATTACACTTTAAATTGTTTCGTTTCTGGTATTGTAGGATACTTTACGGAAGGCGAATGATATCTTCGGTCCCAAAAACAAGGACCTTTATGTTCTTTTTGAAGGATTAATTACCCGGGGTGTCAAGTAAAAGGACTATAAGTTGCTTTCTGTTTGCACCATCTGCGGTTTATATGGCGTGGGCAACGAAGGAATAACGCCAATATATACAAGATTCTTAAATATATTGAAAACTAGAAAATGATGTTGATGATTACTTATATTGCTACTTGTATAAAATTTGCAGTGTTTGAAAACTAGAAAATCATGTAAGGTATATATATGATTAATAAGTTCTTCAAGGTTAATACTTGATTATGAGTTTTGTAACGAAAATTGTTATTACCAAGAGCTAAATCCGATAGTGTTGTGTAGAGTAAATGAGCAATGTAAACTGGACCGAATTAGTACCAAAGTAGAACTTGAAACATGAGAATATGATAATCATATGGGATTAGAAACTGAATAAATTGAATAAGAATTTGAACTTTTGGATAATCTTTATATAATATAGCAAAACCAAAAAAGCTTATGTGGCATAATTTTAAAGCTTCTGGCTTATGTGGCATTATTTGAGAGTTTATCTCATAATAATGATTTTTTTATTTAAAATATGTATATAAAATATATTATAATAAAACTAATTACATTTTTGGTCCCCTAATATTTTGGAGAATTCTGAAAAATTTAAAAGTATTTATACTTTTAACCCTCTACTACAAGGGGTGTACATGAGTCGGTTTATATTTGATAGTGTGTGAAAATGAACTTATGGATAAAAATTAATAATAATATACAATTAAAGACCTTAGTGTTTTATAAATATACATAACTTTTTTATATGAATTTAAAAAAAATAAAATACACCATAGAATTGAGCATTTTATTCTCTTTAATTTGAGTATAATATTGTTATACTAAAAATTTAATTTTTAAAATATTATTCGTGTTTCGGTTTACCACGGTTTTGTTTCAAAACTTATTGGAACGTTTATGAATATCCTTAAAAGCATCACTTGAATGTTGTGTTCCCGAGCGTAGCGCGGGCACTAAACTAGTTATATTATAAATCACAACATACATCCTGCAGTATTTAAACATCTAACCAGGTTTATACATCTTCTTATCGAGAGGTGTAAACGAGCCGATCTGCTCGTGAACTGATCGAGATTAGATCGATAAAAAAACTCAATCGAGCTGAGCCTTATCGAGCTCGAACATAAACCCGGGCTTTAAATAAAGCTCATTAAGGTATCAAGCCTGGGTTTCACATACGAGCTCAAGCTAGCTCGTGAGCTTTAAATACTAAACGAGTCGAGCCCAAGTCGAGCTCGAGCTTGAAATTTTTTTACGATTCGAGCTCGATCTCTGTTAAGCTAAAACACGCCAAACTTGAGCCTTAATGAGCTTGCGTGCTGGAGAGTTGTTTGGAGCAACGTTTAATTATAGATCATTATTGGCAATTTATTTATAATCATACGAATAATGTAACTTCTACTTTAGGAACCGTCACGACCCATCCACCGTGACCACCACACCACAGCCAACATCGCCACCAACCAACAAAAGGTTACCTAAGCGCCGCCAAGGGTTCGAGAGTAGTACATTTGAGCAAATTAACCATGGCCACCACCCTAAAATCCGCGATGAAACCAGTGATAAACCACACACTACTAAACCACCAGAGACATAATAAGATCAAATAACTGGTTGAGGACGAAATCACAAGTATGAACACAAGAAACTTTCAAAGTCCAACGACACCATGTACAACTAGCGACTCATTTATGACCTACCATCAAATCTAGGAGGTATAAAAATAAAAAGAGAAAAATTCATTTTTGGTATGTGTAGTTTGTAGGTTATCTCGATTTTAGTCCATTCTTTTCAATATCACTATTTTGGCCGTTAGGGTTTTCAAATTGTTTCAGTTAAGGCCAAAACACAAACACCATTAAACTATTCCGTTAACTAGGGACTAAAGTTTCAACTTACAAACCTATTTAATACCCTAGGGACCATTTATGTAATTTGATGAAAAAAATATGATGATTGAAAAACCATCTCCGGGCCTACCGGCAAAGCCAGAAAATGTCCGAGAAATCCATCCCCACCACTATTGTCGATCTACATGCAGAAACTCCGACACATCCACAACCTGTAGAAACTACGGCCACCCCTCCCTACCAAGTCGGATATTCCACTCCATTCTCAACAAAAATGTTATTAAAACTCTCACTATCATCTGACGATTTCTTTCTCGAAGATGACTAAGAATCATACAAACCATCACTGATTTCAATTATGGTTCCCGTTACGACATAAATATGCACACTACCTAAGGAAATCAACTCTAAAACACGAATGTCTATCAGGAGCGGAGGTCGGTTGTGGTGAGAAGTAGCCCGGCCTACGGCTCATATTTTGGTTTGTAGTAGAAAATTTTTAGATTTTTTCTCGTTTTATGTTTATGATACCCCTAGACAATTAAAAGGATACCTTTTAACATTGAAAGAACCACAAGATCTAATTTTATTTAATATTGGCTGAATCAACAATGGTGAAAAATATTGAAGAAGCTCTATTTGATAAAGTTGCATCTGAATCAACAATGGTGACAAAAGTTGGAGAAGCTATGTTTGATAAAGTTACAGGTGCATTAAATGAAGAAGATATATATTTTGATAAAGTAATGGAAGGGGATGTAATGACTCGATTTCAAGCTATGTTCTTATTCATAGGGGCTACTAACTTTCCTAAATTGAAGCTTGTGAAAACGGGTTTACGCAATCGAATGAGTGACAAATATTTGAACGGTGATCTAGTTTGTGCTAGCGAAGGATATATATTTTGATAAAGTAATGGAAGGGGATGTAATGACTCGATTTCAAGCTATGTTCTTATTCATTTGATGTTGATGGTGGCGTTAAATATGTATATAAGGCGCAATGTGACATCTCGGTTTGAATTACTCCGCATCAAACACACTATTGTCGCCATTGCAAAAGGTATAGCGTACACAAGTATGAAGCATAAGATGTAGGTGCTAAAAAGTTGTCTTGATGAACCCACTACAATACCGTATTATCAATTAAAAAGACAGAATTGAAAACAGTAATAACATTATTTTTTAATCTAAAATGATATGGCGTATATTGCCAGATGAGTTTCATGGGATACCAAGCTACCAGCAAACAAGGGTCATTTTAATCTTTTTGGGAGCTTGAAGCGACATTTAAAAAAATTAAGACTTTTTCGAGTTTCACAAGTGAACTTTGCCTAGATTGCAAAAACAGACATTTGTTTGTTATTTTAAGAGTCACTAGAGGATCTAACTTGTCATGCATGTGGTAACTTATATTTTCGTATATTCTCGTAATTGTGGAGGTAAGAGTTTTTACGTCTTGCTAGTTGCTTTTGTCATCTAAATAAACATTGTCATTAAAAAAATAACAAAGACAAAACAAAGTCAATAGGAAAAAACTGAAACTTGATTTTAACAATGTTTGGGATTGAGTTTAGAAATGATTTATTGGCTTTTTAAAAAAGCTAACAAGTCACTAAAACGGCAAGATTTTATGGCTTTTGAAATGACTTATTAGCTTTTTCAGAAAGCCAATAAGCTATTTTCAAACTCAATCCCTGACACCCTCTTAGTAACCAGAAATAACATTCCATTAGGCACTACATCAACTTTTTCTTCCTCACATGTCAGTTTATTTCAAGATAATTAAACAAGACAATAACTTGTACTTTGTTCTTGCATGTGAACTTCATTTTGATGCAACTATAGACTCTTAATTCCACCTACAAACAAATATACCAAGCAAAATCCCACTCAAATAATTGGGTTTGTGTAGCCTTTATACTAATCCATTTCAATTTCTTGCATAGTGCTAGACATGCAAACTACCACAATAAATCAAATAGCAGCCTGCAACTGCAAGTGCTGCATTTCACATAATGACTTCAAAACCATGTTGCTTCTACAAAACTGTGTTCATCTTCGGAAAGCAGCTTGTTTATCCCTGCTGCCGCCAGGGTTAATATTCGTGTTTTCTCTACTAAAATCTCCCCGACCAGTTGGTGCTTGTGCCCTCGGCCCTTTCTTGTACCTATTTACTTCCATGGCCCCATTCTCTCTCTGAGGATCATTGTTTGACTTCGGTGCACCAAACATCCCGTAACCCGATACTGCTTCACCAGGACCACGTCTGTTCAAGTCAAACTGCCGATTGTTTTGGTTTTGTCTTTGACTTTGACTTTGACTTTCAGGTTCAAATTGTCTTCTCGCACCAGGACCTGGTCCGTTTGTTGGCCTCATGGTTGCATACCTGTTTTCTAATCCATTACTAATTCCATTTGTTTGTTTCGAGGCTGCATACCTATTTGATGTTTCTGGTACAGTTTTGACAGTATGGTTTTGGTCAAAATCATCAGTTGAATCTAATTCCATTTCCTCATCGTATATGGTTTCCGAATCAGATTCATTCAAGTTTTGCTCTTCTTCGGGGCTTTGTGTTGAGATGTTACTGTCTGACTTTGCTAAAACATTCTTTTTACCCGGGCCTTTCTTCAATGGCCCGAATTTGATGTGTCTCACAACAGCGTACGCTTGTTTCGCCTCTACCTTAGGCCCACTTTCCACAAGGGAAAAATCCTCAATCTGCCAATGGAAAGCTATTTCAAAAAGACTAGGTTACGAGTACCGGTCAACATGAGTCCAATCGAATTAGTCTGACCGACAAACACTTTTATTCTTTTCTTTTATTTGTAGTACTTTATAAAACATTAACGTGTTGAAAACAATTACAAAACTATATTATACCAAACATTTTTTAATAAAGAACCATTTTGGCATGTTAAAGTTAAACGTACAAGAGCAGACAGACGTGATAGCAGTCCTCCCAAATCCTGCTTTTCCACATCTTCGTTAGGCACTGTCACCGCCATACACTGCTCAACCACAAAGATATTTTAGAACTTTAACAAGTGACCAAAATTTGATATTAAAACGCCCAAATTGTAGTATTTATGAGGACTTCAACTGAAATAAACCAGCATCAACAATGGCATATGAAAATGAACTTGGTTGCGCAAACATACCTTGACTCGGTAACCACGCTCAGCTAATCGTTTAACGGTGTCTGCTTTCGTTTGCAGATCATGTTTATCCTAGAAAAAAACATCATTTTGTGATATAGCAGCAGTGAAAAACAGATAAAGAAAACTAACAATCGTAAAAAAAAATAAAAAACAATTGATCACCAAGAAACATACAAAATTTACAAAACAAAAATAAGTATACAAATAATGATTGAGGTTGGTTAGGCCAAGCCGAGAAACTTACAATTTTGCAAGTAATTCGAACTTCTTTCAAACCTCCTTTACGTAAGGCCAAGTCAGACTGCAAAAATTTAAAAACATATATAAGATCAAAAAATAGCAAAATCTTAATTCGCATCTATATTTTTATCGTAAAATGAAGTAAGGTCTCCAGTTGTATAGGAACTAGGGGTGTAAAGTAAGCAAGCCGCGCTGCTCGTGAGGTACTCGAGATCGACTAACTAGAAACCCGAATCGAGCTCGAGCGTAAACGAGGTCGAGCCTAAACTGAAATGTGCCAACTTTGAGCCCTCCTAAGTTAAACAAGCCGAGCACACCTACCTTCTTTTTTGTTTGCTCTTTCTCCTTTACGTGTTTTATATACTTCTCTTTCTTATAGTTCATGAGTTTGCAAACAGGTGGATCAGCACCTGATTGAACCTGCCAAAATGAACATCAATGAATAACACATAAAAAAAGTCAAATTTACGTTACTTTTGTACAAAAAA
The DNA here is from genome assembly GCA_030867185.1 of Tagetes erecta. Taxonomy (NCBI): domain Eukaryota; kingdom Viridiplantae; phylum Streptophyta; class Magnoliopsida; order Asterales; family Asteraceae; genus Tagetes; species Tagetes erecta. Next base: position 24,176,414 of record CM061496.1, read on the forward strand.
TGAACCTCGACTAAATCAAGATCGAGTCTCCTTGCACGCTCCAATGCTTCATGCCTCGAAACTACACCATGCCCTGCATGCCTCCAAAATATTAGTAACATAAAAGCCATTAATTACAACAAACAAGATGCCCAATTTCACACAATATCCCACTTTGAAAAAGTTGTATAAACTGCAAATATGTAAACTAAATCATACACACACCTTCATCGGTGACAAGCCTAACATACTGAGCTTGAATTTGTTCGTTCATTCGCGGACCCCCCTTGTCCTTCTCTTCATACTTCGGCTTCGCCTGACCAATCATTTCAACATATATTTTCACATCAGCAAACAACCACAAGTAAAGATAGATACTAACTAAATAGCTACATTGTCGATAACGACACTTGAGCCTGCTGGGAGTCATAACTACACTTATCACATCATAAAATCTAAGAAATAATGTTTACATAAAAGTGCATAACCTGAACAGGGGCGGCAAAGAATCGAACATGTTCGGATCCCGTGAAGTGAAAAGTCAATCTTGGACCATTCACAACACCAATTTTGGTTTCCCTGATAACCGAAGAGGACCCATGAATCGAAAAATAGCATCGTTTGAACTGATTTGATAAAGCCCTGAGCTGTGCTTGCTTTGTTCGACACCAAAACAAAGCCATTCTTATTCCTGACTCACATAAACCAAAATTGATTCAAGATAATAAAAGAAATGATGATGTTCATTTTGCATAGTCTATAAATGCTAATACTTTTTGCATCAACTACAACATCAGCACAAAGAAAACCCTAATCGTCTAAGCAATAAATGTTATGGTTATGGAAACAAAAGAGATGAAATTAGGGTTTTCGTAAATTCGATCGCAGAAATAAAACACTGATGAAGCAAACAAAAAAGGGGGCGAATGAACCCTAAAACTTAAGGGAAATGCGTAAAAGAAATACCCGGAAACGATGGAGATGGTATTGATTTAGTGGTGTCGATTGAAACAACCCAGAAACGGAATCATGTAAAGACCGAACCTTTGCTTGCAAACCATGCCCAAATCCCTTCACAAATCGACTTAGGGTTCAAAAAATAGGTTGTTTTTCGCTGATGGCAATTTAAACGATTAAGCGACTGAAACAAATAACATCTTAAGGTTGTTTTTAGGGCTGACAATTTTGTATACGAACACGAATACACGACACAAACCTACATTCATCTTAACAGGTAACAGCATAACATGTAATAGGTACTAAACAGGTAGACACGAATCTACATGTTAATTTTCGTGTATTTAACAGGTATTTACCTGGTTACCTGTTAGTATCTGTTAGTTACTGTTAATACCTGTTAATATATGTTAGTACCTGTTATAATTTATTTAAAATTAAAAATAAAAATAACATTATTTTACCCTAATTACCTAAATTATAATTTGTAAACCCTAATTCCATCAACTCAGATTGTGTCTTATGTGTCTTATTGTGTATACCTATTATAAACAGGTACATGTATGGGTAACATGTAGACGATAAGTTATCGTGTCATGTACAGATAACAGGTTACATGTTCGTGTCTTAACAGGTACATGTATACACGATTTGTCAGCCCTAGTTGTTTTTGAGCTTTTAGTGGGATAGAATCTCTAATTCGATCAAAGGTAGTATTCAGCATGTTTGTTTTCTGAGTAGATATCTGAATTGGTCAAACATTTCTCTGATTAGGTAAGCATTATACTGAGTCTGAATGGTTCAAATTTCTTACTAGTTTATCACTTAATGTTTCAGGCCTCTTACTAGTTCAACACTTGTCAATTCCTAACTTGTCAAACAACCTTTCTTATTCTATTTGGTTTTGTCCGATATGAAAATAATCCAAACTAGATTTTAGAGTCTGTGCGTTGTCGTGATTGTGTATGTTTTAAAGTCGCTTTAACACACCAGGTTTTTGCACGTTTTCACGCTCGATTTCATATTTGTGTTTGCGTTTATTCACTTTTGTGTTGTATAGATCTTCCCTTTCAACGTGGTGAACTTGAGAAGACAACGTAAACGTTCATATGAAAGACAACAAAAATAGATAGAGATGAAGATACACGTGAAGCAAGAAGAAGTTATCTTCATATATTTTAATAACTGAGTAATGCTTTCATATATCAACATTTTAAATACTTCACATAGGATTTTGTTTAGGTGTCACGCTCTAGTTTAATTTGTTAGAGAATTTCAAAGCGGGTCATGGTATGCTACATTTTTTAAATAACCCGATATGTTCCAATAAAAAAATCATCAATTATCATGAATTATCTCCTAACCCGATATGTTCAAATAAAAAATATACCAGTTATTATAAAATAGTCTCCTTCATTTTAGCATATGGTTTTCGCTAGGAAAATATTTATAAATATCCCAACCAATTAATAGGGGATAGGTTAAAAATAAATTTGATACATAAATTTAGTTAAAACTTATAAAACCAAAATCTCATGCAATACACGGGTACTAATCGATCTAATATAAATAAATGTGTTTTTCCTTCATGGCATGATTATAACACATTTTTCCTATGGTGCATGATTTTAGAACACACCACATGTTTAATTATTTCAACCTTGTTTTTTTATAAGATATTCAATTTGGAAAAAAAGATTACATTTTTATTTCCTCAAAAGATAATACAAATTTTTCTTTTTTTTTGACGGAATATGTTTTACTAATAGCTATCAAATATGAAGTTATGAATTAAGGTCCACTAGATTTTAAGTAAAAAAAACTTAGTTTAATATTTTGATACTTACGCATGGTAGTTTTGATGTTGTACGCATCAATTTCTTATGAAAAAAATGAAAACAAATAAAACTTAGTTAGTCTACAATACATGTACAACATATATATATATATATATAACAAAAAATAGGGGTGTAAACGAGCCGAGCTGAGTCCGAGCTCGTCTAGGCTCAAGCTCGGCTCGTTTAAGTTTAACCAGGCTCGAGCTCGATCTCGGCTCGACTCAAGTTTTAATTTCAAAGCTCGAGCTCGAGCTCGTCACAAACTTCTCGAGCTCGGCTCTGGCTCGGCTCGTTTGATGATTTATTATTTTAATTTTAATTATTTATATTTAATTTTTTATACTTAATTTTATATAAACTTCTAATTGTATGTATTTTATTCATAACAAAATACATATTATATATTTTTAATCATAATATATATATATTTTAACTAATAATAACAATATATATTTATAAATTAAATAAAAAAACATATAAATGAAAAGCTCGATAAGGCTCGCGAGCCGGCTCGAGCTCGATGTGTAAAGCTCGAGCTCGGGCTCGATAGCTTAATGAGCTTTTTTCTTAGGCTCGGGCTCGAGCTTGAGCTCGAAAAAGCTCGGCTCGTTCGAGCTTTTTATCGATCCGATCTCGAGTAGCTCGCGAGTAGCTCGGCTCGTTTACACCCCTAATAAAAAATGAAACGGAACTTCGAACGTAAATATTTTTACATCCAATTGAAGCACCATTAGGTTTAAACACTCGATTGAAACACCGTTTCTTCGTTTGGACAGTCGTTTCAAGGTAACTATTACATCGACTCATATTCTCCTTCTGATCAAAAGACCAAAAACGTTGGTCCACATATTTTTCTGTAGATGTCTGCAGATGTGGTCCGCAAACTTCAAACATTTTCCTGCAGAAAAACAAACAACACCTAATTCATACTCGTCATATTAGTGAGTTTTTAGTTTGATACTTTATTTCTTATTTGGATTGTTTAATTTAGTCATCATGTCCGACTAAACCTTTTAGTTTTGGTACTTGGGTATAGTTATGATTCGTGCTTTTATGTGAAATGGTTCTTGATTCGGTTATTGAATGATTTTTTTGAGTAATTTCTTGTTCTTAAAAACTGGAATTTAATCTCGGGTCAATATAGATTGTTAATGAAATTGATCACCTCGTTAATTTTTTCTAATACGGTTCTTAGTTGTTAAAACCCTACTCAAATTTTAATTTTTAATATATGGAATAAGGAACTATTTTGTGTTTATCTATGAATTCAATTTAGTCATCGTGTCCGGCTAAACCTTTTAGTTTTATCTATACTTTCATCATTGCAACTCGCACGCTAAAAATTGAACGTCGTGAGCTTAGGATAACGAGTTGGCTCTAATCAAAGAATGACATAATAGAATTGATAGGCGAAGCAGCCAATAGCAGTCTGTTCTCGCCTATTGATAGATAGCAGGTTGCTTCCAAGCTCAAACCATGGGGTTAGACATTAGATGAAAGGACATCTGAACGGCGTGACATTTAGTATTGATATGAGTCATTTAATAAGAAGAATCATAGTACCTCAATCATTAATGATCATAATCCGAATCAAACTTATAAATAACGCTTATTTTGAAACTACTTTGTAAAATCTAAATTTCCTCTAAGTTTTTAATTTATTTTATAATCATATTTCCAAGGTTTAGTTTAATTTGCTTTGTTTTTCTTTAATATAAAGTTTCAGTTATAATTTTGCACTTAAACGTTTTGGGTATAAAATATGTGAACATGTATATCTAAGGACACAGACCTTACTTCCATTATACTAGTAGGTTCATTTATTATTTATTTGTTGCATTCGACACCTATCAGGTTTTGGAACCGACCCTAATCTAGTAGGGTATGGTTTTCGTTTATGGGAACCCGACCCAGAACCACTTACTCACCCTACATGGGTTTGACTTGCGTTGAAAACAAAACTCGGTTCCAATCTGACCGATATTTAAAAAAAGTGCACTTATAGTCATAGCTTGCGAATGATGGTTGTCAAATGCCACACATGAAAGGCCGAAAGACATGAATCTTCAAATTATTAGTTTTAGACTTTTAGTGTTATAACATATAGAGTAAACTGCAGTTTTGATCCTTGTATTTTGATATCATTAAAAGGTTCAGTCTCACATTAGCAGTTTAGGTCCTTGTGATTTTATTTTTTAACAGAAATGATCCCAACACTAACTTCATTCAATTTTTCGTTAAGTCTCCATCACATGCGAAGTAAAAATGTCATTTCTTCAAATCTTTTTGACATGCAACCTAATAAAAATGTTAACCTACATCTTGACCTATATAAAAGTTAAATGAAGTTAATGTTCGGGATCATTTATGTTAGAAATAAAAATTACAAAGACTAAAACTGTTAAAGGTGAAACTAAACATGTTAAAAGTATTAAAAGAGTAATACAAAAATTGAAGTTTACTATAAAACTCAATTTTTCCATGTTTCATGTAATAGAAGCCCACTAAGCCCAAAACTAAGAAAGACCTATGATTGAACTTTGAACTTAAATTAACAATGAATTACAGATGATAGGCCGAGGAACATGCATATTGAAGAAACCAAATTGTTTCTCTTTTGTTTATTTATTTTTCATTTTTTATCCGCAAACTCACACATCATAAATTTAATCCTAAATCTTACATCATTTTACACATAATGAAACCTGAACCCTCATTACTTTATTAGGACACCACCATGGACGGCCCGTTAGTGATATAAGTTAGACTTGCGTCTAAAACCCTCTAACTTGAAAAGTCTTCAAATTATACTTATACTAGGTTTAATACTCGTGTGTTACACACGGGTTAAATAATAATATTTGTAAATAAATTATAATCATTATGTTTAACAATTTGTAAATATTTTATATTTAAGAAATTTTACTCTATCAACTTATGCATGCATGGTTAAAATTCCATTCAATTTCCCACCAAAATTTCCTAATATAAAAAAAATCCCCCCAAAAATAGCCCCCTAAAAGTTAGAATTATTAGATAGATGTTAAACCCTTTTTTTTATGTGTCTAGTAAAATTGAAGCCCACTAAACCCAAAACTAAAAAATAATTAACCATGTATAAAGCTAATTAACGTTGCATACATACACCTCCAAAACAATTTAATTTTTGTTTTAACCTAGAGCACAAGTTTCAACTCATGTTTCTTTATAAATAGCAAGTCTAAGTCTTTTTAGTAAAAAAGACATACCAAAAACCTTGGTTGAAGACACTAAAAACTAACGGTATTTCTACACAAATCTATATTGTCTTCTCCTTACATTCTGGTATTGTAAATATGGATTGTTGATTTTGATAATTTGAACTTTGATTTAATTGTCGATATTAATTTCAACCTAATAAAAATTTATATGTCAGTCCTAACTTGTAACTACTTTTTTCTACAATGGTTCGCTGTTAAAGTTAACTTAACGTCGTTTAAGTTTTTTCCAATTTCAAACTGATGTTTAGGGCTTTTGATTGGGAGGAGGATATGATTAAATTGATGTAAAACTTACTTTCAACCGGTGCTCCAAATGACGAAACGGTCTTCAATATTGTGTTTAAACCTAACGGTGTTTCAATTGGATGTTAAAATTCCATCGTTTGGAGCACTGGTTCAAAGCAAGTTTTACATCAAATAACTTGTACCTCCTCCCGATTAAAAGCCCTAAAGCGCCAATTTAAATTTGAAGAAAAACTTAACGGCTTTAAGTTAACTTTAACGACGGATCATTGTAAGAAAAATGGTTACATATTGGGACTGACAGAGGGATTTTCCTAAGTTGTGATTAATATCAATCAATATAACAAAAATCAGATAATAAAATTAAGTTTCCTTTATATAATTAAATTGCTTAATTATTATTTTTTTAGAACGACGGTTGGTGCAACGGCCTATTACCGAAGCACTCAGAGGTGCAAGGACTAAGATCGAAACTCCGCCTCTAATAATCTTCAACATTTATTATATTTGACAAACTTGTTTCTATCAAATGGTTACTTCAAAAAGTTTTCCCTATCATGTCTTTTTTTACGGCAAATAGATATATTATAAAAGAGGGTTAACAAGAAGCTAAAAACCGCTTTCTTGTAGTCTTCATCGATATCACCCCTTAGAGAATCCGGGATTGCCATCAATTGTTTAAATACTGTATTATATTATTCACATATCTTGGTTATGAACCACAATTGTTTTCATCAGCAGTAACTGAAGAGGTATTTTTGGTGTTTCTCTTTGTGTTATAAGTAGCATTCTCTCTCTCTCTCTCTCTCTCTCTCTTTCTCTCTCTCTTCTCTCTCTCTCTGTTTTCGATTTCATTTTAATGATTGCAACTTTACAACCCTTTCTCTGCACCTCTCGCCTCTGGTGGTGGTATGTGATGGTGGTGATGGTGGCGATAGTAGTGTTTTCCTCGTTTCCTCTGATGATGGTTGCTGATCTTTAGATATGTGCGACCTAGGGTTGCGATGGTTTGCAAATCGATTAATTTATGCGACCTAGGGTTTGCGAAGGTTTGCATATATTTGCTTTTGCATGTTGCTGTTTTTGGCATATGGTTGTTGTTAATGGTGTTGGCCGGTGGCGGCGGCTTATTATTACATTTGTTTATGATGTTGCGAATTGAATTTTTTCTCTGGTTATAAACGTTCTTGTTGTGATTGATCATTGATGTGTTGATGGTTCAAAGAATCCCCATACTTGATTGTTGGTGTTGATTAATAATGGGATTAACATTTGGTACATGGTTTTTTAAAATCGGATTTGTTGAACTATTAAATTTTTACACTGTTGTGGTTGGTGTGTTTGTGATGTTATGCATTGGTTGTTGTTGTTGATCAACAGACACATCCTTTGTTGTCTGGTATTTGTGTTTTTGGTAATTCTTTATGTTGGGCTATGATGAGTAAAACGGGGTTATATTAAGTCAACGGTGATGTACGTTGGTGTGACATGTTTGGTGGATGGCCATTGTGCACATGCAACCCGGCTGCAGCCACACTATCATCATGATATAGTCATTGATACATAAATCCTCTGAGCGCTTGATGTTTTGTTTTGTGTTGTTAGAGTTTTTGTAATTTGATTTCAGTATTGTGTGGAAAGGTAATGACCGATGGTTTTGTGTAAAACATTTGATGGTTTTGGATTGCCAATGGTTTTAATAAAACCATGTTCCAAGATTTTGAAAAGTCAAAGACTTTTGAGGTCTTAGTCACATATATCAAAGCATATACGTGTCTAGAGGTGGTGGTGGTGGGGGTAGGTGGCTTTAGGCTTTTGGTGTTTAGTTTTTAGGGTTATGGTTTTTTAGAGGTGGGTGTTTAGGTTTTTGGGGTGGGGGTGGTGGGTTTAGGTTTTTGGGGCGTGGGAGGAGTAGTTTTAGGCTTTTGGGTGATAGGGATGAGGGTTTAGGTTTTTTTCAGGGGTTGGGGTTTTAGGCTTTTGGGGTTTAGTTTTTAGGGTTATGGTTTTTTAGAGGTGGGGGTTTAGGTTTTTGGGGGTGGGTGTGGTGGGTTTAGGTTTTTAGGGCGTATGAGTAGGGATGAGCTTTTGGTACCGAGTACCGGTACCGGTACCGTTCCGGTACCGTACCGACTTAGCAATATCGGTACCGGTACCGGTACCCACTTTTCCTAAAACTCGGTACCGGTACCAGGCGGTACCGGTACAGGTACTTTCCCGGTTAGTACCACGTTGGTACCACGTTGGTACCGGTTAAGAAAAAACTAGTTTTTTTAGTATATTTTATATAATTTGAGATGTTATGAATGTTGTGTATTACTTGCTTAATGCTATAAAGTGTTTTCTTTACGACTTTGAGTCATTTTATAATATTTTTTAGATTATTAACTTTTAAATTTAATGAAGTTGATATGATTTTTAATTAATTTATACCATATTTCATTTCTTTTTCTTATATTCAAGTATATTATAGTATAGTTATATAAAAAAGTATAAAATTAATCCGAAATAAGCGAATAAATTTTATAAAAAAAATAAAATATGAAACCGGTACCAACGTGGTACCAGTACCGAAATACCGGTACCGGTACCGGTACCATCCCGGTACCGTCCCGCTAAATTCGGTACCGGTACCCACTTTTCTTAAAACTCGGTATCGGTACTAGGCGGTACCGGTACCCGTCCCGATCTCATCCCTACGTATGAGTAGTAGTTTTAGGCTTTTGGAGGATGGGGATGGGGGTTTAGGTTTTTTAGGGGTGGGGGTTTTAGGTTTCGGGGTAGGAATGTTGGGAGAGGGTTTGACAAGTCTGTTCCATTGTCACCACAATGAGATCAAACGGATTTCGTTTGAACACTTTTACGAATTTATACCAAAATTACACTTTATATAATAACTTCACCCAAGTTAAAATATTATACTTCATCCACCCAGCTGAAAGAAATGAGAAAAAACTATATGTGCCTCTAAAAGCACGATTTTCATTTTCGATTATAATGAAAACAAATTATAAGATTTGACATATTGTGTTATTATGTATGTTTTAGTTTGTATTTGAAAACAAATTATAATATAATACGATGATATAATATAACACAATGAGCTATCAAATAATACCATGATCTAACTAAATAACACAATAAACTGAAACTTGAAAAAAGTTTCATTTTTAATACATCAATATTATATGCATTTTGAAGATAAAAAAAGCTCTTTTTTGTGTAACTTCTATTAAAAAAATAACGTTGTATATAAAAATTATAGACTTTTAAAAAAATAGTGAAATTTAGAAAGGGAGCAAAGACTAAGATTAGATCTAATTGTCCATTTACCGTCTTAGACTTTTCATAAAATTTAAATTTTTAGTTGAATCCATATGCTTATTGTTTTCCTTGTGTTTCATTTTATTTTTATATGCTCTAAAAAGTTGAATACTTTTAAACTTCATGTAAATATAAAAAGTTATTAATATTGAAACAATATTCTCACTCGCACATAACAATATTGATTTTAAGATATCAAGACATAAATATAAAACAGAAATTATTATTTAAAGAAAGTTTATAGGGTAAAAGAAAGAAGAAAGAAAACATAAAGTTAAAAGAAGAAACATGTCTTAAGTTGAAGTGATTAAACTCAAGTAACTAGAGAAGAAAAATAATGATTGGTGGGGTTGGATTAGAATCTAATGGTGTTTGTTTGTTGTGAGTTTGGATGAGAGGGGACATGATGGCCTCCATGTTTACATTTACAAGCATCAACCCCAACATTATCACTCCTTCTAAAAGATCACCAATCAATCTCTTGGAACTCACACCACATTGCACATATCATATCTCTTTTGTACTCCCTTTTGCTTTTTGCCAAATCCATGACAACATCTTTATGTCATCAACCTCTTCATACTTTCATAAGGTAGTTGGGTATTTTTGTAATGTACATTTGTCTTTATATCTATTATTTTAGGTTATTGTTATATTAACCTATGTTTTTATGACACTTAGCATTATCGTAAGAGGGTGTTATAAAGTTATAAACTTGTAACAAGTGAAAGTAGCATGTTTGTGAGTATAATCTCCCAAACAAACATAATATTCTTATTGTAATAACTCATTTGTAAATTGAAAAATCCATAAATCTAATTACAAGAATATGAAAGTTTGGTTGGGTATTTAACTTAGAACAAAAGACTTAGAACTCAATGATATCAAGGTACTTATTAGGGCATACCTAGTGGAATAGGGATGGGTTTGGTGTCGTGTAGGGGTCGATGGACACACCGCCCCACCCTCTACATGAGCCTAATATTGATATCAAATTTAGGGAACCATTAATCCATCATTGATTCACACCCCGACCTTTCTTTCATTTTTTACCATTAAATTGCAGGTCCCCTACCCCCAATGATTACTTTTAAATTTTCGAAATGAATGTGAGGTGAGTTAGCGTAAGTGTATGATGGAGTGAAATAGTGAAAAAAAATTATGGTGAACTCCCCTTACCTTAAGACGTGTTTCTATTATGGGGTTGGGGTTTCAAGTTTTATAATTGGAAAAAGTGGGGTAAAAAAATTGTTATAAAACAATGAAGTTTCATTCTTCTCCTAACAACTACAAGTTAAACTCACCATCTATTTAATTTTTAATAGTTTCTTTGGTTTATTTTTATTTTATTTTCTTTTTTCCTTTAGTTAACTTTAAATTTTATGCCAAGCATTACACCACTGATTAAATTAAATGACGTATTTACAAACTTTAATTGCTTGAAACTCGGTTATTACACTTGAATGTAACGGTCATACCTATGCATCAACTATCGTTCTAAAAAAATATACAATTGTGCTTTACGACTACATATGGAACAAAATGCTAGCCTCACAAGTTATACACTTGAATATTGGATAGTTGAAAAAAACATAAATTAGTCTTAAAACAAACAACAAAATTATGGGTATAAATTATTTTTTACTAAAAAAAGTATGTAAGAGGTATATTATTCGGAATTCAAATTATATAAAGTTATTTTGTCGTAAAGAAGAGAAGGAGGGGAGTGAAATTATAATTAGAATTAGAATTAAAAATAGAAATTAGAAACATAATAATAAGGTAAAATGTAAATGAGATAGTGGAGATGATGAAGCTTGCGTGGAGCAATCGAGTGAGATTCGAAGAAAGGCACGAGTACAATGATGTGGCGTGTAACCCTTCCTCTTCATCTCCAAATTCAAATTATATTTCGTTTTTCAAAACAATATATATTATGTTTTGATTTTATCTTATTATATATATCACTTCAAATCTTTTTAACTACTTTTTAATGTATGGATCATTATTATTAGTTTTGTATTAATATTTAAACTTTGTAACTTTGATACACACATTACAACGGTAACATAAGGATTTTGACTTGTGACATGTCTTGTGTCGGCATCGTCACTTCAATACACTCATAAAAAATGGTATCGTCTCGAACATTAAATATAGTCATGCATAGATTAAAAAATACGTTTTACGTCTCACACATTGAAATTAGGATTTTGACATCTTACACGCGTTGCGGTGGCACCGTCGCATCATTAGACAATTAAAAAATAGTATTGCATCACATGTTGAACGTGACTATACAAATTGGATGAAGACGACAACCAACGCCAACATGAATTTAACATGGTGAAAGCGGCCGAAGGGTCAGAATCAAGAAAAGACCTTACCCTTCTACAGATATGCTAGCATGTAGACGGAAACCACAACATCCAAGTCATCAAACCATCGCAAGCCACCATCGGCCAAAACATTACAAATTCACTTGTTTTAGATGGTATCTTTCATAACACTTTACTAATTATATAAAATTCGTTTTATATAATTACTTTAGTTTCGTTTTTGAAATCACATATTATTTTATAAAATAAATTCATTAAATAATGATTAAATGAAATAATTTAAATAGAGCACAATATCAAAGTTAAGAAATGTTTTTATTATTATGATAAATTGTAATTTTTTCAAATGGGTATCAAAACGGGACAGGTTTAGAGCTTGAAGCAGCTTTGGTACGAAGTAAATGTTACGATAGTCACCACAAACCACCATCGGGCAAAAGCAACCAAAAAACCCAAAAGCCGTCGTGGTGGTGGCCCCGACAAGAAATAGTGGGTGAAAGAGAAACCAACTCACAAAACCAACAACAAATGAAGCAAAAATAGTATATATTCATAAACAACACGCTTTAATCACTTATACAATCACACATAAACCATTCTATTTTGTAACCACTATTTCCAAGCTAAACTACATCTATGTTTTCTATTAGGGAGTAAATTATTATTTGGCCATTGTGGTTTATTCAGTATAACCTTTTTACATCCAAAAGAAAACTTTTAACATATCAGCCATTGAGATTCGTGGTGTAAAAGTTTTGGCCTTTAAAACTGACTATGTTAGTTTTTACACTTAAATGTAAGTGTAATTTGGTTATTTTACATATCAGGGGTTGCTTATGTTAAAAAATTTAACGACGGTTGGTGTAACGTAAGACTGTTGCACTCAAGAAGTGCAGTGCAATGATCGAGTTTGAAGCCACAACCTGCCCTCATAATAGGTACTTATAAGGCCTTAGTGGGTCTCCCTCAAAGCTGCAATCGCAATGGAGGCTCTCCTTAAAAAGTCAAACCTCTTTTCAAGACAAGTTAGGTCCCTAAGTTTGAGCTTTATTGCCATGCCTCGAAACAAATGAGTAGAGAATGAAATTTGAACCTGGGTCTCTAACGAGTAAGCATTTTAAGTTTCAACCCAACCACTCCATCAAATGAACTTTGGTTGTTTATATTAGGGGTAACTTTGTAAAAATGTAACCAAGTTTGCCAACTGTTCCAATTAAATACCTGAAACTTTATTTGTCTCTCTAATATCACTGAAGTTTCAAAGTGTTCCAATCTTATGCATTAATTTTACGATTATTTGAATTTTTAAAAACTGACTTGGGCAAATGAAATATCTATAAACTTTGGATACTATTTTATGATTTTTTTGTTCAATTTGACTTAAACTCAATAAATTTAGAACTTTGTTATTAAGTTGTAAATTCTTAGTCTTCACTTTTAGATCCCGATTCAAACTGATTGGAAAAAACTTTCACTTTTTTATAATCATAATTCATGTATGTTTCACATGCTCAACTCAATTTTAAAAAATTTAAACATTTGTAAAAATATTACATAGGATTGGAACACTTATGAAACTTCAGTGACTTTAGAAAAACAAAAAAATTGAGGTATTTAATTGAAACAGTGAATAAACTTGGTTACATTTCTATGACATTTTCCCTTTATATTAATAAAAAGTCCTAATATTTAAGAGGTTAATTATGTAATTACTCAGATTAATAAACACAACTTCAACATTCTTCCTTCTCTCTTAAATGACTTTTTTATATATATTATTAAAAATATTTTTTTTTTTTTTTACAAAACTCTTTTATTTTTACTTTGTTTAAATTCGTTAGTCCCTATGAGTCATTACTGAATTTCATATTAAAAGTTTTTTACATAGAAATAGAAGATAAACAAACAAACCGCGCCGAATGGTTAGCCTTTTTACATAGAAATAGTCCCTATTAAAAAAGTTCCGTTTCTTTAAACCATTCAATTGTTCGAATGGTGAGCCTTTTTATTTTTTATATTTTGATGATAATTATTTAATAAAACATGTTTTAAATATACACGTCTTTTATAAAAGCGTTTGTTTCTTACAAAAATCTTCTTTACGATCGTTCATTTTTCATTTTCATTTGGTTAAAACGTTCATTTGCTCAAAATTCTTCATTGTTTAAACCTATTGTTTATAAAATAGCTCGTTTTTTTAAAACCACACATTTTTTAACTTCTTTTTTTAAACCTTTTATTTATGACAACGTCTTTTTTAATATGTTCATTTTTTTAATCCTTTTGTTTGTTTAATAGTGTACGCTTTTTTTAATTTTTTTAAAGTTAAGTGCAGTTTATAACTCCCTGGTTTAAATTCAAACTCACTTTGCATTTCCATCTGAAAAATTAAATCTTTTACAACTCTATGGTTTTTAAAATGGGTTATTTGCACCCCTCTCTAACTTTGACCGTTAGTTTACCATCAAAATAATGGTTAAAATACCATTTCAGCCCTCTTTAAATCATTTAAACTCCCTTTTAACCCATTTTAAGCTTCCTAATCAATTTTAGGAAAAACTTTCAACCCAATTTAAAACTCTATTTTTCGGTTCTTTTTGTAACTTCTTATTTAAACGTCTATTTGAAAATGCTTATTTTTTAAAAACTATTCTTTTTTAATTCCTTTATTTTTAATGTTGTACATAGCCGACAGAAAAAAAGAATTTAAAAAAGTAAAGATCTTAAAATTCGAAAGAATTTAAAACAAATGATTTAAACAAACAAACGTTTTAAAAGCGAACACTTCAGAATAGACGTTTAAAAATTCTTAGATCACCTCAGTTAAATGAGTTGAGGATCATTGACGTAAAAATTATATACATTATATTATATTATATATACATCTATAATGTAAGGTTGGTGGTGGCACCGGCCAACCACCACCGACCACGTGTCAATGTCCCATTGACCGGTTTTATTTTTTTCATTTTTTTTTGCTAAAAATCAGAATAGATTGGGGATTTTCTAAAAAGGGTTAAAACTCTAAGAAGTGTAGGAAGCATTCACAAACAAACACGTGTCCATGAGGGGGAAAAAACACGGAGGGGCGTTATCGTCATTTTACGTGTTGACGCTAAATGAGATCTGTTCTTCTGAATCATGGTGTTTTTAACACTGCGTTATCGTCATCTTATGATGTTTTTTTGACGTTTATTAATTTTGAATCCATAATCATTCATCTATTGCGAATACTGAAAGCGATGATGTTTTTGTTTGTTTTGACGTTTTCGTTTACTAATTACGAACCTCCAATCAATGTCCTATTCTTCTGAATCATTGTGTTTTTAACATTCTGAGTCATGGTGTTTTTAGTGATCAGTTCAAATGTTAAAAACGCCATGATCAGAAGCATAGATCCCATTTGATAGTGCTAAGAAACACCATGAGAAAAGTTAGAAACGCCATGAAAAGATGTGTGAAAATCAAACACCAAACATGTCAACTGTTTTTACTGTGATCAGTTCAAGCGTAAAAAAACACCATGATTCAGAAGACACAGATCTAAGAAACACCATGGCGTTAGAATTGTGGTGTTAAAAACGCACAATGACAAATATACCCCCAAATCCATCTCGTGCGTAACCAAAACATCATAATATTTACAAAACTGCCACCGTGTTCATCTGGACCGTAAACACCATAATCTGACGCCCCAGATTCCTTCTTAGCCTTTTTAGAGTTTTGGCCCTTTGTAGAAAATCTTTCCCCTATATATATATATATATATATATATATATATATATATATATATATATATATATATATATATATATATATATGTTCTGTTGCGAAACATTTACAAAAGCGCTGCTTGATCAGCTGGTTTGTGGTACGCGCTTAGCATAACATGGTCCCGGGTTCGAATCTTATTGACTATGCAATTTTTATTTTTTTTCTTTTGTTTTCTTTGTTTTTAACAGTTTACACTTTTGGCCCATCAACTTTACTTTGATGCGAGATATTAGACTTTGACTAGGGATGGCAATGGGTCGGGTCTGGGTCGAGTCTAAGTAATCCCAACTCCAGACCCGATTAGAAATGGGTGTCCCAGACCCGACCCAAAACCCGTCGGGTCTATTTCGGGTATTTACCCGCCGGGTTTCGGGTCTATGTCGGGTATTTACCCGCCGGGTTTCAGGTCTACCCGTTTCTCACATAAAACTTACCCGTTGGGTATGCCCGTCCAGTTTGCTCGTCGATAGTTTTATAAAATATATCATATTATATAATTAAAAGAATACTTTAAATTATCATTATATCATAAAGTCACAATGTCCAATATGCTTGAGAATTCACAAAATCTTACTAAAAAAGAATGGTTTGACGTTTGGTCGAGACTTAAAAGTTAAAAACGTTAATAGATTATAGGAAACGTAATATAAAAAAAATTAAACATATATATGAAAAATATTAAATTATTTTTGGGTATGCTAGCGGGTCTACGGGTCTGTGTCATCGGGTAATCGGGTCGGGTAATAGGGTCTAGCAGGTAATCCCAGACCCGACCCAGACCTGCGAAAGTTTTTTTCTTAAGATCCAGACCCGATCTTATACCCATGGACCCGACCTCAGACCCGTCCCAAATGTCTCGGGTTTCGGTTTTTCCCATCGGGTTCGGGTCTGACTGTCATCTCTAACTTTGACTTCACTTTATTAATGCGTGTTTGAAAAATTTCTGACATTGAGAATCTCGTTTTGACTTAGTTTTAATTTTGGCATCATCTTTTAATATGTTACGCATTATGACTTTGCACCGTAACGTGCAAGACATGAAATTTTTTATCAACGCGTATAACAAAGTTACACAGAAAGCTAGTTTAAATTATAATATAATAATACTAGTTTAGTGCCCGCGCTATGCTCGAGAACATATCACTCATGTGGTGATTTTAAGAATATTTTATGGTACACAGACGGTTCCATTAATATTGAGGTAATTAATTGCAGGTTATTAATAACTTTATTTTCAAGTTTCATTTATACGCTATTAAATATAAATCGACCCATGCACATCCATAGTAGGAGAGGGTTGAAAATGTAAATACTCTTAATTTTTCCAAGATTCTCTCAAATACTAGGGAACTAAAATGTAATTAATGTTATTATATATATTATTATTGATATATAAACATATTTTAAATATAAAATCATTAAGATTTATGTAACAAAATACTTTTTGTAATATACTCAAATTGAAGATAATTAAATGTTTGGTTTATGGTGTAGTTTTTTTAAATATAATTTCGTATAAAAAAATTATATATGCGTAATAAATATTGAGGTATTTAATTGTAGGTTATTTCCAACTTATCTGAAAGTTTTAATTTTATACCCTATTTAATATAAACTGACACATGCACACCCCTAATATGAGAGTGTTGAAAGTGTAACTACTCTTAAATTTTTTAAGATTTCACTAAATATTAGGCAATCAAATTGTAATTATTTTTATTAATATGAGATAATATCTAAAATAATGACGCATAAGCAAAAAACTCTTAAAAAATGACACATAAGCAAAATTGATATTCATATATTATATTACTAGTTTAGTGTCCGCGCTACGCTCGAGAACACAACATTCAAGTGATGCTTTTAAGGATGTTCATTAATGTTTCATTCAGTTTTGAGACAAAACCGTGGTAAATCAGAACACATGGTATATTTTTAAAAATTAGATTTTTAGTATGGCAATATTATACTCAAATTAAAGAGAATAAAGTGCTCAGTTTTATGGTGTAGTTCATTTTAAAAAAAATCGTATAAAATGCTATGTATATTTATAAAACACCGAGGTCTTTAATTGTATGTTAGTATTAACTTTATCCATAATTTTCATTTTTAAACCCTATAAAATAAATCGTTAAAAATATAAATATTCTAAAATTTTTCAGAATTCTTCAAAATATTAGGGGACCAAAAATGTAATTACTTTTATTATAATATTTTTTATATACATATTTTAAATAAAAAAATTATTATTATGAGATAAACTCTCAAAAATACCACATAAGCTAAAAGCTTTGAAAAGATGCCACATAAGTTTTTTATGTTTTGCTATATTATATAAGGATAAGTCGATGAAATAGTAGTTATCTTTTCCTCACCCAATTATAGCTACCATTCCGTTAATCAAATTGACATTTTTTATACTAAAAATCGATTTAAAAATTGCTTCTGTTTCTTCTCACATATTTGAAGTTAAAAGTTTATTTTTTTTAGAACGGCGTAAAAGTTTATTTAAATAACAACTTTTAATGTAGTGTAGTGGTAAGAGTTTTGGATTCTTTAAAAGAGACCCAAGTTCTATTCTCACTTTCATCACTTTAGAATGAGCAAATGAGGGTAATGAATAAAAACTTGTGGCAACACAAGTTCGATCTCTGAGCCAAATCGGTTTTACCGCTAGCTTGTTGTCGTGCCTACGAACGAACAAGTTAGTGGTTTCACCAAATTAGAGTCGGGTTTTCCCTGAAATAGATGGACTTTAGCTACCCAATGCTGACTGTGTTTGCAGAACGTTTGGAGTCGCATTTCGCCTTTTATTAACAAAGGAAAGGTTTGAAGTTTCATGAGATGTATAAATACGTTTATCAAAAATTAATATGAAATGGTAAAAGGAGAAAATAGAAAGGGGAGGGGCTCGAGGAGGAGGGTTTGGTGGTGTCGGGAGGCATGACCATGAACTTGAATCTAACTAACATGTCATGTCTTGTTGTTCTCATGTATTCAAATGCCACCTATTCACAATCATTGTCACACTACCACATAATCTATTTGCTCAATCTTTAAAGATAAATAAATATTATATTTTTTATATTATAAAATAAAATTAAATAGCTTTTATAATGTATATACGTTATTCATTTACAATATATGAAAATATGAGCAATTAGAAATAATGTTACTTTAATGAACGGCTTTCACCGGTAGTTTAGTGATAAGATGACTTAAATTTTTACAAGATACTTAAGTTTTTAAGTTTAATTTCTATTAGTATCACTTTTAGTGGATTATGATAATGAAGCTCATCTCGGGTTATCAATTCGGCTTCATGTTCGAGTCTAAGGGTTTTATGTGACATAGTTAAAGGTTCATGTCTAGTTTTTCCTGGAACATTTGGTTGCCGAGTTTCGACTCCAATCAACTTGGCCTGTAAGTAGGTTGTGGTGAGCAACCGTTGCGTTCGCAGTAATCGGGGAGCCTCTATGCCAACGAAAAACACTTATTGGTTTTAGATGCGTGATTTCAATCTCGATCTTTACACCACTAAGTGCACGATCATAGTCCGTTTACACCAACCGATGTTTAAAAAAACTAGTGGCATTCCCTCTACAAATAGTAAGAACTAAATCTAAAGTTATGTAAATAATTGTAAATTATGTTTTTAACTTTCTTAACTAACTTGACGAACTATATTACAAGATAACTTTATAGTAAGATGTCACAAAGATCTTTATAAAGACTTAGGATTCAAATCTTGCTTTAGAAAACATCGTGGCGGCCAATATCGTTAAAACATCAACTCTGAAGGTGACATCCTTAATGAAATCGCATTAACTACACTGATAAATAAATTTACTGAGGACATTGTGGATTAATTGTATTCAAGGTGTTTGTGAATTGTGTCTTTCCGAATGTATGCAAAATTAGGGGTGTAAACGGTCTGGTTTTCACGGGTTTTTAGTAAAACCCTAACCAAACCATTACTAACGGTTTTTAATACTAAAAACCACAACCAAACCGTTCAAAAAAAAAAAAAACCAAACCGAACCGAACCATTACTACGGTTTGGTTTCGCGGTTTGAGTTTTTTAGGTTCATTTCAACCAAGCCCAAAAAACTGCTGCATAACTTGGCAAAATAACAAACTGCTAAAGAAAACTTCTGAACTTTTTGCCAACTTTAAGCCCAAAAAACAAACTGCTAATATACAGCTCATTTTGTCCAGCAGAATGCAAAAAAACCCGGTCCAAACCTGTTAAAAAAGACAACTTACAACTACAAAAATAATCCAAACATGACTAACAAGCCAAATAAGTAGTTCAGTTACATCATAGATATAAAAACAAGCATAATAGATGTGAACTTCATGTCTACAAAAACGTCCAAGCCATCCAAAATGACATCCGAGCCATGTTACTCATTTTTTTTATAACAACCCCTATATATATATATAATATTTATTTATAACAAGCACACACACACACACATTAACGGTCCGGTCCGTTTTTTACGAACGGTTTTTTGTATAAATGTATTATTCTTCCTGATTTGACCATACTGTCCAAGTCTGGTTTTAGATTCAGGAGTTCTGTGCGACAACTAAAAATAGATATATTAAAACAAAATATGTGTCATGTGTTGTAACTCACCTTGAATTTAACTAGACCATTCACTGAATGAAAATTATTAAAAATATTTATGTGCATAATAAACCATGTAAATAGCTATTTTCATCCCTAGGGTTTGGCGGTTTTTGCCATTTGCATCCAATAATTTTTTTGTCTTTTTGTCTTTGTCGTTTTCAAATCTTGTTATTTCCATCTATTCAGTTAACTCCATAGAAATACCAATGTTAAATAATTTTTTTCTTTTGGGGGGGGGGGTGCTATCAATTTACTTTATATGTTTTAAAGTAGATAGCCATTTTCAAATCTTGCTGGTTTTTGCCACTTCCATTCAATATGGGGTTTTGTGGTTTTTGGTCCTATTTAAATACGTCCGCGATGTACAAATTATGGTTTCTGATCCACACGACGAGCAAAGCAACATTTTTTCTTGATCAATTGAAGCAGATGGGGATTTCGATCGACTGAAGCATATGACTCTATGGTTCTATGTTGATCAACATGAACAACAACAGAAGGGATATGAAGTAGACGTGGATCTCGATCGATTGAACCAATTATTCTATAGCTTTATGTTGATCAATGGGAACATGAACAAAAGAAGGGGGATGAAGTCTTTAGAAATTAGGGTTTGAAAGTGGATATAAAGGGTGTATTAGTTTAAAAAGATATAAATAAAACAAATATAGTAAATTGACAATATTACCTCTCATTTAACAGTTGTATTTGGATGGAGTTAACCAAGTGGATGAAAATGATAAGATTTGAACATAAGAGAGACAAATAGACAAGTAAAAAAAGTATTGGATGAAAGTGAGAGAACCTTTCAAACAACGGAATGAAATTGACTATTTTAATTTAATAAATCATAACAATGTCATTTTTTCTAAGATTTAAACTAGAATCATATAAATTATATGAATTAGATATTTATAAATTTCGTCATTTAATGATTAAAATTATAATTCTAACTAGCTTTTAATATACTATAGTTTTATTCTTTTAATACAAACATTAAAATAATTATTTTATAATATGATTTAAAAAACTAACTACTCGTTGATTTTAATAGAAACTTTTTAAAAACACATACATGTTTTAAAAACAAATAAAATAATACAATAAAAAGGGCAAAAACCAACATACTTTCTGTTTTTTTTCTAATAAAAATAACTATATATTTTTTTGCACGTAAAAATCAACATACTATCTATTTTTTCTAACAAAAGTCTCTCAACAATTTTTTAAACATTAAAGTCTCTTAACATGTCAGATTTGAATAAAATTATGTATTTAAAAAAAGGGACAATTTCATATATACCCCTACAAAGTTGCATAATATCATATATACCCTTTACATGCTTAAAAAGTGTTGTACATTATGCATTAAAAACTTATACTTTGGGTATATATGATATTATGCAACTTTGTAAGGGTATATATGAAATTAAACCTTAAAAAAAAACTTAGAAATTTGTTATGGATTTCATTCTCATAACAAAGTTTGTATTAAAAAAAAGAGAATTGGTTCATTAGGAAAAAAAATATGTAAGTAAAACAACCGAATGTGTCATTTTCAAGTTGTTTTAAAAAATATATTTTATAATTTTGTTCAAATCTAACATGTTAAGGGATTTTAATGTTTAAAAAACTGTTGAAGAACTTTTGTGAGACAAGATAGAAAGTGTTAGTTTTTTACATGTAAAAAAATATATAAGGATTTTTGTGAGAAAAAAAGCAGAAATTATATTGGTTTTTTATGATGATAAAATTATAACTATTTTTATTACCTAACGTGTTAAATTTTTAATATGTATGATACACAAGTGACTAACTAGTTAACTTTATAAAGCTAGAGTTACTTGTTAACATTATCATGTGAAGAAGCTTTATGATCTGGCTCTTTAATTAGTTAAATATATTAAAATACTAAGTTGACATGCTACGTTTGCAATTGGCATGCAATGAAAACTTTTTAAATGCCACATTCAATAGTTGATATTATAATAAAATATTGAATGTTTTTGTCGGTTAGTAATATGTTCTTTTCTCGCTTTACAAGGAGTATAGAATATTATTATTTTTTATTACTGTACCAACAAAATCTTTTTCACACTATTTTCTAAGAAGATTTTTGTTAGAAATAAAATAATCTACTATCTAACGGGAGAGAGCCCTCAATAACGACAGGTGAGCCGTGGTATGACTTTTATCTTATGCGAGACAAGGGACACTGAACCATGGGTGATGTGGCTATAGAAGAGTAGAGACTCGGACAAGTTGGGCCAACGAGGTTTTGCCCCCCAGCGGCATGCAGAAGTGATGAAGGTTAGGCTTAAGACCGCAAGGACGCGAGTTCGAGCCCGAGCTGCCCGGTTTTCATCCTGCAGTGGCTCGGCCTACGGGCGACTGTCAGGTTTCCGGGTAGGTGTTGCTGTGATCGGCCCCAGGTTCTGGGTGTGCTGTGTCCTCCGCCCTTCAAAAAAAGGAGAGGGGTGGGAGTGTGGTGACTTGTACATTGTGGTTGCACATCTACTTTTTCTTTTTGAACGGTGAAGATTTTTATAAAGAGAAGACTACTAGCAAAAAGTTAAGATCAGACAAAAAAAAGGTTAAAAACCGTTGATGTATAATCTTAAATGAGCACCACTTGGTCCAATTTAGCCAAACCAACTTAGACCTGCTATTGACCTATTGGAAATTCAAGATCTTGATATCTTTTATGATCATGTTTAGAGATGAATTGAATCCTCCTAATATGCAATCATTTATTGACTTTCACATGCATCAAAGTGTGGCTTTCAAGATTGAGTCTACTAATTTTTGGGAGTTGAGCCAACTTTTAACCTGTACTTTGAAGTGTTCATGATGTTATCCAAAGAAGATGAAGGGGGTAATAGGCAAGCGTATCCACGACCCTATATATTTGCGTTCAAACCAGACGAGCTAAAGAGCATGAGACGAAGAGATGATCGTGTTTTCCTCAAATTGTCTACAGTGTGGACAACATGTGTTGATGTTGTGGATCCCTTTGGCCATTAAAGCTTGACGGGTCGGGAGGCGATTAAGAAGAACTCTCTAATGGAGGTTGACTTTGATTGGTAACCACTTGCTCTCTTCAAAATGGCCATTATATTGCAAGAACATTTTTTTAATGACTTTTCGTAACAATTTTGATGTGAAAGAGTAATCATCATTATGCTCCCATCTCCAATTATCCGACACCATGAAAAATGGAAATAACCATAGTATTTATCAATGTGAGACAAATATCCCTTGATTTTGCTCTTCAACAATAGTAATAGCTCTCTTGCATGGAATGTTCCATCTAATTCTCCCATTGTTCCAACTATAGCAGTTTGCAATAGTGAGATCGGATGTGCTGGCAAGTTTTGCAATAGCTGAAACTGGTCACCTAGAGGGTCATTAACAACCTAAATGTCTTTTGAAAACAGTAATTTGTCACCTTTTTCAACTACCCACGAGTGCTGCAACAAAGATCAATAGAAAGAGTTAGTAAATCTTTATTAATTGAAATTATATTTTCCACATATCTAGGATGGATGGTTTGAGAGGTAATGGAAGCAACATTCTATTGTGATGTAAAGCACTTTTAACCTTGAACCAAAGGGAGCGTGTTTTAGTTTTTGCTCTCCACCATCATTTCCCTAATAAAGCAAGATTCATGGCTATTAAAGACCCAACACCAAGACTCCCCATATCTTTTGGAGTCGTCATTCTATCCCATTTTAACCAGTGAATTTTGCCAACGGGAATTGCCTGGCCAAAAAACTTTTTTCCGAATTCTCTCTAAAGAGTTAATAACATGAATTGGGGCTTTAAAAAGAGAAAAGTAATAAACTGGAAGGCTCCCAAGAATCGATTTTAGTAAAGTGATGCGATTGCCAAAAGAGAGTGAGTTGGCCTTCCAAGAGGACAATATGACCTAAAAATATCTATAACGTCTTTCTAATATTTGGTATAGTTCATATTTGCGCCCAACCGCCCATGGGAATGCCAAGATATTTAAAAATAAGATTGCACACTTAGGCAATTAAGCAAGTTTTCCATGCCACTAGAATCAATATCATTAACCCCAGGCCTAAAAACCATTGATTTTTTGTAATTAACATTTAAACCAGAATCAAGGTAAAATCATCTCAAATATGAGCCAAATTAAGGGTATTACTTACCGACCATTCCTCAATAAAAATACCATTACTAGCAAAGAAAAAATGAGAGAGAGAGTCAGACCATTATGAGTGTTGATGTCGTGGCAAGTACCCAGCGACATGGCTTTCATCATGACAACGTTTAAAGCTTCCATGACAATGATGAAAAGAAATAGAGATATGGGATCGCCTTGTCTCATTCCCACTCAATGTAGAATTCCCTAATTGGGGAGCCATTTACCAGGATAGAAGCCCTAGCATTTGAAAGAGTACCTATTATCCATTTACGCCAGAGTGGAGGAAAGTGCATATGACTCATTATCATGTCGAGAAATTTCCAATGAGTCAAATGCCTTTTCTAGGTCTACTTTTAGCATAAGCGCTTGCCTCTTCATCTTTATTTACCCAATCCATGATCTCATTTATCATAAGGGGACCATCCAAGATACTTCTCCCTTCAATATATGTTGATTGACAATCTGAAACAACAAAGTTCAGGACACTTTTAAGTTTTAAGACCTTAGCTAAAACTTTAAAAACAACCTTATTAATAGCTCCAATAAGGTTAATGGGATGGTAGTCAAGCATCTCTTGAGGATCATTGATTTTGGGGATAAGAGTGATAAAAGATAAGTTATAACCCCGATTGATTTTGCCCTTGGAATGAAAAAATGCCATGATCTTTGCAAAGTCAGGTTCAAAAGTATACCAGAAATGTTTGGAAAACTTGAATGTAAAGGCATCTGGACCAGGAGCTTTATCACCCCCACAGTCCCAAACTGCCCGCTTAATTTCTGACTGTAAGATGGGGTTATCAACTCATTGGCTGTGAGACGATCCAGCTGCTTGAAACCATCCCTTCCATATCTTTTCTCCCTCACCCATGAAGGCTTCCATAATTTTTCTCGCTTTACTTACCATTTAGAATCCTAGTACTTATCCAACAAATATAGTAGCTTCTGATTCAATGTTGAGACGTTAATTGGGTCCTGCGAGACTGATTGTGTGATGGATGGTTCCCGCGTGGTCCTTTGGGATCTAGATCTATCCGGTTGGGGTGATTTCGAGTTTAATCTAACCTCCTAAACAATCTTGTTTCTCAGATGAGATTTAAAATTCATGGAGTTACTGACTCTTTTTGCTGATTTGATTTCTACTTGGTTCGATTTTCTTAATGTGTGTGATGTGGTTGAAGCCCTCTCTTCTAAACACTACTTGCCAGGGGTAATGGTATGATCAGATAAGTATTGAGGCAAAGATAAAGCATCACATGTATCATATGAGGGCTCAAAAGAGGCTGGGTTAAGCCCAGTAGAGTAAGGCAGCCCAACAGAAGAGGAGCCATTCTGTAAATCGTCCAAATTAGTGTGCCTAAAAGATGAGGGTGATAACTTGTTTTCATTACTATTCAACGGCCCACTATGATTTGAAGTGTGTTCCATCAGAGGGTTTTTTCCTAGTCATCTCTGAAGAGCACGGAAAACTATCGGACAAGTTGGTAGTAATCCTATCCTTGGTCGCTACTTTATGAGATGACATAGAGAAAACCCCATCATCTTGACTACCTGGAGACTGTAGAAACATAACATTATTAAAAATCTTGTTAGTTTCATGTGATTGTTTATCATACTATTTTTTTTTTTTGCCGGGGGGGGGGGGGAGATAGGGGAGGAGACTAATTGAGAGTTAGCGGGGGATGAAAAAAATTATGCTATGACCAAATTAAGTTAATGATCTGGTGTGTAGGACTTAAACACTCAAATGGTCTTACATTAGTTTTTAAATAGAGATAAGAAATAACACATACACACACACACACATACACACACACATATATATATATATATATGCCTTAAGTGATTCATTTGCACATTTCTCTAAAATTGGTTTCATTTTTAATTTGGCACGATATTACAAAAATTGCAGGATTTGGAACAACTTTCTTTCTAAAAGAACACTTCAAATCATGAGAGGCATTAAAAAACCTAGTTTTAAGAGATAAGATGAAGGACGAAGGTGAAGTTTTCTTCAAGAGTTGAGTGAGGACCTACCACAGGTTTCTCGTGGAGAAGGGGCTTAGCAACTTATGGATGGATTAATTAAGAAAAGCATACTAGAAAGTAGTTTTTTTTATAGTATTGCATCTGTCGAGCATGTCACGTGTTTAGGTAAGGCATATAGCCTACCGTAGAGACTCACAACTACAAACATGCATTTTGTTGATATGCCATGGATGACATTAGGCGAGAAAACTTTGAACGAGCATACCTGTGGTAATTGTGGCATGACAATGTACTATTTGTTCAACCATAACGGAGTGTCCAAATTAGGCACAAATCATATTTATTTAAGGAAAAATGAAAATTCAGTCATCTAGAGGGTATTTCTAACGTACTGTTTGGTCTGATCGATACACCGATGCACATGTTTTTTTGGCATGAACATCTTGAGAGTGACCTTTCTATCATCGGAATGTGTCGTCCCGTCTACAGAGATTGCAGACTTGGATGTCCTGATAACATAATTTCATGTGAGTTCTACCTTCAGTGGGTCGTACCTTGTGAGAGTTTACCATTATTCCTTTTAATAGAATCCTTGAGGCTCGTGGAGTGTTTTTCCTAGCAGTTGAAATCTCCTATTAGATGTAGCTTCATAAGTCTGCATGACTAGGAATTTCAACATTTTTAAACTAAGAAAGCTTTTGGTTTCCTCAAAACAATGTACTGATGATATATATGGGATGGATAAGTTTGATTCGCGGATTATGGGTGACCCTAATAAAGTTCCTTCATAGACATCTATAATAAGAGATAAGGACATGTATAGCTTTGGTAAGATTCTTTACAAACCTCGCACCATACATCCTGATATTGGTGCTCGAGGTAGCAATCCCCATAAAAATTTAAGGATATTGATTTACGGTGAGGATGAAAGAAATCATAGAAAACAAACGAGAACTATTAGTAGTAGGGGGCACAAACTGTGTCTTGTCAGAGTATGACCGATGCGAGGGCTACCAGACAAAAAAAGGGAATTGTAAAAGTAAGCAAACGACTTAAACTGTTTTTTTTTTGAAATCTCAGGATTAACATATTCATTGGTGTTGTTGGTAGCCACATCAGGGGGTAGTCGGATTATTCTTATCATTTAATGAGTTGCTAGTGAAAGAAACCACTAAAACACTCTCACTAGACAAACAAGCACATTAGTTTCATTGGTAGTCATCCTCTCCAGCAATTACCTTTGAGTTGGATTTTGATTAGAAGAACCTAGGTGAAAGGATATACCTCATCACATGGGACCATTGATTGACCTAAACTGGACTGAATTAGTAGGGAAACAATATATGTTGTACCGTATTATTATATTAAGAACAATACTCATTATAAGGGATAATAACCCACTAACTATTATGGACCCATTTCTTTGATCCTATCTCGACAAGTGTAATTGCAATGACTTAGACCATGTCCTCGTGCTTCGAGTGTGACTTCACTCCACACATGGCAAGAATTTTACCTAACTTAAGGTCCAAAGCCATAACCTCTAACCCTCTTTCAAGTATTTAACATACAAAATGCATGTATATAGGTCTTGAAATAAGAAACTAAACCATTTTAGGGAATTGTGTATAGTTTAGCGCACATAAGGAATTAAGGTATAACACACATTGGAGAGATCTAAGAAGGCTACATTTTATGAGCACAATAGACAACCAGAGAGCCATCAAGTCTTGTGAGATTCAAGTCAAGGTTCTTGTGCATTTAAGTGATTATCTCCCATTCTTAAACACCTATCACTATTTTAGGTGACACCCCATGGAACAACAATGGGTAGATGCTCGTGACCTCACAAACGAATACTAGAGAGTCCCTCTCATTCCTAACAAAGCTTCTTTGTTAATTTATCCCTTCCTAATCAGATGTAAAGACGAATAAATTCCATGAGGAATTGTCATCAACAACCAAGGAGAAATCGGATGGACATACTAAATACCCTAAAACACTTACCATCATTATTGAATAAATGATCATCCCCTAACATGTTAGGGAAACCAAGAACTTTTAGCCCCACAGTACGTCCTCTTAAAAGGAATATCCTGCCCATTCCACATATGTAATGAATCAAAGATGATGCTCTAAGAAGTCTCATTGAATCAAAGCTTGAGTTTCTATACGTAGATATCTGATGTACATGATAGCTATCTCATTAAGCCCCACCTTCAAAAGCAAAGAGCATGCATTGCGTTACTCTTTCACGATCTTACCCACACGAAGGAACGGTTGCCTATGACATGATCATGAAACACCTATGGTTTGACTGAATAGCCATCACTTGTTGGGGTTATTTGAAGATGTCACTTTCCAAATATAAGCGAGTGAAGATATCGAGCATCATCACGAGCAAGCATGGGTGAAGACGTTCATAATTTGTATTTGTCTTAGAATATTTGTGTAATCGTTTCGTGCTTAAATGCGCGTTTGTGCTTAACTGCACGTGGTTAGGTTACATTGTAAGGTGAATGGTATAGACTATAAATACCATCACCTAGGTCATTTGTTAGTGAGTTGCCTACATTTCATTCCATATCCTTTGTAACCTCTTCATTGATCTAATACAATTCACCTATTCATATTATCATCATCTTCATCATACTTTGCATTGATCTTCATGAACATTCAAGCATCAATACGTGATTAGTGAGTTTCCGCATCACTGATTACAAACAACATCACCAAACAATCTTAGATCTAGATCCAAGCTCGGTTCACATCTCGAACTATCAATTGGTATCAGAGCTGTTGGGTGATCTTTGATTGTTGTTGTTATTGATGGAATTTTAGCTACCATTAGCTTTGATTCATGTTTGTGTAAAGAACTGCAAAGTTTGAGATCAATTGGTGAAGATTTGACTGAGTTTTTGAAGAAATTGTTCATGTTCGTCATTTCACTGCTCAAAATTAAAATCTGGAATTTGTTGTTGATATTGAGAAATTGTTGGTTGAGATATGCTAGAAATCATAATCCTAAGCTTCATTCATGATCAAACCTCACTGATTTGTTGATTTCGATCCATATTTTGTCAATTTGTCTCAAAACCCACTTGTTGTGTCCTTCATCAAAAATCCGGATCTGAATGAGATTTAGCTTGTTTCAAGGTGTAATACTTTGAAGGATTGTTAGAAACGTCATTCCTTAGCTAATACGAGTATTGAATTGAACAAAAACAACAAAAATTGAAGAATTGATCTTGTGTTCATCACAATTTTGACTTTGAAAAGTCAATCTGATATGAAGATTTGAAGATTTGATTGATATTTGCCCAGAAAAGTATCATAATCTGAAGAAGAATTGAAGAATTGAGTGATTGATTCAAGGAATTTTCCTAAGTGATTGAAACCACTAAGTTGACCCGTCCAAATAGTGGCTCACACGTCCAAACAGTGAAGTTACTGTTCAGCCGAGTGAAGAAGAAAAATTCACCTTTTAGCCGGGTGATAGAAGGAAATCACTGTTCAGCCGGGTGAAGAAACTATTCAGCCGGGTGAAGCACTGTTTAGCCGGGTGAAGCACTGTTCAGCCGTCCCAAGTTGTTGACACGACCAAACAGTGACCCGTCTCAATTGTCACCCGTCTCAATTGTTGACCCGTCTCAATTGTTGACCCGTCCCAACAGTGACCAAAAAAAAAAATCATCAAAATGACTTTGAAAATGGAAAAATTCATTTTTCTAAAATTTCAAATTAGTCATTTTTAGCCACCATGACTTCCCAGAACAATCATCAAAATGACTTTGAAAATTCAAGAAAAATTTCAACGGGCATGTTTACCGTGATCCGAGAAGAAAATAAAAGAAAAGATATCAATGAATTTATTACAAAATTCAATCACATGTTTGAAACAACTTATCTTCAAGTTGCCAAAGCTTGTGATAAAAAGAGAAGAGACTTTCATGAACGCACAAAACTCGCTCTTGTGAGTCAAACAAATTCTCATGACAATCAGGAAGATGAAGAAGAATATGATTGGAGTGAAAATAATGATGTTGTTTCCATTCAAGAGATTGAAAAGAAAGATAAAGAAATCAGCAACTTGTCAGAAACCATTGCAAAGCAAGATGAGACAATTGCTCAATTGAAATCAGAAATGGAGAAATTGATGTCTGAAAAGGAAATCAAGAAAGATGAGAACAGTTCTTATGTTGAAATGCCAATTCACGTCAGAGAAAAGATGTGCACGAAAGAGTGTTTCACACAAGTTGAACACTACAGAGTATATTCATTCAAGATTTGTGATAAACTCAAGAAAGAAGAAACCATGCACAAGAATCTCCAAGAACAACACAAGGCATCGGAGCACAGAATCACATCTCTCCAAGAGTCACTCAAGAAAAGTGAACAAGAAGTTACAAATATAAAGAATGAAGCTGCAAAGTCAAATGAACACTCATCCAGTGTGATCAAAGATTTGCAAAAAGAGATTCTGAAGTTGAAGAAATTATCTGAGATGTTCAATTCAGAGAACAACATTCTGAAAACCAAGTTGCAAGAAGAACAAGAGAAACACGCAAGTCTTCAAGAAGATCACAAAATGTGTGAAGACAGATTCAAATCTCTTACACAGAATGTTGATTCAATGCTTATCGAAAAACATAATCTGAATGTTCAACTCATGGAGCTTACTGACAAACTGAACAGATCACAATCTGATCTGGTGTTTATCAAAGAAGAAGCTGAAAAGGTAAAGTCACCCGAACAAGAAAAAGAAGGATTAGTGCCAACCGGAATTGTTGGATCACTATCTTCTCAAGAAGAAGAAGAAAAGACACAAGAGGTTCAGTCAAAGAAGAAGAAGAAGGTTAGAAGAAAGAAGAGCAAAGCCAAGAAGAACAAGACAAAGGCCACTTCATCTGATTCTACACCACAGACTCCTTCTACTTCAAAGTCTCAAGATTCCGAATCCCCGAGCGATTCAAACAGTGACATCTACTGTTTAATTTGTGACTCTGAAACTCATCATATCTCTGATTGTATCTACAGTCGAGTTGTCTTTCCTTTTGGGTCAAAAGGTGACAAGTTCAAGACTCCAGCTTCTTCAAGCAAGCTTCAACAAGATTCAGAGGTCAAAGCTTCAACTGCAAAGACTTCTCAAAAGCAAAGAAAGAAGTCTCCCTTCAAGGCTCATCAGAAGTACTGCGAGATATGTGAAATGTACAATCACACGACAACGGAATGCTACTACAACAAGTACTGCACCAACTGTCAGATGTACAACCACGACACAATGGAATGTTACTACAACAAGTATTGCTCTATTTGTGACATGGTCAATCACAACACATCCGAGTGCTACTACAAGCCGAGAAGGTCAGTCCAAAGAAGTTCATCATGTGCATACCCTTCCAGGTATTTTTCTAACTTTAAAAGATCTCATCATAGACATTCCATTGATGAAAATCAACATGTCAATGATTCATGGACACCAAAGTTTGTCAAAAACAAAAAGGGAAATCATCACTTAAATGATAAAATGATTCCAATAGTGAATCAATCTTTGAATAAGAAATATAGTCAACAAAACCTGTTTTTAAAAGAAATTCATAATCTGTTTGAAAATGACTATAATTTCTCTTTTGACAAACAATCCATGAAAGAAGATGAAGGTACAAATTACATTGTATCATCAGAACCACCACCGGAAGGTATTCCTTGCACTTATGAGAATATCTCTTATGTTGATGAATTTGGACGACCCAAAACCGAAATGGTTTGGGTCATTACCTCTAACTGATTTGTTAGTGTGTTAAGGACAGTTATGGAGGCCGGTCAAACAAAGAAAAGAAGACCGTGGCTGATCCCTTATCATGACAAGATACCGAATCTTGTTCATGATGCCTTCGATGCAACTGACACCAAATGGAGTTGGAAACAAAAAGGAATCGTTGAAGGAATTTAAAAAAAAAAACATTTTCAAAAATCAAACAATGATGGCAGTGCAAGAAACAACCGATGTTTCATTTTGTCTGTTTAGATTAAGTATATTGCATGCACTCTTCATACGTTGATAACATATCTGCCATTTTCTTTTCATTAAACTTTCAATTTTCCTAGAAATTTAAAAGTTTAGGGGGAGAGATTATTATTAAAAAAAAAATTAAAAAAAAATGATAAAATCAGAAAAATCTAAAAATATGTTGAATCTACTTGCACGTACATGAGAAATGATAGTACACTAGAGTTATTCGACACATCATTTTTAAATAATAAAGACTGAAGCGTGAAAATTGATGTGCGAGATGGCTCAGACAATTATACTGAACAAGTATATTCTTTGATGATTTAACTAAATTCTAATGAGTTTTTATGGTTGAAACATCTTAGTGCATGTGAAACGTTTATACAAATCAAATAGATATCTCGTGAAGCATCTAAATTACATCGGGTAACGATGCAATCTATTCAGTGTGATGAACCGCATCGTGAGCTTCTTTGTTGTGGTACCCACAGACCTGAAGTCTCACACGAAGTCTCTTTTGAGCTTCAAGATGCAGCAAAAGATTCTAAAATGGAACAAAAAGAGTCCCAAATGTGGACCGTCACCAAACAAATTCCAAAATGGAATTCAGAAGATTCCCAAGGGGAACATAGGCAAAAAGAAAAATTGCAAAAAGGAATTCAAAAGAAGTCCCAAGTGGACCAAATCCAAATAGAACCCAAATTCCACACTGTTTATGATTGTAAGTGACCTGACGTGTTGAGGTGTTCTCATGATATTTAGATGAAGTGTATAACTTTCTAATGTGCAAAGTATGGGTCACTCAAAACTTATTCCTAATCAACCTAATTGATCATCAAGAATAGAAAAAGTAAGTGTGTCACTTCGAGCTAATTGATTTGTTCAACAATTCATCACTCAATTACTTCACAATTCAAATGTCTATTCTCAAAACTGCAAAACATGTGTTGGATTAATTGCTGGTATGATCTCATTGCAGGTTAAAGATTCAAAATGTAAAGAGAAAATTCCAAAAATATCAAAAACATTAAAAAAATTCAAAAAAAACAAAAAGATTGTCATTTTAATCTTTTTCTTTTGTGTTGGCAGATTAACATATGTTATTGATGTAGGAGTTGTTCATCAAGCAATATCTCATCCGATTGAGAACTTAATCTTTACATTGATGATAAATACATATTATTGCCTGAGTTCTAATGTTTTCTTTGAGTTGCAGGAACAGTTTCCAATGCAGAACAAGCTTCCACGCGACTTGAAGATGTTCCTGTTCAAGCCTGATTCCAGTCCAAAGATCTCCAAGTCAGATTGCTGAGTGTTAAGAATCCTCCTCTTAATATCTCATACACAGATCCCGTTAACCTCTAAAGTAAAAGTTGAGGGGGAGTATTCTAATTCAAAGAAGTCTTCGCATTCTACTTCAACCGTTGAAGAAGATCCCGTTGCTGATATATAGATTCACCGGAATCTACTCTCTGCGTATTTCTTTCCATAGCCTCTGATGTTACTCTAAAAGGGAGAGAAGGATGCAGATTGCTTGTTGAAAGACAGAGTTTTGGCAGCATCATCTTAGGGGGAGTACTGTTGGGTCCTCTTGAAGATAATGCATACCAAATGTGACATCTGCCCCAAAACCCGAACCTGAATGCCGACTCGAACCCGAAGTTATCCGTCGTTAGAGTATTCATATTTATTTTTTTTCCCTAAATGAAACACTTTGTTATTAAAAATATATATATAAATACGTTAAGAGTTACGCCATTCTCGTCTTTAATATGTAACGATTGATTTATTACCCAACGTTTTTCAATTAAATACTAAATACAATAATTGGATCTCCAAAATATATAAAATGGAATTTATAAAAGAGTTTTTATATAGATTAAAAAAAATAGAACTATCAAAGTCTAAAAACAGTCTCTTAACGTCATTACCGAACTAAACATATAAAAACGCCATCTATAAACGTTAGGTTTTGGCTCGGTTAAGTTAGTTAGTCAATGTAACTTATAAATTAAGATTGGGCCATTGTTGTAAACTTTGAAACTCATAATTAAAGTTACTAAATTAATATTAAACAACCTGAAACTATAAGGACTGGTTCTGTAAATTTATAATTGACCCAGCCCCCTGCCCCCCGACCCCCGTGAATTGCTCCGGTTGCCCTTTTCCGGCCAACTGCATCTTCCGGTGAGGCCAATTACGCGTCATTTCCATTTCTAAATCATCCAAAACCTTCCTTTTTCTCTTTCGCGTCAGCTTCGAACCCCGTTACACATCAAAAACGCGTTTAAACCGCTCAATCAACGCGTATTGATTTATAATCAAAATCGGAAATTTACATTTCCGTTTTTACACTCGCAAACAACGATTAATTCTTGCCAATACATCCAATTACACTCGACTAACACATTCTAAGCACCAAAACATTCTTTTATGTTCTTTACAATACCCAAACCGAACGACCAAAGTGTTTTTCCGGCGACCATAGTGTTCTTCACCGACGAGACATCATTTCTGGTAAATTATATACTCATTTTGATCCTCTCAATCATCTACACCTTTCTAAATCACCAATTTCTTCTGTTTCATTCCAGATTTCATAAAAATCCTTCAAGAACAGTCGACGTCTATTCCCTTCTAATCCGTATCAATTCGTCATTTATCGAGTAAGTATAATACATCAAAACGATCGTGATTCCTTGTAGTTTAAAAGCCCTATGGTGGTTTGGATTAGATTTGCAGATTGAAAACGAATTGATTGGATCTTGGTTCTAGGGTTTGAACATGAAATGGGTATTGGTGATTAATAAAGGTTAAAACAATTTGCAATCGGGTTTATTACAAAAAAATGAATCTGGTCTAGTGGTTTGATCACTGTTTGTGGACGCTTTGGTCCCGTGTTCGAATCTCCTGACCACCTTTTCAATAAAACTTATTTTTAACTATTTAAACATTAAATCTATATTCTCTAATGACCTAAATGATATTTTTAAGTTAAAATATATTTTTAAGGATTAAAAACTTATAATGTTAAATACATATATACAAGTATTTTATATAGAAAAACTAAAGGTGGATTCTTGTAAAACATATTCAAATACGAAAAATACAATTACGTTTCGTACAAAATCCCAATTTATAATCTAAAACCCTAATTCCCAATTTGTATTTCAAATCCCAAATTTTCAATTTGTAATTTAAAACCCTAAAATTCCAAATCTGAAACCCTAGATTATCTTGTTTTGATTCTTGTTGCTATATTATTGTTTCGTTTCTAAGTTAGGGTTTTTCCCAACTAATTAGGTGATACTAATATTTGGGCAACCCTCGGTTCGTTATAACTGCGTTTCTAGTTCGGTTATTTATTGCATTTCAAGGTGAGTAAATTCACTCCCCTTTTTACTTTTACATTTTGGGGTTGAAATATGTTCAATTACAATATACAATGTTTTCAGTTTTCTATTTGCTTTTCAAAAGAGATCATAAAATATGTTAGTCTTGACTCGCGACAAGATGCAATCCTTATGTGGTAGTTTAAAGTAGTATTGTTACTTAGTAATCCCACCGGTACAATGTTAGCGCTAATGGTTTGACAAACCCACCTGCATTATTTCAAAACAGGTGATTTAAACCCGGCCATTCAAATTTCAATGTTACAAGTTACTATGTTACAAGTTGCTATACGATGATACAAGTTGCTATGTCCCTAAGTTGCTAAACTAATTATTGATAACTTATATCGAGACGGTTACGTGACGGTTGCTAAAAAGTTATCTTTAATTAATAACATGAGTTGGTTCCTCATGACAAATGATTACAAGTTGCTATACAATGATGGTGTTCAATGCGTGTTCAATATGTTCAATGTGTGTTCAAGGTGTCATGGTCGAGAATGATATGAAATAGCTATGCATGTAAGATTGCGCAGCATATTATGATGATCTCGGATTTCTTTATTACTATATATCAATTGTGGTTTACTCACTAGCTTTAATTAGCTAACTTTATTTTTACATATTTCAGGTGATGTTGAGCGTTTATGCTTTCGAGACATTTAGGATGCTTATTGGACCTAGAATAAATCGGAATTAAACGCTATTAATTGTGGGCTTTTACTCCTGTTTTAATGCTATTTATTTCTCATTTATGTCACAACAATTAGAGCTTTAATGATATTAAAATATGATTTTAGTGTGCCATGTGCTTTGTACTATTGATGTCCAATTCCAATGACAGCCCGGTGTTTCCGCTGCCGGGCGGGGTGTCACACCAAAACTTTAAGTTGCTCTATGCTCGTCACATGAAGATTTAAGCTGATATGTCGGATTTGTAAAGTGTCATCTTAGGGGGAGTACTGTTGGGGTTATTTGAAGATGTCACTTTCCAAATATAAGCGAGGGAAGATATCGAGCATCATCACGAGCAAGCATGAGTGAAGACGTTCATAATTTGTATTTGTCTTAGAATATTTGTGTAATCGTTTCGTGCTTAAATGCGCGTTTGTGCTTAACTGCACGTGGTTAGGTTACATTGTAAGGTGAATGGTATAGACTATAAATACCATCACCTAGGTCATTTGTTAGTGAGTTGCCTACATTTCATTCCATATCCTTTGTAACCTCTTCATTGATCTAATACAATTCACCTATTCATATTATCATCATCTTCATCATACTTTGCATTGATCTTCATGAACATTCAAGCATCAATACGTGATTAGTGAGTTTCCGCATCACTGATTACAAACAACATCACCAAACAATCTTAGATCTAGATCCAAGCTCGGTTCACATCTCGAACTATCATCACTTTTAAGGATGAGGAATGGGTGGAGTTGTTTTCCGGCCAGAGCTGCCTTGAATCATGTTAGTGGTGTTGAAAACTACGAAGCTAATTGGTGGGGGGTGGGGGGGTTGGAATAGTTTTCTTATTAGAAATTTTTGTTTTTAAATCTTCATTCTATTTTGATTAATAAAATATGTTAGTTTTTTTGTAAAACAAAATTATATTCATATAACTTGTTAAACCAAAAGTAACTATATATGTAAATAGATAACGTATAGGAACATGACATCTAAATTTATAGAGGTTTAAGGGATGTTAAATAATCCATATACATCCTCTCCTTGGATCTCCCATCGAGCGTTTTCTTCATTATACGTCTCCCTAAAAAGGAAGGTATCACCATTACATTTTCTCTCTAGTCATAGGTAGAGATTGTCTTTTTCAACACACAATGTCAGGATGGTATGATACATTTATTCACTAGTCCCGCCAAAAGACTAGCATTATATTTTCTTTATTAGCTAATGGTAGTAAACACCTTCACTAGTCCAACCAAAATACTAGATTTTGGTTACTTTACTAGATTAAGGTAGTGATCATTTTCTTCACTAATCCCACAACAAGACTAGTTTTATGTTTCTTTAATCCATCACTTAATCAAGATGTGATGTCTCTCAACATTATGTCAAGATAGTGTTCTACCTACCAAATATAAATTAACAAGGATTATTTCAAGATATTTTATCTCTCAATACAAATATAGCTTGAACACCATATATATCAATATAGTGTCAATGTCTCACAAAATACAAATATAACATTATATCACGATAGTGTATCTCTCATTCCAACCCAACACTATATCAAGATAGTGTATTCTCAATCACTATATCAAGATAATAACTTCACCAAACTATATCAAGACAATGTTTTATAAATACCCTCTCAATATAGGTATATAAACATTTTAGGTCAGCCCTTTCTTCTTAATAGCCCTCTTGATGTTGATAATTTTCTTCTTGAACTTCATATTTTATGTCTATTCTCATGACATGAGGACATAACATAAAGAGAACTTATCTTAAGGACATAACAAGATAATGAGTTCATATTTTATGTCTCCTATTTATAGACCAAGACCTAGAAGAGACATAAAAGATTATATGGTTCTCACGGTCAAACTCATAGTTGACTACATCGTTCACTAAGTGTTTGGATCATCTGCGGTTGATCTCACTATCAGTGGTAGCGACCATAGAACGTCTAGAACTTCTTTTTTTTTTTTACACTTGAACGTTGTGTGACACCTTGTTTCATTTTTATCTTCTTTCTATAGATATTGCACGAGAACACATGTTATGTCGAATGCCATGAGTACGTGTAGGGTTAAAATTATTTGTACTCACAACAATGTATGTTTCTAAATTTGTTTTATTTTATTTGTAGTCTTATGCATAATTTCTGGTCTAGACAGTTGACTTCCGCCTACTTCAGCCCAACTTATTGGAGTTTGACATTTCCTTCCGTAGAACGCTTCATATTGGTATGATAACTATTGTTATAGGCGAACTCTAATAGTAGTAAGTGATCATCCGAGTTACCACCAAAGTCTATTATGCAAGTCCAAAGCATGCCATTAGTTAGACGTGTGACTTCCGGGATCTTAGCCATTAGTTACAAAATAAGTCTCAATGTTTTAATAAAACCGGTTGATTAAAGTAATAAAACCAATCACAAGGTTTAAAATGTAATAATACCAATCACAAGGTTTAAAATATAATTTATCAATCAGCAGAAACATTTATGAAACCAGTACACCAAACATCTTGAAGGAGTATGTTCCACAACATTACGTGGGAGCATTCTTCAGGAAGGATGGATAGAAACATGTTTGCTTCTTTTGATCCAATTCCGATGATCTCTTCATTTGCTTAACTCTATGCCAACCATCAACCACTAGACTATTCATCTCCTAATCTAGAGAGAACTAAGACACCGTGTGGTACACTTATACTCATACATATATATCAATATATATCAATGAATTTCATATTAAAACAACTTAAACTCAATAGATTTTAGAGATAAGTATAATACCATAGAGTATAATTAATGTTTACTTTGAAAGTAAATAGACACTAACACCACTACATAGTGGTCACCAAATTCTTTATTACACATTTCCACTCCTTGCATCACACTTTGTCTCTTTTAAGAATAAAGATAAAGATGGTGTCAACTAAAGGTAATTTATGTGAAAGTTATGAAATTTCCCTTTCCATGTACATATTTTGGGGTCTAGTTGAATGAACCTAGTTAGTGATATAGCATTAGCAGACACAATTGAACCAATGCCAACTTTTTCTTTGTTGAGCACAAGCTAGCATCTTGTATTCATTATGCTCTCAATTATACCTCTTGGTCGCCTAACCCCGCATGCTCTTCAACCCACCATTTCTCTCTCCATAACCACACCCCTATATAACACTCCCATACCCCATCTCCTCTATTCTACCATTTCAAACACAATATAACACAAACACTCATAACTCATAACTCATAACTTTCCAATGGCTGTTTCGGGTTTTGAAGGCTTTGAAAAGCGCCTTGAGCTTCAATTCTTCACCCACAATCCCGTCATCGGCATCGGTCTTCGTGAACTCGACTTCCAATCACTTGAACAAGTTCTTCATCAAGTGCAATGTACCGTTGTCTCGGCACTTGGCAACCGACACTTTGATTCTTACGTACTTTCCGAATCATCGCTCTTTGTTTACCCAACCAAGATCATAATCAAAACATGTGGCACCACACAACTCTTGAAATCGGTTCAACCCTTCATTAACCATGCTCGAACGCTTAATCTTGAGCTCTTCACGCTTCGTTACACACGCGGAAGCTTTATTTTCCCAGAAGCTCAACCTCATCCCCACACTAGCTTCCATGAAGAAGTTATGTTCTTGGAAGATAACATACCTCAAAACTTATGTTACAAAAAAGCTTCTGTTGTTCCTTCAAAACTCACTTCTCATTCATGGCATGTGTTCTCCGCCGGAGCCGTCGAATATTCAGATAATGCTCCCTACACAGTTGAAGTGTGCATGACGAACCTTGACCAAACCCTAGCCCAGAAGTTTTTCCGGCATCCAAACGATCGAAAAAACGGCGATTCAGCTGGACGAGAGATGACAGGAAAAACAGGTATTAACCGTATAAACCCTAATGCACAAATTTGTGATTTTGCCTTTGATCCATGTGGGTACTCGATGAACGGGCTTGATGGGGATCGTTACTCGACGATCCACGTCACGCCCGAAGACGGGTTTAGCTACGCGAGCTTCGAATGTCTTGGGTCGGATCACATTGACATGGCGGAGATGGTAAAGAAAGCGGTCAAAGTTTTCGGTCCAGGGACGGTTTCTGTCGCTACGACTGGGGCCGGTGACGACATGTGTAAGAGGATCAAGGCGGCGGTGGAGGACGTAGGGATGAAATGCCGGAGTTGGAGTACGGATGTGGCTCCGGCGGCCGGAAAGGTGGTGTTTCAAACATTTACTAGTCGCCGGAGAACATAATAGAAAATGATAAATATGAGAGTGCATGCAAGATGACTATAGGGATGATGTTATGATTTTGCATGAGTGATACCAATGTGCATGTCATAGGATGGTTGGGTTGACTTGTGTAAAAAGTATTAAAAATGGAAAAAGAAGAAAAAGAAAAAAAAATTAGGGAAGTGAGAGAGATGGCAAAAGAAATTGAGGGGGATGTTGTGTTGTGTGTTCATCTACATCATCATAATGTACCCCACTTTGGTTTGTCACGCTTGAGATTTTGAGGAATATTGTGTTATGTAGTGGAAAATATTTGGTTCTTTATAATATTCTTTTTAGTGATGAAATAGTTTTGCTTTTTATTTGTGTTTTATATTTTTATCTGTGTTGGTTTATTCACGAGATGTTATGATCTGGGAAGTTAGTTATTTAGTGTCGCCTCATATTATGATCAACCAAAAACACGGTA
Source organism: Tagetes erecta (assembly GCA_030867185.1). NCBI lineage: Eukaryota > Viridiplantae > Streptophyta > Magnoliopsida > Asterales > Asteraceae > Tagetes > Tagetes erecta. The sequence continues at coordinate 24,217,742 of CM061496.1, forward strand.
ATCGTTGTCGAGAATTAATCAATGAGTTATGCCAAATGAGTGAAGTCTTTTAAGTGAGTTAAAGATTAACAAACGACCATAATAAAATATTAAGCAAAACCGCTTGAAGCATGATAGAAAGCACATCAACAATGTTGGTAATGCATTTACCCTGCTAAAAGACTAACACAACTTTAATTAATATGCCAGATTTTTTCGCTTTGGTTTATCGTGTTACTCTCTAAAAAAATGTTACCATTTGAAAAAAATAGTCAGTGTCAATAACGCCAAATACTATGTAAAATGTAAAACTTAACTAAGCTACACATCCGCTCTCTATGTGAACTTTTATGGTCGACGTAAACATGGTTATAGATTTTTGTTTGGTTAAAGCATAAAAAGAAACAACCATAACTTGTGTTTTCACGATTGAGGCCCTCTCTTATTGTATTTAAGTTAAACGTTGGTTAATTTAAATGTTTATATATAAACGATAAAGAAACAAAAACATGGATTAATTAACTATATTATATTACACTAATTTTTAATTACATGTAAAATAGTTAATAAATTATCATGGTCTAAAACTATAAAACTTTGACCCATTGTTTATTTATTTCGAGATGTCTTTAAAAACAAGAACATTCATCATAAACGGTCTTTACAAAAAAACTTAGTAATGTACTCATGTTGAATCTTGCTTATTATATAAATAAACAAATATTTGTTTAACCAATTATTGATTGGCACGTTGACAAGAATCGAGTTCGATCACAATATATAGGCAAATTATATAATTTATTATTTCAACTAATTACGCATGCATATATATGCACGAGGGTGACAACATATAGGCGGCATCATATTATTTATTTCATTCAACTTTTCATTGAGTTTTATTAAAATGCCAATTATTATAAGTATGAAATAAAATTTTAGAAAGAATTATTGATACTAAAATGCTTGTCTTTGTTACTAGATTATCGTCCACTGTAACGTAAGAGTTTGATAAAAAAATATGATATTAAATTATTTTTTTATAAAAAAACACGTCTAATGTAGATGTAATATGGAATTTGAATCTCATAAGAATTATAATTACTACGTATTCTACCGGTTAATATGAATAAAAGAACTTTTTAAAATTTTAACGAAATAGATAGATACAGAAGAAGATAAATTTAATATCAGTTTTGGTCCATGTGTTTAGTCTCACCTTAATAATTGAAGTCCTTATAATTTTAATTATTTATAACAAAAATGGTCCTGAACATTAACTCCATCCAACTTTTCATTAATTTTCTCCACCCGACATATTTCTCCCACTTTTTTTAACTACGTCAAAATGTAAGTTAACATTTTTATTTCGGCACATGTCAAAAAGAGTGAGAGAAATTACATTTTTACTCCTTACGTGCGGAGCACATGAGAGAGATTTAATGAAAAATTGGATGGAGTTAGTGGTTTGGACATTTTTGTTAGAAAATACAAATCACAAGGACTTAAACTGTTAAGTTGAGACTGAACTTGTTAATGGTACCAAAATATATAGACCAAAATTACAGTTTATTCTAAATTTAATTAATGAGAAAAGATATGCAGGTAGTATTTAACCCGAATAGGATCCATGCGCTAAATTAAAGGAGAGTTTGCCACATTAGATTTTTCCTATTATTAGAATATGTAAATGTAGATTTTAAGACTTATTTATATAAAATACAATTTTTATAGCCTTTTGTTGAAATACATATATGCCCTCACATTATATTGAGATATATGTACAAATTTCAAAGGTGACATGTGACATATATCTTGTTGATTTGGCGTGACACCTAGTGTGTGATACTTAGGTGTCGGAGTGATGGACATGCGAAACCACCTGATGTACGTGATACCTAGGTGTGCGACACCTAGCTTTTACGTGGCTCTTCAGTTGAATGACTTTTTTCTAAAACTTTTGATTTGATTGCGGTTGTATCTTATTGTGGATGTGCTATATTTTGCAAAAAATCGGTTGCTAGATATGATAGGAACATCATTTGTGCTTTCTTAGATGACAATATTCCCGAGGCTGCGAAATATCAAAAGATCATTAGAATTTTTAAGAGATCCAGGATTCATCATGCCATTGCACATAAACCGACTGTTTAATGAAATTTGATTGAGGCATTTTCATCTAGTGCAACTTATGATTTCTCAGTTTTTCTTGTAGTGATTAGAGCTACAATTTTGAATCAACCAGTTGAATTTCAAAGGAGCATCTGAGATTAGCACAACAGTTTCCACTTATTGATGATGCTCGACTAGAATATCCTTCGACTTTAATTCCTGGATGTGTTAAAAGGATGAGGTACCAAGGAGAGATAACAAATACTTTACTGAAGACAAGATTATCAAAACAGTGAAGAAACTTGATGCACGTAATCGTTATGTGCTTTTCTCCAAAAGTGGGAGGGTTTGGTGATTGTAAAATCGTGTATCAGTCGACAATGGTAGCATTAGTTCTGAACAAGCAGTAAAATTTTGCCTTTTTAATTTGGAAAGACTTACCTGCAAATGTATAGGCTACTAGAACGAAGAAGTGGTTGGTTTACCCCAAATTGTTCTTGACAATTTTTTCCTGAGGTTCCTAGAACAAGGGGAGCACTGCATATGTCACACATGAATAAGGTGATTCTTGCTCATTCAAGCAATGCTATAAAAAATCTTCCAGTCATATTACAACCAATTGATTCTCCTTTATTTGGGCATTAGGTGGATCCGACCCATGTTGCACCTGCAAATGATGGTTGGCAGAAGAAGGTTTGTTTTGCAGATGATAAACCTAATCTTTAGGTCAGATTCAGGTTGAACGTACTAGGAAAGGTTTAGAAAAATCAGTCAGGGGTTTTCATGGCAGTGGGAGCATTGATAGTCGTCCAACCAAAGCTTCAATCAGAATTACCAGATGGGTTAAGAGAACCAGTATACCAAGTGTCAAAGTCTCTCCAGAGGATTATCTGCTTTATTCGGAGAGTGTTTGTTTTCAGGGTGTTTCAAGATCCGGCAGTTTGAGCCAGTGGGAGCCGGTAGAGTCAGAGAAAGAGTCAGAGGCAGACTTAGCCGTGACTGATATGTTGGAGTTCAGGGGAGCTTCAACGGGCCTTCAGGTTAATTTATGAGAAGGCGACTGCAACTAGTGGTAAGGAAGATTACAAGATGTACAAGATGATGAAGAAGGCGGAGTGTAGTTCGAGCATCCAAGTGGGAGATTGTTGGGTGTGTAGGCTCGTTAGTGGCAGTCGGCCCTAATGAGTAGTCTACGTGGGCTTGGGCCTAACTTGGGGATTAAGTTTCCTAACCCTAGATTAGTCTCTATATGTTGATATCATTATACTTGTAATTCCTTGAGCACCTGAATAATAAAATACCTAGTTGCAGCAAAGTGGACATAGGTCACGACGACCGAACCACTATAAATCCTTGTGTCTCGTGTTCGTTATTACTCGTGAGTGTGTGTTCAGTTTCGTGTGTGTGTTTTAGATCCTAACAATCATGTGATGAAAATTTGAACCTTGTGATTTGGCTGACTAGAGATCTGATTAATTTTGTGCTGTTGGAGTAGATCGTTTTTATGAAATTTGGGTGTTAAAAAAAGTTTAATTAATTAACTATATAACAAGAAATCAATATATACTAAACTACTCAATGATTTATCTAGTATGTTAATTTATGACATGACAATGAGTCTTATATTTACCACTAGATTATACCCCGTGCAGTACACGAGTTGATTAACTAAAAATATTTCACTATTACTGAGCATAATAAACAAGAATCATATCACGAGTAAGCATTACAGTGTAAATCATTACAATCTATGATACGTTCTCTAACACCAACAAAGACAAAACCTACGTAAGAAAATTTAGAAGACATAAAGGTTCATAAGCATAAATCGAGCATAATAAACATAGACGAGTAACCATTGCACCTTAAATCATTACTATCTTGTATACCTTTTTTAAAACCAACTAAAGACAAAACCCACATAAAAAATAGAAGACAAATGATTCACAAGCATAAATATTAATTTAACTTGTACTCTATAAAAAACAATGTTTAAATAGTATTTAATAAAAAAACCAATGCTTCGGAAGATTATTGATACATATTTTGGTAATTAACATGTTTACTTTTATAAAAATACGGTAATTATTTTTGTAATTGATAGGAAAATATATTAACTGAATATGGTAATTAAATATATTATTTTGAATATGATAACTATTTTTGTAATTGATAGGGAAGTATATTTTAATAGTCGTATGTTGTGTAATAGTAGAAGGATTAAATATGTAATAGTAAAGAGGGGGAAAATGATGTTCACAATGATTTCATTAAATGACATGTGGTATCAAAACCCTCTTTTATTAGAATGTATAGATTTGAAAGGGTCGTTACCAACACTTAAAGTAATTTGCAAATTATTATTTGATAACAGATATTAATTGTGATGTGGTCTAAAACTTGATTTATTGATAAGTTGCCACATTTGGCCTTGTTGTTTGTAAACACAATTATGATTCTTGTAAGTTATAAATATATTAGAAGGGGAAAAGAGTTAGGTAATGTGCCAAAAACTAACGACAGAATAAGTGACATGCCTTTGCATGCCAAACTAGCATTTCCGGCTCTTCTTTATACATATGGAAACTTTTTAATAATAGCTAAGATTATTTTGTGAACCATTTGTATTAAGTAGCAAAGATTGAAAAAATTCTGTAATCACATCCATTAAAACCATACACGAATTAAAATCAACGAAAAAACAGTTATCATCCACCTGCAAACAAATAAACCAAACGCATTAAATGAAATAAAATATTTCCTATCAAATTCATATAAATATACAATCTATATATCCCTTCAACTCATCTTCTACCTAATAAATTAAGGTACTAGGGGGGCTACTAAAATCTTTTTGGGGGGAAAAACGAGGGGGAAAAAATAAAAGGAAATTTATGAGGGGAAAATTAAGTGAAGAGTTGAAGAAAAAAAATTATTATTATGGTATTTTTATCAAATATTTATAAATATTTAAATATTAAATATTTATAAATTCTTAAATATAATAGTTTTTTTTAAATATTCTTATTTAACCCGTGTGTTTCAGACAGAAATTAAACCTAGTATAATATAATATCCACAAGTTAAATGCCACAAACAATAAATTTATCACAAATTACCAAATGCCACAAACAATAGCAAAAAAAATCTTTTTAGCCTCATATAATATAATATACATAAATTACAAAAATAGTACAAATAACAAAATTTTCGAATTGCCTAAAGTTTTATTCAATAAAGTTTGTAAAATAATATATAGTAATATTTAGTAATTATTTTATTCTCCCTTAATACACTCTTACAAAAAAGATTATGTACTTATTAGTGGGTATATCTAACTACTAAATTGTTTTCGATTGAAATTAAAGTATATATGTGAGTGAGGTTGAAGTAAAAGTGTCTTAGAATGTAAAAAGGTTAAGAGAGAATGTTAGCTCTCATGGTTCCTTGAGTAACCTCAGGCTAAGTACTCGTTATTTCTAAGTCGATTAAGTTGTCATGTAATCCTGTCTAGGCCGAGTACTTGACGAGTCATCACCGAGTACTCCCTGGTTATTGCCGAGCACTCGTAAATCGACAGCCAACTGAGTTGGCAGCATCTAGCGACTTCTGCAACCATGTTAGTCCTATTTATTTTATTAATCAATGATTGAGATGAAATACTTAAGAAAAAGTTTGTTGGAAGGGTATTTTGACATGAGTACTTTTGTTGATTTTTTTTCAAGTTCTCCTTATTTTTTAAAACATACACAACTTTTATATACGATATTATTTTTATATAAATTTACACAATAAAAATGAGTGTTTATTAATCTTTAAAACAAGTATAGTATTGTTTTACGTATATAAAAAAAAATCACGTCCTCCAGCTCATTTGGTCTTGTCCATCAGGTCATTGTGTGTTTTTTCCTTCAAATCATTATGTCTTTTTTCCTTCAGGTCATTGTGTTTTTCATATTTGTCGCTATGTATTTCAAAAATACCATTGTATTGTTCCATAATAACGAGTTTTGAAAAACATAATATTCGACTAACACCATTGTGTTATTCTGATATGTAAAAACTGATAACATAACAACTACTTTATGTAATATATTAAAATGATTATTAAATAACACAAAAGTTCGTCATTGTGTCTTTTCGGGTCATTGTTTCTTTTCTATTGGTCATTATATATTTCTAAACACAAATGTGTTTTTAAAACAATGAGTGACTTGAAATATTTGACAAAAATGTCTGACATATTTGACACAATTACTAAAAGGGTTGTTATTCCTTAAAAACTATAAAATGACACATGTTAAGCACATAATTGTTCTTAGTCTTTTTAGATCTTATACCATTTGTACTAAACCCACCCTTGTATATATATTAGGGGGTTCAATTAAAAAAGTTGAGAATCTAAAAAGGCTAAAAAAGATCTTTTTAACACAATGGATCTAAGAAAGACACAATGCTAGATAAAAAAAAAGAGTAAACTTCGTTTTGCCTCCCTAATGTTTACCTAAAATAACAGTTTGCATACAATAGTTTCAAAATTATGTTTTTCCTCCCTAAGGTTTACCTAATATAACGGTTTGCAGACAATAGTTACGAAGTTGCGTTTTGCCTCCATAAACTTACCAATTTGTCACCGTTTGCTACATCTGGATTAATTTCATCAAAATCAAACGTTAGTCAGTTCAATGTGCCTTGTTATTCATTTCAAACCTTTTCTTTTTCCTCTTGCTTAAATGAGTTTTGGCTTGAAAATGACTAAAGTGCCCCTCATGTGAGGGGAACATGGACTGACAAACGTTTGCTTTTGACAGAATTATTTTGAATGTAGCAAACAGTGACAAATTGGTAAGTTTACGGAGGCAAAACAAAATTTTGAAGCTATTGTATGCAAACCGTTATTTTAGGTAAAACTCAGGGAGGCAAAACGCAATTTTGGAACTATTGTATGCAAACCGTTATTTTAGATAAACCTTAAGGATGCAAAAATAAGTTTACTCTAAAAAAACTATAAACCACAATGTAAATAAAATTTCAAAAAAGTGCATTGGAGTCTTTGTTCTTAGCGTCATCCTCCATAAAAACAAATAAAGGAAATATAAAAAAATTTTATTGTTTTCATTGTGTCTTTTTTACCTTAATTGTGCCATAAACTTATTAAAGACACAATTTTGGTATGATCAAGGGTTGGGAAACATATAAGGCTGATTAAAGAAAGGGGTATAATAGGAATATAAAATTAATAAGAAATATATCGTTTCTTTAAAAATACAACTGTCATGTCATCTACTTATCTTTTGCGCTCTTCATATCTAGGGCTTCAACTTCAGCAAATCTCAAATACAGTGAAATCGATTTCATAACTTAATGGAAGGAGAAGTTGATAAACAACCATTGTTAGAAGAAGAAATTAACACCGTTGATGGAAGATGAAGCATGAAAATGATTGTTGGTTCAGAACAAGCATGTAAACAATCGTTGATGGATAGACAAGCAGGTAAACAATCGCATTTGAATATGCATATGTTTTCATACATTTTATGTGTGATGAACTATATTACACATATTGAGTCAAATTGCTAGGTTTTGAAAATGCTATTGTATTTATAGGTTTTGAAAAACGTGATGGATTGTTTATGTCTACTACATATGTGTAGTAACTCAATAATTTGAATGTTGATGTTGTTCTACAATTATGTATGTCTAGTACATATGTGTAGTATCTTAATAGATGCTAATTTTGATGTTTTTCTTCATGTGTTTATGTGTACTACTTATGTGTAGTATACAAAAATATGAAAATGTAGTTATTCAAGTGTTCATGTATAATGCATATGTATAGTAGATGTTAATTTTGATGTTGTTCATCATGTGTTTATGTATACTACATGTGACATTTGCCTCGTCCATGTATGTAAACCCGATTTCTTCGAATTATCTGTGTAGTTCGCGTCTTTAATAAAATGAATGAATTATTAATAAAGAGTTAGTTATCTAAACTTATTTATTTAATTATCATAAATAAATCATTATTTATGATGATTAATAAAAATTAATGAATTTGCTGCGAATTATCTGTTTATAAAGAAAATGTTATAAATAAAAAACAAGTTTATTACAAAGAAACAATAAGTTATCAACAAAAGATCATTGTAATTATATAAACTAACTTTCTAAAACTTCATATAAATTGGTTTTCCTGCGATTTTTGAACCCAGCCCGACCCTAAGAATCAATATCCTATGTTTACATTATTTGTATTTAGTGCGGGTCTGTTGTGCATTTTCCTACATTAAATGTTTGACATTCACTTTTCATTTATGTTACCGCAAAACTTTTAAACGTTAACTTTGTTTTGTATTTTCTCATTTAATGAGCAACCTTGGATTTTATAATCACATAGTGTCGTTTGGTATAACTAAAGATTGAGATCCTGGTTTTTCACACTCCTAACGGTAATACTCTGTTAGTGTAATTTGGGGGTGTGACAAATAAGCATGATTAACTACAAACTAGAACACGAATGGTTCTAACACATTGAGCAAAGCGTGCATGCCCAAAACCACCAATACCAGTACACCCAAAACCACTAGTACCAGTTGGCCCAAAAATATTCTCTAAAGGCAAAACCCCACTAGTTGAACTTGAGCCCCATTACTAAATCCAGTAATTAAGCTTGTTACAATGCAAAGGATTGGGATCTGATCCTAGTATATTTATACCACAATAAGTGTAGAAGCCGGTCTACCATATCAAATCATCCGTGAAACAAAAGCAGTATCATAACAATCATCCCCAAATTGCTCTAAACCCCCAATTCCACGTAATCAGCCTGCAGGGCAAGCAAATGATGTGACATCTGCCCCAAACCCGAACCCGAATGCCCGACTCGAACCCGAAGTTATTATTCTTTAAATTGTAATCGTATTTATTCCCTCAAAATGTAACGTTCATTATTACTCTGTTGAATAAACGCTTTGGATTCTACGTCATTCTCGTCTCGATTAAATAACTGTAATTATGTTGCAAAATATTCACGTATATCAAATAAATATTATTTGGAACATTAAATCTCAAAATATATATATAAAATATATATATATATATATATATGGTTCGTAAAAGAAAACTATTGAAAATGATAAACAAAAACGCTTCTAAGTCTCGAAATAGACTCTTCATGGCTTAAACGAGCTAAAAACATAACAGCGTCACTTATATAAACGTTACGAGTTAACTTGGTTAAATTAGTTAATTAAAATAAGTGTTATTTAACTTTAGGTCAAATGTGTTAATTCTAAAGTTAGATTTAAGTTGCAATAGAAAGTGGAAAGCAAATCAAACATGGAGGGCCAAAACTGTAACAAATTTATAAACCAACCCCCACCCGCGTCATCCCCGTTTCTCCGGCCAGGATCTCCGGCAAACTCCGGCCGAAGTCCGGCCACACCCTAAAACCCTTATTTGTGGTGTTTTAAACCATACCAACCGTGGATAAATACTCACTGACCACTCTCGAACCCATAACTAACATCATAACATCAAATTAGCTACAAATTTCAAGTTCTAATCGATTTTAAAAATACGTTACAAAGTCCATAACGGTTTCGAGCATTTACGTGATAATAATCAAATACTTTGATCCGAAACGTTCCTATGATCATTACAAACAGATAACACAGACAATCGAATTGGTATCTTCCATTAATCATCCAATAATTCTCCTTAAACTCGAATTTGAGACCGCAACCGTTTGTCACACAAATCATTCCTCTCTTTTGAAATTGAAGTGAGTTTTCTATACTTCACCAACCCGCGATGCTTGCAAACCCATCAATATCGTTGTAACATCAGCAGAAGATTAAACTCGAACCTTTGAACATTCGTTACTCTGTTCTTATGTATCTATACCAAATTGTCCGCAATCAAGTAAGTTTAATACATCTTTCTGCTCCTAATCTCGTGTAGATCAAAAGCCCTAAGGTTGATTGTGCTGAATCTATCGAATCCTAGATCAATTGTATAGTTTTTGAATCTAGGGTTCATATGAATTTGGGGTGGATGTTTAAGTCAAATTAAAACCTTTTCTGTTCGAAAATAACAGCAAGTTAACGCCTAGCGCGTCTGGTTAGTGTTTGTGTTTGTGTACGTGAGACCCCAGGTTCGAATCTGGGTGGCCTCATTTTTATTATACTTTCTTTCAACCATTTTTTACTAACCATTTCCTCACTATTATATTTAATCTAGTATCAAACATAATATAGTTAAGTTAAATACATTTTCAAAACATACAAATGTACAATTTCAATACAAAATCCATATGATTAGGCTTTAAATTTATAAACTTCATTTAAAGTAAATCCGTTAAAATATATATATTACTTAAAACATTGTCGTTTATCAAAAATTGGTTCTTGAAACCCTAAATTCCCAAATTGTATTTTAAAACCCTAACTCCCAATTGGTACTTTAAAACCCTAAAAATCCCAAATTATATTTTGAAAACCCTAATTTCAAATCTATAATTTAAAACCCTAAAACCCCAAATCCAAAACCCTAGAAATTCTATTTTCTTGATTCTAGTTATTACGTTACCTGCTTCGTTTCTAAATTAGGTTTTCCCGGTTAATTAGGTGATTCTAATGTCTGGGCGATCCTCGGTTCTTTCTTGTTGCGATTCTAGTGTTACTATTATCTTTGGATTTTAAGGTGAGTAAACTCACTCCCCTTTTTACTGTTTACGTTTTTGGGGCTGAAATACGTGTTTCTATAATACAAGGTTTCTTTTGATGTTTCTGTTTTCGAAAATGAGATCATTAGATGTGTTAATCGTGTTTGGCCGCATGTAGCAAAATTGTGTGATAGTCAATATTAGTTATATTATCTTGTAATTTCCACCGGTACAATGTTAGCGCTAATGGCTTGACAAGCCCACCTACATTAATGGCCTGATAGGTGATTTGACCCGGCGATTCTTTGGTTGATTCTATGTTACTAGTTACTACATGTGATGCTTGATGCTACGATGCTATGTCCCTTAGATGCTTAAACATTTTTGATAACTTGCATATCGAGACGGTTAAATGACGGTTAAACGATGGTTATCAATAAATGTAACATGAGTTGGTTCCTCATGACTTGTTGCTAAAGGTAACCCTGCGGGGTCTATGATACTTGTTTCTATGTGTTTCTATGGTCACGGTTGAGATATATATGATGAAATTGCTATGCACATGAGATTGCGAAACACAATCTATAATGATCTCGGATTTTATACTACGTACTATTAATTGTGTTTTACTCACTAGCTAATTCTTTAGCTAACTTATTTTACACGTTTTTCAGGTGAAGTTTGATTCAGTTTTGGTTCAAGACACGTAGGATGCTTCGGACCTAGAATAAAAAGACAATAAACAATATTTAATTGTCGGTTTCTGTTACAGTTTTTATGACTATTGAATGTTTCTTTATGTCACGACATTAATGCTTAACTAATACTAAAATATGCTTTAGTGTGCCATGTGCTTTGTACTTTGATATCCGATCCACTTGACGCGCCCGGTGTTTTCCGCCGCCGGGCGGGGTGTCACAAATGACTCGCTGATAGAGATTGCTGAGCTGAAGCTTAGTCGGAGCTTCAACGGGCCTTTAGGTTAGCTGGGGAGAAGACCGCTACAAGTAATGGTAAGGAATCTTACAAGAGGTACAAGATAGTGAAAGAAGAGGGAGCGTAGTTCTAGCATCCAAGTGGGAGATCGTTGGGTGTGTAGGCTCACTAGTGGCAACGATCCCTAATGGATTTTCTACGTGGATTGAGCCTAAATTTAGGATTAAGTTTTCTAACCCTAGACCAGTAAGCTGGTTAGAATGCAAAAGACTAGGATCTGAGCCTAGTATATATACCACAATAAGTGTAGAAACCGGTCTACCATACCAAATCATATGTGAATCAAAAGCAGTATCATAACAATCATAACAATCACCCCCAAATTGCTCTGAAACCCTAATTCCACCATAATCAGCCAGCAGGGCAAACAAATGACTCACTAATAGAGATTGGTGAGCTGAAGCTTAGTCGGAGCTTCAACCGGCCTTCAGGTTAGCTGGGGAGAAGACCGCTACAAGTAGTCGTAAGGAAGATTACAAGAGGTACAAGATAGTGAAAGAAGGGGGAGCGTAGTTCGAGCATTCAAGTGGGAGATCTTTGGGTATGTAGGCTCATTAGTGGCAACGGTCCGGATTTTCTACGTGGGTTTGAGCCTAAATTTAGGATTAAGTTTTCTAACCCTAGACTAGTCTCTATATATTAATAGCTTTGTACATATAATTTGTTAAGCGCTTGTTAAATAAAATATCCTAGTTATAGCATAATGAACGTATGTCATATTAACCGAACCACTTTAAATCCTCAAATTCATTACTGCTTTCATTTGTGTTCTAGTCCTAACATACGCCCCTATTGTATTGGTCGATCACCCGTATTTGTACACATGGCCTTCTTCTAGCAAAAATAAAAATTCATACTACTATAATTTTAGGTCATCCCGTCCATATTGGATATGGAAATAATGCAGAAATAATATAATTGTTATATAATATAACAAAATCTATTTTGTTTAGTTGTCATCATTAGATGTGGTTTTCGCTTATGTGACATCATAAGAGAATTTTTCTCACACTAATATTTTTATACTTTAAATATGTATATATCTATAATAATATATAATAATAATATATTTTAATAATCTTAATTACATTTTGAAATTTTAGATTATTTACATTTTAAATTATCTCCTACTAGGAGTGTGAATAAGTCATCTTATATTTGACAGAGCATAAAAATGAAATTTATGTATAAAGTTGGTAATAATCTACAGTTAAATAGCTCAATTTTTTTAAAGAGTCATAACTTTTTTTACACGACATTATTTAAAAAAAAATACACTATAAAGCCGAAGATTTAAATAGTATAGTATTGCAATACTAAAATAATAATTTTTTAAATAAAATCTTTTGTTATGTTTTTACCACCGTTTTGTCTCAAAATTGATTGAAATCATCTGTGTCCCATTAATATCCTTAAAATCACCGTTTGTGTGTTATGTTCTCGAGCATAGCACGAACACTAAACTAGTATTTCATAAAGACATTTAAAAGGAATTTTGGGTAAAAATAGGTAATTCATGAACTTTTTGGTGAATTAAACAACCAAAAACCGTTAAAAAAACTAAACAACCAAACATAAGAAACCTTTGACTTCAATCTATATAAATATATTTTTTCTAAAATAAAAGGATTTACATGGGCATGACTGCATGAGCATGAAAGAATGTTTGATTAAAATAGTTGAGTGTTTTTGGTGTCCACCTATCTTGATGTGAAATAAACCCACGCCGTTATTTTAACAAATTATTTAACATATGGATATAGATAATATATAAGATTTGCTTTAACAACTATTGTCCCAAAAAAACTATATTTGGTTAAAAAAATCTGTTGTAATGGTGTTACGTTTGATAGGATTTTAAGATATAATCATATTTTTTTAGGGCGCCGTTCTGATGGCTGGTGCAACGGCTTATGACCAAAGCGCTTAGAGGTGTAATGAACGAGATCGAAACCCCGTCTCTAACACCAACATGTATTTTTCGTCGGCATTGAGGCTCCCACATTTATATATAAAGTTTTTTTTATAAAACATGAATGCAGCAGCAGTATGCCCATAAATATATGATCTTGAATTAATTGAAATGACTCATTTGTAAATGTCCATACTAATATAAGTGAAGGCCCATAAATATGATCTATTCATTTGTTTTAAAAACCCAAATTAAAAGAACAATCAAACAACAGCAATAGGCCATTGAGGCAACAACAGTCCATCAGGGCATCAGGCATCATCGGTAGCGACAAACCAACAACAGCGGCGGCGGCGACGAACCGGCGATGAGTGAGCCAAAGCATGAAGGTAATTGTTAATTTATATAATTTAGTGTGTTGGTGCTTCGGATTGGGGGAGGGGGTTTTTTATCGTCTCGCACATGGCACTCAAATCCTCAGGATAGACCCTACTATTTGAAATGTTTATATGATGTGTTACAAGAGCGATTTAAGTTACAATACCTAGGTTAAAGATGATGTTTTTAACAGGTTCAAGTTCATTAATATAATCCATCAACTAATTAACCTGATATAATTATCAACCATGAAACATGAAAAATATTAAAATATCAATGTATATTTATATATAAAAATTGCATTTTTAAAGTGAAGAGAGGAACAAGAGTGGTATGTATGGGGTCCTTGCCACTACATTTTCTCAACAAACTTTTGTTTAAAATTTGGGACAAATGGCGAAGGACGCCATCTAGTTGCATGTAATGTTCCTATGTTATCATAGACCAACCATAATTTTCAATTATAAACACCCACGCGTTTGTTTATAAAATATATACTTGTATTAGAAAAATTACCCATGTATATATAAAAAAAATACATAAACAATATACATCTACCCATATCTATATAAAAAATCAAGATTTTAAAAGACATTTTTTAGGGAAACTGTTCTATAAGACTATACGTAGTGGGTGTCTTTTTGCAGAAATAAAGCCTCAAAAAGCCGTTTAATGCCCCCACCACCACTACGTGAGGGCATTTATCCTTCAAAAAATTGCAGGGGCGTGACTATGAAAACGCCCAAGCCCCTAACGCAAATCAAAATATTATCGTTAAACTGTACAATGCAACTGCTATATATATATATATATATATATATATATATATATTTATATATATATATATTCTTTTTTTTAACTTAATATTACACTTTATAAATATTATACTTTCTTTATCAAATATTCACACCATCTCAACTTATTTTATACTCTAACTTTCTACTACAATTTCTTATCAATACTCGCAATGTATCCATAAGGTGCCTCGTTCGGATTTCCAAACAACCCCGGCTACCGACCCCCTCGAAGAACCGGAACAAACCAAAACCAAACAAACGACCCTAACGATATGTCAAACGCTAATCTTTTTGGTTTCATTCGAAACATGCCAATGAATATGGGCATGATGGGTATGAACCCGGATATGATGGTTATGTGTATGGACCCTAATATGATGGGTATGGGTATGAACCCGAATATGATGGGATCGGCACAACCCGTTGATTTGATAGAAGTCATCCCGGAAACACAACCGATGCCAACTTAAGAGGCTCCAACTCAAGATGCCGGTTCATCCCAACCCAAAAAACGGTCACACAAGAAGAAAGCGTCGGGAGAACCGAGAACACCGAAATCACATGTTCGATTGGCTAGTTGAGGAAAAATTTCAATTGGATCGTGCTTTTCTATCTAATTCCGAGGATCCGATCATTGTTAATATATATGTTTTAAATAATGTTTGGTATTTTTTATTAATATTGTTAATAATATTTTTTTATGTTTTTTAGGGAACCACCAAGACCGAAGTGGTTTTGGAGTAAGGTTCGGGAGGATTTTCACACGTTAGCCGGTAAACCATTAGGCTACCGTACGGAGGATAAGATTTCCTCAAAATGGAGGGAAATCAACTCGAATTGTATGGTATTCAATAGCATTTACAAACGTCTTTTTGATGGTTAGGCTAGCGGAGAGAATGATGCCAACATTCAAAAGGCGGCTATGGAAGAATATCAGGGTACAAAAGGGATGTTTCCTTATCTTTCCATATGAGACTTTTTGAGAAAGTTTTCAAAATGGCTAACTTTGATCAACCCGGTTATGGTTCCGAGCTGGCCGTCAAAGACGAAGTGGTCAAAAACCTCTTCGTCCACCAAACCGGCAAGTCAATCTTTTGATGCTCGACAACATTGTATTGACTTGAACGAGACTGAGGAAGAGTTCGAGCAAGCACAACATCCGGAACGATCAACCGGGAGGGATAAAGCAAAGAGGAAAGGAAGAAAGCTGTGTCGTCATCATCTTCGGGTATCGACTATAACATGCGGTTTTTGGAAATGAATGAAAAGTTAGATGCTATAACCGAATTAGGACAAAAAAGAATATAGCAAAAAAATAAAATTTGAGAGCAAAAAAGAGAACGTCAAATGCAATTGGATTTGGAGTTTTTTGGAAAAACCAATCCTAGAAGAGCCGCGAGCGCGACGCGAACTTCACATCGCTTGTATCAAACGCATCAAATAAAAATATGGATTGTCATGATTGTATTAGTTTTGTGTTTATTTTTTTGGTTTTTTATGGTATTTGTAATTTTTTATGAACTTTTACTTTTATTTTATATGTTATTATTTTTAATTAGTTTAAATAAAAAAATCAAAATGATTGAGTAATGATGGTTGCACATTAACCAATGCACCATTTTTTGGTATAATGTCCATTGTCCAGTCAGCATCCACATGACAGAAAATGCCCCTAATGGGCATTAATCATTGCATAGAGCCTAATAGGAAGTTTGAGAGGAAAAATTATGTGAGACTTTTTCTATGCATGAGTTAATAAAGTCAAATTCTTAAATATCATATATAATGATTATAATTTATTTACAAATTATATTATTATAATTTATTTATAAAATTATTTATAAATTATATTATTTAACTCGTGTGTAACACACGGATATTAAACCTAATGTTATAAGAATGAGGATTAAAAAAATAACTCATTTTAAGTTGACAATTAAATAACTACTAAGAAAGAAAGAGATAAAATTTTAAAATTGAATGATAAAATTATAACTTTAAATATGAAAATCTTTTAATATTCATATCTTTTGCATACCTTATTATTTTAAAAAAGGTTGCACCTTAAACAAGGATTTCTTTATCTTTCACTTTCGTATATATATCTTTATGTGTAGTATTATGATAGTATATGTTTATAATATGTGTAGTATTATGATAGTATATGTTTATAATATTTATGATATATATTGCACATATGTAGTATCATATACTATAAATATGTAGTATCATGAACTACATACAACACGTACATTTTTTTAATATAACAAATTATATATCCTATATAAAGATATTAACCAACGAGCTTATAGCTCAATGGTACGAAGGATGATAAGGACTTTACAAAGTAGCTATAGGTCACAATGGTTTTTTTGCAGTGGGACTTCGGGTGCCGGGTTTCCTCTGGACTGGTGTGTCGGCGCCCAAATTCGGGTTTGACCTCCTGGAGAGATGCCCCACCATTGGTAGGGTTACCCTTGCTTAGATTAGAGAGTTATCGGAGTCAGAGCCTCTATGTTGTTGTTCAATGTAGTCGAGGTAGATGATGAGGATCGCGCCTTAGCCTTTACTTTATTTACCGACCGGGTGATCCGCTTCTTCGGGGAGATCGAAATCAAACTTGTCCTTGGTGGCGTTTGCTTCGTAGTACTCGATGATGTTTTTGATCTTTTTGAAGATCGATGGACTTTTAGCGGAGGAACTAGATGCACTACACCAAAAGTGACCTTTAGCCACCGTTTAAAAAAAACATTCCGCCACGCTTTTGATAACATACGTGGCTCACTATTATTTTTAATATTTTGAAACCTTCTAACCCACTTTTAGCCAGTTATATATTAATGTGACCGTTCGAAACCTTTAAGAAATAAGTGTGACATTTAATAGCCACGGTCAAAAAAGTGTGGTCAAATGTTACCAATAGTCGTCTAATAATTCCAGCCTAGCTAGTTGAAGACACCCAGTTTTACAGTGGAGGTTCAGGGTTCTACCCTACCTGTGAGCTTTTCCAGAAAACCCCATTGGTTTTTCCGGTTGAACGTCTAACCAAACTTCGATGTCAAATGGGCCCGGTTAAAACAACATATTGACTGGAGTGGGGTGGTGGGTTCCCTATTGCGGGGGATGCAACTGGCTTGTTGCAAAATTGAAAGTTGCCGTTCAAAAAACAATGTTACCAATAATCATGGTATTTATTTGATTTTTGTTTCATGTGATGATGTGATCAAATCAAAACCTTTAGCCACCCTTTTGGACAAAAGCATGCCCATTACTAGCCACAGTTAAAGTTAAGAAGTGTGGCTAAATATGACCAACTACCATGATTTTTTTAGTTTTGGAATTACGTGACCCTTAGCTCCACTTTAAGTAAAAAGGTTGAAAAATTACTGGCCAAGCTTAAGTATTGTGACAAAATGTAACATACTATCATGGTTTAAATTTTTTTTAAATAGAGCTAAAATGTAATAGATATGACGACTTACATTTGTTTAATACTCTAAATTTTTTTATTCTATTTTTCTCTTAATATCTCTCCTAAAACTCTCCCCACAATATTATATATATTAATTCAATTAAACTATATTGAAAGAGGAAGTGAATAAATAGTGTTTTGTGACATGATTTTGCCATTGTGATTCTATTGGTTCATGTTTTATGTTGGCATTTGCCTATTGGCTAGATTAAAAGTTGGTGGTGAGTCATAGTTTGGTGGTGAGTCATAGTTTGGTGGTGAGTCATAGTTGTTAGTGGTGAGTCATAGTTGTTGGTGGTGAGTCATTGTTGATGGGTGTTGTTTGGTCATGGTTATATAATGTTTTCTAGCCATCATTTCTCTTCTATATTCCGGCGACCTACCCTCTCCTCTTCACCGTCACTGTTTCCGGCCACCGTTGTCGCCCTCTCCTTCACCTTCGTTAATTCTGATTTCCATCTTCGGATGATGTTCAGTGTGAGTGTTGTTGTTGCGAGATCGGTGGTATGTGTTTGACGGTGTTTGTTTGTTGCATGTCGGGGCCGGACAGTGGTTTTGGTTACCGGTGATCGATTTTGGGTTTTGGATTTGAGATCCGATGTTTGTTTGGTTACCGATGTTAGATCTGTGATTTTGTGATGTTTGGTGTTTGATTATGAAAGTCAGATATGTGGATTGTGATGTTTGGTTGTGGTTTGGTTATGGAGATCAAATGTTGACTTTGGTGATGGTTTTTGCCGTTGATGGTGCTCTTAGACATCTGAAACCCTTCATCACTAGCGATTTGGGGTTTTGGTTGATTACCGGATGGAGAATGTTGTTTGACACAATGATTGTGTGTTTTAACTCACTTGAGATGTCTATTTTAATGCATTCTGTGGCTTTTTAGTTTGTGGTTGGCTCTATGACGATGACCATTGTCATCTGAGAGATCGTTAGTTGGCAATGATGAGTTTGCTCCATAAATTGTTTAGATTTTACCATGGCGTGGCAGAAACGGTGAAACCACCATTGCAGCCATGGCACTACCTCCGTTTTTAAACTCTGAGCCATATATGATTTCATTAGTTTGGTGTTCTTTGCTCAAATATTTGATATTTGTTTTGTTTTTGGGTTTTTGAAAGAGAAAAACTTAAAGCAACTATCCACATTTTTATAAAATTTGGATTATAGCCATCTTTTATAAAAGCAATATCTGGATTTATTTGGAAAATAAGTAATATTTCATGTTATTTGATGAGAGACACGACATGTGTGGGTATTGTATTTTAATCTTGAAATCTTAAAAAAATCTAGAAAAAAAAAAGATCAAGTTCTTCAATGGTTGTAATGATTTGATAGTTTTGGTAAAACCATCTAATGAATTTGATGTTTAAATGACTTTGAAAACAATAGCCTCAAATTTGAATTGCTTATGTTACTTTATATTTTAGAGATCTTGAATAACATTATTTGAATAAAAAAATGCTTTTGACTCATGTTTATAATTTGAGACGATATTAATTTAACATTGTCGGTTAACATAAAAACATGAACACAAAATTGAACATAAAGTGAAAAAAGGGCCGCGCAACGCGCGGGCCATTGTATAATACTAGTTATATTGAATTCAAAAGTGTATGAATAGTGGTTTGTGAGTGAGTTGGTGTTGTGTGGTTGGTAATTGATGTGAGGTGGCATTGTGTGGTTGTTTTGTTTGTGCGACCTTTACACATTGTTTCACCTATTTTTATATTTAGTGTTCTTTTGCTTCCATATTTTTACAACCTAGTGAGAGAAAACGATGCCATCGGATGCCGCCTCTATATGCTCATCGAAGAGGGTGACGAAGATGGTGTTCTCCCTATAGTTGTACACCAACTTTCCTTTGAATGTTTTTTAGAGAGAGAAAGATGGAGCAACGTCTCTCTGTCTGTTGCTTCTCTCTGTTGTGTTCACCGTTTTCGGCGTTTTTCGTCAGTGGTTTGGTGGTTGTTGCTTCTGTGATAAGTTCCCAAATAAAACAAGCCCTTCTAGTAACTTCGCTTCGCTATTTTGAGAACAACGAGTGTTTGTTGTTCAAAAAGAGAAATAAACAATTTTGGAACAAATGGGTTTTGTTATGGTACACCCAACTCATGAGTTATATATGTGGCTATGGTGAACTTTTAAAAAAATTGTCATCTAATTTGGATGTGTGTGGAAGTAACTAGGGTTTCCCCTATTTGCAACCTGTGACTCGGTTTATAATCTGAGCCAAGAAAAACTGATTGAAACCCGTGACTCGGTTAACAAGACTTTTAAACACGAACACAGAATCAGACATACTTAATTAAGAACAAAAGGCCTCGCGTTGTATACATCTAGTTTTATTTTAAAAAAGAAATGTATTGTTTTACTTTATTTTCTCTCTCAATTTCCTTCTAAACACACACAACCCCACCCCCAACCCCCAAAACAAATTTATATATTTCATTCTAAAACTTTCGACTAATTTAAAATAGGGATTTGTACATATTTCCCATTCCTAACATTCTTAATTACATATATCCTTAACCCTTAGTTTTTATTACATATTTACTCTTCCATTAAAAGTTGAGATAATTACCCTTTTGTATCAATTCTCATATGAGTGAGATTAAGATAAACATAAAGTTATATGCATGACGACCTTTAACAAACAAGTGAATTGTAACGTCGTTTAAAAAATAAAATAATATAGACAATTTGTGAACATAATGATCTAATAGATTCGATTTGAGAGAAATATGTAATTGATGCTTTTAAAAATTGGATAAATGTAAATAATCATTTAATTAGTTCATTAAGAGTAACATAGTAATTCAATTAGTTAATTTTAATGAAATGGGTAAATATGTAATATATGTGTTTTAGGAAGGAGAAATATGTAATTAATTTTTAGGGCTGTGTAATAAAAAAACTTAGGAAGGGGATATATGTAAATGCCCCTTTAAAATATGTATGCATATAATTTATGTTTACATACATTTTTTACAATGATTTTTATTTATTTGTTAGTCTATACTTGTAATTTATATGTATATATATATATATATATAGGATTATGATCAAATGAGAAGACTCATATATTGCAAGAAGAAAAAGAAGAAACCTAAATCACTAAAAAAACTTATCAATGGTTTAGTTTTTTTTTAACTAAATTCACTTCCTACATACAAATGTGTAATGTATAAACTAAAAAAAATCATTAAAATATTTTTTACGTATATATTTTTAGCGTTTTAAATTTACCTACACATGTGTAAGTAACCTAACTTACACATGACTTTCACATGTGTAGGTTTAACAAATAAACGAAATTTATTCAATTTTATTTTTTGTATGTCAAAGTTAATGATTAAATATTGCACTTCTATCATTTTTTGTATGTTAAAAACGTTTTCGGTTGAAAAAATGAAGAATTTAGCTATTTCTTTCACTTCTCGCAATATTTGCTCTTCTCAAATGAACCCTCCCCTATATATATATATATATATATATATATATATATATATATATATATATATATATATATATATATATATATATATATATATATATATATATATATATATATATATATATATATATATATATATATATATATATATATGTGTGTGTGTGTGTGTTTTTTTTTTTTAAAAAATATACAAGTTAAGAGCTGAATTAAGTAGTCTTAGGTTCTAAATTGTTAGATAGAGTTGTATTAGGTCATTGCTTTATTACATCACATTAGGCCTTATATAGAATTGTAATGGGTCACTACGGGCTTTATTACATCATATTAAGCCTTAAATAGAGGATTGAACTGTAAAATAATTATGGGTCGTTATAGTCCATACTAGACGTGCACAAACCGAGTTTTTTTTTACCCGGAACCGGGTACAGGGGCAAAAAACCCGATCGGGTCCGGGTACACCCTGGAACCGGGTACGAACCGGGTACGGGTAGGGTGGGGGTAAAACCCTACCCTGTGGAACCATGTAGGGTCAGGTTTGGGTCCGGTTCCTACTCGGGTCGGGTCCAAACCGGGTACAAAGTGTTTTTTTTTTTTACTTTTTTTTTGTTTTGTGTACAATATAAAGTTACTAAATAAATAAGATTTATTTCAACTTAAAAGAGTTATCCAAATACAAGATATTGACGTTACGATGCAAAAAAACTACTATTTTTAAACAAAGTCAATATATATTTTTTTGAAATCTAAGCTTCTTCATTTTTCGTCTTCTTTGAGTTCTTCATCGGATATTCCGGTTGATAGTCCCTTCTCAACCTCTTCATCATGTATTTTTGACTCCGGTTCGATGTCGTCTTCTAAGCTCGATAGGTGTTGTTTGCGATCAATCGCGTCCAAGTGATCTTTGAGACAAATGCACATCTCCACAGCCTCCGGAGAAAGTCGGGTCCTCCTTAAAGATATTACCCTGCCACAAGTAGAAAAAACCGATTCCGAAGCTACCATAGAAGCTTGGGAGCTTAGTAAATCACGGGCCATGGCGGAAAGAACCGGAAATTCCGTTTCCCTTCCGTTCCACCAAGCTAATATATCAAAACTCTCAATGTCATCGGCCGACATAGTGGAAGTATAATCCGTTCCAGTATATCTACCGAGCTCGCTACTCGGAGCGGCACCCTTTTGTTTTTTTGCCACGAATTCCCGAACGACATTCAAAAAGTTTTTCTCCGGGTCCTTCATCGGCTTACTTGAGCTAGCCTCCGATTGTGAAAATGGTGTAACCGTTGTTGGCCCGTATCTTAAGTGATAAACATCAAAAAGTCTTTGAAAATCGTGATTAAATTTTGCTTTTGTTTCCGTTGCGTGATTTGGGTTATCCATATGGATATCCAAATTGTCAAAAATTTCTTGAATTAAACATTCGACTCCCGTAATATTATAAAACGGGTTTAAAGCGGCGGCACAAGTAAAAACCGAAGGGAGCTCTAAAAAATATTTTTTAAATTTTTCTTTCATCGCCGGTATCATTTCTTAAAAAAAAAATTATTTTCAAAAGTTTTAATATTAAGAGCCATTAAATATAATTCGTAAAGCACCAAACTACTAGTTGGGTAATAAACCCTCAATAAGTTTTTAGTTGAATTTTTAAAAAGTCAAGAAATTCAACAAATTTTTTTATAAATTTCCAACACGCATCCTCAAACACGTCGGCTAACCCGGCCGACACAAGACTACTATGAAAAACTCTCAAGCCATCCCGTTGTTTCAAGGCACTCTCAAACATGTCGCATGTCGAGTTCCAACGGTGAGGTGTATCCCAATTCGCACCTAAATATATCGAATCCGTATCTCTACATGTTAGGGTTATTTCCTAGTTAAGATTTACTTTGTATTTGTTTATATGTTTATGTATAGTTTAGGGTCTATTTTGTATATTCCTTAAACTTGTAATTGTTGCTTAAAAGCATGTAGTGAGAGAGTGTGAGTAAGGAGGCTAGATCACTATTACACGTTAGAGAGAGAGTTAACTGTGTGTGATTTATTTTCTCCTGCACTTGTACTACAAATTTGCTTTAATCATCAATATACAGAGAGAATTATTAGTATGAACTTTGTTTGTGATTGAACTGTTTGTTTGTGCGAGTCATTCTGATCTTGTGAGTGATATTATCGATCCAATTGAACCTATCAATTGGTATCAGAGCTGTTGGTATTGTGTTCTTCGCTATTCATCAAGCAAAAACACTGAAATATTGCTCAAAATCATGATCTGAATGAATTGTTGCTGTTTTTAGTTGTGATTTATCATCGCAATCACTCCTAATTCACGACGATTGTGCAAATTCCATCAGATTATCATCAGATCTGAGGAATTAAGAAGAAAGAAAAATTTACTGTTCGATCAAATTTTGCTCAAATTTGATCATGTTTTGGATTGATTGAGATTAGGGATTGTTAATCGGACCATTTTACTACTTGTGTGTGAATTTTGAACGAATTGGACAAGTTTTTGATAAACCCTGAAAAATTCTCATGGAGAAGATGATGAACAGTATGAACTTGGTTGAAGATTTCCTTGGACTTAGATTTGTGAAACAAATTAGGTCCTGTGCAGCCGTGTAAAGGATTTTGTGCTAGACGGGTAAAGAATTTGACGAGAAAAAGTGTTACTGTTCAGTCGGATCAACAACTGTTGTGCCGGGTAATACACTGTTACGCCGGGTGATTAAGAAATTTCAGCAGGGTGATCAAAGACTGTGTAGCCGGGTAAACAACCTGCCGTGTGATCGACAACTGTTCAGCCGGGTAAAGCTTTTGCCGTGTCAAGATTCAAGCCGGGTCAAGTTATTTGCCGTGTGAAGTTAGTTCTTGTTGCCGTGTAACTGTTCAGCCGGGTAACTGTTCTACCGGGTGAAGAATACAAGTATTACAACTGTTGAGCCGTGTGACTGTTTAGCCGGGTGAAGACTTTTCTCTGCCGGGTGAAGAACAAAAGTTACTGTTTTGCCGGGTGAAGAAGGATTTTTCACTGTTCAGCCGTGTGACTCATTTTTAGTTGTTTTAATCCTTGTTTTCTTATCTTGTCATTAATTACTTGTCTTTATTTTAGTAGTTTAACTATTTCTTTTCAAAATTAACAAAAACCAAAAATATTTTCTTTAAAATCTTTTAAAAAAAATGGCACCTAATGATGATTCTGATAACCGTGTTCCTAGACTTGTTAATCGTGCAGATTTCAAGAATTGGACAATCAGACTGAGGCATCACCTATGCTCTATTGATAATGATCTTTGGAAGTCAATTGAAAAAGGTCCTCATATTCCAACTCAGACTGCTCCAGATAGTGCAAGTACCTACACCAAAGATTCTACTGAACCGTATCCAGAGGATAATTTGTCAGCAGAAGATTTGAGGAAAGTGAAGAATGATAGCAAGGCTTATTCTTTAATGTGCAAGGGATTGCCACTTCAAGTTCTGTCGAGATTGGATGCATATCAAACTGGTTATACATGTTTCAAGGCATTAAAGTCAATATGTGAAGGATGAGAACAATTGAGAAGTCTGAAGAAATCAAAATTGAAAAGGCAATTGGAGTTGTTTGAACATATTAATGGAGAAACAGTACACCAGATGATGAACAGGTTTGTTCACTTAACTACTGAGATGTCAAACCTCGGAGTTAAGACTGAACTTCAAGACTTGAATGATAGATTGTTATGTGCTTTACCATCATCATGGAAGCAAACTGTTACTCTTTTAAAGCATACTGAGAAATTTCCAATGGATTTAGATCTGCTTATTGGAAAGATTGAAGAAGTTGAGATTGACGAAGGATCGAGAAATACTGATAGATCAAGCTCACAAACTCAATATAAGTATGTGGTGAATCCTGCCAATACTGTGGAGAATGCTTTTCTTGCACAAGATGCAATGAAGTTTGAAGATGAGGGTGATTTATTTGTTGGTGCAAGTTTCTATACTGATTCATCATACTTTCCAAGTTCACCAACTTATTCTCAACCTCAATCTCCACCAAGAGCTCAAGTTCAAAGTAAGAATCTGAAGAATCAAGTTGAAAATCAAAGTTCGAATGTTCAAGCCAAGGTAAAAGATGTGATGAACATCTTACTACAAGATGACGAGACCAAAACTGCCTTCACAGCTTTTATGGCAAGTTTCCAAGCATATCAAGGAAGTCACTTAAGTCAAATGGACGTTGTCCTTCAAGATTTATTTGAGATGGATCCTGATGACGTTGAGGAAATGGACTTAAACTGGCAAATGGTAATGGTTGCATATAGAACGCAGAAGCATGCATATGTTAACCGAAGCTACAAGCCTCATGCAAACAAGACGGTTGGATTTGACAAATCGAAGGCCAGATGTTTTAACTGTAACTGTTATGGTCATTTTTCAAGGGAATGCAAGGCTCCTAAGAATCAGAATTACAACGACCAAGCAAGTTCAAGCAATCAAGGTCAAGGTCAAAGCTCACAACAGTCTTCGAGCTACCAAAGCAGAAATCAACGTTTCTTTCAGAAACCATACCAAAGTCTTCCCATGCCGGAACTGAAGGATGAAGGCAAGAAACCAGAAGATCAAACTAAGGCACTGGTGGTCAATGTAAAAGATGGGTATGATTGGAGCGCTTATGCAGAACAATTCACATCTGATCTTACATCAAGTTTGGCACTGGTATGTGAAATCGAAGAGGATTGGTCTGAAGAAGGAGATAACAAGGTGACTGAAGAAGTTAGTGAAGATTCAGAGGATTATGACTGGAGTGCAAAGTCTGATCCTGTTGAAGAATCTGAGTCTGAAATTGCGCTGATGGCTACAGCCAGTGAGTCTTCATCATCTACCGAACAACCAAAGGTTAGTAATGACTTACCCCCTAATTATGTTCCTTTGCCTATTGATGTGAAAGAAAGGTTATGTTCCGAACAATGCATTCAACAGGTAGAACATTATCGAACTCATTCATTTAAAATTGGTGATAAATTAAGCAAACATGAGAAAATTCATGAACAACTTAAAATTGATCACAAAATTTCTGATGAGAAGATTTTGTCACTTAAAGAATCATGGAACAAAACCTTAAAGGAATTGGAACTGGTAACAAAACAACTTGAAGAAATGACAACGAACTTTGAACTAGAGAAAGTTGTTCATGCTGTCACACAAGTTGAATTAACAAAGGTTAAAAGTTGTAAAACAATGGTGAGACAACTTGTAAGTGAAAGAGGTAACAAAACCAAAACCGGGTTGGGTTTCACTCATGAACCAATGCCAAATTCAATCACACAAACCTTACCGGAAAACTTTAATGAATTTGATCATTCACCTGAAAATGAACGAAAATTCAAAGAAATTCAAAGAAGTTAATCCGAGTCTGAAGGTTCTGAAGTGTTGATGGAAAGTTTGAAAGAAGAAGATGGTGTGACAACTGAAGCTGATGATGAAGCAAGAAACGAATCTGATAACAAGTTAGAGCCTGTTCTGATTCAACTTGTTGAGTATCCGGAACTGAATCCGAAATCAGAAACAGTGAAGGAAGAAGGTGAATTTTCAGGATACAATGATCCTGAATAAATCAGGTGGAAGAAGGAACAAAAGGCGCAAGTTGCTGATCAGTTGATCAAGAAGCAAGAAATGAAAAAGTCTGAAGTTTCGAATGCCAAAGTGCAGAAGTTAAAATCGAAAATCAATCAATCTGAAACAAAACCTTCAAAAGGCAAAAGTGCCATAAAATCAAATGAAAACAACAAAGCTGAAAGTGTTAAAACTGACAAAGTTAAACCTGTCAAGAAAGTGACAAAAGGTAAAACAATTAAGTTTGTGTCTGCAGGTGATGAGTGGGTATTGGATTGATGATATAGGGGATTAAATGTTAATGTTTATGTGTTTTAATGTGGTTAACTCTTTGGAATTAGATAACTATGGTTGAATGTGTATTTGTAGGTTAAATGGATGTTTCGGGAGTTAACGGGAAGATAACGCGCGTTGGAAAGGTCACGAGATGAAGAATAGAACACTTTTGGTTTTGGAACAGCTGGCCGTAAAGGGGAGCCGTAAGACAGAGAGCAATGGCCGTAACGGAAATCTGATGGGCCGTAAGCTACGGCCTGGCCGTAGCTTACGGCGGCGCCTGACGGGAATTGTTATAAAAACTCGATTTTTAGGGTTTTTAAAGGGAGCTTTTCATTCCATTCGATTTGGGAGGCTAGGGGACGAACCAAGACTGAGTTTTCTTCAGTTTTCCATCATTCCAAGCTTACAAATCATCAATCCATCATCCACCATGTCATTCTACACCAAATCCGATGATCAATTCACAAGCATGAGTGGCTAATTCCTTTGTAGTTGTTTCCGGGTGAAGGATTCTTTCAAGACATTTGTTTGGTTCTTTGTTTAGGTTTGTTTTCTATTTGATGTTCTAAAATGAACTCTGTGGTTTAGAGATTGTCGTGATTATTACTAAACTAATTGATTGGTTTTCGGTTTTCAACATTTTCGTTGTCTACTCATAAAGATTAGTAATTGGTAATTGTTTGGCAATTGATTTATCATTACATAGAAGTCATATTTTCATGATCAAAACTTAAACAATTGAACTTAACATTATCTTTGAATCTGAATCCCGGGAATAACTACCTTTTTAATTCATAGTTAGTTCATAGTTTAAAGTCATTTGCTTTCAAATTCAAATCAATCAAAACCCAAGGTTTACATTTATGCAATTGTTTAGTTTATTTCTTTCAATTCAATAATCGATTAGTTACATTAAACATTGACCACAAATTCCTCGTGGACTCGACACCCTACTTATCCTTACTATTAAGGGTAAATAGGAACTCTATTTACTTTATTTTTTGACCGACCAAACGACCTCGATCAAAATGGCGCCGTTGCCGGGGAATTCGTGCGCTTGATGTTTACTTTAATTTAGTTGATAGTTTTCATAAAAAAAAAAAAAAACAAAAAGATGCTTTTTATTTTTGTTTCTTATTTGTTTAAGTTCGGTATTACACGTGGGTTTCTTTGTTTGTGTGTGCATGTATAAGAAACTTAGGATTTGGGAACCTACAATGGAAAGTTATTATTCATCATGTCGAGGTTGTGGTAGTCCATTGCACACGCGTGATGATTGTCCTGAGTTCCAAAAAGAGTGTGAAGAAGCAAGGAGATTAAATGAGTTGGATGCTTATTTGGACGATATGGAAGACTATTATTCTGATTTGGACAGGTATTATCGAGATAACACGGATCGCTATGCTGAGCAAGATCGAAACTACAACAGTTATGATCCGAGGATAACACAAAGCTCGGACTACCAAGTGGAGAATAATGATTATTATAATGAATACTCCCAACCACCATATCAGGATTATCAAGAGCCAAGATATGAAGACCATCAGATACACTATCAAGATTATTATCAAGCTCAGTACACGTATGGTCAAGAAGATTATTATAATTGCTCACACCAACAACCTTCTTTGAACCATCAATCACATCTATTTGAAAGCCTTGATGGGGTTATGAGAGAAAGACACATGGCTTATGTTGAACAAGAATTGGCGAAACCTCAACTGTCAATGGAATACCGGTTAGAATTACTAGATTGGAAGTATGATCTTTTAGTCAAGAAAGTGAAGGACAAGATGTTAGGTTTGTCAAGCTTGGAGAAACGTCAAGCAAAACAAAGGTGGTTGTCCTTGCAATTTGAAATAATGGCCATTGAGACTCATTCCTTATCGGTCCATACAGTTGTTGGAGAATCAAAAGAAGAACTAGTTATGGGTGATGAAGAAGAAAATGAAACAAATCCTCCCAAACTTGAAGAAGAATATTTAAAACATAATGTGGATTTAGTATCATATGAAGAATCATCATTTCTAACCGATGAAGGATCACGGGTGGAGCAAATCATTGCTATTGAGAAAGTAAAAGATGAAGAGAGTTTAGAGATAAAGATTAGGAGGGTGACTTGGCATGATCTCAGGCAGTGTATCCTCAAGTGGCTTTGTACCAACTTCTCAGTTTACATGATCCTTCTGAAGCAATTGTGGAATTGGCATGCCAAATACCGGGCATACATTGGAAACTCGGTAGGCAAATGTGCACTTCGACCGCCATAATGAAAGTCCAGGTATCAAGTCTGGCTGAAGACTTTAAACTTAGCACTACTTGGGAGGTAACCCAAGTCGTTTTATGGTTTTATTTATTTATTTAATTATTTATTTTTCATATTATTTTTTTTTATTTTTTTTTTAGTTTTGAGAACTTTGTGGGTATGTTCACTAGAAACCCTCACGAGACTTCACTCGTCCACTCGGGCCTACCGAGGGGTTTAAAAGGCTTGTTGCATATGCAAAATGCAACCGTGATTCCTACGAAAGTGAGTTTTATTAATTTTATAGTTTGTGGTATGTTTTGTTTTTCAGTTTCAAGCACCGGATGCAAACACCCAAGTGTGGGGATTCACATGGATGCCCTATTAGTGAAACATGGTTCTATTACCTGATCAGGTCCATGTGTTCTTCCTTATCTCTATGCCTTGTATTAAAGTTCGATTTGGGTAGTTGGGTGGTGATTGTGACAATTTATTTTTATGTTTATTTTCTTTTGGTTTGTAATCTTGGTGGTGTACAACTTTTGTGTCGGAATGGTTTTGTTGATGTGTTTATTAGGTTTAGTTAGTTTCATTTTCAAGGAAGTTGCATGTGTTGGGGAAAAGATTAACCTTTGAACTAAAGACCCATACATTGGGGACAATGTATCCCAAGTGTGGGGATGAGGGGATTTTTAAAATGTGGACACATTGAAAAATTGAACAAATTTTTAAAATTCTTGCCCTTTAAGTCCTAATTGTGCATGACAGCTTAAGTTGTAATGTAAATCGTTAATGCTTATTTAACTAGTGCACAAGCTTGGGTCCTTGGTCATGGTTAACTTAATTAAAAACTAAGAACAATATGTGAATTTTAGAGAAGTCTAGCCGGGAGTAATAAGCTAGAGAGTGGACTTATATGCATGCTTACACATCGGCAACCCGTTTCCACACAGTTTCATGGTGAGAAGTTTGAGCCTTTCTATATGAGCATTAGAACACTATTAGGATTAATTGCTCAATTTCTTTGTATGTGTGTATTACCAGATTGATTCAGAATTCTAGAACTTGCCTAGTAAATGCATTTCGAGACCACAAACCAAGTTGTTGCGCAAAAATGATTAAGGCATTAGGATTCACCCTTTTTGTTTTGTTTAGCCGTTTTCTATTTTGTTCCACACCTTTACATTTTCCCTTAGTAGCCCTACAGAGCCCCCACCTTTCGTTTGTTAACCCACACATGTTAAACCATGTTAGCATGTTTAAACTCAATCTTGTGCTTACCAGTGTAGTGAGATCCATTAGATATTGCTAAACATGGTTGAATTACCTTCGTAAACAAAAAAAATAAAAAAAAAATGAAAAGAAAAAAAGAAGAAAATGAAAAAAAAAAGAAGAAAGTGAAAAAGAAAAAAAAATGTTACTATTGGGTCGAGAATTGCCCATGTGTGTGAACAGTTATGTTTTGTATGAGCAGGTCAATTTTACCCGAAGTTGAGCAGTATGTTTGTTTTTGCATTTCAGTAGTTAGCATATTTAATTGGATTTCACTACCCTTTAGTCATTTTCAAATTTTTTATCCGCACCCTAACCCTAGCCTAACATTACAACCCTGTAAAGTCCTTATGATTTGCGCATGATTTGTGTTAAGTGGTGGAGTTATGATTGTTAGGCAAGCTTATGGTAATTTTGTTTCTTTTCTTGGTCTGAGAGTATTACAAAAATATACTAGTGCATCTTTCACTAGTCCAGAAATTGAACCGAGAAGAGTGACATTTGTGAGGGGTGTGTTTACATGCATGGAGAATACTTAAAAGCTTAGTAGGCCCGGGTAGATAAATCTTAAATTCATAAGAACAACTTTGCTTGAAAATTTGTTATGTGTTTTGCCTAAAAATTAATTTGGGTATGACTTTGGACCTTGGCTAGTATTAGTGTAAATGAAGCATGATCGTTTTTGCTAACAAAAGTTAGAGTGTATGAACGGGTTTGCTTGAGGGCAAGCAAAGGTTAAGTGTGGGGATGTGATGAGTGGGTATTGGATTGATGATATAGGGGATTAAATGTTAATGTTTATGTGTTTTAATGTGGTTAACTCTTTGGAATTAGATAACTATGGTTGAATGTGTATTTGTAGGTTAAATGGATGTTTCGGGAGTTAACGGGAAGATAACGCGCGTTGGAAAGGTCACGAGATGAAGAATAGAACACTTTTGGTTTTGGAACAGCTGGCCGTAAAGGGGAGCCGTAAGACAGAGAGCAATGGCCGTAACGGAAATCTGATGGGCCGTAAGCTACGGCCTGGCCGTAGCTTACGGCGGCGCCTGACGGGAATTGTTATAAAAACTCGATTTTTAGGGTTTTTAAAGGGAGCTTTTCATTCCATTCGATTTGGGAGGCTAGGGGACGAACCAAGACTGAGTTTTCTTCAGTTTTCCATCATTCCAAGCTTACAAATCATCAATCCATCATCCACCATGTCATTCTACACCAAATCCGATGATCAATTCACAAGCATGAGTGGCTAATTCCTTTGTAGTTGTTTCCGGGTGAAGGATTCTTTCAAGACATTTGTTTGGTTCTTTGTTTAGGTTTGTTTTCTATTTGATGTTCTAAAATGAACTCTGTGGTTTAGAGATTGTCGTGATTATTACTAAACTAATTGATTGGTTTTCGGTTTTCAACATTTTCGTTGTCTACTCATAAAGATTAGTAATTGGTAATTGTTTGGCAATTGATTTATCATTACATAGAAGTCATATTTTCATGATCAAAACTTAAACAATTGAACTTAACATTATCTTTGAATCTGAATCCCGGGAATAACTACCTTTTTAATTCATAGTTAGTTCATAGTTTAAAGTCATTTGCTTTCAAATTCAAATCAATCAAAACCCAAGGTTTACATTTATGCAATTGTTTAGTTTATTTCTTTCAATTCAATAATCGATTAGTTACATTAAACATTGACCACAAATTCCTCGTGGACTCGACACCCTACTTATCCTTACTATTAAGGGTAAATAGGAACTCTATTTACTTTATTTTTTGACCGACCAAACGACCTCGATCAGCAGGAACGTTTGATTTAAATGGATCTTATGGTAAACCAATCAATTCTCCAATCAAATCTAACTCTGGTCTGAAAACAGGTTCAGGTCCTAAGTCTTCCGCTGTCAATGATAAGAGAATTGAATCTAAAAAGGTAACCAAACAGAACAATTTAAAATCGAACCAAAGTCCCATGCAATCAAAATCACAAACAAAGTCTCCACAAAAGAATCAAGTTAATCTAAAACCGAACAAAACTGATAATGAATCTCGAGTGGGTTCAACATCAAAAGTTAACAGTCTGCTCTTTAAGATTAGCAAGAAACATTGTGAGATATGTGATCGTTATAACCATGCAACTGCTGAATGTTTCTTTAACAGGTACTGCAGTTACTGTGACAAAAGAAATCATTCTTCAGAAGAATGTTTTTATAACAAATTCTGTGATATTTGTGAAAGGAGAAACCATGACACAAAGGATTGTTTCTTTCGAACAAACTCAACAAGAGAAATGACACAATTTTCAAATTTTCGAAGAAATCAGTCATTTGGTTTTCAAAATGTTAATCAAAGTCATTCTCCTGTTTTGGGAAATTTTAATCGAAACAATTCTGGTTTAAACAATTTTGCATCAAGAAATATGCAGGTTAACAGTTTTAAACCAAGAGCTTTGATGGTCAGAAATCAGAAGTTTGAAAATAACCTTGATCCTAAGTTAGAGGAAAGGTTTATGGCATTGAGAAGAAAGCAATCATTTCACGCCAATGGGCGAAACAGTTTTCAGCGTCAAAATCTCTTAAATGAAACAAATTTTCAAAATATTCAATATAAACAAGTTACTATTGCAGATAGATTCGGAAAACCCAAGACCGTGTGGGCCTGGGTTGACCAAACTAACTGAGTGATTGTTGAAATGCAGGTACGCCCAAGAAGACCTATCAACTCATGGTTCGTTGATAGTGGGTGTAGCCGACATATGACAGGAAACCATGCCTTGCTTCAAGACTTTAAGCTGAAAAATGGTACACACGTCGCATTTGGAGGTGATGCTGGTGGTAAAATCACAGGAGAAGGAACTGTTTCGAATGGGGTCATTAGTTTTGATAAAGTCAACTACTGTGCACAGTTGAACTTTAATTTACTAAGTGTATCTCAAATCTGTGATAAATCTTATTCAACTCTTTTTGATGATTCTTTCTGTTATATTCTTAAACCAGGTTTCAAGATTGACAATGAGTGGGTAGTGGTTAAAGCTCCAAGAGATCGTGATGTATACAAGCTGGATATGTCGCAGATTGATGCTGAAACCGAAACCACCTGCCTCATTGCTCATGCTTCAAATGACGAGAGTCAGCTTTGGCATAGACGGCTGGGCCATTCAAATTTCAGAAACATGAACCGTCTGGTTACTGGAAATCATGCTGTGGGAATACCGTCAAAGAAGTTCTCCACAACTGATCTCTGTCCAGCGTGTTTGAAATGAAAACAGCATAGGATGTCTTTTAAGTCCAAGCAAGAAAACTCCATTTCAAAACCCTTGCAGATGCTACATATGGATCTTTTCGGACCAACAAATGTGCAAAGCATCGGAAAGAAGTCTTACTGTTTTGTCATTATTGACGATTTCACTAGATTTTCTTGGGTTTATTTTTTGCATGTTAAATCTGAAACTGCCGAGTTATTAAAAGAATTTATCATCAAAGTTGAAAATCAAATGGAATGTAAAGTTAAAATTTTAAGAAGTGATAATGGAACTGAATTTAAGAACACTAATGTTGATGTATTTTGTGCAGAAAAAGGAATTGCTAGACAATTTAGTGCTCCAAGAACGCCTCAACAAAACGGGGTTGCGGAACGGGAAAACCGGACACTGATTGAAGCAGCAAGATCCATGCTCGCAGATGCCAAAATCCCTATCACGTTTTGGGACGAAGCTATTGCTACTGCGTGTTTTGTACAAAATAGAACATTATTGGTTCAAGATAAACAGAAAACATCTTATGAGTTGTTATTTGGAAGAAAACCAAATATTTCTTACTTGAAAGCATTTGGTTGTCCTGTATCGATTTTAAATTTGAGTGATCATCTCGGGAAGTTTGAGTCAAAATCTGACGATGGATTTTTCCTAGGTTATTCGTCTGTTTCTAAAGCTTATCGGGTTTTTAATAGCAAAACAAATAATGTTATTGAAACTATTAACGTAAAGTTTTTAGAAAATTCGTTTCCGTTAGTGGCTCATGGTCCCGAATGGTTATTTGATTTAGATTCGTTATCGAAATCTTTCAATTCTAACTTATTTGATTTTTCAGGAAAAACAAACAAAGAATCAGGCGACTTTGGATGCTTTAGTGACGATTCTGATAATGACGATGATGGAAATGTCAGTTCTGAATATCCATTCATGTCTTTTCACAATCCTGATCATGTCAAATCCAGTCAAGATCCGGGTCCTTCTGGTTCTCAAGAAGATCAAGAATCCAATATTCTTGATGATGATGTTAATTCGCAAGTTTCTCCTAATGATGGTGGATCTGTTCAGAATCAACCATCATCCGATCCGAATGTTGAAGTGGTTCCAGAATCGTTTGATTACTTCATCAATTCACCGGATCAAGTTCCTAATTTCACTCCGCATACTTCGACCATTCTACAAGATCTACCAAATCTGAATACTTCTAATCTGGAGAGTCAAGTGCAAGGAGGTGACATACTAATTCATCGAATTAACAAGAAACATCCTGTCTCTCAGATTATTGGGCCATTGAATCAGAGAACTACAAGAAGTCAGACTGAGCAAGCAAATGTTTGTCTTTATTCGTGTTTTCTATCTCAAGTGGTGCCAAAGAACATTTCAGAGGCACTGCAAGATAACAGTTGGATTGAAGCTATGCAAGAGGAATTACTTCAGTTTCGCAAACAAGAAGTATGGAAATTAGTGGACTTACCTGAAGGAGAGAATGCAATTGGTACAAGATGGTTGTACAAGAACAAGCCAGACGAACGTGGCATTGTTGTGAGAAATAAAGCCAGACTTATTGCACAAGGTTACACTCAGGAAGAGGGTATTGATTATGAAGAAGTGTTTGCTCCGGTCGCTCGACTTGAAGCTATTCGTGTCTTCTTAGCTTATGCCTCCTTCATGAAGTTTAAGGTGTTTCAAATGGACGTCAAAAGCGCTTTTCTGTATGGACCAATTACCGATGATGTTTATGTTCTACAACCTCCTGGGTTTGAAGATCCTGATTATCCTCATCGTGTATACAAGTTGAGTAAAGCTCTATATGGTCTACATCAAGCTCCAAGAATCTGGTACGAGACGTTATCTAAACATCTGCTGGAACATGGATTTACAAGAGGTCAGATTGATCCAACTTTATTTATGAAGCGGGAGGATGAAGATCTTTTATGTGTTCAAGTGTATGTGGACGATATCATCTTTGGCTCAACCAGTGCGTCCATGTGCAAAGAGTTTGAAGAAATCATGAAGTCAAGATTCCAGATGAGTTCGATGGGGGAGATTAATTTCTTTCTTGGATTGCAAGTAAAACAATCAGCAGACGGAATTTTTATCAACCAATCAAAGTTCGTTGAGAAGTTGCTGAAAAAGTTCAAGATGCAAGATTGCCAGACTATCCGAACTCCATCTGATGTGAACTGCAAGATTCAACCGGATCCGAAAGGCAAATCCGTTGATCAAACACTATACAGATCAATGATTGGTTCACTGATGTATCTTACTGCATCAAGGCCAGACATCATGTATGCTGTATGTGTATGCGCAAGATATCAGTCTGATCCAAAAGAGTCGCATCTGATTGCTGTAAAACGTATTTTCAGATACCTTAAAGGGAAGCCAAGTCTCGGGTTATGGTATCCTTATGAAGGGAATTTTGAATTATATAGTTATTCTGACAGTGATTTTGGTGGATGTGCTCTTGACAGGAAATCGACTTCTGGTGGATGTCAATTTCTGGGTCCTAGACTTGTCTCTTGGCAATGCAAGAAGCAGACCAACGTTTCTGTATCCACAGCTGAAACAGAGTATATCGCTGCATCTGCAGGATGTTCTCAAGTTTTATGGTTACAAAATCAGTTGCTTGACTACGGGTTTAACTTTCTAAAAACTCCTATTTGCATAGACAATACTGCTGCTATGTTTATTACTGCTAATTCTGTTCAACACTCAAAAACCAAACATATCGAAATTCGATATCACTTTCTCAGAGACAACTCTGAAAAAGGTTTAATAATTTTGATTAAGGTTCATACCGACAAACAACTGGCAGATCTTTTCACAAAATCTTTTTTGTCAGGCCGGTTTGAATTCTTAGTTCAATCCATAGGATTAATCAATCATGATTGATTCTATTTTTCAGAAAACAAAACAAAAATCAGAAAATATAAAAGTCAAAAATAGAATAAGTCGATGTTATATATTGATTCCTTTGTCTTTTATTTTATGTCTTGCATTGTGTGTGTGCATGAAAAAGAAAATCAAAAACAAAATATAAAAGCAAAAAGAAAAGAAAATATCATGTCATAAGAATCTATATTGCAAAAAGTGAGAAATGATAGTTACACTAGACATTATTTGTTACATCATTTTTAAATAAAGACTGATGAATGTTAATTGATGTGCTAGACAGCTCAGGCAATTAGACTGAACAAGTAAGTTGATTGTTGACAAACATAAACTTAATGATCTTTGTGTTAAGTTCCATTGTTATACATGTCTAGATATATATCTTTTGATGCATTGCTTGTGATGATAGTTGTGCATGATCGGGTAACGATGCAGTCTAATCAGTGTGATGAACCGCATCGTGAGCTTCTTTGTTGTGGTATCCATAGACCTGAAGTCTCACACGAAGTCTCTTTTGAGCTTCAAGGTGCAGCAAAAGATTCCCAAAGTTGGAACAAAAAGAGTCCCAAATGTGGACCATCACCAAACAAAAATTCCAAAAAGGAATTCAGAAGATTCCCAAGGGGAACAATAGGAAAGAAAAATTCCCAAAGATGGAATTAAAAAGAAGTCCCAAAGTGGACCAAATCCGAATAGAACCCAGATTCCACACTGTGTATGACTGTAAGTGACCAGGATTGTGTGCAATATGCATTCAGGTAGTGTTTGATAAGAAAATATGTTGACATATGTATACATATGGGTCACATAAGTCATTCTAATCGAACCTTAAATATCATAATGATACTGAAAAAGTAAGTGTGTCAACTCGAGCTAATTGGTATGTTTTCATATCATCACTCAATCAAACATAAGTCAAATGTCTATTCAAAACTTGCAAAACATGTTCAGATAATGTGTGGTATGATCTCACTGCGATATTTTGATTCATTGCATTGCATATGTCTTTATTTTAAATGTGTGTGCTTTGTGTGTGCAGGCATATGGAATCTTTATTGACACATCGACATCCTTGTTAAACTTTAAAATTTCAAGAAATTTCAAGTTTAGGGGGAGAATAAAAAGAAGAAGAAAAATATTTACAAAAATCCAAAAAAAAAAATATATAGTGTGAATAAGTGTGTTTTGAATGAACAAGATTATGTGGTATGAAAAGCAAAGGTATTGGATGTGTTAAAAACAAACCCAAGGTCTTGCAATGTGTTTTTCAGAAATTGCTTCGGGATATAGAAATTTTGGTTGTGCAAAATGTTTTTCAAAAAGAAAAAGAAAAATGAATTTAAATTGCATTAAATTTGTTGCCCTAGAAATGTTGTTGATAATTAATGTGACAAATTCTTTTTAAGGATATCTTGTCTAATTAATGTGTCGAGAATGTTTGCAGGTGCAATAAATGCAGTTGAAAAAGTCAACAGACGAGAAAAAGTGAAGAAAATTGCTCAAGTGTTGTAGCCGGGCAAAGATATCAGAACACTGTTTAGCCGGGTAATGAATACACTGTTCAGCCGGGCAATGTTGTGTGTTTGATATGAGCCGGGTGATTGAGAAAAAGAAGTGAAGCCGGGTGAAGATATAATGACTACTGTACAGCCGGGCAATGAACATGTCAAATACAGCCGGGTGAAGGTCATAGATATCTTCCGTGTGACTAGTTGTGTCACTATACAGCCGGGTGAAGAGATGTTGTCACTATAAAGCCGGGTAAAAGAAAGAAGTCTTATCTTGCCGTGTGAGTGTATAACACTGTGTTGCCGGGTAATAGTGAAAGCAACTATGTTGCCATGTGAAGAAGAAAGCATGCCGGGTGATATAGAAGACAACTGTGCTGCCAGGTAATGAAGAAAGCATGCCGGGTGATATAGAAGACAACTGTGTTGCCGGGTGATGAAGAAAGGCAAGCCGGGTGATGAAGGTATCACTACGCAGCCGGGTAATGAACAAACAGGTTATTGTACAAGCCGGGTGATGTTGTGAAGACTACTAAGCTGCCGGGTGATGAGTAAAACCAAACAGGTGTAGTTGTTCCTAACCTTTACCCGTCTCTACAGTGACTTACCCGTCTCTACAGTGGCTGACCCGTCAAGTGTTTTTACATATTTTTATGTTGACCCGCCCATGTTGTGACCCGTCCCAACAGTGACTGACGCGGCTCAACAGTGCTTGACCCGTCAAGGCTTATTGGGCTATTGTGCTTACCCGTCCCAAGTTGTTGACCCGGCACCTCAAAGTTTGACCTAATTTTTAACCATATAAAAACCCGCCTCTTCACAAACACTTGTCATTTTTCACATTCGTTTCCAAGAACAAATCCCCTGCACAAAATCGTTGATTATCATATTCAATCAATCGATCTGTAACAAGTTATATTGATTGAATAAGGTATAATTTACATGTTTGAGCTTGATAAACCTGCAAATCGACCGATAAAATGAAAAACGATGATGAACAGTGTTTTGATCACTGAATCGACACTTTGATTGTGTGTGTTAAAACCAAAATCGAATGTTGTTTTAGGTGTAAAAACTATCGATCATCAACAATCAATCACTCATTTGCACTAAAATACCTTAAAACCAACTAAATCAATCAAAATTGTTCATAACTGTTAAAACCGCCATTGATGAACTTTGAAAGCTCTTAAGTGTTAACTTCAAACTGACAAAATATGTGTTGAACATTAACAAATCACTGTTAAAACTAAGATTAACATGTTAAACAACTTCATCATACAATGTCAAATTTATGTCTTAAGTGTTAAACTGTTAACTTGAAAAATGTTGTATAATCAGTAAAATTCAAAGTTGTTTTGATCAAAATGATGAAAATCAGTTTGTTAGATCAATTTAGGATTAAAATGATTATGTGAATGTTTTTCTTTTATAACTTTTGTTCAAACACTTATGAAAATTTGAATATATTAATGAAGGATCTAACACATCTGTCTTGTGTGTTGTTTATTGTGTTTTAACAGATGGAGAATTTGAAGTTTGAGCCCAAGCATAATCTGGTGGCATGTCTAGATGAATCTATCCCTGAAACTGAAGGTTACAGAGATATGATCAGATTCATAAAGAGGACCAAGTATGTGTATGCTATGTGTGCCAAACCGGTTATATATGCAAGGTTGATAAAGAGTTTTTGGAGGACAACTCAGGTTATTAGAGATGATAATGGAGTAGCTGTGGTTAGAGGAAACATTACTAGAGAATTGGTGTTAACAGTTTCTGAAGAAGCACTCAGAACTGCTTTAAGGATTGATGAAGATGAAGTGGGAATGAATGATGAATTGACTATGGCTGAATGTCAAGCGTGCTTTGTTAATATGGGACATCCTCCTGCATTTCCAAAGTCACAATTCTATAGAGCCAGATTGGGGAAGAAATGGAAGCTGTTATGCTATGTTGTTCAGCAATGCATGTCAAGGAGAAGTGCTGGTTTCGACAACTTTCCTTCTGACATTGCATCCCCAATTGTTGCTATAGCTGAGAACAAACCATTTAACATGTCAAGATGGATCATGAATGGTTTTGTATTTAATCTGGTCAAAGGCAAAAGATTTAAGTTTCTCATGTACCCGAGATTCTTACAGTTGATGATAAATGTTGCCTATCCCATTATCAGAGAAGAAGGTGTAGTTGGTGGAATTTTGTATACTGAGGACATGAACAATCTATCTTACAGAAAGATGAGCATCGGGAATGTGCCTAGTATTGATCTATTTGACTATATGAGAGATATAGCAAATAATGAAGAAGATGTTGAAGGTGTTTATCATCATATTTCTCATGGAGAGATTGTGAATCCACAGGACCTTATTGATGAGGTGCCTGACAATTTATTGGATGATGATGAGTATAATGCTCGTCATGCAGAAGATGAAGAGGATGGATCTGAGAATGATGATAATGAGAGTGACAATGGTCAAGATGAAGATAATGATGATGATAATGGAGATGATAGTGATAGTGATGGTGAAGAAAGTGATGAGAATGAAGATGACAATGGTGATGATGATGGTAATGATTGTGCTGAATCTGTTTCAGAGGAGGCCGAACATATTGAGATTGCTGAACCAATGGAATTGGAGACTGAAAATGTTGAAGTCATTGAACAAGTTGTGATAGAAGAACCTGTTGAGGTTGTTTCTGTTGAAAAAGAAGTGGAAATTGAAGTTGCTAAGCCTATCACTAAACAGTATGTAAGATCTCGAAGATCTAAATCTGTTGTTGAGAAAGTGATGAGTGAGCCTGAAGAGATTGATATAGTTCAGATTGCTCAGGAAGTAATGGCCGAGGCTGAGACTATTGCACAGGTAGTTGATGAAGCTGATGCTGGCATTACTGATCCAATCTCTGTTCATATACCCACCACATCATCTCCTGTTGCTGAAAATATTGAACAAGTTTTGGAGTCTTCGTCAAAAATTGGTTCAAGTGTTGATGAGACTGAGAATGAGAAGAAGATTGTTGAGTTAGAAGAAATGGTGGAAAAGCTTTTAGAGGCAAATGAACTATTGAAAGCTTCAAATGATAGGAAAAAGAAAAGACTTGAAGAGTTTTGGGTTACTCACAATCAAAATCTGGAAACTTTCAAATCTTTGGATGCTGATCATGTTAAGTTGATGACTGAACATAAAAAGTTGAAGGATGAGTATGAAAAGTTGAAGGAGGAACATGAATCTTTGAAGTTTGATTATACGGAGTTAAAGGCTGAATGTAATACGTTGGATGCAGAAAAAGAGATATTGGAAAAATGGCTAGAAGAAACTCGATCGAAGAAATCCGGGTCCACATCTGATAAAGACTTCTCAGACGAAGTGATGGAAGAGACTGAAGCGACTCAAGCAACAAAAGTTTATCTCACTAGAGCACGAGGCACAACAAATGTTGGCATAAGGGTGGAATCTCCAATTATCATTCCCGATGAAGCTGTTGCTGATTCTGTCAATACTGACAAGGCTGAGGGAAAAAGAAAGTTAGATGCAGTTCCAGAAATCACTGGTGATGAAGGTTGCAGTAAAAAGGCGAGATTGGAAGAAACAATGCAGATTGAGCCGATTCAATCTGTAGCTGTAGTTGAAACTAAAGTAATTGAGCTGACTAAGGCAGATGAAACTGTAACTGAAGCTGAAATTGCTAAACCAGTTCAGATTGAGCCGATTCAATCTGAAGCTGTTGAAGTTGAAGATGTGCCTGAAACTGTTCCAGAAGACGCAAGTCAGTTTGAGCCGGTTCAAACTGACAATGCACCAATGATTGAGGCATTAGATGATTTGGACGATATAGATTTTACTGAGTCTGAACCAGAAGCTGAACCAGAAAATAATCCAGATCATGAGATTCCAGATGATTTAGATCAAAGATTTGCTTATCTTGAGAAGATGAAGTACAATTCTGTGTATCTAAATAGGCTGACTGTGAGTCAAATAAATGAAGAATATGAAAAGTGTTTGATAGCCCAAGACAAAGTCGCTGCTGATGAAAAAGAGTTTATCGTTGAGATGGGAGAATGGACACCGTTGCAAGAAAGTTTGAACATCGAAGACTTGCCTCCAACTGAACTGTATCACCAAAATCCTGAAGAGATGTCGAGCAGGAATATGCGAGATTGGTTGAGCTCGAGGAATTATCCTTACAAGACTTTGAAGAGATTGAAATCTGAGTCGCTGAGGAAAATTGTTGTTAGTTTCATGAAGACGGAGAAAATGTACAATCGTATGTTTTATTTGGACTACAACAACCCTCAATATTACGAGCTGACCAAAAGATACAAAGTTCTTGGACCTGAAGAAATACCGGTGATGGCATTACCTGAGAATGCACACAAGAAAAGGCATGAGTTGATGGACATGTTCCCAAGTGAAGCTAAGTCATATAACATACCTATGGATGTACGTGAATCATGGCACAAATCTGCCACAGCAGGTGACGTTGTGAGGTCACTGCTGAGCAAGGGTCAGTCGATTGCTGAACTTCTTGATTCAATGATCGTACCGGAAAAATCCAAACAGGTAAAGATTATTGCGTGGAAATATGACGAGGTGTTCGATGCATTTATGATTAAAAGAGTTAATGGTTTATGTGACGTATACCATTATTACTCTAGCATTTTTAAGTTGGAAGTTCAAGATCTAAAAGAATTGCACAAACTTAGGCTGATAAATCACACGCATGCTGAGCGTGGTG
Source organism: Tagetes erecta (assembly GCA_030867185.1). Taxonomy (NCBI): domain Eukaryota; kingdom Viridiplantae; phylum Streptophyta; class Magnoliopsida; order Asterales; family Asteraceae; genus Tagetes; species Tagetes erecta. The sequence continues at coordinate 24,261,282 of CM061496.1, forward strand.
ATAAATGTGCAATGCTGCTGGATGCCGGGTTAGCCAGATCATCGAAATATTTGGACTTCAGAGGACAACAAGAAGATAGTGCTTATGTGCAAGCGAAGAAAGAAAGAAAGAAAAAGAAGTTGGTTGTTAGTGAGGACATGTACTTGGAGGAATTTTCTGATGAATATTTTGATAAGGTAACGAATCCGGGATTGAAAGTGATTGATGGATCTCAAGCGACGAAGCCAATACTTAGAGTTTTCTACAATCAAGAAACTTTTGAGTTGAAGCTTGTTCGAAATTTGGAGGATTGGGATAAAGATATGATTACTTTATTCAGTACCTTTGAGTTGAAACTGCTGCATCCATCATATATTGATTTTCTGAGAAGTTGCAGAATGGAGAAATGCAAAGATAAACTGGCTGAAGCTGATCGAAAACTGTTTGTGGTAATGATAGAAGTGATAGCAGAAAAGATTCGAGTACGAAAGGCATTACTCAATTCTAATCTTGTGAGGGTTGACATTCCAGAGATAGAATTTATGAGGATATCTGCGAAAGGAACTTTGGAGGTGCAAGTCAAAGGGAAGGAGCTGCCTTATGAATTTTACGCTAACATTGATTTTGCAGGTTTAAATCTTGATTCTTTGAGACGTATGCATGCCTGCCCAATCCTTACAAACGAGTCCAAACCAAGACAAGCCAAGATTGCGGAAAAGTTCAAGTCTTGTATAGAAGAAGCACTGAAGGAACAAGAAGAGTTTAAAGGAAAAGAGTTGTTGGATATCAAAGAGGAACCAGAAGATTGGTGATAGAGATTGAAGCTGAAAAAGGATGAAAACTGTTGAAGTTTTTGCTGAAGATTCAAAGATAAATCTTAGGGGGAGTACTGTTAGGGTTATTTCCTAGTTAAGATTTACTTTGTATTTGTTTATATGTTTATGTATAGTTTAGGGTCTATTTTGTATATTCCTTAAACTTGTAATTGTTGCTTAAAAGCATGTAGTGAGAGAGTGTGAGTAAGGAGGCTAGATCACTATTACACGTTAGAGAGAGAGTTAACTGTGTGTGATTTATTGTCTCCTGCACTTGTACTACAAATTTGCTTTGATCATCAATATACAGAGAGAATTATTAGTATGAACTGTGTTTGTGATTGAACTGTTTGTTTGTGCGAATCATTCTGATCTTGTGAGTGATATTATCGATCCAATTGAACCTATCAATTGATTTGTTCTCAGGATATTTAGATGAGGTGTATAACCTTCTAATGTGCAAAGTATGGGTCACTCATAACTTATTCCTAATCAACCTAATTGATCATCAAGAATAGAAAAAGTAAGTGTGTCACTTCGAGCTAACTGATTTGTTCAACAATTCATCACTCAATTACTTCACAATTCAAATGTCTATTCTCAAAACATGTGTTGGATTAATTGCTGGTATGATCTCATTGCAGGTTAAAGATTCAGAATGTAAAGAGAAAATTCCAAAAATATCAAAAAAACATTGAAAAATTGAAAAACACCAAAAAGATTGTCTTTTTAATCTTTTTCTTTTGTGTTGGCAGTTTAACATGTGTTATTGATGTAGGAGTTGTTCATCGAGCAATATCTCATCCGATTGAGAACTTGATCTTTACATTGATGATAAATGCACATTATTGCCTGAGTTTTAATGTTTTTCTTTGAGTTGCAGGAACAAGTTTCCATTGCAGAACAAGTTTCCACGCGACTTGAAGATGTTCCTGTTCAAGCCTGATTCCAGTCCAAAGATCTCCAAGTTAGATTGCTGAGTGTTAAGAATCCTCCTCTTAGATTGCTGAGTATTCTAAGTCAAAGAAGTCTTCTCATTCTACTTCAACCGTTGAAGAAGATCCCGTTGCTGATATATAGATTCACCGGAATCTACTCTCTGCTTATTTCTTTCCATAACCTCTGATGTTACTCAAAAGGGAGAGAAGGATGCAGATTGCTTGTTGAAAGACAGAGTTTTGACAGCATCATCTTAGGGGGAGTATTGTTGGGTCCTCTTGAAGATAATGCATACCAAAACTTTAAGTTGCTCTCTATACTCGCCACATGAAGATTTAAGCTGATATGTCTGATTTGTAAAGTGTCATCTTAAGGGGAGTACTGTTGGGGTTATTTGAAGATGTCACTTTCCAAATATAAGCGAGTGAAGATATCGAGCATCATCACGAGAAAGCGGGGGTGAAGACGTTCATTAATTGTATTTGTCTTAGAATATTTGTGTAATCGTTTCGTGCTTAAATGCGCGTTTGTGCTTAATTGCACGTGTTTTAGGTTACATTGTAAGGTGAATGGTATGGACTATAAATACCATCACCTAGGTCATTTGTTAAGAGTTGCCTACATTCACATTCCATATCAATTTGTAACCTCTCTATTGATCTAATACAATTCACCTATTCATATTATCATCATCTTCATCATACTTTGCATTGATCTTCATGAACATTCAAGCATCAATACGTGATTAGTGAGATTCCACATCACTGATTGCAAACAACATCACCAAACAATCTCAGATCTAGATCCAAGCTCGCTCCCTCTAAACCTATCACTACAAAATTGTTTATAATCTTGACAAATTTGTCTTTTAGCTTTAAAAATCGAATAAAGCATACATTTAAACTTATATATATATTGGGAACATAAATCGGACCCTAGCCCGTCTTTCATTACCAAATTAATAATATGTGCGACACATCGACTATGAAAAAAATCACCGTTGCAAATCGGTTTATATTTTACCATAAGTTTATCAACCACATTAGTATTATTTGAAGCGTTGTCAAAAGCCATTGAAAATATTTTGTTTTGTAAACCATAAGTTTGTATTACGTTATCTATAAGCTCAAACAAATCATCTCCGCTATGTGGAATCAGAAAAAGATCAAAATCAATGGTACGTTTCATCATTTGCCAGAATCGGGATCCACCCAATGAGGGGTTACACAAAGATAAGACTCAATGCAACTGTAATATGCTTATTCAAAGTCGAGTTTGAAGCCGCCCCCAACAAAGCTCCACAATACTTGCAACGAGCTTTGTGTGACCCGTCACTCATCTCAACTAAATCCCAATGTTGCCACACTCTTTGGCTTCGGTTATGTTGAAGAAGTTGACCAACATTGGGGGCTTGAGAAGAACCGGTTGCGGATTGTGATGCCATTTCGAGATTAACGAAAATGAAAGAGATGAAGAGAGAGTTTTTTTTGCGTTTTTTGCTTGCGTTTTTTGCGTTTTCGAGTGTTGTAATCAACCCAAACATCAAACACATATTTATAGTAGCTAAATGGGTGTTAGGGGGCAATAAAACACAAAAAAAAAACGGTAAAAAAGGACCAAAAAACGGTAATAATGCCGTTGCCAACGGCTAGATTCGAACCAGGGAAAAAACAAAAAAAAACTGTAAACCCGGTTCCAACCGAGTCTGGTTCCAGTCGGTTCCGGGTACGAACCGGTTCTTGAGCAAAAATCAAAAACCAGTGAGGAACCGATGGGTATCAAACCAGGTTCATCGGGTACAGGGCCCACCGGGTACGAACCGGAACCGGTTCCGGGGTCAAACTGACGGGTCGGGTCCAAAACCGGTTTTTTTGTTCAGGTCTAGTCCATACATGTCTTATTAGGCATGTTGGGCCTTAAGAACTATGATATTTCTTCATAGGTTAGTATTACTTTTATCACATCACATTACATTAGGTCATAAAGGGTTATATCAAATGGTAATGAGTCATTATATATCATAATAGATAATAGCTCATACATGTTTGTCCCATTAGGCCTTAACAATTATGTAAGTTCTTAATGGGCCATTATGAGATTTATCACATCAAACTAGATCATAAGGGGTTGTATCAAGCTATAACGAGTCTATATATCATAATAGACCATACATGTCTTAAAGAACCATATTGAGCCTTAACAACTATCATAACTCTTATCGGGCCATAATGGGCTTTATTTCACCAAACTAGGTCCTAAAGGGTTCTATCAAATTGTAATGATTCATTATATATCATAAAAGACAACAACCATATGTGTATGCATGTGTTGTCTCCTTTTGACCATCGATGTATGAATGGTGGTGATGTATTCGACCTTTTGACCATCGATGTATTTTGTTATTTTCCTCTTTGCTCATAAACCAATTTATGTCGGGGTAGTGAGAGACAACAACCATGTGTTGTATGCATGTGTTGTCTCCTCTTACGGTGATGGTTACCAGAGGTGGATAATGACCATTGTTCCGTCGTTTTTGCCATCGTATTGTTCAACGCTTTTCTTTTTTGTCCTATTGACCTATTATATGCCAACTTTGTTTGACGACGTGTGTACCCTAAGTTTTCAGTTGTCATCTCCGCTGGTGGATGACCAATTGACTGTTGACAATGAGTGGTTGTTTACCGGCCCCTCCCCGGTTATCTTTATTCTTGTCGTTAAAATCGACGCTCGTCAGTGTTGTTTGTCAGTAGCAGATGACGATGATGACATAAACAGTGGCATTGATGGTCGATGAAAGTTTTATACATACAAATAATTAAAAAGATTACGATCTCATTCAGTTACTAAAATCCTTCATATGTGAATAAAACTAGTTGTCTCGCACACCACTCCACTCCACTCCTAAATTATCCAAATGTTTGAGTTACAATCCTTTAAAAGGTTAGTACAAATTAGTTGATGATCATCTAATAAGTAACAACTAGGTTAAGACCCTGAGTGCTTCGGTCATAGACCGTTGCACCAACCGCCGTTCTAAAAAAAAAAAAGGTTAAGACCCGTGTTTAACACGGAATTTGGTAAGAATAAAAATAATTAAAAATATCATCTTTGTTGATAAGATACACAAAAAAAACTCATGAAGAATACAAATGGATTAGACAAAAAATTTCTAATAACAAAATTTTTCTAACCTTGTAAACATTAATCATAGCATGACAAGTCAACAAAACTTTACTAATATTATGCCAAGTAAGCAATTAGAGGCTAAATTACTAAGAAATTGACATTTAGCAAGAATGAGTTTGGTTTATTATATTTTATAGATACGACTAATTCTCTTTTATTTCACATGTATATATTATACGTATATGCGTGTGTGAGTATATGGGGTGACAAAACATGCATGTTTTTATCTTAATATAACAGTTAAATGTTTTCATTTTAAGAGCAAACTAAGTAACTAACGATAATAAATTGTAACATCCTTCGGACACGAAAGAATACTTTATAATTAAATTAGGTGTGTTTTTTATTTGATGAAATTAATTAGCAAATTATAATTCCGTATTAAGCTTGTTATTGTTATGCATTATAGTTTGTGAATTAAGTTCAAATACAAAGTCTAAATTTCCTATAAAGTCTAAGAAGGAATTTGGACCATTAGATCTAATATTAAATGAAGATCAATGGCTCATAAACACAAGATGGCATAATAGTAAATAGTTAGAACTTTAAATGGTAGGCCAATGGTATATTAGTCTTGTCTTATTTTCAAATTTCACCCTCTTTTTTAAACGTCCATAACTTTTACATACGACAATACTTTTTAATAAAAATTACATCAAAAAAACGAACGTTTTTTTATCTTCAAAACGCATATAATATTGATATATAAAAAACGAAATTTTTTTTTTGAAGTTTCAGCTTATTGTGTTATATTCATTAGGTCATTGTGTTATATTTTTCAGCTCATTGTGTTATATTAGTCAAGACATTGTGTTATATTTTTCAGATTGTGTTATATCCGTCAGGTCATTGTGTTATATTCGTCAGGTCATTGTGTTATATTTTCATCAGGTCGTTGTGTTATATTTTCATCAGGTCGTTGTGTTAAATTTTCATCAGGTCGTTATGTTATATTTTCATCAGGTCGTTGTGTTATATTTTCATCAGGTCGTTGTGTTAAATTTTCATCAGGTCGTTGTGTTATATTTTCATCAGGTCGTTGTGTTATATTTTCGTCAGGTCGTTGTGTTATATTTTCGTCAGGTCGTTGTGTTATATTTTCATCAGGTCATTGTGTTATATTTTCATCAGGTAATTGTGTTATATTTTCATCAAGTCGTTGTGTTATATTTTCATCAGGTCGTTGTGTTAAATTTTCATCAGGTCGTTGTGTTATATTTTCATCAGGTCGTTGTGTTATATTTTCATCAGGTCGTTGTGTTATATTTTCATCAGGTCGTTGTGTTATATTTTCGTCAGGTCGTTGTGTTATATTTCATCAGGTCATTGTGTTATATTTTCATCAGGTAATTGTGTTATATTTTCATCAGGTCATTGTGTTATTTCATTAGGTTATTGTGTTATAACACAATGACATGAATAAATATCACAATGACTTGACAAATAACACAACGAGCTGAAAACGTGAATTTTTTTTTGTTTTTTATATATGAATATTATACGCGTTTTAAAGATAAGAAAATGCTCGTTTTTATGGTGCAATTTTTTTTAAAAAATAATATCCTATGTAAAAGTTATGGACGTTTAAAAAAATGGGGTGAAACTTAAAATATAGAGACATTACCATCTTTACCCTTCCTTCTAACTTTAAAGGAGTGCCACATGTCATCATCTCATGGCTTCTTAGACTTTTTAGGAAAATTAGACTTTGTAGTATAACTCCACTCGTTCCAAAATTAGGTATAAAATGTGACATGATCATGAACTAGATATGAGACCCGTGTTACACACGGGTTTTCCTTAAGTGATTACCTATAACATCAATAGTATAATTTTTTCATAAAGTATTAAAATACTCATAAATCTTCATAAATTTTGCAAAACTTCCTTATACACCACATTAGTTGTTTGGTTAGCTATATTTCCTTCGTTTTCACAAATCAAAATCATCAATCCTTGTTTACTTTTTACTCTCGATACTGCCACATACAGTTGTCCATGGCTAAATACTGGTCTTGGTAGATATAATCCTACACGATCTAGGTGTATACCCGTGTGGGTACACGGGGTTTATATAGAAATTGAACTTATTTTTTCTCAACAAAAACGATGCTAAATATTTATCCCAAATTACAAAAGTGTTTTTACAAAATAGAATAACGAATCATTAAAAGTATCAAGAGAAAAAAATAATTTACAATGCAGATTAATGTGTTTAAAATCATGAATTGGGTGCAAAGATATTAGGCAATAAACACAAAGAATCTTCTAATTAAAGGATATGCTTTAAATTAAATTTTTATACACAACTTGGTTTTAAGATTTGTGTGTACCTTATTACCATGAACGAAATGGAACCTCCAACATGGCCCTTGCAATAGACCAATTTATCTTCATATCAATATGAGATTTGTGCAGCAATTATATAACTTTAAACAAACCATTTGATTCACATTTCATAAAGACTATCTCTAAACGGATTCCCTATCATCAAAATATTATCATTTATACATATATGAAGTTAGCGAACACAACAAAGAAGCAATATGTAAGAAAACAACTTATCACTCTAAAAGTACATCAGAAATTTCAAGCTTGATTCTGTATTAGTAGAAACTGTTTCTTCAACTGATCTCATAAAATAAATGTTAGCTGCAAGTTATCTCTTTTGATGTTGTAGCAAAAGCCAACATAATACTCCTTTTTAGTGTAAAATATAGAAATAAAAATAAAACAGGTAATAGAATGAAGGTAGTAATGAAAATTCATGTATAACATATTCAACTTAAACATAAAACAAACATTGTTTCAATCCTTCTGTTCATGAAAAGCAATGTATGAAAACAATTATAAAACTCAGAATACTCATTGAGATTTTCATTAAAATTTATTTGATAAAGAACAATAGACATCAAATGTGCAACGTAGAACCATAAACATAAATACAAAACCTATGAACATCTAAAAAAACACATGAAGTTACTAATGAAACATGTAGAAAAGATAATAGAATGAAGGTAGTAATGAAACATTGGTACCAAAATTTTGATAAACCTACCAACTGAAAGACCAAGTGAGACAGTACACTATTAAATGGATCCAAAAAGAGTGTTAAAGACACATAATAGAACATAACTATAAAATCAAACATCATATTAGCCAAAAAAGGATTTAATACTAAAAGAAAAAAATGATAAAGAGGAAACATGGAAGTAAAGAAGATATAGGAGACAGAGTGTAACACATGTAAAGACATGAACATACTCACAAACACAATCTTCTACCAAATTTCTAACAAACCAAGAGGAACATTACACTATTAAATGCATCAACAGATTAAGAAAAATATTTTAATCCAAAAAGTTTATGCATGCATACACCAAATAGTATAAAAGAAACCAAAATGGCCAAGAAGGAAAAATGGAAGTAAAGAAGATATAGGAGACATTTGTTACAAAATATAAAGGCATCAACATATTCATTGATTTTATAGCCTAAATTGTAAAAGCCAAGTGAAACAGTACACTTTTAAATGTATCCAAAAAGAGTGTTAAAGACACATAATTGAACATAACTAAAACATGCAGCACAAAGTGATAATAAACAATAATGATAAAAACAGTTTAATAATAAAAGCAATCAACCTATACCAAAGATAAATGCATAAACATATTCAGACATTTTATAGGCTAAATTCAAAACAATACAGTTGAACCAAAAAGTGAATCAAAAAGTGATAACAAACAACAAAGTTCCAAACACTTTAAATAAAATATTCAGTCAACATATCAAATGCATCAACAGATTAACCAAAAAGGATTTATACAGGTAAATGGCTCAACATATTAACACAAAACGCATAAAATTAACAAACGAAATCTAACAGTATATAAAGAATTTCACCTCCTTGAACAATTTAAGCCAATTCTCTTATTAATGGCCAATCAAATTTAAAACGTGGGTCATATGGATTAAGGGAATATAAAGTATTTGGTTCAAATACGATACATTTTTGTTTATTGTTTTTCATATGACATTTTAAATTGAACATAGAAACAATAACTAACCTTTTTGCAAAATAAGTAAAACTAAAGGATGATTGTTACCACTCCATATAAGAACTTTGTTCAGGAATTCTTTGATTTAACTGTATGAAAGCCATGCACTCATTACCAGCTGAAAAGATATTCCTCTTGGACACTCCTTTGCTCTACAACAACATAACAAAATAAGAAATTAGATTGAGAAAATTGACTTAATTAGACAATCCTGTTTATACATCACAAAAAAGAGTTCGACTAAAAAAGTGTTAGTAGCAAACAAATCATCCAACCTATTATCAATTTAATAGTGTTTGTATGTCTATAACAGAATAAAAACTTTGAACTTTTAGATTAAAAAAGAGACTGATCGAAACCTAAAAGTTTGAAACTTCTACCTCATGAGACTAATTGGAGGATGGCACATCTGAAAAATGTATTGAGAGGATGTAAGTTCATTGGTATTTTTGCTTCATTGTAACTTCTTTTAACCAATTTGTTTGATTCAAAATTATATCCATGTGCATAACCAAATAATGTATCCCCCAATTAATTGCATGATTAAAACAGGTCACTTGATTCCAGATCCACTTCATGGTTGCTCATAAGCTATCTTGTATCTATTCATATTAATCAAACAATACCCAAAAAAACATAAGCCTTAAAACAAAACAAAAGCACAAAAAATCATTTCTAAAAGTCACCTATAAATTAAATTATTATTATGGTGAATGCCTTTGACGAAAGCAATTGAAGAAAAGAAAATTTATACCTTTTTGTTACAGTTTAAGTTCAAATTCTTCTTCTCAATGATCCAAATAATTGATTGGCATCTGAAAGTTCAACGAATGAAACTCATATATTGAATATAATCTGGTATTTAGTTTTGTAAAATACTTTAAAAATAAAACATAATAAAGTTTTACCTTACTCTTATAAGTATTAGGGATGATGGTATATAGCAGTCCCCAAATCAAATCTATGGTTCAACCATATCCTTAAATGGCTGCAAACATCAAAACCAAAAAAGAAAAAGAAAAACATCAACATATGTAACAAACAACCCAACTTCACAACTTGTTAATTAAAGAGTATTCAGCAGTTTTATCATTCATAAGAGAATTCAATAGGAATGCTTAAAGAACTTAAATTAGTTGTTACACACAATTAACCATAAAAAAAGTCAAGAGCATGCCTGATTGATTCACAGAATAAAATCTTCAAGTCTTGAACCTACCGCAGCAAGAGGAAAGAAGCAGTTAATATCTTGATTGATATCTAGATTTTTAAACATATATTTGAAAAATGTCTATCATACTTGCTAAGCATGATAACATCAATTTTAGATTTTTATCAAAACAGGTCGAAAATAGTCGAAAGCATAAACAGTAGTAAGAAACTATTATGTATTTAAAGTTTAACGTATTTGGTCATCTTTCTAGAATTAATACAAAGGAAGCATTAAGTACGAACAAAGTTCAAAATCCCATTTTACATCATTTTCTATTAATCTTCATGATCAAACGTTACAAAAAATTTGTTACCAAGCCATATGCATCAAAGAACTAAAGCAAGTGTGCCACCACAGGTTAACTTGCGGTTAAATCTTCAACTCTTGTTTACTTGTTTAAATGAATTTTACTAAGGAGATTATATATATTGACTAATATAACTTAAAATAGTCCAAAAGCAAATGTTGTTGATCCATGACTAATTTTTTCTTTCGTTTCATTTCCTTCGCTAAGTGAACTTAAAAACACCACATTTCATTTAAATCAAAACTAATTAATCACAAGCAACAACAAACTACAAAACTTATTTGATAAAACAGAGGATGAAAAGATCATAACAATACCTGATGGAGGAGGTTTAGAGGTAGATCCTTTTGGAGTTTGAGCTGCATCAACATTGTTAATTACACAAATCAACATCATACAAATTATACTATTGTGAGACTTAGATGAAGAAATACAATCAAACAGAAACATACCTTAAAATAGTGGGTAAATGAAGGTATGTACCCAAGATCTTGAAAATGAAACAGAAAAGCAAAAACATAAATTCGTTTTTTTTACAGATCTGAAGAAAAAACATTAGAAAAAGTTAAAGAAGCAAGAAACATACCTTTGAATCTCCGGTAAGTGAAGGTGTAGCAAAGATCCAGCAAATGAACCAAAAAAAAGTTAGGGTTTTTTACAGATCTAAAGAAAAATATGTAAAAATATACAAATCGCTAACATAATAAATACTACACATTATGCAGAGTAAACATTCATTCAAACCACAAAAGTAGGTTGTTCTAACCTGTAAATGAAGCAAACGATGGAAAATAGACAAAGAAATCGGAACATCTGATCTCTAAATCAAAACCTTCAAGATAAAAAATCATATTCTGGAATTTGGATGAAGATGAATCTGCCATAGCGGTGGGAGGTCTGGTGACTGAAACATAAAACGAAGAACAAATTAGGGTTTCATTTCTCGAATGGTTGAACGTTGAGACATACAACAAACAGAGGCGGTGTATGAGACAACTAAAAGAGTGGGATGAATGAAGAGTTTGAAGAAAGTTTGTGTGAATCGGAACTGAAGAAAGTTGTGAGAGAGAAAAGTGAAAGAAATTTTTGAGAGAGAAAGATGAGAATGAAGAGTATGAAGCAAGTTTTTGAATTTCAAACAGTCGGGTTTGAAAATGAAGCGATGGAGCAAAAACAAAACAATACCCGGATCCAGCTTTAGGTGACATTATCAAGGCTCAAAAATGGGAGACGTGGATATGCTGGTTGCTTGACACGTCATTTTTATGACGTCATCCCGAAGGCTCCTTTAGTGGAGTAGTAAGATTGAATACCCAAAAAAGTTAGAAATTTGTTGCCATGTCACATGATATGGTGGCTTTGTTAAATAGTACAAATAAGCTTTTAATTACACATCAAAATTTTCGGGTCTATTGCCCCCATCAACACCATTTCTTTCTGCTCTCACTCATCATCATCACCTACAAAACCCCTTTTCAATCCAATTTCCCCAATTGATTGATCATCAACCCAAGTGAAAGAAACGATGTCGTTCTCATTCTTCAAGGCGTTACGCTCAAAAACCCCACAAGAACTTGCCAAAGCAATCAAAGACAGCCTCATGGCTCTTGACACCAAAACTGTTGTTGAGGTTAAATCCCTCGAAAAGGTTAACTTCGATCTTATTTATTCTGCAGTTATGAATTTTTATGCTTTTGCTGAATTGGGTTTTTTCTTTATGCAATTTCAAACCGAAATTTAGAAGCTTTTAGGTATTTCAATTACATATTGTGTAGTAGTTTCAAATATGGATTATACTTTTTGTATACATACATATCTTTATATGTATGCATGCATTTCTCTCTCTATATATATATGTGTGTGTGTGTAAGCATTTTAAAATGTTACTTGGATTTTGGTTATAGAAAAAGGAGCTACACTATCCTTTTTGTGAAAGCACTTGCATTTTTGTTATCAAAGTTTGAGGTTTTCGTTGATTTACTCGTAAATAAGCAAAAGGCCAAACATATAGAGGCGTTTCGAAAGTGATTATGTGATTTGTTGCTTCCAGATGTAATAATTTGATGATTGCATGTTTGGGTCTTTGGTAAATTTCGGTTGTTTAAGCGATAATAGATTAAATGACCAAGCCGAATAGTTTTGTGAAAAAAGAGGTGGTTGTTAAAGAGGAGTAAACATCTTGTAAACTAGATTAAAAGAATTGGACCTTGGAGCGATGGTAAGGTTGTTGCCATGTGACATAGAGGTTGCGGGTCAAGATGTGGAAACAACTCTTGCAGAAATGTAGTGTAAGGATGCATACACCACACCCAAGTTAACCCGATCCCCACTCATATTGGAGCCTCGTGCACTATCTTTGCCCTTTTAGACTATCCACAATTGATTTTTTTACTATATATAATCAGACAATCCAGAAGCTAACATTAAATGCTTGTTATTGTAAACTTCAATGCATAATGGAATTGTATAACCAAATAACCATTCATCACTTGTTTTGAATGGAGTAACACTTTTCAAGATTAATATACAAATGCATTCATGAATACAGGCATTAGAAGAAGTTGACAAGAACTTTAGTTCAATGAAAGTTATGCTTTTAGGAGACGGTGAAGTTGAACCAAACGTGGATCAAGTTTTACAGTTGGTGCTAGAAATCTGTAAAGAGGATGTAATTATTCTTTTCTTTCACAAGTTATCTTTACTTGGGTGGGAGGTAAGCTGTTATGATTTAACGCTATCTTTTCTTATTTCAACTTAAATATATTTTTAAAATGCAGCCACATTTTGCTTTTGACGTAGGCAAGAAAAGATTTAGTCCAGTGTTGGTCTGTACTATTGAAGCAAAAGGTTGGATCAACTCATTGTTGCGTACAATTCTTGGAGAACCATTCAGACTTGCTAGATTTCCTAGTTACAGGGTATGATGAGTTGTGTTGATTTCTTTTTTTTTTATGGTTTTTACATTAACAATTATTTATCTCTCCAAGTTTTGTGTGGGGTACATGAAGCTTACTTTTTGAATATTCAACAGTTATGATAACAAAGAGATTGCCTTAAATTGTGGAAACATGTTGAGGGAATGCATCAAGTTCCCGACTCTTGCGAAGTAAGAAATTTATCCATGTAAAGTACTAGCAAGTATTCTTCCATTGACGTATAATTCACAATGTATTGTAATGGTTTCCTGCCTTAACCCCTTGAAAGCCACCTGCCCAGTGTACATTGGGGTTTGTTTACGCTTTTCCCAGTCTCACTAGCTAACAAGGTATTAGTGGCGCTTATAAGTTTTTTTTCATGGGTTCTCATGGTCACCACAAAAAGATTTTATAAGATGAGGATTAAGGACAAACATTATTTGCTAAATCTTTGGCATATTTTGAGTTGAAAGCATGAGTTTAATAATGTCCTTTCAGATATATGTTGGAGTCTCCAAGCTTTGAACTTTTCTTTAAGTATGTGGAGCTTACTAACTTTGATGTTGCTTCTGATGCATTTTCCACCTTTAAGGTCAGATCTTTAAGTAAATTCTTGAAAAGTTGGCCATAAAAAGGATGTATAATTTGCATTTAAGCTATGTTGCATGTTGATTCTTAAATTTTTATTATACAAATGGTAAACAGGATCTACTTACCAAACATCCAGTTGCAGTATCTGAATTTTTAACTTCTCATTATGATGAGGTTTTCCTTCTTTCCTTTGAATTTCAATACTAGTTAACCTCTAGTTCATTTTTACTTTGTATAAATAATCACAGATTTGTTGGAATATGATTAGATCTTGTGAAGTGTTTAGAAATCTTTCAAGACAATGATTTGAAATTTTACTCTGTGAGATCGTTTTATGATTATACGAACTCCGTTGATGCAAAACTCAAATGAAAAACAAAAACTTTTAGAAATGAAATCTTTAGACCTTTGTAAATCCATTAGTTTAAAATAGTGTTCTTATTGAAGGGTGTTTTAGATATTTTGGAAACGGTTTTCTTGAAGTGTTTACTAAGTCAAACATATCAATTTTCACGAAGTGGGTTGGATTTGGACAGAAAGCTATGGGAAATAAAGACAAAATGTTGTATCACTATCTGTTACATACCGTATGGAGTTTAATGATGCATTGATGCCGTTGTTTAACATCATTGCAGTTTTTTGAGCAGTATGAAAAACTCTTAACCTCTAGTAACTATGTAACAAGAAGACAATCTTTGAAGGTCAGTGGTTCAACAAATTTATATACTATTCTTTACTGTTCATGTGCTTGGTGTAAAAAACCTGATGAGTATATCTTTTGGAAGGTAGCTTCTGTCAGAGTTCCTTTTGGAGCCTCCAAGCTCTCATATAATGAAAAAATACATTGCAGATGTTCAACACTTTAAAGTCATGATGACATTACTAAAGGTAATACATATATATACGCATAGCTGTACGAAATTGAAAATAGCAAAAGTTAGGGATATAAGTGAGCCAAGCCGGAGCTCGCTTAAGCTTGAGCTTGGTTTGTTTCTAGTGACTATATCTAAAGCTCGTGCTCGGTTTAGGCTCAACTCGTTTATTATTTATTTTCTTTCAATACATATTTATTTATTTATTTTTATATTTTTATAATTACATATACAACATAATATATGTTCTTTAGTTATGTTTAGAGTAAATTATATTTCTCATCCTTTAATACTAAATCACAAATTTTGTCTTTATGCATATTGTTGTATTGAAAAGAACGTAAATTTTTACAAATTACAATATATGAATATAAAAGATGTTTTTTTTGTTTGTTATTAAATAACTTAGTTTAAAGACGAATTTCACTCTCATTTTTATCATAATTTAAATATAACAATATATGTTATGCGATCGATTATATTTTAGTATTTTAAATAGAAAATATTAAATTTGTATAAATAACATGCTCTAGTAGCCAGAGACTAGATCTCGAGTTGATTAAATTAGCTCCAACCTAGGCTCGAGTTTGGTTAAGCTCAACTCGATTCAAGATTTTAGCTAGCCAATCTAGAGTAGCGCATGAGTCGTTCAGCTTGTTCATGCACCTAGTAAAAGTAGTTGCAACCTATTTATTCGCGGTGTATTTGTTCTAGGCTTCCCCTTTTCAAGATATATTTCTCTCGGCCTTTTTGAAAGAAAACTAGTTGTTGGCGTTATTGGTACACAAGCTTGCAGTAAATAAGTAAAACAGAGTTGAACATATCATTAAAACCCATGGAGGATAGAAAAAGATTCAGTCTCCATTTTGGTCCATAAATTCATGTAGCATGGGAAAAGTCATCAAAAAATAGTAAAATGCCTGAAATGTCATAAAAAAAATGAAGTAAAGGAAAATAAATTTGGTGAACTGCATATATATCCGGTACTCGTAGTAATTTCTCTGGACTTGTATAATTGTTTTGTCTTGGTTTTTGACAGGATACAAGCAAAAGCATCATGATCTCAGCATTCCACATTTTTAAGGTACAAAAGCTTACATCTCGCATTTATTCATTAAATTCCACTTAGAAGAATAGGATTCATAAGTTTTCATATTACGTTGGTTTATAAATTTTTACCTGCAGATTTTTGTGGCTAACCCAAATAAGCCACGAGAAATAAAAGTCATATTAGCAAAGAACCATGAAAGATTGCTGGAATTGCTAAACAATCTATCTGCTGGAAAAGGTGAATTTGCTTAATGTATATACTTGAGGCGACATAATGGTCAGGTCGGGCAGCCCGGGTAATGGGTCAAAACAGGTAGAAAAATCTGTGTACGGATGGGATCCATCCAAAATACTTTCATCGCAATTTCTTTTGAAATATTTTTCTATATATCTAGTGTATCATTATAGCAATTATATTATATTGATGATAATCTAGTTTTTTTTATTTACTTTGGGGACTTCAAGTTGTTGGCGAGCTTTTTGTGCCTATTTTCATCTTCTCATTATATGTTTAAGGTGGTGACGATGATCAATTTGAAGAGGAAAAAGAACTTATTATCAAAGAAATAGAAAGAGTATCTCAACTCTCAACCCTTGATTCTTAGGTAATATTTCCAATCTATTTCACATTGTACAAAGAAGAATAAAACTCATGATCAGCGGGTTGGGTAAGTGGTGAAAACGGTTCGAGTTGAAAAGGTTTTCTAGTGTGTGTGAGTCAAAATTGACTAGGTTGGCCAGAAGTTTTTTTAGTCCACGTATAACGTTTTCTGAATAATTAATGCGTTAGTTATCAAATATCATCAGAAAAACAGCATCACTAGAGTTGGCATGAAACAGTTTAACAATTATATGCATTATAGATATATTTTGGTCATTTTTAACCCGTTTGATGTGGTCTCCTTTTAACTACCCCATTTTTATTCGGTTAGTGAAAAATGTTTTTTTTTTGTTTCCTTTGAGAATTTGACCGTTGTCAGTACAGTCTGTAGTCAACGTTAATCGGATTTGACAAGCAAGTAACCTTTTTTTAGCTTGTGTTTTCAGATACAGAACCAACAAGCAATGTTAATCGGATCTTGGTTGAGATCATAGGCAACACCTTCCGCAGGTTTTACCTATTTTTGTTTATAAAATATGAATCAAGTAACATTTGGCTACCGGGATATTATTCATGTGAATTTCAGCACGATAAGATCTACTCCTTTGGAGAGTTGATGCATCTATGTAAATAAATGTATGTAATTTTTGTGTAAAATTAACTTCATTTGATATCTAAATACTCTATTTATAATAGAGGAACCGTCGCAAATAGTCTTCTAACAACCCGAGTTAGCCTGTTGCAAATATATATATATATCATTCCCAAATGGAAGGTTGTTGATATATGAAGCTTTGGATAAATAAGAACCACTATTTCATGAACAAGGGAGAGTATCCACCACAAACCTTTAATTTCCAAACATAGTAATGCACAAATAACCCACCCTAAAACATTTGGCTTCATTTCAATTTCCATATTTACATACATTCAATTCTTCTCTCATTCATCATTATACGGTACGATAAACAAGAACGAACAACAACACTGCGGTTCATGTTGCTGTCTCAATATTTTCTTCACATTTGCATCCTCAAGTAAGTCATGTTTTTTGTTCCTACATTATATCCCCCCATGCATGTATATATGGATCACCTGAAGTGCACGCAAAATTGTAAAAATCATTTTTTTCAAAGACTTGTTTTAACCCAACCCGGTTTTGGGTTCGGGTTGGGCCCAAAACCCGATTTTTTACGCAAAATTGTAAAAATCTATTTATTTTGCTACCAAAAAAGAGATCAAACATGGGCATGCTCAAGAAACATGGGCTAGCTAGCTGGGGGTTCAAGTTATGTTTCTTTACAACATCCATGGAAATCAGGGACCCTTCGCTCGTTGGATATCATAATAAGGCGTTTTTTATAAAGTTTATGTATCTTTAAAAAATACCAGTTTGGCCTTGTACTTGTACTCGATAGAGAAGAAAGTTTTATGGCAACCATCTAACCATAAAGTTAAAGTCTTACATTGTGGGACAGAAGTCACACCACTCGCATAATTGTCTAGTAGCGAGTCGTCTCGTCCATTGTACATATGTGGAGGCAATATATATATAGCTTGTTAACAAACTACAATATGCATTGCATGAGTGACTAAAGTAACATATAGCATATCAGTATCTTTACAAACAGGAATTAACAAAGCAATACGATGGGGTTATGATCAGAACTGTCTCCTTCGCTGCTCAATCGTACTGTGGCTAGCTATTAGTCATGTGTTGGAAGTGGAACAAGAACAACCTAGATAAAGTAAGCCACGAGCAACTCGTCTTAAATTTTAGTCGTCTAACCCCTTAAGATTAGTAGCTATAATCCTACATTGATTCTTTTTCCTATAACCAAAAGTTTTTTAGGTGGTTGTAGCAGAATTCAACATCTCGTTGTATTGTGACGAATGTGAAAGGCTGGTTTCCGAAACAATTTCAAAAATTAAAGGTACGCACGTATCTTTCTTGTTTCCATCACCTTACCGAAAACCACAAATGCATATAGTTTAGCCACACATTCAGCGGAACAAAGGGAGGGTCAAGAGGGTTTGCTACCCTGTCAATATACATAAAAGTTGAGTTTTTTTAAAATAATCAGCAGAGAAGAGAATCTTATGATGACCTCTGACTAAAAGGTTTTAGTTCCGCTGTTGTAAGCATATTGATGCGGAAATGGCTGCAAATCCATTAATCCAATGATTGTAGACTTTTGATATCTTCAAACTGAAATTGTATGAACTCTTTTGAAGGGGTTGAGAAGTTCATGACGGATATGACACGACATCATGTTGTGGTAATGGGCAAGATAAATCCGGCCAAAGTGTTAAAGAAGCTGAAGAAGACGGGGAAGAGAGTGGAAATGATTTTGTCATGTGAATATGACATTCCAGATGATGTAGAACCTGAGGATGGAGACGAGGATGACTTCTTGCGGCCTGCCCCAAATCCTTTGATGTATGACTATTTGCGCGAGAGTACATTGTATACAATATTTAGCGATGAGAATCCTAATGCTTGTTCAATAATGTAAAGTAGTTATATGCGTCTTAGCGCGCGCATGTACACCCCAATGGCAAGTAACAAGCTTCCTAGCACATAGATGTTGATTGAAAGTTTTATGGTAGTTGAAATGTTCAATTATAAACTAACTAAAACAACCCTCATCTGCTGATAATCTTGTTAAAGAAGTGGTTAAATCGAACAAAGACGATCAAGATTTACCTTATTTTCGAAGATTGTTTAGCCAGTTGGTAGAGAGCGGAGGGATGGCGGATGTGACAACAGTGAGTGGTCGAAGGTTACATTTTGAAACGATTGTTGTTTACGTAAGGGATTTGAGGGAGCTGATTTCAAATCTAAAGCCAATTCATTTCCCAACCGAACACATTAATATGGTATTCAGATTCTGCGTATCAAACGCACCCTAACCAAACGCAGTATATATTCCAATTCCAGATTCACGTCTGACAGATTAAATTTCTTCAAAAACATTCTACATCCTCTAAGTAACATTTTTTTGTATGCATAATGGATCAAGCTCTATTCAACTCAAACATGTATAAACTCTATCTATGGCCAACCTTAATCGTCAGACATTTTAATCTTGTTTCCCACCTTTATTTCAGTCAAACTTTTGATTTTGAAGATGTTACCAAATGATGCAGTGTTGTTGTTTGTATAATAGTGCTCGGGTTTAAGCTTGCTTCCCGACTTCTGAGAGAGTTAAGCTGCCTCCTCTCTAGTGGTCGCCACTTCTGAGGGAGAAGACGAATCAACCGCGTCGAAGTTACCAATAATATCACTCCAGTAACTATTAGCAACCTGCAGTTGGATATCAAAAGAAATATCAAATAGTCTACCACATTATATGATTATGGAATGAATCATTATGAATGAAATCTGTAGTGTTGGTCGGGTCGTTAGACTGAAACACTACTCTTTTTATATTGATACTTCAGGAGGTAAAATGGACAAGTTGGCTAAAAGGTACAAATGAATTCAGTCACCCAAAAACTTTCCTCCTGATGTTACTATATTTTTAAATAAAATTTTCAAATATTATCACAATGAACCCAGTTTGACCTTATAAAGATTAAAAAAATCCGAATCAACTCGGTTATTTGTACACTTCGAAATTGTACACTAATATATCGTTATAAAGGTAATCCAATAATATAAAACAATTTAGAAGTTTCATGCATTTGAAATACACATTTGACTTGTGCAACCGGCAAGCCGTATGACCGGCCTTCCATTTTAGCTAACTTTTGTAACTTTCACCAATTTTAGATAAAAATATAAACCACATAGTTTCCACTAGTTATGATTGATAAAAGACATGGAGTAAACTAAACAGATATTACCATCCAAGCAAAAGCCAGGAACGAGACGTTGGACTTTCAGGCAATCGTTCTCCAAGAGCAAGCATACCAGCAAGTACACCTGTCACAATTGAAGCCACAGCAGCACATGTTGACAATACAACCGCCCTCCCATGCTTCAACCCACGGGTCTGCTTATATGCATGCATATTATAATAATAATCATCATCATGATCTTATTTACAGATAAAGCAAAGATAGCAACTGGGCAGGCGCTGTGATAAAGATTACTACAAAGTGATTGAAAATGGTAAATGAGACAAGGGGCATTTTAGAAACCTGGTAAACAAAACCTGAAGCGCTACAGCATATACTGATTGAGATGCAAATTGGAACTAGCAATGCAGAGAATCCCTGCTCCAGGAACAAAAATCCCATTTTTGAAATCACAGATGCCATCCTGCAGTTGAGAGACACGAATCTTATTAAAACTATATTGGGTCGATTTGGGTTATATTTTTATCAGCGAAGAGAAAAATACCCGAACAAAATGCCAGATTCCAAGCCATATATGATCTCCTCAACGACTTCAGATTGCATCTGTGTAAGTTCCAACATAACAAATACACATCATCATAGAAAATTCCATAAAAATATCTATCATGTTAAAATTCTAGAATACCAGTTCTTGCTCTCTTCGCTGACGTTTGTAAATACGAAGCCATCCATTTAGAAGCACCTACATAAGGAAAATTAAAGATGAGGGACCATTACTTAATGTAAAATTTAAAACTTTTACAAGAATTATGTGAATGAAAGCATGGCTTTAGGGATGCATTCATTTCCCAAATTAGAGGTATTCATTTCTCTATTAGTTACATCCTTGAGTTACAAAATCATTTTATAAGAAAAGCATTAAGCATCAAAATACTAAACTAAAGAATGGCTGTGGGGGATATAGTAGTCATCTCCTACCTCCCTCCTCTCAACAGCGAATGAAAACTAATCAAACCAACCGTTCAGATACAATGTAAAAATGTGTATGATATTTTTTTACCTTGAAAGCATATTATCTAGATTAAAAAAACATGAAACAGAAAACTGTACAGGAATCATGTAAGCGGTAGAGTGCATATATCTACTTATGCTTGCAAACCCAATCATTGGAGCATTTTTTGTCTTTTATCTATAGAGGTGGCAAGATACGAGGGTTGGGCAATGGGTAAAAACAGTTTAGGGTTAAAATTTGAAACAATTCATTCTTGGGTTATAAAAAAGGGTAATACATTAATTATTGTAAAAGCAATAGTAGTACAAAAATAATAATATAGATCTTTTATATTCTTTAAAGATAGAATTCAGAGGACTTTCAACCCATTTCGCTCGCTTCCTTTTTACTTTTTTTTATTGTAACCCATTTGAAATAAAACACAACCCAAATTGACAAATATATAAGTAAATGGGTAGAAATCGCCACCTGTAGTATTGGAAATTTTCTACACTATTAACAACCCAAATACTAATATTAACAGCAAAAGAACAGACAAATACTCATATACATATACAGATACACCATGTGTGTTACACATACACAAACACACACCATACCTATACATATAGTCATATAGATATACAGATACACCACGTGTGTTACACATACACAAACACACAACATGCCTATGTAAGTAGTATGTATATACATAAGCACTTATCCACAAAAGAATGAAGTGAAAGATGGAGAAGGACAATAGCTATAAACATTAAAAGAGTATGTACTGAAATAACATTTTAGGAATATCTTAGCGTACACCATTCCTAGAATAGCATTGATGACGTAATACCATATCCAATATTATTCAACAAACAAGATTATCGAAAGGGCAAGACTTGCAAGATGTCAAGTAAGAACATACTTACAAAAGCCATGCTACACAACATGATAAAATGAAGTGATTATTTACTAAAAGACGAAACAAAAACATGGTATGGTAACAAGTATCAGATGATGCAGAGAATAAGATACCTACAAACAAAAATGCAACACCACAAGCTAACCAAGGTAGGTGTAAGACAGAGATTGAAGAAGCCTTTTGCTCCTCTCCTCCCGCACCGACTCCTGCAGATTCAACAACCATAACCATACAATGATACAAATAATTTTAGTTTAATCTATTTCAGAATTAGCCTATTGACTCTTTCTTAAATTATTGTGAAGAAAAAGCATACTATCAACCTGAGTGAGAAGTTATAAATCATTAATTGTAATTCGTCTAGAAGAGTTTAAAAATAACCAACTGATTAGATTGACCACTAACTTAATTATTTGTATTATATAAGTTTAGTATAAATATATGGCATATACCTAAAGCTTCATCTCTAAAAAGTCATATCACATTCCTTGAAGAAAACTTTAGAAACTCACAATACCTATAGTGCCAAGGCCAGCCAAGGCAATCCCCATCCAATCAACAATATTCATAACTTCCTTCAGGTAAAAATGAGAAAAGACGGATAGGATAGCAAGGCCACAACCGGAAACAGGTTGAATCACAGAGACCTAGAGCATATCAAAAAGTTGGATAAAAGTCTTATATGATCTTCCAAAGTTGCAAACTAAGAAACTAACAAAGAACTTCAAACATCAACATGTTGATTAGAGATGACAAAAATGATCACAAAACCCAATTACTAACATAATAGTTGTTATAGAAAAACATTAGGTGGCATGCCCGGCTTGATAGTGTTTTACGCATTTGACCCGTGTGATTCTTGGTTATTCGTTACATTTCACTTGTTTGATATATTACCAATAAATTACAACTCAAACTGACCCGTTTCCATGTAGACGAACCGCCTACATCCCTAAAAGCTATAGGGATGATTTTCTATAACATGAAGATGAGCGAAAACTTGACAATATTGGATAATAGTGTATGAAACTTACAGGAGCTAGAGACAATGCTCGTAACATCAGCAAAGCCCCAAATATATCCATAACAAAACCTATCAGCCAAGGCTTATTAGATGCATAAGCTCTTACCACCTACAAAATTATCAAATAAATTTACAGAAATGTTTTAACTTTGAAACTATCAAGTACTAATCACATTGACATCTGGCATTCAAATACATAATCAAAGAAAAGAAGTAATAAACTACATAACATCAGTCGAAATTGCAGGGTGAAAGTGAGAGGATTTAGAAAACATGTAAAGGTAAAATCGAAGAATAAATGAGTGAATGAACCTTGAGTTTGAGAGAGAAGGGAGGAAGAATGAGTGTCCCCTTCTTCTGAAGAACTTTGCCGATGTTGTTACCGGCGGTGGCAGCCACCGTCAGCAAGATCGATTGCCACATCTATCTCCGTTTCGCTATTATGTCTCCAGATCAGGCGTGCGTTGGATCATGTATGTGGCAGGCAGGTGTTTTTGGTACCGAGTGACTGATTGAACGAAGGAAAGAGAAATGGCAAAGAAATTGATGTTTAGTTTTTGATGACGCTATTAAGTTATTTTTAGAGTTTTGAATGGAAGTATAATACGAGTCAATTGATGTAAAAGTTATTTCGAAACAAAGGTTCAAACTATAAATTTTTTATTCGATTGAAAACCCAATAATACACTTACTGATTATTATCAAATATCAAGTTTATCGAGTTCTAGCTAGTTTTTGAAAGTTAATTTCTAATTTAAAGGAAAATCAATTATGAGATAAAAACAAAATTTAAAACTAGAAAATTAAACTATCTAAGTTATGAAATCGAGAAACTAAGTGAACACAAACTAAACAGGAAAGATCAAGGATGAGAAAGCTACTATCTAGACTTGGCATTCTATTGGTAATTCTAATACTCTCGGGTAGTGGAAAACAAACTAGAACCCGATCTAAAAATACATCCAACTTAGACACTCATTAAGTGTTGTTAGATCTTCTTTCGGTCTCACTAATGTAACCTAATGAACTCTAAAGGATGTGTGAAGCTCGCCGGGTATGAGGTTAAATATCGTGTTGGTCTCATTAACCTAAAAATACTTACATGTTCACATAACTAATTACCTCTTAGACTCACAATTCACAATACATCTGGGAGTGTAACGGATGCAAGGAACAACCTATTGACATTGATTTCGACTAGAATAGAAAGAGTTACTAAATTATAAGGTTTAATTCATTCTCTTGCAACTAAATCTCGAAAACCTAATAACCAAGACTACCTTATAACCTATCACCTCCGGTCTTAAGAGTAATCAGATTGCATATTTTAGAAAGATTATAATAACTATTCTTATGGGCATCTACACCTAGATTCTACCACAATTTAATCAAGACACAAAGTATGGCTAAAACCGTGAAGCCCTAATCATTTAGCACATAAATAGTTAATAAAAAAACATGTGGAACATTTAAACACTGATAGTTTGTGTAGATCATGTTTTAGTCTCGTTTAATGGAGATAGGTGATTCGAGTTAAGAGTATAATTGTATATTCTAGAATTAGTATTGCAATGTGGCGGCTCTAGCATTCTTGTTATTCATGAAAATCTCCTGGACTTTAGTCCATGCGTCGTGGGCAGTGGTGGTGGCTAGTAGGACATGGGCTAAAAGTTGATCAGATATGGATCCATTGGAGAACCAACGGATCGATTTCATTGTAGTTTCATATGGGCATTGGTTCCATCAGTATGATCCTATGCCTTGTAGGCTTTTACATGGAGTTCGAATAATTTTAGCCATAGCCACGATGAGTACGTGACCTTTACTCCATCTAGGGTTCTAACTTTATTGTTGATATTCAAAAATATATATGTTGGATGAATGGATTTGGTAGGGTTATCGTTAAAGCTGTTTCTTGCCGGTTTTCCACCCATGATAAAAATCACGAAGGTGTATGGGAACAGTAACTAGGAAGAATTTGATTAGTGTTTTTTTATTTCATTTGGCTCTGATAAAATTTTTATACTATTAATCGCGTTGATTATTTTTCATTCATAGAACCATTTAAATAGGGATAACTACACCACTAAACATGGAATGAATCAATACAAAATAATAAAAAATATACACCCAAAATATTCAGATAAGCCAACAAACTATACCCGCTAATACTATTTTGATGGTAATATTCTTTTGATTTTTCTTAACCATAGCCCTAATTTGGTGAAAAGAAAAGAAGTTACGACAATGTAAGTCTAATGAACGAAAATAACAACAAATAAGAAATTAATCACATTAAAAACAAGAAAAAAAGGTTGATTATCGAATATGTTGAGACAAAAATCCTTCCTTGTACGAACATAGATAAAAAACTTGTTGAATATTCTCGGAATACCATTGATGATACGTGAAACTGTCCACACGAACAACTATTACTCGTTAGAGGAAAACCCCATGGGGTGTTGATATGACAAAGTTAAGGCCTGAGAATAAGTATATGCTTATGAAAAAAATGATCAGGGAGGATTAATGAGACATAATGAAGGTATTAGGGTTTTGAAGTCGGTAAAGGTGTGTAGGAATAAATGTGAAGTGAATGTGGAGAAAGAATGAATGGTCGTCCTTGGAAGGGAATGAATGGTCGTCCTTGGAAGGGAAGGTCATTCTTATATATCCAAAGCCATCATTTTCATACAGGCTTTCTTTCGTCTCTGTTGATTTCGTGTTCCCTAGTCATGTATCGATCTTATAGGTATTTATGTAACCTATAAGTAATGTGTGTTAATCCTATAGGCTAAATTCTCTTTTTTGCCTTGTAAATCTTTCTTCACCAATGGTGTTGATCTTATAGGCTAAATTCCTTTTTTTCATAGTTGCATCCTGTCGAATCCGACCTGAAGGAGGGGTTTGCCCATCGATTAAACCTATCATCATATTTGTACTCTTTGCTTAGTTATTAAGCATAACCTTTTTGTATATATAAGGTCATCAATCACGGGCTTGGTTATTATCATATGCTAATTGGGATGTTCTTGTTTGGTTGGGTTTTTATTTGAAGTGGGCTAAGTCGGATGCTAGAAGCACATGCACAGCTAGAAAATTCAGTTATTTGTTATGCCAGGATTCACCGCAAATGCGTAGGAAACATGCATTTGCAACAAAAAACTTAGTAGTAAAAAACCCCGTTGCAGATGATTTGCAACATATTGCTACACAAGCTTATGTGCATAGCAATTTCATCATATTACTCAACCATGACCATAGAATCACATAGAAACAAGAATCATAGACCTCGCAGGGTAACCACAACAATTTCATCAATGATAACAGTCGTTTCACTGTCAATTAACCGTCTCGGTGTACAAGTTATCAATAATTGTTTACGCATCTAAGGGACATAGCAACGTAGCAACAAGTATCACAGTATAGTAACACTAACCAACCTATAGAATCAACCAAAGAATCATCGGGTTTAAATCACCTATTTTGAAATACATGTATGTGGGTTTGTCAAACCATTAGTGTTAACATTGTAGATGTGGAAATTACAAAATAATACAACTACTATTGACTACCACATAAGATTGCATCATGCTATAGACAAGACTAACACATTTAATGATCTCATTTGAAATAGAATCAAAAAGAAAAGAAACCCTTAGTATAGTATCGGAACATGTATTTCAGCCCCAAAAACGTAAACATTAAAAAGGGGGGGTGAGTGTACTCACCTCGAAATGCAAATATATTCGAATCGTTAGAAACGCAGCTATGACAAGGGTTGCCCAAATATTAGTATCACCTAATTAATTGGGAAAAACCCTAACTTAGAAACGAAAGGCAACTTCCAATGTGGTGTAGTGGTAA
Organism: Tagetes erecta; assembly: GCA_030867185.1. Classification (NCBI taxonomy): domain Eukaryota; kingdom Viridiplantae; phylum Streptophyta; class Magnoliopsida; order Asterales; family Asteraceae; genus Tagetes; species Tagetes erecta. The sequence goes on from CM061496.1 coordinate 24,288,416, forward strand.
GAGACTTGGATTATCCAAAAGAGACCCAAGTTATAGTCCCAATACCACCACTTTGGAAGGGGCAAATGAGGGCAATGAAGGGAGACTTGTGGCAACACAAGTTCGATCTCTGAGCCAAACGGGTTTTATCACTAGCTTGTCGTCGCGCCTACGGGCGGACGGGTTGGTGTGTTTCCCCCGAATTGGAGTCGGGTTAATAGGTGGGTTTCGGCTACCCAGCGCTGTCTGTGTTCGCAGAGCGTTTGGGTTTGCCTTTCGCCATTGGGTTACAAGAATAAAAAATACGAGATCTATGGTTTCGGATTTGGGATTTAGGGTTTTAAATCACAAATTGGGAATTAGGGTTTTGAAATACAATTTGGGAATTTATACGAAACGTTATTGTATTTTCGTAGTTGAATATATTTTATACGAATCTATTTTAAGTTTTCTTGAAATGATATTTGTAATAATACTTATTAACTTAAACCATTATCATTTGTATATATGTATTAAAACTTATATACTTTTAAGTTATAAAATATATTTAACTTAAACCATGTCATTTAGGTTACTTAGAAAATATAATTAAGCGTTTAAATGGTTAAAATATAAAATTAAAGAAACGAGGGCAGTGGGACTCAAACTCGGGGCAATCACACACACAATCAAGTCACTTAACCACTGAACCAAAGCTTTTTTTTTTTGTTAACTAACTCGACTTTAAATTCTTTATCTTTCATTTATCAACAAAACCCATTTCCATTACAAACCCTAGAACAAAGATCCATCCAATTCGATTCAACCTGTTAATCTCATCCAAATCAAACATAGGGTTTTTAATCTACACCGAATCACGATCATTTTGATATATAATACTTACTTGTTAGTGATGATTTGATACGGATTCGAAGAGGAATCAAAGTCGACTGATTTGATCAATTTTTTAGAATCTGGAACTGAAATGAGATGAAATTGATGAGTTGGGAAGATGTAGATGATCAAGAGGTTTCAAATGAATACAAAAACTACATGTGATGATGCCCCGAAGGTAGAAAACAGTGAAGTCGCCGGAAAACACTTTGGTCGATCGAATTTGTTAAGTTGCAAAGCGAACAGAAAGTTTATGGTGATTGGGGAGTGTTAGTCGCTGGTTAAGGAATGATTTGGAATGGTTTAATTGTCGATTACAAGTCTATATACGGAAATTGCAATTTTTGAATTGAAATTAGAATCAAATCCGGCTCAAACATGGCTGTTAAACGCGTTAATAAGTGATTAGAAAGGTTCGAAACTGAATAAGGAAGGTTTTGGTTGATTGAAATTTGTTAAAAACATGTAAAAAGACTACGCCAGAGTTGCAGATTTGGCGGGAAGGTCTCGCCGGCAACCCTGCCGGATTCACGGGAGTCAAGCGATGGGGGGGTTTGGGTAATAAAAGTTTTAGCAATGGTCCATGCAGTTTATGTTTGTTCACTTTTGATTAATAACTTTAATGCAAGTTTTAAAAATTACAAGTTTAGCTCAAAGTTAGTTTTATACCTTATATTAACTAACTAACCTAACCAAGTCGAGACGTAACATTTATATAAACAAAGTTTTTATATTTTTAGCTTGTTTATGACGTTGAATGACTATTTAGACCATAATAGTTCTTATATTTTTAAATATCTTTATAAACTACAATATATATATAAGTATATATTTTTGAGATATAATTTATTATATCTTAGTAACAAATTAGTAATCATTGAAAAATAACTTGGTCGATAAGATATTAAATACGAGATTAACGTAACGTTCAATCGAATTTATATATATCTTTAATATTAAAGCGTTACATTTAACGGAAAATGAATACGAATACATTAAAAATTAAAAACTTCGGGTTCGAGTCGGGCGTTCGGATTCGGGTTTGGGGCAGATGTCACATTGGGTTTTTGGGTTTTATGAATACGGTTTTAGAATTGAATTAAAACATGGATTCGAGATATTATACAACGATTAGAACATGGTATTGGGTTCGAAACATGGCTATGAACATTTTATATAGGTTCGTTTTGCTTTAAAAAGGTTAAAACTCAGTTTTTTTACTTCACCGGAAAATCTGCACGTCACCGGAATTTGGTCACTGGAGCTGGGCCGGAAAAACGGGATAGGTGCGACCAATAAGGGGGATTTGTTGTATATCTATAGGAATGGTCCTTCTACTTTAGATTAATATTTATGAGATGGTATAAACTTTAATATAAGTTTGAAAGTTGACGGTTTTGGCACAAAGTTAATTAATCATTTATTTTAACTAACCAACTTAACCAAGTTGAAGCGTAACAATTTTTAAGTGACATTTTTTATGTTTTTATTTTGTTCTTGACGTTAGATGTCTATTTTGAGACTTTAATAGTTTTTATCTTTAATAATCTTTATAAAATCACATTTATAAAATAATATATATATACTTTGGAGATTTAATAATTGCATTTAGTAATTAATTTAGTAAGTGTTAGATAATTATTCGGTCGTTATATATTAAAGACGAGAAATAACGTAAAGCTATATATATATATATAATAACGAAGCGTTACATTTAAAGAAAGAAATACGAATACATTAAAGATAGATAACTTCGGGTTCGAGTCGGGCTAGGTTCGGGTTTGGGGCAGATGTTACACATACCAAATGACAAGATTTTGGATAAGGATTTTATAGTAGACTTATAAGAAAACATAAATTTCCTTATTTATAAGCTTACTTTATAAACTTATATCAAAATAAAATTTCTTCACGCTGACCTGGCAGCGCGACCCTATCCAGGGGTTGTCGCCCCTTAGACCCTGCTACTTTTATGGACTTTGAGACATGATTCCTAAATTGTGTTATGATGTTAATGTAAATGCTTGGATTACTTATGTGTAACCTATGAGTAAGATGCATGATATGTGTTGCATTATACTATGTATAACAAAAGATGACAAAGTAACTAAGAGAACTGTAAAATGGGGCCATTAAAAGGACCCAAACGAAGGGTAAAAATAGCACATCCGAAATAAAAGCCTTTTAAGCTCCAGAAAAATATTTTAACTTTACCAAGTCAAATGGGGCCAACCAGAGAAACCAATATTGGTAATAGTGAGTTAAAGAGAAATAGATAGACCCTATAATGGATGGGTCCATCTAGAGGAACCAATAAGGCCAGTGGGTCAACTGTCAAGGGCCTAGCTAACCACGAAGAAATTCACTTGACATGAGATGAGAAAAGATAAGTATGGCCTTTTGGGAGACTATGAATTGACAAATAAAAGCATATAAAGAAGAATAAAGAAAAGAATCATATGATGATAGATATAATATGAACTGCTTGATTCTTGACGATTTTACTTTTTACAAAATAATGTTTTATAGGATTTATGATAAAGATATAAAATTAGAACTCACTCAGTGAAGCATGCTTTTATATGCATATTAGTTTGACAGGTGAATTGATGAATAAAAAGGATGGCGTGAATTGCAAGCAACTCAACAGCTAAATACTAGCGTCCACTTTAAGAAGACTAATTTTAACTCTTTTATGTTTATTTTTAAAGACAAATGTTATTTGTTTAAGGGTTTGTAATTATGTATTTATGTTTTAAGACTTCCGTTGTAGTTGAAAGTTTTTATAAATGTTTTATGTTTGGTATGACCAACTGTGAGGTCTCCTATGAATAGGACCTTACAATTTTGGGAAAACCAGACTCTAATTCGGGGAAAACCCACTAACTCGTCCGCTCGTAGACATGACAACAAGCTTGCGGTAAAATCCATTTGGCTCAAAGATCAAACTTGTGTTGTCACAAGTCTCCCTTCATTGCCCTCATTTCCTACTCTTCCTATTGGTTCGAGTGAGAATTGAACTCGAGTCTCTTTGAAAGAATCCAAGCCTCTTATCAGTACACCTCATTGGAAGTTGCAACTAAAAACGTATTAGTTACAACTGAACTAAAAACATTTTCATGACAACCAAAATTATAGTATTTAAAAGTTAACACCACAAATTTAGCTTAATATAGAAATTACTATAAATTAGCCCTAGAAAATCCATTTCTTATGAAATCTTCTAATTTTCATTGCGTCACTTGTAAGTCTTCCTCTTTGTTTTTCTGATCAACTTCACATTGAGCTTGTAATGCCTCATCCATTGCTTTCAAGTCAAGCTTCAAGTTATGCCTCAGACTCTTAAATGCGATTTTTCAAATCTCGAATCTAAAAACAATATCAAACACATCTATAACAACTAAAAAAATAAATAATACATTCACAAATGAAGATGATTTGCAATATAAAATTAATTTACACTATATACTAATTTCCACTCGAAAACACATATGCAGCATACAAGAGTACATGATCATTTGTCTATAAATAACACTAAAAGAAAATCTTTGTATGATAATTATTTTGAATGTAAACTACACAATTATAAGTTTAAAAAATACTTAAGTGAAACATACATAAAATAATAAAGATACCATTAGAACATAAGTTCAGCACATAATATTTAAGATAACACATATGCAACATACAAGAGTACATGATCATTTTACCCTTTTGTCTATAAATAACACTGAAAGAATATCTCTATATGATAATTATTTTGAATGTAAATTACAAAATTATAACTTTATGAAATACTTAAATGAAACATACATAAAATAATAATACATAACACTACTAGAAAATACACCTTTAATGACACGCAAACGACGACACGCGTTAATTTTATGATATGTAAAGGTGTGTGTCACTAAAAAATTGTCATATTTATTAAAATTTAAAGGAAACCATGACAACATTTGTTGTGTGTCATTATTTTAATGTCACAAAAATAAAATAAAAAAACACGCGGACCTTTTTTCTTGACCCGCTCTACAATCCGGATCCAATATCATATTACACACCCTAATCGCTCAATCAGATCCTACATACTAGTTTCTTCTCCATCGCTCACCATCTCCAGCTCCTACCACCGCCACCGCACCGGCGAGCACAACCACCGCATCTCCGACGACTAGTCTCACCAGAATCGAAACATTATCTGCACTTTGTTCAAGTTCAAATTCCAATCCTGAGTGACTTCGATTTGGAGATCGATTTGTAACCTACAGTACTCGAAATCGGGCAGAAATTCGCTAGCTGCAATAACGATTGAAAAACAAAGAATTACTAGATTCTTTACAACAGCTAGTTACTACAATCTCTTTCAGTTTCATCTTCCATTTATAGCATATAATAATTCTATATAGAGTGTACGCAACCACAACATTGTCCAGAGGTTAGCTTGATGCTTTGTAAGTGTTTTTCATTTTATCATTTTATTCCAATTCTCAAGCATTTTGCTCTTCCTTGTGTATGATTTGTTGTTCAATTTGCACTATTTGATTTGTTGTTTTGGTGAGTTGAAGTGATTTAGATTTTGTTTTTTCGTTGGATCTACCTTTTAATGGCATAGTTGTGTAATGTTTTGTCTGATTCAGTTGTTCATCCGATTGAGATGTAGATCCATCTAGATAATGTGTTTGAAAATGCATCTGTATGTTCTATTGAGTTGTTGTAAAGTACCTTTAGGTTAAAATCAAGCTACTTATTGTTGAATTTGTGCTTATTTACTTCAATTTGAAACGGTGTTGCTTGATCAATTTCTACAAATATATATACATTAGTCATATCTTACTGGTTTTGTTTGAGGAATTGGATGCGTTTGTGAAATTACTGTTGTTCGATGTTTGGATTGGAAATGTGCTAGGTGGAGAAGTGAATGAATGGATTTTTACAGTTTTTTTGTTCTTGAATAAGTTCAAATAGCCTGGCTTAATATAGAAAATGCCATAGTTTTATCTCAATATCTAAGGTAATTTCAATTGGATTGTGTTTTTAAGAAGATAAACTGGATATGTAATTATGTATGCAAGAGCATCTAACTTGACTATTTGGTGTTTGAAGTTAGGTTAGATGCAATGGAATTGGCACCTGTTTCGTTATCAAGAAATTGAATTGTAGGCTGTGAGTATGGTCTTTTTAGTTTTATATAAACCTGTTTTGGAGTTCATTAAACTTAGCAAGCATGTTTGTTTTGCTTGATTTAGAAACTATTTATTGACACCAAAGTTTGATATATTTCGGTGGTGGTTGTAGCGGTTGGGGTGGGGATTGTTGCAGCTCCACCCGACAAACGAATTTTCTACGGTTGGGGTGGTGAGTGTTGCGGCTGCACTCAGCAAATGGTGTTGCTAATTTTATTGTTGGATTTGCTCTAGGTTGTTGGTTGTTGTGCTCTTCTTCTTAAGGTAATTCAAAGTAAATAATTATTTGAGATGATTAGGACTAGTTAACTCTAAGCTTTCTATAATTAGTTGTTTAAAACTTGCTTCTTATTTTATTTGACTTAGTAGTTCGCATATATAGTGTATGGACCATGGATGATCTATATTAGATTATTGCACCTTTAAGTCATATCTATAAGTTTCAAGAGTTTGGCTAAATTTTAATTATGATATTGGTATTTGAATGATGAGGTTAAAAATGATGAGCTCTGGTGAAGCAAGCATATGTAGTTGTAAGAATACCAATATTAATAGACATGCATCATCTGCAGATCACTGTTATGAAATCATTAAGTAATTATCTAATTACTCTGACTCATGTATGGTTGTTATCTTAATTTGCTTATAGTTCAGTTTTAAGTTTATAATAAGAAAGGAATGTAGAAGCAAACCATTTTTCAAATGGGTGATATCTACACCACTTGCTTTATCCATCCACCACCAAAATATTATTTCACCTTTCCACAACAAGTTTGGCTTGAAATTAGATTTTGTATATGTGAATGTGTATTAGATATCGGCTTCAATTTGGTAAATATTTGACGTATATAGAGTTGTTCTTTTTTTTTTTATCATAAACCCCACTATTACTTGTTACATGCGCCTGCAGCACTTGTTTTTTAAATGCTCAATTTGATTACTACAGTGTAAAGTTCTCATTTTTCTTAAAACAATCTCTCAATGCTTACCATATGCATATAAAAATGGGACATCATCTGTTGAAGACTGTTAAGTTGTTTTTTATGAACCTTTTTATTTCTATATATGGGTTATTGTAGCTTTGTACGTTGTCTTCATTACAACGGTACTCTAAAGCATTGTATTATATTATTTGATAAATTTCTTAATTCTTTTCTTTAGGGTAATGGCGTTGTATTTTGTACAAATAACCAACAAGAGGGTTAACATCAACTCGTCAACGCTTGGGGTGAGTAATGGTTTTGGTCTTTTGGTTATGTAATGGTTATGGCGTTATCTTGTTTACTTTTGTTCTAACAGTCCATGGTTTAAAATTTAAATAGTAAAAAATTGCATTATGAACAGTTCATTGCATTATTAAATAGGTTTTTTGTTTTATGACTTGGATGTTATAGTACATAGGTTTGGTCTTTGGTAAATGGTTTCATTACAGATTAACAATGCACTTTTCTTGTAGTAGTTTGGATTGTAAATTTTGCTGATATGAATGATATAATCAATAAAGTATGATAGGATTGATATAACCAATAGATATTGTGATGCCTTTCGTGTTATTGACCCGTTTCATATGTCAGTGTCTTTTGTGTTATTGACCCGTTTCATATGTCAGTGTCTTTTGTGTTATTGACCCGTCTCATATGTGTCAATATGATTATTGTTTTAATATTTTAATGATTTCATTTTTTTTCTCAGGTTGCTGGAGGCAAAGACGAATACTTGGATATGGATATTGATGGAATTCGTGAAGAATGGTTGAGTTTTGGAGCAACTTTTATTTTTAGGTGATGTACATAATTTAGGTGTTAAGGATGTATTGACAAACAATAGTTTTAGGTGTCAAAGAATATATCGACAAACATTTTTGGTATGATAATGAAATGGATTGTTTTGGTTTATATCTATTGTATTGCGAAATGCATTTGTTTTGTTATATTGATTTGGTTATTATGAAGAGGGTAAATTACAAATTCTATATTTTTTTTAAACAGTTAAAACCATGACACGCAGTAATGAATGTCGTAAATGCGTGTCATAAAAAGATGACACACAAATGTATGTCATTTTTATTTTATGACATGGGCTTCCTTGACACGCTTTTGTGTGTCATGTATACCCTTTAATGACATGCATTGCGTGTCATTAAAGGTCTTTTTTCTAGTAGTGTAAAATAATAATGATACCATTAGAACATAAGTTCAACATAATATATAACCACATCATCAGTTCATCATTAATCAGAATACATATTTTAAATTCAAATTTTTTCTAAAGTTGATTAATAGAAAGAAAGTTTACTAAAATATTTAATTTTGAATACTTAAAGTTTAAATTTAACTTATATTTCTTTTTTTTTTCAGATATAAATTTGTTTTTTTAATTACTTACAACAAGACAAAGATGGTTTGATAATACCTTATCTTGATATAGTACAAGAACGTAAGATGTGGATGGGTTCCTAGTCATCAAGTAATTAATTAATATCCGTAGATCATATCCAGAACACATGAGTCCAACGACCTCCAGCTTTTAATGTGCGTGGACGACAAGATCATCCTTGGTGAAGTTTGGTCCGTACAACTACTTCATTTCAATCAAGTAAGCCCCCTAAATATATATAATCAAAACAACGGGTTAAACACCCTCCCTAGTATTCAATAGTATAATAAGCAGATAAACATTTTTAATAATTGTCCGCACAAACACCCTAGCTCCCTACAATTCAAAACACTTATTCAGTTATTTAAAGCAAACACGTTTTTGTAGTTCATTTTCTTATACTTTTCAAGATATCCCAAATCTAAACTTTCTACCACATTTTGCATTTACTCTGTAAAAAATGTGTCGCAATTTGCGACATATTTAGTGGCGTCACAAAAATCCGTTGCAAAACTCATGGTCATGTTTTAATTTTCTAGTAGTTATGGAGGGAAAATTATATTATTAAGACATGTGTTGACTTTTGCCAAAACGTGTGGATCGTGACTCGTGAGAAGCCAAACCCGTTAGCAAGGCTTATCAAAAAAGTTGGTGAGTTGACTTTAAATATTACAAGTTGGTTCGGTTGACCACATGAAGCTGAGCTTAAAGTCTTAAACCTATATAAATTATCATAGTCTGAGTATAGGTATAATCAATATATTATTCATTTATATATTACATAATGAACAGAAATTTCGGAATCAAATTGACAAAGATAGGGTTTTGGATATTTAATTAACCTTCCACTGGCCATGACATGAGTTGTAAACCATATTAAAGTCAAACTGCATGCACCGACTTAATATTCGAAAGTGAAATTATACTCATGCATGGTGTATGTTGAGTTTTTGAAATATATGATTTTATATCTTTACTATTTTTGGTTTGAAATTTGTCACAATTTAGTTCCTAGGTATATTTTGTTGGTAATGGACGTTAAAACACGCAATTGCATCTTTAGAGACCATTAAAACACGCACAATCATGAATGAAAAAGCAGGACATTATCTAGCTCATGAGTGTACAATTACAAAACATGAAAGGGTTGACATATCTTTGATTCTTAATGAAATCAAACATAGGAAAATATGATTAATAAAAATAATAAACAACGGATTGAAAAGAAAAATCGGCAAGAAGTGTCGATCTAAACTTTAACACAAAGTCTGAATTGAATTTACTACAAAAAAGGACTTTGACGAATATAACTTTCGTAATAATGTCGTCAACCGACAGTACTAACAAACTTACTACAAAATTCTATTGTAGGAAAAAGAACCCGTCGCAGATATAAGGTTTTCGCAATATTTGCGACAAATTTGCCACAAAGCTAGTTTTTTTATTATTTTCTGGTTGTGAAAAAAAAAACGACATCTAGTAAAATTTAATTTTTATGATTGCAACAAACCACCGAAAAACATTAAACTGTATACTTTTTATTTTTTGTCCTTGCGACAAAACTCCGAAAGGAGTTAATGTTATAACTTTTTAGTATTTGCGACTAACTATAGACTCACATCAATTTTTTTTTCTATTTTTTGTTCTTTCTACAAAACACTGACAAAATTTTATTTTTTGTACGTTCTTGTTACAAAAGTTTGAAAAAAGTTTTAAGTTCTAAATTTTAGAATTTGCAGATAAAATACTGAGAGTATTAATTATTATTTGTTTTCTATGCATCAAAAACAACATTTAGCAAACTTAGAAAATTAATGCAAAGAAATCCGTGATTTTTTTAAGGTAAATGAGTGTCTCTAAACCTTAGCTCACGTTACTTATTTAATCACAAACCGAATAACCCCAGCTGACCTCATCAACCCTTAAAGAAAACTCATATAAATGAGAAAACCCATAACAAAAATTAAACTTATAACCTTAAAAAGAATACGAAGTACCTCAACTATGAGTATCATAATTGACAAGTTAAATAGTAGTTAATCCAAAACGACAAGTCAAATAGTAATTATTCCAAAAAGTTGAGAAGTCAAGTATTATGCCAATATTCAAACAAATTAACAAAAGATAGTTGTCACCGAATCTTTTCATAACATCTTATATTTCTATTGGTTTCAAAACTATTAAAAATATATATAACTTTAATTCTGAATACGTCAAATTTCCAAATTTCCTATAATATTACGATGTAAGGTAAGTGGCTATATAGTGCCACCGACCTACTCTTCTCTATTGTGATTTTTGCTTCATGACTCAACTTAACGTACTTCTAAATTTGATTCTTTAATTTTAACTTTTTTCTTATTATTTTTACTTCTAATGAGCTACACTTAATTTTTATCTTTGTTCTTCTAGTCTACTTTGATATATTTACAGCTCAACTTTGACAATTTTACATACGAGTTTCACATTTTTTTTGCGACTTTAGACCCTCACTCCACTTTGATATATTTATGATCTTGACCCCTCAACTTTGATTTTTTATCATTTTGACTCCTAATGAATTAGCCAATTTACAACTTTGACTCAAGACTTACTTTGACATATCTAGAATTTTGACCCCTTAACTTTGTATTTTAATCATTATGATTCCTAATGAGTTACCAAACTTAACTTTAACCACCTAGTCTACTTTGTCATATATATAGCTTTAACACACTGACTTTAAGTTAATTGTCATTTTGACATTTATTTTTGAATATATCTCCGTCTTTTAATGTGTGATGCATTATAACTTTTCGTTGTAACGTACAATACATTAAACGTTTTTTATCAACATGTGTAACAAAGTCACATATACGAGATACGATATTTGAATTGCGCGGCCCAATGACATGCCTAGTTGAAATCTAAAGTATAAAGATATCACATCAGTAATAGGTATGTTTAATCTTTCGTTTGCTTAACTTTACTAGTGTTACATGTAGCATTCCCTAAACTATTAATTTACAAAGGTAAGCAGGCACGGTCTTGCAAATTACTAATATGCCCTTTTATTTGACAGTATTAAGCTAACGCACTATACATGTCGAAGTTAAAAAATTACCATCACAACACATGACAAAGGTCAATATCATAATGTTATATGTGTAACGCAACGTAAGACCCAACCACATACATACTATAAGTGTATCTGAAGTAAATATTATATTTCCTGAACTAATTTGCTATCAACCAAGTACAATGACTTGGATTTATATATCAACGTATTATAACAATTTTATGATTTTATATTTTTGCCTATGCATGTTCTTTTTTTCGTTCATATGTAGCATTGTTTTTAGTCACTTGATCATGCAGATAAGTAAAACATTAATAACACTAAGATTTTGTTGTTTTATAACATTTTAGTTACTTTAACATGCATAATTATTGTATTTTAGAATGTACAGTTTGATGGATAGCTCCTTGCATCTAGATGGTAAGTTTTTCTGTGAAAGTTAAAATGTATATTTTACATAAAAATATATTACCTAAAACACATCACTACAAGAAAATTGGCATGTGCCGTGGAAACTTTTGCCGACGGAAAAATTGGTCGCTACAGATAACCTTTTCCCGAGGAAATTGGCCTAGCAACTACTTTTTGTCGGCAAAACGTTATTTCACCTGTAGCGACGAATTTTGGTCTGTAAAGATGATAAAAAAACTTGTCGTTAAAAGTCTCTATTCTTGTGATTGATATTATAATATTTGTGTGGTTCAGCTAATCATTATTCATAATTAAACTAATAGAACTCAAGTCCAACCTTTATATGTCTTACGAATTAAATACTAACATGTTCACTTTTAGAAATGACATGGTTTGTCAGATATTGGATTGAACTTAATGAAATAGCACATTATTTGGACAATTAATATCAAAAATAGAAAGGTTTTCCCTAGCATGTTGTGCAGGAGTACTTCTGCCATGATACGTACTAAATATCAAAAGTTGGTAATAAAACACGTCGTAACGGCTGTAATTTCAACGTAAAACTCCAAGACATCAAGAAAGATAAAAAGGCACAACGGTTGTCACTTTGCAGTAAACCCTAACATGCTCCATCTAAAAGCGACGTAATCATGAATTTGAGCAAAAAAAACAAAACAAAACCGTAAAGTACAAATAAAAGTTATGTGGCCAAGCTCTAATAAGCTTAACTTTACATTATCATGCTCACAAAATCATGTGTTTGAGTAAAAAGAAAAAATACAAAACGCCCAAATTCTTCTTTTAATTGAAAGAAGAACGGAATTGAACAGTAAACTTTCAAGGTTATTTTGGGTTTTTCATTCAAGGGTTATTTTTGGTATTTAGCTTCGGGTATAAGTAGCCTTTGTCACTCTCTCTCTTCACAATTGTTGAACACTTTCATGTTCAAGATTTTCTCTGCTTCATTCTGAATTTTGGTCGACCAAAGCTTGTTTTTTTTATAAAATAGAAGAATGCATTTTTTTGGACGGCTAAATATTTGATTAACAAACTAGCAAGATGGTAGAACCAAAAAACACATACAATGGAATAAAAAGCAATTACAAATGGACAATCAAATAGCAAGGGTGAAAGAGAACCACACTTTCCACTCAATATTCACCTTTTCCCCTAGATCTCATCCATAAATATGAAAGAGATTGATATGTCCTAATATTTCTAAGAGTGATTTCATTTTGTTGTTGAAAACCTTTTCGTTACGAGTTACCCATAAGCACAAACATGTAGTAAGGAAAACAACATAAAGAGTGGCCTTCGATTCAGCTCTAAATAGCCATGTAAAGGGAAAGCTTAAGAATGCTGTCAAAGGTTATTTGGCAACAAAATCTGTTAGAGTCGGTGGTTGTTTGGTCAACTAGCATCCGCTTGTGGGTAAAGAGCTTCGACAGCATTAGGTCACATACTCAAATCTCACTAGTAACAAAATCTTACGGCTATTAATAGAGGTTGTCGTTTAGTTTTTCAGACATATACAAGTTAAAAGGTTTACGAGCTAGTCCGCGAGATGCTCTAAAAACATATAAGCTAGTAATTAAGAAAAGAGTTATAAGATTATTCGAGAAAAAGTGTCTTTAAGAATGACGTTTAAGAAACTAAACCACTTGGACCAATCAATTAGCTAGTTAGGGGTATCCACTACATAAAATATTAATGAAAAAAATATTTGAATATATCTAACAAAAATATAGTTCCAATTGGATAAAGATAAATATTAAACCGAACCTTGCGCTTACATATTTTTCGTTGATTTTTTCAATCATCTACTCTTCTAATAAATTGCTAAGCCATTGTACCACACAGCGCCACTTGTCGCAACCATATTGAGTCTCAGCAAAAATGTGGATCTTTTAAGATTTACCCATTTGAGAAGTGGATCCTTTATTAAAATTGGATCATGTTTGAAAATTTGTAAATAAAAGTCTAAAATTTTTATTTTGCATTTCAATGTAGAATTATATAAATATTTTTTACCGCTCAACCTGCGTGAATACGCGGGTATTAACCTAGTTCATATTATATTATTATTATTCAATTCAATGTTAGATAAACAAATGATATACGTTCTCCACGATTCGACAACCATGTTAGCGAAAACACGCATTCATGCATAATAACATCTATTTCGAGCATATCGTTATTGTTTAGATCAAAAAATTTAATAATTAATTCATTCACACTATTTTTTCAACACTCTTTTAGCAAAATATTTTAATCGATACAAGCAAACCAAATTTAGTGTTTGACATTGGTACGTACGTTTGCCTATATAAAGAGTAACAAAAGATGGTCTCAAACACAAAACATAAAGTGAAAGAATTTAACACACAAAAGTAACTAAACATGAGTAAACACATTCTTGTATTTTTGGTTTCTTCCATTTTGGTTGTTGGGTGCATGGGTGGTAAAGGTCAAGGTCATGGTAATGGTAACGGTAATGGTGGTGGTTTGAAGTTGAAATACTATGACAATTTATGTCGTTCGGTTTCAGTTGAGAAAACAGTTAGGGATATTGTTTGGAGCAAAGTCGCCGCGGATCCTACCATGGCTGCCAAGCTTCTAAGGCTTCATTACCATGATTGTTTTGTTAGGGTAAGTAATGAACATCTTTAACGTCGCATATTTGAGATTTAGTTATCAGGTGTGTCTGTATCCTTAGTTGACCTAGATCAAAGCCACTAAAACATTTTATATATAACTTGTAGGGATGTGATGGATCAATTCTGTTGGATCCTACTCAAAACACGACGACAGAAAAGACTGCCGGACCAAATCGATCTATTTCTGGATACGAGGTGATTGATGAAATTAAGACAAAGTTGGAAGCCAGTTGTCCCGAAATTGTGTCTTGTGCCGACATTGTTGCCTTGGCAGCTAGAGATGCAGTCTCCTTCCAAGTAAGTGATTACAAATTTACAATTGATTCATATAACAAGAGTTTAAACATCTTTAGATGTGGTTCATTAGCTCATATATAGGTCTTTCAAAACATAGTTGTATCATACAAAGTAACTATTCTATTTATCGATAACTTAAACGTCATCGTCAACGAAAATTGCAGTTTCGAAGGGAAATGTGGCCAGTTTTTACCGGAAGGAAAGACGGAACTATCTCATTGGCATCAGAAGTTGGTGGGAATTTACCGTCGGCAAATGCTAACTTCACAACCCTCCTAGCCCAATTCGGAACCAAAGGACTTAGCCTTAATGACCTTGTAACACTTTCAGGTACACAACCTTTCTATATATACAAGCTAGCAACATACACATGCATGCATATGTACGTGATGATACATTATGCATGCATGCATCTATATAATTCTATTGTACATCATTTTTTATACCAAACTCATGTTTTATATAACTAACTAGGGGCACACACAATTGGGATCTCACATTGCACACTCGTCGCGAGAAGACTCTACAACTTTACTGGAGCAGGTGACGCAGACCCTTCTCTCGACCAAACTTACGCAAAAACCTTAAGGAAACTATGCCCGAACCCTGTGAACTCAGCCACTGCTATTGAAATGGATCCTAATAGCTCTC
Source organism: Tagetes erecta (assembly GCA_030867185.1). Taxonomy (NCBI): domain Eukaryota; kingdom Viridiplantae; phylum Streptophyta; class Magnoliopsida; order Asterales; family Asteraceae; genus Tagetes; species Tagetes erecta. Next base: position 24,303,907 of record CM061496.1, read on the forward strand.
GCTCATTCGATTCAAATTACTATAGGGCGCTAAACCAACATAAAGGTCTATTTGTTTCTGATGCAACATTACTCACAAACCGTCAATCGGCTACAATCGCGAAAGTTCTAGAAAACCAAATGGTTTTCTTTGCTAACTTTGCCCGGTCCATGGTGAAAATGGGGGCTGTTGAAGTTCTTACTGGTGGGCAAGGAGAAGTTAGGAAAAATTGTCGTGTCATTAATGGTCAATGATTTGTATCACATTTAATTAATCTTTTGATATTGTTTAATTGTGTCTCATAAGGGAAAAGTACCCTTATTGATGATGTGTAATATGTCCAATATAGGACAACATTATAATCTGTAATAATAACTCGTAAGAGTTTTATTTGAATTAATAAAGTCTTAAATTTATTGCCATGTATAAGTTTATAACCCTCTTAGAAGTTGACACTTTTTGGTTTCCAAGTACATACAACACCGTTGGTGGATATTGATAAGAGTTTTACGAGTTTTGACTCCGATCAACTTGACCCGTAAGGAGGGTTGTTGTGAGTCTTCACTACGTTTGAAGTAACGGGGGAGCGGCCTCATTGCTAACGAAAAACACCTATTGGTGTTAGAGGCGGGTTTCGATCTCGATTCTTGCACCTCTGAGTGTATCAGTCATAGACCGTTGCATAAGTCTGATGTGGTTCTTGTAAATTCACCAAGAAAAGAGAAGGAAACCAGATTAGAAAATATATAAAGAGACTTTTAGGCTAACTTCATAATTTTCATTCATATCCCCAAAATAATAAAATACAAACTCAAATAAATAATGCATGACTTAAACTAACCACTAACTTAAACTAGCCACTAACCCATGATTCCTAAATACATGAAATAATTACCATGACTCCACTAACCAAGCAAAATACTGAAAGACTATATTATGCTAAATTAACAAAGATAAATATAAGAAATATTGAACGTGCATGTCCCGTTAATTAGATTGGTACGTAACAATCCACCCCACTCAAATTCACCTTGTCCTCAAGGTGAGACAAAAAAAGATGTGGTTATGCTCCATGGAGGTCGCCACTCGGTTCGTTCGAAAAAATACATAGAAGTATTAACCAAGCACCATGGTGGGCGCCATTTGCGTTTCAAGATTACAAGTTCGTCAACTTCTTTGCTTATAAGAGCATAGCAAATAAAGGTGGTGAGACTTTTGCTTGTGCATTTCACTTGCAATGGCATGGTACATTGATAAAAACACCACATCTTAATTGAGTTTAAATGGGAATTGGGTTTGCAAAAGTCATTGTTACATTGAAATGTTGATGGCAGCATTAGAAGTTGAGTTTTGGTAGCGATTGAAACAGGGTGAGAAGGTACGATTAAGTGTTGTGGTTTTGGAGTTGTTGCTTGTTTTGGTGTTGGTGGTGTAGCTGTTGATGCGGGTTTCAGTGAAGGTGTTGGTGCAAGGTTTGGGGTTGACAGTGATGCTATTGTAATGGTGGAGGGTGATGAAACTTCAAGGGCTGGTGTGGTGGCGGAAACGTGTGGCATAGATGGCGGTGATGAGATTTGGGGTCGAAGGGCTTCCCGTGCGGTTCGGATCGATCGAAGCTCATTGAAGATGGTTTGTAACTGGGACTTGAGCCTTGCAAAAGACTCATTCATCCATTGATAGAACTCGGTTTCAGATAGAGTTTAAGCGACCATGGTTCACGGTGGATCACAGCTGCTCTGATACCACTGATGTGGTTCTTGTAAATTCACCAAGAAAAGAGAAGGAAACCAGATTAGAAATTAGAGAGACTTTTAGGCTAACTTCATAATTTTCATTCAAATCCCCAAAATAATAAAATACAAACTCAAATAAATAATACATGACTTAAACTAACCACTAACTTAAACTAGCCACTAACCCATGATTCCTAAATACATGCAATAATTACCATGACTCCACTAACCAAACAAAATATTGAAAGACTATATTATGCTAAATTAACAAAGATAAATATAAGAAATATTGAACATGCATGTCCCGTTAATTAGATTGGTACGTAACAATGTTACAACCCAAACGGTAGAACTCATCCCAAAAGACTAATCTGATGGGAGAGGGAACCATTTGGGTTATAAATCACACATCAATTGACCATTCAACCAATGTGGGACAAGTCTCATACCTTGCAATAGTAAGGTCCATAACATTCGACCCCCCTTAAGGTCCAACGTCCTCGTTGGTCACGGCCACGTTGGTCACGGCCACGTTGGTCACGGCTGGCTCCCTCCAGGCCACCACTCCGTGGGCCACCACTCCGAGTTTGGCTCTGATACCACTGTTACAACCCAAACGGTAGAACTCATCCCAAAAGACTAAGCTAATGGGAGAGGGAACCATTTGGGTTATAAATCCCACATCAATTGCCCATTAAACTAATGTGGGACAAGTCCCATACCTTGTAATAGTAAGGTCCATAACAAAGTCGTCATTTTAAAAAAATACATACAAGAAACCAAATGAATATGTGATGACTATGAACAATAGAAAATCGAATTTCTATCAACTAGAGTACTAGACATTGAGACTACTTATACTTAATTAAGCCTCCAAATCGCTCCGAAATTAAGTTTGTTAATCAAAGAATTAATAACCTAACAATACTTCATCACAGCCTGTAGTTGACTTATTAATTGTTGACCTATAAATGCTGACTTTGTTGACTCGGATTAAATTCTTCTATCACTATCGCCACCTTTAATCTAAGACAACCATCATCAAATAGCAGCAGGGACGGATCCAAAGTGTAAGTAACGGGTTCACGGGAACCTATCACGTCTTAAAACATTAACATAAATTATATAAAAAATTTTAGGGAAAATGCCATAGAAACATAACCAAGTTTCAGTTTTGTTCTAATTAGGTCACTCAAACATATTTTACTTGAATTGGATGACTAAAACTTCAAATCGAGCAATTGTTGGATTTTGTTTGTGTCAAGAAAGGAATTAGGGATAGAATGTGGGGGTCGGAATATTTAATATATGTAATTATTTAAAAAAATTTAAAAATATGTTAATTATAATAAAAAATAAAAAAATAAATCTACAATTCACATTACCGCTTCACATTAGCATAAAAAAATGTAAAAAATAATTCCTAACTGAAACGTAAAGAAAAACATGTGAAAACAACATGTTAAAACCTCTAATTTGAATAAAATATGAAGGTGAGTGACCTAATTGGAACAATTTTTAAACTTGAGTGACTTAATTAGAACAAAATTGAAACTTTGTTATGTTTTTACAAAGTTGCCCCAAAATTTTAAAGTGAACACATAGAAAATTTTATAGCGAACTCATATATATATGTGCCATAATGAGTGGACTCAAGTAATAAAGTTCTCATTTATGAATTGGAATTGTGTGGCTTAAATCGTCAAAAAGTCATTGGTTCAATTCTTTATAGAACCAAATTTTTTAAGTATTTTTTTATTTGTTTTAAAGAAATTTTAACCTTTTAGAATCGCAAGTCGTGAAATACTTCTCATATCATTCAAATATTCAAAAGTTTGAGCAAATGGGCTTCAAACATTCAAACATTTTTTTTAATGAATCCAAGTATTCGAATACTTTAATATCAAGGTTTCACTTGGTGACTAATACTTTGGTTAATCACTCGCTAGGTCCTATATACTTTAGCGGTCATTTATTTTTTTAATAAAATTTTAACCTTTTAACGCTTTAAATTATGAAACTCTTCTTAATATTTTAGTGCTCATCAAAGTCAAGTAAACATGCTTTAAATATACATCAAATATACATCATGAAAACTTTTAGTTATTTGTATTTTATTTACATTTGATGAAGCACATTTTGGGTGAAGCTCTTCAATGAAAAAATTAATATATATTTAATGCAATTGATCACACTACTACAAAACTAAGTATTTGTCACCTATATTTACGACCGAAAAAAGTGGTTACAATTTTTGCAATTACTTTGCGACCAAACCACACTCGACGCAAAATTAATTACCACTTTTAATACGGTTGCAAATATGTTGCAAATTTTGCAACCGTTTCATTTCCATGGCAACCAGATTGTAAAGTTTGTGACCATTTAACTTTGGTGACAAACCAATTGCAAATAAAAGAGAGAAAATTGAATTAATAATAAAATAATAGAGAAAAAAAATTTATGTGATAAAAAATCTTAGTCTTCAAATTCGTATACTAAGCCACCTTTTTCAAGACATTGTCATAGCCGCATATACAATCGAATTCACGTTCTATACAATGTTATACAATATGTCACGGTTAGGCTTTAATTATATTATTCATCTGCATCTACCATCCAACGAAAATGAAAATTGAGCACTTCCACACGATCTTTCCAAATTCAACAGTTTTCCCATAACAAATAGAACTATTTTGAACAAACCACCAAAAGACAATATCATTCCAATATCACATTCTAATGAAGTGCCCACAATAAAAACCTCAACTGCAATCGTTTTGAAGAAACCATATAAAACGCAATATCAATCCAATATTATCTTACAATTGAAGAACCCAAAATCAATTAACTAACACCATGCCACTACAATATATCGTTTTGAACCCACAACCAAAAACCTAAAATAAATTGAAAAATATCGAATTAACAAAGAAACAACACAAATTTATAGTAACAACATTGTTAGGCTCAAAGGGTGTCAAAAAATGAGACCATTATGGATACAATGATGTCAATGAATGCCACACCATGGAGACATTCATACCCCATCATCACATAGCCAAATCAAGTGACCCATCAAACTTAAAAACCAACAATAACCAAAATGAGGGAAAGAAACAATTATAACTACAAAGCCCCACAGACTACTGTAACAACTCCGGTGATAACAAATCCGCTGACCACATAATCGAACCAACCACAATAGCCAAAAAATACAGCTGAAAACCCATAATTTTAAGGGTTTCAAACAATAAGAAACCATCAATGTAAAACCATTAGTAACATGGAGGCGGAGGCAACGATATCGGTCGGTACCAACATCGAGAACCACCCACCTCTACAAACCATTAGTAACATACGCTAGTAGAAACACAACCATCCACTTCTTATAACCATAGAAGATCATACAAATCCAACCATGCACAAATGTCAGAGGTTAACAACCATAAATCACTTACATTGGCGAGAGACAGTGAACAAATAGAGAGAACTTTCACACAAATGAGTGAGCTTTTTCATCTACCAAACAAACGTTTAAGAGTGTTTGTGTGTGAATATATATAACCCATCGACGGGTTTCACAGCTATACACACAACCTATTTTACAACTATACACATGTTGTAAAATTCCCCGAAATAGCCAATTATACAAAAAGCATAGTTATCCCAAAATAGCCCCAAATTTCCAAATCAACGCAATAAGCACAATTGTTCCCAAGTACGTGAAATTCTCAAAGTAGCCATATTTTACTATTAATCAATTTTGTAATTCTAGGCCGAGTAAAAGTGAAATAAATATTAAATAAATAGTACCAGTAAAAGTGTCACATCAACGGCGTTGAAGCAGTTCCACTGGAATGTTATTCGGTAGAGATGGCAATGGGCCGGATATGGGACGGGTATTAGTAATCTTAAGCCCGAATGTAAAACTCAGTCCATACCCGGCCTAATACCCATCAGGTATCAATCGGGTAATTACCCGTCGGATATCGTGCATACCCATGGGTATCGGGTATACCCGTCAATTACTTCCACAATATAAATATGATACATACATACATAGTAAAATGTATCAAATCCAAATAAATAAATTCTCATGATATATGAATTTAAAAGAAGCAATAACGGTATATATCAAAAGATGATTCATTCTCTAAACAATATCAAAACGAGTAAGTAGTTCATCTTTCAAAACAAGCTATACTAGTTCTTAAAAAAGATCCATGAAAAAATACCCAAAACAAAGATACTCACTTGCTTTCATATCTAATATAAAACATATTCAAAAAAACTAGTTCATCTAATATAAAACATATTAAAAAAAACTAGTTCATCTAAAGGCTAAAACTAAAGAAGATTAGTGATTATATATATAAGTAAACAATATATAAATATATATATATATATATATATATATATATATATATATATATTCGGGCCGGGTACTTGGGACGGGTTCATATGATCCCATACCCATACCTGGATTTTTTTAAAAACAAATCCCATACCCGGAAATCCGGGCCATTACCATCGGGCTCGGGTTTTATTGTCATCCCTATTATTCGGTTAAAATTTGTCATTCCTGCCATGTATAAGATGTCACAAGCATATATAAGCTTGAGACAGAAAAGACCATTACTATTATGTGTGGTAGTGACACCCCTAAATTTATCGTGGCAAATTACCTCGAGAGGGACCAGATGATGGAGCTCAAGAGTGAATAGTTTTCAGTTTATGTCGTCACATTTAATTCCAACGGCTTACGTTTTTTCATTTACTATGGGTGGTTGGTGAAAGGATAAGAGTTTTCATCAAAGTTGTCATTACGGGTTACTAAGACTTTACTAGTTCTTTAGTTGTAGCAATGATACTCACGGTGATCAGGCAGATAGATAATGAAGATGCATCGAGTGGAAAGCGAGTGATGTTTATGTAGCATGATGGTCGACGTGTTCGGGTAGCACACCCAACCAAAAACACGTAGGTGCTCATATGATGGATGGTAAAGGTAAAGGGCAAAGTGTGGTGTAGGATATTGTGGAGATAGGTAGCGGTGTGGAGTGCTTCCACCCAAAAGGTGGGCGGTAGGTGAGCGGCAATACTTGGTTGTCGTAACATTTGCAACAACTTTGCCATAAAACTAGTTTTTTTAATAGTTTTGTTATACTTTTTGGTTTGCAACAAATTATGGTTGGTTTGTCGAAATATTTCGGGATGAATTAGGGTTTTTTTTATTTATCATTTGTTAGATAAATGATGTAAATTTGTCGAAATATTAAGTTGTCATAAGTTTGTCGAATACTGTAATAAAAAACACTATTTTCTAACAGTGATCTAATTTTAGGTCCTAAAATTAATAGTTAAATGATTCTGTATTGAGAAAATAATTTTTTTTTAATAATGTTGTGAATAAAGTTCTTGGCTTAATTTTAAGTTGCTTAAAATTTAGTTTTTTATAAATTAATCAAGAATTCATTGTATGGCCCTAAAAATATGAAAAGCCATTATTTACACCAACTTTTCTTCTTCAATAATCCGCCACGTCTCCATCCCATGCCCAAAAATAGTTTCAAACACAAGTTGTTTCAGAATGTTCAAACAAACACCAAAAGCAAAGGTTTCTGAATTTTGATCCAATTTTACAAGCCATTTTTTAAACAATCCCGTGATTAATTACTTTGCATACATTTTGATATTTGATTTGAGTAGACTCTCAATCTTCTTCATCAAAAGAGCTATTTTTTTTAATTTGTAGATTGAATGATCATGTTCCCATGATTATTAGGGTTAGGTAAATTTTGATCCTTGAATTTCAAGTGCCTATTGTATCTATAATCTATTAAGAATTATACTTTTTCTAGAAGATTTGTGTTTGAAGATTGCATTATGAGTCTACCGAAAATGCCGATTTTTCATTTGGAAATTGTGGGTTCGGATTGAAGATTTTCGATGCAAATTGTGTAAAGTTGTAAGTGTTACATGGTTGATATGGGGAACCAAGATAGATGAAATGAGAAAGGTAGAATTATGGAAGTGAAAAGCATGTTAAAAAGCCAATGGATGTGAGAAGCATATGTTATGTAGGTATTTTAATTGCTTTATGGGTGACATATTTTGGTGAAGCAATACCGGATAAAGCTTCCTATGCCCATGGACTTCATTGGAGGACTCATGAAACTATTGTATGCTCTTTCACTTCTTCTCTTATAAAAAAATCTTAGTTTCAATACTTAACCATCAACCAACATATTATGTTTGAGCTAAAGTTGGATAAACAATTGTTACATTGATCAATTTATACATTACAATACAAATCTATCAACCTAACAATATGAGTGGATCAAACTTCAAATCCTTTGAGACACTTTATTATCGAAAACTAATTATTTGTTCTAGGGGTGTTCACTGTTCGATTTGGGTGGTTCCGTGGAGATTTTTCTGCAATGCAAGCCGGCCGTTTGGTTTTGATGATTTATATGGTTTGGTTATAACAGTTTACAAGGTTTTTGTCCATAAAATATTTTACCAATTGTGAAAAAATAGATTTATAGAAAAACACTTTTATAGAAAAGTATCTTTATTACTACTGTTATTGTTGTTATTGTTTTTGTTTGGTTGTTTAGCTTGAGTCTAATGATATTGTCATGTTATGTCTACAGGGAGAAGAAGTTGCAGTATGGTGTAGGAAAGAACTCAAACAAATTTCTAAAGCTATCGAGTATTTTAAACTTAAATTACCACCAGTGACAAACTATAACATCAACTCTGATGTTGCGTTACTTAGAAGAGCCCTTGTAAAAGAAGACACTACGCGTAGACCAAATGGTAGAATACTTAAGCCAAAGAACCGTCGACGGAAGAGGCGGCGTCGACGTAGGCGACGACGCCCTCGGCCTTCGCCATTACCGGTCAGTCCTCCATCGCCAGTATGGAGCCCTGATGGTGCCCCATCTTCATTATGGACTCCTGATGGTGCCCCATCATCGTTTTGGACCCCTGATGGTGCACCATCTCCCCCACTAAGTCCAAGTAGATCCCCACCTTCGGCCCCGACTCCTAAAGGTGCCCCACCTCCAACCTTGACTCCTAAGCGGAGCCCATCTATAGCACCAACTTTCAAGGAGGTGCCGTCTCCATCGGCCCCATCTTCAACAAGGACTCCTAACATGCCTGGTGTTCCGACGCAGGCGCCTAACCGGGATGGGGCCGTATCTTCAACTTCGACTCCAAACCCGCCTCAGAAACCTAGACGTGTTCCTAAGCCTTCACCTAACATGGATCCTCATCCACAGGAAAAGACTGAGAAACCCTCGGATTTTCCGCAGAAAGGTAGCGGCAATGAGCGTAAACTATTGATCATTGCTATATCTTCAAGTATTGTGGCAGCTTTAGCTACAATGGGATTGTTTTTGGTTTGTTTCTTTAGACTAAAAAAGAGAAGGAAGCCTAATGATGGAAGAATGGATGGTGGACTTTCTACTAGCGGTAACTACTTAGCTACATTTGTTCCTATAAGATCTCCTTTTGAGATACAAATTCATATATCTCCTAATTGACAAGGTCAGTTTTGTTTCAGGTTCATTACAAAGATCAATGAAAGTTGGGGGCACAAGAGATGTGATGCACAATTTATCAACCAAAGGTGCTTCTATGCCTGAAGATCAAATATCAAAAGATAGATCATTACCATTTCCACCCGAAAGCAATGTTCCTCCACCATCACAACCGCCGCCGCCGCCGCCACCTCCACCACCTCCACCCCCACCCCCACCACCCCCACCACCTCCGCCACCACCACCTCCTCCTCCAATTGAAACACCATTACCCCCAGCCCCACCACCACCGCCTACAAAGCCTTCTAACGTGCCTAGTCCACCAGTGGCAAAGCCACCTCCACCAGGTGTTTTAGCACGCTCTGGTAACGAAGACAATGAAACGGGAGATTCGGATGCCAATAAAACTAAGTTAAAGCCCTTTTTCTGGGATAAGGTTAATACTAGCCCCAACCGATCAATGGTGTGGCATGATATCAAAGCTGGATCATTCCAGTAAGGCTCTCAACTACTAACTAGTGCATGTTACTTATACTTTATAGGTGATATGAGCGGATTGGGTAACATGGTAAGATGTTGGGTCTGAAACGTGCGTAGTCTAATACTATCAACAATGTTTGGGTTAATTCAATCCATTTTAGGACCAACAAACGACGTTTTTGGGTTGATCACGGCTGAAACATGTTAAAGTGTCAAACGATCGCATCATGTTTTTGTCCACGTACGTATAAATAACTACTAAGTTTATTAACGAACAGGTTCAATGAGGAGATGATGGAAGACTTGTTTGGGTATGCCGCGAGCGGTCAAAACAAGAATGAGAGTGGAAGTACCACATCAAATCTACAACCTCAACCTAAATTTGTACAGATTATTGAGCCAAAAAAAGCACAGAATTTGGCTATACTTCTAAAAGCATTAAATATAACAAAGGAAGAAGTTGCTGATGCCATTATGGAAGGTGACTCTCTATACTACCCCCCTCCCCCCCCCCCAAATCTTCAAATTTTGTAACAAACAATTCATATATTCAAAATCTGTTAATGGGAATTGAATGAATTCAATTGTTTATGTAAATATCAGGTAATGAGCTTCCTGTTGAATTTATTTCAACTTTGTTGAAAATGGCACCAACTCGAGAAGAAGAACTAAAACTCCGTTCGTATAATGGGAATCTTGCTCTTCTTGGCACTTCGGAACGGTTTCTTAAAGTACTAGTTGACATCCCGTTTGCCTTCAAACGTCTTGAAGCTTTGTTGTTTATCGCTTCGCTTCATGAGGAATCGTCTTCGGTAAAAGACTCCTTTTCAACTTTAGAGGTAGCTTGCACAACTCTAAGACATAGTAGAGTCTTCCTAAAACTATTAGAAGCAGTTCTCAAGACAGGAAATCGTATGAATGTGGGTACGTATCGTGGTGGTGCCCAGGCGTTTAAGCTGGACACCTTGTTAAAGCTCTCGGATGTCAAAGGCACCGATGGCAAAACCACATTGTTGTCTTTTGTTGTCCAAGAGATGATCAAGTCAGAAGGAAATAAAGCTGCCAGAAGAGCATCCGAAAAACAACCAAGTAAAGAAGCCTGTGGTTTAGAGGTTGTTTCGAAGCTAAGTGAGGAACTTGATGTCGTTAAAAAAGCAGCACTTATTGATGGAGAGACCTTAACATCAACTGTCTTGAAACTAGGAAACATGTTAAGAAAGACCAAAGATTTTCTTAACAATGAAATGAAAACCGTGGGGAAAAACACCGAGTTTGATAACTTCCTTACGGAGTTTGTGGGTCGTGCGGAAGAAGAGATCATGTGGTTGTTGGAAGAGGAGAAGCGGGTGATGGCCCTTGTTAAGAGCACGGGTGATTATTTCCACGGCAAGTCGAGAAAAGACGAGGGGTTACACTTGTTTATCGTCGTCCGTGATTTCCTAGTGCTTTTGGATAATGTATGTAACGACATAAGACGAACAGCCGCGATGCAAGAAAAGAAAAAACAATCAAGCTCAACAGACGAACCATTCGGGCGTCATAAATTGTTTCCGTCTAACCAAGATAGTCAATCTGGTTATTCTAGTTCAGATGAAGAGAGCCAAGAGAGTGAATCTCTTTAGGTTTTGGTTATAATCGAACAAGAACTAATTCAAGACTGAGTTTGACATAAGAGAAGTTCTTGTTCTTACGTTGTAAATAGCCAAAAAGGTATACAATGTAAATATCATATTTATTTAACTTAAAGGGGATGAGAGAACTTGTCATGAGGAAATTAACATGATGATGAATGCAACATTTTCTTTTCTTTTGACACATGATCACATTCTTGTCTTTAAGATGTTATTGTAGATCGAATTGATAGCTCTTGGAGGGGTGATGAGAAGAACAAAAAGTTGAATGTCTTGTGTTGTGAAAGTTATAATGCTCCAAGGTGTAAGTGTCATTTTTTAAATCTTAATATCATTTTTCTGAATTTTATTTATTGTGAATAGCAAATTTGTATGTATGGGTATTGCAGAAACAACTTTATTTTTAGAGTTAAAAGAACCAACTATATCCATTCATTTAGTTGATTAGTGGATGAGACTGAAACAAGTAGAAAATATAGAAAGAAAATTACAAAAAGTCTCTTTCATTAATAAGTATCATAAAATGTTTTCGATTAAAATTTCTTTCACCAATATGGCCCCATATAGAAAGGGTGCCACAACTTTTAGGTTCGCACAAACTTAAGAAGAGTGATGGAGAATATTCTACCACCGGTTTAGTATTGGCTAATATTACCAACCACCGGTTTGTAACAAAAATTTTGACATCGATTTGCAAAAGACATTTTGCCACCAAGTTGCAACCGCTTTTTTTGCCACCACAATGATCATATTTTAATTTTGCAACTACGTTTTTCCACCACAATGAGATCATATTTTTGCTTTTGCGTTGCTTCTTAGAGCATTCACAGTAGAGGAACCATCCCTATCTCTAAATTTACATTAAAAATCACTACATTTTCTCTTTTCTTCTATTTAAATAATAATACTTTTTTTTAAATTATGAAGTTTTAAGATTACGTACGGTGGGAATAATGGCGATTTTGGCGATTTGTGGGGTTCTTGGTTCTTGATTCGGTTGGATCGTGATTATTGTTTCTTGATTCGGTTGGAGTTTCTTGTTTCTACAATTTGTTCTTGATCTTTACAAACCCTAACCGATTCTTGTTCTTGATTTCTTGTTCTTGTTTTTTGTTTATCTAGGGTTTTGACTACAAAACCTAGTCGTATATTATTTTGGCTTAATCGACTATCCAATTCAACTTGTGTACCAATCCTGTGATTATACAACCTTGATTGTATAGTACGAGCATTGGTAGCGAGTTTTTTGAAGAAGATAGTTGTTTAGGTTCTGGTCTTTTTTATTGTTTTTACGAATTACTTGGCTTGTCTCCTGATTGCTTAGTAGGTCTGTAATCATTCGCGGCTATCTTTATAGTGCAGCTAGAGTGATACGAATCCTATTAACCTTTTAAGGGGCTGGTTTTTGTAATACGTAAAAGATTCATGCATGCATGATGGAGAGTTCAAATCTGATAAATAAAGTTCGTAACATTGATGGAAGGCCGATTATGAGAAGTATCCTAAAAAACTCCAATGTAACTGTTGCTTCAAGTGGAGAGGATATCCCTAAGTTGGTTATTAAAGATGATGAGAAAGTTGATAACTTAGTGGCTAAAGAGGATGCGAAAGCTGATCATGATGAACCAATGGACTTTGCTGGTAAGTTTAAGGAGGAAATAAAAGTTAATTTCAGGCGTATGGATTCTGAGAAACAAGTGGATGATGCTGATGTTGTTCTTCCACGTGCTTCGGTTATTCAAATGAAGAATAAATTTGCTAATACACTGGTGGGATATTTCCTTGGTAAGCGACTTGCATTCCCAATAGTTGAGTACTATGTTAAAAACGCTTGGGGGGAAGTATGGGTTACAAAAGATCATGATGAATTCAAATGGATTTTTCTTTTTCAAGTTCGATACTCAAACAGGTATGCAAGGCGTCTTAGAGGGGGGTCCATGGATTATAAGAAGTATGCCAATAGTGCTGAATATATGGTCACCCACAACTAACCTAAAAAAGGAGGATATTACGAAGGTGCCGGTTTGGGTTAAGATTCATGATGTTCCATTAGCAGCATATTCGAAGGATGGTCTTAGTTTGCTTGCTTCGAAATTGGGTAATCTGAAGTGTTTGGATTCATACACAACTAAAATGTGTTTAGATGGATGGGGAAGAAGTGGATATGCAAGGGCAATGATTGAATTGGATGCAAAGCAAGGTTTTAGGGACAAACTTTCAATGGCTATTCCCAACTTGGAGGATGATGGATATACTAAGGAGGTAATGGATGTTGAGTATGAATGGACTCCCCCAAGGTGTGAAAAATGCGAGGTCTTTGGTCATGATGATAACAATTGTCCTCTTCAACCAAAGGTGGTGGATGACAGGAAGCTGGATGACGAGGGGTTCCAAAAGGTTAAACACTAAAAAACTGTGAATAATCAGGGGTTTCAAGTTGGTAAACAGAAGCAGAAGTTTGAGTATAGGCCGGTGGTGAAAGGAGGGAAACAAAACCGTAGTAAGGGGCAATCAAATCAGCAGAATATAGTGACTTCAAATAGATTCGGTATCTTTGTATCTGAACCGGGGCCATCAAGATATAATGAGGGGGATACAGGAGAAAGTTATGAGAAGGATAAATCGGGGTCTGGATTTAATGAAATGGATAAATTCATGCAGGAAGATACTATTACATCTAATGATGTGTCTGAGGGGGCAAGCACTCCCGATTTGACCGGTTTTAAATGATTAGTATGGCTGCATGGAATATAAGGGGTTTGAATCATCCCCTGAAACAAAATGAGGTTCGCAAGGTCATTCAGGAAAACAATATTCAGGTTTGTGCTGTTTTGGAATCACATGTTAGTGTTGATAGATTATCAAACATTTGTAGAAAAGTGTTTCGAGATTGGGATTGGAGCTCGAATGGTCAGATTTGTGACAAAGGTACGCGCATCATTCTTGGTTGGAACCCTAATGTGGTGGACATCATGGTGATTGCAACATATAACCAGGTGGTCCACTCTCAGGTTTTCTTTAAAAGAGGTGGTCAATCGTTTTTTTGCTCGTTTGTGTATGCAAAAAATAATTATTGTGATAGAAGGGAGTTGTGGGATCAGTTGAACCAACATAAGCTGTTTACGAGGTCTATGCCTTGGGTTATTTTGGGTGATTTCAATGAAGCTTTAAATATGGATGATTGGGCTGTAGGCAAGTCTAGGATTGATTTGGGGGTCAAGGAGTTTCGTGAGTGTGTTCGAAATATTGAAGTCATTGATATTAATAGTTCGGGGCTGCAATTTACTTGGACTCAAAAACCGAAGGCCGGAATTGGTATTTTAAAGAAGATTGATAGGGTTATGGGAAATCTTGGATTTATTGATCTTTTTCCTAAGGCGCATGCCTTGTTCCAGCCTTACAGAGTTTCGGATCATTCCCCGTGTATTCTCAAGTTTGACGTGGTGAATAAAAAGAAAGCAAGGTATTTTAAGTTTGCTAATTTCTTGGTTTTTAAAAAGGAATTTAAAAAAGTGGTAACTCAAGAATGGCAAAAAGAAGTTGCAGGGAATGAGATGTTTAGAATTGTAAAGAAGCTAAAGAATCTCAAACCCTACTTGAGGAAGTTGCTTTATGCTCAAGGAAATTTACATACTAGGGTCGATCGGTTGAGGAAGGATCTTGATGATATTCAGAGTATGGTGGATGAGAATCCTCAAGATAGTGAATTGCGTGATAAGGAACGGAAATGTTTGAAGGATTATGAGGAAGCTGCGTATGACCTTGAGTTGTTTCTTAAACAAAAATCTAAAGTGGAATGGCTTAGAGCGGGTGATTCGAATACAACATTCTTTCATAAAGCGCTCAAGAGGAAGATGCATAAAAACATGGTTGACCGCTTCATTGATAATGAAGGTAATGTTCATAATGGGGATAATGAAGGTAATGTTCATAATGGGGATAATGTTCATAAAGCGCTCAAGAGGAAGATGCATAAAAACATGGTTCTTGTTGATCACTATTCCAAATTTTTGGGTACGGAAAGTGACACTAATAATATGGACTTGTCTAATTTGGGTTTTAATAAACTTTCATTGGTGGATTCGGTCTCAATGATCAGACATGTTACGGATGAGGAGGTCAAGTTAGCGATGTTTGATATTGGAGAAAATAAATCTCCGGGTCCGGACGGTTTTACATCTGCTTTTTTCATTCATAGCTGGGATGTGGTGGGGAAAGACATTTGTAGGGCTGTCAAAGATTTCTTTGTCCACGCTAGGCTTCTTAAAGAGGTAAACCATACTGTTATTCATTTGATTCCTAAGGTTCCTACTCCTGAAAGAGTCAATGATTACAGACCGATTTCTTGCTGTAGTGTGGTGTATAAATGCATCAGCAAAATTATCTCAAATAGAATTAAGGATGCTTTGGATGGGTTGATTAGTGTGAATCAATCTGCTTTTGTGCCTGGGAGGCGAATTTCTGATAACATTCTTATTACTCAGGAATTAATGCATAATTATCATCGGAATAAAGGTCCTCCTAGATGTTCCTTTAAGGTTGATATTCAAAAGGCGTATGACACGGTTAGTTGGAAGTTTTTAAAGGTAATTTTACAGGAATTTGGATTTCATAATATTATGGTTGACTGGATTATGGAATGTGTCTCCACGGTATCTTATTCCTTGTGTGTTAATGGTGATCTCTACGGATATTTTAAAGGGAAAAGAGGATTGAGGCAAGGGGATCCACTATCCCCATATCTATTTACGTTGATTATGGAGATTTTAACCTTAATAATGCAGCGAAATACGCGAACTGGGAGTGGATTCAAGTATCACAACCTTTGTGCGAGACAACGTATTGTTAATATATGCTTTGCAGATGACCTTTTCCTTTTTGCTAGAGGTGAGGTTCGGTCTTGCAAGGTTCTTATGAATGGGTTGGAGGAGTTCAAATCGTGTTCGGGGTTAACTGCGAGTGTTGCGAAGAGTACGGTATTCTTCTGTCAGGTTCCTCTTCATATCAAGAGAGCTATTCTGTCCATCATGTCTTTTGAAGAAGGAAGGCTTCCGATAAGGTATCTTGGGGTTCCTCTTATTTCATCTAATCTTATCGCTTCATATTGCAAGTGTTTGCTTGATAAAGTGGACAGAAGGATTGATGATTGGATGAATAAATCTCTCTCGTTTGCGGGTCGTTTGCAACTTATTGTGTCTGTTATTTCATCCATGTACTCGTATTGGGCTTCAGTGTTTGTTTTGCCTTCCTCTACGGTAAAGGAGCTAGAACGAAAACTGAAAGGGTTCCTTTGGCAGAGAGATGGAAACGATCGTCCAAAGGCAAAAGTGGCTTGGAAAGATGTTTGTCTTCCGAAATCTGAAGGGGGTTTGGGCATTCGAAAGATTTCGGATGTAAATAAAGCGCTTATGTTCTTCCACATTTGGAGTATAATAACGCGTAGGAAATTGCTATGGGTTGAGTGGATTTTCGATCATAAATTGAAGGGGAGTAGTTTTTGGGATGTTGAACCGAGAGCGAGTATGAGTTGGGGGTGGCGGAAAATTCTACAACTTAGAGAGACGATTCGGCCTTATATTCGACAGAAAATTGGGGATGGTAAGAACACGTTTATTTGGTCTGATAATTGGTGTGATCAGAGTCCATTAAGCCGTATTATTACTCCAAGAGATATCTATATGGCAGGGTTTTCAAGGATGGATAAGGTGGCGGATATGGTGATAGATAGAAATTGGATTTGGCCTGCTGCATGGTATGACCTATTTCCTGTTCTTATCAATATTCAGGTTCCAGTTTTGTCCTATAGTAGGAGAGATGTGAGTATATGGCTTGACTACCACGGTGTTGAACGTCAGTTTTCGACTCATAATGTGTGGGATACTATTCGTCATAGAAGCATGCAGATGTCCTGGTATAATATAGTTTGGTTTCACGGCTGTATTCCAAGGCATGCTTTTCATGTTTGGTTGGTATGCCGTAAGAAACTAAACACACAAGACAAGATGAAGTTGTGGGACATGAACATGAGATGTTGTCCTTTGTGTATGAGAGATTTGGACTCGCATGAACATTTATTTTTTGAATGTGGGTATGCGAATCATGTTTGGAAAGAGGTTCGAATGTTTACTGATTTGGAACATATTGAGGGAACTTGGGAGAATATTGTGCTGTTCTTAGTCTCGAGAGGTAAATGGAACTCGAGCAATACTATCATTGATAGACTTGTGATTGGAGCTACCTCTTATTATGTATGGCAGGAACGTAATGCTAGACTTTTCACTAATACAAAGAGGTCTCCTAAACAGATTTCAGCCCTAATATTGGATATTGTTAGGATGAAACTTGTATCCTTGAAAAAGAAGAAAGTGTTTGTTAACTGGACAGCTCGCAAGGGATGGGACTTGGAGCGATTTGAAGACAAGGACGGGTGATGAGATAAGTATTTCATCAGATGGTGTGCGGCCTTGGGGTAGTCTAGTTTATAGGCTAGATTGTTTATTTGGTTGTGATGGTTATGTTTTTCGTTTTGGTTATTTGTTTCACAATCTTAGGGCATGTCCTTTGATTGAACTAATGGGATCTCTTCCCATTACTTGGTTTCTTTTGATATGTTTATAAAATCACCGGGGTAATCCCTTTACCCAAAAAAATAATAATACTTTTATACATTTATCATTACAGTTTCCCTCTCCTCCACTCACAACACTTTTAAAAAATATTAAAAAATTATAGGGGGTGAACAGTAGCTTTTCAAATATAGAGTTTCTCTCTCATCCACCATCAAATTTTCTCTTTCATTCACTCATAATAATTCACAACCACTCATACTCACCCCTAAAATATAAAAACCTCACTCACATACATTTGATTCTCCCACTGTGAATGCTCTTAATTGCCACAACCAAATGGCCAAATTTTTAGCTAGCTTGTGACAAATTTACCACGACCCTTTTTTATATTATAATTTTATATAGACCAGCTAAGAAATTTTAATTATTAAAAATTTCTAAATTCACTATTACAAAATAAAGTCGCATATGTTACAAAATAAAACCGCTTGCATAATATCCAAATTCATTTCACAACGAAGACTCTTCTAACTAGTTGACGGAAGATTTTGAACCACACGTTTTAACATTGCTACAATCGTTGTCAATCTTTTATGCATAGCCTCTTTCTCAGCCATTTCTCTTTATTTCTCGACTTTTTCCCTTTCTTTCTTAGCCTTTTCAACTTCTTTTTCAACGGCAAACCTTCAATTATTCCCCTCCAACCTTTGTAGCTATAATCAATAAACATGTACTTCAATTTACAACTAGATATAAAAGCAGAAGTATAAACTATTTACAATGCAAGCTACTTTTAAAGTACACATAAAAACAAATTTGGATGTTTAACTCAATTATTCCCTTCGACCTTTGTATCTATAATCAATAAAGTAAATCCCACATATGACAAAGCTTAAAGCAAGTGAAACTCTATTTTGCATAGAAATAGTCACAAATAAGTCCATAATATATCAAATGAAGTCACTCTCATATTTCATCAAACATATTGACTTTGAGAGAAATAAAAGGGAAAACAACCGCACATCAAAACATCCTAGTCTATTCATCACCTTCAAGCCAACTTTGACATTCTGTCATGTCACATCACTTATGGTATTTAAATATAGTTATTTTTTTAGTTGCATGAAAGAAAACTACACATAAAAAAATGTGGATGTTTAACTCAATTATTCCTTTCGACCTTTGTATCTAGAATCAATAAAGTAAATCCCACATATGACAAAGCTTAAAGCAAGTGAAACTCTATTTTGCATAGCAATAGTCACAAATAAGTCCATAATATATCAAATGAAGTCACTCTCAAATGAAGTCACTCTCATAGTTCATCAAACATATTGACTTCGAGAGAAATAAAAGGGAAAACAACCGCACATCAAAATATCCTAGTCTATTCATCACCTTCAAGCCAACTTTGACATTCTGTCATGTCACATCACTTATGGTATTTAAATGCAGTTATTTTTTTTAGTTGCATGAAAGAAAATTACTACGCGTTAGCGAATCAATGAAAAGTTATGTGTCACACCACACTTATAGTACATATACATAGGTGCATCCTCTCCCCCTCACAACAAATGCACTTACATATTTTTATTTAATTTCACTAATAAAAGGGTAATGTAATCTATTAATCTTCTATGAAAAATTTGGTGCAAAAGGAAAAAAATTATGCTAGGAAGCCAAAAATAAAGGGACTTTTATAAGACAATAAACATTTTTAGCATCAATTAATTAAACACAAGTTAGCACCATATGTTTCAAAAAGAAATGGAGTTCAACTTATGAGTTTAATCTCTTTAAAGTGAATGTATTGAACTGAAATTGTGATGAATGATGAATTTAGTAACTTTCGGTTCACTCACACTCCAGAAACACAAGCAAATAACACATTAACAACGAGAAGGAAATATGAAAATGAGAACACACGATCGAATTGAATCTCGAATATGTGTGAAAATGAACGGATTATAAAGCACACGCATAGTCTTCTTCTCAGTTTCGCCATTTTTCTCCTATCAAACCGATCGAGATGCGATGTTCTCAAACTATTAACATCTTTGGAGCCATTTTGATTTAGATGTTTGAGAAAAACTAGTTTGTTATGGAGCTTCCATGATTCTCCGGAGCAATGTGTTTGAGAAAAATTCTACTTAATTTGTGTTCTTGAGTTTACTTAACAAAAGAAAAGAAAAGAAATGTGTTCTCGAGTTTACTTAACAAAAGAAAAGAAAAGAAAGTGAACGAGATCCTTTTTTTTTCTCCTCTCTTCTTTCCTTCCAATTCCTTCTGATTTGAAAGAAAACCATTTTCTTCTTCTTCTTCTTCTTCTTCTTCTTGCTCGGGACATTTGAAAAGTTTTGACTTCATTCAACTTGGTCAGTAAGGAGTTGTGGTAAGCCTGCGATGCGTTCACGGTAATAGAGGAGCTCTAATGTCGTCGAAAAACACATATTTGTATAGTTGATCGTAATTATAATCGTACAACTTGCATAGTAAACGAAAGCTTCAGAGAATATTTTTTCACTCGCATTCATTAGAGCGAGATCTCAATGCATAAGTACGTGTCACACTTGGTATCATACGCCTGTCAATCGTAGTTTTTATGGCATCTAGAACCCACTCAAAATGGTCCTGCTTCTCGTTAGTGATAAACGCGTGAGAAATACAAAACATTTTAAGGGTTGAATGGATCTTCTTTTAAAATTTTGTAGCATGACAGTTTCTTTCAACACAAACACTCACCTACCTCCGATTTTTATCTGTCGTTGCTTCATCGACCACCACCATTTGATTCGGTCAGACTCCACACACTATCTAGTTCGCTCGATTGCGCATTCAAACAACACCTCTGGTTCGCTTAGATATCCTCCTCCAGCTAAACGGTCTGAATCAAACGCAAGCTCTGAATCGGTCGGATTCAGAGCTCCTTCAAAGATAAACAAACACAACCTAAGTATTAGGAACAAGCGGTACGTGGAAGCGAAACAACACAGATGCACAAACGAATATCATGCGGAAAGTTAGAGACACGAGGATTATAGTGGTTCGGTCCCAATTGACCTACGTCCACTTTGCAACTAGGGTTTATATTATTAGGTGCTCACAGATACAATTTCAATCATGGGTATATATAAGACTATGATTAGGGTTAATCCCTTAGGCAACAAGTAATCTCTAATTAGGGTTAATCACAATGGGCCCCAGGTCCAAACTTGACCAAACCCAAATTACACTAACATGCTTTTCAAGGTGTTAATGTGGCATACAGAGTCTTAAGATGTCCTAACTTGTCGTACGATGTTCAAAGGACTAGGAAGAAATTAGTAGGTTTATATGGAGTTTAAAGTTTACGTACGGAATTGTAAGATGTTCTTAAGAGTTGTGAGGTGTCGTACATTACACTAATATGCTTTTCAAGGTGCTAATGTGGCATACCGAGTCTTAAGATGTTCTAACTTGTCGTACGATGTTCAAAGGTCTCGGACTAATTCAGTAGGTTTATATGGAGTTTTAAGTTTACGTACGGTATTGTAAATGTTGTTAGGAGTTGTGAGGTGTCGTACATTACACTAACATGCTTTTCAAGGTGCTAATGTGGCATACAGAGTCTTAAGATGTCCTAACTTGTCGTATGATGTTCAAAAAACTCGGAAAAATTCAGTAGGTTTATATGGAGTTTTAAGTTTACGAAGGGTATTGTAAGATGTTGTTAGGAGTTGTGAGGTGTCGTACATTACACTAACAAGCTTTTCAAGGTGCTAATGTGGCATACAGAGTCTTAAGATGTCCTAACTTGTCGTACGATGTTCAAAGGTCTAGGACTAATTCAGTAGGTTTATATGGAGTTTTAAGTTTACGTACGGTATTGTAAGATGTTGTTAGGAGTTGTGAGGTGTCGTACATTACACTAACAAAGTTTTCAAGGTGTTAATGTGGCATACAGAGTCTTAAGATGTCCTAACTTGTCGTACGATGTTCAAAGGACTCGGACGAATTCAGTAGGTTTATATGGAGTTTTAAGTTTACGTACGGTATTGTAAGATGTTGTTAGGAGTTGTGAGGTGTCGTACATTACAGTAGCATGCTTTTCAAGGTTCTAATGTGGCATACCGAGTCTTAAGATGTTCTAACTTGTCGTACGATGTTCAAAGGTCTCGGACTAATTCAGTAGGTTTATATGTAGTTTTAAGTTTACGTACGGTATTGTAAGATGTTGTTAGGAGTTGTGAGGTGTCGTACATTACACTAACAAGCTTTTCAAGGTGTTAATGTGGCATACAGAGTCTTAAGATGTCCTAACTTGTCGTACGATGTTCAAAGGACTCGGACGAATTCAGTAGGTTTATATGGAGTTTTAAGTTTACGTACGGTATTGTAAGATGTTGTTAGGAGTTGTGAGGTGTCGTACATTACAGTAGCATGCTTTTCAAGGTTCTAATGTGGCATACCGAGTCTTAAGATGTTCTAACTTGTCGTACGATGTTCAAAGGTCTCGGACTAATTCAGTAGGTTTATATGTAGTTTTAAGTTTACGTACGGTATTGTAAGATGTTGTTAGGAGTTGTGAGGTGTCGTACATTACACTAACATGCTTTTCAAGGTGCTAATGTGGCATACCGAGTCTTAAGATGTTCTAACTTGTCGTACGATGTTCAAAGGACTCGGACTAATTCACTAGGTTTATATGGAGTTTTAAGTTTATGTACGGTATTGTATAATGTTGTTAGGAGTTGTAAGGTGTCGTACATTACACTAACATGCTTTTCAAGGTGCTAATGTGGCATACAGAGTCTTAAGATTTTCTAACTTGTGGTACGATGTTCAAAGGACTCGGACGAAATCAGTAGGTTTATATGGAGTTTTAAGTTTACGTACGGTATTGTAAGATGTTCTTAGGAGTTGTGAGGTGTCGTACATTACACTAACATGCTTTTCAAGGTGCTAATGTGGCATACCGAGTCTTAAGATGTTCTAACTTGCCGTACGATGTTCAAAGGTCTCGGACTAATTCAGTAGGTTTATATGAAGTTTTAAGTTTACGTACGGTATTGTAAATGTTGTTAAGAGTTGTGAGGTGTCGTACATTACACTAACATGCTTTTCAAGGTGCTAATGTGGCATACAGAGTCTTAAGATGTCCTAACTTGTCGTACGATGTTCAAAGGACTCAGACGAATTCAGTAGGTTTATATGGAGTTTTAAGTTTACGTACGGTATTGTAAAATGTTGTTAAGAGTTGTGAGGTGTCGTACATTACAGTAACATGCTTTTCAAGGTTCTAATGTGGCATACCGAGTCTTAAGATGTTCTAACTTGTCGTACGATGTTCAAAGGTCTAGGACTAATTCAGTAGGTTTATATGGAGTTTTAAGTTTACGTACGATATTGTAAGATGTTATTAGGAGTTGTGAGGTCTCGTACATTACACTAACATGCTTTTCAAGGTGCTAATGTGGCCTACAGAGTCTTAAGATGTCCTAAGTTGTCGTACGATGTTCAAAGGACTCGGACGAATTCAGTAGGTTTATATGGAGTTTTAAGTTTTCGTACGGTATTGAAAGATGTTGTTAGGAGTTGTGAGGTGTCGTACGTTACACTAGCATGCTTTTCAAGGTGCTAATGTGGCATACAAAGTGTTAAGATGTCCTAACTTGTCGTACGATGTTCAAAGGACTCGGACGAATTCAGTAGGTTTATATGGAATTTTAAGTTTACGTACGGTATTGTAATAAGTTGTTAGGAGTTGTGAGGTGTCGTACATTACACTAACATGGTTTTCAAGGTGCTAATGTGGCATACAGAGTCTTAAGATTTCGTAACTTGTCGTGCGATGTTCAAAGGACTCGGACGAATTCAGTAGATTTATATGGAGTTTTAAGTTTACGTACGGTATTGTAAGATGTTGTTAGGAGTTGTGAGGTATCATACATTACTCTAGCATGCTTTTCAAGGTGCTAATGTGGCATACAGAGTCTTAAGATGTCCTAACTTGTCGTATGATGTTCAAAGGACTCGGTCGAATTCAGTAGGTTTATATGGAGTTTTAAGTTTACGTATAGTATTGTAAGATGTTAGGATTTGTGAGGTGTCATACATTACACTAACATGCTTTTCAAGGTGCTAATGTGGCATACAGAGTCTTAAGATGTCCTAACTTGTCGTACGATGTTCAAAGGTCTAGGACTAATTCAGTAGGTTTATATGGAGTTTTAAGTTTACGTACGGTATTGTAAGATGTTGTTAGGAGTTGTGAGGTGTCGTACATTACACTAACAAGCTTTTCAAGGTGTTAATGTGGCATACAGAGTCTTAAGATGTCCTAACTTGTCGTACGATGTTCAAAGGACTCGGACGAATTCAGTAGGTTTATATGGAGTTTTAAGTTTACGTACGGTATTGTAAGATGTTCTTAGGAGTTGTGAGGTGTCGTACATTACACTAACAAGCTTTTCAAGGTGTTAATGTGGCATACAGAGTCTTAAGATGTCCTAACTTGTCGTACGATGTTCAAAGGACTCGGACGAATTCAGTAGGTTTATATGGAGTTTTAAGTTTATGTACGGTATTGTTTAATGTTGTTAGTAGTTGTAAGGTGTCGTACATTACACTAACATGCTTTTCAAGGTGCTAATGTGGCATACAGAGTCTTAAGATTTTCTAACTTGTGGTATGATGTTCAAAGGACTCGGACGAAATCAGTAGGTTTATATGGAGTTTTAAGTTTACGTACGGTATTGTAAGATGTTGTTAGGAGTTGTGAGGTGTCGTACATTACACTAACAAACTTTTCAAGGTGTTAATGTGGCATACAGAGTCTTAAGATGTCCTAACTTGTCGTACGATGTTCAAATGACTCGGACGAATTCAGTAGGTTTATATGGAGTTTTAAGTTTACGTACGGTATTGTAAGATGTTGTTAGGAGTTGTGAGGTGTCGTACATTACAGTAGCATGCTTTTCAAGGTTCTAATGTGGCATACCGAGTCTTAAGATGTTCTAACTTGTCGTACGATGTTCAAAGGTCTCGGACTAATTCAGTAGGTTTATATGTAGTTTTAAGTTTACTTACGGTATTGTAAGATGTTGTTAGGAGTTGTGAGGTGTCGTCCATTACACTAACAAGCTTTTCAAGGTGTTAATGTGGCATACAGAGTCTTAAGATGTCCTAACTTGTCGTACGATGTTCAAAGGACTCGGACGAATTCAGTAGGTTTATATGGAGTTTTAAGTTTACGTACGGTATTGTAAGATGTTGTTAGGAGTTGTGAGGTGTCGTACATTACAGTAGCATGCTTTTCAAGGTTCTAATGTGGCATACCGAGTCTTAAGATGTTCTAACTTGTCGTACGATGTTCAAAGGTCTCGGACTAATTCAGTAGGTTTATATGGAGTTTTAAGTTTACGTACGGTATTGTAAGATGTTGTTAGGAGTTGTGAGGTGTCGTACATTACAGTAGCATGCTTTTCAAGGTTCTAATGTGGCATACCGAGTCTTAAGATGTTCTAACTTGTCGTACGATGTTCAAAGGTCTCGGACTAATTCAGTAGGTTTATATGTAGTTTTAAGTTTACTTACGGTATTGTAAGATGTTGTTAGGAGTTGTGAGGTGTCGTACATTACACTAACAAGCTTTTCAAGGTGTTAATGTGGCATACAGAGTCTTAAGATGTCCTAACTTGTCGTACGATGTTCAAAGGACTCGGACGAATTCAGTAGGTTTATATGGAGTTTTAAGTTTACGTACGGTATTGTAAGATGTTGTTAGGAGTTGTGAGGTGTCGTACATTACAGTAGCATGCTTTTCAAGGTTCTAATGTGGCATACCGAGTCTTAAGATGTTCTAACTTGTCGTACGATGTTCAAAGGTCTCGGACTAATTCAGTAGGTTTATATGTAGTTTTAAGTTTACGTACGGTATTGTAAGATGTTGTTAGGAGTTGTGAGGTGTCGTACATTACACTAACATGCTTTTCAAGGTGCTAATGTGGCATACCGAGTCTTAAGATGTTCTAACTTGTCGTACGATGTTCAAAGGACTCGGACTAATTCACTAGGTTTATATGGAGTTTTAAGTTTATGTACGGTATTGTATAATGTTGTTAGGAGTTGTAAGGTGTCGTACATTACACTAACATGCTTTTCAAGGTGCTAATGTGGCATACAGAGTCTTAAGATTTTCTAACTTGTGGTACGATGTTCAAAGGACTCGGACAAAATCAGTAGGTTTATATGGAGTTTTAAGTTTACGTACGGTATTGTAAGATGTTCTTAGGAGTTGTGAGGTGTCGTACATTACACTAACATGCTTTTCAAGGTGCTAATGTGGCATACCGAGTCTTAAGATGTTCTAACTTGCCGTACGATGTTCAAAGGTCTCGGACTAATTCAGTAGGTTTATATGAAGTTTTAAGTTTACGTACGGTATTGTAAATGTTGTTAAGAGTTGTGAGGTGTCGTACATTACACTAACATGCTTTTCAAGGTGCTAATGTGGCATACAGAGTCTTAAGATGTCCTAACTTGTCGTACGATGTTCAAAGGACTCAGACGAATTCAGTAGGTTTATATGGAGTTTTAAGTTTACGTACGGTATTGTAAAATGTTGTTAAGAGTTGTGAGGTGTCGTACATTACAGTAACATGCTTTTCAAGGTTCTAATGTGGCATACCGAGTCTTAAGATGTTCTAACTTGTCGTACGATGTTCAAAGGTCTAGGACTAATTCAGTAGGTTTATATGGAGTTTTAAGTTTACGTACGATATTGTAAGATGTTATTAGGAGTTGTGAGGTCTCGTACATTACACTAACATGCTTTTCAAGGTGCTAATGTGGCATACAGAGTCTTAAGATGTCCTAAGTTGTCGTACGATGTTCAAAGGACTCGGACGAATTCAGTAGGTTTATATGGAGTTTTAAGTTTTCGTACGGTATTGAAAGATGTTGTTAGGAGTTGTGAGGTGTCGTACGTTACACTAGCATGCTTTTCAAGGTGCTAATGTGGCATACAAAGTGTTAAGATGTCCTAACTTGTCGTACGATGTTCAAAGGACTCGGACGAATTCAGTAGGTTTATATGGAATTTTAAGTTTACGTACGGTATTGTAATAAGTTGTTAGGAGTTGTGAGGTGTCGTACATTACACTAACATGGTTTTCAAGGTGCTAATGTGGCATACAGAGTCTTAAGATTTCGTAACTTGTCGTGCGATGTTCAAAGGACTCGGACGAATTCAGTAGATTTATATGGAGTTTTAAGTTTACGTACGGTATTGTAAGATGTTGTTAGGAGTTGTGAGGTTTCGTACATTACACTAACAAACTTTTCAAGGGGTTAATGTGGCATACAGAGTCTTAAGATGTCCTAACTTGTCGTACGATGTTCAAAGGACTCGGACAAATTCAGTAGGTTTATATGGAGTTTTAAGTTTACGTACGGTATTGTAAGATGTTGTTAGGAGTTGTGAGGTGTCGTACATTACAGTAGCATGCTTTTCAAGGTTCTAATGTGGCATACCGAGTCTTAAGATGTTCTAACTTGTCGTACGATGTTCAAAGGTCTCGGACTAATTCAGTAGGTTTATATGTAGTTTTAAGTTAACGTACGGTATTGTAAGATGTTGTTAGGAGTTGTGAGGTGTCGTACATTACACTAACAAGCTTTTCAAGGTGTTAATGTGGCATACAGAGTCTTAAGATGTCCTAACTTGTCGTACGATGTTCAAAGGACTCGGACGAATTCAGTAGGTTTATATGGAGTTTTAAGTTTACGTACGGTATTGTAAGATGTTGTTAGGAGTTGTGAGGTGTCGTACATTACAGTAGCATGCTTTTCAAGGTTCTAATGTGGCATACCGAGTCTTAAGATGTTCTAACTTGTCGTACGATGTTCAAAGGTCTCGGACTAATTCAGTAGGTTTATATGTAGTTTTAAGTTTACGTACGGTATTGTAAGATGTTGTTAGGAGTTGTGAGGTGTCGTACATTACACTAACATGCTTTTCAAGGTGCTAATGTGGCATACCGAGTCTTAAGATGTTCTAACTTGTCGTACGATGTTCAAAGGACTCGGACTAATTCACTAGGTTTATATGGAGTTTTAAGTTTATGTACGGTATTGTATAATGTTGTTAGGAGTTGTAAGGTGTCGTACATTACACTAACATGCTTTTCAAGGTGCTAATGTGGCATACAGAGTCTTAAGATTTTCTAACTTGTGGTACGATGTTCAAAGGACTCGGACGAAATCAGTAGGTTTATATGGAGTTTTAAGTTTACGTACGGTATTGTAAGATGTTCTTAGGAGTTGTGAGGTGTCGTACATTACACTAACATGCTTTTCAAGGTGCTAATGTGGCATACCGAGTCTTAAGATGTTCTAACTTGTCGTACGATGTTCAAAGGTCTCGGACTAATTCAGTAGGTTTATATGAAGTTTTAAGTTTACGTACGGTATTGTAAATGTTGTTAAGAGTTGTGAGGTGTCGTACATTACACTAACATGCTTTTCAAGGTGCTAATGTGGCATACAGAGTCTTAAGATGTCCTAACTTGTCGTACGATGTTCAAAGGACTCAGACGAATTCAGTAGGTTTATATGGAGTTTTAAGTTTACGTACGGTATTGTAAAATGTTGTTAAGAGTTGTGAGGTGTCGTACATTACAGTAACATGCTTTTCAAGGTTCTAATGTGGCATACCGAGTCTTAAGATGTTCTAACTTGTCGTACGATGTTCAAAGGTCTAGGACTAATTCAGTAGGTTTATATGGAGTTTTAAGTTTACGTACGATATTGTAAGATGTTATTAGGAGTTGTGAGGTCTCGTACATTACACTAACATGCTTTTCAAGGTGCTAATGTGGCATACAGAGTCTTAAGATGTCCTAAGTTGTCGTACGATGTTCAAAGGACTCGGACGAATTCAGTAGGTTTATATGGAGTTTTAAGTTTTCGTACGGTATTGAAAGATGTTGTTAGGAGTTGTGAGGTGTCGTACGTTACACTAGCATGCTTTTCAAGGTGCTAATGTGGCATACAAAGTGTTAAGATGTCCTAACTTGTCGTACGATGTTCAAAGGACTCGGACGAATTCAGTAGGTTTATATGGAATTTTAAGTTTACGTACGGTATTGTAATAAGTTGTTAGGAGTTGTGAGGTGTCGTACATTACACTAACATGGTTTTCAAGGTGCTAATGTGGCATACAGAGTCTTAAGATTTCGTAACTTGTCGTGCGATGTTCAAAGGACTCGGACGAATTCAGTAGATTTATATGGAGTTTTAAGTTTACGTACGGTATTGTAAGATGTTGTTAGGAGTTGTGAGGTATCATACATTACTCTAGCATGCTTTTCAAGGTGCTAATGTGGCATACAGAGTCTTAAGATGTCCTAACTTGTCGTATGATGTTCAAAGGACTCGGTCGAATTCAGTAGGTTTATATGGAGTTTTAAGTTTACGTATAGTATTGTAAGATGTTAGGATTTGTGAGGTGTCATACATTACACTAACATGCTTTTCAAGGTGCTAATGTGGCATACAGAGTCTTAAGATGTCCTAACTTGTCGTACGATGTTCAAAGGTCTAGGACTAATTCAGTAGGTTTATATGGAGTTTTAAGTTTACGTACGGTATTGTAAGATGTTGTTAGGAGTTGTGAGGTGTCGTACATTACACTAACAAGCTTTTCAAGGTGTTAATGTGGCATACAGAGTCTTAAGATGTCCTAACTTGTCGTACGATGTTCAAAGGACTCGGACGAATTCAGTAGGTTTATATGGAGTTTTAAGTTTACGTACGGTATTGTAAGATGTTCTTAGGAGTTGTGAGGTGTCGTACATTACACTAACAAGCTTTTCAAGGTGTTAATGTGGCATACAGAGTCTTAAGATGTCCTAACTTGTCGTACGATGTTCAAAGGACTCGGACGAATTCAGTAGGTTTATATGGAGTTTTAAGTTTACGTACGGTATTGTAAGATGTTGTTAGGAGTTGTGAGGTGTCGTACATTACACTAACAAACTTTTCAAGGTGTTAATGTGGCATACAGAGTCTTAAGATGTCCTAACTTGTCGTACGATGTTCAAAGGACTCGGACGAATTCAGTAGGTTTATATGGAGTTTTAAGTTTACGTACGGTATTGTAAGATGTTGTTAGGAGTTGTGAGGTGTCGTACATTACACTAACAAACTTTTCAAGGTGTTAATGTGGCATACAGAGTCTTAAGATGTCCTAACTTGTCGTACGATGTTCAAAGGACTCGGACGAATTCAGTAGGTTTATATGGAGTTTTAAGTTTACGTACGGTATTGTAAGATGTTGTTAGGAGTTGTGAGGTGTCGTACATTACAGTAGCATGCTTTTCAAGGTTCTAATGTGGCATACCGAGTCTTAAGATGTTCTAACTTGTCGTACGATGTTCAAAGGTCTCGGACTAATTCAGTAGGTTTATATGTAGTTTTAAGTTTACGTACGGTATTGTAAGATGTTGTTAGGAGTTGTGAGGTGTCGTACATTACACTAACAAGCTTTTCAAGGTGTTAATGTGGCATACAGAGTCTTAAGATGTCCTAACTTGTCGTACGATGTTCAAAGGACTCGGACGAATTCAGTAGGTTTATATGGAGTTTTAAGTTTACGTACGGTATTGTAAGATGTTCTTAGGAGTTGTGAGGTGTCGTACATTACACTAACAAGCTTTTCAAGGTGTTAATGTGGCATACAGAGTCTTAAGATGTCCTAACTTGTCGTACGATGTTCAAAGGACTCGGACGAATTCAGTAGGTTTATATGGAGTTTTAAGTTTATGTACGGTATTGTTTAATGTTGTTAGTAGTTGTAAGGTGTCGTACATTACACTAACATGCTTTTCAAGGTGCTAATGTGGCATACAGAGTCTTAAGATTTTCTAACTTGTGGTATGATGTTCAAAGGACTCGGACGAAATCAGTAGGTTTATATGGAGTTTTAAGTTTACGTACGGTATTGTAAGATGTTGTTAGGAGTTGTGAGGTGTCGTACATTACACTAACAAGCTTTTCAAGGTGTTAAAGTGGCATACAGAGTCTTAAGATGTCCTAACTTGTCGTACGATGTTCAAAGGACTCGGACGAATTCAGTAGGTTTATATGGAGTTTTAAGTTTACGTACGGTATTGTAAGATGTTGTTAGGAGTTGTGAGGTGTCGTACATTACAGTAACATGCTTTTCAAGGTTCTAATGTGGCATACCGAGTCTTAAGATGTTCTAACTTGTCGTACGATGTTCAAATGTCTCGGACTAATTCAGTAGGTTTATATGGAGTTTTAAGTTTACGTACGATATTGTAAGATGTTGTTAGGAGTTGTGAGGTCTCGTACATTACACTGACATGCTTTTCAAGGTGCTAATGTGGCATACAGAGTCTTAAGATTTCCTAACTTGTCGTACGATGTTCAAAGGACTCGGACGAATTCAGTAGGTTTATATGGAGTTTTAAGTTTACGTACGATATTGTAAGATGTTGTTAGGAGTTGTGAGGTATCATACATTACTCTAGCATGCTTTTCAAGGTGCAAATATGGCATACATAGTCTTAAGATGTCCTAACTTGTCGTACGATGTTTAAAGGACTCGGACGAATTCAGTAGGTTTATATGGAGTTTTAAGTTTACGCACGGTATTGTACGATGTTGTTAGGAGTTGTGAGATGTCGTGCATTACACTAACATGCTTTCAAGATGCTAATGTGGCATACAGAGTCTTAAGATTTCCTAACTTGTGGTACGATGTTCAAAGGACTCGGACGAAATCAGTAGGTTTATATGGAGTTTTAAGTTTACGTACGGTATTGTAAGATGTTCTTAGGAGTTGTGAGGTGTCGTACATTACACTAACATTCTTTTCAAGGTGCTAATGTGGCATACCGAGTCTTAAGATGTTCTAACTTGTCGTACGATGTTCAAAGGTCTCGGACTAATTCAGTAGGTTTATATGGAGTTTTAAGTTTACGTACGGTATTGTAAATGTTGTTAAGTGTTTTGAGGTGTCGTATATTACACTAACATGCTTTTCAAGGTGCTAATGTGGCATACAGAGGGATGTGTTCGTTTAGGGCGATTAGGGCGATTAGCGGGCGATTAGGGTTTGCATACAGATTTCTTGATCTTGCATGTGTTGCAACTCAATCTATCGATTATTGGTGTGTTCGTTTATCATTCACTAATTGATTTTACGTTTATTCTCGTGTAGCAGTCCTGATATACAATTGGTTTTGGCCAGTTTATTCGAGCACTGTTAGCAAGAAATAGGGTTTTATCGATTAGGGTTTGGTGGGATTTTCGTTGACTGAATCATATATTGCTAACTCTAACTACTTAGTAGTATCAAATGGAGAAACGGTCGCTAGCTGATAAAGTTAAAAACATTGATGGAAAGGTAAAGAGAAGCATTCTAAAGAGATCGAATACAGTAAACTCTGATGAGGTGAATCAAAATAAGGAGGCTGAGCAGATTAGGGTTTCGGTGACTAATGCTGGAGGTAAAAAAGATGCTGAAGGTGGTAGCCAATATGGTTCGAATAAGACCCATAATGAGGAGAATAGCGAAGGTGGAGAGATGGATAAAAATCTGAATGAGACGGGTGATGTTCTGAATGAGCCGGGTGATGTTCTTGACACGGCTAGAAAGAGTGACCCGGCTGTACATGTTATGAAGGTTAACACGGCTACTACTAATGACCCGACTAGAAGTGTTGACCCGGCTATGAAGATTCACACGGCTGTACATGTTGACCCGGCTACAACTAGGAAGGTTGACACGGCTATGCAGGTTGACACGGCTGTACATGTTGACCCGGCTGTTGACATGGCGAGAGTTATTGACCCGACTATTAATGTTGATAGGCTTGACACGGCTAGATATATTGACACGGCTAAGAATGTTGGGGTTCATGCGAGTAACACTGTTAACTCCTATGCTGATATGACAAAAAAAGTTGGGGTGGATTCGGATCAATTGGGAACAAAAGTGAATTTTAGGTATATGGTGAATGCTGAATCGAAGCAGGGATTTGATGTCGTGCTTCCAAAGGACTCAATTCGGGCAGTTTGTAATAAACTGGAGTTTACGTTGTATGGATACTTTCTAGGGGATAGGATGGCGTATCCTGTGGTAGAGTATTATGTTCGTATGAATTGGAAAAAATATGGTCTCCAGAAGTCTATGATGAATGCGAATGGATTTTTCTTCTTCAAGTTTAATGACAGGAAAGGTATGATGGATGTTCTGGAAGGTGGCCCTTGGATGATTCGAAATAAACCTATTATTCTTAATGTCTGGTCACCGACCTCAAAGCTCCATAAGGATGACATCAAGACAGTGTCGGTTTGGGTAAAGTTACATGATGTTCCCTTAGTGGCTTACACGAATGTAGGTTTGAGCCTATTAGTATCACAAATTGGTACTCCTAGTTTGCTTGACTCATTTACTTCTTCGATGTGTACTAATGTTTGGGGAAGAAGCAGTTTTGCTAGAGCGCTTGTTGAAATATCAGCTGACAGGGGATTTAAGGAAGAAATTACTATTGCAGTTCCTGATCTGGAGGGAGATGGTTTTGGATCGGCTAAGGTGTCAGTGGAATATGAGTGGAAACCTCCTAGATGCGGACATTGCTGTGTGTTTGGTCATAATGAAGACGGATGTCCTTTACAGGTGAAACAGGACACCAAACTTAGTTCAAACATGGATAGTGATGGTTTCAAGGAGGTGAAGAATAAAAAGATGGCAAAAAGAAACGGAATTCAAATTAAGAAACCACAGTTTGAGTATCGTCCGGTGGTAAAAAAGACGGGAAAGAGGATGTCAAAAATTTGGATAGACGCAATGAAAATAGGAAGAAGTTGAAGGAGCCAGTTGTAGA
Source organism: Tagetes erecta (assembly GCA_030867185.1). NCBI lineage: Eukaryota > Viridiplantae > Streptophyta > Magnoliopsida > Asterales > Asteraceae > Tagetes > Tagetes erecta. The sequence goes on from CM061496.1 coordinate 24,337,751, forward strand.
TAATTTTGTTTCTGCAAACCCGTTTGGTGTCTTATTGGAGGAGGATGAGAATAGTACTAGGGATGATAAAAAGAAGGGTAATTTGGAAATTGGGAATGATCAACTTGATTCGGATTCGGATGTTGATGAAGTTCTGGATATGGATAGTGGTATGGCCAGGTTTGTGCAAAATGGTTCTCTAGGGGATATGAATACTATTAAAGGGGCAAGCACTCCTTCTACGTCAGGTATTAATGGTTAGTATGGCCGCTTGGAACATTAGGGGTTTGAACCGAGCCCCAAAACAGAAGGAGGTTCGTCAGGTTGTTAGAGATAATAACTTGAGTTTGTGTGCAATCTTGGAGTCTCATGTGGATCTGGATAGACTAACGGGGGTTTGCAATAGTGTGTTTAAAAGGTGGGATTGGACGTCTAATGGAAATATGTGTTCGAAGGGGTCCAGGATTATTTTGGGATGGGATCCCCTAGTTATGGATGTTATGGTTCTTGCTCAATCGGATCAGGTTATGCATATTCAGATCTCTTTTAAGCTTGATAAAAGAAGGTTGTTCTGATCAGTTGTTTATGCTGCCAATTATTATGTCCATAGAAGGGAGTTGTGGGCTAATTTATGCAGACATAGTATGGTGGTCAAAGGTGAGCCCTGGGTCATGATGGGGGACTTTAATTCGGTTTTATTTTCTCACGATTCATATGCTGGGTCGTCAAGTTCTACTATTGGTATGAGAGAGTTTAGGGATTGTATTAACCAGATAGAGATGATTGATGTTAACAGGTCTGGAATGCAATTCACTTGGAATCAAAAGCCCAAACAGGGTACAGGGGTGTTCAAAAAGATTGATAGGGTTATGGCAAATGTTCGGTTTACTGATATCTATCCTACGGCTGGTGCTATTTTTCAACCGAATGGTATCTCTGACCATTCTCCCTGTGTCCTTAGAATCCCGGAAGTGGAACGTATTAGACCGCCCCCTTTTCGTTTCGCAAATTTCCTTACTTATAAACCGGAATTCAAGGATATTGTTGCTAAGGTTTGGGGTATGAATATTGGTGGTGTGCACCAGTTCAGAGTGGTTAAAAGGCTTAAACTTCTTAAACCGCCTTTAAGGGGCTTATTATACTCGCAGGGAAATCTTCACTCTAAGGTTGCATCCATTCGTACTCAGCTTAATCAAATTCAACGTTTGATTGATGATGATCCTATGAATCTGGAGTTACATTCCCAGGAGTCTAAGCTTCTTGCTTCATTTAATGAGGCAAGCCTTGATGAAGAAAGATTCTTGAAGCAGAAAGCGAAGGTACATTGGCTGGTTGAGGGGGATGCTAATACTAAGTATTTCCATAACACACTGAAATGCAGAAACCATAGAGCTCGGATAGATGTCATTATTGATAGCAATGGAAGTCTGCATGAAGGGAAGGCGGTTCCCAAGGCGTTTGTTGATCATTATGTGGGGTTTCTGGGAAAGGAGGATCTTTCTATTATCCCCATAACTCAGGAGTTGTTTGATGCCCGGATTGATCAGGCTGTGGCTGTTCATATGATTCGGGAGGTTACGGTGGATGAGATCAAAGGACCATGTTTGCTTTTGGTGATGATAAAGCTCCTGGTCCTGATGGGTTTACAGCTGCGTTTTATAAGAAATCATGGGATATTGTGGGTAAAGATGTGTGCCTCGCTGTGCAGGATTTTTTTCGTGAGGGCAGGTTACTTATTGAGATGAATCATACGCTGATTACGCTTATTCCCAAGGTTGATACTCCCTCTTTTATTACGGATTATAGACCGATTGCTTGTTGTAATGTTCTGTTTAAGTGCATTACTAAGATTCTAGCGGATAGAATGAAGGAAAGCCTGAATAATATTATTAGCTCTAATCAATCTGCTTTTATTCCGGGTAGAAGAATATCTGATAATATTTTATTGACCCAAGAACTCATGCATAGATATCACCTAGATAGTGGGCCTCCAAGGTGTGCTTTTAAAGTTGATATTCAGAAAGCTTATGACACTGTGAATTGGAAATTCTTGAAGACGGTTTTATTGGGGTTTGGTTTTCATCCTATGATGGTTAATTGGGTCATGGTGTGTGTTACCACGGTTTCGTTCTCTATCTCTGTGAATGGTTGTATGCATGGGTATTTTAGGGGGAAACGTGGCCTCCGACAGGGAGATCCTATGTCCCCGTATCTATTTACTATGGTTATGGAGATCCTTACTTTGGTTTTGAGAAGGGCTGTTTCATTGGACTCGTCTTTCAGATTCCATAATAGATGTGAGAAGATTCTTTTGATTAATTTGTGATTTGCAGATGACTTGTTTCTGTTTGCTAGAGGGGATTTGAGCTCTGCAAAGGTTATTATGAAGTCTTTGACGGATTTTACTAGCATGCCGGGGTTGAGCCCAAGTAACCAGAAAAGTACTATATTTTTTTGTAACGTTCCTGTGCAAATCAAGAACAGTATTCTGAATATTATGCCTTTTGTGGAGGGTAAGTTGCCGGTTAGGTATCTGGGTGTACCCCTTGTGGCGTCTAGAGTGAGGACTTCGGATTGTCGGGCCCTTATTGAAAAAGTTGATAATCGTGTTGGTGACTGGAAGAATAAGTTGCTTTCTTTTGCTGGTAGGTGTCAGCTCATTAATTCTGTTATCGCTTCTCTTCATGTGTTTTGGTCGTCAGTGTTCATCCTCCCAATCCGGATTATGCATGATATTGAGGCTAAGATGAGGGATTTCTTATGGGCTATGGGTCCTTTGAAGAAGGGTCATGCAAGGGTTGCTTGGAAGGATGTTTGTATGCCAAAAAATGAAGGTGGTCTGGGAATCAAACGCGTTAGGGATATGAATAAATCCATGATGTCGTATCATATTTGGAGCATCATCTCTAACCGTTCCTCTGTTTGGGTGGATTGGATCAAGCTATATAGATTGAAGGGGAGGAATTTTTGGAGTGTTGAGCTCCCTAGAAATTGTTCTTGGGGTTGGCGGAAAGTTCTTCAACTTAGGCCTCTTGTTCGTAGATTTCTGTGGTCAAAAGTGGGGAATGGTTGTAATACGTCTGTTTGGTATGATATCTGGTTTGAAGGGGGTCCGTTTATTGAGATGTTGTCGCACAGGGATATTAGGAATGCCGGGTTTTCATTGGAAGCTAAAGTGGCTGATATATATAGGGATGGTAGTTGGAGATGGCCTTCTTCTTGGTTAAATACTTATCCGGTTCTTAACCAGGTTATCCAGATGCGATTATATCCAGATATGTTGGATAAGTCTTTCTGGAAAACGGGTTCGAATCTGTGCTTGTTCTCCACTAAGGAGGTGTGGGACTGTATTAGATTACGGGGTTCTAGTGTTGACTGGGCTAATGGGGTTTGGTTTTCTCAATGTATTTCGAAGCATGCTTTTCTGTTATGGTTGGTGATGAGGGAGAGGTTACTTACTCAGGACAAGATACTGTCATGGGATCTGGCTAGAAGGGGGAATATGAATATGATGTGTTGTCCGCTTTGTTGCAGGAATTTTGATTCACATGACCATTTGTTCTTTGAGTGTTCCTTTGCTACTAAGATTTGGGATCTTACAAAATCGGTGGCTAGATTGCAGCACCTGTCGAACCACAGAGTTGATATCATTGACTGGATAAGGTCGGCTAATTCGAAGTCATTGCGTCATGTGGTTGGTAAACTTGCTATTGCTGCTACTGTCTATTTGGTTTGGCAGGAAAGAAATAACCGGTTGTTCAAGAACCAGACACGGCCCCCGGAAGTGGTAGCAGAAGAAATCCGTAATACAATTCGTTGCAAGTTGCTGGGCCTTAAGTTTAGGAACTCGACACGGGTGTGGACTATTCTAAGGGAATGGAAGATTGATCGCGAAAAAGACTTGGGAGATCCAGGCTGATTATTTATTGTTCTTTTGAGATTGTTTAGCATGACTAGTGTGTGTCTTGTTTTTCTTTGTTTACTTGGCAGTTTTGCTTTTGTTGATGTTTCTTTCTTGTACACATTCATGGGGCATGGCCCATGTTTGAACTAGTGTGGTATTCTGCCATGCTACTTATTCTTTTGATTGATGTTAATATATAGAATCACCGGGGTAACCCTTTACCCAAAAAAATGTGGCATACAGAGTCTTAAGATGTCCTAACTTGTCGTATGATGTTCAAAAAACTCGGAAAAATTCAGTAGGTTTATATGGAGTTTTAAGTTTACGTAGGGTATTGTAAGATGTTGTTAGGAGTTGTGAGGAGTCGTACATTACACTAACAAGCTTTTCAAGGTGTTAATGTAGCATACAGAGTCTTAAGATGTCCGAACATGTCGAACGATGTTCAAAGGACTCGGACGAACTCAGTAGGTTTATATGGAGTTTTAAGTTTACGTACGGTATTGTAAGATGTTGTTAGGAGTTGTGAGATGTCGTACATTACAGTAACATGCTTTTCAAGGTTCTAATGTGGCATACCGAGTCTTAAGATGTTCCAACTTGTCATACGATGTTCAAAGGTCTCGAACTAATTCAGTAGGTTTATATGGAGTGTTAAGTTTACGTACGATATTGTAAGATGTTGTTAGGAGTTGTGAGGTCTCGTACATTACACTAACATGCTTTTAAAGGTGCTAATGTGGCATACCGAGTCTTAAGATGTTCTAACTTGTCGTACGATGTTCAAAGGTCTCGGACTAATTCAGTAGGTTTATATGGAGTTTTAAGTTTACGTACGGTATTGTAAGATGTTGTTAGGAGTTGTGAGGTGTCGTACATTACACTAGCATGCTTTTCAAGGTGCTAATATGGCATACAGAGTCTTAAGATTTCCTAACTTGTGGTACGATGTTCAAAGGACTCGGACGAAATCAGTAGGTTTATATGGAGTTTTAAGTTTACGTACGGTATTGTAAGATGTTCTTAGGAGTTGTGAGGTGTCGTACATTACACTAACATGCTTTTCAAGGTGCTAATGTAGCATACCGAGTCTTAAGATGTTCTAACTTGCCGTACGATGTTCAAAGGTCTCGGACTAATTCAGTAGGTTTATATGGAGTTTTAAGTTTACGTACGGTATTGTAAATGTTGTTAAGAGTTGTGAGGTGTCGTACATTACACTAACATGCTTTTCAAGGTGCTAATGTGGCATAAAGAGTCTTAAGATTTCCTAACTTGTGGTACGATGTTCAAAGGACTCGGACGAAATCAGTAGGTTTATATGGAGTTTTAAGTTTACGTACGGTATTGTAAGATGTTCTTAGGAGTTGTGAGGTGTCGTACATTACACTAACATGCTTTTCAAGGTGCTAATGTGGCATACCGAGTCTTAAGATGTTTAAACTTGCCGTACGATGTTCAAAGGTCTCGGACTAATTCAGTAGGTTTATATGGAGTTTTAAGTTTACGTACGGTATTGTAAATGTTGTTAAGAGTTGTGAGGTGTCGTACATTACACTAACATGCTTTTCAAGGTGCTAATGTGGCATAAAGAGTCTTAAGATTTCCTAACTTGTGGTACAATGTTCAAAGGACTCGGACGAAATCAGTAGGTTTATATGGAGTTTTAAGTTTACGTACGGTATTGTAAGATGTTCTTAGGAGTTGTAAGGTGTCGTACATTACACTAACATGCTTTTCAAGGTGCTAATGTAGCATACCGAGTCTTAAGATGTTCTAACTTGCCGTACGATGTTCAAAGGTCTCGGACTAATTAAGTAGGTTTATAAGGAGTTTTAAGTTTACGTACGGTATTGTAAATGTTGTTAAGAGTTGTGAGGTGTCGTACATTACATTAACATGCTTTTCAAGGTGCTAATGTGGCATACAGAGTCTTAAGATTTCCTAACTTGTGGTACGATGTTCAAAGGACTCGGACGAAATCAGTAGGTTTATATGGAGTTTTAAGTTTACGTACGGTATTGTAAGATGTTCTTAGGAGTTGTGAGGTGTCGTACATTACACTAACATGCTTTTCAAGGTGCTAATGTAGCATACCGAGTCTTAAGATGTTCTAACTTGTCGTACGATGTTCAAAGGTCTCGGACTAATTCAGTAGGTTTATATGGAGTTTTAAGTTTACGTACGGTATTGTAAATGTTGTTAAGAGTTGTGAGGTGTCGTACATTACACTAACATGCTTTTCAAGGTGCTAATGTGGCATACAGAGTCTTAAGATTTCCTAACTTGTGGTATGATGTTCAAAGGACTCGGACGAAATCAGTAGGTTTATATGGAGTTTTAAGTTTACGTACGGTACTGTAAGATGTTGTTAGGAGTTGTGAGGTGTCGTACATTACACTAACATGCTTTTCAAGGTGCTAATGTGGCATCCCGAGTCTTAAGATGTTCTAACTTGCCGTACGATGTTCAAAGGTCTCAGACTAATTCAGTAGGTTTATATGGAGTTTTAAGTTTACGTACGGTATTGTAACTGTTGTTAAGAGTTGTGAGGTGTCGTACATTACATTAACATGGTTTTCAAGGTGCTAATGTGGCATACAGAGTCTTAAGATTTCCTAACTTGTGGTACGATGTTCAAAGGACTCGGACGAAATCAGTAGGTTTATATGGAGTTTTAAGTTTACGTACGGTATTGTAAGATGTTCTTAGGAGTTGTGAGGTGTCGTACATTACACTAACATGCTTTTCAAGGTGCTAATGTAGCATACCGAGTCTTAAGATGTTCTAACTTGTCGTACGATGTTCAAAGGTCTCGGACTAATTCAGTAGGTTTATATGGAGTTTTAAGTTTACGTACGGTATTGTAAATGTTGTTATGAGTTGTGAGGTGTCGTACATTACACTAACATGCTTTTCAAGGTGCTAATGTGGCATACAGAGTCTTAAGATGTCCTAACTTGTCGTATGATGTTCAAAAACTCGGAAAAATTCAGTAGGTTTATATGGAGTTTTAAATTTACGTAGGGTATTGTAAGATGTTGTTAAGAGTTGTGAGGTGTCGTACATTACACTAACAAGCTTTTCAAGGTGTTAATGTGGCATACAGAGTCTTAAGATGTCCTAACTTGTCGTACGATGTTCAAAGGACTCGGACGAATTCAGTAGGTTTATATGGAGTTTTAAGTTTACGTACGGTATTGTAAGATGTTGTGAGGTGTCGTACATTACAGTAACATGCTTTTCAAAGTTCTAATGTGGCATACCGAGTCTTAAGATGTTCTAACTTGTCGTACGATGTTCAAAGGTCTCGGACTAATTCAGTAGGTTTATATGGAGTTTTAAGTTTACGTACGATATTGTAAGATGTTGTTAGGAGTTGTGAGGTCTCGTACATTACACTGACATGCTTTTCAAGGTGCTAATGTGGCATACCGAGTCTTAAGATGTTCTAACTTGTCTATGATGTTCAAAGGTCTCAGACTAATTCAGTACGTTTATATGGAGTTTTAAGTTTACGTACGGTACAGTAAGATGTTGTTAGGAGTTGTGAGGTGTCGTACATTACACTAACATGCTTTTCAAGGTGCTAATGTGGCATCCCGAGTCTTAAGATGTTCTAACTTGCCGTACGATGTTCAAAGGTCTCAGACTAATTCAGTAGGTTTATATGGAGTTTTAAGTTTACGTACGGTATTGTAAATGTTGTTAAGAGTTGTGAGGTGTGGTACATTACACTAACATGGTTTTCAAGGTGCTAATGTGGCATACAGAGTCTTAAGATTTCCTAACTTGTGGTACGATGTTCAAAGGACTCGGACGAAATCAGTAGGTTTATATGGAGTTTTAAGTTTACGTACGGTATTGTAAGATGTTCTTAGGACTTGTGAGATGTCGTACATTACACTAACATGCTTTTCAAGGTGCTAATGTGGCATACCGAGTCTTAAGGTGTTATAACTTGTCGTACGATGTTCAAAGGTCTCGGACTAATTCAGTAGTAGGTTTATATGGAGTTTTAAGTTTACGTACGGTATTGTAAGATGTTCTTAGGAGTTGTGAGGTGTCGTACATTACACTAACATGCTTTTCAAGGTTCTAATGTGTCATACCGATTCTTAAGATGTTCTAACTTGTCGTACGATGTTCAAAGGTCTCGGACTAATTCAGTAGGTTTATATGGAGTTTTATGTTTACGTACGGTATTGTAAATGTTGTTAAGAGTTGTGAGGTGTCGTACATTAAACTAACATGCTTTTCAAGGTGCTAATGTGGCATACAGAGTCTTAAGATTTCCTAACTTGTGGTACGATGTTCAAAGGACTCGGACGAAATCAGTAGGTTTATATGGAGTTTTAAGTTTACGTACGGTATTGTAAGATGTTCTTAGGAGTTGTAAGGTGTCGTACATTACACTAACATGCTTTTCAAGGTGCTAATGTAGCATACCGAGTCTTAAGATGTTCTAACTTGTCGTACGATGTTCAAAGGTCTCGGACTAATTAAGTAGGTTTATAAGGAGTTTTAAGTTTACGTACGGTATTGTAAATGTTGTTAAGAGTTGTGAGGTGTCGTACATTACATTAACATGCTTTTCAAGGTGCTAATGTGGCATACAGAGTCTTAAGATTTCCTAACTTGTGGTACGATGTTCAAAGGACTCGGACGAAATCAGTAGGTTTATATGGAGTTTTAAGTTTACGTACGGTATTGTAAGATGTTCTTAGGAGTTGTGAGGTGTCGTACATTACACTAACATGCTTTTCAAGGTGCTAATGTAGCATACCGAGTCTTAAGATGTTCTAACTTGTCGTACGATGTTCAAAGGTCTCGGACTAATTCAGTAGGTTTATATGGAGTTTTAAGTTTACGTACGGTATTGTAAATGTTGTTAAGAGTTGTGAGGTGTCGTACATTACACTAACATGCTTTTCAAGGTGCTAATGTGGCATACAGAGTCTTAAGATTTCCTAACTTGTGGTATGATGTTCAAAGGACTCGGACGAAATCAGTAGGTTTATATGGAGTTTTAAGTTTACGTACGGTACTGTAAGATGTTGTTAGGAGTTGTGAGGTGTCGTACATTACACTAACATGCTTTTCAAGGTGCTAATGTGGCATCCCGAGTCTTAAGATGTTCTAACTTGCCGTACGATGTTCAAAGGTCTCAGACTAATTCAGTAGGTTTATATGGAGTTTTAAGTTTACGTACGGTATTGTAACTGTTGTTAAGAGTTGTGAGGTGTCGTACATTACATTAACATGGTTTTCAAGGTGCTAATGTGGCATACAGAGTCTTAAGATTTCCTAACTTGTGGTACGATGTTCAAAGGACTCGGACGAAATCAGTAGGTTTATATGGAGTTTTAAGTTTACGTACGGTATTGTAAGATGTTCTTAGGAGTTGTGAGGTGTCGTACATTACACTAACATGCTTTTCAAGGTGCTAATGTAGCATACCGAGTCTTAAGATGTTCTAACTTGTCGTACGATGTTCAAAGGTCTCGGACTAATTCAGTAGGTTTATATGGAGTTTTAAGTTTACGTACGGTATTGTAAATGTTGTTATGAGTTGTGAGGTGTCGTACATTACACTAACATGCTTTTCAAGGTGCTAATGTGGCATACAGAGTCTTAAGATGTCCTAACTTGTCGTATGATGTTCAAAAACTCGGAAAAATTCAGTAGGTTTATATGGAGTTTTAAATTTACGTAGGGTATTGTAAGATGTTGTTAAGAGTTGTGAGGTGTCGTACATTACACTAACAAGCTTTTCAAAGTGTTAATGTGGCATACAGAGTCTTAAGATGTCCTAACTTGTCGTACGATGTTCAAAGGACTCGGACGAATTCAGTAGGTTTATATGGAGTTTTAAGTTTACGTACGGTATTGTAAGATGTTGTGAGGTGTCGTACATTACAGTAACATGCTTTTCAAAGTTCTAATGTGGCATACCGAGTCTTAAGATGTTCTAACTTGTCGTACGATGTTCAAAGGTCTCGGACTAATTCAGTAGGTTTATATGGAGTTTTAAGTTTACGTACGATATTGTAAGATGTTGTTAGGAGTTGTGAGGTCTCGTACATTACACTGACATGCTTTTCAAGGTGCTAATGTGGCATACCGAGTCTTAAGATGTTCTAACTTGTCTATGATGTTCAAAGGTCTCAGACTAATTCAGTACGTTTATATGGAGTTTTAAGTTTACGTACGGTACAGTAAGATGTTGTTAGGAGTTGTGAGGTGTCGTACATTACACTAACATGCTTTTCAAGGTGCTAATGTGGCATCCCGAGTCTTAAGATGTTCTAACTTGCCGTACGATGTTCAAAGGTCTCAGACTAATTCAGTAGGTTTATATGGAGTTTTAAGTTTACGTACGGTATTGTAAATGTTGTTAAGAGTTGTGAGGTGTGGTACATTACACTAACATGGTTTTCAAGGTGCTAATGTGGCATACAGAGTCTTAAGATTTCCTAACTTGTGGTACGATGTTCAAAGGACTCGGACGAAATCAGTAGGTTTATATGGAGTTTTAAGTTTACGTACGGTATTGTAAGATGTTCTTAGGACTTGTGAGATGTCGTACATTACACTAACATGCTTTTCAAGGTGCTAATGTGGCATACCGAGTCTTAAGGTGTTATAACTTGTCGTACGATGTTCAAAGGTCTCGGACTAATTCAGTAGTAGGTTTATATGGAGTTTTAAGTTTACGTACGGTATTGTAAGATGTTCTTAGGAGTTGTGAGGTGTCGTACATTACACTAACATGCTTTTCAAGGTTCTAATGTGTCATACCGATTCTTAAGATGTTCTAACTTGTCGTACGATGTTCAAAGGTCTCGGACTAATTCAGTAGGTTTATATGGAGTTTTATGTTTACGTACGGTATTGTAAATGTTGTTAAGAGTTGTGAGGTGTCGTACATTAAACTAACATGCTTTTCAAGGTGCTAATGTGGCATACAGAGTCTTAAGATTTCCTAACTTGTGGTACGATGTTCAAAGGACTCGGACGAAATCAGTAGGTTTATATGGAGTTTTAAGTTTACGTACGGTATTGTAAGATGTTCTTAGGAGTTGTGAGGTGTCGTACATTACACTAACATGCTTTTCAAGGTGCTAATGTAGCATACCGAGTCTTAAGATGTTCTAACTTGTCGTACGATGTTCAAAGGTCTCGGACTAATTCAGTAGGTTTATATGGAGTTTTAAGTTTACGTACGGTATTGTAAATGTTGTTAAGAGTTGTGAGGTGTCGTACATTACACTAACATGCTTTTCAAGGTGCTAATGTGGCATACAGAGTCTTAATATTTCCTAACTTGTGGTACGATGTTCAAAGGACTCGGACGAAATCAGTAGGTTTATATGGAGTTTTAAGTTTACGTACGGTATTGTAAGATGTTCTTAGGAGTTGTGAGGTGTCGTACATTACACTAACATGCTTTTCAAGGTGCTAATGTAGCATACCGAGTCTTAAGATGTTCTAACTTGTCGTACGATGTTCAAAGGTCTCGGACTAATTCAGTAGGTTTATATGGAGTTTTAAGTTTACGGACGGTATTGTAAATGTTGTTAAGAGTTGTGAGGTGTCGTACATTACACTAACATGCTTTTCAAGGTGCTAATGTGGCATACAGAGTCTTAAGATTTCCTAACTTGTGGTACGATGTTCAAAGGACTCGGAAGAAATCAGTAGGTTTATATGGAGTTTTAAGTTTACGTACGGTATTGTAAGATGTTCTTAGGAGTTGTGAGATGTCGTACATTACACTAACATGCTTTTCAAGGTGCTAATGTGGCATACCGAGTCTTAAGATGTTATAACTTGTCGTACAATGTTCAAAGGTCTCGGACTAATTCAGTAGATTTATATGGAGTTTTAAGTTTACGTACGGTAATGTAAATGTTGTTATGAGTTGTGAGGTGTCATACATTACACTAACATGCTTTTCAAGGTGCTAATGTGGCATACAGAGTCTTAAGATGTCCTAACTTGTCGTATGATGTTCAAAAACTCGGAAAAATTCAGTAGGTTTATATGGAGTTTTAAATTTACGTAGGGTATTGTAAGATGTTGTTAGGAGTTGTGAGGTGTCGTACATTACACTAACATGCTTTTCAAGGTTCTAATGTGGCATACCGAGTCTTAAGATGTTCTAACTTGTCGTACGATGTTCAAAGGTCTCGGACTAATTCAGTACGTTTATAAGGAGTTTTAAGTTTACGTACGGTATTGTAAATGTTGTTATGAGTTGTGAGGTGTCGTACATTACACTAACATGCTTTTCAAGGTGCCAATGTGGCATACCGAGTCTTAAGGTGTTATAACTTGTCGTACGATGTTCAAAGGTCTCGGACTAATTCAGTAGTAGGTTTATATGGAGTTTTAAGTTTACGTACGGTATTGTAAGATGTTCTTAGGAGTTGTGAGGTGTCGTACATTACACTAACATGCTTTTCAAGGTTCTAATGTGTCATACCGAGTCTTAAGATGTTCTAACTTGTCGTACGATGTTCAAAGGTCTCGGACTAATTCAGTAGGTTTATATGGAGTTTTATGTTTACGTACGGTATTGTAAATGTTGTTAAGAGTTGTGAGGTGTCGTACATTAAACTAACATGCTTTTCAAGGTGCTAATGTGGCATACAGAGTCTTAAGATTTCCTAACTTGTGGTACGATGTTCAAAGGACTCGGACGAAATCAGTAGGTTTATATGGAGTTTTAAGTTTACGTACGGTATTGTAAGATGTTCTTAGGAGTTGTGAGGTGTCGTACATTACACTAACATGCTTTTCAAGGTGCTAATGTAGCATACCGAGTCTTAAGATGTTCTAACTTGTCGTACGATGTTCAAAGGTCTCGGACTAATTCAGTAGGTTTATATGGAGTTTTAAGTTTACGTACGGTATTGTAAATGTTGTTAAGAGTTGTGAGGTGTCGTACATTACACTAACATGCTTTTCAAGGTGCTAATGTGGCATACAGAGTCTTAAGATTTCCTAACTTGTGGTATGATGTTCAAAGGACTCGGACGAAATCAGTAGGTTTATATGGAGTTTTAAGTTTACGTACGGTACTGTAAGATGTTGTTAGGAGTTGTGAGGTGTCGTACATTACACTAACATGCTTTTCAAGGTGCTAATGTGGCATCCCGAGTCTTAAGATGTTCTAACTTGCCGTACGATGTTCAAAGGTCTCAGACTAATTCAGTAGGTTTATATGGAGTTTTAAGTTTACGTACGGTATTGTAACTGTTGTTAAGAGTTGTGAGGTGTCGTACATTACATTAACATGGTTTTCAAGGTGCTAATGTGGCATACAGAGTCTTAAGATTTCCTAACTTGTGGTACGATGTTCAAAGGACTCGGACGAAATCAGTAGGTTTATATGGAGTTTTAAATTTACGTACGGTATTGTAAGATGTTCTTAGGAGTTGTGAGGTGTCGTACATTACACTAACATGCTTTTCAAGGTGCTAATGTAGCATACCGAGTCTTAAGATGTTCTAACTTGTCGTACGATGTTCAAAGGTCTCGGACTAATTCAGTAGGTTTATATGGAGTTTTAAGTTTACGTACGGTATTGTAAATGTTGTTATGAGTTGTGAGGTGTCGTACATTACACTAACATGCTTTTCAAGGTGCTAATGTGGCATACAGAGTCTTAAGATGTCCTAACTTGTCGTATGATGTTCAAAAACTCGGAAAAATTCAGTAGGTTTATATGGAGTTTTAAATTTACGTAGGGTATTGTAAGATGTTGTTAAGAGTTGTGAGGTGTCGTACATTACACTAACAAGCTTTTCAAGGTGTTAATGTGGCATACAGAGTCTTAAGATGTCCTAACTTGTCGTACGATGTTCAAAGGACTCGGACGAATTCAGTAGGTTTATATGGAGTTTTAAGTTTACGTACGGTATTGTAAGATGTTGTGAGGTGTCGTACATTACAGTAACATGCTTTTCAAAGTTCTAATGTGGCATACCGAGTCTTAAGATGTTCTAACTTGTCGTACGATGTTCAAAGGTCTCGGACTAATTCAGTAGGTTTATATGGAGTTTTAAGTTTACGTACGATATTGTAAGATGTTGTTAGGAGTTGTGAGGTCTCGTACATTACACTGACATGCTTTTCAAGGTGCTAATGTGGCATACCGAGTCTTAAGATGTTCTAACTTGTCTATGATGTTCAAAGGTCTCAGACTAATTCAGTACGTTTATATGGAGTTTTAAGTTTACGTACGGTACAGTAAGATGTTGTTAGGAGTTGTGAGGTGTCGTACATTACACTAACATGCTTTTCAAGGTGCTAATGTGGCATCCCGAGTCTTAAGATGTTCTAACTTGCCGTACGATGTTCAAAGGTCTCAGACTAATTCAGTAGGTTTATATGGAGTTTTAAGTTTACGTACGGTATTGTAAATGTTGTTAAGAGTTGTGAGGTGTGGTACATTACACTAACATGGTTTTCAAGGTGCTAATGTGGCATACAGAGTCTTAAGATTTCCTAACTTGTGGTACGATGTTCAAAGGACTCGGACGAAATCAGTAGGTTTATATGGAGTTTTAAGTTTACGTACGGTATTGTAAGATGTTCTTAGGACTTGTGAGATGTCGTACATTACACTAACATGCTTTTCAAGGTGCTAATGTGGCATACCGAGTCTTAAGGTGTTATAACTTGTCGTACGATGTTCAAAGGTCTCGGACTAATTCAGTAGTAGGTTTATATGGAGTTTTAAGTTTACGTACGGTATTGTAAGATGTTCTTAGGAGTTGTGAGGTGTCGTACATTACACTAACATGCTTTTCAAGGTTCTAATGTGTCATACCGATTCTTAAGATGTTCTAACTTGTCGTACGATGTTCAAAGGTCTCGGACTAATTCAGTAGGTTTATATGGAGTTTTATGTTTACGTACGGTATTGTAAATGTTGTTAAGAGTTGTGAGGTGTCGTACATTAAACTAACATGCTTTTCAAGGTGCTAATGTGGCATACAGAGTCTTAAGATTTCCTAACTTGTGGTACGATGTTCAAAGGACTCGGACGAAATCAGTAGGTTTATATGGAGTTTTAAGTTTACGTACGGTATTGTAAGATGTTCTTAGGAGTTGTGAGGTGTCGTACATTACACTAACATGCTTTTCAAGGTGCTAATGTAGCATACCGAGTCTTAAGATGTTCTAACTTGTCGTACGATGTTCAAAGGTCTCGGACTAATTCAGTAGGTTTATATGGAGTTTTAAGTTTACGTACGGTATTGTAAATGTTGTTAAGAGTTGTGAGGTGTCGTACATTACACTAACATGCTTTTCAAGGTGCTAATGTGGCATACAGAGTCTTAATATTTCCTAACTTGTGGTACGATGTTCAAAGGACTCGGACGAAATCAGTAGGTTTATATGGAGTTTTAAGTTTACGTACGGTATTGTAAGATGTTCTTAGGAGTTGTGAGGTGTCGTACATTACACTAACATGCTTTTCAAGGTGCTAATGTAGCATACCGAGTCTTAAGATGTTCTAACTTGTCGTACGATGTTCAAAGGTCTCGGACTAATTCAGTAGGTTTATATGGAGTTTTAAGTTTACGGACGGTATTGTAAATGTTGTTAAGAGTTGTGAGGTGTCGTACATTACACTAACATGCTTTTCAAGGTGCTAATGTGGCATACAGAGTCTTAAGATTTCCTAACTTGTGGTACGATGTTCAAAGGACTCGGAAGAAATCAGTAGGTTTATATGGAGTTTTAAGTTTACGTACGGTATTGTAAGATGTTCTTAGGAGTTGTGAGATGTCGTACATTACACTAACATGCTTTTCAAGGTGCTAATGTGGCATACCGAGTCTTAAGATGTTATAACTTGTCGTACAATGTTCAAAGGTCTCGGACTAATTCAGTAGATTTATATGGAGTTTTAAGTTTACGTACGGTAATGTAAATGTTGTTATGAGTTGTGAGGTGTCATACATTACACTAACATGCTTTTCAAGGTGCTAATGTGGCATACAGAGTCTTAAGATGTCCTAACTTGTCGTATGATGTTCAAAAACTCGGAAAAATTCAGTAGGTTTATATGGAGTTTTAAATTTACGTAGGGTATTGTAAGATGTTGTTAGGAGTTGTGAGGTGTCGTACATTACACTAACATGCTTTTCAAGGTTCTAATGTGGCATACCGAGTCTTAAGATGTTCTAACTTGTCGTACGATGTTCAAAGGTCTCGGACTAATTCAGTACGTTTATAAGGAGTTTTAAGTTTACGTACGGTATTGTAAATGTTGTTATGAGTTGTGAGGTGTCGTACATTACACTAACATGCTTTTCAAGGTGCTAATGTGGCATACAGAGTCTTAAGATGTCCTAACTTGTCGTATGATGTTCAAAAACTCGGAAAAATTCAGTAGGTTTATATGGAGTGTTAAATTTACGTAGGGTATTTTAAGATGTTGTTAAGAGTTGTGAGGTGTCGTACATTACACTAACAAGCTTTTCAAGGTGTTAATGTGGCATACAGAGTCTTAAGATGTCCTAACTTGTCGTACGATGTTCAAAGGACTCGGACGAATTCAGTAGGTTTATATGGAGTTTTAAGTTTACGTACGGTATTGTAAGATGTTGTTAGGAGTTGTGAGGTGTCGTACATTACAGTAACATGCTTTTCAAAGTTCTAATGTGGCATACCGAGTCTTAAGATGTTCTAACTTGTCGTACGATGTTCAAAGGTCTCGGACTAATTCAGTAGGTTTATATGGAGTTTTAAGTTTACGTACGATATTGTAAGATGTTGTTAGGAGTTGTGAGGTCTCGTACATTACACTGACATGCTTTTCAAGGTGCTAATGTGGCATACCGAGTCTTAAGATGTTCTAACTTGTCTATGATGTTCAAAGGTCTCAGACTAATTCAGTACGTTTATATGGAGTTTTAAGTTTACGTACGGTACAGTAAGATGTTGTTAGGAGTTGTGAGGTGTCGTACATTACACTAACATGCTTTTCAAGGTGCTAATGTGGCATCCCGAGTCTTAAGATGTTCTAACTTGCCGTACGATGTTCAAAGGTCTCAGACTAATTCAGTAGGTTTATATGGAGTTTTAAGTTTACGTACGGTATTGTAAATGTTGTTAAGAGTTGTGAGGTGTCGTACATTACACTAACATGGTTTTCAAGGTGCTAATGTGGCATACAGAGTCTTAAGATTTCCTAACTTGTGGTACGATGTTCAAAGGACTCGGACGAAATCAGTAGGTTTATATGGAGTTTTAAGTTTACGTACGGTATTGTAAGATGTTCTTAGGAGTTGTGAGGTGTCGTACATTACACTAACATGCTTTTCAAGGTGCTAATGTAGCATACCGAGTCTTAAGATGTTCTAACTTGTCGTACGATGTTCAAAGGTCTCGGACTAATTCAGTAGGTTTATATGGAGTTTTAAGTTTACGGACGGTATTGTAAATGTTGTTAAGAGTTGTGAGGTGTCGTACATTACACTAACATGCTTTTCAAGGTGCTAATGTGGCATACAGAGTCTTAAGATTTCCTAACTTGTGGTACGATGTTCAAAGGACTCGGAAGAAATCAGTAGGTTTATATGGAGTTTTAAGTTTACGTACGGTATTGTAAGATGTTCTTAGGAGTTGTGAGATGTCGTACATTACACTAACATGCTTTTCAAGGTGCTAATGTGGCATACCGAGTCTTAAGATGTTCTAACTTGTCGTACGATGTTCAAAGGACTCGGACTAATTCACTAGGTTTATATGGAGTTTTAAGTTTATGTACGGTATTGTATAATGTTGTTAGGAGTTGTAAGGTGTCGTACATTACACTAACATGCTTTTCAAGGTGCTAATGTGGCATACAGAGTCTTAAGATTTTCTAACTTGTGGTACGATGTTCAAAGGACTCGGACAAAATCAGTAGGTTTATATGGAGTTTTAAGTTTACGTACGGTATTGTAAGATGTTGTTAGGAGTTGTGAGGTGTCGTACATTACACTAGCATGCTTTTCAAGGTGCTAATATGGCATACAGAGTCTTAAGATTTCCTAACTTGTGGTACGATGTTCAAAGGACTCGGACGAAATCAGTAGGTTTATATGGAGTTTTAAGTTTACGTACGGTATTGTAAGATGTTCTTAGGAGTTGTGAGGTGTCATACATTACACTAACATGCTTTTCAAGGTGCTAATGTGGCATACAGAGTCTTAAGATGTCCTAACTTGTCGTATGATGTTCAAAAACTCGGAAAAATTCAGTAGGTTTATATGGAGTTTTAAATTTACGTAGGGTATTGTAAGATGTTGTTAGGAGTTGTGAGGTGTCGTACATTACACTAACATGCTTTTCAAGGTTCTAATGTGGCATACCGAGTCTTAAGATGTTCTAACTTGTCGTACGATGTTCAAAGGTCTCGGACTAATTCAGTACGTTTATAAGGAGTTTTAAGTTTACGTACGGTATTGTAAATGTTGTTATGAGTTGTGAGGTGTCGTACATTACACTAACATGCTTTTCAAGGTGCTAATGTGGCATACAGAGTCTTAAGATGTCCTAACTTGTCGTATGATGTTCAAAAACTCGGAAAAATTCAGTAGGTTTATATGGAGTTTTAAATTTACGTAGGGTATTGTAAGATGTTGTTAAGAGTTGTGAGGTGTCGTACATTACACTAACAAGCTTTTCAAGGTGTTAATGTGGCATACAGAGTCTTAAGATGTCCTAACTTGTCGTACGATGTTCAAAGGACTCGGACGAATTCAGTAGGTTTATATGGAGTTTTAAGTTTACGTACGGTATTGTAAGATGTTGTTAGGAGTTGTGAGGTGTCGTACATTACAGTAACATGCTTTTCAAAGTTCTAATGTGGCATACCGAGTCTTAAGATGTTCTAACTTGTCGTACGATGTTCAAAGGTCTCGGACTAATTCAGTAGGTTTATATGGAGTTTTAAGTTTACGTACGATATTGTAAGATGTTGTTAGGAGTTGTGAGGTCTCGTACATTACACTGACATGCTTTTCAAGGTGCTAATGTGGCATACCGAGTCTTAAGATGTTCTAACTTGTCTATGATGTTCAAAGGTCTCAGACTAATTCAGTACGTTTATATGGAGTTTTAAGTTTACGTACGGTACAGTAAGATGTTGTTAGGAGTTGTGAGGTGTCGTACATTACACTAACATGCTTTTCAAGGTGCTAATGTGGCATCCCGAGTCTTAAGATGTTCTAACTTGCCGTACGATGTTCAAAGGTCTCAGACTAATTCAGTAGGTTTATATGGAGTTTTAAGTTTACGTACGGTATTGTAAATGTTGTTAAGAGTTGTGAGGTGTCGTACATTACACTAATGTGGCATACAGAGTCTTAAGATTTCCTAACTTGTGGTACGATGTTCAAAGGACTCGGACGAAATCAGTAGGTTTATATGGAGTTTTAAGTTTACGTACGGTATTGTAAGATGTTCTTAGGAGTTGTGAGGTGTCGTACATTACACTAACATGCTTTTCAAGGTGCTAATGTAGCATACCGAGTCTTAAGATGTTCTAACTTGTCGTACGATGTTCAAAGGTCTCGGACTAATTCAGTAGGTTTATATGGAGTTTTAAGTTTACGTACGGTATTGTAAATGTTGTTAAGAGTTGTGAGGTGTCGTACATTACACTAACATGCTTTTCAAGGTGCTAATGTGGCATACAGAGTCTTAAGATTTCCTAACTTGTGGTACGATGTTCAAAGGACTCGGAAGAAATCAGTAGGTTTATATGGAGTTTTAAGTTTACGTACGGTATTGTAAGATGTTCTTAGGAGTTGTGAGATGTCGTACATTACACTAACATGCTTTTCAAGGTGCTAATGTGGCATACCGAGTCTTAAGATGTTATAACTTGTCGTACAATGTTCAAAGGTCTCGGACTAATTCAGTAGATTTATATGGAGTTTTAAGTTTACGTACGGTAATGTAAATGTTGTTATGAGTTGTGAGGTGTCATACATTACACTAACATGCTTTTCAAGGTGCTAATGTGGCATACAGAGTCTTAAGATGTCCTAACTTGTCGTATGATGTTCAAAAACTCGGAAAAATTCAGTAGGTTTATATGGAGTTTTAAATTTACGTAGGGTATTGTAAGATGTTGTTAGGAGTTGTGAGGTGTCGTACATTACACTAACATGCTTTTCAAGGTTCTAATGTGGCATACCGAGTCTTAAGATGTTCTAACTTGTCGTACGATGTTCAAAGGTCTCGGACTAATTCAGTACGTTTATAAGGAGTTTTAAGTTTACGTACGGTATTGTAAATGTTGTTATGAGTTGTGAGGTGTCGTACATTACACTAACATGCTTTTCAAGGTGCTAATGTGGCATACAGAGTCTTAAGATGTCCTAACTTGTCGTATGATGTTCAAAAACTCGGAAAAATTCAGTAGGTTTATATGGAGTTTTAAATTTACGTAGGGTATTGTAAGATGTTGTTAAGAGTTGTGAGGTGTCGTACATTACACTAACAAGCTTTTCAAGGTGTTAATGTGGCATACAGAGTCTTAAGATGTCCTAACTTGTCGTACGATGTTCAAAGGACTCGGACGAATTCAGTAGGTTTATATGGAGTTTTAAGTTTACGTACGGTATTGTAAGATGTTGTTAGGAGTTGTGAGGTGTCGTACATTACAGTAACATGCTTTTCAAAGTTCTAATGTGGCATACCGAGTCTTAAGATGTTCTAACTTGTCGTACGATGTTCAAAGGTCTCGGACTAATTCAGTAGGTTTATATGGAGTTTTAAGTTTACGTACGATATTGTAAGATGTTGTTAGGAGTTGTGAGGTCTCGTACATTACACTGACATGCTTTTCAAGGTGCTAATGTGGCATACCGAGTCTTAAGATGTTCTAACTTGTCTATGATGTTCAAAGGTCTCAGACTAATTCAGTACGTTTATATGGAGTTTTAAGTTTACGTACGGTACAGTAAGATGTTGTTAGGAGTTGTGAGGTGTCGTACATTACACTAACATGCTTTTCAAGGTGCTAATGTGGCATCCCGAGTCTTAAGATGTTCTAACTTGCCGTACGATGTTCAAAGGTCTCAGACTAATTCAGTAGGTTTATATGGAGTTTTAAGTTTACGTACGGTATTGTAAATGTTGTTAAGAGTTGTGAGGTGTCGTACATTACACTAATGTGGCATACAGAGTCTTAAGATTTCCTAACTTGTGGTACGATGTTCAAAGGACTCGGACGAAATCAGTAGGTTTATATGGAGTTTTAAGTTTACGTACGGTATTGTAAGATGTTCTTAGGAGTTGTGAGGTGTCGTACATTACACTAACATGCTTTTCAAGGTGCTAATGTAGCATACCGAGTCTTAAGATGTGCTAACTTGTCGTACGATGTTCAAAGGTCTCGGACTAATTCAGTAGGTTTATATGGAGTTTTAAGTTTACGTACGGTATTGTAAATGTTGTTAAGAGTTGTGAGGTGTCGTACATTACACTAACATGCTTTTCAAGGTGCTAATGTGGCATACAGAGTCTTAAGATTTCCTAACTTGTGGTATGATGTTCAAAGGACTCGGACGAAATCAGTAGGTTTATATGGAGTTTTAAGTTTACGTACGGTATTGTAAGATGTTCTTAGGAGTTGTGAGATGTCGTACATTACACTAACATGCTTTTCAAGGTGCTAATGTGGCATACCGAGTCTTAAGGTGTTATAACTTGTCGTACGATGTTCAAAGGTCTCGGACTAATTCAGTAGTAGGTTTATATGGAGTTTTAAGTTTACGTACGGTATTGTAAGATGTTCTTAGGAGTTGTGAGGTGTCGTACATTACACTAACATGCTTTTCAAGGTTCTAATGTGTCATACCGAGTCTTAAGATGTTCTAACTTGTCGTACGATGTTCAAAGGTCTCGGACTAATTCAGTAGGTTTATATGGAGTTTTATGTTTACGTACGGTATTGTAAATGTTGTTAAGAGTTGTGAGGTGTCGTACATTAAACTAACATGCTTTTCAAGGTGCTAATGTGGCATACAGAGTCTTAAGATTTCCTAACTTGTGGTACGATGTTCAAAGGACTCGGACGAAATCAGTAGGTTTATATGGAGTTTTAAGTTTACGTACGGTATTGTAAGATGTTCTTAGGAGTTGTGAGGTGTCGTACATTACACTAACATGCTTTTCAAGGTGCTAATGTAGCATACCGAGTCTTAAGATGTTCTAACTTGTCGTACGATGTTCAAAGGTCTCGGACTAATTCAGTAGGTTTATATGGAGTTTTAAGTTTACGTACGGTATTGTAAATGTTGTTAAGAGTTGTGAGGTGTCGTACATTACACTAACATGCTTTTCAAGGTGCTAATGTGGCATACAGAGTCTTAAGATTTCCTAACTTGTGGTACGATGTTCAAAGGACTCGGAAGAAATCAGTAGGTTTATATGGAGTTTTAAGTTTACGTACGGTATTGTAAGATGTTCTTAGGAGTTGTGAGATGTCGTACATTACACTAACATGCTTTTCAAGGTGCTAATGTGGCATACCGAGTCTTAAGATGTTATAACTTGTCGTACAATGTTCAAAGGTCTCGGACTAATTCAGTAGATTTATATGGAGTTTTAAGTTTACGTACGATAATGTAAATGTTGTTATGAGTTGTGAGGTGTCATACATTACACTAACATGCTTTTCAAGGTGCTAATGTGGCATACAGAGTCTTAAGATGTCCTAACTTGTTGTATGATGTTCAAAAACTCGGAAAAATTCAGTAGGTTTATATGGAGTTTTAAATTTACGTAGGGTATTGTAAGATGTTGTTAGGAGTTGTGAGGTGTCGTACATTACACTAACATGCTTTTCAAGGTTCTAATGTGGCATACCGAGTCTTAAGATGTTCTAACTTGTCGTACGATGTTCAAAGGTCTCGGACTAATTCAGTACGTTTATAAGGAGTTTTAAGTTTACGTACGGTATTGTAAATGTTGTTAAGAGTTGTGAGGTGTCGTACATTAAACTAACATGCTTTTCAAGGTGCTAATGTGGCATACAGAGTCTTAAGATTTCCTAACTTGTGGTACGATGTTCAAAGGACTCGGACGAAATCAGTAGGTTTATATGGAGTTTTAAGTTTACGTACGGTATTGTAAGATGTTCATAGGAGTTGTGAGGTGTCGTACATTACACTAACATGCTTTTCAAGGTGCTAATGTGGCATACAGAGTCTTAAGATGTTCTAACTTGTCGTACGATGTTCAAAGGTCTCGGACTAATTCAGTAGGTTTATAAGGAGTTTTAAGTTTACGTACGGTATTGTAATTGTTGTTAAGAGTTGTGAGGTGTCGTACATTAAACTAACATGCTTTTCAAGGTGCTAATGTGGCATACAGAGTCTTAACATTTCCTAACTTGTGGTACGATGTTCAAAGGACTCGGACGAAATCAGTAGGTTTATATGGAGTTTTAAGTTTACGTACGGTATTGTAAGATGTTCATAAGAGTTGTGAGGTGTCGTACATTACACTAACATGCTTTTCAAGGTGCTAATGTGGCATACCGAGTCTTAAGATGTTCTAACCTGTCGTACGATGTTCAAAGGTCTCGGACTAATTCAGTAGGTTTATATGGAGTTTTAAGTTTACGTACGGTATTGTAAGATGTTGTTAGGAGTTGTGAGGTGTCGTACATTACAGTAACATGCTTTTCAAGGTTCTAATGTGGCATACCGAGTCTTAAGATGTTCTAACTTGTCGTACGATGTTCAAAGGTCTCGGACTAATTCAGTAGGTTTATATGGAGTTTTAAGTTTACGTACGGTATTGTAAATGTTGTTATGAGTTGTGAGGTGTCGTACATTACACTAACATGCTTTTCAAGGTGCTAATGTGGCATACAGAGTCTTAAGATGTCTTAACTTGTCGTATGATGTTCAAAAACTCGGAAAAATTCAGTAGGTTTATATGGAGTTTTAAATTTACGTAGGGTATTGTAAGATGTTGTTAGGAGTTGTGAGGTGTCGTACATTACACTAACAAGCTTTTCAAGTTGTTAATGTGGCATACAGAGTCTTAAGATGTCCTAACTTGTCGTACGATGTTCAAAGGACTCGGACGAATTCAGTAGGTTTATATGGAGTTTTAAGTTTACGTACGGTATTGTAAGATGTTGTTAGGAGTTGTGAGGTGTCGTACATTAAACTAACATGCTTTTCAAGGTGCTAATGTGGCATACAGAGTCTTAAGATTTCCTAACTTGTGGTACGATGTTCAAAGGACTCGGACGAAATCAGTAGGTTTATATGGAGTTTTAAGTTTACGTACGGTATTGTAAGATGTTCATAGGAGTTGTGAGGTGTCGTACATTACACTAACATGCTTTTCAAGGTGCTAATGTGGCATACAGAGTCTTAAGATGTTCTAACTTGTCGTACGATGTTCAAAGGTCTCGGACTAATTCAGTAGGTTTATAAGGAGTTTTAAGTTTACGTACGGTATTGTAATTGTTGTTAAGAGTTGTGAGGTGTCGTACATTAAACTAACATGCTTTTCAAGGTGCTAATGTGGCATACAGAGTCTTAACATTTCCTAACTTGTGGTACGATGTTCAAAGGACTCGGACGAAATCAGTAGGTTTATATGGAGTTTTAAGTTTACGTACGGTATTGTAAGATGTTCATAGGAGTTGTGAGGTGTCGTACATTACACTAACATGCTTTTCAAGGTGCTAATGTGGCATACCGAGTCTTAAGATGTTCTAACCTGTCGTACGATGTTCAAAGGTCTCGGACTAATTCAGTAGGTTTATATGGAGTTTTAAGTTTACGTACGGTATTGTAAGATGTTGTTAGGAGTTGTGAGGTGTCGTACATTACAGTAACATGCTTTTCAAGGTTCTAATGTGGCATACCGAGTCTTAAGATGTTCTAACTTGTCGTACGATGTTCAAAGGTCTCGGACTAATTCAGTAGGTTTATATGGAGTTTTAAGTTTACGTACGGTATTGTAAATGTTGTTATGAGTTGTGAGGTGTCGTACATTACACTAACATGCTTTTCAAGGTGCTAATGTGGCATACAGAGTCTTAAGATGTCTTAACTTGTCGTATGATGTTCAAAAACTCGGAAAAATTCAGTAGGTTTATATGGAGTTTTAAATTTACGTAGGGTATTGTAAGATGTTGTTAGGAGTTGTGAGGTGTCGTACATTACACTAACAAGCTTTTCAAGTTGTTAATGTGGCATACAGAGTCTTAAGATGTCCTAACTTGTCGTACGATGTTCAAAGGACTCGGACGAATTCAGTAGGTTTATATGGAGTTTTAAGTTTACGTACGGTATTGTAAGATGTTGTTAGGAGTTGTAAGGTGTCGTACATTACAGTAACATGCTTTTCAAGGTTCTAATGTGGCATACCGAGTCTTAAGATGTTCTTACTTGTCGTACGATGTTCAAAGGTCTCGGACTAATTCAGTAGGTTTATATGGAGTTTTAAGTTTACGTACGATATTGTAAGATGTTGTTAGGAGTTGTGAGGTCTCGTACATTACACTGACATGCTTTTCAAGGTGCTAATGTGGCATACCGAGTCTTAAGATGTTCTAACTTGTCGTATGATGTTCAAAGGTCTCAGACTAATTCAGTAGGTTTATATGCAGTTTTAAGTTTACGTACGGTATTGTAAGATGTTGTTAGGAGTTGTGAGGTGTCGTACATTACACTAACATGCTTTTCAAGTTGCTAATGTGGCATACAGAGTCTTAAGATTTCCTAACTTGTGGTACGATGTTCAAAGGACTCGGACGAAATCAGTAGGTTTATATGGAGTTTTAAGTTTACGTACGGTATTGTAAGATGTTCATAGGAGTTGTGAGGTGTCGTACATTACACTAACATGCTTTTCAAGGTGCTAATGTGGCATACCGAGTCTTAAGATGTCCTAACTTGTCGTACGATGTTCAAAGGACTCGGACGAATTCAGTAGGTTTATATGGAGTTTTAAGTTTACGTACGGTATTGTAAGATGTTGTTAGGAGTTGTGAGGTGTCGTACATTACAGTAACATGCTTTTCAAGGTTCTAATGTGGCATACCGAGTCTTAAGATGTTCTTACTTGTCGTACGATGTTCAAAGGTCTCGGACTAATTCAGTAGGTTTATATGGAGTTTTAAGTTTACGTACGATATTGTAAGATGTTGTTAGGAGTTGTGAGGTCTCGTACATTACACTGACATGCTTTTCAAGGTGCTAATGTGGCATACCGAGTCTTAAGATGTTCTAACTTGTCGTATGATGTTCAAAGGTCTCAGACTAATTCAGTAGGTTTATATGCAGTTTTAAGTTTACGTACGGTATTGTAAGATGTTGTTAGGAGTTGTGAGGTGTCGTACATTACACTAACATGCTTTTCAAGTTGCTAATGTGGCATACAGAGTCTTAAGATTTCCTAACTTGTGGTACGATGTTCAAAGGACTCGGACGAAATCAGTAGGTTTATATGGAGTTTTAAGTTTACGTACAGTATTGTAAGATGTTCTTAGGAGTTGTGAGGTGTCGTACATTACACTAACATGCTTTTCAAGGTGCTAATGTGGCATCCCGAGTCTTAAGATGTTCTAACTTGCCGTACGATGTTCAAAGGTCTCAGACTAATTCAGTAGGTTTATATGGAGTTTTAAATTTACGTACGGTATTGTAAATGTTGTTAAGAGTTGTGAGGTGTCGTACATTACACTAACATGCTTTTCAAGGTGCTAATGTGGCATACAGAGTCTTAAGATTTCCTAACTTGTGGTACGATGTTCAAAGGACTCGGACGAAATCAGTAGGTTTATATGGAGTTTTAAGTTTACGTACGGTATTGTAAGATGTTCTTAGGAGTTGTGAGGTGTCGTACATTACACTAACATGCTTTTCAAGGTGCTAATGTAGCATACCGAGTCTTAAGATGTTCTAACTTGTCGTACGATGTTCAAAGGTCTGGGACTAATTCAGTAGGTTTATATGGAGTTTTAAGTTTACGTACGGTATTGTAAATGTTGTTAAGAGTTGTGAGTTGTCGTACATTACACTAACATGCTTTTCAAGGTGCTAATGTGGCATACAGAGTCTTAAGATTTCCTAACTTGTGGTACGATGTTCAAAGGACTCGGACGAAATCAGTAGGTTTATATGGAGTTTTAAGTTTACGTACGGTATTGTAAGATGTTCTTAGGAGTTGTGAGAAGTCGTACATTACACTAACATGCTTTTCAAGGTGCTAATGTGGCATACCGAGTCTTAAGATGTCCTAACTTGTCGTACGATGTTCAAAGGACTCGGACGAATTCAGTAGGTTTATATGGAGTTTTAAGTTTACGTACGGTATTGTAAGATGTTGTTAGGAGTTGTGAGGTGTCGTACATTACAGTAACATGCTTTTCAAGGTTCTAATGTGGCATACCGAGTCTTAAGATGTTCTAACTTGTCGTACGATGTTCAAAGGTCTCGGACTAATTCAGTAGGTTTATATGGAGTTTTAAGTTTACGTACGATATTGTAAGATGTTGTTAGGAGTTGTGAGGTCTCGTACATTACACTGACATGCTTTTCAAGGTGCTAATGTGGCATACCGAGTCTTAAGATGTCCTAACTTGTCGTACGATGTTCAAAGGACTCGGACGAATTCAGTAGGTTTATATGGAGTTTTAAGTTTACGTACGGTATTGTAAGATGTTGTTAGGAGTTGTGAGGTGTTGTACATTACAGTAACATGCTTTTCAAGGTTCTAATGTGGCATACCGAGTCTTAAGATGTTCTAACTTGTCGTACGATGTTCAAAGGTCTCGGACTAATTCAGTAAGTTTATATGGAGTTTTAAGTTTACGTACGATATTGTAAGATGTTGTTAGGAGTTGTGAGGTCTCGTACATTACACTAACATGATTTTCAAGGTGCTAATGTGGCATCCCGAGTCTTAAGATGTTCTAACTTGCCGTACGATGTTCAAAGGTCTCAGACTAATTCAGTAGGTTTATATGGAGTTTTAAGTTTACGTACGGTATTGTAAATGTTGTTAAGAGTTGTGAGGTGTCGTACATTACACTAACATGCTTTTCAAGGTGCTAATGTGGCATACAGAGTCTTAAGATTTCCTAACTTGTGGTACGATGTTCAAAGGACTCGGACGAAATCAGTAGGTTTATATGGAGTTTTAAGTTTACGTACGGTATTGTAAGATGTTCTTAGGAGTTGTGAGGTGTCGTACGTTACACTAACATGCTTTTCAAGGTGCTAATGTAGCATACCGAGTCTTAAGATGTTCTAACTTGTCGTACGATGTTCAAAGGACTCGGACTAATTCAGTAGGTTTATATGGAGTTTTAAGTTTACGTACGGTATTGTAAATGTTGTTAAGAGTTGTGAGGTGTCGTACATTACACTAACATGCTTTTCATGGTGCTAATGTGGCATACAGAGTCTTAAGATTTTCTAACTTGTGGTACGATGTTCAAAGGACTCGGACGAAATCAGTAGGTTTATATGGAGTTTTAAGTTTACGTACGGTATTGTAAGATGTTCTTAGGAGTTGTGAGGTGTCGTACATTACACTAACATGCTTTTCAAGGTGCTAATGTTGCATACCGAGTCTTAAGATGTTCTAACTTGTCGTACGATGTTCAAAGGTCTGGGACTAATTCAGTAGGTTTATATGGAGTTTTAAGTTTACGTACGGTATTGTAAATGTTGTTAAGAGTTGTGAGTTGTCGTACATTACACTAACATGCTTTTCAAGGTGCTAATGTGGCATACAGAGTCTTAAGATTTCCTAACTTGTGGTACGATGTTCAAAGGACTCGGACGAAATCAGTAGGTTTATATGGAGTTTTAAGTTTACGTACGGTATTGTAAGATGTTCTTAGGAGTTGTGAGATGTCGTACATTACACTAACATGCTTTTCAAGGTGCTAATGTGGCATACCGAGTCTTAAGATGTTCTAACTTGTCGTACGATGTTCAAAGGACTCGGACGAATTCAGTAGGTTTATATGGAGTTTTAAGTTTACGTACGGTATTGTAAGATGTTGTTAGGAGTTGTGAGGTGTCGTACATTACAGTAACATGCTTTTCAAGGTTCTAATGTGGCATACCGAGTCTTAAGATGTTCTAACTTGTCGTACGATGTTCAAAGGTCTCGGACTAATTCAGTAGGTTTATATGGAGTTTTAAGTTTACGTACGATATTGTAAGATGTTGTTAGGAGTTGTGAGGTCTCGTACATTACACTGACATGCTTTTCAAGGTGCTAATGTGGCATACCGAGTCTTAAGATGTCCTAACTTGTCGTACGATGTTCAAAGGACTCGGACGAATTCAGTAGGTTTATATGGAGTTTTAAGTTTACGTACGGTATTGTAAGATGTTGTTAGGAGTTGTGAGGTGTTGTACATTACAGTAACATGCTTTTCAAGGTTCTAATGTGGCATACCGAGTCTTAAGATGTTCTAACTTGTCGTACGATGTTCAAAGGTCTCGGACTAATTCAGTAAGTTTATATGGAGTTTTAAGTTTACGTACGATATTGTAAGATGTTGTTAGGAGTTGTGAGGTCTCGTACATTACACTAACATGATTTTCAAGGTGCTAATGTGGCATCCCGAGTCTTAAGATGTTCTAACTTGCCGTACGATGTTCAAAGGTCTCAGACTAATTCAGTAGGTTTATATGGAGTTTTAAGTTTACGTACGGTATTGTAAATGTTGTTAAGAGTTGTGAGGTGTCGTACATTACACTAACATGTTTTTCAAGGTGCTAATGTGGCATACAGAGTCTTAAGATTTCCTAACTTGTGGTACGATGTTCAAAGGACTCGGACGAAATCAGTAGGTTTATATGGAGTTTTAAGTTTACGTACGGTATTGTAAGATGTTCTTAGGAGTTGTGAGGTGTCGTACATTACACTAACATGCTTTTCAAGGTGCTAATGTAGCATACCGAGTCTTAAGATGTTCTAACTTGTCGTACGATGTTCAAAGGTCTCGGACTAATTCAGTAGGTTTATATGGAGTTTTAAGTTTACGTACGGTATTGTAAATGTTGTTAAGAGTTGTGAGGTGTCGTACATTACACTAACATGCTTTTCAAGGTGCAAATGTGGCATACAGAGTCTTAAGATTTCCTAACTTGTGGTACGATGTTCAAAGGACTCGGACGAAATCAGTAGGTTTATATGGAGTTTTAAGTTACGTACGGTATTGTAAGATGTTCTTAGGAGTTGTGAGATGTCGTACATTACACTAACATGCTTTTCAAGGTGCTAATGTGGCATACCGAGTGTTAAGATGTCCTAACTTGTCGTACGATGTTCAAAGGACTCGGACGAATTCAGTAGGTTTATATGGAGTTTTAAGTTTACGTGCGGTATTGTAAGATGTTGTTAGTAGTTGTGAGGTGTCGTACATTACAGTAACATGCTTTTCAAGGTTCTAATGTGGCAAACCGAGTCTTAAGATGTTCTAACTTATCGTACGATGTTCAAAGGTCTCGGACTAATTCAGTAGGTTTATATGGAGTTTTAAGTTTACGTACGATATTGTAAGATGTTGTTAGGAGTTGTGAGGTCTCGTACATTACACTGACATGCTTTTCAAGGTGCTAATGTGGCATACCGAGTCTTAAGATGTCCTAACTTGTCGTACGATGTTCAAAGGACTCGGACGAATTCAGTAGGTTTATATGGAGTTTTAAGTTTACGTACGGTATTGTAAGATGTTGTTAGGAGTTGTGAGGTGTCGTACATTACAGTAACATGCTTTTCAAAGTTCTAATGTGGCATACCGAGTCTTAAGATGTTCTAACTTGTCGTACGGTGTTCAAAGGTCTCGGACTAATTCAGTAGGTTTATATGGAGTTTTAAGTTTACGTACGATATTGTAAGATGTTGTTAGGAGTTGTGAGGTCTCGTACATTACACTGACATGCTTTTCAAGGTGCTAATGTGGCATACCGAGTCTTAAGATGTTCTAACTTGTCTATGATGTTCAAAGGTCTCAGACTAATTTAGTACGTTTATATGGAGTTTTAAGTTTACGTACGGTATTGTAAGATGTTGTTAGGAGTTGTGAGGTGTCGTACATTACACTAACATGCTTTTCAAGGTGCTAATGTGGCATCCCGAGTCTTAAGATGTTCTAACTTGCCGTACGATGTTCAAAGGTCTCAGACTAATTCAGTAGGTTTATATGGAGTTTTAAGTTTACGTACGGTATTGTAAATGTTGTTAAGAGTTGTGAGGTGTCGTACATTACACTAACATGCTTTTCAAGGTGCTAATGTGGCATACAGAGTCTTAAGATTTCCTAACTTGTGGTACGATGTTCAAAGGACTCGGACGAAATCAGTAGGTTTATATGGAGTTTTAAGTTTACGTACGGTATTGTAAGATGTTCTTAGGAGTTGTGAGGTGTCGTACATTACACTAACATGATTTTCAAGGTGCTAATGTAGCATACCGAGTCTTAAGATGTTCTAACTTGTCGTATGATGTTCAAAGGTCTCGGACTAATTCAGTAGATTTGTATGGAGTTTTAAGTTTACGTACGGTATTGTAAATGTTGTTTAGAGTTGTGAGGTGTCGTACATTACACTAACATGGTTTTCAAGTTGCTAATGTGGCATACAGAGTCTTAAGATTTCCTAACTTGTGGTACGATGTTCAAAGGACTCGGAAGAAATCAGTAGGTTTATATGGAGTTTTAAGTTTACGTACGGTATTGTAAGATGTTCTTAGGAGTTGTGAGATGTCGTACATTACACTAACATGCTTTTCAAGGTGCTAATGTGGCATACCGAGTCTTAAGATGTTATAACTTGTCGTACAATGTTCAAAGGTCTCGGACTAATTCAGTAGATTTATATGGAGTTTTAAGTTTACGTACGGTAATGTAAATGTTGTTATGAGTTGTGAGGTGTCATACATTACACTAACATGCTTTTCAAGGTGCTAATGTGGCATACAGAGTCTTAAGATGTCCTAACTTGTCGTATGATGTTCAAAAACTCGGAAAAATTCAGTAGGTTTATATGGAGTTTTAAATTTACGTAGGGTATTGTAAGATGTTGTTAGGAGTTGTGAGGTGTCGTACATTACACTAACATGCTTTTCAAGGTTCTAATGTGGCATACCGATCTTAAGATGTTCTAACTTGTCGTACGATGTTCAAAGGTCTCGGACTAATTCAGTACGTTTATAAGGAGTTTTAAGTTTACGTACGGTATTGTAAATGTTGTTAAGAGTTGTGAGGTGTCGTACATTAAACTAACATGCTTTTCAAGGTGCTAATGTGGCATACAGAGTCTTAAGATTTCCTAACTTGTGGTACGATGTTCAAAGGACTCGGACGAAATCAGAAGGTTTATATGGAGTTTTAAGTTTACGTACGGTATTGTAAGATGTTCATAGGAGTTGTGAGGTGTCGTACATTACACTAACATGCTTTTCAAGGTGCTAATGTGGCATACAGAGTCTTAAGATGTTCTAACTTGTCGTACGATGTTCAAAGGTCTCGGACTAATTCAGTAGGTTTATAAGGAGTTTTAAGTTTACGTACGGTATTGTAAATGTTGTTAAGAGTTGTGAGGTGTCGTACATTAAACTAACATGCTTTTAAGGTGCTAATGTGGCATACAGAGTCTTAACATTTCCTAACTTGTGGTACGATGTTCAAAGGACTCGGACGAAATCAGTAGGTTTATATGGAGTTTTAAGTTTACGTACGGTATTGTAAGATGTTCATAGGAGTTGTGAGGTGTCGTACATTACACTAACATGCTTTTCAAGGTGCTAATGTGGCATACCGAGTCTTAAGATGTTCTAACTTGTCGTACGATGTTCAAAGGTCTCGGACGAATTCAGTAGGTTTATATGGAGTTTTAAGTTTACGTACGGTATTGTAAGATGTTGTTAGGAGTTGTGAGGTGTCGTACATTACAGTAACATGCTTTTCAAAGTTCTAATGTGGCATACCGAGTCTTAAGATGTTCTAACTTGTCGTACGATGTTCAAAGGTCTCGGACTAATTCAGTAGGTTTATATGGAGTTTTAAGTTTACGTACGATATTGTAAGATGTTGTTAGGAGTTGTGAGGTCTCGTACATTACACTGACATGCTTTTCAAGGTGCTAATGTGGCATACCGAGTCTTAAGATGTTCTAACTTGTCTATGATGTTCAAAGGTCTCAGACTAATTTAGTACGTTTATATGGAGTTTTAAGTTTACGTACGGTATTGTAAAATGTTGTTAGGAGTTGTGAGGTGTCGTACATTACACTAACATGCTTTTCAAGGTGCTAATGTGGCATCCCGAGTCTTAAGATGTTCTAACTTGCCGTACGATGTTCAAAGGTCTCAGACTAATTCAGTAGGTTTATATGGAGTTTTAAGTTTACGTACGGTATTGTAAATGTTGTTAAGAGTTGTGAGGTGTCGTACATTACACTAACATGCTTTTCAAGGTGCTAATGTGGCATACAGAGTCTTAAGATTTCCTAACTTGTGGTACGATGTTCAAAGGACTCGGACGAAATCAGTAGGTTTATATGGAGTTTTAAGTTTACGTACGGTATTGTAAGATGTTCTTAAGAGTTTTGAGGTGTCGTACATTACACTAACATGATTTTCAAGGTGCTAATGTAGCATACCGAGTCTTAAGATGTTCTAACTTGTCGTATGATGTTCAAAGGTCTCGGACTAATTCAGTAGATTTGTATGGAGTTTTAAGTTTACGTACGGTATTGTAAATGTTGTTAAGAGTTGTGAGGTGTCGTACATTACACTAACATGGTTTTCAAGGTGCTAATGTGGCATACAGAGTCTTAAGATTTCCTAACTTGTGGTACGATGTTCAAAGGACTCGGAAGAAATCAGTAGGTTTATATGGAGTTTTAAGTTTACGTACGGTATTGTAAGATGTTCTTAGGAGTTGTGAGATGTCGTACATTACATTAACATGCTTTTCAAGGTGCTAATGTGGCATACCGAGTCTTAAGATGTTATAACTTGTCGTACAATGTTCAAAGGTCTCGGACTAATTCAGTAGATTTATATGGAGTTTTAAGTTTACGTACGGTAATGTAAATGTTGTTATGAGTTGTGAGGTGTCATACATTACACTAACATGCTTTTCAAGGTGCTAATGTGGCATACAGAGTCTTAAGATGTCCTAACTTGTCGTATGATGTTCAAAAACTCGGAAAAATTCAGTAGGTTTATATGGAGTTTTAAATTTACGTAGGGTATTGTAAGATGTTGTTAGGAGTTGTGAGGTGTCGTACATTACACTAACATGCTTTTCAAGGTTCTAATGTGGCATACCGATCTTAAGATGTTCTAACTTGTCGTACGATGTTCAAAGGTCTCGGACTAATTCAGTACGTTTATAAGGAGTTTTAAGTTTACGTACGGTATTGTAAATGTTGTTAAGAGTTGTGAGGTGTCGTACATTAAACTAACATGCTTTTCAAGGTGCTAATGTGGCATACAGAGTCTTAAGATTTCCTAACTTGTGGTACGATGTTCAAAGGACTCGGACGAAATCAGAAGGTTTATATGGAGTTTTAAGTTTACGTACGGTATTGTAAGATGTTCATAGGAGTTGTGAGGTGTCGTACATTACACTAACATGCTTTTCAAGGTGCTAATGTGGCATACAGAGTCTTAAGATGTTCTAACTTGTCGTACGATGTTCAAAGGTCTCGGACTAATTCAGTAGGTTTATAAGGAGTTTTAAGTTTACGTACGGTATTGTAAATGTTGTTAAGAGTTGTGAGGTGTCGTACATTAAACTAACATGCTTTTAAGGTGCTAATGTGGCATACAGAGTCTTAACATTTCCTAACTTGTGGTACGATGTTCAAAGGACTCGGACGAAATCAGTAGGTTTATATGGAGTTTTAAGTTTACGTACGGTATTGTAAGATGTTCATAGGAGTTGTGAGGTGTCGTACATTACACTAACATGCTTTTCAAGGTGCTAATGTGGCATACCGAGTCTTAAGATGTTCTAACTTGTCGTACGATGTTCAAAGGTCTCGGACGAATTCAGTAGGTTTATATGGAGTTTTAAGTTTACGTACGGTATTGTAAGATGTTGTTAGGAGTTGTGAGGTGTCGTACATTACAGTAACATGCTTTTCAAAGTTCTAATGTGGCATACCGAGTCTTAAGATGTTCTAACTTGTCGTACGATGTTCAAAGGTCTCGGACTAATTCAGTAGGTTTATATGGAGTTTTAAGTTTACGTACGATATTGTAAGATGTTGTTAGGAGTTGTGAGGTCTCGTACATTACACTGACATGCTTTTCAAGGTGCTAATGTGGCATACCGAGTCTTAAGATGTTCTAACTTGTCTATGATGTTAAAAGGTCTCAGACTAATTTAGTACGTTTATATGGAGTTTTAAGTTTACGTACGGTATTGTAAAATGTTGTTAGGAGTTGTGAGGTGTCGTACATTACACTAACATGCTTTTCAAGGTGCTAATGTGGCATCCCGAGTCTTAAGATGTTCTAACTTGCCGTACGATGTTCAAAGGTCTCAGACTAATTCAGTAGGTTTATATGGAGTTTTAAGTTTACGTACGGTATTGTAAATGTTGTTAAGAGTTGTGAGGTGTCGTACATTACACTAACATGCTTTTCAAGGTGCTAATGTGGCATACAGAGTCTTAAGATTTCCTAACTTGTGGTACGATGTTCAAAGGACTCGGACGAAATCAGTAGGTTTATATGGAGTTTTAAGTTTACGTACGGTATTGTAAGATGTTCTTAAGAGTTTTGAGGTGTCGTACATTACACTAACATGATTTTCAAGGTGCTAATGTAGCATACCGAGTCTTAAGATGTTCTAACTTGTCGTATGATGTTCAAAGGTCTTGGACTAATTCAGTAGATTTGTATGGAGTTTTAAGTTTACGTACGGTATTGTAAATGTTGTTAAGAGTTGTGAGGTGTCGTACATTACACTAACATGGTTTTCAAGGTGCTAATGTGGCATACAGAGTCTTAAGATTTCCTAACTTGTGGTACGATGTTCAAAGGACTCGGAAGAAATCAGTAGGTTTATATGGAGTTTTAAGTTTACGTACGGTATTGTAAGATGTTCTTAGGAGTTGTGAGATGTCGTACATTACACTAACATGCTTTTCAAGGTGCTAATGTGGCATACCGAGTCTTAAGATGTTATAACTTGTCGTACAATGTTCAAAGGTCTCGGACTAATTCAGTAGATTTATATGGAGTTTTAAGTTTACGTACGGTAATGTAAATGTTGTTATGAGTTGTGAGGTGTCATACATTACACTAACATGCTTTTCAAGGTGCTAATGTGGCATACAGAGTCTTAAGATGTCCTAACTTGTCGTATGATGTTCAAAAACTCGGAAAAATTCAGTAGGTTTATATGGAGTTTTAAATTTACGTAGGGTATTGTAAGATGTTGTTAGGAGTTGTGAGGTGTCGTACATTACACTAACATGCTTTTCAAGGTTCTAATGTGGCATACCGATCTTAAGATGTTCTAACTTGTCGTACGATGTTCAAAGGTCTCGGACTAATTCAGTACGTTTATAAGGAGTTTTAAGTTTACGTACGGTATTGTAAATGTTGTTAAGAGTTGTGAGGTGTCGTACATTAAACTAACATGCTTTTCAAGGTGCTAATGTGGCATACAGAGTCTTAAGATTTCCTAACTTGTGGTACGATGTTCAAAGGACTCGGACGAAATCAGAAGGTTTATATGGAGTTTTAAGTTTACGTACGGTATTGTAAGATGTTCATAGGAGTTGTGAGGTGTCGTACATTACACTAACATGCTTTTCAAGGTGCTAATGTGGCATACAGAGTCTTAAGATGTTCTAACTTGTCGTACGATGTTCAAAGGTCTCGGACTAATTCAGTAGGTTTATAAGGAGTTTTAAGTTTACGTACGGTATTGTAAATGTTGTTAAGAGTTGTGAGGTGTCGTACATTAAACTAACATGCTTTTAAGGTGCTAATGTGGCATACAGAGTCTTAACATTTCCTAACTTGTGGTACGATGTTCAAAGGACTCGGACGAAATCAGTAGGTTTATATGGAGTTTTAAGTTTACGTACGGTATTGTAAGATGTTCATAGGAGTTGTGAGGTGTCGTACATTACACTAACATGCTTTTTAAGGTGCTAATGTGGCATACCGAGTCTTAAGATGTTCTAACTTGTCGTACGATGTTCAAAGGTCTCGGACGAATTCAGTAGGTTTATATGGAGTTTTAAGTTTACGTACGGTATTGTAAGATGTTGTTAGGAGTTGTGAGGTGTCGTACATTACAGTAACATGCTTTTCAAAGTTCTAATGTGGCATACCGAGTCTTAAGATGTTCTAACTTGTCGTACGATGTTCAAAGGTCTCGGACTAATTCAGTAGGTTTATATGGAGTTTTAAGTTTACGTACGATATTGTAAGATGTTGTTAGGAGTTGTGAGGTCTCGTACATTACACTGACATGCTTTTCAAGGTGCTAATGTGGCATACCGAGTCTTAAGATGTTCTAACTTGTCTATGATGTTCAAAGGTCTCAGACTAATTTAGTACGTTTATATGGAGTTTTAAGTTTACGTACGGTATTGTAAAATGTTGTTAGGAGTTGTGAGGTGTCGTACATTACACTAACATGCTTTTCAAGGTGCTAATGTGGCATCCCGAGTCTTAAGATGTTCTAACTTGCCGTACGATGTTCAAAGGTCTCAGACTAATTCAGTAGGTTTATATGGAGTTTTAAGTTTACGTACGGTATTGTAAATGTTGTTAAGAGTTGTGAGGTGTCGTACATTACACTAACATGCTTTTCAAGGTGCTAATGTGGCATACAGAGTCTTAAGATTTCCTAACTTGTGGTACGATGTTCAAAGGACTCGGACGAAATCAGTAGGTTTATATGGAGTTTTAAGTTTACGTACGGTATTGTAAGATGTTCTTAGGAGTTTTGAGGTGTCGTACATTACACTAACATGATTTTCAAGGTGCTAATGTAGCATACCGAGTCTTAAGATGTTCTAACTTGTCGTATGATGTTCAAAGGTCTTGGACTAATTCAGTAGATTTGTATGGAGTTTTAAGTTTACGTACGGTATTGTAAATGTTGTTAAGAGTTGTGAGGTGTCGTACATTACACTAACATGGTTTTCAAGGTGCTAATGTGGCATACAGAGTCTTAAGATTTCCTAACTTGTGGTACGATGTTCAAAGGACTCGGAAGAAATCAGTAGGTTTATATGGAGTTTTAAGTTTACGTACGGTATTGTAAGATGTTCTTAGGAGTTGTGAGATGTCGTACATTACACTAACATGCTTTTCAAGGTGCTAATGTGGCATACCGAGTCTTAAGATGTTATAACTTGTCGTACAATGTTCAAAGGTCTCGGACTAATTCAGTAGATTTATATGGAGTTTTAAGTTTACGTACGGTAATGTAAATGTTGTTATGAGTTGTGAGGTGTCATACATTACACTAACATGCTTTTCAAGGTGCTAATGTGGCATACAGAGTCTTAAGATGTCCTAACTTGTCGTATGATGTTCAAAAACTCGGAAAAATTCAGTAGGTTTATATGGAGTTTTAAATTTACGTAGGGTATTGTAAGATGTTGTTAGGAGTTGTGAGGTGTCGTACATTACACTAACATGCTTTTCAAGGTTCTAATGTGGCATACCGAGTCTTAAGATGTTCTAACTTGTCGTACGATGTTCAAAGGTCTCGGACTAATTCAGTACGTTTATAAGGAGTTTTAAGTTTACGTACGGTATTGTAAATGTTGTTAAGAGTTGTGAGGTGTCGTACATTAAACTAACATGCTTTTCAAGGTGCTAATGTGGCATACAGAGTCTTAAGATTTCCTAACTTGTGGTACGATGTTCAAAGGACTCGGACGAAATCAGTAGGTTTATATGGAGTTTTAAGTTTACGTACGGTATTGTAAGATGTTCATAGGAGTTGTGAGGTGTCGTACATTACACTAACATGCTTTTCAAGGTGCTAATGTGGCATACAGAGTCTTAAGATGTTCTAACTTGTCGTACGATGTTCAAAGGTCTCGGACTAATTCAGTAGGTTTATAAGGAGTTTTAAGTTTACGTACGGTATTGTAATTGTTGTTAAGAGTTGTGAGGTGTCGTACATTAAACTAACATGCTTTTCAAGGTGCTAATGTGGCATACAGAGTCTTAACATTTCCTAACTTGTGGTACGATGTTCAAAGGACTCGGACGAAATCAGTAGGTTTATATGGAGTTTTAAGTTTACGTACGGTATTGTAAGATGTTCATAGGAGTTGTGAGGTGTCGTACATTACACTAACATGCTTTTCAAGGTGCTAATGTGGCATACCGAGTCTTAAGATGTTCTAACCTGTCGTACGATGTTCAAAGGTCTCGGACTAATTCAGTAGGTTTATATGGAGTTTTAAGTTTACGTACGGTATTGTAAGATGTTGTTAGGAGTTGTGAGGTGTCGTACATTACAGTAACATGCTTTTCAAGGTTCTAATGTGGCATACCGAGTCTTAAGATGTTCTAACTTGTCGTACGATGTTCAAAGGTCTCGGACTAATTCAGTAGGTTTATATGGAGTTTTAAGTTTACGTACGGTATTGTAAATGTTGTTATGAGTTGTGAGGTGTCGTACATTACACTAACATGCTTTTCAAGGTGCTAATGTGGCATACAGAGTCTTAAGATGTCTTAACTTGTCGTATGATGTTCAAAAACTCGGAAAAATTCAGTAGGTTTATATGGAGTTTTAAATTTACGTAGGGTATTGTAAGATGTTGTTAGGAGTTGTGAGGTGTCGTACATTACACTAACAAGCTTTTCAAGTTGTTAATGTGGCATACAGAGTCTTAAGATGTCCTAACTTGTCGTACGATGTTCAAAGGACTCGGACGAATTCAGTAGGTTTATATGGAGTTTTAAGTTTACGTACGGTATTGTAAGATGTTGTTAGGAGTTGTGAGGTGTCGTACATTACAGTAACATGCTTTTCAAGGTTCTAATGTGGCATACCGAGTCTTAAGATGTTCTTACTTGTCGTACGATGTTCAAAGGTCTCGGACTAATTCAGTAGGTTTATATGGAGTTTTAAGTTTACGTACGATATTGTAAGATGTTGTTAGGAGTTGTGAGGTCTCGTACATTACACTGACATGCTTTTCAAGGTGCTAATGTGGCATACCGAGTCTTAAGATGTTCTAACTTGTCGTATGATGTTCAAAGGTCTCAGACTAATTCAGTAGGTTTATATGCAGTTTTAAGTTTACGTACGGTATTGTAAGATGTTGTTAGGAGTTGTGAGGTGTCGTACATTACACTAACATGCTTTTCAAGTTGCTAATGTGGCATACAGAGTCTTAAGATTTCCTAACTTGTGGTACGATGTTCAAAGGACTCGGACGAAATCAGTAGGTTTATATGGAGTTTTAAGTTTACGTACGGTATTGTAAGATGTTCATAGGAGTTGTGAGGTGTCGTACATTACACTAACATGCTTTTCAAGGTGCTAATGTGGCATACCGAGTCTTAAGATGTCCTAACTTGTCGTACGATGTTCAAAG
Organism: Tagetes erecta; assembly: GCA_030867185.1. NCBI lineage: Eukaryota > Viridiplantae > Streptophyta > Magnoliopsida > Asterales > Asteraceae > Tagetes > Tagetes erecta. Next base: position 24,378,257 of record CM061496.1, read on the forward strand.
GACTCGGACGAATTCAGTAGGTTTATATGGAGTTTTAAGTTTACGTACGGTATTGTAAGATGTTGTTAGGAGTTGTGAGGTGTCGTACATTACAGTAACATGCTTTTCAAGGTTCTAATGTGGCATACCGAGTCTTAAGATGTTCTTACTTGTCGTACGATGTTCAAAGGTCTCGGACTAATTCAGTAGGTTTATATGGAGTTTTAAGTTTACGTACGATATTGTAAGATGTTGTTAGGAGTTGTGAGGTCTCGTACATTACACTGACATGCTTTTCAAGGTGCTAATGTGGCATACCGAGTCTTAAGATGTTCTAACTTGTCGTATGATGTTCAAAGGTCTCAGACTAATTCAGTAGGTTTATATGCAGTTTTAAGTTTACGTACGGTATTGTAAGATGTTGTTAGGAGTTGTGAGGTGTCGTACATTACACTAACATGCTTTTCAAGTTGCTAATGTGGCATACAGAGTCTTAAGATTTCCTAACTTGTGGTACGATGTTCAAAGGACTCGGACGAAATCAGTAGGTTTATATGGAGTTTTAAGTTTACGTACAGTATTGTAAGATGTTCTTAGGAGTTGTGAGGTGTCGTACATTACACTAACATGCTTTTCAAGGTGCTAATGTGGCATCCCGAGTCTTAAGATGTTCTAACTTGCCGTACGATGTTCAAAGGTCTCAGACTAATTCAGTAGGTTTATATGGAGTTTTAAATTTACGTACGGTATTGTAAATGTTGTTAAGAGTTGTGAGGTGTCGTACATTACACTAACATGCTTTTCAAGGTGCTAATGTGGCATACAGAGTCTTAAGATTTCCTAACTTGTGGTACGATGTTCAAAGGACTCGGACGAAATCAGTAGGTTTATATGGAGTTTTAAGTTTACGTACGGTATTGTAAGATGTTCTTAGGAGTTGTGAGGTGTCGTACATTACACTAACATGCTTTTCAAGGTGCTAATGTAGCATACCGAGTCTTAAGATGTTCTAACTTGTCGTACGATGTTCAAAGGTCTGGGACTAATTCAGTAGGTTTATATGGAGTTTTAAGTTTACGTACGGTATTGTAAATGTTGTTAAGAGTTGTGAGTTGTCGTACATTACACTAACATGCTTTTCAAGGTGCTAATGTGGCATACAGAGTCTTAAGATTTCCTAACTTGTGGTACGATGTTCAAAGGACTCGGACGAAATCAGTAGGTTTATATGGAGTTTTAAGTTTACGTACGGTATTGTAAGATGTTCTTAGGAGTTGTGAGAAGTCGTACATTACACTAACATGCTTTTCAAGGTGCTAATGTGGCATACCGAGTCTTAAGATGTCCTAACTTGTCGTACGATGTTCAAAGGACTCGGACGAATTCAGTAGGTTTATATGGAGTTTTAAGTTTACGTACGGTATTGTAAGATGTTGTTAGGAGTTGTGAGGTGTCGTACATTACAGTAACATGCTTTTCAAGGTTCTAATGTGGCATACCGAGTCTTAAGATGTTCTAACTTGTCGTACGATGTTCAAAGGTCTCGGACTAATTCAGTAGGTTTATATGGAGTTTTAAGTTTACGTACGATATTGTAAGATGTTGTTAGGAGTTGTGAGGTCTCGTACATTACACTGACATGCTTTTCAAGGTGCTAATGTGGCATACCGAGTCTTAAGATGTCCTAACTTGTCGTACGATGTTCAAAGGACTCGGACGAATTCAGTAGGTTTATATGGAGTTTTAAGTTTACGTACGGTATTGTAAGATGTTGTTAGGAGTTGTGAGGTGTTGTACATTACAGTAACATGCTTTTCAAGGTTCTAATGTGGCATACCGAGTCTTAAGATGTTCTAACTTGTCGTACGATGTTCAAAGGTCTCGGACTAATTCAGTAAGTTTATATGGAGTTTTAAGTTTACGTACGATATTGTAAGATGTTGTTAGGAGTTGTGAGGTCTCGTACATTACACTAACATGATTTTCAAGGTGCTAATGTGGCATCCCGAGTCTTAAGATGTTCTAACTTGCCGTACGATGTTCAAAGGTCTCAGACTAATTCAGTAGGTTTATATGGAGTTTTAAGTTTACGTACGGTATTGTAAATGTTGTTAAGAGTTGTGAGGTGTCGTACATTACACTAACATGCTTTTCAAGGTGCTAATGTGGCATACAGAGTCTTAAGATTTCCTAACTTGTGGTACGATGTTCAAAGGACTCGGACGAAATCAGTAGGTTTATATGGAGTTTTAAGTTTACGTACGGTATTGTAAGATGTTCTTAGGAGTTGTGAGGTGTCGTACATTACACTAACATGCTTTTCAAGGTGCTAATGTAGCATACCGAGTCTTAAGATGTTCTAACTTGTCGTACGATGTTCAAAGGACTCGGACTAATTCAGTAGGTTTATATGGAGTTTTAAGTTTACGTACGGTATTGTAAATGTTGTTAAGAGTTGTGAGGTGTCGTACATTACACTAACATGCTTTTCAAGGTGCTAATGTGGCATACAGAGTCTTAAGATTTTCTAACTTGTGGTACGATGTTCAAAGGACTCGGACGAAATCAGTAGGTTTATATGGAGTTTTAAGTTTACGTACGGTATTGTAAGATGTTCTTAGGAGTTGTGAGGTGTCGTACATTACACTAACATGCTTTTCAAGGTGCTAATGTTGCATACCGAGTCTTAAGATGTTCTAACTTGTCGTACGATGTTCAAAGGTCTGGGACTAATTCAGTAGGTTTATATGGAGTTTTAAGTTTACGTACGGTATTGTAAATGTTGTTAAGAGTTGTGAGTTGTCGTACATTACACTAACATGCTTTTCAAGGTGCTAATGTGGCATACAGAGTCTTAAGATTTCCTAACTTGTGGTACGATGTTCAAAGGACTCGGACGAAATCAGTAGGTTTATATGGAGTTTTAAGTTTACGTACGGTATTGTAAGATGTTCTTAGGAGTTGTGAGATGTCGTACATTACACTAACATGCTTTTCAAGGTGCTAATGTGGCATACCGAGTCTTAAGATGTTCTAACTTGTCGTACGATGTTCAAAGGACTCGGACGAATTCAGTAGGTTTATATGGAGTTTTAAGTTTACGTACGGTATTGTAAGATGTTGTTAGGAGTTGTGAGGTGTCGTACATTACAGTAACATGCTTTTCAAGGTTCTAATGTGGCATACCGAGTCTTAAGATGTTCTAACTTGTCGTACGATGTTCAAAGGTCTCGGACTAATTCAGTAGGTTTATATGGAGTTTTAAGTTTACGTACGATATTGTAAGATGTTGTTAGGAGTTGTGAGGTCTCGTACATTACACTGACATGCTTTTCAAGGTGCTAATGTGGCATACCGAGTCTTAAGATGTCCTAACTTGTCGTACGATGTTCAAAGGACTCGGACGAATTCAGTAGGTTTATATGGAGTTTTAAGTTTACGTACGGTATTGTAAGATGTTGTTAGGAGTTGTGAGGTGTTGTACATTACAGTAACATGCTTTTCAAGGTTCTAATGTGGCATACCGAGTCTTAAGATGTTCTAACTTGTCGTACGATGTTCAAAGGTCTCGGACTAATTCAGTAAGTTTATATGGAGTTTTAAGTTTACGTACGATATTGTAAGATGTTGTTAGGAGTTGTGAGGTCTCGTACATTACACTAACATGATTTTCAAGGTGCTAATGTGGCATCCCGAGTCTTAAGATGTTCTAACTTGCCGTACGATGTTCAAAGGTCTCAGACTAATTCAGTAGGTTTATATGGAGTTTTAAGTTTACGTACGGTATTGTAAATGTTGTTAAGAGTTGTGAGGTGTCGTACATTACACTAACATGCTTTTCAAGGTGCTAATGTGGCATACAGAGTCTTAAGATTTCCTAACTTGTGGTACGATGTTCAAAGGACTCGGACGAAATCAGTAGGTTTATATGGAGTTTTAAGTTTACGTACGGTATTGTAAGATGTTCTTAGGAGTTGTGAGGTGTCGTACATTACACTAACATGCTTTTCAAGGTGCTAATGTAGCATACCGAGTCTTAAGATGTTCTAACTTGTCGTACGATGTTCAAAGGTCTCGGACTAATTCAGTAGGTTTATATGGAGTTTTAAGTTTACGTACGGTATTGTAAATGTTGTTAAGAGTTGTGAGGTGTCGTACATTACACTAACATGCTTTTCAAGGTGCTAATGTGGCATACAGAGTCTTAAGATTTCCTAACTTGTGGTACGATGTTCAAAGGACTCGGACGAAATCAGTAGGTTTATATGGAGTTTTAAGTTACGTACGGTATTGTAAGATGTTCTTAGGAGTTGTGAGATGTCGTACATTACACTAACATGCTTTTCAAGGTGCTAATGTGGCATACCGAGTGTTAAGATGTCCTAACTTGTCGTACGATGTTCAAAGGACTCGGACGAATTCAGTAGGTTTATATGGAGTTTTAAGTTTACGTACGGTATTGTAAGATGTTGTTAGTAGTTGTGAGGTGTCGTACATTACAGTAACATGCTTTTCAAGGTTCTAATGTGGCAAACCGAGTCTTAAGATGTTCTAACTTATCGTACGATGTTCAAAGGTCTCGGACTAATTCAGTAGGTTTATATGGAGTTTTAAGTTTACGTACGATATTGTAAGATGTTGTTAGGAGTTGTGAGGTCTCGTACATTACACTGACATGCTTTTCAAGGTGCTAATGTGGCATACCGAGTCTTAAGATGTCCTAACTTGTCGTACGATGTTCAAAGGACTCGGACGAATTCAGTAGGTTTATATGGAGTTTTAAGTTTACGTACGGTATTGTAAGATGTTGTTAGGAGTTGTGAGGTGTCGTACATTACAGTAACATGCTTTTCAAAGTTCTAATGTGGCATACCGAGTCTTAAGATGTTCTAACTTGTCGTACGGTGTTCAAAGGTCTCGGACTAATTCAGTAGGTTTATATGGAGTTTTAAATTTACGTACGATATTGTAAGATGTTGTTAGGAGTTGTGAGGTCTCGTACATTACACTGACATGCTTTTCAAGGTGCTAATGTGGCATACCGAGTCTTAAGATGTTCTAACTTGTCTATGATGTTCAAAGGTCTCAGACTAATTTAGTACGTTTATATGGAGTTTTAAGTTTACGTACGGTATTGTAAGATGTTGTTAGGAGTTGTGAGGTGTCGTACATTACACTAACATGCTTTTCAAGGTGCTAATGTGGCATCCCGAGTCTTAAGATGTTCTAACTTGCCGTACGATGTTCAAAGGTCTCAGACTAATTCAGTAGGTTTATATGGAGTTTTAAGTTTACGTACGGTATTGTAAATGTTGTTAAGAGTTGTGAGGTGTCGTACATTACACTAACATGCTTTTCAAGGTGCTAATGTGGCATACAGAGTCTTAAGATTTCCTAACTTGTGGTACGATGTTCAAAGGACTCGGACGAAATCAGTAGGTTTATATGGAGTTTTAAGTTTACGTACGGTATTGTAAGATGTTCTTAGGAGTTGTGAGGTGTCGTACATTACACTAACATGATTTTCAAGGTGCTAATGTAGCATACCGAGTCTTAAGATGTTCTAACTTGTCGTATGATGTTCAAAGGTCTCGGACTAATTCAGTAGATTTGTATGGAGTTTTAAGTTTACGTACGGTATTGTAAATGTTGTTAAGAGTTGTGAGGTGTCGTACATTACACACTAACATGGTTTTCAAGGTGCTAATGTGGCATACAGAGTCTTAAGATTTCCTAACTTGTGGTACGATGTTCAAAGGACTCGGAAGAAATCAGTAGGTTTATATGGAGTTTTAAGTTTACGTACGGTATTGTAAGATGTTCTTAGGAGTTGTGAGATGTCGTACATTACACTAACATGCTTTTCAAGGTGCTAATGTGGCATACCGAGTCTTAAGATGTTATAACTTGTCGTACAATGTTCAAAGGTCTCGGACTAATTCAGTAGATTTATATGGAGTTTTAAGTTTACGTACGGTAATGTAAATGTTGTTATGAGTTGTGAGGTGTCATACATTACACTAACATGCTTTTCAAGGTGCTAATGTGGCATACAGAGCCTTAAGATGTCCTAACTTGTCGTATGATGTTCAAAAACTCGGAAAAATTCAGTAGGTTTATATGGAGTTTTAAATTTACGTAGGGTATTGTAAGATGTTGTTAGGAGTTGTGAGGTGTCGTACATTACACTAACATGCTTTTCAAGGTTCTAATGTGGCATACCGATCTTAAGATGTTCTAACTTGTCGTACGATGTTCAAAGGTCTCGGACTAATTCAGTACGTTTATAAGGAGTTTTAAGTTTACGTACGGTATTGTAAATGTTGTTAAGAGTTGTGAGGTGTCGTACATTAAACTAACATGCTTTTCAAGGTGCTAATGTGGCATACAGAGTCTTAAGATTTCCTAACTTGTGGTACGATGTTCAAAGGACTCGGACGAAATCAGAAGGTTTATATGGAGTTTTAAGTTTACGTACGGTATTGTAAGATGTTCATAGGAGTTGTGAGGTGTCGTACATTACACTAACATGCTTTTCAAGGTGCTAATGTGGCATACAGAGTCTTAAGATGTTCTAACTTGTCGTACGATGTTCAAAGGTCTCGGACTAATTCAGTAGGTTTATAAGGAGTTTTAAGTTTACGTACGGTATTGTAAATGTTGTTAAGAGTTGTGAGGTGTCGTACATTAAACTAACATGCTTTTAAGGTGCTAATGTGGCATACAGAGTCTTAACATTTCCTAACTTGTGGTACGATGTTCAAAGGACTCGGACGAAATCAGTAGGTTTATATGGAGTTTTAAGTTTACGTACGGTATTGTAAGATGTTCATAGGAGTTGTGAGGTGTCGTACATTACACTAACATGCTTTTCAAGGTGCTAATGTGGCATACCGAGTCTTAAGATGTTCTAACTTGTCGTACGATGTTCAAAGGTCTCGGACGAATTCAGTAGGTTTATATGGAGTTTTAAGTTTACGTACGGTATTGTAAGATGTTGTTAGGAGTTGTGAGGTGTCGTACATTACAGTAACATGCTTTTCAAAGTTCTAATGTGGCATACCGAGTCTTAAGATGTTCTAACTTGTCGTACGATGTTCAAAGGTCTCGGACTAATTCAGTAGGTTTATATGGAGTTTTAAGTTTACGTACGATATTGTAAGATGTTGTTAGGAGTTGTGAGGTCTCGTACATTACACTGACATGCTTTTCAAGGTGCTAATGTGGCATACCGAGTCTTAAGATGTTCTAACTTGTCTATGATGTTCAAAGGTCTCAGACTAATTTAGTACGTTTATATGGAGTTTTAAGTTTACGTACGGTATTGTAAAATGTTGTTAGGAGTTGTGAGGTGTCGTACATTACACTAACATGCTTTTCAAGGTGCTAATGTGGCATCCCGAGTCTTAAGATGTTCTAACTTGCCGTACGATGTTCAAAGGTCTCAGACTAATTCAGTAGGTTTATATGGAGTTTTAAGTTTACGTACGGTATTGTAAATGTTGTTAAGAGTTGTGAGGTGTCGTACATTACACTAACATGCTTTTCAAGGTGCTAATGTGGCATACAGAGTCTTAAGATTTCCTAACTTGTGGTACGATGTTCAAAGGACTCGGACGAAATCAGTAGGTTTATATGGAGTTTTAAGTTTACGTACGGTATTGTAAGATGTTCTTAGGAGTTGTGAGGTGTCGTACATTACACTAACATGATTTTCAAGGTGCTAATGTAGCATACCGAGTCTTAAGATGTTCTAACTTGTCGTATGATGTTCAAAGGTCTTGGACTAATTCAGTAGATTTGTATGGAGTTTTAAGTTTACGTACGGTATTGTAAATGTTGTTAAGAGTTGTGAGGTGTCGTACATTACACTAACATGGTTTTCAAGGTGCTAATGTGGCATACAGAGTCTTAAGATTTCCTAACTTGTGGTACGATGTTCAAAGGACTCGGAAGAAATCAGTAGGTTTATATGGAGTTTTAAGTTTACGTACGGTATTGTAAGATGTTCTTAGGAGTTGTGAGATGTCGTACATTACACTAACATGCTTTTCAAGGTGCTAATGTGGCATACCGAGTCTTAAGATGTTATAACTTGTCGTACAATGTTCAAAGGTCTCGGACTAATTCAGTAGATTTATATGGAGTTTTAAGTTTACGTACGGTAATGTAAATGTTGTTATGAGTTGTGAGGTGTCATACATTACACTAACATGCTTTTCAAGGTGCTAATGTGGCATACAGAGTCTTAAGATGTCCTAACTTGTCGTATGATGTTCAAAAACTCGGAAAAATTCAGTAGGTTTATATGGAGTTTTAAATTTACGTAGGGTATTGTAAGATGTTGTTAGGAGTTGTGAGGTGTCGTACATTACACTAACATGCTTTTCAAGGTTCTAATGTGGCATACCGAGTCTTAAGATGTTCTAACTTGTCGTACGATGTTCAAAGGTCTCGGACTAATTCAGTACGTTTATAAGGAGTTTTAAGTTTACGTACGGTATTGTAAATGTTGTTAAGAGTTGTGAGGTGTCGTACATTAAACTAACATGCTTTTCAAGGTGCTAATGTGGCATACAGAGTCTTAAGATTTCCTAACTTGTGGTACGATGTTCAAAGGACTCGGACGAAATCAGTAGGTTTATATGGAGTTTTAAGTTTACGTACGGTATTGTAAGATGTTCATAGGAGTTGTGAGGTGTCGTACATTACACTAACATGCTTTTCAAGGTGCTAATGTGGCATACAGAGTCTTAAGATGTTCTAACTTGTCGTACGATGTTCAAAGGTCTCGGACTAATTCAGTAGGTTTATAAGGAGTTTTAAGTTTACGTACGGTATTGTAAATGTTGTTAAGAGTTGTGAGGTGTCGTACATTAAACTAACATGCTTTTAAGGTGCTAATGTGGCATACAGAGTCTTAAGATTTCCTAACTTGTGGTACGATGTTCAAAGGACTCGGACGAAATCAGTAGGTTTATATGGAGTTTTAAGTTTACGTACGGTATTGTAAGATGTTCATAGGAGTTGTGAGGTGTCGTACATTACACTAACATGCTTTTCAAGGTGCTAATGTGGCATACCGAGTCTTAAGATGTTCTAACTTGTCGTACGATGTTCAAAGGTCTCGGACTAATTCAGTAGGTTTATATGGAGTTTTAAGTTTACGTACGGTATTGTAAGATGTTGTTAGGAGTTGTGAGGTGTCGTACATTACAGTAACATGCTTTTCAAGGTTCTAATGTGGCATACCGAGTCTTAAGATGTTCTAACTTGTCGTACGATGTTCAAAGGTCTCGGACTAATTCAGTAGGTTTATATGGAGTTTTAAGTTTACGTACGGTATTGTAAATGTTGTTATGAGTTGTGAGGTGTCGTACATTACACTAACATGCTTTTCAAGGTGCTAATGTGACCGGGGTAACCCTTTACCCAAAAAAAAAAGGAACCCTAATTTTCTCTCCCTGGAATGGCGATTTCAAGTGGTCTTCCTTCTTCTTTGAATCTAATTCGTACTTGGTGTATGATTTGCGGATCTAACACTTATGCGAATTAGGTTTTCTGTTTTCTTCTTGTTATTGCCGTTTTTTATTCTAGGATTAGGGTTTTGTGTTGTGGGGCTGCCGTTTCTTGGAATTTTTTGGGTTATTGATGCTTTGCTGCGTTGGTGTTCTTGGATTTGATCTTTTTCGAGAGAATAGAGGTTTTGAGCTTGCTGAATTCTGATCGTGGTTAGGGTTTTTCTGATCGTGATTAGGGTTTGTGGCGGCTGAAAGAGAGGGACGAATTTGGCAATTGGTTCATGAATCTTGATTCTTGATTCTTGTTTCTTGAATCTTGATTCTTGTTTCTTGAATCTTGATTCTTGTTTCTTGGTTCTTGAATCTTGGTTTGATTATTTAATTCGTTTTTCTTGATCTTTGGCCGTTTTTTCTTGGGTTTGTACGATCATATTTGTTTCTGATTATAAAAACGAGTATGGAGGGTGGTAATTTGGCTAGTAAGGTGCTAAAGATCGATGGCAATCCACGTTGTAATTTGTTGAAGAAGGAAAAGGCAACTAGGGTTTCCTCCTTAAACCCTAATCCGCCTCATGGGGTTGACACGGCTAAGAAGAATGATGCAACAAGTCATACGACTGATTCATCTCACAAGAATGATTCAGCTCACACGACCATGTCATCTAATGTTCATACGGCTGATGCATCTGATAGTTCTCATGCTCATGCAACTAATGTGAATGATGCGCCGGGTAAGTCTGGTTTGAATACAACGTATGCTGCTATTGTTCAACCAAAGTCTGACTTACCTGCAATGCCAGTTAATTTTCGTTATATGGTGAATGAGGAAAAGAAACACGGTTTTGATGTTGTGTTACCCAAAGAGACCGTGCGTATGATGTGTAATAAGCTTGAATTTACTTTGTATGGCTACTTTTTGGGGGATAGGCTAGCGTATCCAGTGGTTGAATACTTTGCTAAAACTCATTGGAAAAAATTTGGCTTGCAAAAGGCAATGATGAATGCAAATGGTTTTTTCTTCTTTAAGTTTAATGATAGGAAGGGGATGATGGATGTGATTGAAGCAGGTCCTTGGATAATTCGTAATAAACCAATTATTCTGAATGTCTGGTCCCCTAACACAAAGCTACACAAGGATGATCTCAAGAATGTGTCTGTTTGGGTAAAATTACATGATATTCCGTTGGTAGCTTATTCTGATGTTGGTTTGAGTCTTTTGGTTTCGCAAATTGGAACTCCGAAGTTGTTGGATTCATTCACAAGCTCCATGTGTGCAAATACGTGGGGTAGAAGTAGTTTTGCAAGAGCTTTGGTTGAGATCTCGGCGGATGCGGGGTTTAAGGAGGAGATATCTATTGCTATTCCGGAAATAGAGGGGGATGAGTTTGGAGCAGCAAATGTGAAGGTTGAGTATGATTGGAAGCCTCCAAGATGTGGTCATTGTTGTGTTTTTGGCCATAATGATGTTGAATGCCCTAAGACGACTAAAGCATGAGCAGAAAACAAAGGCTAGAGAGGATGATGACGGTTTTAAGGAAGTAAAGGATAAGAAGGCTGCAAAAAGATTTGGGGTTGCTTTAAAAAAACCCCAATTCGAGTATCGTCCAGTTAATAAAAAAGGGAAAGAAGTGCAAAATGTTAAAAAGCAGGTGACGAGGATTGATACTATGGAGACTAAAGGTGGTTCAAATATGGGTAAATCTGATCTAACTACATCAAACCCTTTTGAGGCGTTATCTGTGGAGAAAATAGCATAAATTGACACAGACAAGGTGAAAGGGAAAAGGGATAATGAAATCTCTAGGTTGGACTCGGATTCGGAAGTAGATGAGGTTCTAGAGGTGGATAATGGGACGACAAGGTTTATGATGAACATGGCCATGGCGCTAGAATCTCCAGCGTCTACTAAAAGGGCAGGTTCCCCTTCTACATCGGGTGTTAATGGTTTGTCTGATATTCTGGATTACTAGGGACTTGATCTACTGGCAAAATTGTTTGTGGTGTCTTTGTGGTGGAACCTACACTTTTGATGACGGCGGCTGATGGAATGGTTTTTAGTTAGATTTTGTTTATGTCATTAATATGTGGTAGGCTAGTTTGTTTGGTTTGTCTTGGTTTTTTTTGTTGGTTTTGTTTTTATGTTCACATATGTGGGGTCTGTCCCGTATATGAACTAGTGTGGAACGCTTCCTCACTACTTGTACTTCATTGACGGTTGTCATTATAATAGAATCACCGGGGTAACCCTTTACCCAAAAAAAAAGGTGCTAATGTGGCATACAGAGTCTTAAGATGTCCTAACTTGTCGTATGATGTTCAAAAACTCGGAAAAATTCAGTAGGTTTATATGGAGTTTTAAATTTACGTAGGGTATTGTAAGATGTTGTTAGGAGTTGTGAGGTGTCGTACATTACACTAACAAGCTTTTCAAGTTGTTAATGTGGCATACAGAGTCTTAAGATGTCCTAACTTGTCGTACGATGTTCAAAGGACTCGGACGAATTCAGTAGGTTTATATGGAGTTTTAAGTTTACGTACGGTATTGTAAGATGTTGTTAGGAGTTGTGAGGTGTCGTACATTACAGTAACATGCTTTTCAAGGTTCTAATGTGGCATACCGAGTCTTAAGATGTTCTAACTTGTCGTACGATGTTCAAAGGTCTCGAACTAATTCAGTAGGTTTATATGGAGTTTTAAGTTTACGTACGGTATTGTAAATGTTGTTAAGAGTTGTGAGTTGTCGTACATTACACTAACATGCTTTTCAAGGTGCTAATGTGGCATACAGAGTCTTAAGATTTCCTAACTTGTGGTACGATGTTCAAAGGACTCGGACGAAATCAGTAGGTTTATATGGAGTTTTAAGTTTACGTACGGTATTGTAAGATGTTCTTAGGAGTTGTGAGATGTCGTACATTACACTAACATGCTTTTCAAGGTGCTAATGTGGCATACCGAGTCTTAAAATGTCCTAACTTGTCGTACGATGTTCAAAGGACTCGGACGAATTCAGTAGGTTTATATGGAGTTTTAAGTTTACGTACGGTATTGTAAGATGTTGTTAGGAGTTGTGAGGTGTCGTACATTACAGTAACATGCTTTTCAAGGTTCTAATGTGGCATACCGAGTCTTAAGATGTTCTAACTTGTCGTACGATGTTCAAAGGTCTCGGACTAATTCAGTAGGTTTATATGGAGTTTTAAGTTTACGTACGATATTGTAAGATGTTGTTAGGAGTTGTGAGGTCTCGTACATTACACTGACATGCTTTTCAAGGTGCTAATGTGGCATACCGAGTCTTAAGATGTCCTAACTTGTCGTACGATGTTCAAAGGACTCGGACAAATTTAGTAGGTTTATATGGAGTTTTAAGTTTACGTACGGTATTGTAAGATGTTGTTAGGAGTTGTGAGGTGTCGTACATTACACTAACATGCTTTTCAAGTTGCTAATGTGGCATACAGAGTCTTAAGATTTCCTAACTTGTGGTACGATGTTCAAAGGACTCGGACGAAATCAGTAGGTTTATATGGAGTTTTAAGTTTACGTACAGTATTGTAAGATGTTCTTAGGAGTTGTGAGGTGTCGTACATTACACTAACATGCTTTTCAAGGTGCTAATGTGGCATCCCGAGTCTTAAGATGTTCTAACTTGCCGTACGATGTTCAAAGGTCTCAGACTAATTCAGTAGGTTTATATGGAGTTTTAAGTTTACGTACGGTATTGTAAATGTTGTTAAGAGTTGTGAGGTGTCGTACATTACACTAACATGCTTTTCAAGGTGCTAATGTGGCATACAGAGTCTTAAGATGTTCTAACTTGTCGTACGATGTTCAAAGGTCTGGGACTAATTCAGTAGGTTTATATGGAGTTTTAAGTTTACGTACGGTATTGTAAATGTTGTTAAGAGTTGTGAGTTGTCGTACATTACACTAACATGCTTTTCAAGGTGCTAATGTGGCATACAGAGTCTTAAGATTTCCTAACTTGTGGTACGATGTTCAAAGGACTCGGACGAAATCAGTAGGTTTATATGGAGTTTTAATTTTACGTACGGTATTGTAAGATGTTCTTAGGAGTTGTGAGATGTCGTACATTACACTAACATGCTTTTCAAAGTGCTAATGTGGCATACCGAGTCTTAAGATGTCCTAACTTGTCGTACGATGTTCAAAGGACTCGGACGAATTCAGTAGGTTTATATGGAGTTTTAAGTTTACGTACGGTATTGTAAGATGTTGTTAGGAGTTGTGAGGTGTCGTACATTACAGTAACATGCTTTTCAAGGTTCTAATGTGGCATACCGAGTCTTAAGATGTTCTAACTTGTCGTATGATGTTCAAAGGTCTCGGACTAATTCAGTAGGTTTATATGGAGTTTTAAGTTTACGTACGATATTGTAAAATGTTGTTAGGAGTTGTGAGGTCTCGTACATTACACTGACATGCTTTTCAAGGTGCTAATGTGGCATACCGAGTCTTAAGATGTCCTAACTTGTCGTACGACGTTCAAAGGACTCGGACAAATTCAGTAGGTTTATATGGAGTTTTAAGTTTACGTACGGTATTGTAAGATGTTGTTAGGAGTTGTGAGGTGTCGTACATTACACTAACATGCTTTTCAAGTTGCTAATGTGGCATACAGAGTCTTAAGATTTCCTAACTTGTGGTACGATGTTCAAAGGACTCGGACGAAATCAGTAGGTTTATATGGAGTTTTAAGTTTACGTACAGTATTGTAAGATGTTCTTAGGAGTTGTGAGGTGTCGTACATTACACTAACATGCTTTTCAAGGTGCTAATGTGGCATCCCGAGTCTTAAGATGTTCTAACTTGCCGTACGATGTTCAAAGGTCTCAGACTAATTCAGTAGGTTTATATGGAGTTTTAAGTTTACGTACGGTATTGTAAATGTTGTTAAGAGTTGTGAGGTGTCGTACATTACACTAACATGCTTTTCAAGGTGCTAATGTGGCATACAGAGTCTTAAGATGTTCTAACTTGTCGTACGATGTTCAAAGGTCTGGGACTAATTCAGTAGGTTTATATGGAGTTTTAAGTTTACGTACGGTATTGTAAATGTTGTTAAGAGTTGTGAGTTGTCGTACATTACACTAACATGCTTTTCAAGGTGCTAATGTGGCATACAGAGTCTTAAGATTTCCTAACTTGTGGTACGATGTTCAAAGGACTCGGACGAAATCAGTAGGTTTATATGGAGTTTTAATTTTACGTACGGTATTGTAAGATGTTCTTAGGAGTTGTGAGATGTCGTACATTACACTAACATGCTTTTCAAAGTGCTAATGTGGCATACCGAGTCTTAAGATGTCCTAACTTGTCGTACGATGTTCAAAGGACTCGGACGAATTCAGTAGGTTTATATGGAGTTTTAAGTTTACGTACGGTATTGTAAGATGTTGTTAGGAGTTGTGAGCTGTCGTACATTACAGTAACATGCTTTTCAAGGTTCTAATGTGGCATACCGAGTCTTAAGATGTTCTAACTTGTCGTATGATGTTCAAAGGTCTCGGACTAATTCAGTAGGTTTATATGGAGTTTTAAGTTTACGTACGATATTGTAAAATGTTGTTAGGAGTTGTGAGGTCTCGTACATTACACTGACATGCTTTTCAAGGTGCTAATGTGGCATACCGAGTCTTAAGATGTCCTAACTTGTCGTACGATGTTCAAAGGACTCGGACAAATTCAGTAGGTTTATATGGAGTTTTAAGTTTACGTACGGTATTGTAAGATGTTGTTAGGAGTTGTGAGGTGTCGTACATTACACTAACATGCTTTTCAAGTTGCTAATGTGGCATACAGAGTCTTAAGATTTCCTAACTTGTGGTACGATGTTCAAAGGACTCGGACGAAATCAGTAGGTTTATATGGAGTTTTAAGTTTACGTACAGTATTGTAAGATGTTCATAGGAGTTGTGAGGTGTCGTACATTACACTAACATGCTTTTCAAGGTGCTAATGTAGCATACCGAGTCTTAAGATGTTCTAACTTGTCGTACGATGTTCAAAGGTCTGGGACTAATTCAGTAGGTTTATATGGAGTTTTAAGTTTACGTACGGTATTGTAAATGTTGTTAAGAGTTGTGAGTTGTCGTACATTACACTAACATGCTTTTCAAGGTGCTAATGTAGCATACCGAGTCTTAAGATGTTCTAACTTGTCGTACGATGTTCAAAGGACTCGGACGAAATCAGTAGGTTTATATGGAGTTTTAAGTTTACGTACGGTATTGTAAATGTTGTTAAGAGTTGTGAGTTGTCGTACATTACACTCACATGCTTTTCAAGGTGCTAATGTGGCATACAGAGTCTTAAGATTTCCTAACTTGTGGTACGATGTTCAAAGGACTCGGACGAAATCAGTAGGTTTATATGGAGTTTTAAGTTTACGTACGGTATTGTAAGATGTTCTTAGGAGTTGTGAGATGTCGTACATTACACTAACATGCTTTTCAAGGTGCTAATGTGGCATACCGAGTCTTAAGATGTCCTAACTTGTCGTACGATGTTCAAAGGACTCGGACGAATTCAGTAGGTTTATATGGAGTTTTAAGTTTACGTACGGTATTGTAAGATGTTGTTAGGAGTTGTGAGGTGTCGTACATTACAGTAACATGCTTTTCAAGGTTCTAATGTGGCATACCGAGTTTTAAGATGTTCTAACTTGTCGTATGATGTTCAAAGGTCTCGGACTAATTCAGTAGGTTTATATGGAGTTTTAAGTTTACGTACGATATTGTAAGATGTTGTTAGGAGTTGTGAGGTCTCGTACATTACACTGACATGCTTTTCAAGGTGCTAATGTGGCATACCGAGTCTTAAGATGTCCTAACTTGTCGTACGATGTTCAAAGGACTCGGACGAATTCAGTAGGTTTATATGGAGTTTTAAGTTTACGTACGGTATTGTAAGATGTTGTTAGGAGTTGTGAGGTGTTGTACATTACAGTAACATGCTTTTCAAGGTTCTAATGTGGCATACCGAGTCTTAAGATGTTCTAACTTGTCGTACGATGTTCAAAGGTCTAGGACTAATTCAGTAAGTTTATATGGAGTTTTAAGTTTACGTACGATATTGTAAGATGTTGTTAGGAGTTGTGAGGTCTCGTACATTACACTGACATGCTTTTCAAGGTGCTAATGTGGCATACCGAGTCTTAAGATGTCCTAACTTGTCGTACGATGTTCAAAGGACTCGGACAAATTCAGTAGGTTTATATGGAGTTTTAAGTTTACGTACAGTATTGTAAGATGTTCTTAGGAGTTGTGAGGTGTCGTACATTACACTAACATGCTTTTCAAGGTGCTAATGTAGCATACCGAGTCTTAAGATGTTCTAACTTGTCGTACGATGTTCAAAGGTCTGGGACTAATTCAGTAGGTTTATATGGAGTTTTAAGTTTACGTACGGTATTGTAAATGTTGTTAAGAGTTGTGAGTTGTCGTACATTACACTAACATGCTTTTCAAGGTGCTAATGTGGCATACAGAGTCTTAAGATTTCTTAACTTGTGGTACGATGTTCAAAGGACTCGGACGAAATCAGTAGGTTTATATGGAGTTTTAAGTTTACGTACGGTATTGTAAGATGTTCTTAGGAGTTGTGAGATGTGGTACATTACACTAACATGCTTTTCAAGGTGCTAATGTGGCATATCGAGTCTTAAGATGTCCTAACTTGTCGTACGATGTTCAAAGGACTCGGACGAATTCAGTAGGTTTATATGGAGTTTTAAGTTTACGTACGGTATTGTAAGATGTTGTTAGGAGTTGTGAGGTGTCGTACATTACAGTAACATGCTTTTCAAGGTTCTAATGTGGCATACCGAGTCTTAAGATGTTCTAACTTGTCGTATGATGTTCAAAGGTCTCGGACTAATTCAGTAGGTTTATATGGAGTTTTAATTTTACGTACGGTATTGTAAGATGTTCTTAGGAGTTGTGAGATGTCGTACATTACACTAACATGCTTTTCAAAGTGCTAATGTGGCATACCGAGTCTTAAGATGTCCTAACTTGTCGTACGATGTTCAAAGGACTCGGACGAATTCAGTAGGTTTATATGGAGTTTTAAGTTTACGTACGGTATTGTAAGATGTTGTTAGGAGTTGTGAGGTGTCGTACATTACAGTAACATGCTTTTCAAGGTTCTAATGTGGCATACCGAGTCTTAAGATGTTCTAACTTGTCGTATGATGTTCAAAGGTCTCGGACTAATTCAGTAGGTTTATATGGAGTTTTAAGTTTACGTACGATATTGTAAAATGTTGTTAGGAGTTGTGAGGTCTCGTACATTACACTGACATGCTTTTCAAGGTGCTAATGTGGCATACCGAGTCTTAAGATGTCCTAACTTGTCGTACGACGTTCAAAGGACTCGGACAAATTCAGTAGGTTTATATGGAGTTTTAAGTTTACGTACGGTATTGTAAGATGTTGTTAGGAGTTGTGAGGTGTCGTACATTACACTAACATGCTTTTCAAGTTGCTAATGTGGCATACAGAGTCTTAAGATTTCCTAACTTGTGGTACGATGTTCAAAGGACTCGGACGAAATCAGTAGGTTTATATGGAGTTTTAAGTTTACGTACAGTATTGTAAGATGTTCTTAGGAGTTGTGAGGTGTCGTACATTACACTAACATGCTTTTCAAGGTGCTAATGTGGCATCCCGAGTCTTAAGATGTTCTAACTTGCCGTACGATGTTCAAAGGTCTCAGACTAATTCAGTAGGTTTATATGGAGTTTTAAGTTTACGTACGGTATTGTAAATGTTGTTAAGAGTTGTGAGGTGTCGTACATTACACTAACATGCTTTTCAAGGTGCTAATGTGGCATACAGAGTCTTAAGATGTTCTAACTTGTCGTACGATGTTCAAAGGTCTGGGACTAATTCAGTAGGTTTATATGGAGTTTTAAGTTTACGTACGGTATTGTAAATGTTGTTAAGAGTTGTGAGTTGTCGTACATTACACTAACATGCTTTTCAAGGTGCTAATGTGGCATACAGAGTCTTAAGATTTCCTAACTTGTGGTACGATGTTCAAAGGACTCGGACGAAATCAGTAGGTTTATATGGAGTTTTAATTTTACGTACGGTATTGTAAGATGTTCTTAGGAGTTGTGAGATGTCGTACATTACACTAACATGCTTTTCAAAGTGCTAATGTGGCATACCGAGTCTTAAGATGTCCTAACTTGTCGTACGATGTTCAAAGGACTCGGACGAATTCAGTAGGTTTATATGGAGTTTTAAGTTTACGTACGGTATTGTAAGATGTTGTTAGGAGTTGTGAGCTGTCGTACATTACAGTAACATGCTTTTCAAGGTTCTAATGTGGCATACCGAGTCTTAAGATGTTCTAACTTGTCGTATGATGTTCAAAGGTCTCGGACTAATTCAGTAGGTTTATATGGAGTTTTAAGTTTACGTACGATATTGTAAAATGTTGTTAGGAGTTGTGAGGTCTCGTACATTACACTGACATGCTTTTCAAGGTGCTAATGTGGCATACCGAGTCTTAAGATGTCCTAACTTGTCGTACGATGTTCAAAGGACTCGGACAAATTCAGTAGGTTTATATGGAGTTTTAAGTTTACGTACGGTATTGTAAGATGTTGTTAGGAGTTGTGAGGTGTCGTACATTACACTAACATGCTTTTCAAGTTGCTAATGTGGCATACAGAGTCTTAAGATTTCCTAACTTGTGGTACGATGTTCAAAGGACTCGGACGAAATCAGTAGGTTTATATGGAGTTTTAAGTTTACGTACAGTATTGTAAGATGTTCATAGGAGTTGTGAGGTGTCGTACATTACACTAACATGCTTTTCAAGGTGCTAATGTAGCATACCGAGTCTTAAGATGTTCTAACTTGTCGTACGATGTTCAAAGGTCTGGGACTAATTCAGTAGGTTTATATGGAGTTTTAAGTTTACGTACGGTATTGTAAATGTTGTTAAGAGTTGTGAGTTGTCGTACATTACACTAACATGCTTTTCAAGGTGCTAATGTAGCATACCGAGTCTTAAGATGTTCTAACTTGTCGTACGATGTTCAAAGGACTCGGACGAAATCAGTAGGTTTATATGGAGTTTTAAGTTTACGTACGGTATTGTAAATGTTGTTAAGAGTTGTGAGTTGTCGTACATTACACTCACATGCTTTTCAAGGTGCTAATGTGGCATACAGAGTCTTAAGATTTCCTAACTTGTGGTACGATGTTCAAAGGACTCGGACGAAATCAGTAGGTTTATATGGAGTTTTAAGTTTACGTACGGTATTGTAAGATGTTCTTAGGAGTTGTGAGATGTCGTACATTACACTAACATGCTTTTCAAGGTGCTAATGTGGCATACCGAGTCTTAAGATGTCCTAACTTGTCGTACGATGTTCAAAGGACTCGGACGAATTCAGTAGGTTTATATGGAGTTTTAAGTTTACGTACGGTATTGTAAGATGTTGTTAGGAGTTGTGAGGTGTCGTACATTACAGTAACATGCTTTTCAAGGTTCTAATGTGGCATACCGAGTTTTAAGATGTTCTAACTTGTCGTATGATGTTCAAAGGTCTCGGACTAATTCAGTAGGTTTATATGGAGTTTTAAGTTTACGTACGATATTGTAAGATGTTGTTAGGAGTTGTGAGGTCTCGTACATTACACTGACATGCTTTTCAAGGTGCTAATGTGGCATACCGAGTCTTAAGATGTCCTAACTTGTCGTACGATGTTCAAAGGACTCGGACGAATTCAGTAGGTTTATATGGAGTTTTAAGTTTACGTACGGTATTGTAAGATGTTGTTAGGAGTTGTGAGGTGTTGTACATTACAGTAACATGCTTTTCAAGGTTCTAATGTGGCATACCGAGTCTTAAGATGTTCTAACTTGTCGTACGATGTTCAAAGGTCTAGGACTAATTCAGTAAGTTTATATGGAGTTTTAAGTTTACGTACGATATTGTAAGATGTTGTTAGGAGTTGTGAGGTCTCGTACATTACACTGACATGCTTTTCAAGGTGCTAATGTGGCATACCGAGTCTTAAGATGTCCTAACTTGTCGTACGATGTTCAAAGGACTCGGACAAATTCAGTAGGTTTATATGGAGTTTTAAGTTTACGTACAGTATTGTAAGATGTTCTTAGGAGTTGTGAGGTGTCGTACATTACACTAACATGCTTTTCAAGGTGCTAATGTAGCATACCGAGTCTTAAGATGTTCTAACTTGTCGTACGATGTTCAAAGGTCTGGGACTAATTCAGTAGGTTTATATGGAGTTTTAAGTTTACGTACGGTATTGTAAATGTTGTTAAGAGTTGTGAGTTGTCGTACATTACACTAACATGCTTTTCAAGGTGCTAATGTGGCATACAGAGTCTTAAGATTTCTTAACTTGTGGTACGATGTTCAAAGGACTCGGACGAAATCAGTAGGTTTATATGGAGTTTTAAGTTTACGTACGGTATTGTAAGATGTTCTTAGGAGTTGTGAGATGTGGTACATTACACTAACATGCTTTTCAAGGTGCTAATGTGGCATATCGAGTCTTAAGATGTCCTAACTTGTCGTACGATGTTCAAAGGACTCGGACGAATTCAGTAGGTTTATATGGAGTTTTAAGTTTACGTACGGTATTGTAAGATGTTGTTAGGAGTTGTGAGGTGTCGTACATTACAGTAACATGCTTTTCAAGGTTCTAATGTGGCATACCGAGTCTTAA
Source organism: Tagetes erecta (assembly GCA_030867185.1). Lineage (NCBI taxonomy): Eukaryota > Viridiplantae > Streptophyta > Magnoliopsida > Asterales > Asteraceae > Tagetes > Tagetes erecta. The sequence goes on from CM061496.1 coordinate 24,399,498, forward strand.
GATGTTCTAACTTGTCGTATGATGTTCAAAGGTCTCGGACTAATTCAGTAGGTTTATATGGAGTTTTAAGTTTACGTACGATATTGTAAGATGTTGTTAGGAGTTGTGAGGTCTCGTACATTACACTGACATGCTTTTCAAGGTGCTAATGTGGCATACCGAGTCTTAAGATGTCCTAACTTGTCGTACGATGTTCAAAGGACTCGGACGAATTCAGTAGGTTTATATGGAGTTTTAAGTTTACGTACGGTATTGTAAGATGTTGTTAGGAGTTGTGAGGTGTTGTACATTACAGTAACATGCTTTTCAAGGTTCTAATGTGGCATACCGAGTCTTAAGATGTTCTAACTTGTCGTACGATGTTCAAAGGTCTAGGACTAATTCAGTAAGTTTATATGGAGTTTTAAGTTTACGTACGATATTGTAAGATGTTGTTAGGAGTTGTGAGGTCTCGTACATTACACTGACATGCTTTTCAAGGTGCTAATGTGGCATACCGAGTCTTAAGATGTCCTAACTTGTCGTACGATGTTCAAAGGACTCGGACAAATTCAGTAGGTTTATATGGAGTTTTAAGTTTACGTACAGTATTGTAAGATGTTCTTAGGAGTTGTGAGGTGTCGTACATTACACTAACATGCTTTTCAAGGTGCTAATGTAGCATACCGAGTCTTAAGATGTTCTAACTTGTCGTACGATGTTCAAAGGTCTGGGACTAATTCAGTAGGTTTATATGGAGTTTTAAGTTTACGTACGGTATTGTAAATGTTGTTAAGAGTTGTGAGTTGTCGTACATTACACTAACATGCTTTTCAAGGTGCTAATGTGGCATACAGAGTCTTAAGATTTCTTAACTTGTGGTACGATGTTCAAAGGACTCGGACGAAATCAGTAGGTTTATATGGAGTTTTAAGTTTACGTACGGTATTGTAAGATGTTCTTAGGAGTTGTGAGATGTGGTACATTACACTAACATGCTTTTCAAGGTGCTAATGTAGCATACCGAGTCTTAAGATGTTCTAACTTGTCGTACGATGTTCAAAGGTCTGGGACTAATTCAGTAGGTTTATATGGAGTTTTAAGTTTACGTACGGTATTGTAAATGTTGTTAAGAGTTGTGAGTTGTCGTACATTACACTAACATGCTTTTCAAGGTGCTAATGTGGCATACAGAGTCTTAAGATTTCTTAACTTGTGGTACGATGTTCAAAGGACTCGGACGAAATCAGTAGGTTTATATGGAGTTTTAAGTTTACGTACGGTATTGTAAGATGTTCTTAGGAGTTGTGAGATGTGGTACATTACACTAACATGCTTTTCAAGGTGCTAATGTGGCATATCGAGTCTTAAGATGTCCTAACTTGTCGTACGATGTTCAAAAGACTCGGACGAATTCAGTAGGTTTATATGGAGTTTTAAGTTTACGTACGGTATTGTAAGATGTTGTTAGGAGTTGTGAGGTGTCGTACATTACAGTAACATGCTTTTCAAGGTTCTAATGTGGCATACCGAGTCTTAAGATGTTCTAACTTGTCGTATGATGTTCAAAGGTCTCGGACTAATTCAGTAGGTTTATATGGAGTTTTAAGTTTACGTACGATATTGTAAGATGTTGTTAGGAGTTGTGAGGTCTCGTACATTACACTGACATGCTTTTCAAGGTGCTAATGTGGCATACCGAGTCTTAAGATGTCCTAACTTGTCGTACGATGTTCAAAGGACTCGGACGAATTCAGTAGGTTTATATGGAGTTTTAAGTTTACGTACGGTATTGTAAGATGTTGTTAGGAGTTGTGAGGTGTTGTACATTACAGTAACATGCTTTTCAAGGTTCTAATGTGGCATACCGAGTCTTAAGATGTTCTAACTTGTCGTACGATGTTCAAAGGTCTAGGACTAATTCAGTAAGTTTATATGGAGTTTTAAGTTTACGTACGATATTGTAAGATGTTGTTAGGAGTTGTGAGGTCTCGTACATTACACTGACATGCTTTTCAAGGTGCTAATGTGGCATACCGAGTCTTAAGATGTCCTAACTTGTCGTACGATGTTCAAAGGACTCGGACAAATTCAGTAGGTTTATATGGAGTTTTAAGTTTACGTACAGTATTGTAAGATGTTCTTAGGAGTTGTGAGGTGTCGTACATTACACTAACATGCTTTTCAAGGTGCTAATGTAGCATACCGAGTCTTAAGATGTTCTAACTTGTCGTACGATGTTCAAAGGTCTGGGACTAATTCAGTAGGTTTATATGGAGTTTTAAGTTTACGTACGGTATTGTAAATGTTGTTAAGAGTTGTGAGTTGTCGTACATTACACTAACATGCTTTTCAAGGTGCTAATGTGGCATACAGAGTCTTAAGATTTCTTAACTTGTGGTACGATGTTCAAAGGACTCGGACGAAATCAGTAGGTTTATATGGAGTTTTAAGTTTACGTACGGTATTGTAAGATGTTCTTAGGAGTTGTGAGATGTGGTACATTACACTAACATGCTTTTCAAGGTGCTAATGTAGCATACCGAGTCTTAAGATGTTCTAACTTGTCGTACGATGTTCAAAGGTCTGGGACTAATTCAGTAGGTTTATATGGAGTTTTAAGTTTACGTACGGTATTGTAAATGTTGTTAAGAGTTGTGAGTTGTCGTACATTACACTAACATGCTTTTCAAGGTGCTAATGTGGCATACAGAGTCTTAAGATTTCCTAACTTGTGGTACGATGTTCAAAGGACTCGGACGAAATCAGTAGGTTTATATGGAGTTTTAAGTTTACGTACGGTATTGTAAGATGTTCTTAGGAGTTGTGAGATGTCGTACATTACACTAACATGCTTTTCAAGGTGCTAATGTGGCATACCGAGTCTTAAGATGTCCTAACTTGTCGTACGATGTTCAAAGGACTCGAACGAATTCAGTAGGTTTATATGGAGTTTTAAGTTTACGTACGGTATTGTAAGATGTTGTTAGGAGTTGTGAGGTGTTGTACATTACAGTAACATGCTTTTCAAGGTTCTAATGTGGCATACCGAGTCTTAAGATGTTCTAACTTGTCGTACGATGTTCAAAGGTCTCGGACAAATTCAGTAGGTTTATATGGAGTTTTAAGTTTACGTACGATATTGTAAGATGTTGTTAGGAGTTGTGAGGTCTCGTACATTACACTGACATGCTTTTCAAGGTGCTAATGTGGCATACCGAGTCTTAAGATGTTCTAACTTGTCGTATGATGTTCAAAGGTCTCAGACTAATTCAGTAGGTTTATATGCAGTTTTAAGTTTACGTACGGTATTGTAAGATGTTGTTAGGAGTTGTGAGGTGTCGTACATTACACTAACATGCTTTTCAAGTTGCTAATGTGGCATACAGAGTCTTAAGATTTCCTAACTTGTGGTACGATGTTCAAAGGACTCGGACGAAATCAGTAGGTTTATATGGAGTTTTAAGTTTACGTACGGTATTGTAAGATGTTCTTAGGAGTTGTGAGGTGTCGTACATTACACTAACATGATTTTCAAGGTGCTAATGTGGCATCCCGAGTCTTAAGATGTTCTAACTTGCCGTACGATGTTCAAAGGTCTCAGACTAATTCAGTAGGTTTATATGGAGTTTTAAGTTTACGTACGGTATTGTAAATGTTGTTAAGAGTTGTGAGGTGTCGTACATTACACTAACATGCTTTTCAAGGTGCTAATGTGGCATACAGAGTCTTAAGATTTCCTAACTTGTGGTACGATGTTCAAAGGACTCGGACGAAATCAGTAGGTTTATATGGAGTTTTAAGTTTACGTACGGTATTGTAAGATGTTCTTAGGAGTTGTGAGATGTCGTACATTACACTAACATGCTTTTCAAGGTGCTAATGTGGCATACCGAGTCTTAAGATGTCCTAACTTGTCGTACGATGTTCAAAGGACTCGGACGAATTCAGTAGGTTTATATGGAGTTTTAAGTTTACGTACGGTATTGTAAGATGTTGTTAGGAGTTGTGAGGTGTTGTACATTACAGTAACATGCTTTTCAAGGTTCTAATGTGGCATACCGAGTCTTAAGATGTTCTAACTTGTCGTACGATGTTCAAAGGTCTCGGACTAATTCAGTAATTTTATATGGAGTTTTATGTTTACGTACGATATTGTAAGATGTTGTTAGGAGTTATGAGGTCTCGTACATTACACTGACATGCTTTTCAAGGTGCTAATGTGGCATACCGAGTCTTAAGATGTTCTAACTTGTCGTATGATGTTCAAAGGTCTCAGACTAATTCAGTAGGTTTATATGCAGTTTTAAGTTTACGTACGGTATTGTAAGATGTTCTTAGGAGTTGTGAGGTGTCGTACATTACACTAACATGCTTTTCAAGGTGCTAATGTGGCATCCCGAGTCTTAAGATGTTCTAACTTGCCGTACGATGTTCAAAGGTCTCAGACTAATTCAGTAGGTTTATATGGAGTTTTAAGTTTACGTACGGTATTGTAAATGTTGTTAAGAGTTGTGAGGTGTCGTACATTACACTAACATGCTTTTCAAGGTGCTAATGTGGCATACAGAGTCTTAAGATTTCCTAACTTGTGGTACGATGTTCAAAGGACTCGGACGAAATCAGCAGGTTTATATGGAGTTTTAAGTTTACGTACGGTATTGTAAGATGTTCCTAGGAGTTGTGAGGTGTCGTACATTACACTAACATGCTTTTCAAGGTGCTAATGTAGCATACCGAGTCTTAAGATGTTCTAACTTGTCGTACGATGTTCAAAGGTCTGGGACTAATTCAGTAGGTTTATATGGAGTTTTAAGTTTACGTACGGTATTGTAAATGTTGTTAAGAGTTGTGAGTTGTCGTACATTACACTAACATGCTTTTCAAGGTGCTAATGTGGCATACAGAGTCTTAAGATGTTCTAACTTGTCGTATGATGTTCAAAGGTCTCAGACTAATTCAGTAGGTTTATATGCAGTTTTAAGTTTACGTACGGTATTGTAAGATGTTGTTAGGAGTTGTGAGGTGTCGTACATTACACTAACATGCTTTTCAAGTTGCTAATGTGGCATACAGAGTCTTAAGACTTCCTAACTTGTGGTACGCTTTTCAAAGGACTCGGACGAAATCAGTAGGTTTATATGGAGTTTTAAGTTTACGTACGGTATTGTAAGAT